>OZ037939.1:40829531-45629531 GCA_964035585.1 Polytrichum formosum
ACCATAGTTGCAAGCTCGTGCACTCAAACATGACATTATTCAAGCACATAGAGAGTTGTCCTCTTTTCATTCGTGTTGGACCTACGAACCATGGCGAGCAATGAAAATAGTTGCACTCCATAGTACATGATTGAGGACCTAAAGTGACATATCTCATGGACCCAAATAAGTAATACTCTAATCATATGTTGAATAATATCGTGGAAGCCCATGGAACTTTGTCACAGTTAGTATGGGTCTACCGTGCTCATGTCGCTTCAAAATTGGTGTTTGAATCGTATTGTACTTTGTCCACTAGTTTAGAAAGCGGTGCATCATTGATGTAGGTTGGAACCCAATATTGGGTGGGTATTAGAATTGGCACCAAATATCTACCAGTCATTAAGGTGGTTCTTAAATTTCATAACCGTGCTTCTTAAATTTTCAAATGAGCGGACTTGATTCATAGATATGGTTCTCAAAAAAATATAAATATAAATATAAATATTTTTCAATTCTTTGAATTTTATTATATTTAAGAAAACATGAAACTAAAGGTTTTTTCTTTCAAAAGAATTCAAAATTCCGGAACTAGAAGTTATAAATCAAATCAAATACATGCCCAACACTGGTAGAAGCATTGCATGACACATATACCTAAACAATATCTTGTACAATGTAATACGTCTATACCATTTTCGAACATGGTGTAGGACAATCGTACATTAATAACCATTTGAAGAAAGGTGTTTGTAATAGGACTCTCCTCTCTAATGTCCGGGGAGATTTTTGGACATAATCGGTTAAAATCCTAGTGTTTCTAAGTCCAACCGGTTGCATGTTGTGATCTTTTGGTTTTTCTTTATTAAATAAAGGCATATTCCATAGATTCCTCTAGAATGATCGGTAATTTTTGTGGAGTCTTGTTATTTCTCAAACTCAACCGGTTCATCCGCAACTAGCGATCGGTTCTCCCGTTCATTGCTTTACTCTGACCTTGGTCAACACCAATCATTGCAATTCCAAAGATACTTGAAAAATTGTCTGCATTGGGCACACTCTATTGTACGTAGACTTATAGACTACAGTCCACCCTCGATATGTGTTAAGGAAAATTGCACTCTCCCAAAAAACTTTCAAAAAACTCACTAGGAAGTGTCGACTGTTAAGAAGATTTATAAAAATTATGCTTCCCTCTTCAATGAAGTCGCCTCAATAAGTGCAGTTTGGATGAAAATGAGGTTTTGAAATTGTATAACTTGGGTGAAATTGACAAAAACCCTAACCCTAAACTCTACTACTTCACTAGAACAATTTGTAGAGAATGAAATTGGACCTACTATGAATGCACATGAGTTCATCAATTATAAGCTAAAATTTGATCTCAACAATCCCTACACACCTATTGAGGAGAAAATTGTAGGTATGTTTGATGAAAGACACAATGCAACTGATAATGAATTCATTGAAAAAGTTGACAATGTGCAAATTGGTGATGTGGTAGATAGAGTACGATTCAAGGATGTTGAAAGTGCGTTAGAGACCTTGAAACAATTTTTGGAACAAAGACCTATTGGTGTTACACCTCTCATCTAGAGCATTTGAATAGGATCTTGGCATGCACGAGAATCTCATCAAACTATTTTAGATGCATTCTTCCATTGCGCTGAGATGTATGATGACATTCATATCTTATGTCTTTTTCATCCTTTATTTATAGAAGAGTTATCATTTCAAATTTCAAAGTCACATAAGTGTTACAAATTGCCTATGCTACCCCCGACAAGTGTCAAAGTGTTAACACCACACAAGTGTTACAAGTTTCCTTGCTCTGAATTGTTAACATATATCGAGGGTGGACTATACACCTGCCAATATTTTACCATTGAAAGCTCTGAACGATTGAACTTATGGAAGTGAATGTCAAAGGAATGCCACCTCCTCTATGATAGATCATAGATTGCATAACATTCTCTCATTCCTTGCTATAGTAGCAAGTGTCGGTTTTGGAGTCTGATATCAAAAGATAATCTAGTTAGAGCCATGGAAATGTGAGGGCCCTTGAAACTCATCCGAAGGCCATACCATGCAAAGTTGAGGTTGAAACTTGTTTGGTCACGGACCTTGAAGTGTAGCTTGGCCTTTTATTGCCATAGGGTGTTTTAGTGAACTTAGAGCTTTCATACCGCCTTTGATGTGGAGGGCAATTCAACCCATTTTCACCAACATATTTCATGATCAACCACTTATGTAGAAACTAACTCCATTGTGAAGATATGTGAGGAAAAATATCTTCCTTTCACCAATATTTGAGAAAATCCTATTGTTGCAAAGTTGAAGTTTTCAAATTAGGGCAACTAGTGAAATTTTTGTTTTTCTAAGTTTGGATGATGGGATGGATGAGGGAGTTTAGCGAAGATACCCAAAGTTTAATATATTTGGAATACATATCCATGGGAATCAAAAAATTACAAATTTGGAGTTCATCTACGTATTCTAGAGGTGGTCAAAGTTCATCAACTAGATGATGGGTGTCTCTCACAATGAGCTTGAATGTCAATTTTGAAACATTTTTGGTTCCGGGTGTTGCCCACACTACTAATTTAGATGAATGATCCTTGCATTAGGCAATGCCATGGCATGAAAATTTGCTTCCTCCTTCAGGTCTTAGTGACCTTCTAAGAGCTCCAAAAAAACCTTCAGAGCATCATTCTCCTTCAAATTAAAATGAAATCAAACAAGACTTGCACCTATCTATTCTTGAAAGAATCTTCGTGCCTAGTGCCCCCGCCCCCTCCTCCTGCGGGTGAAGACACGAAGCAGCTCCACAATGGCTTCTCTTTTTGAGAGAGGCCTCATGGGGTTCCCTCCGGAAAGAAAGGGTTTAAAATATATGTGACCACACTCCACTTAATGTGATCATCATATTCATGTGGGCCTTTTTGCACTATAGCTTAACATATATGGAGGGTTGTGAAGGTTGGATATGTCATGGTCTCCTAGCTTTGTGTTAGACCGACCTCTATGAGGTGGGCTTGACACAAAGTCATGTAGACCATGAAAGAATATTGGCATGCCAACTTGGATTTCATGTAGTTTATTTATCCATTCAAACTTCCTTGGTCCCTCAAGCTCTAACATTAAGTGAATTGGGACAATATGAGCATTTTCTGATGAGATATTTCAAATTTATATGGTCATGTATTATGCTCTAGTATGAAGTGCCTTTATTCGACAATAGGGATAAATCGAGATATTCCCACGAAGGCAATGGGTTGTATTATGGGCACATCCAACTCCACATATAACTTTGGCCGTTGGATCAATTTGGGAATTGTTGCCACTCGCAAATCACAAAACTTGTCATTTTTAATTTTGGATTCAAAGTCGAGATCCAAAGTTATAAGAAGTCAAATTGAGATTTTCTTTGGCTTTCACATAAGCCTCCCCCAACTATATTAATAATTGAAAATAGGATCTAATCAACACATTTTTAAGCACATAAGCCAATCGTGAGCTAATCTTATTGTAACACGTGTCTCTTTGTTGTCATTTCACAACCACACACCTTGCCATACACCACTCAAATATAGGTGTGTGATTGGGAAGAGTGACCTTATAAGGCGCACACGCCTTTTGTGAGAATGTGGCCACATTAGGAAGATATTTTGAATTGCATATGAGCATATGCAACCTATGGGGGTCCCACTAGACTAATACTCCACTATGCTCCTTCTACATTAATGGGCTCAAGTACACTAGAAGAAGGGATGACTCCGGGGTAAACCATGGTGTGCCTCATCTTGAACTTAGTCTAATTTCACACGTGATTTTGAACCGGACATCATCACAAGAATTGAAGGGACATTGAAGAATATTGCCTCCTTTGAAAGATGAACGCCTTGGACATGCATAGACACAATGGCATGTACTTGTGGATTTTGTTTCGCAAAACCTATCAAGGGGGGCAATAAAAACTTGCCCTTTATAGGGTTGTTGTTGAATCATCCCAATTTAATCTCATCGGACTTTTTTGGACTATCCAATTTGGCTAAAAATGATAAAATTATGCTTTACGTACTTGACCAAGGGTCACGAGAAAAAAAGTCCTTGAAGGATTTCTCATGGTCATGGTTGGTGGTTTGAAGTCCATGGCAAGAGAAATCCACATCACTTTTTAAAAGCCTTGGTCATGGGGCATAGTGTAAAGTGGATTTAGACTGGGATGTAGTGCTTTTAATGAATATTATGAATTAGAAATATGAAAATTTGGACCATTGATAATAAAGTTGGTAAAAATAGAGTACTCTAAAACAAAAATGTTATTCCAAATTTTTTTTGACATGATCACCTTCATTTGGAGTTTGGCTTTCACATGCGTATAACGTTTGATGGCGAGAGAACCCAACTAGGTTGGCTTCCACGTGCATTTGGCTTTCGCAACTTATTTGGGTTCTCTCACTTTCAAGTCCACACGACCACCAAACATTATCCATCTATGGACATATAGGATTCCATGTCACTCCCATATCACTTTCTCATCCATTCTCTGACATTGTTACTTTTATTTTTGACGACCTTGTGTAAAAGAAAGTGGGACATTAGAATGTGGTGGCCATGATCATTGGTCGCCAGTGTAAACATTCCCATAGCAATGAGTGTTTTCACCACCCCCCCCCCTGGTAGGTGCTACAAAACATCACTTTATGCTTGTCCCCCAAAAACAAGCTCATGGAATTCGCCCATGGTTGGTTGAAATATATGGTCTGCATGGAAAGGTCCACTATGATTTGGTGGACTATAATGACAATGTGCACCAAAAAATCATGTGCTACAAAGGTCACCCGTCCTAGCATTGAACAATGCGAGTATTGAAGTTATTTAGAAAAAGAATGCAACTTACAATGAACCCTACAAATCTAAGAGATGTTCAAGACTTCCAACTACAAAATGACTTACTTTTTCATGTAAGCATCGTCACATGTGTTCTTTCGTAAAAAATCCATATGCAATATCTAGGATGAATGGACTCGTGTGCATGTGTGTTGTGTATTCTTGGAATCAAACGGTGTTTCAATCAAGAAAATGATATCATAAATCACATGACAATTCATTGACCTTCATAGAACAACTTGGAAAAAAAACCAACACCAATAAATGACCAACTTAATGCACAAAGTGCTAAAATAAATTCAAAGAATCAAAGACCACAAGATTCAAAAGACAAGAATCAACTTAGGGCCACTTCACACTATGGCCGTCCAAGTCGAGAGGCTGTGGGATTGATTGGTCCAACTTTGTTGAGAGTTCAAAGAAATGGGCTGAAATAACCAATAAAATATAGGAATTGGAGCCTTTGGCCGGGCAGAGAGTGAAGCCTCCGAAGGCCAAGCCCGAAGTCCAAACCCATGCCATTTGTTCGAAGCACCCCACTTTATTCCCTGCCCAAAACAACCCCTCCATATCTAACGGTCAATATCTTGTCAGTTTTTGATTTTTTTTAATGAAAAAAATTGACGGCCTCTCGACCGTAGTTTGGATTTCCATTCTTGTCTGACCCAAACTTCGTTAAAGAGTCAGTCGCCTTGGTCAAAAAGCATTGCCATGTAGGCATTTTGGAGAGCGATGGCCTTTGGAATTTGACCTCAGTGTGAAGGATCGAGAGGTTGAGTTCTTGATTTTTGACAATATGATTGGTGGAAATTGATTGCCTCTCGACCTTCAACCATAGTGTGAAGCGGCCTTTACTCCCTCTCACCAACAATGGTGGAGGCACAATCATAAAGGCTTGCCCTTTTTTTTGAAGTTAGAAGGAAACCTTTTTTTTCTTTAGCTCGGTGGAATAGAATAAGTTTTGGCTCACAATGACCTAACTCCCATGGGTTGAGGTCCTACTCATAATTTAGAGTTTGGCTTTCACATGCGTGAGTTTCCTTGATTCCAAATCGAATCCTTGTATTTGGGAAATGCTCTCGTGGAAGTGTCCACAACTACACCACGTTGCATGATCCATTGGTGCGAGTAACATATCTAATCTCTTGGCCACATTAATTAAGGTGTAATATTCCTAGTTAACCACGAAGACGGGGATGTAAAGCCTTTCCTAGGATGTGTTATAAAATAATGTTTATAAGGGTTTTGTTATCTTTATAACTTTAACAAAAGAGAAGTATGTGGGGCACCGTTGAAGGCTTGTTTATTAAACAAGAATAACGTTGTTTATCCTTTCACATGGAGTTCACAAGTAGTTGTAAGAATATATATCAAATAGAAACATCAATATATATATATGTATATATTTGGAGAGAGAGATGCTTCATTCTTGATCATAGCCACAAACTCATATGCAAACTCATGATGGGTTTATTGAGCATCATTGTTTTGATGAAAAATGTGTTATGATTGGTTACAATCACTTATATCATAGAGTAATGATAAAGTATTGGCATAACATGATATGGAAGTGACCACACTCTCAAATTGTTTGTTGATGCATAGAGACTAGTTACACCTGAATCATTGTGATTGAAACTGAGGGGGTGATAGACAAATTTAATAGTGCCTAGACCATTTTCTTGGGTAATAAATCATATTACTATAATAGAATTCACAATAGTTTTGGGAACCTCACAATTGAATGTTAAGGTGTAACGCTAGTGGTCTCTTTGGAGGTGAGAGACCCCTAACATTTTGAAGTTTTGAACATGGACAATGTTGTCTTGCATTACTTCAAATTGGAGTGCCCCCATGTCATCAAGCACATGCACATCATCTTTTGCTACCAACATAACCTTGGAGTTGGAATTCAAGGCTCCAAATTCATAACATTATTCAGACCCATGTAATGTTCTGTGGGACTGACAATATTCTAGAAATATTCCCCGGAATACTGTCAGTCCCACAGAACATTGCATGGGTCTGAATAATGTTATGTTAGCCCATGAGCACGTCCCTATCATAGAAGAACCATTTACCTCCAAACCTATAACCTAGTCAGTTAAGATCAATTTAGCATGAGTTTATACTATGTCTTAGTGTGTTACTAGTAAAGATACCATCTCTCTAGTAATAGGGATATCTCCAATGGGTCAACCATTTGTTCAAACCCTAAAAGTCACCGAACTTGGGTTACCGTGACATGCACATCTCACGGCCCGAGTGGATTAGATTTCCCTACAAAATAAGGGGTATGGGTATCTTCAAGGAAACTATGAAGTAATGTGCATATTCATGGGATATTCCACATACTTGATGTACATTATTGGAATATAATATAGCTATCATATATTCAAAATGGATGTCCAATCTCTCAATTTTGTTTTTAATGATCTTCTAGTTCTAATTTAAAACACGATTTGAGGGCCCTATTTTTTATTACTTCGCAATTTCTAGTGGAATGACATTTACCCCCCCTCCCTTTTGGTGCATGCCAATGTTTTTTTCTCCCCCCTTGGAATAAATAGACGTAAAAATCTTGAAATTTACTATAACTAATACGAACACAATATACCATATGTACACTGGAGACAAACTGGCCTATACAATATGGTAAATAAATAAATAAAGAACCAATGTCGGGCAATCTGACGTGAATTTGAGCCTGTTGGCCCTACCCTGCTCAAGAGTCCTCTTGGTGCAGGGTGGGGTTTATTGCCTACCTTGCAGTGGGTGGGCTCTTGGCTTCCTATAGAAGCAAGGGGACCCAAGAAATGCATAAAATAGGATAGAAGGAAAAGATAAACTTGGAACCACAAATGAACACAATAAGTCACGACAAATAAAAGGTCAAACTAACGATCCTATTCAATGTAAAGTGATATGTGCAATTAGATTTGCCCACGCTAATTTATCAATATTCCATATTGTTTTGAATAATAATTACCACTATAATAAACTTAATAATACTCTCTTATTGTGGCCTCTTTATGAATGAATTAACAAACTTATACGTGTTTGTTATGAACTTTTATCCAAGAAAGTTTGCATGGGTAAAGAGGCATCAACCTACAATATTTGCAGAGGCAACCTAATTGCACGTATCAATGTAGATGTAAAGCATAGAGTTATAAGCAATAGAGTCACTCAAGGTGGGATGAAACCATGGGTTTGATCTTTCTTTGAGAAAACTTTCTATTAAGAGCTAGTTAGTTTGTTGTGTTATCGGAGCCTCTCTTGAAGGTTGGGTGAAACTTCTGGGACCTCCTCTTTCTGCCTCTCAAACTTGGAGAGAGTTTTGGGATCTAAGTAGGGTATGCACATGGGACTTGTTGTCCTAAATCTTGGATCAACCTATCCAAGGCCAGCTTGGCCCACCCCTCCTAGTAGGATAAGCTAGAATGTTGGTTTTTGATTGCCCGACACCACTCTTTGTGTATGGTAAATTTAAGCACTAAGAAAACTTGGATGAATTTGTGTTACATAATTCCCCTAAACTAGTGTCTAAGGAGGATTTTTAAGCATCACCAGTCGATATCCGAGTGTTTCCAAGTTCAACTAGTTACATGTATCGGTTTTATGTATTGAATTGGGATATAATCTATATATTCCTCTAAAACTATCACTAATTTTTGCAAAATCATGAACTTCAACCGGTTATTTCTCAAACTCAATCAATTCATTTGGAACTACACTAAATAGTCCTATTACTATGGGCCACAATGATTATCTAGAGCCCACACTAATTTTGAACCCACACTAAGTTTATAGTAGAAAATTAGCATGGCCCACATTGGTTTTGAACTCACGCCAAATTTATAGTAGAGAATTAGCATGGGCCTAAATAATTGTTTTTCTAGGAAATCGAGGGGGGTGATTATTTTGTTTGGTGCTACTTTTGTCCTACAAGTAATATTCAACATGTTGGTCGGAAAGTCTTCATGAAGACTTAGGGGGGAAACACGGAGTCTTGGATCCGCATTCATTCCACCTTGACTAGAAAACTAGTGTGGCACACTCTAATTATTCCCACACTAATACGACTACTTAGTGCATCAGCTGGTTCCCCTCTCTAATAGAGGTGAATATATATATATATATATATACTGAATTAGAGGCGAATCAGTTGTGAGGTGAGTACATTTATCTTGAATGTGGATAAATACGTGAACATATTGGGTGCTGGATATATATATATGATGACATGGCACCACTGGTGTGCTTGTACATTTGATTGAATAGCAATTGCAGGATACGGGGGTGGGAACGATTAAAGAACTAGGGGACATGTCATCACGGGCGAATCCTGATGCTCGGAGTGACGTGCAATGCGAGCTCATGTTTCTAAATTGGGGGTCGCTTGCACCCACATGTGAACAATGCACATTATCCCGACATTGCATGGAATTAGCACACCTTACCTAGCGCATTTTGAGAGAAGAAGAGAATCATAACATTATTCAGACCCATGCAGTGTTCTGTGGGACTGACAGTATTCCGGGGATATTCCCGGAATACTGTCAGTCCCACAGAACACTGCATGGGTCTGAATAATAATAATAAAATAATAATAATAACAATTATTATTGTCATCATCATCATCTCTTCATGTGCGATGAACAAAAGGGGGCGGGGAAGGGGGTGTGTGAGGAAGGTTTTTTGAGGTCTCACTATAGGATTGGTGTGTCGCATCAAGTTATTTTTTAAGAATATTTTCTTTAATTTGATTTACTTAAATGTTTTAACACGTGTTGCATGCAGTGTCATGTTCCACATAGGTGACATGGTTTTGAGAGAGAGAGAGAGAGAGAGAGAGAGCTAAATGTGATTAGTTAGTCTCACTACACTAAATAGGATATTTAGTGTTTGATTATATTTAGTGTTGTTACCACCCTACCTTGCTCAACACTAATTTTCAATTCCTTAATAATTAGTGTTAGACATAAATGTGCCGCTACCTTCCCTACTGCCACCTTCCTTATTATATCCTTTTTTTCCATATCCTTACTAACACTAAATTCAAACATGTAACTTCCACATATTACCATAGTTGATATTTAGTGTTTGAGTTTACATTTAATGTTACTTACTTCATAGGGTTATTGATATTTAGTGTATGCGTTCGTATTTAGTGTAGTTCTAATTGTCTTGCTCAATACTAATTGTAAACCACGGTGCAGTGTCACCAACACTGAATGTTAACCCAACATTATTTGTCATTCCTTTTAAATTTTTTTGGGGGGATTATAGGTTTACAGTGTTGCAATTATTGTCACTTACCAACTGATGTTTCATCCAAATTTCAATCATCCATGACAATATTTCATCACAAGTTGCTGACAAGAGAAGGTAGGGTTTTGGCCAACGGATGAACTCATCCATCATCCATTACTATATTTTTTCACTTATTCATAAGAAGTGTCATCCAAAAAGTGACCATAGTGACACTAAATACCATATGACACTAAATATCATAATTAGTGTAGACATTTACCTTTATGTAGCTACAGCTAGGAGGCTAGGCTTTGTGTACTAAGAGGCATCTTGATATGTAAGTTACATTTATCCCTTGATTGGGGATGACTTGAAGAGAGCATGATGATGGGCACTCCACACTTGCAATACAAGGAGGTTCTTACGGCCATTTAAGTTTAACCCTTTAAATTTATTGGGGATACTTGGTACCAGTGATCGGGGAGATTTTTGGGCATAATCGGTTGAGATCCTAGTGTTTGCAAGTCCAACCGGTTACATGTTGACATCTTGAGGTATATTCCATAAATTCCTCTAAAGTGATCGGTAATTCTCCTGAAGTCTTGAACTTCAACCGGTTATTTCTCGAACTTCAACCGGTTATTTCTCAAACTCAACCGGTTCATCTGTAACTAACTGCCGGTTCTCCCCGATCATAGCTTGGGAGCATGTGAGTGCTAGGCTCTTTATGTAGGTATGACTCTTATGCCCCCTCCCCACCTGACTTTACTAAATAACCAAAGTCTTTCCTAAAAACCGGGTAAAGCTCTCTCGGTTATAGCGGAGGCACCCGGCTATCCCAATGCACCTACAAGAACTTGCTCCGGATATTTTTTAGTAGGTTTTAGTTAAGTAGCTTTCACACCTGTTCATTGTTCTATCTACCAAGCAATGAATGTTGGATAGTTTTTGTCCCATCCCCATATGCCTTACTACTCATCTATCTTACCATCGGTTTTTTGTTAATGAAGCTCTTCGTGCCCTCATAGCTAAGACTAAAAGCAACCAATCACAAGGGTGGGAGGCGACACTTTTAAAGGTCCTACGTTCTTGCCTCATGTTTAGGTACTAATGGGAGGGTCGGTGCTTGAGGCCTAAAACCTCCACTTTTAAACCATGCCACATCATTTGCCAACTAGGCTCGGCACTAGATAGCGTCGATGGTGTGAAGGCCATGTTATTAGAACCAACTTTTAGGCTTAGCTAAAGTCGGGTGGGGAGGGGGCATTAGTTGGTTGCATTGTGATTCTAAAACGAAGAATGCGTGATGCATACTGCATCAAGAACAATGATTAATTTTCAGCCTGAATTTTGGGGTGGAATGAATGAGAGGGGAGTAGGTTTTACTAGGTTTAGAAAGAGGACTACCTTCACATGTCGTGTAATGCTATATCATGTGCACTTGAACGATGGTTGATTATCGAATTTCCATGTGTGGTTATAAGATGAAATTTGTGGACAATTCATTAGTTTCATGATACAAAGTTATGCTAGACAAACATTTACATCATGACCATGGTCAAGAATGTCGTATAAACCACCACGTGTCCTTGTAATCCATACACATGTCGTGATCCATTTTCTAGTAGGTGTCCACCCAAAAGAAAGGGTTGACGTAAATTCAAGATGATGCTTGTTTTGAGAATCCCGTAAGTCAACAAATTTGAAGCCCGTGAATCCTCCGTTGTCTCTTATGAACATGGCCACATATGAACCACACGAAACTCAAAAAGCAAAATTTCAAAATCAACTCACTCGGATCATAACAATACCGAGCATGTTCCTACATCCACCTATGTGGGACCCAACACGTGTAAAGAATTGTGCTAGAAATATAGTGAGGCATCTATGGGGGAGGCTAGATTCAACGTTTGCATGTGGTACACTAAATATGACATTTATTTAGTGTCGTATGGTATTTGATGTCACTATGGTCACTTTTCGGATGACACTTCTTATGGATAAGTGAATGAATATTGTCATGGATGATGGATTAGCCAAAACCCCACCGTCTCTCGTCAGCAACTTGTGATGAAATAATGTCATGGGTGATTGAAATTTGGATGAAAAAATCACTTGGTAAGTGACAGTAATTGCAACACTGTAAACCTATAATCCCCCGATTCATTTCACAAGGAATGACAAATAATGTTCGGTTAGCATTTAGCGTTGGTGACAGTATACCATGGTTTACAATTAGTATGGAGCAAGAAGACAATTAGAATCGGTGGCACTAAATACCATAATTAGTGTGGATCTTCCTTGCAGATGTGGAGGCGGATGAACAGCATGGATGTGGCCCACCGGACTTAGCTTATTAGATGTCCAGACAACATGCGGCAGCCAGCAGCAACAGAAGGAGAGCGAGCTTTCCGTTGTAGACTTTCCGTGGGAGAGGAGAACAGTCTCCAGGGGGATTTTGGGGTCAAGACTCAAGACCCTAGGGTTACCAAGTCCAACCGGTTACATGTTGTGATTTCCTGGGTTTTTCTTAATTAATCTATGGAATATTCCATAGATTCCTCCTCAGAAATGATGGGTAATTTTCCTGAAGTCTTGAACTTCAGCCGGTTATTTCTCAAACTCCACTGGTGCATCTGTGACTACCTACGCTGTTTTTGTCTAATTAGTGTAGGCCACACTAATACCCAATTACCCACACTATTTCTGTATATAGAATTTCAAGTAACCCATTGTGATTTTCATTGTGGAGAATTCGTGTGGGTTTTTTGGTCCGCATGTTTGGATGGGAATTCAAATTTTCGTTCAGTTGTATTTTGCAATTGATGTCCACTCATTTGAACTAATGTCGGTGGATGAAGTGTCTGGGGGTGATAATACGATTTTCTTCCACAATGATGTAAAATAGGGCAAGTAGTATAAAAGTAGTGTGGGCCACACTAATTTCCAACCCCCATGAGTTCCCGATCCACACTAATTAGACAAAACAATATAGCGGTCGGTTCTCCCCGTTCATTGGAACCGACCGCTACATTGTTTGAGCCATCTAGTAAAAGGCGAGGAATCACATTTATGAAGGTCAACATGGGAACTTTAAGGAAAGAAGCGGTAGTTGGCATCACATGTTGGGAACTTAGCTATTCAAGGCTTTAGTGCTTCCTACTCTCACGTATGGCACCAAGATTTGGTGGGCAACTTTGAAAAACTCTCATTGGAAAGTCTTTGAGAAGGGCATGAAGATGCATATGATGTCTCACGTCAAAAGTGCGTTCACCGACTACCTATCATATCTTATTGGCCAAGTTTGGAGAACTTCCCATGGAATTATGTGCTCTCAAGCTTACTATGGGCTTTCAACAATGGCTTGCCCACGTATCCCCCTATTGGCTAGTCAGTAAAGGAGTCTCACTATCCCAACACTTGGTTGAACAAGGATTTAACACTTGGTACAAATTGACAACCATGTGGAAGACATCGTGGGGTTTATCTCACTAGGAAACCCATGACAACCCAACCATATAAAAAACAACAGATGTTGATATCAAGGAGGTTTTTCTTGCTAAAGAGTGGAACTCTTTCCATCTATTTGGGAAGAAACTAGATTACCTCCACCTTGGAGATTTTCTTAAATATGAATGCGAATTGTACTTGAAGCAACTGTTGACTCCACCACAACACAAGATCACTGCTGCCTATTGCACATTGAACCATAGACTTGCATCGAAACTAGACGATGGATGAGTATCCCTACCTCTAGAGATATTAGACTATGCCACTTTTGGTCCTATAATGCAATTGAAAACGAGGCACATTTCGTGTTGGGAATACCCCCTATACAACCCCATTAGAGATAAGTTTCCATCACTATTTGAGAATGTAGTTCCAGGGAGCCTCAAGTCTTTCTTTCAATTAAACCAACAAGTGACCATTAACCTCTATCTCACGGAGGCTACCACACTCCGCCACTCTAGATAATGAATTGGATTGAAACCATCATGATATACTTTCAGTCCCATGAGCCTTTTTGGCTTCCCGGACTTTTAAAATCAATTTCATTTCATTGGAGAAGAAGCAGGTTGTTGCAGTATGTAGTCTATAATTGGAGCTGACTCGGGGGCAGTGGGTATGTAGGTTGCTTTTGAAAGTTCTTCCAATTTCCACATCTTACTCCGAACCCCAACCTAACCAACCCAAGCTAAGCTTACGATCGCTTCCCTTTGGGCAAAGTCGCACAACCGCACCAAAGTTGCCACACTAATTATCCCATTTCGTGCGTGTGATACTACTTCCCGATCCACACACTATAGAGCCAAATCCCCGAAACACACACTATTTAGTCAAATCTTTACGTTTAGTGTGGGCTAAAGTTTTTATTGAGTGACACTAAATTCATGAAAACATGCTCATTTACCATATTTTGGAAGAAAATTACTACGTGTTTCAAGGTGTTTGTAGAGTGCATAATTTGTTTTGGTGAGATTGATTTTTTTTTAATTTTCTTTAAAAAAAATTGTAGTCGGTGCCACTCACTCTTGTGGCATCTCCTAACACTAAGAAACTGAAGATAACTTGTGTTGAGAGTTTCTGGCACTTTGACATTTGGCCTCCGGAAACCCTAGGTTTTTTGGTGACACTACTTTCATAGCATAAAGAAATTTAGTATCACCTTCACTAATTTTCCATATGCACTATTAGCCACCCTCACTAAATGGGATAATCAATGTCACTACACTAAATAGTCCTATTATTGTGAGCCACAATAATTTTCTAGAGCCCATGCTAAACTTTCTAGTAGAAGATAAGTGTGGGCCACATTAATTTTGTTCCTAGAAAATTGACGTGGGTGATTATTTTATTTTGTGTTGCTTTTGTCCTATAGCTGATATTCAATATGTTGGTTGGAAGTCTTTAAGAAGACTTGGGGGAAGACTCATGGTCTCGGACCCACATTATTTCCACCTTGACTAGAAAAATTTATGTAGCCCATGCTAAGTATTTCCTGCTTATTTCCCAACCCACACTAATAGGACTATTTAGTGTAGTAAGATAGTCCAAGGGGTTTCCTTGGAGTTTTTTGTAGCTCAACGTTAGAGACGCTTTAGATAGCGTGTGTTATTATTCAGTGTTACGCAATGCTATAACTATTCAATGAGGATGTAATATTTTACCAAGCAAAGCCATTTATATCCTGTAATGTCTGAACGACTTATTGAACGCTCATTAGTGAAAATTGAATTCATGAGTAAGACGTTATTGCCTTGCATAACTCCAAATAATAACACGCATTAATTGAGATAATTTGCATAATGGTCCGAAGAAATGAAGCTCAAAGGAGAGCTCATGTTTTGGTGAACCAATATGGAAGGTAGTAGGGTCCAAAGGGAGGGTCTGGTTCAAGGGTTCAATTTGCCTTAAATTGCTTCAAATTGGTCCCTATGTTATTGGACTGTCGACCTCCATCTAAAGCACCCCTTAGGTTGGGCAAAGTGCCAAGCCACATGGTGCTCATAGATCATTGACAAGTAACTCATTAAGAACATGTTCAACATGTTATCAATACATGCCCCCGCAACGGGACATTGCCAAGTTTAGCCCAGGAGCTGGACCCACACGTCATGCTTGGAATAACTCTCCCGGACCGAAATAGCTTGGGTCTATTGTGGCCTAGCTTTGAACTCCTCTACAAGAGAATCAATTATGTATCAATACCTCACAATCTTTGACCAAATAGAAACTTAGGTTCAACTATTTCTACGTAAGGCTTTGTGTATTGTAAGATATTAGTTTTGATCATGGGACCCATAGTTTATGAAACTTAGATAGAGTGAACGTGTGAGACGCATAATGAGACTAAGGTAGAAATACCATAACCCGTGAAAATAAGGTGATTCGCATTGAAGATACGACCTTACAATCATGAGATAATTTTCCAAGATAGACGAGAAGGATTCACGAAGAATGCAAGTTGTTTCATATTTTTCTGCCCTGTACAAAAAATTCTACAATTTTTCAAAGTGGAAAGTTGTCAAACCCCCTACTCGTTCACTAGATTCTCCCTACACCGAACACGGCAATCCGCATTTCCATACAAAACATTACCTAAACCGATTAACTCATGAGTACATTAAACTTGACTCCCATTGGCTACACTAAGTGTACATGCATTGACTTGGCGGCCTCGCCACGATCGGTTTCAGAAATGGCACTTCACTTCACTATTATGACGGTGGTCTAGTGCACGGGTAGAGGGTGGTTAACCGGTTTGGGTATTTCTACCTTGCTCCCCTCTAAAACATTGTCACCCGATTTAGCAACCCTTGGTGTTTGTGTTTGGTGTAGCTTACAATGTGTGAACATGCCATACATTAGTCGATTCGATTGATGGTCAATTAGTGCGAGAAAATCAAGGGGGTAGTCGTTGCATGTTTCGCGGTTCTGTGGCTTGCCACTTGCCAGGTATGCACATTGAAATCTGTTGACTTGATGTTTGCAGTAACTTATTAAGGTAGACAAGCTAAGTCATCACTCCTTTGCTCTGGCCGCGGAATCTCCAAGGATAAGGGCATCTTCTGCTGCTCTGATGTTTCCTGTTGATGAATTTGCCAGCAAGTCGCAGCAGCGTCAACTTAGTTGCTTCGACGGTGGTAGTACAACTGCTGGACTGGAAGGGAGGTGGTGTGGATTCAGTGTGTAGCCAAGAAATCGGGTTGGGAATCGACCAGACTCCTCCTCGTCCCAGTACGAGGTTTGGAAGTTTTAGCTGAGTTAGGGGAAAGGAAGGGAAAGGAAAGGAACAGAAAGTTAAGTAATAACTCGTTTGGGAGGTACTAGATGCGAGTAATTGGGTCGTCGTACATTGTGTCGCTGTGGCTTGCCAGGTGTGCACAGGAAGAATGCCAAATCTCATGTTGACCTTACGTTTGCAGTAGTCAGCCGATACTCTGGGCGAGGAATCGAAGGGTAGAGGATATGTAACTGGCCGCTCTGTTGTTTTCTGTTGATGGATTCGCTAGCTTAGTTGCAGCAGCGCTAACTTAGTTTCTTTGACGGTGGTAGTACTACTGCTGGGCTCAAAGGAGGTGGTTGTGGACTCAGTGTGTAGCAGAAAGTTTGGGTTGGGAATCGATAGACTCCTTCCTTGTCCCAGTAGGTTGTTTGGAAGTTTTAGCTAAAAGGAAAGGAAAGGAAAGGGAAAGGAGGGTAAGTTATAACTCGTTTTGGTGGTACTAGATGCGAGTCCTTGGGTCGTCGTACCTTGTGCCGTTGTGGCTTGCCAGGTGTGCACACGAAGAATGCCAAATCTTATGTTGATCTTAAGTTTGCAACTAAACAAGTCGACAATCAGATAGTCGAGGAATTAATTGATGTCAAGAGTATGTACTGCCCGCTCAGTGACGTTTGCTGTTGATGAATCTGCTACATAGCTGCAGTCGCCAGCGCTAAGTTATTATTTTCGATGGTGGTACTGCTGCTAGGCTCGAAATGGTTTTGTGGAGTGTGTAGCAGAAGATCCCTCCTTGTCCCAGTAGTATGGAAGTTTTAGCTAAGGGGAAAGTTAAGGAAAGTAAGGGTACGTATAACTTGTTTTGGAGGTACTAGCTGCGAGTAATTGGGTCGTTGTGCACACGAAGAATGCCAAATCTTATGTTGACCTTACGTTTGCAGTAAACAGTCGACAGTAGTACTCTGGTCAAGGAATCGAAGAATAAGAGTATGTACTGCCCGCTCTGATGTTTTCCGTTGACGAATTTGCGAGTTGCAGCGGAGCATTCTTGGACCGTGCCGAAAGGGGTTGAAGGAGGCGGACGAGGAGGTGATGGAGGTGAGAGGAGTGGATCAGGGGTGAGTTGTTACAGCAGCAGAAAGAAGAACATCTGGGAGGTGGTTATACTGAGATGTGGACGACTGGGGTGGTGCAGGAATTGGAATTAGCGTCTCACCATGCGCACTTCAATTCCTCCGTAAGAAGACTTCTTCGATGTGTGTTAATGTTGCAGCAGGTGACATGGGTGTGTGGAAGTGGGTCACGAATCTTGCACTCGCCCTCCAACTGATCATCTTCATCGCCAGCCCTGCTCTTGTATGCGTGGTGGAAGCCAACAGTGCATATAATTTTGACCAGAATGACCGTAAGTGTTGTCCCTCTCCGAGCACACCTGATGGAACTTAACTTGCAACAATTTTTGTCGATGTATTCATAGCATTCTTGAAGGATGCGTAAGGACGTCCTCTTTCTATTCTTGCTTTAAGAATAAACTTAAGAATCAAGGTCCTTGGTAACATGCATAAACGCCAAGTATAGTCAATTGGCAAGCTCTCATTAGTCGAGTCGAGTCGAGTCGAGACCTCTTTTTTACCGATCTTCAGACAAAATCTTCTCCTACCTACCAAGATTCAGCTTAAAACCTTTGCCAAAAACAAATCTCACCGAGTGCATACTCTCCAAGCTGCTTGTATAGAGAGAACAGCCACTACACCACTTAAGAATGCTACGGTGAGTGCATCCTTTTGTCGGAGAGTGTATCTTCCCCACAGTTGGATCTTGAAGTCAACACCTCCCCTTCCTAGTTTTCTCCATGTTCCGGCTCGCCTCTTCAGGTTGGGTCAGCGTGCAAAGAATCGGCTATGGCGTACTTCTTATTACACTTTGATGAGTTGCCTACTCAAGGTGGCCATATATACATAGGGGATTGTTAAATCGACCACACATTGGTTAAAACGACCAGAGACGCGGCACACGGTCACATGACCTGTCAAAAGTGGAATGAGAGAGAGGAAGTAGAGTTAATACCTCACTCCTTTTCATGTGTGAATGAAAAATCAAATTATAGGTCATGTGATTGTGTGATGTGTCTTTGTGGTTGTTTGAACAAACTAAGTGGTCTCTCTCTCTCTCTCTCTCTCTCTCTCTCTCTCTGTGATTGTGGTTTGTTGTTTTGAGCACTGTTGCTTTTGGTGCAAGATCAGTTCATCCAACTTCTTTAGAACTTGGTTTTGAAGTTGTTGCTCGTTGTTTACACTCAGGGTGGTTGTGGTCATGTTAAAACCATAATCACCTATTACCCCATCAACTCTATTATTGTATTATGTGTGGTTAACCACCCTTAGGGTGGTTGTTGGTCATCCTCATGTGTCACCAATACTTAGAGAGTTTCAAGGCCAAAGGTCCGGGGAGAAGTTGAGGAGGAAACCATTGTAAAACTACAATCCAAGGCCCAAGGCCAACAAGGATAATACTTCAACACTTTCTTGAGTCCAAGATCAAAGTCAATGAATGATTGCTGTTTAGAAGATCGACCCCACGAACAACCACAAGGATTCACACAAGACAAATGTCAATGAATTTTTTTTTGTAGTTGTGATTGATTATTGTGGTTAACCACAACCACACCCACCTTTGTAGTTGTCACCAAATTATCCTTCAAACATTCTTAGAAGTGAAAATGAACACTTACATTATCTGGTTGGATAGAAACGTGCAAGGGCTATATCTTTAGAAGATGAGAGGTTTCGTTGCTTTGAGCAACGTTATTACTGCTGCAAAATTAGTTCATCCCAGATGGCAACTCTCTGTAGTAGCACCCATAGGGGTTAGCGTCTTTAGAATTTGGTTTGGAGATTTTCCAACATTCTTGGACGTGAAACTCAAAAATACTTACATTGTCTAGATGGATGGTGACCCATGTTCTAGAAACAAAACCCTTTTCTTATTCACGCACAAAATGGTACCAAATGATTCCTCTCCCTACCCTCTTCCCAAGCATACTACTCCTCTTTGTGAAATAAGAAATCATTGATTACATTCATAAATCAAACTCGACTCTTGTCATTTGGGTCATGTGCTAAGGATCGGTCCGTTTTAGGTCCATGCTATGAAATACTGTTCTATAAGAGAGAGTGTTCTAAAGGGGAGAGTTGCCACTATTTAAGCATGCTGCTCTCTTTGTGGAATATAAAAATCATCACTTACATCCATAAATTGGACTCAGCTCTTGTCGATTGGGTCATGTAGTAAGGACCACCCGTGTCAAGTGGGAAGTGCGTGAACTATGCCCATGCTCTCTAGGAATGACTATAATCAAGTAAACTTTAAACAATTTTTCTAAAGGGGAAGAGTTTTGTCAACAACAGTTCTGCTGATGGGCATACGTGACCTTTGACATAGTGCTTATGTGTCTGTGATCTGTTCTATAAGGGAGAGTTAACTTTCCAAGCATGTTGCTCCTCTGTGTGGAATAACAAATTATCCTCTCTCACATAATTTATGGGCTGGAATGGACTCTTGTCATTTGGGTCATCTGCCAAGGATTGCCCATGTCAAAAGGGCAGTGGTTGTCATAGGCTCATGCTTTCTACTAGCAGTGCATGATTATAATTGATTTAGAAACGGTCAGAGGAGGGAGTTCATCTAAGTGCTTTTTATGTATGTTTTGTGATGGTTTTGAATTAGTGAATGCGCTGGACGAGCTGTGGAGGAACTGGAACAAAAGCACTCCGGATCTGAGCACTAATCTGCCTGGCTGGTCCTCGACTGGCCCTGACAACACGGCCCCAGACCCTTGCTACTACACCACTGCAGCTTGGAGAGGTGTCGAGTGCTTGCAAAAGCTACGCAACGGTAGCTCCGGCATATACGATGCCTTCGTCGTTGGCTTGTAAGACCCTCCCTCAAGGCATCACCACTAGAACCTAATAATATACTAATTTGTTCTTCAATTACCTATCTGCCATGGATGCATGGCCAGCAGATTAACCTAGCTGCTGCACAGTACTTTATCAATTGATGAGTACATAACCGGGACCTGCTATGGAATCATATATTCAAAGTTTTTGGGCATCATATGGCTTAAAGTGCACATCCCAGATTGGTTTCATCATTTAATGGCAATATCGAACCTCTAGGTGGCAAATAAATAACCCTTACGATGCCCTCGCTGTTGGCATGTAAGACCCTCCCTCAAGGCATCACCACAAAAACATACATACTAATTTCTTCTTCAATTACCTATCTGCCATGCATGCCATGGCCAGCAGATTAACCTAAGTACTGCAAATTACTTGTGAAATGATCAGTGCATAGCCGGTACCTGCTATGGAATTATTCAAAGTTCTAGGGTATCATATGGCTTAGAATGCACTTTTCAGACTGTTTTCATGAATTAATGACAATATTAAACCTCTAGGTGGCAAATGACCCCAGATAGTCAATATCCCCTTCAATTTTTCTGTCTGTAGCGCCCGCAGGGGTCAGCATCTTTGGAACCTTGTTTGGAACTGCTAAACCACTGTCAAGAAGCATTACTTGGAGCTGCTTTTGTATTGAAGACTAACTTTTCTTAGATGGTGACCCCCTGGTTTAGAAAAAATGGGTCCGATTGGTTTAAAAGTTGACGACATTTGGAAGTGTCAGATTTTGCTAATTCAGAGACAAATGGTCTTAGTAGGTTCCTCTTAATCCCCTCTTGGCAAGCACGTTGCTCCTTTTTGTGATATTACAATTCATTGATCCATTTATAGAAGCGTGAGAAATTCATTTGGTTTGGAAATAGCTGTTCTAAAAGGGAGGATGGGTAATTGAAGTGTAATATTGGTGGGAATGTTGGGTGGACAGGTCAGTAACCGACACAGCTGTCGTAGGCACTTTGCCATCAGCAATCGGAAACCTCAGCAGTCTCGTTTCCTTGTGAGTTGATAACTGCAACATAATTGTTCGTTGATAGCTTTAAAGTGCTTATTGTGAGCCTTGTGCAAGTAATATTTGTCATAGACTGTGGAATCCCTGGACTGTAAATCGACCAGTCTTCAGGTTCTGAAGTAAGGTAGACATGTTGTTATTTGGATACTTCCCTTTTTTCTCCCACTTCTCGTAGAATATGAAACATGCAATTAGTGCGAGATGATATAGCAAATCCAAATCGTGCCCATAGCCATTTGTCTCATAATTTCTGGAGCTCAAATTCTATTTATCAACAAAGTGAGATTTCCCTGCTCATTAAGTGGTCATACAGGTCTCCCCCAATCATGTTGATTATTGAACTTAAAATGGGTAACATATTTTGAGCAAGTAGTCCAATCTCTTATAAACACATGTCTTTTTGATGTCCTTTCTTAGATCCACACCTAATCACATACCTCTCACATATAGGTGTCCAAATTACTGCTACATTCGAATTAGGCATGTCTACCTTATACCCATGATCATATCATACTTGAATATGTATGGGAAGGATCAGTTCTCTGTTGATTGTTTGGTGACTCAGTAAGGCCTAGCTCAAGCAAATAACTAAAATTTTAATCTTATCTGAAGTGAGCGTCATACCTTTAGGATTAATCTAGATTGTTCTCTAAGATTCAACCTTTGTGGAGAATCTCACCTTATACTTGGTTGTTCAGAATACTAACAGGGAATCCGAGTCTCACTGGTGGAATTCCTGCTGAGGTTGCTAAACTACGCAACTTGAATGTCTTGTGAGATCCCTCTCCTTCATTTTCTTTCTCTCTCTTGCAGTGGTGAAAATTTACTTTGAATTTACTAAAGAGGCTTGGTGATTAAGAAGAAAAACCTCCAGTGAAAACTCTTGGAAGAAATTGATTCCTTTATTGCATAGTCCTGAAGGAGACTCTTTGAAAAACCTAGACTCTTTTTAATACATCATACTGCATTTAATCTTGCAGAACCTAACTACTGGAACGTGGAACCCATATATTTTCTGTTCAGGTAGTTGTTGATGTGCAACGACCTTGTATTTTGCTTGAAATAAATAGTAGGTGATAAGCAGGTTCAACACAAATAAATTCAGAATTCGTGCAAGGTGCCACGTGTACATTTTCTATTAGTCAGAACTTGTACAAAAATCCGTGTGTCACATCTTAATATTAGCACTGTCACTGAAGTGTTGGACATGCTTATCACCTGCGGTACTATCTCATAAATTCCAACCAGTAAATATGCTGGGCCATCAATCAGGAAGAATAAACACCACTCACAGGAAGATTTTATTTCTACCACTATTACATGTTGATAGTGTATGTTTGCACCCAATGAGTGACTTTGTAAACTGTTTCCCCAGGGATCTCCAGAACAATAACTTTTCTGGACCACTGCCATCGCTGCTGAATCTATTATTTAGTCCACTACAAGAGCTGTGAGTCTCCTAACATTTCTTTATATATTTACCTTTTCATTCTATTTTGAGACAAGTGAAAGAGTCTCCTAACATCTTCTGATGAGTAGCTTCTAGTTGAAGGATCTCATTCGTTCATTAAATGAAGTGCTTTTGTTCAATAACTGTTGTTTTGGACCAACTTGAATAACAAACTTATAAGTTCGGGTATCACCTCTTCACTTTTGCGTTTGTTTCAGCGACTTCAGTAACAACCATTTGACTGGGACAATTCCTTCATCATGGACTGTGCTGCTGTCGATTCAAAAACTGTCACTGTCCAGCAACCACCTCACTGGAGATATCTCTCAAGATTTTTTCTACTTCATGAGCAGACTCCAAACACTGTAAGGACACCTGTTCTGCTCTGTCACTGAAGTACCATCTGTTCTTTGATAACTGAGTCATAGCTTTCTTTGTCTGATCCTTTCCTTTGTCTCAATTCTTACATTTCTGCAACTAGTTTGTAGCAGTTGCTTGTAGTGCAATTAGTGATCAGTCTAGTTTCTTGAGTAGGTGATATGAAACTACACTAAATAGTCCTATTAGTGTGGGCTACGGTAATTCTCTAGACTCCACATTAATTTTCAGCCCACTCCAACTCTCTAGTTGAAAATTAGTGTGGGCCACATTGATTGTTTTTCAAAGGTCCGATGCATCACCATAAACTTGGGTATTTTTTCTAACATGCATACTAATTGTGATACAGGGACTTGTCCAATAACAGTCTTAGTGGGCCTCTTCCAAATGTGTCCCAGTCTGCAACACTCTCCTCTTTGTAAGTTTGCTGCTGACAAACTCATTCATTACAACTATATCATTTCTAATATACATCAGATTCCAATGAAGTAGCAATGCCACCTCTATGCACGTACAATCATATCATGTTATTCTACTGTATTTGAGCTCACAGAAATATGTAGAGTAGATTGAGACCAAACTCTGAAATCAAATGGTCCAGAACTATGACAAAATTTCATTTCCTTGACAAAAGGTGACCCATAGGATCATATAAATCACCTGTGTATTGACTTGCTTGTCATGTATCTGTGCAGGGACATAAGCTACAACAATTTTGATCCAAGTACATTTTCGGATTGGATCACAAGCCTCAGCACTTCTTTAACTGTACTGTAAGTATTTTATAATCAGCAAAAAGGAGCTCTGGTTCTTTTGATAGTTTTATATTTTGTGTGCATCGGTGCTTCCTTATATGCTTCTGAGGATTACATTTGAAGATTCATGCTTCATTTGTTTTTGGTTGCTTTAACTTGCATTGTATCCCTCACTTTTTTTTGTCTTTTTTTAATTTCCTTCCTGAAAGTCAGGTATATTTAACTCAACAAGAAGTGGTATACTTCACTTATACTTTATTAAACACAAAATGTTATTTTGAGTTGATTTAAGTGTTATGGTTGCATTAAAAAATAGGTAGCTATTGTAAACTTTCAATCTCAATGGCTGGTTCATCTCCTTGCAGAGGGTTGAGAGGCTTGTCCCTATCTGGAGATATTCCTTCGACTTTATTAACTCGTTTTCCAAAGTTAAATATTTTGTGAGCTTCAATCTTACCCTCGACCTTCCATCTGCAACACGTCCACTTGTTCATTGTATTGAAATGTTGTTATATGTTACTTGTCCCTTGTTGATAAGAATTATATGAATTTGCACCTAGCTCAAAAGATGATAGGGAGGGTGCGAGTCTAGAGATTATGTGCATATTTGTTAACCTTTTGTTGTGAATTTGGAGTTTTGAGGGCATCAGAAATTTAGGGTAGCAATTCATTTATCCTTTTGTATTTCTGATTGTGTTGCAGAGCTCTAGACAACAACAATTTCACTGGAACTCTTGACCTTAATAATATCTCCAAAACCTTAATATCCTTGCAAACATCTAGCACGAATGGTACCCTAACTAACAACGGCGGTTCTGTTCATTCATTGAGCATCACAAACAACAACATTGATACAGTTCTGTACAATGGAACCATCGCAAACCTTGGTTCTGGATTCAAGTAATACTCGTCACATTGGTGGACTTTGATTTGTAAATTATGGTTCAAATGTAACTGTCAAAAGTCATGCTTTGTATGAAATCGGGAGAAGTAGGTCATTTAGGTTCATTGTAGTGCAACCATGGCTGTATTCAACGCAATGAGCAACTGAAAGATTGTCTTTTACATTGAGGTGTTACAACTTTTTGTTGGGAAATATGTTGGTTTGGTTGTATATGATCTACGTATGAAAGACTAGTAGTGTAAAAGTGTGACATGTCCAGTGTTTTCTTTGATTGTCACTTGGAAGATTTTGACCATGCTTTTTAGACTTCGATCTCCACATGTCCAAGGAAAATGAGTGTACTCAAAAAGGTCTTATTAAGGTATAGATTTATTGTGCTGATCATAAACAATTCATTATTTGCAGGTTACAAGGCAACCCATATTGCAACACTCAAGGAACAACTGATTTGAAGAGATGTGTTTGCGAGCAAGTGTGTTATGATACAAGTAAATTTCAACTACCCTTACTACCTAGATTGACTTGGACGGCCTTCACATCTCGAGTTTCATGTACCAATGTAATGTCACATATTCTGATTATTGTTGAGGTTGATAATGCCATAAAAGAAGAGAAGAAAAAGAACTCTGATGTTGGAACAACTTGTTACTTTTACCGTTGGTGATTGAAATTGCACTAGATTCTTATGGGTGGAGAAATGCACATATACATATTCAAAGTCCTAATTGGTAGATGAAGTAGAGCAACATGTTATGAGTAGTATTAATTACATTGTTTTGTACCCTAACATCAGCAATTGTTGTTTTGTTGCAGATTCTTTGGTTGCTGCACAATCAACACGGAATACAATAATCATTATTATTGTAGTAACTATAAGTGGTTTTATAATTATAATAGGTGCTATCATCTCGGCTCTATTATTTTGGCGCAGTCAAAGATACAAAAAACTCCTCCTTTTAGAGGTTCACAAAAGTAAGATACTTCACCCCTCTACCAGCTTGAGAAGTGATATTGATTTGCTCACACACCAATAGATTGTCTAATTAAAACTCTCCATGCCTTGGAAAGGAAAAAAAGGACTTAAAAGAATTTGTACTTGTTACAAATGTTCGGTGAGTGTAAAGTTGCTATCAGGTATTTAGTGACATTAAATCTAGTAGATTTTTGAAACCATGTTGACCACATCAAGTATAACCTCACAAGATTCACAACTGTATATGTTCAAAATCTCCACAAAAGTACATGGAGGAAAGTGGGTTACAATATGTTGTAAATCTTTATTGATTTCGTCAATTTTGTGGGCAATGTACAGAGTTTGCTGAGTACGATCTCAAACCGACATTATTTACTTATAGTGAGCTCCAAAAAGCTACTCGGGATTTCAATGTTGACATGAAATTGGGCGAGGGTGGTTATGGCGCTGTCTATAAGGTTCCCATAATTTTACCTCATGTGGTGTGACAGAACTATCTTAATATGTCGCAGATTATCCTACCACTTATTCTATCAAAAAATGATTTCACAACTGTTTGATTTTAATGGGATTTTACAAGTTTGGTTATAATTGACATGCTTGTACGTTCACTGTATTTCGATTGCAGGGATGTCTTACAAATGGAAGTGAAGTGGCTGTAAAACAACTTTTCATTAAGCCTCGTCAAAACATTGACGAATTCTTGAATGAAGTGATCCTGCTTACGGGGGTAAAGCATAGGAATCTTGTGAAACTACAAGGCTGTTGCCTTCATGGAGATCGGAGACTTTTGGTTTATGAGTTTATTGAGAACAATGATCTTGCCCATGCTCTATTTGGTAAGTTGCTCAACATCTATGTTTTTTCAGTTGCTCTAACTTAGGTTATACCTCAACAATATATATATATATATATAGTACAATGCTTTAGAAGTTGGAAAAGGTTAAACGTATGTATTCACACCAAAAAAATCTCAATTTTAAATATGAATATGTGTTGTTTGCTATGTAGATCACAGAGGTGGGAGAATGTTGACTTGGCCCATGCGACTAAGTATTTGTCAAGGGGTGGCTCAAGGCCTTCACTACCTACATGCACTTGTCAAACCAAGAATCATCCATCGCGATATCAAAGCAAGCAACATCTTGTTAGACAAAAATCTACAAGCATTGATTGCAGATTTTGGTTTAGCTTTGTTGTTCCCAGACGAGGAGACCCATATGATGACAATGCACATTGCCGGCACCAAGTACGTAATTTTGTGAGCTTAAGAAGTACACTAAACATGATATTTAGTGTCACCAATTCTAATTGTTCTTGCTCAATACTAATTGTAAACCGCGGTGCAGTGTCACCAACACTAAATGTTAATCCCAACATTATTTGTCATTCCTTGTAAATTTTCTGGGAGATTATAGGTTTAACAGTGTTGCAATTACTGTCACTTACCAAGTGATTTTTCATCCAAATTTCAATCATCCATGACAATATTTCATCACAAGTTGCTGACAAGCGAAGGTAGGGTTTTGGCCAATGCATGAACTGGTCCATCATCCATGACAATATTTGTTCACTTATTAATAAGAAGTGTCATCCGAACAGTTACCATAGTGACATAAAATACCATATGACACTAAATATCATATTTAGTGTAGTCTTCATGTATTGGTTTAAACGAACGATTTTGAAATTTTTAGTGGATGTTTTCCTCATACTTATTTGTAGTCTTGAATCAATATAAAACTCTGATTTTGCAGAGGCTATTTAGCACCAGAGTATGCTACGACGGGCCAACTGAGTGAAAAGATTGATGTTTACAGCTTTGGAGTTCTTGTTCTTGAGATTGTAAGTGGAAGGAGAAATCTTGACACAAAACTTTCAATGGACAAAGTGTACCTTCCGTCTTGGGTAAGCTTCTTACTACACTAAACATTGCATTTAGTGTCACCAATTCTATGCGTCTTGCTCAATACTAATTGTAAACCGCCCGTGTAGTGTCACCAACACTAAATGTAAACCTAACTTTATCTGTCCTTCCTTGTAAATTTTTTTTGGGCATTATAGATTTACAACGTTACAATTATTGTCACTCACTAAGTGATTTTTCATCCAAATTTCAACCATTCATGACAACATTTCATCACATAAATGCTAGGATGCAACATATACCAAAAGTGGATGAACTAAAAGTAAGTTGGGATGATAGTATTTGTGTACACTTATCCATAAGAAGTTTCATTAGAAAATTTACCACGTGTAGAAAATATTTAGTGTAGGATTTGAATTTCCTTTGAGTTGAACCAAAAGATGGCAGGCCATGGTGCATGGAACTTTCTTGGCAGGTAACCCCCAATATAAAAACGATCCGGTGCTAGTAAAATACACGTTGAATCTAAAAGATGATGATTCAATCACTTAAAAACTGTTTAGTCGTCGATAATCATGTGTGTCTGAGGCCAAAAATATTCGGTGAAAATTTCATAACTAGCATCCAACCTTGAGAGGTGAAGCAGATTTTGACAACAAATCTTTTGCGCAGGCATGGAACCTACATGATGAAGGCAGACTCATGGATCTCGTTGATCCAACACTCCAATTACACACCGATGAGGAAAATGCAGAGGTTTTACGAGTGATCAAAATCGCGCTTCAGTGTTTGCAAATGATTGGCGACAGGCGGCCGACGATGGCGCAAGTGATAACCATGTTACAAGGCGAGGTGGAAGTTGTGGTGGGGAAGAACAACGACTGGCACTCACTGCAACCGATTTTAAGTGCCGGGAGTTCAATGACATCAGGACTTGGTGTGATTAAGGAGGATTTCAGCAGTGACCATACCCTCCGTGTTAACCCAATCTCCACTTCTGTAAGTCATAGCGGAGCTAGTACTAGTACCATAGAGCTTTCTGAAATCCTTGAAACCAGATGACGACAACAACTCTTTCAATGTTTTTGACCCGACACAATGTACATATTTGCCCCAAACAATTGATCTCAACTCCTACAATTGCGCTTGCATCCAAGAGAGGAAAGTGCCTGGTTCTGGCCCATTAATCTTGTGCAGATGTTGTGTATTTAGATCTTCACCCATTTTTTTGTAAGTAAAAGACACTTTTGTTTCTCCAAGCTTTGCATGTATGTCTATCAGAACATGTATTATCTTTCATTCTAGTGAATGGTGAACGACGTTGATTGTTGCCACATTGCATATCATCCAGTCTTAATGTGATGGAAAGAGGATATTAGCAGTGAGTCAGTGATCAAGCTTTTCTACACCTAATTTCTACTTTTGTAAGTCATAGCGAAGTTAGTTACTAGCACTTTAGAGCTTCTGAAATCCTTGAAACCAGATGAGAAGTCTTCATTGCTACTCAATACACATATTTGCCTTCACTTTGATCTCAGCTCCTCCCAATTGAGCTCACATCAAAGACAGAAAGAGCCTGTTTCTGGCCCATTAAACTTGTGCAGATGTTGTAATATTCAGATCTTCACCAATTTTTTGGGAAGTAGATCCAGTTCGATCCTCCATAACAATATTCAGTTGAGTGTATATGCTGGGTGGGGCTGGGAATAAGCCAAAATTATAATCTGTTTATTCTCACAGTAGAGCGGTGCACTGGCAGATTCAAGTTGAAAAACTCGGGTGAAACAGTGTATTGATATTATTAGAATGGGCCTGTTGGTAGTAGCTGAATAACGTTATGTCCATGGTTGACATATTTCTTTATTAGAATATATCATCCCTTAGACTACATTGATCATGGTGAATAATGTGGACATATGTTTATTTTTATTTTTATTTTTATTTTTTGAGACAGAAGGCCGATAGGCCAACGCCAAAGCATAGGAGGCAGTTGACCACCTGGCAAGTTTTCCGTCAGGTAGAGAGGAGATTTCACAGCCGGGATTCGAACCGCCAACCTCTTCCTTGAGATTTGGGTATCCCTCCACCATCATCCGGTAGTTTAGGGTCATCTCGGACCAGGAAGTTGGCTTTATGTGGACATATGTTTAGTGTGACTCATTATGGGCAACCCTAGTTACACTTGTCATATCCACCTCCTGCCCCTAAGTTGGAAGTCTTTCAAATGCACACTAGTTTCAATCCAATAGAACTACTATAACATGTACAATGCTTGTGCAATGTAGACCTATAATGTGATAAATAGTGCACACCAACAACATCATCCCCAATGGTTTTAGTGTGGAAATAAGCTCAAGAGTGTAGCCTAGATTTCTACCATAATCAGTGTAGTGAAATGGTGGAAGGAAATTTAATGCTGACACAGTGCATGTCATTTGGGTCTTGTGTAATCAGAGATGATGTTAGCAGGCGTTCTACTACTTAGCACTATAGAACTTTCTGAAATCCTTGCAACAAGATGAGAATTTTTCCATGCTTTTGACCATTTCTAGCCAACTAATAGAGTTATCCGTAACATCCCTCAAAGAGGGATGAAACCCTGGGATCGATCCTTCTTTGAGAAAACTTTCTATGAAGAGCTCGTTAGCTTGTTGTGTATCAAAGCTTATTTTGAAAGTTGGGTGAAATTTTTGGGACCTTCTTTTTTAACCTCAAAAATTTAGAAAGCATTTTAGGATCTAAAATAAGGTATGTGCATGGGACCCGTTGTCCTAAATTCCGAATTGGCCTATGCAAGGCTAGCTTGGCCCACCTATCCTAGTAGGACAAGTTAGAAAGCCGGTTTTTAATAGCATGACATAACCCTTTGTGCATGGTAATTTAAGCATTAAGAAAACTTGAGTGACTTTGTGTTGCTTCTCATAAACTCAGGGTTTGGGACTAAACTCATGGTTTCATCTGCTTTTCTTTAACCCCTAAACGCTCAAGCCTTCACATTTCATTTTTGGGCATTTCCAACACTTGTGTTGAAATTTTCGGTTATGTGGCACAATAGAGTATGTTTTCTTGAGATCCAACTATACTGATGTGAACTAGACTACTATGTATTTTTTCTATGAAAATTGAAGTCAATCAGACCATATTTGCTATGTTAGATTGAATTACGACCAAGGCCTTCATCTGGGGGCAGTAAGAGAAAACTCTAAAACTTTCGTTTCATGACCATTTCGGTCACGCCACATATTTTAGAAAGTTGTCAACTTTGCAATAATATGTTATGTGGATGACAAATGAGCTACTTCCAAAAATTTGGATTTTTTGGAGCAAATTTAGATGAAGTTTGTTACCCTCAAAGTTGGAGGGCCATATGAGGTCATTTTTGGGAGATTTTCCCTTTTTCATGGCGCAAGCAACAAGTGCATTAATATTTCCCCAAATCCATCCGGTCAAGTTGTACACAACCGTCACCTTGTCCTAAGGGAAACAAAACCCCACCCAAATTGGGCATCATAAGTGAAAGACATCGGCTCCTAAATTTGAGTCCTACATTTGGGCAACTCATGGGACCACCTCCCAAGACAAGCAATGCCAACTTAACAAAAATCCTATATGCTTGGAGCATGAGGTTTTTATGTGCTAATTTGACCCACATGGTAGTGGGCACTACCCTACACTAGTAGATACCTTCCATCCACATAGATTGCCACCTAATGGGTCACATACCCCATCAGAATATTAGGTGGCGACCTATTTCGGGTTACATGAGCACTTAAGGGTTAAGGATAATTCTAACATACATATTTACTCTCAAATTGATCACAGCTCCCACCAAATATGCTCACATCAAAGACAAAAAAAGGAAAGAGAGCCTGTTTGTGGCCCATTAATAGTATGCAATGCTGTGTATTTAGACTTCATCACTTATTTGTAGGTGGAATGTACTTTGTTCTGTACTCTTTACATGTGCATTATCAAAATGTGCATTGTCTCCCAATCTAGTGAATGGTGAAAAAAGAAATTTAATGTCAACTTATTGCAAATAATTACACTAAATAGTCTTATTAGTGTGGGTCAAAAATTAGCGTGGAAATAATTAGCGTGGGCCACACTATTCTTCTAGTCAAGGTGGAATCAATGTCGGTTGAAGACCCCGAGTCCTCCCTTAAGTCTTAATGAAGCCTTCCGACCAACACTTTAGTCTTATTACTAATATTCAAAGTAGCACAAAATAACATAATCATCTACATTAATTCTCATTATGAGAATGAGCATAGGCTCTAGAAAATTACTGTGGCCCACAATAATAGGACTATTTAGCATAATTTCCAAATGTCATCCGATCCATAGTTGCTCCTTGGTGCATTGCCCAAATCGACTACTTGCCCTGTAAACTTCAATCATCAAAAACATTTAACCAAGGGGAACCAAATGGAAAACACCCACTTTTCCTTCACATAAACGAACCAGGAACCTGATTTTAGTGTGACTTACTGCATTCACTTGGGGTTCCAACTTTGGAATTACCGACATGATGTCAATTTCATTTATTGACATGTGGAGCTGAGTGAATGTGTCCCGGGGGGTGGACTCTTCATTGGAAACCTAAATGTCGTGCATGAGTCATGATGAAATTAAACCCCCTATATGTGAGAAGTTTATAGAGAAAAAAATTGTATGCATACTAATGGCAAGCTAGAAAATGGGCTCATGTAATTATACCGAGCTTTTCAATTTAATGTGATAAATGCCTTCACTACATATACAAAATATAAATCATGAATTAATTCCTCCTTTATTACAAGTAAAATGCATGTTCACTTCTAATGAGAAAGTTATTGAACGTTTTTTTCATTCATAGCATGTAACTCAATGATTGCATCAAATAAACATCTAAGACAAGAGCATAATAACTTAGCCACAATTTGGAGAGCAAAACTCAAGGAAGCTATAACGTGTATTACATATTTATTGTTTTATATTTATTTACAACCTCTCATTCAACTGGGACTCCTTTACTATAAAACTAGAGGCGCTACCCTGAGTGCTCTAGCAGTCCTAAAAGTAAAGGGAGTTAACTACTAGTTGATGACTGTGGTTCTACACGTAGTTCTCCCACGTAAGTAGGGACCACTAGTTAACTGCACTTAGAGATATCCTAAAGGCATGGGGGAGAGCTCGTTAATATATATTTAACTACCACTTAACTACCAGTTGGAGGTGGCCTCAACTGCCAGTGGTACTTGTATATAAGCTCTAAGGTTGGGTGGAACATGCCTCTTGAATCTCATAATATTTGAGAACGTTACATTGGTATCAGAGCCGGCGCTCTTTGTAGTTAGTTTTTTGCTATCACTTAAAAACAACAACCCAGGGAACTAGGTCACAGGGAAGACTGAGCTAGTGTCTATAAGGGTTAATGTCACATTGGATTAAGGATTACAATAACAATCTACGTCTTTTACTCTCTAGTTCCTTCATTACTCGGCTTACTCTCCACTCTTATGGTTCATTTGTGATATTTCCGTAGTGAGTGATTTCCGTCCTATCTTAGGGAATTCTCTATCACTCTATGTCGTTGACCTATTCAGTCGTGAGCTCAATAGCTTGGCAAGTTGTCATTGGCAATTTGTTAGGACCGAAGTCCGGGGTAATATCTTTTTGTAACCGCATAGTCTTGAAAATGCCATGTACATAATTGGAAATGTTCCTTAATTACTTCCTTATTTAACAACTTACAATTATCATGCATGTCTTCATAATGCCAAAGTCACCACCTTCATCTTCAATCATCTGGTGACTCATCTCAAGCAAGCATCCACAGGTTAATATGAAATCAATACATCAACAGCTAGGCGATATCCTTTACTTAAGGCTTTAGTCTATTTCAACTAATAATAGCATGTAAATGGTAAAGTCTTACTCCAATATGGTAATTTCTCCTTCTCGGGAAGGTAGCATCTTGACAGCCTATAGCCTGCCATCAGCCCTTCCATATCTTGCTCACAGGCAATGGTCCTATCTCTCTCTCTCTCTCTCTCTCTCTGAATTTCTCTAGTCTCTCGGCTAGTAGCCAGTGGGATATCTCCACTTGTCTTGGCTATAGCCTCTCACTGTCTCTCAAGCTTCTCTTCCTGTAAGGCTATCGCCCTCTCGGATGGCTACTAGTCCTTACCCAGGGTTCTCTCAACCTTCTTTCATGACTATGGCTCTCAGCCCTCTTAGCTTGACTAATCGCCTGCACTCACTGCCCTCGGCTATAGCCTAACCCTAAGCTTATTGCCTTCTTAACTGGCCATAGACAATTGCTCCCTACCTTCTTGATTGCTCTCTCAAGACTATGGCCTTTCTCACTCCTCACTTTGCTGATGGTCTCAGGCTAAGATTATTGCCTCTCATACGCCTCACTAAGTTCACTCAACAATTGCCTTCTTTCCGACATGCTCTTAGCATCCGTCATCTTCCTTCCTCGGACTAGTTGCCTGGCCACTCTCTGGCTTCACTTATTAGATTATTGCCTCACACATTGCCTTGCTATTACTCAACCTTCATGGTTCATCCACACTTTAGGTATTTCTCTTGGCTAATTGCCTCTAAGACATTACGACTCTCGGCCAATAGCCTAAGTGCATTTCTCTATCTGCTCAATATTACTTGCTCAAATTTTACTGATTCACTCGCTGACACAACACATGACTACTCGCCCTGATTCACATCAACACAGACAAGTTCCAGATCACACTCACACACAGCCAAGTAACAATCATAATTTGATTTCTCTTCCAAAGTAACTCAGACAATTGCTCATACAATCTATGTCTTTACTCATCAAAGTTTGTAAGACATCTCAGAGTTCGAATCACTCGACTCTCAGCCTATGGCTAATCCCTGCAAGCCTCACGCTCTGGGATACGACTATGGCCTAACTCAATCACTGAGTCTCGGCCTCCTAAGACTATTGCTAAAGCTACGCTATGATTTGAGACTATGTAAGATATCTGCAATACTGAAAATAGCCTGCTCTTCCTTCGGCAGCCACCTCCTCATCAAGTTGGAGAAGGGAAAGAGTCGGTTAGACTCTGTAACCGCTTCCGAACGGCAATCGCCTTAGTTTCTTGATCTGGATGGCCTCCAACTGCCTATTGCCGGATGAAAGTCATCAAATGTCGAAAATAGCCCAATTCGGACAGGCGATGGCCAAAAAAATGGTTTTACACTCTTGTACCTTGTTTTCATTTGGGTTTCTATTAACTTCCGTTGTGTAGTTGTTATGCTGGTAATTTTTCTGGAGGGTGTTCATTTTAGGGGGTCATAAATAATTGGTTTTAGTGATCACTGCTAAAATCTGAAGATGTTTTAAGTCAGTGGGGTGGAGTTATAGTATTCTGAAACCTAGGTAGATTTATGCACGAAAAAAGGTATAACTCCTAGATAGAAAATAGGATAGGCTTGAAATTTGGTGAGATGATTTGTGTTTAGTCTCTCTAGTCACAGTTAAAATTTCAGGTCATTTCGAGAAAATCAGAGGAAGCTATCCTATTCTGAAGTTCTTTTGAGAGCAACATACGAAAAAGGGTATAACTCCTAGACAAAAAAAATAGGATAGGCTTGAAATTTGGTGAGATGATTTGTGTTTAGTCTCTCTAGTCACAGTTAAAATTTCAGGTCATTTCGAGAAAGTCAGAGGAAGCTATCCTATTCTGAAGTTCTTTTGAGAGCAACATACGAAAAAGGGTATAACTCCTAGGCAGAAAATCGGATCGGGTCGAAATCTTGGGGCAAGATTTCTGAGTAGGTTGTTTACTCGTGGTCAAAATCTGAAAACTATGGCTCTCAGACACGTGCTTAATTTTTCTATTGGGGAAAGCTATTGGGGGGGGGGTAGAATTGTTTTGTCTCCTGTTTTGGTTTTTATTGTACAGGACCGCGTGAGCAGTCCCGCAAATTTTTGGCATTGTATTTTGTGTGTTTATGTTATGGCCATCGAGGATATGGACACTTCTGAACCGTCAAGGGAGGATAGTCCTCCCCAGGTTTTTCCGATTGGCACATCCTCTTCACCGAGTGATGCAAGTATCCGTAGTTTGGTGGTCCAAGCTATTCAAGATTACTGCAATGGGAAATTGATTGATGACTTAAGCCAATTTCAGCGTGTAGAGCAGCAAGGTGAAATAACCTTCTCGATTGTGAACACGCATTCCAATCGCTTGGAAGCATTGGAATGCCAGGTCCAACTCTTGAAGAAGTATAATGAGGGGGACCGTTCTAAGTCCACCACAGCTGCTGGCAAGCCGGAACGGTTCAAGGATAAGTCCAAAATTACCATTCTGGCTTGGCTCAACCAGATGAAAAAGTTCTTGGTTGCACGCCAGATTGCTCCTGAGGAGTGGGTCACAATTGCGTCAACATATCTGGAAACCAATGTGTCACAACATTGGGATATGCTTGCATTGGAGTTGGCAGCGGATAAGAAAGATCCGCAGCTCTGGGATAACTTCTATGATACATTACTCACTGCTTATGGCAGTGTCAATCAGGAGTTGGTAGCCCGGAACAAGCTTCGTGTTCTTAAACAGAAAGGTTCTGTTGAGGACTATGCAAATGAGTTTCAGCAGTTGTGCTCACACATTACTAAAAATCCTGTCTCCCGGGGAGATAAGATTGAGAGATTCATATCAAGGCTCAAGGAGGATATCCGCAAGAAGGTCTTGGTGGATCCTAAGGGCGATGGTGGACCATGGGAGGACATCAAGCGTCTCATCAATTATGCTGTGACAATTGATGCAACGTACACACAAAATGCAAAAGGACAGGACAATGATAAGTTTCATTCTGATGTACCGGTTGTCAAGACCAATGGCCACACAGGGCCGATTAGAGACAACAAGTCTCGCCGCTCTGAAGGCCGTTTTTCCGCCTTTTACAAGAAGAGTAAGCAGGGTAAAGGGGAGGCCCCTTCGGCAAGAAGCACTGACAAAAAGGATGGTCTTTGTTTTCAATGTCACAAGGAAGGACACTTGGCTAGAGATTGTCCTGATGGCAAGAAGAGTGCTGAGCAGCAACCTGCCAAGAAAGGCAAAAAGCCTTTTCACAAGTCCGACACTTAGGCAGTGGGCTAGTGTCAGGACCTGTTCAAGTTTCGGAGGGTGTTTTTTATTTGCCTAGTGATGCTTTGGAAGTGATTCAGGGCTTAGTCAATAAGCAATTTAATGTAATCGTGTCTGATATTTTGAATAAAGACATTATTTTGCCAACTCCGTTACTCCCACTCAGTGATGTGTTAGATGTGAACTCCAAAGTTTATGGAGCGTTCTCATTGATTATACCATCAATGGATGATTTGCAAAGTTTCTTGAAATCTTATTTGCACGGTAAAGAGGGAGCGCCCTATGAGACCGGTGCTTGTTTTATTGTTGACAAACGTAAAGCAAAAAGTCTTAAGAGAACTTTACCACGATTTAAATTGGTCCATCAATTTGAATCAAACTCAGTGCAGTGGCATGTTTATTTGGATGAACCTAGGCCACGTGTGTTGAATCAGCTCACTCTGTCTTCTCAACTGATGATGAGTTTCTCAGGGCAAGTAGCTCATCATGATGCATCTGTATTAATGGATAGTGCCGCATCACATTGCTTTGTGAGTTCTGGTTTTGCTAAGACCTTCGGGTTAAAAGTGAAAAATGGCAGTAACACACTAGTATTAGGCAATGGTGATGAAGTCCAAACGGACGGCAAGATTAAAGTTCATGTTAGAATACAGCAATATCAAAGCCAAATTACTTGCCTGGTGGCAAAGTTAAGTGAAGGCATTGATTTGATATTGGGCAATGATTGGCTAGTGCAGCACAAGGCACGCTTGGATTTTGCATCTGACTGTTGCGTGTTGTATAAGGGCCGCCGTAAAATGACACTGCATGTGAACCCAGTGCAATGTCAGAGTCCAAATCCCCATAGACTCACCGCCATGCAGTTCAAACGGTCAATTCGGAAGGGAGCAACGTCGTTCCTAGTTCAGTTGACCGCGGTTGGAGACGACATAGAGGACACAGTGGCAACACCTTATGCCACAGTGTTGGAGGAATATGCTGATGCTTTTCAGCCCATACCTACAGGGTTACCTCCAGAGCGGGAAATGGCCCATACTATTCCTTTAGAGCCAGATGGCAAGCCGCCATTTAGGCCGATCTCGGGGAGGTCACTTCCCCTTATATTTTGTAACCACGTGCGTTAACCGGGTATTTGTTTGGGGGCTATTTACCTAGTAATTATGATTTTAAGATACCCTTTTGGTAGAAAAAAAATTACTTGGTCTTAATTTCCCACACCCTATAGGTAATTCTAAGTCCAAATGTAGCCTAATTCTTGGCACGCTATAGTACTTATAAAACTTAGGCATTTGCTCAAAAAATGAAAAATGGGAGCAAGCAACACCACCACTCCTAGGCTCAAAATTGAAACCCTAAACCGATTTGAAAATGGACCAATAATTCCAACCCACGGGCAAAATTTTCCCTCATGCACTTGTGATATGCTTTTAGTGATGATTTCATCACTATACTGTATTGAAAATGTATTATTATTATTATTTTTTGAGACAGAAGGCCGATAGGCCAATGCCAAAGCACAAGAGGCAATTGACCACCTGGCAAGTTTCTGTCAAGTAGAGAGGAGATTTCACAGCCGGGAATCGAACCGCCAACCTCTTCCTTGAGATTTGGGTATCTCTCCACCATCATCCAGTAGTTTAGGGGCGGCCCGGACCAAAAATGTATTATTTTTCATCTGTCTACTAGAAGGACTAGGGATTATATTCATCCTAATATTAAAAAAAATCTCCTATGATTTTATTCATACTAATTTATATCTACTTCTGGAAAAAAATGAGGGTTTTTCCAATACCCTATTTTACATATAATGACGTTTCAAGCATTAATTGAAGGCTATGGTAGATCCAAGTCTTATATAATTTTTTCCTCCAATGAATATAATAAACCCTATAGTTTAACTCACGTGGTTTACTACTTTTCGTAGGGTGACCTCCCCGAGAGGCCGATCTATAGGTTGAGTCCTCTCGAGCTGCAGGAGGCCAAGAAACAGATCAAGGAGTATTTGGAAAAGGGATGGATAGAGCCTAGTTCATCGTCTTATGGGTCTCCCATCTTGTTCGTCAAGAAAAAGGATGGAGCGCTGCGAATGGTGGTGGATTATCGGGCACTTAATAAGCAAACAGTAAAGAATCGTTATCCGTTGCCTCGTATTGATGATCTTTTTGACCAGTTAGTCGGCTCTACAGTATTTTCATCTCTTGATTTGGCACAAGGTTATCACCAGATTAGGATATCCGAGGATGATGCTCCTAAGACGGCGTTTAGAACACTGTTTGGTCATTACCAATTCAAAGTATTAAGTTTTGGATTGACCAATGCACCAGCAACTTTTCAAGGAGTAATGAATCGTGTTTTTCACAAGTTCATTGGAAAGTTTGTTTTGGTATATCTGGATGACATCTTAATTTTTTCAAAGAACGAGGAGGAACATGTCAGTCATTTGGCACAAGTACTTCAAATTCTACGAGAGAATCAGTTTTATGCAAAGATGTCTAAGTGTCATTTCGGAAAGAGTGAATTGCATTATTTAGGACATGTTGTTGGCAAGGAGGGCATCAAGGTGGATCCTAAGAAAATTGAGACTGTGGCCAAGTGGCATAGACCTCTTGAAGTCGGACAATTACGATCCTTCTTGGGGCTTTGCAATTACTTCCGCAGATTCATACATGGATATTCCACTCTGGTTGCGCTTTTGACTTCTCTGACGCGAAGCAAAGTCAAGTACATTTGGACTGACGAGTGTGAACGCGCTTTTGAGAATGTTAAGTATGCTTTAACACATGCACCAGTTCTGACCTTACCCAAGTTAGGGGAGCCATTTGAGGTCGTTAGTGACGCTTCTTTACTCGGAGCAGGGGCCATCTTACTTCAGGGAGGTAAGCCCATTGCTTTTGAGAGTAAGAAATTTTCTCCCGCTGAGAGAAATTACACTACTGGTGAACAAGAACTTGCAGCAGTTGTGCACGCCATGCGAACCTGGCGGTGTTACCTAGAGGGTGCAGATTGCACGATCGTCACAGATCATAACCCTCTGGTGTATTTAAAAACACAACATACGTTATCAAGGCGTCAAGCTCGGTGGTTGGAGTTCTTGGAGCAAAATTTTGTCTATAGATGGATGTATAGACCAGGAAGGATTAATATGGCAGATCCTCTGAGTCGGAACCCACTAGACCCGGGTGACCAGCCAGCCTTGATGGCACCGCGGTCTGCTCCAAGTAATTCGGTCCTTCAAATGGTGGCTGCAGACGCTAGGCGAGGTGATCCTGTTGAGCAAGACAACAATCCGAAGGGGTACCCGGAGTTCGTCAGTGATCAGAAGTTATATCAAACTATCATTGCCGGGTATGCTCTTGATCCTTGGTTCTCAAACCCGCACAATCTGAAACATTTTGTTTATGAGAATCACATCTGGTGGTATGAAAAGGCGGTTGTGGTTCCAGATGTGTCATTCCAAGGATCGAATATCAGGTCATTTTTGCTCCGTGAGTATCATGATGCAATGTATAGCGGTCATGTAGGGGTAACTAAGACGTATAAGAGGGTGCGAGTAAACTTTTGGTGGCCTGAGATGCAAGGGTCCATCAGAAGCTATATAAAATCTTGTGAGATTTGCCAAAGGAGTAAGGCCCCTACTCTTAAACCAGCAGGCCTTTTACAACCATTGGAGATTCCTGATAGAAATTGGGAAGTAGTGAGCATGGATTTTATCTCTGGATTGACTCCATCTGCTAATGGTTATGATGCCATCTTTGTGTGCGTGGATAAGTTGTCCAAGATGGCCCACTTTATGCCAACCACCACACACGTTACTGCTGAAGGTACGGCAAGGTTATTCCGTGATCATGTATATAAGTTGCATGGTCTACCCAGGGTAATTCTAAGCGACATGGACGCTAGATTCACAAGTAGGTTTTGGGATGCGTTGCATGGTCTTTTGGGGACAAGGTTGGCCATGTCCACCGCATTCCATCCTCAAACTGATGGGCAGACGGAACGGGTAAACCGTATCCTGGAGGATATGTTGCGGCATTATGTCAACCCAGTGCAAGATGATTGGGATGAATTCCTTGCAGTGGTTGAATTTGCATATAATAGCTCTTGGCAAGAGTCTGTACGGAATACTATGTTTGTCCTGAACTATGGTCAGCAGCCCCGGACACCAATTAGTGGGAACAGCAGGTGTCAAGTCCCTGCTGCGCAGAATTTTGTTGAGCATATGACACATGTGATTGGCGAGGCCAAGAAACATCTCATTGCTGCGCAACAACGACAAAAGTTCTATGCTGACAAGAACCGACGAGAGGTCTCGTTCGAAGTGGACCAGCAAGTGCTAGTAAGTACTGCCAACATTAAGTTGAAAGTCCCAGGAGCTCGAAAGCTTTTACCAAGGTGGATTGGCCCATTTCGGGTGGTGCAAAGGATAGGGGTGGTAGCATACCGCGTGCAACTGCCAGATACATTTAAGATCCACGATGTCTTTCATGTGTCACTTCTTAGGCCTTATGTGGCCGATGGCAGGGTACAACCTCCCCCTCCGCCAGTCTTTGAGGAAGATGCATCTTATGAAGTAGAACGCGTGCTTTCACACGAAGATAGAGGGTCTCGTTCTCGCCCCAAGAAATTCTATCTTATCAAATGGCTCGGATATGCACTTGAGCATAATTCATGGGAGCCCGAATGCAACTTGAGTGTAGAAGTCCTCAAGGAGTACTGGGATGCGGTAGCAAAGTCGGAAGACAGGCTCACACGCCATGGTGTTAAGCGTGACCGCGAAGCCCCAGCTGCGCAAAAACGTTTGAGGCGGAAGGTATCTTTGGGGTAGGCGCCTTCTGTTCTTTCAGGCTTGCACAAGATCCTGTAAACGGGGTGTTATTATTAACTTGTTTCACCCTGCCAATTGGCATGGAGCATGGTACAGATACAGATCCCATGGCTCGCTTAAATTAGTGGTGGTCTTGACTATATTTGTTTTGATGCACTACGATTTGGGATCATTCATGAAGGCGGACGTTCATTCCTAAGTGGGGAGGTGTGTAACGTGTATTACATATTTATTGTTTTATATTTATTTACAACCTCTCATTCAACTGGGACTCCTTTACTATAAAACTAGAGGCGCTACCCTGAGTGCTCTAGCAGTCCTAAAAGTAAAGGGAGTTAACTACTAGTTGATGACTGTGGTTCTACACGTAGTTCTCCCACGTAAGTAGGGACCACTAGTTAACTGCACTTAGAGATATCCTAAAGGCATGGGGGAGAGCTCGTTAATATATATTTAACTACCACTTAACTACCAGTTGGAGGTGGCCTCAACTGCCAGTGGTACTTGTATATAAGCTCTAAGGTTGGGTGGAACATGCCTCTTGAATCTCATAATATTTGAGAACGTTACAGAAGCCCATGAGCACTCTAGCTTGTCCTAGAACCCAAATGTGAACCCTGACACTAATGGACAAGGGAGTCACTAAGAACTTTAACCATGTAATAACAATGGATGAATGTGGATTGGATGAAACTAACACATTTATTATCAAAAATTTATCTAAACCTTAAGCCCCCCTTTTGTACATCTACCTTTGCTTCAAAAACAATTAATAGACTTCTTAACTGTACACACTATAGAAAATTAATACCTCTCCCTTATGTATAGTATGTGCACTAATGCCTCAAATAATACCCCTTCTTACACTCACGTTAGTTCATACGTGGTATGAAGAGACCACCCCTCGAGAATGTGTCTTGTTACTTGTATATCATATTGATTTATTTTTGCAAGTAAATGTGGTCCAATATCATAATCAATTTCTAAATGTCAAAGGGGGTATCCATGATATCAAGATGTGTTATAAAGTGTGGCTCCATGACCTAATTTTGGAGTTGACATTAATTAATTAATTAATCAATTAATTAAGTTTGTTTAGGATGATTTTTAGACTATACCTATCTGCTCGGAAACAAGATAACTATGAATGTTATCAGAGCATCAATTTAGAATCTTTCCCCCAAAAAAGATGCTAGAAGGTGCAAAATTAGTGTGACCCGTTGGGCCACATTAGTGGCACTTGGGATGATTTTAGGATGTTAAATTTGTGTACCATCAAAACTAGATGAAACATATGTTGATTGGTTAAAACCATGGGTTCTATCATATGATGGACAATGATGAGAAATATGAAGTCAATAACCTTATTACTTTCCTTTCATAGTAGATTTTAGCACAAAGAAAAACATATGATGTTTGAGCACTTCAAATTCCATCAAAAATGTTGGTAGTAAATTCCTACAAACCAATTGACAAGGCGGTTTGGAACTTTAGTAATTACAAGTGAAAAGAAGAAGAAGAAGAATAACCCACCCACACTTACTGGTGCGGGCCACTACAGTAGTGAACGGTTCCTACCAGCATTGGTTACATCCAGTGAATCTCATTTGTTAAACCAACTCTAAAAGTGGCCCTTGCTGATAAAGTCACTTCAATAAACGGAGCGACTCACTTTAGGTTGATGAGTCCTTTGAAGGGTTAAAGTGGATATTTACAAAATGTTGGGGAATTGATGTCAGTAACACTAACGAGCCTTTTTAGCATTTTTTAGCTCAGCTTTCTGTTTGCACCTCTTGTAACTTAGGCCGTGGTTTAATTTGCACCACATTATTGAAGAAGACTTGTGAGAAGTTAAGAGACTAGAGTAGTTTTCCTTCACCAACAACTCCCATAATTAACAAACCAAGCATTTTTACCTAATTAATCACTCCCAAGAACACTTTCATTCTAGAAACTGATTTCGTGTCAGACTCTCTTCATCACAATAACTTAGTTGGACTCATAGGGGTGGCATATTGCATGTGCCACTTTAATTTATGATGGATATGAGAAGTTCCAGAATCTTTCATGTCCAGAGCAAGCAGTGATTAGTGGACTGTAATCAAATTCTTAGGACATGTGATTAATTAGTTGACTAATTAATCAATGGAAATCGCTCAATCTTAGTCCCCTCACATTATCTGGGCACCGAATCCAGATCCTCGTCAGTGTCGGGGTGTCAGAATGGGGCCGGGCCCGGCCTCCACCAAATTTTCTGAACCCGACCGAAACCTGCTGCCCGGCCCGCCCAACTTCGAAAAAAACATTGCCTTAATATTCTTGAAGGCCGCTTGACTACAAATCCCATATTGAGTGCGCTTCACCTTCAAGGTCCAAAATCCAATATATATGTTCACTTCCATTGAGTAAAGAAGCAATTGACTGGGATTTCATTATCAAAGTGAAACCGTCAATCAAGCATGTAATTAACTTGGAAGTCAAAAATATTACAAAACTCTCACTAGCACTGAGGTTATAATTTTTGTGACTTACAATTTGAAATTGTCTTTGTCATTCTAAAATGATGGTTAAATTTAGTAAGCTGGTTTCAGTGCATAATTTAGGACATTTATTGAATTAATTATAATAAATTCATTGACTTGTATTAAGTTACTAAATTTAGTAACTTTACTATAATTGATTCACTAAATTATATTTACTAACCTAGTAAATAATTTAGTAAATTATATTTAGTTATATTTAGAAGATAATTATATGGGGTTACGCTCGGGGTTATAGGCTTGTGGTTACAGGCTCAGGGTTACAGGCTCGGGGCTACAGGCTCACGGTTTCAGGCCCGGGTTACACGGGGCGGTTACACTCAGTAGTTACATGTTGGTTTTATGTTACCCTCCTTCTGGTTACACACACATTGTTGGTTACCCTCCTCCTCGTTGGTTAGGGTCCTGCTGGTTACACAATCCTCGTTGGTTACAATCTTCTTGTTCCTTGGCTATCATTGTTGGTTACGCTCCTGGTCGTTACACCCTCATTGTTCGTTATAATTCTTTCGTGGTTTCACACTCATTATTCGTTAGGCGGAACCTGGTTACACTTTGCTTGTCCTGTTTGCAGCTAGAGGTGATAATGTACGCAACATGAATTCCATTGTACCACTCGTCGAAAACCATGAGAGTCTATGGAAACAGCGCTTTCGTGACCATGTGCCAGCATGGACTGTCGTTGCCACTCAGTTTGTATGCCAATGGTGAATGGAATGTTTGTTCCTCGCAACTCCTCCTGCACCAGCAAACCTCCATCATGGTAGAAGAAGACATCATACATGTTTTCTTGAACCCACATTCTGACGCTGGTGGCGTCATTCATATGCTTTATGTACGTTTTGCGTGCGTGATTACGGGCGACATTGCGAATATCTTGTTCGTTGAGGAACATGTCCCTGCTGATGCGGCCTCCCTTGCGAATGATATCGAGAACACGTTCCTTGTGTTTTTTCATGACTTGCGTAACCAACAAGCCCTCACGAATGGACTTGTCTATCCATTGGATTGTTTCTGAAGAAAAATGGGCACCAACGGCGGTAGTGACACTTAACTGCCCGGCGCCATGGACAACAACACCATTCTTGTTCACATGGTGTTTCTGTGTGTATACCACCTGACAAATGTGGGGCAGTAATCACAGCCGCTTGAGCAGGAAACTACATTGGCAACCCTTCTTGTGGTTCAAGCCTTCATTTTCTTGGAAACTCTGGGCCCTTTGTGGTTCCAAGTGTAACCGGATTTTAGGTGTAACCAGGTTCCGCCTAACGAATAATGAGTGTGAAACCACGAAAGAATTATAACGAACAATGAGGGTGTAATGACCAGGAGCGTAACCAACAATGATAGCCAAGGAACAAGAAGATTGTAACCAACGAGGATTGTGTAACCAGCAGGACCCTAACCAACGAGGAGGAAGGTAACCAACAATGTGTGTGTAACCAGAAGGAGGGTAACGTAAAACCAACATGTAACTACTGAGTGTAACCGCCCCGTGTAACCGCCCCGTGTAACCCGGGCCTGAAACCGTGAGCCTGTAGCCCCGAGCCTGTAACCCTGAGCCTGTAACCACAAGCCTATAACCCCGAGCGTAACCCCATATAATTATCTTCTAAATATAACTAAATATAATTTACTAAATTATTTACTAGGTTAGTAAATATAATTTAGTGAATCAATTATAGTAAAGTTACTAAATTTAGTAACTTAATACAAGTCAATGAATTTATTATAATTAATTCAATAAATGTCCTAAATTATGCACTGAAACCAGCTTACTAAATTTAACCATCATTTTAGAATGACAAAGACAATTTCAAATTGTAAGTCACAAAAATTATAACCTCAGTGCTAGTGAGAGTTTTGTAATATTTTTGACTTCCAAGTTAATTACATGCTTGATTGACGGTTTCACTTTGATAATGAAATCCCAGTCAATTGCTTCTTTACTCAATGGAAGTGAACATATATATTGGATTTTGGACCTTGAAGGTGAAGCGCACTCAATATGGGATTTGTAGTCAAGCGGCCTTCAAGAATATTAAGGCAATGTTTTTTTCGAAGTTGGGCGGGCCGGGCAGCAGGTTTCGGTCGGGTTCAGAAAATTTGGTGGAGGCCGGGCCCGGCCCCATTCTGACACCCCGACACTGACGAGGATCTGGATTCGGTGCCCAGATAATGTGAGGGATCTTAGTCCTGCAACCAGTGAACATGGAGTTTATGGGTTGACTCGGATTTTTACCCCTCTTTTCACATGTCATATGGTGGTTGTTTATGCTCCTCCGGTTGATGCCTAAGCTTAGTAACTCAATTCGGTGAAAAACCTCACATTTTTTTGGTTTCCCGGTCATTTTTCCTAAGTTTTTATAAGCAATCGGTTACAAAATTGACAAATAAAATAAGAACTTGGTTCACATACTAAATTTAAGGCAATTTGCACACTAATTCAACTTTGATTACTACGTATGATAAAAGATCATTTCAAATCATATTTTGAAAGAAATAAGAAGCATTCAAGTATGAAAACATGAAACACCCTCAATAATACATGAAAACAACAACCAAAAACATCAAATAGTCACTCAAAAATATGAAATCAGCACCCTTAAACATCAAATAAACACTGCAAAACATTAAAACAACACTTAACAAAGGGATGGGGATGATAGCTTTGGTGCAATCCCGCCGTGGCACCTTGTACATAAACCCTAAACAACATAAAGAGGCAGATGGAGGATTCAAGGTAAGGCGTGGGAGAACCAGTTATAACCAGAGGTACCCTCGGGCGACCAAGCTAAGAACCGGTGGGAGATGGTGTGGGGCAGTTAATATCGGCCCACTCTTGAATGGGAACGGATGAAAAACCGTCATCAACTTTATAGAACCGGTTGATTTCCTATACACTTAAATTTTCCTTCGGTTATACGGCCTAAAATACTGAAATTAAACTGGTAATTTATCAATTTCACTCGGCTAATTTTACATTAAACTTCGGATCTCCCCGTTCACTGCCTGCAACAACCAGTGTTGGGTGGCAATTGAAATTGGCACCAAACCCCTGCTGGTTATCATGGCGGTTCTTTCAATTTATAACCGTGATTCTCAAAATTTCCAATATCTAGATATAATTCATAACCGTGGCTCTCAAAAAATCAAAACCTAGTCAAATAATCTTTTGAAAAACCGTCGGTTCTTTCATGAAAACCGTTGGATCTTTAATTTGAGTTTTTTTAATAACTGGGACCAGAGGTCGGTAGAAGCACACTACGCCCTAGCCACTTGTGGCCCCTCCTTGAAGTACTTTTTAGTACTTTTTGTATGTAAAAATTCATACAAGTTGCTCCACAATCATTAGGATTAACTAATTTGGAAATCGGACAAATTGCCCACCTCAATTTTGGAATTCTCATGATTAAGGTTTCGATTTTTTTATAAAAAAATGCAATTCTTTGGCACTTATGGCTTACGGAAAAAAAGTTACGTGCCAGAAAGCATTTAAAGAAATGAAATGTGACAAAAACCATGAAATTAACAAACTTCATTGTCTTTTCTTATATACTATGCTCACAACAAAATTCAAGCGATTTGAATGTAATCTCAATCATTTTTGAAGTATTTTTTTGAGAAAAGTTAATACTGCACATACTGTGACAGTATTAATTTTTTGTACAATAATACTTGTTTCTCTTAGAATATGACACTATATAGAGGTTTAGTACAAGATATCTCTTCCTTAGGATAAAGACTACAAGAATATGAAAAAATATAATACAAATTCATTGTATATTTGACGTGGTTGATGTTCAAAAACACGATTTTAGCAAAACTGTGTTTGTGACGTATTAAATTGGGGACCGTAGTGTACTTTCACCCAGGTTCTTTTATTGGAAAACTCTCAAAACCCCAAAACCGAAGGTTCTTTGCTTCTAATTTGTCTTCAAGAACCAGAATTGGAGGTTAGTAACAAAATCAAATACCCGCCCAACACTGGTAACAACCATTGCTTCCTATGCCTACCTATCTACCATGGGGATGACCTAGACTTATTTGTTGTATAGTGTAGACGGCCATTTCTTCAGTGGTGATAATGTTGACAATCATCAACCCTGGTGGCAATTTTTCCATTATTTTATGTTGTTAGTTTATACTGGCAAGTAGAGTGGAATATATGATTGAGGATCTTCAATGTCCTTCGCAATGATTCGTTCCATTGATACTCCACCAAGCGATCTTGGACCCAACAAGGAAAAGAAAAGGAAAAGGAATATCGGTGATTATAATACATTGACATGTGATGTCCATTCACCATCCCCTACCCATCGTTGTATGGCCATGGGGGGCACAGGGTTGGTTTAGTAACTATTTTCATGAGTGGACCGAGGGTTAATGTTAATCTACATTGCTACACTAAATAGTATATTTAGTGTTAGATTACATTCGGAGTTACTTACTCCTATATCTTTTTACTATTAATGTAATTTTTTACCAACGAAGGTCGAATTGGGTTGTTGGACATTATAGAACATTAACATCTTTACGTGGTAAAAATTTACATTAATAGTAAAAAGATATAGGAGTAAGTAACTCCGAATGTAATCTAACACTAAATATACTATTTAGTGTAGTGTTGTAGCCTGGTGTAGGAATAGGGTATTTATTTTAGTACAGTGGGATTGGTGTTTGTTTCTTCTCTGGTTTTTGTTTATTGAGGATGATGTGTGTTAGGTATTTAATTGCGATTTGTGAGAACTTTTCCATTAGTTTGTAAATTTTGGGTGTGGGGATTCGGAGTTCTTGGATAACTTTGACAGTCGGTGTGTGTATGGCACCTTTGATAACCTATTGTAATGATGATGGGTGGGATACTTGTCCATCCTTGTTGGGATAGGATTGGTTGTAGAATTGCGTATTTGTTGAGCTTGTGTGAAGTGGTTTCCATTGGGAATCTAATGTTGCAATAGGTGAATTCAAGTATTTGTGTTTTGAGGTTTGGGGTGAGGAGTGAAGGGGGTTGGGCAGTTGGTGGGGCTCCAAGGACACATAGTATGTCCGGTCTAAGGTGCACAAGACATTTGCATCTGGGTAGATAACACATGCCTAGGAGTATCCATGATGGTATTATATTCTATGGTGATTTTTTGTGAGTTTTTCCGGTACTCATTATTCTGAAGCATCTTGTGGTGTTTAGTTCTAAGATTATTGATGTATTTGTCTTTATAGCATGCGAGTAGGTGGAGGCATGTGTCATTTTGTTGGGATGTGCAAAGGTTGCATGTTGGGGAGATGTCTTGTTTGAGGACATGTTTCTTACGTTAGTTACCTAGATACCGGCCAAACCTAAATTTGAGAGTTTGCGTGATTTGTGCCTTCATGGATCCAGGGAGTGTCCAGAATAGGTTGGACCATTGTGGGTGGATGTCTCTATTAGAGAGCCACTTATCAACGGTTGGCATTGTGTTCTTAGCATGTGCGACAAGTTCATTTTTGTATTCTTTTTCAATGTAAATCTTTAGGTTGTGGATTGAGCTATTATGTTGTATGGAGGTTGGGGGGATTAAAGGCGAGTATGGGGTCTGATGTCCAATAAGGTGGAAGAGGGTGTTTGGAACACGTGGGGCCTCAGCTCTTTGTTTGGGTAGTTTATTCGCTTTATCATTACTGAGGATGTTGGTATGGGCTTTGACTTTATGGATGGTGATGTTGTGGGGTGAATTGTTGATTGTATGTATGAGTTTGTCAGGGTGGTTATATTGAGATTAGGGACTTCTGATGTGGTTGAGGAGGAGGTATATACTATTGAGGCTATCAATGAATATGTATGTGTCGGTGTGGGGTCAGTGTTGAGTGTCTGAGTACGCTCCACGACAAGTAGTAGTGCATATAATTCGGCACAGAGGATGTTTGAATAGCCCGGTAGACGGGAAGAGATGTTGACTTGGAGTGGGCCGTTGAGGACCCTCAATCCTACAATATTCCCATTATTTTTGTTGAAGTTAGAATATTAGATTGTGTTGAGTTTAGAGCATTATAGTTTCAGCTCATAGTTTTTGGATTGTGATTGTTAGAGGTATAAAAATGAATAAGGGGTGGAGGTAATCATCTCACTCCAAGCATTGCTCATATGCCTTTGTCTATGGGTATTTGTTTGTGCAATCTGATCTCTAGTTCTATTGTGCTTTAATAGCCTTCTCCATTGGGTGATGTGAATGAGCTGTCCGTGTAATAGGATTGTGCAGGTGGATGTCTTAGGAGAAGAATGTTGGTTATGGTTTGCAGAAGGAGGGGAGGAGTGTTATTGGATGAGTGTAGGGGGAGTTGTTGTAAGAATCTAGATACTTGTGGGGTGAGGAGGTTTTGGGAAATTATGAATATAGTGGTTAGAAGAGGTTCTTTGTTGCTATAGCATGAGGGGAGGGTCAACGATTCAAGATATTGCATTGTGAGTTGCAGGATGGTGAGTATGGGTATAGTGTTAGGATATTGCATAGGATTGGTATGGTTAGTTGTCTAGTCGTTGTGGGTGATGGTGGTTATCATGGTGGAGTTGTGGGTGGTGCGGGTTGCTAATTTTGGTCATTTTATGGTTTTTGGGAGGAGGGCTATGTCTGTTAGATGTATGTATCCATGTCTTGCCCATTGAGTAGAGAAGGTGGGGCCCAATGAACCAAATACTACAGACCTTGGACAACTGCCAAAATAACTATAGTTGACTATATTTTTTCAATACATTTTAGAAAACAACTATAGTTAACTAGAAAATTTTCAAACCAATTTGAAGAACAACTAAAGTTAACTAGAAAAATTTAAGACCAAATTCAAGAACAACTATAGTTAACTAGAAAAATTCCAATTATTATTAATTATTCAAAGAAGTTCGCCTCTTGATTTGCTTCAGTTGAGGGTTTGTAATATGCTTGGGCCATTGAGGATCATCAAGAAATGCCTTTATGTGATCACTCACAGTGTTGGGCTCCGGAACGACCTCCATGTACACCACCAACACAAATAGCACACTACACTAAATAGGATATTTAGTGTTTGATTATATTTAATGTTGTTACCACCCTACCCTGCTCAACACTAATTTTCAATTTTTTGACAATTAGTGTTAGAAGATATTTGAAGATATGTTGGAATTCTTTTTTATCATTGTTTTTTTTTCATATCCCTACTAACACTAAATTCAAACATGTAATTTCCACATATTACCATAGTTGATATTTAGTGTTTGAGTTTACATTTAATGTTACTTACTTGCATAGGGTTATTGGTATTTAGTGTATGCGTTCATATTTAGTGTATCAAATACGATATATCCTATTTAGTGTAGTGACACTACAACACTACAACATAATTCCATGGACAGGCTAACCTTAGCTTTAGTTAACTAGATATTTAGTTAACTAGATATAACTATAGTTAACTAGATTTTATGGCAGACCAAATTTAAAACAACTATAGTTAACTACATTTTTTGGCATGTCGAATTGCAAACAACTATAGTTACGAAAGGCAACTAGTTAACTAATAATTGAATTAGTTGGTTAGTTGTCCAAGGTCTGAAATACTATGACTTTTCCATGTGGAGAGTGGTATTGTGCGAGGGTCATGGGGCATGAGAGTGGAGTATAGAAATATGAATATGTTAGTTGGAAGGTTTGTATAAGGTTATCTAATATAGGTGATAGGAGAGTGTGATGGTTTTGTATAAGAGGGATGCTAGGTGGTTCTTTTCTTGGTAGTACCGGTAGATTTTATGCACTAGTTCATTAGGAGGAAAAAATATGTGGAGAATTTTTGGTATAGGTGGAGAGAGAGGACGATTAGGTGTGGGGGAATATGATGAGTATCTCTCCCATAGCCACGTCAATCTTTGTATTGTGACGGAGGGTTGGAAGTTACCTTAGTTGTCATGTATTTTTTTTGGGGGGGTGTGTATTTGCATATAAGGTGATGTGGCTATGATGTCTTTGTCCATGTTACATTCTTGGACGTGGAGAATGAGGCGCGGGATGGATAGACTAGGGCAAAACGATTGTTGGTCATGTGATTGTTGGGTGTTCTGGTTCTCAAGCATTTTATTTTTTATGGTTTTTTGTTTTTTGTGTTGTGACATCTTCATGACAAGAAATAGGTTATGTTCCTAGAGGATGTTGCCATGGTTTAGGAGGTGTGTTTGGGAGATCCATTTTGAGTGGTTTTGTTGCAGAGATTGCCAATGGCAATGGAATTTGTATGTGTGTTTTTGGGCTCCCCATTTGTCTTTTCTATAAGTGGGGGTGAATGTGGAGATGGATGAGACAAGGAGCTGAATGGTTGTGTAGGTGTACGTTGTCTTGGGAGTGGAGTGGGGTTGGTGAGGGTGTGTGTTGGAGGAAGGTAAGTGGTGGAAAGACGGCCAAGGCTTGTAAAGTGTGTTTATTATTGTTATGTGGTATTTAATTTGGAATTCTTTGAGGGTGAGAATGCAAGTATTGGTGTGATCTTGGATTTGAGGAAGAGCCATGATGTTAAATGATGCCAATCTATTAAGGAAGTTTTCCGTGTTGGATCTTTGCTGGGGATGAGGGATGGGTAGAACGTGCTTTTGTATCATTCTTCGTGGAGTAGTGATTTGTTGAGGGTGAAGGTGGTATCTATCAAGTCTATGTGCATATGGAAATGCTTTTTTAAAGATGTGGACCCAACAAGAGGTATAATCAATGGTATAATCAACTAGGGCATTGTCATGTTGGTTATTAGTTTGGGTAGAAAACTTTTGGGTCTTCTTATGTTTTAACTAGGATTTAGGTATATTTGAATTTATGCATGATTCTGGGACAATTTCAACTATCAATATGACATATCTCACCCTCCACGGAAAAACTAAATTGGTTAAAAATAGCCATGCGTCCAAAAGGGCGTCAAGAATGCAATAAAACAATAAAACTCGATTTCTAGCAAAGGAAATAGTAAACTAGCTAAACATAGTCACGCGTCCAAAAGGGTGTCAAGAATGTAGCAAACAATAAAACTCGATTTTTAGCAAAGGCAACCCAGCTTCTATTTTTAACCAGTTTAGTTTTTCCGTGGAGGGTGAGATATACTAGATCGCAAAACTACACAAATATGGTGGTTGGTGAACATGGAATACAAACATTCAAAGTTGTGGTTGTTGTGTTGCTGTCATTTGATGTTTTTGTCCCCACAAGTGCAGATTCCTTATTATTTTTGGACAAGTGGTTTGTCTAAATATATTTAAATGTCAATGTTTTGCACACTAGTTGAGATGTTGAGGCCTTTGTGCACTCAAGTAACTACTATGGACTTGATAATGTTCAAAGGAGTTAAATTACCATTGGTAAGGGACACAGAACTGTTACATCCAGATGTTGCTTAGGCTTTTAAGTATGATGTCTACCGTAGCTCTCTAGCAGCTTGTGCAGAAAATAATCAATTTCAAACATGCATAAATTTTTGGAAATTAATTTCGTTGAGTGTCCAAAAATTTGAAATAACATTCAAAGAGTGCCTAAAATCACAATAATGCAAGTGACATTCACTGGAATTTAACAAAGTAGCATCAAATGACTTCAATAGTGTCTTCACACAGCATCAATCTCACTCATGGTCTAAAAACATTAGAAGCATGAATTTGCTCCACAAGTCATGCTAACACACTTCCACAAAAACAGGAATGAGACAAGCAAACGGGAATGAATGTCTAACTTATTTTAAGTTATTTTTTGAATCTACCCAATTTTAGAATATTATTTTCTGGGTTGCCTAACTTACTTTCCCACTTTAATTAATTATTAGGCAGAAAGGTGCCCAAGCTACTAGAGAGCTATGGTGCACTGATAACTGCAATTAGGTTGCCTCCTTACTCATGCATATTACCTTGGGTCAAAATCATATCACAAAAAACTCATAACTTTGCTCCTTCATCCCTCTAGCAACCAGATTAAGAATATTTAGTACATTTTGTTGCTGTGGTGACAAATATTGTGGAATGTCGATAAGTGAGTGTGGGGCAACCTAATCGCACATATCAGTGTACAGTAATTTCGCCTCAGCTGAGTGCTTACTTCAAATGAGGATACATAGATGCTATCTGCGGCATAGGTAATTATTGGTGCCATTCCCCAAAATTCAAGCCCGAGTCTCAATACGGCTGATGTAGTGCGGCGTGTGCAACAATGCACTTGGGGCCAGCCTGGCTAACGCAATAAAATCATGACAAATTGGTCACAGCAAAACCTGTTCTCCCAAGAGTTGGCATTCACATGCATGTATAGTTAATTAATGGAACACTTCAGTCCCAAGAAAAAATGGTTTATATTGATATTGCCATGTAGAAACAACCACACTTTAATACAGCTTCCACAAGGAAATGGAAACAATTCAGGTCAGATGAAGGTCCTCACAGCACTCACGCCTGCATTAATTTTCACACACTAATCATTCGAGCCCTTGAATCTGTGCGTTCTTTAATATCTTGCCCCCTTTGGCAAGAATAAAGTCCGTCTTCGTCCACTCTTTTGTTACTTGGTACAGGATGCCACGGATGTGGAGGATAAATAACCTACATAGTATACCAATCTGTGCGACGAGTGAACCATGAGTACAAGAATAAAGTCTATGTAGTAATGAATGTGGTAGTGAACACACATCTTCCTGGAATGAATAAGATATTCTGGAAGGAAAAAAAGTATGAAGGATTGAAGGAACGAAAAGAAACTGGACATAAAATCATCTACATACAGGAATGTGGCACTTTTGAATGACATCTTCCATGGACAGCCTTGGAGTTGCAAAGGGGATGTGCATTACATACAAGAGGGGGCCCACTGTAAACTTTCACAGAGCAATAAATCATCTGCATTATATTGGCAATCATTCTGCTAATATCAAGTTTCATTGCAGTGTATTTTACTTTACAAGTATAGAAAAGGTATTAAGGCTTGATGTTTTATTGTGAATATTAAGCCACTATGGAAGTATTCATATCCAAACAACCTTCGAGTGTACTACTTTCACAACAACGTATATTGCTTACCAGATGAAGAATCAAAGAATGTTGGAGGGCGTTTAAAGTAGCCACACCAAAATTAATCCAACCCACACTAATTCTTGAGACCAATCATTGCATCAACTTCAATGATGCCTCACAACCCATGGAGGTTGGTTCATCTTGTCTTCCAACAGAAAGAAGACCCTCAATCAACAGGCAAAACATATGGGTTATCCACACACTAATTTTCCAATACACTTACCATACGTAGGAGAATAAACTGAACAACAACTGAGAATAAACGTGATGTGATTCTCAAAATATGATGGTCTTATAGCCCACTCACATTTATTGGTGTGGGCCACCAGCCAATAGCTCCTACCAATGCTTTTAGCTCCAATTTGATCAGTGAAAAAGCATTGGATATAATCAGTGCTAGTAGAAACTATTCATTGGTAGCTTGCACTAGTAAGTGTGTGTAGGTTGTTAATCTTAGTTCCTAAGCAAGGTCCCCATGGAACATGGCATCTCTTTTATTTAAAATGGATGAAGGAGGATGGGGCTTAGTGATGCTATGGTATTGGATGTGCCACCTGCGTGCCACGAATAAGGCAGCCCAGTAAAACGTCAATTTGAAGGGACTCATTTTCCACGTTTCTCATCACTTTTCATGTCCACAATCTAAATTATGATCTGATTGGGTGCTGACTAACCTGCTTTTGAGCCCAACCCTCCACACCGATAGAACCCATGAAGGGATAAGATAAAAATGAAGCAATTCACACTAGGAGACGTTAGAAAAGTCAAACAAGTTGGGGCAGTGTTAGTTGACCTGCCCGCATTTTCCTAAAAAGGTTCCATGATGTTTGCAAAGCAGATTACCAGTCCCAGAAAAAAAAAAGTGAAACCGATGAAGGCATTGATGGCTGGAGGTGGGAGGTAGAACCTAGCTGGGGGAGGGGGGAGGTTGCAATCCAATGCTCCTAATTCCTAGTTCCAAGCTGTTCCATGTTTGTAGATGCATGGATTTATTTATGGAGGTTATCTCATGTGATGGTGATGATAACAAACCCTACAGCTCTGCACAGCCAACCACATCTGAAGGTTGAGATATGGACACCAAGTTCAGATTCCGAGATGCACGACCACCATACAAGTCCCCCAAGTCCCACATGACACACCATGTTTCACCAAATACAGTGTTTGCAAATCTGCTGACACGAGACTTATGTTGTGGTGACACAAAACATGCTGACTGGACAAGGGATGCACTGAGTTTTATGTGACAAAATAATGCAAACTGGTCTCGCACCACAACTTGCGAAGGGGTCACCCGGAAAAGTTTTGAAGTTCCATTTTAGAACAATAGAGTGCAAGAAGGAACTTTCATAACATTATTCAGATCCATATCAGCGTTCTGTGGGACTGGCAGTATTCTGCGGAATATTCCCTGATATTTCCCACATTCGGACTGAATGTGGGAAATATCAGGGAATATTCCTCAGAATACTGCCAGTCCCACAGAACGCTGATATGGATCTAAATAATGTTATGTTGAAGTGGTCACCTGTTCGGTCCAAGATGACCCAAAAGTGCCGGATGGTAGGGGAGAGGTACCCAAAAGCAAATGGAGTGGTTGGTGGTTCGATTCCTGGTGAAATCTTCTCCATACTTGACGGAAAAACTAGCCATGTGGTCATATGCCTCCTTTGTTCCAAAAAGAAAAAAAGAAGAAAAAAAGACGAAGTGCTCACCTGTTGTGTAACTATTGATTTACTTGAATTCTTGGAAAGGTGAATAATGAAACATGCAAATCATCAATATCGAGATTCGCATAAACAAAACTGTCCATTCCTAGTTACATCAATACTATGATAAGACGTAAAGCTTAAAACATAAACTCGAGACCACTCAACCCTTCCTGAATTGTGGATAATGTCCATGCAGTTTGACAAAGCAGGCACCCTAGAGACAAATACAACTTCAGGTGATCGGAGTAAATAAAATATATATTATTGGTCTGCATAGAGAGACTCAGGTGCTTCAAACATGCAGTCTTCAGACAAGAGGAACAAAATTGTGGGCAAATCACTGCACATGGTGGAATCGGAATCAGAATCAGAATCAGAATGGTTCTCTATTCACAAGTTGTAGAAAATTGTTGAATCATGCCAGTGGATCACAAAAATTGGGATTTTCCTCCTGGAGATGATGGCAGGGACATAAACAAGACATTTGCAAATGCAGCGAAGTACGTAGCCCAGTTTAAGTGACTGTCTCCGGCCACACAACCATTTCAGGTTTTCCTCCTACCATCATAATTACTGGGATCAAATCATACTAACTTGGAAACGTTTTCAGAAGTTGCTGGGGAGTGCAAGCTCTGGTTGTTGATGTTGTAAAGCTTTGCACTGCTGCAACTCTGGGCATTGAATGGTAGTGTAAATGCATTGGGCTGTAAGAATCATATTGCAATTATTTCACTTGCTGATCTGTTGATAGCGAAACTGCAATATGAGCCTGACAGCCAATTATGTTGGTTGCTGACCAACCCAAAGCACACAGCTGCTGATCATTGGTGCCCGGCTCCAATATGGTAGCTGATCTTTACATTGTGGTCTGAAACCCAATACGCATAGCAGCAAAGATGTCAACACAGGCAGTTGCGAAACAATGTTGATGAGGCCTTGATGACAAAAAGGTATTGCCAACTTAAACTAATCCAGAAATTTCCAGAATAGACTCAGCTCCCAACTCCAAAAGCAATCCTCCTATGCACTGATTTGGGGAGGAATATTGGACCTTGTAATTTTCTTCAATGCTGAGTTGGTTTCTTCAATATTGGTACTGGCGGAGCTGATATCATCAACATGCAGCGTCATGGCTTTTGCACAGCTCGGCCATAGCCGGCCCCCAACAAGCCTTGAGTGTCAATAATGGTTAGTTTATAATCGTTGGTCATCATCAAGAGTGGGAACAACCGAACATCATTTCAGCTGTTCTCCAGCGTTTAGTTGCGTTCCGTTTCATTCCTGCTCACATGTTGCGGCGGGTAGCCCCCGGCCGTACAATATCCTCCAGCAAGCCTTCATTGGAGGCCGCACCAGCCGGGGACGGTTGCAACCTCAATGCAGGATCTGGTGGACCCATTAACGAGTCAATCTCCATCTCCTGGGCAGCACGTCCTCCGAGAAGTGAGTTTGGGATACTACCCCAGCACATTGCGTCTTGCAAGTCTTTCAATAAAAGCTCATTATGGCTATTCCCACCACCACCTCCCCCACCTTGCATCTGTGGTGGCTGCTGTTCCTGCTCGTGTCCACCACCCCCCAGCATTTTCTGTGCCTTAAACAAATCCTCCGAACTTGCCTTCATGTTTCCCGAACCAATCTTGGTGATGTTGTTATTGTTTTCGTCTCGGCTCGCCGCCATGGCAGTCGCCAACCCTCGCAAGAAAATCGGGTCCGGGGTGCTGCTGCAGCTCTGTGGCACCAGTGACAACTTATTACAAAACTCCTGTGTGCTGCTGGTTGTAGCTGCTTCCTTGTTGCTTCCCCCTCTTTGGAGCTGAACACTGAGGTCATAGGTGCTCCGTGGCGGCAACATGGGTGTGTGGGGCTGGAAGCTGGGGAAGCTGCTGGAGGTCGCAGCGGATGATGTTGGTGTTGGTGTTGGTGTTGGTGATGATGTAGATGGTACTATTGTGGTTGTGGTTGTGGTTGTGGTTGTGGTTGCTGTTGCTGTTGCTGTTGCTATTGTTGTGGTGGTGGTGGTGGAGGAAGAAGAAGGGGGAACATAGGCGGCCCCACCTGGTTTGTGTTCACCACAAGCTGGCAATGGCGGAGCATCAGGGTTGCTTCCTCTGGAGCCCGCCGCAGGGCTCACATGTGTGTGAGTGCCTTCGTACGTGGTGATCACCATCCCTGGATCCTCTGGAGACCGTTCCACCCTCTTCCGCACTGGACACTTGGGATTTGTGCACCTGTAGTAGCTCCTGCACATCATCACAAAGTGCAGCAAAGTTCAAACAGCAGGGATTGATGAGACTCATGGCTCCTCCCAAATTTAGAAGAACCGTCATCAAAGCCGTCATGTGTTGAATATGAGTTGATTCTGGGACTGATCGGTGATTCTTAGCTTTCGTCAGCTGATCGCAGATTGTCTCTCAGCTCGGACTGTAACCTACAGGACTTCCTGGACCGTCTGGAGAATGAATCAATCGTACTTAACAATGTGAAAGCCTAACCTATAACTGAAGCTAATGAAGGTTGATAAACTTCTAACCCAAAACTTACAATGGGGAGCCCAGAAACTCATGTGAAAGTGGCTATGCCATGAAGGACACAAGCTATGGCCAACAAGATGATGATCTGGGGATGGCCAGGCTGCCAGCTAACAAGATACAGCAAACAAGAAGTGGGGCTCATGATTTAGGTCAAGAGTGTTTGCAAATTATGAGCTGCAGGAGCAGCTGTGAACTTCTATAGAAGATGATCAGAGAGCCAGAGGAGAAGGAGGAGGTTAAGTAGTAGTACCGGGGATGAGGGCTATTCTTCACAGCTTTTTGGCCATACTTGCGCCACTTGTATCCATCTTCCATGATCTCCACGTCGCTCCGGGTCTGAAGTGCATACCGCGGCTCCCTCACTCTCTTCGGCCCCTTCCTCCGAGTCTTGCTCGACCTGTGCAGGCAATCCCAAAACCCATGGTCATGCCACTGATCCTAACCCTCACTGCCAAAATTTGAGGAGTGTCCGCAGTACCCACATACAGTCGAGGAGTATCTCTCCCACGGTGTAATTCTGAATACTGGGTGACCTCTAAAGCTCTAGAGGATGACGATATTACGGTTCGAAACTCTGCAAAGTGCGGAAAGAGTCCCGAAACAGTGAAGAACAAGGTTAGCTCCCGGTGTCCATTAAACCCCATAGTCATGCAGTTGACCCAAACCCTCCCTTTCAACCTCACTACCCAACATTTGAGAAGTGTCCACTGTAGAAGGACTATGTATCTCACAGCATAATTCTGAAAACCGGGTGTCTCTTAAAACTCTGGAAGATGACGATATTGCGGTTCGCAACTGTGCAAAGATGTGAAAACAGTCCCAAAACAGTGAAGAAGAAGCTTAGCTTCTGGGTTCCCAAAACCCATGGTGATGTGATTGATCCAAACCCCTCCCTCTCCCTTTCCACTATCAACATTTGAGCAGTGTCCGCAGCACCTCCCACATACAGAAGCTGTAGAGGTGTATGTCACAGTATAATTCTGAATATTGGGTAACCAAATGGCAGACAAAAAAAAAACTCAAAGAAGATGATGTTGCGGTTCCCCTGAACGGACAGAAAAAGTGTGAAATACTGGTGAAGAAGGAGAAGAAGCTAGCTTAACGGTTTCCCAAAATCCATGGTCATGCGATTGATCCCAACCCTACCCTATCCACTTCTCTCACTGTCTAACTTCTCTCTTGGCCTCCGCTGCTGGAGGACTGTGTCACAACATAATTCTGAATGCTGCCTATTCCAATGGCAGCAGTCCTCCCAAAACTCTACAATACAGTCACGTTGCGGTTACAGAAAACCGCGAAATAGTCAAATAGCGGAGCAGGTGAAGAAGGTTAAAAAGAAGGCTAAGAAAGAGAAGGAAGAGGAGGTGGGTGCTTACGGTTTCTTAAGGTCGGGAGATTGGATCTCGTCATTCTCATCCAAACCTCGATCAGGTGTTTTGCGCTTACTGCTGCTGCTGGCGCTGGGCCCAGTGCTGGGACCGACGTTGGCCGCAGTACTGCTGCGAGCCCGGTCGCTGCTGCTCATGTGATGTTGGATGTCACGGTGAATGTGGTCGTCCTGATCACTGAAGCTCCCGGAGCTCATGGACGAGTTGGGTGTGCTGGGCAACGTGGAGGCCGTGGAATTCATGCGCGCAGGAGAAGATGACGACCCCCCACCCGCAACCGGTGAGCCAAGTGTGGTGCTTGCAGGCGAAGGCGAGTGCATCATGGTGTTGTCAAATCCATTGGAGGAATTATGAGGTGATGTCGTCGTCGTCGTCGTCGTCTTATTCCACTCCGAGGTCGACACGATCATCAACTCCTGCTGCTGGGCATTCGCATTCGCATTTGCTCCCCATGTGGGCACCGGAATGCTCAGAAGGTCCTGCAAGCTGTCGATGTACATCCCCAGCGGCCGACTTGCACTCTCCTGCGGCAGCCACGGAAACTCAGGCAACGAGTCCCAAAACATCTCCTGCTGTTGCTGCTGCTGTTGCCGCAAAATTTGATGCTGGAAGCAAGTAGTCCCCCCTGCTGCACTACTTGTGGGCAGGCCAAATCCCAATCCCATGTTGCTGCCGGGATTCAATCCCACGGCGCCGATGTTATTCAGATTACTGTTGTTGTTGTTGTTGTTGTAATCGCGAGGGCTGGGGTTGATGGTGTCGGGAAGGGTGTTGATCCACGAGGTTGGGGAGGGCATGGACAGCAGGTCGTTCAGGAAGCTTAAGGGGGAGCTAAGGGGTTGGGATGATGAGTTGGGCGAGAAAGAGGAGGAGGATGTCGTCGAGGTAGCGGAAGCAAAGTCCCTGGGAGGTGGCGAAACCATCAACGGAGTCGTCGACGAAAGTAGTTGTTGTTGTTGTTGTTGTTGCTGCTGCTGATGGTGATGGTTATGGTGATGGTGAAGATTTTGATGTTGATGTTGATGCAGCGAGTCATGGTGGTCATGTTGTAGAATGGCGGGGTTAATCACATCTTCGCCCAAGGATCGCATCAGTCGCTCCAGCTCCATGTTGTCCTCGTGCCGCATACCCGCGGCTTCTGCTGCGCCGTCGTCGTCCCCTCGCATCGACATGGGCCGCAGCCCACTCGACATGGCGGCCGCCGTCCTGGCCGCAACCTGCGCTAGCTCCAGCCTTCCCTAACTAAGTAACTCAACCCAGGTCTCCGGAACAACCAACCAATCGATCAACCGATCAATTAATCCCCCAGAAACCCCACCAAGATGGCTTTCTTCGATGCGCTTCGTTCGTTCGGGCTCTGTGGTTCCTGGAAAAGAGAGAGGCGGAGCAATGCAGCGCTGGTACTGACTGGTAAGCTAAGAAATTGGTTGGAGCGGCAAGCTCGCACTCAAGAGGGCCGGCAGCGGAATTTAGTGGTGCGCCCAAGAATCTGGCTGGAATGGGGGCTTGTGGTGATGGAAATGGCGGGACCTTCTGCTGATGTATTATCAATTGCTGTATGCCCCCCACAGGATTGTTTATATGGTTGCAACCTTATACCTCCGCAATAAGGCACGTCAAATTGTTGGGCCTGTGACACCAGCAGCAGCAGCAGCAGCGACGAAGAGGACACCCGAGACATCTATGGTGGGGGATGGGTTTCCGGTGCCCACAACTTGAGGGCAACCCAACCGACCGACCAACCAACCTGGCCAAAATGGTCGTCTATCTATCTAAAAACTCAAGAATGCTGATGCAGGAAGAAGAAGAATATCCAAACTCCCCGACTTTGCTCCTGCCTGCTGCTTCGGTGCTCCGTCCTTCTCTGTCTACACTTCCTCCCTCATTTCCATAATGTCATCAATGTGTGTGCATGCTAACTTTCTTCACCTCCTCGAGCCTGTTACACCTTCCTTTTCCTAAGTTAACACCACCCAGCTCATCCACTCCCAAGCTTCGCTCATACGCCACAAGGAACCCACGCGAACCAACGCTTCAGGATCCCAATCCCCTCCTCCTAACTTAACCCTCCACGACACTCCCAAAACTCCCTCACACTCAACCCACCCACACCCCACCACCACAACGAAAACTACATACACCAGACCGACACAGGAAAGATTCTCTCTGCTCCCTCGCTCAAACAAATTTTCCTTCCCCACACACACACACACACACACACACAAACAAACAACCTTCTGTTTCCGGGTTTGGATGCACAGTAACAACTTGTGCTCCCAGAAGCAACAGAAACCGCAGCAACAGCATCAAAGTGCGTTGGATGGTGATTTGTCTCCCTAGCTCATCATGCAGGCTCCCCGCAGATGAAAGAACGGTTTTTTTGTTTTGGTTCAGGCGGTGGGAGGTCAGCGACGATCTCGCCCCGGCGCTCCGGAAGGAAGCTGGGAGCCGTAAGTAGGTGGACTCGGAGAGCTGAGGTTGGGAGACGAGGAAGGGCGGTGGAAGTTACCGCGCTGACTTCGGTTATTTACTGCCTAGGGCAGGGGTAAAATAGGGGACGGGTAAAAAGAGCCAGGAGGAGGCCGCGAGTCCCGCCCCGAGTGGCCCATTGTCGGTAACGCGGGGTCAGCCCATGGTCAACGGTCACCGCGTGGAGCCTTTCCTCCTCGCCTGTTGGACGTTCCCCACCCCAGCTCATGCAAACCCTTCCAGAAGCACTGTAAACGCTGGGAACCCACTTGGGAACGTGCCTCTGCCAGCCTCATCAAAAGGTCCCCAAATTCTATCCAGCCTGAAACAAACCGGAGCCGAAAAAGCAAGCGGGTTGCATCCCAGCCTCCCTCAAACTCTTTTGTTTTAGCACACTTGTAAGTTAGTGATGACTGGTGGCAAGTTGCATTGGGGCTTTCGTGGTGGTGGCCACACTGCATAGAGAGAAAGCTTGGCCACACTGGGGGCTCAAGCTGGGCCCCAGATGCAGAGATCGCTCTCTGCATCTAGCTAGCCGGGGGACTTTCAGACGGTGTCCTTAGTGCCCCGGCATCTCACTTGGATGGTCGGCATGTGTTTCGGGGGGCCCCGCACCGAGCGGGCTGGCTGGGGCCCGGCTGGAGCTCCCGGTGTGGCAGCCCTAAGAGAGAGGTTGCATGCTGGGTTGGGGGCTGGGACGAAACAACCCATACACTGGTTCCTTGGAGGCAAAGGGGTTAGACATCCAACAAGGAACGGGTGTATGGGTTGGTTTGTCCAAATCCTGGATTGGGCATATACTTTTACCGCATGTGGAGGAGGGAGAGAGAGGGAATTATCACATATGAGCGTACCCCTCATTCATTCATCCAACATAAAGCCCTGGAATAATATGTGCAACCCGAATGTTGCTTTACACTATAATTGGTTTTAAAGATCTCAAATTAACCTAGTCCAAGTCATTTGGGATGAATCTGGCCACAAAGAGTCAAGTTTTTAATGTGGGATGGATGAGAGGGTACACTCAAATGTGATAATTCCCTCTCTCCGGGGAGGAGGGCAAAGGCAAGATGTCTTGCTTTTTGAGAGATTTTGTTTCCCAATACCTATCATCAGGTGCGGGGTGGAAAATTGCCCGTGTGGGATTATTGTTGATTCATAGTAAATTAATCGTACCCATTTCCGAATGGAGTGGTTGGCTGTTCGATTCCCGCTATGAAATCTTCTCTCTACTTGACCAAAATATATATATATATAGATATAGCTAGGTAGGTAGGAAGCCAAGAGCCCACCCACCACAAGGTATGCAGTAAACCCCATCTTGCACCAAGAGGATTCTTGAACATTGTAGGGCCACCGGACTCAAATTCACATAGGATTACATGACATTGGTTATTTATTTATCTATTTAAATTAATCTCAATAGATTGATTTGCCAAGGTCTTTGAGTATGTTGTAGGTGTTAGTTTGTCTTAGAACAACAACCCATGGGCTCCGTATAGGAATCAATGTTTTGACCTTCCTTGATGATAGGGTGTTGTGACATGTACCCCTTAGCTAGGCCCCCGCTAGTCTTAGAAAGATAGGGAGGGTCAAGGGAGTGAAAAGATGCCTTCCTTAGGTTTGTGGTGATTCTTATCTCAATTTGGTAGCATTAAATTAGACTTATTTGGGATCACTCATGTTGAGTTGGCATGCAAGGAGCCTGAAGGCAAAGGACAGATGTCATGACTCTCATAGCTATGACATTGTGTCTAATTCATCTCAATTGGATTGTGCCAAACCAATTTGGATCCCTAATGAAAATTCTGGAATCATTTTCACCCTAGGTTAAAATTTTGGGAGGGGGGAATATGAGGGGGGGGTCCCTAGCTCAAAGGGCAAGACATCTACACTTATATGTGCAATTAGGTTGCCTTCGTGAATAAGTTGCCTCTTACCCATGTAAAATACATTGGGTAAAACTCATATCACAAAAATTCATAATTTTGTATATTCATTCTTATAACAACCACAATAAAAAAACATAAACATAAACATATCATATTTTGCTACAAGTGTTAGTAAATATCCAAAGTAGTATGAAACGTTGATATATTAGCACGGGGCAACCTAATCGCACATGGTGGTGGTGGTGGTGGTGGTGGTGGTGGTGGTGGTGTGGAGGGATGATTGGCCGGATCATGAGGAGGAAGGTTATTTTTAAATGGCATGAACTGGTCTATCTTGCTCCCAAAACCGGGATAGATTATTGGATGACGGTGGAGAGATACCCAAATCTTAAGGAAGAGGTTGGCGGTTCAATTCCCGGCTATGAAATCTCCTCTCTACTTGACAGAAACTTGCCATGTGGTTAACTACCTCCTGTGCTTTGGCGCTAACCTGTCGGCCTTCTATCTCAAAAAAAAGAAAAAAAAAGAAAGAAAGAAAACCGGGATAGATAGGAGGCTAGGCTTTAACTTAACTGTTTCCTATCCAGTCCGGGTGTGTGGGACCATCAACTATCTGCATGATATGATACGGCAAAAAAGAAAAGTGAGTGCGGCCACTTGGGTGATTGCCACAAATGTCTGTTGTTTTTTGGTTATTCCACATGATTGTCGCGCACTCTTTTTGAGCCCGCCAACCCCGGAAATGCCCAGTTTGTTGCTTGCTCGTGTAACAAGTCATGATGTGGGCAGTCACAAAAAGGGAGGGATAAGCTGCCCGAACTTCACATTCCCATCGCGGTAGGTAGGTGGCCACCGGTTGGCTTGGCAATGCAAGTGGGAGCATGGGCCGAGTGTTGTTCGCCACGAGGCTTCGTGAATGCATCTTCCATAGCTAGCAATCGTGCTACGCTTGCCTTTTAAAATCGTACAATCACGGTCACGCGGTCACGCGGTCACATGGTCACATGGTCACATGGTCACGGTGGTGGTAGGCACAACACATCATAAGGTAGAGGATGCTAAAATCAACACCCCATCCAAAATCAACATCTTGAAATCTTGCATAATAAATACATATTTATTATGAGAATGTTCACCATGTGAATATTAGGTTTCCCTAATGGTTTTGGATGACAACATAGTCTTCATTTAAAAAATATATATATATTTCAATATTGTAGAGAGGAAAAAAAGGAAAGAAAAAAATCCATTACAATTGGTTTTTTTCTTTTTTTTCTTCTTTTTTGTTTCAATTCATGCGACTACCACATGTATGCCAAATACCTAAACTTCTTGGTTTAAGGTGTTGTTACCTTAGATTATGTTGCTTTGGTACCAGTGATCAGGGAGATTTTTTAGCATAATCGGTTGAGATCCTAGTGTTTGCAAGTCCAACCAGTTATATGTTGACATCCTTCGGTTTCTCTAGATTAATTTGAGATATATTCCATAAATTCCTCTAAAGTAATCAGTAATTCTCCTGAAGTCTTGAACTTCAACCGGTTATTTCTCAAATTCAACCGGTTCATCTGTAACTAACTGCCGGTTCTCCCCAATCATAGATTGGTACATGATGTATGAGAGAGAAAGAGAGAAAGCGGTAGGGGTTGGATGTTGTGGCCTTAATTAACTTGGTGTAAGCGCAAAGTATGTGGTCAACCAATTTTCTAATGTAAAATGATTGCTGAAGTTCCAATTAGGTCTGGAGTGCAAAGGCCTCTAGCTTAAGGTACTTTAAATAAGTGGGTGTTAATGGTCACTAATATAAGCTCTTGCACCCACTTATCGTACCTCGCAAAACACGCAATTAGTGCGAGATCGATGATCGCTAATTCCAAACCATCTCCGTAGCGATTTGCTTTAGAATTTCAGATCTCGTGTGAATATCTTATTCATTGTTAAAGCAGAAGATTCTCATTGACATTTAAATGGTTGTTTAGATCTCCCCTTCCAAATTTTGTTGACCATCGACTCTAGAATGGTTAACATATTTTGAGCACGTAGTTCGACTTTTTTTTTGACACATGTTTTTGGGTGTCCGTTCTAACATCCATACCTAACCACATACCACTTAAAGATAGTTGTGTGATAAAAAAATGAATCTAAAAAGGTTCTATAACCATAGGCAGATTGGTGGTGGTCATTAGTCTCTTCTTGGTTTTCTCCACTCTCCCTTCCTCTCCAACGCATCCCGATCATAGCAATGTTCAAGATCGGAAGTTGTTGTTATGCTTGTATTTTTATTCCTTTGGCAATGGAAATCTCTTGTTCATACCACTTGACACACTTTCCAACCCATTCATGGCACGTAATATTTATACCTCTCAATAGTTGATACACAAAAAGGCATGCACTGAATCCAATAAACATAAAAGATCGGGACTTAGCAAAATGCCACTTCTTGGATCATGAATTATCTTGACATATAGTTTAACACACGTAGGAGTGTCCGCACTCCTACGTGATGGTCACTAGTATAAAAATGGTTGCCAACAACATGCTTGTGACAAATCCATAAAGAGTTGAGATTTTGCATGTCAAATTTACAACCATGTTCTTTTGGATTTAAGTGTTGTTTGGTTACCACTTTTCTACTAGTGGGTGTTTCGACAACCTCAACAAGTTGTGTGTAAAGGTTCTCTTTACCTTTTCCAATTTAAAAAAAGGTGACATTGACACTACAACAACAACGACAAAAAGAATGACCCCCGGTGCTAAAAATATGTTATGTTTGTGGTTGGAGGCGTGAAAGGATTCATAATTGTGATAGAAAACCCTCAAGATTGCTAAAGATGTCATCTTAACCCACCCACGATCCCTAAGTGTTTGAGACGCCCTATCCAAACCTCGGCATGCACTAAAACATGAATTTGAGCTACATACATTCATGTCATCAACAATGTTAGAAGTGGATCCATCTAAAACCATCTTGTACTTAAATTACACTCATAACAATCATTTGATATTGCAATGTAATTAAAGATTAGGGTTCAAATACATGGGTCGTGACTCGGGTGCCCTTTGATGCCCGGTGTTGGGAAGATGACCTCCAAATCGTCGAGCTCAAAGGAAGAGGACTCACGGGGCTTGTGAAGCTATGATCGGGGAGAACCAGCAGTTAGGTGCAGATGAACCGGTTGAGTTTGAGAAATAACCGGTTGAAGCTCAAGTCTTCAGGAGAATTACCAATCACTTTAGAGGAATTTATGGAATATACCTCAAATTAATATAGAAAAACCGAAGGATGTCAACATGTAACCGGTTGGACTTGCAAACACTAGGATCTCAACCGATTATGCCCAAAAATCTCCCCAATCACTGTTGTGAAGTTGAACTTGTAGATGCTGAGCATGCTAGCTGTGAGCCGGAGGACTGAGAGCCAAAAAAACATGAATTGAGCTCTGTCAGCAAAGATCAAAATCACAATGCACAATCTTCTTCATAGCGTTTTGGAGGGAATGATGGTCGTTCCACCTCGAAGGTAGCGGCAGGGTACAGAATTTTGTGCCATTCTAATTAGAAACCGTATGGTTATTTACAAAGAAGAGGTCATCTATTATAGATACCAAGTTTGCACTTTCTTTTCTTTTCTTTTCTTTTTGAGACAGAAGGCCGATAGGCCAGCGCCAAAGCACAGGAGGCAGTTGACCACTTGGCAAGTTTCTGTCAAGTAGAGATGAGATTTCACAGCCGGGAATCGAACCGCCAACCTCTTCCTTGAGATTTGGGTATCTCTTCACCATCATCCAGTAGTTTAGGGTCGTCTCGGACCACCAAGTTTGTACTTGACAGTGGCTACCCCGACACCTGTCTAGTCTCCGGAGGCAGACCGTGTGAGGAAAATTCTCCCAATTCATAACTACAGTAGTGCCCATATCTGGGAAGCGAAGAGTTCAGTTCGATAGTTGTTGGAAACTTTGATGAAAACTGTTGCCCTTACCTCTGCTCCAATGTGTTGTAGCATTTTGTTTGTGCGCTTGCTCCAGAGTTGCTCCAGTTCAACCACTTGGACCTACACCAAGTAATTGAGATTTTGAGAGGTTGGCAGCGGGGTCACAAACATACTCTTAGGGTTGGAGCGTATGGAGTCTGCCATCGACACATGCGAACTATACTGCAATTTACAAGCCATTAGATTTGAGAGTTAGTAGCTCCAAGGAAGGGTGTAGGATAGCCTTGGCCCGTGCCTCCAGCTCTTTGACGCCAATATCTTTACCATAACTTTACCAATGAGCAGTTAGCGTGGCTTGTGTGGTACAGTATTGGTGAAGTCTTGATAGCAGTTATCCTACTGATGCTTTAGCTAGGTCGAACAGTAGATTCCCAATCCATGCACCAAAGTTTGGGATATCAGAGCAGCTTTGGAGGGAGAAACATGGCTGGGGCGAACCAACCCATATATCCGTACCTTACCAGGGAGGGCGAACGGCTGGGGATTCGTGGCACTCACTTAAAATCAACCATCCTACATATCGTGGATGAAGTGGCTCCAATACAAAAAGATCCCCTATGGGGTTGAGGGCCGATTCATTCGAATGTGACATCACTAGACATCCGGTAAGGTACCAATGTACGGGTCGGTTCGCCCTAGCCGGAGAAACATGTGGTCCGAATGTAATATATTTGCGTAGGATGTGAATTCGCTTCAAAAACCCCAAATTTTCACATGACTCTAGCTCGTTTTGGAAAGCGGAACGCAACAACAAACGACATTGAGCAATGTATCAAACTTGAATTGGAATTATCACTAGATTTTAGCACGCTTGCATGAGTATCAGAGCAGCTTTGGAGGGAGAAACATGTGGTCTGAATGTAATATATTTGCACGGGATGTGAATTCGCTTCAAAAACCCCAAATTTTCACATGATTCTAGCTCGTTTTGGAAAGTGGAACGCAGCAACAAACGACATTGAGCAATGTATCAAACCTGAATTGGAATTATCACTAGATTTTAGCACGCTTGCATGAGTATCAGAGCAGCTTTGGAGGGAGAAACATGTGGTCCGAATGTAATATATTTGCGCGGGATGTGAATTCGCTTCAAAAACCCCAAATTTTCACATGACTCTAGCTCGTTTTGGAAAGCGGAACGCAACAACAAACGACATTGAGCAATGTATCAAACCTTAATTGGAAATATCACTAGATTTTAGCACGCTTGCATGAGCTCCGCATTTTACAGAGCGACCAACCCTTGAGTCCCAACCATTGGACCATCGCCCCTTGAAGTTGTCACTTTCAAATTTGCTAAAGAAACATTGTGAACAAATATAAGGTCAATGAAATATGGTGATTTTACATAACATTTATGACATATAACAATATAAATAGGGGTTCACACATCTACTAGGATACAAGATTCAAAAATATGCTTGTAAATAATGGACCAATTAATTTTCTTTTAAATGGTATCAAATTGAACTTAGGTGACATGTCATAAAAGAATAGGACGTGGGTTTAAGATTGAGAACTCATTAATAGGGCATGGTTGCCATTGGGTATTTCAATGGATGCTTTCATAACGATAATCCAAAATCGGTTTCAATACAATATTATGGAGATTCTCTCTTTCTCTTTCTTGGAGATGTTGAGAAAAATACATAACATTAACAAGGTGGAGATAATTTTTCCTCAAGGGCTCCTTGTTCCCTATCTCCCCTCCAGCCTAAATGCCAATGAACTTGGAAATTTTATACACTCTTGAGGTCAAGAGTATTTGAACCCATTATTGTCGAAACTTGTTTTAATCTGCTAGTTGTAAGTGGAAGCCAACTCCATGATGAAGATGTGGGGAATTATTTTTTAATGAATGAGAACATTTGAGATTCCCATCACTTGCAAAATTGAAGTCCAAGTTGAGGTACCTAATAATGACCATGATTTCTAATATTGAATGGTTGGATATAAGATATCATTGCATTTAGGATCGTATAATGTTAGAACATATTACATTTGAGAAATTGATTTCTCAAATTTGGAGCTCATAAAACTCTCATATGCCTTTTCTTAAGGTGGTCAAAGTCCATTGGTTGGGTGACAAGTGTCTCTCATATTGAACGTCTTCTTTACCAGGTACCCTTGCATAGAATTCTAGTTGGCTCCACTCAGCCTCAATCTCAATTGCACTAAACTTTACATGTAAAAATTACCCAAGCTTCATGCGCCAAATACACAAAATTATTGTGTTCCAATTTAAAAGAGCAACTTCAAATAATGCGCTTTCATTTGAACAGATGAAGAAACAACTACCTAACAAGGTAAGGGGGCCTTAAACATGTATACACTTTTACCTATGCACCCGGTTCTTGTAAGATGTGGAGCACGCAATTAGTGAGAGATGATTAGCAAATCCAAATTGTAACCATAGCCATTTTTCCCATAAGTTTTGGAGCTTATATAATTATCTCTCATTTATCATCAAAACAAATATTCTTTTATTATTATCAAGTGATCATATATGTATTCCCTCCACTTAAATATAGGTGTCCATTTACGATGATTAATCGGATTAGGCATACTTACTTTATACATAGCATACACAACAACCAACACTGTCATATATTATGCCACTTTTGCTCTTATAACGTAGTTGAAAGTGAGGCACACTTTGTGTTGCAATGTCCCCTATATGACCCCATTAGAAATAAGTTTTTGTCACTATTTGGAAATGTAGTATTAGGGAGCCTCATGTCTTTCTTTCAATTGGACCAGCAAGTTGACACTAGCCTCTATCTCACGGAGGCTACCTCACTCCGCCACTCTAGGGAATTAGCCTTTTAGCTTCACGGAATCATGATGTACTTTCAATCCCAGTAGCCTTTTGGCTTCACGGAATCATGATGTACTTTCAATCCCAGTAGCCTTTTGGCTTCATGGACTCTACAATCAATTTCATTTCAGCTTTTAATCTTCAAAGAGCAATACCTCTCACTATGTATGATGGGTGATTGCATACGGCCCTCTCATTACACTAAAATTATGATTTAAATTCTACCATGGCCAAATTATCATTCATCTACATTGATTGCCTTGCCATCACCGGTTGAAAACTAGAGAGGTTGTCACATAAGCTTGGGTGTTACATGACAAGTCATGAAGACTACTATACTCAACATGACACACCAATTTGGATTTCGCACTGAAATGAATGTTCAATGTGCCTCTCTATATTCTTCTCCGACCGAGCTTATATTCCTCATGATGAAATGATGAACATGGGTAGGAGTTGGTGAACGGACTTTGCACATCAATGTAAACATTGATGTTTTTGCTTTTTCTTTCTTTTTCCTTGATGGAAAAAATGGAGGGCCACATGAAAGTGTCCATGTGGGAACCAATGCAAGAAGCATCACGAAAGTACTTAAATTTGCAGACTCCCTTGCTACTCATGGATTGTTGAGAACTTGTTTCATCAATATTCCATTGCTAAAGTTGGTCAAGTGAACTTGAAAGCTGATAAGCCATTAGTGCGGCGACCATTTAGTACCCAGGCCCAAAAGCATATATCGGGAGACATGTTCCGCTCATTGGTGTATTGAAATTTGTCTGGATTTTATGCCAAAATACCCTAAATATATAAGTACTGTCGAAGGCATCTCATGAGTTTCTCCATTCACAAACACAAATAGCTGACAGGACAGCTTGAATGCAACTGTTTGAACTAAGTGATGAGAGCATTTTGGGAACACTCAACACACGGATGGGGAGGGATAAATTTAGTCGACGGCTTTCTACATTACATAATGGGATGCGGGTCCATTATAGATTTCTTAATCATTTTGAAATCAATTTCTGAGCATTCTGAGAGCAATAAATAAGGTAGACGTGCCTAATTCCAACACAACAATAACATGGACACCTATCTTTGAGTGGTATATGGTTAGGCGTGGACCTAAGAATGGGCACCAAACACACATGTGTTTAAAAGAGATTGGGTTAAAGTGCTCAGAATATGCTAACAATTCTAAGCTCAATGGTGAACATGGCTTGGGGGGTGGGGGGAGAGACATGTATGACCATTTAACGAGCACGAGAATCCTCACTTTGATGGTGAGTAAGATACTCATACGAGCTCCAAATAAGGGGAGGTCGTATGAGCTCATAAGATGTTCGTTACAAGGCAACACAAGTCTTGGTCGAACGTGAACCCAAGCGGAGTTCGGCAACATGCATTGTCCTGGCTGAGCTTAGGGTTTCACTGGCCTTGATAATCAAATTGTGTCATGTTTGTTAGATTGTTGAGGCACAACTCTGATTCTTGGTTCGGAAAAGATTGTTGGGCAACTTGTGGAGACTGATACTCCCCTTTTGTGTGCAAAACACAGAGGTTTCACTTGGAATACAAAAGACTAACCCTAAAATGGCCGCATTGGGGAGGTGGGTCAGCCGTTCACTAAACGCGATCAAGGGAGCACTGTGCATAGGCGCGCACACACCGAGTAGTAGAGTAGAAGCACTCATAACCGATCACTTAAGAGATTTTGCGCTAGATCTAGAGAGGTATAAGGTGGTGCAATTTTTTCCCGTGTAGGAAGATAGAAATCAAGAGGACTGCAACATTTTCGGTAATTGTATCCCTTACATTGAAATTACCATGAATATTTGAAACCAAAAATGAGTTGAACATATTACCATATCTAGAATCTACCATAACTACTCAAATTAACTGCTCATTCCTCCTCACTCTAGCATTCAAAACTAGGAGATGTATCATGACACTATTGAATTTGGCCTAATCAAAATTTAGTCCCAACATGATCAAAATTCAATTACAACCTTATTGAAATTCTGGTACCCCATAGATTGCTGATGAGGTCCTGATCGAGAATAGGTGCCTCTACTCTAGTTTTGTGTATGCGCTAAGGTGAGGTGTGCCAATTGCACCACACATACACAAATGCTTCAGTATCACAAGAATGTATATCTCTCTACCCTCTCAATTGAACTTCCTCATTGATCGCATGATAATTCTGAGCTTTGTTGCCCTGAAACTGAGACCCAATTATTTGGTTCCTCTAGAGCTGACAGGGGGTTAGTTATTCACCACCATGAAGCTCGCAATGGATTCATCTATTTCAAGGATGATACACCCAAAACCACCAAGAAAATCATGATAAAAACTCCTTACAAAATTGAATTTGGCATGCTTCATCAGAGATTTGCTAATGCAACACAAGTTTCGTTGTGCAAATCTAATCAGATAGAAGTTGGAGAACATGAAGAACAAACTGATAAACACCCACGTACCTTATCTATCACAATAAAGTCTAGTAACAAAGGTAAAATTCCAGCTTCTAGTTTACAAAATCCATGCGCCAAATCTCAATGATTAACTATACCTATTCATCCAGCTTAGGACGAGTTTCCATGTAGGCCACTTGTTCACCAAATTCTAGTGGGAATAAGGACAAACCCACCCAAATGTAGATAGAATCTAGTGGAGTCGGTTAGTATGTGCCAACTAGCTTCTTCATCTTCTTAAGTTCGGGCTCACCTACTAACCTCTTCCTCAATGTTAAAACCTAAAACCGGTCTTCAATCCTTCAATGGCCGGCACTTTTAGGTTAAAAAGTTATGTAGTGGGCGCATGGAAGTCTAGTGGCCCATGTCCATGGCCCTCCACATTCTAGTAGGCCACCATCATGTGGTTGATTGGCGGCTCGTACTTATCTATATGAGAACACCTCCAACCCACTATTATCTAGACTCTAGTGGGCGAGCAATAGTAGTAGACCATTTATGGTATTTAGTGTCACTTACCCTATTTTGAGGCATATGTTAGGTTACACTAATGACCAACAACTTCACCACTAGGGTCACCAAATGACACTTGGCGTGCAAGTGCACTTACTAATATCTCGACATGAGAAAGTTCAATAGTGTTATGAGGTGCATGCCTATGTTACACAAATGACTAAATTGTACACAAATGACACTTGTCATTAGTATCTTCCTCTTGCATACTAAAATGTAAACACACAACACTTGCCACTAGTAAGCTTAGAAACATCTTCTCCTTGTATACTAAAACGCACAACTATCACCTAAAATATCCCAACGTGTTAGTCTAAATGTCATAAAGTAGATATTTTTTCACCAAAAGAGTTACTTATAGTGACGAATGGAACGTATTGGCAATCGGCGGGCGTGACACTTTTGAGACCTCTAGGGCATCATCTAGTTTAGGCCCCTTTCGCAAAATAGAGGACGTGACACGAAACACCATAAACGGGGTGTACTAGTACTCCTCCTCTCCAGCCGCTACTACCCACCGCAATTAAAATTTGCCCAATGTGTACACGGTGCCACCAGATATTGATCTGATCATACGGACTTGCGTGGATCCTGCACGGCAACAGTGTGCCCTGGAGCCTAGTTGCAAAAAGAAAAAGTCAGCGTGCATAGGGTTTGTGGGGGGAAGATAAAAGGGAAATCCCAAAGTCAGCGGCAGCTCCCACCGTTCCTGTCCGGCCGGCCGTCCATCCCCCGTTAAGTGAAGTGAAGTGAAGTAATGTTGTAAGTAAAGAGGCGGCTCCCTATCTGGTTAGCACATGCCACAACAACAGCAGGATGTGACCCCTGGCCTACTCTCTTTCACCAGGACAATGTGAAGGCTGGCAGCCCACAAAATGCAATCAGGAAAAAGCTACTTTATGGTGACATGGAGGACTAGGGCTCACAGAGCACGATGCTTGCCACTTTCGTGTGAATTACGGGTTACTTCACACACGAGCCAAGAGCCGTGACCATGAGATTGTGAGAGCCCGAAAGAAAGTGTCCAACAGCCGTCCCAAGGCACCTCCAAAACCATGTGGTGCGGTCACGGGCCCTCAAGCGTAGTGTGAAGTCGTATGTGACCGGGCCCTCAACCAAATGCTATTTCAATGAGTTTCTATTCATGCGGGTCCTCAACCATGGTAAAATAGAATAAATCAATGGTTGTGAGTGTTCGGAGTGTCACGGTCTGCTGGTCCTGTGTTAGGCCTACCTCCAAGAATTGGTTTTTGAAAATAGTCCAAGTGACCATGAAACATGATCCAGTCGATGCCATGTGGGAATCCGTGTAGACTTTACATCCATCTTGTATTCACATACTCCGTTGGTCCCTCAAGCGCAGTGTGAAGCAAACTTGGACCAGCTCCGCCTTTTCCACCCATGAGAGTGCTTGAAGTGTAATGGTCACGGGCTCTCAGTCTCGTGTGTGAAGTGGCCCTAAGATAATGAATGCGAGAGAGAGAGAGAGAGAGAGAGAGAGAGAGAGAGAGAGAGAGAGAGAGAGAGAGAGAGAGCATTATCGCATACAAACGTGCCTCTCATTCATCCAACATGCTATGCAATTCATAAGTTAATTTTTAAAGTTGAGTTGATACTAGAATTAACTTCAAGGCCCCCAATTTAGTCTATTCCAAGTCATTTGAGATGATACAAACCTATACTGCGGTCATGTTTTTATGTTGGATAGATGAGAAGTACGCTCGTGTGTGATCATTCCCGCTGTCCTCTCCCTGGAAGTAGGGAATTATCACATATAAATATATCTCTCATTCATCCAACACAAGGATTTTAAATAATAAGCGGTCCATAGATTATTTTTGAAGTTGATATGACACCATAATTAGCTTTGAAGACCCTGAATTAGTCTAGTCCAAGTCTTTAATGAATTGGTCACAAACCTATAGGAGGTCAAGCTTTTGCATTGGATGGATAATTCCCTTGACAAGAGACAACATCTCATGATCAATTGGCTAGTTTAGTGAACCCATGTTGGGCACACAACGAGCAAAGACAACGTCCAAGGGCAAAGTATCTCTTAATCATGTGGCCCCTTGGTTGGCTCTCTCTCTCTCTCTCTCTCAAAAGTTCCACTGCAATGATTTTTATTTCTTAATAAGAGAATAAAACAAAGGCAACTTCATACATAACATTATTTAGATTCATAACAGTGTTATGTGGGACTGAGAGTATTATGTGGAATATTCCCTATATTCAAACTGAATGTGGAAAATATTCCACATAACATTGTTATGGATATGAATAATGTTATGTAGTGTACACTTTGGAGTTGAAGGCTAGTACCATGAGCTTCCATGGCTCTTCAAAATATTGACATGAGAGAACCCATAACAAGAGTAAGGTATGTTGTTTAATTATGAGCTCTTCCAATTTCATGTGAAGTTTTGACTGATGAATCAAATCAAGAATTGACTAATCTAGTTAGCTATTGTCAAGCATGAAGATTTTTGTTTTAAAGTTTCAGACTTGGAATTAAGATATAAATTTTATCAGAGATTAAAGCGCAATTTTATTTTATTTTTCTCTTTTGAATGATCACATATGACCCTTTCTGGGTCCTTCTCAATTATGTCAAGTATAAAACCAAAAATGGTTGAAACTAGGTTTTAAGTAGAGTTAGACTTATGCATGAAATCTGGACATATGAAAATGTATACATGTATTTGTATTTGTCCATATTTACTTAATTCCTAATTTGGATATTTTGAACGCATTGTCTAATCTTGTCTCTACCCTTATTTTTTGGGTGTCCATTCTTAACTACAAAGCTTGCTATGCAAACCTTCAAATGCAGGTGTCCAATTAAGAAGAATGACCACATAAGACCCACTTACCTTATTGAGACTTGAGGCTTTGCTTGGTGTGCAATGAAAGCACATCACCAAGTGTGAGCAATTGGACTTGAATGATGACATATATACCATAATTCATAACATTAGTCAACAACCTTGGAGACTTCTATGCCCCTTGAGAAAAACCTAATACGACTGAAGGACTTCAGTGATTTGCTAAGTAGTTGATCAAAAAGGCATTGCATTATCAAAAAAGATTTTCAAGGGCCAAGGTTACCTCTTTTAGCAAAGAGTTGCCAAAGGATGTTAGCCACATAGCGCCACACTTATTGAGCCAATGGGCAACTAAAAAATCTATGCTCCACCAACTCCACAGATTGTAGGCCACAATGAAGGCAACTCTTATCAATCTCTGTCAAGATTCGTCCATGCCATTCATTGCCACTGCCTTACGAATAACTAACCACATGAAGGTTGATTCCTTATGCGCTTGTGCCAAATGATGTGCCACCTCAGAGAGGTAGAGGGGAATTCGTTTTGTCATTTATCAGGAAATTATTTCTTAAGAGCCTCTTGAGTAGTAATCCACCTCCTACCAAGCTTAGCCGAATATGCCAGGGAAGGAGTAACCTCATGCCACCACCATTGTGTCGGGTCAAAGAAAAATTGGTCCAATTTACCCAAAAAGAGGTTAAATTGAGTCCAGGCACTGCCTCGAGACAACATGTCCGCCCTAACCCATGACATCCAATATGAGAAAGCCATGAGGTGTTCCTCATTCCTCAATATGAGTAAAGTATTGCAACATGACTATGGATTTAAGAAAAATACCTATAAACTCCGCATTAAATTGCATTGGACCAAATCTAAACTCCTTAAGGTATCCAAACATACTACCCACTCATGCATGACGTCTTCTTGGTTTTTGTACAAACCAACACATTCATGTGAAGTGGGTTGAGCTCCAAGTTGACTACACATCTTCTCATAGAAAGGGCCATAATGCTCCAACAACCTGACCCATAAATCATAATAAATCTCTATAGGGAGAATTTAATCCACGCCTCCTCCCAACCCATAAAATCATTCCTACACGGATCTCAAGCATCACAAAAGAATTGCAAACCTTTTCTATGGAGAATAAAGGCCCTATCCATGGTAATACCAAACTATAGACCTTGGTACTCAATCTTCCACCATAGATTAAGTTGCAAATTATCTTATGGGCATGATGGAGAAAGAAAATTAATTGTTCATGCCACCACCTTCCATGACTAGGCAATGTGATGCCAAACTTTTGACCCACCTTTGATAGAGAAATATAGGGAGAATAGCCAGAGTGAGGATGGAACCTATAAGCCATGGTAAAAAGGTTGCAGTTGAGTGATGCAATACCTCAACAAAGTTTGCAAGATTGATTGGCCAAGGAGGAGAGCCTAAATAATCCATTTTATTCATGAGTGCTTGCATAGCATCCTCCAGAGAAGTAAGACTCAAATCTCCAACTTTCTTTGGCATTGTACAGTTGTCCCAACTCACTTGTGCTCTTGCAGTGTTCTTAGCACCAGACCACAGGTAGTTGCGAAGCAAAGCTTTCATCTTACACAAGACCTTCTTCGAGCTAGCCCAAACTTCAATGAAGTACCACAAGGATGACATCAGCACCTGATTCACAATGAGAGTTCTTCTAGCAAGTGACAAATGAGTGGAGCTACAATACTTGAGTTTGGCTTTGACATTGTTGACAAAAAAATTGTCCACATTATCCAACTCCATATGTAGGCCAAAAGGGGTACCAAGTAGTTTTGACAAATCTCCATTGGCAACCCATTTCCAATGATATTTCTCCACCCAACCCGGTGGGGTTCCCCGGCCATACCAGTTTGCCACACTTTTGTACCAATTAAGTTTCAAGCCAGCAACAAGTATGAATTTGTGGAGAATCCCTACAAGGTTATCCACACTAGCCTCTTCTACTCTCACAGTCTAGGAAGTATCATCAACATATTGGCTAATTATTTGTTGGGTGCTACATTGGGAAGAGAAATGCATTTAATAAGGCTAGTCCTAACCATATTGTTAACTGCAACATTCAATGCTTCTGCAACTATAGTAAACAAGTAAGGAGGTGAAGGACAACCCTGACGGATTCCCTAATGAACTCCAAAAGACTTTGTCCTCTGGTCATTAATATTAACAAAGATTGTTGCATCTTGGAACAACAACCTGATCATGTTGATAAAGGAGGTAGGCATTCCTAACTTCTCCATAACTTGAAACATGAAAGTCCATTTAACTCTATCATACGCCTTGGTAAAGTCAAATTTAAGGAAAATAGAATCATGGCACAATTCCTTAGCCCATAGGATTGACTCATGCGTAAGTAGAATATTGTCCATAATGAATCTTTGAGGAAGAAAAGCAATCTAATCGTTCTCAATTACTTACACTAATAAAGGTTGAAGGCATTGTTGTAGAGCTTTGGCAAAATTCTTGTTAAAATCACTATAAATATTAACTTTGTTTCATTTATTTACCTATGCCCTAAGCTTGAGGGCACATTTGCACCCTTGGTAATATTAAAATGCTAGAGCCACTACACTAGATATTGTATTTAGTGTCACTTACTATTTGGAATTACGCAATGCTATTTACTATATATCTCATTTTTTACCAACATGGCTCAAATTGGTTATTTGGACATTTGTAGCACATGAACATCTTTACTTGGTAAAAAATTACATTAACAGTGTAGATTCATATGGCATTGTGTAGTTCCAAATTGCAAGTGACACTAAATACAATATTTAGTGTACTATTACCACAATCACTAACTAAGGTACCTAATTAACAAGCTGAGGCAAAACAACCCGTACATTGGTTCCTTGGAGGCAAGGGTTTAGGCATCCAAGAAGGAATGAGTGTATGGGTTGGTTCGCCCAAATCTAATTAACAATGATTGATAGACAGAGAAGTACATCATAGTTTGTGGTCCCTATAGGCAACGTGTCACATATGTTACTATTAGGTTATGGCACCATGGGGAATGTCATGGGAACATGTATGGTAACCGGTGGGCCAGACATGGCGAATTGAGTAGTGAGTGATCCATAATGCAGATAATGGCGTTACAATAATCCAATAACTTCATAACATTACTCAATTGATGAGTTGTGTTTAGATGCCATGACTTCATATTCAATATGAAACAATGGGATTCCAGCATCTGGAGTCTTTACTCTTGAATCTACTATTGGACCCATGAACACAACTCATCAGCTGAGTAATATTATGTTTACTTAATGTCGTTTAGATCTACTTGATGACTTCAGGTGGATTCAAGGGTAAGGAGATAGGGAGTCCGGTGATGGAGGAAGAAGGTGAAGCCCTATCAAAATCAAACGGTGCATTGAGATACGTGCCTTAACGATCATGAGCACATGGATTAGAGATCAGTATGCATAGATCTATATACAATGGATTCATTAGATTACATTATGAAATGAGGAGGGTAGCACAAACGCGAACGACCACAAAGTTCAATCTCAAATCTAGATTTGGGTGGGAAAACACCTACGATCTGCTAGAGCTTAGACTCACTCAGATAGATAGATAGAAACTCCGGTCCCTTTTTAGCAAGGGGCCGGCGTGAATAAAGTGTCCGTTCGTAATGCCAATGACCCGATGCCCACCGGACAAGGGGACATTGGGACAATACTACTCTCCCCTTTCGAGGATGGGCACTATAGTGACACACCATACTAGTTCCTAGCTAGCCACAAGTGCCTTGAAGATACCGGACATGGCATCCCCCCAAAGGGCTTTGAGGTACCCATACAACAAGGTCCAAGGACCCCCCCCCCCCACCATAGTTGGGTGGACTAAGGTGGTGAGCACCACGCCGGCATAGGGAATAGAACCCACAACCTCCTCATTGGGGGCCATGAGCCCTAACCACCAAGCCAAGGCCCGTGGTGCCTTAGACTCACTCATCATACATGATAGCCAACAAGTAGTGCGAAGATGGAAACTTTCACATTGAAACTAAGAAATGGAAGGGCGATGAGGTTTGACCCAATGATGGAAGAGTGAGGAGGGTGGATCTCAAGGGAGGCCAAAGCATGATGTAGAGATGGCAAATGCAGTGATTAGAGTGTTGGCGAAAGCAAACCAACATGCTTTTAAGGGTGTTCTCAACCCTTGTAGGGCGCAAATCGGTGAGATCCTTCCAAATAATGTAAAGAGAGATTTTAATGGTTTTTTTTGGTGAGGAAGGATGCTCTCCCCTTCAAGGTTTACCGTACCTGGCCATCAGGGTTGGCAAAAATTAAATAAAAAAATAGAAGTTGAAAAAAATCGGAAATTATTGGAGAAGAGAGTTGAAAAGAAAAGTTATTCATTGAAGAGCATGCCGAATATTACAAAATTGAGCCAACTTCATGTAGTAAAATCCCAAATATTGCATACCGTAGCATCATAACTAGTTCGTGCAAAAATAATTAAAAAAAAAGAACCGGACATTATGAGCTTGAAAATTTTTGTTGTTTGCAGAGCAAATTGAATTAACCCCTAAAGAGCTTGTGGCCAAAATCATGGCAAACCCAGAGGTTGCAGTGGCATTTTAGGATCCAAAAGTAACACATACAAAGGACTACTAATTGAGATTAGGGCATTCAATTAGGTTAAACACACCAAGGCCGCCACAAAAGGGTGAAAAAAAAGAAATCTTTCATTGTTGTGAACTAGCCTTGTATTAAAGCGTTGAATCTTTTACAAATATTTTTTGAAATTGTTGAATTTTTTATTAATTTATTTTGACCATGCCTGACCCACTTTCTCCACTTTAATTAATTATTCGGCATGAAATGTTGACCCTGACGGCCGAGTACGGTATTCTCAAAAACTTATCACACGCATTGCTCTCTTGAAAGAACAACTTTTGTTTGCAAACTTGTAGGTCAGGAACCCACTCCTCAAGATCTAGGGATTTGCCTTACAACCCTAAACTATGAGTTGAGAGGAAACTCCCTCACAATGTGTAGAAACGTTGGTAAGGATTATTTTTTCTTAGAAAACACCACAAAAAATATTTAAAATTTTAAAAAAAATGCATCATACACTCATGTTATTGCTATTTATGTCCAAGTGGGGAATGTGTATGTTGCAAAGTTGGGTGCATTGATTCAACCCTAATAATCCCAACACCGTCTCCTTCCAAACTTGGGTGTCCCTAAGGAGCCTCCCTCATGAACACCACGACCAAGCATACGCCATAGTGGAGTCCTTAGGTGAGATGATAGGCATTGATACCTCAAATGAAACAACAAAAGATCCAAGGTTTTGCATTAACCTTAATATCAATGAAGGTTGGGTTACTAATATTGCCCTCCGCTCCAAGGAGGGCATCCTCACAAGACAAAATGTAGTAGTTGATTATAATAATCTACCCTTTAGATGGTGTGCTTGCCAAAGCCAGGAACATGGAGTGCATGATTGCAATGTGGCCTAGAGATATTAGCCTAAATTATCTGGAAGGCAATTCTATATTATGAATTAAAAATAAATAAAGGCAAAGGCTTAGCACCGGGTGTTCACAAATATCAACAAGTGCAGTCAAAGAAGAACTACGAGGAAGAATATCTTCAATCAACTAAGGAGGAGCCTAGAGCTCAATCCTTTGAACAACTCATGGAGGAGAGAGATATGGGAGGAGAGAGATATGTTGTATTAAGAGCAAGTTCAAATGTATGACGGAAACGGAGGCCAGGACACCAAACCAAGGTTGCGGCTCCTACCACAACCACAAAAAAGGAGAGAGATATGGGAGGAGAGAGATATGTTTATTAAGAGCAAGTTCAAATGTATGACGGAAACGGAGGCCAGGACACCAAACCAAGGTTGCGGCTCCTACCACAACCACAAAAAAGGAGGGAGACACTAGTAAGGAAGGATTTGGAACTAAGAATAGCAGCTCCGCTCGGCCCCTAGGTCCTACAACTCACACACGTTGTAGCATAAGGAGTTGAAGCCCCTAGCAAAACCACCACCAAAACAACACCCACAACACAACCTCATGTAGGTAAGGCATCTACACTTAAATCCAACACTGGTAAAAACACCAGTGTTCCCACTAAGGCAATAATAAGAGTCGCCAACACTAGCCAACAAAGTGTTGAATCAGAGGATCATATGTCATGGTTTCCTTGGAGAATGGTGGGGCAAGAAAGGACGTTGGAGGTCCTATTGAGTGACGACCAGGGTTCGGAAGGAAATGGCCAAGTATTAGGAGCTGAAAAAGCCTCCCTAGAGGGTGCCGATATTGATCTACTAGGAGATGATCACACCATAGTTGCCGACCAGGAATGCACAAGGGAGGCTGGTGTCGCCGGAGAGAAAGAAAAGGCACTTGGGGTCGAGAAAGACGAAGAACAACTAGGGTTGGAGGTAGATGAGGGTGAAGAAGAAGAAGAAGAAGTTCCTTAACCCCTCATTGGATGTAGTTAGGATGAGAAAAAACTTAGGGGGTAGGAAACTAGAAATCTAGGCATTGGGTTTATGATAAGATACTAGAGGGCAACACCAGGTGAACGTAGTTGGCTTAACCCAAATTCAACCAGAAAAGGGGGAGCGGGGGATCTCCTTGCCAACAAATATCCTAGGCTAGTTACGATGAACGGGACCCTGTATGAGGATAGAGTAGTTTGGATTAAGCTCAAAGGGGTTGAAGGTGGAAACATCGGTATTGCATGTCAACATCCCCACCAAGCGCATGCACCTATGGCATCTTATGATTGATTCTCTATCCAAGGATTGTAAGTGGATAATAGGGAGGGATTTCAATATGACAAAAGGCAAGGTGACAAATCTAATGACTGGTAGGGTTACTACACTAAATAAACCAATTAGTAAGTGTGGGAATTTATGCATGGGGCGACTTTCATCACGGGGGTGGGCGACCTTCATCATGCATGAGCTTTGTGGGATTAGAACGTGCAACTATGATAATTATAACCGGAAAACAAGCTCTCTTTGGGGAAAGGTTCCCTAAGGACTTTGTTGAGAAATTCAGATTTAGCACCTCCTTCGTGGCATTACGCTTTGGATGATTTGGATAGAGCGTAACAATAGGTTGTTCAACCAAGACCAATGGCATGAGTCCAAGGTTAAACACCTTATTTGGGATGACCTCATTATGTACACTGAGATTGCTTGGGCTATGGTGGTTAAATTGGTTAAGATTAGTGCATGAGTTAGCTAAAGCCCTCCTCAAAGGTTTCGACCAAACTTGGGGGGCTAGGAACATCTTTTGTAGACGGGATAGGATGAGAGTCACTTGGATTGGAAACATCAACATATGTATGTTGTTTGGCGGCTGGGGCGAACCAACCCCTATATTGGCACCTTACCGGGGAGGGCGAATGGCTAGGAATTCGTGGCACTCACTTAAAATCAACCATCCTACATATCGTGGATGAAGTGGCTCCAATACAAAAAGACCCCCTATGGGGTTGAGGGCCGATTCATTTGAATGTGACATCACTAGACATCCGGTAAGGTACCAATGTATGGGTCGGTTCACCCTAGCCGTTGTTTGGCACTTTGGTTGGTTACTCGGTGTTTGTCCTTTTGCTGGTGAGGTGGGATAGTCCTTGGCTTCGTGGTTTGGCGTGTTGTCCTTGGTGGGGTCCTTGTTACATGGTTATCTATTACTCTTTTGTGAAGATGTGGCGCGTTTGAGGGACTCCGCCCACCCCTTCAAGTGGCGTGCGTCTTCTTTGGTTCTTAATGCATTTGGCGTTCGCTTTTTGGCCTTCTATCTCAACTCAAAATAAAACAAAAGAGATAATGCAGATAATGGTAGAGGAGAAACTTCGTGGTGGGAGCAGATTCCACCTACTTTATTAGTGTGGAATTGCAAAAATTTAGCTCCATTGGGAGAGGAGGCCGGCCGGCCCACAAAGACAAATACAATTCATCAAGATCATGCAGTTAGCTAGCTGCAAGGGAGGCATGGACTGCTCGTGTTCCCATAAATCACGTTCCCCACCAGTCCAGTGGTGGGTCCCACCCACACCTGACCTCCTTACTATACCGGGACCCTTGTAGGCTGGGCCGGGTTAAAGTTTCTCATGCCCTTTTTGTGTCTATTTAGCCCCCCTTGAATTATTCTAAGGCCCAGAAACTACGGAGAAGCATTGGAAGGATCCCTGTTCACACTGCGGGGTAGGTGACCTAAAAATGCATCCCCACTGGAACCGGTCCGCCAGGTGTACCGATGAGGTTGCTGTCCTTTGGGATGCTTATAATTACATACTTACCCCCCTTTGAGATTCTATCTTTTGTATTTTCTTTGTTTTTATTTTCCGTTTCTTAAGTTATGAAATTTGGCGTTTTTGTTTTACTCCTGGGCATATTATTCAGCTCCTTGGCTGCGTTCCATGGGACCGTGTATCCGGTGAGCATAATTCTCATTTTATTATGGGATTCCTCGTTTATGGGAAGCACTCAGCATGCAGCTATACTTTAGCAGAGTTTTTTTTAATTACAGCCTCTTTCTTTGGAAAGAAAGCATCATCTAGTTGCTTAGTCATGTTATGCCAGTTGCTATGAAGAACAAAGCAAAAAAATTACAACTAGGTGCCCATCCTAGGGCCTAAGGCTTGGTTTACACTACATTGTTTGTCCCAATTAGTGCGTGTTATTATTTAGAGTTACGCAATGCAATAACATCTTACTCAAGAGTTCAAATATTTACTAAAGAAAGTTTAGGTTGTTCGGAAATTATTGAACATAAATGACTTTGCTTGGTAATAGTTATAGTATTGCGTAACTCCGAATAGTAACATGCACTAATTGGGATAATTAGTGTAGTGACCATGGACCACTACTTCCTAAAATCTCTCATGTTGGTTGAGAACCGAATGGTGGTCCCACTTTGTTTTACAAAAGGCCACCTAAGATAGATGGGTGAGCATGTCATAAAGTGAATGAGAAAGTGACAACGAACCTACATGTTCATAAATGGATAATGTTTGGTAGTCGCCTGAATTTAGCAATGAAAGAACCCAAAGAGGTTGTCTCCACGGAAAAATAAGGGTGATCGTGTTAGAGAAATTTTATATTTTAGCAATTTATAGTTTTGTAATTTCATAATTTCAATGGACATATTTTTATTATTTTTATTTTCAATATTTTTTTATTCTTCAAACTCACTACGTCCCAATCTAACTCCACTTTACATGATCACATGACACACGACAAAAGCTTTTAATATGTGATTTGGATTTCTCTTGGTCATGGTCTTTGGATTGCCAACCTTAACCACAATATATCATAAATCATTATTTCTCAGGGTTATTGGTCACGTATGTAAAACAACCCTAATCTTCAAAGTAATCACTAAATTACTTCTAGTGGCAAGAAGATCTTTAACACATCAAACCCCTTCATGAGCTTTCTCTAAATCCATGTGAGTCTTTTTTCCACTCAATTCTACCATAACCATGAAGAGCATGCCAAACAACTTGATGAGTTTTCTCCACCATCCAGTGTGAGGAGTTAAAAATTACATCATTCTTTTGTTTCTAGATAATCCAAGATAAATCACTACGCAAGAAGGACCAAATCCTATGGTGTTTCTTGAGAGAATTAGAAAGATTCTTATCAAAGATGCACTATAACATAGAGAAAGATTTCCTTGGCCCATGATACAAGGTACATGTAACATGAAGATGCCACATGATATTAGCAGTGTAACGCCAAACTTGTTGTGCCAGCAGACAACCATAGAAAATTGTGTTCCACTGACTCCACACTCATAGGCCCACATTGAGGGCAACTCTTGTCCACATCGCCCGAGATGGATCATTTTCATTCATTGACCATCACAACTTTGTGTGAAATTGACCAGAGGAAAACAACTTCTTTTTATGCCCAATCTTTATGCCACATCACATTCCAACCAAAAAGGCCTAATTGTAATGGGGATAGAGTTGTTACATCTAACAACAATGTGATTAAGTTCACTTTGTTTTGTGAGCCATTGCTTTCCCCACTTAGCGTAATATTGAAGAAAATGAGGTACCTTTGGCCACCACCGACATGTTGGGTTGTAATAAAGTTCATCCAATGTCCCAAACATAAGTTGGAATTCATGTTAAGAAGCCCCCCTTTGTCAATGCGTCCACTCTCAATCTAGACATCCATCTTTGAAATTCCACACTTGGCGGTGCACTGACCCAATCTAGATCAATCTCAGTCAAGGTGAGATATTGAGAATCAACATAGAACATGAGAAGATTGCCAATGAAAGAAGCATTGCATTGAACTTGCACATAGTTGTAGTCACACGATTAGCCCCTTTCACCATCCAAACCGAGAATGCCTCCTGAACACATGTATGTACAGACCCACCCATTCGTGCGTTGTGGGAGAGTTGCATTTTGGATCATGCATCCTACCCTTATAGTGCACCAACAACTTAGGCCAAACACCTTGGAAAACCTCAACAAGTGAAAATATAACCCAATTTGTCTCCCAAGGTAGGAAGTCCTTGCGCTCCAAGTCCCATACATCTTAAAATTGTCTCAACCTTTTTTTTAGACATCACAACAACCATGTCTAGAATGATACAAATTCCAGCCTATGATATTACATCGACCACTACATTGACATAATTACTTGGAGAATGTCCTCCATGACCATGGAAGAAAAAATACTAATCGAGCTAGTCATTATGTTCAATGCTTTGGCGATGTGATTCTCTGCCTTCGAGCCACCTTCACATGAGAGGGATATAGAGAAAAACCAAAGGGAGTAAGGAGCCCATCTGCTATGAGAGGAAGGTCTCAAATGTAAGATACGATACCTATTACCTAAGCATCAACTGAAGGTTAGATTAACCCACGAGAAGTGCCTTTACCACCCATTTGCTCATTAACGAGGTCATAGGATCCTCCAAAGAGGTAAGACTCAACCCTCTCACCTTCTTCTGCACAATGCTATCTTCCCGACTCACTCTCACTCAAGCCATGTTTTTAGTTTTGGACCACAAATAGTTATTGGAGGATTGCCTTAATGCGACTCAAGACCTTCAAACTAGCTCAAACCGCAATGAACTACCAAAGTGATGACATTAACACATGATTGTCAATAAGAGTCCTTCTAGCCAAGGATATATGCGTCATGCTCCAATATGTAAGTTTTCCTCTAACTCTATTGACAAGTAAATTATGCACATTGGCTATGTGGTAAACCAATGTGGGAATGGGCATTTATGTAGTTGGCCCGGTCCTCATCCAATTTGCAAGAGTTTTGACTTACATTTCTTCCAAACATTTGGAATTATAATCGAAACCATAGGAAGATGGCTTGAGCCTCGGAGCTTTGAAGAGGCAAATGGGGGAACGAAATTCCTCCTTCCACCTCTCCGAATTGGATGATCATTTGGTATAAGCACAAGGCACAGAAGAAGGCGGCCTTCCTTTTGTTAGTCATTCATAAAGCAGTAGCAGTGAACAAATGGTGTGGAAGAATCTCGGCAAAGATTGATAAGAGTTGCCGATATTGTGGCTCGCCAATTGTGGAGTTGGTGGAGCACATATTCTTCAGTTGCCCTTTGGCTCAACAAGCGTGGCACAACGTGGCTAACATCATTTGGCAACTCTTTGCTAAAAGACCTAACCTTGGCCCTTGGAAAACTTTTTCAATGATGCAGTGCCTCTTTGATCAACTTCTTAGCAAATCAATGAAACCTTTTAGTCGTATTTGGTTCTTCTTGAAAAGTGGTCTTTTGTGGATTATTTGGTGTCAACAAAATGATTTGGTTTTTAATGCTCTTCAATGGCCGGTGGAGAAAACACACCAAGTTGTGTGGGATTCCTTACTTGACTATGGTAGACTTGAGTGGCAACAGACTCTCACGGATTTGGAAAAAACACCGGAGGTTGCTTACAAGGATGTTCTTTAAAAACTTGACAATGTTTGGTGTGTCAAAGATCTTATTATTACTCGTAACAATTTAGTGGTTACTTGAAAAGTTAGGCCCTGGATGGGCATTACTGCTTAAGTTCCCATCGTTTGCTATGTTTCGCTCGAGGTGGTGGTAGGTACATTTCATTTTTGCAAAGGAATTTGCTTTCAATTTGTGCCGAAAAGAAGAGGAAAAGAAGAAGCAGTGTTCTTCTAAACATAGAGCACTCAAAGATCAGAATTAGCAATTTGAACACAATGGCACCTACCACTTGCCTTATGATGCAATTTTAGAACTGGCCACCACATGGTTCTCCCCTGGATCATACCCTCTTGTTGATTATCTTTCTCATAGTTTATTCACACTCTACAGTTTTTTAAAGCTCTTACTCAAACTCCTGCAGGTTCGCTGAGAATGCAAGCCATTATTATCTTATAACGAGTTTGAAATTTTTAGTCAGTACCTATTCCGTGGGCTAAAAAGTACAATCAAAGGACATATATACCTGCAAGCGCATGATGTCGGTGTGCAATTTCCAAACTAAGCTTATGCCGAAGGCTGTTGCTTACTAAGTCCGGGATAACTGCAAAATGTCACTGTGTACATTAAACTTATTCACGAAGTCCCTCAAAGAAGGGACGGAACTGTGGGTTCGTTCCTTCTTTGAGAAAACTTTCTATTAAGAGCTTGTTAGTTTGTCGTGTATTGGAGCCTCTTTTGACAGTTGGATGAAACTTTGAGACTTCTTTTTTCCACTTCTCAAACTTTTAGAGGATTTTAAGATCTAAAATAGGGTATGCTCATGGGACTCACTGCCCTAATCCCAGGTCAGCCTATGCAAAGGCTAGCTTGGTCCACCCATCCTAGTAGGACAAGCTAAAAGGCCGGTTTTTAGTGGGACAATGAATGCTAGAGTATGGGTTTGAAAGGTGAATAGAGTAGAGGCGCCCGTAACCGACCACTTAAGAGATTATGTGCCAAATCTAGAGAAGCATAAGGCAGTGCAATTTTTTTCCATATAGGAAGATAGAAATCAAGAGGCAACAATTTTTTTTGGTGATTTTATTCCTTAAATTAAAATTACTATGAATCTTTGAAGCCAAAATTTGCACGAACACATTACCAATGTCTGGAGTATGCCATAACTGCCCAGTTTGAGACAAATTCCTCCTCACTATAGCACTCAAAATCGAAGACATGTGTCATGACACCATCGATTCCTTGGGGAAGCCATAACTAAAGTTGGAGACTTAGGAACCGTGAAGCGTGGAACCTTATTGTAACCACCCATGAAAAGAAATTACCGAAATCAATCCAAACTTGATTGAATTGTTGGCAACCTATAGATTCCTGATGGGATCCTGATTGGGAATAGGTGACTCTACTTTAAGTGTAATATGACTTCTCTGCACTTTATTTCATAAGGTGACTTGACCGACCAATGTAGTGTCCTTAGGTTGGGCCAATAAAGATGACCACAAACTCGAATCCGGTGTCCAAGGACGGGTACCATCTTGATTGGTGACAAAGGATGGGGTCAACCTTCATTGAATGTGACATAAGTTGCCGTACAAAACACCTCACCAAACACCATATTCTCAAGAGCATGTTATTTTCGGGCACTTCTAAGCTCCGCATAAATAAGGTTTTGGTTTCTATGCTCCACATAGATAGCCTCACTTCAAGCACTATAAACAACTTGCTCAACAATCATCCTAGCATTGGAGAAATATTCTCTACATCTATAAGCACATCATCCTGAAGCATGTCCCAAACAAAGTTAACACACTTTACGCAACCACAATATCAATTTGCGATTAGGTATCTTTTGAAGACAACCCCATGCTATTTCCATCCAAAATATCCTTTTGGATTTGCCAATCTCCTTCAATAATCTTTGTAGATCTTCCAAATTCTTAGGATTCCTCAATCTTTGGAGCAATGCCCAAGAGTTTGCTCAATTTTGAACATGCTATTCAACCACTTGGCATTGCGGCTTGTGCATTTGCGCCAACTAACATCTAGCAAGCCCACCTGAGTATATATGCTAAAGTAAAACTTTAAGTTCTATCTTCTTGGTTACATTTCGGTGGTCAAGACCACTATCCCACCACTTGGTAATGGATTTGCTTTACCCTTAGGTGTTAAGACTAATAGTGCTGCAATGAAGCCTATTCACTACCAACATATGAGTCTTAGACAATTGTTCAATATTTGTAAAATATAACAAAAATATCAAAGTGGTGCGTTTAGAAAACATCAGTGAAGCCGAACAATTTTCATTGATGTAGGACGTGTTGCCCAAAAGTCATATGTTTGCAGTGCTTGTGTAGTCAAATAAATGTCCATCTTTGCTTGATGGGATTTTTTAAGAACCACTCGTTGAATCCTCATGCCCCATGTAGCAAACATTATCAATCTTGTTATTGTAAATGACTTCAATATGGTCTTATTGGGGATTTGTTTGCTTATGGTCGATCTTAATGACCATTATCCTCTTGAGTGTAACAGGAGAGATGATTTGCATTTGCCCGTTCACTTGCACATAATAATGACCCAAAGGGCTGGATGAGGGCTTAGAATTCCTTGTGTCGGGGTTGGTACTGAATAACTATGTGACCATGGTACGACCTTTCTTGGGTGAGTTAAGTAGAGGCTCTCCTCCGCCAATCACTAAAAGTTGCATGGATCACCTCTCTCCTTGAAATTTTCTAGTGTTTGTGTACTTAGCACCCAACAGTTTAATGCATTCTTCCAATCTTCAACACTTTGGCGCCTTTGGAGTGCCCCCCCCCTTCCCTCACCCCCACCCTTCAGAGTGTAAATATGCAGTTTGGAACATGCAACTCTCAATTTAACTTCATCATGATTCCTAAGCTTCATGTGAGCGAGATGGCTTCCTTGGGCTCAAAGAAGGCTACGTTTCATCCTCATAAAACCAAAGTTTATCTTCAAAATCCCTAGAAAGGGCTTGAATGTTTCAATTGAAATGTCACTAGCCCTGACTCATGCTTTAATTTGAAGCTTAAAAGTAGGGCAATGTCATGAATCTCAAAAAAAGAAAAGAAAAGAAAAACAAAACAACTCCCAATCACAATTCCCGTAGAAGGTGCCAAATCTTCATTCTTTTTGGAAAATCTTCATTCTTCTTAGGGATCCTTTCCCCAAAAGGGATTTGTTTCAATGGAAGCTATCATAGTGGCCACTCCATACCTTGCATAATTCATGCATAATGAAGGTGGCCCAACGCCAAGTTTTGGAGGCTTAGAGACATTCCCAAAACTTGTGTTTAACCAATTAACTCGTGTTAAGAAGGCAAAAAACACATTGCTCAGAGATGGACACAAATGTAGTACGTGCTATCCATTCATTGACCGCACCAAGTTCGTGTTAAATAGACCACATGAATGCATTTTTTTTGCCGGAGCGTGCCAGATCCCACGCTTGTGACTAGTAAAACTTGTACTTACCTTACCTTGCCATTTGTCTATCACCCTAGTCATGCCAAGAACCCTATTGATGACCGAGTCTCTACCAAATTTCCTAGTGTAGTTAAGGAAGCGATAACCTTCAACCCAACACCGCCGATCCAGGTCCCAACCTAGTGTGGCTAGTTTGTCATAGAAGAAGGTGATTTCCTCCCTTTTTCCTTTTTTGGGTCCCCTAGTGGTGTAAATAAGTTTCACATGGTCGAAACACCTGGTGAAATCCCCAATGGGATGCCACCAGTCACTAAGGCATCTCGAGTGAGTACCCACCGTGAAGCAATCAACCGTAAATGGTAGGGAGGGATGGCATTGTTGTCTTTCAGAGGGGATAAAGTCCTCCATGCATTGTAGCACAAATGTTGGGTCCTCTACAACATCATAGTAGGAACCAACCCATTGTCCCATATGAGTGGCCTCTAGGTCCTCTTCCAAAAGGCGTCTCCATTTGTCAATGATCTTGGATGTGAGCATGATCCAATCCTCATTATTTGCCTCGGTAAGCTTAAACTTAGTTTGTTGCTTCATCCCAAGAAAAGAACATATGGTGTTCACTATCCTAAATATCGTCCACACATTGGATTTCTTTGTGGTAGAGTTCATGAGCCCTAGCATTGGTGAATCCATTGTCAATCAATTCCATGCCATCTACCCACCGGACATTAGATTGTAGTAACTCCATAAGAGTGTGAGGGGGAGTTGGTAGATGCCTTTAACCATGATTTTCCAAGCCTTACCAATGTGCCCCCAGACTTTAGAACTGGAGACTCCTTGGTGATGTTTACTAGTGAACCAATCAAGGCTTACCCCCCCCCAAGTTTCTACCTCTTTGCGGATTGAATTTGGCCAATCGGTACCTAAGAATGAGTTGGGGGTTAGATTTCCTAGGCTCCATTGCTTTAATTATCCATTTGTAGAGCATACTAGTTTTGGCCGTGTCTGGGTCAACCAATCCAAGGCCCCCTTATTTCTTCTTCATGCAACACACTTTCCAATTGACAAGAGTATGAGTGAGTTGCTCCTTCTTGACCATAGGTAGTTCCGGACCGCCCCTTTGATTTTCCGCAAGATTTTGTTAGAACCACCCCAAACCGTGATAAAGAATAACAAGGTAGATAGTAGGACATGGTTACAAATGACCACTCTCCTAGCAAAGGAGAGTTTCATTTTGCTCCAGTAATGCAACTTCTTAGATTTTTTCTTATATGGAAATTAGTCCATGTCCAAGGTGTGGAAATTAAGTCCAAAAATGTCCAAAGGAGTTTCAAGAGATCCCCCTCCTCTACCCATCTCCAATTGTAACTTGCTAGACATTCAAGTTCATGTGTGTGTTTGTCAAACCAATATGTGCATGATTTCTCCCAATTAAAATTCCATCCATGAGGCCTCACTAACACTTTGAGTAATTTAACAAACTCATCTACATATATATTGCTTATCTCTTCTAACCATAAATGGAGAATCATCAACATATTGTGAAATGATATGTTGTTTGGTTCCCCCTGCCAAGGTGATCCCCTTAAGTCTACCTTTTGCACATGCCTTCTTAATAATGTGTGTAGGCACTTCTCCAACAATAAGGAAGAGATACGGTGCTAGTGGGCACTCATGGTGGACCCCATGTTCGATATTGACACTGTCACCGGGGCTCCCATTGAGATCGTCCATGGTGGTGGCATTTTGGAAGAGTAGTTTAACCCAACTAATGAATTGTATGTTAATTCCTAGCCTTTGCATGGCATGAAAAAGGAAGGTCCACAAAACTTTATCATAGGCCTCTGAGAAGTCCAATTTTTGGAAAACAAGGGGTGTTTTTGGAGGTCTTAGCCTAACGTGGTGATTCTTGAGTTATAACAATATTATCAAGAATGAATCTAAGAGGGAGAAAAATAGTTGCTTTGGGCTAACAACGTCCCTAAGTAGTGGTTGAAGCTATAATTGTAGGGTCTTAGCAAAGATCTTGTAAATTACCGTCAATAGAGTGATTGACCGCCAATGGTTAAGATCCCTTAACTCCCCTTCTATAGGGATAGACTAACTAGTCTTCTCATCACCCCCTCGTGAAAAACCCCTTCTTCAATCCCCTTGAGTATCATTCGGTGGAAGTCAAGGCCTAGGGCATGCCATAATTGTTGAAAAAATTCAACCAGGATCCCCTCATGTCCCAGTGCCTTCCCTTTAGCCATTAATTGAGTTGTTGCACCAAGCTTTCTTTGTGTGATTTCTTGTGTGAGGGTGTCATTCATTGCCCTGGTGAACGTGACAGGGAACCCTCAAAGACTTCCTTTAGGGCCTCCTCACAGATGTCTTTTGCAGCTGTAAGGTTGACTATAGAAATTATGACAAATTTTATCTAGGTCTCCCCTCTTGGTAAAGATTCTACCATGGTGTCACCAAAAATCCTCCACCCTTCGATTTCGTCCTAGCCCGAGTGGAAAAGTTTATAATGACATGTAGAGACTTCTCTCTTTGTAACCCAATATATAATTCCAATCTACCCTTGGAATATACACAACTTGATTAACACCACACTATGTAGTTTTACATTCCTTAATGTCGGGCAAGGTTATATCCTTAGCCTTTTCTAATGTCCACCCGGCCGCTTTGGCCACGCATGCCTTCAAAGATATCCCTCTTGTGAATCGAGTCCTTGCCGTCGACTCCACACTACTACATGAGTTCTCGCTTATTGATTCCGTGCTATCACATGTCATCGTGGTTGATTCCGTATTGGTACATGACACTTCGCTTGTGGATTCCATGAGCACATAGGCTTTAAATACAAGTATTAAAAAATACTTATATACTTATCCTTGTCCTTCCTTCTCTAAGTTCTTCTTAATGTAAATCTCTATCAATGTCTTCCTACTAAACTTCAGAATAGTATAACTCCCACCCAACTTATGTTCTTCAAGTGAAATTTGGTACATTTGTTAAGTACCTTATCAAAAATCTCCACACTAAATTTTGGCACAAACAGAGTTCATATGCAAAAGTTATGCATGAAATTCTAACTACTTAGTGTGAATGCTGTGATAAAGCATCCGGTCATTAAAACTCTAATAACTTCCAACTCCTACGTCCAATCAATCTAAAATTTTGACACAAGATAGATATATAAGTTCAGAAGGTAGTGTCAAATTTTGGTATCCATATCTATAACCCTCTAAGAGATACATATTTTCAAACCTTGCTGCTTTGTTCCTAGACACCCTCCCCTTCAACTTTTAATAACTCTTTCATCCCAATGACTGAAGCTCTCAAATTTTTACCACAACTCCCATACTTTATAATAAACAATCCCTCAAATTTTCATACCCATTGAACACTCTGATCATCCATAATTGACAAATCTCTCACTATAAAGTTCTGCTCAAGTTCATAACTAATAAAACACTACAAGTAATGCACCTAGTACAATCTAGTCACTCTAAATGCCACAAGTTTAAACAAGTTTGAACTCTCTCACTTCAATATGAATCTCAATGCAACAAGTTGAAGTTTACAATCAAACTCCAAATTCCTTAAACCCAATCTACTTCTAACAAGAGGTCAATCCCTATTCAAGGCTAAATAGCCTTGGCTCTTCTCCTAAGAACTAAGCACACACATGTGCTCCTATCTTGCTTCCCACACACCCACACTTATAACCCGTGGGGTGCTTAAGGAGCACGAAGGAAAGAGAGGATGAGTGAGGGAAGAATGAGGGATTATATAGTAAGTTGAGAGGGAGAGAGGGCATGAGATAAGGATAGGGTGAGAGGATTAGAGCCTCCAATCACAACCCCTTAACCTTCTCCTTCTATGTAGGGACTCATCCCATTCACAAGGCTCTCGATAAGTCTTCGAAATCTCCTCCTACTTTGTAGGCTCTCATCTTATCTCCTAAGCCTTCCTCCCTCAAATGATCAACAAAGATCCTAATTCAAACATTTAACTAACCTTGGCTTTCTACCTACCACACTTTATCAAGGTATGTCTTCATACTACTTAAGTCCACTCCACATAAGCCTAATGCTTCAAACTTAGCTTTCTTCAAGCTTCACTCTTTTTATATTTTTGTGAATAATCATAAATCAACAAAACACTACTTGTAATGTTTTACAATTGTTAACAACACATGTGGACATCAATTTGGGCTCACACATGGTTATCCTAGAGCTCAGTAATAATGGACGCAAAGTTCTTTTGCATGGTTGACTCAAAGAACTCAGCTGAGCACATGTTACCTACTTTATTTTTAGTTAACCATGGACTTGATGGCCGCCCCCTAGCTTTCCTAGTTTCAACCATCTCAAGTGCATTTTTAGTTCTATGACTTCTCCCTGCTTATTCACATCATAGGTCATGGAGTACATCGGCATCAACTTCTAGTTTAGCATGTAGATCCAGGTCCTCTTTCCTATACTCCTTGCTTTATGCTTGCTAAGTTCCCTACAAATTCTTGACACATGCCATAGTTTATAGAAAAATGATGCTTCCTTAGGGGGGGGAGTGCTAACATGTGAGCAATGGGTAGTGAGCAATGAGCGGTGACTTATGAGCAGTGAGGTTGGCAAAATATTTGGATATACACCCAACTAATATCCTAATATTGTGGTATTTTGGCATAAATAATAATATCTTTGTTTAAAATAATATGAGTGGGAAGTTCACACAAAGTGCAATCTACCTAATGAGTGCCTTATCTTTTCCCATAAAATCAACAACTGCAAGCTTGGCATGAGAGTTTGGAGATTATTTTTAACATTGTCATTAGATTCAACATTCAATTTCTTCAAAAAATAAAAAATAAAATGAAACCACATTCCAAGTATCGAGCATGCTCTAGACTATATTCTAGAATTCATGTAGGTTTGAGAAATGAATTGATGGAGGCATTGCAAAAATTTAAAAACTGAATTTTTTGGACATAGATGGAAGTACAAGAGGAAATTACTCCCCGGGGGCTGGACTCTTCATTGGATACCTAGATGATGTACGTGGGTCACTAGGGAATTAAACCCCTATATACAAGTAGATTATAGAGAAAAACAAATGTAAACGTACTAACAACATGCTAGAAAATTGACTCATGTATTTATATTGAACCTCTCAATTTAATGTGATAAATACCTCCACTATATATGTGTGTGTGTGTGCGTGTGTGTGTGTGTGTGCGTGCGTGTGTGTGTGTGTGTGTGTGTGTGAATTCGACTTCCTAATGAGAAAGCCATTGAACAATTTTTTTTTCATTCAAAGCATATAACTCAATGATTGCATCAAACAAACAAAGACAAGACCGCAATAACAATATGAAGAGAAAGTGACATTTTTGCATGCCATATGACATTTTCACAAATACCATGTTCCAAATGCAAACCCTAACAAGAATGGACAAGGGAGTCATTGAGGATTATTACCATATGACAACAATGGATGATTGTGAATTGGATGAATCTAACACATCTATTGTCTATTTTTTTTTCAAACCTAAGGGCCCCCTTTTGCACATATACATTGACTTCAAATAAATGAATAGCCTTTTTAAATGTACACACAAGAGAAAATCAATACCTCTCCCTTATGTATACTATGTACGCTACTACCTCAAAAGTTATCCCCTCTTAGACTCACATTAATATATGATATTTAAGTAAAATTGGACTAGTCCAAGTCTAGAATTTTATTTTTATTTTATTTTTTGGCAAGTCCAAGTCTATAATTATAACATGTCAAATTCTATCATACAATTGCATAGTTGTTGATGATAATATCACAACACTTGTTTTGATTGTATTTTCATTATTCAACATTTATTTATATAGATTTACCATCAAAATTTGATATTTGATTTTCTCCATCATAATTATTAGCATAGCATCCAAGTTATCACTAAGGATTCACATATCTCCCATAAAACTTAGGTATATCGGAAGTGTATCGACAAATCTGCCCATAGAATTGAAGCAACCAAAAAGTCCAGATTTTGAATTTATGTCCAAATTTACTTAAATATATGTTTAGTTTGTAGGCGGTATGAAGAGTTCACCCCTAGGACGTACTAATGGCATGCTAGAAAATGGATCCAAGTATTTATACTAAGTATTTCATTTTGATGTGATAAATGCCTCCCCTACATATACAACTCTTAAATCATTTCACATTGCAATGAGAAAGTCAACGAACATTTTTCCATCCAAAAGATGTAAGTCAACGATTGCATCAAACAAACAATGAGAAGAGCATAGTTACTTAGCCACAATCCAAAAAGAAAACTGAAGGAAACCGATGAGGGCACCAAGGGTCTCCAAGTTGTAAAAAACAAAAATCAAATATTTACTATCTTGTTCCCTTTTTTTGTTGCGAACTTTGCGCACCCTTTCCCCTCTTGTGTCCAATATGGAAGCAATTTCACCTCAAATGCAAAATTTAACAATAATGGATAGGGTAGTTATTAGGGACTATTGCCATGTGACAACAATGGATGAAAACATAAATTGGATGAAACCAACACATTTATTGTCGAATTTTTGTATAAACCTTAGGGACCACCTTTTGTACATGTACATGGTATCAAAATTTTAATAGCCTGTATAAATGTACATACTAGAGAAGAACAATACCCCCTCCCCCACCCCTTATATTTATTATGTATGGTAATACCTCCAAAAGTACTCCTTTCTACATTCACATTTGGTATGAAGAGTCTACCCCCCAGGAATCGCTCACACATATCAATGCCCACTAAGTAATGAGCACATTCAATGTAGTCAATGTGAAACCATGCTCCGTAGCTATCCCTATCGTTGTCCACTCCCTCCGCTTTGTATTTAACATGTTCAATACACTCCTTCACCTTGACATCTACAAATGGCAAGATGCAATGATCATAACCTAACAACCTACTACAATGTGATGGTGTTGAGATTGGATCCACAATTTGTGTGTGACAACCTTTGCATGTAATGGGATAATTATGCAAGTGGGAAGGGACATCATTTTTTCATTTAAAAAAAAAACTCAAATGGTCAACATTCATTATTGGATAATAACATGTTGAATAATTTCAAAATTGAAAACATGAAACAAATGGCAAACTTACGCACTCGATTTCATGAAAACTTTCCAAATAGGTTCCTTATCATCATCGAGGGAGATCATCTTCGCCATTGAGCCACCACTATGAGGTGAAGATAGAATATTATATGATGGTGCCAAGATGACATCAAATATGGCATAGTCTCTCTTGAATGCGATGAAATAGCACTACACCAACGAGCATGAATAAATGTACGTGCAATCCACAGAGACATAGAGACTATGTTCAATGTTTGAAATCCACAATCACGTTTAAACAAAATCGCATGTAGATACATAAGCATCAATTCATGATCCCAATTTAGTCAATGCATCGGTTTAGAATTGCGAAGGCTTTTATTTTATTTTCTTGTCTACCTCTCCATGACACATGAACTTTCATAATTTGCATTTATGATGTAGTGCAATTGAGAAAGGCCAGTATTTCTACTAAAAAAACTCTATCTACTACCCATGTTAGCTACCCCTTCTAGTCTACATTATCACACTACCTAGACATTATTATAAAAGCATGTTACTAGTGATACTATTCTTGAAGGTTGTACCGGTACTACCTACCCCCTGATATTGGTCGTAATTCGTAACTAATTCCAAATTTCTAAAGATTTTCCAAAATCGTGTGGAAAGTCGTAGGAAGCGATGGTAGGGCCATTTGTAAATCATTTGAGGAAAATAAAGGAAATTGTGAGTGAGACTTGAGGGTTCCCATATTTTGATATTAGGCACCTCGGCACCTCAAATTTCTAAAGAGTTTTCAAAATCATTTTGAAAGCCCTTGGAAGTGTTGCTAGGGCCATTTATAAACCATTTGAGAAAAAATAAAGGAAATTGTATGAGAATATGAAAGGTATGAAAATTTTGACATTAGTCACCTCAACACCAAGTTGCCTAATTTAAAAGTTTTGCAAAGTTTTCAAAATTATTTTGAAAGCCTTGGGAAACGCTTCTAGGGGCATTTGCAAACCACTTGAGAAAAATAAAGGCAATTGTGATAGAGACTTGAATGTACCCAAATGTTGATATTAGCCACCTTGGCACCTTGGTGCCTAATTTATAATTTCTAAAGATTTTTCAAAATCATTTGGAAAGTCATAGGAAGTGTTGGTAGGGCCATTTGTAAACCACTGGAGACAAATAAAGGGGATTGTGAGAGAAACTCGAAGGTACGCAAATTTTGATATTGGGCACCGAGGCACCGAGGTGCCTAATTTCTAAAAATTAAAGATTTTTCAAAATTCTTTTGAAAGTTGTAGGAAGTGATGCTAGGGCCATTTTTAAACCACTTGTGGAAAATAAAGGAAATTGCGATATCTATGATAATTGCACGTTAAACTCGACACATGTAAATGGGGTCAAGTCGCATTGACCGCTGGTGTTGAATGGAAAGTGTGTTGTAGACCCCACAATCCTAGTATTGTTAAAAGAACTCCATGAGAGTGAACGACGTTGTGTGACAAAGTGGCTAGAAGGTGGTGCTAAATTAGCTTAGCAAAAGGACTCCATGATCATGTTATAATATGTATTCACTAATTACATAAGTAATCATCTAAGTATGCGAAATAAACCTATTTGAGCTGGGGCTAGTTACTAAGGTAGATGGGTCTTGAATGGTTACTAGCCCACTTGTCCTGGGATATGGAATACGCGATTAGTACAAAATGGTTAGCAAATCCAAATTGAGGTTGATGCTACTTTCCTCATAATTTTTGGAGCTGACATGAAAATCATATTATTATCAAACTAAAAGTTATTGTGCTCGTGAAATGCTCACATTGATCCCCCCCAAATATGTCAACTATTGAGCTTAAAATGGTTATCATCTTTTGAGCACGCAATCCAATCCCTTTTAAACACATGTCCTTTGGGTATCCATTCTTGGGGCCACACGAGGCCACATCCACTCAAGTATAGGTGTCCGATTAAGAGGAGAAACCAAATTACGCACGTCTACTTTAGTACAACTCTGCCTGCCCCCTCCATTTAAGAGCTTGAGTGTCCTTGGGAGTTGACCGCTACCCTCATCAATGGGCTTGTATGGCAGAGGCCAATGTGGCAGACTTTGCCTTCATGGCGCCAAGACAAATCGCTCCATAGAAAGTTCCACCTTCCTAACAAGACTTAACTTATATCGCACTTCTTGGTTCCTATTTCCAACCTTCAAATTTGCCCCAATGTCCGGGGAGATTTTTGGGCATAATCGGTCGAGATCTTAGTGTTTCCAAGTCCAACCGGTTACATGTTGCCATCTTTCGATTTTTCTTTACTAATTGAAGGTATGTTATCTCGATTCCTCTAAAACGATCGGTAATTTTCTTGAAGTCTTGAACGTCAACTGGTTATTTCTCAAACTCAACCAGTTCATTTGTACCTAGTTGCCAATTCTCCTTGCTCATTGATTTGCCCTCCCAAACGACCAACACATAAGAGAGTTAAGGTAGAGGGTGCTAAACTAACACCCCACGCAAAACACACACCCTAAAATCTTGCACAATAAGTACATGTTGATTATGAGAATGTTCACCCTGTGAACATCCCCCTCCCCTTCAATGGTTTTGGGTAATCTACCAATAAGACTTTGAACCCTTTTGACCTTTGCATACAAAAATTCAGAGAAGGGATACTTTGGTGCGTTGGAATCACCTTTCAATTACTAACAAGAGATATTCACTCTACTCTTAAAGTGATGGTTTTAGCACCCTCTACCTTATGCGTCAAGTCTTGGGATCAAACTCCTAGAGAGTTGGCTACAACTTTTAAACAGACAATGGCGAGCGACGACCTTACGTGCTCTTAATAGGAAATAATAACAGAGATGGATCAAACCCATGGCTTCATCCCTCTTTGAGACACTTTGCAAATAACTAAGAACTCTAAACTATGTAAGCCTTATGTGGTTACTCTTGCTAATCGGACACAAATATTTGAGAAGTGTATGGCAAGGCTTCTAATTATGAATGGAGACAAAAATATGGAGGATATTCTTAAAACATAGACACCATTTTACGTTGAGTAGTGAACAAGAGTGGGAGGGCCTATGTGAACATTTAAAGAAAGAAAATCTTCCTTTTGACCTCACATAACTATTGCATCTGAACTCCAAATCTGAAACTTGGTATGACAATCTTCATGACTCGCAATATCTAACCAGATGAGACTATTCACAATCCGATTCAATGGCCAAATCATATGTGGAGTTCAAGGTGCCCACCACAGGGCCACACACCTTATACATTCACCGATCTAATAAGTATTTTATTATCACTACACTATATACATGATTTAGTGTGGCATTCAAATTGATGTGCCATGTTAATTTCATTGGCCTTCATGACTTGCCTTGTAATTACAACTGTCTCATCCCGCCTTCTTTGCTTACCACCCAATGATGCAAGATCATTTGCATGATCCATGATGAATAGTGTGGACTGCACTAAATGAAATATATAATATGGTAGAAAGTATGGATTTGAACAAGTGCTTTGTTAAAACGATGTGCCCAATCTAAACCCACATAAATTGCTCTTCCCAAAGAATGTCGTTTGGAGCCATGTTGTTTGAAACTTTGTTTTATATACCCAATGATTATTGCTTCATGCCCTCTTAAACATCCTCAAAATGTGTTGTTTGGACAAGACATACTTTGCCCAACTTACAAATCTGATTACACATATAGTTTGCTAAGTGCTTCATCACGCATGTGACATGAGTTGTGATTATTCTTGTTGGGTGTGATGCATTAGTTCACGGTTTAGGATTTGTGGTAGCCATCTTAAGGGTCCCAGTAAAAATCTACCCTAGTATCTAGATCGTTGCTCATTCATCCAAGCATAATTTCAATATTAATCAAGATACTTCAATGCTAAGTTGGGGTCAAATATGCTTGAAGATTCAATGCCCAAGCTATAAGGGGTTTCCAACAATTTTGCCATCAACCTACATGACAACCACAAATTCTTGGCCTCAATTCACTAGTCCAAGTTCTTTCCCAAAGTTTTTAAAACTAGTTTTTACAACAATGTTGTGTGTGAGTGTGTCTGCCATGGAGGGAGTTGGTCTTGTATCTTGTGGCAAGTGAAGGTAGAATATCTATTGTGTTGAGAGTGGCACTCTGAGTTTACAAAGAAGGCATTTATGTGGTCACTCTCCTTAATCGGATGCCTATATTGGATTGTAATTAAGCATGGACACCAACAACACATATGTTATGATGAGATTGGACTATGTGCTGATCAAATCTAGACACCATTGTAGGTTCAAAGTTAACATTATAGCAAGGGAGATTGAAGATTACACTTCGTTTTATGTGATCACATAGCCCCTCCCAATTGCGTTAATTGATTATCCTAGGATGCTCAATATATCATGATCATATAATCCACTCCTATCGTAACATATGTCATTTTGATGTCCATCCTTAAATACAACTTGTGTCATATCACTCGAACATAGGTGTCCGGTTAAAAAAGAGTGACCACACAAAGCCCCGCGCATCTATTGTGTCCATCATACAAAGTGGAATAGCTTGGTAGGCTTGAATGGCAGAAGACAAAGGGAAACCATGAGAAAACTTCTCATGTTGTTGGACATAGTGTCCTTGATGCTTTTAACGCCACCTAGTGCGTTAAAAACATGATTGTTTGTAGAAGCACTAGCAATACAATCGTCTATTAGATGGACAAACAACTGAACATGGGTTCAGTACCATTACTTATACCATGCCCACAATAAGACCAACGACTTGTTCACAATAGTGGGAGAGTTTCCATCATGATAGGAGTTCTTGTCTTGCATGCACTAGTGAAATTGCAATACGTTACATCCAGTGAGGTTACTTTGAGTAGGACGAAAAATCCTTACCGGTAACAATAAATTTCAGAAAGACTTTCCCCATCAAGAGGGACTCCTATTACTGCCCAAGACCATCAACTCGCCCTAGTGTGTGCATGGTATTAGCTTCCCATTATGGCCCGGTTTTGAGGTTTTGCCTCATTGTAAGTTGGTTGTATTCTTTTCTTGTAGCAATTAACTTGTCATTTTGTTTGAAAAGGTGTACCATTACTTATACCGTGCCCACAATAAGACCAACGACTAGACCATAATAGTGGGAGAGTTTCCATCACGATAGGAGTTCTTGTCTTGCATGCATTGGTGAAACTGCACTACGTTACATCCAACAAAATTCTACTATGAGTAGGACGAAAGATCCTTATTGGTAAGAGAAAATTTCAAAAAGAGACGCACTTTCCCGATCAAGAGGGACTCCTCTTACCATCCAAGACCAGTAACTCGCCCTAGTGTGTGAATGGCTGGGGCGAACCAACCCCTATATTCGTACCTTACCGGGGAGGGCGAACGGCTAGGGATTCGTGGCACTCACTTAAAATCAACCATCCTACATATCGTGGATGAAGTGGCTTCAATACAAAAAGACCCCTATGAGGTTGAGGGCCGATTCATTCAAATGTGACATCACTAGACATCCGGTAAGGTACCAATGTATGGGTCGGTTCGCCCTCCCTGTGTGTGAATGGTATTAGCTTTCCATTATGACCCGGTTTGAGGTTTTGCCTCATCGGAAGTTGGTAGTATTTGGTAGCAATTGACTTGTCATTTTGTTTGAAAAAGTGTGTGTCTCGACTGAACCAGGCTGTGAGCCCATCCGAAAGCATGCATGCTGAGCTTCGAGGCCGCGTCGGTGACATACTACACCACTACACTACTAGCCCTGCCTCCCTCCTTTGCCACACTGCAGTACGAATTGCGGATTCACATCATCAGGGCCACGCCAGGCATAAGACAATGCGAAGATCCAAAGGCGCGACGCCTGCCACTTTACTTTTCCCCTGCTGTAATCTGCCACGAGAATCAGAAAAAGGGGAGGATTTATTTAATTTCCATCAAAATTCGGGATGGCCTGACTCGTATGGCCGCGGCCGGCCCGTTCACACCTAGCTACCATATAAGATACACACAGAGCCCTTCCTTCTTGCATGGCAGCAGGCGGGCTGCTGCAGGAGAAGAAGTGCCGAGAGTCTTACAAACGAATAAGTTCATTGATGGCGCAACCGTCCCACAACGACACCAGGGTTGACATTTCTCTTCATAAATGCGCCCAAACGTTGCAGATCGATCACAGCTACACTTCGACTGGCAGCTTACTTACGGCTCAGACTAAGTTACATGCCCCGTAAGCTTACATGCCTGCCTGCAGCAGCAGCGGTGACAAAGGGAAAGAAAGTAGTAGCATGGTGCCTGTGGGAACTCTGAAATGGGCATGCCATTGGTGTATTGAATAATACGATAACTTACGTATCTCTGCCTGCACATGGAACACCAACTTGTATTGCAGCAGCAAAGTACAGAAGGTTGACATTGACGATGCGTTTTTTCTTACCGGGGATAGTCTTCAATGGTTACTTTTCTTTTCCGATCGCCCACTTCTCCCAAGACATGGAGCACGCAATTAGTGCGAGTGGGTGAGCGAGATGGTTAGTGAATCCAAATCGAGCTTCCTCATGAATTTCAGAGCTCGTATGAATGTCTTATTCATTATTGAAACGAAAGAGTTTCGTGCTCATTTAATGGTTGTATAGGTTCTCTTGATTATGTTGATTCTTGAGCCTAGAATGATCATCATACCTTAAGCATGTAGTTCGATCTTTTGAAACCGTGCGGTTTTTTTGTTCCTGTTTTTTTGGAGCCACACCAAATCACATACCACTCAAATATAGGTGTTCCATTAAGAGAAGTGACCGAATTAGGCATGTGTACATTAGACAATGTCCTCAAATTCTGGGCAAGTGAGTGAGATATGACTAATGTGGGCACTTCCAACTCCACATGCATTTCTGACTATTGGATTCGACTGGGAATTTCGTCACAAAGATTGTCATTCCAAGTTTTAGAATCGTAGTTCAAATGCCAAAGTTATAAGAGGTCCAAGTGAAGATCCTCCTCTCCTTAAATGGTCACACGGGTCCTCCTACTCTTGTTCATTACTGAACCTAGAATGGTGTCAATATTTTGAGCTTATTGTCCAATCTTGACGAAACACGTGTCATTTGGGTGTATGTTCGTAAGTACAGGCAAGCCATATATCACTCAAATATAGGTGCCCAATTTAGGGGGGAGGGACCGAATTAGCCTTGTCTACCTTAGGTTAATTATTGGAAGGTTGGATATCGTACTAAGATTGTTAGAGCACCTCTATTCTACCCAAGTGTCAACGTTGCCCATAGAGCCTTACTATCCAAGAAGGCCGCATGGAAACTCTATAACGAGCATGCCATTGGTGCATCAAATACTATAATAGATAAGTATGCATGTATGTGGAACAACTTGTATGATAAGTACATAAGGTTGACATTGACAAAAGGAAATAAAATATACACTTCAATTCTTGTCAACTAAATGAAAGGTCAAAAATTCACAAGAATATTGCTAGAGCACCTCCACCTAGGTGTTAATGTTGCCCACAAAGCCTTGCTATCCAGAGGGGCAATTCACCAAGTCCACTAGCCCAGTGGCACATGTGGATTTATTAGGCAATGGTCATGTGAAATGACCATGTCTTCAATGCATCAAATAATATGATACATAAGCATATTTGCATGCAGAACAACTTGCATTGCAAGTACATAAGGTTGACATTGACAAAAGAATAAAACATATATTAACTTATTGGCAAGTGAATTGGAAGGTCAAAAAATCACAAGATTCTTAAAGCACCTCTGCATGGCTACTGGATTTGCCCATGGAGACATTATACTATTCAAGGGGGCAATTCACCAAATCCACCAACCCAACAATGTACAGTGGCCAGACAAAAAGATTCGGCCAAATGGGGTGTGTGGTGTGTTGGGGGTGGCTGAATCTTTTTGTCCGGCCACTGTACATGTGGATTTAGTAGGCAATAATCCCACTAATCCTTTGGCCTTGTTATTCTAGGGGAGGATTTGGGAGCCATACCGTTTTTCTTTGACATTGTCAATTGTACATGTTAAAGTTAAGTGACTATTCATGAAAGTCATCACTAACCGATGCATTCGGTGGATCCATAACAATGGTATTTTGAGAATGTGTTCTATTTGGTCTAATTAACATTCTTGAACAAAGTCATGCTCATAAACATTTAGGGTCTTTGGTAGTGTGTTTGATGCCCACCTTTGCCACTTGGGTTCCCAAAGACCCTTCCAATGACCATTTAAAACGGTAGGATGCACAAAAGTTGCTCTAATGTACACATTGAGGTAGAGCATGCTAGAACCAACACCCTAAATTCATGCACTAGAAATACATATTGATTTTCAAGATTGCGACCACCTTAGCATCGGTCTCCTGCATTGGTTTTGTGTCATTTACTGATAAAACTTTGAACTTCTAACATTTGCAGATGGGACTCAAATAAGATACACCTACTTTGGTATGTTGGATTGACTTTCAACTTATAACAAGAAACATCTAAGATTATATAATACTAGTAACAATAATATACACTCAACAACTATCTATCTCATGTTATTTTATTTTATTTTGCTATCGGCTAACTAAGAAACTAAAAGAAAATGGAGCATCGGTATATTTCACAAACTTGAATATGAGCCCGTTAACCTTGCCATGTTCAAGATTCCCTTTGTTACACGGTAAGGCACAATGCCTACCTTTTAGTAGGTTGTAGAGGGCCAGGGCAAACCAACCCGTACATTGGTACCTTACCGGATGTCTAGTGATGTCACATTCGAATGAATCGGCCCTCAACCCCATAGGGGGGTGTGAGGCCAAACCACCCACCCTCGGGGAGATCACTCCCTTGTAAAGTTGAACAACCACGTGCGAACACTTTACATCTAAAAAATCCTACTTTTTACATAAAGCATCACCAAAATGGGTCAAAATTTTATCAATTTTTTTTCATGAGTAGATATACACGGTGTCTATTATATAGTAAAAAATGGTAACTAAATTTGATGATTTGTTTTTTTAATAAAACATACCGTTTCTAACTAGAATGACGCAGAATTGAGCTAAAAAAATTACTACAAAAAATGAAGATGACCAAAAATTTCAAAAAAAAATACAAAAGATACTATCAATGGTTATGTATATGCAAAAAAAATATCACAAATTTTAAAATTATCTATGACATTAATATAGGGGTAGCAAACTTTGTTCGCACGTGGTGTTCAACTTGACAATGGAGTGATCTCCCCGAGCACCCACCCTTAAGCGTCCTAGTCCGGGTGAGGGAATGGGTATCACATTCGTGTTTCCATACTCCAGTTACCAAATTCGTGAGACTCCGTTACAATTCCCATCAATCATTGCACACCAATCCATTCCATGATAATATTACAAGCGTTAACAAACGCTCTTCTCTATTATCCCCATCATAATACCCCCTATTGCTATCACCATCTCATCCACACCCCCAATGCAACTGCTAATCCTACTATCCAATCATTCCTATTTTCCTAGCTTAATCACGAACTAATGATTTAAACTAATATTAAGTGACCACCTGATTCACTATCCATTACCACGTCAAGTTTGGCACCACGGGCTTTACCCTCTTTATATCCCTTGGTTCCCTCAAGCCCCTTAACTAAAATTCTCCACAGCCTGGCCTTAATTCTTCGGCAGCTTCGAAGAAACCAACTGCCGAACCAGCACCATTAGCTAGCTGCAGAAACCAGCATTAACCAGCTGCTGAACCAACACCATTAGCTAATTCACACTTTACTAGTTAACCCCCCTAGGCCCTAACTAATTCCGCTAATTAACTGCACTAATTTCCTAAAACATCCTTACCTAATTCACACATTTTTTCCTAGTTCTAAGAGCTCAAGAAGTTCTCGAGGAGAGAGAGAGCAAGAGGAGGGGGAGAGGAGAGAATGAAGAGAGAAAGAGAGGAGGAGGGGAGGGCACCCAAGACCACAAGTCCCCCAACCTTCTCCTACTTAGTAGGACCTTATCCTATCCACTAACTCCTTGCCCCCTAAACCAACAAGAACACGTTCTAATTCAAACATTTAAATCCAAGGACCTTCCTCTTGCTTCATCAAACACTACTCACTTGACCACCACACTCCCTAATATCACTAAGCTTCTAATGAGCCACACAAAATGGCTTAAGGCCTAAACATAAATCCACACCAAGCCTCACTCTTTTTATACTTTTAATTGTTTCAATAACACTCCAAATGCAATTCTAAGTAGATCCTAAACATAAAACAAATATGAGCAACCATTTTGGGCTCATAGGGGGCTTTTTCTATTGGAGCCACTTCATCCACGATATCTAAGATGGATGATTTTAAGTGAGTGCCACGAATCCCCAGCCGTTCGCCCTCCCCGGTAAGGGCTGGGGCGAACCAACCCATATATCCGTACCTTACCAGGGAGGGCGAACGGCTGGGGATTCGTGGCACTCACTTAAAATCAACCATCCTACATGTCGTGGATGAAGTGGCTCCAATACAAAAAGACCCCCTATGAGGTTGAGGGCCGATTCATTCGAATGTGACATCACTAGACATCCGGTAAGGTACCAATGTATGGGTCGGTTCGCCCTAGCCCCCCGGTAAGGTACCAATATACGGGTTGGTTCGCCCCAGCCGTTGTAGAGGGGTTGCGCAATAGACAATGGGAAGGGGACATTTGTCCTCAAGGAGGTGAGCGCATTGGCTCATGTTTGCTATTTTGATTTTTGTTTTATTTAGGGCAAGGTAGGCCAAAGTACTTGATTGCAGTTTGGTGTATATCTTTCATTGTTTTCTTGATGAGGAGTAGCTATCTACCTTAGCCCTATTCTAGTAAAACAAAAAAAACATATTGCAAAATTTAAATTCAAATACTTGTCATTTTTCCATGGATGGAATGGCCATAAATGGGCATTTTTGGATGAACATGTCCATATTTCAATGAACATCTGTAATATCATCCGTATTTGGCTTCATCACTCCAAAGATTGTCGCCATCTCGTCTTTCTTGAAAATTTCAAAAGAAACAGTTGATCTAACTCCTCACGAAGTAAGTCAAGGTCTAAGTTAGGGCCACTTCACACATGAGATTAAAGGTTGGTGATCATTGCATTCTAAGTTCTCTCATTGGTAAAAAAAGGCCGAGCCCTCCTAGTTCACTTCAAACTAAAAGGCGAAGGCCTAAGGACCCAAAGAAATCATCTTGGATGAAAAGTCTACATGAATCCTACATGACAAACTAAAATAATGTTCATGATGTGTTGGAATTTGCACCAGGTCCACCTCCAAGAGGTAGGCATGATGCAAATTCCAGCAGACCATGTGAGTGGTATTGTATTTAAATGAGAATCAAGGGCCCTCACAACACGGGGGGTTCACTCCATGTAAAGTTGAACACCACGTGCGGCCAAAGTTTGCTACCCCTATATTACATGGAATAGATAAATTTAAAAATTATGATATTTTTCTACATATACATAATCATTGATAGTATCTTTGTATAGTTTTTTGAAATTTTTAGTCATCTTCATTTTTGTAGCAATTATTTTAGTTCAATTCTACGTCATTCTAGTTAGAAACGGTATGTTTTATTAAAAAAAACATATCATCAAATTTGGTTACTATTTTTTACTATGTAATAGATACCATGTATATCTACCCATGAAAAATATTTGATAAAAATTTGACCCATTTTGGTGATGCAACTTACCAAAAGTAGATTTTTTTTGGCCGCACGTGGTGTTCAACTTGACAATGGAGTGACCCCCCCGTGCCTCACAATTACATGGCCATGGCCCTTGGCTTGTGTGTGAGGTGGCCCTTAGTTTTAAATTTTACTTGGAACAAGACAAGGAGTTCTAGAATCTAGTTGCATTATAACTTTGTTCCCATTAAACCCCTCCTGGCCTACCTTACACATGATATGAGTCCATTCCCTTCACAAAAGATGTACAAGATAAGTAGGGTGTGTGGTGCCAAAATGCAAGGAGGATTCTTGCCCAAAAAAACAACAAAACTATGGAAACACCAACTCAAGATTAATCATAGCATACGAAAAGCCATAAGAACAGGATACACCTACCCCCCATAGACAATCGCAAGACCACAAAGATATCCTAGATTTCTACTCCCTAGATAACCCTTTCATCCCACGCTTCCCATCAAACCCCGCAAACATCAACACATGGGTTGAAGAGTTGGCTACCATAAGCCATGCCGCCAAAGCAAAAGTCCCAAAAACCATCATCAAACAAACCGCAATAAATTGCAAAAAAAAAAAATTTAACACAAATATAGATTGACACTAGACAACAAACCCAACTCATACAAAAGAAAATATTCAAACCTTCTACAAACACACCCCCCCAAAAAAAAACTCCTTGGAGACCCAAATGGAAACACACTCACAAACCTGACATCAATATCAAACAAAATACATAGAAACCAACAAGTTGCATTCAAAAAACAAACCCCCACCTACGATGACCCCACCGACCACTCAACCACATGCACATGGTACACAACAAAGAGCATCATACTTGAAAAAAGTAACACACCACACATACCACTAGCCAACAACTTCTCTAGAAAAATATATGAGAACTGCCTCAAAATGCTTGTAAGAGGGATAGCCCCGGACTAGACAACATACTTAACAAAATCATAAAAGCACTCTCCACAATTTTTCAAGACAAGATCTTCCTAGTCTTTAAGCAATGCTACATACATGAAAAACGTACCCACCTTTTATAAACATGGCAAAACTATCCTACTCCACAAAAAAGATGACCCCTTCTCTTCACCAACTACAAACCAATAGCACTAGCCAACACTATTTGCAAAATTTCACAAGCACCCTCACAACACTACTCACAAGCTACGGTGAAAAACACATAATGCTACATTTTAGCTAGGAAGGATTCCGATCACATAGAAACACCACAAGCCAAATACAAATGATCATAGTTGCCCTAGAAGATGCAAGGCAAACCAACAAAGACAATTACCTAGCATACATTGACTTTAGAAATGCATTTGGCCCCATAGACCATGCCCGATTACTAGCCCTTATGAAATACCTAGGCTATCCCCTAGACACAGTCGAACTAGTCGGCAACACATATACAAGCTCAAGCATGTCATTTGTTGGAAACCACTTCAGAACCACCCCACCCATACAAATAAGCAGGGGCACCATCCAAGGGGATACACTAAGCCCATACTTATTTATCATATTCCTAAGATAAACCACTCTTAAGATGGCTAGGAAAGATGACATAGGTTACCACCTCCGTAGTCATATGCAACATCACAGTCTAAACCGACGACCTAGCATTAACCACATATAACATCCAACACCTACAACCACAAATCCATAATGAAGAATGGTCACATATGGATCTAAACCTAGCAAAATGTGCCATCATCGGATGCCCAAACAACTCTAAACTTCAACCAATTATATTCAAAGCTTTTATCCAAGCCCATAATATCACCTGTAAAAACAAAAGCTTCCCCATCTTATCACAAAACAAGCCCTACACGTACCTAGGAATACACTTAGCCCAATCCCTCAAATGGAAAAATCCAAAAAGAAATAACAAACAAAAAAACAAAAAACCAATGCAAACTGCTACTATAAGCCCAACTAGCATCAAGCAAGAAATGAAAATCCTCAACATCATAATCAAATCAGGATTAGCCTATGCATACTATGCAATACCTTTCTCCAAACCATACATTAAAAAGCTAGACAAACTCCTTAGTAAACTCACAAAAAAACATATGCAAATTACCTACAAGTGCTACCAACATCCTTACACACCTCAACACCGACAACTTTGGCATCAATACCACATCACTCCTCCCAGATTACATCAAATGCATTTGGCAACAACTAATCCAAGCATTGAACGATCAAGGCCAATTAGGCATAATATACAAAGGACTAATGAAATACATATCCGCCAAATATGGTGGCTCACTACACCTACACTATGCATGTTACATAAAGAATTTGAAGTCCAAGTCAACATCACAATACAAACCTTCCCTGTGAAGAACACCCCACTAGAGGGCGCATGGCGAATCAACCCTAGATTCGCATCCCTCCCCCCCCCCCTCCTTGGAAACCAAGAAAAAAACAACCCAATACCTCAACAAACTATACACCTATAAACATCACCACAATTCTACACATTCAAAATGGCAACTCCACAAACATCCTAACCCTAGAAGAATTTTGCACAAAATATACACACATCTCCAAAACTTATAAAAGAGGTATTGAAATTGACTAACACCCTATTTCCACCCACATACCCTCCCCACCACACGACATCCCAAATAGATGACATCCCCATCAACAACCATGAAGACACACACACAAACACTATACTAGGATGAAAATACAAGCAATAACCGACACCAAAACAATTATTAGAAAGGATAAGTGGGGGGCACAATCCACCAAGACACACTAGCTCTGCCAATGAGCAACACGCCAAACACCACACAAATGTGGAGAGGAGAAAAAGAACTCCTACACAAAGATAGTATCATGCTAGACCACAATCTACTCCTACTCACCAACTACCACAAAGAAACACATATAAAAAAAATACGACAATTACCTCAAGCATATTCAACACAAAGATACTCGATTCATAAAACCCTCACTCACAATAAACAACCTCACCCTATCGACACATGAATGTAACCCAAACATGGAAATCATCGCACAAAAACCTACTATACAAATCCAAGGACTAGTAGCACACATATACAACAAACAAGGAAACTACATTACCTCCCTCAAACATAGAAAGGCTTCAATGGCTATGGCAAAATTCAATTAAAACACCCAAACAAACCTTCTCTACCCACCTCAACAAGACTTCCACATTGAAATACTATGGCTAGTGCAACATTACATATTAACTCTACCCAAGAAAAAAATCAAAATACATCAAACTGGCCAATCAACATCATGCCCTACACACCACAATCCCCACCTTACTCTTAAACACCTTCAACTCACCCATTTCTAGTACTCATCCCCCTCACATGCCCACTCAAACTCAAAAGATACAACTCCCGTCACACCAGAGATATCCTATTTGGAGACAAGACATTTCAAATCATCAAAATGTTTTGGACACAACCTAGCCCACCCCACAAACCATAACACTTTACTAGAAGCGTTTCATTAGGCAAGAATGGTTACCAAGGAAGACCTAAAAGCAATTACTATACTCATCATTGACCACAAAGATTGGACCAAACAAAAAATGCACCTCAACTTGTGTGTTGACGTACACATCATTGTCACTCTCCCTCCCCACTCCTTCCTATACACACCAACCCCATAATGGCCTAAATATTACCACCAGACAAAATCTCCCTCACATCAATAATATGTGTACATAACCAACAAACCCCCCCCCCTAGCAATGCAAGATTCCCACTGACCCTCCAAACCGACAAATACAACATACACACGGAAACACACCTACCAAAACCAACCCACTAACATATAAACACAAAATACTCTAAAACATGGAATAACACTCCCATAGTCAACACAAAATACTCTAAAACATGGAATAACACTCCCATAGTCAACACAATGTTTAAGTACCTCTTTTACAATAGAAAAGAGGTAAGGGGCTAAAGGACACCCTTGTTTACCCCCCCCCCGGTTGAATTCCAATACTCTTTGAGGGTTGATTATTGATGTTTACAACTACGGTCATTTCAATGAAATTGGGGTGGATTCCTAGGGTTGCCATTGCCCGAAACATGAAATCCCAAGCTATTGTGCCATAGGCTCTAGTAATGTCTAGCACTAATGACCTCTCTCGAAATTGGTTGTAGCCTTATTTGGAGGGCTTTAGCAATAAGTCTAATATGTCACATTCAATAGGGTGATTGGCCTCCAATTCCCTAATTTATGGTGTTGTCGCCTATTTGATTAGGGGTATAATAAGTCCCTTAGGTATTCCTAACGGAAACTTACCCTCTTGTAAAGCATGTTATACCATGTGAAAGTAGTCCTTACCTATAACCTCCTAAAAGTATGTAAAGAATTCAATTACTACCCCATCCAGTCTAGGTTCTTTAATCTTAGCCATGGCTAAGGCTACTACATGTAGTTCTCAATTTGTAATTCCCACTCCTAGTCCATGATTTGTCTCGGGTGCAATTCTTGCAATTAGCCCATCTAATGTTTTCCTCCTATTTCCTTGATTTCCTCATCTACCATTGGTTGAGTATAGTTTCCATAATACAAGGACACACTTTGCTTAGACCCTCAAAATTTGTCACCCTAACCATGTCCTCCCTCTCAAGTTCTTGCAAAGGACTGATTGAAAATTTTCTTAATTGCTTCAAGGAATCCCACCGACATCCTATCTCCTTCACTCCGCCACATACCTTGGCCCTAACATGTTGCCCATCTATTTTCACCTTTCCAAAGACCTTGAGTTCTTCCTTACACTTTGCAACCTTAGCCTGAGCCTTAGATCTAGGTGTTGTTGGTGTAGTGCTTCTATGGCTTCTCTTAAGGCCATCCTTCAACTATTCTCCTTCTCTTGCCACTTTTTTATTGGTCTTTACAAGACAATCTATAGAATCTTTGAGTTTGTTGAAATTTGTCAAAAAAGGGTTTACCTTTGCAAGTTTCATTCTATAGGCTTCCATAATGGTTTGTACTACTTCCGGGTCTCTTAGGCATCTACTATTCATCTTGTGGATGTTTGGTTTGTGTTAGATCCCACCTATTTCTATTGAATAGAATACCGTGATATGGTCCGAGCCCCTAGCCATAACATTTCTCAGCTAATGAGTTGTGTTCATGGGCCCAACAATAGATTTGAAAATAAAGACGTTGAAGGCCGGAATCCCACTACTTCAGACCAAATATGAAGTTGGGGCAGTTGAACACAACTCATCAGTTGAGTGATGTTATGCCCCCCCCCCCAATGTTGATATACTCTTTGCTAGGAATAGACCCATTGGGATTCACAAACGAATATAACCTATTGAGTTTAGAGAGGATTCTAGCTCCATCTAGCCTACCATTATCCCACATGAATATAGTTTTACTTGAATGATCAAATATGTCTTGGATCCCAAATGCCATCTTCACTTGTTCCCAAGTCCCTACCTCTCTCCCTTTGAACATTTTGTTGTTTCTAGTAGATCTATCCTCCTCACTTTCTACCATATTCCAATTGCCACCAAAAATCCAACACCCTCCCTCATGGTAAGTGTTGCACCATGGACTCCCACATCTTGATTCTCTCATGCATTTTGTTTGAAGCATACATTTTAGCTATTAAAAAGTCACATGTGGGAGGGATGGAAAATTTAAACCAATGTAACCTATTCCCGCACATACTCTTTTCCTCATTTAAGTGCTTGGCTAATGAGGGTCGGATTAATGTGTATACTCCTCCCTTTCATGTATTTGGAGTAAACTCATCCTCGTTATCCAAATTCCTCTGAAGTAGGCTTCCAACTTTATTAGCCCTCTCAAGGTGGAGTTTATATTATTGTATAAAGAAAACATCCACTTTTGGCATGAAACCTCTAAGGTAACTTCCTAGGGAGGAGGCAGGCATATGGTCATTAAACCCTCGTACATTAAAAGATATGAAATTAGCTTTCATCATTAAGAATGGATGAGAGCAATGCATGGACTTTGGTCGTCCTTCCTAATTTCCTTTGTACCTTGTGGTTTTTCCCACTCCATGTGTATGGAATAGAAAAAAATGCCATGTTTCTTTTCCCCTTCCCCTTAAATTTAGCCAATGGTAATGGCTTTTTCATGAGGGATTGAGGCTACCACCATTTCCCTTAACGTTGGCCTTCCTTTGGGTCAAATTTTGATGTGAAGTTTCCCTCCCTAGTCATTTCTATTTCTACCCACTGCTCATTCTTTGGAGAGTCACTTTTTTTTAAAGTATTGTCACATGGATTTACTTGTTTTTTCCATTATGGGGAGTGAGAAATTAAGAGTCGCATGGATAGCATTGGCTTGCGGTGCATGCACCATGTGGTGTTTCCTCCCTTTTCCATGTCCTCCGCTCACAGCTTGCCACCCGTTGGGTGCCAGATTTTCCTTGACAACACTACAATCTTCAAGGCCCTTAGTCTTCTTCAAGATGTTGTGTGTTTTCCTTCATTTTCCCTCTTGTCGTGCCTTCAAGGTTGGCTCACTACTCATTATGAGGGTTTGTTGTGTATTAGACTTGCCTAAAGCCTTGCCTATGCTACCATATGGCGACCTTCGTGCATTTGTTGTATTGCCTCTCTTTGTCTAAGGTGTCTCCTAAATTAAGCTAGAATAGGGCATGGATGTACCTTTTGTGTGTATGAACGTTTGTGCAACTTTGGTTGTGTGAGCTTGTGACATATTCGTCGTTACAATTAGGGCAACTCCGCTCATGGGTTGCACATTTTTGGTTGCTAGTAGCCGTGTCATCCTAGCCGCATGTGCATGTTGACAATCTCTCGTAGCCAGGTTGTTGTTTTTTGTTGTGGTTCATTGCGTTTTGGGGGAGGATGCCTTCAATTTGGCCCTCTGTTGTGCTTCCTGTGTTGACTGTTGGTTGCGCTTGCCCACTTTGTTGTTCTACCAGTTTGCTTTGGATTTGACAGTGGTGTGGATTAGTGTAACTAGAATTTGCATAATCTGTGGCGACATTGGTACAAGCTATTGCCAATTTACATTTCCTTGGACGCCCTCTGGTGCACTTTGTAGCGTCCTAACATGTAACTCATTTCTCTAGGATGGATTGTGTTTATACGAGTTGGGTTTCCTCTTAAACATGCATCCTTCTACACAGGTGAAACCATCATCCTCCTCTCTCCTTGAATTTGTGTCTTCCTCTGGATCTACCCAACGAGCTTGATCATTCTCTTTCTACCTCCACTTACATTCATTGCAATCTCAAATCTGGTGTGTCAAGGATAGGCATAATATACATCTCACATGTAGGTGGTTATAATCCACTAGCACCCTATCATGTGGATATTCCTCTCTACACTCAATATGTATGGAAGTTGCATATCCCTTTGAAAGGTCTAGTGCTATGCAGAATTTTGGGTTCTTGGCTTGGTCATTCCGAACATCAAATCCTTTAATATGCCCTAACTGATATGCCAAATTCATCACATCTTGCTTAAAATCTAGAGGGATTCTTCTCAATGTGACCCATGTAGGTATTCTTAATGTTTTTGGGGTGTTTGGGTTGAATCCAAGCACCCATTGTTGCATCACACAAGCACCAAGGTCAGATTTATGTGGTAAGTTCATCAAAAGTTTTGTAATAACATATGGATTCCAAGGTTGATATGAAGTTGAAGAATCCCCTCCCAACCAATTGTATTTTCACTCTATGTTCACTTGCCCACTTTGCATTAATGATGCCCAACCAGAGATTATGAGATGCATGATCGAGGCAACGGTCAATGAACTTACCAATAATTGTGTGGCGTGTAAGGTCATCGATATGAGGTTGGATCTTTTCCTTGTTGATTCGGGTCATCTCGGATCCAAGATAAATCAAAATTATGTTGTTGTTGCGTATCATTCCTTTCGGTATCGTCTCTCCTTCCACTACTCTGAGTGGGTTTAATCCAAGATTGGGTTTAATCCAAGATGCGGGATAATGCCTTCATCAACATCAAGCAATTCCTCCAAATCTGAAATCAGATGTTCATTTCTAGACTGGATTTGGTTTATGGCGTGCATGTTTTGTCCATCAACATGCGTGTTGTGTCCTGCCATTGTTGTCGCAAACACTCCAACTTGACTGCGCACCTTATTCACGTAAATAAGTGTTCCGTCCATGACTTCGCTCGATTTTGTAGACCTCACTCTCACTTCCCTTTCGCTCGTAGGCCACCTACATTCACGCACTAATGCTCATAGATTGTTTGTGAGAAAACAATAGACAAATCTTCGCAATTTGTCAAAGCACTTGTTGTGCATATCATATATCATAGTGGTGCCCTATGTTTCGGTTGCTATTGGGGTTGCCCTCAGCAACATTCTACACCGGTCTTCATCGTTTCTTGACTAGTTGAAAAATACCTCTTGTTGTGCATCATGGTCACACATGATCATACTAAGAATAACAAGCTCACGTTCACATAGGACGGTGCATAGAACACCCACATTTCTTTTTCATTTTTTCTTTTCTTTTCTTTTTCTCTCTCTTGTGGTGCCCTGCGGGTAGTACCGGGCCTTGACTTTCACTGATAAATGTCAGAGGCAGGGGCTCCTGAATAATGACATCTAAACTTACAGCAGCAGTAGTATCCACCAAGAGGGCGTCTCTCTGTGTGTCTGTGTGCCTGCATGCCTGCCCAGTGAGTGCTTGGGCTTGCACCTTGCAGGACTACTTGAACTTCTTACAGTATAGCTCAGCTCACTGAAAAAGCGAACCTTACTTACTTACAAGCTGCGGCTGAGCCCATATATGAAATATATTGTAAGGAGATCAGCTCCAGAAAACGCACCATGTAAACATCTTCGTTCGTCGCCTGCCCTGATTTGGGTCTGCCTGCCTTTTAGGCTGACACGTGACCACACCCTATGATGCAGCAGTACTTGGACACCAACACCTTGCTCCATAGTTTCCAATGCTTGACTTATGTTCTGGGACGATTTGGATTTGCTAATTGCATAACCCTATGAGAAGTAGGTGCACAAAGAAAAGGAAAAGAAAAGTTTCCGTTTAAGACCCACTTACTTTACCAACATACGAGACTTGGGCCTCACCTCATATATATAGAGGTGAAAGAATATGCAAATCTACTGTTGCGATAGATTTACATGTTTTTCAATGGTGCAAGACAATTTACTTTGATGCATGACGTGTTGTCCAAGTCTCATACGTTTGTATCGACGTGTCAAATGTAGGGATGTGATTATGTTTTGATGTATATTGGGGGGGGGGTTTGTGCATACACACGGGGAGGTCACTCCATTGTCAAGTTGAACACCACGTGCGAGACAAAAAATTCTACTTTTTCTAAGTTGCATCACCAAAATGGGTCAAAATTTTATCAACTTTTTTTCATGAGTAGATATACATGGTATCTACTACATAGTAAAAAATGGTAACCAAATTTGATGATCTTTTGTTTTAATAAAAACATGCCGTTTCTAACTAGAATGACGTAGAATTGAACTAAAACAATTACTACAAAACATGAAGATGACTAAAAATTTCAAAAAAATATACAAAAGATATTATCAATGGTTGTGTATAGTAGAAAAAATATCATAAATTTTAAAATTATCTATGGCATATAATATAGGGGTAGCAAACTTGTCTCGCACGTGGTGTTCAACTTGACAATGGAGTGACCTCCCCGTGTGCATACATATGCTAAGTATTTGAAGATTGTAATTCTTTGTAGTAGGAAGCATGTGTAAATGAGTGGTGGGTCACGTGTGCATTTCAAAACCTTGAGCTTGTTGTTTGATTGAAGCATGTTGGTGAATGGATGCAGAAACTTGCCATTGCCCAAAAATCATGCCCATATACACCGCAATCCTCCCTCTCTCCCCCCCTTCCAAAATATGCACTAGTTGTGGCATCTCATGGTTATATCCCAGGACCCACAGAAATGAACGCACACTGCTTAATAATGTTATGATAATAGCAAAATTACGCCTTGAGCAAAATTGCATTTATAATGGCCAAGTATGTAAACTAGTTGCCCAAAATTTGGAAACCGAAGAGTGACATGCAACCAGATTCAGTTGCCTGCATATGAAGAAAAGAGCTGATTTGGGACAAAGAAAAAAGTTGGAACCGTTTCATAGAAAATACTTGTCTATGATACCCAAAACCAACATTGAACCTAACATTTCCACTATGTACCACAATCCTACATTTGAGGGCCTCAGATGTATGTTTGCGGTATATAGTGTTGGTTTTGGTGGTGTATTGGCTCTTGGTAGTTGGGTGTGCTTAACACCTAAAGACTAAAGCGAGATCTACTCAAAATCACCTAAAACGGTCCGATTCCAATCAACATCTTCTTAAACAAAACATGCACCTCTTCTTATAGATAGTATGGATGGAATCTTTGTGTCTTTAGGATTGTTCACACACATTTTCAGCCATCCACATATTCAAAATCAAAATATTATAGTATAAATGTGTACGCTAGTATTGTCGGACAATTGAGATTCCCCAAACATAAACATCACCTCCACCTTTAGAAGTTAAGATCTGCACGCCTTAATCAAACACGTGTCCTATGTAGACGCCTATATTTGGATGGTATTTGACAATCCTTGTAGTTAAGAATGGATACCAAAACGACATGTGTTATGACAAGACTGGAGTAGTGGCTCAAATCAAGGACACATTTACACAATTAAAAAGGCCTATATGACTACTTGTAAGGAAAGAAGACTCTTCACTTTGGCCTCTTATTACTTTTGCATCTCAACTTCAATTCTAACGCTTCAAATGACAAATTTTATGATACACATTTGCTAACTGGAGGAGGAAATCCCCGATCTCATTTAGTGGCCAAAAAGTGGTGTATGTGGAGTTGGAAGCATCTGTTAAACCCATTATACAAATCGCATTTCTGACCTTACTCCTCCGATCGACAAGAGGACATTCGAAGCTTGCGGGTTGGCTTGGCTAAGTTAGGGCCACTTCACACATGAGACTGAGAGCCCGTGACCATTACACTTCAAGCACTCTCATTGGTGGAAAAGGCGGAGCCGGTCCAAGTTCGCTTCACACCACGCTTGAGGGACCAACAGAGTATGTGAACACAAGATGGATGTAAAGTCTACATGGACTCCTACATGGCATTGAATGGATCATGTTTCATGGTCACTTGGACTATTTTCAAAAACCACCTCCTGGAGATAGGCCTATCACAAAACCGGGAGACGATGGCATTCACAACCGTTGGCTTATTCTATTTTATCATGTGTGAGGACCCACTTGAATAGAAAATCATAGAAATAGCATTTGGTTGAGGGCCCGGTCACATATGACTTCTTGAGGGTCCGTGACCACACTACATGATTTTGGAGGTGAGTTGGGACGGCCTTTGGACACTTTCTTTTGGGCTCTCACAATGAAATGGTCACGGCTCTTGGCTCGTGTGTGAAGTGGCCCTTAGAATGCAATTCAATGCGAGGTACCTTCAGGACATAATCAGGAATAGTGCAACTACGAAACCGTTTTAAATGACGTGACTATTTTAAGAAACATTTTCATGTTGACTGGATACCGCTAGTAAGACTTGGTAGTTAAGAGCTGAAATTTATACCTTAACTTACGTGAGCCCTCTGGTTAGAACCAATTTGTTATTTTGTCATGGGCAGGCAGCCTGCAGGTGACTCGTCTGAAGGGTTGCAGAGACTGTGGAAAGTAGTTATATACACTTATTTATATTTGTATAGTAAGCATCCATGATTGAGACAAAAGCTCGGGGCCAAATCAGAGTGGGGCAAGGCAACATCCAAAATGGTACATATATGATCATGATTTGATGATTTCCATTACTGAAGCATCCATGATTACTGCCCGCCTGTCCTTATATCCTGCACCCCATTCATCCAACTTGATGAATGTGTTTTTTTACTCATTCATCCAACTTGATGAATGTGTTTTTTACTCATGTGCCCAGGACTGCTAACTAAGGTGGATGCCACACGAATGGCAGGAAATTTGGCAGCGGAGGCTATGAAGGTTTGTAGGGTAGATAGAGCCAGGTCACCGAATCCAACAGAGTTACCACACGAGCGGGAGGCCGCGCGGGGGAGGGTGCAGGGCTCCGCTCTGTGAGGAAAGCTGGACCCAGAGGAAAAGATCCAAGACTGTGGGCCCAGACTACTTCTCCCACAATCCACGGGTTTCCAGTGCACCTCGCCTGGTAGTTCGCTTAACAAAGATTCCTTGCCACGTCATGTTGCCTCCCTCAAACGTCCTCTTGTGTGGTAATTAGGGGTTCGTTTCAGCCAATCGCAGCTCCCTGTTAGTTCTTCCTGCCGGTCGTGTGCCATGGCCCTAAGGGATTCAGTCTCCCGAGTCAAAGCTACGCTGCTGTAAGTTAACACACACACATCTCTACGACTTATTTATCCTCCACGAGCCACTCACACTGAGCCTTTTTTTGAGATTATATAATACATAATCTGGGTACAAGTAAGTTCAATTGGAGAACAAGTGAAATCATGATATTATCAAGCGGGCTTTCCGGGGACTGTGAGATAGGCCCTAGGACCAGAGTCCGGGGAATCCGGGGAGTTCTGTAGAGAAAACGGATAATTTCCTAGCTTCTAGGAGGTGGCTCGGATTTTTCAATTTTTACGCGGAAGTGGGCCTAGAGAGTGCAAATTTTATCGGTTGATATCCTCCATTTCCTAATGTATTTAGGCAATTAGCCGACATTTCTTTTTTCATTTATCCAGTTTTTCAAATGTCAAAAATGGGGCCGGTTTTGTATTTTGGTGGTGGATGTTTATTCCCTCCCCAATTTTTCCCCTTTAAGTTTCATTGTTATTTATTCCTTCTTCTTTTTTCAAGTGATCAGGGTTAAAGAATGTTGGCATTCACTCTCTATTTTTATTTTTATTTTTGTCTAAATAATATCCTTAGCAAGAGTTGAACCTGGCAAAGCCCCTACCATCTTAGAGCCAAGGATGTAGCCTTCAAAAAAATATAAGATCCACAAAGGGTCCAAGTATTTTCCGGAGGCTAGTTAGTATTGAAAGTCACGAAATCTGCATACCATTGCCGTTAGTATGAACTGCCCCAAACGAACAAGACACATCACTCACACTTGGTGTATTAGGAGAATTCAAATAAGAAGAGGGATTAACATACAAAAAACGATACTTACTGTCATTCTTTCAAAGTGGGACAGTGTCACTGATAATGTCATCTACCCCCTCATTTGGCCCTTCCAAGGCAATTCGCAACATTGCCTCAAAATTCTTACTACCCAACCTATTTCTAACTTTAGTCTTGATCAAATTTTGTACACTAAAAGCATGCTCACACATCGTTGTAGAAACACATTGCACATGAGCTAACTCTGCAAGAATGAGAAGGTTGGGGTATTGTGCTTGCAAAGCATGATTCCAAGTTATCATGCCCCACAAATCCCTAAAATTCTTATCCCCCCATTCCGTAGTGCACTAAAGTTTAAAGGCTAAAAATTCCCTCTTACATGCTGTTTGGTCCACAAGAGGAGGGAGTTTGAAGCTTCCATGTGAGCGGCCTACCCCATAATGGTCCAACAAAGTCTCAAATTCAGAGATACACCAATACTGTAAGCCCACTTGCCCTGAAGGCATATTAGTCGGGTTCCAAATCTTAAAGCAAGAAGTCAAGTCATTGTCACTAAAGCGTGCATCAAGGGCTGAACAAGCAACCTGTGCAAAAAATCTAGAACATCAATGCCTCCTCCAAGTCAATGCCAAGCCTAGACCGTGTCATCTGGAAGTTGTGAAACATGGATCCCCTCACCTCATACTACAACCTCCTCAAGTACCCACCATAAGGACCGTAATTAGGCAAAACATGATAACCAACGGATTCATTAAATACATCAGCATTCAAATCACAAGAATCGATAATGACCATCATACGAATTTGAGCTACCTCAGTACGCACAATACTACCCATAGTTGTGACATCCACAAACTTCAGCTGAAATACATTTGATAGCAAGGCAACGGTAACTTCAACTATGCATAGTATTAAAAAAAATTCCTAAGAAATGTATGTCTGGTCGGTTGCCCGCCATGAAGAATGCCTTTCAATCGGTAATTTGCCGAGGATACTCCTAGGGCAGCTTGCCTAAATGCCAACATTTTTTTCTTCTAATCAGCCCACTTCCGAAAACCTTTATTTTTCTTCCAGAACCCCTTCCTAACCATTTCTATTTCATTCGGAAATTCTCAAAATCAACCGGCTAGCTTGGAACTAACTGCCGGCACTCCCCGTTCATTGCCTAGGACATATGACTTGAATAGACATTGCCATAGTTTTCATGGGATTTTCTTGTCTCGTAATTTAGACATTGAAAGCCGGTTTGGATTACGGTGAAGAAGTGTACCGGTCGGTCAAGAATTTCAACTGAAGACAAAGTTATGTGAGGCAACGGTTGGTGTGGTAGACAAGATGGAAAAAAGAAGGAAAAAAGAGAGTCTAAAGGTGGAGTTCTCTAGAGATCAAGTTTGTTGTCAAAGGGTTTGAGGGTTGCCCAAGAAACTTGGCCTCCGGAGAACTCCCCTAACAAAAATTGTTGCCATGTTGGTAGCCATGTCATATTTCCATTCATGCTTGAAGTTCTCCACCGGAGAAGTCTTGGATGTAGTGTAAACCCCAACCGGTGAAGAACTTGTTTCGTAGCCAATCATATTGCTCCATTCCCCTAAAATTCTTGACCGATGCACTTCTTGACCATAGTGTAATCCAACCATGAACTTGAGGTTTTGGGTCTTTGCCCACAAGATCGTATGTTTTTGGAAGTTCACGGTATGTTCATACATGTTTAAATGTTATGCTTCGGTGATATTAGAATGCCCACTTGTTGGTATAAAAAGGGAACACTCCCTTAGGGTTTGATAATGATGTGATACAACCACAAATGAGTTAAACCCTAAAAAAAGGGGCATGTCACAATAATTATCACTTCAATGCTAATGAGGAATCTTTAACTTCCAAGTTAATTACATACTTTATTGACGGTTTCACTTTGGGAATGAAATCCAAATCAATTGCTTATTCACTAAGTGGAAGTGAGCATATATATTTGATTTTGGGTCTTGAGGTTGATGTGCACTCAATATGGGTTTTGTGGACTAGGCGGCCTTCAAAGAATGCAAGGACAAGTTTTTTGGGGAAGTCGGGTGGGGCAGGCAACATTTTCCGGTTAGGTTCATAAAAGTTTTTATGGGATTGGCCAAGGGTCACGGGTCGTAGGCCCTGGTCCATATCCTATCATGGGACCCCTTCCTTAAAAAGCTTCTTGGGGGTGCTTTAGTGTCCGTTGTAGACTTCCATAGCATGACTCAACGTTCAGCTCTCGTTTTGTGGGCCCTCATAATATAACACTGGGATACTCGAAAAGTTGCGCAGGGAGACTCAGATTCAGACTAAACTCCAATATCCCACTATTATATTCTAAGGACCCACGTCGGTGAGTAATGTTATGTCCACGGGGGGTTCACTCCATGTAAAGTTGAACACCACGTGCGGCCAAAGTTTGCTACCCCTATATTACATGGAATAGATAAATTTAAAAATTATGATATTTTTTCTACATATACATAATCATTGATAATATCTTTTGTATAGTTTTTTGAAATTTTTAGTCATCTTCATTTTTTGTAGCAATTATTTTAGTTCAATTCTACGTCATTCTAGTTAGAAACGGTATGTTTTATTAAAAAACATATCATCAAATTTTGTTACCATTTTTTACTATGTAATAGATACCGTGTATATCTACCCATGAAAAAAAATTGATAAAATTTTGACCCATTTTGGTGATGCAACTTACCAAAAGTAGATTTTTTTTGGCCGCACGTTGTGTTCAACTTGACAATGGAGTGACCCCCCCGTGGTTATGTCCCATCCCTTCCACCTTGTACATATTTTACAAAACAGAAAGATGAAAGTTTAGCTATAAACTCTCTTAGAATACAATGCTATTTTGAAGAAGATGCTACTTCTCAACAAAAAAAGACACCCTTGTGTATATAGTGTTAGGTAGACATTGACCCATGTTTTTATTCATTTTCATTGTGGTGCAATTCCTTTGAGGAGTGGGAATGCTATGTCATCAAGAATCTCCAACACAACTGGAACACAACATTTTGTCAATGAATAGGAATCATGGTTTAAGAGTCCACCCATACCACCTTTGTAAGGGTACATTTCCTTTGTAAAAAAGATACACAAGGTTGATGTTATCAAGAACGTATTAACAAGTCTAGATAGACTTTCCACCTGAGTCCACCTTGTAATACATATTTTACAATATTGATAGTTGGAGATATAACTTTAAACACGTTAAAAAATACTACTTATTGGGGGAAGGCACTACAAAGTGACACCAATCTTTTGTTTTGCTTCTCAACGAAAATACATCCTAGTCCATGTTTTACAATGTGAGAAAAAATAAAGGTTCAACTTTTGAATCCTTATAAATATATTACCTACTTGGAAAAGGACATAACGTTATTCAAATCCATAACAGTGTTCTATGGGACTGACAATATTCTACAAAATATTCCATCATTCAAGCTAGATGTGAGGAATATTCCGCAAAATATTGTCAGTCCCACAAAACACTGTTATGGATCTGAATAATGTTATGGAGGAATCGAGGTGACATGAACATCTTGTTTTCCACTACTCAATAGAAAAACTTGTAGAGAGAGAGAGAGAGAGGCTTTACCTTGATCATAGATGCAAGCTCATATGTGAATCCGAGACGGGTTTACACAACAGGGCTATAAGACAAGTACTCTTGCCTCATGTCAGAGGTGGTCCCTGTTTATATCCAGGGTAAAATAAGGGATTTGTGTGCCCCTTGTTAATTGAAGTATTTTTTTTTGAATGGTGATAGTTTCTATGTCTATGCCTCCTCGTACTCTTGTTATATAGATAGTGAGGATGATGTACCATCCGGCATCTTCTGAGACATCGATTAGTGGTTGATTTTTTTAGCTCTTTTTGCATTATGTGGGGTTGCGGTCATGGGAGAAGCGAATTCAATATAGTGTGGACTAGAATTTTGGCAGGGGTTGCATGATGAAAGTGGATGGGCCAAACACTGGCCGAGTGGCGTGCTAGAGTTTTGGTGACGGCTAGCTTGTTGTAGGTTTGGCCTGTGGGGCTGGTGATGACACTACAAGGAATGGGGGTCCTTTCCCACATCAAAATGACACATAAATGACAGTGTTTTGCAATCCACGTGGTTGAATATTACTCACAACCACAACCTATAACTTGGCAAGTTATAGCCGAGCCACTACACTATTTCGCCTATCGGTGTGGGTTACCGTTCGGAGTTACGCATTGCTATAACTTCTTACCAACAATATTGTTTTTTTTATCATCTCAGTTATTGTTCTCCCTCTTTAATATGACATGTTTGGGAAACACAAAAAAGTCGTATTATCGAGGTGTCATCTTCTCATTAATATGACAAATGGTGTAAAGTTGTCGTATTATTAAGGGAATACGAAAACACAAGTAATATGAGCTTAAAAATATATACAACGAGTTTAAGCAATATAGATGGTATGACATAATAACTTATTACTCCAAGAAAATACAAATATTCTCAAGAACTCTTGAAATAAGAGTCCAAAGATCTCTGGTGCTGCCTACCCAAGTTAGCAACTGTCATCTTATCTAAATTCCCTACTAACTTTTGAAAACTAATAATTTCATTAACACCGAAATATAAAGATTTATCTAATAAGAAACTAGACAACAATGATGCATGACGTTTAGCATCACTAAGGTTTACTGTAGGTGGAGCAACATCATCCACATTTACTAAATGGAGATCAATATTAAGATCAAAGTCTTGTGCATAATTGGTTCCCAAACCATGTCCATTCTACACTAGTAACCCTAATTATCATTAAGTTCCCAATGATAAGTGAAGTTCCCAAGTAGTTCCCAAGTGGAAATGGATGTATTTTAGATGTACATAACATAGATGAAAGGAATTTTAGCATTAAGTGCCTCTTTAATATGAGAAAACAAAGATTCTAAATGTCGCATTATTGAGTGTCGCAATCATATAAAAGAGGGAGTTTTGAACTAAAAAGTGTGTCGTAATATCGAGGGTGTCGTATAAACACGTGTCGTATTAACAAGGTTAGACTGTATATCATATCCTTCAGTGTGCACACTAACTACTACTGTTATTTGGGTGAAGATTGATACTCTCAGTAAAATGTTATAGCAATGCGTAACTTCAAATGGTAATCCACACTAATTAGACAAAATATTGTATTGTTATATTGATTTAAGATTGGGAATTATGATGGTTTCTTTGAAGGACAATATAATAAATGTGAGGAAAATCCTTGTCTCATATATATGTGTGTGTGCGTGCGCGCGTGCCAAAAAGAAATCCGAGAATAGGAAGCAAAACATAGACATTCAAAATCAAATGCAATTATGGGTTGTTATAATCACAACAAATTCTGTCAAAATTTTGCAGAGAGTAGAGCCAGATGATTCAATTAGGAGATGGAAACTGGCCTAAAATGTGATGATGTTGAGGGCCTTGGGACAACGTCATGGTCCATGGTGTAAATAATCCCTTAATACCCTTCCCTCACTGCAGCTACACTAAATAGTCCTAATTTTCTAGAGCCCACGCTAATCCTCATACTGAGAGTTATTGAGGGCCACATTAATTTCAAACCACGTTAAAAAATTTGGTAGAAAAATAATGTGGGTGATTGTTTTATTTTGTGCTACTTTTGTCATATAACTAATATTCAATGTGTTAAGTCCGAAGTCTTCATGAAAACTTAGGGGAAGACCGGGTTCTTGGACCCACGTTATTTCTACCCTAGTCCGAGATGACCTTAAACTATTGGGTGATAGTGGCGAGGTACCTGTTTCTGAATGGAGAGGTTGGCAGTTCGATTCCTGTTGTGAAATCTTCTCTCTACTTGACGGAATAAAGTAGGTAGGTAGGTAGGTAGGAAGCCAAGAGCCCACCCACCACAAGGTAGGCAGTAAACCCCATCCTTCACCAAGAGGATTCTTGAGCAAGGGTAGGGCCAATGGGCTCAAATTCACGTCGGAATGCCTGACGTTTCAATTTATTTATTTCTACCCTAATTAGAAAATTAGTGCGGCCCACACTAATTATTTCCACCCACACTAATAGGATTATTTAGTGCACCTTCCGTCCACTTCGAGATCGCACAGGGTCATTGTGTGCCAGCAGCTCCCAGTTACTTTCTGCCTCTTAATTTTTATTCCTGCCAATGGCCGGACACCATCCAGAGTTTACACCAGTATTTAATTAGGACCCCCAAAAACGCAAGGGGTTTGTTTAAGCTCATCACTCTTAGTGTTTAGCGTTTTGGGTGGAGACACAATAGTGATAGTTGAAGCTGGACTTGCAGTGAATTTAAAGGCCAAGGCACACGGCCAACAGCCTGTTTCTTTCGAGGCAAAGAGGAGGCAAACAAGACGATATTATTGAACATGCAAATGACACATGTTATTTCCTTACAGTAATGATCAACTTTGTTCACCATTAGTGCAATCATAACATTATTCAGATCCACATCAGCGTTCTGTGGGATTGACAGTATTATGCGGAATATTCCTTGATATTTCCCACATTCAGTCTGAATGTGGGAAATATCAGGTAATATTCCGCATAATACTGTCAATCCCACAGAACGCTGATATGGATCTGAATAATGTTATGATGTAGGATAGGTCTTATAACAACGTAAGTGATACTATTAGTCATGTGATGCTAAATACCATAAACGGTGTAGTGACCAATGACCGTGACCACTGCTTTCTAAAATCTCTCATTGGTTGAGAAATAAGTGGCAATTCCACTTCGTTTTACACAAGATAATTACATGAATGAGAAAGTGACGTGGAATCCTACACGTTTAGAGTTAGATAATGTTTGGTGGTCATACAAATTTTGTGGCGAGAGAAACCAAATAGGTTAACTCAACCAAAAAAAAAGTGCGGCCATATTGTAAACTCAATTTTTGGGCCATCGCCTAGCTTTCGAGCTAAATCCTCTTAGTTAGTGAGAATTAACGGCAATAGGCATTGAGGAACTAGCTTACAGTGAGAACAGGGGACTATAGCCGTTCCAAGGCGGTTACAACCACCTTCTCCTCCCTTGTTGATAAGGAGGAGGCAGGCTATTGCCCAAGCAGGCTATTTACCATTGTAGAATCGGAAGTAGTCTCAACGTAGAAGCAATAGGCTTATAGAAAGTTTTAGCCCTCAGTGATTGAGGCGGAGCAATTAGCAATAGGCAATGCCAAGCAAGAGGATGGCAGAAGTAGAAACAGAGTCGGGAGCCAAGTGATTTGGACTCTTAGTGAACTTGGAAATTTGACAGTGAGAAGTAAACTGTTTAAGAGCAATTGTCGTGATGTTTTTAAAGTGAAATTCTGATTGTTGTTGATTGATACTTATGAATAAAGAAATGTCTTGTGTGATTTCTGGCAATAGCCGTGAGCGTTGAAATAGACGTATCACCCGCCAAGAGGGTGAGGAACTTGAAAATAATGTCTGAGAGTTAGCAATGGTCGAAGTTGGACTATGGCCATAAGCAAGGGAGACGTTTCTCTCTGTCTGAGATAGCAAGTGAGGGCTAATTGCCGAGAGAGAGAAAGGGCAATGGCCTGAAGAGTGACGCAAAGTTGACAATCAGAGAGGCAAGTGATTGATTGAAGACTGTGAGATCCTTAGGTAGCATAGACAGATAGTCTTAGGTGATAGGCTAGTGAGTGGCAAAGCCTAGTTGCCTGAAAGAGGACTTGAGAATCGAACGAAGTCATGAGAGTAATTTCTTAGGCAATAATCTTAGAGCAAGCACTTAGCCTGAGAGAGGTAAGTGTCGGCGAATAGTAAAGAATGTGTAAGAGAGAGAGAGAGCAATAGTCCCAAGAGAGCTAAGTTAGATTGCAATAATCTGGAGTCAGGCCAGTGAAGGCAACTAGCCTTGAAGAGGCAATGGCCTATCCGAGAGGGAGGAAGCCGGAACGCCCAAGAAAGGCTATAGCCTGTAAAACGAGGCGATCGCCTACTAACGTAGAGAGCCTAAGAGGGGCAGTTAGGAAATGGAGAGTTAAGAGAGACAAGAAGAGGCGATTAGCCAAAGCGGGAAAGGAAGCGTCGAAGAGAGATGTGAGAGGTAGAGCCACGAGAGAAGAAGGACTGAGTAGGCCATAGGCTTACAGGTGTTGATCCTGAGAGAAAGAGAGTTAGAGAGAGAGTGCAAAGAGGCAACTCTGATAGAATATAGCCTGGAGACAACTAATAGACATTACCTGGGGCAAGGTTAATGGCATGAATGCAGGCAAGGGACACACTTAGTAGCAGGCTATAAGTTGCGAAAGACAATACCAGTTCGAGCAAGAGAAGTTACATGATGAGTGTAAGACATTACCAAAGTCAATTCAATTTGGACTTAAAAAGGAACTAAGGCTTTAATCAAGGAATATAGCCTAGTTGTTGATGCATTGATTTTGCATAATCTTGTGAACGATTGTTGTGATAAGTTGCCAGATAAGTTGAAGATGAAGATGGTGATTATAGTCTTGGAAGAATGGCCGAATGATTGTAAGTCAAATTAAGAGGAATTAATTTGAGATTATTGCAAAGCATAATTCATGACATTTAAAGACGATGTGGCATTCAAAAGAATTACCCCGGACTATGTCCTGACAAATTGCCATTGACTACTTGCCAAGCTTTTGAGCTTCACGACTGAACTAGGTCAACACATAGAGTGATAGAAAATTCCTTGAAGATAGGATGGAATCATTCACGACTAGATAAACATAAATGAACCATAAGAGTGGAGAATAACTATACTAAAGAAGGAACAAAGGAGTAGAAGACTTAGATTGTTATTGTAATCCTTAATCCAATGTGACATTAACCCTTATAGACACTAGCTCAGTCTTCCCTATGACCTAGTTCCCTGGGTTGTTTTCTTTGAAGTATTTAAGTGATAGCAAAATCCTAACTACACATATTATTGGATAATTTTTTAGATAATTTATAAATATCTAATTTTAGACATGTTTATTTTATCTTTTGTGTTCTTTAAAAAAATACATCATGGTCTATGTCCGCTTTACACTATGGCACGTGACCAAGGCTTTGAAAATGCGATGTGGATTTCTCTTGGTCACGTCTTCGGACGTTTTACACATGTGAGCAATGACCACAAGAACAACAATTTATGATATATCGTGGTTAGGGTTGGGGTGCGAAGACCATGACCAAGAGAAATCCACATGATTGTTTGAAACATGTGGTCATGGGACATAATGTACAGCGGGTTTAGAATAAGACATATTGTTTTAAACTATAAATAGTAATAAAATAAGAATGGTTGAAACTCACCTTTAAAAGATACTACAAACAACATGGTCATCCTTCATTTTTATTCTAAGACAACTATTTGGGTTCTCTTGCGCATAATCTAGGTGACCACCAAACATATCCATTTATGGACATGTAGGATTTCACATCACTTCTATGTCCCTTTCTCATTCATTCTCTAACATGGTCACTTTTATTTTTTGTGACCTCAAGGTGTAAAATGAAGTTGGACTGCCACTCATTTGTCAACCAATGACATAATTTAGAAAGCTATGGTCATGGTCATTGATCACTAGTGTAAACATGTCCTTGAGGTACACGGACCTTACATGGTCTTCCAAAATAGAAGCCTATAACATTTTAGTGGTATGTGGCAAGGCTTATAGTAAAGAACGGACACCAAATATACATGTGTTACAATAGAATTGAACTAAGTGCTCGGAACATAGACATTGCACTAGGTTCAATTGTTGACACATTTGAAAGGACCGATGTGATCACTTCATGAGAAACAAAAGGAAAAAAGAAAAAAGAAAAATTTGACCTCCTATAACTTTTGCATCTCAACTTCCACTTTGAAACTTGAAATCGATAATAAGCATGATTACCAAATGAGACATTTTTTATGAGCATACAAGTCTTGGGTAATTATCCCACTTCACTTAAAACTTATGCTACATCACAGAACATCAACAAATCTACCACATTGATAGATTGTCATTAAACTTTCAAAGTTTCATGATGATTGACTAAGATTCATATGTTGGTGTGATCTCCTATTGCGATCCGTCTGTCAAAATTGCCCATGGGGTTGGAAGTTGTATGTATGTATGTGGGATTGTTAAATTGACCACACCTTGGTTAAAATGACCACACATTGACAAAAGCACCATGTAGATAGTAATGAAAGAGGAATCATAGTTCAAATATATTGCAGAAAAAGGAAGAAAAGTTGATACCTTGCTCCTCTTCATGTGTGCAATAAAAATTAAACCTTTGACATGTCATGTGACCACGCGATGCGTATTGCCTGGGAAGTTTTTGGGCAAAGTCAGTCAAGATCCTAGTGATTCTAAATCCAGCCGGTTACATGTTGACATCTTCCGGTTTTGCTTTATTCATTTGAGGTATATTCTATCGATTCTTCTACAATGATCGGTAATTCTCCTAAAATCTCCAACTTCAACTGGTTATTTCTCAAACTCAACCGATTGATCTGTAAATAACCGCTGGTTCTTCCCGGACATAGGCGATGCATCTCTATGGTTGTTTTAACAAACTACGTGGTCGAGTTAACAAACTACGTGGTCGAGTTAACAATTCCATATAGAGAGAGAGGGGGGGGGCTTAGCTTAGCTCCGAAGCAAGGTGGAGGTGCCTTTATAACTTAGGTCCAGAGTGACTTATGGTTTCCCGGACAAGCCATAGTTTGGGTCCTTAATGGTGGGGTGATGGGAATTGTTGTAAGCATTTGGATGGAGTTGGGGAGTAAATTTGAAGATTGGTGAGATGGGCAAGTTATGTCAGTTTGTCCGAGGATCACCCCCTGAATCAAATCTCTGCCATGAATGAATTGCCCACTTAATTGCCAATCAAGCATAAATAAGCCAAAAACCTGCGGAAGTGGAAGGAGTTATTAGAAAACCCTAATTAATTAAAACGCTACCCATTTGTTGTGTGACTAGGAAACGGAACTTGGAAGAGCATCATGATTGAGGTGTTATTACCGGCATTGAAGGCCATGGAAGGTTCGTATCAAGCTCCACTACTTTCTCACCAAGTTCCAACAAAGAGACCGGACCGAAAATTTAGTGAAGTTAAGTACCACGCTTTCATGGGAGTTATTAGTGGAGTGGCATCGTGGAAGTTAGTAGTATATATTGTGCATGGTGGCGATTCTGGAGAAAGCATCTTGAAGGCCCGCTTCCAAACAGTATTATCGAGCTCATGAATGAATGAATGAAAGAATGAATGAAAGGAAGGAAAGAATGAAAGACAGAAAGAACGTTGGTTGCCTTTTACCAATGTCAAATTGAGCCCATGGGCCCTTCCTCAATCAAGAGTCCCCTTGATACAAGGGAGGGTTTACTCCAGTGTTGGGCAGGTGTTCAAATTGACACCAAACCCGTGTTGATTATCAGGGTGGTTATTTGAATTTATAACTGTGGTTCTCAAAAAATTGCAAGCCTTTGTCAATTCTCTCATGAATTCAGCCTGGTCTTTAATTTTTTTTTTAAATAAATTTAAAAAGACCGAAGGCTCTTTTCTTGTAAAAACTTTCAAAACCCCAGTACCGAAGGTTCTTTGCTTTTAACTTGTCTTTGAAAAGTGGAGCTTGAGGCCCGAGACGACCCTAAACTACTGGATGATGGTGGAGAGATACCCAAATCTCAAGGAAGAGGTTGGCGGTTCGATTCCTGGCTGTGAAATCTCCTCTCTACTTGACAAAAACTTGCCAAGTGGTCAACTGTCTCCTGTGCTTTGGCGCTGGCCTGTCGATCTTCTGTCTCAAAAAAAAACGAAGAAGAAAAAGAAGTGGAACTTGAGGTTAGTAACAAAATCGAAACACCCGTCTAACATTGGTTTGCTCCCTATCAAGGGAGGGTATTACTACCTATTATTATTACTAAGCTCATTACTTAAGGTAATTGGGTCTTATATGGTTACTTTTTTTCTTTTCTTTTTTTCTTTTGATTAGGCCACTTCTCCTAGGATGTGAAACACGCGATTTAAGACAAGATGGTTAGCAGATCCAAATCGAGTTGGTAGCTCCTCGCCATGTTTGGAGCTCACATGAATACTTCCGCTCGTCAAGTTACAACAAAGAGACGAGGACAAAAATTTAGTGACGTTAAGTACTACGCTTTCATGGGAGTTATTAGTGGAGCGGCATCATGGAAGTTAGTAAGTATCGTGTATGATGGATGGCAATTCTGGAGAAAGCATCTTGAAGGCCCTCTTCCAAACAGTATTATAGAGCTCATCACTTAAGGTGGATGGCTCTTTAATGGTTTCTTTCTCCGGCTAGCCCACCTCTCCTACGATATGAAACGCGCCATTAGGATAGAAATACCATAACCCGTGAAAATAAGGTGATCGGCATTGAAGATATGGTCTTACAATCATGAGATAAATTTCCAAGATAGACGAGAAGGATTCATGAAGAATGCAAGTCGTTTCATATTTTTTTGCCTTGTACAAAAAATTCTACAATTTTTCAAAGTGGAAAGTTTGTCAAACCCCCTACTCGTTCACTAGAATCTCCCTACACCGAACATGGTAATCTGCATTTCCATACAAAATATCACCTAAACCGGTTAACTCATGAGTACATTAAACTTGACTCCCATTGGCTACACTAAGTGTACACGCATTGAAGTTGCCGCCTCGCCATGATCGGTTTCAGAAATGGCACTTCACTATTATGACGGCGGTCTAGTGCACGGGTAAAGGGTGGTTAACTAGTTTGGGTATTTCTACCTTAGCACACGTTGGCTACCACATCCAAATCGAGAGTGTAGCCATTTGCTCACAATTGCAGATCTCATATGAATTTCATACTCATACTCAAAGTGGAGATTCTCAGGCTCAATTAATGATCACATAGCGGCACCCCCCGGCGATTATGGTGACTATTGAGCCTAGAACGGTTATCGTATTTGAGCACATAGTCCGATCTTTTTGAACACATATCATATTGGTATCCGTTCTTGGAGCCATATTTAACCACTTATCATTCAGATATAGTGTGTTTGATTATGAGAAGTAACTGAATTAGACATGTCTACCTTACATTCATGCTTGAATTCTAGTTGCTAGCTTAAGATAAGTGAGCTAATTCGATCACTTATCTTAATTTGAGTGATGTGTGATTATGTGCAGTTCTAAGAACATGCGCCCAAATAAACATGTGTTGAAAAGAAATTGGATCACGCACTCTAAATGGTTTACAATTCTACATTTAATAGTCAACATAATCGAAGTGATTCACATGATCATATAAAGGAATATATTCTTTGCATTGAATATAGGTACAATATTAATTTGAGCTACAAAGCTATGAGGAAGATTGTTACAACCTCGATTTGGATTTGCTAATCAACTTGTGATAATTGCAAGTTTAATAGAGTTATCCATAAAGTAAAGCAAATTAAATTATGGGTTTAGTCCCAAACATGAGTCTATGAGAATTAACACAAAGTCACTCTCAAGTTTTCTTAATGCTTAATCACCATACACAAAGAGTGATGCCATGCTATTAAAACATGACTTTCTAGCTGTACTGCTAGGATTGGGTGGGTCAAGCTAACCTTGCATAGGCTGCTCCGGGATTTAGGACAATGGGTCCCGTGCACATGCCATGTTTTAGATCTAAAATTATCTTAAAGTTTTTGAGGTGGAAAGAGGAGGTCCCAAAGTTTCACCCAACTTTCCAAATAGGCTTTGTTACATGATGAGCTAACGAGCTTTGAATAGAAAGTTTTCTATTAGCAACATATACATCAGAAGGAGAGACACATTGAGCATGGATCCGGCATGGTTTCAATGGAACTCAAGACAAGACTTCCTTAGTTACACGTCTACCATGGGAAGGAGCATGTTGCAAGAACAAAATCCTCCACCTAAGTCCACCATCGCTAAATGGCATGGAATCGTCCCATGTGGGCTTAAACTGAAGTGGGGGAATGTGTGGGATAGAATGCATAGCAAAAAGGAAAGTGCATTCATCTTGTCAATTTGGCATAAACTAGTGGCAGTCAATGCTTGGAGAGCAAGGTTTATCACGGAAATTAACGATAAGTGTTGTATGTGTAGTGCGGATATTCCAAATCCCATTGCCCACAAAGCCTAGGACTTCTTCAATGGGATTATCAGTACCATGCGTGCAAAATTCCCTCAACTCTTAGCAAAGTGTCTAGAATTTGGCTATTGTTGCAAGCAGTCACACTTTAGACCAGTGGTTGAAAGTAATGACCTCACCTCTAACAACAAGTGGGAGGCAAACAAATTGCAGCAAACAATATGGCAAAGTATTCTTGAATATGCCAAAATTGAATGGGATATTGCACGCCAAGATGCATAGAAGGCCACCATTTACAACAATACGATTGGGTAGTATGACAAGGTTTGGGGAGGCAATGAACTCATCTACCATAGAGACAACACACGGGCCATGCATTGAAATATTAGAGGGCCTAAGGTGGGCTTAGTTAGACATGTTTAGGTTATTCACATTGTGTGGGTTGTTCTAGTTCCACCAAGTTCACCCAAGAGAGACCACCCCTCTCTCTACGTGGGTGCCTCACGTGCTTTGTAATCGTTTTTTGGCATTAGAATAAAAGCGTTTCAATTAACTTGAACAAAAAAGAAAAGAAGATAAAGCAATAAACCATCTAATTCCTCTCTAACTTCATCTCAGGAATTCAGTGTGATAATTGCTAACAATTGGAACCTCTTCACAAGTGACAAGATTGCCATCAACAACCTCAAGGTAGGTGGGCCTAAATCTATACCATACCTGAAAGGGACATCTATTAATTGAATTGTGGTGAGATGTGGATCTAAGGATGGTCATTAAAACAAGACATGCTTAAAAATAAATTTATACCTCAAAACCCCCAACATCCACCCACCTTAATAGTCTCACCCACTGGGGACCACACCTCCCCACCAATGTTGACTTACGCCCTAAACATGTGAGGGTTTGAGCAATTTCAAATTGTACTATTAAAAGTATGTTACTCTCTATGAAAAAGAAAAGTTCTCAAGACAAAGTTGTTCATCAAGGATTGGTACAACTACACAATTGGTGTTAAGAGTGGAGCTTACAATATTTATTGGGCATTACAAAAGGGTTATCAAAAACATTAAATGCAATAAATGTAATTTGGGCATTTTTAGTGTAATTTTGGGTCATATAATTTGTATATATAAGAATAGCATGTCATGAAAAGGAAAGGAAAAAACTTTCATATGTGCCAAATTCCGCCATTTGTGTTGATATCTTTTGTTTTTGGCTACATTCCCACAATCCACCACACTGCAAAAGTGCGATGTGCCTATCTTTGACAAGCCATTAAAAATGAACATTCACCTCATTGTGGTGTGGGTGGGCTCAACTAAGCCTCAAGCCTTCACCCACAACAACAACAACAACAAAAACAACAACAACAAAAACAATAAAAACCAATCACATCGGAGCTACCCTTGGACCCCCAACTGGCTTGCAAAGGTGAAGGAGAGTGTGAGCCAAATTTTTGGTCAATTAGTTAAACTATGGGCAAATAGTTAATAACTGGATGAAAGAGCATCCGAATGGATGAAAATAGTTGAACCATAGGCTAGGAAGTTAGTTATAACCATAGGCACGGCCATAAGTGGCCTTAGTCGGTTACTGTAACTATCGTCATCTCTCTCGCCGAGCTAAGAGGGCTGGTGAGGAAGAGATAGGCAGACATTTCTTGATTATTGTTGAGCGCATTGTTGAACCATAGACTTGTCTCCCTCAGCACCGAGAACGGGCGAGGTTACAGTTGAACTATTTTCTATTTAAAGTAATTGCCGCAGTGATTGCAGGGTTACCAATTTCTGTGAAGTTTATAGTTGTTTTGAATCAAAGTTGATTGAAGGCCGAAATTCAATTGAACTATTGTCCATTGTTGAAGTTGCAATTGTCTGTGTGAGAATTTGTGAGTGTAATTGATTAAGTGACAAAGTGAGAGTATGCGAGTTGTTGGAGTAAAGTGGTGAGTGTATCTGAAGCAACAGAGTGAAGGAAAAGTGATAAACTATCGTCAGTGTTGTGATTGCAACTGATTGAGTCTGGAATGGAGATTGGAATTGACGTAGTGTAAATTGCAGAGAGCAACGAGAGATTGAGAGATATCAATACCTAAGCGAGAGAGGTTGAGTACGAGAGAGAGAGGAATAAGCAATGGAGTGTGAATTCTAGAATATAGTTGAGCATAATGAAATTGTAAACCAGGAATGCTAAGATTGTTATACGTGCAAACTATTGTCGGAGTGAAGAGTCTTGTCCATCTGAGAGATAGAAATCAAAAAAGAATAACTTCGAAGAGACATTGAGTCGAACTATGGACAAAGAGTCCGTTTAAGTCAGGAGCTTATGTAAGATATTTGGCCGAAGAAGGTGATAGTTGAGAGAGAAAGAGAACATAGTGAAACTATAGTCGGATAGCGTTCTGAGAGGAGCGATCCTGAGCGGCTGCAGGCGAGAGAGTGGAACTATGGCCTTGTAGCGCCACGAGGAACGCAGAGCATAGAAACAGAGGATGGCTAAGTATCAGTAGAGAGCTGAACCCTGTCAAGGAAGACAGAACATAAAGACAGAGTATTGTTGAATGTTAATGGAGGCGAGCCCTAAGAGAGGGAAGGCTGAGAGTTAAACTATTGACGATTGGTTAGGCCTGTGATAGGCAGAGTGAGATGAAGGTGATTGGCCAAGTGTCAGCCTGCGAGTAAAACCATGGACTATTGTTAGCTTGTGTTAGACAGCGTGAGGAGGCCAAAGGGTCCAGAGTCCGTGAAGTGAAGAGATTGAACATAGTTGAGACTGCGAGAGGCAGTGAGGAAGAAGAAAGAGCAAATAATTCAGCCGAGTGAGACTATTGTTGGAACTAACATTTTAGGCTGATAGAAGTTAAGTGTGTCAAGTCAGTTAAATGAGAGATTCCCCAATTAACTGATGTGATGAGAAGAGATTCTGATCAGTTGATTAATGGAAGAAATGAGAGATTAAGTTGATTACATGTTTTTGAATTAGGATAAACTTTGGATTATCAAGGAGATTTAGGCATAAGTTGTCCTAGACTTAAATGGAGTTTTATATGATTATGTAGTCTAGAGAATTTGATCTTTGAGTATGAAGTGCAAGCTAACCCGATCAACTATTGTCTTGTGTGTTACCCTGGTTGTTGTTGTTGCAGGTTGTGCAGGGCAACTAAGACTATAGCTTGACTTTGCCGATTGTTGTTAGTTGCATAAGTTGTGAGTAATGATTAAATCTTGGAATTAATGAATGAACAATTTGTCTTGTATTGAAATTAACATTGATCATTTAATGAAGGAGTTGTTGTGATTTGAAGATGCATTGGCCAATGGTTACCAAAGACAATTGTGATACTCAAAGACTATTGTTCTCGAAAGACTATTGTTATACAATCTCATGACGAGATGGTTACTACTGTGACAGACACACGTACCCCACTGAATGAGACACAGTGAGAGGAAACCTTGTGAGAAAGGAGAGAAGAAGATGGATAAGTGATGTTTTAAAGTGAAGATAGCATCCCTATTGTCTGATTAATGAACTATAATGTGACAAATGCCTGTAATAGACACTAGTAAAGCCTTCCTTGAGAGTCTGTACCCTTGGTTTTTTTGGTTCAACCATAGCAAAAAACTAACTACAGAGAGACCAAAAAAGATCTCTTAGGTGCATGGGGTTAATTTAATCAAGATTTCCAATGAACTTGTCACAATCTCTTCCACTGACAGGTGGCAATAGTCCACATGCCAAAAGACACTTCAATCCATTTTGCTTCTTTTGGAAGGTAATAACAATAATAACAATAATAATAGTAATCCACTTAAAATTTTGAGGGGATCTCTATGATCATTTAACCGGAAAATGAACTTTAGAGTGGTATTTGGGAGCCCAAAGTCAATGTTTTCATGCATTGGACTCATGAATTTCAAGTTGGGTTCAAGAAATCCAAACAATTTTGATTGTCGCATTTTTTCATTATAAAAAAGTTACAAATCACTTGAAGATGTCACCTATATGTTTGAAAGCCAAAGGTCACATCTACATATGCCAACAACTTACCATGTATAAGATTTTGATCATAAAGTATCCATACCAAGGTATTATGTTGTGAAATAGCATCCCAAGGGTCCACACTAACTTATCTACAAGATTGTTTGCGAGATAGAGAAACATACAATGATGTGTATAAATACACCATATTAAATTCCATAAACAATGTAACCATGTTTTAGTATATTGTTTATGGTATTTAATGTCTCTTGCTATTCATAATAACACAATGCTAGAACATTTTGTAATTTAGGATGTAGTTTTTACCAAGTTTAGTCATTTATGCTTTATAATGTCAGTTTGGTTTTCTAAGGGGGTAATAGTTAAAAGATGCCCCTATAAACTGGTTGCTATTCCATCTAAATTTAGAGTACTTCACTAAATCTAAATCTATTTCACTAGAAAAGTTCAGAGTCTTTGATCCCAAATTAAGTGTTAATTATGTTTTAAAATAACAAATCTCGTGCTTTTGACTAAGAGTCAACGTTTTTGCCCTCCCTCCCCCGGTTTGCCCTTGCCCTTGATAGGTGTTGTGGACATTCACCCCTTCAATGTCCAGATAACTTGATGAACCTTTGGTATTTAAAAAAAAACAGTACATAAATCCAAATAGTAGTGATACTAAATATCAAAATCGGTGTAGGTGGCTGAATGTTCACATCACCTACCGTGGGGAAGGCAACCTAGAGGAGAGGAGAGTGAAAACATTGATTATTATTGTAGAACCCAAATGTTGCAATTTTAAGGTAAATCAACCTCAAAATCGGTTTTGCAAAACCTAGAATTACTTCACCTAGTGAACTTAAATAGGGATTAATTAGCAATCAACCTGTAATAAGCCAGTTTTTACTATTACCCCCTCAATAGGTGTTAGAAAACCAAACTGGGATGTAAGCGGGTTGGGACAAAACAACCTGTACATTGGTTCCTTGGAGACAAGGGTTTAGACATCCAACAAGGAACGAGTGTATGGGTTGGTTCGCCCAAATCGATGTAAGTGGTAGTGCAAGGGCAGTTGGCCATTCTATTGTTGGAAGATAGAAGTCTTCTTAATTTATCATCCCCTCCACACCTACACAACATCCATCCAGTAATTACGGATTCTAGCACCCTCGAATCGTTCCATTAAAACACACATTGGATTCAAGAATCCACGTCCCAATTATGACACAAAGTAACCGAAAAGTAGAAATTGAGCTTCCAACGGTTACCTCGTTACTACTTTACTGCAGTAGAGTGCATATTACGTACTTTGAATTCACTTTTCTAAATATGAAGGCAACGGAATCGGGCAGTTGTTGCGGAGGCGGAAGTGGAGCTCGCTTTCAAAAAGCACAACCGAGATGATAAAAATTACTGTTGCCAAGGGTCACAGCAGGGCAAGAATCGGGATATAGGGAAAGGATATCCATTGTCCAAAAAAAAACTTAGGTTTGTGTTTTAAAGTACTTGGATGCAAAGCACTTTTAAATGGGTTTGTCGCCGACACTCCCCTCACGCTCAGGGCCACTTCACACATGAGGCAACAGCCGTGACTGTGAAATTGTGAGAGCCCAAAAGAAAGTGTCCAAAGGCCGTCCCCGAGACACTTCCGAAATCATGTAGTGTGGTCACGGGCCCTCAAGTGTAGTGTGAAGTCCTATGTGCCCGGGCCCTCAACCAAATGCTATTTCAATGAATTTCTATTCATGCGAGTTCTCAGACATGGTACAATAGAATATATCAATGGTTATGAGCGTTCGGAGTGCCACGGTCTCCTGATTTTGTGTTGGGCCTACCTCCAAGAGGTGGTTTTTGAAAATAGTCCAAGTGACCATGAAACATGATCCGTTCGATGCCATGTAGGAATCCATGTAGACTTTACATCCATCTTGCATTCACATACTCCGTTGGTCCCTCGAGCGTAGTGTGAAGTGAACTTGGACCGGCTCCGCCTTTTTCACCAATGAGAGTGCTTGAAGTGTAATGGTCACGGGCTCTTTGTCTCGTGTGTGTGAAGTGGCTTGAAATTTCCCTTTTGGCACTAGGCACTATATTAAATATTGTATATAGTGTCACTAACTATGTGGAATTGTGCAATGCTATATCTATTTATTGTACATCTCAAATTCTACGAACAGATGCCAAATTAGTTGTTTGAACATTATAGAACATTAACAATTTTACTTGGTAAGAATTTACATCAACAATAACAAGATATAGTGTTGTGTAACTCCAAATAGTAAGTGACACTAAATATCATGCTCAGTGTAGCATACTAAACAAGGCGGGCTAGGTTTCATAACACCTACTTAGTGGGTTAAAAAGTAAAAGTCAACCTTTGTAGGTTGGTTATTAATTCATTGTAATTTAGGCTCATTAGACCTAATTCGGGTCTTTGGCTTGATTTGGGGTTAGTATGACTTAAAATGGAAACATCAAGGCTCTACAATAATAATCATTGTTTCCAGCTTCCCCCTCCCCCTTTGCAAGTGTTATGAAAATCCATCCAAGCAAGGCCAAACAAAGTTATTAACGTTATTTTCATGAGGTTTGACCTCTTCTAGTGTGCAATAAAATTTGAGATTGAAATATAGTTGATTAGAAAACCTTGTACAAATTCAATGTTTAACGAATGAGATTAAAGGTGATTACACCTCATTATGGATGAATGTTCAAAGACCATATATGCATGAATTATTTTTCTATAAATTAACTCAATCTCATATTTTTTTTGGTCTCTAGACTTAACCATGACCCTCCTAACCTCATGGAATGCCCTGTAGAAATCACTAGTGGATTTGCTCCAAGTGTTAAGACATCTAGATTGAGGGCCAATCTTCAAGCATTGAATGGAAATGGGAGGAGAGCCTTGTGTCCTTCTAACGCAATGGGGGTTAAATTGATTGTCATTTTTGAAAACCACAATAGGGTCATATAAGGCTAGGGCAAAACAACCCGTACATTGGTTCCTTGGAGGCAAGGGTTTAGGCATCCAACAAGGAACGAGAATATATGGGTTGGTTCGCCAAAATTGGTCATATAATGTGTCCATGTAGAAACCGACTATCTATCTAACTATCTATCTATCTTGAGACACACACACACACACACACACTGTGTGTGTGTGTGGGGGGGGGGGCATTTGTTCACGATAGTTCCGGTGATCAACTGCCACTACTTGGGATTTGTTGTCCAAAGTTGGCAATGGTGTTTTGCCAATAAAACAAATTGTCCAAGCTCCATGTCCCACAATCATCTACAGTGCGGAACAATGTGTATGTTTGACAATTTTCATTTGACGTTCAACTTCAAATCCAAAGTGTCACGTGACGTTTTCAAAAACAAAATGAATGTCAATTGACATCTACATTTTTTTCTTAAATGTGACCTCAATGTCACATGCCTCGTAGTACGTGCCATTTCAATTTGTAAAGTGTCAATTGACATGTGGTTTTTTTCTTCTAAATTATACGTATCAATTGATGTGCATTTTATTTTTGTGCGAGTTTTTGCGTGTCAAATATCAAAAACTTGCAAAAACTTTGTCAAAAGTACACACTGGTGCGGAAGCCATTCGTGTAGAGAGTCTAAACTTAGCTCTAGCGTACAAGAAACCATATCCGATGAGTTGCTTGTCTCTATTCCACCAAACTAACATTAGAGTGTAGGACTTCCAAGAAGCTACGTGGGAGGACTTGGACAAGAGTTTGCAACATGCGGCGTCATGGTTGGAAATATGGATCCAACCAAACGAATCAAAAGTATGGAGTGAAGAATATTACATTCCGCGCTAGATTCCCATGTTCCAAATTCCAAATTTTGTTTGTCAATGTACTAAGAGGATGTATTCATGAGTTCACGCTACCCAAGTGTATAGTTGCAGTTACATTCCATGAAACATTCTTTCTCAACATATCCAAAGATCTTGTATCTCGAATTCCCAATTGCAAATCTACTTGCTATAAGCTAGGCTACATTCCCAAAGGCTAGAGTTCCGTGGTGCATGTGTAAATTCATCCATTGGAAAAGGTGAAAGCACATTGAGCTATTCTATCTATCTATCTATCTATCTATCTATAATGTTTTGACTTCCAAAATGGGATCAGAGATTTCCATGAGACCTATTTGGAGTTAAACCAGTTTCAACCTATAAGTGCATGTCCAATAGTTGTGCCAACATTGTGGGGAATATAACAATAAATAAATAAAAACTCACAATGTCCTGGCTAGTGTGGGAGGCGGTATCACTACAAGAAAACATGGTTCTAGTTTCATTTGACATGGTTGGTCATTGTGGCATGACCGCATTTACATGTGTCGAGTCCAACCTATAATTATCATAGACTGGTCTTGACACATGAAGCCCCACCAGTCATGCCATTGGCATTTATCTTGGCAGGTGGGATTGTACCCAATTAGTACGTGACATCATGACCAACACTTAATTAGAGTATTTTCTCATCTCCAATCATCGAGAATGTTAACATATCTGTTTCTCTCACCTAATATTTGCCTAAAGAAATGGTGTTGTTAGTGGAGCATTCCCGCTACTTGATGCAAAAGTGGTAGGCAAGGTCCTCCAAAATGCATGTTTGGCAAATTCTCATCCTGTTGCCGGGGTTTGTTGGGGTCATGTCTTTGTCAAGCCCGCCTTCTATAAATGTGGAGAGATATTGTCCAACATGTTGTCTAAGTTGTTGGGCATCCTCTAAAGGGCTTGCTTAAATGAAGCCCATATATCCATGATGGATGTCTTTACATCGATACCATGGAGCTCCAACATGTCACTAAATATGGCATGCATTTATGTAATACTTCTGTCTAAATACATATATTCACTTATACTAAATGCATTTGAAGTGCATCCAAGCACATTTTTGGGTACAAATATCAAACAATTACTAAACTATATTGAAATGTGATGTTAATAATACACTAAATATGTGTAACATCTTTGATTATGAAATTTGAAACAAAAATCTTCAAAATTCACAATTGCTAACCATAGGAGACAATTCCCAATTTGATCCAACATCCAAAGTTGTTTATGAAAAGAGTGATGGCAACATGGACACGCACCTTATTGAAACCCTACAATTGGTCAAATTTTGACAATTTTGGTTTGGTGTTATTTTTTTTTAGACTCAGTAGGTATTTCGCAACCATGGCTAGTGGGGTGGCTACAATTTAACATTCGGCAATTGCCATGTGACGCCCTATACCATATCTCCTCCGCCATACCCTAGTGCAAAACTCTCCAATAACCATCTCAACTTAATTTCTAACATGAAAACATATGAGTTATTCCATCTTATACGGTATCTATGGGTGTTGGACCGGCATCTTCTTCTTTGATACTATTTGGGTATGGATATTCGAGGATTTAATTTTTTTTTATACCATTCATGGTTATATACCATGCAAGAATATGCATACTTTGATAAAATTGTCCTACTATCAATATGGTTTCAAATGGTTAATACTTCACTAACGATCACCACCTTCACCATTTGTGTCACTTCGTGACACTTGGCGTTCGAGTGCGCTTACTAACATCTTGGCATGACTCTGTTTGATAATGTTATGAGATGTATGCCCATGTTACATAATGCTCTACAATTTTACAAAAGTGCACACAAATGACAATTGGCATTAGTATGCTCAAGAATATCTTTCCTCTTGCAACTAGAATGTAAACACACGGCACTTGTCGTTAGTATGTTCAATAATGTCTTCCCCTTGCATACTAAAAAGAAAAACTTATCAACTCAAGCATCCCAATGTGCCATGCTAAATGTCATAACATAAATAGTTTTTCCACTCATAAAGTTACTGATGTTGATGAACACTGTCACATTGACAATCAGCGGATGTGACACTTTGAGACCTCTAAACATCTAGTTTAAGCCCTTCACAAATAGAGTACGTGACACTAAAATAGCATAAACGGTGCACCGATGTTGAGTATCGATACCATGTGTACCAGTTCAACATCGGTATCTACATGAAACTAAAACAATATAGCATGTCAACCTCTAAGACCAGATCAGTGATGTGAACACCCGTGTCTTTCTAGAGTTTTGGCATTGTTGTGAAGATTCTTGGCTACTAAGAGAGAGTAGCCGGTCGAGGTACACTTGAAGCATGTAAGAAAGCATGTATCCTTATAAGAAAGATATATAAGCTTAGGGCCACTTCACACACAAGACTGAGAGGCCGTGACCAAGTACACTTCAAGCATTCTTATTGGTGGAAAAGGCGGAGCCGGTCCAAGTTCGCTTCACACTATGCTTGAGGGACCAACGGAGCATGTGAATGCAAGATGGATGCAAAATCTACATGGATTCCTACATGGCATCGAATGGATCATGTTTCATGGTCACTTGGACTATTCTCAAAAACCACCTCTTGGAGGTAGGCCTAACACAAACCCAGGAGACCATGGCACTCCGAACGCTCACAACCGTTGGTCTATTCTATTTTGTCATGCGTGAGGACCCGGCATGAATAAAAATTCATTGAAATAGCATTTTGGTTGAGGGCCCGGTCACATATGACTTCACACTACACTTGAGGGTCCGTGACCACACAACATGATTTTGGAGGTGTGCTGGGATGGCCTTTGGACACTTTCTTTTGGGCTCTCACAATCTTATGGTCACGGCCCTTGGCTCGTGTGTGAAGTGGCCCTTAGTGTACAAAGTGAACCAGCTGCAGCAGTCCCGGACAGGGCTGCAGGGGCCAGAGAGTTGGTTCGAGTGGTTGGATGATGAGGCCGAGCCCAGTCGCTCGAGAGTCTATAATTGTTTAAAAGGGGCTTTGAGTTTGACCGACAGGTCATGACAACAAATATATACACATATACTTGCATCGACCGGACCGAGTTGCCGTCCTTGCCTTTTGCACTTGGTACTTGATGATGATAGTAGCGAGCCGGGGGAAATTGACTCTCAAGTAAGGGCCAGTTCACACGGGTCCCAAGCCCTCAGTCCCATGTCACTTGAGGTCAATCCGTGTAATCTTAGCCGTTGAGGAAGCATGGAAGTTGGGGCTTACCACTTCACACGGGGTCCCAAGCCCTAAGCCCTAAGTATGACATGGATGCCTATATGTCAACACTTTTTGGAGTTGTGGCTTGGGACTTGTGTTGAGAATTGGGATGAGCAATATGCTAGACCCAACTCTCAAGAAAGAAAGAAAGAGAAGAAAAAGGACGTCGGGTTACTGCCAAGGTGAAGATGGTTGGTTTGCCATCCCCAGACCCAACTCTCAACACGTCCCGCAAATATTTTTGCATAAAATAATGAAGATCCAACTTTATTGATAATTAGCCATGTTTTAATGGTTTCTTGAGGCTCAAAAGTTGGAACTTTGCCTCCACATTGGGACTTGCTAACATGAGTGGGACTTGGGACTTGGGGACCCATGTGAGCTGGCCCTAAGTCAAGTTAGGTTAAGTTAGTCACTGCAACACTTTGATCATCACTTGGCTTGAGAATGAAAAGGCAATCTAAAGGTAATTGTGTGTTATTTGGATATTTTTCTCTTTGCACCCACTTCTTGTAGGATATGAAACACATAATTAGTGTGAGATGATCAACAAATCCACCTTGTGGTTATAGTCATTTGCGTCATAATTTTCAGAGTTTACATGAATATCTTATTCATTATCTAAGTAGTTTTGTGCTCATTAAGTAGTCATATAGGACTTCTCAATCATGTTGACTATTGTGCCTAGAACGGTTAACACACGTAGTCCAATCTCTCCTACACATGTGTCATTTTGGTGATTGTTCTTAGATTCACATCTAACCACATACATGATGCCACTCAAACACAAGTGTTCATATTATTTCTATTGTCAATTTAAGCACATCTACTTTAGTTGCAACATTTCATTGTTTGAAACTTGGAAGTTGGTAGCCGGAGAGAGGCAATTATTGCATATAGACATACCTCTCATCCATCCAATGTAGAAGTCATCAAATAATATGCATCCCATAAATTACTTTCTAAAGTCAATTTCACACCAAATTAACTTTAAAGACTCCAAATTAGTATGGTCCAAGTTATTTGAGATGAATCGGCCACGAACTTATAGGGGCTAAGTTCTTATGTCGGATGGTTGAGAGGTACACTTGTAAACAACAATTCCCTCTCTTTTGGGCAACCAAGTAGATTAGTCACCGCAACTCTTAAATTCTTGAGAAAATGGAAGGCGACAACCACATAGCTCTAGTCATTGCAACACTAGATGCTTGAGAAATGAAAAGTAGTTATGTAAGTGCACACATACAAGAGAGTATCAACCTTTTCAAGTGGACTTCCCCTTTGCGATCATCACAAGTGTGCACTAAAGCCATGTAGCTTGAACTTTCACTAGTCTCCTAAGAGCATTGCCACCAGTAGTGGACTAAACTGCAAAACGGATGAAGAGCAATTCAATTCAGTTTGGAATTGCCCCACCCATCTGAAATCCGGATGAACTGAACACCAAGGGCAACCTCAGTGCAGTGATTGTCCTGCAAAACATAGCAAGTTTTCAGTGCACCAAGTTGACCCAAACTCCAATGATTCAAGAATAAGACAAGAGTATTATACTCCTCCAAGACTTACTTCCCAGTAAAAAAATTACCCCAAGAATAAAAAAGGAGGGTAAAGTGGTTTTGCCTTGTTGATGCTTTCCTCCTTACAAACCGAAAGATGTGAACATGTCGCTAGTTGGACTTGGGAACTCTAGGGTCTCGATCGATTATGCCCAAAAATCTTCCCGCACAATGTTTGGGAGTTGTTACTGTACATATGGCAACATTTACGTGTTGACTTTTCACCTGGTTTGAGGGTGCTCGTTGAAGTCGGACTCAAAAGCAAGTTTGTGGGTGGGGCATATGCCTCCTACCCAAACTGAACTCCAATGAATCTTTGTTTTGTGTTTAAACTTTTGCAGTTCAGCTTCATCATGGGTGGTGATGCTCTAAGTAAGATGTTATTACATTGTATAACTACAAATAGTAACTCACACTAATTGGGATAATCATTGTAGTGATGGAATGTAGTTTCCACATTGATCACTATATTCATTAATTTGAGACTTTCTCTTGTCTCAAATTAATATATGGACCACAACAACATGGTCTAATGTTTGGGTCGTCCTACCTAAACCATCTTGATATGAGTTCTTAATTGGGTTCTTGATATGAACACCCGCTTCAAAGTATTTGCATCTTACAACATTCTCCAATATTTGTGTGATTTTATCCATGTTTTTATATTTGTAACTGTCTCAAAATGCCAAAAAAGTCTCAAATTAACGAATATAGTGATATTGGATTCAAGATGTCTCAACCCATGTAGGTTTGACATATGACAAACTTGAGGGAAAAATAATTATTTATTGTCAAAATAGAGAGCCCTCTACGGTAACATGTGTACCTGAGAGAGCTTGCCATCCTTCCCTTTCCTCTCTTGGTGCACTTAGTAAGAAGTGCTTAACCGATGAAGCTCGAGACCCTATTTGGCATATGAGACAAAATGAAGATACAAATCATCCCGTCCATTTAAAAAACCTTCCCCCTTATAGGTTGGTGGTTGACACGTTTCATTCTCGTCTTGCTGGACTTATTGTGATTGATTCCGATGTCAAAGTTTATCTTAAAATCTCAACCTCCAACCTACATTCTACTTTAGGACAAATGAGAGGTACGCTCATATGCGATAAATTATAGTTTTCTCTCACCACGTACAAAAATCTAAGGTAGATGTGTGTTATTTGGATCATTTTCTTGTAGGATATCACTCACACACACACAATTAGTGCGAGATGATTAGTAAATCTTAAAGGTGCTTGAAGCCAATTGCCTCGTAAATTTCAGAGCTCGTATGAACACCACTTTCATTATCAAAAGTGAAGATTCTCATGCTCATTGAGCGGCTACACATGTTCCTCCAATCATGTCGACTATTGAGTTTAAAACAATTAGCAAATTTTGAGCACTTATCCAATCCCTTTCAAACACATGTCTTTCTGATGTTTGTTCTTAGGTCCATACCTAAGGTCAAAAAACGGAAAACGGTGAATGACCACTATTGGTGCATTAGCCTAGGAGTAGAATGATTCTCGTGTGGACCCAGAACGGCCAATTATAAAAATGGTGGCCTGAAAAGGATGGAGTGATAGGCCAGATGCAGTCATTGGCCGGATAGGTCTTGTTCACACCACTCGGGTTCACTTTTGGGTGCCATTGGGTTAACCGATTTGTGTGCATTCGTAAGCAAAATAGGATATTTTGATGCTCAAATTAGGGAGTCTCAACTATCCAGTTAGGCGGTTTGACTTACTTGCCTCTTTGGGAATATGCAACCAATTATTTACAGGGAACAAAATTACGAAACAACTTGCATTCTTCATCATTTCCACTACTCCATCATCTCTGACAAATATTGCACAGATTTCAAGCCACTCTTTCTGGCCGAGTCAGGTTCTCCATTTTTCTACCACTCAAATATGGGTGTCAAGATTAGGGTTGTGTTGGGGTTTAGGCACGTGCACTTTAGGGAGTTTACCGCAAAGAGCTTGCCATGATTTTCCTTTCCTTTCTGGTGCACACTTGGCAAGGATGAGTACTTCTTACTTGCCTGGTGAACAAGCTCGAGCGCCTCTTGTCTGCCTTATGAGACAAAGTGAAGATACAGATTAATCATCCCATATTCTGCACCAGAAGCTCGATGGTTGCCACTGAGCAGACAACTGAGAAAATAATAATCTTCTACATACAAACAAAGGAAGCAAAATTTGCGGCCCTGCCCGCCGCCGCCACAGTAGCTAGCTAGTTGAATCTGGCTGCCGTAAACTTACCTAATCTGTGGGCTGGGCCTTCCCCTCGTATTCCCCACTTACCCTGAATCGGGAAAGATGAAATCATTGGAATACAAAAATCTGTGCGAGGGGCCTTACACCTTGGCCCCAGGTGTGCAGGTGCTTAAGTTACATACTAGCTTACTCGGACATTGATGGCCCAACCGCCCACGCTCAGAGTTGACATTTGTTTTTTCCCCCTCTTACAGTGAAAATGAACAAGATCTGCGGGCAGGCTGACACTCACCGGGCGGGCTGTGCTTCCAACTTCACGTCACCCCACGTACATAAGCAGCCTAGCAGCTACCTTAGGGCCACTTCACACGTGAGCCAAGAGCCGTGACCATGAAATTGTGACAGCCCAAAACAAAGTGTCCAAAGGCCGTCGCAAGACACTTCCAAACTCAGGTGGTGTGGTCCACTGAACGGGGAGTTTATGGATTGACTCAGATTTTTACCCCTCTTTTCACATGTCATTCGGTGGTTGTCTATGCTCATCTGGTTGATGCCTGAGCTTAGTAACTCAATTCGGTGAAATCCTAATTTTTTTTTGGCTTCCCGGTCATTTTTCCTAAGTTTTTATAAGTAATCGTTTACAAAATTGACAAATAAAATAAGAACTCGGTTCACATACTAAATTTAAGGCAATTTGCACACTAATTCAACTTTGATTACTACGTATGATAAAAGATAATTTCAAATCATATTTTGAAAGAAATCAGAAGTATTCAATTATGAAAACATGAAACACCCTCAATAATACATGAAAACAACAACCAAAAACATCAAATAGGCACTCAAAAATATGAAATCAGCACCCTTAAACATCAAATGAACATTGCAAAACATTAAAACAACACTTAACAAAGGGATGGGGATGATAGCTTCGGTGCAGTCCCGCCGCGGCACCGCGTACGTAAACCGTGTACGGTAAGGTGTGGGAGAACCGGTTATAACCGGAGATTCCCTCCGGCGACCCAGCTAAGAACCGGTGGGAGATGGTGTGGGGCAGCTAATATCCTCCCACTCTTGAATAGGAAGGGATGAAAAATTGTCATCAACTTTACAAAAGCAGTTGATTTCCTATACACTTAATTTTTCCTTCGGTTATATGGCCTAAAATACTAAAATTAAACCGGTAATTTATCAATTTCACTCGGCTGATTTTACATTGACCGTCAGATCTCCCCGTTCACTGGTGTGGTCACCGGCCCTCAAGTGTAGTGTGAAGTGAAGTCATATGTGAACGGGCCCTCACCCAAATGCTATATCAATGAATTTCTACTCATGTGGGGTCCTCACACATGATAAAATATAATAAATCAACGGTTGTGAGCGTTCGGAGTGCCATGGTCTCCCGGTTTTGTGTTAGGCCTACCTCCAAGAGGTGGTTTTTGGAAAATAGTCCAAGTGATCATGAAACATGATCCATTTGATGTCATGTAGGAATCCATGTAGACTTTACAACCATCTTGCATTCTCATACTTCGTTGGTCCCTCAAAGCGTAGTGTGAAGCGAACTTGGACCGGCTCCACCTTTTCCACCAATGAGAGTGCTTGGAGTGCCATGGTCTCAGGCCCTCAGTCTCATGTGTGAAGTGGCCCTAAGATCTCTCATTTGTCAAAAAAGGCCGAGACCATCCAAGTTCACTTCACACTAGAAGGTGAAGGCCCTAAAGCCCCAAAAAACCTACATGGCAATTGTATATAAAGGTAATGCAATGAGCCCTCACTAAGTCTCTTAGCGCTTTAACGGTAAACTACGTTGATTATGGTAAAAATCCTAGGATGAAAGAGGTTTGACCGGGGTAGAGGAGATATTACATTGTACAACAGAATAGAATCCCCTTTTCAGTTTGGTCCCTCTAAGTCTATGGTGACCAATGTAGAGGGAAATGTGGTGTTGAGCATCATGCTTCCTCTCCCTTCAATATAGCGGTGTTAAAACTTGGATATGGTGGCAACAGTGGAGATGCTCTTAGATGAGTAAGATAGTTGGGTACATCCATTAACAAATTGAGTGCATCCATAACAAACATTTTGACAAATTCATCTTCTTGTTATGGAGAAGAGGATAAACAATTCTTTAAAATAAATATTTGAAGAACATATCCATTTAGAGGCCAACGCAATTAAGTTCATATTTTATGAAGCCTCCCTTGATTTGGATATGGATGATAAAAGTCAAAAGTCGGAATGCTCTTAAATCCTAGCTGTATATAGATTATATGTTGCATGCAAAATGGATTTGTGTCCATCCGGGGGTAAACTCTTCATTTTTCACTCATGCAAGTCATGTGGTAGACATAGGAAATCAATTGGACTCAAAGTACACCTAGACCTATACATAATGAAACTATATACATGTGGTTTTATCAACGGGTCTCACTATAGAAATGATAAAAGCTAACCTTAGATGTATGAACCACGTACTTTGCCATCATACCAACATGATCTAGAATGGTATTGACCCAATTAATAACCCATGTATATAAAAGATTCTCTCACCTTGAGATACCAACTAACTATCAATGTTTGACCGATTTCACAATTTTGATACACATGGGTAGGTTTCTTGATGTCATTATTGATTACCATGTCTCCACCTATATACCGGTCTAACTTAGGTTCCAACCAATCACATGATGACACGTGGCACCCTCTTTTTGGCCAAGCAACCGATTTTACATCTAATTTGACCCTGTAGGGAGGATATTTCACCTGTGTGGGAAGAAAGCTCACAACAGACTGTAAGTACGGCAAGGACATCGATATGCATATGTACATTCACAAGCTTTTTAGTTTTATTTTCTGTCCACATGACTTAAGCCACTGCCAGTGACTGAGCCATGCAAATTTCAACACATAAGTTAGACCAAGCAGTTTGAGGCAAAGACATCAAACTGGCCAGGCCATGGCCACATGATTCCTTATAATCTGAGTCACGGTGATCACCACTTGAATGATTTTGTAAGTTATCACTTCAGCAGAGTCCACTTCTGATGCATATCTGCGAGCTTTCCTGCCATTCGAGTCAAGGCTGCTGCCGTTTGTTTCTGAATCATCGCGAGCAAGTAAGTAGGTGAGTCCAGTTAGCCCTGGATTTTGAGAGCTTTTGAGAGAGAGAGAGAGGCTGCATGGTCAAAGCCTGCAACTATATTATTCCCCATAATTTGAAGGTGTCCTGGGATTTTGTTAAACAGTCGCCGTAAAAACAAAAAAAAAGTAGGTGATTTCATGAGTGGGCTTGAGTGTGTGGACAAAACCACACACACTTGACTCACGAAGAATCTGCCTCAGGGCTCCTGAAGCCTCGTGACTCGACTGACCTCAGATCATTTTTTTGATCATGTCTTTGTAATGTAGATGGTGCTAAAACTGTATAAAGCGGTGAGCAGATATACCGTTATTGGGTTGTGAGGTTTTGGTTGGTTCTCACGAGCAAATTGACATTGGATTCTAACGCACCAAAGTACGCCTTTTGTGAACTCCGTATGCAAAAGTTATAAAGAGTTCAAAGTTTTATTGGAAGATGGTCCAAAATTAACATGATAGTTTGATTTGAAAGTTGTGGACTTTTTAAAAATCAGTGTGCACTTATTGTGCAAGATAACAAGGTGTTGGTTAGGGGGTGAGGTATTGGTTTTAGCGCCATCTACGTTGTGTTAGTTATGATTTCATTAACTGGACATATGTAAAGATAAATGTGTTCAAGGACCCAGAGTAAGAAGACTTCCAACCTTAGCCTATGAGCGTGAAATGTGGATTCTAGGGCTATGGCCTAGCGACATCCTTTAAAAGTCAACAACATCCATCATATCTTAGGTGGTTGAACCCTCATTGATGAAGAATTGACAGGCTATAGCCCTTTCGACATAACATTACTCATCCAATTGGGTCAGTTCACTGGACCTTGGAATAAAGTAATTATGTTCTATGGGCCCTCCCAAATAAAGTAGGAAAATATTCGGTTATTGTGTATACACACGGGCTGACATTTGGAAATTTGAGTGGAGTTATATCCTGGGACTTGTTCATGGGAAGCACTATCCCAATTCACTCTTCATACCACACGTCAATTTTTCCCTATTATTTAAGTTTGTTCCCATGGAGATGAGAGAGTGAAGGCCCTTGTCAGATGCTAAAGAAGAAATTGGACTCCTCTATATGGGGCCAAAGCATGGTAAAGTGAACAAGAAAAGTGGTCCGCCCTTCAATTGTGATATGATAAGGGAAGTAGGATCAATTCTATTAATATACAAAATGTCATTCCGAGATCATGAAACCCTCCAATGGGTTTGCACCAAATATGGTTGAGTACTATTATGGGAAGTGGTTCCAGTCACATTCAATAAATAGCAACTTCTCTTGAGTCAACCACACCTACTATATAAGAGGTTGACAATTAACCCTTAAAGGTCAAAAGGGGGGTGAGAGGGCCTCTCCCATCAGCCTATGTTTACCCCATTTTAGACCTCCATGTAATTCTTTCAGTGCGATCGGCATATATATTTAGATATGGAATTTTGAGATACACATTTTGGGGAATTTTTTTTGCAATTCCGACATGTTTTGACGCTATCTTATGGTCAAATAGTTGAGGTCAACGAGGCCCTGAGAGGGCCTCTCCGTCGTTTAAGGGTTAAGCATTTTGTAGAATTCTTGCATAGCTTCATAGAGTTGGGCAATCAACTTCAGTTCAGATGATGTTTAAGTGTATTTCTTCCATGATCGATTCTTGAGGAGTTGGTTGATTCATACCACCTTTCCCACAATACAAAGTGTAACTTGTTTGATTAGGCATTTGTGTGAGATTATTGGTTTTGTCTTGAGTGACAATATTCTCCAAAGAGCAGTGCTCTGGACCAATTTGTGGGAGCTTTGTGTATTTGTGAGTGTGTTGATTGCGTTTGATGCATAAAGGAATGAGAAATCAGTGGAGTGAGAAATTGGTTGAGTAAGGAGTTGTTTACACCATGGATCATGAAGTTGTCCCAAGGCCCTGAAAAATTTGTGATTGGCTGTTGAACTCGTCCCAGGACCACTTCGGTTTACACCAAGGAAAAAAAATGTCAGAGTAACCATGGAGCTCGAGGACCCCAAAAGACATATTTTAATGCCTACATCATCCATTGACATGGTCCAACGAGTTTTGCAGTGGGAGAGGCAAAAGAGGTGCTCTAAAAGGCAAGGGCCCATGGCATAGAAATATTGTTATAATTTTATTTTTTATTTTTATTTTTTGGGGGGGGGAGGGGAAGAGAAGATGAAGACAAGAGAAGACAAGTGAAGACAAGTGAATGGTCAAACTTGTTTTTTCTTTTTCTTTTTTCAAAACTGCCCTTTTTGGACATATATTTTTTAAAAATCAACACATTCACTTTTTGGTGCATGGTCATTCCTCTTGGTCCACATTCGATTTGCACCTAGTGAGGGGCCCAAAGGCTTTGTAAATGGATTTTTTTAAGAAGTTGGACCATGGAAGTTGGACCATGAAGCCGGACCATGGAAATGGCCATCTTCCATGGTCCGACTTCATGGTCCATGATGTAAACCGGCCCTTAGTAAGCAAGAAATTCTTGGTTATAAGCAAGCAGAATTCTTTTATGTATAATATGCATGAGAGGCAATAAGTGTCACATAGCCTGATATCAAAGGGGTTAGAACGAACTGAATGATTCCATTAGTATTTGAATATCGAAGGATATTCGTTGTGAGATAATTGAGCCAAAAGACATACCAAAGGTTAGGAGTTGTGCATGCCTCACAAGAGATCATATCTACCTTAATGTGAAGGTGGCACCTACAATTCCTTGAAGACCTTGTGTCTTGGTTGTGAGTCAATAACTCTAATTGTGTGTGTTGAATTATTGCAAATGATACTTGATCGTGCATTCAACAAAATGTGGTTACTCATGAGAGATGCCAACCGAAAGATGGGTTCTTGAATATTGAGGAAATATCCAAATAAATCTATTGCATTGAGGAGAATCGAGACGAATCAAGTGTTGTTTGGAGGAATCGTACAAAATGAATTAATTTTGAAAGGGCAATGATTGAGGTTGCATGGAGAGTTCAAGGTTGTATGCATTTAAGAGCCCTCCTTTCCAAAGAAAAGCACTACCACCCCTACCATGTTTTAAGGGGAAACTCCTTTCGAGTAAAATAGGATAACAAGCTCACATTCATGTAAGTGATAACACCAACTTCTTCTTCTTCTTCTTCGTCTTCTTCTTCTTGCATGATGAGTTTCACTGAGATCCTTACCATCATAGGTCATTTGCACCTCAAAAAGTGCAAAATCTATCATGTCATTCTAGATATTGTATAATATGTGGCCCTGTTGTGGGCACTTCCAATTCCACCAACAATTTTGACCGTCAGTTCAAACCAACAATTGTCTCATCCAATCAACGACTACAAATCACAACCATTGTCATCTCAAGGTTCCAATTCAGAATTGAAACATAAAAGCGTTTCAAGTGATGAACAATAAACTCACAGATGAGCAAACATACATGTCATCCATCCAACAAAACAACTTGAAATGGCAAAAACCCACATACCTTCATCCCTAGACCATGAATATCGAATCACCGTCATTGTCACGGATGACTTGATTCTTACACCTTCATCTAAACATGGAATGGGCACCGTTAATAAAATAGAACGTTATTTCATTCTATCACTTGTTGGGGGAAGTTCATTCGTACGGATGGTCATATATGTTTCCATATAATATAAAACCACGGCCGGTCGGTCCTTTTTAAAGGGTTAACTTAAGAGAGCGGATGGATGGAAGTAAGATAGAAAGATAATAAGAAGCTGTGGTTGATTTGCAGAAGGAGTGTGTCAGTCCACAAAGGATCAAGCGAATCAGATCTCTGCGGTTTCTGTTCCATCACATGAGTTGCACAACTTCTAAGTTTCTGCAGTTGAATGAATGGGGGATCGAGACTCGCTGATGCAATGATGCACAATTAGATATGTGGCCACTATTCTGGTAATATAATATCTTTGTAAGTATGTGGTAGTGGTACTTACCTGCTAGGAATTAGCTGGGGAAGAGTGTGATTTACTAATGTGGATGTTCAGTTCAGACTCCAGGGCCGGTTTACACCATGGACCGTGAAGTCGGACCGTGGAAGATGACCTTTTCCCATGGTCCAATTTCTTTAAAAAATCAATTTACAAAACCTTTATAAAGCAAAGAGACCTTTAGATTGGATACCGGGCCTCAAATTAGAGTAAGAAATTGGAATGAGCCACGAAGGTGATTATGGAAACTTGGCAACAAATGCATTGAACAGACCAGTGTAGGAGGTTCTCTTATTTCAGACCGAGGGTCAGTCTACACCATGGACCATGAAGTCGGACCATGGAAGATGGCCTTTTCCATGATCCGACTTGATGGTCCAATTTCTTAGAAAATCCATTTACAAAGCCTTTGGGCCCCTCACTAGGTGTAAACTGAATGTGGACCAAGAGGAATGACCATGCACCAAAAAGTGAACGTGCTGATTTTTTTCTAATATATGTCCAAAAATGATAGTTTTGAAAAAAAAAATTCAAGTTTGACCATTCTCTTATGTTCTCATGTCTTCGTCTTCTCTTCCCCCCAAAAAAAGTTCATTGAAATTTTATTATAACAACATTTCTCTACCATGGGCCCTTGGCTTTTCTACCAGAGCACCTTTTTTGCCTCTCTCACCGCAAAACCCTTTGGACCATGTCAATGAATAATGTAGGCCTTAAAATACGTCTTTTGGGGACCTCGAACTCCATGGTCACTCTGACATTTTTTTTTCCTTCGTGTAAACCGAAGTGGTCCCGGGACGAGTTCAACAACCAATCATAGATTTTACAGGGCCTTGGGACGACTTCATGGTCCATGATGTAAACGGCCCCTTAGTTGTGGTTCTCGCATACTTACAAATGTTTGGTTCATAAGGTAACATAACTTACTTACGTGGCACCTCTTCTTAATCAGACACTTATAGTTAAAGAGGTCTAGGGTGGATGGTGCTAATATACCCTCAGGTCATGAAACCTCCTGTCAATTGCCAACAATGATCATTTATTAAGAATTGAATCAAATGATAATAGCTTTGTTCATTGCATCATCATCACCAAACTACCTTTCACAAAAAGCTCAAACTATATTTATGAACTATTTTCGAATGATATCCCTTTTATAATGCCCGAATGAATGTTGTAAGCTTTATTCTAAGGACCAACCGTATAGATTTGTGTATCAATCTTTTATGAACAACTTTGTTTTAGAAGTTTTCTCTTTCATATCGAGGTGATATACTTTTTTAAATAGTGAATTTTGATATCTGCTTGAAACTCTTAGGTGTTTAGGGGTTACTATGACAACTTTTGTGATTCACATTTGCTTACTGAATGTTTAAGTTGATCCAATGATACATGATGTCTAGGGAGTTGGAAGTGCTCGCCCACCATAACATGGGATTCCGGTTTACATCAAGTACACTAAACAATTGATTTAGGGAGGCATTAAAGTTGGTGTGCCATGTTAGTTAGAGTGGTCTTTGTGACTTGTCATGTAGCACCAAGTGTTATGCGACACCCTCTACACTTGCTACTTATTGATTGCAAGACAATCAATGTGGGTCAATGATGGATAGTGTGGGGCCACACTAAATAAATGGTTTACTATATAATGGGGAGTGCATTATAAACTTGCCCCTCCTGAGTTTATTGTTATTCCAACTAGGTCCACTAGACTTAGACTTTCAGTTAGGGGTCCATCTAGCTCAAACATATAAATGTTGGGGCTATGCGATGTTTCTCTATTTTCATCCTCCCCGATGGTAGATGTCATGAAACCTTACCCACTCAAGGTAGATGACGTTAAACCCAACAACCCACCCAAAACCAACAACTTAAAATCTTACATAGTAAGTACATATTGTATTTGAGAATTTCCACCACCTTAACAAAAAGCTCCCATATTGCTTTTGGGTCATTGCCAATACCAAGAATTCAATTGATGAAAAAATTATCTATAAACACCTAATGTTGCTTCCAAAATCAAATACACAAGGACAAGAACCCAAAAGGAGGTAGGGACAATGTGAACTACACAAAAAAAAATGAGGAAAGGAGGAGTTTTGAGCACCTTTGCAATTTCAACAAACTTTTTGCTAGCCTTTGCGACAAGACCTAACTTCTTAAGTCACCTAATGCATGCAATCAATACCTACATCAAATCACTCACATCAACCATCCACATTCCCTTTGATCAACCTCCACAAAGAAGTGTGGCCCGTTCCTCTTGCAACCCTAAGTAAAAATTAGCCTTGTTCGCAGCTCAATGACCCCTTCCAAAACCCAAATATTGCCTCTTCCATACATGCATGAATGAAATAAGGAAATGAGAAAATGATTCATCCTAGTTTCGTCTAATATTAAATACTATCTCATAAAGTCTAGTGACACTACCATACAAGTACAAATGTTGCATATTTTCTAGAGGTCCTTCATACATGTACATAACTATGAGCTACAATTTATGTAGCATACATATACATAGTACAACAAAGTTCAAATCAATGCCCCTTTTGTTGCATTCACGTCAACTCATACATGTTATGAAAGGTGCACCCCCAGGGATATTAGCAAATGGAAACTCTTACCAAATACCATGTACTCTTAAAACCCCTAAAGGCCCAAGCCCAGTTTCCCCAAAATTGTCATAAAGCTACCATCCCAATTTAGAAAATTAAAGAAGAAAATTTGTACATCTAATATTGATTTTGACCGTACGGATGGTGTATCTACCTCTTATGATTATTTATTTAAACATTCATCCATCCATGTGTCCCAATTCATAAGATATTAGCATATATGTGTACACTTTGTATGGATGGCTAGAGGTGGTGGCCCAACTTTAGTCTACAATGCTTGCTTTAATAGCCTTTATTCCCCACTTATATCTCCGACTATGCACTAGCTTACATGGTGATGGCATGCCCGGCAAGTGCGCCACCCACATGGCCCTATGGCAAAGGCTAAACTTGATATTATTTATCCGGCACAATCTACTTGGAAATTCATAACATTATTCAAATCCATAACAGTGTTATGTGGGATTGACAATATTATGTAGAATATTCCTCACATTTAGTCTGAATGATGGAATATTTTGCATAATATTGTTAATCCCACATAACATTGTTATGGATGTGAATAATGTCATGTTTCCAATAAGCAAACCCATATTGATATTTCAATTGTCGGTTCACTTGCATAATGAAACGTACACATGCTAATGGGGAGGCCATGTAGGGTCATGAACTGATAGTTTCACTGGTGGTAGCCACCATCTTGTTTTTTTAGGGGGACATTATCTCTAGTGAACTATAGCTAGGAATGGGGGTTTGCCTCCCCTCCATACTACTAGTTCTTGGTGGGAAGAAAACGCAACCCTTGATTTCGGGAGCCAATGAGAACGCAATGTAGGGACTTACATGTTTAAAATTAATTTTCTAATCAATTTGTTTACTAATCAACTTCGAGGTGTGTGGGACCTTGCGGCTCTTCAACCCACCACATGTCACGAAACTAATGAAAACATATTGGCTCCTTTGCACATGTAGTGTGATTGGAAGTTTAAAACATCCGGTTTCACCTCTTTAGTTTGGCTTTATATGAAAACCTCCGGTTCAGCCATGGTGGCCTCCATTCGAGTGACTGCTCATTTTGTGAGGGTGACCGAACATAAAAAGATAATTATGCCCAAAGATTTCCCGGCCCCATGTAGTTGCAGCACCCTACTACTAAATAATGTTACAAAGATACGATGGTGAACGGTCCAAAATTAAAGTAGAAAACCGGAAAATGGTGAATGACCACTACTTGTGCACTAGACTAGGAGTAGAATGATTCTCGTATGGACCCAAAATGATTAATTATGAAAGTGGTGGTCCAAAAAGGATGCAATGATTGGCTGGATAGGTTTTGTTTCACACCACTTAGAATCGCTTATGGGTGCCATTGAGTTAACTCTTTTGTGTGCAGTGTGGGGTATTCTGACTCACAAAGTAGGGAGACTCTACCGTACAAGTAGGGGATTTTACTTACTTACCTCTTTGAAATAAAAACGTAACTAATTATTTACCAAGAAATAAAACTACAAAATAAAACTACATCTTGCATTCCTCAACCTTTCCTCTATCCTGGAAAATATTGCACAAATTTCACGCCACTATTTCTGGGCCGAATCAGCTCATTTTTCACCATTTTCCGCAATTCTACTTTATGTCATCGCTGTAGGCTACCAAGACACCCTATATTCTCAGTATTGATGAATGGCAATCTGGCTCCCTCATTCTATCCGGAGTGACCAGGTGCTGCATTATTTGCGAGAGATATTCAGGACTGTAAGGTACCTCTATTATAAGCCCCAATTAGACCTAATAGCATCTTATCGATCCTTAAATCAGTTAATCAATGTCGCTCCCACAGCAGTAATTATCCTGTAATTAAGTACGACTAGCTTGATCTTCTCCTCCACATAATTAACATAATCAGTCACCAGTGACCTTCTAATGCACTCACTCCGAAGCTGTCTGTAAGTCTGCCTTTTAGAATCGAAGTTAATGATCTGGTTTAATTAGTAGAAGATGGAGATTAATGGATCAAAGTACCCGGGAAGCAACTTCTGGGCCAACCTCCCCGGATCAGGCAGATCGAGATTCCTCCTCATATGAAGGTGAAAATCGGAATTGCCACACCCGTTTCGGATACTATAAGTATAGTACTTTGATGAGTCTATGTATATATATATAGTGCGAGTCCGATGATCGGTCACTAGGGTATAATGTAGATAAAATGGTGATTGTTCTTCTCAAATCTGGCGGCATCGCATTCATCTTCTTATTCTTGGAATTTCCTTTATATAACTTACCAATCAATGCTCATAATTCCCACTGTAAAACCCCCAAAACTCTTTACCATTTCTTTTAACCATTACCAAAACATCCCCAAACTTTTCCCTCACACCCTTCCGAGTTTTGGCACCCTTGAATTGGGGTTAGAGTTTCCAATATACTCTAGTGGGACCCATTTGAATGAGTTAACAATAGACCCATGACTTGAGGATTCCATTTCCCGGCACTTATTATGGGGGGTGCGGTAAAAGCTTGCACCTTATGAATTCGTCGTCGATACATTTTAAAAATTAGTTCACTAGACTAATTCAGGGTCTCCGATTCCAATTCAGGTGTTAACTTGGTTGAATATAATAATATCCGAGTTGTACATAGCAATCAATATTTTTCACCCTCCCCCTCAGAAGGTGCTACGGAAAAGCACCCTTGAGTTTAGCTAGGGATATGCAAGTATTGTTGTGGTTGTAATTTCATTCCAAAGGGGGGAAGTATGGGCTGGGGTGAAACAACCCGTACACTGGCTCCTTGGAGGCAAGGGTTTAGGCATCCAACAAGGAACGAGTGTATGGGTCGGTTCACCCAAATCGGGAAGTATGGGCCACTGTGAAAGAATTAGTGAATCACAAAGCAAGGGATATCCATGGGTTGAAATTTGAGTTTTCAAAATCGGTAGCCAATGATCTATGTGAGTCAATCACAAAATTATGCAATCATGTAGCAAGATAGGGATTTCTATCCTTGTGGACCACCCAACATTATTGAAGGGATCTTTAAATCCGGAGAGAGAATTTTCCCGAGGAACTCTAAGACCATTATATTAGCACAAGATTTGCAAACTATATGTCTCCGTTCTAGAAAAATTAACAAGTTGGTGGGTGGATGTGAGCCCAAAAGGGTGCCCACATTTAGTCTTAGACCCTTGAAACGTTAGTTGATGCACTTTGAAGTAGCATGTTACTTCACAAAAATATAAAAAGAGGGAAATGTTAGTCTTAGAAGTACCATGTTGTAAGAGGCTAGGATGTGAGTTGTTATTGTGTTTTTACCTTCGGAAGGATTTGAGTGAATGAGGATAGGTAAGGAGAACTTGGATTGAGTAGTTAGTGAGTAGGCTAGTACAAATGGATGGAGACAACCAAAGTGACTCAAGGGGCAAGTGCATTCGAATTGGGATGAATGGAGGATCACATGGAGCGCACAAGTGGACCACCTCATCATGGCCACTTAATGGGGAAGGTCCAAGGAAGAATGCAAGGTGGAGGATAAGCAAATTCTCAAAGCACCAATCAAATCACGAGTTAAGCATCGTGGTTTGAATTAAGTGGTGAGCGACGATTTGGGAAAGTAAGGGGAGAAAGTTATGGCGGCGGAAAGCGAAGGAGGCTAAGTTTGGGTTGAAGCATCCCAAGTTTGGTAAAGTGTGGTAGGTAGAAAGCCAAGGCTAGTTAAATGTTCGAATTAGGATCCTTGTTGATCATTTGAGGGAGGAAGGCTTAGAAGATAGGATTGGCGCCTACTAAGTAGGAGGAAATCTCAAGGGCTTATCGTGAGCCTTGAGGGTGCTCACCCCCTCAAGCTTACTATATAATCCCTCATTCTTCCCTCACTCATCCTCTCTTTCCTTTGTGCTCCAAGGCACCCCACGAGTTATAAGTGTGGGTGTGGGAAGCCATATTGGAGCACATGTGTGTGCTTAGTTTTTAGTTTGAGAGCCAAGGCTTGTTAGCCTTGAAGAGGGCTTGACCTCTTGGTAGAATTAGTGTTGACGTGAAGGATTTTAAAGTTAATTCATGATTCCAATTTGTGGTACTTAAAGTTCATGTTTTGAATACACGTGGTTGCAAGTTCCATGTTTAAGAGTTGAGCACTTGAGGTTGTGATGAGTGCAAAAATATACTTGTGTGGATTAGTTAGTCTTAGTGAAGTTAGGAAATTCTCTCTCCCCCTCTCCTCTCTAGGATTTTAGGATTTTAGGATTAGAGAAGAATTGTGTGATTAGAAAGGGGTTGTTAGTAGAATTAGGAAAATTAGGTAGGAAGATTAGTTAAGGGCTTGAATAATTAGTGAGGTAGTTGGGGATTACAACTACAAAGTTGTGGGTTCATGAAGGAGCTGGATTTATGAAGGGGCTGGGTTTGTTTAGTTAGAAAGTAAAGAGCTGGGTTTATGAAGGACCTGGGTTTGTTTAGTTAGAAGCTAAGGAGCTGGGTTCATGAAGGAGCTGGGTTTATGAAGGAGCTGGGTTTGTTTAGTTAGAAGCTAAGAAGCTGGGTTTATGAAGGAGCTGGGTTTATGAAGGAGCTGGGTTTATAAAGGAGCTGGGTTTGTTTAGTTAGAAGCTAAGAAGCTGGGTTTACGAAGGAGCTGGGTTTGTTTAGTTAGAAGCTAAGGAGTTGGGTTCATGAAGGAGTTGGGTTTATGAAGGAGCTAGGTTTATGTAATTAGAAAGTAAAGAGATGGGTTCATGAAGGAGCTTAGTAGATAGCCTACTTAATTAGCTCATAGACAAGTAGTTAGTTACATTATGCTAGTTAGTGTTATGTGTGGCTTTCACAAGTAAATGTATTTGAGATTGACTATAGAGAATAGTGTTTTTTAACACTTGCATCCTCTCTTTAAAAATAAACCACGTGCACAAATTAATGGAGAATGTGGAGCACTCTCGCGATGGCAAGACAAAGGAAGCAAAGACCAAAGTTAAATCCAAGACCACTTGAAGGGTGAACCTTGCACTATGGACTCATCCAAGTCCAAATCCAATACCGCGGAGGAATGTGAGCCCAAACCCACTACTCGGACTACGGACGCTTAAGGGTGGGGGGTTTGGCCTCACATAATTGGTGCGTCTGCCGGGAGCGAAGCGGAAGGTAGTTACAAGACTTGGAGGCGACTAGGAGACTTGGAGGCAACTAGGAAAAATTGGAGACACAAACTTGAGAGAAGGGAAGGAGCACCCGAAACTCGGTAAGTATTCTCTCTTTGGGTTACATTTGAATTCATTGTATTTCAACTATTCCTTGGAATGAATTGCATTGTCAATTACGCAAATTCATTTTTGAGGAAGGAGCGCGGCGAAGGTACGTCCTCAACCTTTTTGGGGATTTGCTAAGAACTTAAAAGGAACCTATAACCGAGTAGCTCATTAAAACATTAGAGGGTAAATTCACCTTAGGACATTGAACTTTGACACTCACCTCGGGGTGAGTCTCAAAGTTTTGGGAGTTGTCATTTCATGCTCTAGATTAAATTAATATTTCACAAAGTTTATGGTGTTGTTACATTGAGTCACGATTGAGGGGAGTGCTAACTCACAGGGGGATGCGATTGCTCAAGGTATGTTTATTTCTTCAAAGTGAACTCATTAACTAATTAAGGAATGCCTTTTGTACTCGTGATTGTTGTTATCCGTTGTAGAGGGTAATTCCCGAATTGTGGATGGTGTGAGAAGTTGAAGGGTGAAGCCTCGACTTTTAACATAATCTACTCGGAAGGTCACCCCCTCACAATCGGTATTGTGGTGAGTGTTAATTTGCGGGAAGGTGCGGAGGTGATGCTCCGACTTAACCAAAAAATTAACATGAACATGCCTATCCCCTATTGGGATTCTTTCACCTAAGTGGGCTTGCAGGTTCTTTTCCTCACCTCCTAAAAAAAATTATAACCACACCAAGACAAGTGAAAATATTAAGAGGGGAATTGCTAGGATTATGTGTGGTCAAGTGAGGGTCGATCGATTCTTATGGAATGCAAGGTAGGACTCGCTCACAAAAACCAAGTTTGATAGTAGGACTAGAGAAATCTACTCGAAAGAGGCGGTCCTCTAAAATCAGTGATAGAGTAGAACAAGATAATGTTAGAATAGAGAGTTGTTTGAACGTCGAACCTAGGACTAGGTCAATTCTAGACACCTTAGAACTTGGAGCTCAACTTGAAGAGGAGATCACTCCCTCCAAATTGAGTGGTGAAACTTCTTCGGAAAATTACACACTTAGAGAAGAATTCCCGGTAGAAGTTGATAGGGGATTGTTGAATAGTTCACCGGTCACCATGGCCGAGGAACGGGGGATGGATCCACCACCCATACCCCCAATTCCGCCCATACCTCCTATACCTCCAATAGACCCATTGGTTAGGCCAAGAGGCCTACCAATTGTGGTTCCACAAAATTTAGCGGCGATGGATATGCCATCTCATCTCCCTAAATTTTATGGGACCAAGGATGAGGACCCCTCTCGGCACATGGAACGGTATATCGAACGGTTGGCTAGCTTCCTCATAACCGACCCGGGTTATTGGTTAGTGTGGTTTCCTACCACTCTAGAGGGGGAAGCCTATGAATGGTATCGGGATCATGCCGAGGGACATTTTAGGGGATGGGAACAATTACAAAGGGAGTTTCTTAACGAATTTAGGCCGGAAGTGGGTCAAAGTACCGCATTAAGGGCATTGTCGTCATTGAAGCAAGGAAGGGAGGAAGAAATTTCGGCTTACATTAGGAGGTTTGATTTAGTGTGCACTAGATTTGTGGGTACCATGCTCAACGACGACACGCTAAAGCAATTTTTCATTCAAGGGTTTTTTAAGTCCGGAACTATTAGGGGTGTTCTAGAAAGGAATCCCTTGACCTTGGCGGATGCCAAGCGTGCGGCTAGAGATATTGAAAACTTGGATAAAGATCACGAAAGGCTATGGAGAAGGGAGGATGAATTGATCCCACAATTCATCCCCATACGCCCTAGGGTGGTAGCGGTAGAACCCGCTAAGTATGAGAACCAAATTCCATATGCCATTGTGGACACCGGCCCCCGACCTTTAGCGGTTAGGGAACCGGCACCTCTTTTGGCACTACCGGCCCCTAGAACGGATCCACACTTGGAGGAGGTTGAGAGAAGACTAGGTGCTAGCCAACTAGGATTCCAAGAGGCTATGATAAAACAAATGCAAAGCCTCACGGATCAAATGTCATTAATGATCCGGAGTCAACAACCGGGGCCTCCACCCCCGGTTGAGTCGGGTAGGCATTCTTCCGGATTATGGTGTGTCCAATGTGGCCAACCGGGCCACACGCGTCAATTTTGTAGAAGTGGACAAAACCGTGACCAAAGAGGAAACGGTAACCCACCTCAACAAAATCAACGAGGTCAAGCGCCACCTCACTATGGAAATGGAAGCAATAGAGGACCACAACCTAGAGGGCAAGGTGGCCAAAATTTAGAGAAGAAGGAATTTCATCCCTTTTGTGGAAGGTGGCACGCTCAAGGACAATGTTGGTCCGAAGGTCAAGAGTTTAATTGTAGCAATTGTGGAGGAAGTCATCCCTCGGATACGTGTCGCCAACCGGACAAAATAATTAATGTCCCTTACCCGGTGGCTAATCCACAACAACAAGCAAGGGATAATATGCGAGGTGCTAGGCCACAAGGAGTACCGGCCAATGAACTTAGGCCACCTAACTTATACTATGACCATAGTAATGCTAGGCAAACTTTTCATCCACCGGCGGGCTTGCAAACTACAACCGGTTACATTCCAATACAAAATAGACAAGGAGTTCCACCTAATGGTAGTAACGGGAGACAAGCGCCTCCAACGGATCCGGGACCATCTAACTCCCAAGATGTTAGGTTCATGGATGGAGTGTTGGAGGCCACATGTGATGACATGCTTCCTCTCCCAACGAGAATTGGAGAGGAGCAAAGTCAATGGCCTCCTCACACCAATGCTATTACATATGAGTTAGTGAAGGGTAAGGGTGTGGTTGAAGAAGCACCTGCACTAGCGGTAACTACTAGGGCTAGGAGAGGGGATGCCCCGTTGGAGGTAGGAATAGGAGAGCAAGGAAATTACTCTTCGGATGAAGAGATTAATCTCTCCGAGTTGGATAGGGTAGCTAGAAGAGCTACTAAGGATGTGGAGAGGGAAAATATAATTTTACAAGATAGGGAGAGGACTAATGCGGTACATGACTTGGATAATAGCGGTGTGGGTGAATGGGAAGGACCGGGGGTTCCCGTAGACGAATTCGACGTAGTGGGTAATTCTAAGGTGGAAAGATCTACCGGGTACGACTTGTGGGCGGACCTTAGTACACTCAAGGCGGATATTACTTTCGGCCAACTATTGGAAATTTCACCCACGGCAAGGAAAACATTAAAGGAGGGAATGCCGGTACACAAGAGGATGAGGAAGGTGAAAGCTAAAATAGCCGCTAGGATCCAATCACAAGGTGGAAGAGACGTGAAAGCTATAGAAATAGAAGTTGTTATAGTAGATAAGGTGGTTCCTAATGTGCTAGTCGACGGAGGGAGTAGTCTAAATATACTACCGGAGGATACTATGAAAAAATTGGGACTTGGACTCACGGGGCCTTCACCTTTGGTCATAAATATGGCAAATCAAAGTTCGACTACGCCTTTGGGGATGATCAAGGATTGTAGAATGACTACGGGAGGCGAGGAGTACTTGGTCACCTTCCATGTCATTAAAATGCACTCCAACAAGGACACCTTCCCCATTTTGCTAGGTAGGCCTTGGTTGCGGATGGCGAATGCTATGGTCAATTGGGGTGGACCTAAACCATCCATCACTTATGGTCCGGAGGGTAATAGGGTCATAGTGTCCATTGGTTCATTAGAAGGATGGATGAAGAAGGAGATGTATTTGCCATTGGAGAAGGAAATTGATGACTTAAACGAGAATGAGATTGGCAAGGCATTGGTGGGAGTCGTCCATCCCGAAGGTCAAAGGGTTGTTATAGATTCGGGCTCGGGAAGTCTAGGTCCTAATTTTTACAATTATGGGGATAATGGGGATTATGCCCAATGGCTAAGGGAGTACCCCGAGTCCGAGGTTGATGTAATGGTTACATTTCACCAAGTAGGCTTAGGGAGTGAATTTCCTAGTGTTAGTTTAGGAGAGGGCTCATTGTTGGAGCCATGTGAGGTGCTCACCGAGGAAGAGTGGGTTAGCGGTGGGTTAACACCTTGGGTAGATGACGTGGAAGAGGGTGAGGTTAGTTTAATTCATGTAGATGGGACTCAAGAGGAGGATGTGATTATTGAGTCATCGAAATTGGAGGAGCCTTTACATTTCAAGACCACGTCTACGGGGATAGTTGTAGGTCAAGATGTGAAAGATTACCCCAATGTGCCTTCCGATTGGTATCGGAACAAAGAGGAACAAGCACATGTGTCGGAAGCGGATTGGCGGTACGTGGATGTGAAATTAAAGAATGGAAAAACCCGACAAATGAAGATGGGTTCCAAATTGGGGGAGAAAGAGGTTAGGGAGTATAGCAATTTGGTGGATGAGTTTAGTGATACTTTTGCATGGTCCTACGATGAGCTTAAGGGAATTCCTAGGGAAATGGTAGAGCACCGGATTCCTTTAATTCCGGGGGCGAGGCCAATTAGACAAAAGGAGAGGAGGATGAATCCTCAATTGCAATTGTTGGTGAAAGCGGAATTGGAAAGGTTATTGAAGGCCGGGTTTATCAAGCCGGTGGAAATCACGGATTGGGTTTCTCCTATGGTCTTAGTAAAGAAAAAAAATGGGAAATTAAGGGTTTGTGTCGACTATAGGAAATTGAATTCGTGCACACAAAAGGATCACTTCCCCTTACCTTTTATCACCTTGTTGCTTGAGGAGGTTGGAGGTCATTCGCGATATACCTTTATGGATGGGTATGCGGGTTATAATCAAATTTCCATAGCCCTCCAAGATATCCATAAAACGGCTTTTACTACACCTTGGGGTACTTTTGTGTGGGTAGTGATGCCATTTGGGTTATGTAATGCCCCGGCTACTTTCCAACGATTAGTAATGTATATCTTCACCGACTTGTTGTTCAAATCCATGACCGTCTTTGTGGACGATTTTAGCACACAAAGTAATGTGGACGATCACCTACATTGTGTTAGGGAGGCATTGGTTAGGTGTAGGAAGATGAGGTTAGCATTGAACCCGGATAAGACATTTTTGGGAGTGAATAAGGGAGTGTTGTTGGGTTATGTTGTTAGTGAGAAAGGTAGAGAACCCGATCCGGATAAGATTGCGGCCATAAGCGACTTGGCAACTCCAACCAATTCCAAGGGGATCTCTAAGTTGTTAGGACATGTGGGATGGTACCGGGAACTTATTCCTAATTTTTCAAAGATAGCGGTGCCCATTACCCATTTGCTCAAAAAGGATGTCAAATTCGAGTGGACGGATGCTTGTCAAAAAGCCTTTGAGGAATTGCGGGATAGGTTGAGCACCTATCCGGTGTTGATACCACCCAATTGGGGTAAACCTTTTCACGTCTATTGTGATGCTAGTAATGTGGCAATAGGGAGTGCGCTTTGTCAAGCAACGGGAGAAAAAGAGAAGGATCAACCTATAGCTTATGCGAGTAAGCAATTGACCCCCGCCGAAAGAAACTACTCTACAACGGAGAGGGAGTGCCTAGCCATGGTGTTTTCCGTTAAAAAGTTTAGGCATTACCTCATGTGCAACCCGGTTGTATTTTTTGTTGACCACATGGCTATCAAGTATCTAGTTAACAAGGCGGAGTTAAGTGGTAGGTTAGCTAGGTGGGTTTTGTTATTAGAAGAATTCGACTACACGGTGGAATATAAACCGGGTCGTATGCATTTACAAGCGGACCACTTGTCTAGGTTGTCGGAGGAGATAGGAAAAAATCCGGTAAATGATATGTTAGTAGATGATAGCCTCTTTGTGGTCACTTCTACACCGGAGTGGTATGCGGGCATAGTGGAATTTCTAACAACCCACAAGTTGCCCAAAGAGTGGACAAAAGAAGAGAGAAGGAAGGTGAGGGTAAATAGTAGGCAATTTGTTGTAGTGGGCCATAGGTTGTTTAGAAGGGGGTCCGATGGTATTTTACGACGATGCGTGTCAAAAACGGAGGTTGAAGCGATTTTAATCGCTTGCCACGATAGCGCTTGCGGCGGTCACTTCTCGGGTCAACTCACCGGGCAAAAAATACTTAGAGCGGGCTACTTTTGGCCTACACTATTTAAGGACGCCCATGACTATGTAAGGAAATGCGACGCTTGCCAACGGTATGCCCGAAACGACCTTAGAATGGAGATGCCTTTACATGTATCATTACCCTTAATTCCTTTCGAAAAATGGGGCATCGACTATGTGGGTGAGGTCCATCCCCAATCTTCAAAAGGAATGAAATATATTGTGGTGGCGACCGAGTACCTCACCAAGTGGGCGGAAGCCAAAGCGGTGAAGACCGACACGGCGGAACACGCGGCAACATTTATGTACGAAAACATAATTTCGCGGTTCGGGGTGCCGAAGATCCTAGTAAGCGATAGGGGTACTCACTTTTTGAATGACTTGATTCGAGAGATGACAGAGAAATTTAAAATTGATCACCGGAAGACTACTCCCTACCACCCACAAACCAATGGACAAACGGAAAGGGTTAACGGAATTTTGGTGAGTATACTACGCAAGACGGTTATAGACTCGAAGCGGGATTGGGATACGAAACTAACGGCGGCACTTTGGGCATACCGTACAACCTATAAGGTAACTACGCGTGCTACACCATTTTCCTTAGTCTATGGTCTTGAAACGACACTACCAATCGAATATGAAGTCGAGTCACTTAGGGTGGCCGTGAGTACGAGACTTACCGAAAGTCAATCCTTACGAAATCGACTAACCGATTTGGAAGCACTTGACGAAGGGAGGAGAATGGCGGCTCAACATATTGAGGCAATCCAAAGAAGGAGAAAGATTACTTTCGACAAACGACATAAGAGAAGGGCCCTAACACCGGGAATGATGGTCATGATTCAAGACGCACGAAAGCTTGAATTTCCGGCGAAATTCGATGCGGTATGGTTAGGACCTTACCTTGTCTATGAGGTCTTTCCTAATAATTCAATTCAATTGGAAACGTTGAATGGTGAGCTCTTTCCTACCCGTACATCGGGAAGTAGATGTAAGGAGTACCGAGCTTGACTAGGCAACTTACCCTTGGAGCAAGAGATGTTTGGATTCATCCCCCGATGGTCGCCAATTATGTGAGCCCAAAAGGGTGCCCATATTTAGTCTTAGACCCTTGAAACGTTAGTTGATGCACTTTGAAGTAGCATGTTACTTCACAAAAATATAAAAAGAGGGAAATGTTAGTCTTAGAAGTACCATGTTGTAAGAGGCTAGGATGTGAGTTGTTATTGTGTTTTTACCTTCGGAAGGATTTGAGTGAATGAGGATAGGTAAGGAGAACTTGGATTGAGTAGTTAGTGAGTAGGCTAGTACAAATGGATGGAGACAACCAAAGTGACTCAAGGGGCAAGTGCATTCGAATTGGGATGAATGGAGGATCACATGGAGCGCACAAGTGGACCACCTCATCATGGCCACTTAATGGGGAAGGTCCAAGGAAGAATGCAAGGTGGAGGATAAGCAAATTCTCAAAGCACCAATCAAATCACGAGTTAAGCATCGTGGTTTGAATTAAGTGGTGAGCGACGATTTGGGAAAGTAAGGGGAGAAAGTTATGGCGGCGGAAAGCGAAGGAGGCTAAGTTTGGGTTGAAGCATCCCAAGTTTGGTAAAGTGTGGTAGGTAGAAAGCCAAGGCTAGTTAAATGTTCGAATTAGGATCCTTGTTGATCATTTGAGGGAGGAAGGCTTAGAAGATAGGATTGGCGCCTACTAAGTAGGAGGAAATCTCAAGGGCTTATCGTGAGCCTTGAGGGTGCTCACCCCCTCAAGCTTACTATATAATCCCTCATTCTTCCCTCACTCATCCTCTCTTTCCTTTGTGCTCCAAGGCACCCCACGAGTTATAAGTGTGGGTGTGGGAAGCCATATTGGAGCACATGTGTGTGCTTAGTTTTTAGTTTGAGAGCCAAGGCTTGTTAGCCTTGAAGAGGGCTTGACCTCTTGGTAGAATTAGTGTTGACGTGAAGGATTTTAAAGTTAATTCATGATTCCAATTTGTGGTACTTAAAGTTCATGTTTTGAATACACGTGGTTGCAAGTTCCATGTTTAAGAGTTGAGCACTTGAGGTTGTGATGAGTGCAAAAATATACTTGTGTGGATTAGTTAGTCTTAGTGAAGTTAGGAAATTCTCTCTCCCCCTCTCCTCTCTAGGATTTTAGGATTTTAGGATTAGAGAAGAATTGTGTGATTAGAAAGGGGTTGTTAGTAGAATTAGGAAAATTAGGTAGGAAGATTAGTTAAGGGCTTGAATAATTAGTGAGGTAGTTGGGGATTACAACTACAAAGTTGTGGGTTCATGAAGGAGCTGGATTTATGAAGGGGCTGGGTTTGTTTAGTTAGAAAGTAAAGAGCTGGGTTTATGAAGGACCTGGGTTTGTTTAGTTAGAAGCTAAGGAGCTGGGTTCATGAAGGAGCTGGGTTTATGAAGGAGCTGGGTTTGTTTAGTTAGAAGCTAAGAAGCTGGGTTTATGAAGGAGCTGGGTTTATGAAGGAGCTGGGTTTATAAAGGAGCTGGGTTTGTTTAGTTAGAAGCTAAGAAGCTGGGTTTACGAAGGAGCTGGGTTTGTTTAGTTAGAAGCTAAGGAGTTGGGTTCATGAAGGAGTTGGGTTTATGAAGGAGCTAGGTTTATGTAATTAGAAAGTAAAGAGATGGGTTCATGAAGGAGCTTAGTAGATAGCCTACTTAATTAGCTCATAGACAAGTAGTTAGTTACATTATGCTAGTTAGTGTTATGTGTGGCTTTCACAAGTAAATGTATTTGAGATTGACTATAGAGAATAGTGTTTTTTAACACTTGCATCCTCTCTTTAAAAATAAACCACGTGCACAAATTAATGGAGAATGTGGAGCACTCTCGCGATGGCAAGACAAAGGAAGCAAAGACCAAAGTTAAATCCAAGACCACTTGAAGGGTGAACCTTGCACTATGGACTCATCCAAGTCCAAATCCAATACCGCGGAGGAATGTGAGCCCAAACCCACTACTCGGACTACGGACGCTTAAGGGTGGGGGGTTTGGCCTCACAGTGGAATTGAAAGTTTTAGGGCAAGAGGGCAAGCAATGTCGATCTACTATGTATCACATCCTTTACATCACGCACTTAAATTAAACAAGAAGTATGTGCCAATCAATGCCTATATTCTTGCTTTGTTGATTTAAAAACAAGCTCTTTTGATACGGTTCCGTGTGACAAACTTTGGGGACGCCTCCAACACTTAGGTGTACCACTTCATTTGCATTAAGTTGTAAAAGCCATGTATACTATAGTTTGTGTGAAAGTACAAATTGTTGATGACAAATATGGCGAAGTTATGTCTAATACTTGTGTCAAACAAGAATGCCCCCTTTCTCCCACACTATTTGGGCTACACATCAATAAATTGGGACATATATAAACGATACCTACCAAGATTCTCTGTATTTATTTAACATAACGCTTGCCATTATCCTTTACGTTGACAATGTTGTCATGCTTTCCAAATCAAGAGCAGGCTTAGATAGGCTCCTCAACAAGCTATATGAGTTTTGCATTCAAGGTAGATGGGTATTAAGTGGTTGGTTTTCTTAATCAAGCCCCTTGATTTGATTGGTATCTGGTTCAATAGGATCAAAGAGCAAATGTCATAAAGACACATGTTTAAAAGAGATTGGACTATGTCTTTGAATATTACTAACTAATCTACACTCAATAGTGGACACAATTGGGAGGACCTACATATCCAGTTAAGAAATCAACAAACATGCACTTCCAATAATCATAACCAAATCAAGGGAGGTCCGGTTTTTGCATATGTTTCATTGTAGATTTGCTAATGTAACACATGTTTGGTTGTGCAATCTAATCGGTAGAAGTTGGAGAACATGAAAAACAAACCAAATAACACCCACATACCTTATCCAAGATCTTGATGTCAATTTATCTAAGACCATAATCATGATCTTTGGCCAAAACAAGAAGGATTTTACATAGATATTGACTGAATAGAGACAACTCATGAACGTAAATACCTTGGACTCTCATGGCTACTTTGAGCCTTCAAGTGACAGGCAACAAATTGTAGGTATGAAAGCTCAAATGGTCACCTTAAAGAAAATAGCAGTAGTTGAAGTCACATGTTGGGAACTCAAATCTCGTCTACTCAGAGCCTCAATGCTCCTAACTCTTTCATATGGTGCAAAGGTTTTTTTAATTTTATTCAGGGGGCACTCTCTCTTAGAATAAGCACACACATGCGATAATGTAATGTTTTATGGGGCTATTTACCTACTTTCAAAATAATGGTAAATTGTTGTGACTATTAGCACCCTATGGGTACTTCTAAATTGTTGAATGATTGATTTAATGGTACCCTATATTACTTATATGTTAAGAAAATCCCCAATTCCCCAAAGTTCGTAAAGTGTACTATAAATTATAAGCTCCATTTATTGGGCTGAAGCTCTTTTTAAGACAAAGAATGATGAGACCTTGATCTGGAAGCTATTGGGGGCAACGATTTCACAAATGATTTCATCCATCCTTTGATTCTTCACATAAAATCAACAAATTTTCATCCATCCCTCAATTATTCACATAAATCCAACCATTTTTCATCCATTCTCCATAATTGAAATGCAACATATATCATTACTCATATCCAGCCCCTTATTTCCATGGTATTCTATATGTACCACTTAGGTAAGTTTATGATGTTATGTCAAATGCTATATTACATGTAAAAATGTTTCACACACCTAGATCACTCTTTACTATATGTAATTATTTTACAAACTTTACCCACTGTTAATATATTAGATCCTATATTTATTGCACGTAGTCTCTACATTTTTCACAAGTGCCCCCTCCCCCCCCCTCCCCCCGAGCGGCTTTGTAGGATACCATGGTATAAAGAAGAGAGCGGAGGCTCCGATAGAGGGTAAAGCCACGGATTTGCCAATACTGTATAAGGCAAGTGTGGCTGGTAATTTATGGTCCCAGATTCTCACAATCACGAGGTGCTAGGCAAGATCATAATAGGTTATTCAAAAAGCACATCATCCCATGCGTAAGGTGGGACCAAACCAAGATGGGTAGCACAAGTAAATGCCCCTATGTGACCACGATGGGTCAAGAGAACTTTTCACTTTGAAGTTTTGTAAGAAATAGAAATACAGTACGATTCAAAATATTGTGAGTTGCATGCGTAGCTTTCAAATCAATTTTGAATACTTTATCCAACAAGATAATTGACATATAATTTGGATGACTATGAATATGCAAACTTGTCAAATTGTCTACAATAAGGTAAAAGCTTTCAATTCCATATGTGACCCCGATTTTGACACCTACTTTTGTCTCAAAAGTAGCGCCTACGTACTCAACTATGAACACTAATTATACTATTCCAAGGACTAAAAATACAACTCATTGGTAGAAAAAAGACAATATGTCAACAATCAACATTGTCCACTTGGGGGGGGAGGCTACATGACTTAAAGGAGGGTCAAATAAGGTTTTTAACTTTGAACATTTCTATAAAAAATCAAATGTGCTCATATTCACGTGATCTCAATGTCACTAAGCTTCAAGCCCAAACATTGGATAATTTGTTTGCTTTAGGTTATGAACCATAGTGCTCAAATTATTTGCGCTAGGGACTAGTGCCTTATAGCCCACCCACACTTACTGGTGCGCGCCACCAGTGAACGGTTCTTACCAGCATGGGCCACTTTTAGAGTTGGTTTAGCCAATGAGAGCCATTAGATGTAATCAGTGCTAGTACTCACCGTTCACTAGTGGCCCGCACCAGTAAGTGTGGGTGGACTATTAGGACTCCCCATTATTACAACAAACACATTACGGAGTTGGGTTTTATTTAGCCTTCCACCAACTCCAAGGGTTGAAAGAAACCCAACTCCTTCCAACCACCATGCAACAACCAACCAAATACACATAGTGGGACCCACTAGCATCCTCTACCACATAATGGGGAGGGAAACAATGGTTGTGATTGGGTAGATGCCGAAGTGCATTGTTCCAACACCTCGTGGATTGTCGGCATTGAGAGCCAACCTTCGGAAACAAACCTTTGGATTGCACTCTTGCTTGTCTTTACATGGTGACTAAGCCCTAATCTACCGGTTCTGCCAAACGGGTGGAGCCAATTTTCAAGGATGAAAGGGGGCGATCCCGTTGTGGGAAAACAGTACTATGGTAGACAAACCCACTTCCGATAACCACCCCAATCGTTATACATAGAGTCCCCTAAAGTCGTAAAGTTCCAAACATGTAGCCGTCATTTTGTGCTTTGGAATGTTGGAAATAGATAGTGAGGGGTTGATCACACTGGCCGGTTCATACACCATCCGTCGGCATCTCCAGCTGTAAAAATGTGAAAAGTGGTGGGCTACCATCTATTTCTCAACATAATCCCCAACGATTTCCCGGCTGCAACCGGACATGAATTTCGGTGTGATCGGGGCATGACTAGGTGAGAGAGGAGTCATACTTGTTGAGGAGTTCAACGTGATGGGAAAAGTGATTTAAAAGGACACGGATTTGGGTTCCTTGAGAAGGGTACTAACTGTCCTCATGTTATCATCTACCAATTATCGTAAATAAATCGACCTACGATGTGAATACGGGTTGGGAGGGAATCTTGCCTTTTAAAATTTACTATAATTTCAATACTTCAAAGTAAATTGTGAATTTTCGTGTTAAATGTCGTGATATCAATTTCTAGGCATGTGAAAAATCTATTAGATAAATATTAGCATCAACGCGATAAAGGGGTGTAGCCATAATCGAAACTGAGATTGAAGTAGAAATAAAAAAGAGCTATGGAATCTGAGATCCAGCTACGAAGCTACGGGCCGTGAAAAGATTAGCAGTTGGGCGGAGGTTACTGAGGGACCGGGAAGCCAGATGCTGGGGACCAAGGGTCGAAGGAAGTTTTATAAAGAGAAGACGAGCCGAGTATCAAGCAAGTCCGGGTATCAGGCTAGGCCGGGTATCCCGAGGATATTGAGGCAAGGCCTAGGGTTATCAAGACCGGATACCCGAGGGTACACCAAAGTTTATAAGAAGGAAACCGATTAAGTAGGCTGCAACTGGGTTGATGAGCCATTAGTAAGAATTAGTGAGCTTTTGGAAGTAGTAAGCCACCTACATTAATGGGGCGATTACACTAAATAAGCCATCAAAAATAAAATAAAATAAAGTGATAGACTATTCCGAAATTTAGTAAGATCCAATTTGAATTAGTCAATCTATGCCACTTAGGTAATCCCTAGGCCACCTAGGAGAAAAGAATAGGAGGTGGAGGAAAGTAAAAAAAGCCAAGAAATGAGTTCTTGGTGTTTCTCATAAAACTTCCTTGTACCTAGATAGTGTTAGGTAGATGCGAGGAGATATCTATCACATGATGTTTTAAAAGACTTCATGAGGATTCTCACGAACATTTCCTCATTTTCTTAAAACAAAAGGGAGATTAAGAAAACTAGGAGAGGGGCACATGTTAGACGGCATTTCCTACTATATATAGAGTTAGAGTTAGCATTAGGACACCTTATTCATGACGATAGGCTACACGAGAGCTAGGTCCTTTGTATCTTTACCATTTTTGAATACAAGAGCTTCAAGCTCAAACCTTCTCCTTAGTTATTCAAGGTAGAGGCAAAGTAATTGATAGCATAGACATCTTCGAGTTGATTGTAATCAAGAGATTTGTTGAGTGCTATGAATAGTTGGAAGTGGAGTGTGATTGAGAATTATTTTAGGACTTACAAGAAGTGAGAGAAATTATAAGCAATGAAATGAAATTGTGTAATGAGAGATCATAGAAGCTTACATGAGGTGAGAATAGTTGCATTACAAAGTTGATGAGTGGAGTTGGATAATTTAGAGTCATCGAGGAGATTAATGAGAGAAAGAGAAAATTAAGAACATCGGAATAAGAATATATGAGGTTGCATGCAAGGACGTTGATAATTGAATTCATGTATCTTCCTAGATTAATGATTGTTATGAGTCTAAGAGTTATCAAATTCTTGACATGAACCAAAATTATAATTATATCCCTTGCATATCTATTTCATTCCGCTATCATTCTTATTATAATGATTTTTGAACCTATGTTATCTATATTTCAGGAGCATGATTGATCACCTAAGGAAATTAAATATAATGAGTAATACGACTATAAGGGTGTTATGATATAATCTTTAATATGATAAAATTGAGTATATGAATATATTACCAAGAAATTTTATTATAATATTTGTCTCTAAAAATAGACTATGGATGTTGTAGCTAAACTTTAAATATAATTAAGATATGTACTAAAAATAGAATGTGTTCAAATTATAGCCATAACTGAGATACATTGACTATACTAAAAATAGACTATAATCCAATTATAGTAGAGATTGTAATACAATTATTGTGATTGTGCTAAAAATAGATTGTAACCTATATAGCTGAGAATCCAAATGACATTGTTATAAGAAGAGGATTATTACAAGAGGGATTGAAAAATTAAGAGGAATTACTAAGTTGAGAGAATGACTCATGGATGCCTCCTCAAGAGTTGATAAGAAAGTGGAAGGTTAGTAGAAGAATTACCACACATGTAAAGAGGAAATCTCCTCTACATGAAAAGAGAGTGTCTAACAACAACTTCATTGTTATTAAGTTGCTATCCACACATGTTTTAACGGAAAGAAGTTCTAATAATGGAAACTAACAATTAGGAGACTAGAAATAAGAGTTGAGAGAAACGTTTTGGAATGAAAGGTAACTTGGTTACTTAGCTACTTGGTTACTCGGCGACTTGAAGAAAAGTTACTTGCTACTTAAAGAAATGCTACTTGGTTACTTGAAGAAGGAGACGTGCAACTTGAGATACTTAGAAGATGAGAGAAGACTTGTTATTTGGCCACTTACCGATTGAAAGAAGAATTAATTTGTTGCTTGGTTACTTAGCTACACTATTGTGTCTAATTAGTGTGGGTTGGAAATTCACGTGGGTTGGAAATTAGTGTGGCCCGCACTAAATTTCAAGTGTTTGCATCACTTTGGATGTAATTCGTACTGTCATCCATCCGTGTGTGTTAGGGTTCTCCGCAAACAACCTCCGTGGGATGTGTTAGGTGCTTCCCGAGGTGCTTCCTGGGATGGAATTATGAAGTTTCATCCAATTGTGGAAACGACAACGCCCACACAAAATTTTCACCTTTGAAATTAGTGTGGGCCACTCTAAATTATAATTTGAAATTAGTGTGTTTTATTGGGAATTAGTGTGGCCCACACTAATTAGACACAATAGTGTAGTTGTCACCAAGAAGAAATGTTGCTTGAATACTTGGTTACTTGGCTACTTACCGAAGTGAAAGAATAGTTACTTGGTTACGTGGTTACTTGGCTACTTATCAAAGTGAAAGAATAGTTACTTGGTTACGTGGTTACGTGGTTACTTGGCTACTTACCGAAGTGAAAGAATAGTGAACTTGTTACTTGGTACTTAGCTACACTATTGTGTCTAATTAGTGTGGGCCACACTAATTCCCAATAAAACACACTAATTTCAAATTATAATTTAGAGTGGCCCACACTAATTTCAAAGGTGAAAATTTTGTGTGGGCGTTGTCGTTTCCACAATTGGATGAAACTTCATAATTCCATCCCGGGAAGCACCTCGGGAAGCACCTAACATATCCCACGGAGGTTGTTTGCGGAGAACCCTAACACACACGGATGGATGACAGTAAGAATTACATCCAAAGTGATGCAAACACTTGAAATTTAGTGTGGGCCACACTAATTTCCAACCCACGTGAATTTCCCACCCACACTAATTAGACACAATAGTGTAGTTGTCACAAGAAGAAAGGTTACTTGGATACTTGGTTACTTGGTTACTTGGCTACTTACCAACTTGGAAGAAGAGTATACTTGTTACTTTGCTACTTGACAACTTGGTTACTTGGACGCTTAGCTAGTTGCCACCAAGGAGAAAGGCTACTTGGTTACTTGGTCACATTGTTACTTGGATACTTAGATAGTTGTCACCAAGAGGAAATTTGTTACTTGGCAACTTGGTTACTTAAGATACTTAGAATAGAAGATGAAACTTGTTACTTGGCTATTTAGCGATTTGGAGGAAGAGTTAACTTGTTACTTGGCAACTTATAGAAGAGATACTTGTAAGAGAGGGTTACTTGGATACTTGTATCATTGGGTTACTTAAGATACTTAGCTATTATAGAAAGAGTTAACTAGTTACTTGAGAAGAAGAGGAGACAATTGCAACACATGAAGAAAGTTACAACACTACGACGCACGAAGAGAAGAGAACAAGATCTAGATCAAACATAGGTAGCAACACTTGAGCTTAAAGAGACAACTGCGGCACATGAAGAAGTTCAACACGAGAAGAAAGTTACAAACAAACAAGTTGATAGATTAGAAGCAACACTTGGTTGAACAAGAGAAGTTCATTACAACAAAAGAGGACTTTTAAGTTATACCTAAAAGTGCATCATGATGAATACAAGGTAGAGGAGCTTTTAAAAAAAGAACAAAGACACCTACCAACATAACAAGGGAAGACAACCAAGAATAGATAACAACAAACGACAAGGAGATTAGGTAGATTGGTCATCTTAATCCGGACGACGCTCTAAGTCACTATGATACGGTCAACCCTAGGAACAAGTAGAGGTAGTTGAGCTCTACAAAATCACGCTAGTATTACACATGTACCATACTTATGTGAAATTGCTTAAGTTATTGGAAATGGGTATGTCTACCCTTAATAACATGTGAACATGATGCTAGGTGCGATTACAAAGTATTAGGACCACTTCACACACAAGACAACAACCATGACCATGTAACCACGAGGGCCCTTCATTCTCATCCAAAGACCGTACCACTAACATGGTATGCCGTAATTTCTGTCAAGCCTAACCCTTAGAGGTGGGCTTCACACAAATTCCGTCAGACCATGAAACATGATCCATAGTCTACCATGTAGGAATCCATGTAGAATTTTTAACCATGATAATCTCTTTGGACCCTTAGGCCTTCACCAGTCCCCGCCTTTTCGACCAATGTGAGGGCCACTTCACACATGAGCCAAAAGCTGTGACCATGTAATGGTGAGGACCCTTGACTCTCATCCAAAGGCCGTACCATGGGTGTTGGGAAAGCCGTTTAATGTAGTCACGGGCCCTCAAGCATAGTGTGAAGTGAGAATGGACCATGTTGTGGGACCATTGCATATTTTGTTGGCGGAAAAAAGAGGGGAGGATTTGGTTTAATATAATATGTCTCAAACTCTATCAATTTAAGATAATTACTTGGTGGTGTTTGTCTGTCCTAGAATTTGTTCTGGAATTTGACCTACAATCTGTCATGTTGAAATTTAAAAAAAAAATCATGGTCTGCCGGAATTTGCGTCAGGCCCACCTCTTGGAGGTGGATCTGACGCAAATTCCGGCAGACCATGCACCCTTATCCACAACCTGCCATGTAGGACTCCATGTAGACTTTTCGTCCACAAACTTTCTTTGGGCCTTTAGGCCTTCACCTCGTAGTGTGAAGTGAACTTGGACAGTCTCCTCCTTTTCGACCAATGAGAGCTCTTACATTGCCACGGTCATGGGCCTTCAGCCTTGTGTGTGAGTGGCCCTGAGAGATCTTCGAAGAATGAAACGAGCATGGACCTTCAGTCTCAGGTGTGTGAATGTAACTTATTACCAGAAAATATAGTATTGAATACACTTCTCAGATCCAAGCCAAAAGGATAAAGGAAGAATATACTTTACTTGGTCAGGAGCCCTTCAATATCCTGGATCCACCATTCCTCTGTTATAATAATAGAGTGCCCCAAAAATAACATTGTGGCGTGAACTGCTGGAGCTGGGAGGCTAGGGGCCATTCGGTCGGACTAATTGCTAAATCAGAAACAAAACAACTTCTTAAAATATCACCTCACAAATAATATGTTTTCCACCAGTCACATTGAAGCCACCTTACATTGTTTACCGACAATTCCCCCATTCAATACCCCCAATATACTAATAACTCATCAGCCCCATCTAAATATACACAGGCAGCTTGTTAATTTTATCTGAAACTATGTAAACAACTGGTGTGTAAATATAAATCCCCTATCACCAACTGGTACACCTATTTCCGTGACAGCAAGGTGCAGTGTTTACCTGTCATATAGCCAAAGGAGATGACGTCAGCGCCCGAGCCGCCGCATCACAGAAAGAGGCACGTATCCACGTGTTAGTGGCCTATTGGCTAGAGCCTTCACCAGCGAGGCTATTGTTTTTGGAAAACGAAATCTAGGTGGCTTTATTAAGGGGAGATAAGGAGGCCGAAAGGGGTGAGAGGGGATCTGGGCCGCCAGATCGGACGGCTGGAAAAGAGGGAGTTCCCCACGTTGGTTCCCTTCGAAAGGGAACGGGAGGGGAGCAATTGGCCACGTGCGCGGAGAGAAGTGGGGGGTTGCGGAAGGGGCTAGGGACGTGCTTCGGCGCTTGTTGGATAAAGTGGTGCCAAGTAAGAGAGTGGTATATTTAGGCCAATGTCCATGCGCCATTTGTCGTTTCTCTTGGTTCTATCATCACATTTTGCTTGTGGCAGCCCGCCATTTGTTATCCCTCCAGGATGGGCCCCTCTGAATATACTACTCCCCTCCCGCATGCAAAATTCATGTATTTTTGGGACACCAAATCCCGCCTGCCCGCGATCCAAAAAAAAAAGTTTCACCTTAATCGGTGTAGGTGGTAAGGTAGTTTAATAATTACGACGGCCATTTTGATATTTGTTCTTAATAGGAGATGGTGGGCCAGGGCTAGACAACTACTGTACCTCTTTGAGATGGGCCCCACTCAACACTAGCCAAGGTGAAAAACGCAGTCCATTATATTATGGGGGACTCAATGAGCAGGGAGAACCGGCTGCTAGTTACCGATTTGAGTTTGACAAATAACCGGTTGACGTTCAAGACTTCATGAAAGTTACCGATTGTTTTAGAGGAGTTCATAGAATATACCCTAATTGAATACAGAAAAACCGAAAGATGTCAACATGTAATTGGCTGGACTTGGAAACACAAGGATATTGATTGATTATTGCCCAAAAACCTTTCGTACAGTGAGGGGATTGTTAAATCGACCACACGCTGGTTAAAACGACCATAGTTAACATGTAAAGTGTCAGCTAGGCTTTGACTTGTCATCCAAGTTTATTGATTCTAACACATAGCTAATTACCATGCTCCTCTTCATGTACGTGATGAAAATATTGATTTTGACCGCGTGGTGTGTCTCTGTGGTTGTTTTAACAAACTACGTGGTCCATTTAACAAGTCCCATATTATATCTTGTAGGATTCTTTTTGAGATTAATATGATGATGGAACTAGTACTAGAAGTTATCAATTAGTTTAGAGGGACCCACTTGAGATGAATTAACCACAAATCTATAGAGGCTGGATTTTTATTAGACTTCTTTAACCTCAGTTATGTCAATGGGTATCTATCCCCGGCCTTAGATAATGCCATAAATGTTACTTTAAGCACTACGGAAAGGTATGACAATTCACTTTACAATTTATGAATGATTAAATTTATAAATTCACTTTGAGAATAGATTAATAATATACTAAGAATATATGGACCATCTCATGAATATGCGCATTACTTCATAGCTCCCCTAACTACGCCCCTTTCTCTCTAAAAGGATTTACCCCTGTGACTAAAACACAAAAACTTCTTATCTACATAGTATTTCATGTTTTTTTTGTTGTTACACTACCTACATGCTGGTTCAAGCGTGTAGGTAGTGTATATATCCTCGGGTGCAAGTACTAACTTAAATGTACAAAATAGTTCTTATGAGCATCCACCAAAGACCCAAAGGCACCCACCCGCAAGCACTACCAACATACGAATCCCAAAAAACACATCCCATGTAACTGGTTAATTTTGTAAATCTACCAGTATGAAATATTTAAATCATTTTGATTGTGTGATGCATGCTTTGGGACATGTATGTTGGTAGTGAGCATTACATGAGTATGTGATCTTACCATTGGTTCTCGTCCCCTAGATGGTTAGGATTATAGATATGTGGTTCATAATCTGCCAGCTTAAAACCTTTGTAGATCATGAAACCATCTAGCATGAGAGAATGACACCAATGATGTGATTTAGTGTGGCCCACACTATTCATCATCAATCCAAATCAATTATCTTGCAATTAGTTGGTGGCAACTAGAGAGGGTGTCACGTGACACTTTCTGCTCACTTGGTGTTATACGACCATTCACAAAGACCATTTAATTGACAAGGCACACCAATTTTAAGGCCACACTAAATCAAATGCTTAGTGTAGTGGTAAGGCCACATGATTCTCATGGTGGACATAATGCATATGGCATGTTTTGGGTTACCTAAGAAATATGGGGACATGAATTATCTTGTCTCTCTTTGTAAAGTGTAACTTGCAAAGTGCTTGAAGACCGATTCCAAGAGCTGCTCCATCACCCTTCACTTGTGGTAGTGATACATTAAAGCAGAGTATTCCCTCGAGAATTCTGCAATCTAAAACAATAATTTGACAAAGTCTTCATCATCATGCCAACAATATTGTGGACCGGAAATTGTCTAATCTTGTTAAAACATTGCAAGTCACAAAGATCATCATTTTAAATCTCATAACTAGAGTTCAGATGCAAGGTTATGAGCAGTCACAGTGACAAAGAATGACAAAATAAAATAATGAAGAATCTCTTTAGACGATCACATAAACCCTCTCAATTTTGTTAAGCATTGAGTCTAGAATGGTGTTTACATTCTAAGCACAAAGTCCAATCCCATCATAGCATGGATCATTTTAGTGTCTCTTTCTTAATTGCAAGCCTTGCCATATATTTTACCGCTCATGTGCAGGTGTTCTACAAGAAAGAGTGACCACATAAGGTTCACATACCTTATATTGTCTATAATGTCATCTAAATTTTTGGGGCAGATTTGACAGAGTTGGTATACCTCATGTAAGTTGTGTTGGTCAAGGCCATAATCACCCAACATGTCAGCACTGCTAGTGCAAAACTAATTATCCAATGCTCATTAACACCTGAAGATCCGATTGTTGAGTGAACCTGTAAAGTATTTCTCAAGAATTGTGTGGATAGAAAGGGTGTTATTAGGTTCACTTTTCATGTTCTCCAACTTCTACTGATTAGATTTACACAATGAAACTTGTGTTGCATCAACAAATCTACAATGAAGCATCGGCAAAAATCGAACCTCTCTTGATTTAGTTATGGCTATTGGAAGTGCATGTTCGTTAATTTCTTAACTGAACACATAAGCCCTCCCAATTGTGTTCACTATTGAGTGTGGAGTAGATAAAATTGGAAGACATAGTCCAATCTCTTTAAAACATGTGCCTGTAGTGTGCTTGGTCTTTGATCCTCACTTAACCAAACACCAATCAAATATAGAATGTCCGATTAAGAAAAGTGACCAAATGACTACCCGCATGCCTCATAACAGTTGTAAAAATCTGACAATCAGTCATGTCGATGCTGAGGATTGGACAGTGTAAGTTGCACATGATGTACTTGCATGCAAATTGTAAGTGTTGAGGTTGTAGCCACACTCTCAACACCTGTGTTTTGTCGAAGTTTACAGTCTACTTGTTTTTATGATGCACTTTTATATATATAGCACTTTCCTTCAAATCTGTAAGCTTTACTGCTTTAGTATTATGGTTTTCCTGTTTATGAAATCCAACTTTCAGCTGCTAAAAGTGACTGCATATCGATTCTCGACCAGCAACTTTACAAAAGATACCAATTGTAAATGAGAACTCTTTCCTTTTCTCCTTGGTTTGAAATGCTCACCTGCTGGAAGAAAAAGGGGAAAAACCACTCATTCTAAGATGGAAAATGTTGTGACCTATTATGCAAATCATCTTCCTGAAATGTGTTCAAAGGAAACATGCTACTTACCTGACTCAGTCTATAAAGACGTTGAAACTACAGAAGATGCAGTGGAAATTTCAGATCTAAAGCTTGGATCAGACTCCAGAGGGGATACCTTTCTTTTAAAGACTCCATTATCCAGCTTGGAGACTATTCAAGTTCTACACAGATTCCATTATCATTGGTTGCACTTGGTGTTGAAGAGTGACTTAATTATCTGTTGGCTGCAACAACTTAAAGCATAAGTAGAATTTGGGAGGCATAATTAAGAACCACATCCCGACTGAGAGATTCTCTTATCATACTTACAGTGCATAAGTTAAATCGAAGACAGTTTACACACACACACACATCACTGGAATCTAAAAGGCTGGACAATCGTTGCTCATGCATCAAGGCAACAAATTGGCTCCTTGTGTGAGATCTTATACCAGAGCACATGATTCATCAGAAAGGCATTCATATGTCCTAATAAGTTAAATTGTTCAAATTTCGAACGGCACTCATTTAATCAACTCCATTCGCCTTGGGAACCAACCAACTTAAGCTTGCAACTTTCACGTTCACAGCATTGAAGTCAAGCTCAAACGTTGATTAAGCTTACACTTATTTAGCATTCTGAAACCGGAGCCAAGTTGTCTTTGTCTGCATGGAAATTAGTGAGGAAAGTAGAGGGCTCATAACACAATTCATTTTAAGCATGGGACATTCATCATGTGCTTGATTACAGCTTTGGAACTTGTGCCTCTCTTTGAGGTTTACCTTGCCCTTAACATGTGCTGATCCTTTATTCACTGAGCTTACTTAAACTGGTTTGCTTAAATTTGTACTTGGGTTTATTTAAATCACTCACCCTGCCTAATCAACCTTACACCTAATAATCCTTGAATTCTGTGCACTTTCCAGCAGTGCATCTGTTTTTAAGATTGATTGATTGACTAATTGATCAGGCAGCAAAAACTCGAGTCTCGTAACCAGGAGGTGGTGTCTCTTTTCTTGGGTTGTGAGCCTGCTTGCTTGCTTGTGTGGGTACAGCAGTGATCAATTCGCCAGGGACAACAACATCTCACGCTAATCTCAAGGTAACTTCTGCTTTGATTGGATTGTTTCACAATGATTGTGTTTGGTTAGAACTGGGAATAAGCAATTTTTTTTGTTTCTTAAGCGGTTTTTCATTTTATCTTTGGTGTTTTCCAAAGTAGGAAACTTAGGGCGTCTGCATTGCAGCCACCAAATTTTCTTCCCATCCTTACTTCAAAATGGTGGTGGATCGGAGGAGCTTGTGGAGTACTACATAAAGGGGTCTTAAGATTGTAATGACAAGGGTGTCACTGTCAAAACTTTATGATCTTTGCATCTTGGAATTCATAGATTTAAAGGGATCTAGAGACGATAGGGATAATGACAAAATTTCTACGCCTAGTTCCATAGAGTGTCAATAAGTGTGCTAGATATTTGAATATGTGAGATCATGACAATTTTTTTCTTTTAATAACCCTGCTCATTGGACATTATACGAATGAAATGGCCTCTTTCTATTCCATCTTTGCCATATGCCTTCTATGTTCAATCTCACCCGTTTGGTAAGCGGCAGATCTTGAGTTGAACTCTGAGTGGAAGCAACCTTTTACGTGATTGGATCTCATTTTGGGGGCCCTTTCTCCCAGCTTCTCGAGTTTTCTCTGACTACACGCCCGTTGGGGTGTCTGGTGGGAATTGGTGAACATTGGCTTGAACATGGCATGTCACCCAAGCATCAATTCGTCAACCTCCTATGCATTGACAATTGCAAGGTATGTATGCGACACACAACAATTGCCATTTTGTAGCCATCTTGGGTTTTGACCATCAAAGCATGAGTGGTGCGGTGGCATAAATCGTTTTCATTAACTTGGGGATGTAGCTCAGATGGTAGAGCGCTCGCTTAGCATGCGAGAGGTACGGGAATCGATACCCCGCATCTCCAATTTTGCTTCTATAGCTCAATTGACTAGAGCACCCTTTTAGTAAGTAGGAGGTCCTAAGTTCAACTCTCAACGGCAACATTTTTTTAGGTGTTTGGATCTCCCTTTTCTCCTAGCTTCTCAAGCTTTCTCTAACTACACGCTCATTGGGATGTCCGGTGGGGAATTGGTGGACGTTGGCTTGAACATGGCATGTCACCCAAGGATCAATTCGTCAACCTCCCATGCATTGACAATTGCAAGGTATCTATGCAACACACACCAATTGCCATTATGCAACCATCTTGGTTTTTGACCATCAAAGCATGAGTGGTGCGGTGGCATAATTCACTCATTAGATTTGGGGATGTAGCTCAGATGGTAGAGCGCTCGCTTAGCATGCGAGAGGTACGGGGATCGATACCCTGCATCTCCAATTGCGCTTCTATAGCTTAGTTGACTAAAGCACCCGTTTAGTAAGCAAGAGGTCCTAAGTTCAACTCTCAACGGAAGCATTTTTTTAGGTGTTTGGATCTCCCTTTTCTCCTAGCTTCCCAACCTTTATTTGACTACAAACTAGTTGGGGTGCTTTGTGGGGGATTGGTGGATATCGGCTTGCACAAGGCATGTCACCCAATGATCGGTTCATCAACCTCCTACATGACTCATAAGTATTTCAATATTGTATCAATCATGTCACCTACAATTCCAAGACATTTGGCATGTGCTCTAAGGCACCACAATCTAGACCATCTTGATCGATAGGAACAAGTCACACAATAAGGTTTTTAACCATGAACTTGTCGCATCTCACCAAAAGTCAAATCTCTCATATGGGACAACCGCATTGTTAATGGCAAAGCGGCATGGGAAAGGGTGCTCAAGTCACTTCAAATCGGTTTTTCCTTGGGAAAGGCGCTACTTAGAAAATTCAATCAGGTATGGGGTGCAAGAGGGATTCTATGTCACAGAGAGAAAGCTATGATTATGTGAGTTTATAAATTCATGCATGGTTAGGCTTGTAAGGCTCACTATGTGGTTGGGGGGTGGGGGTTGTCCTTTGCTAGTGGGATGGTAGATTGTCAACAATGATTTGCTTCTTGCAACATGTGTTTTTCACATGGTGATATGGCACACTTCAAGGATTACACTTCCTATCTACATGGGTGTGTCTTCATGTTTCTTGATTCCATCATCAACAATTAGCAAAGTGGCCTTCTGTGTCATTCCAATACCTTAAAATTTTGAATTAAATAAAAACGACTTTAAAATATTTCAACATTGTATTCATCATGTCCCATACATTCCATATTCAATTTGTTCTAAAAATACACATCTTTTAACACCATGGATCATGGTGAGCCAGTTGTGCAAGATAAGGTTAGTGGTCTTAAGGGGACAAATTTTTATATGGACTTCTTGTAGCATATGAAACACACTATTAGTACGAGATGATTAGCAATTCCAAATCGTGGTTGTACCCACTTTCCTTACATTTTCTTAGCTCACATGGACATTCTATTCATTCATCAAAGTGAAGAATCTCTGAATTATTAAAGGACCATATAGGTCCCCATAATTATGTCTAGAATGGTAAACAAAATCTGAGCAAGTAGTCCAATCTCTTAATGTCACATGTTTTTTGGTATCCATTCTTAGATTCACACCAACCATGCACTTCTCAAGTATAGATGTCCATTCAAGATCAAACACCAAATTAGGCACAATCTACCTTAGTCCCAAGCAATCTTACTACCCAACTTTCAAACAATGAAACAAGGAGAGAACCAATCATACACACTTCCTCCATTTGACTTGCAAGCTTGGCTTTCCTACCTCTAGCAAATATGTGTGGTACACCAGATGCATGTGGTGAAGGACAATTTGGCAGGAAGGGAAGCTCGCCGTGCCTCCCAACATCCTGTGGTTATACGCTAGGAGTGCATACAAAGCATCAGCACATGCCCCTTTTACTAAACTCTAGCCTCATTCAATCTAAGCACCGATCATGTGTTGGAAAATAAGATTATATGCAACATGTCGGCGACCACTTTAGTGTCTAAACCAGTGCCCAGGAAGTTTTTGGGCATAGTCGGTCAAGATCCTAGGTGATTCTAAATCCAACCAGTTACATGTTGACATCTTCCGGTTTTGCTTTATTCATTTGAGGTATATTCTATAGATTCCCCTAAAATGATCAGTAAGTCTCGAACTTCAACCGGTTATTTCTCAAACTCAACCGCTTCATCTGTAACTAACCGCCGGTTCTCCCCGAGCAGTGGTCTAAACAGTGAATTGGGGGGAACCGACCGCTAGTTACAGATGAACAGGTTGAGTTCGAGAAATAACCGGTTGAAGCTCGAGATTTCAGGAAAATGAAATTGTCAATAATCTTAAAGGCCTCTATAGAATATGCCCAGAAATCTCCCCAGATGGTGTCTAAAGTGGGAGGCCTGAGGCACTACAGTATGAGCTGCATCACCACAGGAGCCTAAAGGAGTTGCACGACCACAAGACCTCGGACCCAAGTAGATTTCTGCCAAGACTTCGATGGGCAAGCATTTCATGAAATGCACTAAGGTAGAAATACCATAACCCGTTAACCACCCACTAGCGGTGCACTAGACCGCCTCATAATGGTAAAGTGCCATGTCTTAAATGAAGCATGGCTCGGCGGCAACTTCAATGCAGTGTAGCCAATGGGAGGCAAGATCTAATGTACTCATGATTAACGGGTTTAGGTGATGTTCTGTATCGAAATGCGGAGTACCTAGTGAACTAGAAGTAGGTTGGACAAACTTTCCACTTTGAAAAATTATGGAACTTTTTGTACAAGGCAAAAAAATACGAAACAACTTGCATTCTTCATGAATCCTTCTCGTCTATCTTGGAAAATTATCTCATGATTGTCAGACCAGATGTTCAATGCGAATCACCTTATTTTAACGGGTTATGGTATTTCTACCTTATAACTAGACTGCACGACTTTTGGACATCATGAAATTGAACATGTGCACTTCCATCAACGAACCCTATGATTGATATGGCAAAAACTATTCTTCGATGTGGATTACATCTCCTGCATTGTAGACACAATTTTAGTTACATGCACACTATTCTTTTGTGTGAAGATTACACATCTACAATGCATCTCATATGCATCTCAAAATATGAATAGTTAAGATTTCCATCATGTTCTTCTAGTTTCTACACCCAAATAATTTGTTTTCCAATGTGCATGTCTCAACAATGCAAAAAGTGCTCTCAAATGTATGATTGTCTTTGGACAAGCCTTGTGCCCATGTTTAGTTAAACCCTAAATCTGATAGCTCCCAAATGCATTACAATCATGAGCACTCAAGGTTAGGACCTTTGATATAGGTTCACACTATTGTCCAAAGGACATGACAAAGTTGTCATTTGTTGAGGTGGACATGGGGATTGATATTGTGGTGGGTACAATGACCAAATAAACACTTGATTTAGGTGGCCCACAATATTCATCAATTCACATTTGATTCTCTTGCAATCATTGGGTAGCACTAGAGAGGGTGTCATATGATAACATGTTGCTACATGGCAAAGTCATGAAGACCACTCTAATCAATATGGCACACCAATTTTAATGCCACATTAAATTACTTTAGCTTGATTGTTGGAGACATGATTCCACTATTTCTACAATTTAGGATACGTCAAGTATATGGGTCTTAAGTGGTTGCCTTTTCCAAATAGCCCATTTCTAGGATTTGAAACACGCAATTAGCACAAGGTGGTTGGCAAATCCAAGTTGGGGCTGTAACCACTTTCCTCACAAATTTTGGAGCTCATATGAATATTCTACTCATTATCAAAGTGAAGATCCCCATGCTCATTAAGTGGTCATATAGTCCCTCACATGTTGAATAGTGAACCTAGAATGGTTATCATATTTTGAGCGGTCCAATCTCTTTAAACACATGTCTTTTAGGTATCCGTTTTTATAGCCATACCTAACCACATACAGGTGTCCAACAGAAAAAGTACCTGAATTAGGCAAGCCTCCCTTATTGAAAATAGGTCCTCAGCATCCTAAACCTAATTATGGAATCATGTCCCCAATCATGCTTTGGGTAGATGTCACATGATAGTTTGTTGCTCTTTGTCACAACTTCAAGTGACCTAGATTGTTATTGTAACACATCAACATTGATAGTCTAATGCAACAGAGTCTTGCAGTGTCCATGCAAGCATAGTACTGCAGAGCTCACTCAACTTTGTTTTTTTGCTTTTTTTTTTGGTTGAAAAATATCAGTTCCTTCAATCAGTCCCCTCAAAGCTGCCAAAACAGATGGAACCTTGATCAAGCATGGTTGAGGATTGTGCCATGAAATATTCGACATTCACAACATGTTACAACCCATCTACCTATTACGTAACACGTATTGCCAATACAAGAGTATTATATGCAACGCCATCGATATACAGTACTTCAAATTTTCAACAAGGTTGCAACTGCAAGCTTAGAAAGACATTTTGTCAATACAATGGTACACGTGAGTCCATACTGCATGTAAACAAGTGGTCGGAGGTCTTGCTGCAACTATCAATAAGATTTGGAAAAAGTTGACAGTGTTTTATAACATGATGTTCCACACTAGGCTTTGTGACTTTATCATTGATCCATTCCCATTGATGATGTTCATCAAGCACATGGAATCTTTGAATTGTCATATGTTGGAGAATGTGTTAACGGTGTCTGAATTATGTCCTATACCCAAGTGCATTGCAGTGAATATTGAACAATGTAAATCCCATGATGAATCTTAGACCTCTCATGCCATCACTTACATATGTGTTATATTATGATATGGGCATATCATGTTTCCATCAACTTTCATCTTAGTGAATTTGGTACTTAAAATAATAATAATAATAATAATAATACTGAACACATGAAGACCAAGGTCATCACATTTATTTGATGATACAAAATCCAGATCAGAACCAAAGCAGACAACTTACCAGATTGAAATTCAACCCTTTGGAAGCTTTAAGGATTGTCTCCAATCAGGGATGGTCCGGTTGGAAATGCTCAGCAAGTCGTGCCAATTAAACGTGTACCTATTAAATTCAATTGCACATGAATGTTAGTAACATTATTTATCCCCTATGTGTCTGCACTAAAATGGGAGATATCAAATCCAAACCAATGCACCCGTCAATAAAATCACGTTTTTCAAATTCTCTCCGTTGTGTCAGTTCTCCTGGTTTAAACATGCATACATGCAAAACATGACGAAACAGCCAGAGTTCTAGCCAAATAGTTGGAATAATTTGTCACATGTAATCTGCCTCTATTGCAAGGTGATGGAAGGAATACCTGCGAAATTCAGCCACAGCAGCTCCATCCACAGACTAATATGCACTCCACAGGCAGTTGCAAACTGTTTTGTAAAGATTGAGGTATTTATATGTATTGATTTTGTCGAGATTCTATGCCCTGGTTTTATAATCTTCTACAATCCCATGGTTAAGAAAAGAATTTAGTTTGTACACATCGTAAATTTGTCAACAGTTTCAAAATGGGTTGAAATCATGATACATGCAGTTAAAAGCCAATTGCATTGCAGGTGCATGTAGGTCATTCATCTACACTGAAACTTCAGACCCAGGCACTCTGCATCAGCCCACCAAACCATAGATAGTGTCAAATGCAAGTGGGCAGAGTTCAATGTTAAATTAGTGTCGACACATACCCTTCAGGGTTTAATATCTTTACAGTGCTAATTCAACATTTCCTTAACATTTCAATAAACATTGATTCATACATTTAAACATTGGCTCACATTTCATCATTTTAGATCTTGCAATTATAAAATATAGAAATCAAAGATGAAAATTACAACCCTATGGTTGCTAGGCATTGATTCAGTGCTGCAGTCTCATATGATTGAATCAATGTGAAATCAGTAATCATTATATGGATCTGCAGGTTTGTTATGATACCTTGAGCAGCAGGCTTCCGTTAGCAGGCAGACTTTCTGTAAGAGACCACTCAGTGCTGGTGCAAGCTGTATTTACATTCAAAACATATTACCCACTCCTTCCAGATTCCTTGTTGCACTGATATTGAATGTCACAGATATTCATAAAGCCTAAATATTGTCTGCAGACCCCACAACATATCACATATCATTTAACCAGGAATGATCATAGATTGGTCCTGTCCACATAACACATTCATGGAGATCAGATGCTTGACGAAGGATGCCAATAGGGAAGTTCAGCATGCTCAGAATATAACATGTACATCCAGGTTTCAACTTCTTGGCTAATTTTTAGGAAGCCAACAAAGACTTCAAGGATATCCAGCTCCCATTCCATCTCCAATAGCAACCAAAGACATCTACCACTAGAAGTACTATTTCATGAGTATAAACTTTTTAAGTATACACCATGAGACCAGAAAATAGATAAGACACACTGCTCTCTAGCTCATAAGTCAATCTCACGCTCATCTTCCCTAAGGATAATTGTTGATTCTGAAGTTTTGAGAAAATGCGACAGCATTCTGAATCATCATTTTGAACACACAAGCTGCACTAATCTTACCATCAGAAAGCACACATGCTTCAGGAAGGCTAGTTTGACATATGTAAGAAACCAATGCACTCTCTCACAAGAGTATTGTCAATCTATGTGCAGATTTTCACCCACACTAGATCCCACCCTGGATTATCTATAATAAATGGTGTAGTGAAAGCAATAGTTTTACACCTGGAAGCATTTCTGTACTGGAGAAAAAACTCCACCATGATCAGAAATACCGCTTCTTCTAACACCACCTTCCACATCAGCACACTTGCTGATTCCCTGCAATGAAAAAGCAACAAGACCAGAGAGAAACTTGGCATCCAAAATTCCCCACCATGCCCATAAATCAAGAAAAGGTAAAGTAACAGACTCCTACGACAAGTTCTAGCACAAAGGTGGTTAACCCTCAAAGGTCTAAGGGGCTCAGAATATACACATTTCTACAAGTCCTCATCAAGTCTTAAAATCACATTATTTATATTTATGAGTTTGAAACTTCATTTAGTGCATCCTTTTATGTCAAACGCCTCGACACAAGAGGCATCAAGTATAAATTTCTGGTGTGTACATATCAAAAGACGTTTGTGTCAATACCAAAACCATACTGTTTCACAACAATATTACAAAGCAAAAGCAATTTCTAAACATTGATAAACGGATAGCATCAGCTGAATATTGATCTGCCTGCTATAGGCAACAGTTAACTGACCTCATTCTTGAATTCCAACTGAGTAGATAAAGCCAGAGCCAGAATAACCCACGTTTTGAGGAACAGATTCAAATCTCCACACCCTGCGCCTCCACCTTTGTGCTCCTTCGAGCAGAAGGCCACCCACTATGTTGAGGAAGCGGATAGGTGAAGTAATTGAAGATGACACATATTACAAACAACAACTTGAAACATACATCATCCATAAGGTTTTAGAAGGCACACACCTGATATATAATCAGATAAACTAAACTGAAATAAGAATGCAGAGAGAATATGCAAAAACACATTAACCCCTTTTCATCTTTACCACATATTAAACCCCAAAGTGGATAATGAAAACAAGGGTTACACTAGAAAATATTACAAGGATCTGCAGCCTCTTCATTGATAAAGACGAATGTAGAAAATGAGCACCCTTACGGAACTGCCCCATTCATCAGATTCAAAGAATGACTACTGTTGAATAATACTGCACTTGACAGCATATCCTAGGTGCTCATAATAAGCTAACAACAAGACAGATTTCTAGGAATTTTCCCCCTGTCATTCTTTTCTTGCTGGTCATTTCTCTCTAAACCATAACTATCACCGCCTAGTGGGTAGCTGCCTAAAATTATTCGAGGACATGAAGTTGGTGCTCGCCATATTGTAATTATGATGGGTCTCAGGGTCCTGCTTATGAAAGAGCTTGAGTAGGCAGCTTGCCTTGCGCTTCGCTCGGGGTGTGCCCATGGTGAGCAAAGAGTATAAAGAAGGTACAGCAGTACTGATATGGACAACGGTGGAAATAGTCTTCTCCCCTCCACATTTGCACAAAGCATGTAAAATTGCAACCGAATTCTCCCTACCCTTGGGAGATCCTACCCTCAACAACCGCACCAAGACTGGGATAGCAGCTGATTCACCAATGGCTGCAAGTCCCTCACTTGAACCTGCCAGAACAGCTAAAACCGCCAATGCATCATCCGCAACACCAGCTTCCTCCTCACTCAACAGAGAGACAAGAATAGGAACAACACCTGCAGAAATAATGCTACCCTTGTTGCCATGATAAACAGCAAGATTGAACAAGGCAGTGGCTGCGTCTTTCTTCCCTCTTTGTGGAGTGCCATCCCGCAGAAGTGCAACAAGGGCAGGGATCGCAGCTAAGTTACTGCCAATCATGATCTTGTAATCATCCACCACAGACAGGGAGAATAATGTCGCAGCAGCATTCTCTCGAGACTCCATGCCTGCACCATATCTCAAAACCCCAATAATAGGATCCAAAGCACCAGCTTCCACAATCAAGCTCTTATTATTATCATATATTGAGAGATTCAGCAGTGCAGTCACAGCATTCTCTTGTGTCTTGGAATCGGTGGATGACAAAAGAGCCACAAGATGTGGTATGGCTCCAGCTTCAGCAATGCACATCCTATTATCCATGCCGCATTTGGCTAGCAACCGCAGCTCATAAGCCACTTGCTTCTTAACCTCAGGAGATCCTGTAGCAAGCTTCCCTACCAAAAAGGAAGCAGTCATCTTAGTTGCCTCAAGTGCAGCTTTCGTAGTTTTACTTATCTCAATCCCGGCGCCTTTCTTCACACCTTTCTCCTGCTTATCAAATGGCACATGATGGTCATCACACCACTGCGAAATCAAGCTCCGCAGTGCATAGTTAGGTATCAAGCTACTATGACCCAGCTTCTGTCCACTTTTCGGACACGTAGAGTGACCAGCCTCAATCCACCTTGCAATTGAAGCACGATCGTATGTTTGACCTGTGGAAACAATCACCGGGTCCAACATAAGGTCAAGAGAGATCGGACAACGAAACTCATCCGGCGGATTCAAAACTCCATCCACTCTTCGTCCACTAGTTGAAACCTCCCCTGATGGATCCACATGCTCCCCTGTTTTTTCTCTTGAAAAAACTTCCTCCTCGTCCCTATTCTCTGTGACTCCATAAAGAACACACTTTCCGTATCGCACAAGCCCTATCAAGTTCGTTAGCGAAGCCACTGTATCTTCTCCACACTCGACAACACCACAGCACTCCTCAACCTTAAGAATCTCCCTTTCACATTCCCTGGAATTTTTCAGACCCAATCTCATAAACAGATCTCCCAATTGCTCCTCTTCAGGCTGCTCCTTCCTCTCCACTTTCTTTAAAACCGAGTCAACTTCCTCAACGAGAGCTAACTCGGATGGATCCACAAAAACCTTGGCTCGCTGTACTTGCATGCTTAGAAGCTCAACCTGCTCCCGAACCTCATCTGAAAGCTCAAGTAACCCCAACGGTAGTTCCGCCAAAGCTACCGCTAAGCTGCGTGTCAGCTCATGGAAAGCCTCCGACACAGGCTTGTTCTGCAGCAACGACCAGAAGGCACTCGCGTCCCTGCACTCTTCCAGTAAGAGTTTAGCGGTCGTCATGATGTGGTACACCTCACGAAACGCTATTAAAGCGGACGGCGGCATCGGTGCCTGCGAGTCCCTAAGCTCCTCGAACAGCGGAGACAGAAGCTTGATCCTTCGTGCGATGTTGGCTGCGTTCTTCCGCTGGCATACTTGTGGCTTCTCACATGTTGATACTTGATGTGCTAGGGTGACTAGTGACTTCACCAGTGCGTTCGCTGATGGGCTCCCTGGTGGAGGTTCCATCTCCGCCATCGCCGAAGTCCTCCTGTGCTTTGTGCTCGGCGCCATCCACCAGAGCTTTCTTCTTAATCTTAACTTAACCTGATGAATTATTCACTTGTAACAAACTCCTTACACTCAAACCTCCTCACACTATGTGCCACATAACGAATGCTTCTCAAATCTCACATAAGTAGCCTGCTGCTTCCAGAAAGCAGTAAAAGAAAAGAGAAACCTCGTTAACAACCACAAGAACTTCTAATGCTAAAATACTGAACTCTCGTTCCCTGGTTAAAGGCAACTTCCAGCCGTTAATCTCCGTTCTTTACACCAAGATCCACCTCAGCGAAGAACCGTGGCAGATCCATACACCCGATCTTTTTCTTAACTAAACCTGATGATTGATTCACTTAACAACAAACTCCTTACACTCAAGGGACTTCACACCAAGTGCCACATTCCCTCCCACCAACATCCACAACGAATGTCTCAACAAGTAGACTGCTGCTTCCAGGAAAGGTGAAAGAAAGGGGAAAACCTTGTTAACAGCCACGGGAACTTCTAATGCTATAATACTCAACTCTTGTTCCATGGCTGAACTCAATCTCCCGGCCGTTAATCTCCACTACACCGAGATCCTCCCCGGGGAACGACCGTAGCAGATTCCCCATTGAGCAAACCCTTGCTGGCTCCACACCCTATGTGTTCCACCGCCCTTACGGCGCCAAAGAGCAGTCAATCTGTCTCCAGTGTTCCTTCAAACCCTGTATGAATTTATCACCACGAGATACATGTGACATCAGGCGCACCGGAGGCTTAGAAATGGTGATGAACGGGCGTCGAAATTCAGGAGGTCACGGAGAGAGCTGCGGAAGGTTGGAGACAGCGACATGAGAGAGGGCTCTTAAGCGAAAGAGGATGAAGACGACGGAGTATCTAGGTATTCGGCGCTGGTATACGCGTATTGTATGAGTATGGAGTATACCATCGTGTAGAATGATCCTAGGGTGTACACTACTACTACAATACTGAACTCTTTAAACCTTAAACATGAGAAAGGGCTCTTGAATCTTACGGCCGCTTTACATGAGGAGCCAAGGCCAATTTAGGGCGTTGTCATGCGTAAACGTTTGCACGTGATTGGTCTAATCCACTAAATCAATTCCAAAGACCTTTACATGATGGAATGAAGGTCGTAATTTCCTTAAGTTCATATTTTAACGAGGTGAAATTATAACCTAGTGCACTAAAGACAAATTTGACATGGCTTGAGGGAAGAGAATTGGGTTGGACCAAAATAGAAAGCCAATTTACTTCTTGGGAGTGTATCAGAGTTTCTCCCTTCTTGGCCCGGGTCAATATTTTGTGTGAATCAGCTTAGGCCTTGACTCCTCATGTAAAGTGGCCCTTAGGGCCACTTCATACACGAGACTAAAGGCCATGACCATTGCATTCTAAGATCTCTCATTGGTCAAAAAGCCCAAGACTATCCAAGTTTACTTTACATTAGAAGGTGAAGGCCTAAGGGCCCAAAGAAATCATCATGGATGAAAAGGCTACATACCCATGAGTATCAAATTATGATACCATTCAAACATTGAAATTTTGATGGGTATCTCAAGATGAGAAAATCTTTGTATACCTACCTTATTATTCGGGTCCATATAATTCTCAATCATATTGATACTAGGATGATTTTGCCTAGGTTTGAAGATTCTTGTTTGATGTATAGATCCGAATGTCAATGAAAACACAAATATCATGAAGTACTCGTACCCAATTGGTATCACAACACGTGAAATCCTCATTACAAATACCCAAATGATATCAATAAAAGACAATCCTATACCAACATTGGTCTTAATACTTAAATGTCATCGAGGCCCCAACAAGAGTTCAGAGACAAGAAAAATAAATAAAAATTGCTCAACTAGAAACACAACAAAATTTACATATGATGCAATATACAATACTATGTAATACAATATACCTCTATCACCATTTCTACACGTGATAGATTGATTATTAAAATTTTATCCTTCATACTACACTTATATAGGTTAGTTTGAACCTCGGAAAACCATTTTTTATGATATAATACCTTGGTGCGAATTATTTTTGAACATTCACAATCAAAATCTCATACATGAGATTTATGCCATGTCAAGACGTTACATTAAACCGTATGGATATACTCTTTGATGCTTTGTAACAACTTCCGTCTTTTGCATAGACAACATTTGAGCATGAAAAAATGTTCATCTTAAGCTATCTCGCATTCAAGATGGCACCCGGTGACCTTTTGAGGGTTAAGCAAAGGAGGGTGAAGACGGTGGAGAATCTAGAGGTATTCGGCGCCGCTATACAAATACCGTATCGGTATAGAGTAGAGTGGCGTGTATAATACTCTTTGGGTGCTCTTAGGTCCGTAGGTGACCACGCAACTACATGAAGGTGTATTAGGAGGCTGCCTAGTAAGCAAGTGACTAGTCTCCCCAAGCGGCACCACCCTAGGCATTTTCCACTTGTTTTAATTAGTAAAGGCCTTCCAATGAGGGACTCCCATTGTGACGATGACGTAGGAGGGTAGATTTGCTAATCAAGTATACATACATATATGTATCTCTTTAGGATAATACTTAACAATCTAAGATGTTAAGTATTTGAGCATTTGATTTAGTGTGGTCCACACTATTTAGCATCAACCCACAATAAGTGTCTTGCAATCACCTGGTGGCAACTACATGGGGTATGGCACTTGATGCTACACGGCTAGTCATAAAGGCCGTTCTGATTAATATGGCACACCAATTTCACTGTCACGTTACATGAAATTATTATTTTATTGTGATTTCAAGATTTGTGTGGTTACTTTTCTTGATCACATTCATATTGCAGTTGGTAGATGGCGAGGCTTATTGGTTACAAACAGATGTTGGATTGAAATGCGTCATAATGAAACTGGATTACTTGTTCATATTAGATACACCATTTTTAAGGCGATATTCACATAGATGGGAGGGTCTATACTATATATATGATCGTGAAAACCAACCTTCATTTATGCATGTTATTAGTGTGCTACAGTGTGCATCTCAACCCTAGCATTGTAAGTTTTGAAATGACAATCCTTATGATGTGCAACAAACAAAAATGCACGTGGAACTGGAAGTGCCCACAATAAACATGACCATATAAATATGAGACTCATTTACTTAAATGCGATATTAAAAAAGAAATGGAAAAGAAGAAGGAACATCGACGTGTTTACGAGTGACATGAGATGTCCATTTGTCATCAACCGTCCATGCCCAAAACATAAACAATACATCAAAGCATCTTTCAAAGTATGATTCGTAAATGGCACCGTGTACTTTGGTTATCCTATTGTTGAGGAGTGTGTTAAATCAACTTACATGCGTCGGATAGAAACCGAGAAGTGGGGACAACTTAGGCATGCACGAAAGTCAAGTGGTATTGGGTTCATCTTCCACATGCCAACTCGGCTAGGATTGGAATTGAAAGGCGAAGTTATTGATTAATAATCCATTGAAGCCGGCGCCAAAAGCTAGTTATGTGCGGCGGACACACGTGCTTTTTTCCGCATTTGTTACGATTCCCTCCAATGTTGTGCAGGTATCCGAACCTAGGGTATCGATAAAGGCACACGTGGGTGCAATATAGTGTATCCGATTCTACGGGCATCACATCCTTCGATACCACGATTGATACCCGCATGATACTTGATCACATAAGATGCCATTGCAATGTTCCATAGTATCACCTACATATCCTTGGACATTCCATATCTCTTACTTGCTACATTGATTATTTGATCTAGGGTGGCATTAAAATTGGTGCATTGTATGTATGAATTAAAGTGGTCTTCGCAATTTGTCATGTAGCATCGAGTGTCATGCAACATCCTCTGGTTGGCAGCCGATCGTTGTAATTAATGTGGGTTGATGATGAATATTGTTGGCCACACTAAATAAGATGTTCAAGGTAGTATATGGTAGGTTGAAATTTTACAACAACACACACATGGGACACACACGCATAGTCGCATTTAAGTATATTTGGACAAATTGCTTGTCCAAGAATGATAAAGGATGTGCGCTTATGTGGACAAAAACATCAGATGACTATAGCAAAAGCAACAACATAACAACCACAACTTCCAATGTTTGTATTTGGTGTTTGCCAACCACCATGTTTGTGTAGTTTTGCGATCTAGTGTATGTCATATTGGCGGTTGGAATTGTCCAAAGTTCATATATCCATATATACTTAAATCCATAATATAAATCCGAATATACTTAAATCCTAGTTTCACACACACACACACAAACAACACATTACTCAACTATTATTCATGCTTTCTTAAGTTTCTTTTCTATCCGGAGAAGGTTAGTAGCCGAGATCAAATCACGAGGCGTTTACTTAAGGATAGATTTGGGGATGGTTAGTTGGTTAATACATATAACAAACCATCCATGCAATATGCCGACCCACATGGGGCCCTGCCCAACAATTAACCTATGACAACTGATAAATGTTACATGTTTGTAAATGTTTTCTCTTGTAAAATGAATACTACTTGTGATGTTTATACTATTCACTTTGCAAGGGTGGCCTAATATAGGAGGGGTATGGTTCCCTTGAAATCCTCAAAAATCATGACACTACAATTGAGTAGTGTTATGCACACAAAATGTTGGTTCAAATTGTTTGTGTTAGTGTATATGATGTATTGGGAATATGACACTCATTAAACCGGTTTATTGCTTGTTATGCACACCGACGCCAAAATGTATGGGACTTCTAAATAACAAGTCAATAATGTTTGTCATGAAATTGAATCAAGCAATGTGAACTTCAAGTGATGATTTTATTAGGGTTTTTTTCTAGCCAATATATGCACATGAACACGATGTTAGTATTACTATTATTATGGTATCGGATGATATTAATATTATTGTATGCACATGTACACTACGATACTCGCTTACTAATATATTTGTTCAATGGGATCACCTTTGTGACAAATTGATGATTGTCTATCCGAGTGCCCAAGATGACAATAAAGTTATAGCTTGAATGTTTGAACCATGCAATTCATGTCATTGCATGTCATGATGCGTCACAAGCATTTTAGTAAATACTTGTCATGCCATGTCTCATTGTTCATTATCACACGTAAGTGTGAGTGTGTGCCTTACTATCCATCCATGTTTATTCTTTTACTACATGGATCTACTTTACATCCAAATTTATACTCAACTACAACTACACTACTTGTGACCCTTCCCAAAAGTGACCGCCATAGATTCTTGCTAATAATGAACATAATTTGAACATGTGAAGCTTAGGGCAAGTTTTGGACGCACCCACAATCGACACTTTGAAAAAAACTGTGTTATTCATACAATGTCTAGAAAATGTAATCTAAGATGTGATAAAATATATTCTCAATTTTCATTAAAATCCAACAATGTTGTGGATTTTTAACAATAATAAATTTATTTAGTTGCTTAAAAGGGAAATTATAAGTTCTAATCACCACAATGTGGATTGAGCACATGTAACAACTTTTTCTTTGCATGAATCCTTTTGTTTGAACTTGCAACATGTACTCCTACTGTCAAGGAGAGGTAACTTATGATTTCAAATTACAAAACCAACAACGATTAAATATAGGGTCCCTAGAATTCATTTGAAGGTAATTTTTTTAAAACATAGGCACCAAAACAATTTGATGGCAGACGTTATAAACACACAGTGTCTCAAAACAACATCAAACATTATCATGGTGGGGTATCATCCTCATAATGTGCCATTATATCATAGCCGCCTCATAAACCACCACTTCTACACAAATGTTCATTGAAACCCTAATGGTAATGAGCTCCCATAACTAATATATCGTGCAAATGTGGGTGAGAGAGCACTCTGTATTGTTCTATTCAGTAAATAAATCATATATCATGAGAAATACAACTTTGGGCAACTATCCTTGACACGGTTCCAAAGTTTTAATTGAAGACTTCCTTGAAACTTCAAAACTTGACAAATTGGTGGGATGTTGAAAGCCTTTACACAAATTCACTCGGCTTTGAACCAAGCTATACGGTGTCAATGATAACTTCAATCTCTAACGTGTTTGATTACTTGAAATCAAAACCTAGTGGAAGTAGATTTTGGATCATTTATTGATTCATCCACATTGTGTTGGAATCAAACTTGGTATACTGCAAAAATACTAAAAATTCACCAAGATAACATTATATTGTTGCACTACAAGCACACGAGTCCTCGATAGTTGACATTAATCAATGGAAAATTGCCCTACGTCACTAGAAAATCTGCAAATCTATCAAAATGGTAGATTTGCAAAAAAAATCCAATGATGTAAGTCAATTGTTGATGACGCATATGTTAGTGGTGTTGCCACTTCAAAGTCTTGTCAATAAGGCATCTAATTCATCCATGTCAAACTTACATGGTTTTAAGAACACATTTGGCTAAAGGGAGGAGAGAAAAAAAACACGACTTTGTGCAACTCGGCCCCTTGGGGCATAGTTAATTTTTTTTTTCAATTGAAGACTTCTCCACATCTTCAAAACTCGACAAAGTGCTCGGATGGAAGCCTTTGTGTGACTCGATCTCATAGTAATGCCTAAGTTTATACAATGTCAATAATACCTTCTCCGGGTCTCCGACTCGGACGCGAGTGATAATATTCAAATTAGAAAAAACAAAACCAAGAGTAGGTAGTTTGTGTGAAGTCGTTGACATGCGGCCGTTTTGACATTACTTAAATTTACTAGTTGCGGCACTAACTCCAACATAGGAGAGAGATGTGTAAGTGGCAACAATGTTAGTAACTTAAGTCAACGGATCACTACTATCGTATTCCACACCTTTGGATACCCAATCCTTTTGTCAATGCAACCTACTATCGTAACTCAACCATAAATGGAAAAATATGTATATATTCTTATATTTTTTATATGTAAGAAAATCGTTTTGAAGTTGCAAAAGTTCAAAATTTTGAAGCGGCCACAAACGTAAGTTAGCTTTTTTAGGTTGGCCATATGATGGTAGTACTACATACGAAGTCAACAAATATATAAAAGCATCCAAAGCCTCCTACTAGGAAAGCTTGACGGAAGCAATTGACGAAATGTCAAACAACCTTTTTTTTAATAGCCATTAGGGGGAAATACTTGGTATATCGTACCTGCCACGTAAGATTTGATATGACGTCCAGTCTATGAGATGATGCCACGTCGTCTTGGTTCATTGTCAAACCGGTGCAATTTCAATCAAGATGTCTTAACTAACTTAAGGAGCACCCAGTCAACAAGGTGCAACTAAATTTATATGATATGATTTCTTCATAACTTACAATCGCCACTTTTATCACATACTTACTATGAGATGATGCCACGTCATCTTGGTTCATTGTCAAACCGGTGCAATTTGGATCAATATTTTTTTAACTAACGTAAACGAGTGCCCGGTCAACAAGTTGCAACCAAGTTATATGATTTGATTTCTCACCAAATTTATCATGTGTACTTACTATGATCCGGTAAGAGGGAATTGTTGCATACAAGCATACCTCTCATCCATCCAACATAAAATCGTGACACCCTATGAGTCCGTGGTCTATTCATGTCAAATAACTTGGAGTACACTACTGTAGTTTATGGTCTTCAAAGTTGATTCCGATGTCAAGTAACCCCCCCCCCCAAAAAACCTTTGAACTGCATATTATTTTAGGGTTTTTATGTTGGATGAATGAAAGGTACACTAGTATGCAAAAATTCTCTCTTGCCATATGGTGTTCCTTATACATCGAATATGGGTATTAGTGCATGAGAATCCCGGGTTTGACTAGTTACTACCAAATTTGAGCACATCATTTATGATCATTTATAAATAATGTAATTTCATTACATGAATATCTATATGTGTATATAATGTATGGTCAAATGAACATACGATTGTTCATATAAATATTCATTTTTGTGATGTTGTTTTAATGTGTACTAACTCTGGCGGGTTTCATGTGCATGCCTAATCATACACAACTACATTGAATATATGATTCAATGTAACATTAAAATCGGTGAACTATATTAATTAGAGTGGTTTTTGTGATTTGTCTTGTGGCACCAAATGGCATATGATACCATGTAAGACAATAAAAGTGGGTTGATGATGAATAGTGCGGGCACCACTAAATCAAACAAATATTACTCTTAAATAAAGTGTAAATATTTAGAAATTACATGGTCACACTATTTTTGGGTGTCGCTTTTTTATGCTACGAAACAATGTGATGTGCACTAATAATTGGCATACCAAGTCAATGCAATAGAGAGAGAGTTACTTCCTTGAATTTATTGTGTAAGTTAGGGCCACTTCACACATGAGCCAAGAGCCGTGACCATGAAATTGTGAGAGCCCAAAAGAAAGTGTCCAAAGGCTCTCCCAAGACACCTCCAAGATCATGTAGTGTGGTCACGGACCTTCAAGTGTAGTGTGAAGTCATATGTGACCGGGCCGTCAACCAAATATTGTTTAAATGAATTTCTATTCACGTGGATCGTCACACATGATAAAATAGACTAAATCAACGGTTGTGAGCGTTCAGAGTGCCATGGTCTCCCGGTTTTGTGTTAGGCCTACCTCCAAGAGGTGGTTTTTGAAAATAGTCCAAGTGACCATGAAACATGATCCATTCGATGCCGTGTAGGAATCCATGTAGAATTTACATCCATCTTGCATTCACATACTCCGTTGATCCCTCAAGCATAGTGTGAAGTGAACTTGAACCGGCTCCGCCTTTTCCACCAATGAGAGTGCTTGAAATGTAATGGTCACGGGCTCTTAGTCTCATGTGTGAAGCGGCCCTTAGTCCCTGCATTTGGACACTTAACATTAGATTGTCATTGTAAGGAAACTTCTCAAAGTCAACCATTAGCTTGCCCTCCACCCAGTGAAGGGGGAGAGTTTGGCAGAAAGTCAATGAACAGGAGCACCGGCTGCTAGTTAGACATGAACTGGTTGAAGTTTAAGGGCCGCTTTACACCTAGAGGCCGGGCCAATTCGTTGTGTGAGAGGTTTGAAATCCTCACTTGTGATTGGCCAAAAGGCTCAAATCAGTCCCAACCCCTTTACACCTAGAGGCCGGGGCGATTTGGTGGTATGATTTTTTAAATTAAAAAATGTATGTTATGACACGGCCTGAGCTCGTTGAATTGGGTGCACCCAAAATGGAGGGCCAATTCTTGGCCTCGGGGCCAATGTCATATTTCACTAAAAAAACTTTCTTAAATAAAATATGATTTTTTTAGTGAACTAGATCCGTTGGATTATGCTAGATTTATTGAATTGGCCTAGCTTCTTGGCCCTAAGGCCTTTACATATGGAAAAATTGGCCCCCATTCTAATCTTATTATAATGTGTAGTTGAGGCCGGCCTCCAACCTAAAAAGGGTTGAAATTCCATGCAATCGGCCTCGAGGGGGTTTGGCCCGGCCTCGAGGTGTAAAGCGGCCCTAAGAAATACTTGGTTGAAGTTCAGGACTTCAGGAAAATTACCAATCATTTTAGAGGAATCTATGGAATATACCCAACTTTAATATAACAGAAACCGAAAGATGTCAACTTGTAACTGGTTGCACTTGGAAACGCTAGGATATCGACCAATTATACCCAAAATAATGCTTCCCATACACAAAATCGGTCAAGGTCTGAGCAAGGTCCTCCCTTTGGTTTTATGAGTACTTGCGTGTTGGTTGCACAATGCAAAATTAAGAATGTCATTTGGTTTTTTGTTTGTTTAAAATATATCTAAAGTTGGCGACATGATGCAAGTTTTTCTTTAATAAATGGAGTTGGGTCGTAAGGGAGGAGTTATCATAGTTGGTTTGTTGGCGACACCGTAGGTTGTGTACATGATATTTGATGTGGAGTTGGTACTAACCTGCCAAACCATGTTGCTTTGTTGTCTATTTCCATCTTTTTTCGAGTTTTTGTTTCAAGTCTTTTATAGGGGGGAAATTTTATCTTTACTATTTTTGGGAAATTGGAGCATTAATCCTAACTTCCCAAACATATGAAAGTGTCTCTCTCTCTCTCTCTATCTATATAAGTATAGTTATATATGTTGTCTTATAAGGGTAGTGGTGTTATTATACTAATGGGATTGGTGCTTGTTGTTTTCAAGTTCATAATATTGTGTGTGATGTGTGATGCATCAGATGGAGATTTGAAAGTAGGTATTAATTTGTGGATTTTGTGGGTGGGCATCTTGAGGTATTTGAGGCTTTAAACGGAGGGTGTGTGAATGGAGCCGCATATTCTTGTTGTGATGATTATAGGGGGGGAGGCAGGAGAACTGTCCACATGTGTTGGGTTAATAGTGGTTGTAGAGCGTTGTATTTTCTAGCTTTCTCGTGGTGGTTGCTTGTGGGAATTTGTCATTGTAGTAAGTGAATCGAAAGATTTGTATTATGATGTTTGGGTTTGGCGCAAAAGGAGGTCGGGTTTTGGGTGATGTGCCTAACATACATAGTACATATGGGCATAGTCGTGCACAACATTTTGCATATCAGCGAGGTAACAAGTGCAAGGTAAGAGCCATGTGGTGTGGTGTTTTATGGTGTCCGATTTAAAATTTGCCTATGTTTACAATTGTAAAACATCTAGTTGTTGGGTGTGTAGTGAGGGTATTGGCTACGGCATGTATGGCCTTGTTGTGTTAGTTAGCGTGGAGGTTGTTAACGTGTTTGTTTGTGCAACATGCTAGGAAGTGGAGACAACTATTGTTTTGTTTTAGTGGCACAAGTTACATAATGGGGATATATCTTGTTTGAGGATGAATTTATTGTGGTAGTTTTTTAAATGTCTTCCGTAGTGGAATTTTTAAACTTGGGTAATATGGGGGCTTGTTATCCATGGTGTGTCCCAAAAGAGGTTTGACCATTTTTGGTGTATGTCTCGGTTGGTTAGCCATTTATTTACGCATGGTATAGTTTGTTACGTGTGATATTAGGGTACTCTTGAATTCTTTTTCTATGTAAGTTTTTCATGTTCTTGACTAAGCCATCATGTTGGGCTGAGGTTGGTGGAATGGAAAGCCAAAATGGTGTTTAGTGTCCAATGAGGGAAAGGGTGTTTCAACAATTCGGGGTTCAGTGCTCCTTGTTTGGCTAGATTGTTTGCCTTATCATTGCCTTTTGTGTTTGTGTGGGCTCTAACTTTCTTTATGGTGATCTTATGATGGGAGTGTTGAATTGTGTTGATGATTTGTGTGATGAGGAGTTAATATGAGTGGCTGTATTGTGAGATGGGATGTCTAATGTGATTGAGAAAGAGGTAGATGATGTTGAGATTGTATGTGAACATGAATGTGTCGGTGGTGAGATTTTTGGTGTGTTCTAATGCTAGTAAATATCCATATACATTTGCTCTTAGAATGTTTGGATAGTCAAGTAGTTTTGTAGCAATGTTTACGTGTAGAGGGCCATTGTAGACACAACAACATGCTATATTTCCGTCTCCATTTGGATTTGAGGGCTTGAATGAACCATATGTGTAGTATGAATATGGGGGATGGTATTTTAGCAGGTGGATGTGATTTAGGGGGGGGTTTGGGAGTGGTTTTGCCTTACACCATAATTCAAGGATTTCGGTGGCTAATGTACGGGTTTGGGTAGGTGCTAACTTGTAGGAGCTATTGGGGGGGGGTTTGGATTGTAGAAAGATTATTTTATGGATGCTAGTTGATTCGTGTGTGGTGCTATCAATATGGAGGTGAGGAGGAGTTCTTTGATGTGATAGTATGAGGGAAGATGGGTGACGATTGGCATTGTAATATATTGTTAGTGGGGTATGTGATGATGAGATTTGCATCCGTTTGTTAAGTGGGATTGAATATGTTTTGGGACCAGTCATCCTCGGGGAGATCACCCTGCAAAAAGTAGTAAACCACGTGAGTTAAACTATAGGGTTCATTTTATTCATTGGAGGAAAAATTTATATAAGACTTGGATCTACCATAGCCTTCAATTAATGCTTGAAATGTCATTATATGTAAAATAGGGTATTGGAAAAACCCTCATTTCTTTTTAATAGTAGATATAAATTAGTATGAATAAAATCATGGGAGAATTTTTTTAATATTAGGATGAGTATAATCCCTAGTCCCTCTAATAGACAAATGAAAAATAATACATTTTCAGTACAATATAGTGATGACATCATCACTAAAAGCATATCACGGGCGCAAGAGGGAAAATTTTGCTCGTGGGCTAGAAATATTGGTCCATTTTCAAATCGGTTTAGGGTTTCGGTTTCAAGCCTAGGAGTGGTGGTGCCACTTGCTCCCATTTTTCACTTTCTCACTATGCAAGTTTTGAGTACTTACCATATTTGTAATGCATTTTGAGGTACTAGTTTTTTGTTCTGTTATGATTTTTATTTTATTTTTGTGATTTGAATGGTTACTCAATTGCTATGCTCATTTGTTTTATGTTGCTTTCTAGTTTGGTTCAAATATGCTCATGTACATTACATATGTCCACGCCAAACACTTACCCTAAAACCTTTAATGTCCATATGAGCAAATGCTTCAGTTTTATAAGTACTATAGCGTGCCAATACTTAGGCTATATTTGGACTTAGAATTACATATAGGGTGCTTGAAATTAAGACCGAGTAGTTTTTTCTACTAAAAGGGTCTCTTAAAATCATAATTACTAGGTAAATAACCCCCAAAACAAATATCCAGTTAACGCATGTGGTTACAAAATATAAGGGGAAGTGACCTCCCCGAGCAGTCATTTATAATTATTAATGTGGTGGAGTTGGGGTTTGATTGGACTGCGAGCTTGGCCCATGTTATGGTTTTTGGGACTTGTTCTATGTTGGTTATGTGTGCGAGGCCATTATTTTTCCATTGGTTTGAGAAGGTCGGTCTGAATGAGCCAAAGATGGAGTTTTTTCGTGTGGGGAGTAGTATTATGTGATGTTTGTGGGGCATATTAGCAACATGGAGAAATAGGAGTGCGTGAGTTGGAAGGTATTGACAAAGGTGTCTAGTATATATGGTGGGAATACATAAGTGGGGTGGTGTTTGCAGGGTGGCGTGGTGATGTATGAATGTATATGTTTACTAGGAGGAATCTTGTGTTGGTGGGGAGAAGAGGGAGGTGTTTGTGAATAGTTTTGAGGAGTATATTTCCCACAACCATGTCAATCGTGGGGATGGATGCTTGGAAGCTCCATGTGTGGTCATGGATTTGAGTGAGAGGGGGGTGTAATTGTATTGATGGTTTAGATGTTATGATATCTTTGTTTTGCTTACATTCTTGTATTTGCATGTTGAGGTGTAGATGGTAAGTTGGGTTGGACATATTTTCTGTCTTTAGATTGTGATTTTATAATTGAGTCGTAAAATTTAGTTTGTATGGCTTGTCTTTTTGCGTGTTGGGCAAGTTTGGTGACTAGTAGTAGGTTGTGTTTGTAAAGGATATTATTTTGGTTAAGGGGTTGGGTTTGGAGATCCGTTTTATGTGTAGTTTGGGGTGAGTTCCAATGGCATTTAAAGCTAATGTACGCTTTAGTGCTCCCCATTTGTTTGTTTTTTGGTTTGTTTTGAAGGCAAATATACTAGTGATGGGAGTGCCCAATGGTTTGTTGTTGTTACGTTGTTTGGGTTGTGTAATATGGGTATGGGGTGGGATTTGTGTTGGGGGTGGCGGGGTTGTCATTTGAGTGGAATTTGGCATGTAATACATGAGAGGTGGAAATATGGTCATTGCTTGTATGAGTGCATTTTTTTGTTTTTTAAAAGATTTGGGCACTAGTAGAAAAATTTGCCAAAAAGAATCGCAATTGAAATCGGCTTCAATTCTTTTGACCAACTTGATATGCAGTCGCTAAACGATTGCATATTTGTTTTTCTCCTTTAGCGACTAAAATTTTAAGAATATGGGGACGTGTAATATACCATTGGAAAGGTCTTGAAAGATATGTTTCCAATGGTATATTACATGCCCCAAAAAATTGAATTGTAATTGAAAAAAGATTAAGAAAAATATGTAGTCATTTAGCGACTACATATTAGGCTGGTCAAATGAACTTTAGCCGATTTGCGCTGCGGTTTTTTTGGGCATAGTTTTCTACTAGTGGGTGTTATGTTTTTGTTGGAAGTCTTGGAAGGGTAGTTTTTGTTTGGGTTGAAGGAGGAGTAGAAAAGGGTTATTATGCAAGAATGTGTTTTTTTAGTGGGAAGGTGGTGTTTGTTGAGCCAATGTGTATCATGCAATGTATTTGAGGTTGAAGAGAGTTATGGTTGATGGCGATGTGATGCATGCTTGGGAGTTGAGGAGCGGTAGGTTTTCGGCTCCTCTATAATCGGGGATTATGAATTTTATGAGTCCCTAGTATATTTGGCCTAGTGGACTAGAGTCGTTTAATGTATGTGTTAGTCGTTCACTTAGTGTTGTGGCGTATTTGGGTAGGAGGGAGAGGCTTTGATTCCAAATGCTTCTCTAGGGAGTTGGGTGAATATGTTAGTGGTGCTCTTAGTGAGGTTGCATATTGATTTTGTGAGTTTTACAAGAAGTTTATACGATTTACAGATGTTAGGGATTGAGAAGGGAATTGCGTAGAATGTGTATTCTATACCTGGCATGATGACTGTATTGAGTATTATGATTTTTTTGTTGGAGAGAGGTTGGTGAGAAAAGCAGGGCGGCGCTTTGTTTTTTGAATAGCCCATTTGAGGGATGGGATTTATTTTATGCCTAGCTATGTGTATCGTTCATTTTTTGAGAGGATTGGGAGTAGTTGATTTTTGTAGTTAATGTTATGAGTCTTAATGTATGTTTGTGAATGCTAGTGGTTGTAGTTTAAATTATTTATTCCTAGGTCCAAAAAACAAAGACAAACAACAAGAGACAATGACAACGAAGAATAAGGCATGCGTCAAAGGGTTCAGGATGCATCCCTTGGTGTTCTCGTCAAATCTGAGGCGATCATTCCTCCCCACTCCGCACACTACGAAGGACGAGATCAAGAGCATAATCCATATACAAATCAAAGTTCAAAGTTCAAACTAACAAGTTACAACAACAACATCTTCATCTCACATAGTACTTGGGTGTTGAAAATATTGTTGTTGAGCACTCATCCATCCAGGTGATTAAGGGCATTGCATAATGAAACTTAGGAGCAATGTGGCAATTCAAGGCCCATGCAACAAAATTGGCGCAACAATATGGCAATTAAGCCAAGAAAGTTTGCACTGAAAATGGCAAGGAAGGACATGAAGGCATTCACTACCAAGGTGATGAACAGAGGCGAGGTGGCACTATTTGGCAAGAGAGCTCTCGTTTCATCACCCACAATGTTGATTGGTGGTGCCGGCAACCCACAAACTTCGCATTCCACACATAGCTAGGTAGTGGTGACACTGCATTGATATGTTGTGAGCTACAATTCACATGTGTTGGGTGGCTAGGTTGGTTAAACATGCGCTGGAAAAAAGGTTTTCTCAAGCAAGACATTTTGTGGGGCATGTTTAAATTTCATTATTGGATCATTATTCACTCTAGAAAAAGGCTAGTGTGGAGTACTTGGTGAGGTATCTTTACGAAGAATAACATATTGGAGGTAAGTGACATTGCATGTAATGTGCATGTAGGGAATCCACCTTTGTGTGAGGATTTGAAATGGTATTGCTTTGTGTGGAGAATGTGGTGGCAAGAGTAAGGGATTTTTTGGGCTTTGTGATGTGCGTGGAACTTCGTAGTCATAATATGCAACTTTGTGGGTTGTGTTCTTGAAATGGTTGCGAGGAGTGAGGGTAGTATCTTTTGTTGGAGGGAGCATGAGGTTGTTCTTGGTTGGTTGAGAGCTGCTCTTAGTGGCGCGGTGTGCATTGTTTGGCGATGTTGGTGCAAACTCTCTTCAACGCAATGAAGTCGTTGGATCTGGTGAGGCGGGTAGTGCTTGGGTTGCTATTGGACATCTATGATGGGGCAGGTGTGGTTGTTTGCCATCTCATACTTTGGTTGCGGTCGAGCGTGGTTTAGGATTATTATTAGCAATAACAATATAAGTGTTAGCAATATATTTTTGTGTTTGGGGCCGTAGTTCATGTATAATGAAGAATTTTGCCATTGTTGAGAAAATATTTGCACCCTCTTCGATAGTTTTGGAGTTGTACCAATGTGGAGTTGTACCAATGTGGAGTTGTACCAATGTGGAGTTGTTAGTGTTGAGGATCCATGTGCTTTGGGGGTGTTTAATGTCTTGTGACATTGGTTTTGATGGTATTCTCGTTTTCCGCTTCTTCTCACTATGTTGGTCTTTGCTAGGGCCTAGATTTGTTGCCCCAACCAATATGCTTATGTCTTGTGCATTAGTTGGCCTTCATGGGTTGGATACCTTCAATCTATTGTTTGCGTGATCTCCTTTGTATTTTGGTTGTGTAGATCTGATGCTATGGGGCTTTGATATGTTCTTGTTTCGATCTTTAGAACTCACTATTGTTGCATTTCATTGTGTCCTCATCATTACATCACTATCCTTATGCATGCTATATTAGTGTATGTAAATTGACTCATATTCCTAACTATATGTGTACAAAGAAGTCCTTAAAAATCGGAGGAGTTTCAAAAAATAGATTAAACGATTATTGTGAACACGAATTGACAAGAACAACCAAAATAAGCACCATTGATGTTCATGCAAAGTGTGCATTGGAGTGGCAACTATTAATGAAATTGTATGGGATATGGTCAAATGCAACAAATAATATAATATATATACAATAATATACAAATGTCTACGTTGCACTTGCCAGCTGGTAGTTATCTTTATATGACGATTTACAGCGTGTTTAATCATGTGGCCACGTGGACAATTGCGTCAGTGCACCACGTGTTCAATGTGTGTCGGTGGACATGGGTGTGGCCCAAAATGCATGCTGCGCTGGAGGCCCCATTGATCGACACGTAAGCGATATAAAATCTGAAATCATTGCCACTGTGCCAGGGTGGAAATTGGATAAGACAGTGTCCACAACCGCAATGAATGTCCAAGCTCCTATATACTTTTATTTTGCAATATTAAATCGGCAATGGCCACTGATAAGGAGGATGAATACGGCCACTTTACACTAAGGGCCGCTTCACACTATGGCCATCCAAGTCAAGAGGCCGTGGGATTGAGTGGCCAAACTTTGTTGAGAGTCCAAAGAAATGGGCTGAAAATAGCCAATAAAATATAGGAATTGAAGCCTTCGGCTGGGCATAGTGTGAAGCCTCCAAAGGCTAAGCCCAAAGTCCAAACCTTTGGCCATGAACTCCCATGGCCGCTCAACTTGGACGACCATAATAGTGTGAAGTCTCCAAAGGCCAAGCCCAAAGTCCAAACCCAAAGGAGCATTCCATTTTATTCCTTGCCTAAAATAACCCCTCTACTCTAACGGCCAAGATCTTGTCAATGATTGATTTTTTAATGAAAAAAACCGACGGCCTCTCGACCATAGTTTGGGTTTCCATTCCCGTCCGACCCAAACTTCCTTTGAGAGTCCGTTGCCTTCGTCAAAAAGTAAGCATTTTAAATTGCGACGGCCTTTGGACTTTGGCCTTAGTGTGAAGCGTCGAGAGGCCAAACTCTTGGTTTCTTGCAATCTGATTGGTGGAAATTGACGGCCTCTCGACCTTCGGCCATAGTGTGAAGCGCCCCTAAACCTTGAGGGCCCTTGTGCCGTGATATACAAATTATGTGATTAGTCAAAAAGCTAGAAATGGTCTGAATTCGCTTTACACTACATCATGAGGGCATGACTAACCAAAGAAATTTGAATGGATGAAAATCTACATGGCATCCTACATGGCACCAAGCGGATAATGTTTCATTGTCTACTGGATATTATGTTAGGCCCATCAAAAACAAATGGGTTTAATGCAAAACTTGGGACCATGACAATCATTTAAATTGCCATTGGTTATGAGGTACTATATTTATGTGGTGGGTCCCATATTACCTACTACTTCGGATTGTCCATAAAATATGGTGCAAGTTTATCAACATATTCCACTTTCATATAGATAGAAACTCCGGTCCCTTTTTAGCAAGGGGCCGGCGTGAATAAAGTGTCCGTTCATAATGCCAATGACCCGATGCTCACCGGACAAGGCTAGGGCGAACCGACCCATACATTGGTACCTTACCGGATGTCTAGTGATGTCACATTCGAATGAATCGGCCCTCGACCTCATAGGGGGTCTTTTTGTATTGGAGCCACTTCATCCACGATATGTAGGATGGTTGATTTTAAGTGAGTGCCATGAATCCCCAGCCGTTCGCCCTCCCCGGTAAGGTACGGATATATGGGTTGGTTCGCCCCAGCCACCGGACAAGGGGACATTGGGACAATACTACTCTCCCCTTTCGAGGATGGACACTATAGTGACACACCATACTAGTTCCTAGCTAGCCACAAGTGCCTTGAAGATACCGGACATGGCATCTCCCCAAAGGGCTTTGAGGTACCCATACAACAAGGTCCAAGGACCCCCCACCATAGTTGGGTGGACTAAGGTGGTGAGCACCACGCCGGCATGGGGAATAGAACCCACAACCTCCTCATTGGGGGCCATGAGCCCTAACCACCAAGCCAAGGCCCGTGGTGCCTTTTCCACTTTCACTTTACACTAAGCTTGAGGAGCCCTCGATTGTAAAATTGGATTTCTATTTTCCACGGCATGACATTTGGATGGATTTCAAGGACCCTTTGAATGGTCACGGCTCTTGGTTTGCATGTAAAGCAGCCCTTAAGCCAACAAAACCTCATAATTCCCGAGTCCTAAAAGTGAACTTTGCAACTGCTTGACGTCATCCCATGGTCAACAATATTGCACATTGAAGGCGTGCTACTACCAACGATGGCTCTCTATTCCAACACAAAATAATTATTTTCCCCTCGAATTTTGGCACATGTCATGCTCACATTCGCCAAGACCACTTGTATCCCACATGGAAACTACATTCTAGCACATATAAAGATGAAATTGAGAGCCCTCTACAGTAACATCATCTAGATCTATTGTATGATTTGAGTAGGTATAATACTCCTTTGGTAAGATGAATTCACAAAAGTGCAAACTTGATTTCATGGTTTTACAAACCAATTTAGTAGTAGGTTCTACCAAATCATGAACCAAGTTCACTATATAGACAACCACTTTCACTACATGTTGTGAACAACTTCGTGATTTGGTACCCATATTCACAACTTCGCAAGATCAAGTTCATGAATCGGTTTAACTTCATTTCACAAAGAATGGTACATCATGTATAAGGTTCTCCTAATCACTCCCCACGACTAGCTGTACCAAAATTCTATCGACCTCTCTTATCCTTGAACCATGTGTGTAGTGATTGTTTGTACATCATCATTAATGTGACCTAATAATGTTCAATGATTATAGATATCATTATGTCAAACATGGCTTTTGATGTGTCCAAATACCCATTATGCAACATTGAGAAATGGACTATATGATGGCAAACGGAAGTAGATGTGTCCAACATCTTCAAAAGCTTGTTGAATTTCACAAGATCTATGAAAGGGGACATTGTCCATGGGGATGAACCTTTGTATATCAAGGCTAGGAATGACCTTGGTTTGAATGAATTATAAGAACTTGTATGTATTGCACAATGACTCCTTCACGACCAACTGCAACCACCAAAGATAAAATCTGACCTCTTCGAGTTGGATGCATTTGTTGGCATCTTTGTCCTCGACAATCCCTTCAAAAGCTTTGGCTATGCTCCTGATACTTTTGTCAGGATGACCATAACGTTCACTTGTGTCAACATAAGATAAGCCCTCATTAAAATAGAATGTACGATACGCTAACAAAGTGCGTCATCTATGTGGTTATATCTACGTGGACGACTAGGCATGTCAATTGGACTAAACCAATTTAGTTCTCTAACAAAATTGTAAGCGAATTGAGACTACCATCAATTTCTAGAAGTGTAAAAACTACGACATGCATAATATCCGTGTGGAAAAATCTCTATGACAACTTGGACCTTATGTGTTAGATACAATTCTCATTGTAATGATTATCAAAGAAAAACTATAGTAGAAAACCCTCCCTTGGGGAATGGCTTCGGCCATCCGAGATTATCTAAGGCGAATAATACTCCTACAACCACTACTTTTAGGAAACACACATATACAACAGTTCAAACGTCTTTCCTTTATGCCAAACTCTTGTCTTTGCTTGATAACATTGTTGTGTCCAATCTAACGACAAAGAATCAACTACCATTAGCCATATCTATTCATTTCAAAGGGAGACTGCCACATAGACTAAACTACATACTCCAACAATCTCCGGCAAGAATTTGTGATGACCGAGTTCTCAACGGTTGATCTAAATGTTGTGCGTCCGCAACATAACATTTAAAGGAGCATTACAAGCATTTGGGTTGTCTTTATTCCTCAAACTAAACGATATCTATACATCTGTCTATCTATTATTGCCTTCACAAAACATGTCGTACCTTCTAGAAGGAATTCAACTATGACTGATGCGTTCATGTATGATTGGTTGTGAAGAGAGTGGGAAATTGCAAACATAACACATTTTGCGATCTACACCGCTTCCAAATCAACTGTATTGTTAGACGTTAATGTTGCGAAACAAGAAGGCACAGAATGCGAAACGAGGAGACGAGAAGTTGAGAATACGAGAACCACTTGGTTTGGAAGATTCATGAAGCTCCTAAAGATAAAAGGTCCACTATCATGAAATTGAGGTGTGGCACATGTCAAGTTGGTTTAGATGAATCATGAACTAATTTAGAAGGCTCGTGAAATTGGTAGGACACTCTAATACCATGGGTTGGAAGGTTCTTGAAGTAGCTTGGAACCTTCATGAAATTGTCTTTGCACTTCCGTGAAGTCATCTTAGCAAGGGAGTATTTACAAGGCGGAAATTATCATATGATCCGAGCCATATTGGTTCACAAGTTGAAATATTGAACTTATAAGTTGGTCCATCTGAATGCCTGAGACTTTTAAGAAAATTAAATTACAAGTAGTATGTTTTGGATAGATTCCGAGTATAGATGACTTCATGGAAATTATCATATACGTACCCCAAATAACTTCATATACTCGGGGAAATTGTTTTTGCATCAATTTCTCCACATATACTGATAAATTGGATCTCAGTTTGTTGGATGTCTCTCACATGCACACAATTTAGTTTTCATCCATTAGAACATTATTGTAATTTATAGCACAAACCTTTGATGTTATAAAATGCAGGTTGGAACATAGTGTGCATCCACAATAAACTCCGTGATGTTTTTAGTGTGGGTTTCCTAGTTTATAGTGTGGCCCACAATATTTACCATAAACAATGTAGTTCATGCACCAAGTCTAACCATTATTACCTTGCATTTATTAATATGCATGAATTTGCACTCGAATAACCTCATGATTTTGATCCCAAAGTTAACTGACATTTAAGTATATTCAGACAAAATACTTATCCAAACATAATAAGGGATGTGCACTTGTGGGGACCAAAACATCAAACAACAACAACAACAAAAGCAACAACACAACAACCACGACTTCGAATGTTTGTATTCCATGTTCGCCAACCATCACATTTGTGTAGTTTTGCTATCTAAGTCATATTGACGGTTGGAATTGTCCAAAATTCATTTATAAATCCAAATATACGTAAGCCTAGTTTGTTGGTGGACCAAGGAATTGTGGTGTCTATGTAAATTCATCCATTGTGTAGCTGCAAACTATCTATTTCCATATGTAATGACTATGGAAATGGCATCTAAGACTCCAAAATATATTTGGCACGGCATGAGGGAATTTTAACCTTGGGGGTCAGTCCTTGAGAGTTATTGAGATGCCTTAAGGTAGATGGGTCCTAGAAGGTTACCTTTTTTCTTGACTAGCCCACTTCTCTAAGTATATGAAACACACGATTAGCACAAGATGGTTAGCAAATCCAAATTGAGGTTGTAACCGCTTTTTTCTTGTAGTTTTTGGATCTCATATGAACATTATATTCATCACTATAAAATATTCTTGTGCTCATTAAGTGGTCGCACAAGTCTCCCTAGTTGTATTGACTATTGAGATGAGAATGGTTAGGTATCAAATTTTGAGCACATAGTCCAATCTTTTTTAAACACGTGTTTTTTTGTTATCCATTCCTGGAGCCACGCCTAATTGCATACCACTCAAATATAAGTGTATGATTACAATAAGTGGCCAAATTAAGCACACCTACCTTTATTGTGTTTGAAACTCGTGTATTAGCATAACATTATTAAGCATTATGTGTTTGTTCATGCGGCCTTGAGAATATAACCATGGGATGCCCCAACCTAGTGCAAATTAAGACTTAGGTTGGGGCACCCCATGGTTATATTCTTAGGGCCCACATGAACAAACACACATTGCTTAATCATGTTATGAGCCTCACATATTAATGACAATATTATTTTCTCAAAGTTGTTGAAATCCATTCTAAATTTTGTACTTGACAACTTTGTTTTACTTTTGTCAATCAACTTCATATATATTAGCTCCACAAACCATGTTTCAAGGTATGTATGTGATTTGAAGTCAACTCCAATTCGTCGTGGGTTGAATGAAGTTCCATGCCACCAAATATGGCCATGTGGCCATGATAAACCCATCTCTTTCTCCTAGGTTGCATACAATGGCTAATTTTAGAGTAATTGAGTCCATAAATAATATCATAGACACCGAATTTGCCTACTGAAGTTCAATTGGAACAAATCAACCCTCAACCTTGTAGGAAAACTTGTTTTCACTAGAGCCCCTCCATCCATGATGGATGAATGCACATCGACTCCATATTGTACAGCTCGGAATGGGCATATGTGGCTAGCATAAGAACTCTTCCTAACAACTCCAAACTTGCATGGGATGTATGATATCTACATCTAAGCAATTGTGCCACAATGGTAGGGCTCCATGGAGTGTATGGAGGTATCAGCCGACCTTCATTGCTTGCCAATTGTGTCCAACAAGCTCATATTCATCAAAATAAATAAATAAATGGTGATTTTTTGGGGCATGATGATTGGAGGATGTGAGGAGATAATGGAGAAATGACAATTTTGTTGGTGGCCCATTGGTGAGGGCTCTAATGATAAAAGGAACAACCCCCTTAATGTGCAATTAAGGGTGGTTTATATTCATGTAGTCCTATCTATACATGTGAAGAAATAATGTGTAATAGTAATGAGAGCTACCAGCTATGTTTGAAAGTCATGTCTTCGATTCTACATAGCCTTCATATGAAGTTGGTTCTCATAGTGCCTAAGAACAGACTTCATTAGAAGGATGAGAAGAAAACAATAGAGTGTCGCCAATAAAATATACCTTGAAACAAGACAAACCCCAATAAAGAAAAATTGAGTGACAACATATGAAGCCCAAACCGTGAACCACCACAAAAATAAGAAACAATGATTGGTACAAAAAGTGCCATGTGAAGGAGAAAGTTTTGTGAATATGCAAAAAAATGATATTGGGGCTTTGCATGGTTGGCAAAGCACGCCCTAAATGCAAAAAGAAGATGATAGAATTGAATCATTGAAAACATCAAAAAATTGAAGGCATCAAGTTGGAAGCATCAAAATGCAAGTAGTGACATGATGCAAGTAAGAGGCATATCAAATTGTAAAAGTAGAGAACAAAACTAGAGAAAGGCATGTATATATATCCTAAGGGAGGCAACTATCCTGAGCATAATGCCCTCCTTCAAAAGCAAAGAACAAAGAAAACTTAACCAGCGAGCCAAGCAAACAATTGTGGATGAACAAAAGGAAAAAAAACTTAAGAATGAAAATAACTTACTCGTGGAATGGCGTAGTGGAAGGAACGAGGTGCTCCAAACGATGCTACAAGGATGGAGTACCACACATCATCGTGGTGCCTCTAGGGGCAATGATCATGTATAAGTGTCGAAATAATCTCCAACTCTAATGAACGTTTTCATGCGCTTGTGCATGAGCACTCCAAAAAATCTACTTGCGCTTCAAAACTGTGATATACTGAAACCCATTCGAGACTTCCATGCACACCCTAACAACATCGACAAAACGTCTAAATAGATTGCACAATGAATGGAGGGATATGATGATGATGGGTATCAAATGATTATTATCCCCCCTTACAGGAATTGGATGTTGCCGTGGTACATGATGTCATGATATTGGTATGCATGGCATGCCAATGTCCCATATGTGATGTTCCAATTAATTGCATGTTCCACAGTTCATATCATGTACTAGTGTTACATAACATGTCACATGTTGGCTCTTCATGCAATCGGCACACGGGGGGGGGCATGGGTCGGGTTGCGAAGGCCGTGTCAGGTGCCAGGATTTGACGTTGTGAGAGTGTCTACCTATTCTCCATGGAGAACAAGGCTTGGCCCCACCAATTCCCACAAATGGCGGCAACTAGTTTACCCTCTACCTTTTACAAACCTTGGCGCATATAATGCGAAGGAAAATTCTAAGCCCATGGAGTATGGCTTATGAATAAACTTGTATGTTGGATGAAGAGGCTTTAGTAAAAACAAGTCCCTTGTACGGATGAGACATGATTCATCCCACTAGACTCCACTATACTAATTTGGGGTCTCTACTGCTATTTATACACTCAATTTGTCTTAAAATAATCATTTACATGCTTTAGTATAATTTAATGCATTTTCACTGATGCAATGGATGGGTTAATGTAGACACCACAAACTCCAAGCATACGATGTACGCCCAACTACATATAGGCTTGGGATTTGTGGCATCTATGTAAACTCATCCATTGTGGATGAAGGGGCTCTAGTAAAATTATTATATTAAAAAAAACCTACTTGATTGAGGGCCATTTCATTCTAACTCGAGCCCACTAGACTAATTTGAGATTTTTTACTCTATTTACAGACTTCATTTGTTTAAAGATAGCCCTTTTCCAAGTTGGAATATAATTCACAGCGTTTTCACCTTCACAATGGATGAGTTTACATAGACACCACAAATCCAGCCAGGGATTCGTGGCACTCAAGTAAAATCATCCATGCGGATGAAAAATGCAAGAATCATCTAAATGACTATTTTTAGGCAATTTGATTCCGGAAATAGAGTCAAAGGCCCCGAATTAGTCTAGTGATGTCACATTCGAATGAATCGGCCCTCAACCCCATAGGGGGGCTTTTTTTATTGGAGCCACTCCATCCACGATATCTAGGATGGATGTTTCTTAGTGAGTGCCACGAATCCCCAACCCACAAATCCCGGCCGGGGATTCGTGGCACTCAAGTATAATCATCCATGCGGATGAAAAAACGCAGGAATCATCTAAATGACTATTTTTAGGCAATTTGATTCCGGAAATAGAGTCAAAGGCCCCGAATTAGTCCAGTGACGTCACATTCGAATGAATCGGCCCTCAACCCCATAGGGGGGCTTTTTTTATTGGAGCCACTTCATCCACGATATCTTGGATGGATGTTCCTTAGTGAGTGCCACGAATCCCCAGCCGTGGCTAAGGGCTGGGGATTCGTGGCACTCACTAAGGAACATCCATCCAAGATATCGTGGATGAAGTGGCTCCAATAAAAAAAGCCCCCCTATGGGGTTGAGGGCCGATTCATTCAAATGTGACGTCATTAGACTAATTCGGGGCCTTTGACTCTATTTCCGGAATCAAATTGCCTAAAAATAGTCGTTTAGATGATTCCTGCGTTTTTTTCATCCGCATGGATGATTTTACTTGAGTGCCACGAATCCCCAGCCCTTAGCCACACCCAACTACATGTATTCTACGTATGAAATACATGTATTTTACTGTTCCAGTACAACTTTTTTGAATTGGTGCAAATTGCACTGCATACTACATAAGACATGCATCAAGCAAGCTCTATACATGGACCGCATCATCCTTTTATTCCATTAAATCAGGCAGTGCGGTGGGGAATAGACATTTGAGTTAGTTGTCGCTAGGCAGTGGCCCTGATTTTCTCCGTAACTTTCTCCCACATACAATCCGATTTTGGGCTAAATTTACACCTCGAGATTCCGGTGGCGTCCAACTTTTGGACAATTATGAGCAACAACTTGGTGAAGGCGAGAATGCATTAATTGAATCCCTCCCTTGACCCTCCAACAACCATTGGTCGGTCGGCACTTTTTCCATTTTTTAGTTCTAGACTCTAGAAGTCAAGTGGCCATTTATGCTATTCAATGAAATCAAATTGATAATATAGTACGTGAATGCAAATGGCTAACCATAACATTATTCAGATCCATAACAATGTTCTGTGGGACTGACAATATTCCTCTCATTCAGCCTGATGGGACTAGAAATACAACAAGGTGTTGTCAAATAGACGGAGTAATAGAGTGAATGGGAAAATACATCGTAGTGGCTCCTAACTACACTAAATCTGATATTTAGTGTCATCAATTCTAATTGTCTTGTTCCATACTACACTAAAAAGGATATGCAGTGTTTGCTACACTAAATACGAACACGTACACTAAATGCCCATAGCCCTATGAAAGTAAGTAATATTAAATGTAAACTCAAGCACTAAATATCAACTATGGTAATATGTGGAAGTTACATGTTTGAATTTAGTGTTAATAAGGATATGAAATCCATGCTTCACATGAAGGGAGGTGGTTGTAGGGAAGGTAGCGGCACATTTATGTCTAACATTGATTTGTCAAGGAATTGAAAATTAGTGTTGATGGTAACAACATTAAATACAATCAAACACTAAATATCCCTTTTAGTGTAGTTGTAAACCACGGTGTAGTGTCACCGACACTAAATGTTAACCCAACATTATTTTTCATTCCTTGTAATTTTGGGGGGGATTATGGATTTACATTGTTGCAATTACTATCGTTTACCTAGTGATTTTCAACCAGATTTCAATCATCCATTACAATATTTCATTACAAGTTGTTGACAAGAGAAGGTAGGGTTTTGGCCAATGGATGAACTCATCCATCATCCATGACAATATTTGTTCACTTATTCATAAGAAGCGTCATCCGAAAAGTTATCATCGTGACATAAAATATCACATGACAATAAATATCATATTTAGTGTACTTACCCCGAGTTAGGTTTTGGGAGGGATAACAACATGAAAGAATGAAGTGAAAATTTGAATACAATAAAAAAAAACTCAACAAGTGAGTGACCAATGATTTAAAAAATAAGTGACATGGGTAGAGGTGGGCTTGATGCAAATTCTGGCAAGCCATGATACATTATTTATAAATTTGTCATGTAGGAATCCATATGGACTTTTCATCCATGACAATTTCTTTGGGCGTGTAGGCCTTCACCTTCTAGTGTGAAGTGAAACTTGGACAGCCTTGGCCTTTTCGACCAATGAGAGATCTTCAAATGCAATGGTACGGGCCTTTGGTCTTGCGTCTAAAGGCCCAATCAAAGTCATTCATAGGAATCATTTCATAAATCATTTGACAAATGACTTTACCATGGAAGAGTTCATGATTGCAAAGGCGGAGGAGAGACGCACCAAGGCTCGAGATAATCTAGGTAGATTGGATTTGGAGAAGGCTAGAGTAGACTTTGTGAGTGAGAAGATGATATCCTAAAAGGTAAAGAACTTGGAGAAGGATAGAGATTTAGGGATTATATATGTTGTTTACCTTTAAGTGCAAGGTTGCAAAGCTTTGCACATGTGCTTTGATTTTATGAATAATTTGCATTCCTCAAGGTGACTACTTGCAACCATATGTGATGTTCTCTCCCACCATGTGTGCTGATTTTTTTGTCTTTTGGTTGCATCATTTAGTTTGACTAGTTGTATCTTGTGTGAAGTGCTATCCATGATCCCATCATTTTGTTTGCATTGTTGTGATCCATGATCACATTGCAACATTCATGTTGATTGTTTAGGTATAGGTGGTTACATAACATGAATGAGCACTCTTGCAACATGATCACGCGTAAGGGATGTAATCAAGAACCAATTGTAAGACATTCTTCCTCATAGAGACATAGATTCACATAATACAAAACTCAAGCACTTCATAAAATAACATGATTGTCATTTTCGTGTCCCATACACACAAACAAAAGGTTATACCTAGCATAAACCTTGTAGCATCGTACAAAACCCTACACTTGGTCTAGAGGTTGAACCAACTTCAAACTACTCAAGCCCAACCCATGAATTAACGTCTCCCAATCACATGTCCCCATCCCAACCTTTGTCATCCTCGTAATTGTTATGCTCAAGAACAATGTAAGTGAATTCCAATCATCTCCTATGCAAGTAGTTTGTGAGATAGCACGTTGCCATAAATAAAGGAACATACTTTCGTCTTGTTGAGTCAAAACGCTTCGTAAGCCTTCTCCGTTTTTGTTTAAGGCCCATTATGCCCCACTCTGCCCTCACCCTAAAACTTGCATGCATTTTATTAAATACATTAATAGCATCATTGTCAACATTCTCGGGGGCCTCATGGCATCCTATTCTACAAATTGTGCAGTTCTCCATGCCTTGGTATATAGGGTCCCCTAAACATGTTCAAAATAGTCATATGTGTACGCAAAGTATGTTCTCCAATTACTATTCAACTCAAAAGATTGCAAACAAATCACATCATGGTAGGACACTGGATATCCAGATTCTACATAAATAACCAAACCATGGTATTCAACAATGATGGTGTTGTTGGTGGAATAGATACTCTTGAGTCCATTAAAAAACATCAATGGTCCATTAAAATGGTTAGGATCCCTGTTAGGACGTCTAATCTTGAGTAGGGTACTGTCCACAAACCCAATACAACCTTCGAATGAAGGCAACTTCTCCCCTACTCCTCTCTCTCTCTCATAGATGTCAGGCCATTCAATCTCGTGAGTTAACGCCTCATTCATGCATGATGCCACAAGGACTGCATAATCTTTCAATGTGTTTTTAGCCCAATTCCAGTGGAAGGCATCTAACTTTGAAGTGTTGTCATGTTTTAAAAACATAAGAAATGAAAGCAACCTTTGTTGGAATAATAGTTTATAGGGTCACCCCCTACACCCCGTAGTTCACCCGTGGTCCAGGCATGCGAAGCAATTGTAGGACACACATCAAGACACAAGTCCTCAAACTCGTTGAGAGTAACATTAGTTAGATGCTTGAATTGTGCTGCCCTCCTACTCACCAATTGATCATGAACACCCTTTGCATGGTTGATAGATGGTTGACCACCTAGCCTAGCTCATTTGAATTGGAAAAATCAAACGAATTCCTACTAGCCAATGCCAGTGAAAGGAAGATGATAATATCTTGATCCCACTCACCCAACATATTTTCGTCACTACTAGATGAGATAGAAGATGTGTTTGTGAAAGAAAAGTGCAACAAAATCTCATCATTATTTGATGATGATGAACTCATATTGAAGGATTACATAGAGAGACGCAAAGAGACACAAAGAAAAAATAGTATAGAGGAAGGCAACATACACAACTATGGGAGCTATAAAATCCAATTGAATGGGCTTTGCTGCAATTATAGAAGGAGACACATTGGTGGTGCGTGCATGTAACAATCATGAATAGAAAATAAGTATTAGGAATGTCCCTAAACCCAAAGGAATGGGTTGAGAACATGAGTTATGGGGGTTGGGAACAAAAGGTAGGGTTAGGAATATAAGGTTTGGGATGGGGAACAATGTAAAGGGGTGGCAACATGAGAACTCTATTGTTGGAATGCAAATGGTGGGGCTTGGATATGCGTCAAAGCTAGGAATGTTGAAGTTTGGGCTTGGGATCTCAAGGAAGAGGTTGGCGGTTCGAATCCCGGCTGTGAAATCTCCTCTCTACCTGACGGAAAAACTTGCCAGGTGGTCAACTGCCTCATGTGCTTTGGCGCTGGCCTGTCGGCCTTCTGTCTCAAAAAAAAGTTTGGGCTTGGGATCACGGGCAACATGGGAACGTTGATGTTGGGGCTTGGGAACGTGGGCAACCTGGGAATGTTGATGAAGGGGTTGGCTTGCAATGGCCACTGGCAACTCCCGTACTTTTGGGGAACAATATAATATAGGAGACGGGTGCCCCCTAAACCTACAACCCAACTGCTCCCCTATATGGACCCGCCCTTTATCCAACCAACCGGAGTTCTAACGTTTAATGACTAGGGCTAGTAACTAAGGTTAAAGGGTCAAATGCTTGGCCAAACCCCCTATTAGTTAGCGGATAACTCTATTTGAAACAATTTTATTTCAATGTCAACCCACCATACAAAGCCACTAAGGACCCGAAAAAGAGAGTATGGCAAGCTCTCTTGGGTGCACCTAGTGGAACCAAAGAAGATCTCGCTATGTAAAAACTCTAAACAAGAATGGCCCTTAGGTGAACCTTACGTGGGACACCGGGGGCCCACATAGACTCTGTCTCAAAACATCATTAATTAATTATTTTGCTGGAGTGCTCATGTTGCAACATAAACCTAAACCTGTAGACGTTGGCTAGAAGTCATTACTACATCTCGTAGCGTACCGTCGGATCTCTCTTGCTCTCAACTAAGTTTCCCTTTTAATAACTTCACTCAAAAATTTGTTCTTATTTATTTCTCCAAAAAACCATCTAAAAAATGAGCATGATACCCCTAAAATGACTAATTGCGTCACCATTAAATTTTTGTGATCTGAATGTCCCCATGTAGCTCAGGATGTGAGCAGTCGATTGCCGCCTTCGTAGAAAGAATCGGAGTTATATTGACGGTGCTACAAAGTTTATGCGAGAGCCAGGGGCCGATGGGAATAGAAATCCAACCAACATGGGTTAAGTTATTCGACTTTCAGATGCTACATTTGGGGGGAAATGGTGAGGAAATTCAGGCATTACCAAACCAGCTGTGAGCTAAATTTAAGTGAGCGGTGGAGGGAGTTGCATTGTGTGTTTGTGACACGAAAGTGGCAAGCCTAGTGGGGTCGGACTTCTTTTATAAGCTGATTGATTTTGGTGGGGTAATTTTAACAGTGGTCACCGAAACCGAAACTCGAGTGACGAGTCTGGATTTTGAAACAATCAAAGTAGAATAGTATTTAAAAATGCATGGGTGTGGAAGGAGGCTCCAAGGAGCATCTCGATTAACTTAAGAAGTTATGGGTTCATGGCTATGAACCCAGCCAACCACTACACTTTGCCTAATTAGTGTGGGTTACCATTTGGAGTTACGCATTGCTATAATATTTCACTGAGAGTATTCTTTTTTACATGAATAATATAAGTAGTTAGTGTGCACACTGAAGAATATGATATAACTTGGTTGTAAGAAAACGATAATGTCGGTAAAAATTTATAGCAACACATAATTCCTAACGGTCACCCACACTAATTAGACGAAAAGTGTAGTTACACATGAACCGGCTAAGTTGGGAAATAATCGGTTGAAGTTCGAGACTTTAGGAATATTACCAATAATTTTACAGGAATCTATAGAATAAACCTCGAATTAAAACCAAAAGATCACAACATGTAACCGGTTGGACTTGGAAACATTAGGATCTTGATTGATAATGCCCAAAAATCTCCCCAGACATTGGTTCATGGAGAGAGGGGATTATTGTATACGAGCGTACCTCTGATTCATCCAACATACGCCATGATATAGTAAGCAACCTAGAGGTGATTTTTTAGTTGATTTGACACCGAAATTAGTTTTAAAGACCCTGAATTAGTGTACATGAGGTCATTTGAGATGAATCGGCAATGAACCTATGCAGGGTCAAGTTTTTACAGAGGATGGATGAGAGGTATGCTTGTATGTGATGATTTCCTCTCTCATGGGTTCATACGGTCTTGCTTGAAATGGTAAGATGTGTGCAAAACTTAATCTCAACGGCGATATATCATTATTCAAATACTTCAAGATGTTATGTGGGGCCCTTTTTTTTAGTGGGAATGGTTCCCAAATAGTGGCCACATTCAAACTAAATGTGGAAGATACTCATGTTGGCAAGGTTCGCCGCAGGTACATAGCATGCCATTTGAATAATGTTATGTAACATTGAGAATTACAACAAAGGTATACCGATAGGTCATGTGCAATTGGGTTGCCCCACACTAATATATTGACACCCACCCCCAAAAAAAATTAAATTCTTATCACAATAACAAAATACATAATTCAAGTTTTTATTGCAATTTCTATATGACAACCTGTGACAAGCCAACAACATCAAAAATTGCATTAGATGATAACAAGGAGATTTTTTTGGCCAAAGAGCGGAATTCTTTCCATCTCTTAGGAACAAACTAGATTACCTCACCTCGAGGATTTTCTCAAATACAAATGTGGATTGTACTTAAAGAAACCATTGACCCCACCACAATGCAAGATCATTGTTGCTTACTAGATCGCAAACCATAAACTTGCAATTGAAATTGCATAGTGGTCAACTATCCTTATTTCTAGTGATAATAGACTATGCCACTTTTGCTCTTCCAATGCAATTGAAAATGAGGCACACTTTGTGTTGGAGTGTCCATTATATAACCCCATTAGAGATAAATCTCCATCAATATTTTAGAATATAGTATTAGGGAGCCATAGGTTTTACTTCCGATCAGATCATCAAGTTGACATTTGTCTCTATCTCACAGAGGCTACCGCTCCCTAGCACTCTAGGGAATTAACATGTTTGAAATCATCATGATGTACTTTCAATTCCATCATGCTTTTGGCTTCTCGGACCCTAAAACCAATTTCATTTCATACATATCACTAAACAAAGTTATGAGCTTTTGTAATTTGATTTTGACCCAAAGAAATTTGCGAAGTCAAGAGGCACCCTATAAGTTCGCAAAGGCAACCTAATTGCAGAGTAGGTGTGGGGGCCTTAACTTATGTGGTCACTTTCATGACCCCTTACATGCTCTTGAGGTCATATATAGTTATTTTTTATACAAAAACTCAAATTTTGGACGAAAGATTGATTCGATATTGAAGCATTTTCTATTTTAAAATTTTGAAGGAAAATATGAACAATTAAGGAAAATGTTTACGTGGGATATGCAAGTGGATATTCAAATGGATGTGACGTGGCATCTGGACGTCACAACATGTCTACGTATGATGCCCATCAGACGTTACCGTGTTAACAAATTTATTTACCACATGATTTGTTTTACAATGTCACTACAAACTCAATTGCCCATGGTAGCAGTCGACGTGTCAGTCGACTGTTACCATAGGCAATTGGCTTCATATAAGTGGTTGGCCTCTATTTGACTACCATAGTAGCAGTCGACCTCTTTTAATCAATTGCACTTATGCAATTGACCTCTAGTCGACTGCACATATGCAGTTGATCTCTAGTCGGTTTTTCACATTAGTAGTCGACTGCACATATGCAGTTGATCTCTAGTCGGTTTTTCACATTAGTAGTTGACTGCATGTAAGTAGTTAGCTCTATAGTCAATTGCTCCCATTAGTAGTTGATTGGTCTATCTACTGCTCACATTAACAATCAATGTAGGAGTTGACTGCTCATCTGAGCAATCGACTACATATGTGGATGGGCATATGGGTTTAGGGAACATGAAATGGAAAAAGGGAGAAAAACCAATAATTGTTTGTATTAAAAAAAAAGTGTTGTATCATAACAAAATTATATAAAGATACCATTTTTTTACAACCAAGTTCATGTTTACTAAGTCTATGGAAACTCCTTGATGAAGTGGGAAATAAACTCTTAATATTATCCTCGATGTTGGATCTCTAATAGTCCATGGGCTCATTCCACCTCACATGGTCCATCTGCATCCAATGTCTCGCGGAAACCAAGTCAATGTGGCTCCCTAAGGATTCTTCACACTAAAGGTCTAGGGTCATGGTGCAAAATTTACGACTCTCCTTAGCATAGAGTATTGGGTCATAACCATGGTTGCAAAGTTTCCGTGTAAGTTTGCCGACCTGAAAACTCTTAGCCTCCTTGGTGTAGTGTTTGAGTGGATCCTGATGTCTCTTATTGTGGACCCTAAACAATTTGGGTGCCACCCAAAACTTCTCCTACTTTAAAATTTCCTTTCGCTTTTAGATACCACAGTGATTCAACATTCTCAACTATGTGCGATATGCACCTCCAATTGCACACTCCAACCTTCATGTTTCCGTCCATCTCCCAATAAAGATAATATTGATCCAACATTGCTGGTCATAAATTTCTCTCAAACGTGAATGTTCGTCCCATTATGCCAACAACGACCATACTCAATGTGCATGTCGTACTTGAACCTGGTGTGCATGAAAATGTTGTATCCAAATCCAATGTGGATGAGGCTATTGAAGAGGATGGTGACCGGATGGACATGGATGAAGTCCAACCACCTGATTATGATAATCATCCATCACCTGATGATGCTTCACCTCGTATGTTGCTGACACCAAGTCAGCAACCCATATAGACTACACCAACCATTGCCGTTCCACACGGCGAGGGCATGTCCAAGTCCATTGTAAGATAGACCATCGCATTCAGTAGGTGGTCAAATACCAAAGCCCAACCATGAATGTGCAAATGGACGTGACACGACCCTTGGCTATCATGTTATGTCATGACGGGACGCTCACTAACGTGGTAATTTTTTAACTTTTTTGGTTGATTGCTCTAATCGGATGCTATTAGTAGTTGACTTGTGAAGACATTTTTAAAGAAATTCCACGAAAATCCAAAAATTGTTGGACCATTAAATGTTGTGGGATGCAAGATCTAACCATCTTGTTTTTTTGGGCATTTTTGGATTTTGGTTTTTGGTTTTTTTAGAAGTTGACTTCTCTTGGTTGACTATAATAGTCAATTTGGAGCAATCAACCACCGAGTCGACTACTAAACTATTTAAAAAATCCAAAATTTTCAAATTTTCAAAAAAATCAAAAAATCTAGGACTGTTAGATCTTGTAGCCAATAAATTCTATTGGTCCATAACTTTTTTGGATTTTTTCTAATCTCTAATTATTATTTTCTTTCTTTTACTAAAATATTGTATCTAGTGTCATCCAATATTTAGTGTCATTGTGGCAACTTTCTAATGACATTTCTTATGAATAAGTTTAAATGTATTGCCATTACAACTTACTTTAAGTTCATCCACTTTTAGTTTGGTATATTTTGCAACCTAACATTTATGTAATGAAATATTATCATGGATGACCAAAATTTGGTTTAAAAATCACTTAGTAAGTGACAATACTACAACATTGTATATCTATTATGCCCATTTTAATTTTTTTTTAACAAGGAATGACAGTAGTGTTCAATTTACATTTAGTGAGTGGTCACAAAATACAGTCGAGTATTTTGAGCTAAGGATAGGTTTGCATTATGGTCTAGGTCCAATAAACTTGGGGTTCAAAATACTCCTTAAATGGACTCAAGATTGGACCCATGGTTGAAGATTGGTTTCTCATTGGGAAGAATATTTCTCGAGTGGCTATTATTGAGATTTGGTTGGACAATAACATCCCATTAACGCTACTTCATTTTTCCATACCTTCCTGCCCCTAGTTCAAAGTGCTTGGGTGCAATTTTTTGCTTGTGACCAATAGGATCACTCGATTTGGAAACAACTGGTCACCCTGAGTTTCATGTTTAGTGAGGAAGACATGCTGACACAAAGGGCATGTTTATACTAGTGACCGTAACCATTGACCACCACCTACTAAATTCTCTTGTTGGTTGAGAAATGAGTGGCTTCACATAAATTCACCAAAAATATTGACCATGTCAAAATGTGGATGAGAAAGTGACATGGAATCCTACATTTCCATAATGGATAATACTTGATGGTCGCATAAATTTTTGTGGCAAGGCAACCCAAATAGGTTACCCCAATATCAAATGAAAGTGATTTTCATGAAATTAAACTTGGCAATGACCATAATTATTTTTGTAATCATAATGTAATTATTTCAAAGAAGCAAACGTTATACCGTACGTTCAGGTCACTTTCGACAGACAGGTGTCGAAATTTTTATTTTAAGGGCGTACTGTATTCGGCAGCTTTTTGGGAGATTACCCAGGGTTTCGGCACCAGGTTGGCAGGTTTTTTCGTCAGAGTTGCCGGGTTTTTTTTAGCACACCTGTAGGGCGGAGCTGCCATGTTTTTTTTAGCAGAGCTGGAGGGCGGAGCTGCCATGTTTTTTTTAGCAGAGCTGGAGGGCGGAGCTGCCAGGTCTTTTTTAGGTGTGCACAGGTACCGCATCTCTATTCCATTTTGTGTTTGAGAAGTTTTGAGTGCACTTATGGACAATGACGCAAATGTAACAATAGTTTGTTCTTGCTTGAATTGTGTTTTAGAAAATAAGCATGTTGTATACGTTCCAGGTTTAGGACATTGTAGGTGTGTGTTGAAGATCTGTAGAGCTTTATCACTTGTGGATGCAATCAGAGAGAGGGCTAGGAAATGCAAGTGTAGAAAACAAATAACCTTACCCCCTTCTTTTTGTTGTAGAAAGAGAAAGAAAGTTGTGACTGTAGAAAGTGAGCATTCTGATGTGGAAGACCTTGAGAATGTAGAGTGATTGTTAGGCCTTCCACTATTACAATGGCTGCAAAACAAACTTCTTTGAAAAGATTCTTGAGAACTTGGAGTGAGGATGATACAAAATTAGAGTTTGAAAAGCTCACTGTCAACCTTGAGATGGAAGCTGCAAGGAAGACAGTATTAGAACTTGATGTGCTTCCTAAATCAAAGCGACCAGTTGGGAGGCCTCGCAAAGTGCTACCTCAAATGACCCTCTTGAGTCTTTCAATGCCAGTTCTTGCAGGTACATGTATGACTTAGCTGTATATAAATTTTTGCAAATATTTCTCATTTTTTTGAAAATTTGTTAGTATTAAATTCTTAGTTATGTTGTTTTGAATTTTGTTTTGTATCTGAGGAATTATGGGCAATTGTTTATAATACAAATGCTTTGCATGAAATCATGTAGATATCCCACCACATGTACGTCAACTCCAGAAGCCAAGAAAGAAGAGCAGAGGAACTTACGTGAATTGGTTTGCTGAAGATAAATGGCCTTTCATCGAAGCTGCAGTGAAGAAGCATCGAAGCTTGTCTGCAGCTCTACACTACCTGAAATTAACTCACAGGTATGCTTCCTAAACCCATCTTAGGTTCTTTTACATTCTCATTTAACAATGAAATCCTTTCATGTCTGTGTAGATGTTTATGAACAATTACTTTGTTTCTGATTTCACTTCCATTTTGTTATGTACAGAAAACCTGGGACAAACGAAGGGCCATTTGATAAATTGGCAAGAAGCTCATTGTACACATGGTTCACACTAGAAGGGCAGTTAAAACCGAAGTACATCCCACATGTGCAAAAAAAATGTTATTTTACTCCATCTCCCTCACAAACTGGGCCTCTTGCAGAGAAACCTAAGTTGGTGGAAGAGTTGTGCGATTTACTTCTACAAATTCGAGATGCTGGTCAAGCTTTGAATACTGGGACAATACAACCAATTATTTTGGGATTTATACAGGCACGTGCACCTGAGCTCTTGGGTAAGTGGAAGGTAACTTTGCAATGGACACGGAAATTCATAAAGAATCATTTGAATTGGAGTTATCGACGAGCTACCACAGCATGTGGAAAACTTCCACAAGATTGGGAGACACAAGGGAAATTAATGGCTTACAGAGTAGCCTATTTGGTGAAGGCTTATGATATTCCTCCAAATTTGGTAGTGAATACGGATCAGACTGGTGAGTGAACTTCAAAACTTAACATGTTTATATGTTCAAAACATAAGATTTTGAGTTTATTCATCAATGTTTGAGTTTCAAGAACTCTCATATGTTTGTTTGTAAATGTTGTGCAGGTATTCACCTTGTACCCATGGGTAGGGAGTGCACTTGGGAAAAAAAAGGCTCTAAGGATATCAAAGTAACTGGAATGGAGGATAAGCGTCAAGTTACATGTTGTGTATCCTCAGCAGCAAACGGAGTATTACTTCCAATGCAAATCATCTTTACTGGTAAAACAGTAAGGTGTTTACCTAAAACCCATGCTGCAAGGATTTGTTTAGATTATGGATTCCACTTGACTATGAGTACCAATCACTGGTCAAACCTACAGACGTGTCAGCAGTTTGTGCGTTGTATTCTTGTTCCGTATTTTGAGCATGTCGTGAAAGAGATGGGATTGCCCCAAAGTCAAAAAATGATTTGGTTACTAGATTGTTGGTCGGTACACAAATCTGAGGCATTCTTGACTTGGATGAAGAAAGAATACCCTAGCATTTGTGTTCTGTTTATACCAGCTAATTGCACATCAAAGCTCCAACCAGCAGACGTTATTCTTCAAAGACCTATCAAGTGTGGCTTCACAAGGTGTTATAAACAATGGTCCTCAACATGCATTCAACAACAACTGGAGAATAATGTCTCTGATGTTCAACTGGATTTGAAGATAGGTACATTACGTGAAGAGTTATGTACTTGGCTTTTACAAACTTGGAAAGAGGTAGGCTCTCGAACAGGTATGATTGTGAAAGGATGGGATAAATGTGGGTTGCTTAGATCATTTGAGAGAAACTTTCAAGCAGAGGCTATGGAATCACATGCATACAAAATTCTTTATTCACTGGGGTGGATGATCAAAATGAGGATGTGGAAGACATACAAGAATTGGACGAATTGTTTGAGACTGATGATATTCTTGAAATGATGGCCAAGTGTGCAGTTAGTGATGAAGTTGGCAGTAGTTAAGTGTGTAGTTAGTAAAGCTTCAGGTGCAAAATTTAGTTAATATGTAGATGTAGACTTGATTCACATGGGTGTTTACACCATATTTTGTGTTTTAAATATAATTCCAATTGTACTTTGTTGCTCTATTGGTTATCCATATTTGTCAAATTATTACTTTTGAATTATATGTTTATGATTTGCCTAATTGATTTCAAGTTCAACAACCAACAATTTTCACAAATTCAGACACTCTGGTCTAAAAAATTAATATTTATTTCGGACACAATTCTTAGATTTTCTGAAAATTTTAGACATTCTCCATTTAGAATTAATTATGTACGAAAGTGACCCGTACGTAGGGTAGTGGCAACCACTTCTACCATCCGTTTATAATGAAAATGGTTAAAGGTTAATTCTCAAACTTTAAAATGAACATTACAACAAATACATCAAATTTTGTTTCTAGATACATATAGGACCCACAAAACTTCCTCATTTCTTTTGGGCAAGTGCCATTCTTTGACCACTCTCTTATTATTTTGGCATGTTTTGTCGCCTCTAATGCATAGTTGAATGCTTGAACAAAGTTACAAGCTTGCATGGTGACATGAATTCGAGGATTCAATCGCACATGACTATCTTGTAAGAAGAAATACAAGGTCATCGTGAAAGAGGTCAGAACTAGCAAATGAGCTAATGAACATGCTTGCCTATTTTAGGTTTCCATTCAAACACTAATTCTTGGTCTAAGTATGCTTTACACTATGTCTTGTGACCAAAACGTTTACAAAAGTGATGTAGATTTCTCTTAGTCATTACTTTGGACCACCCGACCATGACCACAAGAGACCCTAAATCAAATTTTCTCACAACCCTTGGTTACGTGTGTAAAACAACCCTAATAAGACATGTTGCGCAAGCTCTCTACACTAAACATGATATTTAGTGTCACTTATTATTTGGAATCACATAGTGCTATATCTTTTTACTATCGATGTCATTTTTTACCAAGTAAACTTGTTAATGTTCATGGGGCCCACTAGAGTTGAAGAGGTCCTTCTAGTACCTACCTACTAACTACGGTACCCTATTATTTGTTGGGAAGGTACTATGAACAAGAAACACAACGTACACTCCACTTTTTGGTACTAACGTAGGTGTGGGCCACATTATTTCTGCACTCGTACACATGCCAAGGTGAGAGTACACATATCATAATGGGATACTTTGTTTTGTTCTTCTTCCCCATTTGTTGGCTTTCCAAACACAAAAAATACCACATGATATGCAATATATATGAGTAAACAATGAAAGGGGAGAAGTGACCGCTACACTAAATAGGATATTTAGTGTTTGATTATATTTAATGTTGTTACCACTCTACCTTGCTCAACACTAATTTCCAAATTTTTGACAATTAGTGTTAGAAGATATGCTAGCAGATATGCTGGAATTCTCCTTCTATCATTGTTATTTTTTTTTCATATCCTTACTAACACTAAATTCAAACATGTAATTTCCACATATTATCATAGTTGATATTTAGTGTTTGAGTTTACATTTAATGTTACTTGCTTTCATAGGGTTATTGATAGTTACTGTATGCGTTCGTATTTAGTGTATCAAACACTAAATATCCTATTTAGTGTAGTTACAGATGAACCAGTTGAGTTTGAGAAATAACCGGTCGAAGATCAAGACTTCAGGAAAATTATCCATCGTTTTAGAGGAATATAAGAATATACCTAGAATCAATAAAGAAAAACTGAAAGATGTCGATATGTAATCAATTGGACTTGGAAACATTAGGATCTTGCCCAAAATCCTCCCTGGACATTGGGAGTAAACAACGTTTCAATTTGCATTGCATTCAATATTGGATGAATCTCCTACATGGTTTTGAAGAACTTGTCCACAAGTTCTATATTGGGTAAATAGGGGCACTCTTAGTGTAAAGTCTTTGGAAGGTGTTGAGTTTTTGACTTTACTTGATTTGAGCCGATGGACTAGAATCATGATTCTTATAAAAGCTCGTTTTGTAGAACACCACAAAAATTAAGTGTTTATGATAAGTTACAATCCACGATAGTTGCACTCATCTTGTTGCAAAGCTCAATCCTTCAATAGACTTACTTTTCACATGGAGGGTTAATGTTGTAAATAGAACAACATCATTGCCACATGCATGTGGCGGCCGGGGATTCGCAATGTCTACACAAGCTCATTTGGTAACAAATTCTGGATGAGTTCATTGGGTCAATGAAATGAAGCTTGTTTTAGAGGGTGTGTTGCAAGTTGGCGAGTAGGCCCTCCTTGTCCCCTCTTAATTCACTTCAAAAGAATAGAGGAAAGGACGTGCTTAAGGGCCACTTCACACATACGACTGAAGGCATGTGACCATGGCAATGTAAGAGCTCTCATTGGTCGAAAGGGCGGAGACTGTCCAAATTCACTTCGCACACGAAAGTGAAGGCATAAAGGCCCAAAGAGGACTTCATGGATGAAAAGTCTACATGGAGTCCTACATGGCGGACTATGGATAAGGTTTCATGGTCTCCTGGAATTTTCGTCAGGCCCACCTCCAAGAGGTGGGCTTGACGCAAATTCCGGGAGACCATGATTTTTTTTTCCCAGCATGACAAATTTCAGGACATATTGCAGGGCAGATTCCAGACCAGATTCCAGGAGAGACAAACACCACCAAGTAATTCTCTTAAATTGATAGAGTTTGAGACATATTATATTAAACCAAATCCTCCCCCTCTTTTTCCTCCAACAAAATATGCAATGGTCCCGCAACATGGTCCATTCTCACTTCACACTATGCTTGAGGGCCTGCGACTACATAAAACAGCTTTCCCAACACCTATGGTACGACCTTTGGATGAGAGTCAAGAGTCCTCACCATGACAAGGTCACGGCTCTTGGCTCATGTGTGAAGTGGCCCTAAGATGAGATTGGATCATTATTTTCCAAAATTATTCAGGCGAAATGCGAGAGAAGGTGTCCATGATGTGGCTTTGGATCCTTCTTCTTAAATTTGGCAGTCGAATATGGGAGCCCTCTGCAAGTGGATTGGCCGAAAGGGGGGGGGATGTTTTATGGGAAATAATGTGGCCAACTACGTGGACAACTGGTATCATAGAAGGAATTAAAAGAAAGCCGCAAACTAGTAGAGATGGCGATGTGCCTGACAAGCCAATTGCCGGTGGGATTAGGCATTGCTTTCATGAACATGCATGATGCAGCAATGCTGCAGGCAAATCTTTGCAGTTGTTTTCTTTATCCAGAGGGTTGGAGCCAGTGTTCAAGTTTGAAGTGTGCACATGCATTTCAATGTGATGGGCTTCAAAATAATCACACTTCACACAAACTTTCAAATTTTTTTTGCAACACTTCACAAAAAGAAAACTTGATATTGGTTGTTTTGTATTGAATATGAAAATAATATGATGTCTTGCTATATTGAAGAAGTACATGCAATAAAACGATGCACTAGAATTATTTAGATTCCCTACATAATGTACTTGATCATCATCCAACTCCAAAGGCAAAGCCCTCCGGATTTTGGTCAATTTCCAAGTGTCAAAAATTCTAGCCCAATCCATATTTTCCATTGGAAGACAACATAAGGACATTTGCATCAATGCATCCAATGTTTCAAGTTTCAATCGACTTTTGCGATCACTCTTCACCCAATTTTGCTTGGAAAATCCACGTTCACATATAGTTGTGCTTGCCAAGCCAAAGTTGTAGTGAGTGCCAAGTCTAAGTTGGAGAGTCAAAATTGCAGGAGTTATTGGAATTCGGAAGTGTCTACTAGAGTGCCAATATTGGAGTCCAGCTTTGTTTCTATTTGCAAATTGTAGCCACTGTATTTTGTGACATGCAGTTTTTGGAGAGGCCTTCATTGTGACTGGTGGAAACTTTGCATAGCACATTTTTGTGAAGTGTCCCCCCCCAAAAAACAAACTTTTTTGACGGCCAAAATGGCATTTGACAGGTGTCGAAGACTTCAATATTGAACACTAATTGGAGTTGTGTGCGACTATGCAGAGGTTATTGTCGTTGTTGACAACGCTTGTGCTCCGGTGTATTCATATTAGAGGTCTCTCACATATTCACAACACTATAGGTCTCATTGTGTGTTGAAATTTTTGGTATGGCTCCGAGGATGCCCGTTGCAAGGTCAAGAGCGAACTTGTTCATCGTTCAAGTATTTTGAAGAGTCCGTGGCAGTTGCGGTGGGTGGAATTGATATCAACATTGCACTCCTTGTGAAATTAAGGAAATTCATCAAAGACGAATGTATGGCAAGGTTGTGCTCCATGGAGTGGGTTGGTGCTTCACAACATCTCCAAGGAGCATTTTGAGTTTGTGCATCACAACATCTCTGCGGATGACATGAATGAGGGAAAATTGGAGTATGCCAAGTTTGGGAAGGTTGGTTTGAACAATCGTGTGAGTCTCTCTCATAATTAATAACATTTTTGCGGCTTGTTTCTAAATGAAGAAGCACTTGGGTGTTACTCTCCCCGTCACTTTATTTCACATGTGCAAGAGCAGCCAATTCTACCCGAATTTGACATGGGCTATTCCCATGAGATCCACGGGTATAAATGTAAGGAAGGCCGCATCAATATGGAAAATCATGATGAATCCCCATGATATAGAAATGGAAGACATATCGAATGTCCTCTTTGATACCATTTCGGGGTGTGTCAAACATGAGGTACTTCAAGTCACAACAAATTGCACATGATTATACTGATGAGGAGAGGGAAGTCAATCATGTTCTTCATCGTAGGTATGGCGTCACGTCGGATGTGGATGTGAGGGATTGGAGGAGAGGTGGTTAGAAGAGGATGTGCTTGAGGACGTTGTGGATGGCCAGTGCATTGCAGTGAGTGATGGCGCCACTGAAGGCATTGATGTTGGCTGCATTGTGGGATGACGCTCTATGCGAGGAGGTGTGGATTCCTTTGGCCGCCAGTTTGCCTATCGTCCCCATAATCGCAATACGGACGACGGCTCCAATTTTGTTGTTGACGCCATCAACTCTAGTGCTCCCAATTCCAAAATTCCATGTAATATACTTGTAGAAGGGCTCAAAGATTTTACACAAGAAGGGGCCTTCTAATCATGTCCCTATAAAAAAATTAATGAATAAAGTTTTTGCTTCGTCACCAAAGGTGATATGTGTTTTTTTATGGTTATTGGTTTTTTGGGTGTCCATGACCTCCCCCTTCTACTGATGAAAATCCCAATATTGTCGATTAACACTTTTTGTTGACTTACATTTAAAAATCCATCTTGCTTGTTGGATTACACATATTTTGGGATTTTAGAAATCTTATTTTGTGTAAAATTTTGCATATATTTTATTTCAAAAAATCATAATTTTATTGTGGTATTTTATTGTGACAATCAAAATACTTAAATTGAAAGCATTAAATTTTAATAATTTCATGTGAAGTACTATCATGTGGAATTGTGGACTCACATTCACTGGTTAAGTGGGCACACATATCTTGGTTAGAATATCAACTAAAAGCATGTGTTACAGTTGATACCCTAACCATAAATCCACCACTCTATATTGTAACCTAATATTCACAATATGATTGCCCTCTATGATGGTATGAAGTGTAAAGTTGGTACCCTAATATGATACTATTTATTGCCAATATCTTAATCTAACATTGTTTTCTCGCATTATGTATGTTTCACTCCCTACTAATAAATGGATCTATATCTTGAATATTAGTTTATAAGTTTTATGCAAACAAAAAATTGTGACCACATCAATACTTATCACTTGACTTGAATTAATAATAATAAACATTTTCTACAACCAAATATTATGTATATCACACGCATTTTGTATATCATAAGGAACATACAAACTTGAGGGTGGTTGATTTAGGCTTGCATCTGTAGGTAACAAACATAAATTCATCAAATTTTATTTTATTTGTGATTTATGATATCGTGAGGCTTAAACCTTCTATTTTTTAAAATATCCGTACTAAGATTATAAATTTATTTAGGCCAACTCGGAAATGAAGCAAACCCATTACTCTCATTGGCAACAACATTGGAGTTTTCTTTCATTTGTCTTATCTTGCAAATATGTTAGAATGCTTTGTAATATTGTAAGGTCTAGGGTTTTAAGGGGTATTGTTGCTAATAAAACTTCATCAACACGTATATCCAAATATTATGACATATTTAAAATCATCAGCTTCTAAGGTAAAGGGATCCAACTAGATTTAAATTCATGAATTAAGGTATGAAGTGAGTGCATGGTCACATACCCTAACTACTTGAATAACTTGCAACATATCTACATTCATATCATAGTTAAAGTATTGATTGTAATATATACTTTTGGTTGATACCTTAATTTATTGTGCATGTAATCCTAAATTTTAGGTTTTAGTATTCTGTTAGAGTATAGTAAACATACAATTTCATAGTTGATGTAATAATATGAACCCAAGTTAGGGTATCTGAAAAAATAAAGAACCAAAATAAAAATCCATCAACATTGCTTTAAGTAGTATTAATGGAAAAATTGACTCACATGTGGTGAAATTGTCAATGATTAGTTTATGTTCATGTTTTGTTTTTATTGTGTCGTGTTGTTTTGTGATGTGTTGTGTTGTGTTGTGTTTTTTTTGTTTGTTTTAGACTAAAAGAGGTTCAAAATTACAAGATATATTCATGTATAAGTTATATCAAAGAGAATTTTGAAAGACTAAAAGAAATCCGATATTGGTTCAAAGTTAAGAAACTAAGAGATCCAATATTGCTTGAACATAAGAAAACTAAGAGAGACCCAATAATGCTTCAAAGTGAAGAAACTAAGAAAGAAATAAAGAGATAAAAACTAAGAGATATTTGATAATGATTCAAATCTAAGAGACTATGAAAGATCCAACAATGCTTCAAAGTGAAGAAACTAAGAGTTAAATATAAAAGAGAGATCCGGGGGAGATGAGAATCCAAGAGAGGTATGGTAATGATTCAAAACTAAAAGACTTTGAGAGATTCAAGAATGGTCCTAAGCTAATAGATTAAGAAAGATTACAAAGGTACTAAACTTAAATGCAAAAGCTCCAAGAATGCAAATGAAGGATAATCAAATAGCCACAAACAACTCTCACACAAACCAGGAGGTACACATATTCTACGAGGCAAGAGCCACAACCACCAAGAGCCTCAAAGGATAGCCTCAAAGAAGAAGAGGAGAGTGCCACAAAAGCCTTTTATGAAGTCCCTTGCGTGGGTGGATGGAACCATAAGTGCTCATGGCTGCCCTTATTGAGACTTGAGGCACGTTTTTTGTGGGTAGCTAAACACATAGATACAAAGTCAACAACCTATTAGTTCAAATTTTAGTTATGACATAAATAAGAGCCACTAGACAAGAGGCCGTTTTACACCAAGTGATATTCTTAAAACCACATAAATAGACTCCATTTCACAAAGATGAAAGTTTGTTGCCTTGGACTTGGAGATGAGAATACATAGAATGGGTAGTTAAGAATGACTTATAAGAAATGGAACCCATGCATATCACCCGCTCGTGAGGTTGGGTCCCATTTCTTCACATGATAAACATGTGTTTCATAACAAAAAAATTGTGACTCAACATTTTGTTTAGACCAAGTACATAATCAAGAGTTGCTTACACAATCATGCGTTGGTGAGGTACTTGAAAGAACACTTTCTATTGATGCATCAACACTACTTGTCAACCATTCATGTTGCCTTGGTTGGAACTTGGAAGTAATGACAACCATTTGACACATAAGATGGCCTTCTAAGATTGGAGAAGAGGATGACTTCCCCATAACGTAATTCTTGGCCTCGTTTATCCTCAATCTAAACCTCTAGTTTTCACGATCAAAGCACCTAGATGGAAGGTGCCCAAATGATTATGGTCATGTCCTATAATCCCACTCGGGTTTCATGTCCTTATTACACCCCCCCTCCCCAACCGCGCACATGCGCAAGAAAATGACAAAATTGGCAATACAAAGACATGCACCATGAAACGAGGGGAGTAAAAAAATATGATCACTATACTGCTTTTCCTAATTAGTGCGTGTTACTATTCAGAGTTATGCAATGCAATAATGTCTTATTCATGAATTCAATTTTTACTAATGAAAGTTCAATAGGTTGTTCGGACATTAGAGAACATACAATACATGACTTCTCTTCATAAAATTTTACATTCTCATTAAATAGTTATAGCACTACGTAACTTCAAATAGTGACATGTGTAATTGGGATAATCAATGTAATTGTAATCAAGCTTCCATTGTTTAATAATCTCACATGGTGAAAGGTTGGAAGAAAGTTGTAAGGTACATCATCAAGGAAGTAATGGAATGAGCATTGTATATATACTACTTTGGGTAAGTGCTATCCCGTTCCACATGTGCATATAAATTAATGTACAGTAGATGGACACTCCACACCATCCACACTCAGCATGTTGTCATCAATGACCAACCATTTTGGAGCTTTGGAAAGGTGTTTGCATCAAAGTCCATATGCCCTTGTTGTTTTAAAGTTCCAAAATGTACAATAGATGGATACTCTAAACCTCAAGTATGGAATGACTATAAGAGAAGAAAATGAAGGGAGAGAGCCTCAACATTGAACACATTTGGATTACATCATTAGGCTTCTTTTAAAAGGAAGAAATAAAAAATACCTTCCAAATAACTAAATCGATGCAAATAGAGCGTAAATATGTATACTTTTATGTTATTTTGTTATGAATATTATTTTGTTAACATAAATTTATTGGCTTTGTATATCAATATGTTATTTAAATGATCATGTATTTTATTTTCACAAAATTCCAAGCTATGCATGGATATAGAATTGTCCACTTTACCGTGCTTTGCACCCAATAACAAATTCTATATGTTTTGCATAAAATTCAAACAAAATGTGATATTAAAACAAAATATGCACTAATATATGATATTTAGTGTCACCAATTCTACTTGTCTTGCTCAATAGTAATTGTAAAACACGGTATAGTGTCACCAACACTAAATCTTAACCCAACATTATGTGTCATTCCTTGTAAATTTTTGGGGCATTATATATTTACAGGGTTGCAATTACTGTCACTTACCCAGTGATTTTCATCCAAATTTCAATCATCCACGACAGTATTTCATCACAAGTTGCTGACAAGAGAAGGTAGGGTTTTGGCCAATGGATGAACTCATCCATCATCCATGACAATATTTGTTTACTTATTCATAAGAAGTGTCGTCTGAAAAGTTGCCATTGTGACATAAAATACCATATGACACTAAATATCATATTTAGTGTAGTATCTAGGATTCTCTTTTTGACCTAAACCTAATTCAAATTATCGTAGTTGCTCACTACATTCTCATGAATAACATAGAAAGTATTGTCGTCGAGGGACCTCTAGACCTTGTCATTGTTGAAACTCATGATTTAGTGTGGCATAGACTTAATGTGACACCATAATAGAGTGGCCCAAGGGGTGGATTCTTAATACCACATATGAACTAACGTGAGTGTAAGGAGGGGTATTATTTGAGGCATTAGTGTACATAATATACATAAAGGAGAGGTATTATTTTTCTCTAGTGTGTACATCTAAAAAGGCTATAAAAGCTTATGAAGTAAACGTAGGTGTACAATAGGGGGTCCTAACATTTAGAGAAAAATTTGGAAATAGATGTGATAGTTTCATCCAATTCAAGTTTTCATCCCTTATTGTCATATGGTCAAAGTCCTCAATGACTACCATGTATGTTCTTGTTAGGGTTTGTATTTGGGTTCTAAGTTTTTATAACCTAAAGGCTCTTGGAGTGCTCATGGGCTTCCTTGAGTTATGCTCTCCGGTTTGTGGCTAAATTAATGTGTTCTTGTCTTTGCTTGTTTGATACAATCGTCGAGTTACATGCTATGGATGAAAATGACTTTTTCAAAGGAAAGTGAACGTGGATTTCATTTGCAGCAAAGGACCTACTTAATTCACAGTTATATTTTGTATATGTAGTGGAGGTATTTATCGCATTAAATTGAAAAGCTTAGTATTAATACACAAGTTCATTTCCTAGCATGCCGTTAGTATGTATACACTTGTTTCACTCTATAAACTTCTCATATATAGGGGGTCTATTTCATAGTGACTCACACATGTCATTTAGATTGCCAATGAAGAGTCTACACCCCGGGTAGAGTGGCCTCCAAAATTGTCCTTCTTAGGTTGATGCATGAGCAACCTTAGTGAATCAAGGCCTTCCACTTTGCTCATAACCGATTGCTCATCCAAGAGCAGGAAGGCTATGAGAACTCGTCACAATGTTTCATATGTGTAGACGCAACATCATCCATAATTCCAAAATTGTGTCCATGGCATAATCGGTTATGATTGATAACCAACTCAAGTAGAAAGACGATTCGTTGCTTCTGTAGCTTGTCATCCATTGTCTTCTTGTTGGTTATCTAGTCCATAGATACATTAAAAAGTTACAAGGTGATTAAAAAATCTAAGGAGATTCAATGCCATAGTTTTTTCGGTTATTCATATGGCAACATGAAATTTATTGGCCACATTTTGAAGCTTGGAATATCACAACTCTTAAGCTTCCTTCACAACGAAATTAGTGCCGAGCCGATTCCAAGAGGTTGACTATGCTCCAATCAAACAAGGAAGTTATGATGTCTTCCTTTAAACAACTTAAAAGAAATCGTGTGTTTTATGTTATCAAGCACACAATAAAAGGACCAAAGTAGGGCCACTCCTTTGAAGGCTAGTAACGATCGCAAAGTGCTTGCCCTATAAGATTTTGGCAAATGTCACTATCGGGATTGTATCCACATGAGTTTTATCCAAAGCAACTTCAACTTCCCGACCGTTTATTTTGGAGGTCATGCATTTTGGGCCATGTGTCCTTTGACGTTCCGTGTAAGTTTCGTGCACAAACCTAATCATTAGTTCAAGCTATGCACCTCGAAAGTGGCACACACACAATCAACCTTGAGAAGGACTTATAAGGAAGCCCCCTCCTTCGAAGTATTAACTTACCCGTGGACATTCCATATCGATGATGATGATGGTGATGATGCCTTACGATGATGATACCTCACCTATACACAACTTTTGTTTCATAGTCTCTAGACTAATTGCATGTACACACATGCAAGACATGCATTTCCAACCTATGACCACACCACAAAAGTCCCACATCCATGCCACCTTTGAGTTTGTGTTTCTGTGTGTGTTTTGTTTGGATTGAACAATGGGATTTTCATTGGCCAAGGAATAACATTACAACCACAACCAACATCTTCGATCATGAGCCTTGTTTGAAAGTAGATGCTTGGGAGAGGATCATGTGCACCTTTTTAAGGATATTTCTACCACGTTGGTTCTGTAGTGATTTAGTGCATCCCTCTTCAAATAGCAACAACCCATCCCAATTGGCAAGATCTACACATAATTACAACGTGGATCCAATGATGAAAAATCATCTTTCAATTCTCGAAGGTTTGAGGGGTCCGTCATGGGTCTCAAGATGTTGTACGAAGGTGTTTGATGTTTTTAATTCTTATTTTTGTCTTAAAAAGTCAAAAGAAAATCATAAAAAATCAACACATTTATACTATGTTTTTCAATTGGTGCATACATATTTATAAAAGAAAAGTTTGTGAGATTTTGACAAATGACCTAGATTCCAATACATACCACACACACACACACACACACATATAAAGATTGTCGTTGCATATGACAGGATGTTCACTTCCTATGTAAAGCAAGTTGTGTTAACCCGTTATTGCCACCGAGAGCCCCACATGCTCTCTTATAAAGAGAAGCCACGTCATGTCTTCATCCGCCCACTTGGTATGGAGATTCTTTAATGTCTCAAGTATAGATAGGTGCAAGTCTTGATCAATTTTGTTTAATTTGGTAGGGAAACAATGCTTCAAAGTTTTTTTGAAGCTCATAGAAGGTCACTAAGACTTGAAAAATGAAGCATGTTTTCTTGCTCATGGGTGTTGCCTGTTGCAAGGATCGATTATATTTAGTAGTCTTGGCAATGCCCCAAACCAAAATTGATATTCAAGCTCATTATGATAGACACTCATTATCTGGTCCATGACCTTTGTCCAACTCTAGAATAGGCACATGTACTCTAAGATCAAAATTCAAATTCTCACATATGTGTAGTATTTAAAGATGTTTTTTTTGTCTTTAGTGAGGCCTTATCCATCACGTTAACCAAATTTAGAATAAATAAGATTTTCACTAGCTACCCCAACTTGGGTAACTTAATTTTACTCTATGTCCTCTTTGGATCAAAGGAGTATGTCATTTGCTTTGAAGCACAATGACACCCAAATGCTATATTTCCTTAGGAATTTTTTGCACGTGCTAATTGTTTCATCTTTAATAAATTCAAGACAATGGGGATGCTAGGCTTATTGTTTGTTGATTTAGTGACACACTGCAACATCACATTCTTTGTGCTCTCAATGGGGTCGGTTTTATGCAAGTCCTTGGTCTCATACTCTCCATCTTCTTCTCTATCTTCCGTTATTACGGGTGACTTGAACAAGGTTTGTACAATTCTTGGCTCCATGGTTAATAGTTGATAGTTGTGGTTGAATGCTCTTTGTGAACCTGTCTTAGCCCACCCACGCTTCACAATGTCCCGCAAGTTGTTGATATGCATCCAAACACTAAAAAACCAATGAAGAAGGTGTTTTTTAAATTCACAAGTCCAAGGTCAACCTTTGCAACTTTTCCATTGTTAAGTTGTGATCTAATCACACCAGTAGTCCACTTATTGAATTTTCTTTTGAAAGTATGCTTTAATGGCCTTTGTAATATCACATCAGCTAGTTGCAATTTAGATGTGCAATTTGCAAGGATGTAAAGAAGACAATCCACGGATAACCCTTCACCATCTCATGAAATTGTGCACCTAGTTGGATGCTCAAACAATCTACTAACCATATCAACTCATGATCTAACGATAGATCCATAGATTTGCACTGTGATTCATAATATGGCAACAAAATCTTCTCTATGAATGCTTAGAATTTTCTTGAGTGGACCAATGGTTGCATGAATTTGTGAAGGAAAAACTTGTTTGTATGCATTTCTCTCGTTCAACACTTGTAGGTAGAAGTGACTGCACTATTGTTCCGGCGGTGATCACTTGAAGAGGTAGTGACATTCTGTTGGCAGTTGTTGATACAACCACTATGACTTGTCTCTTATCATCCATTCCTAAAACATCTATATGTTTTGCACCCTTAGTCTCCCATGTTCTTTCACCACCGGTTGGAACAATATGTAGACCAATTTGATATGTATTTACAATTAGCTTGGTTGGAATGGAATAGGCTTTAACCAAATATGCTACACATATTGCCATGAATATTCTTTGATGCTCCCAGTTGGATGGTAACTTTGAAGCTATTGTAGTGGATTTTTGGTATATCCATGTGTTTGTAGGAACAAATGTGTATATCGTAAGGTTACTCAAGATCTTCTTGGCAACCCTACATCCGCAAGAAGTTGAGGTTCTCTATGTCCAATTATATCTTGAATGATAGGTTGCACTAATGGAGCATTCAAAGGTTGTCCTTTTGCACAAATCCATTTGAGGACCCCACATATCTTATCATGGAGTTGTGGATGCTTCTCCATAATAGTCAAGTGGTTCTTCTCTAGCAAGGACGTTGTTCCCTTATTAACGGCTTGTTGAAATGTCTCTTTAAGAATTCCTTGTGGTGTAAACCACTTAGCCAAGGACCCATGAGAAAGCTTGTCACATAGGCTATAAATTTGTCTAGGGGTCTTATGGCATGCTCTCAAGTAGTTGAGAGCAATTGGAAGGCTTCGATGTCGTGTGGTTGCAACATAGATTGGTGGCCACAAATTTGCATCAAACCAATTTGTATATGTGCCCCTCTTGAGTTTCTTCCTTTTAACATTCGAATTGACGTGGACATCTTCCTCTTTGATATCAATGACAATAAAACAACCTTCATGCTTACGTTTCACAACCTTCATGTGGATATCTTTGGCGATAGCCGCAACTATTTGTAGATCGTGATCAACAGCTATCACCTGCTCAAATATTGTTGTCAAGACCATCTATTTTGGAGCCATCCATTGTCCCCGCTACAATTCGATCACACTTAGAATCTCACACATGTAAACAACTCAAAGTTTGAAAGTTTGCAAATACACTAAAGTAAAGTTCTTACATATTGTAAACTGAAGCTCATATATGAATTTGGTAATCTAAACTCAAACATAAAATTTTCTAACTGTTAGTTTCATAAAGTAATATGATTCAAATACAAGTATCTAGTAGTTGATCTACTAGAATAAAAAAATTCTTAAAAGTATTTGACTACAAACTTCCACGTTGCAAAGCCAAGATTGGTATCTAATATTGCAATATTTTAAAATATAATATTATCCAATATTGCAAAATTAGTGCTCATAAAACTCATAAAACACCTCCACTCTTCACACAACTACCACTCATAAAGTGCCTTCACCCACTCTTCATGAAATAAAAGAGAATTTGAGATAAGGCAGTTGAAATTACTACAAATTAGACGGGGATGAAGAAAATATTTAGTTATTCATTTGCAATGTTGGACCCTACTAAGTGGTATTATTTAATATTTTCGGCAAGCCCTTGTCGAAATAGAGAGCCCTCTACGGTGTTTACAAATCCACTTCCATGTTGATTCACTTGGGAAAGTTGGAGTACTTGCACTTAGGTGGCCCAAGGAATGATTCAACTCTTGCACTTGCACCCAAACGGCCCGCCATTTTGGGCTACTCAGTGTGATTCTCTTTTTACATGAATCACCTACATAATCATATTTTTTTTGGCAATCCCGTGAATTGTAACTACAATTCAAATTGTTTGTTTCATTTTGTAAAATGAAATGAATTGTCAAAATTGTTTTAAAATGAAAAATATGCATCTCATAAATTCACATATTCTAAATTCTACCAAACTCGGACCATTCATCAATCCACGAGGTGTTGTCCAATCATCACTTTATATATATATATATATATATATATATGTATTAGTGTGTTAAACACTAATATCTAAAACAACCTCTTTATTCTAGGTGGTTCCATTATCCAATGGAAAAGAAAAATCAATCAATGGGGACAAGCACTTTTTGACGACTGATTTTGTTGAATTTGTCAAAATGAGACGGATGTTAGATATTCAATGGCTTCATTGACGTCTTCACCATGATATGCTTCAGAAATGTTCTCAAAAATCTAAGGAACAAGGCGAGATCCAAAACACCAACATGTTGCAAAATGCTCATTCTCACCTCTCGAAATTCCTAAACCACATCCAAGCTCATCAAGAAGAAGAGATTAGTGGTGTTGCAAGCCGAATTAAACCCTAGATGCCCCATGAATACCTATTCTGAAGAGACATCCCCAGAACTCAATTGTGTCTTAGGGCCACTTCACACACAAGCCAAGAGCCGTGACCATGAAATTGTGAGAGCCCAAAAGAAAGTGTCCAAAGGCCGTCCCAAGACCACCTCCAAAATCATGTAGTGTGGTCACGGACCCTCAAGTGTAGTGTGAAGTCATATGTGACCGGGCCCTCAACCAAATGCTATTTCAATGAATTTCTATTCATGCGGGTCTTCACACACGATATAATAGAATAAATCAATGGTTGTGAGTGTTTGGAGTGCCACGGTCTCCTGGTTTTGTGTTATGCCTACCTCCAAGAGGTGGTTTTTGAAAGTAGTCCAAGTGACCATGAAACATGATCCATTTGATGCCATGTAGGAATCCATGTAGACTTTACATCCATCTTGCATTCACATACTCAGTTGGTCCCTCAAGCGTCGTGTGAAGCGAACTTGGACCGGCTCCACCTTTTCCACCAATGAGAGTGCTTGAAGTGTAATGGTCACGGGCTCTCAGTCTCGTGTGTGAAGTGGCCCTTAATCTGCTGACTTTGTGACTGACCCATTATGCGTGCAACCAAGCCTCAAGTACTTTTCATGGTGGATTTAAGCTCATTCTAAATAAACCCACCGTCTCAATCCCATTCTAGGATCCTCAGACATATTGTGGTGCATCGAAATTTCAATCTAGCAGCACTGAGAAGATGAACTCCACCAAAGCAAGTGATCCAAAAGTTTGAAGCCCATGTTTTAGAAATTAAGGTTTAGTAATAGAATTGTGAACCACAGATTTACCATATATAGGTTCTACGATGCCTTCAAAGCAGAAAAAGTGCAACTTGCACACTTTGCATCCTGATTACTTTACAACATCCTTAATTCTGTAATAGCAACGTAAAGGACATTACAAGTTAAGTTAGAACATGCTCTGACTCGTGAACAAACTCATCATGTGAGGACTTTTGCGTTTAATAGCCAGTGACATGAGGTATTGAGTGATCAAATCCATAATTCTTGAGAATCTGGTGGGCCTGGGGTACCATGTCCTGTGGGATTCGGATCCTTTTGCATTGGGAAAGGTTTTCGAAATAAAACCCAAAATGGTTTCAGCTGAGAGAGAGAGAGGGGGGCCTACAATTGTTGACTACATCTGCAATAATTGGTTGGATTTGTTGCTCTCCCAGCTCGAGATTTGGATGGATACAAAATGACAAATCCTGCAAGTGTCGGGAATGGGTTGTGGAAATGTGTCACTTCATTGAGAAATGCTGAGAAGTGCGTGGATTTAAGCTGCAAGATATTCATAAACACTTCAGTTTTTGACATCCTCAGGACAAAGTATCACACACTTGACCTTCGACAGTCGAAATCGTTGTTTCCGGGGGTTTTGTTGCCCAACATCTACCATGGGGTTGCAGTAAAAACCTGCCCCCCTGTGTTTATTCATCCTAATTTAATCTCACTAGACTTATTCGGAGTGTCTAATCTCAACTTAGGTGGTGATTTGGATAAAAATAGCAATATTGGGCTCTACATAGCAATTGGCGTTTTCACCCTCAGCCTTGGTAGGTGCTACACAAAATATCACACCTTCTTCTGGATGTGAGGTATGTGGTTCTTATGTGGTCACTCTTCTTAGGGCCATGCCGCACATCCCAATTATAAGGTATGTGGGTGTTATTTGGTTACTTTTCTTAACCTGCCATCTATTTTTGATTGGTGTGTGGTTAGGTGAGAATCAAAAGCACAAACACCATAAAGACACATGTTTTTAAAGAGATCGGATTGTATCTTCAAATTTTATTAACTTCTCCACAATCAGTAATGAACATAGTTGGGAGGACATGTGCATTTAGTTAGGGAATCAACAAACATGCACTTTCAATAACCATAACTAAATAAGGGGAGGTCCAATTTTCAATCTGGCTTTAGTTGATTTTTATTTGTAAATGTGCTAAACACGTTCCAAGACGTAAATCTGATCAATAGAAGATGGAGAACAAGAAAAAACGAGCCACTTCACACCTGCATACCTTAGACGCGTGTTACAACTATGTACTTACCTGGTGTTTGAGATGGCCAGAAACTAAGCCAAGTTTTCATGTGTGCAGAGTTTTCCTTGGGTTGGTCTGTGCTCCTAATTCCAAGCACAAACTTAAGTGATAGTTTTGAGCTCCAGATTCTCGTCAGTGCATGGTCCTTAAGCAAATTAAGGCGATCTTGGGGGCTCATCAATCAAACATTCTTTGAATTTTGATGAGTACTCACAATTCATGTATGAACGTAATTGGGGGCAATTTTCAGTGTCTATGGGGTATGTGCTTCAATAATGCTTCTTGCTTGTTGAATCAGTCTTTCCCAGAGAGCTGGAAGTGGTTTTGTATTGAATGTTTAGAGAACTAGAAATAAATGTACATGTAATCATAGATTCAACTGAAATATGTGTGGATTCAATTTCATGATCTTTGTAACTTGAACTTTTCTCTCCACAAAGTTCTAAAAAATTCAGGAAAGCTGATGTTATTTGTGTTCCTCGAGAGGCCCAATTTGGATTGCATGCCAGTTCTGGGAAAGACGTTGTGGTAAGTTGAGTGGAGGATCCTGAACGAGTTCTGGTTGATGATTGGGCCATTTCTGGAAGAATACTTTAGGGTAAGATGAATTTTTGTCAATGAGAGCCTACAAACTTTAATGTAACGTATGTATTTATGTAAATTTTACTCTGTATGGAACCAACATTCGAAATAGCCAGTACTCTGATATCCACAGCCGCCAGTCCAAGAAATTTTGAGGCCTTTACAAATTTTCAACAGGGATTGTTAAGTTGACCACACATTGGTCAAACGCCCGAAGTCAATATGTAAGGTGTCGACTAGGCTCTGACTTGTCATCCAAGTTGGCCACGTTTATCAATTCTAACAAAGAGCCGATTTGCTACATGAGTGATGAAAAATCAAATTTTGATAGGTCATGTGCCATGCAACGTGTGTTTGTGGTTGTCTTAACAAACTACGTGGTTGATTTAGCAATCCCCTTTTCTAACATGTGTCCCTCATGTCTCTAGCCAAACACAAGCAAGACGACATCAAGGAAGGGACATATAAGTACAAAAAACAAATCACAACCACCTACACATGGAATTGCTTGAGTGCGAGGAGGCACTTATAATAGGCAAACCTTTTTCGGTTATTTTTTCTTAATCAGACACCTATATTGAGTTGGTATGTGGGTAGAAGAATGGATACCAAACCGACATGTGTTTATATGAGCTTTGCGTGTTCAAAACATGATAACCAATTCTAACCTCAATAGTCAACATAATTGGAGTCCTATATGACCACCTAATGAGCACGAGGATCTTCACTTTGGAAAAAATTAAAAAAGAAAAAAAGACATTCATATGAGCTCTAAAAATTAGGACAAAAGTGGCTACTGCCTCGATTTGGATTTGCTAACCATCTCGTACTAAAAGCCTGTTTCATATCCTAGAAGAAGTGGGCTAGTCGGAAAAATTACCATTTAAGACCCATCTACGTTATTCCAGAAACCTGGCAGTTCAGCATGGACAGCGCCCATACATCTATCTATCTACTAGTCAAGTTTTGTTGTGAGGTAGTTCTGCAAGCAGCCTCTCAGAATTATTGCTTGCAATGTAATGTGGCTGCGACATGAAGAAGATGAAAAATGCAAGAAGATAATTATGTTCTTTACATCAAAGATGATTCTTGATAGCCATTTCTCATCAAGATGAACTAGAGCATTTTGAGCAACCACACCTCATTGAAGCAGAATTTGAAACTACAAGAGACCAGTCACAAATCGCTCCAAAACAACAGAAATTTCAGGTGATTCTGATCTAACAAGGCAGAAACATCAACAAATCAATCTAAACTCCCACTCGAAGATCATGTCTCGTCGCTTGTCTGGAAGATGTGGTCACCAAGGATTTTGCGAGTTCTCATTGCATTGGATTGTTAAATTAACCACATTGTTCACTTGGGCCGGCATTGTTTCATTCTAGCGTTGCTCAAAACATAATCGAATTTTTGTAGCGCTAACCATCTCAAATCTTGTTGACGTGTCATGTCCTCATTGGACACGAGCACAATAAATATAGACCGTAGCAAGTGAGCCTCATGACATGATTAGCATTGTGCTCGATATTGTACATGTGTCATCCTAACATGGGTTTTAGCATGCTTCTTTGTGTACAATAACTAGAAAACATTGCTTAGAACATATCTCTTGAGAACCTCAAATTTTCAGCAATTTTGCAGTTTCAATTCTTGACATGCTTCTCGGGGGGCCAACAAGTGCAAGATGGAGATGAGCATGTGCAACACTAATGAAGTTTTTCTTTTCGGTTTCAAACCTATTGCAACTCTGTAACTATGATGTGCAGCATGGCCCTTAATTGGACATTATTTGAGTGGTTTATGGCAAAAAGATTGGAGTTAAGAGGGGACACCAAAAAAGACACATGTTACAAATGAGATTGGACTATGTGCTCAAAATATAAATAATCATTGTGGGTGAAAAGGCGAATACGCTCAAGAGGGCCTATGTGATAGTTTAAATAGGTAGAGAATCTTCACTTTGACTTCTCATAATGAGTGAGAATTTGCATCTCAACTCCAATTCTGAAACTTGGCAGGACACATGGAGGCAACTCCACAAAAAATCAAGTGCATGAACAAGTGAACTACTTGTTTCTATTAGGTTAAGTCCAAAGGGACTCATGCCCATGCCATGCCAAAACAGCTAAATAAACGAGGTTGTTCACCTAACCTATAGCATCATTAAGCCACGACAAATTGCAACATGGGGAAAGACATGATGCATTTTTCATGTCACTCACGTTGACTGCACTTAACTCTCAATGTAACACTGGTCATTTGGGCTTCAACACAAGTGAAATGATCAAATCTCTTATCCATTGTGGGCAAATATAAATTGCAATTGAGGACACATATTTGATCAGCTGATTTTACTCCATGACAACCAAGCTTGTCCATCTGCAGGAATACACCTAAATGACGACCTCAATAATTTACATGACTTGGGGCTTCGTTGCCATCAATTAAGGGTTAAATCAAGCTCCCTTGTTCAAATTATTTTGACTGTTCAAACAGCAAAGAATTCGAATCCACTGGCGAGAGAGAGACACCTTTCATGCCGATACTTGACAAACTCGCTGCTAACTTAAGTCCTGGTTTTTCACAAACTTCGAGTGGAGGCATGACAATGGAATCGAAGAAGAATTATTGTTCCAGCTGACGGTTGCATTTAATTGGAAGGCTGATGGTTTCCCAATCTCAACAGCACTCAATAACTTCCATCGAACAAACTTCCATGGAAGCAATGACTTTCCTATGAAACATGGGAATCTCCAGAACTCTGTTCTGAAGCGATCAGTTGTAAAAGGGATTTTAAGAACATTTCATGTGCAACGTAAAATTTAGTGGGTGTTTCAAGAATTCAGTCAGGCGAATAACATCCTTTCCAACAAGACTTTTTCGAGCACAAGCTTCACAGACTCCAACACCACCATGTCTTAAACCATCACTCTACAAGGAGACTTGGGCCTGCGGATATTCATGAAGCTCGCCCAGTGTGCTCCTAATCATAGGAAACAACGGATACGTACAAAAAATACCAGATTACCTAAAATCTTGACTAAGAAAGTGCTCATCAAGATTTTCTTTTCCCTCTTTCCATTTAGGCTAAAAGAGTTCGACCACATGCTTGAAAGATACAAAATAAATATATAGTGAGAACTAGAAGTGGTTAACCTGAAGAAAGATGATATATGCAATTCGGTCTCCATTTCAGAAATAGAGAATTGGATGTGGTATTCTTAAGTGTAGCTTTATCTTGGCTTATGGAATGTGTTCTATGTGACTTTCAAAGGCCATGTCAACGTTCCTTTGGTTAATTTTGGGTTAATTGACATTGAAACACTGCTTTAAAGTCACCTAGGGTATATGTATTCCATTTAACGGATGTGTCCTTAGAAATCCCACATTTTGTAGTTGGCGTGAGTGGCAGACGAGCAGCGTACAAGAATGAGCAAGATTGATATGAGCATCAGAGGACGCTCTCCCCCAATGAGCTAATCGAAACAGAACAGTGCATCAAAACAGAAGTCTCGCAAATTTTCTGAAGTTGTGTATTTATTCCATACTACACCAATTTTAGGTTCACCCAAATTCCTCAAAGCCAATCTGTCGGTCTCTCAAATTCCTCTGATCACCTTAGAGCAAGCCCACAGGTTGCTGTATCCATATCCACAAATCTTCCTGCATCCATCCACTTTTTGCTTTGTGGATCGATGCAGATGCGCAGGTTGCCATATCCTTATCCGCATTTGGGGAAAAATTCACTGATTTCATGTTGTCTTGCAAAAAGCCATGGTCAAGAACTCATCAATTCAAGTAGCAGTGCCCAATTCACCTCCAGCAATCTTCCTCTTCTTCTTCCGAGCCTCGACTAGATTCTTGTGCTTCCTCCTGCATTGCAATCTTAACCTTCCAGTGCCAATGCAGCTCCAACAATCTTCTTCTTGTAAGTAAGGTAGATGGGCCTTATTTGGTTACTTTTGTTGTTTTCTAACTTATAATACTTGGATTCATGAGGTTGAAGTTCATGTACGTCTGTGCACATGCAGATGAAGAAGCTAGGATCAATCCTAGAAAGTCTTTGAACTCATCTTGAATTGTTATGGATTCTCAAAGTCCACTAACAGCGAGCCATAAGAAGCCCACATAGGTGCCCTCGAATTTTGTTGACTATATTGAGCCTAGAATGTTAACAAAGTTTGAGCACATAGTCCAATCTCTTTTGAACATGTGTCAGTTTGGTGTCTGTTCTTTAGATCTGAACCTAACCATCCTCCACTTAAATGTAGGTGCCTGATTAAGATAAGTGACCAAATTAGGCCCACTTACCTTAGTCATGACATTTCTGATTATGACGTGGACTTGGCTCCCTGAAAGCCTGCAAGATGTGCTCTCAAGTTTATCCTGCTCAAGGGTCAGTGTTTTCTTCACACTACGAGAACATGATTTTTACCTTCTTATACCATTGATTCATCGATACATTCATGTTTTCAAACTTGAAGTTGCACCTCTAGTATCAATGTCGATGAAAACAGTTTCTTTATCAATGTAGAGAATGCAGATGACATCAAAACTATAGCGCCCTAATACTGTGGTACCTTATCAATTTAGTACGCACTTTGCTTGCCAAAATCAATTTTAATTCATGTCACATCCACGTTACAAAATTTGTTAGCAAATAATTAATTGATACGTGGCACCATCACTCGTGAAAATAATCATTGACACATTTTGTGCCAAAACTAAAAGGCACAAATCCAGTAAAGTGGCAACTATTCTCTGCCAATGATGGGCAGCAGAAATAGTAAAGAAAACAGATGTAGTCGCTATTTGCGAAGAAGTATTAAATCTACGATTTGGAGTTGATGAACAACAATTCAAGAATAAATTACAACTGAGGAGGGAAATAAATCACAACCTGAGACAATCCATATAAGCTCCACCTCTGCACTCCTGGTAGAATCGGACTTGGAAATAGCAAATGATGCTGGAGACAAGTTGCAAGTTCGTCATTTTTTTGAACCACAAACCATTAGAATTGCTGGTGACCTACACTAGTAGGAAACGGGGGTCTTCTCAACACGCCCCATTTGAAATATGTCACCCAGGAGTCTCTGTGTCTGGGGAGATTTTGGGCAAAATTGGTCAAGATCCAAGTGTTTTCCGAATCCAGTTGGATACTTGTTGATATCTTTGGGATTTTCTTTATTAATACAAAGTATATCCGATAAAATCCTCTAAAACAATCGACGAATTACCTAAAGTCTTGAACTTGAACTGGTTATATCTCAAACTCAACGAGCTCGTGGGCAGCTAGCGGTTGGCTCTCCCTGTTTGTAACCTAGGACCTATCGAAAAGATCCCATTTGGTGTCAAATGTTCGTTAAATTGATCATTCTGACATAAATTGTGATGGTTTTGATAGGTCCTATATGATAGTGTGTCAAGTAGGTCCCGAATGGACCATGTTGGTATGTCCCCCTTTTCCTACCAATGCAAGAAGATAGAATAAGCAAAGAGCTTACGAATCAAAGTCATACATGTGATGGTTTGAGCTTTGAACCAATTGACATGAATAAGCTACCAGTTTCCAATGTGGTGTGTAAGCTCTTATGATCCACATTGCCATGGAAGCTCTTTCAATCCCTACTACCCAATAAAATCAAACAAAATCAAATCACAGAGAGTTATTACACATCAATCACCAAAGCATTCATGTTTATTGGGTTGTTGATAACCTTTCTGTCAGTACACTAAATACTCCTATTATTGTGGGCCACACTAATTTTCAAAGCACGCTATATTTATGTTAGAAATCTAATTTGGATGATTACTTTATTTTGTGCTACTTTTATGCTATAAGTAATATTCAATGTGTTGCTTGAAAGTCTTCATGAAGACTTAGGGGAAGACATGGAATCTTGCACCCACATTAATCCCACCTTGACCAGAAAATTAGTGCGGCTCACGTTAATTATTTCCACGCCAATTTACCACCCACACCAGTAGAACTATCAGTATAGATGCTATGAAACATAGAGAATATTGCAGCACCGGTGGTCTAGTGGTAGAATAGTAATATTGGCTACTCATTGAGGCTTCTTCTAACCCTTTGTGAATTGTTTAAGGTTTTTGCTGTGTTGCTGACATTTTAAGCTAGCCCTGTGGGGATCACTCAACTCGTTGCCTTTCTTGGTGCTCAGCTTTCTGCCCTTCTGATAATGCCTAAGGAAAGCGGCATGTATACGGACACTTTTAGGTTTTCACCCACTTCTCATAGGATATGAAACATGCAATGAGTGTGAGATGATGAGCAAATCCAAATCGTGCCTGTAGCAGTTTCCCAGATGACTAGGTATCAAATTTCACAAAATCCCTGGACCAAGACTTCCGTATCCCATGTCCCTCTCAAGGATTGTTTTCACTTTGCTTCGCGTTTCGCGTTGGGACATGAATCTATGTTGCTTGTGCACTGTGTAACAGTTCAGTATACAAGACAGGAAGAGCCACATATTTTGTTGTCATGGTGCTTCACGGTGGCCAACAATTTCACATAGACGTTTTCTTTCCAATTTATATTGGAAGCATGCAAATGCAGTGTACAACATTTGGCAACAACATTAAGAATTAACAGGTGGTTGTTGTTGTTGTTAACAACTGGTACACAATTTTGTCCAACGTTAGAAACTTACATGAGTTTAGTGGTATACAAAATTATACAAGTCTTTTAGTTCCTCTTTGTATATAGTCCACCATATAAATGATTATACAAGTTCTACCTCCATTCTACCTCATATATGTGCAAATGAATATGGCTCTATAAAGAATCCTCCTTTTGCCTAGATCATTTGAGGATGGGTTTACATTAGTGCCCAGGTTCATCAAGAAACTTGAGGTCCAAAACACTTCTTAATGGACTCAAGCTTGAAATTGATTTAAAACACACTGAGAGTTCTTAAACATAGATTGCCGTGATATTATTATTGTTTCATATATGCAAAAGTTTTTTGAAGAAAGCAAAAAAAAAGGGATGGAATCGAACATTGAGCTTCTGAGCTCAAGGAAGTGAACTTTCTTCTCAATATCGATATTACATGTGTTGCCTCGAATTGTGTTAATTTTGAATCATACAATGAAGGTTGCAATTGTTTGCGAATCTCTAAATAGCCCCTTTGTTTCACCTATGCAAGTCCTATGCATAACATGAATGCAAAGGTACAAAAAACACAAATCCAAGAAGCTCTTCTTGCCCTTGATGACATCACAAACTTCCAAGTGCAAAAGTATGATGTTCTATATATATAACACCCTAGTGGTGTATCTTATCATTATGTTACGAAACACTAATTATGCTTACAGAAAATCTACTTGTGCAGTATTTTAAGATGATGCATAGTATACGCAAACTAAATAAATATCAAATTAACATGAAACTAATTGGTAACATATGACTTTAGTTAAAATATGTGATTGTTTAATCATGATCATTTTGCCTCCGAAAATTTTGTGGTGGGTGATCTTCCATCAATCACGGTCATGAAGAACCTTCCACCTGCTGCTTCTCCTTGTGTTGAATCACGCCGGTGTTCCCTCAGCACCTCACTCGTCATCGACTCATAGGTAGATCCAATCTACTGAATGAAATGTCAAATCCCAAGGCATATAAACCCTACATCGAATTTGCAAGGTACACTAAATAACATACTGTATGTAAGTTAGCGGTGTTCAGTGTCCTAATTTGCAAAGGTCATTTGTTGAATGCACATGCACGACGAGGATGAAAATGTGACCACTATCAGCAAATTCAACTGGTCAGAGTGCGATTCTTTCCAACCTAGGATTGTTGTAATGATTTTCGAGTGCTGCCCAATTCGACTTCTGGTGGCGATTCCACTCACAGCCAACCAAGGCGATGTCGAGGTAGAACATTAACTTGAAGACAAGATAGATCTGGAATGAAGTCAAGGTATAATTTAACCTGTACCATTTGTAAATTGTGCAAAAGGGCAAGGCTTCAGACCGAAGAATCCAAGATTCCAAAAAATCCAAAATCACAAATTAAACAAGATGAAATTCTCCAAAGTGAAGCTGATTCCCTAGTGCAAGAAAATGAAAATGAAGGCACAGAGATCAATCTAGCTTGCATGGCAGACACATGCTTCTGCCATTGGCAACCCAGAACTTGATCGTGAATCTCAAAATTCTTGCAAGCGCTCGCCAGACTTGGTTAGAAATCAAACTACCAGCACCATTCATAGATAGTACTTCACATCACACACAAATGTGCATTAGAGTTTGAATATATTCACTTAAGAGATCAAACCACAAATTATAGATGGTTCACGGGGGTTGTGGGTCCTTGCTCGTGAAAGTTTCTGGACCTGCTGTGGACAATGCGAACTCCACAACCAGACAATCTTGGCTGTTGGGTCTGATCGACATTGTCTCATATGGTTACAAGAAATTGCGAAATACGCAATGAGTGCCAGATTATTAGCAAATTCAAGTCATAAATGTAAAACTGCTACTCCTAAATTTTGATGTTCATATGAATATCTTGTTTATTATCAGAGCAAAGATTCTTGTGCACATTAAATGGTCATGCAGGTCTCCCCATGATGGTGATTATTGAGCCTAGAATGGTGAATATATTTTGAGCATGTATTCCAATCTCGTTTCAATTGTTTTGGTGTACACCCCACTCAAATATAGATGTTCATTTGCATATACCTTCTACTTTATAAAAGGTATGTGGACCTTATGTGATCTTTCTTTTTAAGTGGACAGATTTATTTGAATGGTCTATGATAGGAATGAACACCAAGAAGACATGTGTTACAATGAGATTAAAGTATGTGTGAACTCATAAATTAATAAATATTTTAGATTCCATTGTTAAGAACACATTTGGGGGGAAGGGGGGGGGCTTTGTGAAAATGTGAAGAAAAAAAGCTTATTCACTTTGACATAGTAAAATGTGTTGGAGGGAAGCTAAAACATCAACGATGAGTGATGAGCAGTGAGTGGTAACACATGAGCAATGAGTAGTAACATGTGAACGATGAGCAACAAGATCAAATGGTCTAGAATTTTTTTGGATTTTTTTTTTCTTTTGTAGTCGACTACCATGTTCATTGCAAAGTAGCAGTCGACCAAAACATTGACCAGGGAGTCGACCGCATCAGTTTAGCCCTGGGTAAACTGTCAGTTTTACCCCTGATAACATGGCATTTTTTGGTCAAACATCACCTCATTGTCATATGACATGACGTGACAGATGTGGATGTGAAATCCTTGAATTTTATTATAATATTTCAAATCATTTTTGTGTGCAACCAAATAAGATTTTGTACATATAATGTCCCTTCCTCACAAATCAAAGCAATATGGTAAACGGTACAGTAACATCATTACTCACACTCAACAACATTGGCCAGCTCAAGGAGTTGCATGACATCATTGTAGGTATATGTTGGGGCGTGAATGAATTTGTTGTTGTCATAGTCCACATAACATTAAGTAGCAAGCCCGGATTGACCTTCTCAAAAGAGCATCAAACCGGCGCGTGCCGGTTTGATGCTCTTTCAAGAGCAATGGTGGCGTTAAGTTTGAGTTTTACATAGGCTATTTTTAATTTATTTGGGTAGTTACTTTCAATGCTTAGAATTAATTGTGTCGGTTTCTAGGACAAAACTAATGCCAAGTAGTGGTAAAGGTTCTAATCTAGGCTAAATTACAATCTAAACAAATCTAAATAGCTATAAAGCAACGGGAAAGTTGGTGAGGTCAAAAAGGTAGTTGCACTTTTTGGAAAAGTCTCCCAACACCCGCATTGGAAACCTCTTTGATACCTTTTTGAAGCTTCTATATTTGATTAATTATCCATTCATTCACCCTTGCTTTGCAAGTTTTTCCCTTCTTGTTGAGGTAAATGTGTGGGTACTCAAAGGGTACCTTCCTAGCATTGCTACTTAATGTTATGCCACCTTGTATATAAATCTAAACACGGAATAAAGGTGTTTGCAATACACCCATTTCCCTTTCTTTCCCAAAGCTCGAGAGGACATTTTGGTAAAGTCCGGGCACATGCACTATGGGATGTCGCCAATTGTAACATAGTAGGCAACATCCTCCTAGAAGACAATGTCTATTATCACCCCAAATCTTGAATATAGAATGGCAGTGATTCCAACAACATAGTATATGTCCATGAGTCCAGCACTCTCCCATTTAGTTTTGTGATCAATTATCGGTGTTGCTGGATTTTGACGCATTGTTTTGGAAAATATGGCGTTTGGGTGTGCATCCGGGTTTAGTGGCACACGAAAATGTGACCGAGGGATGGAAAATATCACAATTGTTGAGAGCCTATGGCAAGGTGAAAGTGTTTCCCTTTGTTGCAATTGGAATCCAACATCCTCAAGCGCCAACACCTCCTCCATAGACAAATTGGTACCTACACCGGCCACATGTTGGGTACTATATGCCAATCCAACACATACTTCTTTTTCTTGCCACTCACACAATGCTTGATGTCGTCATGGCAAAACCAAAACTCGTACTCCACATTGTTGGTGGAGCAAAACTCCTTCTTCATCATTTTGTACGTTGGAATAGGGGTGTCATGTTTTCCAATTCTAAGTTTGGCATTGCACAAAGTCCATGTGTTCACCTGCATTGCCCAACATCTTTTGGCAAAGTTGGGTGGCAATCTTGCATTGTGCCATTGGGAAGCAAGGCAATTGGTGTCTAACTCAAATATCGTATGAGCCACGCCATGCTCTGTAGAATCCAACAATTGCTTTATGCATGCCTGTATGGCATGAGTGTTCGGGCAAAGGATGGAGTACTTGACTTTGTCTGGTCAATGTGAGTCACAATCGGCACTGGGTGGCAACTTGAGCTTCCACTTGGTGGATCCAAACAGCTACGATCCGAGTCTTCTAAGGCAACACACTAATATGCAATGTCCAAAGACTTGCAACATGCATCATTGGGCACATGTTGGTCATGGGATCCTAGATGGATGCAAACCATGGACATCCCAGGGGTTGTGGAATGGACGTAAACAATGCTTGCATTACACACAACAATATAATGGTTCTACAAAGCATGTGGTTTCAATGCATTAGCTAAAGGGTGTTAATAAGTTTATGTGGTTCTAATTGGGCATGGTTCCACATTTATGGGGGATAGGGCTTTTGTGGATGTGAGTATGTTGGTGAGGGTTAAGGTATCATTAAGGTTGTTTCATTGAATTTGGTGTTTAAGGTTTGGAGTGTGTCTTCTGGGATTGGGTTCAGTAGTTGCAACATGTGAGTTGTGAATGTCTGCCCCGAGGTTTTGTGTATGATAAGGTTTGGTGGACCATGTAGTATGATGGGGAAATGGTTCAAGTTGTGTGCGGAAGAGGTGTTTATGGTGCATGTGAAGCTTGCATGTGGTGTGTTGGTGTAGAAGTTGTCTATGAGGCTAGTGGATGCGTCATTATCCCCCTCTCCCCCTTGTCTTGAGAATTGGGTGTTGGTAGGGATGGGTTGTAAGTTTAGGGCTGACATGAAGTGTGCTCATGCATGATCCTCATAGGTTGGGGGGGTGGCTCCGTTATTGGTGGATCGTCGTTGGAGAAAGATGTCCTTGTTGAAATCATCTGCTAGTATGGTTAGTTGGGCATGGGAGGTTTTACTAGTGGAGGTAATGTGTGTTTGTATGGCAAGGATTAGATGGACATCATCCACATGTGAGGCATATATAGGATCACTAAAGTGATGGGGTCTAGGGTCCTATTGAGGATGAGTGCAATTTGGAGGTACGAGGATATTTCGATGGGGTTTTGCATTTTTGCGATATTTTCTAGAGAATAAATTTTGTTGTGGATCATGCTTAGGACACCCCTTCTAGTTGGAGTGAAGGGTACAAATCTTCTATGTTGGCAAGTTAATGCATTGTTGGAGTTGTTGCATATAATATGGTATTCTGGGGGAAAATGGTTGATATATCGGGTGGATTTGTTTTTGGGTGACTTGGTTTCTTGAATGTGAATGATCGCAAGTGGATGTGAGTGGGAGGAGATGAAGGTTGATAGGCCTAGGAGGTTGGTACTAAGGTGCCAAGTGTTCCAAGTTAGTATTGTAGTCAGTTTTGGTAAGTTTGGTGGGGTGAGGATTGTGGGTGGCGATGGTGTGTTGACATGTTTATTTGCGCGGGGGTGGGTGTAATTGAGGTCTAGGTCAAGGCGTTTAAGTGCTTCCTTTAATAAAGATTGAGGGGCGTGTGGAAATTGTTTGGTGAGGGTCATTAGAGAGGGGGTGAGGTGATGCAAGATATGGTTCATGATGTATTCATATAGTTTGTGGGTGGGTTGAAGGTGTTCATTGTGTAGGGACTGTGTGTGCATGTCCTTGGTTGTGCATGAGCAAGTTGGATGGTACGGGAGGGGTTGTTAGGCTAGTCTTCGTAGCAATGTGGCATACTTATAGTTAGTTCGTGTAGCAAGAAAATGGTTAGATTTGTGTGGAGTTGGTGTTGTTGGTGCATAGCGTGATGATTATGTTGGTGTTTGTGTTGTGATGTCATTGGTTCTTTGGTCAAGTGCTACACCCAGTATGTTTGGTAAGTATCATGTGCCATGGTAAGGTGTCATGTCATGGTTGCATTTGTTTACGGGGAGACTCTAGTCTTGGGCCGAGGTTGAATGTTGTTGTTCTAGGCGATGTTCAGAGGTTGTGATGCGATTGCGAGTTGTGTTTCCATGTGCAGTTTCTAGTCATGGAGCAAGCTTTCAACCTCCTACATTATCTTGTGTCATTGACTCTTGAATATGCAAGTGATTATGTTCTTTGTGACTGACTTTGCCCACAAGTTGGTATGGTCATAGTGATATTTCAAATTTTAATGCATGATGAGTAGGTGGCAAGAGAGTTAAGGATACACATTAATTAGGCTAACTTCACTAAGTATTGTATTTAGTGTCACTTACTATTTGGAGTTACTTGGTGCTATTTTTATACTATTCATGTCAATTTTATCAAGTAAAAATGTTGATGTTCGATAATATCAAAACAATCAATTTGACATTTATTGGTCAACTATGAGATATACAATAATAGATATAGCATTGCATAATATCATATAGTAAGTGACACTAAATACTTGTATTTAGTGTAGTTGTCATGGTATTGCTAGCAAGATCGTGGGGTGGAAGGTGCCATGTAATTTTGGCAAAAATCATGAAATATAAATATGAATATAGGGTATTTCATACATGTAGGCCCATTTTAATTTTGAGATCCTTGCAAACTTTTCTGATTGAGGGAATTATGGATCCTACATTTTTACTACCTAGTTGGCGGATATTGAGTTTATATACTACAAGCATGCACGTGGAAGGGTCCCCTCCATTGCTCATTGCATGTATTATTTGTGTAACAAAATTTGTGCTAGGCTTGAGGGGATTGTTGTCTTTAGGGGGTGATATAAGCAAAGAAACATATCTACAAGTTTTAAAATCACGACATTTATTTAGCTTTAGATTTAACGTATGTTTTCCTCATCAAAACAAAGTAAGAAATCTTCGTACCATTTCACTAGTAGAAAATTATGTCAAAAAGAATCACAGCCAAAATCGGTTATAGTTCTTTTGACCAACCTGATTTGCAGTCGCTAAACAATTGCATATTTGTTTTTTTGGTTTAGCTACTAAACTTTCAAAAAATTTGGGGGCGTGGAATATACCATTGGAGAGGTCTTGAAAATACCTTTCCAATGGTATATTACATGCCCCAAAATTTTGAAAAATGCAGTTGTAAAACAAAAAAGAAAAACTTGTAGTCATTTAGCGGCTCCAGATTAAGCTGGTCAAAAAAACTTTATTTGGGCATAGTTTTCTACTAGTGTTTAGAAGCGCACTTGTGCTTTGTGAAAATTGCTGGCACATGTTGTTTTTGCATTAAGCAAGTGTATGAGGAAATAATTTAGCCTTGTAAAACGCTCTATGTCTATCAATTCAAAGGGTTCATCTCATGGCCCCTGCAACACTTTTTGGGATGCTCTACTTGGGGACCACTCATGCTCTTTCTGAGCCATTTACAAAATTGTTTCCATTCTTAGAGGTCAAGCTATTTGGATCAACAAAAAATATCATATATAGTAAACATGTTTTTCTCATATGATATCTAGGGGCATTGTACATTTACGATTTACAAATCTATAGTTATGGTACATCATATGTATCGTGCATGTTGGGAACTGGGACATACAATTCACCTTTGTATTATCCCTCGTGTTTAGATTCTTATAACTAACAATTTTAAAAAAAGTGTTTGATTGAAAACTTGGAGTTTAGCATTGTGTTGGGATAAGGATTGGTAATGTGTCTACTTACAGTTGGGATCTTCCTTTGTGTTGCTACTTGGCTTGGCCGCCGCATGTCTTGTGTGGATTTCATTGCACACATATTCTCTCTTGCTTGCTCATTCCCAAAAAAATGAATGCGTTTTTCTCCCCTTTTGATGTTTTAGAAATTGGATTTACAAAAACTCTTTGAAACCTTGGCTTGACATTCATAATTCATACAATGACAAGAGGTTACATGTATAGCTCTTGCATTTTGCTTACGTGAATCATGAAGGATTCGATCACGGAGGACCTTTACATCAACAAATGATTGAATGCAATGCCCCTCTTTCATGAGTAATGTTGTACTTCATGTGGATGATGGACTAAAGAAGTTGAAGTTATAATTTTCAGGTTTATCTCTCACGCGGTTTTGAGTCCTAAGAAAGGTGAATTGTTCAAGTGCTTCTCATTCATTTGCTACTCATGTTGAAACATTCCTTTGATGTGAAACGGGATAACACATTATGACTTTATTTACTCGCATTTTGCCAAACTTCCCATGTTTTTACTCCTTTTTTGCTCGTGTTCAAGTTGGAATCACTTCAAAATTTTGAGACCTTTGTTTGCAAAAAAAAATTGGCTCATTTGTACATCATAAATGATGAGAGACTTGATGTGAACATATGGCTTTGGTATTTTGCTTTTTGTGACTCTTGAAGGATTTGGTAACCGTGATGTACGTGACTTAATTTAATGTACCTCTTGGTTGAGCGATTTGGACAAAAAGACGTATATAGGATTTGATTTGGTGCAATTTCAATTGTCAAGTCAACTCCTCATGCAAGTATAATTCTTAGGGAAGATGATTTTATTGTATTCTTATCATTCATTTGTTACCCTTATTGACGTTTCTCTTCTATGATAGGGCATTAATGTTTTGACTATTTTGCCAAATTCTATGCCATGTTGATGTTCAAATTTTGAAACCTCAGTAGTTCAAGAAACAAGGAGAGATTGAAAGTATGGCTCTTGCATTTTACTCTACTTGATTCTAAAAGGACTCATAAGTGTTGTTTGTATTTTGGTGATACAGGTTGCTCATATATGTGTGGAAACTCTTATAAGATCAACAACAAAATCTACATAAAGTTATTCCACAATTGCATGCCAAAGCCATAAGAAAAGAAATTCATGCAAAATAAGACGATTTCACCAAAGACTCTATGACGCACTCTCTAGAGTATTGCAATTTACACAACAAAAATTGCATTTGATTTTAAAGTCTCGTAAGGAGTAGTCTCCAACATTTATGCCGTGGAACTAGGAATGCAAGTTCTATGTTGTTGTGTGCATTGGAAAGCTGGAAATGTCTCGGCTGTTAAATTTGAAATGGAGATATGCTTTACAATTAACAAGATGTGCATCCTTCCCTGGACCTCGGGTACAACATGATTCAACATGTGTTCCTCCAATTGTTGTATGTGATGCACATGAGGTTGACATTTATGAGATTGTTTCAATGAATCCATGAAAAATCGTTGGTGTTTAGGGTTTTTTAAAGTGTGAACAAAGTTTGGGACATTCGTAATGGTTTCGCTCATTGCATCTTGAGATGAAAGTATAATGTAGATTAATAGGTTTTCATGATTGGTTTGTTTGTGTCATATACATATTTCTTAGAATCCTTTATATTTAAGCCTTGACATGCAATAAGGACTAGTAGCTTCCAAAGTCTTTTAATTTTGCTCTAAATTAATTTAGGTTTACATAACACAATTGATAGGGACAACCTATGGAGCTAAAATATATCATTTTCCCTTATTAGACGTCCCAATCATACATTCATTAGACCTCCTATATTTTATTGCATGTCTCAATTGACCACCTTCTGGTCAATTCCATCATACCCCATAAGCAAAGGCCACCGGGTGCCCTCTACCAAGTTTTATTTCGATTCATTGTGTTGTAGCCACTATTTGCATGATATAAAATTTGAAAATAAATAAGAAATTTTAACATGTCATGAAAAATTGCATTTTATTCCCAAATGCATATGAGGTGTGAATGCCACCAATTGGCTACAATCATTGCAGGTGATGTGCACGCACGTTGGAACAGGTAGTGGAGGCCGGAGTGGTGGGACAACAGTGCGCAATCCTCCCGAAGACATACCCTTTGCCATTAAGGGTTTGAAGCACATAGCTATTGCAGTCCCAAATATCTCTTTAGCAGCTGAGCATTATCGCACTGCCTTTGGAGCACAAGTTAGTGATCCTGTGGTATGTTTCATAAATAAAATTTCCATTAAGTAGTAACATTTTTTCTATCACATTGGCCTTGATGACTAAATGCCATAACAAATTATGGTGAAACCAAAATATAAGCATTTCATTGATGCACTCTTAAATCGTTGTCAAAGAAAAATAATATCCTTCATTTTATTCTTTGATAGCAAAACGTTGAAATTTTAAGACATAAAAGACGATCACAAAAGAGCAACCAAGGAAAATATTATGGCGTTTTGATATTGATCACCTCAAGAGAACGAATGCAGCAAATGGGGTGTTTAAGGCCAAGGTTGGGATGGACATTGAAATGATTAAATATGCAAAGCATGACAACAATCTTGGGATAAGAAAAAATGGTCTAGTTTGTTGGGATGTGTAAATTGATTCTAGTTTTCTAGGTCTTTCTTCTACATGGTTAATTATTACTTATCTCCATTTATTTATCTTCTAAGCAACACAAATCGAAGAATGAGATATAATTTTTTATCGTCTTGGATTCGTGGATGCAGGACCAACCTGATCGAGGTGTCACAGTGGTTTATGTGAAGTTGTCAAATATGGCAATTGAGCTTATGCACCCTTTGGGAGTAAAAAGCATGATTGCAAACTTTTTGAACAAGAACCCAAAAGGCGGGATCCATCACCTTTGTTTGGTTGTAAGTTTGAAACACCTTGTCATATTGTATCTAGAAATAAAATGTTTCTTGCCACGTTTGTATTTCAAAACAAATAATATAGTTTATACATTGTTGTTGTTGACCATATTTGACAAGTGAACTACATTTAGTCACAACAATCTTTTCCCGAATCCAATTCGTTTGGACAATATATGGAGAGCTCAAATTGAGCATAAGTTGTGAACCAATTCCAAGTTTGCCAAAATTTATAGATTTGTGGTAGGTCAACTTGTGTCATTTTGGGCTCCTTTTGTACAAAGAGTCTCCATTTACAAACTTGGGTGGGTAACTCCAGTCATCTTAGAAACCATGTGGCAAAAAAACTAGGTTATTTTGTATTCCTTGGAGCTAAAAATCACAACATTCTTATATTTAAGAAAGGGTTGTAGAATTTTGAAATGTGTATGTGTAATTAAGATACAAGGAGTGAAAATAAGTATTATGAAAATTGGTAAGTCTAAGTTAGCATTGGATGTTGGCTAGGATTGGATGGATGAGTCATTAAATAGTTTAAATGTAGTATTTTTGTTGTGATTATGAAACGGGGTCTCCAGTGTGATGTTGTCCATTTTAACAATCTAAAAAATAATAAAGACTAAAAGATGTCATGGTTTGATCTTATTATTTGATTGGTCATTTTCTTGGTTGTTGTATTCTTTTAGCTATTATTACATACATAATCCAAAAGGACATGAATACCTAGACAAATTGCAGGTGGATGATTTGCATTCCGCATCACGACATATGGAAGACCTTGGTATAGAGACTCTCGGTCGTGAGGGACCTCCAAGGTGGGGAGCGGAGAGCCAACTGCCTACACTTCTTTTGCACCCTAAGGACAATATGGGGGTTTTAGTAGAACTCCAGCAAGCAAACTAGGCATTTCAAATCATGCCTTGAGGATGGACATGGACATATTTAGAACTTCCACATATAAAGTATATGATTGCACGCACTAACATCTTGAATTTAGTGTTGTCGGTTTTGAAAGATATGATTTTCCCGTGCATTGTGGTTGCTTTTTGTTTGTACGAGGTATAAGGGTGCTCACCAACAAAAAGAAACCTATCAACCTTGAAATTATGGATGTGCGGAGTGTCCTTGTTGATGGCCATATTGCGCCTTGTTGACAATTATTGCATATTCGGATCCTTTGTTATATTTATGTCATTCTAAAATCATTAATTACAATCTTGATGGATATGTCAAGAATTATCCAATCGTGAACTAGATCGTAGTTGTGATTCAACTGCTTAGCAAAAGTGTTGTCTATAACCCATGTGTAAATCTCTGGAGGGCCCAAAGGAAAGAGAATTTCAAGCAAGGCCCAAAGAAAAAGAATGTTGGGGGTTGTTCATGACACGCACATATGCGTAATGCCAAATGCATGCCTTCAAATCCTAAGCACACCAATATCATAAAACTATTGTACATAATGCATGTCCAATATATGAACACACTAGAAACATGAAGTACCTCAAAGTTACTACAACCATATCATATAATTCAAGAAATCAAAAACACCTTTGTCAAGCCAACCATGTCCATACAATTGTCCTCTAGGGCTCAACAATGGTTTGTACTTTGTCGATTTAATTTGATCCATGTTTAATGAGAATTTAGTATGTTAGGTGCTATAACATTTGGAATCCATAGGAATTTATTTTGCTAAATCGGATCACATGTGAGACATATGGAATATTTTTAAAGCTAGACTAATAACGCTTTCAAGTATTCGAGCGTCCCCCCCCCCAATTGTCCTCCATTCATGTGTAGCATGTGGCCCTCTCCAGCATTGGAATGGAAAATCTCTTGACAAGGTATGCAAATTGGGTCCATCATCTTGGCTTTTAATGTCCATGAATGGCTAGATATGGTTGAACATAGTTACGTAATGAGCATTTGGCATTTGTTCATTTGACATGCACATTGGTCAAGGATTTAAGGGGAATGGAGCAATATGATTGGCAATGAAGTGGGTTCTTCGCCGGTTGGGGTTTACACTACATTCAAGACTTCTTTGGTGGAGAACTTCAAGCACACATGAAAAAAATTCATGGATGCCAACATGGCAAAACTTTTTGCTAGGGAGTTCTCCAGAGCTCCAAGTTTCTTGGACATCCTCAAACCCTCGTACAAGAAACTTGGCCTCCAGAGAACTCCAACTTGAGACATTTTCTTAAATTATTTTTTCATCTTGTCCACCATACCAACCGTTGCCTCGAATAACCTTATCTTGGGCTAAAATTCTTGACCGACCAATACACTTCTTCACTGTAGTTTAATCCAACCCTTAATTACAAACCTGCCATTTGCCACTCAAGTGTAGGTGTCCAATCAAGAAGAGGAGTGACCAGGGAAGGCACAAACGAACCCTATGGAGGGACACCCCATAATACACCAGTTCTCGCATAAAGCCCGTGTTGACGTAAAAAATGGTCAGTTGAAGGCGATCAAAGCGGCGTTGAGCTTATCTTGACGTCTTGTACACGCTCTGATGCTTGAAGTTGGTTTTATTTTCGATCACTTACAACCACACAACCAATCACCAAAGAAGCTCCAATTTATTTGGGACACTGGTGTCCCGCCATAAGGTTCAAATGCTTTGCAATGGCAATCCCCCGTGCTATTTGTGAATGTCGCAGCAATTTGTGTGTGTGTGTGTGTGTATAACCTTAGTCGAGAACTCACAAGCAGATGCCATGGCTGCAAGGCTTGGAACTTGGCCTAACTTACCCTGATTATTGTGAAAGGACAAGGAAAAACATTGAGGAAGCTCACACAATCTTGAAGCTGGAATAATTAGTATGCGCAAAAAGGCTGGATGGTGTGAATACATGTACAGACCACGCGATTAGGACGAGATGCTTAGCAAATCCACATCAAAGCCATAGCCACTTTCCTTATATATTTGGAGCTATATCAATATCGTATTCATTATCAAAGTGAAGATTATGTTGCATGTTGGATATTCGCACATGTCCTTCCAGTTATGTTGACTATTGAACCTAGAATGCTCAACATATTTAGAGCATGTAGTTCAATTTCTTTTGTACACACGTTTTTTTGTGTTCGTTTTTAGAATCACACCTAATTGCATTCCACTCAAACATAGGAGTCCTATTGAGATAAGCAATTGAATTAGACATGTCTACCTTAATTGAGGGCCATGCTGCACATGAGGGCTACCAATCTATAGTTATATTTATTTTGGTAAACAATGTGAGTAAATGTATAACTTGATTTACCCCATGCTATGTTTACAATGTGACCCATATTACACCATCGTGCAAGAAAGTAGTGTGTAATTTTTCTACACATGTAATGTCCCCGTGATATACCCATCTCTTTCTCCTAGGCTCAAAGTATTTCAAATGATTATTGTAGCCTACAACGTGGACTTCTTAAGTTAAATATCGTGGGTTGATAAATAATGTGCACCCAAGTTTTTATCTTTTATGTTTTTAGTGTGAAACTTAGCTCAATGGTGTGGCCCACAATGTTTACCATACTCAATCCAGCGAGGGGTTTACTTTTATAGGTACAACATGGTTCAAGACTCACAAAGTTTAAACATGTTTAACATCTCAAGCTACTTCTTGAAGGACATTTCATGCACCTTTAGTTCACTTGACATGCACATCTTATACCTTGCTATGGTAGTGCATTAACAACCATTGTTTTAGACTATGGTCACACTAGTAGAAAACTATGCCAAAAAGAACCGCAACCAAAATCGGTTGCGGTTCTTTTGACCAGCCTGATTTGCACTTGCTAAACGACTGCAAATTTGTTTTTTTGGTTTAGCAATTAAAAGTTTAGGAATTTGGGGGCATGTAATATATTGTTGGAATGGTCTTGAAAATACCTTTCCAACAGTGCATTACATGCCCCAAAAAATTTAGAATTGCAATCGCAAAACAAAAAAGACAAAAATTTGTAGTCATTTACTGACTATAGAGCAGGCTGGTCAAAAATACCATAGCCAATTTCAGCAGCTACAGTTTTTTTGGGCATAGTTTTCTACTAGTGTCGAAGTTTGTGATAGCCTTGCCCTAGTGACATGATCACAACGCACAACAAATAGTAATTAACTTATGATAATGGTATTATGCACGCAATTCTCTCACAAATATTGAGGGGTTTATGTTATGGCATTTGTCACATAACTAAACAATGATTAGAAAGATATGTGGTCCAATTGTGGACACTTCCAATTCCGCATGCAATTTTGATGGTTGGATTGGATCAATAATTGTGTTAGATACCAATCTACAATTGCAAATCACAAGGATTTTCGTTTCATATTTCATAGTTGGAGTCGAGATGCAAAAAATATATAGTAAAACAAAGTGAAGATTATTTTTCTCTTTAGGAGAACACAAGGGCCATCCTAATTGTGTTAAATGTTGAACCTATAATGGTTTAACACGGTTTGGACACATAGTCCACACTCATCATAACACGTGTCTTTTGATGCATTTTAAAACCATGTACAGTAATCTCCCACTTAAGTATGCACTTTGAACCAGAGCCGTTGGTGCGCACTTAGTTGGTAGGTGCGTACTTTACTCATATCGCTTTCTAGACCCTCTGATTCGATGAATCACAATGGGAAACGAATGAAACTTGAGGCAACCCGCTTGACCAAAGCCCAACGATGAGAAATCATTGCAAAGTTGAGCAAGCCAAACGCACCGAGCAAACATGCGCTAGGGCGGGAGTATGAAGTTAGTGAAGGCGCCATCTGAAAAAGTCTGGGACAATCAGGAGAACATACTGTAACGAAATCCAACCTATCGAGACATTTGCTAAATCTGAAAGTGCCACCGACTTCAAAGGCTTTGAAGCTCTACATAACATTGTCCTTGACATCGACGACCGATTGCTTTGCTATGATGTTCAAACGGAAGTTGGACAGATGTATGATGAACTATGACGATCGTTTGGGACATTTTAGCGAAGCGTTAACAAACTAACATTTAATGTCAAGCATAAAAATTTCATGCATTCGCAGAAAATGACTCTACATGACATGTTCAAACAATAAAGCATGAACCCTAACTTTTGTCAAAAAAAATTGCGCACTTAAACGGGACACGTACTTAAACGGGACACATACTTAAACGGGTGCGTATTTAAGCGGGAGATTATTGTACCACTCAAAGATTGGTGTCCAATAAAGGACTCGAACTGGCCATACCTTATGTAGCAAGGGGCAACAACTTTGATCCAGTTATTCAGGCCGAAGACAATTTCACATATCATTGTAGAAGCATCCACCTGCTTAAAATTTTATATGATTTCTGCTTGGGGTGATTCACAAATTTTTCTTTTTCTGGCATCAAAATTCATACCCTCAAAAGCATCAAATTGAAGCCCATATCAAGCTCGGTGGGTTGCAAGCAACCAAAATACAATGGACCCACTGGATATTACTCCATGTGGGGAATGTGGGGGATATCCGGGAATACTACATGAAATATTGTCAGTCCCATAAAACATTGTTATGAATCTGAATAATGTTATGTCAACCACATGACTGCTTTAATTTATTTTTTCATTTATTTGTTCTGAAACGGAAAGGCCAAAAAGCCAACACCAAATGCATTAAGAACCAAGGAAGACACAACACTACACCGCCACACAAAGAGTAACAAATGACCAAGTAACAAGGACCCCACCATAGACAACTCGTCAAGCCCCCAAGCCAAGGACCATCCCCACCCCACCGGCCAAGGACAACCCTCAAGCCACCAAGTAACAACCAAAGTGCTTAACTAACCTACATACGTTGACGTATACAATTCCAAGTGACTCTCATTCTATCCCGTCTACAAAGGACATTCCTCACCCCCCCCCACACCAGTTTGGTCGAAACCTTTAAGGAGGGCCTCGGCCGAGTAGGCACTAATCTTAACCAATTTAACCACCCTAGCCCAAGCAATCTTGGCATACATAATGTGGTCAACCCAAATAAAGTGTTTAACCTTGGATTCATGCCATTGTTCTTGGTTGAACACCCTATCGTTACCCTCAATCCAAATTGTCCGAAGCGTAATGCCACGAAGGAGGTGCCAAATCTTGAGTTTCGTAACAAAATCCTTAGGGACCCTTTCCCCAAAGAGAGCTTGCTTTCTAGTTGCAACTGTCATAGTTGCATGGTCTAACCCCACAAAGCTCGTGCATGATGAAAGTCGCCCACCCCCACACTCTTCGGGCTTGGATGCAGTCCCAAAGCGTATGCTTAACTGAGTCACTAGTATTAGGGAGGCATAAAATACATTGCTTGGAAATGGAAGCCGGGACAATGCAGGCTCTCCATCCATTGATCGTAACCACCTTGTGCCAAATGGACCACATAAAAACCGCCTCTTTGCTAAACACGCGGGATTCCAAATATGTGACTAGTAAAACTTGTAGTTCCTAGAGAGGTAGCCTTGTCACTTGTCTATTGCCTAGAACATATCGAAAAACTTATTAATGATTTTGTCTCTGCCCATCTTAGTGATATAGTTAAGAAAGCGGAAACCCCCCTCCCTCCCCCGCGCCCACCCCCAAATGGTTCGATCATTGCTCGGGGAGAACCGGTGATTAGTTACAAATGAACCGGCTAAGTTTGAGAAATAACCGGTTGAAGTTGGAGACTTCAGGAGAATTACCGATCGTTGTAGAGGAATCTATAGAATATACCTCAAATGAATGAAAGCAAAACCAGAAGATGCCAACATGGTTGGATTTAGAATCACTAGGATCTTGACCACTGACTATGCCCAAAAACTTCCCGGGCACTGGTTTGAATCCCACAATAGCGTGGCAATTGTGCCATAGATCCCACATGACTACTTATTAACTTCTGTGAACGGAAGCCAGACCGAATTTGAGGAAAGTGACTAAAGCAAAGTGCAGCTGATAAACCCTAAATACAAACCTCACGAGAGTGAACAGCTCGACCAAGTGTAAATATTGCCCTAAACCCTGACATTCACAGTATTCCCTCTCAGCACTCCAAAATCTCAAAATTTGAAAACACCAACCCCTGCCAAGTTATGTTACTGTAACTTATTCCTTGCCAATGGGAAACTACTACATGCACCTCTTGTGTGGAGTCGTGAAGATAAAATACCTCTCTTCATTCGTTGCAAATAAGAAACCACACTAAATATGATGTTGAGTGTCATATGGTATTTTATGACATTATGGTGACTTTTTGGATGACACTTCTTATGAATAAATGAACAAATATTGTCATGGATGATGGATGAGTTCATTTATTGGCCAAAACCCACCCTTCTCTTGTCAGCAGCTTGTGATGAACTATTGTCATGGATGGTTGAAATTTGGATGAAAAACCCACTTGGTAAGTGACAGTAATTGCAACACTGTAAATCTATAATCCCCCAAAATTTTGCAAGGAATGACAAATAATGTTGGGTTAACAGTTTGTGTTGGCGATACTACACCGCGGTTTACAATTACTATTGAGCAAGACAATTGGAATTGGTGACACTAAATATCATATTTAGTGTAGTACACGCACCTCTTGACTTCAAATGGCAGGCTTGAATACTACAACGTTTATGATATTTAGTGTCACATGCATAATAGTGTCACTTACCTTATTTTGAGACTTATGATAAGTTACGCTAATGATCAACAACTTCCCCATTAGTATGACCTCGTGACCCTTCACAACATTGTTCGGTGATGTGGGTCCTCATGATATAACAGTGGGATGTTGGGAGCTTAGTCTAAATACGAGTCTCCCTCCGCAAATTTTCGAGCATCCGACTGTTATATTATGAGGGCCCACATAATGAGAGATGAATGTTGAGTAATGTTATGTTGGCGTTCAAGTGCACTTACTAATATCTTGGCAAGAGTATGTTCAATAATGTTATGAGGTGTACGTCTATGTTGCATAATCCTCTACAAGTTGACTCAAGTGTACACAAATGATACTTGCCCTTAGTATGCTCAATACTATCTTCCCTTGCATACTAAGACAAAAAAAAATATCATCTCAAGTTTCCCAATGTGCTACACTAAATGCCATAACATAAATAAATATTCACTTAATTTTTTACATATGTTGACGTATAGTATCATATTTATAATTAGCAAACGTGACACTTTGAGACTTCTAGGCATCTAGTTTAGGCCCTTCACAAACAATATGCATGACACTAACTACTATAAATGGTGTACCCAAGTTTTTAGGTTCAACCAGCGGTGGTTGATTATAAAGGGGTAAAGTTTCATGACACTTAATTTAATGGAGAGAACAATGAAAATGCAAGGAAACATTGTGTATCTTATAGGTTTTTTATGTTAAGTATATTTGATCCTTAATCTGATTTAATTTACAAACATCATGGCCATGCAATACTTTGAGTTGGGGGCACCACCATTACTACCCAAGGTGAAAATGTAGTTCAATATGTTATAGCATGTATATTTCTTTTCTTGAGACGTTTTGGTCCTAAAAATATTATCAAGGGTGTGAATTAGGGTAGAAGGACCTGCCTAAAATGGATTGATTACAATTTTATTATGGTTAGGTTTTCACTAAACATCCTTTACCTTGGCAATAGTGGTGAGGGCCCATTCTTTAAGAGGTAGGCGTTTGGCCATGGCCCACTATTTATGGTATTATTCAATCTAAATGTGAGCTAACTGACGGCATCCCGGTTTATATTCCCAAGGGCCACAAGAACACACTGACGCACTTAATAATGTTATGGTTTTGAGCATCATAGAACATAACCGGTTCAACTTGGTCAAAAGTTACATTCTAAGTAAAAAAGTTATGGCATTGTGTAACTTTGAATAGTGAGTGACACTTAATACCATGAACAATGTAGTGGAACCCCATTGCAACATGTCAACAAACTTGCAAGGGGCATGTTTTTACCACCACCCTCTCCCCTCTACTAGGTGATGTGGACCAAAAATCCACTATCAAGATTTTATGTTAAGGGTCACTTAATATTATGGTAAAAGGGTCAATGACCATGAAATTGTGGAGACCCTTGAAACTCATCTCAAGGTCGTACCAAGGAAAATTAAATACAATTTTGTGTAGTCGTGGGCCTTCGAGTTCATTGTACATACGTACATGAATGGGTTCTCAACAAAATCCTATCTATGTACCATCCTATTTGTGTGGGCCTTTCTACACAACAAGCTACAATAAACCAAGGGACATGAGATTTTGACATGTCATGGTCTCCCGATTTTGTGCTAGTCCCACCTAAGATGGGCTTGACACAAAATCTAATAGACCATGAATAATTATCCATTTTGTGTCCCATAGGTATCCATGTAGCCTTTCCATCCATTCAAACTTCCTTACTCCCTTGTGCTCTATTGTAAAGATATGTGAGACAGTCTTGGCATTGTCTGCCAATGATAGAATTTAGATATCAATGGTCAAGGGCTCTAAAGGTGAATATGCCCCTATATTTGAGTGTTGTGTGGTTAGGTGTGCATCTGATAATGGACACCAAAAAGACACATGTTTTAAAAAGATTGGACTATGTGCTCAACATTCATTAACCAATCTAAGCTCTCAACAGTCAACATAGGTTTTTTTTTTGGGTGGGGGGCTACATTGTTTTTTTTAATGGCTTTGGCACTCGTCACCTTGAAAAACCATACCATGAACAAAGGAGATTGGAAAAAAAACAATCCATAGTTTGTTGCTAAAATCCCATACTACATCCGCATATCCAAGAAAATCCAAACCCAATTCAAGAGTATTTGGAAAACAAAAGAAGTGAACATTTGAGGCATGTCTACTTTAATGATTGTCACGTATTTCAAGCAATGGGTTATGGGATTTTGTTTCCCAACACCTACCATTGGGGGGTGCGGTTTGCTTTGGCAATCATGGGCAATCATTTGTGCATCTGAGGGCTCTAGTCTAGCAACTAAGAGAAGGCCCAAGATTGCACCCAATGCAACTACCGAGATTGCAATTAGATGTAGTAATGTGGAGGCCACACATGTTCGGAAATGCCGGTTTTGAAATAGAGTTTGGTAAGCCAAGGTAAAATAATTTTGGCCTTGACATGTGCTTAACTTTGAGGAGCTTGGTGTCGGTCCCTCTTTTTTTGGGTTAAAACCATCCGTTTTCAAATTCCGATCAAAATCGGAGGTTTTAATCCTTGCAAAACCACCATCTTGGATCAAAGTTGAAAACGGATGTTTACACCCAATAAAAGAGGGACCAACCTTGAGACCAAGCTCCGCAAAGTTAGACGCATGTCAAGGCCGAAATGCTTTTACCTTGGATCACCAAACTCCGTATTGAAACCGGCATTTTCGAATGCGTGTGGCCTCCACATGAGAAATCGACACATGTTTTTAAGCAACGGGTTCTGGGATTTTGGTTCCAAGGGCCAACACCCACTGTTTAAGGTGGGGTGGTGCTTTGCAGTGGCAATCATGGGTAATCATTTGTGCGTCCAAGGGCTTTAAAAGCCTAGCACTAAAGAGAAGGGCCGAGATGAGCAAGTGCCAAGACTTCAATTTATAGAGGCAGGAAGTCATGGTAGTTTACAGGATCGGAAAGAGAGTCCAAAGGAGGTTCATGTGGAAATTGGCTATTCTGGAGGGGCCACCCAATGGCTATGAGGTGGAAACTCCAAATAAGGCCTGCCCCTTATCTTGGCGGTCATGGCCAGTTATAACGTTCCCCCATAATACTCCTTCCCGACCCCCGGGAACAAGGCTGGTTTTTCACAAAGTTTTTGCCCGTCCACGTCCAAAAACCTTGAATTGAAAGGCAAAAAAAATTGCAACCCGTTCCAAAACCGGTAATTTCTAAACCAACCCGTCCATGGAAAGGTTAAAGAAAAAACAACCCGTCCCAAAACCGGTAATTTCTAAACCAACCCGTCCATGAAAAGGTTAAAGAAAAAACAAATTAATAAAGATAAACCAAAAGATGTCGACATGTGACTGGTTGCACTTGGAAACAATAGGATCTTTACAAATTATGCCTTCAATGCCCGTTAGTTATCTGTCTTTTGATGTCGATTCTCATCTTTCCTCTGCCACTGTCATTTCTTTTTATTTCTCGTCCTTCAATCTCCCATTTCTTTCCCCACACTCCATCACCCGCCCGTTCAATGAGCACTGCAATATGTGAGGGGGTTTTTCTAAACAAAAACTAATCAAAAGTCATCTACGTACTAGTTTGAAGTTAGAGACTTTAGATGCTTTGATGTGCATTTCATGTGCACATATTCTAGTTGAAAACATTAATTGGAATGCTTGTGATGCTTGTTTGGAGAAACATGAAGGATAAGAGAATTCATCCACTTCTTTGAAGGGTAAGTAGCTCTTATTTTCAAATTTTTGAACATGTTTATATACACTAAGTCCTATTCAATTGCTAAGTTTACCTTCAATCATAATCTCTGACATTATGTTAAAAATGTTCTAAATTTTGTGGTTGATGAATTAATGTATGCAAGTGAAACAAGCACTTCAAGATTGATATTTTGATTGGGTATTAGTGGTTTGATTGCATTATGCTTATATTCACATGTCATATATGACATAATGTAACTGATATTTGTACCATTCATTTTTTTGGAAAAAATTATCAAAAAAATTGTTATTTCTAGAACCCGTCCAAAGTGAATTTGACACGTCCAAAAACGGGTTCATTTTCTAAGAACCAGTCCACTGGAAATGTTTTTTTTATGAACATGTCCCTGGACATGTTAGGGACCTTGTGAAAAATCACCACTGCCCGGGAACCATATATACGTTCAGTGCCTATCCTAGTGGCCCTCTTTGAGGGCTGGGGCGAAACAACATGTACACTGTTCCTTGGAGGCAAGGGTTTAGGCATCCAACAAGGAACAAGTATATGGGTTGGTTCGCCCAAATCCTCTTTGAGGATCTCTCACTCCGTTAAGATACATGGGTGACCACACACCCATGATATGGTAAACGTCATGAACTAAGAAGGCTTAACCTAAACTCTAAAGGTCAACATTGTGTACTTAGCCGCCATTGATCATTGTAAAATAAATTACAATACATGGATTTGTATGTAAGATATGGTATGTGTCTAAATAAACAACTATTTGTATACACATTTGTCTGATTCTCATAAATGTTCTTACGGACCGCCTAAGCCATTTTTTGAATTAATTAATTATGGGACATTTCCTACCCAATATGCAATCAACCTACGGTACATCTACTTCGAATTGAAGAACCATATGACTTCAAACTTTCTATTGTCACAACATGCCAACTAATAGTGCTTCGCAATTCAAGACCGCTTGCCACAAACCATAGTTTTGCTTCCTCTCCTTCCTTGAACCTTGTAAGTTACATATCACGACCCATGAGCACCTTCGGTGCGTGTGATGAACTCAAACTTGTAGACTTTCACCTTTTGCAGGGTGTGTGCAAGCATTCGAATCACTTCCCAACACACATATCCAAGTGGAAATGCATTGTGGACAACGACCACTATAAGAAAACTGCGTTTTTGATGATGAAAATTGCGTTGTTGATGACGTTTTGGGACAACGCAGACGATTTTAGGCGACATCCAATAGAACATCCAAATGTCAATAATGACGTCCACTGTAACATCTGGATGTTCTATTGGATGTCGCCTAAAATTTCAAAAACATCATCAAAAAACGCAGTTTTCTTATAGTGGACACTTTTGTCGTAAGCCGCACTGAACATATGCCCTTCAAAATTCAATTTTGCAACGAGAATGCACTACGTTTGGCCGAGGACTGAACAATGAGGTGTGTGATATCTGAACATGGATCTGAATAGGAATTATGGTTTTACCCTTTTCACCAAGTGTTGTGTATGACAATGTGGGTGCTTTTGCGCACGCATGTCCAACTCACACTAGTAGAAAACCATGCCCAAACAAACCGTAGCCGAAATCAGCTGCGGTTTTGACTACAGATATATTTTTTCGTTTTTTTTGGAGGCGTGTAATATACCATCAGAAAGGTATTTTCAAGACCTTTCCAACGGTATATTACAAGCCCCCAAATTCTTGAAATGTCAGTCGTTAAACAAAAAAATGCAGTCGTTTAGTGATTGCAGATCAGGCTGGTCAAAAAAACCGCAGTCGATTTCGGCTGCGGTTCGTTTTGACATAGTGTTCTACTAGTGTCATTGCTCCATGTGCAATGGGGGTATTTTAAAATTGCATACGTAGTTGCACACTAGTGTGACTCGTGTAGACTCGTAGAGGTTCCTAAATTTATTTGAAAAGTACAAAATTGAAGAAGCATGCACCTTTGTGGTGCCACATCAATAACATTAGGTTGTTTGCCTTGAGTCATCAAGCATGGTGATTTGTTAGATTTCGTTGAAGATCAAGCCACTATTGCTATTCATCATCATGACTTGGGTGAATTTGGCCGCCACCCTCCTTAAAAAAGTCAAGGAGGAATGTTGATGTCAAGATCACCAACGCACACGAGTTGTTTGGAAGCCTCGAGTGATCTGCATCTTAGGGCCAACTGCATAAGTTAATAAATTTGTCGAATATTTCACAGAATAATTTACCCATTTTTTTCATGTCAATTGTTCTTGTTGCGCGGTGTATGATCGCACTGCCTTAAAATGTCATGAATGTTGGTGTTTGTGCTTGAATAGGAGTCCTAGATGACATACTTCTCTTCTCTAAACTTTGTGCGTCGATCAATACCTATGTAGGATGCATGTTACACTTGACACTCGAGAAGTGTGAATGACCCCTCAATCATTGCAATAGTCTTCCCTTCAATTGCAAAAAGGTCACGTATCAACTTCAATTTTGTTGTACTTGTGCCATGTGGCACATGTAATGATAGAAGAAATGCTCACGATGATGATGATGATTGGATCATCCACATAGTCGGAAAGACATAGTTGTCCATCGAGGTCGCCACATGGCACATTCACATTGGCGGTGAGATCCGCACTGCCAACTCCCTCTAAAAGTTTACAAAGGCACGGACATGGGCGCAGCCAAAACTTTCCTTGAGGAGCAACAAGGTGTCAAGCACCACTTGATTGACGTGGTGCACCCAATTGTGGAATAAGGTAGAAACACCATAACCCGTGAAAATAAGGTGATTTGCATTGAAGATATGGTCCTACAATCATGAGATAATTTTCCAAGATAGACGAGAAGGATTCATGAAGAATGCAAGTTGTTTCATATTTTTTTGCCCTGTACAAAAAATTCTACAATTTTTCAAAGTGGAAAGGTTGTCAAACCCCCTACTCGTTCACTAGATTCTCTCTACACCGAACACGGTAATCCGCATTTCCATACATAACATCACCTAAACCGGTTAACTCATGAGTACATTAAACTTGACTCCCATTGGCTACGCTAAGTGTACACGCATTGAAGTTCCCGCCCCGCCATGATCGGTTTCAAAAGTGGCACTGCACTTTTATGACGGCGGTCTAGTGCACGGGTAGAGGGTGGTTAACCGGTTTGGGTATTTCCACCTTACATGCGCTGCAATTCTCACATTGATGATGGAAGATGTCCCATGAACCCACGAAAGCCTCAAATAAAGAACCCAAGCACAACTTTGTTAGTAAATATGAGTACCCCCTTTTATCAAGAGAGATGCAATGTGTCATGTGTCATAATAGTATCATATGTTTTTGAAACCACTCGTGTATTTATGACAAAGATTTTACATTTTCATTTCAATAGGGGATGGGTATTTGAGGGTGTTCTTGTTTGTGATACCATTTGAGTCTATATAACTAACCACTAACCTTCAGACCTAGATAAACCTCAAACTAGTATCAATATGGTTCATAACGGTATTTACCCAAATAATGACTTAAGTATACAAAGATTCTCTCACTTTGTGATACCCATCAAATATCAATATTTGACTAGTACACAATTTTGATACCAATCGAGTAGGTTCTTCGATATCATTGCTGATAAGGTATGTTGATACCATGCATTCACCTATATATTGGTCAAACATTGATCCATACCTAATGTGAGTCTTGGGTGAAGGGAATTGTGGCCATGGATGACAGAGTGTCAATTTTGAACACTTCATAGCCGTATTTTTATTTTATTTGATGAAAAATCCGTTCTGGATTCACATACAAGCTTGTGGTTATGATCAAGGTGAAGCATCCCTCGTCCATGCCAACCCTTGAAATTGGTGTTGTCTCTTTCTTTATTGAATGGACAATGTGCCTAGTGAGATGTTTGGGTTGCTAGTTCATTTGGCAATGCAAATGGACTAATTCTATTGTAATTAACTAGAAAAACCAACAATTATTTTCACAAATTTCAAAGCGTCTTCATGCATCTGAACTTTCCAGACAAGGATCTTTAGTGACGATGAAGGAATTTGGCAAGCTTTTGCTCTTACTTCAAATTCAAAAAACCCATAAATGATTTCATCCCTCACATCCATTTCAGTTTCATTTGCCTCGTTTGGATGAAATCCCAGAAGCCCATCATTCAAAGAAGCCCATCATTTGTTAGTCATTTTGGCCAATTTCATACTTTTCAGAATTTATTTAGAGTTTTAATCGATTGTTTGAGGTCGCTATTTGGATGAAAATCCAACGATTTTATAGGATATGGAGGTTGAAATTTTAGACCATGTTTTCTAATTTCACGGTACGCTCATTTAGATTGGTTAAATCTTCGTAAAAAATCTATAGATCTTCCCGAGTTGATATAAACATACAATTAATTATGAACTAATTGATGATGATTGAATTGAATCTAGAGGGGAGGTGGGTCATGATGATTGGAGCATTGGATGTGAGACTAGAATTTATACACAAAATCCTAGTTTGATATCGGACACGTTGAAAGACATTGAGAAAGACTTGAAGACAACTTATTAGACTGCAAGCCAATGCCAATGACGTTTGATACTTGTGGACTAGAGTTATAACTATATTCTAAGGCAATCTTAATTGTATAACTCCATTTAGGGTCCATCTAGAGGGAGGTGCCAAATCATACTTATTTTCACAACCAACATATGAGTCATCGGTAATTGTCATGCGCTAGTAGAAGAAAAACACAAATCTATCATTGTGATAGATTTGTAATTTTATTTATTTTTGGCACAAATTGAAAATTCAATTGCAAAAGAACCCAAAATACAACCAACCCAGGTGAGCCAGCGCACCCCGAGTGGAATCAAGAAATAATGCCCATATGCGGTTTATCCATCCAAGTGACAACTAAGTTACTCTAGGTCACAATAAGGTAAATTTTCCAATGATGCAAGACAACTTTCTAGTGGCGCGTGTCAATTCCCCAATTCTCATATGCTTGTAGTGTTTGATGAGAGTTTTGAAAAGGGGGGAGGGAACCACTACTTACTATCAAGGTGCAACAAACATAAAAGTCGTGGACATGTGTCTCAAATGTCTTTTACCCCCTCCCCCCGAAAACAAACAAACAATTTTGAACATTCACTACCAGCGTATGCGGATTGTGCAACATTGAAAATAACTAGAAAATGTGTTGCTTGAGACACTGACAACGGATAGTTGCATAGGACGAGTTTAACTAGGGGGACCAACGAGGGACAAGTGCAATAAGTCAAAATGTGAATCGATGTGTTTCAAATTGGACTCAATATTGAGTACAATTTGAAACACATCGATTCACATTTTGACTTAGTGCACTCGATGGTCATATTATGGGTTCTTTTACAGTTGAATTTTCAATTTGTGCCAAAAAAGAAGAAGACTTATGATGTCACGTACGATGTTTTCTTTGGCTTGCTAAAACATTGACTACAACCACTAAATTCATTACATGGATGTTTTGGTTGAAAAATGGATGCTATTTGGGTGCCTATAAAGTCAAACTTGGCTATTGCTACATTTGACCAAATCTCACAAGTTACCTAACCACCACCCACCCACCACATTCTAGGGTTCCCGTATCCATTCGTTCTTTTGTGTCGCTCCTATGAAAGTCTTGTTCTCCCAACAAAGACATTTTCCGGGCGGAGGAAACGTGTTGATTGGCAACCATTACAATCAATCATCTTGATGCAACCGATGGTTATATCGTGCCATGGCTTATAATAATAGCAATTCAACTAGCTTGGGCTTCAAGACCATACGCTACCTAACTTGGGAGGCTGCTCCAAAAGTGGACAAACACATGACCCACTTGTCGAGCTTGAAGAATGGGGTCCAGTTGGATGAAAAGTTATATCCACCGGATGCCAAAGTAATCATGAATAATGTACTTTAAAGGCTGCTTGTTCAAGTTCAAGGAGGGCCGTGTAAATAAGGGTTGGTTTACACCATAGCCCATGAAGTCGGACCATGGAAGGTGGTCTTTTTTTCATGGTCCAACTTTCATGGTCTGATTTCTTAAGAAATCAATTTACAAAGTATTTGGACCTCTCACTAGGTGTAAAGGGGATGTGGACCAAGAGGAATGACCATGTACCAAAAAGTAAATGTGCTGATTTTTTTAATATATGCCCAAAAAAGGCAGTTTTGAGAGAAATCAAGTTTGGCCATTCTCTTGTTTTCTCTTATCTTCATGTTCTCTTCCTCAACAAAATATTTCATTAAAAATGACCATAACATCATTTCTCTGTCATGGGCCCTTGCCTTTTTCTACTAGAGCACCTCTTTTGCCTCTTTCACTACAAAACTTGTTGGACCATGTTAGTGGATAATGTAGGCCTTAAAATATGTCTTTTGGGGACCTCGAACTCCATGCTCACTCTGACATTTTTTCCTTTGTGTAAACCAAAGTGGTCCATGGGACGAATTCAACATCCAATCATATATTTTACAAGGCCTTGGGATGACTTCATGGTCCATGGTGTAAACAACCCCTAAGTACTCCACCCAAATCTACCATCAAATGTCAATATACAAATTTCAAGGTTAAGGTATGCGGGTGTTATTCAATTACTTTCCTTGATTAAAGACACGTGTTTATAAAAGATTGGACTATGTCTTCAAATTCATTATTTTCTCCACACTTCATAGTGAACACAATTGGGAGGACCTATGTATTCAATTAAGAATCAACAATCATGCACATTTGATGACTGTAACTAAATAAGGGGAGGTCTGATTTTCAATTTGGTATTTGTTGATGTTTCATCGTATGTATGTTGATATAACACAAATCCAAATACGTGAATATGATCGATGAGAGATAGAGAGCAAGAAAAGTGGACCGGAGAACACATGCATACCGGAGACCAACATGTGGTAATAATTGTTTTGCTTTGGGGTGACGTCACATCCAAAGTGTAAGACAAAAGTTGCGTTGCTTGGCGTGTGACCTAGCGTGTGTGTTACCAATTGCACCAACCGGGCCACGGAATCGCTTGTTTCAAACCACGTGGACAATGAATCTACACTAGACACGGCATCTAATGTAGATGTCCAAGCATCTAGTGTAGATGTCCAACCTCGAATGGTAATTATATTTTTCAAAGCGCGTAGTCCAAACTATGTCAACATAACTCCGTGTCTTTTTGTATTCATTCTAATTGTTTTGTTAAGGTATGAATGCATTCATTGAACAACAATCTTATGTTGACATTTATATTGGAGTAGTATATGGCAAGGTTTGTAGTTTAAAGCAGACACCAAAAAAAAACACATGTGTGAAGATGAGATTGGACAATGTGCTCAAACTAAACACATCATTCTAGTGAACATAATTGGGAAGGGCCATGCGATTGCTTAAAGAGAAATCGTCACTTTCATATCTCATAACTTTTGTGTATGAACTCCGATTTTGACACTTCAAACAACAACCGTCATGTTTCACATATGCTAAGCGTATGAGACAATCCACAATCCCTTGCAACGGCCAAAAATGTACGTGGAGTTGGAAGTGTCCATTATAGGCCCGCATACCTTATAGGTGTCGGAGTAAGAAGAGTTTGGACCACATAAGGTGGACATAACTTCCATTAACTTAGACACCGTCATTTGAGATTCCACTTCACCGCAACAACCTGCGTTTGATCGAGGTTGGTGCCAAACTTTATTTGCTTTTCCCAAGCCGGGTGTGCATCCAAAATTGATTGATTACCCATAGGGTTAGTTTACCTACTAGCATTTATTCATATTAACTTACACTCCTTACATTTACTTGAGCCAATTGAACAATAATATTTCTACAAGATTCACATTCACGAGATAGATTGAGGATAGATTGGATCATATTTCAAATCGTTTAATACGTACCCTAAGGTATTGTTTTGGGTGTCATTTGGTTCCTTTGTCATGTTCTCCAACTTATGCCAATTAGGTTTACACAACAAAATACGTGTTGCAATAGCAAATCTATAATGAAACATTTGCAAATTTCGGATTCAAAATCGAGCCTCCCCTAATTTATCGAAAGTGCATGTTTGCTGATTTCTTAACTGGATATATGGGTCCTCCCAATCATGTTCACTATTGAGTGTGGAATAGTTACTAATATTCAAAGACATAGTTTGATCTCTTTTAAACGCGTGTCTTTACGATGTTTGCTCTTTTATCCTCACTGAACCACATACCAATCAAATACAGGGGTACGATTAAGAAACGAGCCACTTAAGACCCATCTACCTAAGTAACTTCGGATTGAATAAAAAGATAGGTAGGTAGTACCGATATTGCTGCATAAATAGAAAAAATGTTTGAACATGAACATGCATTTGGAAGAAATGGACCTTTGAATATTGGTGAATGAAAGCGAAGGACGACCCTGACTCTACCACATGTGTGAATTGTGTTGTTGCTTCATTGTTTGAGTACACACCTCATTGTGTTTGCTTCATTGTGTATTTCGTAGAACATTTCACTTGAATCTCCTCACTACATGAAAATATAATACATATGTGCGCATCCTAACCATAGAATTACTCAATGTTGTGCTTTTGTTTTGTGAGCCATGGGAATATAACCATGGGACGCCTGAACTTTTGAAGCATATTGCTGAGTAATGTTATGACCTATGCAATCAAACTTAGATCAAAAAACGTTCTTGTTATGGTTTTTTCCAATAGTTAAAAAACTCACTCTTGCTTTCACAACTCTCGCTACATATCCAGATGCACAAGAATCTTTGATATATTACACAACCCTGCCATATTTCAATTACACTCAATTTTTATGACCCAACTTGGGAACATGCATCCAATTCTCAATTAGGGAGACATTCTTGCAACACTTCACAACGCTTAGATATACTCCATTTTCACTTGGAAATTGTGACTAAACTTGAAAATGGTTACTTAACCCATGATTAGGGTGGCTTTTCCCATGCTAACATAGTTATTGAATAAAAGATGAAAAACAATAAAAATTAACCTTCAAATATTCCTACATGATGCCTAAGTATACTTAACATCTGATTTAATGTGGCATTATAATTGGTGTGCATATTAAACTATAGTGTGCTTTGTGACTCATCATGTAGTTAGCCCCTAAATTCATGTCAATTATACCAAGTTAATCTAGTGAGCTTAAATTAGGATGAATCAACAACCAATCTACAAGGCGAGGGGGAATCATCGACATCTCATTTATCTAATTTAAAAGCATTTGAATATAAATAAGTCAAATGTAGTTTTTTCTTCTTCTACAAGTTAAAACAAAACAACAAACAAGGTACTAAGTCTGAAGGAAGATTAATATAATATTTATAAGGATTAATGTCACGTTGGATTAAGGATTTCTATAATATTCTATATTTATTTTTTCCAAATCTTCAATTCATAAGGTTCATTACCCAATCTTTACACTCTTAGGGTTCATTCGTGCATTTCTCAGTTACGTGTGAGTATGTCCTATATGACTACTCCTAAAACTCAATGACATGCTTCTACGTCATCCATGAAGCTCTTTCAACTTTGACAATAGTTTGTGTATTGGTCATAGTCTTCCAAACGATTCTCATTTGTTTGGGATTAGTAATTTTTCCTCAATCATAATGATATTTAATCAAATCCAAACACAAAGCAAGTTGCCTCTTCATTTCCTTTATCTTCACTTAGTTCCAATTAATAATTCATTTGTCTCATGTTCTTCATTGCCACATAACACACAAGGGCTTGCTCGATTTCTACAATTTCTCCAAAACAAACATATAGGTATGGAGGCTATAATCACAAGTTGGTTTGCATCAAGGCTTAGCCTAGCCTAGTATTAAATATCACGAAATCTGGTTCTTAATCATATCAAAGTATGTTCTTTGTTGACTAGACTATTTACCAATTGAACGTCATCATTAATCTCAGTTTTCCACCATGTCATGTCTTAATCATCATAATCATAATGACCTGTAACCACTTTATAGCAACTCCAAAATAATTTCCTCATTGAAGTTCTACACCTTCTCGTCACAATTCATTGTCAATCATTCTCAATTTGCTCTCACAACTCTCCTTAACTCTTTGTTTGTGGCTATATTTGGCCTCGTAATCCTCTTTTTGGCCTTGTAATCCTCTTACAAGTGTTCAATCATCTTCCTGCACTCCTTACCGTTGCTCTGTCATCCTTACAATTTGTTATTTAATGTCATAAAGTCTCACTTGATTGTGATTTTTTCAAATATTAACACCTTTTTTACTATTGCCCATCAATACACCCTTGCCTAGGCTATAAACATTACATGCATCAAGCAATTTATAACTTCTTCCTCATTCGACCACTTGTATCTTTGATGATATACCTCTCATAGACTATTGCTTTCTACCTTCCACTCGTCACGGCTATAATCAAGATACTTCTTCCAAAGCCCTCCTTCTTAAATTTCCGTAGGTTGTGACTCTTTGGCTATGGTTCCACCACGTTCCTTTCATAAGGAAGCCTCTTTCAACTTTTGTCTATCTCAAGACCTTGAGCATAACAATTTTGATTCATCCAAGCAGATCTTTCTCGCATTCAATTCACTCCACTCATTGGATTCTTGCATTTGCTTCACCTATTTCATTCACATTGTGCCCTCTCCATTCACTGGACTCTTACACAACCAATACATGCATCAACGAAAATGCTTACTCATTCACATAACAAGACCATACACACAAAATATCATCATTCACATCTATCAACCGCAAGACCAACTAACCTCACTCAAAAACTCTTATTGCTATTTCAACATGTTCGTGCACATTCCCTGATCACCAGTGGTAATCCCACTTGCTTTAATATTTTGTCTACCTATCTAACTCTTAACTCTCTCACCTATAGCATGTCTTTGTGTGGCTATGGCCTTAGCACGTGTAACGAGAAGTGCCATCATCTTTAGGCAATAAACTTCTTATTCCTTTGGGACCTGCAAGTGCACTAAATATGATATTTAGTGTGACTTACTATTTGGAATTACACAATGCTATATATATTTACTGTACATCTCATATTTTACCAACAAATGTTAAATTGGTAGTTTGGACATTCTAGAACATTGACAACTTTACTTGGTAAAAAATTATTTCAATAGTAAAAAGATATAGCACCGTGTAAATCCAAATAGTAAGTCACACTAAATATCATATTTGGTTAGTTACAACCTTTAGAAACTACCTAACCCAACCTATAGCCTTACTAACACACTTTAAAATGTATTTCATATACTATTTCATCTAATTTACCATCTATTAACCATCTCCCTACTTGCTAATTTGTTTGCTAAAAATGCTATGGCCAAAAAAATTGTATTACATCATCAACAATTTATTATATCATATATATATATATATATTTTTTTGATTTCACATTGAGATTAGCTTTAAAGACCCCAAATTGATGTAGAGGACTATCTATTTCATCTTTACATGTGCTAGAATGTAGTTTCCACATGGGATACAAATGGATCTTAACGAATGTGAGCATGACACCTGGCAAATTTTGAAGGGAAAATAAATATTTTGTGGTGGGATAGAGCTCTCTACAACAATCTAGTACAAGAGTAGAGTTTTGTAGGTTGGATGGATACGGGACATCATTTTTACTCTTACCCCCTTGGTAGGGCCGAGAGGGAATTATAATGCGTATAAGCGTGCCTCTCGTTCATCCAATACAAAAGCCTTCAAATAACATTCAACCCATACATTACTTTTAAGAGGATGTGATGCCAAATTTAGCTCTAAAAACCATGAATTAGTTTGGTTTAAGTCATTTGAGACGAATCGGTCACAAACTTGTAGGGGGCTAAGTATCAATGTTGGATGCATGACAAGTATGCTTGTAAGCCATAACTCCCTCTCTCTCCACCAAACTTTGGAAAAGAGAAAATTACTGCATACAAACATACATCTCATTCAACCAACAAAATAACCCTGAAATAATGTGCATCATGAAATATGCTATTTTAAGTTCATTTGATATCAAAATTTAACAAAAAAAAACCCGGAATTAGTCTATCCAAGTCATTTGAGATGAATCGGCTAGAAACCTATAGAGGGGTCGAGTTTTCATGTTGGATGGATGAGAGGTATGCTCATATAAGATAAGTCCCTCTCTCTAAAACCCTGTGATGCGTTGTAACTCTACTTATTAAAGTAAATTAACAGACTTCAATTTAACCTACTCTAGTACGCGACGAATCGAACCCGCAACCTGGGGGGGGGCGGGGGGCACTCGATTGCCACGCTGGCGAACGAACGCCGCCACAGAAACTTGCGGATGAAGAGTTCAGTTGGATGATTTACATCATCGTCCTGGGTACGCCCCCCATCCTTCGCTTGCCCATCTTCCCTCGCGCTCTCGCCATAGCCAAACCTTCACCAGCCATAGCCACTGCCACTCCCATTCCACAAGCTGCACGTGCCTCCGCACCGCCGATGAAAATCACAGCATTCTAATAGTCTCCCCCTCCCCGCGCCCGATCTTCCGACCCCTAGATCGCACATTTTGGTCCCGATTTGCGAACGTGATGCGTAAACCTCTTCACCCGCCCGCTCCTCGCAAGCGCGCCGTCTTCTCGGCCAGCAGGAACAACTCCATTGCTGGAACTTCCTGCGTAGATTTACGTCATATTATCCCTCCCTGTGGATCTCATCATTCCACTCATCCTCGAATTTTTGAATGCTTAGTGTGCTTGAATCATCGGATATGATACGGTAATGGTAATGGTATTGGTACGGGACATCATGTGTCTTGATGGTTGTGATGAATTGTGGTGATGGTGCCTTGCGCGATCCGATGCAGTATCGTGAGATAGAGATTGAGAATTGACAACTGACAGCTTCTCGATCGTTGCCGTGTTGCTTTTCGATCTCGGCCAAGCCGTTTGTAATGGAATTGTCCTTGGTTTCGAAGGCGAAGACAGGTGACCTACCTACTTGGCCTCTCATTTCTCTGAGATATGGTTCGTTGCACAATTTCCTATTTGATATAGTCTGGCAGTTTTTAAACGTCTACTTGAAGTTGATGATCTTGGGGGTTAGGAGCTTATATTGAATGCCAGGTCAGATCGAGTCTGTTGCGATGCGTCATGTGTCACTACAATGTGTCCGGGCTTTTCTGTCACCTAATTTTGAATTCTGCTTGAGGATATTCTCGTAGCACATTCTGTTTCGAAAGTTTTGAAACCTTGGTCGTATCTCAGATCCATGTGTAATTAATTAGGGTGTTCCTTAGCAAACTTAGCTCAAGTCCAGCCAATGCATACACTTTTACCAATTTGTGGACATAAATGGGAGCATTGAGATCGAGTCTATTGGGATGCGTCATGTGTTACTTCGATGTATCCGGACTTTTCTGTTACCTAATTTTGAGTTTTGCTTGAGGACATTCTTGTAGCACATTCTGTTTCGAGGTTTTGAAATCTTCTTGCATCTTAGATCCAGGTATAATTTGCTTATTCCTTGAGGAAAATTAGTTAGGGCGCCACCAATTGACATGTAGAATGCACATGCTTCTACCAATTTGTGGACATAAATGGGAGCATTTGACACATAATTTATTTGCCAGTCTCATTATATGAAATAACTACAATCAAATCTGGCGCTGCGGTTGATGTAACAGCATTGCAGAATGCAGCTGCGAAAGCAGAGCGAGTGTTGATTGAAATTAAGGCGGATATCAAGACAGAGTTTGGACGACCCTCCACTCCAGAAGGTGCCGGTCGGCTCAGCGGAAGATATAATCAGAGTAAGAGCCTTCACAAATTTGTAGTTTTCTTGATTGGTCTTCTCAAAATTGAATCAGGATGAGGCTTCTTAATAAGATTGGGCACGAAGGTTTTTAAGATAGTTGAGAGGCCTTTTCGTTACTCATGTCGTTCCTGTCCAACTCTAGAGATTGATACTGTTATTGCCTTGGATGTAGATTTTGCTTTCGGAACAGACCTCCCTTGGACTGCCAAAAATGATAGCGAGAAGCGGCATGAAGCTGAGTTCAAGAGGCGCATTCTGGATCTTTCGAAGGTTAGTATAACCTTCGAAGTGTTCAGAGAAAAGTTGGTATAGTCATGTTTTGCTGGGCGTCAAATTTTACCACAAATTTTTTGTATGGAGAGGATGGGACAGGTTCTGTCTAGTTTTCTCCACTGTTTGAAAGCATGGAGGGGATATCCAGTGTAGGATACGGGTGTGACAATTTGAAGATGTCATTACGAGATTTGTTTGCGAATCAAGATATGTCAAGATACAGGGGGGTTGAATTGCCCGGAGGTTAGGGTTGGTCTTAGGTTCTGCTATTGATGACTGACTTTTTCCTTGTTGTTTGGCTAGCAGAGACCAGCAGATTTCTTGGAAAAGGTTTACGACGAAAATGAACATGTTGATACGCGTGCAGCAATGATGTCTGTTGGGATTCTTCTGGAGGTACAAGTCCCTGGCACTGTGTGACCTTATCTGACAAGTTTTTGCCAATGCATCCTGCAACTTATTGAACAGGAAATACCCATTTTCTCTCACTGGGTGTCCTTACATAAAAGATTCAACCATTTCATTACCTAAGTATTTATTACTGCTCACATGACAGACCGTCAAGCGTACTTACTTGACACCTCCACTTGCCTTTGCTGGCAGTATGACGAACTGCTCAGAGACCTCTGGTTCTATTATGTACCAAAGAGGATGAAGGAGCAGGAGTTTTGGCGCCGCTATTTCATTGCTGTAAAATGCATTCGGCAGGAGGTTCTTGACGCAGAGCCTGAAGTCACTGTTAGCAGGAGTTGGTCACATATAGAGCGCAGATTAACTTTTGGTGGCATTGGAAATGAGGTGAGTTTGAAGTTTTTGTTGTGGAAGCATATCAGAAAGTTTGAAATTGCTTAGAAGCCATGTCATTCACATTGGCCTTAGAAATTTGCAGCAGATTGTGACAGAATGATGTGGCTTCTTGCAGAGCCTAAGGAAGGATCCATCAGAAGAGGAGGCATACAAGGAAGCTTTTTCTGTCATTGCAATACCTCCATCTATGATTGTTCGTCGACTTGCAGCCGCCATCGAGTAAGTCCATTGTTAATTCGTAGAACATCTCTTATGCTCAGAAGGGAATCGATAGACTATGTTTGTGTAACCATTGATACAGAAGAAAGGATCCAGTACATTAAGGGACTCCTTCATGGAATGTGCTTGTGAAGCTCAATACAATCTCCATGAGGTCTTGTACCTAACTATCAATCTATTCTCTTTGGAAAGATGTGTGCCACTCAGAAGTGCTTGGTTCTAAACGTTTCTGCTCCCCATTTGCTTGTAAGGTATGTAACAATTAGCCATGGTGTTCTTGGTGATGCAGGGTTGGTAGGGCAGTGAAAAGTATGCAAGAGTTGGCCACCGAGGGTGGACGATTGGCAGAAAGAGATGGAATATCAAACAGTGGTGATTGGTCAGGGATTGTTTCAAGCTTTGCTGCCATGAAAAGGCTGAGCGGTGGTGGCCGTGATAAAGACAACAAGTTGAGGATCTCAAAGAACGGGAGCCTTGGAGACTATCAAACATCATTATGGTCACTTTTTGATGCAGGTTCGAAAGTCTCCTTCCCCTTAGTTGGGCCGAATGTTGTGAAAGATGTGAGCCATAAACTGGTGTTACTGTCATTGTATCCTTACGCCACTTGTAGAAGAGTCCTGGAGTGAAGATGCAATATCTGCAATCAGACTTGTCTTCACATCATCTTACATCTCATCTAATTGATGAGTGGGATGTCTCCTTGTTCCTCTTCCAAAATTATTAGATATTTGAAACTTATGGTGAACTTCGTATCTCAGATACTCAACATGAGGAAAAGGAGGAGAAGGATCTTTCTCCCCAAAGTAGCCCAAAACTTCCTGAAGAGGTGCATGGAGCTCCACCGGAGAGTTTTGTGGCCCAGCTTGCAGAAATTATGGCTGGCATCAAGACTGAGCAAGGGATGGCAGAGTTCTGGGTAGAAGTCATTAAAGAGGTATCCCATTTTGCACTTGCTCGGTTATAGGAGATGCCGTTGTACCTATATGTATCCACAGCTTCTCACAGTTTGTACTACAGTAATGCAATGCTTACTTGTAAGATTGTCTCTACATGATGGTTCTAACAGTAGGTTGTAGAGTCAAAGTTACATTAGATTGTTATCATCTATAATGCTATCCACCTTTTTTTTTTTAATGACGTGAACTGGCTACAAGGCGTCCTCTTAAAAATGTGGCAAACCTGTGTTCGTTTTTGCAATCAGCTAAGGCGCAGGTGGAGGGAAGGCCAGCCAATATCTCGTATGCCAATAGATGAAAATCCCGATCTACGCTACTGTCTCCTACATCAGCAATTACAATTGATAAACTGTTGCATAGCCAGGCGCAAGCGGCGTGCTGCAGATTTAGCGGCCCTAGAAGCTATGAGTGAATATGAATCTCAAGAAGGAAATTCTCCCAAGAGTTCTGAGAGTATTAAATTATCCTCAACTGAAACTCCTGTTCTGCTCTACGCTAAGATGAAGAGCGGTGAGAAGATTCTTAGAATTGGGGCAGACCGACCAGCTGCAGACCTTTTAATGTTAGAGACCGGGGAACCAGTCTATTCACCCATCACACAGGTATAGCAACGGAATGTTTTTTTGTCCTCTTTGTTTCTCTTAGTCTCTCTTTGTTTGCGGTCTGGTTTTTGTTGCTGGAGAGAAAGTTGGTCACTTCAAAAGGACAACGTGGAAGGTCTTAACAGTGGTTTCTCGGCTGACATTCTAATCTTCCTTTGTGCAGGAAAACCCTGTCATGACTGAGGATGCTATAAGAGAAACTGAGGAACTAATTCTTCGAACTAGAAGGTATGTTTTACAATCAAATTCTCTTCATTCAATGTTCCCCTGCTGTTGTGTTTGCAATCTGTCTATATATGTAGATATCCATGAGGTCTTTATTGTTGGTTATTATGGGTGCAGTGTTGGTGCGGGCTGCTCACAGCTGCTGTCTGACATGCAAGCATTCAAGGTGAATCCCTACATTCCATATTGTCTTGTATAAAATTGGGCCAGGTTAGGGACAGGTTTTGAGCGCACTTTCTTTTTATAGAGATTGGATTGAGTTTAGTGTTCTGCACTGTATGTCTTTGATATCTTTCTTTTTCCAAGTTATAAAAAAGAATGTGCACTAATTTACAGCCCCTTTCTATTGTGGATGTCAGGCTGCCAATCCTGGATGCATACTTGAAGACTTTGTTCGTTGGTATTCTCCATTAGATTGGAGAGAAGAGCCAGGGTCTGGTCTTATGTTTCAGAAAAGCCGAGAAAATGCTGGGGATGATGCAGCTGTTCGTGGCTATCTTAGTGCACGGATGCAATGTGAAGGTATATATTGTCTTGGATAGTGTAGAAAATATTCACAGTTCATGTTTCTTTGTTTCCAAGAAGAATTTGTTCTGCTTACTCTTCTTGCTCTAGCAATGGGAAACTATTTTTTCAGCTGATGCAAGGTGATTCTCAGGCAATTTGTGGCAAGAGCTATGGGCGTCATCACGACCAGTACCTGCACTAAAGCAGGCCCCGTTGTTTGATGAAGAGCTTGCTGGGTAAGTATATGACACTTTAAGCCTGAGTATCCAATCTCTTAGTCCCTCATCTTCTTAGATCATCTCACTTTTTGAAAAATCTGGTAGTCTGTTTAATGGTTAAATAAATCTAAATACTTTATGGATGTTCACAAAAGCGAACCTGGGCCTTTTCTTAAACACAAAACCTTGCTAGTGAAAGTTGCATGTTGTTACATGAACCTTGGTGACTGATGATGTCTCATGTGTTGTCATATGGGGCAGGGAGAGCACTCTTGATGCTCTGGAGAACATGGCTCCATCGGATCTCTTTGAACAACTATTTACTGCTGCGGTATGTTTAAATATGTTTGAAGTATGGTCTGTTCTGTGAGTTGAAAGTACATGGAAAAGTAAGTTGAAAGTACATGGAAAAGTACTGGGAACTACTGGAAGCCCAGCATTTATGTTGGTGGACTTGTGACTGATATTTGTAGAGTATGTGATGCAGCTGAGTGCAGGGTTTGCAATTGCAGCTGCTTCACCTGTGGAGAAAACAGCTGCGCTCTCTAAATGTTTAAGAGAGTGCACTGAGTATGCTGTATCTACATGTGGCAGGGGTATGAGTACATCTAAGCTTGAACATCTTTGTGAGGTAAGTTTAAATGGTCAGTCACGTTGGTATTGTGTGAAGAATTTTTAATTATCTTCCTCTGGGTCAGTTTGTGAATAATCAAGCAAATTTTGAAGCCTGTCCGAATTTGGATACATTTGGAGATCAAAAGAGCTATCCTTCACCTTATGGGGCTTCTGGTTGTTTAAAATATTCAATAATTTCTTTCAACTTGTGGTGCATGCTTGGAGGTAGTGTTTGATTTTGAATGAAGAGCAAGCTATTTTGGTACATTGAGGGCCAAACTCAATTTAGCACCTCTTGATTGGTATGCCAAAATGAGTTTGACCTCAACGAAATGATGTAGAATGTGCAAACGTCCACATCACCTCTGAGCACTCACCAAAAGCTTACGGAATATGGAAGGTTTTGTATGCAAAACAATTATCTCCCGACCAAAAGTCCTGTTAACTTTGGCCCTAAGAAGGGTAATCCTAGTGGTTAAAAAGCAAGAATAATTCTATTTATATGCTTTTGTGACATTTTGTGAACTACGAAACTTCAAATTTGATCATTTTTCCAAATCCCCCAGTTTCTAGAATGAAATTCCGTAGTGTCTTAATTCTAAAATGAAACTGACCTTGGATTTCTAATATCATTTGGTTGATTGTGTATGCAGGTATATGAAATTATGGAGACTGCCATCCATTCTCCACCTTGTAATGAGCCTGTTGAGGCAGCAGTAGCACCAACTGTTGCACAGGGTGCAACAGATGTTCTTAGTGAAATCAATTTTGAACTGCCAGAGCCAATTCCATTACTGGAGTTTGAAAAAATTACGATGAGGAAGGTACTGGATGACCACCATCAACAATATGGGAAAGGCGAGAACCTTGGAAACTTCATGACTCGTATCTTTGAAGTGAAAACTTCTTTGTTTGAGAAGAAACATTCAAGACCTTTTGCAGCTGAGGAGGACAGGCGGCCAATCTCAACTGTCTCTGGGGAGTGGACATTTGTCTAGGTACAGACATTGAAACCTGAACTGTATATATAAACATGACTGAGCATGCTAAAATAATTACTTAGATTGATTATTTGTGAATTGATGCCATATTGGTGAGAGTCTGAATGTCTTTTGCCTTGTTACGTCTTGTTCCAGATGGTACAAAGATTGGGAAATGTAGAGAGCCACAGCTTTTCATGGACATGGAAGGAGGCCTTACAAACTGAGAAAACGGCTGGGAATATAATAGTACATGTAGAGAGTTTCTTTCTTTTACCATGCACGAATGATGCATCAATTTGTAAGTGTAAATAGTTTAGGGATGCAGAGAATGTATCTTATATTCAAAGCCACAGTTCTCAACATGAGTTTGTGAGATTTTGGGATGTGCGTTCTCTCCCACCTCTGATGCCCTATTATATGGAAAACTATATGCCCATCTTTTTGTAATTTACAGTAAGTGGTTCAGTTATACACGAGAACAAAGGTCTTCATTGACCCATGCAATCAGAAATATCTCCATTTGAGCCAATGTTGTCATGTTCACAAAGTTATGATGAGTTCCTAAGGAAATGAAATAGATTTTAAAGTTTGGGAAGCTAAAATGTTATGGGACTGGGACTAAAGGTTTCCATGTAGGCCTCTCACGCACCATATTCTACTGGAAATGTAGTTTTCGCCAGGATGGTGTTAAACCGGCTAATTTCCTACAGTGCGGTAGCCTCCTTGATAGGGAGTACACCAAATGTGATGTTTAGTGTCATATGGCATATGATGTCAGTATGGTAACTTTTTGGATGACACTTATGAATAAGTGAACAAATATTGTCATGGATGAGTTCATCCGTTGGCCAAAACCCTACCTCCACTTGTCAGCGACTTGTGATGAAATGTTGTCATGGATGATTGAAGTTTGCATGAAAAACCACTTTGTAAGTGACAGTAATTGCAACACTGTAAATCTATAATCCCCCCAAAAATTTACAAGGAATGGCAAATAATGTTGGGTTAACATTTAGTGTTGGTGACACTATACCGCAGTTTACAATTAGTATTGATGCCCACTTCCCATGTCATTTTAGCTAAGCATAAAAGTTGGTTATGAAAACACGGCCTTCACACCATTGACAGTATCTAGTCCCGAGCCTAGTTGGCAAATGATGGGGCATGGTTTAAAAATGGAGGTTTAAGCCTCAAGCCCAAACCAACGGGTCTCTCTAAATACCCCCGACGAGCGTTGCACTCATCAGGGTGGCGGGTAGGGGCAGCACTGAAAAAGCCAGAGCCTCGGGCCCTCGACCCTGACCTAATCCCCCCGACCCTAGCATAACCCCTACCCAGTCTCCAGCCTGGCCACCCTCCACCTCCACTAGCGTCCCACCCTCCTTTTGATTTCTTTTTGGTTTTGCTTTGCTCACGGTTGTTGCAATGAAGCGAGGAGCTTTGGCGTGGTTGTCAAGGACATGATAGTGGCCAAACATATGCACTAGATCTTGGGTTTGAGGACGTAGGATAAGTCCCTGCTCCAAAGAATGCAATGGATCCAAGAGAGGGAAACAATTTCATGACGGTGGCGAAGCACATGGACTAGATCTTGGGTCTGAGGACGTAAGACAAACTGTTGCTCCAAGGAATGTAATGGATCCAAGAAAGGAAAATAATTTTAGAGCATGTGGTCATGCATATGCACTAGATCTTGGATTTGATGGCGTAGGACAAGGCGTTGCTCCAAAGAATGTAATGGATCCAAGAGAGAGAAACGATTTTAGAGCACGTGGCCATGTATATATACTAGATTTTGGGTTTGATGGCGTAGGACATGGTGCTGCTCCAAAGAATGCAATGGATCCAAAAGATGAAAACAATTTCAGAGCATGTGGCCAGACATATGCATTAGATCTTGGGTTTGATGGCGTAGGATATGACATTGCTCCAAGAAATAGAATGGATCCAAGAGATGAAAACAATTTTAGAGCATGTGGCCAGATATATGCACTAGATCTTGGGTTTGATGGCGTAAAACATGGCGATGTTCTAAAAAATGTAATGGATCCAAAAGAGGAAAATAATTTTATGGCGGCGGTTGAATGCATTTGTTGTAGACTGCAGACCGAATGGATTTGTTGTGGATAATAATCAAGCTGAATTGAATACCATTAGGTGCATGCATCTTGTACATACGTCTCTTACTATCAACTAACATGTTCATGATCATTTGTATGACACGTTTGTTTTTGCTATGCTAGGAAAATTTGGAAACTTGGATTGTAACTAGTCTAAATTCAGATTGGATTTATTGCAATTACCCACTAGATATGTGAGGCAATATGTGTAAGTATGCCGTGAAGGTGCTTTAAAGATTAACACTAATGTTTCAAGCTCTGATATCATTAGATATGCAAGCACGTTACGGGGCACCATTGCCGGAGGATATGTTATTGGAGGGATGAATGTGTTCAAGGGGTCTCATACTTTGAAAACAAAAACGCCAAAAGAACATATAAACCATGTCACGAAGACAAAGGATGCGGATACAGTTCTAGCCAAGATTAAGTCTGTCCTAGATGAAATTGAAGACGCGGCAAAGGCGAGTCCATAGTTGAAGACTCATTTCTTGCTAATTTACACGAAGCAAAAGAAAAAAAATATATGTATTGCAGATCAAATCAAATTTTGGCTTAATGCATCCCTTATCTCAACCTTCATTTGAAATTGGACCTGGTCCTAGGAATCTATGGAAATTAAAAAGTTGCACAAAGATAGATGGAAAGAAGAGTAATATCCGAACTAGAAAGGGCACATCATACAAATGTTGTATCAATTGTTTTGAAGCTATGCATTACAAGGCATAGTAGGTTAAGGCAGGCTAGGGCAACATAGGACATAACATAATAGTACAATAGATTTGATATGATTGAATTTGCCATTGCATGTGAAATCAAAATAGGTAAATAATCACACAACTGATAATGTTATCTAACAAACTATTTTACAAAAGAAAATATTGTAAGTTGCATCAATTTATATCTTGTCCATAAAACTAGATGTCGGTCATAAGTTTCATTATTTATTCTAAACAATTGTTCAACCATATGATAAAATTATCACTAATGTGGTAGGCATGCGTCCATCCCTCTAACATCAAAATGATCATCGTGCTTAACAATGTCTTCCGCTACACACTTATCTCCATGTATGTTGCACATATCTGCTGGTATAATAAAAGTATCCTTAGTCGTGAGCAAGTTATTCAGGGCACCTTGTATGACCACAACCTTGTGCTCTGCCATAACATGAGCCAACGACTTCCCAGATCTAAGTGTATCAACTATCCATTACTTTGTAGCCGTGGTCAAACGACCCAATAAGCCAGCTCGTTGCCCTCTAAATTCAATGCCATGACAGGGTTTGCCATCCTTATTAGTATGTGTCATGCAATGAATTTGAATTATGCAAAGAAATTCATCTAGAGAATAGGAGGGTCATTGCAGATCTACTAGATGTCCTCCAGGTGGTCCTTGTCTAGATCTATGAGCAGGCATGTCTTTAAATTCCGAAGTGTGTGCTTCATCCCCTGTTCCAAGATCCATTGCATATGCTTTGTAGCCATCGTGTCCATGACCTGTTGATTGCTCCTGTGGAAGTTAAAAGTTACCATCAAAATTCATTGCTCTTAAATTGTTTCCCTCTTTTGGATTCATTGCATTCCTTGGAGCAGTGCCCTGTCCTACGCCATTAAATCTAAGATCTAGTGCATATGTCTAGCCGTATGCTCTTAAATTGTTTCCCTCTTTTGGATTCATTGCATTCCTTGGAGCAGCGCCCTGTCCTACGCCATCAAACCCAAGATCTAGTGCATATGCATGACCACATGCTCTAAAATTGTTTCCCTTTCTTGGATCCATTACATTCCTTGGAGCAGCAGTTTGTCTTACGCCCTCAAACCTAAGATCTAGTGCATATGCTTGGTCACTGCCATGTCCTTGACAACCACGCCAAAGCTCCTCGCTTCGTTGCAACAGCCGTGAGCAAAACAAAACCAAAAAGAAATCAAAAGGAGGGCGGGGCGCTAGTGGATGTGGAGGGTGGCCAGGTGGAGGGCGGGGCGGGAAGGGCCAGGCTGGAGACCGGACGGGGGTTATGCTAGGGTCGGGGGGATTAGGCCAGGGTTGGGGGCCCGAGGCTCTGGCTTTTTCGGTGCTGCCCCTGCCCGCCACCCTGATGAGTGCAACGCTCATCGGGGGTATTTAGAGAGACCCGTTGGTTTGGGCTTGCATTTCCTATATTTTGAAGGTGACGATGGCAACTCTTGTCTTGATTGCCTCTTCGCCTCCCCTTGCCTCAAAGCATTGAGATTAGTTGTAGGCACAATGGATATGAGAGAGAGAGAGAGAGAGAGAGAGAGAGAGACCCTTAGGGCTCCTCAGTGTGAGCAAATTTAGATATGGTGATTGATGAAAGAATTTGATTAGCTGGAGGAGTAATTCTTGATAGAATAAAATTATAAGCGCCATTGATTGCCACAATGTTCACGTATTTTTACTCCCATTGTCATGATTGTTGTTGAATTGTGGTACAATCTTTAAAGAGAGAGAGCTGACTAATCTTGTCTTGATTAGAACTCTTGTCCTGTTAGCATCTGTCATCACTATACAGGTAGAGTTAAGTTAAGTTATGACAACATACATCCCTTGCATGGAAGGGTCCTGGTAATCAAGTCATCAAATAATATCCGTCCCTCAACTTGTTATTTCAACCTTTTTAAGGTAAAAAACGGTTGAGATTTTGTTAATACTTGCTGTTCACCTCAAGCAAATCATGTAAGAAATACATATGCATACATGTTGTTGTTGCATCTATGTACTAAGTGCTCGAGTTCATATTTCAGTATATAAGGATACTTTAGTCGTATATCTGGTCCTTATACAACATGGTCAAGAACTGAATTCAAGAACCTTAACTTACACTGAACCATACCATAGTACCGGTTGCTCATCTGGTATTGTTAGTTCCTCAGTTTTCACTGACTGCGACGGCAGACAGAGTTACTACAACAGAATATTCACACCCTGTTTGGGAGAGGTCAGGTTGTTCATGGCTAGACTCCGATAAAGCTCAGAGTTCCCACATTTCAAATTATCAAGAAGCCACAACTGTAATCAGTATCTTAAGTACCTGTAACTGAGTGTAGAGTTACCATATCATGTACTTAAACTAATCCAGGCCATAGTTCCGGTTTCTTCAACTGGTTCCTCAAACTTCAGTGCCTACGACTGTAGACAGACTTGCTTCGGCAGAAAATACAGTCACTTATTGAGAGCGGCCAGATTGTTCATGGCTGACCTCTGATACCGCCCATAATACCCGTACATCAGAGTTTCGAGAAATCACGGCTGTGTGCAAAAGTACATGTGACTGTCTATAGAGTTACCCTGACTCTATCTTTCATTTTCTGTAAGAAAAATCAAGAATCACATAACCATTTGATTCTCCCTGTATAGTTTAATGACTATATTGGTTGTCTTATTCTTGATTTGTTTTATCTAATCCCGACTGCTTAATGACTATATTGGTTGTCTTATTCTTGATTTGTTTTATCTAATCCCGACTGCTTTATCACCAGAAAGTGCATAGAGCCCAAGTCGAGGGTCAATCAGAGAGTAGAGAGGAAATATTGGTGTAAAACAAGAAAGAAAGACTCAAATTCAATATCCGGACACAAAGCAAGAACTTGTCCTTGAAAATTGAAATGAGTGGACAGATCTTCGGAAGGCGTGTAGCACTTGTAGAAGAGGTCCTCACATGTGCCCATGCTCCCCAAGAATACCACAAAGTATGTTAGTAGAGCGTACATCAGGTGTTAGCAGACCTCTTACTTGTTATCGATGTCAACAAGGCCTTACCACTTCCTTAGAGGTAGGTAATATACACCATCTCTACACACTGTTGCACACAGTTCATAAGATTGACAGATAGACACATGCGACTCAAGCAGTCAAGCGCTAACTCAAGTTAGTAGCCGCATTCCAAGTGTAGTTTGTCCGCAAACTAAACTTATTTCTGCACCTTGAAATCGTCGGCGGTTGAGCTTGATTTGCTCATCTTGCTGTTACTGTAGGTGCTCGTAATTCGTGTCTTCTCCGAGACAACAGAGCTTGAGCTCAGCAGCAGATGCCGTGAGCTGTCAGGAGCAAAACTCTGTCGAAGAGTTTCGGTGCCGGAAGCCCTGGGGACTCTTCGGCGACCTCTTCCCTTTAGTATTCTTTCTTTTCCAACTCGAATTTTTTCCGGGGCAGCCCGTGAAAGAATCATCAGATCCCATATTTCAAGATTGCAAGATAATGAGAGAGAGAGAGAGAGTGTGTGTGTGTTGAGGATGTGGAAATACATAGAATTATTGTTGAGATTGAATGTTGCTAGGTCATTTGGATATTTTTGACTCCTTACTTGTATCCCTTGAATCCTAAATTCAAGAAGTTGCTTGTAGGTCAAATTAAGGCAATATTTGATAAATTTTGTAATCATTGAGGCAAAGGAAATTTATTGAAGGTTGTTTGATCACCATTACTTCATGTCTTCTATTTGGAATCATTTTTTTGAAACCCTAAGCTAACTTTAAATGCCATGCACTTGTCGATAATAGTTTAAGTAGGTTCTGGTAGTGGAAGTAGAAGTGTCTGCTACCTTCAAGAAATTCAAGGCTTCTTGCTCAGGAGTCCTGACTTTTTGGCTAAAAAATTTCAAACACATTGCAAGTTTGTTGAATTGAGCCACAAGTCTAAAGAGATTACATGCATTGTGAAAAAGGAAGCACTTCATAAAGTTTGTAATAATCGAGATAAACATTTAGGAGCTCATTGACAATTGAAGGTTGCTTGCTTAGTTGTATCATGAAATTTGTTCAAATCTCACGGTATTCCTAATATGCTCAACTATCATTGTACATTGTTTTTTGATGCAATAGTTGCAATATTTATTGTGGTGATCCATTCTAAGGAAATTTAAATTGCAAGCAACAAATAAGTAGTATGTTGAGGCCTGCTGTTGGTGATGATGACTTTGCATACTTGTTACTCAAAGCTTTTTATGACAGAGCACTTAGTGTTGGTGAAGTGTTTGTATGTGGATTTTTCTTTTCTAAAATATTTACCAAGAGTGTGATATATTAATAGAACGCCCAAATATGGACACCCCAATATTCCGCACTATACTACATATTCCAACAATTGGAGCACTCTATTGAGTCCATCCAAAACCTTGGACAAGGTTGTGTTGGATGTCACAACAGACTTAACAAAATCTGAAGGGAGGTGCACAAGCCCATGCTATTACTATTACACACATACCTAGACTTAAAAGCATCTCTTAGCAATACAGAAGTGAGCTTGTAACAGGCAAATGCCAGGCTATTGACATGAGAAACCAGATGAAGGGCCGGTCCACACAGTGTCCCAAGTCCTAAGTCCCAAGTCACTTGAGGTGAATCTGTGCAATCTTAGCTGTTGAGAGTGTGGAATTTGGGATTTACCACTTCACATGGGGTTCCAAGTCCCAAGTATGACATGGATGCCTACATGGCAACACGTTTTGGAGGTGATGCTTGGGAGTTTTGTTGAGAGTTGGGTCGAGCGAAAAGCTAGACCTAACTCTCAACACAAGTCCCGTGAATGTTTTTGCATAAAATAATCAAGATCTGACCTTAATGATAGTTAAACATATTTAATGGTTTCTTGAGGCTTAAAAGTTGGGACTTTGCCTCCATGTTGGGACTTGCTAGCATGAGTGGATTTGGGACTTGGGGCCCGATGTGCACCGGCCCTAAGGGCCACTTCACACATAAGCCAGGGGCCATGACCATGTAGTTGTGAGGACCCTTGATTCTCATCCAAATGCCATACCATTGATATGGTGTGCCAGAATTTGCGTCAAACCCACCTCCAAGAGGTGGGCTTGACACAAATTCTGGCACACCATGAAATGTTATTAATAGTTTGCCATGTAGGAATCCATGTAGACTTTGCATCCATGTTAATTTCTTTGGGCCCTTAGGCCTTCACTTTCTAGTGTGAAGTGAACTTGGATGATCCCAGTTTTTTCAACCAATGAGAGATCTTAGAATGCAATGATCTTGGGCCTTTAGTCTCGTGTGTGAAGTGGCCCTAATTTTTCAAAAGTGAACATGATTATAACCCATGCGAACATGATTTCCCTTCACCTTAAGTGGCACAATTATTGTAGAGAAACAACATCCAATAAGGTATGTTGTCCTATTACCAAGGATTTGCCCTTTTGTTGAGCTCTAGGAAACAAATTGCAAAAATAATGTCTTAGGGTCCCCAAAGTTCCCAATGCAATGAACTAATGAGGGAGGGGAGTTGTTGGAGTCAGGTGGAGCCCACCTCCATGAAGGAAATTTAGAAGCACTTCCATGGGAGAGGCAAATACTGAAATTAAGAACACAACCTCTCTAATTATGACAAGGCAAGCATGGTTTCAAGGACATGATGGTTCCTTCCTATTCCATTCTTGTGATTGATTATTAAAGTGCCAGATTAAAGACACATGGTAAGGGTAAATAGAGCTAAGTTAGTGTGTAATTAGCTCATTAGGTGTTAGTTCCAAGACACATGATGAGTGTGTAAAGATAAACTTAGAGGTCATAAGTAGACATGATGTGGATCTATGGTTTCAATTCTTAAATGAGACCTTCTAAAACGTATCATAGCATACTCTAGCAGAATACTTCAAAAATTCATAATCAATTCAAAAGTGATGAATTAGATTCATGATTTTATTTGACAACTTTTTATTCAATTTCCCTAAGGTAGACAAGGATTGCAAGTCACGTCACGTCACGTCACATTTTGTGATAGCGACGTGATGGCTGACCAAAAAACGTCACGTTCGAGGGGGGGTAAATCCTGCAGTTACCCCAAGGGTAAACTGACGCGGTCAACCCCCTGGCCGACTGCAAATAGCAGTCGACCTAGCAGTCGACAACCAAAAAAAAAAAAAAAATTCTAATTTTTTTTGGACCGTCAGATCTTCTTGGCAAGAAGATCTGACGGTCCAGAATTTTTTTTGGAATTTATTAATTTATTTATTTTTTGCAGTCGACTGCTATTTGCAGTCGTTTGCTAAGTCGACTGCAAAAAATTACTTTTGCAGTCGACCAAGACCAGTCGACTGTAATTAGCAGTCGGCTAGTTGGTCGACTGCTAAAAGCAGTCGACTTCAAGGAAAACCTTAAAAAAAACAAAATCAAAAAATTCTAAAAAAATCATGGACCGTTAGATCTTCAATCCAAGAAGATCTAACGGTTCATATTTTAAATATTTTAAATATTTGTTTTCTGAAGTCGACTGCTCGTAGCAGTCGACTAGAGCAGTTACAAAAAGTTACAAAAAATTGGTACAGTAACTTTTTTTTACCACATCAGTGCGCATCACGCCCCGACGTGATGCGACGTGACGGCATCACGTCATTTGTGACGCGATGTGACGCAAAAAGGCCGCGTCACGTCCATTTGCACATCCCTGAAGGTAGAGGGTGTTTGTTCCGTTACCCACCCTTCAACCACCACCTATGTGTGTGTCCCAATTTCCAACCCAATGAAGGTCTTAAAACGATCCATACATGACATCCTGCCGCGGCTTGCCAAGTGTTGGTTGAGGGGAGCGTGTGTTGCAAGGTTTAATTTGCAGGAGAGCCACCGAAGGTTGATGCAGTGTTGGGAAGGCAACCGATGCCTAACAGCTTTAGCCGCATTTGGCATCGGCTTGGGTATTGGGATTAGGTGGTCTTAATCATGGTTTGCAAATGATGATGAGTTTGTGAGTTGGATTAGCAGTCTAATCCCAGGTTGGTTTGCCGCATTAGCTTGTCGCTTCATGGCTTATGTGGATCGGGGTGTGGAGCAATGGCATGGACGTATTTGGCATGTATTGATAGAGGTTTTCATGTTCTCCTATAGTTTGAAGTTTGTTGTTGTTTGAAGGTCATTTGAAGATGGTTTTTGCAGTTTGAAGGTATTTGAGAGGGGGCAACTATTAAATCTTGCATTCTTAGATGATGCAACTAAATAGACTTTTAAAAGGCTACTTATTACAAATTAATATCAAATCAATAAATGTTGAAATATGAATGAAATAGTTGTTCAAAAAGCCTACACCTACAATTTACACCTAATTATATATTGATTATGTAATGTCACAAGAATGTCAATCAAAAGGAATCAATCAATCAATCAATCAATCAATCAATCAATAAATGTTACTAAACTAATCACAATTGATATGATAGATGTTTCAATATCAATGAAATAGTTGTCCAAAAATATTACACATACAAATTACTACCGATTGCATGCTAGTTGTGTAACAATTATGGAATGATACAAGAATGCCAATCAAGAGCGTAATTTGTACAAAAACAATATTAAAAGCACGGATGTGATATTTTGCTAGTTTGAGATACAAATATGTTTACCGAATGAACGATTTGTCACTAAACTAATTGCAATCAACATATAATTTATGTAATGTCCGAAATATAAATGAGTATTATTTAAAATCATAATGCACTTGATATATCAATTTAATAATGTTGTTCCAATATGGAGGTGTGTTTTAACATTTGTAACGTGATATAAGCACATTTCAAACATATTACTATTCCGTTGCTAAACTAATATAAAGGTGGTCATGTGATGTACAAGGCTAACCCTGTTAGCAATTACTTTTAAACATAGTCACAAGATATTAAGACCGCCAATTTTGCTCACAGTGTGTAAACAACATAATAATGTATTTGCACAATACTTGGAGCAAGTCTGCAACGGTTTTGAGAAATTTCACAAGAATGAGGGAGTTTCTAACAGCCCAAAAACCGTTGCGAAGTTGTTGCAAGTATGTTACAACAATGTTGTAATTTAGGGCCCTAGGTATGAGTCTTTTATGGTTGTCTTTGCTCTTTCTGTTTGAGCATCACTTTGTTCCACTAAGTAACTCACACGGCCCAAGATTCCAGCATATTTAGTTGATCCCCTCCAAACTTTGTAGGTACTGTAGAGAGCGTTGCTTCAAATTATGGTGTGTTCACTTAGGGGCTCTTTACATCATGGACCATGAAGTCGTCCCTTGCTCCTCTAAAATATGTGATTGGCTGTTGAACTCGTCCCAGGACCACTTTGGTTTACATCAAGAAAAAAAATGTAATAGTGACCACGGAACTAGAGGTCCCCAAAAGGCCTATTTTCAGGCCTACATTATCCAATGTCATAGTCCAACGGGTTTGCAATGGGAGAGGCAAACGAGGTTCTCAGGGGACCATGGTAGTGAAAAGTTGTTTAATATTTTAATTTTAAATTTTTTTTTGCCAAACATTTTTCATAGTTACGAGGAAAGAAGGGAAGAAGGTCAAACATGAAGAAAATCTCCAAAATTGCCCTTTTTGAACATATTTAAAAAAAATCAGCACATCCACTTTTGGGTGCATGGTCACTTCTCTCAGTCCACGTTTGGTTTACACCTAGTAAGGGGCCCAAAGGCTTTAAGAATGCATTTTTGTAGAAATCGGACCATGAAAGTGTTATGGTTGAAGTGTGACCAAGGAAAAATGCCCTCTGACATGGGACAACTTCATGGTCCATGATGTAAACAACCCCTTACATGCATTGCCCCTTACTTAGACCCTTACTTACCTAATGAAGATCCCAACGTGACCCTAGAACACATCATTTGGATTGCACATGCAAAAGTTATCAAGGTTTAAAGTTACTTCTTACGATGCACTAGGTTAGGCATTCACTCACATAAGTGTCAACCTATGCCTCAAAGATTGTGCATTCAAGATATATCGCAAGATTGTTCGCAAGATTGAGCATTCAATCACATACAATGATTGCCAAAACTGAGTACAAACACAACATATTGAAATTCAACAAACAATGTAAGGAAATTGGATCCACCAAAAATGAAACCATAAATTGCATAAGATTACCATTGCAATCAGTCATACTTCCATGGGAATTGAGGCCTATGTTGAGGTCACCTTCAACCCTCAGCCTTAGACGGTGTAACCCGCTGCTGAACCGGTTTACATGGAAGTTACTTCCACCAAAATTAGATCATTTTAGATTCCCATACTTGTGAAGGTGTTTGTACTCTCTTATAATGTTATTGCTCTTTTGAATTCTCAAGGAGTAGATGTCCTAAGTTTTCCAGTTTATGTTTCCCTGAATCTAATGTCAAGGTTAAGTGTTTAAGGAAGACATTTCTTATGTATACAATATCTTTCATGGTTTGAACGATCGTAAAAGATTCTTAATCCATTTAAGAATATGCATTTATGATAATGTCACAATTCCTTGAGGGTCCAAACATACTCCCTCGCTAAAGTATATTCATGAGAATTCATTCCTTCGCATTTATTTGCATGAAGTCCTTTCATTCCAAATGGTTGTCCTAGGTTTACTCAAGTTCTTTGTAATCCCTAAGTCATCATTTTAGAGTTTCTTTGAAGATCCTTGGGAATTTCTACGTAATCATTTAGAGTCCATTTGAATGACAAGAAGTGTTTTAGAAATGACATCTTGGATTGTGGCTCGATGTGGCCTAATCGACGGACATCTCTTTTCGGTCCTCCTCTTGATGGTGAATTCGATATCTTCCCCGAGTAAAGCACTTCGTACTTTCTAATCCATGGTACTCCAACTCCAATTAGCTTAGATCACTTTTCATGAAATTGCTCCGATTCCGAAAATGTTTCCTCCAAGCTCAAAATTATAGTTTCTCCAAAAGGTCCTTCTCTTTGCTATTTTTAGCCAGCCCTTGGTTTCAAACTCCTCCAAACAAGACTAGGCTTGTTTTACGGTCTTACGCCTTTAAGTTCTCAATTTGCACATTCTCCAAGGTTTTGAGGACTTTTCAAAGCCTTTTATAATTTTAGAAACTTGGATATATTTCAATCCAAGTTTGAGGATGTATTTCAATCCTTTAAACTCCGCGAGGATATATTTCAATCCTTTAAACTTCAAGTGCGAGGATATGTTTCAATCCTTTAAACTCCAAGTGCGAGGATATATTTCAATCCTTTAAACTCCAAACGCGAGGATATATTTCAATCCTTTAAATCTTCAAGCCTCCGGTCTCGCGGTCCTCCAGTCTCGAGGTCCTCCAGTCTTGTAGGCCACCGGTCTTCTAGTCCTCCACCTCCAATAGCTTGCGTTAGAATGAGGTGAATTAGGTGCCATATGTGGCCCCTTTATATAGGCTTTGAATTCAAAGGAATTAAAGATGTGGCGGTTAAGCCTCTAAATGTCTGTATTTACTAATTTTAGCCCTGCATGTCCGCACAGTCTAAATTCAGCCCTGTCAGATCTATTAATAGACTGTCACGTGCTTAAAATAGCTCTACCAATGAGGTACATACGGGCATGTTCTAACCGCCTAGATGTGCCATGAGTTAGTTGTCATCCCCTTTCCTCCATTCATCTCAAAATGGGCTCCTCATTCATTGACGGTAGTAACGTTAGCTAAGGTCATCCAAAATTGGTCATCCATGATGTCCTTTCATCTATTCATCTAAGGGTTCATCCTCTCCCGACCCCTTACTATTCCTACTTACTGTCCCTCTAAGTAGTATAATGCCCTCGGCCACCTCACCCACTAGTGGCCTCCCTTCTACTAATAGTCCTTCCTCTCACTAATAGCCTACCTCTCTCACTAATGGCTAAGCTTAGCTGGAGGCCCATGTATAAAGTTATTGTTCCTCCTTTTCAGACTCAAAGCCGAGCTGGCTCCTCCTCTCGGGCTGGCAGCTCCTCCTTCCACGTGGCACGTCCGACCAGCTCCTCTCCTCGCTCGGCTCCCGGTCACCTCCTTGCGTCCGCCGGCCTCCAGTCTCGTCGCTCCAACTGCTCCCCTGTTTCCACTGTCTGTTTGGCCGAATTACTCCTTTCCCTCAGATCTCAGTCCTCCCTTTGCTCCTGTTGCAGCTTCAATGGCGAGTTCTGTGACCCTACAGCCTATTACACACAAGTATGCATGTACAAACAAAAAGTAAAGTGAAGTTCAATCCAAAACTCAGTTTTTCTCACACAAGCTGGAACAAAGTTAAAAATTTGTCCACCTACCCTTAGCAGCTATAACAGCTGCAATGCGCTTAGGCATGCTTCTATACAAGTTCTTACACTCATTGGGAGTAATTGAAGCCCAACAATCCTCAACACGCTCCCACAATTCTAACATTCCTTTGGGAGGTCTCTCATATTGGTTTAGTCGATGTTTTAAACTTGCCCACAAGTGTTCGATCGGATTCAAGTATGGAGATTGCGCCGGCCACTTCAAAACAGTAAATTCTTGCGAATTTAGCCAACGGTGCACACTCTTGGATGTATGTTTCAGGTCATTATCATGTTGAAAAATCAAATTGGCAGGATCCAAATTATATGCATGCAGTGTATGAATCAACTCTCGCTCTTAAATTTCTCTATACATGTACTGATCCATTCTTCCCTCAATCCTACACATCATACCAGGGCCACTCGGAGTCATGCAACCCCACATCATCACTCCCCCACCTCCAAACTTGACAATTTGTTGCACCATTCCAACACTTCTACTCTGTCCATCACGAAACCAACACCAACTGCGACCATCAGAGCAAAATCGGTTGATTTTTGTTTCATCGGAGAATACTACACGATCCCAATCATCATCAGTCCAATGACAATGACGTCTAGCAAATTCTAATCGTCCCTTAATTTGAAGAAGTGTGAGCTTTGGTTTCTTTTGCTTCACTTTACATTTCAAACCTGCTTTTCGTAACACTCTCCTCACAGTACTATCGCTCATACCAACATGAAGCTCTTCTCTCAAGTAATTTCCAACTTTGTGTGCAGTTTCTAAGCCACCCACAGTGATTTCTCTCACACAAGCTCTACGATCAGCTGCACTGTACACCTGTGGCCTGCCACCAAAACTGTGATTGACATCACTCAATTCACTCAAATGTTGCTTACGAAATTGTGCAACCCAACTTTGGGATACCTGTAAGTCTCTAGCAACATTTCTAGTACTTTCACCCCTCCTCAACTTCTCTAAAGTAGCTTCTTCTATTTGCTTTCTAGCAGTAGCAGAGAGAGACCTCAATGAAACCATTTTGCTCAATTTGCATACATGATGTGCAGTGAATGGGGACACAATTATGAATGTGAAGGCGAAGAACATGCCCACCCAAAAAATCGGACCCAGAAAACCACTTGTACATGTCAGATTTGTAGCATTCATTGCATAATCCAAGTGTGAGCATAACTGAGTTTTGGAGCTAATTTACTTTGATCTAGATCTTTCTCAAATTATCTTGCATTGCTGGACTTGTAATTTGGTAGCCACATCATTTACATGCATGTATACTTGAGCCGTCAACTGATTTGGCATTAAATGTAATAAATTATAAAATATGAATGGCTAAAGGTAGACTAGGCTTATTCGTACTCAGTTTTGGCAGTCATTGTATGAGCACGGCATGGTGTTACTGGAAACATCTAAGCATTCTATCACCTTTGGTGCTTGGGTTATGTCACCCTTCCACAAACGGTTCGGAAGGGGCCGGCAACATTAAGGAAGTGGGTCGGCAACCTTAGAGAAGAAGGGGGTTGGAAATCTTTGCAAGGTCAAATTGAAAACCTTCACATAGTCATGGTGAACCATCATGTACACAATTTCTCCAAAGTCCAACCTATTTCCACATTGATTATGGTATTTTTAACAAATATGAGTATAAGCATATCATTCAAGGATCCGTTTGTCACCTTTGAAGGACCTGCAAAGTAGGAATTGGCATGCCAAGTTGTACAAAATCATGAAAAGTTGCAGATATATTAAGATCCTATTATATAGCTATTGTGGGGGTATTGTGTAAGTATTCTAGCATGGACTTGAGGCATCACAAAAGGGAATCGACTTCATACTCAATCTTCAATCCCTTTCTCCTCTTTATTGTGACCAAGTCACAACCACTCCATCAAATCATCCAAGGATCTAAAAAAGAATTGTATTAAAAAAAACACAGATCATATGTCTTTAAATAATTCCTACTCCCTTCTAGGCAACCAGTCAAAATTGCTTCTAAGAATGATGAACTAAGGATTCTTTGGTTTTTGCAAATAACTCAATGCTTTGAGTTTTTGTAAGTCTTACAACCAAAGAGTAGGTCCTTTACCTCCACATTGTAGGAAATACACCCACGTCTTTCAATGACAATGGATGATAGTGCGAACCTTGGCTTTCACCCTTGTCAAAGCAACAATTGTGGACACACTCCTCAATAGCATCCACATTTTTTATATTTCCAAAATCTTCTCCTTTTGTAGCATTGTTTAAACAATTCTTTGCATCATTCTTATCAAGTTCATAACATTATTTAGATCCATAACAATGTTATGTGGGACTGACAACATTCCACAAAATAATCCCAGATATTTCCCACATTCAGACTGAATGTGGGAGATATCTGGGATTATTCTGTGGAATACTATCAGTCCCACATAACACTGTTATGAATCTGAATAATGTTATGTTTTGACATCTCAAAACATGCACTTTCATCTCTGCCAAGACTCTTTAGAGTCTTTTTAAAGCGAATTGTTATAATCACCGATCTACATTCCACAAAAGGTGCTTAAAGATACATGTTTGCTTGCTCCAAGCGATGGAATCTGCGGACAAGAACATGGAAGCACTGTTCGGGAAGAAGCGGCGGTTAGTTACAGATGAACTGGTTGAGTTTGAGAAATAACTGGTTGAAGTTCGAGACCTCAGGAGAATTACCGATCATTTTAGAGGAATCTATAGAATATACCTCAAATGAATAAAGCAAAACCGGAAGATGTCTACATGTAACCGGTTGGATTTAGAATCACTAGGATCTTGACCGACTATGCCCAAAATCTTCCCGGGCAGTGCATGGAAGCATTCGTAAACTTCAAAAAAATTCTACCGGATTTGCAGGGTTTGCTTCTGGCCATATTGTATACCTACCAATTACATAGGACATAGTACCAATTCCAAGAATGGGACTAATTAAAAACCTCTCACAAAAAAAGGAAGGAATTGTGACGACCGGGGGCTGTGTACATGAACCTCAATATTGTAGTTAGCGACAAATTGCATGTTGGGCGTCAAGTGTGTGCAAACTGCAACATGTCCCAACTGTCTTTGTATGTAATTATCATTGTTGTGGCAACAAATGCATATTAGTTTGAATGTGCACTAGCTGCAGCATCCCATGGTTTATATTCTTGGGGCGCACATGAACCAACGCACACTGCTTAACAATGTTATGTGAAGATGTAAGTTTGCCTTCCAATTACAAGTCCTTTTTGCATTGAGACAAGTTTTCTCTCTAAGTACATACCAAGAGGCATAACGTCCATGATGAGGTGTTGTAAATATCTATATGTAGCAGTGGCCAACCTCCTCGCGTTAGGAGTTCCGACCCACATGCCAAGCTCGAAAATGGGCCCACCCAACCCATGCCAACATATCATTGGGGTGCCATTGGATGGGGCTTGGTGAACCAACGGCCAAGATGACCCCTACCTATGACCACACATGCCCCATTCACAACATCTCAGTGACGTGGCCAAACGCAGCTGCAATCTAGGTTACTGGAGCACCCCAATGACATTGACGGTGGATACGGGCAAGCCGCACACTCATCAAGGAGTTTGTTAGGGTAGAGGGTGGCTTTTGGTGCGGTCGGGCCCACGAAAGAGGTCGACAACTCTTTCAACTTAATTGTTAGCTTATAAGCTAAAGGTAGATGGGTCTTAAATGGTTACATTTTCCAACTAGCCTACTTCTCCTAGGATATGAAATACACGATTAGCATGAGATGGTTGGCAAATCTAAATTGAGGGTGTTCCAACTCTCCTCACAAATTTTGGAGCTCGTATGAACATGTGGCCCGGGGAAGTCACTGTCAAAAATTTAGATAACTATGAGAGAACAAATATAGGGTGACATTTATTCATGGTTGATAAAAATTATATATATTTTTGATATACCATAGCCTTGAAGAAATGTGAGGTAGCACATTATATATAACATAGGGTCACTTGTAATACCCAAAATTATGTTTATAGTATTTCTAAAATAGCATTATAGTAATTGGTAGGGAATTTTTATTATTTTAGGTTGAGTTTAGGGTAGGAAAATTTTAAGAACTAGATGAAAAATGATTACAAATCCATCTACAAAATGGATGAACTCGTTGGATGAGGGTTATTAAGTGTACTTTTGAGGAACATTTCATTGACGTTTGTATAATTCTCTGGTTGTTCCTCCCACGCAAGACAAGAATTCTATCATCATGCATTGACCCCTACGCGTTTAAAGAGCTCCGTGGGGCCATATTTGGTGAATCTATGGTGGATTGATGGATTTGTTCTAGGCGAGAGGTTGTGGCATCTTTTGTGATGATTGTTTCTCAATTTCACGTAGGACTCATAAGTAGGCATTTCAAATTGTCTTCACACTTTGCATGATAACATGTGCAATGTTAGTGCAACTGTGTTAGTGAACACATTATGGACACTTTAGTGATGCTGGTTTGTTTTGGAATTTGTGGACTTCTTTCAATATTTGGATGAAACAATTAAGTATGCCATTATCAATGGGCTTAGACATGTAATCAATCATGTAAATAACATGCTTCTTGTATACGCAACTTAATTTTTGTTGCGTGATGAATTCCATTTCTAATGCTATAGTACAATGCTATTGTCCACGAAGGAAAACTCAAATAAATATAAATAATGAAGGGTCTGAAATATTATGGAGATTTTAATTTATAATTACACATAGGGTGGTAAGAAATTGAAGAAAGTAGAATTATTAAAAAAATATAGGGTCCACTAAAATGCAGTAAATGAGCTACATAGCCCCCCAAATAATATGTGTTGTACGCTCATGTGTCCCCAAAGAATACACTAAGTGACTTCCCCGAGACATGTCATCCGATCTCTTTAAAACACATGTCTTTTTCATGTCCGTTCTTTGGAGCCACACCAAACCACATACCACTCAAATATAGGTGTCCAAATTGTTGCTATGTTGGAATTAAGCACGTCTACCTTAACCCCTAACTTCCCAATTCTACGAAAGGGTTGTTTTGAGTGCATTTTACTCAATGCAAGTTGTGGAATTTTCATGGACAAAATTTGAGGTTAAGGGAGGATTTATCTATAAGATCTTGAAACATGAGAGATGAGCTATTTTGAGGCAAAAGGGGCATGAATAACCCTTTAGATTTCTAGATTATAACAATTGAAGGAAGGGATGCACAAGAAAATGCCATATTTTATTCCCCCAAAAGACCTTTGACCAATCAAATTCACATGGAAAATGAGCAGAATGCCCGTGTGATCCTCTAGATGGGAACGACTCAACAGTTGAGCACCTCCACAAACTTTCAAGCCAAAATATGCAAATCACAACATGCTAGCTATCTTGCATTTGGAGTATGCAAATTGTCCCGTACGGCTAACCACATGCATGCAAAGAATTCCTAAAAATCAAAGAACCTTCAAATGTTAAACTGAACGGTTGATGCGAGCACAAATGTCAGTTTTACATGAACATCAAAAAATATTTCACTTTCACCAAAATAAACATCATTGATGTTCATGCAAAGTTTGCATCGGAGTGGCAACCATTGATTGAGTCTACACCCTCACATGAGCTCCCAACGCAAGAAAACCACGACCATGTCCCACTTTGATATTTTTCTACACATCCTATTCATCTCTACATTGCACGGCTCATATAATGGACAAATATCCATGTTGTCTAGATATTTATAGTTATTTTGATTGTGAATGAATGGGTTAGGTGGGGTTAATGTAGGAAAAGAATAATCCATCGGCCGAAAATGGGTTGCTTGAGAAGTTAGGAGTTAAGTTAAGTTAAGTTGGGCCACCAAGTACAAACAAGGACTTGCAAAGGGGCTCGAAGGGTTTACGAGGGGGTTTAATAATCACTTACAACATAATTAAACCATCAGCTTAAGTAGCTTTTACCTTTATGATACTCAAACATTAAAGTTACTCAAGTAGCTTTTACTTTTATGTTACTTTTATCCTACGCAAACATAAAAGCCATGTGAAAATAACTTTGAGGACATATAAGAGCTTGAGCTTCAAGTTCTTGCGGGAATTTTCAACTTCCAACATCTTCTCAAATTCTCATTGTTTGTGTCCAAATATTCTTGCAATGAAGGGTTTGGAAGCTTATGATGTAGTTCAAGATATAGAAGTATAAATCAATGAGGTAATTGGGGATGATATACTTGACGACAAGGATATTGACATAGATTACAATGTCTTCATAGATGAGGACATAGTTGAGGGTAATGTTCAAGAATTCGAAGTTCTCAACAGTCCATAAGGTCTAACTCATCCTCACCCTTCAAAATTTGTTTCACGTTTTTTTCATATTTTTACAGAACAATTGTATATCTACACGGTTTATCATCTCCAACATGAAGTTGAGGCCACTGGTTAAGGGGGGAGGGATTAGTTCCGTTCGGCAATACATGTGGATAGGCTAGGTGGCAGGGCTTGATTGGATGTAGTCCAAAGTGAGACACATAAGTTTAGGCAGAGGATGCTTCTGCACTGAATACCCCCTAACCAGTGGCCTCAACTTCATGTTGGAGATGATAAACCGTGTAGATATACAATTGTTCTGTAAAAATATGAAAAAAACGTGAAACAAATTTTGAAGGGTGAGGATGAGTTAGACCTTATGGACTGTTGAGAACTTCGAATTCTTGAACATTACCCTCAACTATGTCCTCATCTATGAAGACATTGTAATCTATGTCAATATCCTTGTCGTCAAGTATATCATCCCCAATTACCTCATTGATTTATACTTCTATATCTTGAACTACATCATAAGCTTCCAAACCCTTCATTGCAAGAATATTTGGACACAAACAATGAGAATTTGAGAAGATGTTGGAAGTTGAAAATTCTTGCAAGAACTTGAAGCTCAAGTTCTTATATGTCATCCACATTATTTTCACATAGCTTTTATGTTTGAGTAACATAAAAGTAACATAAAAATGAAATCTACTTAAGTTGATGGTCTAATAATGTTGTGAAGTGATTGTTAAATCCCCTCGTAAATCCTTTGTAACCCCTCTTATAAGCCCTTGGCTGGACTTGGTGACCCAACTTAACTTAAGGTGTAGGCGCCTAATCCCCACATGCCAATAATATCAAACACCTATATTTGAGTGGTACACCCTAACCCTTGTAATGTCACCCTCTATAATGCCATTCCTTCTCTCATATCCCAAAACCCTAGGGAATGGATGTGCTTAGTTTAAAGCTCCGTTCTTGTTGTCACATTTTCCTCTCATGTATCATGGGTTTTGACATTAAAATAATCCACCCCAAAAAAATCAAACCACATGCTCACACGCACCGCGTTGTCATTATTGCAATGTTGACTTTGTGTTATTTCCATAATGTCACATGCTACACTATTTCTCCAATCTCATGCATCCATGTTAACAATGCAAACCTCCTTAATATCACGTGCACTTTGGTTGCCACATGCATGATATTAGGGAAGTAAGAGTGTATGTGGTTTGGTGTGGCTCCAAGGATGGCCATTAAAAAGAAATGTGTTTAAAAGAGATTGGACCAGGTGTTCAAATTGTGATATCCATTCCAAACTCAATAGTCAACATCATTGAGGGATCTTAAATGTTCACTTTTTGAGCACGAGAATCTTGACTTTGACAATGAATAAGATATGCATACGAGCTCCAAAAATTATGAGGAAAATTGGTATGCCCTCAATTTAGATTTGCTAGCCATCTTATGCTCACTGGGTGTTTCATATCCTAGGAGAAGTAGGCTAGTTGACAAATGTAACCATTTACGACCCATCTACCTTCAGTTCATAAATTAACAATTAAGTCCTTGAAGTGGGAGCAACCCAACCCCTTTGCCTTGGAGCTCAAGAGTTGGCGGCCTCCTCTGTGGGCCCCACAACACCGGAATTCACCCCCAGGGTTGGGGCGAAACAACCCGTACACTGGTTCCTTGGAGGCGAGGGTTTAGGCATCCAACAAGGAACGAGTGTATGGGTTGGTTTGCCCAAATCCTTGAAGAGTGTGCGGTTGGGCCAACGTTGCTTACTTAGGGTTGGTTTACACCATGGACCATGAAGTCAGACCATGGAAGATGGCCCTTTTCCATAATCTGACTTGATGGTCCAACTTCCATGGTCCAATTCCTTAAAAAATCAACTTACAAAGCCTTTGGACTCCTCACTAGGTGTAAACCGAATGTGGACCAAGAGGAATGACCATGCACCAAAAAGTGAATGTGTTGATTTTTCTTAATATATGTCCAAAAAGGGCAGTTTTGAAAAAAAATTCAAGTTTGACCATTCTCTTGTCTTCATCTTCTCTTCCCCATAAAAAAATTCATTAACAATTTATTATAACATCATTTCTCTACCATGGGCCCCTGCCTTTTTCTACTAGAGCACCTCTTTTGCCTCTCCCACCCCAAAACCCATTGGACCATGTTAGTGAATAATGTAGGCCTTAAAATATGTCTTTTGGGGACCTAGAACTCCATGGTCACTCTGACATTTTTTCCTTGATGTAAACCGAAGTGATCCTGGGATGAGTTCAACAACCAATCACAGATTTTACAGGGCCTTGGGACGACTTCATGATCCATAGTGTAAACAACCCCTTAGGGTGGATGGTGGGCAGATAATGTAATGTAGAATTATTTTTTGAGGTCTTATGACGTTTTCCTAGTATATACATGAGATGGTGAGAAGCTTGAAATACGTCAAATTAAAGTACACGGGCCTATAACAGACACACGCAGCCGTTTGCACCCTTCCATGAATGACAAAAAGCACGAGAGTCTTGGCCCCTTGTTAGCATGTGAATGACGATCTTGGGAAAAAAACCCTCAAGATTGAAACCAAAGAACTGTATGGATTTCTAGCAAATTCCTACTAAAGTCTTGAGGTTTTCGAATCTTTGATTAATTCGTAGGAGGGAAAGTTCACTGTGATGGAACATGGTGGGTATCATTAGGATAACAAAAATCTATCTCTTGTCAGAAACTGACATAACATTATTCAGATCCATAACAGTGTTATGTGCAACTAACAATATTTCATGGAATATTCCCCATATTCAGACTGAACGTGGGGAATGTTCCATGGAATACTATCAGTCCCACAAAACACTGTTATGGATCTGAATAATGTTATGGAATCATATACTCATTTAGATCTAATATGTGTTGATCTGGATTTTCCAAACTTCAAACTACAAGCTCTCTTCAATGACACACCCATAACATGTCCTTTGAAAGTGGGCAAGGCATTTTATATTTATATGAAGATCTACACTAAGTTTGGAGTTTAGCGTGTCACCAATTCTATTTGTCTTGCTCATAATAGTAGTCGTAAACCGCCCATGCAATATCACCAACACTAATGTAAACCTAACACGATTCGTCATTCCTTGCAAAAAAAAACTTTAGGCATTATAGATTGGAATCATTAAATCGACCACGTAAGTTGGTTAAAACGGCCACAGAGATGTGCCGCGTGGTCACATGACTTGCGAACTTTGATTTTTCATCATTCACATGAAGAGAAGCGAGGTATCTGTCATGCTTCCTATTCCTTTACATTTCAACTTATAGCTAGAATTGGGTCAAAAATTTGACAGGTCATGTGACCGCGGAAACATCTTTATGGCTGTTTAAACATGTGAGTGGCCGATTTAGCAATCCCCTATAGATTTACAATGTTGGAATTAGTATCACTTACTAAGTGATTGTTCATCGGAATTTTAATCATTCATGATAACATTTCATTACAAAAATGTTAGGATGCAAGATATACCAAACTTTGTTTCAATAATTGGCATTTGGATGAACTAGCAGTAAGTTGAGATGACAATACTTGTAAACTTATTCATAAGAAGTGTCAACAAGTGTTTTTACCAAGGTGACATAAAATACCATATAACACTAAATACAATATTTAGTGTAGTAAACTTGAGCACCATTGGGTTATTCATACCAGAAAATGAGCCCGACTAAGTCCATTACTTGTTGGTCCCACAGTTGCTAACCATGGAACTCAGTCTTGCAAATGCCATGACGAAGTCCACACTTGGGACTTAGCCTAGGAAGTTGCAGCCATTGAAGCATGAGCTCTAGACAAGCTATAATGTAGATGGGTCTTAAGTGGCTTGTTTTCTTATAGGACCCTTAGATTTGATTGGTATGTGGTTCGGTGAGGATCAAAGAGCAAACGTTATAAAGACACATGTTTGAAAGAAATCGGATTATGTCTTCAAATATTAATAACTGTTCAACACTTAATAATGAACACAATTGGGAGGACCTGTTGTATGTATCCAGTTAAGAAATCAACAAACATGCACTTTTGATAAGCATAACTAAATTAGGGGAGGTCCGATTTTCAAATTTGGTTTTTGCAGATATTGCATCGCAGATGTGCTAATGCCACACGAGTTTTGTTGTGTAAATCTAATTGGTAGAAGGTGGAGGACATGAACCAAATAACACCCACATGCCTTACAATATTATGCTCTTTCTTCTCCTTAGTGTGGGTACTCACATAATGTGCCATCTAATTAGGGTGGTTTGGTCTACTTTGATTGAAGATGTTTAGTGATAAGTGGCCTATTAAAAGACTTGTTGTCTGTGTGTGTCATTTGGTCCAACTTCCATGGTCCGATTTCTCAAAAAATCAATTTACAAAGCCTTTGGGCCCCTCACTAGGTGTAAACCGAATGTGGACCAAGAGGAATGACCATGCACCAAAAAGTGAATGTGCTGATTTTTGTGATATATACCCAAAAAGGGCAGTTTTGAAAAAAAAATTCAAGTTTGACCATTCTCTTGTCTTCTCTTGGGCTTCACTTGTCTTGACTTCTTGTTAAATGTGTCAAAGATGTGGCTTGCAAATCTTCTCACAACAATTTTTACAAAAAAAATGAGCGATTTAATTTGTACATGTTCAATGTAATCTACATGTGACATGTACCTTGTGTTGTACATTGAGCATTATTTGCAACCCACTTCACCATGTGTACTCGAATTCTTGAGTTCTAGATGTCCCAAGTTGTTTGGTGGGAGCCAGTTTAAGGGGTAGGGTAGGGAAGAAATGGTATGTCTCATAGGCTATGATATGATCAAGGCACATAGAGGGCAAACTTGTTCCTCAAGATTCATTACAACACATAGATGTTGAAAAGTGTGCCTTGTGAGCCTTACCTAGTGAGAAGAGTTGTATATAAAGCCCCCCCCAAAAAAAAATTATTAAAAAATTATTATAATAGCATTTCTCTACCATGGGCCCCTGCCTTTTTCTACCAGACCACCTCTTTTGCCTCTCTCACTGCAAAACCCGTTGGACCATGTCAGTGGATTATGTAGGCCTTAAAATATGTCTTTTGGGGACCTCAACCTCCATGGTCACTCTGACATTTTTTCCTTAGTGTAAACCAAAGTGGTCCTGGGACGAGTTTGACAACCAATCAACGCTCTTACATGGCCTGGGACGACTTTAGGGTCCATGGTGTAAACAACCCCTAAGTAGTGTATTCTCCTTGTGCATTGGCTGAAAATGCCACAATGGATTTGATATATGTTGTAAACTCATGCTAATCTAATATAAATCCCAATAAACTACATTATCATAAGACATATGTTTTAAAAGAGGTTGGACTACATGTTCAAAATATGATAAGTATTTTAAACTCAAAATACTAGTCAACATTTATTGGGGGACCTCAATGAATGTTTAAGCTACACGAAAGTCTTCGCTTTGATAATGAATAAAATATTCATACGAGCTCTGAAAATTACTAGAAAAGGTGGTTATGGCCTTGATTTGGATATGTGAACCATCTCGTACTTATCTCACGTTTCATATCCAAGGAGAAGTGGGCTTGTTGGAAAAAAAAAGTAACCATTTAAGACCCATTCAACTTAAGTAGGTGAACTGACATCATTAAACTCAAATTTTTAAAAGGTGGGGCACTTGGGTTTTGCTTAACCGTCCACTTGGTGACAATTCCTTCTCCGATACTGTCGGTTTCTCAAAGAAAGCTATGGTGGATGTGCCAATCTTGCTCCTTTTAGCTAACTTATGCAAGGACTTGAGCTATGGAGGAGTTTCAGTTTTGGATTCCAACCCTCAAGGATTCGAGAAACTTGCCAGAATTGCTGACGAATTTAGACGAACTCAGCCCAGAATTCGGTCTGAATCTGCAACAACAATGAGGATTGATAATAATCCTCGTTGCAGATTGCCTTGAGCTTTCAATCAGCTTGACTTTGCAAATTGACAAGTTTCGGCATGTCGAGGTAATTCCCAATCCTCAGCTTCTGCCATGTAGCATCATGTGTTATTTTTGTTTATTTCAAAAAAATTGCCTTGCTACTATCTCTCTTGGATTTCAGCAAATCTCTTGGTGAGTGTTGATGAGGAGGATGTTGTAGGAAGACGCCTTAGCCAGCTGAAAAAGGATTTTGGCTGCAGGTGTTGTTTTTCACATTTAATGGGACCTCTATGTCATTTCTGATACAAACTTCAGCCTTTGCTGCTGTAAGGTATGTATGTGGCCCTACTGTGGGCACTTCCAACTCAGTTCGGAAATCGCTTCATCCAGTTTGCAATTGCGATCACGAAATTTGTCATTTCAAGTTTCTGAATTGGAGGAGAGATGCAAAAGTTACAAGGGCCCAAAGTGGAGATCCTCTTACTCTTTTAAATGATCACATAGGCTCTCCCATTTGAGATGTTCACTGTTAGACCTACTTCACATACATGTTTGGTTGGAGGTTCGTCTTGGGGACTGTCTCAGCCAGTTAGCAATCGAAAATCACGAAGATTGTGATTTCAAGTTTCACAATCGGAGTAGAGATGCAAAAGTTACAAGAGTCCAAACAGGAGATTCTCTTGCTCTTTAAATGATCACATAGACCCTCCCAATTGTGATGATGTTCAGTATGGAACCTAGAATGGTGTCTATATTTTGAGCATGTAGTCCATTCTCATCGTGAGACATGTATGTCTATTTGGTTTCGGTGTCCATTTGTACTACAAGCCTTGCCATATGCTACTCCAATATAGGCATCCGCTTAAGAAAAATGACCGCTTAAGTCCCACATACCTTAATTTTATTGAGAGTCTCCATAGCTTAATTCAGGTCACGTGAATGCTCGAGAGTAGCCTCAATTCCTCTCACCATAACCTAAAAGGCATATGAAATTCTGCTGAGGCTTGTATGGAAATTACGCTTCATCTTCAAGGTGAAGTTGTATTCTTGACAGATATAGGCCCATGTTCATGTCCATCTTTGGGTCAGATCCGGAATTGGCTCATCCGTTTAGCAATTGCATTGAATCATGTAGATTGTCATGTCGAGTTTCCGGAATGGAGTTGAGAATGCAAAAGTTATAGGAAGGGATCACATGGACCCTTCCAATTGTGTGTACTACTGAACATAGAATGTACTACAAAATGAAGTTGTCATATACCACTTAAATATACATGTCCAATTTAGAAGAGTACTCACGTAAGGCCTACATTCTTTTAAGTATGGTTGAAGAGGAAAGCACAGATTTCAGTGTGTTCAAATCAACCCTGAAATGCTCATAAAGTGTTGGGACAGAAGCTCAAGTTGAGCATCAGCATACAATGAAGCATCAGCAAAAATCAGATTGAAAATCGGACCTCCCCTGATTTAGTTGTGGTCATTGGAAGGGCATGTTTGTTGATTCCTTAATTGAATACATAGGTCCTTTCAATTGCGTTCACTATTGAGCGTGGAGTAGTTCCTAAATTTGAAAAAGACATAATCCAATCTCTTTCAAATATGTGTCTTTATGATGTTTGTTTCTTTGATCCTCACCTAACCACACACCAATCAAGCATAGGTTTCTGATTAAGAAAAGGAACTGAATAAGACCTGCATACCTTAGTACACATGCTATACAACGATATGCTCAAGCCTTCAAGTTTCATTGGTTAAGATGTCGTGAAAGTGGCTTCTTCCATGCATATGGTTGTGGATGCCCCCTGGTCAACCATTTGGCTATGGCCGCATATGCGATAATGTGATGTTTTCTATTTCATTCTAGTTTTAGGTTGCTTTGAGCTGTTATGTAACACTAATAGCTTTAGATTAACTGTCTTTCTTTATTCTTATTTTGTGGTTTGGTGGTTACTGTAATGTCTTAGTAAGTGCCTTCTGAGCCTCAATACTTCCAAGGATATCATCCTCTGGTCCCTGTTAACGTTCTGACATCTTATCCTAAATAGTCAGAGACAAGAATTGGGTTTTCTTGATAGCTCAAGAATATTTATTTGAAGTTGGATAGGCAGCTAAAATATTTGACTGCAAACCTGAATATGATAAACATTTTCAACTGTAACCATGAGAAAGGCTTCCAATTTCCTTCCTACATTAGAGTTATTCTTTAAGTCAACTAGAGTTTTGGTTGGGAGTTGGTTGATTTGCATACCATACTTTCCATGTTTGGTAAGTTTTCTGTGCATGCTTGAAGCCAGTGTGGAGGTTTGAACAAAGAATTTTCTATATTGGTTCAGGGAGGGCCAAACTCATTTTGACATGCCAAGAGGTGCTAAAATGAGTTTGGCCCCCAATGAACCAGTATAGAAAGTTCTTTTTTTAAACCTTCGCACCCACTCCAAGCATGCACCAAAAAATTACTGAACATGGAAAGTATGGCATGCAAAACAACCAACTCCCGACCAAAACTCCAGTTGAAATAAAGGATAACCCTATTCCCATATGTTGAACATTAACTTGAAGAGTTCCTTCAATGTCTCTCTTATTGCCTTCTTCCTGACCATAATATACTCAAGTATGTAATTTTTGCGATTTCAGGATTACAGAGTAATATATTCCATCACTTAAAGTGAAGAGAGGCCAGTATATATTTACTCAGTACATTATGCCAGCACTGTCATAAATGACATGCCTGGTCCTGGAGGGTCAAGGCTACCATATTGGATTTAAGTGCAATTATCATGATTTCATCAGCAAAGACACTGAAAAACATGCAGACTGAAAACACACAAGATTGATATTATCAGCAACACTGTCGGTTTCTTCCACTATACTTCAGGAAAAGGTATTCTTGTCAAGTTTGTTCATACAAGCACGGCAAAGCGTATGTCTAAAGTGGAGACAACTGGAAGGCTCGCTCACTTCCGTGTGGATGGCCTCGGGCCTGGCAATTATCGTACATCGGATCTTTTTAAAATCGGCCCTTGGAATTGGTATTGCTTCTTCTCACCTAGTGGCTACAGAGTTGTTTCCTCTACAGTTTAATGTTCTAAGATTTATGCTTATTATAAGCTTCTCAATTAATCATCACAGTGGTGATGTAATGATATGAATCCCCCCAAACAAATGCAGAAGCTTGAAAGTCGCATGGGCGCTAGACAAAGACTAGAATTGTTCTTGTGTGTTTGCTTTATAAGTTGTTCTTATAACAGGAATCTTTGGAAACATTCATGTAGTATGCAGTTGGTAGCTGTCTCATCACTGTTCAGATTTCTAACGATTTATAAAACACAGGCTTAATATCTTTCAGTGCTACCTGAATACTTAGGAAATGATACATGCAATATTGAGTCAACGCATAATTCAACCTTTTAGATCTTGCAACTATAAAATATAGAAACAAAAGATGAAAATTGCAACCCTATGTTTTGGTAGGCATTGATTCAATGTTGATGTGGTTTGATGTGGTTGAATCAATGTGAAATCAATGTTGGTGATATATGGATTTAGAGGTTCATGATGTATAGATCAGACTGTACCTGATTGCGGGTCCACTAAGGAAAGTCAAAAAAAGTTTGTCAAACTTATTGAAGACAATTGAAACAGGTACTTGGATGTATTTAACAAGAGTGTCTGTTGTTAATCGGACATGGCTGTATGTGCATGCAGGCGTTTGTCCATTATAAAGAAGGGATCCCTAAGAGTGCATCTTTACCCAGCAAGGTGTTGCAAGTCTCAAGAGCTAATTGTCATTGCTAGTTTTACTGTTCGCGTGCTAGTCCGGGGGAACGACTGTCAGCCTTTAACATGCTCAAGTGTGACTGGTACATGACCTTTCCCCTGTCTCTTGTACATCACAAACTTCCAAGTGTGAAGTTATCATGTAATATTTATATGCAAATTACACCTAGTAGTGTAAAACGCAATTATTTTACACATAAATCATAATAAATGAAATTATGATGAATGCGCACTTGACACAAAATTAAATGGTAGTATAAGATGTTATTTCAATACATGAGTGTCTTAACATGATAATTTTGCCTCCGGAAATTTAACCCTAATTTTGCCAGCTGATTTGCATCTCAACTTTTTGTGCCTCCGATTTGGTTTCGAGGTTTTGTGAGATACTCATATATTTTGCTATTGCGACGGTGGTGGTGGTTGTGGGACAGTGAGTGACAAGTTGCTCCAAGGCAGTGACATATGCAGCGACAATTTGGTTTTGTCTGTAGAATCAACAATGTATGCAAAGTTTCTCCTTGAAGTCGAATTTCACGACTTGAAAGTAGCATCACTGAATGTAAGTGTGCTCCACCTACCATTGCTTGTCTTAGGTTAACTGAAGGAGTAAGTCCATGGACCTTTTACTGTCCACTCCATGAATTCTAATAATTACATCTGTCATTCTCCTTACATATATACAAGACTTTTCAGTACGAGCACAACTTACTCTTCATCCAACTTCGCATTGATGCAATGACATCAAACTAAAACATTGATCAATGCCTATGAAACACAGTCTAGAGTTGTAGTTTAATCTTTCCTTTGTATATCTTATTGTTGGACAACCGAATAGGCTGAATCATGAGCTGAATCAATCAATGTTTAATGAATCATCAGCTAATTGTTCAGTCAGCACTGAAATGATATTAAACTCTGAAGGATATGTATCAACGCTGACTAAACATTAAACGTTGGTCACTTGCATTTTAAGACATAGTCCATGCTTCCTTCTGAGATCCGTAGGGATCAAAAGCAAGACCTTTTTTTCTTTTCTTCTTTCTTTTTTTTCAAATTCATCCCCAATGCATCATTTGTTGTTGGACGATTCTTCACGCTGCAGGAGGCAGTTTGCTCGGCCCTCCTGAAACTTTCGGGCCAGGGCACTCGGGCTTGTGTCCTCGTGCTCGACCCTTGAATTCCGGAAGGGCCATTAGAGTGGCCCTTGTCACAACAGGTAAGCCCCTTGTAGAAAATATGAACCACCTAAGATAATGGGGTATTTTCAAGGGGCTATGAAGAGTATATTCAAGGTATATTCCTCAGTTTGATGGATATTCTTGAGATATACCTAGTGTATTTTCAAGATGCATTTGTAATACCCTAAATTTTCAAATGCTTGCATGATTTCTACCTTAAAACATCTAACTGGGTCCTTATCTTTTATTGCACCACGTTTCTAGGGGAACACTGGTTACCCCCCTTGGCCCTTGTACAAAGGTAGATGTGCCTAATTCAGTTACTTATCTTAATCAGACACCTAGATTTGAGTGGTATGTGATTTGGTGTGGCTCCAAGAACAGATACCAAAAAGACATTCATTTTAAAGAGATTAGACTGCACGCACAAAATATGATCTCCATTTTAGGCTCAATAGTCAACAGAATTGGGGAGACCTATATGACCATTTAATGAGAATCATAGTCTTCACTTTGATAGTGAATAAGATATCCATATGATCTGCAAAAATGTTGAGGAAAGTGGCTACCGCATCCATTCGGATTTGCTAACCATCTTGTACTAATCGCTTGTTTCATATCCTAAGAAAAGTGGGCTGGTTAGAAAAAGTACCCATACAAGACCCATCTACCTTATTACCAATTCCGTGGCATGGCCCTTCAGTGGCCCTTATGTTTTAATAGTTTCATTGTTGTTGTTGTTGTAGGGCAGTGAGCCGCACTCGATCTGGTCAAGTGAGGAACACATTCAAACGCAAGCGCAAAATGGGATTGCACAGTGCCTTAGCCGAATGCTCGACGAAGGACTACACACAGACGTGACGATTTTCACATCAAGTGGAAGCGTGGGAGCCCACAGGGCTGTTCTTGCTTCGCGCTCTCCTGTTTTCAACTCCATGTTCCACCATGACTTGACGGAGAAACAATCGTCTACGGTGCACATCAACGACATGACCCTGGAGTCATGTCGTGCGTTGTTACACTACTTGTATGGGAACCCGGAGCATGAGGAGTTTCAAAAGCACCGGGAGGCCCTCATCCGTGCGTCTCACAAATATGATATCCTGGACTTGAAGGATGCGTGCGAAGAGAGCTTACTCGAGGACATTGATGTGCACAATGTCCTCGCGAGATTGCACGACGGCTGGTTGTACCAGCTTGGCCGCTTGAAACGCGAGTGTTTGCGCTACTTGCTTGAGTTTGGCAAAATCCACGACCTGCGGGAGGAGTTCAATGAATTTCTTCGCGAGGCCGATAAGGACCTTGTTGTGGAGCTTGTGCAAGAGCAGCTGAATTTCCTCACAAATAGATGGCTTCCAGCGCTGGACTAGGTGAACCCCGAGGCCTGGGATGCCCAATGGGATTTACCGGAACATAACCATTTAAGCGTCATCTCCAATGAGCCCTCCGATTATGGAAACATAAGGCTTAGATTGAGGGGCAAGGGTTATGTTATGTTTGAGGGAAGTTTTTCTCTTCCCCAATCCTGGAACGTCACCTCAGGCACCAAATGGCTATGTCATTTGATGACATTGGTCCAAACCATGACACATAGGAGAAATTCAACGATTTTCTTCTTGCAGTGCATAAAGAACCTTGTTGTTGAGCTTCTTCAAGAGCAGCTGAATCTCCAAGCCAACGGCCTTGGGTTGATCTCATGGTGTAGAACGGTGGAAAGAAAAGAGAGGAAAAAGGAAAGAAAAACGACTCCGATGTCACGGCCGGCATGAAGTATGGGGTTGCTTCATTGTCGAGTTCGTCTAAGTCTACGTAATTCTGAAACAAGCATTAGAAGAATTAGAGAGCCCTTGAAGACTAGTACATCCTTTTGAAGGTGAACACCTTGAACGGAAGCGGACAAGCTGGCTAGCATCTATCTCCCCTCAAGGGCAAGCCCGTAAAGCTCCCACATGGTTGAATGAATATATCCAGGTCAACCGGATACAGTCTAACCTCGTTAATACGACACCAGTTTATACGACACCCTCGATATTACGACACTTTTTTGCGAGACCAAACTTTCTAGTTCAAAACTCCCTCTTTTATACGACTACGACACTCGATAATGCGACATTTAGAATCTCCGTTTTGTCATACTAAAGAGGTAGTTAATGTTAAAATTCCTTTCATCTATGTTATGTACATCTAAAATACATCCATGTTCACTTGGGAACTACTTGGGAACTTCACTTATCATTGGGAACTTAATTAGGGTTACTTGTGTAGAATGGGCATGGTTAGGGTTAGAGTGGCCTCCTGCCTAGTATGTTGCCTTGCACACGGGTGATATAGTATCACCAATATCTTGATACTAAACATCATGCATCATTGTTGTCTAGTTTCTTAAGAGAACTCTTTAAATTTGGTGTTAATGAAATTAGTAGTTTTCAAAAGTTAGTAGGGAATTTGGATAAGATGACAGTTGCTAACTTGGGTAGGCAACACCACAGATCTTTGGACTCCTATTTCAAGAGTTCTTGAGAATATTTGTATTTGTTTGGAGGTACACTCTAAACTCTGTAGCATCACACCTGTGGCAACCAAAGTGCACGGGATACTATGGAGTTTTGTAGTGTTAACATGGATGCGTGATACTAGTGAATTGGTCTAGCATGTGACACTATGGGATAACACAAAGTGCAACATATTAAATGGTGTGGTGTGGTCCACTCTGCTTTGCCTTCCCGGGCGATGTGGTGGATGCATGCACCAACATTCAACAAGTGGCATAAGAAGAAGAAGAATGAGAATAAGAAGGTGACACTCCGCATATTGACACATGGCGCAATGCAAGGGTGTGGGTTGACTTCTTTGGTGGTTTGCATTAATGACAAAGTTCGTGATATAAGGGAGAGAAGGGTGACACTAAGGAGTGAGATTTGAACTACGCAGATCCGTTCCCTAGGGTTTCGGGATATTAGAGAGTGAGTGACGTTATGGAGGTTGATACTACGGAGTTTAGGGTGTATAAGTTATTATTTCATACCATTTATATTTCTTAAAATCGTTGTATATATTTTTAAGCTCATATTACTTATGTTTTCATATTCCCTCAATAATATGACAACTTAACGCCGTTTGTCATATTAATGAGAAGACGATACCTTGATAATACGACTTGTTTTGTGTTTCCCAAACGTGTCATACTAAAGAGGGAGAACAATACTCCCACTATGATTGGGTGGGCCATAGGTGGTAAGGTCCACATAAAATCAAGTGCTAGGAAGGCAGAACAGTGACCAATATGGGCTTTGGTACACAAATCTTGAAAGGCACCAAGACATTTCCTTTCTTGATCAGTCACCACCTCAGTAGGTGCTCCAAATTCTCCAAATACATGACGGCTTCTAGCACTTGTTTTGATGACATTGGTAAAAGTCACGACCTGTGGGAAGGAATCCATCAATTTTATTTGCGAGGTAATAAAGAACTTGTGTTAAACTCACTCAGGAGCAGCCGAATCTCCTCAAAATGCATGGCTTCTAGCACCAGTGTGTATGATTGACAAAGTTTTTGCAAGTTTTTCACTTTTGACACACAAAAACTCGCACAAAACAAAAATGCACGTCAATTGACACACACACAATTTAGAAGTTGACACGTCATGTGACTTGTGAAGAAAAAAACCACACGTGCCACTTTGGATTTGAAGTTGAGCATCAAATGAAATTTGTCAAACATACACACTGTCTAGCACTACAATTATAGATGCCATTGCTAAATTTACATTAAAGCGACCGCAATCACTATGGGTGCATTCTTGAGCAGCCTATGTAGTCTACCAGTGCAAATGGAACAATTATTCGGTTATCTGGAAACCCAAGAATGATTATTTCCATTTGGGACACAACGATGGGTGGTTATACCAGCTTGGTTGGCTAAAGCTCGAGTATCCATCCTAGCGCTCAGAGTTTGGGGAAATTCACAATCTGTGGGAGGAATTCAATGATTTTTTTAGTAAGGTCGATAAGGAACTTGCTATTGATCTTAATTTCCTCAAAATACATGGCTTTTAGGACTGCCATTGGCATTTCAAGACCCATATTAATGCGACCGCAAGCTCTGCACCATTAAATATAAGGTAGAAGTGTGTTATTTGGATACTTTTCTCTCCACACCCACTTCTCATAGTGTGAGACATTGAACCAATCACTTTATGTGAGATGATAAGCAAATCCACATTGTGCTCATAGCCATTTGTCTCATAATTTTCGAGCTCACATGAATATCTTATTCATTATGAAAGTGAAGATCCTTGTGTTCATCAAATGGTCATGTAGGTTCCCCCAATCATGTTGACTATTGAGCCTAGAATGGTTATAGGAGTACGTAGTCCAATCTCTTGAGCACATGTCTTTTGGGTGTCCATTCATAGATTTACACCTAACCACATATCATTAAAATACAGGTGTCCAAATTACTACTATGTTGGATTTAGGCACTTCTATCTTTAAGCATGCAGCCAAAAGTTTTGCAAATTATCTCTAATGTTTTTTCATTGCCAATGACAATAAGGCATTTAATCACTTTGTCCAAGTTTCTGGTGAGCAAGACGTTTCTTTGTGAATTATCGACCCAAAGTTAGAGGTACACGTAACGTAGATGAGCCTAAAAGTAACACTTGCCTTCTGGCAACACCTACACTTCATCTCTAAACCTCAACAAGTGAGTGCAACGGTGTCACTAGGTAAGCCATTGTTAACCCCTAATGTCCTATGTGACCATAATTTGGTCATGAACAGTTCGCTCTGACCCCTTGGACACCTGTTCAAATGGTTTCAGGATTGTTTGAACTATTCCTCTTGTTCGTATTTAGGTATGCTATGTCCTACCATGTGGGTAATTTTGATTCAGTAGAGTTAGCTATTTTTGGGATTCATCTAAATATGGGAGTGTGCTCTCAATTGGTTTACAGTGAAACCATTCCATGAAAGCATGCTTGGCATTTGTCACCTCCACAATTTAGGGGCAAGTAGCCATTCAAGAGGGCAACATATCATAAACATGGTTTTTTGTTGATCCCTACGTGCAAATGATTCCCAATTGATATACAAATTTGTACAACACTCAAACGCAACATATCCTAAACATGCACCGTTGGACTTTGTAGTTGGACATGTGTTGGTGGGTGTAAATCCATGTGGGATGTGTGGTGTTGTGGCACCGCTGCCTCAAATTCCAAAACTTTCCAAAAATAAAAAATAATGGTTTCAAGATTTGTGAGTTGATTTGAGTAGGTATATTGCCTCTCATTTGAATGAGGGTAACATTTGTCCTTTGGATATGATTTGAGTGGAGGTTCAATCAAAAAAGCCAACCCCAATATAATTTCTAAATTGCTGCCCCTCAAGGCCACTATTGACAATCCTATTATAATCTCCTACACAACAAAACTTCAACGTTTAGAATTTGGATTGTGAGTAGTCATCTCTGACTTGTAGACATCTATATGGTTGGATTTGTCAAAAAAAAGAGCTCTAGATCTTCAGCTACGGTTGTTGAAATTGAGGTCATATTTTTTGGGCAGATTTGAGGGAAATTGGGCGTGGGAAGTCAGGGGTTGAAAGCAACTAATCATTTGTGTGGCATTAAGTACAAATTAGTACAACTTTGGCCTATCATAGTGGTGATGCAAGAAGAATGTAAGAATGTTTAAAGAAGCTGATCAATTTTGGCTAATCATAATGGCTAATCTAGGATTTATCTGCTCAACGAGGCAATGAAAGAAGTGTTCCACAAAAAGGGAACAATATCTTCTTTTAATAGAAGACTCTCACTCGCAATAAGCTTGCTTTTGTGACGATATTCACCTTAGTCCTCATTCATGTGACAATCCAACATTAATGGACCCCCCTAGTAGATAGTAAAAGGCTCATTTCTTGAAACAAGTTTGCAAATTTCTGTAGGTCGGATATAAATTTTATTTCAATTTTTTGACAATTTTCTGTAAACTCACCATAGTTTCACAAATCTATGAAAAATTTGACAATTTTCCAAGCTGATAAACCTTCCTGAAATAGCAAAAAGCTGTGGAGGTGTCTCTAGAATTGATGTCTCTAGAATTGATGATGTCTCTAGAATTCTAGAGTCCCTTTAGACATCACTAGAATGTCTAGACATATCTAGAATTGATGCGGTTTCTTGCAGTAGTTACCAAGCAAGAGATCGATTACAAGAATCGATTACAAGCAAGAGAATCGATGCCAACCTATTCAATCTTGTGAAGGAAATAACATTATCGGTGTTTGCCAATGTGATTAGAGAGTTGCTCAATTACTTAACAATGTCTTCTCTATTCTTAGAGTTTCAAAGGCGCTTGTGACTAAAAAGTCATTGTTCCCTTCCAAGTTTCCACATAACATTGTTCAGATCCATAACAGTGTTATGTGGGACTGACAATATTGTGTGGAATCTTCCATCATTCAAGCTGAATGTGGGGAATATTTTGTAGAATATTGTCAATCCCACAGAACATTGTTATGGATCTGAATAATGTTATGCAAATGTCTCAATGCCTCTGGTTTTAAATATTGTAGAGGGCTCTCTATTTCATCTTTACGTGTGCCAGAATGTAGTTTCCAAGTGGGATATACTATGACTCTTAGCGATTGTGAGCATGACACGTGACAAAAATTGAGGATAAAATAATGATTTTGTGTTGGAATAGAGAGCCCTCTACATAGTTGCCAAAATATTGTCTCTGTAAAATTATCTATAAGTTAGAAGCGCCTAATTTAGTTACTTATCTTTATCAGACACCTATATTTGAGTGATATGTGGTTTGTTGTGGCTCCAAGCATAGATACCAAAAAGACATGTGTTTTAAGAAGATTGGACTACATGTCAAATATGATAACCATTCTAAGCTCAATAGTCAACGTAATTGGCTGGAACCTAAGGTTGAGGCATCTATTTAGGATTAATAGCAGGGAATTATTTTTTTTACAAAGAGAAACAAACTCTAAGGAGAATGCCAAAAAGATAAAGAAAAAAAAGGAGAACCAAATTCATGAATATGGAAATTGTTACAAAAATTGAAGCAGTATAGTTAGGGTAACGCGTAGTTGATCCATAGGCTGACCCATAACTGCTCATCTAATTTCTAATGCTTGGCTACGACAGTTGTCAGAACTCTTGTGAGGGTAATCAAACACAAGTCGCCACCACATAAACCTTAACTCTGTTCACCTAAATAATATAGATCTCATCCATGTCAGCGTTACATGACCCTAGTGAGCGGTTAAATGGACCTAGTCGACTATGAATGTCTTGACCTTGTATGAACATTTAATGAGCACAAGAATCTTCACTTCGATAAAGAATAAAATATTCATATAAGCTTTGAAAACTATAAGGAAAGTGGCTAGGGCCTCAATTTGGATACGTTAACCATCTTGTACTAGAGTAGAATCACCTATTCTCGATCAAGACCCATCAGGATTATATGAGGTGCCATAATTTTGATAAGGTTGGGATTGATTTCGGTAATTTCTTTTCATGATGGTTAAAATAAGGTTCCATGTTTCATGGTTTCTCAGGGTTAGTTTCCATGTAGGCTACTCACCACCAGATTCTAGTGGGCGAAGCGGATTACATGGAAACTAACTCTAAGTCTCCAACTTTGGTTATGGAATGACCAAGGAATCAATAGTGCCATGACATATGTCCCCGGTTTTAAGTGCTAAAGTGAGGAGGAGTTCATCTCAAAATTAGCAGTTACGACAAACCCTAGACATTGGTAATGTGTTTGAGCCAAGTTTTGGCTTCAAAAATTCATAGTAATTTCAATTTAAGGAATAAAATTACCGAAAAATTTACAATCCTCTTTCTTTTTTTCTTTTTTTTCGAGATAGAAGGCTGACAAGCCAGCGCCAAAGCATAGGAGGCAATTAACCACATGGCAAGTTTCTATCAAGTAGAGAGGAGATTTCACAGCCGGGAATCGAACCGCCAACTTCTTCCTTAAGATTTGGGTATCTCTCCACCATCATCCAGTAGTTTAAGGTCGTCTTGGACCGCAATCCTCTTGATTTCTATCTTCCTACACGGGAAAAAATTGCACAACCTTATACTTCTCTAGATTTGACACAAAATCTCTTAAGTGGTTGGTTATGGGCGCATCTACTCTCATATTGTGTTTCATACCCTAGGAGAAGTGGGCTAGGTCAGTGTCCAGGGAAATTTTTGGGCCTAATCGGTCAAGATTCTAGTGTTTCTAAAACCAACCGGTTACATGTTCACATCTTTCGGTTTTTCTTCATTAATTCAATAGAATTTTGTAAATTTCTTCAAATGGATCTGTAATTTTCCTGAAGTCTTGAATTTGAACCGGTTATGTCTCAAACTGAACCGGTTCATCTGTAACTAGCAATTAAGTTCTCCCCGTTGATTGGGCTAGTTGGAAATAAAGTAACTACCGTAGTACCTTTACCACTTCGGCACTAATTAAACTATTTTTAGGAAACATCTCAAATTCAATATGGGGAAAAAACATTTTCCTTAAAAATTGGTATTTCTGAATATAAAATAGAATGTATTACTATTATTTAACTATAAATAGCCATAGTAAAGGTACTAAGGGGTTGTTTACACATGGACCATGAAGTCATGCCAAGGTCCTGTAAATTCTTTGATTGGATGTTGAACTCATCCCGGGACCACTTCAGTTTACACCAAGGAAAAATGTTGGAGTGACCATGGAGTTTAGGTCCCCCATAAGACATATTTTAAGGCCTACATTATCCATTGACATGATCCAATGGGTTTTTGGGGTGGGAGAGTGCTCTAGTAGAAAAAGGCAGGGGCCCATGGCAAAGAAATGATGTTATATTAAATTTTTAATGAATTTTTTTTTGGTAAGAGAAGATGAAGACAAGAGAAGGCAAAAATAATGGTCAAATTTGATTTTTCTTTTTCAAAACTACCCTTTTAAGACATATATTAAAAAATCAGCACACTCACTTTTTGGTGCATGGTCATTCCTATTGATCACATTTGGTTTACACCTAGCGAGGGGCCCAAAGGCTTTGTAAATGGATTTTTTAAGAAATCGGACCATGGAAGTTGGACCATCAAGTCAGCCCATGGAAAAACACCATCTTCCATGGTCCGACTTCATGGTCCATGGTGTAAACCGGCCCTAAGGTATTTGAGACCCATCTCCCTGAAATTAAGCAAGCACACACTAAGGGCATGACACAACCCAAGTATATTCTCCGATCACAAATCCTCATGTTTCAAGATTCGGCATGGATTTGCATAGTAGATTATGTGTACCACCTACTTCAAACCTACTTTTGCCCGCCTTTTCTCACATCACTAATAATGGCATTTCTAAATAGGAAGACGTGGACTATTCTTGAACCAAAGCTATAGCATTCTTGAGCACAACGGAACTTGGGTCTCGTGGGTTGGATAAAAATGGCAACGTTCTAGGAAATGTGAAAGTGCTTTTAACCAAGGAAATTTTCCCTTATATTCAATGACCATTGTATGTACCATGATCATGTACAATCACGCTTCTACCTTCATAAAGTTTGATGTTACTATCCACATCATAATAAACCTTGGAGAGTGGGTTGTGCGTTATATAGTACCACTTTAGGTCACAAAACATCACCAAGATGACCTAAAGTTGGCGTGTGTGCAAATTAGACGTATTTCAACACGTTTCACCAAATTAGGAAGATGATGGAATCATTGAATAGCACATGTGATGCATTTGGATTCAAATGAAGATTAATGCATCATTATATGTATGATGTAGCAAATAGTTTTCAACCATGTGCATTGAGATTACATTAGCATTTAAGACAATGAAACAAATTGCATACACATATCTTCTAAGTGTCTTTCCATAATTTTAAGAGACCCTACATTGTATGACAAGTTAGGAATGAGGTGCTTAGCCTCAAATCATCCCATTGAAGAAGTGACAATTATGTGGGAGGGGGGTAGGGTTTTCATATCACATACAAACTAATGTGAGTGTTAAAAGGGGTGTCCTTTGAGACATTACTGTACATAATATAAACAAACAAAAGGAATCTAAAACATGACCAATGAGCAATGAGCGGTAACATGTGAGCATTGATGCCAAATGTAATATAGTTACACAGTTTTAGAGTACATACTCTAAATGTAGACCAAAATAAATTTGAGTTATTATATACTATAGTGAGAACAATTTGCATATACACAAACAAATGGGGTCTATTACCATGAAATATATATATATATACACACACACACACACACACAATTAGTCATATGTTGATTTATTCTAATAGTCAAGATCACTGTTGCTCGAAACCAAAGTAAACACAAAACATTTCATGTCATAGACTGGCATTTCGAAGCAATAGAATGGACACTACACCAACATCACTACTTGTGTTCTACAACACCAACAAGCTCAATAGTTTCATGACCTTGTTGAAAATATATGTTGGAGAGTGGAGGAACTTGTCATTGTCGTAATCCACCTTGCATAGAAACTTGAACACATAGTGAAGGTGTTTGCAATACATCCATTCTTATTTTTTCCCCAAACCTTGTAAGGACATTTTGGTGAAGTTCAGGCATGTGCAATGCGGGTAGTTGCCAATTTTAACACGGTAGGAGTTTTCCTTCTTGGAGACAATGTTGATGATCACTCCAAATCATGAATATAGAATGGCAGTAACTCCAACAACATAGTATTTGTTTATGAGTTCAGCGCTCTCCCATTTGTTTTGTGATATGCCATAGGTGTTGCTAGATTGTGACGCACTATCTTTGAGAATCTAGAAGTTGAATGGGCGTTCAAGTTCAATGACTAAAGAATGGGGAGTGTCACGATTGTTGAAAGTCTGCAACGCAATGAAAATGCCTCCCTATGTTGCAATTAGAATCTGGCGTTCTCAAATGCCAACACCTCTTCCTTTGAGAGCTTGGTACCTATCTTCACCGGCCATGTGTTGGGTAATATAGGCCAATCTAGTTGACACTTCCTTTTATTGTCACGGCTCTTGATGTCAACTAGACAAAACCAAATTTCATACTCCACATTGTTGGTGGAGTGGATTTATTTCTTCATCCCTTTGTCATGTTTGCTAGTTTTGACTTTGGCATTGGACAAAGTTGTAGGTGGGGTTTGGGTGAATGATGGGGGTTTCTTCAAAGGCTTGTACCTTTGGAGGTTTTGATCTAATTATTGTGGATTTGCCATAAGATCTTTCTATGCCTAATATTTCTCCTCCACATACATGTTTGGAATGACTACAATTGGAAGAACATTGATGCTCAATATGAATGTGTCTTTGTACATCTCACCAATGATGGTTATTTATTTTTATCTTTCCCTAAATAAAAGAACATATTAGGGATGATGTGAGGACGTTTGTGGCCTCCTATAGGCTATGATTTTGTGTTGCAAAAATATTGGTGGGATTTTGGCAAAAATGCATTGCCATTGTGTTCTCCACTTCACACATCTTTGACAAAACATATTAAATTGTATGATATTTTTCTATTTTATTTTCTCTTTCTTCTTTGTATTGCAATGTTGAACATTGTCATCACTCATTTCACGTTAGTTTATGGTTCCCGGACTCGTCGTTTTTGCATCATGTTATTTATGTTGAAGGTGGAGCATTAGATTGCTTGTAGTCAATAGAAATGTAATGCAAGAGGCATGAGAGACAATAAGGTTAGAATAAGGCCACAATGCTTGTCCAAGAGAAATAAGAGTTATCCCATATTGTTTGTATCAACCAAGAAAAAAAAACAATAAAAGGCAAAGCAAAGAGAGCATGAGACCATCTCACTCCAAGCATTGTTCATATGTCTTTGTGTATGTGTGTATGCTTGTGCAATCTCATCTCTAGTCCTATTGACATCCAATAAATTATGGGCCCATGCATGCAAGTGAATTGCCTAGATATTTGATTGCTTTGAGGTTGTGGAGTGGATCTTGAGGGGTTGGCGCTTGGAAGCTTCGGAGTGTTGGAGGTGTCCAAAGGTACATTTGGTTGTTGTAAGTGTTTCTTTGTGTTTTGTTTTTGCTTGAATGTATGTTTGATGCAAGAGCATGTGCCTTGAGTGTCTTGAGTGTTAAGAAGCTCATTTGAGAGGTTTGGTAGACTTCAAAAGCATTTGACTTGAATGTTTTGAGCATCTAAGGGCTTATTTGAGAGTTTTGAAGGTGTTTAGACTCTAAGAGCACATGACTTGAAAGGATTGAGTGTTGAGAAGTTTATTTGAGAGGTTGGAGGTGTTTAAACTACAAAAGCATATGCCTTGAGTGTTTAAGGACTTATTTGAGAGCTTTGAAGGTGTTTAGACTCCAAGAGCATCTAATTTGAGAGGCTTGAGTGTTAAAGAGTTTATTTAAGAGGTTTGGAGGTGTTTAGACTTCAAAAACATTTGACTTGAATGTTTTGAGTGTTTTAGGGCTTATGTGGGAGCATTGAAGATGTTTAGACTCCAAGAGTATCTAACTTGAGAGGCTTGAGTGTTGAGGAGTTTATTTGAAAGATTTGGAGGTATTTAGAATTCAAAAGCATATGACTTGAGTGTTTTGAGTGCATTTTATTAATTTTCTTCTTTTCCTTGGTTCATATAAACAATATGGGATGACTTATTCTTCTTGGACAAGTGTTGTGGCCTTATTCTAACGTTATTGTTTTTCATGCCTCTTTTATTACATTTTTATTGACTACAAGGAATCTAATGCTCTACCTTCTACAATATCCTCTAGTATTACATTTCTATTATTACAATCAATCTAGTGCTCCAGCTTCAACACTCCCGCTTTGCAAGTAGTCAAAAACTTGTAATGCTATTGAATTTCTTAGTTTTTCAACCCTATATAGCGAGGTTTTAACATTGCCCATAAATTTCCATATATTAGACCTAATTGCTTCACTCCATCCAAAAGGCCTTCAAATATTGCTACATTGGGCCGTTCCTCAACATGTTGAGGCAAAATATGATTCTTCCACCATTCTCCGAATGGTTGCCGTTCCCTCATGGAGTATCACCGCTCATCACCGAATCTTTGAACAATAACGTCGTCATTTACCAGTTTTTCATGTGCCTCTTCAATTGCAACTCCATTACCTCCCACTTCTTCGTTGTCATCTACGGATTGTCCATTGCCATCAAATAAAGGCAATTTGGAAGATTTGTCCACCACCACCACCGTAGGGCCTTCGTATCTCCCACTTGGATGCATCTCCAAATTATTTCTAATGCTCCCACTATCTTCCGTAAACACAACATCTTTGTTTCTTTTATGATTTTCTTTGTTTTCAAACACATCAACCTATATGTATTCATACCTTCATAATATTCGAGAAATATGCATTTGATTCCTTTCACATCGAGCTTGCCCATCTTTTCGTCCGGAACCATTGCATATGTAATGGTTGTGAACACATGCATATATACAACGCAAGGTCTCTTCCCGCTTCATGTTTCTTCAAGTGTAACGGAGCGCAAGGCCTTCATTAGACATCGGTTTAGTATATAATCGTATTTTCCACCATTTCCACCCAAAACGATTTCTTGAGCTTTTGAGCATACGCTTTATCATTGCGACAATGGTTCGATTTGCACACTCCAATGGTCCAATGTCTTGAAGCGTGCTCTTAATGCGTGTTCTTTAAAAAAAACTTCAAAATCCTTCAGAATGGAGTCCCCTCTGCTCATCCACCGAAATGCCTTGATTTCGTGCTCCAATTTCATTTCTACAAATGATTGGAACTCCTTAAACTTCTCAAACCAATCTCCTTTGAATTTCATCATGTAAACCCACACCTACCTCAAAAATTATCAATGAAAGTAAAAAAACATTTTCCCCCTCCCACGGACACATTCTTCATGGGGCCACAAACACCCAAATGCACAGTCTCTCATGGTTTTGTTGTTTGCCTCTCCGCATCGTTGCCCAACTTTACTGCATATTGCTTACCCTCCGTGCACGCTTCGCAAACAAATGTAGAGGTGGGATGAGAGGTTTTACCTAGGTTCATGTTCCTCACCATGTTTTGGAGTGCATTAACGCTCCTTACATTCAAATGTCCGAGTCGGCAGTGCCAAAGCTCCACCGCACTACCTCCCGCACGTGAACGCACGAAGTTGGCCGCATACCTCTGTGAAGGTCATTTGGTAGAAATTCCTTTCGCATCGAGCTACTGCAACCACATCGCCGTGACAAATAACTCTATGTCTAATATCCCAGTACGTGGATGTCCCCACCCAATGAGCCGATGCACTTTGACCGTTCATGAAACTTTCATACAAAGTCCGAGTTTTGATTCAAAATCTTGTATTTACTTTTATAATTAGTCATCATGGGTGGAAAAATCTTCATCTATTTCATCATTCAAACTAGTAACATAGTTATGTTTCTCAATGTTGCCTTGATGTGAAAACGTTGGCTTTGGAAGCTCACCCGATCTTATATAAAAGATCCGATGGCCTTGAAACTGTCACAATATGTGGGTAAAAAGGTGTGAAAACCTTCTATGTTTTGGGCTTTCATAAGGCTCCTCCGGTGGGCAACAAACGGTTAAGAGTTGAGCATTTGGTATCATCGAAGCTACAGATGCTTTATAACATCTCATACTTCACTTTCATCACTTTGAATGTCAAAATGTAATTTCAAAATGGGACTTTATTGCACATCCAAACAAACATGGTGACCATGGAACACATGTTCTATGACTATCCGTTGGCACAACGGGTTTGGCAATATGTGGCTAACATTGTGTGGTAAAGTCATGTTAAACATATTAAAGCAGGGCCACAGAAGTATTTCTATGCTTCAGTGTCTCTTTGATAAAAATCTTCCAAACCCTCTTCGGAATTTTCATAGGATTTGGTTATCTCTTCATAGTGGTTTAACTTGGATCATTGGAAATAGAGAAATGATCTAATCTTCAACTCCATCCACTGGCCAGTTGAGAAAATTCAGCAACACATATGGGATACTCTCCTTGACTACAGCAGGATTGAGTGGCAAAGGACTCTTAAGGTTCTTGAGAAAGCACCTAAGGTTGCTCACGATGATGTCTTGAAAGTTTTGATAAAGTGTGTGGTGTGGCTGCGTTGTTTCGGCCGAGTTGGTTGTATTTTGGGTTCTCTCTGCAATTGAATTTTCAATTTGTGCCAAAAAAGAAAAAGAAAAAGATAAGGTGTGTGGTGTGTCAAAAGCCTAGTTGTCAATAGAGGTAATTTAGTGGTTTATTGAAAGATTAGATCTAGGATTGGTATTATTACTTGATGCCTCGTAGGTCCCTGGATGGGTTTTCCCCCATGGTGGTTTGTTTTTTGGTTACATTCTACAATTAAATCTTTTCAATTTGGACCACAAAAAAGGTCTCTTTTCAGCATTCATGAAGGCTCCTACATTGGGCAACAGAGTCAAGCATTTGATATTGTTAAAGATATGGATGCTTTATCACCGTGATCAACATACAGCTAACGGGCTCACATTCATGCCGGTACCTGGATACGGACGTTAGTTTTATTTATTTATGAATGCTTTATCACATCTCATACTTCACTTTCATCACTTTAAATGTCAAAATGTGATTTTTAACATGGGACTTTATTGCACATCCAAACAAACATGGTAACCACTCATGATCCCAAAAAAAGAAGCTAAGAATTAAATTAAATCAAATCTTTCCAAACCAAAGACACTCACATGAGTATGATCATCAACCAAAGTGAAGGGCACAAGGGATCCGTATGCTCTAATGATAGCCATGAGGAAATAGAGGGAAAGTTGAGAGACATTGGAGTATGTAATCGAACCACTATTTGTATTGATAAGGTAAGATATAATTTGTATAAACTTTAGCCATGCACTAGAAGAGCAAATAGAAGTTTTTGTCCAACCCATCCACTATTTGCTTAAGGCAATTTGTTTACAACCCGTTTGCAAAATCTCACAATTTACATGCTCTGTAGAGAATAAAGATATATTGTTCACCGTTGACGTCGCCATAGCCATAGAACATGATAACTACTATAAAAAGGCGAATAGGTCCATAAAGCTTCTTTCTTTTCTTTTTCTTTTTGAGACAGAAGGCCGACAGGCTAGCGCCAGAGCACAAGAGGCAGTTGACCACCCGGCAAGTTTTCCGTCAAGTAGAGAGGAGATTTCACAGCCGGGAATCGAACCACCAACCTTTTCCTTAAGATTTGGGTATCTCTCCACCATCATCCGGTAGTTCAGGGTCGTCTTGGACTCCATAAAGCTTCGTATTGACCGCAAAAATCAACGGATTTATCATTGGGACTATTGTTTGTAGTTAGAGTTCAAGGCAAGACTGGAAACTACTTAAAGTCGGTTATGTTGCTAAGTTTGGGGTTTGAAGCTAGCCAGGTCTGGTTGATGCACTCGCCTTCAGGTTTTTATGTATGCTTACTCTATGCAATAAAGACAATGTTATTGTATGTTCATTTGGCTATGTGGGTGCCTATCGATGGAGGGGGAGTGTTGACATGTGAACAGTGAGCAGTGAGCGATGAGTGGTAACTTGTGAGCAGTGAGCGATGAGTGGTAACTTGTGAGCAGTGAGGTTGGCAAAGTATTTGGAGATGCACCCACTAGTATTATATAGCTATGGTATTTTGGCATAGAGAGTAACATCTTTGTTTATAAGAGTATGAGGGGGAAGTTCACACAAAGTGCAATCAACCTAATGAATGCCTTACTTTACTTTTTAAATCAACAACCGCAAACTTGGCATGAGATTTTGGAGATGATTTTTGACATTGTCGTTAGATTCAACATTCAAGTTCTTAAAAAAGAATGCAACCACATTCCAAGTATCGAGCATGCTCTAGACTATATTTCCATAATTCCTGTAGGTTGGAGGGATGAATTGGTGGAGGTATTGCAAAAAAATGAGAAACTAAAGTATTTGGACAAAGATGGAAGTAAAATAGGAAATTACTCGCCCATTTCAATGTCCACAAAGTAATGAGCACATTCATTGTAATCAATGTGGAGCCATGCATAAAAACTCTGTAACTACCCCTATTGTCTTCCATTCCCTCCTCCTCCTCTTTGTCACTAACATGTTCAATACACTTCTTCGCCTCGACATCTATGAATGGCAGGATGCAACGATCATAAACCCGACGACCTACTACAATGTGATGGTGTTGAGGTTGAATCCACAACCTTTGTGACCGCCTTTGCATGTAATGGGATAATTATGCAAGTGGGAGGGGACATCAAAATTTTCATTGAAAAAAAAATGAAACTCAAATGGTCAGCATTCATTATTGGATAATAACATGTTGAATGAAAACATACAACAAATGGCGAACTTACATCCCAAGAGGTGCACCTTTCATTAAAATCCAAGAACCACATGCATTCGCAACATACTCTAAAAAACCCTATACTCCACCCAACAATTACCAAATTTTCTACGCATCTTACAAACCCACCCAACAAGCCCAACCTTAATTGGAGCAAATTGTTTTTGGTCTACAATGTTTTTTGACAATTCTAGCTTCAAGTGTGTTGAAAAAACATTCCACAATCATAACCAAGATTTAACATAGTATCATGATTTGCGGCGGTAAGGAGTTTAGGCTTCATATATAATATGCCAACCTTAATCCAAATCAATTGATCTTTAGATAAAGTTGGATTTCCATTCAATTGACTACTAAGTGTACTTTTGAAAGTTCTAGACTCCCCTACCTCTACATACGCCACAATGGACTTTAAATTAGATTGAGAGGGCATTTCAACATATCCATGTTCATCTATTAGAACATTCAAGGCATGTCGAAGCTCATTTTGCAACTCCAAATCATCAAGTAAATCATTTTCAACTTGTGACTACATCAATCCCGTCTCTATGATAACATCCTTGCACATGTTTGAATTGTCTTTTCCAACACTACAATTTTCCTTATCACCACCTTGTGCACTAGAATCAATGTGTGATCATAATCACACTCCTCATCCTCCTCCATATTTCCAAATGAATGAGCTTCAATAAGTGACCCTATCATACAAATACAAATGTTCTATATTTTCTAGACGTCCTCCATACATGTACATAACTACGAATTATAATTATATGTATACGTAGTACGGAAAAGTTCAAATTATGTCTATTATATTTTCAAAATGATGTTTTGTTAGTCTAACCTTATTTAATATTTTAATAATGTGTACTTTGAAACATTAAATTAGGCCGTATCTTTCATCACACCACGTTTTGGGACTTAAACCCTTCACTTGTGGTCAATTTGCATGTGCCATATCAACACATGGCACCCGTGCATATGACTTATGAATTTGGCAAGATTTGCAAGCCAATGTGAGTTGGTTCTAAGAAGTTCGTAATTCGGCCTGCGTTTAACCTTCATGACAACTCATACAAAACCTTTTGCTTGTCTCATGCAGATGTGATAGATTGATGGATGGATATGTAGGTAAGTAGATAGGTGGGTGGATCATTAGGTCAGTTGATAGGTTGCCACATGTTGCTCGATTAGGCAAGCCCTACGTTCATTATAAAGAGATGGAGAATCAATGAAAAACACTTTGAAATTTAGGGGTTGAACTACACTAATTATCCCAATTAGCGCGTGTTACTATTCGGAGTTACACAATGCTATAACTATTCAACGAGAACATAATATTTTACCAAGCAAAATCATTTATGTCTTATAATGTCTGAACAACCTATAAACTTTCATTAATAAAAATTGAACTCATGGGTAAGATATTATTGCACTGCGTAACTCCGAATAGTAAAACACACTAATTGGGATAATCAATGTAGCATGACATTCTAGTGCACCCTAAATACCATAGGAACAATTGAGGAATTGGAGATGATGGCTTAGTTGAGTGCTAATCTACCCACAATCTAATAAAGCAAGGTTTCATGTGAAGGAAAGTTGAAACACTTTGGGCAAACATTCCTTCATCCAAGTGCTTGTTGTCTAATACCACCAAAAGGAGAACACAACGCCTATGTTCACCCGTCCTTTAATCCTCAAGACCAAGTCATGCCAAGCCTTGCAAATGTTCGCCATCCCTTACAACAAGTACCACCCACAATACACAACCCACCCACAAATCCCAACAACCAAATAGACCCCACGAGTGGGAAACCAATACAAGCCATAATAAGCACCAAAACCACAACATATAAAGACAAATGGGGAGCAAAAGCCATAAAACAACACTACTTATGTCAATGGGACACCCATCCAAATAGTACAACAAAATGGGTAGAAGCATCATTACTCCTCCACCATGATAACATCACATTGGACTACAACATATTTATACTCCACAAATTTCTACAAAACCAACACAAAACCAACACCCTAGCCGCATATAATTCATGCATAAACTTTTCACAATCCAAAGACCAAAGGTTTATTCGCCCACCCATCATCGCCCCAAACCTCACACTAAACACAAAGGAATGCAACCCAGATAAAGATATCATTGCCACCAAACCCGCCATACAAATACAAGGAATAGAAGCCAATATATACGACCAAAATGGGGCATACGTCCTAACTATGCCAATCACAAGATTACAATGGTTGTGGGATCGATATAACCAAAACCAAATGCACCCCATGATACACTTCCTCAATCCCCCGCCCCAAGATTTTGCCACCGAAGTCCTATGGCTAACCCAAAGATATGTCACAATCCTCCCAAAAAGAAAGCCAAAAAAATATAACCCAAATAACAACCACCAAACCCTACACCCCTCCACCCTACAGACCCTAATAACAACCTACAACATCACACACTCATATTACTCCTCACCCCTCACATGCCCAATAACACTCACACGATATAACTCCCCATATAATAGAGATATAATTTTTGGATCAACCGGCCTTGCTCACTCATCAAAGTGGGGAGGCAATGGCCTAGCTCATCCCCCAAACCTTAAAACTGCGATGACATCAATCCATTGGGCCCACATGGCAGCCCAAATAGACCATAACACCACAACCATCATCGTAATCAACCATAAAGAGAGCACCCTCCCTATCACCCATGCAGAAATGCACATAATAGTAACCATCCCTCCTAACACCATACAATACAACCCCACACCGGAATGGCCAAAATACTTACATCAATTAGAAAACCAATACACCACCATAATAAGAATCCACAAACTTGGTCTCCCCTCAATTAACCCTCAAATACCCTACGCAATCACATCCAACATACTTGGACTATATAATACCAAAACTAACAATAACCTAGCCCAAACTACCCCCCATATGAAAAGAATAAAATACTCCAAAGCATGGCATCAAGCCCCACAATACAATCACTCAGTAATCAACCACACATCACATCCCCTACCAACGGAACTATACAATATCCACCCCCTTAAATTCAAGCCTCAACAATGTATATACACTGACGGTTCATTCATACCCCCTGACGAACATGGTATAGGCAACACAGCCGGATCGGGTGTTTACTCTCCTGCCAACAACGTTAGGATTGCAGAGAGACTCCCAGGTCTCCAAAACATCCTCAGAGCTGAATTAAACGCCATCCTAATAGCAATCCAAAGTACACAACACCATACGCGAGATTTCCACATCTTTACAGACAGCCTCAATAGTATATACCTGATAAACAATCACATACGACACCCATCATCCCAACACAACCACCCAGACAAGCTACTCATAGCCGCCATAGTCAACCACATAACATGGTCCACGCATAAAATCACAATTCAAAAAGTCAGGGCACATACAGGCATAATAGGCAACGAAATAGCAGACCAATTAGCAAACGATGGGGCCCTCCTAAACAAACCCACCAATACACCCAGGATACATACGGCACATACCACACCGTACTGGCTCAATGGGGTACCAACAGGTACCCACACGGGTGCCATACGAAACCTACAAACATACATCAACAAAGAACATAGGAACCAAGAACTGAGATTAGCACAATCCAAATTCACATACATAGACAAATGGACGTCCAATGATCAAATAAACCACAAACTCTCCAACCAATTTTGGAAAAACCCCGGGACTACAGATGCCCAAATCACACAAACTCTAAAATTCCGTTACGCCCAATACATGGGTAACCACCGTAAACATATATTCTGGCCCAACTTATACCCAAACCCCAATTGTACGCTATGCTCCAACAATACCATAGATACATGGCCGCATCTACTATCTACATGTTTAAACCCACACATAAAGGGATTACGAATAGCACGCCATAATAAGGCAGTCCACCAAATTGTACATACGCTCCAATCAAATAAACACACAAGATACTATACACTCGTAAATGCAGGCCACCAAGACTCCAGACCACAAGACAACACAGTCCCACAATGGCTACTCCAATGCACATGTACCACTGCACCATGCACATGCCCAGCTAAGCTAAGACCAGACATATTATGCATAATAGGTGCTCCTACAGATAACCAACCCCCTTTAAGGCCTACCCCATCACATACCATACAATTCATCGAATTCACCTACTGCCACGACAGATTCCCAAATAATGCACGCAATGAAAAAACCACTAAATACAATACACTCATACATACACTTAGAAGAGCCGGATGGCAAGTCAACCCCCTCATTGCCATCACAGCAGGTGTCAGAGGGGCTATTCATGAACAACCAATTAAAGAACTAGAAAACCTAAAAATACCCAAAACCGAGATAAAAACACTCATGAAACACCTACACCAAATTGCCATCAAATACCTTACATACCTAATACTCAACAAACGAAAGCTTGACAAGAAACAACCCCCAGTAGACCCCCCTTAGACCCTCCGCGGACTTTAGAAAGATCCTACGACCCTCGCATACCTTGTTAGGCGTCAGTTACTGCACCCCCCTCGAAAACTATCGGAGCCCACCTCCCGAGAGGAAGGAAATACTCATACGGTGAAGCTTGGTCAAACATGAACACCGTAGCGAGGAACGGACTCCCATTCACGTTGGAGTAAAACCCAAACTCCGATGTTACTTTTATTGTACTTTTGAAAGTTCTAGACTCCCCTACCTCTACATACGCCACAATGGACTTTAAATTAGATTGAGAGGGCATTTCAACATATCCATGTTCATCTATTAGAACATTCAAGGCATGTCGAAGCTCATTTTGCAACTCCAAATCATCAAGTAAATCATTTTCAACTTGTGACTACATCAATCCCGTCTCTATGATAACATCCTTGCACATGTTTGAATTGTCTTTTCCAACACTACAATTTTCCTTATCACCACCTTGTGCACTAGAATCAATGTGTGATCATAATCACACTCCTCATCCTCCTCCATATTTCCAAATGAATGAGCTTCAATAAGTGACCCTATCATACAAATACAAATGTTCTATATTTTCTAGACGTCCTCCATACATGTACATAACTACGAATTATAATTATATGTATACGTAGTACGGAAAAGTTCAAATTATGTCTATTATATTTTCAAAATGATGTTTTGTTAGTCTAACCTTATTTAATATTTTAATAATGTGTACTTTGAAACATTAAATTAGGCCGTATCTTTCATCACACCACGTTTTGGGACTTAAACCCTTCACTTGTGGTCAATTTGCATGTGCCATATCAACACATGGCACCCGTGCATATGACTTATGAATTTGGCAAGATTTGCAAGCCAATGTGAGTTGGTTCTAAGAAGTTCGTAATTCGGCCTGCGTTTAACCTTCATGACAACTCATACAAAACCTTTTGCTTGTCTCATGCAGATGTGATAGATTGATGGATGGATATGTAGGTAAGTAGATAGGTGGGTGGATCATTAGGTCAGTTGATAGGTTGCCACATGTTGCTCGATTAGGCAAGCCCTACGTTCATTATAAAGAGATGGAGAATCAATGAAAAACACTTTGAAATTTAGGGGTTGAACTACACTAATTATCCCAATTAGCGCGTGTTACTATTCGGAGTTACACAATGCTATAACTATTCAACGAGAACATAATATTTTACCAAGCAAAATCATTTATGTCTTATAATGTCTGAACAACCTATAAACTTTCATTAATAAAAATTGAACTCATGGGTAAGATATTATTGCACTGCGTAACTCCGAATAGTAAAACACACTAATTGGGATAATCAATGTAGCATGACATTCTAGTGCACCCTAAATACCATAGGAACAATTGAGGAATTGGAGATGATGGCTTAGTTGAGTGCTAATCTACCCACAATCTAATAAAGCAAGGTTTCATGTGAAGGAAAGTTGAAACACTTTGGGCAAACATTCCTTCATCCAAGTGCTTGTTGTCTAATACCACCAAAAGGAGAACACAACGCCTATGTTCACCCGTCCTTTAATCCTCAAGACCAAGTCATGCCAAGCCTTGCAAATGTTCGCATTCTCTTAAAGCAAGCCTTTAACTATTCGGGACCCACCTTGGATAGTCATGGTTGGGGATGCCCTTTTCCCAACTCCCAAAATTTTGGGGACATCATGTGGCATCGTCATGCAAGCAAGTCAAAACTTTGAACAAGTGATTTTCTAGACAAAAAATTTCAAGTAAATTTTTTACATGTTAATGAAATAGTTTCACTTGCCTCATGCACCTGTAATAAATTGGTAGATGGGACAAATATGCAAATAAATAAATAAAACATGCAGGTGGATCAATATGTCATCAGGTAGGTCGCCACGTGCTGATTACTCATCCATCATGTGTTGCTCACTTAAGCAACCCTACGTTCTTTGCATGAGAGAATCAAAACCTATGAAAAATGCTTAGGACTTCAGGGATTTAACGAGGGTTAATTTGGCATGTCAACCCAAAAGATGCACTCCATTACACCAACGCTATAATCGAGGCATTGGTGATGATGGTCTACTTGGGTGGCCGATCTACTTTAGCAAGATGTCATGTTAGGTGAGAAAGTTGAAACTCCTTGGGACCACAAACAATCTTGCATCCGAGTGCTCGTCATCTCTAATACCACCGAAAGCTCATGAACACGGTGCCTCCTGCTCGCATGTCCTTTAATGAAATATGTACACCTCCCCGTACCTCTCCGTACCCAAGCTATATTGCCTTTGTAAACCTGGAAAGTACTCTCTAAGGGCCTAACCCGTGCTCAAAGTGCCTACTACCTCATGCAATAGATTGATGAGTAGGCCTACTTTTGAACCTTTCTTCTTCCAAATCATCATCATTCTAAGTCTACACTTTCAACATTAATTTCTCAAAAGCCTTTAAATATTTACCTACATTCTCTAACGGACATAACATTCTAAACCCCCAAATGCCGAGGCGGAAGTTTTTCCTTGACAACCGCAACTATCCAACATATACTAGCATAAACGTTTATGTTATAATATTTTAATTTTGGACAAGTGGACGGATGAATTTTTCGTGAATAATGATAACTTTGCAAAGCTTTCATTTGCACAGACATATACATCATAAGAGGTGTAGATTTCTTTAGTGAGCACTTAACGATCTTTAACACATTTTAATGAAAAAATAATTCAATGAAAGTACAATTGCGATGAGACATATGTGACTTGTGTGTGACTTTTAGGTTATTTCTATGAATCCATATTTTTTAACTTTTCTTCTTACATTCATGTATGTGTCGATTGGAAGAATGTAAATGATGAAGGGGTTTTTTTTCAAAGGTGGGGTGGCATTTGATTTATTTAGCTCAAATTATTAGAATGTAAGACTATACATCTATTTTTTAAATTCTTGAGATTTACATTGACTTCTTGAACCAAACTTGGACCTTTTAAGGGTTAGGAAGATCTAAGAATAATTCCAATTTGGGACACTACTTTAACGCAAACACTAGAGGAGAACTTATCCACTTCAAATGTCCTTTGCAACTTGTCCATTGTAATTGTTGGCGAGAAAATTTATAAGTAAATTGTTTTCGTTGACAACTAGAGGTTTTTTTATTGCCAATTATTTAGAAATCCCAATCAAAAACCTCCAGTTGACAACCAAAAAAATTCATTTATGCATTTTCTTGTCATCAGTTGCAATGAACAAGTCACAAAGGACAGTTGAAATGGATAAGTTTTCTCCTAGTGAACATACGTGAGCAAATGGTCTTTAGGTGACATGTGTGAACTAAAGAGAACCTACAAGGAATTATTGTTCATTAGCAAAAAGTTATGAACCTTGTTCCTTGGAGGAAAATGCTTAGGCACGGGGAGGTCACTGGCGAAAAATCGTAGAACAACGTGCGATAAAAAATAGGGTCTAATATATTCATTGTAGGTAAATTTTGCAAAAAATGTACATGTAATATAGGGGGTTTAAAATAGTGAAACATGTTTACATGTAAAATACCATCACATATAATGGCCTCTTTTATCTAGTTAGTACATGTAAAATAGCGTGGAAACAATTACTAGGGGTAGCAGGTCTAGGGTAGGGTATGTGCTAGTGGATGAAAAGAGGTAATTTTCTATTGAAAATGCTTGGATGGATGACTTTGCAGGTTGGCTTGCTTGAACGTTACTGAACCAACGGTTCCAACGTGGAGTTAATGGTCTCTACCCACGTGTCGGGAAGGAAAAAAATGTAGTATAAGTAAAATAGGGTGTTTTAAAATGATTCCCCCAAAAAATTATAATTACTGATAGGGTGTATTAAAATACAAGAATTTACCTTTATTTTGAAAAATACCATGCCTTATAATCTTTTCTGCAAGGTAAATAGCCCCCCGATAAATAGGTCTTGAGCGCACGTGTATGCATTAATTAAAGAGGGAGTGACCTCCCCGTGTGCTTAGGAGTTGACATGGAAACCAATGATTTTATTAAATTTTTATTTTCAAACTTTCAAGAAAGGATCATTGGAGTGATGAAGCCACATGTGAATGATACCACAAATTTCATCCAAATTTGTATATATTCATCAAGATTTGGCAGTTTGATCCATATCATATATGAAAAGATTGTAGAATGTTTTATTTTTATTTTCAAGAATCATAAATTAACTATAGATTGCCAAATTAAGAATCATTGATGGGAACAACCAAACAATGACTATTACACATTTTCTTGGAAGGTACACTTTGAATATTTCCCAAAAGGGGGTGGAATATAACATTGAGTGGCATTTATTTTCCAAAAGTGAAAATTATAACAAAGTTACAATTTAAAATGGATGGCCTTTATACCTAATATGTAGGTTAAAGAAACTTAGCCTACTTGTTATTATAAGATTTTTGGAAAAAAAATGTGACATGCGTGAACAAATATCCCAAGAGAAAAATCAAAAGTTTGTTGAGATAATTTTTTGAAGAATGCCAACAGAGGCCAACTTGTTGTATAGAATTTAGGGAACCTTACGCTATTTGCCTAATGAGAATAATCTCTATCCCGTCATCCCAAATAGTGAGACTAATTTTATTTATCCATTGGGAGGAAAAACCTCCCTGAAACCCTAATGGGGGCTCATTTCCACCTTGTTTCTCTCATGTGTCATGTGGCAAAGAAGGGTGTGTCAGCTCAAAGGGGTGTGCAAGTTTTTTAGTGTTGTATTATGCGTTCATTGTGAGGGTCGCACCTCCATAGCTACTAAGTTGTCCACCAATGTTGTGTTGGTGGCATTGCTCCCCGAGGCACTTGCATGGCATATCACGATTGTGTGTTATTTAGGGTTTAGGTTGGAATGCATTTGTGTGATTATCAAGACCCTTTCAAAACCATGTGTATTCGTAGCAAGAGGAAGCTCCAAACAAACCATCTCTCTCTCGGGTTGGTGCTCAAAGCCCATGCAAGTAGAGTTTGCCACCTTTAACATCTTGTGTTACTTGTTGTTCAATGGGTCTTCACGCTCCTAGCAACGCTACTAGTTTTTGGAGTTACTGGTTGTAAAGTTTGTGCTTAATGCCTTGCACTTCATGGGGGAGGCCTTTTGAAGAAGCGTTCTGATGGTTATACAAGTGGGCGGGTGGCATGGTTAGGTTGTGAGTATTGTCTCTCTCCCGGGTTGGTGCTCAAGCCCATGCGAGTAGGGTTTGCCACCTTCCGCGTCTTGTATTACTTGATGTTTGGCATATTTTCGCGCCCTTGTAAGGCACATGTTGGAGTATGTAATATATCTTCTCATAAATTGTTGTATCTTATGAGAAAGTTCATTTTCATAATGTTTGTTCTCCTTAATCCAAATGCTAACCTTGACAATGACATATCAACCATCCCCTAAGTTGTATGCATTGGATAGCAATGATGTTTGAGTGTCCAACAATATTTGTTTATGCTTGAGGTTAAGTTGTCTATATGTATGCTGGACCTCATATTTGAACCATTTCTGATGCAATTTTTACACTACCTCTCATGAATAAATGTATGCCAAAAGCACATTTTCATTACTATATTCTAACCTCCCACCATTTATATGTTTTTGTGTATTGGATTCATGAAAAATGCCTTTATTACTTCTAGTCCTACTTTCAAAAAAAATAATTGCTTAAGATAAATATACAGTTATGGATATAAAAGCTCTATAAATTTACTATTAAGATACCATTCCATCAAAAGGCTTGAATTCCAATAATATGTGATTATAGAGTCCTCAAAATGTATGCCAAAAATAATAATCCTCCCATAAAGTATGTTGGATATCGCATGTATTTGCAACAATTTACACTAGGTGAGCCCCCCAAGCACATTTTATTTCAATTACCTAGTGCAAGACCCACATACATGTAAGTGCATCATGGACTAGATAACCAACAAGGGGAGAGTTGACGATGAGCTATGGGAGGGGTGAGTCATCCCCCTACTCAAGTTGGTTATTAATCATAATTGATCCATAACATTACTCAACACTATGCATTTGTTCTGTGGGTCCTGGGAATAAAGCATGGGATGCGAAACTCTAGTAGGAAAACTTAAATTAATATTGAGCATCCCATGCTTATATTCCCATGGCCCGCATCATTGAGTGATATTATTTCAGCCCGTGGACATATTTATAGAATTATGTATGATATCATGCCTCTTGAATGAAAGAATGTGATGGGACCTGATAACCCTTTTGCTTTTGGATGAGCAATCAATTTTGAACTACTATTATGGATGACAGATGAAAGCATGATGTAAGTTCATCACATCATCAAAACAATTTCTAAATTTCATAACTTTTCAAATTGAAAACCATTGGATTCAATGGGGTTTCATGACCTCAAATATGAGCCAAATATCACAAGTTCTTTCTCAGTATGAGGTATACGGGAGTCATCTAATTGTTTGTATTAATCAAACACCTTTATTTGATTGGTGTGTGGTTAGGTGAGGATCAAAGAACAAACACCTTAGAGACACATGTATTAAAGGGATTGGATTACGGTGTCGTGCGAGAAATGGTTTAATATGTAAATATAGTGTAGAATGGTTTGAGAATAGGGTTTAAAGAAAACAAAAATAAAACAAAATAATAATAATAATAATAGTATAGACAAAAGGGAAGGGGGAGATCAAAGGAATGAAGGGGGAAAAGAAAGATCCGTGGTTATAACCACGTAACTTGGAGTCTCTGCGTCTTCTCACATGCTCAGGGGGTAGGTGGCGCCAACTGGTAGTTACCTGCCTAGTTTTCACCAGCAGTACCAAGCCACGTGGCCATTCGCCCGCTCATACGAGTTCAAAGGGTTTCGAACCCGGACCAGTGCTATGGCGCTTGAAGCACTTTACCAGTTGGGCTTCCGAGGCTTGGCGTTTATTAGAGCATGCTAAAGGGATTTATATCACATCCATTGTTTACACATTGTTTTTTTTAATTTTGTTTGAGTGGATTTTGATTGGAAGAAAGAATCACACTTTTGGGGAAGCTTCAAGATGACGCTTTCTTGCTAGAAAGTATTTATGTTATTAGAGGAAGGACCATTTCAGAGCTTCACCGATTTGATGTAGTTATTTTGATTTTATTTGAACATGTCGAATTGGAGAGTTCTTTCCGAGAGTCAAGATGAAGAACTTCATCCAGAGCTTGAGCTGGATTTTTCTCTATCTCAACAGCCGATTCGTATTCTTTTGCCACCTAGTATTGCACCATTGCACGAGCGTCCACAAGAAGAAGCTGGGCCTTTTCGGCCGTCAGAGCAACCTCGTGTGGAGCAGCGGTGGCACGGAAACCTTCAACAAGATGCTCGTGCATTGGTGATTTTGTTGCAGGTTGGATGTGTTGAACCTGGCACTCGAAATGTGACGTTTGGAGGAATTTTTGAAGGCTTAAATAATGATCAATACTCTTGCTGTCTTAGGCCTATCAAAGGAAGCCGAGGCCATTAACGTTGGCTTGAAGGTCCAATTAATTCATTGTCTAAGGCTGATCGTGCAGACTACATTGCAGTTATTCTTCGACGCATTCTCAAGTTCTTGCAGTTGGAGTAGAATTCATTTTGGAATTATTTTCAACCTCTTTTTAGACATTTCTTTGATGTTATGAGTATAGTTTGAATGTTTTCAAACTTCATCTTGTGTGTTTGAAGTTTGGTAAATAAAAGGTAGACATAGTTTACCATTTAGGTTGACTTTTGATGCCTTATGGCTAAGATAAGGGAATAATAAGGATTAAAAGATAGATAAGGATTAAGGGATAGATAAGGATGAAGTAAGCCTATAGGGGTTAGCCAATGACTAGTTGGAGCCCATATAACATAGGTTTGGACTAGTGTTGACTTTGATGAGGAGGCAAAGGGGTTGGTCCCTCTCTCCTCAAAGAGGTGTGGAGTTTAGTTTTTGTGTGTGTGTGTGTGTGGAGAGGGAGATCTCAGTGTGTACTTGGAATTTTTCTATGAAAATTTTAGAGTTGGTACATCTTGTCGGTGTGGTTCCGAAATGCTATAGCACGCTTCATTCGGACTTTGTATGTGATTTCTATGAGTGTTAGAGTAAAACTATGTTTGTTATAAAGAAATTTAGAAGACCATGACTTCAAAAGCTTGTAGAAATTTATGTATATTGTTTTTGTTTATAAAATTTGAGCGAGTGATGTGTTATTGTATCAGCTCTTTATGAAGCTTTAAAATTTTTGATTTAGAGTTTTGAAGAGAGAGTTATGGCTTTCAAGACAAGAGGGTGTTAAGCTGCCAACTAGATTCAACAATGAAAGTGTGTACCAACTTCAACAGAGCATAGAAAACGTTTGGTAAAGATTCTGAAAATGAATTTTGGAGAGAACATGTGTGATGTTGTTAGCTTTCCAGAAAGCTATCACTTGGCATTAGCAAAGCTTATATGAAACCAGAACGTCCTATGAAGTGAAGGGAGGTGCAGCTAACAATGAATTTGGGAGTATGATCTTTGACAAGCTATGAAATTTGGACAGTATTTTACTAACCTTTAATATCTATTTTATTTTGTTAAACACTTTTATAGCTTTCCAAAATGCTAAAGCACTCTTGATTTGGAGTATTTATATTATTTTGGTGGTTCTTCAAAGTTTGGCTACAATTTTAGAGAGAGATCCGGGATTTTGAAGATATGTGTAAAACTTATATGGGTTTGTATATATGATGTATTCAAAGATGAATATTTCTTACATTATTTTAGTCTCCCATGTCTTATGCCAAAACTAATTGCAGCCAAAAATCCAGTATTTTCCCAAAGCAAAGACTTCTCTACCCGACAACGGCTTTCAAAAACTTTATTAACTATTCCACACAATATAGTGAACACAACTTGGAAGGACCTATGTATTTAGTTAAGAAATCAACAACCATGCACTTCCGAAATTATAACTATTTCAGGGAAGGTCCGAATTTCAACCTGAGTTTTGTTGATGCTTCATTGTAGATTTGCCAATGCAACACAAGTCTTGTTGTGTAAATCAAATTAGTATAAGCTGGAGAACATGGAAAAGAAAGTGAATAACACCCACATACCTTATAAGGTTTGAAGTTGGCTACGTGCTTCAAGTGAGTTCACGGAATCTTATATAAGCTTAGAAGAATTGCCTCTAAATGGTTTAACACATGGCAAGTCAGCTTGGACCTCTTGCACCTTCTTATCCAACTCCTTCGGCAATAAAGGGTTAACAAATTTTGAGCACGGTCTTCAATTCTTTGAACACATGGACACAATTGGTAACTATTTAGAATAACATATATGATTGAGTTGGGTTCGCTTACCTTAAAGTACATGATGCTAAAACTAACAACCTAAAATTGTGTAAAATGAGTACATGTGATTCCGAGAATGTCCACCTTGTTCAGGTTCCCATGTTGGTTTTCAGTCATCTACAAATAAAAGCTTGAACCCTTTCAACTTATGCATACGGAATTCGAATGAGCCCTGCTTTGGTGCATTGGAATCCCTTGTCAATTGATAACAACTTTCATATAAAACCATTATACATATTAATAATATATATGCTCAGTGCTTATGGTGTCGGTTAGCACCATCTACTTTACATTAGGGCCACTTCACACACAAGCCAAGGACCATGACCATATAATTGTGAGGGCCCTTGATTTTCATCCAAAGGTTGTACTAGCTATCTAAGGCCCTTGACTCTAACACAATGTGCTGGAATTTGTGTCATGCCTACCTCTTGGAGGTGGGCTTGATGCAAATTCTAGCAAAACATAAAATATTATCCATAGTTTGCCATGTAGGAATCCATGTAGACTTTTCATTCATGATAATTACTTTGGCCCTTAAGCCTTCACCTTCTAGTGTGAAGTGAACTTGGACAGTCTTGGTCTTTTTGACTCATGAGAGATCTCAAAATGCAATGGTCACAAGCCTTCAAGCTCGTGTGCGGAGTGGCCCTTAAGTGCAACATAATGGATTTGGACAAACACAAACCACCAACATGCATGCCTTGCTCCGAAGGACCCCGGGAAACTTACTACCATTCCTTTATTGTCTTATTGTATAAGACCATAGCGATTGGAAATAGAATGTTTTGGACTCTATAATTTTCACGGTGACTATGACTTTTAATTCAAACACTAATTTGTATTCCTTAAATCTTGTAGATGTTGCCTCTCTTAATGAATTTGTAGCAAAATACTAACCTAGTAATAACTTGAATTTTTTTTTAATCTTGTGGATCTAGTGATATGTCCAGATTTTGTGATTTAATTGGTGATCATTGTTGCCCCATAAATAGGGTTATATGATATTGAGTAAAGGTGAAACTCGACCCTCGAAGTGACATTTTTGGCAATTTTGGTGGTGATTCAAATTGTGTAGATGATTTGTATATAAATCACATTATATGAACTTATTGCAATTATGTTATGTTTCTTTCCCCTAAATGCCTAAAGTGAGTATTTTTGCATGTATTTGAAGGAATGCCCACATAGGGATTTCATCAATTTGCGTGCTGCCATTTTTTGTATCTTCTTCTATTGGTTATGCTTCTCCCCTTGGTGTCCCACTCTAGATATGTGTGGTAATCCTATTTGCAGCTCGCATTTTTTGGTAGGTTCCCTATTTTCTCTATGTCACATTGTTTTTAAAAGCCACTGCTATTGGACCCTAAGCACTTGCTGTTGAATTTAAATGTTGAATTTTAATGCTATTGTTGAATGTATGTCTAATACAAATATATGCTTGGATTGAGGGTGGATGCAGCCTTGCAGGGGTGTATGTTTGCGCGAGAAATTTTTTGATTGGGTTGAAGGTGTTGGAATTTTGAAGTCCCTTGTATGTTTTAATACTTGAAGGTTAATTACAGTGTAATGTTCGTTGTTGGTAATGTTGAAGTTCAATCCTTAAGTGTATATTTCAAGGTGTATATTAAAGTTGAAGGTGTAATGTTTTTGTTGTTGTTGTTGAAGGTTTATGTATGTTGGTGTTGATTTGTTATGTATGTTGGAGTTTAAACTTATGTATGTTGTTTCTATATTGGTTGGATGCTAAAGTTTATAGTATGATGGTTGTATGTGTGTAATATGTAGAGTAATATCTGCATAGTGTAATGTATGCATAGTATACTATATACGTAATGTATGTGCAGATTGTTTACACAAAATTTCTACTACTTATAAATAAGATAGGGTGATTATAATTATGCAACTCTAAAATTTATATATAATGATAGGGTGTTAGAAAATACCATCCAGTAGAAATTCAACTACTTATAGGGTGGAAAATATTCAACGAAAGAAGGTAAATACCCCCCCCCCCAAATTAAATAGGGGGTTCTCGTATGTGTATACATAAATCGAGTGTAGATGCACCCCCCCCCCGGGCACAATTGGTATCTATTCTGAATAACATATATGATTGAATTGGGTTCATTTACCTTAAAGTACATGATGCTAAATCTAACAACCTAAAATCTTGTGAAATGAGTACATGTGATTCCGAGAATGTCCACCTTGTTCAGGTTTCCATGTTGGTTTTCAGTCATCTACAAATAAAAGCTTGAACCCTTTTAACTTTTGTACACGGAATTCAAATGAGACCTACTTTGGAGCATTGGAATCCCTTGTCAATTGGTAACAATTCTCATATAAAACCATTATATATATATATATATATATATATATATGCTTAGTGCTTATGGTGTCGGTTAGCACCATCTACCTTACATTAGGGCCACTTCACACACAAGCCAAGGACCCTATCCATATAATTATGAGGCCCTTAAGCTTTCACCTTCTAGTGTGAAGTGAACTTGAACAGGCTCGGCCTTGTTGACTCACGAGAGATCTTAGAATGCAATGGTCACAAGCCTTCAGGCTCGTGTGCGGAGTGGCCCTTAAGTGCAACAGAATGGATTTGGACAAACACAAACCACCAACATGCATGCCTTGCTCCGAAGGACCCCGGGAAACTTACTACCATGCCTTTATTGTCTTATTGTATAAGGCAAATGGGTCTCAAGTGGCTACTTTTCTAATCGGATTTGTACATTTGATTGGTGTGTGGTTCTGTGAGGATCAAAGAGCAAACATCATGAAGACACATGCTTAAAAGAGATTAGACTACGTTTTCAAATATTAAAAACTACTCTACACTCAATAGTGAACACGTGTGGGAAGACCTATGTATCCAGTTAAGAAATCAACAAACATGCACTTCCGATAACCATAACTAAATCAAGGGAGATCCGATGTCTGCAAAAAAATTTCCATTGTAGTTTTGCTAATGCAATGTGAGGTTTGTTGTGTAAATCTAATTGGTAAAAGTTGGAGAAACAAGTAAAAGGAACCACACACAACACCCACCCACCTTAGCTATATAATAGCACTAAGAATCATCATATGGTCGGCCTATAGCATTCCACTAACTGATGACAACGCCTTTTCACAGAGTCCGTCTTCAACTGAAAGGCCTTGTCCTTTTGTACAGCTGCTTACATGCTCTCTGTTGCTTTGTGGCTCCGGCATTGATAGAAACTTCCAAAGCTCTAAAAGGTGGCCGTCCTCCTAGAAGCCGGACCTATAGAAATTGTCCCCCAAAGGACTAGAATTGCGGTTAAAGTGAGGACTCGTGAACCTGCTGTAGTAGTAATAAGTTACTTCATCAACATATATATCGGAACCGCCTTCAACTAGAGTTGCATTCTAAAATCGTATACTCTCCGTAGTTAAACCTCTTATGGCTGTGGGGACCACCACAAAAATCTAAGGACCCGTACATAGGTGAATGCATGGTATCAATACATAATGGTATCATATAACCTAATCAATTGGCGTTGAAATTATAATGTTGTACCACTCAAGTATTGATAATCGGTGGGTATCATAAGATGAGAGAATCTTTGGGCCATGCTAGACACCCTAGCTCTTTGAGTTGGGCCCCCCACCAGTCTTATCCATGGTGAAAGTGCAACCATTTATATTATAGCATTAAGGTAGAGGGTGCTTAAACCAACACTTTAAGCCATTGCGGGTACACGTGGCCATGTCACGGTAAAAGAAATAGTAGATCATATTAGCATTTCAACCCAAAATAGCCTCAAAGAAGAAAACCATACTTTTAGTAAAAGTATAATATTTCATAAATTGTCAAAATCAAAACTAGTAGCTTCCTAATTCCACTAGCTAGGCCGGCCAAGTAAAGTGAGTGAAGAACCGAGGACCAACTCATTTATTATGTAATCTCAACCTTTACCAAATACATACTAGGCCTACCTTATACCGGGAACTGAGCTTCATGCTCTCATTAAGCCCCACCATGCAAGGCCTTAAACCAACCCAAATCTAATTATGAGCCAAGCCTAGTGGTAGAATGAATAGTGTCGGCACCATACCCATTTTTAGAATCCGAGATTAACAACTTAACCTAGTGTAAAGGACGTTAATAATAATGCCCAACCCTAGCACCTACTGCATGGGGTGGCGTGCCAATTTGTTGCCAAAACTGTCACTTCGCGGGCCCAGCCATAGAATTAGCATGAGGGACGGTTCAAGGTAGGTAGATGTTGGTGATTAGGAGGCAAATATAGGTGTTGGTTTAGGATGGGGTAACAGAATTAGCTGCCTCTACATGTGTGTGTGTGTGTGTGTGCGTGCGTGCGTGCTAATGAGGGTTATGTAATATTTTTGACTTCCAAGTTAATTACATGCTTTATTGAGGGTTTCACTTTGAAAATGGAATCCCAATCAATTGCTTATTTATTCAATGGAAGTGAACATATATATATATATATATATATATTGGATTTTGGACCTTGAGAATGAAGTGCACTCAATATGGGTTTTCGGCCGGGATTTGAAAATTTTAGATTTGTTTTGTGGGGGTTGCCCGGAGGTGCAGGATCGCATGCCCCGGCCCCTATCCACCTCCCCCTGAAAGTTCGTAGGGGGAGGTTTAGCGTCCGCCATGCTAGACACCCACCTCTTTGAGTTGGGTCCCCACTACTCTTATCCATGGTGAAAGTGCAACCATTTATATTATAGGCTAAAGGTGTCAACTTTCTACTAGACCTCTTTGAATTGTGATGGGGACCCGACTAAAAGATGTGGACATCTAACCGTGGCTGAACACCCGAGTTGTTACTTGGGTCAACACTATCATAATATCTTGTTGATACTTCCTAGATATATGAAGGTTGTGGCATGGCATATAGACACGAAGGGTACCAAGAACAACAATGTCCAAACCATACTTATATCAGACATACAAAAACTTCATTATAGATATCCAAGTGGTATCAAATAAGGTCATAGCATTCCAACATCAGTTAAAGAAAAAAGGGGTTTGTAGTTAACATACAAACGTCAACTATAAAGGATGAATCTTTTGAGATCATATCAATACAGTTGGAACCATGATAAATACCTGATGTTCCCACAAAACATTTTACAAGCATTTTCCTATGATTCATAAGGGAACATCAAAAAACCACTTTGGGTTGTTTAGGCTTTTAAGAGTCAAGAGATTTTATTCATTTTGAAGCCAATGTTCATTAACGCTCTGCATGGAAAGGCTTTTGAGGATGGGAACACAAGAGAGTTCTTTATGCACGGTATGCTTGAGCAGCTTTGCCTTATGTTAAAGTTCCAGCGGAGAATATTGAGGCCTCCCATTGTATTTTTTCTTTTTTTGAGACAGAAGGCCGACAGGCCAACGTCAAAGCACAGGAGGCAGTTGACCACCTGGCAAGTTTTCTATCAAGTAGAGAGGAGATTTCACAGCCGGGAATCGAACCGCCAACCTCTTCCTTGAGATTTGGGTATCTCTCCACCATCATCCAGTAGTTTAGGGTCGTCTCGGACCAAGGCCTCCCATTGTAAGAGCATGTCATTAAGAGAGGCTTAAAACCCCTTAACAAGATTCCCATCACTACACTGATTATCCCAATTAGAGTGTGTGGTACTAATTCCTGAAACACACACTATTTTGGCAAGTCTCAAGATTAGCAAGGGCTGAAATTTTACTAAGTGATACTCAATTCATGAATACATGCTCATTTATCATACACTTCAAGAAAATTAGTGCATGCTCTAAGGTGCTAAAAAAAAGTTATATGCAAACACACGTTTGTCACTGAATAGTGCTTGGATGAATAGAGTCCGTATTTTCAATGAATAATGTTGCTATGAATAGTATTTTTAGTGAATAACGCCGAGATGAACAATGCTTCCTACATCTTTTGGTGGCACTAATGCCACAACGAAGATAAATTCAATATCACCTTCACTAATTGGGATAATCATCGTAGTCTTGAATGCACGAGCTATTTCAAACTGTGTCAAATGATGGCAATGTATGTTACCTCGAGGAATGCATTATGCGCATGGGTAATTAACTAGGGTAGCTTACACAAAGATATTTGTAATTTTCAATATCTCAATGTTTTAGTGTTTTATTGTTGTCATGATCCAAACCCACACTTAGTTCAAAGGCGATCTATTGTGCACAATGGTAGCTACCAAGTGGGACTTGATGGATTTGCATGCCATTAACTATGCACGACCAATAGAATTATCTGTAAAGTCCCTCAAAGAGGGATCAAACCTTGGGTTTCGTCCCAGTTTTGCCAACATGACTATTCGGGAGTTGTCTTGACATCATGTCTTGATGTCTATTTTCGATTCTCGGATCAAAGTTTGAAAGGTCCGATTCTGAGCATTCATACTTTGAGTCATGTTTTGGGTGCTAATTTTAGATTTTGAACACACATGCACTTCGTGCCAACCAGAGACATGCATAGGTTGAAGGCCACTTCGCACATGAGCCAAGAGCCGTGACCATGAAATTGTGAGAGCCCAAAAGAAAGTGTCCAAAGGCCGTCGCAAGACACCTCCAAAATCATGTAGTGTGGTCATGGACCCTCAAGTGTAGTGTGAAGTCATATGTGACCGGGCCTCAACCAAATGCTATTTCAATGAATTTCTATTCATGTGAGTCCTCATGCATGATGAAATAAAACAAATCAACAGTTGTGAGTGTTCGGAATGCTATGGTCTCCCCGTTTTGTGTTAGGCCAAGTGGTTTTTGAAAGTAGTCCAAGTGACCATGAAACACGATCCAATCCATGTGGACTTTACATCCATCTTGCATTCACATACTCCGTTGGTCCCTCAAGCGTAGTGTGAAGCGAACTTGGACCGGCTCTGCCTTTTCCACCAATAAGAATGCTTGAAGTGTAATGGTCACGGGCTCTCAGTCTCGTGTGTGAAGTGGCACTGAACTTGGTTTGGTGAAGGTGTTGAACTTGAACTTGAACTTTGGCACTTCAGCACTTGAACTTGCACAGCAATGTCGGCACTTCAATGGGATCTTCAGCAACTCCAGCACTTTGGCACTTGAACTTGAACTCCAATAAACTTGAATTTGGCACTTGAACTCCAGTAAACCTCAGCAGTCATGGTTCGTCAACTTCGGCAACCCTAAACTTCCGTAAACTTGAGCATCTTGTCTTCTTGAATTTGAGAGAATGTAGGAGAATCTAAGTCTTTTGAAGGGGGTAGGTAGTCTGGAGCAGTGTTCAGGATTGAAGTCTTCAATGCCCTTCAAACGCGATTTGGCCCTTCAAAATATAAAACAACCCTTCAAAATATAAAACAACCCTTCAAAACACAACCCCAAATTGAAAATGAAGATGTCACTTGAAGTCCTTGATATAATCTGCCCACCACAAGAACCAGCAAGCGTAGGGCATTGTCACTACAAGAAGCGGAGTTAGATGGTTGATTCTTAATTTTTCACATTGTACTGGAAACATGTAGCATATAATTCATGCACAAGTTTAATATGAGTTTTGTATTTCATTTCTATATTCTTAGATTGACGTATTGGATTTGAACAAGCCCGTCAACTAAAGGGCTGAAATTTGAGAGCCCTTCAAAATGAAACTCATATGAGGGGTTCAATCTTGAACACTGGTCTGGAGGTGCAAAATTAAACCGAATCTAGGCGCAAGGGCGGGGCTCAGCTTCGGCCGTGACAGGTGTGGTTGCAGGTCAGCCGGCCACCCACACTATTCCTTGCAGTTACAGACCTGGGTGACTTTCCATTTATTCTCCCAAAGCAAGATTTCAGCTCTGAAAATTGGGTTTCATCCCAGTTACTTTACAGATATCTCTAATGTCATACACAAGTCAGTCCACTCTTCATCAATAAAAGGTACTACAAAATATGTACAATCGTATATTTACCTAATTGAATGGATCATTTAACTACTTGTCACCAAGATAATACCCCCCAAACAATTACAGTATATCCTTGCCGCGCGTGGTTCCCTTCTCACATGGGTTTTTTCTTAGTTAAATTTGAAACTTGCATCGACTTTCCCTTAGTTATTTTGAACTTACATTTGATGTCTTTGGTTCATGATGTCTTTGTAAACTTGTGCATCATACATGACACATACTTTATGCACATGATGCAAGTTTAAGGTATATTTCATGCACATTAGGCTGCACGTGTAAAGGACACCTCTTTCTATTCTAGCTTTAAGAATAAAATGTCAAAGAATCAAGGTCCTTGAGCACATCTACAATGCCAAGCATGATTACGTGGCCAGCTCTCACTAGTCAACACCTCATTGTTGCCTATCTTTAGACACACAAACTTCTCCCACCTACCACGATTCAATGGAAGAGGTGTGTCCCCAATGGAATTGTCCTAAGACCTTTATCCCTAAGTTTATTGCATTGGAACCTAAATAGGCTACTTATGACTTCTTCTTTTTATTTCTTTTTGGATACAAATGGCAATAAAGCAATGCCAAGAACAAATCAAAAAGTAAAAGGCATGTCCATTTAGAGGGGAGGTGGGCCCCTCACGCGTGTTACACCACCACATAATAATAACAAAAAACAAAACAAACAACCACCAAGGACAACCCCTCAACAACCAACCTACCAAGACCATGCCACTAAAAGTGTTTAAAATCTTTCAACTCCATTCTCAAGCTTGTCTCTATTGCCAAAAACCTCCATTGCAAAGCCTTTGCACCCATGATTGGTCGAAGACTTCAAATAAGCCAACTTTGGGACGAGGTAACCAAGTAATGTGTATGAGGATCCTAGCCCAAGCCATCTTCCCATATATGATGCACTCATCCCACATATAATTCTTGACCTTGTTGACATGCCATTGTGCTTGGTTAAAAAGACTATTTTGTTGCGTTCTATCTAAATAGTGCAAAAGGTGATGCCTAAAGAAGGTGCCAATTTGTCCATGAATGGTGCGAAAACTTTGAAAATAACCATTGAACTTGTTTTCAAAAGGCTTATCTCATGTATGGTATGGATTTGTGGGCCAACCCTTAACTACAAGCGAGAGAGTGTATTGGAGCACATAACATTACTCAGCGATGTGGGCCCTTGGAATATAATAGTTGGATGCTAGGAGCTCAGTTTATATATGAGTCTCCATGCACAACTTTCCGAGCATCCGACTGTTATATTTTGAGGACCCATTGAATGAGCACTGAGTGTTGAGTAATGTTATGCAAAGAGAGCCCGGGATGACAAAAATCATCAACATATTTCATAGCAAAGAGGGTATCCTTGTCATGGCCACTATGGAACCCAATCCCTGACCAAGTGATAATATACCATGCATGCATGACATGACCGGTGATGATGAGCCATTCCTCACTCTCCTCCAGTATAAAATTACCTCATTGCCTCATTCCATGTGATGAAACCATTTGTGTCACTGCTATAATTTGTCCACCACCTAAAGCCCTTGTTGGCGGAGAACCTTACAACGTGCTTTGATGCTTCCTTAGGGTAAATGTCACAATCCGAAGCCATACTTAGTTCAAAGGCCCACTATTGTGTAACAATGGCAGCCGTCAAGTGAGACTTAATGGATTTGCTATGCCACTAACTCTGCACAACCAAGGCACACACTATCTAGACCCATTTCCTTCAATAAACTTAAGTGCGGAGCGCATCGCATATGTACTTGGGACCTTGGACCTTGTACTAAAGGGGTTCAAAGTCGGGAATCACCCCAACTCATGGTCATGAGGACATGCCCCCAACTCCTCACAAGCTACCATTACCACTCATTAGCCTCATGACTCTTAATCAAGAGTTTGGGACATGCCCTTGCCGGTTGCTGGTTGTCGGTAGCAAACGAGCTCAAACATGGTTGTGCACGGAGGACTAGCCGCACTAACCCAAGAGTGGGGGTAGTTCCAAGACACCACCCCGTGACTTCACTACCCATCCCACTCACATAAGCTTCTAGACCTTCATACACAACCCCCACCTCACCATCAGGAATGGAATGTCCATCCCATTATGAGGCCAACTACCAATTTTGGGGTTAATGTTCGTGCAAACTTCGACGAGCCTTGTAGGCCCCGCCCCTTGCCTAATATAGACATTATTTACATTGTTGGAAAGCCCTCAAGAACAACTTTCCAACGGTAGTTTAATCACACAAATAGGATAAGGCCTTGATTTTAGGCATGCAAAAAAATGTTGTTATCCTTAGGAGGCAGTGTGGGCTCCTTTTGTGATAATCCCACATTTAGCCTTCGTGAGATTTAGTGTGGACCCTTAGCACCTCTTTAGCGCCATACATGTGCTTAAGCACCCTTTCATATGGGTGACTGTCATCTCATCACCTTGCGATACTTGGGCGTCACCCCAAGGTCCAACTCCCACAAGCAAAATGTTGGGTCACTCAAATTAGGGCACGACAAAAAATCAAATGATCCCCTTGGATGGGAGCAATATTTTCAACCCAATAAGTGCACACTACAATGTAGGTCCAAGGTATGAATACCGAAGTGGTGCTAATTGGGGATCGCTTTCTCACCAAATGTCATCAACACCCACTTAAGAAATGAATACCGCTCATAGTTTGAGAAACCAATCTTTGAGCTTGGGCTTGCCTTGAGTTTGAATGTAAGGTCCAAGACAAACGCCATGGTGGACACCTGATGATGCCATAGAGGTTTTCCCAGGACGAGCAAGCCCTAGGGACTTGCTTTGGAAAGAACGCATTAAACAAGCTTAATAATAATACTATTTTTATTATTATTATATACAGATTTGTGAAGGGAAAAAACCTGAGCTTTGTAATCCCTCAAAGAGGTTGAAAGTTGTTGGAAGTGTTGCTTTTAGATGCACATACCTTAAATTACACACCAATTGTGAGACCAACTTCTTTAAAACCAATGAAGTGAGGATTCCAATTCATTACTAGAAAAGGTGGTCTTAGAACACACTTCTCATTTGACACGGATGGTCATTGCAACGTGATCCCCTTTACATGTGTTGAGTCCAATCTATGAAAATTACATATTGGACTCAACACATGTATATAAAATAAGTCATGTCGCAATGACCGACATCGACATGTCTTCTTAGCCCCACATTCAAAGTACTCCAAATATACTATTTAGTGTGACTTGCTATTTGGAATTACGCAATGCTATATCTATGAACTGTACATCTTATATTTTACCAACAATTTTCTTTTCTTTTCTTTTGAGACAGGAGGCCGATAGGCCAGCGCCAAAGCATAGGAGGCAGTTGACCACCTGGCAAGTTTCTGTCAAGTAGAGAGGAGATTTCACAGCTGGGAATCGAACCGCCAACCTCTTCCTTGAGATTTGGGTATCTCTCCACCATCATCCAGTAGTTTAGGGTCGTCTCGGACCATTTACCAATAAATGTTAAATTGGTACTTTTGGACATTATAGAACATTGACAACTTTACTTGATAAAAAATTATTTCAATACTAAAAATATATAGCACTGTGTAAATCTAAATACCGTACCTTAGGGGCAGCTTCGGCACCTTGCTGCCGAATATTTAATTAAAGTTCAAAAAGTAGGTTCGGCACCTTAAAATAGTATATTCACATTTTCGGCAATTTTCTCTTTTAATTTTTAAAAATCCGGCTTAAATTCATTTTTAATTTTCTATTTAAGCTTATATCTTGTACATCTCTCTTGCATTGAATGACAAGTAAGATGTGAGTGAAGAGTTGAGAATGCTCTGTGCTTTATGCAAGTAGAGTGGAGTTGTGTTCAACAATGCATATGGGATATGTAAACTTTGAGGTGAAGCACCTAGTTAGACTTCATTTTTATAACACGCATAACTTTTGCATAGAGTCTTCAAATGACATAAAATTTGTTGGAGGTGAAAGATTACTTGATTTCTAAACTTTTCTTAGACCCACAAAATTCCAAAAAAGTTGATCTTCTATGCACAAATGAGCTCCGAAAAACTGTTATGAACGCATTTTAATTTTTTGATCTTTACACGGCTGCAATGTTTTGTCCATATCTTTTGCATAAAGACTTATTTTGACACAAAACGTGTTGGAGGTGGAAGAAAGATTGATTTCTCAACTTTTGTTAGTTGGACAAAATTCTATAAAACTTCATCTTCTATGCTCAATTGGACTCCAAAAATTTGTGTACAACACATTTGAAAAGCCTCACCTAGAGTCTTGCTACTTCTTAACCCATATTCTTTGTGGACTAATGTAAGTGAGCTTGATTACAAAATGAGCACCTTCTCTCCTTCAAAATTCACATATGCTTCCACTTTAAGTAAAACTCTAGTGAGAAGTAAAAAATTCTTACATTTCGGCAATTTTGAAAAATAATTAATTTTATATTCGCCAAAAAAATGGCAATAATATTCCAAAATTTTCGGCATCTATTTTTAGAATTATTTTGTGCCGAAGCTGCCCCTAAGGTACGGTAGTAAGTCACATTAAATATCATATTTGGTGTAGTGATTGGCCCCGTTGGGCTTGTCGGCTAATCCACACAAGGATAAAACTATTCGTTCCCGAAGCTAAGTTAGGTAGGGTTTTGAGTGGCCAGTGTTGTCATCGCCTCCGGGGCCGCCCAAAAAGTTCCGATTGTTTGGCTGTTTGGCTGCTTCGCTGGTAACTCCGAATTTGAAGGATGTGAATGAGTTTGTTATTCCGGGTGCAAAGCACATGCCACGGAACCCGCTAATGCCCCCTCCACGTGCTGGGCATGAGGAGCTTCAACCTCGTGACTCGTGCCACTGCCAATGTACGTGTGTCATTTCTCCGTTTGCTCTCTCGCCGGCGTTTTTTCTGTCCAGAGTTTGTCTGCAAAATTGACGGTGAAGAATTGGTGGGCCGGCCGAATTGGTGGATTTCCGGGGTTTCATGGACCTCCCACTCCGGCATCATATATAATATATATGCACAATGACATGAAATGAAATGAAATAGGTTTTGAACCGTGGGAAGCCAAAAGGTTAATGGGACTAAAAGTACATCAAGACACAATGCAAATCATTATGTAAAAGTTTGCACGACCCTTATATGGTCGCTCTTCTTCACCCTCTGTTGTCCACGAGAGTCTCATGGGCTCTCTCAAAACGAGAAGCCACCGTGGAGCCACGTCTTGTCTTCCTCTAGGCCTCCCTACTTTGGCATGGATTTTTTTTCTTCTAATGTTTCAAGAAAAAATACATACAAGTTCCAGTTCATTTCAAGAAGTTGAGTTTTAATTTTCTACACACTACTTATTTGCAGGAGAACGATGTTCTGAAGTGATTTTGAAGCTCATAAAAGGAAACAATTTGAGGAAGACTTGATTGAGGAAGAATTTTTTTTTTTGCATGGGGTGTGTTTTGGGAATTAGTACCACACACACTATGTGGGATAATCGTTGTAAATGAAAGAAGAAGAACAAGAAGATTTGTTTTACTACATCACAATAGGATATGCTCACACAATGATCACCATCCTCACACATATATGCTTTCTATCCTACATAACACATCAATGTTATTCCGCACTATCTGTCCGCGATCCATCAACACACAAACTAGATCTACATGACCTCCTCTTCCTAACCCTAATGTTGCCACAAGCAAAACCTTCTTCAAGGTCGTTCCACCAAACTATACCACCAAGCTTGCCACCAATCTCCGTGCCGCCAAGCACCAAACCCCATAATCTCAACAAAATCTCCACCACCAACCATCAACAAGGATCTAAAGTGATTTGCATCCTTTCAAACCTCATAGGGACTCCCGAAGCTATTCAACAATAATCCTCGCACTCACTACGAGGTACAGTGCCCCTAGCGGCTCCTATACCTACCCTTGACTCAAGAATATTTCCAAATCATCCATGTGGTCCCACCAGATGCCATCGAACTAGTCAGTAATTTCTACACAAAATCAACGACCTCCTTCCGAGGTGCACACTTTACAACAAAAACATCCATTCAAATCAGCCATGGAACCATCCAAAAAGACACCTTGAGCCCATACTTATTTCATCGTCTTCTTAAAACCCCTACTTAGATGATTAGAGAAAGATCAACTAGGATATCATTTCAGCACCTCACCAAATAGTATCATAACCACAGCCTATGCCGACGACCTAGCCATTCTCACTAACAACATAAAACACGTACAACCCCAACTCAACAAACTAAGACAATACTATGATTGGGCACATATGGAACTAGGCATAAACAAATGTGCAGTCACAAGATGTCCCGACAAGTTAAAACTACAACCCCTTTCATTTACCACATACCTAAAAGCCCAAAACATTAACTATAGACAACACCAACTTCCCATCCTCTCACAAAAACAAACCATACAAATACCTAGGAATACGACTAGTCCCATCCCTAAAATGGGCCATACATAAAGAAATCACAATTGCAAAAAAAACCAAAAAAAACAAAGCACGGCCTTACTACTATTGCCCGCATCACTACAACAAAAGTTAAAGATCCTTAACACAATCATTTGCCTTGGCACCAAATATGCCTTTTATGTCGCCCCCCATTGTGTCCTAGACATGAAGAAACTGGATAAACTCCTCATCAAACTCACAAAATCCATGTGTAACATTCCAAAAGACATCCTAACATCCTTGCCCAACTACCATGCAAAACATTCGGCATCGAAACATTCTTCCTACTTCCAAAATATGTCACTACACTTAGCGAACAACTCACACAAACACTCAATGACCCATGCCCATTAAGCCAGATATACCAAGGAATTTACAACCGACAAATATGGTGGAGTTGAATAGTTGAACACCTCCCACAATTAAAATACCAAGCGTGCTCTAGATCACCAACCACTACATCCCTATACATACTAAAAAAAACTTCAACATCCATCTAGACTTCATAGACACCACCTTTCCTCTCAACAACTCTATGATATCGGAAGAATGGTACAAAAGCCCATATTGCCCTACTCTCACCCCACAACAAGGATCCAATACGGAGATCTTTCTTAAAAAACTTTCCTCTTTCAACATATCACCCTAGCCCAAATCCAAGATCGCACCAACACACCCATACTCACCATTAAAGAATTCCAGATAAATACCATACCAAATCTAGAATATTGAAAAATGTATTTTTACAAGCCACTACCGTCTTCCCTCTGTTTGGAGGGAAGCTAGCATGTGAGCGGTGAGCAATGAGTGGTAACATGTGAGTAGTGAGCAATAACATGAGATATAAGTATCCATTTTAAGAATATCTTCCATAAAATTTAAATAGTTTGGCTAGAAGTGGAATGCAAGGGGACATTTGACATTTGAAAAATAAACCCTATTACCGTGGAATTCATGCTCTACATTTTGTCAACTAGCTTTTGTAGATCTAGAAATAAGTTTCAATATATTATTGTAGCTTGAATGTTAGTAAATGGAACTTGAAAATAGCTACAATAACCTACATATATTGAAAGTTCATAAAATTTATATATCAACCATGCACTATTATCACATCTTGATCATATATTATTAATTATTAGTGCTCGACAATAGTTGCAACCCTATATCATTTGGGTATGATGCGCATGACCTTGTTGTAGTTCAAAGTTACAATTGCATATATGAAGGTGTTCGCCATCATGTAGTCAACCTTGCATATAGATACATGGATACATGATACACATATGTGTTTGTAGTATAACCCATTGGCATTTCTTCCCCACTGTGGCATACATTGTAAGTGTTCTATTCTCCCATTTGTTACTATGCTTTGGAGTATGTGCATGTGGATTGTGCCAAGTTTTGGAGTCGGGGCCCGACTCAAAGAGGTGAATGTCTAGCCCCTAGCCAAATTCTCATGTGAAAACCAAGAAAGAAAGTAATATTGTTGTTTTTCCTAGACATTGATGTGAATGGGAGCTCGCTATTCCTTGTGTTGAAATTTTTTAACCAATATAGGGTTACTTCCTTCCTTTCAGAGGATGGACGCTATAACTTACAATCCGATTTTAGGAGGGGTTATCCCAGGCCTCATAAAATTAGGCATTCGCATAAATTAAATATATTAGCTTAATTTATGCGCATTGTGCATCCGAGGCGCATAAAATAAGCGTTTTTCAAGAAATGACTGGAAAATGCTAGGAATTGGACAACTGGAGTGTGTTTTGCATGGCGTTGTGTGTGGCATGTTTTATTGTGTTGACACGCTCCCATCTATATGGCGGGTGGAAGGCGGAGATGTAGACCAATGCCCGGGAAGTTTTTGGGCATAGTTGGTCAAGATCCTAGTGATTCTAAATCCAACCAGTTACATGTGGACATCTTCCGGTTTTGCTCTATTCATTTGGAATATATTCTATAGATTCCTCTAAAATTATTGGTAACTCTCCTGAAGTTTCCAACTTCAACCAACTATTTCTCAAAACTCAACCAGTTCATCTGTGACTAACCACCGGTTCTCCCCGAGCAGTGACGTAGACGACCAACCCTAAACCCTAAATTGCACGTCGGATTGCATAGCCTCTTGGCATTTTTGAATTTTTTTCTTAATTTATGCGCGCCGCTCAAATTATTTTATGCGTTTTAGGCGTCTATTTATAGAACGCCTAATTTAATGAGGCCTGGGTTATCCTCCTATGGTAGGTCCATCAAAGTTTGTTTGTTGTCTAACTTCCTTTATTCAAAACTAAATAAGTGAGATATTTTAAGGTTGTCTGGTGTATGTGTTTCATGAGGTTTTTATCTCTTGTGGGGGATTATATTTTGAAGTTTTCTAATGCTTTTATCGAATGCTTGTGGATAGCACCTCGTACTCTGGCTGTGATGGTGATGAGTGGGTCAACATTCCACCCGGTGGCTTTGAGTGTGTGGATTAATGGATTGCATTTGTTGGTTTTGTGAACACCAACTAGCACTTAATAGTACAAGTTTGGAAACATGCAAAAGCGGTCATGTTACGTACAGTTGACAATGGGCATCTGTGGGGTAATGAAGTTGAGACTAGCCACTCAAAATGCTGCATGAACTGTGAAGGCGCGTCAACTACAACTCTATGGGCAACGACAAATTATTGCCGAAAGGCTATCTAACGACCCATGATTATGAAGGCCTTTAAGTTGGTAATCATATCCAGAGGCGATGCACCTACTGGCAAATTATGTACATTGGATCAGAGACCGAGACATCCACATCCAAAGGCTTCACACCTTTTAGTTTTGAAGAAGTACAACTTTCATCGCGACTAACTAACGGCACGAGGGTTGTTAGTACGTAAGATTTTAGTACGGAAGAGAGAGGATTCCAACGCACCAACGTGCGTCTCTTTTGAATTTCGTATCCAAAAGTTATAAGGGTTCAAAGTTTTATTTGAGATGGCCCAAAACCGACACACGAGCCTGCTTAAGGTGGTGGGCATCCTCATAATCAATGTGTATTTACTTTGTAACATTCTGGGGTGTTGATTTTTGGATGGGGTGTTGGTTTTAGCACCATCTACTCAATCCAAAAGTTTATGTGAACGTAAGTCTTTATTTGTCACGTGCTACAAGAGTTCTAGACATTGAGGTAGATGTGTCTTCAATGGTTTCTTTTCTTGATTACCCCAATCATGGTATGACAATAAACACACAATCACTATCAATTAGCAAAACCATATTGAGGTTGTAACCATTATCCTCATAATTCGTGGAGCTCTTATGAAAATCTTATATCTATTATCAAAGTGAAGATTCGATTCATTTCTCTTGAATGATCATATAGGTCCCCAAGTTATGTTGACTACTAAACCTAAAATGACTAACAAAGTTTAAGCATGTCCACTGTCTTTTGAACACACTTCTTTTAGTGTTTGTTCTTAGATCTACACCACTCAAATATGATTGTCCTTTTTTTTAATATAAGTAACTGAAATAGGCTTGCTTGCCTCACTAGCATACGTGTCTCATACATATAGCACATGTTTTGTGCAACTATCTTTTTGCAAATCTATCACGCAGTAGTAAATTTGAAATGCTTTAGTTACACATGATGTGTGCTTGAGACTCTTACGTTGGAAATGAGAAGGGAACACACTTAAAGCTTTAAACCGTTGGTGACCATCATAACTTGAAATATTTAACTTACTTTCTATGACCGGCTACATTATATTTCAGCGACAATTGCAACTTGGCAATGTTGTTGATGAATTTTATAATTTGCTAAGTATAAACATGATCTTAAAACCTAAAATCGTTACATAAGTTTGTTTCATGCATAACATGTTTGACATGGATTACTATTACATTGAGCTACATGGTTAGCCTCATCTTCATCTTGCAAGTGGCATGAATTTCACTCTCCATTGAATCATGATAGTGTTGGTCGACCCAATCAATATTGTGGGTGGGGGTTTCATGTTGATTGGTCATCCCAAAAGGTGTCGATATTCATGGGCTTGACAAACCTAGTAGGGGAGGGACAATAAGCGATCAAATTGCCCGAGATATGGTTGTTGAAAAGAGTCCACCTCGTCATTGAGGGAGGTGCTTGTGGGAAAATAGTCTCTATAGATCATGCTAGTGTTAGCAAACATAAGTGTGATCCTTGCTTTCAGCCAAATGTCTCATTGATCATAGATGGAGAAGGTTAAATCCCCTGTAGTAACGCATAGTTGGCTCGCGCATGGCCACCGAGGCACGCGGGCCCCGCGGCGGTGCTTGGCCCATTTTACCCCCAGGGTAACAAATACGGTTGTAACTCGCTGACGCCCGGGACATTGCGTAGTATCCCGAACCCGAGTTGCTGGAACACTAATGTGTGTGGGCATGGCTGGGCATGGCCGCTTGACTACAAATCCCATATTGAGTGCACTTCACCTTCATGGTCTAAAATCCAATATATATATATGTGCACTTCCAATTAGTAAATAAGCAATTGATTGGGATTTCATTCCGGAAGTGAAACCATCAATGAAGCACGTAATTAACTTCAAGGTCAAAAACATTACAGAATCCTCATTAACATTGAGTTTATAATTTTTGTGACTTACCATTTGAAATTGTTTTTGTCATTCTAAAATGACACTTAAATTAGTGTGCTGATTTAATATGAATATTTTATGATATTCTAGGTAATGCCGTCTACTTTCACAAGTATTCATTAATATCCAATTTATAAAAAAATAATAGAATTAAAATATGTTTGTAAAAAATAAATTGTTAGAAATTAACTTGTGTTTCTTAAACACATCTAGATTACAAAATTCACACCACCAAAAACCCCGTGCTTTTGGACAAACACAAACAACAAGACACCGTCAACCATATTCAAAGTCAAATGTGACGTTGGAAGAATCTACTTAGCATTGTCACATGGCATGTATCCAAACATATTCATGGGCCCCACGACACCTCTCAACAAGGGTTGAATTATGCTATATTGTTATGGGGTGGTGTCCTTACAAGCCAAACATACATTGACTTGAATTAAACAAGTAATGTTGTCCCAATATCATCATGCAAAGTAAGTAAGTTATTGGGTACGGATATCATACTCGCATCAAACATGTTGATATTTTTTAAAATTTTAAAACAATGCCTGCAAGCATGACATACGTAGCATCCCTTCATACATACTACCTTTCAAAATGCACTTCTTGTAATCCTTAAGTTAAACCACTTAAGTACAACACTAAATATTGTATTAGTGTCACTTACTATTTGAAATTACGCAATGCTACAAAACTAATAACTATTCATTGTAAATCTCATTTTTTGCCAACCAAGGTCAAATTGGTTGTTTGGACATTATAGAACATTCACATCTGTACTAGGTAAAAAATCACATTAGTAGTAAAAACATTTGCATACCAATTTGTAACTCCAAATAGTAAGCGACGCTAAATACGATATTTAGTGTATTGTCGCAACCCATTTGGGTCGATTTTTAACACTAGATGTGGGTAAGTTAGATGTCACCCATCTTGAAGGTCCCATTGATTCCTTCAAAGTAAAAAAGCTCACCCGCTTGCATCTTTCTTTAGAAATGCTCGAGTAGGTAGGTATCTAACTTAAGAGTAAGAGTACTTTATGCCTTACGGTAACATTGGAGGAATGAAATTTACAACTCCCCTTCCATTTAAATAAGTTTGAGGGGGTTGTGGCGGCCTAGGTGACATCGAAGAGGCGGTCCACTCACATGAAGAGACTTATTTGGCTCACGTCCATGTTTGATGGAGCAGTGTGGACCACAGAGCTGTTAAATTATGCTAAGTTAGCCCTTACAGGCCTTCATTGTTTGTGATGTGATGCTTACATAACATTATTCAGATCCATAACAATATTCTATGGTACTAACAATATTCCAAGGAATAATCCCCATTTCAGACTGAATGTGAGGAATATTCCATGGGATATTGCCAGTCCCACATAACACTGTTATGAATCTGAATAATGTTATGTAAAGACATGACCTTGTGATAGCATACCAAAAAGCACATCCACCATAAGCTCTAATTCCTTTGAGACAAGTGTCCGGGGAGATGTTTCGGCATAAATCGGTCAAAATCCTAGTGTTCCCAAGTTGAACCGGTGACATGTTGTGGTCTTTCAGTTTTCCTTTACTAATTTGGAGTATATTCCATAGATTCCTCTAAAATGAACAATAATTCTTCTTAAGTTTTGAACTTCAACTGGTTATTTCTCAAACTCAACGGGTTTATATGTACCTAGCGGATGATTCTCCCTGCTGATTGCTTCAAGAGGCTCTCTCATCACAACATCTCTTCCACCATATATTTATATATCCATGGTTGTCTATGCATAGCATTGTTCAAATTCATAATATTGATATGTGGGACTGACAATATTCCACTGAATATTCCCAAATATTTCACACATTCATACTGAATGTGGGAAATATCCAGGGGTATTATGTGGAATATTGTCAGTCCCACATAACATTGTTATGGATTTAAATAATGTTCAGTGAAACTTACATTACTCAACAAAAAAATTGGTGTTCCCTTAACACTACTTAGTTCATGAGTTGTGTTCAACTGCCCTGACTTCATATTTATTTTGAAGCAATGGGATTCTGGCATGTGGAATTTTTATTCTTGAATCTACTGTTGGGCCCATGAACACAACTCATCAACTGAGCGATGTCATGACATTAGAGGATGACTTACAATTGTTTCTGAATAGGTATAGTCTGAATCACATTCCTATTGGAATCACATTTAGTTTTCATAAAGAACAACACATCATGTATAAGGTTCTCCTAATCGCTCCCCACAACTAGCTCTACCAAAATTTCAATCGACCTATCTTATCCAACCTTGGACCATGATTGCAATGGTTGCTCATATGTCAACATTGATGTGCCCTAATAATGTTTGATAATTTTGGAGATCATTCCATTAGTCATGGCTTTTGATGTGTTGACATACCCATTCTACAACATTGAGAAATGGACGATTGTATGTGATGGCAAATGGAAGTAGATTTGTCCATCATCTTCAAAAGCTTGTTGTATTTCACAAGTTATGTGAAATGGGACATTCTCCATGAGGATGAACCTTTGTCTATCAAGGCTAGTAATGACCTTGGTCTGAATGAATTTGTTTGTATTGTAGGCACCAAGTGTGACATCATGTGCAATGACTCTTTCACAACCAACTACAACCACCAAAGATAGATTTCGACCCCTTTGAATTGGACGAATTCGTTGGCATCTTTGTCCTCAATGAGCCCTTCCAAATTGACATGTCAAATGTAAATTGAAACTAACCTCATCCACATATACATCATCAACCATACTACCACCGAGCTCTAAAAACTTTTGACACTACTCTATACGCTCACTAAGACATTCTTCATTGTTGTAATCCTTTGGTTCATAGTGCATCAACTTGAGGGTAAATCCAACTTGACTTTGAATGGCTTGTGAAAGACAACTAATATATACAAGGCGTGGGAATTGAAAATGTTCATTCAACTAAGGATGGAGAGATTCTACAGTGATGTTTGGATTTGCATCAAGCCTCTATACTAACCATTGAATGTGCTCATCTTGTAAAATTGGATAGCAAACACTGCCTCTGTCGCAACCCTTGCTAGCTCCCCTTAACTATCTTGGTTATTTTTCCAATTCTAGCAAGGATTATGAGCGCTAATCCTTCGCATTCTGCCATGCGAATGGTTAGCTCCCCATACCGCGGACCTTATAGTTCATAGGAGGGGAACTTCCAGCCCCAGTGGCTAAGGGAAAATGTCTACTTGGCCCCAAGTCTTTGGAGAGAGACAAAAGGTTACTTGATGGTGGGGTAGGGGCCTTGCCTAGAGTCCTAGAGGCTTATATGGGTGAGGTGGTGTGGCCGAACCCACCCGAGGCCGAACGGCACAGCCTTCATGGGCATTGGCCCAATGTTAGGGCATATGGTCTTTGATGCTAACAATCGACCATTCCATCGTCATCTAAGTTTCACGTAGATGCCGATGGACTACTCACTTGCCCTATTTGGGCAAGTATTGAGAAAGTTATGGCTGTTCAAACCTTGGTAGTCCCGGGAGCCACTCCCAGGCCACTGCTGTACTAGGGCGTTGTCCCGGGACAACGCCCCACTCAAATTACCATATCTCCTAGCTCACACCTCCGATTGAGGTGTTCTTGAGCATTCTAGAATTGGCATGCCATTAAGCTACGCATAGCTTATGGCCGTACCCTTGTGCCTCCTAGTCTCCGTGGGTGGGAGGCATTCCCAACGCCCAGGGCCCTCACCCACACTATGATCACTTGGGCCCTCTCACCAACGGCGCCACAAGTCCCGGGTGTCACTCCGGGGGCCCCTTGTGCCCATGGTGTTTCGGGCACTCCTCATGGAGAGGTATGCGACAACCTCTATGTTTGGGCACTAATTGACCGTTTTCTTCAAAAGCTCTAGCTATACTCTTGATAGTTTCATAAGGGTGCAAGCATGGTAAACTACAGCAAAAAAATGCTCCAGTATCTTAAAACCAAAGTTTTTTTGGTCAAACGCCTAAAAATAGCTTAAAAAGTTGTTTAAATTGACTATTTGTTTCATGATGACCTCAAATGCAAAATACCAAGACGAGATCTTCAAAACTCATCATTAAAAATAATGCTCAAAAGCAAATGGTTAGATTTGGTTTTGGACATATATTTCACAATCTGAACTATTTTGAGCTTTATTTTTATTTTTTTCATATTCATTGAATTCATTATACACTTGAGGTCATCATCAATTTTTTTTTAAGAAAATCATTAGTTTGATGCTTTTTTTTTCATAGTTTGACAAACTTTTCAAAATTACTTGTTCAATATCACCACTTGCACACCTACTTGCACCGTCTTCTAAATTATGTAGACTTTTTTTGAGATTATTTTTGTCAACATAAATTGCTTGGCTTTGTAGATCAATATGTTTTTAAAATGTTTATGATTTTTTTTCACAAAATTCAAAGTTAGTGTATTGTTTTGAGTCACTTTCACTTAAACTTGTGCAAGGATCAAGAGTTGTCCACTTTGCTGTGCTTGCACCCATAAGGATAACCATAACATTCACTTGTGTCAACATAAGATAAACCCTCATTAAAAAATAGATTGCATGATTCATGAGCGAAGTGCAACATCTATGCAGTTATATCTACACAAATGACTAGGCATAGCTATTGAACTAAACCAGTTTAGAAGAAGAAACCATAACCCTAATCAAACAAAAAGCTAAATGTAACTTGTAATCGACACCAATTCTAACCCGAATCCACACAAAGCAATGCACAACAAACTCTTTCCAACTACTTCCAATCAAGAAACAAATACAGTAGAACAATTAATCACACACAACGAAAACCCTAACCAACACGGAATATACCCTTCAATTGAAATATTGTATGAGGCAATATAAAAGAGAGCAAGTCCAGACAATACAAGTATGCTTCAAAGAGTGATGCAATGACAATGGCAATAACATTTACAACAATAGCATAAACACAACTTGTGAAGAAGGTATTAGAATTTGTGAAGAAATACATTATGTGAGACCTATGGTGGTAACCCGGGTTACCACCGTAACCCAGGTATGCGCGGATTACGATAGATGCCTCAAAATTGGTCCAAATCATAAGAAAAGGGGCTCAGATTGTTGGGCTCGTCAAGCTCTATTCGCCCTCAGAATGACAACAATTTTTGAGACTTCGGTTTTTGAGACTCCGCCGTACTGGAAGAGGGCAAACTTTGACCACTGCGACATTGCCAACAAACACAAGAGCAAATACACACACAAATCCCAAAAGAGGCAATGATGAACCCCATCCCACATCCATGTTGTTGAGACTACATTATTCGCAAAGTGCAAACCAAATGTTGGTCCTATTTTGGGCGCCCTCTAGGAAATTTATTACTATTATTTTAATAGCGTTTACGCACTTTTTAAATTCAGTAACCTGCCCTCTGGAAAACCAATTAATTAATTGCGTTCATGCACTTTATAAATCCGGTAACCTAGGCTACCGCCATAGGTTTCATGTATATACACTAACTGTGTTTATGCTATAGCAATATCATAACTTGTGATGAAAGAGAGTGCAAAGAATTTGATGCAATTCCATATAAGGTGTAGCAGTAAGAAAACAAAACAAACTATCACTTTTGTTGAGTAGCGCAAAAGAGGTCTTGAGGCACGGAATCATTACAAAATCTCATAAGAGGAACCCGAGCATGCTAGAGAATTGGATCAACACACTAAAGAACTAGAGAACTGTATCACTTCTAGGAACTAGAGAGTTGTATGTGGGCACACATAGCCACTTCCAAGTCCGATTCTAATGTCAGACCTAGTACGAAGACAATGTTTGGAGGTTCTCACCAACAACCAAATGTTGCGAAACATTCGTGATTAAAATTGCGTAAAGTTGATCCAACTTCACGAATCTTCCAAACCAATTTCATAAATCTTTCAAACCAAACGGTTCTCATATTTTAAAATCAAATATTGGTAGATTGGGTTTAAGGAATTTGGAGTTTAAAATTGCGTAAAGTTAAAATTAATCAAAATTCAATTTAATGTTGCAATAATTAATGGATCAACTTCACGAATTTATCAAATTTAATGGATCAACTTCACGAATTTGGGAAATGGCCACTAAGAGCATTGCCACCAGTAGTGAACTGAACTGCAAAACGGATGTAGAGTAGTTCAGTTTAGTTTGGAATTGCCCCACCCATCTGAAAATTGGATGAACTGAACACTGAGGACATCCTTAGTGCAGTGACTGTCCTGCAAAATGGAGCAAATTTTCAGTGCACCAAGCTGACTTGAACTCCGATGAATCGAGAATAAGACAAGAGTATTATACTCCAAGACTTACTTCCTAATAAAATTTGTATTGGGTTTGAGGGTGCTCGTTGAAGTCGGACTCAAAAGTGAGTTTATGGGTGGGGCATATGCCTCCTACCCAAACTGAACCTAGATGAATCTCTGTTTTGTGTTTAAACTTTTGTAGTTCAGCTTCATTCATGGGTGGTGATGCTCTAAGTCATCTCTTTAAGGGGGCAACATAATGATTTTAACAATTTCACTTACATATAGATCACAAGAGGCACACATCGGTTCCTTCTCTTTACTTAATACATATTAGAATCTATCATTCAATAAACACAATCTCGTTGGATAAGGCACCACAAAGGTGTTGAAATTTTGCACAAGCCAAAATGGGTTGGGTAGGCAAGGTGGAAGATTCTCTCTCTAAGTGATCACATAGGCCCTCCCAATTGAACCTATAATAGTGATTACATGGTTCACGGATATTTTGTTCTAACCCTGGTAGAATCGGGCATTCTTTACCAACCCGTTTTTTCCTTTGGTTTTTCGGTTACCTTACTAGTACCGCCTCCCTAGTAGCACTACACTGTTTTTTTGCATTTAGTGTTGTCAACAGTAATTACGAACCACAACACTAAATGCCAGTGAAGCCCTTAATGTTTACATCTCCACAATTAGTGTTATAATATTTTTATGTTTTGTGTTTTGTTGCCGCATGGTTGCACCACCACCATCTCTACCACCACTACTTGAACACTATTTGTCAAGTGTTTGGTAGATAATGTTGCAGGTAAATGAATAGTAACAACATTAAATGCCACACAACACTAAATGCAAAAAACAGTGTACCTTGTTGCCCTTTGTCCCACCCCGATAGATAATGTCAGTGCAATTACCTTACCGGTAGTTGGCATCATCCATTGATCACATTACCGGTAGAGCAACTACCATGAATGATCTCAGGGTTGTCTTAATATGGTTGCTCTCTCCTACACCTACCCGGTTGGGTCATGTACTACCAATATTTCACTCTTAGTCATCCTTAATGGGGATTTAGGTTGCTACCTGGTAGTAGAATCCCTTCACATCATAATCGTGTTGTTACATTCTCCACTAGCAAACTCTACATGCTCTCTTCTCTACAACCATTCCCATTCCCATTCCCTTAAGGACCAAATGAAAATCAACAATACATACCCCTTTCTCTAGAATTGAGGGTCCACCCTTCAACCAAAGGTCTCCCTGCCTATACTTGTAGAACGTGTTATTACCATAACTATTCCTCTTGAACATCCTTATAATGATATCCAAGGCTCCGATTTAGTGTAGGAAACCCACTAGAGATTAATTATCCACAAACCTATGGGGGGTTCATGTTTTTACTAGACCCTTTTTACATCCGTATTGTTGGTGGGGGCCCAAATGAAAAGGTGGGTGTCTAGCCGGCCATGGACAGACACCTACCTCTTTGAGTTGGACCCCTACCACTTTTATCCAAGGTGAAATTACAACCAATCCTATTAGAGCAGATAGATTTCAATTTTTGAAATGTTCGACCCCGAAATTAGTATCAAAAGTCCCAAATTAGTCTAGAGGGACCCACTCGAGATGAAGAAGCCACAAACCTATGGAGATCATGTTTTTACTAGACCCCTAAGTTACCTTGGTAACAATGGTAGGGGCTTAACTCAAAGAGGTGGGCGTCTAGCCCTAGCCCTCAAATAGAGGCATATGAGGCGTCCAATTAAGATAAACGAGCTTGATTAGGCCTACTTACGGATTGTGGAATTTTTTATAAAAAGGGAAAAAAGAAAATTTAAATATTTTAAATATTTTTATAGTGAACAGATGAGCATGAGGTGCTATGGCAAGCAACATGCTTTCTAGAAGTGGTTGTCAGTTGGAAACAACAAGAAGAACAATGATCATGAATCATGATCCTCCTTGATTCATGGCAAGCAACTACACAACTACACAACTACACATGTATATTATAGTGTATATGAGTCCACTGTGCCAACAACATTAACAACATCAATACACTATTAGTCCTATTAGTGTGGAAATATTTAGCGTTGGCCACACTAATTGTCTAGTCAAGGTGAAAAATAACATGGGTCCAAGACCCCGGGTATTCCCCCTAAGTCTTCATGCAGACTTCCAACCAACACATTCAATACAGTTATAGGACAAAAGTAGCACAAAATAAAACAACCATCCACATTATTATTTTAAGAAAAAAATCAATGTGACCCACACTAAATTTTTTGGTAGACAATCAACGTGAATAAAATTAATTGCTTTTCTAGAAAATTTAATGTGGGTAATTTTATTTTTATTTTGTGCTACTTTTGTTGTATAACTAACATTCAATATGTTGGTCGGATGTTTGCAAAAAAACTTTTAGGGAAAGACCTGGTGTCTTGGACCCACGTTATTTTCACCTTGACTAGAAAATTAGGATAGCCCATGCTAATTTTCCACCCACACTAATAGGGTCTATTTAGTGCATGTGTAGCTTACTTAGGACCACTTCATACACGAGCCAAGAGCCATGACCATGAAATTGTGAGAGCCCAAAAGAAAGTGTCCAAAGGCCGTCCCAAGACGCCTCCAAAATCATATAGTGTGGTCACAAACCCTCAAGTGTAGTGTAAAGTCATATGTGACCGGTCCCTCAATCAAATGCTATTTCAATGAATTTCTATTCATGCAGGTCCTCACGCATGATAAAATAGAATAAATCAATGGTTGTGAGCGTTCGGAGTGCCATGGTCTCCTGGTTTTGTGTTAGGACTACCTCTAAGAGGTGGTTTTTAAAAATATTCCAAGTGACCATGAAACATGATCCATTCAATGCCATGTAGGAATCCATGTAGACTTTACATCCATCTTGCATTCACATACTCCGTTGGTCCCTCAAGGGTAGTGTGAAGCGAAATGGGACCGGCTCCGCCTTTTCCACCAATGAGAGTGCTTGAAGTGTAATGGTCACGGGCTCCTAGTCTCGTGTGTGAAGTGGCCCTTAGATGCCACAGTGACCCCAAACATGTCAGGTGAAGGCAGTGTGACTGAAAGTCCGAGACTCTGATGCTTTTCGAGGAGTCTTGTGTGTTTCCACTTTCCAGTTGCATAAAAGACTCTTGCAACCAACCTTTTCAAAATCATCTGGGCCCCGCCCCCCCTTTCGCTTCCTGCTTCGGATCCAACTAATTGGCGGCAGCAACAAGCACCATCACAACAATACCACCTTAGCCCTATACTTAACTTATAATACTTACACTACTTAGAAAATGCTAAGTTCAAGTCGGAGTCCTCAAACCCAGCGGAATCAACTTATGTCACAAACTTGGGGTTTTGAATTGATTGGGGAGTGCCACTTTGCAGGGAGGTTGAGTTGGAATGTTTGTTGGATTCCGAGCCGCCAGACTCCAGAGCTGTCTAGATCGATCGATTGATATACGGCGGATCGGGCCCTCTTGCTATACTTACATATATACGTGACTATGAGTTTCAGACTTAGCATGTCATCGGTCTGAATGGATCTTTTTGCAGCAGGCATGAGTCGTGCAGACTGTAGATAGCTCGGATGGGAGCATGGCGTTAGGATAAGCGAAGTCCATCTGGTATCCCTTTTTGTCGACATCAATCTAGTCACCCTGGGGCCTGTAGCTAAGAAGAACAGATTAGCACTAACTCCGTCCAGTGACTTGCAAATCCTCCTTGCAAACTCCTTCTGTCATCGAGGCAGAGAATTTATCCTGAAATCCTTTTTTTTGCAACCAGATCCCATGCACGGGCGGGGTGGTGCACGTAAGATGCATCCTGGCTACATAAATGCCCAAGTTGGGGCGAAACTAGTTCTGGGGTTTTCATCTGGAGGTTGGTTTGAGATGATGTAGACGTGGTGGGAGCATGAATTTCTTTACTTAGTGGGTTAAGTTGGTTGAGCCTGAATTGAAGAGCAAGCAAAGAGCAAGGAAAGACCAGGCTAAGATAGGAGGTTGAAAGGTTTAACTAAGTCACGACTCACGGTCTATGGAAGCATCTGATTTTCCCCCAAATAGTAGAAGAATTGTTGCTCAATTCTGTCTGCAATATCTTGTAATTGAGTTGTCGTTGGTGGACGTCTGGCCAACGAAGGCATGGCGATGTCAATGAGTGTATCTAGCTTTCTGTACAAAATGAGGACGAGGATGGGGATATGAGCAAGGTCGTGAAATAGGCCAGTTGCGTCTCGGTGTATATTAAGAGCGAGAGAGAATTAGTCTGGCTTCAATTGTGTTGTTCAACCAAATTGGGAGTCACGGGAAATTAATTAAGCGAGGCTTTTGTCTGTGTCAATCTCCGTCATCTACAACAGCTACCACTCTTCAATCGATATACCCGAGCTGTTGTGATCTGTGGAGATGGTAAAGTTATCTCGAAAAAAAATTTCCCTTTGCATAAATATTTTCTCATCTAACATCTGCCACTGGAGTCAGGGCTTTGCAAGAACAGAAAATTGCGGTGAATGGGTTTTCTAGTGGGTTGAGAAGGCCATGGGGATGGAGAGGTAAAATGTTTCTGGGGAGTCTGTTTGTTTTGTGGCTTGAATGTTGAAAGTAAAACGCTTGCTTTCTAAATCCATGGGTTAGTAGTAGCAACGTAATTGAAAGTTGTGGATTCCAATTTTAGTGCAATGCACGCTCTGAATGCTTGGGGTCTATGTGTTGTTTGTGGTTATTGCAGGAAGAAGGGGCGGAGTCGGTGCTTGTCGGAGATGGTTCGGTGGATTACCAAGGTCGGCCTGCTAACCGACGCAAGACGGGGGGTTGGCGAAGCACGCCTTACATTTTTTGTAAATTATATTCTACACTTCAAACCCCATCTTTCCAGTGATTGAATCTATCGATAAATCTGTCTGAATCTTTTGTGAAATGATGCGCTGTCTGCCTGCCTCTAATTCGCAACTGGGTACCTACTCAGAATCTCGATTTGGGGGAAATAAATTACGCAGTAGACTGTAACAACCACAACAAGGGATTGACTTTGCTGTGCACAGCATTTCGACTTTGCACAGTAGCCTGTGTCTGATTGTTTTCGAAATTTCTTTGAGACGTCAAGTTTGGGGCATTGATCTGAGAAATTTCTTTCCGCGAGATATTTAATTTGGCGCAAGAAGAAGAAGGGCAAGGTTAACGGGTAGGTCATGTTCTTGTGCAAGAATGAAGGATTAACAATTTCATCCATGTCCCTGTGCGAGAAAGGGCTATTAAATTAAGTGCGAAATAGTATGTGGTAGACAATGGGTAGGTAGACGGGGATGTTGACACAGAAGCTAGCAAGCAACCTTCGCATCCTGAAAAGGAGATCAGTTATTAATTCAAGGAAAACTTGAGCAAAGAAATCATCTCAGTGGCTTTGCTTCTTCGCAGTACAAAAGTCACCGGAATAATCACGCAGATTCAGCCAGCTTCACAGCAGACTGTGCCTGTGAATGCTTGGAAAATTGTCTTTGGCGCATTGGTCTGAGAGGTTTCTGGACACAACTTTAGTTGGCGGAGAAGTACAAAGTCACCAGAGAGTCTTTGTGCAAGGATTTATTTAAATAAAATAAACTCCCGGTTGGACCTGTGGAATGGGCTAGAGTGGGAGATAGTCTGTGGTAGAGAGTGGCGACATGCGTCGATGTTCCCATTCTCAAAGCTTAATTTTCATTCAAGGAAAACTAGAGCAAAGAATCACGTCTCAGTGGCTGCCAGAAGGTCGATTGTGCACGAAGCAACAAAATTCTTAGAATCCGAGTTTGCCCTCAGATAATGATGAGCGGCACCAAAAACGTCATTTTGAGATCCCAAGAATTGAATTCAGATCCTTGAGTTTCTAAGACTGGGTTGTTGTCGTTGTTTTTTCTTTTCTTTTAGCAAAGCTTGCATAGAAATCGCACTCAGCTTAGCTTTGTATTTGCAAAGGTGGAGTCGATGCTTGGGCATGTCAGGGATAGGAGTAGCACTGACACAATGCACAAATTTATGGAGCTCTTAACTTAGTTTAAAAAAATGTTGAGCAATAAATTTGATTTCTATGAGAATGCTCATCATCTTGGTTAGAAGAACATGAAAGATACTGTGGTGTGATTCTCAATCAGGCACATTGATCTGCTTCATTCTGGATGTTCCCTACGTTGTAGTAATGAAGGTTGAATACTTAAAAGGTGTTGAGAATGTTCTTGGGGACTTAAATGCGCAAGCGCATTGAAATTTGTTTACAAGTCCAACACCTCACATTTAGACTTGGCTATAAACTATGGTTACTTGGTTCTCATAAGGTAGATGGTCTTAAATGGTTACTTTTCCCAACTAGCCCACTTTTCCTGGGATATGAAACACACGATTAGTATGAGATAGTTAGCATATCCAAATCTAGGCTGTAGCCTCTTTCCTCATAACTTTTGGAGCTTGTAAGAATATCTTATTTATTATCAAAGTGAAGCCCAATAAATGGTCATATAGTCCCCCCCTTCAACCCCTAATTATGTAGAGTACTGGGCCTAGAATTATTATCATATTTTGAGCATGTAGTTCAATCTCTCTTAAACACATTTTTTTCCGTATCCGTTCTTGAATTTTTTCCACACCTAACCACATAGGTACACTCAGGTATAGGTCTCCAATTAAGATATGTAACCGAATTAGGCATGTCTACCTTAGTTGTAGAGCCAACTTACCTTGCAGTTCATACAATCTGCCATAATTTACACTATTGTGAAAACCTTTGTGAATGTGAGATTGATGCCTTTTAAGTGCTAGGATATTTCATGTATAACGTATAGTTTACATCCATGAGCAGACGGGCTATGTTCCATAATGGGCGAGAGTTGATGGATGTCTCAATGCTTTCACAACTCATCATCCACTCCGCTATATATATGTATATGTATATATATATGTATATATATATATATATATATATATATTGTAATATAAAATCCATGCAACAATGCAACTTTATGTAGAGGTCAGGCCAAGCGATTTTGATGATTTTGTTGACTTTGTTGATGTGTCTATTCCTATTTGGATATGAGGAGACACATTAACACTTGTATTTGTTGACTTTGGCCATGGCTTGACCACTATGTTGGACACTTGTCGCCCTACCATCAACTATACTAGGCACCCAATAAGTTACCTAGTTCGTATGTTTGTTCATAATCCATCACACCTATTGAAAGTTGGATTTCAAATTATGCACAAGGGTAGATATGTTGTCCATGAATTGTGTCATAAAACAAAGTTGCAAATTCTACAATGTGTTTTGAATTGGGCATTGATGGGTGTATGTAATTTGGGAATGTGGGATGCAGTCATGGAGTTTGCAGAGACGATGGCGTTTATAGGACTACAAATAGACCTAGTGCTTTACCTCATGGATAAGCTCAATTTTGCCAACACCAAAGCTGCTACAACTGTTACAAATTTTGCGGGCACGGCGTTCATCTGTCCCCTCATTGGAGGTTTTATTGCCGATGCCTATTTGGGCCGATTCTTGACCATCCTAGTGTTTGGGTTGATTGAACTTGTGGTAAGCTGCATTTTTTGCCCTGCATGATTTTATAGTCTATAATATTGTGAAGAACTGCACTTCCACACTTCTTCTCTAGCTTGATATTGAGTGAAGTGATTATAAATAAGAGCATATTTAGCATACTAGGGAATACTGCCTTTTTGTGAACAAGGAACAATGAATAATAAATATCTTAAGGAAATCTTTTATGAGGAATGATTTAATTACCACAAGTCCATAAGAAATGCAATGGAATCTAGATTGAATGTGGGGGGGGGGGTTGGGAGTGTTGGCAAAGGTAATCATACTATTATTAGTAAATGGCTTGCGGCTTAAATCGTGTGTGATTGTTAACAATGAGGAAGGGGGAGAGTGAAAGCAATGAAATGTAGTTTTTTTTGCAAGTCTATTTTAAATGGGGGAAATTGGAAATCCACAATCAAAATTTTTAAATCCATTCCTCTCAATAATGGGCTTACAAGTGTGCACACTACCTCATTGTACAAATGATGGCCAGTGCAGAAAACCCTGGTAAGATATTTGCAAGTTTGGTTTATTGGCTGAACTCTAGGTATAACAAAATTTGCAGGATTAATTTTTGAAGCAAGCATGAACAAAGAGCCTCCTCGCCCACATGCTATTGCCCCCTTTCAATCTTGGTTTATGCTAAATTGCAAATTTTTGACCTCCGTCTACGAAAAAATCACAATAATGCAGGTCCTACAATAAAAAAAGAAACCCCTAACCCAAAAATTCACTGATGACGCAGGGCTTGGCTCTTCTGACTGCCTCCGCATCAGCATCCTCCTTGCGCCCACCCTACTGTGCAGCTTCACCATGCCAGGCCGCAACTGACAAAGATCTAGCTGTTCTCTACTTAGGCCTCTACTTAACAGCTCTTGGGTCCGGTGGCCTGAAACCCTGCATTTCGAGTCTCGGAGCCGACCAGTTTGACGAGACGAGCCTCAAGGAGAGGCGGCTCTCGTCCGTTTACTTCAACTGGTTCTTCTTCAGTTTCGTGTTTGGTGGGCTGCTGGGTGTCACGGTGCTCGTGTACATTCAAGACAACGTGGGCAACGCGGTTGGCTATGGTGTCTGCCTGGCCCTCGTGGCCACCGGGTTGCTTATATTGACGTCCGGGTGCCGGCGCTACCGGAGACGGCTGCCTTCCGGGAGCCCGTTGACACGAATTGCGCAAGTTTTTGTTGCGTCGTTGCGGAGGGCTCGGTCACCTCTCCCAGCGGACTCTGAGAGCATGTTGTATGAGATCGATCATAAGGAAGCCGCACTTCTCGGTGTTCAAAAGATCGAGCACACCAACTACCTGAGGTAGGTTTTTATTCTTGTCTAGTCTTGATGAATTCGGATCCTGTAATAAAAGCAACGTAGACGTGCCTAAATTGAACATAGCCATAATCTGGACACCTATATTTGAGTGGTATGTGGTTAGGTGTGGATTTAAGAACGGACATCAAAAAGACATGTGTATAAACGAAACTAGACAATGTGCTCGAAACATGGTAACTATTTTAAGTGTGATAGTCCACATGATTGGGGAGACCTATATGACCACTTAATAAGCATGAGAATCTTCACTTTGATAATGAATAAGATATTCATATGTGCTCCAAACACAAGCACAATTTGGATTTGCTAATCATCTTGTTCTAATTGCATGTTTCATGTCCTATGAGAAGTGGGTGCAGATAGAAAAATATCCAAATAACACACGCCTACCTTATGCATGTGTTATTTGGTTCGTTTTTCTTGTTCTCCATCTTCTATTGATTAAATTTACGTCTTCAACTTTTGTGTTGCACTAGCCAATTTATGATGAAACATCAACAACAATTAGTTTGAGAACCGTACTCCCTTGATTTGGTTATGGTTACAATCAGAAGTGCCCGTTTGTTGCATCCTTAGTTGAATACATAGGTCCTTCCAACTGCATTTACTACAATAAATATGATATTTAGTGTAGTGAATGTGGAGTGGTTAATAGAATTTGAAGACACAGTCCAATGTCTATTAAACATGTATCTTTGTGGTGTTTGTTCTTTGACCTTCACCTTGCCACACGCCAATTAAATATAGGCGTCCGATTAAGAAAAATATACGAATAACACCCGCATACCTTAGGCCCACAAGTGTACACCCAGTTTAGTGTGATGTTAAATTGACGTGCCATGTTAATAAGTTGATTGGCTTTCATAACTTGTCATCTTGTAGTAACAAGTGTCCCATGCCACCTTTTATGGTTGCTACCCAATTCTTGCAAGGTCGTTTACGTGGTTTGATGATGATTAGTGTGGGCCACATTTAATTAGATATACAATGTGCTTTCAATCAGTTTAACAATTAACCCCAAATGCCTAATAGATGTCAACATGTTTAGGGTTTGGGGTTTAGTGTTTTTTGTCCCGATTAGCATTCTTTCACTTCAAGAACTGATAAATTTACACCACCTTGGACAAATAAATAAATGTATCAATTAACAATATTTTTCTCGATGGAGCTTGAAGTGCTTGGAAACCTTAGTTTGTGGGGGATTGTTAAATCGACCACACATTGGCTAAAATGACCATAGACACACGTTGCTTGGTCACATGACCTATCGAAATTTGAAAATTTCTAGTTGTAAGTTGAAATGTAAAGAAAGAAGAATTAGAGCATAGAACTTGCACTTGTTCATGTGTGCAATGAAAAATCAAATTTTGGTAGGTCATGTGACCGCTCAACATGTCTTTGTGGTCGTTTTAACAAACTACGTGGTCGATTTAACAATCCCCTTAGTTTGTTCCTTGTTACAAATGTACTATATCAAGAAAGTACCATGAATGTTGACATGATAATTTTATTTTAGTTCACTTATGAAACTCATATTCCTTGGAACTAGGTGATTTTGATTGATCTTGGAGTTCAATTTATTTTTTGAATGGAAATGAATAGAATTTTTTTGGTGAGGATTGATGACATTGCTCCTCATTCCAATTGTATAGATAGTCTCTTAAAATCCACCTTTTGCAGTTCTTGTGTAAGTCAACTCCAAATAGGGTCTCCAATATATGTATTATGATACATTTTCAATTAGAGTTAAAGCCTCAAGCATTTAGGGTTTAACATGTATGTGCATTCCAATGTGCTATATGTAACCTATACAATGTGTACTGGTTGCTTATCCAAGTGGAGAGCGCCTCCAAGGGCTCTCCCGTGGTTATTGTATCCATGGACAGAGAAAATCATCCATCCCCTTTAGTGCCTTGTCCATGAGCAAACTACACTAACTATGGCATTTAGTGTCACTACGGTAACTTTTCAGATGGCAGTTCTTATGAATAAGTGAACACATACTGTCAAGAAAGGTGGATGAGTTCATCCATTGGCCTACCTTCTCTTGTCAGCAACTTCTGATGAAATATTGTCATGGATGATTGAAATTTGGATGAAAAATCACTTGGCAAGTTACAGTAATTGCAACACTGTAAACCCATAGTCCCCCAGAAATTTACAAAGAATGACAAATAATGTTGGGGTAACATTTAGTGTTGGTGACACTGTACCGCAGTTTACAATTAGTATTGAGCAAGACTATTAAAATTGGTGACACTAAATATCATGTTTAGTGTAGTTAAGGCCCATAAATAACTTGTGTAGGTGGATGTCTTTTAAACGCAAGTCCTCATTCACTCTCCTCTCCCCTGTTATGTAGCCCTTATTATCATACTAGCCTAGGGTAGGGCGGCACCCAATCCTAGGCTAGATCAAAATTCCCAGCTGAGAATGCATTATGTTGGAGATTCTTTTGGTAGCTACATTTACGATGAGAATTGCAAGTAAAATAGCCAATTTGTTTAGAAAAGCCAACAACCCTTGATCTAAGCTTGACTTGTTGAGGTTGGGATGCACGCATCTAGTTTCTTGTCTTGTGGACACAATAGAGTTATTTTTGAATCCAATCAGAGATTTGGTTGGAAATTGTTTCTTTTGCATGCAAAACTTTCCATATTCGATAAGTTTCAGTGCATGCTTGAAGTCGGTGTAGAGGTTTGAACGAAGAGCTTTCTATATCGGTTCCATCATTTTAGCACCTCTCTTGGCATGCATACGATTCATCAAAGTTGTTATAACATGACATTGCTTGTTTCAAACAGGTGCCTTGATCGAGCAGCTATGGTGGACGACGTGAGCACCACCACCGCCGCGGGCCATAACCAATATGTCCCAAAGAGCAGATGGAGGACATGCACCGTGACGCAGGTCGAAGAAATGAAAGCGATGATGAAGTTGATGCCGATCTGGGCGGGCACCATCATCATGAACGTGGTGCTCGCACAGCTCCAAACGTACACGATCGAGCAAGGCTCGACAATGGACCGCAAGATCAGCAAACACTTCGAGTTTCCAGCGGCCTCCATCCCCTTCTTCCCGTTGATCATGATGGCCATCCTTGTGCCGCTCTACGACCGGCTCTTCGTCCCGTTCGCCCGGCGGTTCACGGGGCTTGACCGGGGCATCACGTTCCTCCAACGCATCGCCATTGGGTTGGTCCTCTCGGTCGTGTCGATGATCATCGCGGCAGTCGTGGAGGTGAAGCGCACCAACACGGCGAAAGAGCACGGCCTCCTTGATAACTCGAGGGCCACCATCCCGATGAGCGTGTTTTGGCTCGTGCCGCAATACTTCACATTTGGGATCGCCGACATGTTCACATACATCGGAGTTCTCGAGTTTTTTTATGACCAAGCGCCTGATAGCATGCGGAGCACGAGCACGGGGCTCTCGTTTTCCACCATCGGGCTCGGCTACTTCATCAGCACTGCGGTTGTCAACATTGTCAACAAGGCCACCAGCCACGGCGGGTCACAACCGGGTTGGTTGTCCGATAGCCGGCCTTTCAACCGGAGCAAGCTGAACCTGTTCTACTGGCTCATGGCGGTATTGAGTTTCATTAATTTTTTGTACTTCATAACTGTTGCGTATTTCTACCGGTACAAGAAATTCCGACCTGATGACTATGCGAGTGACCAGCAGCATCAGCTTCGCACACGGACCGTTGCGCCAGTTCATCCAATTCAAGCCTCTGATCATCTGCCACCTCATAAGGCTGAACTTCAGCAAAAGGGAGAGCATGATGATTTCTAGCTAATGAATGTGTACAGTCAATGATCATGCCATAAGTCTGGTGCTTGTTGATGGACGCTAGAGAAATTAGATATGTTGATCTTTTTTTTGAAGCACTTGTATGATAATGTTAACCCTCTCGGAACAATTAACTTCCTACACCATATAACAAAGATATTTGACGCCCCTTTGACATTGGGGTTGGGATTAATGTCTTGAGTTTGAGCACATTTTACGGATCCAAAGCTAATGGGCTTTCAGTCTCTTTTGGCTTGTGATGGACTCTCTTTTGCTTAGTACCCTTCCCCTTTTAAACTCATGGGCACTTTACACTTGCTCAAACTATTGAACTCTCGAGGATTGGTCAAGCTCTCAATAGTTTGAGCTGTGGAGAGATTTTGGGTTTGCTGATTATACGGCGTTCCATTTTTAAAGAAATAGTTGTCAAATAATCTTCGATACTGCAATCAAACAAACTTGCCTACACAAAAGCCACGAAACTTGCCAAGAAAGCAATCCTAGTGTTCAATCCTCAGAAAGCAATACACAAAAATCTCGAACGCTATTTTATCAGACAGAGCTTCAGTTGCACACATTGCCAAGCGACACCGCGCACACTTCGCCCAAAACCACCAACGGTCGCTTTACTATCCTTCAGGAGGTTCAACCTCAGCAAAAATATCCACAGCAATTACCATATGGCACTCCATTGAATGCGACAAATAGCACAATGGCAAATGACAGAAGGATCACTACAAATCCCTTAATTTCCTAACATTTATACGCATAGCTTTTACACTACATCTGGGAAAAACTGGTGAAGCGCGCAAGCAATAGAACAGACGATGAGTCCCATCAAAGCTAGCCAGTGAAGTCGTCCTCCACGTGCATGTCGTGCTTCCGCAGACCCAGTGGCATAGCCCTGGAAGTAGAGAAAGCGTCCGACATTATAAATAGCTCCAAGAATTGCTGCGGCTATGGGGAACTGGAGACCACCAATCAGGAGAACAGCAAAGAATGAGGGCATGTACTCAAGGGAGTTCTGGTGACCTCTCTGCACACAGTTGAAGAGCTTTGCTTGCTTGTTTTCGCTTTCGATCGCGTACATTGTTGGGTAGGGTACTTTGTATAGCTTGCGGGCTTTCCCAACTTGCGCACCCATGTATAGATTGAGCAAGACATTGCCTACAAGCGCCAGGATGACCCACCCATACCCCGCGACCACCATGGCTCACAACCCTAGTCAATACCACAGAATAAAAGAAAGGATGAGTTGCAACTATGCGCCAAAATTTGCTAGACTACTTTAGCCTCAACTTAAAGCAAATACAATTCAACAGCACGCACTCACAGCTGCGCACTTCCTTCACAGAGAAACATACGAGACAATAAGCAACCGAACTTCAATTTCAAACAACCGAAATCGCCGTTGGATTTCTCTAACTGTGGTAAACAGGATTCACAGGATTTAGAGGATAATTTGTGCAGAGCAAGAAGATTAATCAAGCACTTGTACAGAGATGAACACGAGATGTTTACCTGGAATGAACTAAATAGAAGTTGCACACCGCAGCAAGAGTAGTACTTAGCAGGAGCTGGAGGAAGTGATAGCCTGAGAACTGATGAAGTGAACTGAAACCGACACGCAAACCGTAGAGAACTTTAAGTAGATGTACTGTGCAAAAAGCAAGGGGCTTTTCGGAATGACTCCAGATGTCGTAAGGTGGTGATTGATATAGGGAGGGAATCGGTGAGGCTGGAGTTGAGAGAGTGTCGGAGGAGAGGAAATTGGGTGAGCTTGGAGGCCACTCTTTTGACAGGCCTCGTCACCTTCTCCGACACCTTCCTTCCTTCTCCATCTTATAGGTTGCCGATTGAACGGCTCTTTCTGGATCCTTTCTTCCGCACCTTCCGACTGCCACTAGCTAAGATGCGCCCCAAGTCCCAAGTCCCAAGTCCCAGTCATGTTAGCAAGTCCCAACTTTTGAGGCTCAATAAACCATTAAAATATGGTTAATTATCATCAAATTTGGGTCTTGATTATTTTATGGAAAAATGTTCGTGGGAGTTGAGAGTTGGATCGAGCTTTTTGCTCTACCCAACTCTCAACACAAGTTCCAAGCCTCGCCTCCAAATAGTGTTGTCATGTAGGCATCCATGTCATACTTGGGACTTGGCACCCCATGTGGAGTGGTAAGTCCCAACTTCCATGCTCTCAACGGTTGAGATTTGACGGATTAACCTCGAGTGACTTGTGACTTTAGACTTGGGACCATGTGTGAACCAGCCCTAAGTTACGCATATTTGTAGCGTTGATATATTTGTGTGTTTGCAAATGTATCCGAAGAAGCCAGGATGAATCCCAACTAATCTTGAATTATTGTGAATGATCAAAGTCTACTTACAGTAAGCTATAAGGTCATTTAGGTCCCCTAGAAAAGTTATGTCGACCATTGAGTTGAGAATGGTGTAAGTATTTTGTCTTTTGGTGTCCATTCTTGGATCCATACCTAACCACATACTACTCAAATACAGGTATCCAATTAAGATAAGTGGGTGCAAGCAGAGTAAAGAAATTTTGGAAAAAAAAATGCTCCAGTACACTAAAACCATAATTTTTTTGGTCAAATGCCTAAAAGTAGTAGCAAAATGTTGTTTAAACTGGATTTCTTCTCACAATGCTCTCTATTGTTGTGTTAAGTTTAAATATAGAATACCAACATGAATTCTCAACACTAATTATTAAAAATATTTCTTTAAAGAGAATAGCTAAACATAGTTTGGACATAAATTTCACAACCTTAAATATTTTGAACTCATAATTTTTTCATATTCCTTGAATTCATTATAAATTTGAGGGCATCCTAAAAAGGATTGTAAAATTTTATCAATTTAATGAAATTTTATCATATTTAAAACAAATTCTAGACAATTATTTTTCAGTATCACCTACTTGTACACCACTTGCACCAACTTCTGAATATATGTTTTCCAAATGTTTTGATTTTTTCAAAAAAACTCAAAGTTAGTATATACTATTGAATCACTTTCAAGGTAGCCCACATCACTGTGCTTACCTTACATTGCCCTCTTTCCGCCAGTGTGTGGACTTAAAGAGCAAGGCCACCCCAACCTCAACCCAATCCCCAAGATCACAATATCAAATGACATAGTATCTTTTGTATAATTTTTTGAAAGTTTTAGTCATCTTCATTTTTGTAGTAATTTTTTAGTTCAATTCTGTGTCATTCTAGTTAGAAACGGTATGTTTTATAAAAAAAACAAATCATCAAATTTATTTACCAATTTTTACTTTGTAGTAGGTACCGTGTATATCTACTCATGAAAAAGAAATGATAAAATTTTGACCCATTTTGGTGATGCTTTATGTAAAAAGTAGGATTTTTTACATGTAAAGTATTCGCAGTGGTTGTTCAACTTTACAATGGAGTGACCTCCCCGTGAATCAACCAAGTCCAACTAACCGCTCACTAGGGTCATGTAATGCCAATATGGATGAGATCTATAATTTTAAGGCGAATGGAATTAAAGTTTATGTGGTGGCGGCTTGTGATTGATTATCCCCACAAGAGTTTTGACAACTATCATAGCCAAGAATTCGCATTTAGATGAGTAGTTATGGGTTAATCTAGAGATCAACTTTGTGTTGTCCTAAACTTTACCACTTCAAAATTTGTAGTAATTCCATATTCATGATTTTTTTAAATTGTATATTCCTTAGGATATGTTTCTCTCTACAAGAAAAATAATTTCCTGCTATTACTCCTCCTACATAGATGCAAACTCTCTTATTTTATCAGCTATAAATGCCTCAACCTTAGATGTGAAAGAGACAAGTGTCAAACTTCAAGGCTTTTTCCATCACATGTGTTAGAAAATGACAACTGCATGTGTGCACGGGGGGGTCACTCTATAGGATTTTTGTGCTCCACGTGCGGCGGAGGGGTATTTGTTTAGGGGCTATTTACCTCCAAGGCATGAATTAAAAGCTCCCTATAATTACTTAATTTTCTAAAATGGCCTATTTTTTTGCACCCTACCATTACTTATAATGCCCATGTCATTGCAATTTTTGGTAGTCTACATTCCTTTTAATTAAAAAAATTAATTTAAAAGTGCATGCAATGCCAAAGTGGTGGAAAAAAGCATGGCAAGAAAAGGGTATAAAGAATACCTACAAGATGTTGAGATTGCACGATGAGAGAGAGCTCGGAGCGACCAAAGATGGAAGTTGGATTGAAGGCAACGTCACCATGATCTCGCAAAAAGATCGCAAAATAAAGAAAACTGAATAGTTGGGCAAATATGGCAGGGACAACATGCAAATCACAAAAGACTCCAGCATTGAATAAAACGTGTGTGCTATGAAGAAGTGGTACTAGAAATGAACATACATGTTGGAGATGATGATGTCGGAGTAGAGAAGTCACCGAAAAAATGAGAAGCCACAGCAAAAATGAAAAATAAGAGGCCACCCAGAGAAGGGAGAGAAGCCACCGAGAGATGTCGGGAAGAGAGTTAGGGTTAGAAGCCACCAAGAGGTGTCAGGAAGAGAGTTAGGGTTAGGCTTACAATTTCATCCATTTTTGGGTAAATGATGAGTCATTTTTCATCCATCCCTCGTGAGGCATGTGTACAAAATTGATTCTACTAAACATACATCCTAGGATCCTTATTTTCAGCCCCTATATTATTTTTACAAAAAAGGAATGGCCCATATTTTATACCTGTCTATCTTACTTGTAATGGGATTGTCTACTTTTAATGGACCCTTCATTATTTGGAATTCTTTTATAAATTTTATGTCAAACGAATTTAATTCTCCCTATATTATGCCACACGTCGTTCTTAAAATGCACTAAGTGAACCCCCCGTGCATGTGTGGAAATTCATGATTGTAGGGGACTCTATGTATTAGGATCGGGAGGGGGGTGGGAAATCAGAAATTGGTTTGTCTACCACGAGTTTCTAATTAAGAAGAGTGACCACTTGACACCCACATTGGTAATTTCGGGGTCACTACACTTAAAAGTCTTGTTGCTATGGACCACAATAAATTTCTAGAGTGCGAGCTAATTCTCATAATGAAAATTAATGTGGCCCACATTAATTTGTGATTAAATTTCAAGCCATGCTCAATTTCTGGTAGAAAAATAGTATGGATCACAAAAATTGTTTTTCTAGAAAATTAATGTGGGCGATTATTTCATTTTGTGCTATTTTTTTCCTATAACTAATATTCAATGTGTTGGTCGGAAGTCTTCATGAAGACTTGGGGGAAGACCTAGGGTCTTGGACCCACAATAATTGCACCTTGACCAATAAATTAGTGTGGCCTACACCAGAGAACGGCACAACCCCCACCTGACTACACCCGGTCGCACCCGCGACCCCATTCTCAAATGGCGTACCCGCCCGAATCCACCCGTCGATGCCACTAGAAGAAATCGTGTCCATTTCAACCCTAGGCCATCGCGACTCGCACCAAGAAAATGCATAAACAATTCAATTGGTAGGCAACCGGAAGGTACCCGTGGTGTACCCATGGAAGGTGCCCCCCGATTCCCAACCGAATTGATTTGTTTATGCATTTTCTTAGTGGAAGGTGCCACCCGATTCCCAACCGAATTGATTTGTTTATGCATTTTCTTGGTGGGAGTCGCGATGGCCTAGTCACAAGGAGGGTTGAAATGGACAAGATTTCTTCTAGTGTGCCCAGCGATTGACGGCAGGCATCCGTATCCACCCGAAAATTTGTGCACAAAGCAAACGTTACTATTGCAAAATTGTATAGTGGAAAAGGGGAATCATGCATTCAAAGCTAGCTATATGCACTAAACCTTCTTCGATGCACCACCCATCCGCACCCACCCACCCACTGAGCTTAAGATGCACCCGCACCCTACCCATACCCGCGGGTACGGGTGGGTTAGGGTACGGGTACGGGTATGGGCACCCAGTGCCGTTCTCTGGCCTACACTACTTATTTCCACGTTGATTTTCAACCCACACTAAGAGGGCTATTTAGTGTAGTGTTAATTTCATAGTCACACCAGCTATAAGAAATAAAATTATGGTCCAATAAATAGTTTTTTTTTCACCTTAGGTAAAATTCATGTCCAAGAACAACAAATTTGGTTCTTGCCACTTTCATTTTATTGCACATTCGTCAACAAAAGCTCAACATAACATTATTCAGCCATGTGGGTCAGGTCCACGACCTGGGAATATGTCAATTATATTCCATTGAGTCCCTCAAATAAAATGGGAATATTCATTTACTATTTATGCATTCAAACTAAATTTGGAAATTTGGGTGGGGTTATACTCCTGACACTATGTGCAAGAATTATTGTTCATCCCATAAATATCCATAGGAAACACTATTCATTCTAGTATTATTCCGTAAAATTATTATTCATAGTAGCACTATCATTGAAAATATTGACATTATTGACAATATTCTTATTATGCACTATTCATTATTCATACCGGCGTCAATTTCTTCTTATTTTCTAAGTTTCTTCCCATGAAGGTAAGATAGTGGATGCCCATGTCATGTGCTAAATATAGAATGGAACACAACCATCTGGTTGAATAATATTATGAAATCACAATGTACGTTATTTGCTTGTGGGCCTCTCCACTTGTTCATTTGCAAACGGGTCCATACAATTGGTATTTTAGGTATTTTAAAGGCATGTTCTTCATTGTCCTCCAATGATAGTGGTTGTGATGATTGACCGACTACAGGGTTCTGATATGACGACACCCGTAGCAGTTCAAGTATCTTATTGAAATCATGGCACGTGCCTCATAAGCAACTAGATGGCATCCACTTTTGCAACATGCGTGGATAGAGGCACCTGATTGGAACAAAATACAAACCATATAGGTCATATGTTTAATGAATAATACAAATGGAGGTAGAATTATTGAAACAATACTCTGTAGTTGTTGAAACATGAATGTAGAAACATTTGAAACCAATCAATAGAAGTTGTGACATCAATGACTACTGCTCCAAGTTTAGACAACGCCTCAATAGACATTTGAATGAGAATTGGATGTTTCTCACGAGTACCCCATCAAGGCACCGAGCACTGGTATTTCTCACTAGTGTAGTTAAAATACATGTCATCATTGCCAACACATACCCCTTGCTTTCAAAACCCAATTATTTTGTTGAATGATATTTTCACATTGGCATTCTTCTTACAACAAAACAACAATATGCAAAATTTCTTTCAGTTAAATTTATTTAATATAATTTTTAAAATAAAAAAACAAACCCAAGAACGATTGGACAAGAAAAAACCCATAGAACAATCCAAAAACCAAGAACAAAACTCAAACTCAATGACAACACTTCAAGAGGCCTTGAACGCAAGCTCGCAATTTTTGAAATAAAATTTCTTTGTGGGCTTCGTCATATCTAGAGGACCATCATCTGATGAATCACCACAATCATCACAAACACCTACCTGGATTGGCACATCCTAGCACCACATACAAGAAAACTAGAATATAAGGATCTACATAAGAATACTATAAACAATGGATTTCATAATGTCAAAGAACCCCACCATGCAATCTTTTTGATATGCTAAGGATGAATCCCTTTTGTTGGAATTAACCCTTACTTCAAAATTCAAGGAAATAAAATTAGGTCCAAAAAACAATATTGGAAACCAAAATTTCCTCAAGTAGGATCTTAAGGGCGGGATCAAAAAAATGTCACGGGCACATCATTCCAAGGACAAATTTTAATGCACATAATGAAACCATTTTAGGGGAACCTCATGGCCACCTCAATCCAAGGAGCTCAGATCCCAAGAGAGAAATTCAAGCGTACAAGCAAGCATGCTCAAATAATTTTATTATTCTAAATAAATAAATAAATATAAAAAACTAAGGGGGATCAAAAACTTCCTTGAAATCATTATCTTAAATATGAGATACATATGTCAAGAAATCTTTTGAACCCCCTATGGTTGCTTATTCCAGCATAAGTGAAGGCATGGACATCCATTTAGAACCAAAAAAAACCCAAGGGGGGGGATCATAAGCTATTTTGAAATCAATATAACATCTACAAGACACATATGTCAAGAAATGTTTTGGTCCCCCCTAGCTACTCATTTCAGCCCAAGTGCAGACAACGACATCCATATACCAAAAAACAAACCTAAAGGGGGGGAATCAAAAGCTATATTGAAATTATTGTCTCATAAACGAGATACATATTTCAAGAAATGTTTTAATCCCCCCCCCCTCACTGCTCATTTAAGCCTGAGTGCAGGTAGCGACATTTTCAAAAAGACAAAAGCTAAGGGAGGGATCAAAAGCTATTTTGAAATCACTATCACGTATATGAGATTCATATTTCAAGAAATATTTTGATTCCCCTAGTTGCTCATTTCAACCTAAGTGCAGACATCGACATCCATTTATGAAAGAAAAAGAAAAAGGAAAAAAGGGAAAAAAAGAAAAGAAAAAAAAAAGCTTTAAAAATATTTTGAAAAAATTATCATGTGTATGAGTTACATATGTCAAGGGTTTTTTTCATCCCCCTTAAGTGCTCATTTAAGCATGACTACAGGCAACAACATCCATTTTTTAAAATTTCAAAAACCTAAGGAGGGGATGAAAAGCTATCTTGAAATCAGTATTTTGTATATGAGATACATATTTCAAGAAATGTTTTGATCCCCCCCCCCTCCTTGGCTACTCATTTAAGCCCAACTACATGCAACGACATCCATTTCAAAAAAAAAAACCTAAGGCGGGGGGATCACAAGCTATCTTGTAAATGAGATACATGTGTCAAGAAATGTTTGGATACCCCCCTGGCTACTAATTTAAGCCTGGGTGCAGGCATTGACATCCATTTTTAAAAACAAATTCCTAAAGAGGGGATCAAAACAGAAATTGGACATAATTTTAACAAAAATAGAAAAAATTGGTTTGGAGGATCAAAATAAATCTCCAAAAAGGTATCTCTTATATGAGATACCTTTTTCCACAAAAATTGGTCCCCGCTCAAATCCACAATTTTCCAAAAAGTTTGTAACAAATGGAAATTGAACATTTTGTGTAAAACAATTCCAAGGAAATAGTTTCGGGGGGATTGAAATAAATTATCAAAAGATATTTCATATACAAGATGCCCTTTTCCACAATTTTTTTTAATTTTAAAAAATTGATCCCCCCTAAATCCACAATTTCCTAGAATGCTCGCAGCAAATGGAATTGAACCTTTTGTGTTAAAAAAAATATCCAAAAAATTTGTTTCAAGAGGATTGAAATAGTTCCTCAAAAGGATTGAAATAGTTCCTCAAAAGGATATTTAGTTTTGGGGGAGTAGAATAATTCCTCCAAACGGTCTCTTGTATAGGAGGCACCCTTTCTTTTTTAAATCGATCCCCTAGAATCCAAAAATTCCCAGAAAGCTTGCAGCAAACGGAAGTTGGACCTTTTGTGTTGAACAAAATACCCAATAAAAAAGTTTTGGGGAGATCAATATAAATCCTCAAAATGGTATCTTGTATACGATATACCATTTTATTTTTTTCAAAAAAAATTCCACCCTAAGTAATAACTATTCTACATACAATGATTTTGATTAGCAACTTGCATGTTTTAAATGTAGGATTCCTCCCTTGTCCTCGTACAATGATGATGCTTCAACTTAGGTGCATTCAAACTAAGTCCAAAAAAAATATTGAGGGTCCACAATTATGCCCAAGTGGAGTCTCTCATATATTCAGGAAGAGCTCGCAAGAGCAGTGAGCCATAGCCAAGAATATCAAAATATGGCCAGGGTTGTAAGGACAGAAGAATCGGGGCAAAGATGAATGAATCACAGAGGCGGTTGAGTTACATTAGTGCATACAGAAGAGGGAGTCTGCTGAGAGCAGCTGGAGAGGGAGAGCCCGAGCGCAGAGAGGTTTCATGCGGCAGCAACCGATTACCAAGAGCAACCTAACAGACTATAGCTTGTGAGAGGTTGACAGAGAGCATTGCAGAGAATGTGTGTGTGTGTGTGTGTGTGTGTGTGAGAGAGAGAGAGAGAGAGAGAGACACACACACACACACACCCCACGTAACAAAAGAGATTGAAGTGACAAATGGGCAAGGAAATCTAATTAAGTAACTTACTATGAAATGATGATAAAGTAGTTCAGAAATATCATTACTGAGAACGACAAGAGGTTTTGAGGGATCGACAAGATATGATGGAAATTGGAGAGTAATGATGATGTTAAGTTGGCAGATAATCTAATCAACAAATAGCATGCTTTGATATGATTAGGAATGAGAATGATATGGTTGGATGTCGAGATGAATTTAATCTAGCCATTGAAGTCGATTGTGTCATAATCTAATAGCTATAGCCTATGAATTTATATAATTCTTTAAGGGTGTTGCAAGAATCAAAGCAAGTCTTTGTGTGTTATATGACAATGAAGACTACGAGATAAGTGAATTTCGATTGTAATTAAGGAATGATAAATGAGATAAAGTGAAGGAACAAATTCTTTGAGCAATGTAATTTGAATTACGATTGATGGCATTAAATGATTATTTAATCAAGGAAGAAGAGACCAACCCCAATAGGATGACAATCCATTGGAAGACTATTGCCAAGATACAAAAAGACTATTGCCAAAGCTTTTGAGCTTCACGACGGAATTAGAAAGCATGAAACTAGAGTGATAGGAGTCGTCAGATAGGACAGACCCACACATGACTCAAAGCACCAATGAACCATAAGAGTGGAAATTAAGCCTAAGGAAGAAGAAATCACTATATTCGTTAATTTGAGACTTTCTTTTGTCTCAAATTAATATATGGACCACAACAACATGGTCTAATGTTTGGGTCGTCCTACCCAAACCATCTTGATATGAGTTCTTAATTGGGTTCTTGATATGAATACCCGCTTCAAAGTATTTGCATCTTACAACATTCTCCAATATCTGTGTGATTTTATCCATGTTCTTATATTTGTAATTGTCTCAAAATGCCGAAAAGTCCCAAATTAACGAATATAGTGATAGAAATGAAGGAGCAAAAGACCTAGATTGTTATTAGAACCTTAATCCAATGTGACATTAATCCTTATAGACACTAGCTCAGCCTTCCTTGAGACCTAGTCCCTAAGTTGTTTTCTTTGGGTTAGATTGAGCCCTAGCAAAAACCTTAACTACAAAACCTTAAACCTCCAAATCATACGACCCAAACACAATATTTCAGACATACACACCCACATATGAATTCTCACATGGAAACTCATATGAGTGGTAGGAGCGGCAACATTTTTGATTCTTCCTATCGTAATTGCCCAATTCCCCATATCTTCTATGCCTCTATTGCCTCCATTGCCATTGGTTGTCTTCCTCCCAACAGTCTTACCTCGGCCTCCACCCTTGGTCTTTTGCGCCATCTTTAGATAATGGTGGGGTGGTTGGGCGAATCCATCCCTTGTACGGCCGAACCCCCAATGGCACAATGACCCAAGTTTGCCCATGGTCACATGTGAGCACATATGTCTTGTCCACTAATTTGTAAGCTTGGATGAGGGTGACGTAGAAATGTATCAAACCATCCTTGCAATTTTAGGACAAGCAAAAATGCAAGGATTACGAGGACGAGAAGACAATGGATGACGTGGAGACTAAGTATCATGTGATTCTACATAGTACAAATATCATAAAAGAATCGTTGAGCTCTACAGAGCATGGTGTGGCTCATATTACATGCATGTTAGAGACTGATTGTCTTGTTTCCAAGTGGCACATTGCAAAATTGCCACCCAACTCAACCAAACAATGTTGGACAATGCATGCCATTACAGGGACTTTGTGCAATGCCAAAGTCGGGATTGGCAAACATGGCACACCTACTCCAACATACAAAGGACTCAAGAGGGAATTTTGCTCCACCAACAATGTGGAGTATGATTTTTGGTTTTTCCATGACAACATCAAGCGTTGTGTGAGTGGCAATAAGAAGAAGTATGTGGTGGATTGGCCTATAGTGCCCAACACTTGGCTAGTGAAGATAGGTGCCAATCTATCGAGAGAGGATTGGTGTTTGAAAACACCAGATTTCAACTGCAACAAAGGGAGGCATTGTGATCTCGTTGTAGGCTTTTAACAATCATCACCATTCCCATCCTTTGGTCGCATTTCCATATGCCACCAAACCCAGACGCCCACCCTACATTTAGGTCTAGGAAGACAATGCGTTGCAATCTAGCAACATCAATGATGGAGCAACAAAAACAAATGGGAGAACACCACATTCATAATTGGTTACTATGAGGTTGGAGTCATTGCCATTCCATATACAAACTTTGGAGTGATAATGAACATTGTCTCCAAGAAGGATATCGCATACAATGTCACAACTGGTGACAACTTGCATTGCACATGCCTATACTTCACAAAAATGTTCTCTCGTGTTTTGGAAAAGAAAAAAGAAATGGGTATACTACAAAGATCTTTATCATGTGTTTAAGATTTCTATGCAAGGTGGATTATGAGAGTAACAAGTTCATTCACACACCTACGTATACTTACAACAAGGTCATGAAATTACTTGAACTTACTAGTGTTGTAGAGTGTGAGTAGTGTTGCAAGTGTTGTGTTAAGCTGCATGTATAAGAATGTTAGTAAATTACATGTATTGGTTTGGGTTGTGATAATAAAAATAAGCAATGGACTGAAAATATTCTAAATGATCCATGGTAATAGGCTCCCTTCACTCTCACTTCATTTAAAATGTTTCTATTGTACAATCAAAAGTATACAATTAATGTACGTCCAAATTTAGATTATGAACCCTATACCCATGCACATTTATTAAATTTGGATTCATTGCTCATATGTTACCGCTCACTACTCATGTGTTATTGCTCACTGCTCATCATCGCTCATGAGATAGCTTCCCTCGGGACAACATGTGTCATATTGTGCTACTACAAAGTGAATTGTTACATAATATACCATAAGAATAACTATATTATACAACACTAGGCATAATTATAACACAACAATTACATAATACATCACCCTTTGGAGATTTGTGATGTTAACTTGCAACCATGTGTGGACATACCTTACAAGATAAAGCAAGTTGGTTATTTACCCCCAACAAATTCCTCCAACCTTGTTTGGGAGGTGTTAGGGCAGTGGGCCAGGCCTTCTATATGCAATTGACCATGAAAAATAAGGAATAAATCCATGGAAAACATTGCACTGCAAATTCTTCATAATCTTGGTTTGTCTGCGCATTATATAGTTTGCATGTAATGCTTAAAATTTTCTTAATAATTCCAGCTAGTCATTCTTAAAATCGATGTTGCAATTTTGGGAGGATTTTGCAATATTTTCTTTGTTTTCACTTTATTTATCTTTCATATTTTCTTAAATATGTGAAGATCGCTACTTTCACAAACCATGTAGATTTTGTGTTGGTAATAAGGTTATCCATAAACTATAGGCACTAAATTGGGTGGCACACTGGGTAGCATACTGATAATGTGGGTTAACCGAAGAAAAGTAGGGGTGGAAGGTCTTACTATTTTTATTTTTATTTTTGAGATAGAAGGCCGACAGGCCAACGCCAAAGCACAGGAGGCATTTGACCACTTGACAAGTTTCTGTCAAGTAGAGAGGAGATTTCATAGCCGGGAATCGAACCGCCAACCTCTTCCTTGATATTTGGGTATCTCTCCACCATCATCCAGTAGTTTAGGGTCGTGGAAGGTCTTACTATACCTGGCTCCAATATTTGCCCTGCCACGTTCTTTAAATGGATGCCTAACCCCTTGCCAATCAAGGTGTTAGGCTAGTTGTGGTTGTACCCTTTCCCGGCAACTTACTGCTACTTAGGGCCACTTCACACACGAGACTGAGTGCCCATGACCATTACACTTCAAACACCCTCATTGGTGGGAAAGGTGGAGCCGGTCCAAGTTCGCTTCACACTACGCTTGAGGGACCACCGGAGTATGTGAACGCAAGATGGATGTAAAGTCTACATGGACTCCTACATGGCATCGAATGGATCATGTTTCATGGTCACTTGGACTATTTTCAAAAACCACCTCTTGGAGGTAGGCCTAACACCAAACCGGGAGACCATGGCACTCCAAACGCTCACTATAAAACCACTTTTTGGGCCATAGCCTAGCCAAATTAGGCAAATTCAAAACTTGGACGCTTTTCATCCAGCGATTGGCGACTGGAAGCCATCCAGAGCAAGAAACCAAGGCAATTGCCGTTACAAGGTAGTTACAAGTGCTAACCACCTCGTCCCCTCCCTCGAGTCGATAAGGAGGAGGATGTCGAGGTTGAAGGGGGCTATTTTCATTTTGCAGAATCTCACATAGTCTCAACCGTAGCATAGTGTTAGCGATAGTCTTAGAAGGCGAGTTACTCAGTGATTGAGTATAGCCATAGTCGTATCCCAAAGCGTGAGGCTTGAAGGGATTGGCCATAGACAGATGAGTCGAGTGATTCGAACTCTTGTATGTCTTGGAAACTTGGATAAGTAAAGACATGAAATTGTATGAGCAATGGTCTTGGTTGTTTTCTAAAGCAAGTTGTGTTGTTGTCTATTTGTGTGTGAAGTTGTGATACGGCGTTTGTCAATGTTGGTATGAATCAGGGCAAGTAGTTTTGTGTTGTGTCAGTGATTGAATTGAGTAAAGTTTGAGCGAATCAATGTTAAGGAGACAAAGAAACTTACTTAGGCTATTCGCCGAGAGTTGTAATGTCTTAGAAGTGATTGGCCAAGGGAAGTGTCTGACGTGTGAAAGAACCATGAGGGTTGTGTAAAGCGAGGAACTGTGTGAGGCAATATTCTGAGAGAGGCCAGAGAAAGGCCAGGCAATTAGTCCGAGAAGGGACTTGACATATGATATCGGCCTGTCGGAAAGAAGGCAAGTCATGAGCGAACTTAGTGAGAGATGAATTAGGCAATGAACTTGGATTCAGACAATTAGCCGAGAGCAGTGAGTGCAGGCAATTGGTCGAGTAAGAAGTAATGTGAGCAATAGTCTTGAGAGAGGGTTGAGAGAACCCCGAGCAATGACTAGTAGCCATTCAAGTGGGCAATAGCCTTTACAGAGAAAGAAAGACTAAGAGACCTTGAGAGGTCATAGCCAAGGCAAGTGTCGACATTATGCTGGATATTAGTCGAGAAAGAGATGAGAGAGAGTTGAGCCTGAATGGAAGAGAACTTAATAGGCGATAGGCTTGCGAGTTGAGTCACTTACCCTATGAGAGGGAGTTAAGAAGAATAGCCGTAAGAAAGGCAATAGCATGTAGGCAGGTGAAAGGCCTTAACCCGAGAGGCCGAGACTAAGACATGTCCCACTAAGAAGACAAGGCGAATAGCCAGAGTGTAAGCGTTACAGACTGAGAGGCCTGGGATGGGCAAAGTCATAGTCGAGAGAGTTTGATAGGCCATAACCGTGGAGCCGTAATAGACATTACCCTGTGGTAACTACTTAAGAGAGGATATAGCCTGTGTAAGTCAGCCGCATATCGCCAGCAAGTGTAATGAAATAGGCATGTAGAGACGGTGAAGCCTAGTGAGGGCTGATATGAGCAATAGACTGCATAGTCAAATTGATGTGAAGAAGAAGACTCTACCGTGTGAGACAATACTGAGTTTCATGCAAATCCTTTAGACAGTAAAGTTGATTAATTAAAGGATATAGCCTAACAATTATATATAATCTTTATGTATTAACAAGATGGATGTTCTTTGAGATGAATTGCCAGGTCTGTCGGAAGAGGAAGGTGAAGGTTACAGTTTCCGAAGAATTGCCTGATGGTTGTAAGTAAACTAAATGGATTGAATTTGAGATTATTGCACGCATAATTCATCACAAATAAAGACAAAGATGGACACTAAAAAGACGATGCCCCGGACGCGTTGTCCTGACTATGAGTTACGGATTATTTGCCAAGCTTTTGAGCTTCACGACTGAGTTAAGTCAAAACCTTAGAATGATAGAGCCCACCCTGAGATAGGACGGAAATCACTCACTATGGAAACCTCACAAATGAACCATTGAAGAGTGGGATAATTTAATATTGAAGAGAGTAAAGAATGAGAATTACCATAGAATGTTATTAAGAACCTTAATCCAATGTGACATTAACCCTTATAGACACTATCTCAGTCTTCCTGGAGACCTAGTTCCCTGGGTTGTTGTTTTTAAGTGATAGCAAAAAACTAACTACACTCACAACCGTTGATTTATTCTATTTTATCATGTGTGGGGACCCACATGAATAGAAATTCATTGAAATAGCATTTGGTTGAGGGCCCGGTCACATATGACTTCACACTACACTTGAGGGTCCGTGAGCACACTGCATGATTTTGGAGGTGTGTTGGGACAGCCTTTGGACACTTTCTTTTGGACTCTCACAATTTCATGGTCACAGCTCTTGGCTCGTGTGTGAAGTGGCCTTACAAGCCGCAACTTACTTGTCTCGATCCCCTCCAATGTTCCCCATCCATGTCCACATCCGAGGCACTTCCCATGGCCATTCAATAAGGATGCTCCCACATTTGTTCCCATATACTCGACATGCTTCATTGTCTACAAAGGCCGAGAGGCTAAGAGTTGCTTGGTTGAGACCATAAGTTGCTCGGTCTTCATTAACATAGAGCCTCTAACCCTAAATGACGCTCGTTGGACCTTGAGGACTCTAGCTTACACTTAGCCTCGACCTCTAACATGGACTCGTGTCTCATTGCTCCGACATGGATTTCCCTAAATTCATAGAATCTAACGATAACACTGATACAAACACAGACAATGAGATTCTTCAAGAGTTAGAATACGACATCCTGATGGTGTTTACGATGACGGTGGCTTGAAAAAACACTTTGGACTTCTTTAATCCAAAGGAGCTTGAGGAAGGAAAGCAACTGTTGGTCAACCCCGCTGAGGGAGTTATGCACAAACTCCCCTTCACGTTTAAGGTTCTTGCAAAAAATTTATACGGGAATTTGAGGAATTGTGTTCTACTAGCTTGAACATGTGCCGTCCTGGCCCGTTGCATCTTTGCATATGAATTAGTATCCGCAGTAACCCAATTCCATATATCTATGCAACCTTGTGCATGTGCTCATATGTCTCCAATGCATGTGCGTACCCGCCATATGCATGTATGCCCATGCCCATGTTCATAAGCCTCCCATTACCCGCCACCATGTCCCATGGAGCACTTTAAGTCAAAAAATATTTAAAATATCCCTTTAATTACATAACATTCCTCAGGGCCTCTGCCTTAATCGTGGGCTTGGCAGTAGATTCAAGAATAAAGACTCCTAAGCCGCAATCCCACTGCAACCATATTGAATCTAAAGTCAGGTGTCAGCCCCCTATGCCGCCAACTGTTTGAAACGTGGATCATAATTACCTGCACCAACCCATAGTTAATAGGCCCTAGGTCATTGCCTAGCCCGGGTAGTTAGTAAACATAGGGTGCATTTAGGTGTTAGGGTGTACATCTAGGGTGGTTGTTGAGGTCGCCTTTCTAGTTGGTAGGTTTCCTCATCCTTAGATAGTGTAACCCACTATTCTTCGGGTAACAAAAGACTTCTTAACTTAGGGGATTAGGTTAACTTTTAGAACTTCCATGCTTTGAATTCTTATGGTATCTTCTAGGTATAATTTGAACTCCTTCTTAATACCTACAACTTGCTTTATAAATCTTCAATGTAGTTCTTATTAGGTACCAAAATCCTTAAACACCCTTGAAATCCTTATGGATTTACATACTCAAGATTTACAAGGATATATTCCCCTAAAATTCTAATGTCAAGACGAAGTGCTTTGAGAGCAAAAATATTTCTCAAGATCTCAAATTCCTAATATTCACATATGAGTGTTCATGTGTATCGGTCCAAGATGACCCTAAAGTACCAGGTGATAGTGGAGAGGTACCCATTTTTTAATGGAGTGGTTGGCGGTTCAATTCCCGCTATGAAATCTTCTCTCTACTTGACAGAATAAATAAATAAATAAAACAAAAAAAACAAACAAAAAAACAAAAAAAACAAGGTAGGTAGGAAGCCAAGGGCCCACCCACTGCAAGGTAGGACCATGCACCAAGAGAATTCTTGAGCAAGGTAGGACCAACGGACTCAAATTCACGTCGGATTGCCCAACGTTGGTTATTTATTTATTTATTCATGTCTATCTCACAACTTGTGTGAACTAGATCAAATATCCAACTACTTCATTCTAGTCGCGGATATATTAACTCATGGTTTCCTAACAAACTTTGCCATTTATAATCAAGGGGTAAATCCTTTGTTTATTGATATCTAAATCCCTTTGATTGGAATGTTGTCATTCATGAGGTGAACCTAAGGTGAGGTAACTCAAGTGTGACGTGACAAGAGATTTGGCTACTTCATGGCTTTCTCATGATCAACCTATCAGCCTCTCTTTGCATAATGACCTTTGTTCATGACGATTAGACCTCATGTGTCATTTTGTTGTTCATGTGTTCTACAACCGTACAGAGAAGAGAGAGAAGAGAAGTAACTTCGGTCTCCGGAGGAGACCGACTTGAATTAAGTGTATGTTCGATCCACTCCCAATCCGATGCCCACAGGACAAAGGTATGGAAGCAAGGATCTACTCCCCCCTTTCGAGAGTAGACACTATCACTAGTTCCTAGCTAGCCACTAGTGCCTTGAAGATACCGAACATGGTATCCCCCCAAAGGGCTTTGAGGTACCCATACAACAAGGTCCAAGGACCCCCCAGCATAGTTGGGTGGACTAAGGTGGTGAGCACCACGCCGGCATGGGGAATAGAACCCACAACCTCCTCATTGGGGGCCATGAGCCCTAACCACCAAGCCAAGGCCCGTGGTGCCTTACAACCGTACACCTTAAGATCTTGGTAGGTAATCTAAACTTGTTTGCTTGAATGCCTATGTGAACGGCCACATACCTTGGTAATCAACTAAGTTGTCCGAATCTCACGATTTACTTATCTCGAGGAAGTTCGATCACGAGTTATTTCAATTTCGGGACATTCAAGCTTTCAAACACGAATTATGAGTTGATCATTTGGGTCAAGAATCTTCTATTAGTTAAATTGACCCGGTTGGTCAATTGTTCTTGACTTCCTTTTTATTTGATCCGGTTGATTGATTTCTTGTAGAATTTCCTTGATTTTATCCGGTTGATCAACTCGCCTTTTTATGCTTTAAGTATCCTTCCAAAATAATTCCCTCTCTCAAGTATGCAGCGGAGGAAACAATTCAAATTCTCTCTTTGCTTCATTTCATTTGTTCACAGATTGTCTTCAAGTTTCAATTTCCACTTCTAATCCTAGTTTATTTCCAGTCTCACTCAACGTGTCCCAAAAAGTGCTTCACAAATTGCCTCAAGTTTGAAAATATCTCAACTTCCAAAGTTCTTCACAATTATCTCAAGTCTCAAGTGTCTCAATTTCCAAAGCTCTTCAAGTTCTCAAGTGTCCAAATTTTCAAATTCTCAATCTTCAATGTCTCACATTCTCAAGTCTTCAAGTTAAAAGTCTAAAGTATCCATTCCGAGGTGGTAATAATTCCGAGTTTCGTGTAAACTTCCTTACAAGCTTCCGATTGAACAATCTACACTAGAAGAAATCTTGTCCATTTCAACCCTCCTTGCGACTAGGCCATCAAGACTAAACCAAGAAAATGCATAAACAAATCAATTCAGTTGGGAATCGGGTGGCACCTTCCACTAAGAAAATGCATAAACAAATCAATTCGGTTGGGAATCGGGGGCCACCTTTCCATGGGTACACCACGGGTACCTTCCGGTTGCCTACCAAATTGAATTGTTTATGCATTTTCTTGGTGCGAGTCGCGATGGCCAAGGGTTGAAATGGACACGATTTCTTCTCTAGCTAGGGATCATACAACTCCAATACCTTGGAGACATGCTTGTGAAAAATAGAGATTATCACGATTGGTATCCCACTGAACTATGGAGATGCATCAGCTGTTGAATTTGTCCTTCACGACGACTTATGTTGTGAACATATAGTGATAGATCAATATTGTTATTAATTCGGCATTTTAATCCGAGCTAACACATTGTAGTGGTTTACATAGCTTGTGGATAGAATAGCACTACTTGCAATATGTATTCCCCATGTGACACCAATTTTTATTGCCATATCATTATATGGCCGTGGCGTTATAATGTTGAATGCACTACTTTTTGTATTGAAAATACATATTGTATTTATGTAGTTACACATACCATAGGTTGATAGCAAGTGGCCATAAAATGCCCAATTATCAACTGATTTTGTAAACAAAAAGGCTTCGGCGTTTGTAAAAACAAGTATGAAAATTTAGGCAACTATGCATACATATGATTCAATATGTAGGCATATAACATATCCTACACATGTCATCAATCGACGGCCTGGAATGCATGCCATACAAACAGTCGAGTAGGCATGTCGATTGTTGGGTAGTAGTTTACTACCTTGGTGAACTCTTGAACAACGGTTGGTCCTCTAGTTGGTTGTTTATTTGAGTAGTTGAATAGGAAGTCGACTACTCATTCTGTGGATCGACATATGAATTTAAGGAGCATGAAATTGAATTGGGGATAAAAGGCAACAATTAATTATATTCAAAAAAGAAAAGTGTTGTATCCTAACAAAGGGTTGATAAATGTTATAATTTTCTTTACAAACAAGTTCTTGTTAGTGATACATGCCTACTAAGTCTATGAAAACACCCCTTAAAAAGCTGAAAAAAATTAAACACTCTTTAATACCATCCTTGATCTTAGATTTCCAATAGTCTATGGGCCACAATTTTTCACATCCCTTATTTGACTTTGATTGTCTTTAGACATTCATTGCAAGTGGGCTATATTCGTATGGATACGCGAGATGAATGAAAGCTTTGGTATGTGTCCAAAGAGTGGACTCCAATGTCCAAGAAGATGGAGTGCAAATTTTGCAAGTTGAAATTAATGTATAGGAAGGAGCATATGATTGTCCATTTGGGATACAAAAATAAAAATGGCAAGATGCCGAGGGTGGCATTGTGTTAATGTCAAGGGCTAGTTATCAAAGTTTTACTTCCAAGTGCGACAGTGTGTGGCCGGTAGTTCCGAATAAAGTTTTGGATAATTATATTGAGGACATGAGAGACGATGTAGTTGGCTCCCAACAGCAAGCTCCATGCAATGCACAATCCAACGCGAATGGAAGTGAGACCATTCCATTGTCCCGCACACCATCAATGGCAAGAGAGGCGGTGTCCGAGTAGACTCCCAAACCTCACATACTATTCCAATGTCAAATGGGTCTAAAAGAAGGCATGCAAAATTCCAGGACATGTGAGTTGGATATGAAATGGTCACAAACCTTCTACGAGGCTAATATCTCCATTAGTATTGTTCGTCATCCCACATTCATCAAGGCAGTGAAGGCAACCGTCGACGTAAGAATTTTATACAAATTGTTAGCTTATTATACAGTGTGACAAATTTTACTTGATGATGCATGGTACAATACTAAAAAATTCATGGAGTTGGAGACAAAAATCATGGAAGAATGTTTTTCATTGGCCTTTAATAATGTCATACAAATTTGTCTGACAGGTGACGTGTTCTTTGGTTCATCTATACAACCGGTAGCATAAAGGACACCGACTACGTCACCATCAAGGTCAAAAAAATATTGCTAGATTGGACCCAAAAAATGTCGTTCAAGTGCTTTGACAATGAGGTGGGCATGAAAAATACGGCTAGTAATATTATCCGTGAATGGTCACACATATATTGACAAGGGTAGGCAATGCTATGCTTGAAGTTGTTGTTGAAAGATTGGAAAAATAACAATGGGCAAATGACATTGTGGATAAGACAAAGGGCATTGTAACCAATTTCCTAGTAATCAATCAACTCATGAAGGTAAGAGATGCATTAGAACAAATAGCTATACATCCCAATTGGATCGCCTATGTGAACAAGTTGAATCATGGGAGAAATGATCAAAAGAGAAATGCCATCAAAGCACGTCTAATCAAGGCAAATGTGGACGATAACAATTTTTGGACTAATTGCAATAATTACCGCCACATGTTGGAGAAGGTATTGAAAGCATTGTGAGTGTTAGATATTATGTATGATATATCAATCCAGATTACATCACAACAACAATTCAATACATGAATCAAATCTCGGTGGTCCACATCAATTGAATACCCTTGTGTATCAAGGAGGCTTTTGAGCTAGCTCAATAGCACAAATCAAAGTAAAAGAAACTTGTTGAACATGCATCATCTCATTTGAGGCTTTTATTGGGCCCAACATTCATGTTAGTGATTCCAATTAAACCAACCACTTACAAATTTATGGCTAACTTCATTTCATTAGATTAATTTGAAGTCTCTGATCTTAATTATATGCTCAAGTTTACTTCTTTTTTATTTCAAAGCCATTCCAAGTTTTCAATGTTTGCACGTTTGCACCTCCAATTTATATGATCACAATGCAATAAAATAAAATGAAATTCATTTTAAAGTCCGGGAAACCAAAAGGCTTATGGGACTTGAAAAAATACATCAAGATGGTGCCAAACCAACTGATTCCTTAGAGTGGCAAAATGTAGTAGCCACCATAAGATAAAAGCCAATATTAACTTGATGGTCCAATTGAAAGACTTGGGACTCCCTCAGACTGCAATGGGTCCCTGTCCCCATGCTTTCATAGGCTTTCATCATTTTCCTAAATTTCCTAAGTTTATCAAATGATTATTGATTTTATTATGCATTTTCCAAATACCAAAAAAATTACCCTTAGAAGTTGCAAAATTACTTGTGTTATTTCATTCTTTGCCAAGGTTAGGCCGAGATGGAAAGAGATCTACTAGCCTTATTAGATTCTTTTATGCATCGACAACTAGGATACGATTCATTAGAGGACGCCCACCTGACCAAGCATTTTTTCTTGCTAACTTACCATCTATCATTCAAGTAAGGCACCATGGTTGTCTCAACATATGTAAGGAATAAAATGTATTACCCATCAATTATGGTAAAGGGAGCCTCTCTATAACATAATCCGTGGAAGACGACTCTTACATTAGCACTATGTGCATCATGATGCAAGAAAATTTGGAGGGATTGGTGGCAACACATCAAATCCAAACAATAAGTGAAAACTATCTACAAAATAAACTCTCATAACAAACTGAAACAGTGTGATTGACTTCACTCCCAACTTACATACTAAATGTAATTAACCATTTGAGCAAATATAGATATATAAGAAGGGGGAGAACAGCAAATTCCAAAACTACAATTCAGTTACAAACTCACCTGGTTTGATATCATCATGTGATGTGCTTAGATGAACCAATAGCACTGCAATATGTATGTCCAATTTGAGAGCATCAAAAAGGTTCATTACCTATATTACAATTGTTTGCTCAAAAGTTTTTTGCACCTACTCAGACATGAGTTTCAACCTTCACAACATTCCAAGGTTCTCAACTTGTTTCCAAGTTTGAAAAAAAGAGGATGATGAAGGCTCAAAAATTGATCTTGAATACAGTTCTTCCAGAAGCCAAAAATGGACAACACTGCAAGAAAGCATGGGCCCCCCAAGAGGGAGAGCCACAACTAGCAAATGCTCCAAAAGTGTCCTATACATCAACCATTGCAACCTCGAAGGTTTGTAAACCCCTCACTTCATGATGTCATGAAGACCAAAAAAATGCACACCAGGAAAATCTAGCTGAAAGTAAAAAAGCTTTCTCAACCTTTGAGAAATGGTCGAGTTAGCCTTTGTTGCTGATGGTTGGGTACCTGGCACCACCACTGCCTCCGAGGCCACTGTTGGTGGCCATAACACCGTTGGCATCTATTGAAGGATCGGAGTTTGCCCTCCTCGACCTCGAAGAACGTGGGGAACCCATGAAAGGCGAACTGGGCGACAAGGGGGACACCCCATTGTAATCACCATGGGGAAGGCCATGCCCTCCTTTTGTGGAAGGCGGCAACAAGTTGCTCGGATCCACACTTGTGTACCGGGCCGAAGGTTCGGACTCAAGGGGTAATTCTTCCAATGTCTGGTCACATGTCCAAAAACACCCACCATTCACACATTCGGCAAAGCATCTCACAGCCTCTGTGTAGCTCTGTTATCCATCCCCAGCAGGACGTTCAATTTTCTAAAGACATGATGCGAGGTCACTGCACCAGAGTTGCTTACAATTTTCTCAATTGACTCATTCCACACCCATTTACAGATTTCAATAATGTACGCAAATCAAAACATACTTGCTTTCTATAGCAATAAAACTGATTCAAATCTGGGACACCCTCCAGGGAAAACAAGAGGGGAGCACACAAGACAACACACTGTGATAAAGACTTCTCGTGAGCGTATGGCATTGTTTATTTAGTTGGCCATTCATGTCATGAATGTCGAAAGAATCATTTTGGAGCAATACAAAGATCTAGCAAGCGCCATAAAATGAAGCAGGCATGCAAGAAATTCAAAGGACTGTGTTGTCCAACTCCTGCACCCAAAAGTAAAAATTCTCAGCAATTCCTGTTGACTGACCAAAATCACTTGGATGTGTTGCAGCCTACCTTCCCTGGTCTGGATATGTTCTGGCACTTCTGTCAAGCCCTTCAGCACCAACTACATTTTTTTTTGGAAGCACTTAAGCCTTCCATACCTCCCCATGCCAACTCATTCACAAGACACTGGTCTAGCACACTGTAAACCTTCAAATGATCGCATTTTAGCTCCCAGAGGCGAAATATGAGCTCAGCTCATCAATCTGTTGTGTTATGAGGGACCCTTGACAACATAGATAAATTTTAATTTTAATTTGTACAGATAAGAAAACTAGATAACCCAAACACTTTCAGAATGAATGGGAGCAGATGAAGAATAACATACCCAGGCAGCTTGTTGTAAGACACGCAAGATCTCTTTGCAACGCTTCCTCTTTGCTGCTATTTCCTCTTTCTCCTGAAGCATCTCCTCAAACAGGTTCTCCCTGTCCAAAAAGGAGACAGTATCAGACTTTCTCGTTTAAACAGAACAAAAAGAAATACATGGAACCCGCCAACCTCATCCAAACTCCCCAGTGCAACAGATACAACACAAATGAACATAACAAACACAAGACAGGAATAAGCCACAGTTGGATACCTGTACAACTTCCTGATGAAGACACTCTGAAGCTCCCGCTTTGAATGGTTCACCTAGACCAAGAAATATAAATGCATTTCTCTAAGTCAAAACCTTGAGCTACAATCAGGCGACCACTGAACACAAATTGTGAATTTTCCTGCAAACACTGCATATATGTCGCATCAACCGAGAGGCACCTAAAGCCGTATCATCCAGTTGTCCAAGTTAAGTATATCGGCTCACCAGGAAATGCATAATTGCTTTGGGCACAGAATCCTGAATATTCTTTGAGACAATTTCGTAGTAGGACTTCAGAAGCAATCGAGTGACAGAGATCTCGACAGTTTCTTGCTCTGTTTGGGCATCATTTGATCTCAACACAGTTGGCGGCTGATTGATGAAAAACAGTAACCTCGATGAATTAGAACAGAATTGATAGTCAGATTGTGTTATGCAAATGCATGATTAACTTAGCAGCCAATAGAACACTGAACCACAGTAGCACACGATTAGGATCTAATACATCTGTACATATGAACATCCAAGCCATACCTCACGGAGCTGTATAATTGCACCTGTCGACTCCATACTTCCTTGGACAGGTTCACTGTGACCACGATCTATAAGTTGCTCCTTACTGTTCCCATTTGCAGATTTTTCTGTGTTTCCAAATATTGATGGTATACCCCAACTCCCAACAGTTCCTGGGTTGCCTGCACAAGTAGTGTAACTCTTAAGCTCAAATCTTAATCTTCATTAATTGATTTTATGAGGTAATGATGAGGATATGAAACAAATATAACTGGGAGCAGAAGAAGCTCACTCCAAGTATTCTAATCCTCTTCCCCAGTACTCCCAATCCTATTCATAAATCTGCTCAAGAATGCTGAAATTCACTTTCATTGATGTCCCACACTCAGAAGACAATCGAGAGATGGAATTAATGATAAACAGTGGATGATACCTGCAGCTGTGGGTTTCTCTTGTTGCACAGATGGGGGCTTTCCATTCTGCAAACATATCAAAGAGAGAAGGGTCAACTATGAATGGAACAAAGATGTTGAGAACCCACATGTCCAAAAAGGAAAGTGAGTACAAATGTGCCTCAAGAAAATTGACATGTTATGCACTCCCACTGGAATGCAAATTTACAACCTTTGAACTGCTATGATTGGCTCAAGACATTCTGTAATATGTCGACACAAAATAGCTGCATTGAACACTTCGAGACAATAACATGATTACACATGAACACAATAGGGTCCCTAAATATCTGCAGGATGAATATATCTCTACTTAGCCTCTCTCTGTGTCAAGTATTATTTGCCACAACATCAAAGTCCAAGTGTGAACGACATGGTTCAGTGCAATGAACGCCACACATTAAGTGTCAGAGACATAGGGAGTAAAACCTAAGCTTAGGTTTTGAAAGTACAAACTTGAGATTCACAATTGTGAATCCTAGGCATTAAACCTAGGATTCACAATTGTCTACTTCAATAAGGTGTGTTAATTATTTGTAAACAGCTACCAGAATACTTTAGGATACAGATCATTTCTCCCCCTTCAAATGGCATGAGTGGCATATTCAACATGGGTACAGATATAAACTTGACAAACCCTGTCTCCAGAACACAAACAACAGATGATGTGAATCACTGAATATACATGCTCAGGAACAATAGTTGTAGGTGCACTGGTCCGAGCCAAAATTGCCCGTCCCTTGGTATGCTTCTCTGGAATTGTCAGCCTATCAGCTCCAGAATCCTTCCAGTCATGCGCATCCTATCAACGCAACAGCTCTGGTCATGCCAAGCTAATATATTGACACGCTGAGGAGCACAAATATATGAGAGTAGTGAGTAAATTCTAAATCATTAACATTGAACAGCAGAACATCCCAATTCCTGGAAGAATGACATGAGATTAATATTGGCTTGAAGGCACTTGGCCCTCTGCAGTGGCTAAATGTTGTGAAGAATGTCTCTTTGAAATCCATAGCCTGCAAAGTTCTGAGAGTCACTAACACTACCACATGAAAAGGAGACTTCAGAAAGAAAGAGATGTACAAAGATATTGAGCAGAAACCTTTGCTTTGGTAATGTTAGAAGTTGACACCTTGGAACCCCATTGCTGCTGGAGCGCAGCCTCAACAGCTTTACTTCCTCCTAGAAATCCAGGATGTGATGTGTTGATATAGTCCATCTGCAAGCAACTCTTGTGGTTAGAGACATATTTATCATAAATTCTGCAGAAGGAGGCTTTGACTATACTGACCCTCCATCCACATCAAGAGAAAATTCAAATTGAACATACACACACAATTTCTACTATACTACGAAGGCAGCACAGCATATCCTGAGTAAGGGAAATATTCACCTCAACATCATTTTCAGGATACAATAAGCAGTAATATATGAGATCAATCCATTTTTTCAAACAACATTTTGACCATCAAGAAAATCCCAATGATATTGATAGAAGAGCACCTCCATCTCAATAAGATGGCCTATCATGGTTTCTGCAGGAGCTAGGCCATCGCGCAAAAAGCTAGCCACCACTTCTTCAATACGCCGTCGTAACACAGGGAACCGTTGCAATTCATAGGATTCACACCTATGTGCAATCTGTCATGCCCTCATGTACCCACTTAGTTGCAAGCACAGATCTGAAGTGCAAAACACAAAGAAAGGAAAATCCTGAATGGCTTCAAGTCATACTGCTACTTCACAGATTATTTGACATGGCCATACTGTGATGAAGTTTCATTTCCAGACTAATGTTGCATAGAGAAGAAAGACATAGACCGTCCACAACAAATTTAGAAACTTGACAAATGCCCAAACACCAACTGAGTTGAATAGTAACAAAAGTGTTATGATCTTGAAAGTCATTAAATAAAAGATATGTAGAAATGTACTACCTTCACAAGCTCATCATAGATGAAACGAGCACACTGCAGGCTGGGCTCCAGCAGTCGAGCAATTTGGCGACGCACCAAAACTTCAAAAGGTACCTGATCCAATGGCACCACAAAAGTGTTCAAAGATTGTATACTGCTCCCTTCAACTGTTATAGGGTTCTTCTACTTTCCTGCACCCCAAACTCTGTTGTGTGCTCTTCAACCTGTACTTTGACTGAAGAATCTGGCCCTCAGGTGAACATAATCCCTCACTGGGATAACACCAAATGTGACACAAATTATGATGCAAACTGGATTTATGCAAAGGAAGTCAGTTTATATGCTCTGATGCCCTTTAAATCTCTGATCAATGTCATGAATTATGGCCCCTACTTATCAAAGTTGTCCAATCACCAAATGACCAATATAGAGTAAAAAATGGGCATTTCAAATGACATCAAGCCTTCAAAAAGTTCAATAATTTTGGCCTTTTGAAGTCCAGGAGATTTTCCCCAATCATGTCATTCATTTCAAAGTGTGTCATAATTGTACATTTCTGTTAGAAATGTATAGTTTGAGATCCACTTATGTCATCAAAAATTAGGCACAAAAGAGCTTGGTCAGGAAGCAGTTTCTGATGGCCTACTTTTGCAACTACGGCTTGATTTAAGTAACTTGGTCAGATTGGGGTTGATTTAAATAATTGGCTTCAGTTCCGACAAGCTATAATCCAAATTGAATAAATCAAAATACTATACTTGAGGTGAAAATGACATTCAAAATTGAGAAGACACAATTAGATTATAGAGTGCAGTGTGAAAAGAAAAGCACCATTCCAAGTTGTACCTCAGGAACAAAAAGCACATTTTTGGGTCCAGATGCATTTTGAATTGCTGTCCTAATGTCTTCATCAGTCAAGTCATCACATGGATCTACTTCCTGCATCATCCCCTCCACCCCAATGTGAGCAACCTTCCTTCTGAAGGCCAGGGACACATATTAAGCTCAAGATGCAAGAGCAAATAGTTTAAAATGAGAGAAATACATCTGCCCATTCTGGAGTGATACCTCCAAGCTTCTGACAAAAATGGCTTGAAAAATATAGTGGATGCGTGCTCCTCCAGAGAGTTCACTTGTTGACATTTCTTCATATTTCCCATCAACAATTGACTGAAAATCTGCAAGCAAAACCTGACTGAGATCCATACTGAGGTCTATGAAAATTACAATGAATACAAGTGCCACCTATCTGGCTGAGAAATTGCTGAAACAACTATGCAGCACGCTCAGGGATAAGGATAATCACAATTTGGCACATGAGAAAGGTGTTGAGCACCCTACCAGAAGCAAACTTGGTGATGATTCCAAGCAACAATGCCCCTTGCCCTGACTACAAACCCACCATGACATGACACACCACATTTTAGCTTGACTTATGGATCAAATATATTGAGGATACATTAGTACACTTCATGATCCCACCAGCTTTGAGATTCTGAGGCCACCATGCAGTACTGGTCAGTTTCTGGACTAAAAGTGCACAAACAACACAAATACTCATACACAACCTCTAGATGACTGCAGAGGAAGACACATTGGAACTGAAGCAACTCACCAGGGGTGCTTATTTATAAGCATGTGCAGTTCAATTAGAAAGCTGATTTTTGAGGTGAGAAGGGGAAGGAAAAGGGGAAGCACAGCAGGAGCTTTGAGTATCTAATCTGGTATCTGATCAGTGCCTAACGTTTAGTGGGTACCTTAGACTCAGTAAGTTCCCCATAACTGGCTAGCTCTTTCTGCAGAGCGACCATTTGTGTGCTGATGCGGGCTTTCAAATCTGGAAGAATTGCCCGTATGTGTTGAACTAGAATCTGGACAAAATAAAGTTGTGTCACCTCTAAGAGCCTGCATTAAGTACCAGAATTGAAAATAGAGCGTATGGTCCCTAGCGCAACTTTTTCACAAAACTTGTCCTGTGCTAACATAGAAGACCATACATCAAATTAATGAAGAGAAATTGCCAGGATGCGAATGTATGCAATACAGGTGGTACAAACCATGTTTAACTTCTTTGCCAATTGGGGAACCCCACATCGATCTGCTAGATTGTGATACACCTGCAAGGTACATCCAAAATGTTGATCATATGATAATTTGTCATATTGCACCAGCTAAGAATGGCACTCCTAGCTCTCATGAGAGCCATTGACCAAGGCAATTGCATACCAACTGAATTGACTCACAACAGTCACACAAATGTACAATATACCACACCTCGCTTAACATGAATGGTATAAAAGAATTTTGCAGCACTTACAGGTCTGCTGCGATAAAAGTTTTCTTCATAGATTAGCGCATCCCGAATGCTTTTGTTGGCGCCAATATCCTAAATACCCACATGCAACATGATCACCAAGGTAACACATCATGCAGAGCCAAGTCATTAATCAACGTAACCTGCAAATATGGTACTGAGTTTTCAAATTATTTTGCATATGCATTGTCAATTGTGACTATCAAATCCACAAACACCAATGTCAAAGAAGAGACTCACCTCTTGACTCCTGTTGACAACACCAACATACCCAAGCCGCAAAGGAATGACATTCCCCAACAAGAAGTTTTGAGCATCTGTTCCCCGATCCATGATGTCTAACTGCGATCGATCATCAGAAAGTAACCACATCACATCAGGAACCCTCACCATTGCAACACAAAAGAGGATCACAGACAATATACAAGCACTTCTCTATAGTATAAACTAAACACGAACTCCATCACAAGATCCCTGGTAGCCCTGATTGCTAAAGAACTGATTCCTGGCAGACTTGCCACAGAGGCTACCTCCTTGTAACTTTTCTCTACAATTTCTACCAGGAAAAAAAAAATGCTTCCAACTCAGAAATACATAAGCTTCAAGCAATTGGGCAAAGTAAACAAACAAGACAAGTCAAAATTTGACATCCAATCGAGTAGCCTTGAGGACATCTGTCCCTAGTAATAACCAGAAGGAGAAATAAATAACATACATGGAACAATTAACAAGGAAAAGCAGCAATACCTTGGTAATGACACCAATTGTACGAGATCCTGCAAGGGAAACCACTCCACTTTAACACAAAGAAGTGAAAACGTGCTTCCATTATACATAAAGTGTTCAAGATTGCAACTAGAAAGCAGTAGCACAATCCTAAATGCCTTTTTTATATGGAGGTCAAACATAAACACACCATCAGGATCAGCAATCCGGGCCATCTGAAGGGCATCAGAATTGGCAAGATCAGCATTTGCTGGGGAAACTGCCAGAATTATGCAGGTCTCGTGCTTAATGTAAGACAAAATCATGGTGCGCACACGTGCTTCAATGTCTTTTGGCTGATCCCCAACAGGGACCTTTGTGATGCCCGGCAGATCCACCAAGGTGATGTTCAACACATTTGGCGAGTATATTTTTAATCGTATTTGCTTTTCTGAAATCCCCTTGTTTGTACCCAGTTCCCGTTCTGTCTCCAACTGCATTCAAACACATCTAGCAGTAAGTGTAACTCAAAACCAATTTCTACTGCATATTTTCTTTCATATGGTTTACCTGACTCTTTAAATTTTGAACTCACATAATCCCCTTGCAATTCTAGACAGTTGTTAGACAATGTTGCCCTTCATTGATGTTTCCTATTACAGATTCATCTGATGTTTATGTGTTTATTTGAACTCCAGTATTAAACCTCAAAGACACCTCTAATATTCAGATATAGTCTATGGTCCACTTTCCAGTATGCCACATGCTCCACATTTCCAACTCTTTGACTATATGTCACCATACCTGAATCTCTTTGCGGATTGCAGCAAAATCTGTGAAGCGACGACCAGGAATGTGAAGGAATTCGCCCCATTCTGCACTCTCAGTCCGATCGTCAGGTCTTCTTATGGTCTGCACTAGCTGCAATACCAGAGGACGGCGTGTGCAAATATCTGAACCTCTAGGCAGGAAGTCTCTACCAACAAGTGCCTCCAGCACACTTGATTTTCCACTACTTTGGCTGCCAACCACCGCAACCTGCATCATTTTCTTTTTAGACAGGGTTCTACAAACTATTTCCAAATTTTAGTTTGTCAACTAGATCATACAAGTTGAAAGAGCAGTGACAACTGTAACTTTCCCAATCTGGTACAATGGATATGCAGATCTCAAGGTTGGCGACAGAAGTGAAGTGGCATCAAATCAGCTCAATTATCTACATAATTCAATACAAAGTATCCCTTCCTCACATTCCTGTTCAATAGATTAATTTCACCTGTGGCAAGTCGATTGTTGAGGAACTCCCTAACTGCGAGAATATGTCTTGAAGTTTGTTAACAAGAGGAATAACAGACTGGCCGAGAAAAGCCGGCGCAGGGGGCGAAGGAGATGGTGGTACATATGACGGAGATCCAGGGACCGGTGGAGAAGGTGATGTCCCTGTGGGCTGCGACATAGTGACAGCTTCCCAGATTTGATTTGATTTGATGTTCCTCTTCAAAAAGTTCTAAACACCCAAAGACTCAACTGTCTCAAGACCACCAAAATGTCATCATCCCAAGTTCAGACGCCAAAAAGAACACTTTACCTGCAAACCTCAACATCAGGTAGATGAGTTAGGGAGAGCTTAAACGTGGAATTCCTTCCTTCAGAAGAGTGACAGCAAGACTTCAAAGACGAGCACACTTCCAAACATTTCCCATTTGCAGCTGTATATACCCTTCCAAGAAAACTTTCGAAGAATGATTGAATTCCTGGAAAGGAACTAATAACGAATCTTTAGAACATCTATCTCTAGTAGTCAAAACTGCACAATCAAGTTACTCCTAATCAAGGACTAGCACTTGAAAGAAAAATAATACTAACAAAGAGCATAGTCTTAATATTATCACAAAAGACCCAATATGTTACATTAGAAGTGATTATGGCCAGAGAAAAATGTTGCGAAAAATGCAACACAACAGACTGTAAAATGGCCCTTCAGTAGGTTTCAAGGATTAGATATTGGATTAAATGCAACCTGATAAAATTTCAGATATGTCACAAAATGTGACAAAATTAATAGAATTCATTTTGAGGGAGCCAGCAGGAAAGAAAAGCAATACTTGCAAGCAACAGTGACTCCAAGTCGATGCCTCCAGTATGTCAGTCCAGCTCTAAACTTGCAATTTCTTGAGAACTCAATTGATGTGGAAGCATTGCATCATTGCAGTGGTGACGTGTCCAAACTGCCGGTAAATAAGAAGCCTAACCGACCTCGTTCAAAAACTTAGCAGAGTAATTTGACACAGCTTTTGGCTGCTACAAAGCACTCCGACCATGAGCTTCTGGTGCTTAAATATGGTTAGGGGGATAATTCATATTTACGCATGTGAAACGAAAGGTCGCATATTCCTTTTTAGAAAATACTTTTGATCCTGAAACAGTGCAAGGAAATTAGGTGGAATTAAGCTGCCTTCTGAAAATGAAAAGTGTCGGAACTACTGATTTCAGTCTTTAGTTGACAACCTGTGGACAATTAAGAGATGAAATGATTTGAACTACAGTCAATCACAGGAATGATGAATGCGTAAGTTGCGAAACGAGTAAGGGAGGCTCAGGAAGCTGATGAAGAGGTAGGGTTACGTAAAATGCGAAATCGATGCTATGACTTGAAACAACAGCAATGCAGTTACTGAATGCAGGCGACAAGAAGATCTCATGCATCCGTAGACCCGATCATGAACTTTAAAAGATGAAACAGTTCCCAATTTCGAACGTTGCCGAGAACAGAGAGTTGGAATAGCAAGTAGCAAGCTGGAAAAATTACTCTTATACGAAGGCACGTAAGAGGAGAAGAACCAAGGCACTACAGCGCAAGCAAGCAAGCAGCTGGAAAAGCAGAGTGCCCACTTTTCCAAAACAAAACACACACGGAGATGTCCACTCTCACAAGCAAAGAGCCAAGAAACGCTCGAAATGCCCAAAATGCGGCAAATTAAAAAGCTAAAAAACTGGCATTACCGCCTCCGAAGCTCCACTTCAAGAACAACGGTGAGAGATTCTCCTCCAAAGCGCCTCCCTATACAGCTTTGGCAGCACCACAACCAGCTCCCGGATGCCCGATCAGGCCCGAAGCAAGAGCTCCCGAGTGAAATTGGAAGCTCTATACACAACACGCAGCCAGTACAAGAGCGATCGAAAGCTTGCAGGGAAAGAAAGCGCTCTGTGTGTGTGTGTGTGTGAGTGAGTGTGAGAGAGAGAGACACAGAGAGAGAGAGAGAGAGAAGTTGAAGATCCGGCGAGGATAGGTGAAGGAGTGGCCAAAAGAGGCGAGTGAGGGGTCAAAAGGAGCGTGGAGATGAGAGGAGCGGGGCGAGGGGGATGAGGAGGGGCGTGGAGCGGAGAGTGAGGCGGGAGATGGCAGCAGGTGTAAGGGAGGGGGAGGTGGCGGTGCAAAAGCAAGCACGAGAGAGGACTACGAGGAGGGAGAGAAATGCCAAGGGGAGCGGAGCCAAGGTAAGCTCGCTTAGAAGACGTTGCTAGGCGTGCATTGTTGCCGCTGCTCCTGCATTGCCTCTTGGTTTTCAAACACCAGCTTCGACGCCTGACCTCCCCGCTTCGGCCCGAACCTACCCCCCATCCCTGGAGTGTACGTATTTCGTATGCGCACCGTCTATCTACCATGAGAATTTTTTGAATCGAGTCGTATCTCGTATTCAAATTGTTTCCAACCAACCTTCAAGTTCTTGACCCTCCTTTGAGTTTAGATCAAGGATTACATGTTTTTACCTAAATCATGTACCAATCGTTTAGCCCGAACTTACGTTTTTATCCCTATATATCATCTTGTATTAATTAGGTGTATATATACAAATTGTTTCCAACCAATCTTAACATTCTTAATCCTTTGTGAGTTTAGGTCATGGATTGCATGTTCTTTATCAAATCATGCAACCAAGGGCACCCAACCAGCTTCACTATGTGACCTCCCCGCTCCAGCCCGAACTCACATTTTCCATCTCTATATATACCATGTATTAGGTATTTGCCTATCTACCACACAAAAATTTGAATTAAATTGTATCTCCAATTCAAATTGATTTCCAACCTACCATAACATTCTTGAAGACATTCACTTATGTATGCGAACTATTCCAATTTAGGTCGTGGATTACATGAGGCGGGAGATGGCAGCATGTGTGTGGGAGGGGAGGTGTAAAAGCAAGCAAAAGAGGACAAGGAGGAAGAGATTGCAAACGCCGCAAGTCAAGGCAAGATGTTGCTAGGCATGCATTGTCATCGCTCCTTCTCCTACATTGCCTCGTGTTTTTCAAACAACAACCTCAATACTTGACCTCCCCATTCCAGCCTGAACCCACCTTCCCACCCGCATATCTATCTACAATAAGAAATTTTGAATTGAATCGTATCTCGTAGGCATTCAAATGGTTTCCAACCAATCATAATATTCTCAAAGGGGAGGTGGTGATGTAAAACCAAGCAAGAGAGGACGAGAATGAATATATTGTAAAGGGAGGGGAGCCAAGGCATAAGACATTGTCAAATGTGCATTGTTGTTGCTATTGCATTGCTTCTTGCTCTTCAAACACCATCTTTGCTTCATGACCTCCTTGCACCGGCCCGAACTTACCTTCCCGCCAATGTACGTGTTATGTATGTACAATCTAACATTCAAATTTTTGTATTTTTGTATTCAAGGTGTCTACAACCATCCATAAGATTCTCGAAGATGTTCATGCACATAATTAATTTTAGTTTTAGGTAATAAATTACATGTTTTTATCCAAATTATGCAATCAGGGGTAGGCAACCAGCTTTGGTCCATGACCCCATCCATATATGTATTATACTAGTATGGACCCATGCCACCATGGCATGTTGCATTACATACACATGAATTATTGTCTCAATCATCCCCACACCACATATTATTGTCGACGACCAAATGTTGGAGCGGCGACAACCTCGCCACTCCTACAATCACCATTGAACATTTTCAAAATGTATAGTATCTATTAGGTGTGTACCTATTTACTATAAGAATGTTTGAATTAAGTCGATTTGCATTCAAATTGTCTCCACCCTACCATGACATCCTCAAATTTGCCTATGCATGTGATTTAAAGTAGATGGATCTCAAACACTTAGTTTTTCCAACTAGTCCACTTCTCCTAGAATATGAAACATGCAATGAGTATGAGATGCTTAGCAAATCCAAATGGAGGATGTAGCCACTTTCCTCGTGATTTTTGGAACTCATACGACTATCTTTTTCAATATCAAAGTGAGAGATTATCATGCTCTTTAAATAGTCATATAGCCCTCGCCCCTCGATTATGTTGACTAGTGAGCCTAAAATAGTTATCATATTTTGAGCACATAGTCCCGATTATTTAAACACATGACTTTTTGGTATTTGTTCTCGGAGTCACACCTAACCACATGCCCCGTAAATATGGGTGTCCAATTAACACATGTAACCAAATAAGGGATGCTTACCTTATTTAAGCTTAGGTCAAGGATTATAGGTTTTATCCAAACCCTAAAACCAAGGGTACGCAACCAACTACACTAGTCTAATTATTGTGGAACACAATAAATGTCTAGAGCCCACGTTAATTCTCTTTATGAGAATTAATGTAGGTGACTATTTTCTTTTTGTGCTACTTAGGTCCTATAAGTAATATCGACTATGTTGGTCGGAAGCCTTCACGAAGACTCAAGGCCAGTACACATAGGGTCCCAAGTCCTAAGTCCCAAGTATGACATGGATGCTTACGTGGCAACACTTTTGGGAGGTGAGGCTCGGGACTTGTGTTGAGAGTTGGGTCGAGCAAAAAGCTAGACCTAACTCTCAACACAAGTCCCAAAAATATTTTTACATAAAATATTAAAGATCCAACTTTAATGACAATTAACCACATCTTTATGGTTTTTCTTTGAGGCTCAAAGTTGGACTTTGCCTCCATGTTGGGAACATGCTAACGTGAGTGGGGACTTGGGACCCCATATAAACGGCCCTTGGGAGAAGACCTGAGGTCTTGGACCCACATTATTTCCACCCACACTAATAGGGCTATTTATTGTACATTTCCCACCCATGTACGCATTATATATATATACCTCACATGTCTTATCTACCAAAATAATTATATAATTGAGTTAGATCTTGTATTCGAAGTGTCTTTATCCAACCATAATATTATTGAAGTTCATCTACTTAAACGAGTTTGGTCATAAATTACGTGGTGTTTTCCCCCCCCCCCCCAAATCATGCATTAGGGGTTGGGAACCAACTTTGCTCCTGGCTTCCTCCTCTTTGGCCTGAATCTACCTTCATGTCAAGGGGTTCGTGGTAAGGTAAGTGTGCCAATGACCACACGGTCAATCTTCAAATCCTTGTAAATAATAATTTACAAGCTTAAATCGTTTCAAATTTTGAAGGATTGTTAATTATGAAGTGGGGATTCTCCTACAAAAAATAAAATAAAAATATATTATGATTTGTGAAAGCTATCACAAATTGAATCCAGACATACACAAGTGGATCTCAAAAGCTTATTGAGCCCTTCACCGCAATAAAACACCTAATAGTGATGGTGCCGAAGCTCCCTCGTGAGTTCTGATGAGTGAATTTGTGCGGTGGCTGTGCGGTCCTTGGGTTGCGTTCGGTCATTGGCACACTTACCTTACTCAAGTAAAGTTATCCAGTAACAAATACTAGATGAGTCCATAAAGAGGCATGAACGGATATTACTTTAGGGAAGCACCTATGAGTTGGCATGTAGGGGCCCCTTGTCCATAAATTATCAGACTGAATGTGGGAAATATCAGGGAATATTCCGCATAATACTGCCAGTCCCACAGAACGCTGATATGGATCTGAATAATGTTATGTGGCAAGGGCCATGATATATTTTAGACGTTCTCAAATTATTCTTAAAACATTCCATTAGTTGTCACCAAGACCATGACGTGGCTTTGGATTCCACAAAGCTATTTTAAAAATAACGCAAATTGTCCAAGTATGTAACATGGGGATAAGTGGCTATGACGTCATAGATATTCTAATTTTTGGCTATTCACAAATCCCTTTTACACATATCTAAATCTAAACACATTTGTTACACACTAAAAATACAATAAAACATATAAGTTATGAATAATAATATTAAAATCAATGCTAAATTTATGACTATTTTAGACATTATATTGTCTAAGATCGATGTTACAAGTTAAAATTTTTAAATGGTCACATTTCAAAAATATACTTTGCATCAACTTAATTGAGTAAATTTGTGAAATATGTAATTAAGATCAAAATATCACATATAGGCTATAGTCAATAACTGCAAAAGTTCTGACTATATCTTATCTTACATTGGTCATCTAAATTTGTTTCTTCAATGTAATTGTCATTCATTTTGTCCCTCCCTTTTGCAGTAATTGAAAAAACAAACAATATTATGGTGTATACAAATACGGTGGTTGGCGGACATTTGAAGTTGTGGTTGTTGTCGTTTGATGTTTTTGTTATCGTTTTTTGGACAAGTGGTTTGTCCAAATATACTTAAATATCAATTTTATTTACAAAATTAGATGGAACAATGCCCATATGTATACTTTGTCAACCAAACTCTCGTTGACATGGTTATCATACATGTTACATTGAATACACCCCCCCCACACACACATGAGCTTATTAGAGAAGGCCGTAAACAAAGGATAGTTTAAACTTTGATGGTTTAAGCTACCACTTACTAACTTTTAGGTGAGGGCAAGGCATTCCCTTAGTCTTATCTATATGCTAGCACCAACTTAGTTGCACGCATCATTTGGAATTTCTTCTATCCTCAACGTACCTTTCTACACATGCAAGTTTGGCACTAATTATATTTTCTTCATATAAAGTGTCAAAATGTGTGGAAATCTATTTTCCATGGAAAGGTTCGGTACGGAAATTTTAGGAATTTTTAGGAATTTTGAATTTGGCAAAGTCTATTTAGAGAATTAACAATAATTTTTGGCAAAATAATGTTGACCTTGCCCTTGTACTATTGGCATCCGTGAAGAAGATGTATATGGTTCCCCTTTCATGACACTCGCTATTGACCTCTTTGTCGGGTGTTTTATGCTTAGTCTAGGCATTGAAGCCACTTCGTTGACATCATAACATTATTCAGATCCATAATAGTGTTATGTGGGACTGACAATATTTTGCAAAATATTCTTCACATTCAGACTGAATGTGAGGAATATTCCACATAATGTTGTCAATCCCATAGAATATTGTCAGTCCCACAGAACATTGTTATGGATCTAAATAATGTTATGATGCATGTTGCACAAAGGCCTACGAGATAATTTATGTGGGATCCGCTCATCTCAAATCCGGCCTCCACAAACTAAGGATGTAAGGTTAATGTCATTTGAATGTATGTAGGAGGTGGGTACTGTAGCTCTCTAGCACCTTGGGCAAAAAATAATTAATTTTAAAGGTGCTTAAATTGTTGGGAAATTAATTTTGTTGAGTGTCCCAAAAAAGAAATAACATTCAAAGAGTGCCTAAAATCACAAAATTGCCATAGATGAAATTAAGAAAATCATCCATGAATTATAGAAATGATTTGGATGAATGTCTAACTTATTTTAAATTACTTTTTGAACTTGCCCAATTTTAGAATATTATTTTATGGGTTGCCTAACTTACTTTCGCACTTTGATTAATTATTAAGCAGAAAGGTGCCCAAGCTGCTAGAGAGCTATGGTATCCACATGGTCCCAAACTATTACGCATATAAGAATTATTCACTAACTAGGCAAAACTTCAAGTTAGAGTTGGGTTAAATCCCCTTAACACCCATTGGAGGACACAAACTTTAAGTTGTCACAACATCTTTAAAAAAATATCCTAGCTTCAAATGTGGTTTTGAGCCACCATATTGCTCACAACTAGTTTGGTAAGGAGTTTAGAGGTAAAACCGGGCCCATTGTGTGAATTGCAACGGGTGTCGGGCAAAGACCCGAGCTTGGAGTCGAAGCAAGGGTCACAAAGTTCTCGACCTTTGGGCTCTCATTTATGTGCTCTTGGGACTAAGGGAGCTACAAAGTTGTGACAAAGGGTTGAGATTGGAGGAGAAGGTTGAGGACAATGAGGAGTTGAAGTGAAGTTGGAGGCGAAAAGATGAGGTGCATGCATTGTTAAGGGCAAGCAAGCTTGCAATTGCGGAAGTCGAGGGCAAGGTAGGGTTTACACCTTGATTATTTTCTTGGTTAAGGTTGATTTAGGGTTTAGGGTATCTTGAGGGCATCTCTTGATTTTGTGGGTCAATCCTTCAAGCCACATGAGGTTGGTCCTTGGAATTGAATGAGGTTCTCCATTATTGAGGCAACAACGATTGATACAAAGGCCGATGTGGAGTCTACCGTAGTTTTCTAGCAGCTTGGGCATCTTTCTGCCTAAGAATGAATTAAAGTGTGAAAGTAAGTTAGGTTGCCCAAAAAATAATATTCTAAAATTAGGCAGATTAAAAAAAAAGTTAGACATTCGTGTTTTTAGACTATGAGTGAGATTGATGCCATGTGAAGACACTGTTGAAGTTATTTGATGCTACTTTGTTGGATTCTAGTGAATGTCACTTGCATTATTGTGATTTTAGGCACTCTTTGAATGTTTTTTTGGACACTCAACGAAATTAATTTTAGGCACATTTAAAATTAATTATTTTCTGCCCAAGCTGCTAGAGAGCTACGGTATTGAGGGAAAACTGTGATTTCTAAGTCAATTCTTAAAGCCACATGAGGTTGGACCTTGGATTTCAATGAGGCTCTTCATTATCGAGGCAACAATATCTAATACAAGGCTAATGTAGAGTTTTCGAGGGCAACTATTGACTTCTAAGTTCATCATTTAAACCACACAAGGATTGGTCCTTGGATTTAAATGAGGCTCGTATTTTCTAGGCAACAAAAATCAATACAAGGTACACATAGGATTATTTTGAAGGCAACCTTGGAATTTGAGTTGAAAACGCACAAATTAACTTGGAATTGGTTGGAAATGGCCAAAAGGGTCTCGGGAACGGACGGGTACGTGGAAACTTGTTTATTCATAAGGGAACAATTGGGAACATTTGTACTCATAGTTGAGTAGTTGGGATTGAGTTGGGAACGCAAACAACTTCAAAATCACTCCCTCAAACGGCTTCATGAGGTCAACAATTGGATGGGTGTGTGCTACCCATAAACTACCACACGACACATGTTTAACTACCGTAACACCATAGCAGGTTCGCCACCTGGCGAACGAATATTTAATTTTTTTGAAAAAATAAGGTTCGCCTCTCAAAAACTGAATTTCTCAATTTTCGTTTTTTAGCAAAAAATAAGTAAAAATGACCCTAAATAGCTTAGAAATAGAAAAATATTTCAAAAACTAATTTATTCTATTTTCGTTTTTTTGTCTTCAGAATTTTCTAATTTTTACATTTTTTATTTTTAGAATTATTTTAGGACGAACCTGCTATGGTACTACGGTATCCAACTAAAAGTAAGTTAGTTGGAAATAACAACTAGGGCCCTAAACTCATTTTGTTGTTTCTAACCCTAGACTAACTCCGGGCTAGATAGCGGATAAGTCTATTGTCATTTTAAGATAAAAATTTACAATGAAGATGCAAAATTTATAAGAACTCACAATAAAGATTTTTCTTTCCCTTCAAGTGATCCACGGAGCCCCTAAACTAAGAATATTCTATACTTGTAAGAACATTCTTCAATGTCGTCGTGACACATGTCCTTTTGGTGTTCGTTATTAACTACGAATCTATTCATGTGCTTTCTCAAATAATAAGTTTGGTGTCCAATCAAGAGAGGAGACCACACAAGGCCCATATCCATTGCAATGCGAAAGCCAACCCAAGAAGAAGAAGGACAAAGTGTTTTCCAAGTTACATTAAGTGCTTATGTTATTTGGTAGAAGTTTGATCATGACAACTTGGAATGCTTGTTGGTATTCGCATCAAACGAGGCTTGGAATTTAGGGTGCATCGAGTTCTATGATGACCAATTCACCCACTAAGGAAGATGGGTCTTAAGTGGCTCATGTTCTTAGTCGGACCCCTAGAATGATTGGTATGTTGTTTGGTGAGGATCAAAAAGCAAACATTATAAAGACACACGTCTTAAATATATTGGACTAAGTCTTCATATATTAATAACTACTTTACATTCAACAATGAACACAATTGGGAGGACCTTTGTATTTAGTTAAGAAATCAACTAACATGCACTTCCAATAACCATAACTAAATTTAGGGGGGCTTGATTTTCAATTTGGGTTTTGCAGATGTTTCATTGTAGGTTTGTTAATACAACGTGAGTTTTGTTGCATAAATCTAATCAATAGAAGTTGGAGAACATGAAAAAAGAACCAAATAACAGTGACAAACCTTATCTAATTGGATGTAGTCAAAATTGCATATAGTATCTATATTAGGACATTGTTGTATTCAAGATGTCGTGTTTCATGAGGTATCTATTTCTACGATGGGTTAGGAGTTTACACTAATTTTCTCAAGCAAGCTCCAAGTAGAAACTATAGTAAACAAGTCTTAATAATGTTGGTGGAGAATTGGCATGGAAATAATTAACATGGGCCAATTTAAATATCTAGTCAGGGGTGGAAGTCATGTGGAACCTTTATTGCCATGGTCAAGGTTATCTGGCAACCATTCTAATTGATATTCAAGTAAAATTGGGCTAAGTCCAAGTCCAAAGTTATAGCATGTTGAATTTTATCGTAGAATTCTACACTGGGAATGTATGGTAGGATCCTATAATAGAATACGCATAATTGATTATGATATTATTAGAGTGTTTTTATTATATTTAAATTAGATAGCATTTGATTACATTTATTTTATTTTATTTTCCATCTCATTTCAATAGCATAGCATTCAAGTAATTACTAAGGATCACATATTTCCCATAAAATATAGGTATATTAGAAGTATTTTTATGAATTTACTTATAGAATTCATGTAACTTAAAAGTCCAAACTTGAAAACATATCTATTTTTACTTAAATACAAATCTACATTGTACAAGCGAGTGTGCTTAATACCAAATTCCACATTTTTTCACCCACTTATATGATAACATGTGTCACTATTTTTACCAAAATTTAGATATCGCTTAATATGACTTGTGCATAGGGCATTTATAAAACACAACTATAATCAAAATGTTGCACCCAAAAATAATAGTTGAGTCAAATACTAGACAAATATGAAGATAATATAATTGGTGAAGTAACCAAATAAAATGAATAACCAAGTAATCAATACGAGAGCAACGATTGCATTCAAAACTCCAACTCTATTCAAATTCATATATCTACAAATCCTCATTATCTTCTATTTTGATTTTTTTATATTCCTTGTTAAACATTAATATGAAGAAGCAAGGTGTTTATGGATTGAAAGGACGATACTCTCGATTCCTCGAGTGTTGTTGCCTCCGTTGTATATAGTTTAGAGCAATCTAGAGTTTTATGGGTATTTCAATATGTTTTACATAGATTTCCGTAAGTTATTTATTTTTTGTGTAATTTTTAATTTTTATGAATATATACTTACTATTATACTAAAATATGTGTGTGAAAATGATAGATGTGTAGAATTTTGAACTTTGGACACCCAACGGATTCCGTATAACGGTTAATTTTTTTAAAATTGAATCTTATCATGATACTTTGAAATGCTTTCACAAACAAGGGGTTGAAAAGAAAGAAAATGGATTGGTTACTTGTTATTTTGACTGCCAACATCCATAACCATTATACATGTCGACTTGAATTGAAAAAATATTGAGATTATTAAGAACAATGTATTGAACATGGCTTCCACTGATCTACTAACTAATTAAAATTGAGAACAAACTAATTAATTCAAAATTGAAAATTTTACTAACTAATTAATTCAAAATTGATCTACTAACTAATTAATTCAAAATTGAGACTCCGTTGTACTAGAAGAGGGCAAACTTTGACCACTGCGACATTGCTAGCAAACAGAAGAGCAAACACACGCACAAACCCCAAAAGACACAATGATGAACCCTGTCCCACGTCCATGTTGTCGAGACTGCACTATTCGCAAAGTGCAAACCCAATGTTGGTCTTATTTTGGGAACCCTCCAGGAAATTTATTACTATTATTTTAAAAGCATTAACGCACTTCATAAATTCAGTAACCCAGGTTACCGCCATAGGTCTCATGTATCAGCGGATGCATATAGATAGCATTGGATGTGGACGGGCAACATATGACACGGACATGTATGCTACTAAGAAGGTCATTGTGGCTATGGGGAAGGTTGCAACGACAACTTCGGAAATGTAACAACTTTATAGAGTTAGATGCAAGAAGGATTGAACGAATAACTAAACATCCTAAACTAGATTGGCCGGAGAATCCTACAAATATATTCTAAACTATAAATCTCGTAAATCCGCAACCACAAGTCCTCCAAGGTTCAACGCCAAAACCCCACAATGTACTAAGAGCTTTGGCAAATATTTAAACTTTGAAGCCAAACAACTAACACCGAAGTCAAGATCTACATGACTAAGACGAGCACTTGATAGAATTGGGAGAGGAGTGAGGAGAAGAGAATAAAAAACATCATAGCTTCAACACCTTCCAAAGTTTTAAATGATGAAGACCTTCATGTGTTCACAAAACTTGGTCACAAAGGTGTTACTTTTTACTATAAACTAGTATTTGGAAGACCAAGAGATATACCTATTTTTCTTACTAGTAACCGGTATTCAGAACACCAAATGATATACCTAGTTGTGACTCTTGGTAGCCCTTATGTTAACATCTTCCATACATGAAAAATTTCATAAAACCCTAAGCAAAGTTGGGAGAGAATTATCTTTTTCAAAGCTTTTCAAATCGAAGCTCAATTTTTCTTCTTTTTAGAGGCATTTTCCTTTCTATCCTTCGTCAAAATGATGCAAGGGTGGGTGAGGTTTTCTTCAACACAAATCTAATGCATTCAATATTGTAATCATGAATTTAATGCAATTTTCAGAAACATTCAACAAAGTAACTGAGAAACCAATAAGGAAATTGTATGTTTATCGAAGTAAATCACTATATTCGTTAATTTGGAACTTTTTCGGCATTTTGAGACAGTTACAAAAATATAAGAACATGGATAAAATCACACAGATATTGGAGAATGTTGTAAGATGCAAATACTTTGAAGCATGTGTTCATATCAAGAACCCAATTAAGAACTCATATCAAGATGGTTTGGGTAGGACGACCCAAACATTAGACCATGTTGTTGTGGTCCATATTTTAATTTGAGACAAGAGAAAGTCTCAAATTAACGAATATAGTGATAGTAACTAGATACCCAACTTTGTTTTTTTTTTGCTTTCAAGTCAAAGTTTAACAGCAAGGGTTGACATCAAGATATAAAACCAAGTACCATGGTACTATGATGCATGACTCGGTATCAAATATCCATCCCTATGATAACTAAGGTCAAAAGACAGTTCATCAAACGACTGCATTTTGTTCAATGATTATTTGTTAGAATCAACTAATACAATAATGATGCAATATGTAGGCTTGCATATCTCATTTGTTGTTTGCTAAAAAGTAATCAAAATGTCTCAACTACTATGTTGGACTTTGTGTATACATTGATTAACTAGTCAAAACAACATAATAACTTTCACTAGTGTAATACTTCAATAGTGCATTACTGGTGTTTAAATGTGACAAGTGATCATCGCATGCACCCATGCCAACCCAAACATATAATCATGTGTTAGAAAGGTGTGTGCCGGGTGTCTTCATCTAGGCTCGGTTGCAATCCTTGTCACACGATTATCTCACCTATTAAGCTCATCAGGTGGTTGCAAACATTTACCATCAATACAAAATATTGAATGTACAAACATGTTCATTTGCCATATCTTGTAACCTTCTTGAATAGTAAGAACTTATTGTATGCCAAACACTATGTGCTTGCACACTTGGCACATATATGTCGAGACCTCAATGAATAAACCAAGCCAAATATTCTCTACCCCAAGCATGTAAAAAGGTCTTCACGTGGAGGTGTTTAGGGTTTCAATATTAGTTGAGTAAGGTGCAATGGCTACCTTGGGTCATGGAAATCCCAATTGTGGTGCATGGTAACTTCCTTGACCATGGTATGTTTACAATGTAATGCCTAGCATTGGTGTAGATTCTACTAAGTAACTTGAACTTTGTAGAAAATTAAACACATTTGTGAAGAGTTTCACACTTTATCAACAAAGTTTGAGAGAGAGAGTTGACTTTTCAAAACTTTTACAAAGTTTGAACTTCCTCTTTTCATAGGCCAAATCCTTCAATTTCTTCCTCATTGCAATACAAGGGTGGGTGGGTGGGAACTTTCACAAGACTCTTTCTATGTCTCTTGCCTCCTCCTAACATAACAACACTTTACATAATGGAGTCATTTACAATTATGTCTCCTTCTATGTGTTGTATCATATATCCATGTTGCATCACAATCTAGTTTGCCTTGCAAGAATATGTACCTTACTTAGATTTTTGCTATCATATGGTATCCAATGCCAAATGTTTGTTTATGACTATCCCATGCTTTGGAATTGAAATGCCAACCTTCTTGCTCCTATGTCAAGTATAACTAACTAGCCCACCACATGTATGGGGTACTTACAAAGGAGATGTTCATAGTAACCTCAACCAATAGAGATGCACAAAATGTCATAATCACAATACATTACTGCATTGAGTATATGAAGGGCCTGCCTCACTTGTGCCCATGCAACCAACCAACAAACAATTGAGGATTAGTTACGTACACAAGGTAAATAACAGTAGGACCTAGTTGTTATCCATGTCACACACACTTAATCCATTTCAAATGCATCAAAGTATTTCAAAATACAACACTCATTGTAAAACAACATATGGGTGTTCAAACATGTTCCTTGGCCATGATTGGGTTACTCCAAGTAGAATACTCCTCTTGGTGATGAACCCTAGTTTTTCTCACTTCTAGCACGTATCTATTACCCTAATGTGTATAAACAAAGCTTGCCGCACCTCTCACTTACGTGAATGGTAAAAAAACAAGCTTTTTTTAGGGTTTAAGGGTTTATATTGGAGTTCTTACCTATGGTAAGTTCCCGTAACCCTGTTTTTTTACTCCATTCATCTATGTCTTTGTTACATCCATTCCATGGTAAGTATGATTTCTTTCCATGCTTGTGTACTTAGGATCCTCTGAGTTTATAATCATCCATTTTACATAGACGATTAGTGCTAGGTATATTAATGTAAGAGTTCAAAATTGAAACCTTTATGTAGCATGGCATTAATCAAGAACTAGAGAGAGAGAGAGAGAGAGCTTACGGTTGGTGTGACTAACACCATGAAGCAAAAAATAAAAATGGTTGATACAGTTATACGAGCGGGCATTGCCTATAGTTTCTATGCAGTTCCATACTCACTTCCAGCCATTAAGAAACTCGACATAAAAATAATTGCCCTTCACAAAACCATATGTGGCCTACCAAAATGTATGTCAAATGTTGTCACACAACTGCCACATGACATGTTTGGCACATAAGCATTTTCAATAAAGAATGCATACATTACATGCATTGGTGAACAACTCATTAATGCCCTCAATGATAAAGGAAGACTTGGAAAGATATACAAAGGATTAGTACTACACATATAGTAGCCTCCCGCCTAAGTATGCACCCGTTTAAGTACGCATCCCGGTAAAATACGCATTATTTTCCTGAAAAAATAGGGTTCATGTATATTTAGTTCAACATGTCATGGATTGTCATTTGGCGCAAGTTTTGAAGATTTTTGCGTTTGGCTTTCAAGGTGACAGCCCAGACCTTACTTTGAAACGATTCAAACAACTTTCTAAGATCATCGAATGTTTCCTCAGCCTCTTCTCGAACTTCGGAGCAGAGCAATTGATCCTCTATATCAACAACTTGCTTATAAAGTGACTCAAATCCCTTAAATACAACGGTGTTTCCTAAACTTGATGCAATACTTTTCGCTTTGGCGATGGCGAGAGATGGCAGAACATGAAGATTGGCACGACGCATGTTGTCAATCCAAATGTAAAGCATGTCTTCAAGCTCGGTGAAACGACCAACAGAGGATCGAAAAGTCTTCTCTTTAGCTTCATCAGACATTAAGGCAGATCGCTCTAGGATTTGCTCCCGCTTGTCCCACACCTTACTGATAGCTCCTTCACTAACATCGTACTCGCGTGCTATAGCCCTTTTACTGGGAGCATCCGTCTTGCTCAGCTTCGCTATGACCTCGCATCGTTGGGACTCATTGAGGCGTTTCCCGTTCGGTTTCTTCGACACTGCAGCCGAATCAAGCGATTAGGAAATGATTCGTCTAAAGTGCGCACCTACCGGCTAATTATGCACAATCCTCCCAGGTTCAAGTTGCGTACTTAGGCGGGAGGCTACTATACTTGCTAAACACGGAGGGGCACGAAACCTAACACGTATCTCACATCATGATTGCACACGATCACCAATCACAAGAACCCTATTTCTACTCAAAGCAACTAGTGGAACCCACCTCAGAAGACACTTGATGAATTCCTCCTCACCCCTACGCCACTAGAAACACAATGGATGCTACAAGCAAGAAATGTACCAACGCTAAACCCAACATTATCACTAAAATGTCTACACAAACTACTACTACATAATATATTTGAACTAAAACATATAACACACCCAATGGAACACATTTAATGAGCAATGATGAATTTAAACATTACTACAACACCCCAACAAAAATAGAGAGAATTGCACTAGAATACGCCAGAACACTCTTCTGTGAACCCTCATGCCACAACCATTGTACAAATCCATGCCTAACACACACAACACCAAATACCCTGAAAAATGAATATAAAATACTAAACCATAACTTAAACATAAGACCACACGGACACCACACCTACCCCCACCTCCACCACCATTAGTCCACCCCAAACCACCTTCATACATCCTCAAAGACCCAACACGCTTTCCAATACATGACATACTAAACGACCGCCCCAGAACATACAAAGACAAATACAAAATCACGAAAATATATACGTCTTATCTATGCCAATGGTCTCTCCCAAATGAAACAACTTACAACAAATGGCTACCCCAAAGAGATTTGTTTCCTTGGAATAGCCAAAACACCATAAACCATAACATCCTACTCCTCACACAATACTACACCCGAAAACAACACCTACACTTTACCCACATCCTAAACTCAAACTTCCACCAAGAACAAATGAAAAATACTAAATACATTCCCCCACCACAAACCATACCCTTATGCCACATTCACATCAATGAATGTAACCCAAAAGATGACATCGCCTATACTCAAAGTACCATCCAAACCCAACACGATTCGGCACACATCTACGACAACACTGGCCGACATCTAATCACTATCCCTGAACTACGACTAAAATGATTATGGGATCAATACCATTTAGCACTAAATAGACCACAAAACCTTGAGCCCCCTACCCAACCATTTGAAACAGAAGTAACATGGCTATACCAAAGATATAAATATAAAACTCCCAAAAATGACCCCCTAAAATTCTCACAGTACACACTCCCATATGCCGTCCTTGAATACCTTATAAGCTCATTCCAAATAACACACTCGTATTTCTCATCACCAGTAACATGCTCTACCACACTTAGACAATTCCATTCCCCGTTTCCCAGAGATGTAGTATTCGGATCAGTTGGAAAAACATTCCAACATAAATGGCAAGGCAAGGGATACGCACACCCACATACAAAATATGAAGCCCAACAGGCCCTCCATTGGGCACGCCTCGCAGCCAAAAATGACTCAAACTCTGTCACAATACTAGTAACACCAGATGAAAATTGGTATCACAACCTTAACCCTCACGTTGGACCCTTCCCATACTTGCATGTTATCACACACTTTAAAGCGGACACCATCATCTACGAAGAACCAACAATTCCCCCAAAACTACGAATTGAACCTAGAATAGAAAGCCGTGCCATCCGTATACTATGCATACACCATAAAAACACGCCCATTGGATCAGAGGAATATACCCAACAAATGAACGACATCGCCAACACTTTACAAATCCCACAATGTTCAACCAAGCTGCCCCATCCACACCAATGGCCACCCCAGTAAACCGCAATACAAAATGGGCTAAACTCACATATCCCCCTCTCCCACCGATCATTCAACCCCTAGATACTCCACTGATCATCAGCCTAGAACGATGTTTACCCCTTAAATATCCACCACAATTTTGCTACTATACAGACGGGTCATTTAAACCACCTAAAGAAACAAACATCGGACATTGGAAACGTGAAAAAGCGGGATTGGTATTTATAACCCTTTCAAAAACCTAAAAATCGCAGAAAGACTACCAGGACTACAAAACATACTACGAGCAGAAATGATGGCAATACACCATACCCTACAACTCCTCGTCACAACATACAGTGATGAACCAACCCATATATTCACAGATTGCCTCAATGTCCTATACCTCTTAAATACCCAAATCAAACACCCCACATTACATAATAACCACCCAGACAAAAACATCCTAGAAGCTATGACTAAAATGTTAATATCCCGCACACAAATCACCACACTCCACAAAATAAAAGCCCACACTCGGGGAGATCACTCCATTGTAGAGTTGAACACCACGTGCGAACAAAGTTTGCTACCCCTATATTACATGTCATAAATAATTTTAAATTTTACGATATTTTTTCTACATATACACAACCATTGATGGTATCTTTTGCATATTTTTTTGAAATTTTTAGTCATATTCATTAATTGTAGCAATTTTTTTAGTTCAATTCTGCGTCATTCTAGTTAGAAACGGTATGTTTTATTAAAAAAACAAATCATCAAATTTAGTCACCATTTTTTACTATGTAACATGTACCATTTATATCTACTCATGAAAAAAATTTGATAAAATTGTGACCCATTTTGGTGATGATTTTTACATTTTTTACATTTTTTACATCTAAAATGATCGCACGTGGTTGTTCAACTCTACAATGGAGTGATCTCCCCGAGAGCCCACACAAACATCAGTGGCAATGAACAGGCAGACGCACTAGCCAAACATGGACGTGAATTAGACCACATAAACGCTGCTACACCATTCGAACACGCACACCCTACACCATCCAACTTCCAAAAAGATTGGTGGCACTCCATGCAAGAAACACCGGACAAAGGTCCCATTGGACACCTTGGAAAACACATCGTTAAACATGACAAAGGGCACAAACTTGGCAATTATAGCGAATCAAACACACCAACTACACAAATGGCTTGAGAACGATAACATTGATAAAATATTATCAAATGACTTCTGGACAAATCTCATTGTCACCGATAAACAAAAAACGTGCCTAATAAAATTCCGAACTGGCCAATATATGGGTCATGCCCGAAAGCAATTCTTCTTTGGCAAAGAAGCCTACCCATCAAAAACATGCCCTATCTGCAACTCATCAGACGCGGATACATGGCTACATATATTACTCAAATGCAAACAACAACACATCCATGCATTAATAACAAAAAAACACAATAAAGTTGTATGGGAAATATATAAACTCATTTTATCAACTAAAATATCAAAACACTATACACTTATGAATGCAGGAACACACAACGAACTGCCACAAGAAAACACAATGCCAACATGGCTACTACCATGCACATGTGGTACCCAAAGATGCCATTGCAATGCCAGGCTTAAACCTGACATATTGTGCGTCATTGGCCACCCATACAACCATCCCCCACCAGAGGCCCTTGCCCCATAACTTACCATACAATTTATTGAATTTACATATTGTAATGATAGATTTGCTGCAGAAACCCTCGATAGGAAAATCACAAAATACCAACCACTCATCAACAACATCATAACACGAGGATGGAATGTAGCCCCACTCATGGTATTAGCCGCAGGTGCAAGGGCCACAACACACATCCCATCAATGAAAAACTTAGAAACAATGCTTAAACTCCCTATCATGAAAATCAAAAGTACATTCAAACAAATTAACATAATCGCCACGCAATATGCACACTCAATACTAGTTCATAAACGAAGACTAGAGAACCGACAACCTGTCACAGACCTCCAGGACTTACCATAAACGAATAAACTTACAACCCGTCACCCCATGCCCCCCCAAGTAGTGCCATACTATTGGCCAATTTTGTTAAAGACGGCTATATACTACCGGTTACCGGTAATGGTTATTGGTTATTAAATATAGTGTCTACTCCCTGCAAAGGGTGAAGTAGTTTTACATCGAACGCCATTGCCATAGGGCGTGGCCTAGGATGTTCTACGAATAGACACTCTATTCACTCCGGCCTCCTCCGGAGACCGGAGTTCTTCTTCTTCTTCTTCTGGTGTGACTAAAAAACGCTTCACCCTTGATTGAGGTTGCAAACTTAAAGGCTAAGAAGGATGTTTCTATTGAGCAATTACCTCTACCCGAGCATAACATTGTACATGTTTACATTATAATCTTACAATTTAAGACACGTGGATGGTTGAAATTTTGTGTGAACAATCTTAACTCCACAACAATGCCGTATGTATAATTGGATCCACTATTAGACAAATACATATTATCTATAATAAGATATTGATTTGGGATGATTTTTCTAAAACAAGTTTGTGTAGATTTCACTTTTGCCTTTGGGGATTAATAAAGAATACCAAGAGAGAAGAGAAGAAACGCTGACCTTAATGGGCCGAGAATACCAACATCATAATTTCATCTCTCTTTGAGAGACTTTACCGACAATTCTAACATGGAGCTAACACGGATTATTGGGAAGGGCTTATGAAAAACACGCCAGGTCTTTTGGGGTCCGTGGAGTAAAGACCGGTGTTCAACTAACAACGTACCTAACAACACACTACCTATGTAAAGCTTAAAGTATAAAGTGATGGAAACCGAGGGTGTAGACAACAAACAAACTCCAAGGACGACCCTTTCAACAACACAAAATTATTCTTGACCCGTTTTTTTGTAAGTAGTGACATACATGACTTGCATTGACCACGTACTTTTATGTAAGAGTCCTCGAATGCTCATTAAGCCCTTTGGGGGACATTTAGATATCCCCAACAAATCCCAAGTTAGAGGCTCAAATTTTGTGTTAATGGTTGGAGGATTTCCACCGTCCTCTAAATTTGAAATTTCTTTATTTGAAATCCACGAAATTTTATGTCAAAATGAAATGAAGTTGATTTTAAAGTCTAAATAGCCAAAAGGCTAATGGGACCGGAAGTACATGGGGATGGTGTCAAATCGGTTGATTCCCTAGAGTCATGGAGTGCGGTGGTCTCATAGTGGTCTTGCAAATTCCAGTTCGTTTTATGTGATCTCGTATATAGGTTTCAATTTGGCCCATAAGGCAAGGGCGATTACTATTGAATGTCATTGAGGCCACCCCAATCCGGAGATAATAAGATTTGCATTGAAACCTCATGACTCGTATCATAACATTACTTAGCAGTGTGTGGTTGTTATGTGGGCCCACGATATCATTTGGATGATTTCAAAAGTATGCTCCAAATTAACAATATTGATATGTGCACTTAGATTGCCTTTACGATTAGGTAGGTTGGCTCTTGTCTTGGGTCAAAAGTTGATCACAAAACTTAGAACTTTGTTTGTTCAACTACATAGTAGCCATGGTAAATTTGCAAATTTTGTATGTTGTTATCATGAGAATAAATGTTCAAAATTAGTGTGAAATGTCGTTGAATTAGTGTGGAGCAACCTAATTCCACGTATCAATGTAGTTTTAAGGTTGAATATGATTACTCTGGAGCATTCTCATTTGGCATATGATAGTGACATGCCCGTAAATTTTCATAACATTTATTTTATGCTACTTTTATCCTTGAATTGGCATCCAAAGTGTCGGATGGAAGTCTCTAGGAAGACTTAGAGGAATACTTGGGGTCTTAGACCTACATTATTTCCACCTTGACTAGAAAATCAGTGTGTCGCACACTAATTATTTCCACGTTAATTTCCACCAATAGGAGTATTTGGTGTACTTTTCAACCTCTAGTATTTAAGATTTGAGTTTTACTTGTTTCCTTGTTAGTTTTAGTTCAATAAATAGTCATTTTGAAAATCTACCTTTTAAAAGAAAAAACATCGCAACAACTTTCTTGTTCACAATTTTAGAGGTTTCGTAAGCTAAACAATGTCCGCCACACCCATTCTTACTTGATCGACATGGGGTCCAATGTAACATGCATATATTTTTAGAGTTTATTATTCAAATATAAATAATGGGCCACTCAACGCATGGAGAAGACAATATCCTACTTGTTGTTGGTTTGTAAACCATGTGAAGCATGGGGAGGAGATGCCAAAATGTTAGCAAATTGGAATCAACATATGAATAGTGGCTTGCATTGAGCTAGGAATTGACTCCAAAATAGGTCATTTAGTCCGACACTTTGATGTTTAAGAATGACACACGATTGCCAAACAAATTAGTCATTGTAACATATAATGCTTGAGAAACAAGTACTCCACTTTGTGGCATAATATGGATCTCTTACTTCTTCTTCATTTTCCTTAATATCTCTGGCATGAAAGAGGGGTACTACAACATGTATGGAATGTAGTGTCACCAACCCAACAATGCCACTTACTTATATTCAAGCTTGTGCATTGGCTACATCAATTGCAAATTTGTTTCATAATTGGTGTCATAACAAAGATAAAAATAAGAACGAAGTAAAAGCGAGTTATGGAATTTTACTTTACTCTACTACAATGACATAATCAATAATAAAAATGTACAATACGGTTAGAGTGATTACAATAACTAAGTTGTTTTTTTAATATAATAAGTTCTCTTACATGGGGTGGACCGATCTTAAATTACCATCTCACTCCTCGATCTCATTCCTTACATTAAATGTCAAGGTAAGAAAATATCAGTTTCAAAAGATGACTATTGTTAACAATGATTAGATATGATGTGTCTAGGGTTTTATGAAATTTACTGTAACCCTACACAAAAAGTGCATGCGATACTAAATACTGTGACTAATGTAAGGTGAATGCACCTATTGTGGACAATTTGAGCATCTTAGACCATGTAAGGGTTTATGGGTTACACTTCAATAACTTATAAGAGTTTTGCATGAGTTGCAAATAAGGCATGCAAGCTTATACATACACTTCCAACTTCACATGCATGTTGGATGGGACCGTGAATTGTCTCATCCAGTTAGCAATTATGAATCACGAAGAGTGTACTACACTAAATATGTTATTTAGTGTCATATCATATTTAGTGTCACTATGGTAACTTTTTGGATGACACTTCTTATGAATAAGCGAACAAATACTGTCATGATGATGGATGCATTCATCCATTGGCCAAAAATCTACCTTCTCTTGGGCAGCAACTTGTGATGAAATATTGTCACGGATGATTGTAATCTGGATGAAAAATCACTTGGTAAGTGACAGTAATTGCAACACTGTAAATCTATGATCCCTCAAAATTTTTTAAAGAAATGAAAAATAGTGTTGGGCTAACATTTAGTGTTGGTGACACTGTACCGCGGTTTACAATTAGTATTGAGCAAGACAATTAGAATTAGTGACACTAAATATCATATTTAGTGTAGTTTCAAGTGTCAAAATCATGGTTTAGATACACAAGTTATATGAGGTCAAAGTGACGATTGTTCTTTCTCTTTAAGAGGTCACATATGCCCTCTCAATGTTGTTAACTATCTAATGGTATTCATATTTTGTGTATAGTCCAATCACATCATAACATGTGTTTTGTTTTGGTTTTCATCCTCATCTACAAGCCTTGTTACTTACCACTCGTATATAAGTGTATGCATAAAACTAGTGTTTGATTAAGGCTTGCAAACCTTAAATTAAATTAAATTTGCTAGTGTGGTCATGTAGGTGTGAGTATGTCTACATTAGTGACCAATGACTGCGTCTACCATTTTTTTTTAATTCTCTCATTAACTGGGAAACAAACATTTCAATAAGTGATGTGGATTTCTCTTTATCATGCTCTTAGGACTACCGACCGTGACCATGAAAAATCCAAAATCATTTTTCTCATGGCCCTTGGTCACGTGCATAAAATGACCCTTAGTGCTAATCAATACTTAAATGTAAAGCTTTATGATAGGGGAGCCCCAACAACAAGCCTTGAAATGCCCATCCATTTGTGATTGAACACATTGAGGTGTTGCTTCTATGATTGCTCCACGTCACACCCTATCATACCATTCAATCATAGGGTGCGTGGCCGAAATCTACGTATTGACCCAGTTTCCGTCTCCCAATCTTCCCGAAACATAGATACCCGGGTCCTCCAGGCGTGAGTTGTGCCAGAGTAGCTGACCCGGGTCTTGGCCGCCCTGCGCCCGGGTCCAACCCGGTCATTATCCCGGGGTGAGGCCCAGAAGCTTCTGGTAACCGGGACCACAAAAGACTCTGTTCACACCGTTCCGGAATGGTGCCCTTGCTTTTTCCCTTGCTGTCCTCTCGTCCCATTCATCGCCCTACAAGGCTTCCTCTCGCTCTTACATACATAGTTGCTCCGCTGGCCCCTCGCATAAGTTATAATCGTCCGTTCGCAGATCACCGCCTCGCGAGGTCGGAGCATCCTTTGTGTATTTTGTAGATCAGTCCGCGCTTCCAATTTTGGCAACAGTCGCCTTCAATTTAGCTGCTGTGTGCACCGAAAAGGCTGCGTTCTGTGACCGGTCCGAGGAGCTATGGAGACTCCTGCAGCTGCGCATCCTGGGGAATCGTCAGATCCGTATGTGATTTCTTATGCTTTCATGGCATGTTGTCTGCACTTTATGTTCTTGCTTTGGAGGAGGTCTTGGAGTGGAGCATCAGCCATTGGGGATATGGCTAGGGTTTAAAAGTTGGTGTGAGAATTGTGTTTGCGTGGTGATTAAGCATTCTGAGTATGTCGGTTAGGGGACTTGATGTGTGGCACGCATGTGAGAGATGTGGTTGGTGGAGTTTGGCATGTGAGTTTAAGCGGGCGGGAGTGGAAAAGTCCCTTATGGGAGCAAGGGTTTCGTATGCATAGGGATGTAGGTTTCGGAATTGCATCTGAGGCTTGCAGACGGGGGCTTGTGTTACAGTTTCATGGCAGTAGAGAATAAAGTCAGGAGGGAAGTTTGACTAGGAGTATTCAAGTATGTTTGGGATGCTCTCACGCCAAATTAATGCTCGAATATGGAGTGGAGCATCAGCCGTGGGGGACATGGCTAGGGTTTCAAAGTTGGTGTGAGAATTTGGGTTGCATCGAGATTAAGTCTTCTGAGTATGTCGGTTTGGGAGTTTGATGTGCGGCACGCATGTGAGGGATGTGGTTGATGAGGTTTAGCATGTGAAGTTAATCGGGCGGGAGTGGAAAGGCCCCTTTTGGGAGCAAGGGTTTGTATGAATGGGGAAGTAGGTTTTGGAAATTGCTTGTGAGGCTTGGAGATGAAGACGCGTGTCATAGTTTCTCATGGCGGTAGAGATTAATGTCAGGAGAAGTTTGGAAAGGTGTATGCAAGTATGATTGGATGCTCTCATGCCAAGTTAACTCTCGAATATGAATATGTTTGCTGGTTTGTAAAGAGGTTAAAGGGCGAGCTTGGAGGAAAGAGAGTAATGTGACTTTACGGACTGGGGCAGCTGGTCTTATGGGTGCAGTTTTTGCTGGTGCCGTGAAGTTACATTACTGATGTGCAGCTTGAAATCGCTGTGTGATGGTCGAGTGAGTATAATAATTTCGAAGCTTTCCCGTTTAGGTTATGGCTGTTGACTTTGCGATGATGTTAGTTATGTGTTCCTCAGCAATTTGTGAACTCCATCTCGTTTCAGTTTTTCCTCAATGCTGGTGTGCGACTTCGTCTCTGCGTCGCTTTGGGTCTTTGTTGTGACCAGTTGTCGTGGCGTCCGTGCCTTCATGAGGGTTATTGCCTACTGTGAAAGCTCTTTGAATTTGTGGTTTGATATCATGGGAAACGAGGGATGTGATGGGCTGTTACGATTCGAGTAATTTCGTTATTAGATCGATTATTGAGGTTTGCTCAGCTGGTTTAGGTGTTTTCATTAATGAGTTTGGAGGCTTGGGAATCTGGAAGCACTGAACGAAACAGTCAAACCTACATTTATGAAGGGTGATGTCGGTCGTGGGTTGGGAAAGTGGTCACGGGTCTCTTGGAGAACATATTCATTAATTCCTTCTAGGCGATTGTTCAGTTCTTCCCCGGTTTCCTGGATGGTGTGTCATTGAGCAGGCGCTGAGTTACGGGAGTACTGGTGAAATTTTGATTTTGAGGGTGCAAACTAAGTGCTGAATTGTAACTTGGTTTTGCATGTGGGGTGTAGTTGAGGTCTTAGAATTCTGGGATTTCTGTCTGCAGGTTTATGTGGGTATGTCAAAGATAAAGGTTGAGAGAGCTTACTGTCGAGTACTTAATGTGGATATTGTCAAGGATATCCTACATATCTCCTGGACTCTTCTACATGAACTATTTTGATACTGTCTTCGACAGTATTCCTGAAGTTTGTAGTGGGGCATATTCCTAAGTATGATTCATTATGTCTCTGCAGCAAGCCAGCATCAAAGAAAGATTTTTCTACTGCTATTCTGGAGCGCAAGAAGGCTCCAAATCGTCTGATTGTTGATGAAGCAGTGAATGATGACAATTCTGTGGTTGCTCTGAACATGGAGACTATGGAGAAGTTGCAGCTTTTCCGAGGAGATACTGTGCTTATTAAGGTATGTTCCTTTTTGCTTCACATGTACCCAGAACAAGAGATTGACCTTGTTGTCCTCACGGTTTTAGTTGATCATTGTCTGTTCTGTGGAGGGGATTTCTCTTGGATTATGATCCTATGTGGGGTACAAAGGGAAGGGATACAAAATGTTTGAGGGCCTCTATTTGCAAGGCTCATGGTTTTTGAAAATAGAAGTTTGAGTAGTAATTGTAAATCATCAGACAGAGATTGTGACTGCAATTGTGACTGCAATTTTGTTCACTTGAGATCGTTTTTTTTATTTGCAGGGCAAGAAGCGTAAGGACACTGTCTGTATTGTGCTGGCAGATGACAGTTGTGATGAACCTAAGATTCGTATGAATAAAGTGGTGAGAGCCAATCTTCGAGTGCGCCTTGGAGATGTTGTTTCTGTCCACCAATGTGCAGATGTTAAATATGGCAAGCGCATCCATGTCCTTCCATTTGATGATTCCATAGAGGGCGTCACCGGAAACCTGTTTGATGCATATTTGAAGCGTATGTCACACCACCTTCTATATACTTCCCATCTGTATAGTTTTGTATTAATGTCATCTGGCATTATGAGCCCTTCAGGTTCATGATTACGATGTTTATTTCTCCTACTCAACTGTGTTTGGAACCATTTGTCACTAGTCAACAGTTCATTTGTACTGTCTATCCAATTCCTTTTAAAAAAAAGAAATTGGATATCTCTTGTTGCATGTTGCCTGCTGACAGCATATCTTGTTCTATCATGCAGCTTACTTCATGGAGGCCTATCGACCAGTCCGTAAAGGTGACTTGTTCTTGGTGCGTGGAGGAATGAGGAGCGTTGAGTTCAAAGTTGTAGAAACAGATCCTCCAGAGTACTGCATTGTTGCTCCAGATACTGAAATTTTCTGTGAGGGTGAACCCCTGAGGTGGGGAGCTCTCTTCTTTCTCAAGTTTCCTGAGTTTTTGTATCCTAGCTGCTTGATAGCAGTGGTTTACATGTGGAGAATACAATCTACTAGTGAAATGTAGGCTTGGACGTTTTTATTGTGATTCTGCTGTAAGACATGGTTATTGGATATCTGACTAGGTGGTGAATGGATGTGAATAATGCAGACGTGAAGATGAGGAAAGGTTAGATGAAGTGGGTTATGATGATGTGGGTGGTGTCCGGAAGCAAATGGCACAGATCCGTGAGCTTGTGGAACTTCCACTCAGGCATCCTCAGCTTTTCAAGTCGATTGGAGTTAAGCCACCGAAGGGTATTTTGCTATTTGGACCTCCTGGATCAGGAAAGACCTTGATTGCTAGGGCAGTGGCGAATGAGACTGGAGCATTTTTCTTCCTAATCAATGGTCCTGAAATCATGTCAAAGTTAGCGGGTGAGAGCGAAAGTAACTTGAGGAAAGCTTTTGAGGAGGCAGAAAAGAATGCACCATCTATTATCTTCATTGATGAGATTGACTCTATTGCACCCAAAAGGTATCAAATCAGTTCTCATAATGTAGTTGTCATGTGAGCTGTGCTAATTAGTCATGTCTAACTACTGATGTTTCAATCAATGTCAGGGGTGGGTTGGGCTTCTGGGCATTTGGGTATTTGGATCAGACATTTTTTATGAACAATGTTACCAAAACCAGTGACCTCAAGCATCTATTATACTTTGGCTCTACAAAGTGAAATATACATCTTTTTAATTCTACAGTGAATATGCACTAGCTTGTTCTCATCGTTTGGTTTGGTTTTTACATATAAGTGGTGGTGAATAGGCAGAAGTACAATGTGTATATCTTTGATTTTGTCTTCTGTTTCCTGCTCAATGTAAAAGTTACAAGATGTAGAGATAGATACAAGCATTAGCAGAGCTTGTGTCCTATCTGTTCTGCATATGTGTGGGATTAACATTGTTGTCTAATTGCTCTTTGCAGAGAAAAGACCCAAGGTGAAGTTGAGAGGCGTATCGTGTCTCAGTTGCTGACCCTCATGGATGGATTGAAGTCCCGAGCTCATGTTATTGTGATGGGTGCCACCAATCGCCCAAACAGTATTGACCCAGCACTTCGTCGCTTTGGCCGATTTGACCGAGAGATTGATATTGGAGTACCTGACGAAGTTGGCCGTCTGGAGGTTATCCGTATTCATACGAAGAACATGAAACTTGCTGAAGATGTAAGATTTTTTTAACAAAAATTAAGCATATGAAAATGCCACATTGTTGTGATATTACTTTTGCATGTAGTAACTAAATTTGAAACATGGACAGAACCAACACCACTTTTATTGAGGATACAGAGTATGTTTGGCCTTGTGAATTAGAATCTGCTTATTGAGTCCTTACATGCACTGGCTGAAATGCAGGTTGATTTGGAGAGGATTGCCCATGATACCCATGGATTTGTTGGTGCTGATTTGGCTGCGCTCTGCACAGAGGCAGCGCTTCAGTGCATCCGAGAAAAGATGGATGTCATAGATTTGGAGGATGAGACTATTGATGCAGAAGTTTTGAACTCCATGGCTGTAACAAATGAACACTTCCAGACTGCCTTGGGTATCAGTAATCCATCTGCCCTTCGTGAGACAGTGGTGGAGGTGCCTAATGTTTCTTGGGCAGACATTGGAGGCCTTCAGAATGTCAAGCGGGAGCTCCAAGAGGTACTGGACAGGTCCTACCTGCCTTCAATTCTACTCAATCTGTATGTGTGAGCTTAGAAAGTTGGGGAGTTAGCAAGCTACAGGTCTACAGCGTGTGATTGTAAACATCACAGGGAACAGACTTTTGGTCGTTCCATCCTTATATATCATATAATCCTGACCCATTGTTTTTTAATGTCTGCAGACTGTACAATATCCAGTGGAGCATCCAGAGAAGTTTGAGAAGTTTGGCATGTCACCATCAAAGGGTGTGTTGTTTTATGGTCCACCTGGTTGTGGAAAGACACTTTTGGCCAAGGCCATTGCCAATGAGTGTCAGGCCAATTTCATCAGTGTCAAGGGACCTGAGCTGTTGACTATGTGGTTTGGTGAGAGTGAAGCAAATGTGCGTGATGTATTCGATAAGGCTCGGCAGTCAGCACCTTGTGTTCTCTTCTTTGATGAACTGGATTCCATTGCTAATCAGGTGCTGCAAACTATCCATGTCCCTCATCGACATCCTGGTGTTGTTCAGTTTTTAGTAAATTCAAGCCTGTGGTTTCAGCACCTTCTGTAGTTCATTGAAGTTTCTGTACAACATGCTCATTGGTTGTGTTTTATCTCTGGTTGTACAGCGTGGTAGCAGCCAAGGTGATGCTGGTGGTGCTGCCGATCGTGTCCTGAACCAGTTGCTAACAGAGATGGATGGAATGAATGCAAAGAAAACAGTATTTATCATTGGAGCAACCAACAGGCCTGATATTATTGATTCAGCTCTTCTCAGACCCGGACGATTGGACCAACTGATCTACATCCCTCTACCAGATGAGGCTTCACGGTTGAGTATTTTCCAGGCAGCTTTGAGGAAATCACCTTTGGCTAAGGAAGTAGATTTGGAAACTCTTGCTAGGTATACACAAGGTTTCAGTGGGGCTGATATTACTGAGATCTGCCAGCGTGCTTGCAAGTATGCGATCCGAGAAAATATTGAGCAGGTGAGCTTTACGCACGATCACTGGATCATTTTGATATCAGGTCATTTCAAAGTGGTTATGTAGAAACAACTCCCAATTACGGTGGTGGTGTTAATTCTAGATGCTATCTTATCTGGTCCAACTGTACTGGAACTTGAAGTCACATCTTGCAGACTGAAGCATGTGATGTTTTTGTTCCTGCTAGTACGACTGAACGGCTTGTTTATTTCACTTCTGAGAGTAGTGAAGTGGCCTGTGAGATTTATCTATTGTGAATGAAACCTGATGCAGGATATTGAAAGGGAGAAAAGAAGGGCTGAGAACCCAGAGGCAATGGAGGAGGATGAGGTTGAAGAAGTGGCACAGATTAAAGCATCTCATTTTGAGGAAGCTATGAAATATGCTCGCCGTAGTGTCAGCGATGCAGACATCCGCAAGTACCAAGCGTTTGCTCAGACATTACAGCAGTCGCGTGGATTTGGATCTGAGTTCCGGTTCCCTGACCGCCCAGTGGCTGCTGCTGGAGCACCTCATGCTCCCGAAGCAGCAGTTGGTGCTTTTGGCGCCTCTCCTGCGGATGACGACGATTTGTACAATTAGAGCCGTCTGTCCACAACCTTTCCAGTAGCTCCTCAAGTAGGGGTTGGGTGCACAAAATGTACACAATTTCTTCTCTGTCCAGTCCAGTTGGTAAGAGACCAGACACTTGAATGAAAATTTCAATCCACATGTGCATAGGAGCATGAGTACATGTTGATACTTTCTGTGCGGGTGAGAGTGTGCAACGAAACTCGTGTTCCAAACTATAGGAGATTGGGGCCATCTTTTCCTGATGAGGAATCTGTTGAGATATATTTGTCTTCAATTCAAGGCTATCGGCAGACATAACGCCTCTCTGCTTTTGAAGCTTCCAAAGCATGCAGAGTGCTGTTGGCTATTGAGGTGCCGCAGATCATGTTTTAATTGCTGGAAACTGACACGAATGCTTCCTAAAGTTTTGTTGGTTAAAGTTGTATGGTGTTGATAATACTTTGTTGTATTTGATCTTGTTGGGCACAAGTGAATGCAATGAATAAATCCCTCACCTTTGTGAAGCATTGAATATTTTTGGGAAGGTAGAAATATGGGCAATTTTGTGTTATGCTTTTTCCCAGAAGGTGGGTCATCTACATTCTGTCTCACAACCCTTTCCCTACTTGCACCAGATTAATGAGAAAATAGTCCTGATTGCACTTCGCCACTGCAGTACTAACAATGAGTAGCACAATGTTAGGCGTCTGGCAAATACATCGTTGGTGAGTGAGGGCCAGTGTCAGTAACACTTCGAGAGACTGGCGTAGGGAAAATAAATTATGTGCTTTTATGAATACCAGCAAATATTACACCTACAGTCGTCTTGACAAGTGCTTGATATCCGGTTTCTGATGCATTCTCAAAATTGCTTCGTCACCTAACCAGAATAGAGAGCAGTTGAATGAGGTCCTCTTGTTGTGTATGGGGAAAATGTTAGTGTTGCACAGGATCTTTGCTGCATGTCCTTGCAATGTGTATGTTTCTGTGTAGCATTGAATGGAAGAAAAAGTCTAGGGAAACCCTTACTTTTTTGGAGTTCATGCTGGACGAATATTGTGTCTGATGACGGTGTTATGAACTTCCCAAGTTTCTTGCTTGTCTCCGCTGCCAATTACCATGAAACGTCAATTGCCTATGAAGATTCTTCACTTTCGACTCTGCTTTTATCAACCTTTGTGCAACTATGTTCTTGGCTGCACATATCTGATTGTGCAGAGCCTCATAATTTTGCAATTCCTTCTGCATCTGTGACCAGGATACAATGTTAGCTACTCAGATAATTCTCTTTCTAAATTCTGTAGAGCCTACTCCCTCTCTTCCTGTCCACTTCATAAATTTTGCATCTTGCACTTCTATTCTACAAAGTGCATCCCACTAAGATTATTCTGTGGGAAAGAGAACATCCTCTCCCCACGTAATAATGTGATGACAAACGTTGCTCCTATTTGAATGCACATATCAACATCCAAATATTACATGCATCAATGCGATGCAAGATTTGTGCTTTCCAAAGGACAATATGATCGATCATTGAAATTTCCAACAAAAACACTTTCACTCCATGCTTTGCATTGGCAATAACTAATGTAGGATATGAAGAATCATGTATATGTTATCGTCAAAACATTACTTAGACATTCAAACATGGTGCTCTCTTTGAAATAAATATCAGATAGTCCTGTTAGGAACTTCAGGAAGCGAAGCATACTCAATCTGGAATGTTAAACAATAAGGTAGAAGGTTTGATGGTTTTTTTAATTAATTAATTAAAATTTTATTAGCCCATTTTTCTTAATATATTCAGAAAATCAACCAGTACAAGATGATTGCTAAAAATAAATTGAGGTGGTTGCCATTTTCCTTGTAAAATTTGGAGCTTGTATGAACATCTTATCCATTAGCAACTTGAAGATTCTCTTTCTTCTTAAATGATCATGTGGATTCCCCTCATTTATGTTCACTATTGAACTTAGAATGATTAACAAATTTTGAGCACGTAGTCCATTCTCTCTTGAACACATGTTTTTTTTGGGTGTTTGTTCTTAGATCCACCTAAGCACACACCACTCACAATTATAAGTGTCCTTTGAAGATTAGTAACCAAAATTTAGACTTGGGTACCATAAGATTACTCAACCACCCTCGCATTACTCCCCCTACCACCCAACTTTACCCTAAACATGGTTTTAATTTTTAATAAATTAATTTTTAAGGTGGGAAGTCCCACCTGACATGTGTATGATACCCTTATAATAGGAAGAGAACTCCAAGTTCTAGTTGAATAATGTCATGATCTTAATCCCTATTTTCCCATGCCCAATTTCCTATGCCTAGAAAATGTGACCTCAATTTCAACGACCATAGTTGAAGATCTAAAGCTGTTTTGACACATCCAATTGTATAGATGTTTTAGGTTAGCGGTGACTACTCAGAGTCCAAATTTTAAACGTTGAAGTTCTATTACATAGGAGAATATAAAAGGAATGTCAAGAATGGTCTTGAGGGGCAACAATTTAGAAATTAAATTAGGTTTTTTTATTGAACCTCCACTCAAACCATCTCCAAATGACAAAATGTTACCCTCATTCAAAAGAGGGGCAATATACCTACTCAAATCAGCTCACAAATCTTGAAACCATTATTTTGTGAATTTTTGGGAAGCTTTGCAATTTGAGGCAACGGTGCACAACTATGCACCTTCCACATGAAACTTAAACCCACCAACACGTCCAACTAAAAATTTCAACAATAGATGTTGAGGATATGTTGTGTTTGAGTGTTATGCAAATTTTCAAATCAATTGGGAATCATTTGCACATAGGGATCAACAAAAAACATGTTTAGGATACATTGCCCCTAAACCGTGGAGGTGACAAATATGAAGCACGAGTTCGTGGACCAGGGTCCATTATAAACCGATTGAGAGCACACTCCCATATTTGAATCAATCCAAAAAATAGATAACTTTGTTGAATCAAAATTATCCATGTGGCAGGACATAACAATCCTGAACATGAAAAAGAGTAGTTGAAACAGTCCAGAAACCATCCGAACTTGTGTCAAAGGGGTCATAACAAATTGTTTGCGACCATATTATGGTCGCAGAGGACATTAGGGCTTAATGGAAACGGGACCATTTTTCCCCTTCGGCAATGTCTAGGGAGATTTTTGGGCATAATTGGTCAAGATCCTAGTGTTTCCAAGTCCAACCAGTTACATGTTGACATCTTTTGGTTTTTTCCTTTATTTATTTGAGCTATATTCTACAGATCCCTCTCAAACAATCAGTAATTTTCCTGAAATCTTGAACTTCACAGCCAGTTATTTCCTCAAAACTCAACCAGTTCATCTGTAACTAGTTCTTCGTCGTCCCGAGGAATGAAGAGAACAAAGTGGAACAACTTGCACCAGTTTCGTTTCGTTGTTGTTGTTGCGATGAGATTTAATTTTACCTTGGCACGCGAGGTGCTCGCGGCTTTCAACGCATCGGAAACTTTCGACAGCCGCGTGTTTTGTGCGACTCGTTTCTTCAGCAACGCATTCAACCTGTGTGCGGCCTCCTCCCGGCGCTTCAAGGCCGCCTTCAAGACGGCCTTGCTCGTGCCCAGCTTCTTCTCCACGATCCGCTTCTCCTCCAGAAGTTGTTCCTTGAGCTTCCTTTGCACGCGTCGCAGCGATTGCTGCAAGCTGTTATTCTTCGTGCACGATGCTTCCTTCTCCTCCTGCTCCTGCTTGAGAAGGAGCTCCCTCACTGACTGCAGTATGAAGAATTTTGTGCTCGGTTCCATCATTATTACATCATAGCCTTCTGGTTTACCGAATACTAAAACTCGCCGAAACAAGAAACTGCGGCGGGCCTTGTTACGTTGAAATGATGACGGTGGTGTTGAAAGACGACTGTTAGCAGTTAGGGTTAGGAACTTACAAATAAATACTCGTAGGAGTAAGTTAATTAAAATAGACCCTAGGCTTGGAAATTTTGAGCAATATCCCCCCTATGGTGGCTTGACGAGGTGGCTCGTTATCTTAATCCGACCCCTAGATTTGATGGGTATGTGGTTTGGTGATATTGATAGAGAAAATAACATAAAGACACATGTTTCTAAGAGATTAGACTATGTCTATAAACGTTAATAACTACTCTACGGGAGGACATTGTATCTAGTTAAGAAATCAACAAATATGAACTTCTGATAACCACAACTAATCAAGGGAGGTATGCTATTCTATCTATTTTTTTTGTTTTTTGTTTTTTGCTTTGTTTTTTTGTAGATGTTTCATTGCGAATTTGCAAATGCAACATGAGTTTTGTTGTGTAAATCTAATCGGTAGAAGTTGGAGAACATGAAACATGAACCCAATAACACCCACATACCTTATAGAAACGATGAAGGTGCTGTTAAATGTCCACCATTAGTGTTACAAAATACTCATAGAAATTAAGTTGGTTAAAACAGACCCTAGGCTTGGAACTTTGAAGCAATGTGTCACGTATAGGGGCTTGAAGAGTTGGGAGCTAAAGCTATGGCCTCCTCCATCATTATGGATGAATGGGTGATAAACTCTTCAAAATAGAAAATGGCAAGCTTTTGAAGGTGATGTTGAATGCCTGCGGTCAGGGTTACAAGCTTACAAAGATATACTTGTAGAGGAAAAATTATGTAAACCAAACCCTAGGCCTGGAATTTTTAAGCAAATGTGCCACTTATAGTCGAACTCTCAACACAAGTCCCAAGCCTCACCTCCAAAAAGTGTTGTCATGTAGGCATGAATGTCATACTTGAAACTTGGGACTTGGTACTTTGTGTGAAGTGATGAGTCCCAACTTCCATGCTCTCAACGGCTGAGATTGCATGGATTGACCCCAAGTGACTTGGGGCTTAGAAAATGGGACCATGTGTGAACCGGCCCTCATAGTGGCTTGAAGAGGTTCGACATGACCCTAAACTCCCGGGTGATAGTGGAGAGGTACTCATTTCCGAATGGAGTGGTTAAAGGTTCAATTCCCACTGTGAAATCTTCTGGACACTGGAATTTTTTAAATTTTTTAAATTTTAATTTGTAAAACTTGAGTCTAACTCGAATTTGAGTTTGCCTATGGGTGGAGGGACAATGTGCAGAAATATAACTATTTTAAAACTAATGGCTAATAGCCAACCACACTTATTGGTGCGGGGCACTAGTGAACGGTTCCTACTAGCACTTGTTACATCCAGTAGCCATCACTGGCCAAACTAGACCTAAAAGTGGCCCATGTTGGTAGGAGCCGTTTGCTAGTTGCCCCCACCAGTAAGTGTGGGCATGTTATAACTTAATTTCGAGTTAGCATATGGGTGACATCAAAAGTAGAGTAACAAAAATTTCAAATTTTTGGGCCTCACCAAATTGGTTCCAAATTTTGAGTATGTTAAAAAAGCATTTTCCAAATGACCCAACAAAATGTATTACAAATAACCTTGAAAATGAAATGAAATTGATTTCAAAGTCCGGGAAGCCAAAAAGGCTAATGGGACTGAAAGTATATCATGATGGTTTCAAACCAATTAATTTTTTAGAGTGGCAGAGTGCGGTAGCCTCCATGAGATAGAGGCTAATGTTAACTTGTTAGTCTATTTGAAAGAAAGACTCGAGGCTCCCTAGAACTATGTTCTCAAATTGTGATGGAAACTTATCTTTAATGGGGTTGTATAGGGGGCATTCCAACATGAAATGTGCCTCATTTTGAATTGCATTATAGGAATGAAAGTGGCACACTCTAGTATCTCTAGAGATAGAAATACTCGTCCATCGTCCGGTTTCAATGTCAAGTCTATGGTTCGAGGTGCGGTAGGCAGCAATGATCTTGCGTTGTGGTGGAGCCAATGGTTGCTTCAAGTACAATTCACATTCATATTTAAGAAAATCCTTGAGGTGGAGGTAATCTAGTTCTTCCCAGAGAGATGGAAAGAGTTCCACTCTTTAGCAAGAAAAACCTCCTTGATATCAACATATGTTGTTTTTGACTTTCCAATGTGAGTTTTTCAAGTCACCTCCCCAAATCTCAGTGCCATATGTGAAAGTAGGAAGCACTAAAGCCTTGAATAGGTGAGATTTGAGTTCCCAACATGTGATGCTGATTACTGCTTCTTTCCTTAAAGTTCCCATCAATGCTTTCATACTTGCAATTCTTGGCCTTTTACAATGTTACATGGTTTTGTGAATGACATCAAAAAAAGAAAGAGAATATGTTGTTTTGAGAAAGAAAAAGAAAATCAACTTTTTCAACCCCACCTAACTAATTCAACTTTATGGCCCCCACCATGTTGGACCTTGGTTCCAACTTTTGGAAGTTTCCATCAAATATTTTTCAATTGACACCAACAACCATGCTTGTTAGGGTTTGCATTTGGGTTATAGAGAAAAACATATGTATACATACTAACGGCACGCTAGAAAATGGACTCATTGCATTTATCCAATGAGAAGATCATCGAACGTATTTCATCCACAACATTTAACTCAATGATTGCATCAAATAAACAAAGACAAGAGCATAATAACATGGACACTATCCAAGGAGAAAAAAATCAAGGTAGCGCATGAGTGCTGCAAGAGCCTCTAGTTTGTAAAACCTAGAACCCAAATGCAAACTCTAACAAGAGTGTGCAAGATAGTCATTGAGGACTATTACTGTATGAAAACAATGGATGAAAACATGGATTGGATGAAACTAACACATCTATTGTCATTTTTTAAAGCTTAGGGCCCCCTTTTGTACATTTACCTACACTTCAATATTTTGAATGGTCTTTCTAAATGTACACACTAGAGAAAAGTAATACCTCTCTCTTATGCATACTACATACGTTAATGCCTCAAATAGTTCCCCTCCTTACACTCATGTTAATTCGTACGTTGTATGAAGAGTCCACCCCTTGGGTTTCGGAGCAAAAACATCAAATTTCAATGCTTTGGAAACTACAAAATTGGTTCTAAATTTTGGGAGTTTTTGAATAAAATCATTTCCAGGTGACCTTGGCACCGCCTTTTGGGTTTTGAAATGTTGTCCAAGAATTTAGAAATGGGAATTTTTTGTTTGAGATTGGATGAACCATATTTTGGAAATTTTCAATTTATTTTTGTATAAAGAAATCGACCTTCCCTTGACTTTTGGTTGCTTGTTACTTGTGGTTATTCTTTGTGAGGTGGGTGAGGGAGCTCTTTGATTTGTGGGTAACCATATGAGGGCTGGATGGACCATGAAGTCGGACCATGGAAGATGGCCTTTTTCCATGGTCCGACTTGATGGTCCAACTTCCATGGTCTGATTTCTTAAAAAATCCATTTACAAAGCCTTTGGGTCCCTCACTAGGTGTAAACCGAATGTGGACCAAGAGGAACGACCATGCACCAAAAAGTGAATGTGCCGATTTTTTAATTTGTGCCCAAAAAGGGCAGTTAAAAAAAAATCAAGTTTGACCATTCTCTTGTCTTCTCTTGTCTTCATCTTCTCTTCCCCCAAAAAATTCCATTCAAATTTTATAATAACAATATTTCTGCCATGGGCCCTTGCCTTTCTCTACAAGAACACCTGTTTTGCCTCTCCCACCGCAAAACCCGTTGGACCATGTTAGTGGATAATGTAGACCTTCAAATATGTCTTTTGAGGACCTCGAACTCCATGGTCACTTTGACATTTGTTTCTTGTTGTAAACCAAACGGGACGAGTTCAACAACCAATCACAGATTTTACAGGGCCTTGGGACGACTTCATGGTCCATGGTGTAGGAGCCATCCCCAGCCTGCATTCCATGAAGACCCTTGTGTGGGTGCTTGTGTTTGGCTTTGGGAGCATGATTGGTGACCATTTCCCGGTCCTAAGTGACTAGGATCGAAAGCATAATGCCCGTTGGGTTGCGGGTGCCCTATGAAAGTGTATACGTTGGCACATTTTGAATACCACGTTTTTGTGTGCAAAATGAGGTGGACATTTATGATGAACATTTGTTACCTAAAGGCTTAGATAATGTAGATGGCAATGTGAGCCATTTGAAGAGTATCAATCATACTACTTTTGACTTGTTGATTGGAGGCACACATTTGAAACCGACTTCAAGATCACGCATTTCTATACCGCTTTGTCGTCTTAATTCTTTGTTTGTGGAAATAGACGTTCAATGGCTCAAAGAAGATGTTACACCGACTATGACTAGTACTTGGGAATTGGGATGAGGATTGGTGAGCGGTAAATTATGGTTTCAAGAGTTATTCTCCTATAATTGTGATTTGGGAGTGCATTTTGGTAACATATTACACGTGTGGGAAAGGAACCATAAGGAAATTGTGTGGTGTAGACATATTGATCGTTTGCATAGTGATGGTTCCTCACGGCACTACTCTATTGATTGTATTGTCCTCGATCCTACAAGATAGATTGGCATCCTCTACGGTGCCATGCACAATATCAATAGGTATACATATTTTTCTCTTAAATTATTATTATTAATTGTCTCTAATCTATTTTCTCTTAGGTTCATAACCATTATTAATCCAAGACTGTGACAATCTGCTCTAAATTTTGTATAAAATGACCATGTGAATTCAAACTCAGTGCAAAAAGATTGGTACTTCGAAGTTGCAAGATTTCAAAAATCTTATTTCGGAAGAACTCTACAACAATGTAGAAAACAAATAGTGAAAATATTTGGTATCAACTTACAGTAACCTCCCGCTTAAGTACGCAACTTAACCTTCCGCGGTTTTGTGTGTACTTAGTTGGTAGGCGCATACTTAGGTGCGTACTAATAAATCTTGAACCCTAAATTTTTTGCCAGAAAATGCGTACTTAACCGGGATGCGTACTTAAATGGGTGCGTACTTAAGCGGGAGGTTACTGTACAAAGGGTGTTTTCACTCTCTTCTTGTATAAAGTTTGTTATTTATATTTTAGTCTTCTTATTCTATATTGTTTTCAATATTGTATTATGTACATTACCTACGTATGTGGCGTTTGTTGTTATGCAACACAATGTATCAACGGGCACTGAGAAGGCATCCCAAAAATACAAAGATAAATTCCTATAGGAGGCCACTATTATGCTGTCCAAATTTACCATGACATGGTTTTGTAAATTCATAGGTCCACATTGACCCATGATCCTGTAATACTCACATTACTCTATTTCCATTTGGGAGGGTCAGGTCTAGTAGGTTGACCATGTTTCTATACTCAAATCATTTGCTACTATTATTTTGAATGGACCATGGAGTCCATGGATGATTTCTTTACTAATAAATGGTACGCTCTCTAACCTACCCATCCATTGCTAAATGTCTATAGGCCTAAATGTAGATTCACAACTCTTGGTGCATTAGGATTAGACTAGGTACATATACAAAATTTTGAAAATTTAGGACCCTCTAGCTATGTGTATTTTGTATCCCTTACCTCTAAATAATGCCCATTTTGTGCACCCATGTGGTTATAACTTATGTTTAGCCAATATTGTGTGCACCCCTAGAATTCCACTACAAAACGTATCAATGTAAATGTCTTGAGTGATAATACAATTTATGTCATAACATTAATCAACGACAACTTGAAGATACTCCCTTCAGTGTTCTATGGATTTTATATAAAGATGCGTCATGCACAAGGCTCAAGCCCAATTGTCCAAGCATCCCCTTTACATGTGTGCCAATTCCAACCTTCTTCCAAGTGGGTTTGCAATTAAGTTATGAGTTCATTGACTAGGATGCCCTCCTCAAGTGGATCACCAACTTTGACCATCTCTAAACAACCATAATATTACATGGTTGTCTTTTTATTATTGTGTTTGGTTTGGAATTTTCTAGCCTTTCCAAATTCTAGATCTTCAAACAAGTATTCTATTGCGTAATAATACCCCTACCATCAATCACGAGCAAATGCTTACAAATATGGCCTTGTGTTGAATTACCTATTGAATCCAAAATGGTGAACACATACTGAGCACATGTAGTCCAATCTCATCGTAACATGTGTTCTTTGTCGTTCATAACTACACATTGGCACAAGATGTATTGCTATATATGATTTGTGTGCAATTTTCACTCACAAAATTAGCATGTTGAGTTTCAAAATTGGCGCATCATTTAGCATGTCTACTTAGGGTGTGTCTTCATTGAGCAAGAAGAATAGAATGTTGATGTCACCTTGGTATCATTTTTCCAAGCAGGTAGTGTAGTTGTAGGAGGTTTATACTTGATCTTTAGCTTTCCTCGAAGACGAAAGGGGGTGGAAAGTATCTCCAGAATTGATATTCATGAAGAAAATGTTAAGCCATGTATTGAAATGACGACTTCAACGTTCTGTTTTGTTCCTCTATGCAAATGCACCTTCCTTTCAAACACTTCTTCTTCAAAATAAAAAACGATAACCGACACAAAGAACTCAACTCTGGGTTGCAACCAATTGCCTTCATGAGTTGCAGGAATGACTGAGTGGGGCATGCCTATATAATGCATCGTTGGGTGAGACGAGTTGGATAACATAAATAATGGGTAAGGAGGAATCAAGCTAAGTGAAACGTCAAGATTTCTTGTCATTCTGTTGGTTCCTAGTTCAACAATTGTGAAGGGATATGGCGCCACGTTATCGAGATTCCTCACACCTGCTATGTGATCCACATTGATGTTACACGTAACTAAAAGTCACTCTGAGGAATTATGCAGAAAATATGAAACATGTGACATAGTTGATCGGTCAACAACTAGAATCATCACACTTTGCTAAAACAGAAATGGGTGAGATTGGCGGCCAGCCATGAATTTGATATATTCTGTTGATTGAAACAAAAGATAGGTCTCTTGCAGGAATATTCTCCATGCACTCGTCCATTGTTCCATGGATGGAGAGTATGAAGCAATTCATCATGAGCTCCGATTCGGCGCTAGCTTAACCTTGAAGTTGTTCATCAAGCAATTTGCTAATGAAAGTTTCAGATCACTGTGCCTCCGAATTCTTCAATGTGTGACACTAAGTGGGGGCCCCTCTACCTAGTGCCTTGGAAGGTTGTAGCACAGAATCATCAACGTGCAGATTCTGTCAACGAGGTTATCGTGCACGAATTAGATAGGAGATCGATCGGTGAGCTACGGTGATCAATTTGCAATGGTTAATTACCCTACGCTGCTACCACTAGTTTCAATTTTTTTTGTGGCATGTTCTCAACCGAGTTTTTTGTGACACAGGGGAATGTAAACTCGGGGACGTCGCGTCACAACATAGTGATTGCATCAAGAAGTTTCTTGAGAGGAATTGAATGCAAAGCGGCGAGAGTGAGAGAGAGGGAGGGAGGAAATTAAGGGAGGTGTCACGTCTATCACCGGCCTTGTTGTTGGAATCGAGGCTGGGTTTGAAGCACCCGTTCCTGTCGTCGCTCGTCTGCGAAACGGAAGCCCAGGAGGACGGAAGGGACACCGACCGGGGGCTTGTTGGTGTCAAAAAGGAAAGCGGCGGCCACTGCGACTCCTAGAAGCGCCAGCAGCACGGCCCATACCATAGGGTTTCGCAGCCTGCACGCACACCTCCCCCGGTTCTGAGAGCTCAGGGATTGCGCGTTGTTGAAGACGATCACATCGCTTTCATTTGGCCTCATCTTCCTGCGGTAGATGAGGTACATCGCCGTGCACGACACCACCATCGCGGCTATTGCCGTCCGCGTCACGCACGCCAGGTCATTACTCATCGGACGAACTCCACTCGGTCATGGACTAGGGTTTCGCGCTTGGCCCTGGCATGCAGGGCCGGAATCTGGTCTCCAGAGACAGAGGAGGATTCATGCTTCCTATGAAATTGTAGGAGCTCCGGGCGTTGGTCTCCACTTGTGTGCACGTCTTAATTTGGTCATTGGAGGATGTCGGTTGCCTTAGACTCCTATCTTTCGGCTAAGAGCAGATTGTCTTAGTCTGGCACTGTGCTCTACGAATCGGACACCACGCTGTCTGCCATTTGCATGATGCCTACACTCTCCAGCTGAGGTAGTGTAAATTTGAGAGTACAGAGCAAGGGTCCCATTGTTCTTCTCGGTATCAAAAAATTGAGACGTTAGGGATCGGCAGATTGCAATCAAAGCAAATGCTTATAAGCAAGATTGATTGATTTGAAGTAGGTAAGGCTAAGGGAGGAGCAGTACAGCCTCGACTCCTCCCTCATGTCTTCAAGCCATTCGACGAGTTTCGTCTTCGGCGTGCGAAAACACAACCCTTTCACGGCCTCCACATTATTCGAGAACTCAGGGAGTGCAATCACAGCAAATAATTGTTAGCAAGATTGATTAATTTGAAGTAAAGTAAGGCTGGGGAGGGGCAGTACAGCCTCAACTCCTCCCTCATGTCTTCAAGGCATTCAACGAGTTTCGTCTTCGATGTGTGACAACAATAAGCCTTTCACTTCCTCCACATCATTGATTGTCGATCCACCTAGCCCTTATATGATCCGGACTACACCACAGTCATCATCCTGTCCTCTCAGACCGCAAGAAACTCATGCTCTCACTCCTGTTGCAATAATAACATGATGCACTCGGCAAGGATCCCATTGGTCTTGTCGGTTTCAAAAAGCTTGATAACGTGGGGATCGAGATCACAGCAAATACTTATTAGCAAGCTTAAGTATTCTTGAAGAAAGTATTAAGGCTGGGGAGAGGCAGCAGTACAGCCTCAAACTCCTCCCCCATTTCTTCCAGCCATTCGATGAGTTTCTCCCTCTTCTGTATGTGATAACATATGCCTTTCACGGCCTCCACATTTTTGATATCCGTCCTTCATAATCAATCCTTAATATCTTTGACTAGAACAGAGCGCGATCTGCCTCGTACAGACAGAGAGTCATCATCCTGTGGTCTTAAACCGCAACAAACTCATCCTACTCCTCATAATGCTGCAGCAGCAACAACAACAACAACACGATCACTGGTGTGATCGAAACAACACACCATATCTGATATCAATTCCAATCGCTCAAATTAAGTTTTGGACAATATTCATGGCCCTCGGATGAATCGAGGGCCATGAATTGTGAGAGCTCCGGGAAGCGACAGACGGCGTGAGGGGACGCGACTGTGCACCCTGCCCCCCATCCAAAACTTTTGCGACGGGCTGGCCTGCCCGACCCAAAGAAACCGGCCGGCCAACGTCAAAGAGAGAGTGCAGGCGGCGACCATGATATGCAGTGATTCTCAAAACCTAAGTCATTGACTTATTACATCAATTTTCACACACAATGCCAGGAAAATAAAAACAAGAACATGCAAACTTTCACTTATGTAAGTTGATAGTCATAGTCTAGTACATCATTTTCAAAGTCTTATGTCTATTGCAAAACCACACATGGAGAAATAGTAATTTGAAGAGAACTATATACATTGACTTAGTTTTGTAACTTACATCTACCTATAGATCAATAATTTGACCACCCTCCTTAGAAGCTAAAACAACTTGGATATGATTGGGCATGCTATGATAGAACTTTTGACATTGTTCACAGGTGATGGAATGGAAGGAAGTTTGCACACGCACCCACAATTGAACCAAACCTTTGGCTGGTGTTGGATACTCATTTACTTTCTGTTTCATAAGTGCCCACATCAGGTGATTGAGGAGGCCAAGTAAGTACATCAAAATTTTGCATTGACAATCACTGCTTGACTAATTTTGCAATATGTTTAGGATCCCATTGGTCTTTTCAATTTCAAAAGTTTCAACATTTTTATCATGCTAGAATATAACACGAAAAGGATTGTAATGGTACCGTTAAATTGTCTCCATAACCTTATCTTGAAGAATACTAAGATACAAAGCTTGTGTCATCTTCTCGGGGAGATCACTCCCTCTTTAATTGGTGCATACACGTGCACTCATGACCTATTTATCGGGGGGCTATTTACCTTGCAGGAAAGATTTTAAGGTATGGTATTTTTCAAAATAAAGGTAAATGCTTGTATTTTAATAAACCCTATCAATAATTATAATTTTTTGGAGGAATCATTTAAAATACCCTATTTTATTTATACTCATTTTTTTTCCTTATACCCCAAGTAACCAATTTTTTGACTTTACCCCAATTTTTTTTCTTGGAGCCCAATTGTTGTCCATTTTTTTCTTACACTGTATTTTGTTTCTTACACCCCATTTTTTTCCAACACACGTTTATATATCACCACCGACAAACCAAAGCATGGCATTTTGGATGTAAAACTTCCTTAATGACCTAAAGTAATCTTAAGTTGCTTTTCAGTCCATCAAGTAAGTATCCCACAATTCGAATGTATGCCCACAAGCAATCTACAAAAAGCTTGGCAATAAAGCAATAAATTAGCTTCTCTAAACAACTGGCTTTCTATGTCATTTTGAGCACACCCAGAAACTGCCATTCACATAATACCATCTAGAAATCAAAGTATAGGATATTGGCTACCCAACCTTCCTTAAGGACCTAAAGACCACCCAAAATTTCTCTCTAAACATTTAAGTAACAATCACACTACCACAACACAGACCACTTTTCATCCACTAGCACATACCCTACCCTGCACCCGCTACCCCTAGTAATTGTTTCCACGCTATTTTACATGTACTGACTAGATAAAAGAGGCCATTATATGTCATGGTATTTTACATGTAAACATGTTTTACTATTTTAAAACCCCCTATATTATATGTACGTTTTTTGCAAAATTTACCTAGAATGAATATATTGGACCCTATTTTTTTATCACACGTTGTTTCTACGATTTTCACCAGTGATCTCCCCGAGGTCATCTTCCCCTCTATGCACATGTTATCCATGACACGGGAAGTCATACAACCCCATACAACCCCATACAAAAATTGCACCACCTCCATGTTTAATTGTTTGACTCACGTGATGAACTTGTAATTGAGATTCTCCATCCCTTGCCCAACACCAAACTTGACCATCAGACTTGAATCGATTGATCTTAGTCTCATCACTAAAAATCACCCTATACCAATCATGAATAGTCCAATCTTCATGTCGTTGAGCAAATTCCAACATGCAACGCACATTCTTGGTTGTGAGCAACAACTTCTTGTGCTTCTTTAATGACCCAAAACCTGCTTTATGAAGTGCACACCTTACTGTGTTCGTGCTCACTACCACATTTAGGTGCTAACCCAAAGCATTCCTCATGTCTACAACATTGTCTAGTCCACCAACTATGATGGCTCTTACATGCACTTGTCGTTGAGCATGGGTGATGGTTCTTAGGCGCCCTCCTCTTGAAGGCTTCACATGAGGTTCACACTCTCTACAAATCCTAGAGCATGTAGATTGAGAGATACCCAACAATTTTGATACACCATGTGTGCTACACTTGTGCTGCAACAAGGTTGTAGCATTCAACCTCTTTTCTGGTAATGCCCTCATGGCAAAGTTTCACAACTGTAAGAGAAAATGTCCTAAGAGAACACAATACTAATCAAAAGTGAGAGGAAGAACCCTAGGTGACATTGTGAACTTATTCTTGCAACTAAAGGTGAGTGATGAAAATTGTTCCAAAACTAAGTCAATAAACCTAAGTTCATTTGAAATGCAATTTCTCTCTCATTGCTATAGTACTCAAGCTAAAATTTGGAAGGATGATAGCCAACTTGGTTGCGCATCTGACCTAATTTATGGTTTGGCAAAAAGACCAATACTCTTCCAAATATGGCTTCTTGGAATTTGTTGTTTTGCTAATTGACTCAGTTTTGAGAGTCAATGTAAGTAGGGTGGGTAGATGGGTCTTAAATGGTTAATTTTTCCAGCTAGCCCACTTCTTCTCGGATATGAAAACACGATTAATACAAGGCAATGAACAAATATAAATCGAGGCATTAGCCACTAATTTCCTCATAAATTTTGAAGCTCGTATAAATATCGAATTCGTCATCAAAGTGAATATTCTCATGCTCATTAAATGGTTATATATGTCCCCCAATTATGTTGAGTACTAAGCTTTACCAACACTCTTTGGAGGGAAATAAGGGTGGGTTTACACTAGGTTTCAAGGCAAAAGAAACTCCAAACTCAAGTGGTCCTATTGGTATGAAGTTATTTGTTGAACCCAAGGAGTTCACACTAAAGTCTAGGTCTAAGGTATGAACAAATGAAGTAGTGCTAATGTGGCATCACTTTTCCACCTAATCTTGGCAAACTCCACTCCAAAAAATACTCATCCTAGTGTAAAAAACCAACAAATAAGCTTAGGTCTAATGTTGAGTACGAAATTAAAGTCCATAAAGGGGTGGTTTGGACCCCAATTTTCTTGGACTTGGGGCCTCTAGTGTAAACCCACCCTAGTAGTGCATGTCCTAGAAAAAATGAAATTATTGTATTTTAAAAATCATGTAGTTTGGAGTTGGTACACATGTTATGTTTGGGCTCTTCCTCTAACTCTACCAACGTAGCACAAATTATGTTACGACATATGAGGCCATGTCACAAAATTGATAATAATCATATCTAATAATAAAATGCTTTCCTTTATTGAAAGGGCTTAGATTATGCATTATAATGTACCTTGCCTCATGGAACCAAGCCGGCACCCCTCTTTAAATACACATTCGTTTGGGGTCCAAAAAATACACATTCATTTGATGTCAATAGAGTCATCCTTAAAGTCTCTCAAAAACTCATGTTTTGGTAGGGAGGTTCGAGAATTTTATGATATTTAACCCTTTCTTGCCCCGGGGTCCATTACATGTGATCCTTAAATTTCAAACCACCTCCGTTATTACACAAAATTCAAGCCTTTTAAATAAACATTTTTTCCGATCGGGCTTTGCTTGTGTTACGTAAGTTCAGCACACATTCTATGGTCCAAGAAAATATAAAATCCATGGAAATCTCATAAAATCCAACGGTGTGAAAGTTTAGGGTCCCGTGTAGGGGCAGCTTTGAAAATACTAGTTTTTTCTATAATTGGATGACGGGTTGACTATGGTCCCTCAAAAAAAGTATATAAGCATATTCCCCATTAAAAATAGAGTACTTTCCCATTTTAAAAATATTCGTTTGGATTGTTTATGGCAAAGTTATGGTTGGTCAAAGTCCATTGACCGTTTCCTAGTCTGGAGGCTGGATCTAGGTGGCCGTTGAATTTCGGGTCGCCATTCAGGCTAATGTGGGCTTCAGACTGAGAGGAACTAAAGCGGGCAGCAACGGGAACTAAACCTCGGCTAACGGGTAGTCTACATAGGTAAAGACGGGCAGAAGACTTCGAGAGCTCTAACAAAGAGCTTGGAGGGTCCCTAGTCTTGAAAAAATTCCATCTTTCTCATCTAGGTGTGGATCTTCAATCAGACACCATGGTTGGATGGCAATGGGCATCCCCGAGGTCCATGCAAATTTTTTTTGGCAAATAACCGTTGCCCCAAGAAGAAATGTGGGACCTCATTTTCACAAAGAGCCCCTGGGGTCCTTGGGGGCAATAAAGGGTTAAGGACGGTTGAAGTGGTGTTGGAAACCCCCAATTTTTGACGAGATGAAGGGCGGGCGTTTGACTTTAGCCAAAAGATGGCAATATAAAAAAGGGCTTTATGGCTAACTTTTGAAGGCCCGTGAAATGGTGCTCTCAAAATTTCAGTATATTGTATAACTTTAGGCCCCCTTCACACTAGGAGCTCCAACTTGCAATTGAATGGGGGTTTGATATTGGGATTTGACAAGCGTCCATCCAAAACTATTGGGAGCTTGATCAAGCCTCAAGCTCACAATAACTTTAGGCAAAATGTAAAGTGGACATGCTCATACTGAGATATCATGGAAAGTATGACATTATGATTCAACAAAGGAAAATTCATGACGAACCAAATAATGCCGGAAAGCTGATTGGTTTTGAACCCACAAATCAAGAGCTTAAACTCGACATTCTTAAGCAACCAAGAGCTAGTCGTTGTCATTCCACATGGGAATCATCAAGGCGCCATCTACACGTTGTTAGCCCGATAAAAGGTTAAGCTCTCAAGTTCCTTCAAGTGATGTGAGTCAACATACGCGACTAAAAGGGCTCATGGCCTATAAGAGGCTCCTTTCGTCAAGGTTTTCGAGCTCTTATTCTCTAGTGCAAGGGGACCTTATCATCATGGCTGGATCACTACAGTATCACTAAATTTGGCATGGTTAGGATGTAACCACAGGGGTCGAGGAAGTCCTACATCTATTTACTTCCCCCGTGTAGTTGACATATAAGCATGAACATCCCTGTGCTCCAAGGACCTTCATCGGCTGAATTCAAAAACAGTGGAGCCTGCAGGTCCGCATAGAGAAGAAACGATTAATGAAAAAAAGGGTAAATATCCAATCCTCCTGTAATTATCACACCACCCAACAGATGTGGGTGAGTGGCTGAAGAATGTGTGAGGGCTGCAAATAAGCCCGTCTTTATCCCCTTAATGAGGAGCAGTTGGAAGGGGTGTCTTGAATAATGAGAGTTTCTGCCATCCCTATGATCACTAAAGGGTAGCTCAATGACTGCTTACACTCAAGTCTGGAGTAGATAAAAGAGTAACTCCGACTTGAGCTTTTACAGGGACAGTGCCGCAGAAAGAGCATCGGTGCCGACATTGGATTGAATGCTTCACTTTTGCGATCTGCAAACAAAATGATTGCAGTCAGTGCCACATTTCATACTGTCATATGTACTTTGTACAAATCCATAGCAAATTGATCTTCCACTTGTGCAGTATGTGGCTATTTGGTCACTTGTGAGGTGTAGTTGAGCTGCATAGTTGTACAATGTGACTGTCAACCAACCCTGCTGCATTTTGTACCTTGTGGCTCAAGGACATAGCAATTAGTACGTAAGACCTTCAAATAATTTGGGAGCCAGCACTTGCACACCTTTCCCTACATCCCTTTGTGAGAAAACATTGTAGGTCTCGATCGTGATGAGCATAATTGGTGTGTACAGGCCGTGCACTTCAATATAAATGATGAGACAGAAGAGTTGCAATGAATCAGCCGATAGGTGCTTGGTAGTCAAGAGGTATATATGGTGTCAATAGTCGATTGTGTCCATGTTAAGGAACCCACAATGCAATACCTGCTGTCCAAATCGGCCAGAGAGTATAGAGGCATATTTGTTTCGAATCTGGCACTCTCCTGACTGGTCCACAAGGTTTAGGCCTACCCATTAACACAAGGTTGTTGCAACATCTGTACTGGAGGTTATTCATAAGAATAGAGGCTCAGAGAGGGTTGTGCATTACCATCCTATGCACTATGTGCGTGTGTAGAATTGACTTCTCAGCACTTCCCAGGTCACAACCCAAAACTCTGCACACACAAGATAAATCGTTTAGACTACACTGTAGCAGTCCCAGAAGCTAGTTAGTAAGGTCTTATGTTACTGACAAGAAATCAAGTCACCGGCAATGGATCCGGGTAGTCAACATCTACTGCGCATTCCCAATTGTCGGTAGATCCCAAGTAGACATCCGTGTTTAAACTTGCTGCTTGTTTTTCAAACAGTCAGCACCACAAGTAAGATCAAGCCCCGATCAAGCTTGCACAGAACTGTTTATATGAGTTTATAGTCTGATGAACCACATGAAACACCTAAATATTTTCTCACTTCTGAGGGGTAATTTCTTCCTGAAAACTGATCATTAGACAGGCATTTCACTTGTGCAATCCAGGATATCCTTTTAACTGGTGTAAAGCCAATCGAGAAGGTTAGTATGTGACGCTGGTCTTGAAAGTCATAAACAGCACGCAGAAGCAAAATGCTGGAGTTTCCTACAAATACACGAACGTCCTGGAGGCACAGCAAGCATTACGCTGTGCACGTTGTGGTTTTCTGGCTGAGACAAAATCGGTTGGATTAGTATTGAAGATGAAAATCTCTTTCAAACTTCCCTTCAAGATATTGATGTTTAGTGTGGTCATTTTGTTAAATTCCCTGTCTTCATTCTACTTGTACACAGGGTTTCAGGATCCCATAATTGTGTCCAATGCGAGTCTAAATTTGTGGCAACTCCTTGCAATACAGAAATACAGGATAGATGATTACCTCGAAGAGGTGCACTGAAACCCCGCTCTAATAGTTGCCTGTGAGCACTCAGGAGTTATCATATTTGATCTCCTAACAATTGCTAAATGATATGTGGTAGCTTCCAGCCTGCCGAATTGTCAGAAACAGCAAAATAAAAATAAGTTACAATTTAGTACCATAAGAGTCATCCGAAGCAACATTGCAATACCATACTGTTGCGAAGGAAATTAAAGACGCAATTTCAATGCTGCAGTGCTTTATGCAATATGTGGTCTTCGCTCTCCTCACGCCAAGTGGTATGACTGTCAAAATGGAGGTGTTGTTAGTTACTTAGCGTCTTCAGAGAGCACAAGCGGGACCGCGATCCGATTCAATGTTTTCAATAACGCTCTTCGGTTCGCTCAGGCAACTTTTCAAAAGCAATTTACTCGACTAGTTGATCATGTACTACTGCTTCCCAATCAGTCCAGTGCAAGTGAAATTCGTACGATCCCGCAGGAAATATTTACACAAAATGATAAGAAAGTCTAAGAACGAAGAATATGTCAACCACATGCTTGTCCTGGTCAGGATGCACTTTCAATAGAACAGGAAAAGCTTTTAAAAGGGGAAGTTTTCTGTTGTTGTAGAAGACCAGTTCACGTGTATTAATTTGTAACATCTGACGCGATGCAATAATTCTCCATTACATTATAGTTGGAAGACTTGTGAAATATGCTTACCAGGAGTCACACGCTTGTGGCAACGGTATGGAATTCGGACGGCACGAACGCGATGAACATGAGCATGATCAAGATGAGGACAGGGAGCAGCATAATAATAGGTGGCGGGGGAGGCAATGGCGGCAGCAAAAGAGGCAGCACCAGCAGCATAAGAGAGAGGCTCAGTAGCAGCACCGCTGATAGCAGCCTAAAATTCACCATCAAACTTTAAATGCTCTTCTTGTGAACTACTCGATCTCTTGCAAACCGCCAGAACGACGCTTCAGCCGAACGCACGACCAAGAAGCAGCTCAGAAACCCGTCCGGCCAGCTTTACGGCTTGCATCCCCAGAGCGCCTGAGAAAAATATGTCGCCGATCAATCGGAAAGTGTCACGTTACCAATCAATCCAAAGAAAAGATTCAACTCCGGCAGCAGCGACCAGCTAACCTTATTATGCTGGACAAGGGGCTGCTGCCCCATCTCTTGCGTCTCCTCACGGCTACGATCGATAAGACTCTCCTTTCTTTCCGCTCTCGAGTTTCGATCCCTCTAATAAATTGTACAACATCGTGTGTGTGCAAATTTCAGTCGCCTGAATGATCAAGCCATTGGACTGCGAAAGGCTGCACGAGAAGCGCGCGTTAAGTTAGAGTAACTCCAGCTCTCACCATTGAAAGGAGAGTAGGTAGCAATGATCGAGGTCCCCAAACGATCAGGGCTATCTCTCGGAATTAATCCGTCGGCAACCCTCTGTCATGTGTACAAGAAGTCTCAACAACAGTTCCTCTTGCAACTTGAAGCAGTGGCCCCCGCCGCAATGACAGACATTGTTGTGCCAGGCTGGTTCCAAGTAGAAATGTGTATCATGACATAAGCAAGTGCACTCTGATTCCGTACGAAACCTGCCCGAGTACAGAGACCGTGTCAGAGTGCATGAACCTCCCGGGACGCGCGGCAAGCGATGCATGAACCTCCAGGGAATAAAAATATGTATCCAAGAACAAATATAAATTCCTCACGACTCCGTTCCTGGCCTGTTTTTTTCCTTGCAATTGCCACTGTAGGAGATTGATCGCAACAACAATTGCTGCGCCTGAGTCCACGTACAATGGACACCGGACTCGTGCCACTGCGAGGTCGCTGTCAAGGAGAAACGCAGCAAACACGTCTCCTCGATTTAAAGCTGTACTGCAGTGCGCTGGATCAGTAGTGTCTTTCGCCGGCCTTCTTCAGCAGGGCGATCGCTTTTTAAGACGAGGCAGATCGAAACACACTCAAACTCTGCACATAAATAAACAACAGCAATTAGCAGACACTAAGATCAGTTCACACGCTAATCTTAACAAGAGGAGAGCGCACCCTAAGTACCGCGGACAGAAAACCTCCTCAGCTGCTTCCTCCACCTCCTCACAGTGAGCCGAATACCTAAGTCCAATGCTCTCTCCACTCACACAATCAAGCCACTACTAAGTAGACCTCTAAAGTACACATATCACATGGAAAAAGAACTCAATCGAACTCGTTCCCTGCCTCTTTCCCTCCCCTGCCTGCCCGGCTAAGTAACAATTTGGAGCAGCTGGTGACGGAACCTACGAAGCTCGTGCCCAGGTCGAATGCATTCACCTGGCTGCAAGTGCAACTGCGCTCCACTCCACTCACATAATCAAGCCACCCCTAATTAGTAGACCTCTACAGTAAGTACACATATCACGTGGAACAAGAACTCGATCGGACATTTGGAGCAGGTGGCGACGGAACCTGCGAAGGTGGCCGGGGTGGTCGAATGCATTCACCTGGCTGCAAGCGCAACTGCGTGGAAACAGTAAAGCGGGCACAGTGTCCTACAGACTCCACTATTTTAGGCGTCAGAGAGGAGCCCTGTCAGCAAGCAGCGGGTGTGGCTTACCTATAACTTACACAATTGACCTAGCAACGTCACAAGGGGAGGTCATGCGGACGGGGAGCTGGCCGTCGATCCGAGCTCAGTATCTAATAAGTAAAGTAAGTTATTAGCGCACCTGGGGTTGCAGGTTGGCTTAATTCATGGCCTGGACGCTGCCTGAAACTCATCTGTGACGATTCCGCACCCTGAGCGTGCGGGTTTGAGTCGGACCGCGGCTATGGCGGAACTCCACCAGCCCTAGTGCCTGGCCTCGGTGTAGGGTTAGCCTAGGCCCTACGCTCCTTTCCCTTAAACCTCTCCATCGGTCGGCCTCTCCCTGCCGTCCGATCACGAGATGGGCCCTGCCGACCCCACTTTCCCCTGCTTGCATCTGCGTGCCCTTTCTTCCTGTTTAACTAAATAATTCAGTGCACTAAATATGATATTTAGTGTCACCAATTCTACTAATCGTCTTGCTCAATACTAATTGTAAACCGTGGTATAGTGCCACTAACACTAAACGTTTACCCAACATTATTTGTCAATGCTTGTAAATTTCTTGGGGATTATAAATTTCTAGTGTTGCAATTACTGTCACTTACCAAGTGATTTTTCATCCAAATTTCAATCATCCATGACAATCTTTCATCACAAGTTGCTGACAAGAGAAGGTAGGGTTTTGGGCCAACGGATGAACTCATCCATCACCCATGACAATATTTGTTCACTTATTCACAAGAAGTGTCGTCGGAAAGTTACCATAGTGACATATAATACCATATGACACTAAATATCATGTTTAGTGTAGTTTGAGTTTCATTCTCACTCATGCAGTATTTGAGAATGGAGTCTCAAGTCTTTCTTTCAATTGGACCATTCAGTTGATAGGAGGCTAAAATCTCACGGAGGCTACTGCACCAATGAACAGGGAGAACCGTGCACCAATTACACATGAAACTGGTTGAAATTTGCGCCCAAAAATCTCCCCGGACATTGTACTGCACTCCGCCACTTTAAGGAATTAGTTGGTATGACACCATCTTGATGTACTTTTAGTTCCATCAACCTTTTTGGCATCCCAGATTTTAAAAGCCTTGGTCATGGACATAGTGCAGACATAGTGTAAAGCGGACTTAGACTAGACATAGAGTTTTTAATGAAAATCTAATTCGGGCAGCCCACTCGAGGAAATCATTAATTTAAGAAATTGATGTTTCAAAAACAAATGGTGTAAAATAATCTCTACCCTACATCATGGGAAGTTGTGATTAAGGGCCACTTCACACACAAGACTGAAGGCCCATGACCATTGCAATCTAAGAGCTCTCATTGGTCGAAAGGGCGGAGACCGTCCAAGTTCACTTCACACACAAAGGTGAAGGCCTAAAGGCCCAAAGAAGACTTCATGGATGAAAAGTCTACATGGAGTCCTACGTGGCGGACTATGGATAAGGTTTCATGGTCTCCCGGAATTTTTGTCAGGCCCACCTCCAAGAGGTGGGCCTGACGCAAATTCCGGGAGACCATGATTTTTTTAATATTTTTTCCAACAAGACATATTTCAAGACAAATTGCAAGGCAGATTCCATAACATATTCTAGGATAGATTCCAAGACAAACAAACACCACCAAGTCATTCTCTCAAATTGATAGAGTTTGAGACCACGGGGGTTCACTCCATGTCAAGTTGAACACCACGTGCGGCCAAAGTTTGCTACCCCTATATTACATGGAATAGATAAATTTAAAATTTATGATATTTTTTCTACATATACATAACCATTGATAATATTTTTTTATTTTTTTGAAATTTTTAGTCATCTTCATTTTTGTAGTAATTATTTTAGATCAATTCTGCATCATTCTAGTTAGAAACGGTATGTTTTATTTTAAAAACAGATCATCAAATTTGGTTACCATCTTTTATTATGTAATAGATACCGTGTATATCTACCCATGAAAAAAAATTGATAAAATTTTGACCCATTTTGGTGATGCAACTTACCAAAAGTAGATTTTTTTTGGCCACACGTGGTGTTCAACTTGACAATGGAGTGACCCCCCGTGTTTGAGACATTATATTAAACCAAATCCTCCCCTCTTTTTCCACCAACAAAATATGCAATGGTCCATTCTCACTTTCACACTATGCTTGAGGGCCCGTGATTACATAAAACGGCTTTCCCAACACCCATGGTACGGCCTTTGGATGAGAGTCAAGGGTCCTAACCATTACAAGGTCACGGCTCTTGGCTCATGTGTGAAGTGGCCCTAATACTTTCTGTCCCCCAGGGGGTGCACTATACTAAACACGTACGACTTTACGTGAGTGCACAAAGGGGTTTAAATTTGAACTTGTCATATTACATATACATATGCTACACAAATCATTACTCGTAGTTATGTACATGTATGAATGACCTTTAAAACATATACAATGTATGTACTTGTATGTGGTGCCACTAGACTTTATAGCAAATATGTATGTATGTATAGGATGAAACTGGTCTCGGGGGGTGGACTCTTCATACCACGTACAAACTAACATAAATGTAAGAAGGGGTATTATTTGAGGCACTAGTGTACAAAGTATTCATAAGGGAGAGGTATTATTTTCCTCTGGTGTGTACATCCAAGAAGATTGTTTAGAAATTTGAAGTAAAGGTAGATGTGCAAAAGGGGCCCTAAGATTTAGAGAAAAACTTGACAATAAATGTTTTAGTCTCATACACTTCACATTTTCATCCATTATTTGTCATATGGACTTAATAGTCTTCAATGACTACCTTGTCCATTCTTGTTAGGGTTTGCATTTTGGGTTCTAGGTGTTTACAAATTGGAGGCTCTTGGAGTGCTCATGGGCTCCCTTGAGTTTTGCTCTCCATATTGTTTCTTTGATGCAATCATTGAGTTACATGATGTGGATGAAAAAAATGTTCAATGATTCTCTCATTTAAAAGTGAAAGTGGATTTCATATAAAGTCGCATTTAGTTCATGATATATATATCTTCTATATGTAGTGGAGGCATTATCACATTAAATTGAAAAGCTTAGTCTAAATACACGAATCTATTTTCTAGGATGCAGTTAATACATATACATTTGGTTTTTTCTATGAATTTCTCATATATAGGGGGTTTAATTTCATAGTGACCATGCACGTCATTTAGGGTTTCCACTGAAGAGTGTACCCTCCATGAAACTAGGATGCCGAGTTGCAAAGTGAGGTTTGGCATGCCTTGGATGTTCTAGTTGATGAGCATCAAAGCTTTGAAATCCTCAACCTAATATGAAATCCATTGTGGCTTATGTAAATGTAGGGGACTCTAGAATTTTCAAAAGTACATTTGTTAGTCAATTGAGTGGTGATCCAACTTTATTTAAAATATTGATTGACTTGGATCAAGGAAGGCATATTATTTATGAAGCCCAAACTCCTTACCTTCAGAGACCATAACACTATGTTAAATCTTGGTTGTGATTGTCGTGTGTGTTTTTTAAACACACTTGAAGCTAAAATCGTAAAAAGAATGAGGTAGACCAAAAAAATTAGCTCCATTTAAGGTTTGGTTTGTTGGGAGGGTTTATAGAATGAGTGGAAATTTTCGTATTGTTTGGTGGAGAAAAGGAACAATGGACTTGATGGACCGTCCATCGAACATGGAGATTGGCTTATGATCGATTACGCTTGTGAGAGTAATCCATCATAAGCCGCCACCACATAAACCTTAACTCCGTTTACCTATAAAATGTGGATCTCATCCACATTTTTTGATGGCCCTAGTGAGCAGTTAAATGAACCTGGTCGACTATGGATGCCTTGACCTTAGTTACAGATGAACTGGTTGAGTTTGAGAAATAACTGGTTGAAGTTTAGGGCTTCAGGAAGATTACCCATCATTTTAGAGGACTCTATGGAATATACCTCAAATTAGTAAAGAAAACCCGGAAGATGTCAACATGTAACCAGTGGGACTTGGAAACACTACTAGAATCTTGACCGATTATGCTCAAAATCTCCCCAGACACTAGGACAGTGCCCGGGAAGTTTTTGGGCATAGTCAGTCAAGATCCTAGTGATTCTAAATTCAACCGGTTACATGTTGACATCTTCCGGTGTTGCTTTGTTCATTTGAGGTATATTCTATAGATTCCTCTAAAATGATCAGTAATTCTCCTGAAGTCTCCAACTTCAATATATTATTTCTCAAACTCAGCCGGTTCATCTGTAACTAACCACCGGTTCTTCCTGAGCAGTGCAAAGGGATGAGGGAGGTTCACGCTTAACAATATATTATGGTGCAGCATGATCTATCTATTTATGAAGGCCCGACCGTTTAACTTCATTTATTCCTTGATATTGGTAAAGATTTGGGTAATAAATGAGAACAAATTGATGATGCATGATGTGTTCTAATATCTCAGGGCCCTTCACACACTGGACTGAGAGCCCGTGACCAATACACTATAAGCACTCTCATTGGTGGAAAAGGCGGAGCCAGTCCAAGTTCGCTTCACACTACGCTTGAGGGACCATCGGAGTATGTGGAATGCAAGATGGATGTAAAGTCTACATGGATTCCTACATGGCATCCAATGAATCATGTTTCATGGTCACTTGGACTATTTTCAAAAAAAACCACCTCGTGGAGGTAGGCTTAACACAAAACCAGGAGACCATGGCACTCCGAATGTTCACAATTGTTGGTTTATTCTATTTTATCATGTGTGAGGACTGCATGAATAGAAATTCATTAGAATAGCATTTGGTTGAGGGTCCGGTCACACATGACTTCACACTGCACTTGAGGATCCGTGACCACACTACATGATTTTGGAGGTGTGTTGGGATGGCCTTTGGCGGTTGAAGCACACTACGCCCTAGCCACTTGTGGCCCCTCCTTGAAGTATTTTTTAGTACTTTTTGTATATAAAAATTCATACAAGTTGCTCCACAATCATTAGGATTAATTAATTTGAAAATCGGACAAATTGCCCACCTCAATTTTGGTATTCTCATGATTAAGGTTTCAATTTTTTTGGCACTTATGGCTTACGGAAAAAAGTTACGTGCTGGAAAGCATTTAAAGAAATGAAATGTGACAAAATCCATGAAATTAACAAACTTCATTGTCTTTTCTTATATACTATGCTCACAACAAAATTCAAGCGATTTGAATGTAATCTCAATCATTTTTGAAGTATTTTTTGAGAAAAAATAATACTACACATACTGTAACAATATTAATTTTTTATACAATAATACTTGTTTCTCTTAGAATATGACACTATATAGAGGTTTAGCATAATACATCTCTTCCTTAGAATAAAGACTACAAGAATATGCAAGAAAAACATGTAAACTCATTGTATATTTGACGTGGTTGATGTTCAAAAACACGATTTTAGCAAAACTGTGTTTGTGACGTATTAAATTGGGGACCGTAGTGTACTTTCACCCTTGGACACTTTCTTTTTGGCTCTCACAATTCCATGGTCATGGCTCTTGGCTCGTGTGTGAAGTGGCCCTAACATCTTACTGAGGTTTTGCTGGAACACGCCATTTGTGGTGTTTAGTGTCGCATGCGTAATAGTGTCTACTACTTGACTAAAAGTGCACTCAAATGACACTTGGCATTAATTTTTGTTCAAGAATATCTTCCTCTTGCATACTGAAATGTAAACACTTGACGCTTGCCATTAGTAATAATATCTTCCACTTGTAGGTCCGAGATGACCCTAAGGGCCACTTCACACACAAGCCAAAAGCTGTGACCATGAAATTGTGAGAGCCCAAAAGAAAGTATCCAAAGGCCGTCCCAAGACACCTCCAAAAACATGTAATGTGGTCACAGACCCTCAAGTGTCGCAACCCTTGCTAGTTTCCCTTAGCTAACTCGGTCCATTTTTCCAACTCTAGCAAGGATTACGAGCGCTAACCCTTCGCATACTGCGATGCTAATGGTTACCTCCCCATACCGCGGACCCATTAGTCCATAGGAGGGGGACCAACCCTCCTACTCTTTCATTCGCAACTCACCGCTTAATCGGTAACCAATTCTTAGATGTGGACTTCCATCCATGGAAGTCCAATCTTATGTTGATCATCGCGTTGCCGGAGCAACACTTCAACAACCCGAGCCATACTAGGCACCTATGCCCTCACATTGGGCCAATACCCATGGAGGCCGTACCATTCAGCCTCGGGTGGATTCGGCCACACTACCTCACCCATATAAGCCTCTAGGACTCTAGACAGGGCCCCTACCCCACCGTCAAGTAACCTTTTGTCTCTCTCCCAACACTTGAGCTAAGTAGACATTTTCCCTTAGCCGCTGGGGCTGGAAATCCCAACAGCTTCAGAACCCCATGACTTCCGCATATGATCTCTGATTCTAACAAACAACCACTCCATCGTCATCTACGTTTCACGTAGATGCCGATGAACTACTCACTTGGCCCATTTGGGCAAGTATTGAGGAAGTTATGCATGTTCAAAGCTTGGTAGTCATGGGAGCCACTCCTAGGTCACTGTTGTACCAGGGCGTTGTCGCAGGACAGTGCCCCACTCAAATTGCCATATTTCCTAGCTCACATCTCTGATTGAGGTGTTCTTGAGCATTCTAGAATTGACACGCCACAAGCTACGCATAGCTTATGGCTCACCCTCATGCCTCCTAGTCTCCGTGGGTGGGAGGCGTTCCCAACGCCTGGGGTCCTCACTCACACTAGGATCACTTGGGCCCTCTCACCAATGGTGCCACAAGTCATGGGTGTCACTCCGGGGTCCCCCTTGTGCCCATGGTGTTTAGGGCACTCCTCATGAAGAGGTCCGCGACATCAAGTGTAGTGTGAAGTCATATGTGACCAGTCCCTCAACCAAATGCTATTTCAATGATTTTCTATTCATGTGGATCCTCACACATGATAAAATAGAATAAATCAACGGTTGCTTGAAGTGTAATGGTTACATGCCCTCAGTCTTGTATATGAAGTGGCCCTAAGTTCTTCCATACTTAATGTTTGGACTTGAAATCACAATTTCTTTTTAGTTTTATGCACATTCCTATATAAATCCTAAAAGGACCAAGCGGTCTTTGAAAACATGAAAGTACACACCACTAGGTCATTTCCTACTAGGCCAATATGAGAACCAAAGATCGCATGCCAAAGAAGTCAACAAAAACCCTTGCAAAGGTGCCACAAACATATTTTGGGGGTCCCCATCTCACTATTGATTCACCCTCTATTTATTCATGCGAGATGTGGAGCCATTGACTTCATGCCATGAAATCGGTAGTGGTAGGTTACAATGAGTAAAACTTTCCTACTTCACAACTTCCCGGAGGGTGCACCTTTCATTACACATATGATGAGTACACTTGAGTGCACAAAAGGGGTATCAATTTGAACTTTTCATACTACATATGCATATGCTACACATATTATAGCTTGTGGTTATGTACATGTATGTGGGACCTCTAGAAAGTATATAACATTTGTACTTATGTGGTAGGGTCACTAGACTTTATGGGATAAGTACTTAATATTGCATGAAACTGGGTGCAAGCATGGTAAAGTGGACCAAAAGAGTGCTCCGGTATACTAAAACCATAATGTTTTGGTCAAAGGCCTAAAAGTAGTAGCAAGTTGTTGTTTAAATTGGATCTTTTTTTCATGACGACCTTTATTGTTGTGTTAGATACCCAAATGTAGAATATCAAGTTGAGATCTTCAAAACTTATCATTAAAAGTGATGCTCAAAAGCAAATGGTTGAATCTGGTTTTGGACGTAGATTTCATGACCTTAAATATTTTGAAGTTGGATATATATATATTCCTTGAATTCATTATCTACTTGTAGTCATCATCACAAAAATTTGTAGAAAACCATCAATTTTATTATATTTTAAACAAATTTTAGATGGTTACTTGTTAAACACCACCTACTTGAGTGCACCACTTGCATTGTCTTCTTAAATATGTAGATTTTTATTGAAATTAATTTTTCATCATAAATTTCTTGTCTCTGTAGATCATTATGTTTTTTAAATTTCTATGATTTTCATTCACAAAATTCAACGTTAGTGTATAGTTTTGAGACATTTTCACTTGACACTAATCATGGATCAGGAGCTATCCACTTTACTGTGCTTGCACCCAACTAGGATGAATAATTTGCTCATTTCCTTATCTCATCCATGCATGTATGGAAGAGGCAGTATTAGGGTTTTGAAAGGGGTGGTTGAAAGGAATACAAAGCCACTTCTTGGTCAAGGTTGCAAGAGGAACAGTTGGCGCTTCTTTGTGGTTGCAAGAGGAACAGTTGGCGCTTCTTTGTGGTTGAAGAGGGTGGTTGATGCCTTTGTTAGATCATGAGCAACATCAAAATTGCGAAGGCGTTGATGCCCATGTGTCTCAATCATTTTCATATCATTAGTAAACCTCTGATGTGTGTAACAATTTGGATTAAGCATTTAGGATTGCAATTGTTGCAAGTTCTAGGATCAAGCATGGAGTTTGGCTTATGTTGGTATCAAAAAGGATCCAACGATAAGTGGACTTACAATTTTATAGATCATTTGATGGTAGATTTAAAACAAAAATTACATTAGCTTCTATGACATATATTATAGACTTAGATGCTTATGAGTTACATACAGGGGATGAAAAAGTTTTCAATGATTTTACTAATAAATGGTAGGGTTTTACATTATACATAAGATAGGGGTTCATTATTATTCAAAAGTATATTTGTATACTTATGTTAATGACTATATATGAATGTAATTTTTTTATGTAAACATATTATCACTTTTATCTTTATCATTGAAATTGTACATACATGTATTGGTTGATTTTACAAAAAGGAACTTGTATATAGGGGGTTTCTAGAGTATGTTGTGAATGCACATGCTTCTTGGTTTTTAATGAAAGGTGCAGTGCCGCCCCCCCCCCCGGCCACAACCTTCTTTAAAAATGGTAATGTGGTCATCTCTCCTCTAACTTAGTTAGTAACACGGGGGGTTCACTTAGTGCATTTTAAAACGACATGCGGCATAATATAGGGAGGATTAAATTCATTTGACATAAAATTTATAAAAGAATTCCAAATAATGAAGGGTCCATTAAAAGTAGACAATCCCATTACAAGTAAGATAGATAGGTATAAAATATGGACCATTCCTTTTTGTAAAAATAATATAAGGGCTGAAAATAAGGATCCTAGGATGTATGTTTAGTGGAATCAATTTTGTACACATGCCTCATGAGAGATGGATGGAAAATGACTCATCGTTTACCCAAAAATGGATGAAATTGTAAGCCTAACCCTAACTCTCTTCTTGACACCTCTTGGTGGCTTCTAACCCTAGCTCTCTTCCGCACATCTCTCAGTGGCTTCTCTCCCTTCTCTTGGTGGCCTCTCATTTTTCATTTTTCTTGTGGCTTCTCATTTTTCGGTGACTTCTCTACTCCGACATCATTAACTCCAACATGTATGTTCATTTCCAATACCACTTCTTCATAGCACACACGTTTTATTCAATGCTAGAGTCTTTTGTGATTTGCATGTTGTCCCTGCCATATTTGCCCAACTGTTCAGTTTTCTTTATTTTGCGATCTTTTTGCGAGATCATGGTGACGTTGCCTTCAATCCAACTTCCATCTTTGATCACTCCAAGCTCTCTCTGATCGTGCAATCTCAACATCTTGTAGGGAGATTCTTGTAGGTATTCTTTATATTTTTTTCTTGCCATGCTTTTTCCCACCACTTTGGCATTGCATGCACTTTTAAATTAATTTTTTAAATTAAAAGGAATGTAGACTACAAAAAATTGCAATGACATGGGCATTATAAGTAATGGTAGGGTGCAAAAAAATAGGCCATTTTAGAAAATTAAGTAATTATAGGGAGCTTTTAATTCTTGCCTTGGAGGTAAATAGCCCCTAAACAAATACCCCTACGCCGCACGTGATGCACAAAAATCCTATAGAGTGACCCCCCCCGTGGTTAGTAATAGCTTCAACTTTACGCTTGTTGGATGTTTTAAAAATTTGATGAAACCAAGAGATTTTTCTTTGCAAATCTTCACATTGGATCATTTGGTTTCTACAAACAAATGGTTGATTGAAATTATGTTTATGACAATGAGTTGATCTATTCTCAACATCAAGGGTGATATGATAGTTCCAAGTTCATTGGGTTGCATGTGGGGGCAATAAAGGGTTAGGGAATCACATTGATGTGACATTCCCAAATGGTGAATGGGATTCATTGCAAACAATAAATTTTTCATTCATCCAATGAAACGTCTCAAAATAAAACTCCCTTCGTCCCAAATTGATTTGTCCATGTTTTTAACTTTGCCGAGATTAACCCCCGTTGTCCATTGACCAAGTAGTTGTAAGTATGACTCTTAAAATAGAAAACAACAACTACTCCGAAACGCCCCCGGAAGTTGCAGTGTTAAGACTTCTTGGTATAGAAAGTTTGGAGCGAAAATATTTGACTTTGAGCCTCAAATTTCTAGCCAGGCAGATAAACCAGACAATCATTTTGGGACAAAAAATCCAAGAAGTAGGACAATCGATCTGGGACGGAGGGAGTATGTAGCACGGAGGTTTTTTTCTTAAAGTTGATCCGACATTGGAATAAACTTTAAAAAAAATTCAAATTAGTCCAATAATACATAGTTATGATAAATAAATCATAAACACGTAGGTGGCATACTTTCCACATGGATAGATAAGAGGCCACATGGTATTTTAGGCTACCTCGGCAACCAAATCCCATGCCTCGGCTAGAAACATGATCACATTAACAAGTTGATGTCACCCCAACTTTGCATTTTTGAACATTTGTGGCTGCATCTTGACCTTCTCTTCAAATCCAACATTTTTTGGCCTACCCAACCACTCCACCAATGTACGCGTATACTAGATCCACATGCTTTATATTTTAGGGTTTACTCCATAGATAGCTTGATTTAGGAACAAAATGCAACTATGGGTCTTGAACACCGAATTTTGTTTTCATTCTCATGTGATTATTTAACCTAAAGGGTTGTAGTGAGTGAAATACAGTTACAATGTGCTTAGTTGTAATGTTTGCAAATAGATATCTATAGGAGCAAAGAATAGTTTAATATCATATGTGTGGACATATATATATATATTCCATCATTAACACCTAGTATTTACGGCTTTCAAATTTCATCCACAATCGATCGTGTCTCCAACTTGTATACTTGAATGCACATACTTCTTGAGTCACCAATCTTACCACTTTGACCTTGAATAATATGAGAAATGCATAGTCATAGTATTCAAAATTGAAGCACTTGAGATACTTGTTCTAGGTTTCCCCTAGACTTATTTTTGTTTTATTATCTAGGCGACAATTTTCATGGCATGATGGATTAAACTTGCACATTCTGAATGCCTACCACTCAACAACTTGCACCCTAGCTAAAGCCCATGGGACTCGCCCATGTTTTTAATGCATGTGTGTTTAATTCTAAATACAAGCATCCTAATGGAATGGGAGTAGCAACATGCACAATATATATTACACCAAGAGAGTTGCAAGTTGCACATTCTAACTTAAACTAGGCCTGCAATATAAGAAAAATGCTTGCAGCTTATGGCCATGAGAATGTGAACATGTACATTACACATGCATGCACCCCAATCCATGGAAATTGTGCCCATGATCAAATATTGATAGGTTTTCACCGGACTCCATAACATTACTAACTTCCTTGGCTGCATTCCGTGAGACCATGTATCGGACAAGCATAATTCTCCTTTAATTCTAGGGCTCTCCGTTTATGGGGAGCACCTAGGCTATATACTGTAGAGTTTTTGACAAGCAACCATAATTTAACAGAGTTTTTTGGTCGCAACCTCTTTCTTTGGAAAGAGACCGTCATCTAGTTGCTTAGTAATGTTATGTCCTCAACGTGGCTGCCACTAGATTTAAGCATGCAACGGTCAGATTGCACTATGTACATAATACAATGTACTAGGAGAAATTGATGGTAAGATAAAATGGGTCTTAAATGGACACTTTCAACTTTGCACCTACTTCTCCTTGGATATGAAACATAAAACCACTGCAAGATGATTAGCAATACATTGATTATGGAACTCATTATGAACATCTTATTCATCTTCAAGATAAATTTATTTTCCCTAATCAATGATGCTCTCTCTCTCTCTCTCTCTCTCTCTCTCTCTCTCTCTCTCTCTCTCTCTCTGTGACCACAAATTTTGTTGATTATTGAGTTTTTCTTTGCTTACATGGACAAACATAATTTTACAACACTCCCAGTTGCAGGTGTCAGGAACAAAATCCAAAGTGGGTACATGCTCACACCACCTACCATTGGAGAGGGTAGAAACGTTGATTCCTATGTACAGCCCGGAACTAATCTACTGAGATTAATCTAAGGTAGAAATGCCATAACCCGTTAACCACCCTCTAGCCGTGCACTAGACCGCCGTCATAATGGTGAAGTGTCATTTCTGGAACGGCTCATGGCTCAGCGGCAACTTCAATGCGTGCACACTTAGTGTAGCCAATGGGAGTCAAGTGTTCATGTACTCATGAGGCAACCGATTTAGGCGATGTTATGTATGGAAATGCAGAGTGCCATGTTCGGTGTAGGGAGAATCTAGTGAACGAGTAGGGGGCTGGACAAACTTTCCACTTTGAAAAATTGTGGAATTTTTTGTACAGGGCAAAAAAATATGAAACAACTTGCATTCTTCATGAATCCTTCTCGTCTATCTTGGAAAATTGTCTCATGATTGTTAGACCAGATCTTCAATGCGAATCACCTTATTTTCACGGGTTATGATATTTCTACCTTAGTATGCATCCACAATTAACCTATATGGGCAAACTTACAACTACAACCCCCAATGGTAGGTGTTAAGAAAACGGAATCCGAAGTTTGGGGTTCACGACATCCTAGTTCCACTGTTGGGAGTACACAACCAAGCAAAGTGCAGTACATAGTGCACACAACATATATCTTGCAATGTGCATGAATTTGGACTCATCGTTCAAGGTTCAAAGATGAGGTTCATTAACTTAGGCATGACCATCGACGACTTATATACATATAAAGCTTATTAAGTTAAGGGAAAGGGGTTTGCTTCTTCCACTTCTTCTTCTTCTTTGTTGAGTCAGCCAGACACGTGCACAAGCAGCTTCTAGAAGAACAATGATTAAATGGATCATCCTTTTTTTGGCATTGTTGCTTCACACGCGAGTTGTTGGGATTGGGAAACCACCCCAAGTGGCAACCGACGCCCTAATTTACACATGGCGGCAAATTAACAATGCCCCGATTGCATGGGACAAGGCGCTTTAGGGGAATCCGGCCTTGCTCTAGCCCTATGCTCAATGAACCGGGAGGACCGGGGACATGTCCGGGGAGAATTTGGGCTTAATTGGTCGAGATCCTAGTGTTTCCAAGTCCAACCGGTTATTCCTCAAACATATTGTGATCTTTCCGTTTTTCTTCATTAAGTTGAGGCATATTCCATAGATTCCCCTAAAATGATGGGCATAGTTTTTTTGAAGTTTTGAACTTCAACTGGTTATTTCTCAAATGGGACCGGTTCATCCGTAACTAGCAGCCAGTTCCCGCCCCCTTCATTGTGATTTGGGCGGACCAACCCATACACTTGTTCCTTGTTGGATGCCTAAACCCTTGCCTCCAAGGAACCAGTGTACAAATCGGTTCGCCCCAACCCTTCATTGTGGCCATGGTCATTTTCTATGTGGCCACAAGTTACAACTGGGTGATGTCACTACATACTACACTGATATGTGCAATTAGGTTGCTCCACACTAATATATTGACTTTCTACACTATTTTAGATATTTATTATCACAATACTAATAAAGTGTAGTAATTGTTTTTTATTGGATTTGTTAAACAAATGAATTAACAAAGTTAGAAGTTTTTGCTATTTGGTTTTGACCCAAGATAATTTATAAAGAGGCAACCCATTTGCGAAGGCACCATGAATGCACATGTGAGTGTCGTAGTTGATGTCCACCCTTGAAGAAGTTCCGAACACATAAGTAGTCTTATAAATTATCAATATGTTGCGATAGTATGTACTAGTACTAATCTAGTCTCAAATTGTACATAACATTCTTAAGTAGCCTATTTAGGTTCCGATGCAAATGGAATGAATCTTAGGTAATTGGGATAACTTAAGAATGATTTCATTGGGGCGCACCTCTTCAATCAAACCTTGGTAGATGGAAAACACTTTGTGTGAGAGGATGAGGTGTTGACTAATGAGATGTTGTCAATTGACTGTCCTTGGCATCATACATAGATGGTTTAAAGACCTTGATTTTTGAAATTCGAATTTGAAGCTAGTCTAATAGAAAGAGATTATCCTTACACATGCTTAAGAATGTTATGTACACTCACAAACAAAACCGAGTACAACTCTGACTCACTTCCATTTGAAAAATCATACCATAAGCATGAGTGGGCAAGATCCAAGTGCATTCAAATGAAAGTTGTAGTACATGATGTACTACATAGTGCCAAAAAGTTTGAAGTGGATTTTAATTAGGGTGTGAAAGATATAAAATGTCAAAATTGGCTCTTCAAATACTCAATATTGTTTGAAATTGTCTAGAAAGCCTTCAAAACATACAAGACTTCGAACGAAGCCAAACTTCTGGCATGCTGCCTCCATGGTAGTGTCAAACATCATGTTAAACATGCACGTGTCCTCTATCAATGGAAATCGGCATTTGTACACTTCCAATAAAATTCAAATTGTCAAAAAAATAGATAAATTACAATAGAATGGCATTTGACAATCCTTCATGGAATTGATGGCATGGGGTTGTAGTGGACATCATAAAAGACCTCCAAGTACTAATATGGGCCATTGTTGTGTCTATTTCAACTTGTATTTGATTTTTTTTCAATATTAAAAACATTCTTTATAATCTAAGTTTTTTTTCATGGAATATTATTATATTTTCTTTTCAAAATTTATTTATGTCCCAATATCAATTGATGTAAGCTTTCTATCCACCACATTTGTTTCACTTGTTTGCGCGTATGTACAAGGATTTTGATAAAATAACTCCAGTCGTATTTTATTCTTTTTACAAAGTTTATAGTAAAATGTTTTTTAAAATTGAGTTTCTGTTATGTTCCAATCTTATAGCTGTTATTAACCTCAAATGCATCAAAAATTTAATTTTAAAAAACATTTTAGTATAAACTTTGCAAAAGGAGTAAAATACGACTGTAGTTATTTTATCAAAATCCATGTACATAAGCGCAAACAAGTGAAACAAATGTGGTGGATAGAAAGCTTACATCAATTGATATTGGGACATAAATAAATTTTGAAAAGAAAATATTATAATATTCCATGGAAAAAAACTTAGATTATAAAGAATGTTTTTAATATTGAAAAAAAATTCAAATACAAGTTGAAATAGACACAACAATGGCCCATATTAGTACTTGGAGGTCTTTTATGATGTCCACTACAACCCCATGCCATCAATTCCATGAAGGATTGTCAAATGCCATTCTATTGTAATTTATCTATTTTTTGACAATTTGAATTTTATTGGAAGTGTACAAATGTTGATTTCCATTGATAAAGGACACGTGCATGTTTAACATGATGTTTGACACTACCATGGAGGGAGCATGCCAGAAGTTTGGCTTCGTTCGAAGTCTTGTATGTTTTGAAGGCTTTCTAGACAATTTCAAACAATATTGAGTATTTGAAGAGCCAATTTTGACATTTTATATCTTTCACACCCTAATTAAAATCCACTTCAAACTTTTTGGCACTATGTAGTACATCATGTACTACAACTTTCATTTGAATGCACTTGGATCTTGCCCACTCATGCTTATGGTATGATTTTTCAAATGGAAGTGAGTCAGAGTTGTATTCGGTTTTGTTTGTGAGTGTATGAACCAACTCAAGCATATTGTGCTATAATCAATATGCCAATATATCAACAACATTCATGCCGTTATTGCACACTTTCCAAAAGGGGGAGGGATAGGCCCTATGTTGGACAAGCAACCATTATTGGAGTAGAGGTACCCATAACCAATCACTTAAGAGGATTTGTGCCAAATATGGAGAAGTAGCAAATTTTTGCCATCTAGGATGATAGAAATCAAGAGGATTGCAATTTTTTCGATAATTTCATTCCTTTAATTCAAAATACTCTGAATTTTTGAGGCCAAAAGTTGACCCAAACACGTTACCAATGTCTAGAGTCTGCCATAACCGCTCATTTTGAGACAATTTCTCCTCATTTTGTAACTTGTAGGCACAAATTATACACTCTAAACTCCGTAGTATCACACCTGTGGCAACCAAAGTGCACGTGATATTATGGAGTTTTGTAGTGTTAACATGGATGCGTGATACTAGTGAATTAGTGTAGCATGTGACACCATGGAATAACACAAAGTGCAACATATTAAATGGTGTGGTGTGGTGTGGTCCACTCCACTTCGCCTTCCCGGGCGATGTGGCACATGCATACACCAACATTCAACAAGTGGCATAAGAAGAAGAAGGAGAATGAGAATAAGAAGGTGACACTCCTCATATTGACACATGGTGCAATGCAAGGGTGTGGATTGACTTCTTTGGTGGTTTGCATTAATGACAAAATTCGGGATATAAGGGAGAGAAAGGTGACAATAAGGAGTGGGATTTGAACTATGAACATCCGTTCCCTAGGGTTTTAGGATATTAGAGAGTGAGTGACATTATGGAGGTTGATATTACGGAGTTTAGGGTGTACCCCTTTTGTGCACCCACGTGGGTCCATACTTTTAACAATGAGTGCGCCCCCTGAGTTTGGCGCGCACGGCTAGCCGGTGCCAAGCTATGCCTGGGCCCCAAAAGTCAATTGATTTGCCAACGACAACGAAGGAGTAACTTTTTGACAATAAAACATGATCAAAATATTGGCAAACCAAGCCCAAGACCCGGTCAACTGTCGGTTCACTCTTGCAGAATTGTTCATTTTGTAAGGGTGGCCCAACATAAATGAGACATTAATGCTTGCAAAGTTCCCGGCCCCACGGTGCACCGACTTGCTGCTGAGGAAAGGTATGTTGCTCAAACACCAGTAGAAATACCCTGCTTGAATTTGGAGAAGAGGGGAGAGGAGGATTCGAGGGAGGACACGCAACAATATTGTTGGGTCTTGCAAGTGCATTTCCGCATCAGTGAAGCGATTCATGAGACATGACTCGGGAGACTGGTAATCCTAAGGTTGGGGACAATCTGAGGCGGCGAGGAATTAGGAACGCCAGGAGCTGCTTTGCGAGGCAGCGAATCACCCCAACCTCCTCATGGAATCATCACCATTTTGAAGGTTGAAGAATGCCCAAAGAATGTCGGCAAGAGATTTTCAATTAGAATGCACTTGTCTATATATATGCTACAACTATCAGGTCAACAATGGACTCCCTCATTGAATGTCTGTCGTCTTCATTTTAATTGTGTCGATCACCCTGGGCGTCTTGGTGGTGGACCTTGAAGTCGTCATTCATGGTCAACGCATTGCCGACGCCTACTTGTCTCTCGTCATCCTTCCCCTCCACACCAGACCCTCCCCAATCTTGATTTGTTGTGGCCGCACTACTCGGCATCAGTTCACATCCAGCAGGGCAGCTTGCCTCGGCCACCTTGAGACACCCGAGGGCACAGGTGTCACAGTTGTGGCTGTAGCCTCGGCATCGGCGGTTCGATCACCGACCTCCTTCTTGCTGCAAAGAAAACATCGAACCACCGATGCCGAGTGATCGGTGATTGAACCTCGGTTCTTCATTGCGCTAGCTTTAGCTACAGCTACAGCTACAGCCACTCGCGAGCAAGCTTGCATGTCATTGTGGAGTCCTCCAGGGTGGACAAGATCAGCGACCATGGAGGCTTGCTAAGAGCGCCTCTTGCTTTCATCAACGTCGCCTTTGCCAAATTTGTAGTGGCCCCGTGCGTGTGCGCTTGCAGACAAACTCCTGCGCCTTCACACTCACTTGGGACACCGTCATCCGTGTTACACAGTAGAGTTGCCACGACGGTCTCCACTCGGATTTCTCTCTCTCTCTCTCTATGTAAGGTAAGTGTGCCAATGACCGAACGCAACCCATGGACCGCACAGCCACCGCACAAATTTCATTCATGAGAACTCCCGAGGGAACTTCGGTACCATCACTATTAGGTGTTTTTTTATAGGTACCGCATGGTGTGCGGTAAAGGGCTCAGTAAGCTTTTGAGATCCACCTATGTATGTCTAGATTCAATTTGTGATAGTTTTCACAAATCATAATATCATTTTATTTTATTTTTTGTAGCAGAATCCCCACTTCACAATTAACAATCCTTCAAAATTTGAAATGATTTAAGCTTGTAAATTATTATTTACAAGGATTTGAAGATTGACTGTGCGGTCATTGGCACACTTACCTTATATATATAACACGGGTAATCAACATGGCAACCACCAAGACAACACCATCCCACCACCATGGATACTAAGGGCCACTTCACACACAAGACTGAGAGCCCGTGACTATTACACTTCAAGCACTCTCATTGGTGGAAAAGGCGGAGCCGGTCCAAGTTCACTTCACACTACGCTTGAGGGACCAACGGAGCATGTGAATGCAAGATGGATGTAAAGTCTACATGGATTCCTGCATGGCATTGAATAGATCATGTTTCATGTTCACTTGGACTATTTTCAAAAACTGCCTCTTGGAGGTAGGCCTAACACAAGACCGGGAGACCATGGCACTCTGAATGCTCACAACTGTTGATTTATTCTATTTTATCATATATGAGGACCTACATGAATAAAAATTCATTCAAATAGAATTTGGTTGAGGGCCCGGTCACATACGACTTCGCACTACACTTGAGGATCCGTGACCACACTACATGATGTTGGAGATGTCTTGGGACGGCCGTTGGACACTTTCTTTTGGGCTACCACAATTTCATGGTCACGGCTCTTGGCTCGTGTGTGAAGTGGCCCTAAGTTGCACATGCAACACTACATGATTTGAATGCCTTGCAAAACTAAGGCCAAATATCGTATACATACAAAACGCTGCTTTGGTACAAAAATGGCATGTTAATACTTACACTGGACCTAACCATCTAGATCATTGAATTCACCTTCACACATGATAGGCTCCTTGACCAAGGCATGGTACAAACAAAAGAAGATAAGTACAACCCATACATAGATGCAACAAGAGCACATTGCTAGAAAGTGAAAGCCTTCATAGCTATCGTTGCAGGAGTGAGGGGATACATACATACAAGAAGCATAGGACTCCTCGAAAACCTACATATCCCCACATCACTAATAGTTAAAAACCAATGAGAACTATCCACCAAATAGCCATCAAATATCTCCCATATCTCATACTTAGTAAGAGAAAGCTTGACAATAGACAAGAACCCATACTCCCCCCCCCTCCAACATAATAAACGGATATTACGACAACTATTACAAGCAATAGCCCACCTACTGCAGGTAGGCAGTAAATTCCACCTTGCACCAAGGGGATTCTTGAGTAAGATAGGGCCAACGAGCTCAAATTCACGTCAGATTTCCAAGAGCAACCATGGTCAAGTATATGGAAAAAGTGCTCCAATATACAAAAACCACAATTGTTTTGGTCAAATGCCTAAAAATAATAGCTAGATGTTGTTTAAATTGGATTTTTTCATGATGCCCTCTATTGTTATGTTAGATACTTAAATATAGCATATCAAGATGAGATCTTCAAAACTTATCATTGAAAGTATTGCTCAAAAGGTAATGGCTAAATCTAGTTTTGGATGTAGATTTCATGACCTTGAATATTTTGAAGTTGGATTTTTTTTCATATTCCTTGAATTCATTATAAACTTGAGGGCACCATTACAAAATTTTGTAGGAGAAAAATCAATTTAATGTAAAATTATCATGTTTTGAAATGAATTTTAGACAATTACGCGTTCAATATATCTACTGCCCACTACTTGCACCGTCTTCAAAAATATGTAGATTTTTGGACTTTTTTGGCAACATAAATTGCTCAGCTTTGTAGATCGATGTGTTTTTCAAATGTTTATGATTTTTTCCTTCAAAAAATTCAAAGCTAGTATATAGTTTCGAATCAATCTCGCTTAAAACTATGCAGGGTAATGGAGTTGTGTATTTGACCGTGCTTGAGCCTTGCCCAATGTTGGATTTTTTATATTTTTTCCTTTTTAAAATGGTGCTAACAACGCTACTTTTGTGTTGGATATAATTGTTATTGCGTGCGATGGAAAGGGGTTTTAACACACCATATTATGTCTTCTAAGAATTTTGTATACATAATCTACAAGAGTTCACAATGATCCACCACTATCATGCGAGCTTGGTGAACATTCTCACAACCAATGTGTGCATATTGTGCAAGATTTGAGATGTTGGTTTTGGGTAGGTAACCTTTTCATCGTGCCAAGCACAAATCAACAATTCGTCCTTCTATTAAGGGCACACTTCCATGTGCCAACAAAGACCACTAGATAACAAAAATTTGGACCCTTCTACACATGGAAGTGTGCACTAACTTTCCTTAGAAAACAAAAGTTTATAGCCGGCACAATTGTACAAGATAGTTGAAGTTCAAGGAGAGATACTTGATTGCTTCTCTTTTTTGGAGCCCGGATATTGACTTCATTTGAGCATGAAATACTTGATTTCCATACACATGTTGGCATGGACCCAAGATTGTCATCTTTCAAACTAAAATTTTCTTGTTGCCATATTCTTAATGCTCAAACATTGCATGGACGTTTCATAAATTTTGGATTTATTTTCATTTTGCTAGCATCTCAAGATTTAAAGTGCAATCAATCCAGTTATACAGTGGGCATACAACCTTCAAAATGGATAAGTGTGAGGACAATCACATTTCAACTTGCATGTTGGACAACATGACAAATCTACTATCTAATATGTTGGCCTCCCTACTCCACATGGAAGTGCTTGTCCTCCAAGATGCTTGAAGATACTAGTGAAAGCTTTACCAATGTTGGCAAACTATGTTTTGCTTCATTGGAATGACCAAACACATGGAAGTGTGCCCTAAGGAACTAAGGTCAGTCCGTGCCATAGAGTCCACCACTGCCATGTGACAATAGCCCATATCACTATATTCGTTAATTTGAGACTTTCTCTTGTCTCAAATTAATATATGGACCACAACAACATGGCCTAATGTTTGGGTTGTCCTACCTAAACCATCTTGATATGAGTTCTTAATTGGGTTCTTGATATGAACACCCGCTTCAAAGCATTTGCATCTTACAACATTCTCCAATATTTGTGTGATTTTATCCACGTTCTTATATTTGTAAATGTCTCAAAATGTCTCAAAATGCCGAAAAAGTCCCAAATTAACGAATATAGTGATCCATGGGTAAAGAGACTCAGACTCCGTATATGTGTGTCTGTTCTAGGGATCCACATGGTGGCTTAAACCTAAGCCCTTAACCCATATCCCTATGAAACCTTCAAGGTTAACCCACCTAGGGTTGGAATAGATTTAGGATGAGTGACCTTCCCAACACTTGATTTCAAGTACACTCTACCACTATATATGGTCCACTCAATCTAGTGGGGGAAATATGTGTGAACCAAATATTTTCAATCTAACGTGTGAGAACTTGGGGCTTGTCCTCTGGGAGCAATAGGTGCAAGTTGACTTGTTTGCACATGTTCAAGATGCTCACCTATGAAAGGAGGCTTGATTCTTTGAGGTACCTCTTACACTCATGATGCCCATTTTTGGGGATTATATAAAGAATTCCACCAAGTAGAAGATGAAGCAACACCAAAAATCACACCATTGGCGACACTGTACTCACTTGTTATTATAAATTCCTCTTATATTAACTCAATCATCGCCAACTTGGCTTGAAAATTGAGAAACACGCCACATCATCACAAAAAGTCGTGCAAGGCTTAACTGATATTTAAGTTATGCTTGACCAAACGTCACTTCAGAATTACAACATGCTAATTTATATGCAAAGATGATTATGGCAATATTCAATTTTTTTTTAATTAGACTTCCTTTTTTATCACTCAATTGTATAAATTTTACATAGAAAATAATATATTGAAACCTTTAATATATTTCAAGATGTTAACGTTCAAATTATCATTGGGAATGTACGTGACCCCTATGAAGTGCATATATAATGATAACCTAGGGGGTGGACTCTTTATACAATGTACAAACTAACGTAAGTGTAAGAAGGGGTATTATTTGAGGCATTAACGTACATACAATACATAAGGAAGAGGTAATATTCTTTATTGTGTACATTTAGAAAGGCTATTAAGAATCTCGAGGCACAGTTGAATGTACAAAAGGGGCCCCTTAAGGTTTAGGTGAAAAAAATTTGATAGTAGATGTGTTAGTTTCATCTAATTCACATTTTCATTCATTGTTGTCATATGGTAATAGTCCTCAATGACTATCATGTCCACTCTTGTTAGGATTTGCGTTTGCTGCTTTTTTTCCCTTAAATTTTACAAACTCTAGTCTCTTGGAGTGCTCGTGGGACTCCCTTGAGTTTTGGTCTTTGGATTGTGGATAAGTTATTGTGCTCTTGTCTTTGTTTGTTTGATGCAATCATTGAGTCACATGCTATGGATGAGCAAACCTTCAACGACTTCCTCATTGGAAAGTGAGAGTGGATTCTATTAGTAATAAAGGCCTATTTAATTCATTACTTTTATTTTGTATGTGTAGTGGAGGCATTTATCACATTAAACTGAAAAGCTTAGTATAAATACATGAGTCCATATTTCAACATGCCATTATAGCATATACATTTGTTCTTCTATATAAACTTCTTGTGTATAAGGGGGTTTTATTTCAAAGTGACCCACGCATATCATTTAGGTTTTCAATGAAGAGTCCACCCCCTTGGGATTGGAAACGAATTGATAGTTCCACCATAAACGTGAGACATATTAAAACGACCAAATTTTAAACATTTGTCCAGTACGAGTTGCTTCCTTCCCTGGCTTCTCCCTCTAATTTTTAATCAGAAGCTTGATAACTCTTGCATTCCAAGCAAATCAAAACTTCATATCTACAAAGGTTTTGTAGTATATTTGGTGTTGGCTTTTTGGCCTTATGTCTAAAAAAAACAAAAAAACAAAGATCTTGTATTATAAACAAAAAACATTTTTGGCACAAATTGAAAATTCAATTGCAAGAAAGGAACCAATAGAAACAAATACTTCAAGCTCCCAAATCCTCACAAAGTACACTGAAGTACCGTATTAGAGAAAGCCAAGGCCACAAGAAGGCCTCGGGCTTTTAAGAATGTAAACCCGCCATCCCACTTGGCTGCCCTACCTTCCAACCAACCCCCCCCCCTTTTTTTAAAGTAGGAGCATCAACTACATGTTGAATTCAGAAGAAGCCAAGGTGGTGAGCTTAAGAGTTTTTGTGGAGTTGAAGGTGGTCACATTCGATGAATCAAAGGCAGTATTTGACGAATGCACATAAATTATTTGTCAATTCAGGTGGCAACTTTTGATTGTACATGGAAGAAATCCAAAGCTACATGTATGCTTTGATAAGGTGAACAATGACCCCATGTAGAAAATAATAAGTGGCCCTATTTTTATATTCACAATCTACAAGTGGCATCACACACCAAAAACTAAGGGGGGAGTTGAAATTGCAATAGCCCCTTAAACCTCTAGAGGGATCCAAGTTCAACTAGTTTGCAAATGTATGAGAGGATCAACATGCACATTCCATGCGTTTAAAGCACTTAGCAGCATCTTAGGCCAACATCTTAGGCCAACAAGTGTTGCACCGGCCCTCTTAAATACCAATGTACACCAAAATTGAACCAATTTGCACACATATAAGATGATTAGCACTGAAACATTGTACACTTGAAGTACCTAATGCATTTTTACACCCAAAATGATTGGACCAACCCACTCAAATAAGAGAAAACACCCAAAATGAACATCATTGCTCAAAAAAACCCCACTCTTACAATCCACACATACGAGTGCAAATGAGTAGGGAGGGAGGTTGGTGCCTTCAAGCACCACCAATGCGTTCCACTTTGAAACTTAAAATTTGGTACCCAAAATTCTTAAACTCCACTACGATCAAAAGGTGGCGCCACTAATTACCACTACATGAATAAAGAGGCTACAAGGTAAAAAGTTGAGAGAGCAAGAGGGTGGCAACTATAGGGATGGAGAATGGAGGAGAAAGTGGTGACACCACTCACCCTACCCAACTAAACCCCGGGTGATGTGAACCCTTGGATGGGAAGATGGGCTTCATCCACGGCTCATAGTGGACCTCATTGGCTACTCCCAATAATGGAGCTTAGAGGCATGTCATGATTAGGCGACTCCACTCCACCCATGTGAAGCTATACTAAATATGATATTTAGTGTCACCAATTCTAACTGTCTTGCTCAATACTAATTGTAAACCGTGTGTAGTTAGTTTTTTGCTATGACTGAACAAACAAAAACCCAGGGTACAGACTCTCAAGGAAGGCTTAACTAGTGTCTATTACAGGCATCTGTCACATTATAGTTCATTAATCAGACAATAGGTATGCTATCTTCACTCTAAAACATCTCTTATCCATCCTTTACTCTCCTTTCTCACAAGGTTTCCTCTCACTGTTTCTCATTCAGTGGGGTACGTGTGTCTGTCACAGTAGTAACCATCTCGTCATGAGATTGTATAACAATAGTCTTTCGAGAACAATAGTCTTTGAGTATCACAATTGTCTTTGGTAACCATTGGCCAATGCATCTTCAAAGCACAACAACTCCTTCATTAATTGGTCAATGTTAATTTCAATGCAAGACAAATTGTTCATTTGTTAATTCCAAGATTTAATCATTACTCACAACTTATGCAACTAACAACAATCGGCAAAGTCAAGCTATAGTCTTAGCGGCCCTGCACAACCTGCAACAACAACAACCAGGGTAACACACAAGACAATAGTTGATCGGGTTAGCTTGCACTTACACTCAAAGATCAAGTCTCTGGACTATATACCCATATAAAACTCCATTTAAGTCTAGGATAACTTATGCCTAGATCACATTGATAATCCAAAGTTTATCCTAACTTCACATACTTAATCAATTTAATCTCTCATTTTCTCATTAATCAACCAATCAGAAGCGATTTCTCATCACTTCAGTTGATTAGGGATTCTCTCATTTAACTAACTTGATACACTTAATTTCTATCAGCCTAACATGTTGATTTTAACAATAGTCTTAATCGGCTGAACTCTATGCTCTTTCTTCTTCCTCACTGCCTCTCATAGGTCTTTAACAATAGTCCATAGTTCTCACTCATAGGCTGACACTTGGCCTCACGGCTCTTCACAGCCTATCGCAGACCTAAACAATCGCCAATAGTTAAACTCTCGGCCTTCTGACTCCCTCTCTCAGGGTTCGCTCACAAGGTAGTTCGAATCGACACAGAACTCTATTCTTGGATTGTCCTACCTCTCCTCAGGCAATTGTTTCACTCCTCCTCTCTCTTTGCTTTAGGTTAACACATTAGCACTCAATGCACATAGTTTGACTCAATTCCTCACTTGTAAGATTCTCGATATTCCATTTCTATTTCTCAGATTGTAGAAGTCTCTCACTTAGACGATAGTTCTACTTCTCTACCCTCTGTCGCTCAGGATCGCTCCTCTCAAAGCGCTGACAGAAAATAGTTCTACTACATTCTCCTTCTCTCTCAACCCTCACCTTCTTCGGCCAAAGATCTTACATACGCTCTAGTCTCAATTAGGCTTTCTGCTCATAGTTCAACTTAAATTCTCCTTATTGACGTGCTTATCCTGTAACTCTCGTCTCTCGAACTAAGGAAACCTCTCACTCGGACAATAGTTTTCTTCTGCGACACTCTTCATGCGCCGGATTCTCAATTCCCTTCCGCTCAACTATATTCAAGAGCCCGCTCTCACTCTACTGAGGCCTCGACACAGACAATAGTTTTCACTCGAACATTCGGCTCTCACTCTCTCACTTATGACTTCTTCCTCACACTTCCAGTATCTCTCATCTTCTCACAGATTATTCAATTCTCTACTCATATTGGTTTCATTCCCTCTCAACTCTCAAACACTCGTTCTCGGAATTTTGATTTACTCAGTTCCTTCCGTAATCTCAAACTCTATCACTTACGATTTCAACAATAGGCAATAATCTTCTCAATTCTCACATTACCCTTCAGATTCTCACTCTGACTTACTCGACTACACTCACAAACATCTCGCACAGACGCTGACACTTCACCAATGATCAGTCCTTCCACAATCCACATAACTTTGCGACAACAGAAAATAGTTCAACTTCCTTCGACCATACAGTATATTCAAAATCAAAAACAACAATCAGCTTCCACAGCAACTTGTGTCCCGCAATCACTGCGGTGATCACAGAGCTTTACTTAGAAGATAGTTTAACAATGAAAAACCTCACACAACTCTGGAATGAGGGAGACAAGTCTATAGTTTCACTTTGCGCTCAACAATATTCACGAAATGTCTGGCTTCTTCCCCCTCGCCAGCCCTCTTAGCTCGGCGGGGAAGAGGACGATGGTTACAGTAACCAACTTAGGGCACCTAAGCCCATGCCAATGGTTATAACTAACTTCCTAGCCTATGGTTCAACTATGTTCATCTATTTGGATGCTTTTTCATCCAAATTTTCACTATTTGCCCATAGTTTCACTAAATGACCAAAAATTTGGCTCACACCGTGGTATAGTGTCACCAACTCTAAATGTTAACCCAACATTATTTGTCATTCCTTGTAAAAAATTTCGTGAGATTATGGATTTACAGTGTTGCAATTATTATCACTTACCAAGTGATTTTTCATCCAAATTCAATCATCCATGACAATATTTCATCACAAGTTGTTGACAAGAGAAGGTAGGGTTTTGGCCAATGGATGAACTCATCCATCATACATGACAATATTTCATCACAAGTTGCTGACAAGAGAAGGTAGGATTTTGGCCAATGGATGAACTCATCCATCATCCTTGACAATATTTGTAACCTTATTCGTAAGAAGTGTCACCCAAAAAGTTACCATAGTGACATAAAATACCATATGACATTAAATAACATATATAGTGTAGTTGCCACCACCTCTTACCCACAAAGATTGGAGGTGGCCCCTTATAAGGCAAAAATCTTTTTTGTAAAAAATTTAATTTTTTTTAACATGTGTATGTAAATCAATTAACTTCACCGTAGCAGAGTGGCTACCTGGGGGCTGAACGTCTTTGTTGGAAACCTAAATGACATTCACAGGTTAGTGTGAAATTAAACCACCTATATATGAGAAGTTTATAGAGAAAAACAAATGTATATGTACTAACGGTAGGCTAGAAAATGGACTCATGTATTTACACTAAGCCTTACAATTTAAATTGATAAATTCCTTCATTGCATATACCAAATATAAATCATGAATTTAGAAATTATTTTATTACTTATGAAATTTACTTTCACTTTCAATAAGAAAGGCAGTGAACATTTTTTCATCCATAGCATGTAACCCAACAATTACATCACACAAACATAGGCATAACTTAGCCACAACCCAGAGACCAAAAATCAAGGGAGCCCATGAGTGCTCCAAAAGCCTCCAGTTATAAAAGCCTAGAACCCAAACTCAACAAGAATGGACATGGCGGTCAATGATGACTATTACCATATGATAACTACGGATGAAAATGTGAGTTGGATGAAACTAACACATCTATTATTGTCAAAATTTTGTCTGAACGTCCCCTTTTGTACGTCTACCTACACTTCAAGGTTCTCAATAGCCTTTTTGAATGTACACACTAGAGAAAAATAATATCTCTCCCTTGTGTATACTATGTACGTTAATGCCTCGGATAGTAAGTTACCCCTTCTTACACTCACGTTAGTTTGTAGGGTATGAAGAGTCCACCCCCCATGAGGGCTGGGGCGAACCAACCCATATATCCGTACCTTACCGGGGAGGGCGAACGGCTGGGGATTCGTGGCATTCACTTAAAATCAACCATACTAGATATCGTGGATGAAGTGGCTCCAATACAAAAAGACCCCTATGGGGTTGAGGGCCGATTCATTCGAATGTGACATCACTAGACATCCGGTAAGGTACCAATGTACGGGTCGGTTCGCCCTAGCCCCCCATGAGTGGGTAGTAGCCGGGAACAAGGTTGCTTCCAATTGCTCTATTATGCCATGTCCTTGTTGCCTCTACTCCATTAGCAACTCCATTGTTGCCTCCATGCCCATTATTAACTATGAGCGGGCAATTATGAAATCTTCTTGGAGTGGCTATCTCTAGTGTTAAAAGTTGTCCTTGCCTGTCCTATTTAGTAATGGGAGACTACACTATTGTGTCTAATTAGTGTGGGTGGGAAATGCACGTGGGTTGGAAATTAGTGTGGCCCACACTAAATTTCAAGTGTTTGGGTCACTTTGGATGAAAAATGTAATGTCATCCATCCGTGTGTGTTAGGGTTCTCTGCAAACAGCCTCCGTTAGGTCAATGTGGGGAAAGTCTTCAAACACAATTGGATGAAATTATGAAGTTTCATCCAATTGTGGAAACGACAAAACCCACACAAATTTTTCACCTTTGAAATTAGTGTGGGCCACTCTAAATTATAATTTGAAATTAGCGTGTTTTATTAGGAATTAGTGTGGCCCACACTAATTAGACACAATAGTGTAATGGGACACTTAGAGTTACTGCACTAAATATGTTATTTAATGTCATATGGTATTTTATGTCACTATGGTAACTTTTTGGATGACACTTCTTATGAACAAGTGAACAAATATTGACAAGGATGATGGACGAGTTCATCCATTGGCCAAAACCCTACCTTCTCTTGTCAGCAACTGGTGATGATATATTGTCATGGATGATTGAAATTTGGATGAAAAATCACTTGGTATGTGACAGTGATTGCAACGTTGTAATTCTATAATCTCCCAAAAATTTACAAGGAATGATAAATAATGTTGAGTTTTAGCAAATAATGTTCAGACCTTGTACAACATTGAGCTACTTGACCTATCTTTAGCTAGCTAATAGCTAGCTGGGCTAGCCCCATATTTTTCATGCCTCGATCTAGCTGTAGCTGGGTGAGCCCATATTTTTCAGGCCTCGATCTTGCTATAGCTGGGCTAGCCCATTTTTTTCAGGTACAGTTTTCAGCCATAACTCTTAGCTATTGGGTTAGCCGCTAGCCCAAAAAGTCTGTGGGCTAGAGCTGTATAAGGCCTGAACTTTATTGATATACTTACGAGGCATCTCAAGCAAATGTGATAAGTCATTTGTGGTCCAACATTCTCACAATCATGGAATTTTTGACAAGGCTGTGACATGCTATTTAGGCTCTATTCAAGAAGCATTATATCCCATGCAATGGGTAGCACAGATAAATGCCTAACCCTCACCCTAGCCCACCATGTGACCATATTTCATGGGATTTGAAAACATTTAAACTTAGACATTTCAGCAAACTTCGCAATATAGTTCCAACATTTTGAATCGCACGACTTCGTAAACCACTTTGAAAGGTTATTTTAGCAAGATGATCGGCAAATAAGTTGGATCGATTTGAATACCCAACTTTTCCAAACTATTGGGAATAGGTCCGACTACATTATTTGTTGCATGCAACTATTCACATGTTGGTTCAAAGTCACCCTCAAGTGGGTCTTCCCTTGTACCCCACATGGTCAAATGAACCAACGACCAACACGAGTTTGTGTTGTTTTCCCTCTGCCTCTAGTGTCCCCACTCCTTAGTTCTAATAAAGTAACAACAAACCCTCTCCTCGCATAACATTATTCAGGCCCATGACAATGTTATGTGGGACTAATAGTATTCCAAGGAATATTTCAGGTTGAATGTGAAAATACCAGGAATATTCCCTAGAATACTGTCAATCCCACAGAACACTGTCATGGGCCTGAATAATGTTATGGCGTTTGAAATCGGCCTATATATCCACAAGACATAGATCTAATAAGATGGTAAATAGTGGCAAGTTGGCCATGATGCGATGCACGTTGCAACACCGACGACACGAACGTCGACTAAGTTAATAAGAGCCGACGGTCCAAGCCCAAGTGCACTCCCCGATCATCGAATCCACGGATTCCAAGAGCCACATTATATTCGTCAAACAATATATATAAGGGAGGCCGTTATTAGTCAATATAAACCCCTGCCTAGGATGCATTCACAAGCTCTAAGGGGGATGAACGTTCCGACCGATAGATCCTCCCTCACGGTCATGGGGTCGCCCGATTGGAGGCTTGCAAAATGCTCAAATATAGACCCCACTCATTCGAAGTCCGTTATTAACAATCTTGGCCCCACATCTGGTTAAGAGAATGTTGCATGTAGCAAGGTACATGAAGCGAGGGCCACAACACTTCTTAGGCCGTGTCCGGAGAGATTTTGGGGCATAATCGAATCGAAATCCTTGCGTTTCCAAGTCCAATTGTTGGTCACACGTTGTGGTCTTTCGGGGCTTTCTTTATTACTTTGATTCGGATTTTTTGATATATTCCTCTAGAATGATCGATGTTTTTCGTGAAGTCTTGAACTTCAAGTGGTTATTTCTCAAACTCAAGCAGTTCATTTGTAACTAGCGGTCCGTTCTTCCCATTCGTTGTACTTAGGGCCGTTTTACACATGGACCAAGAGCCGTGACCATGGAAATGGAAGGGCCCTTGAAAATCGCCCAAGGACTGTATCGTGGGAAATGGAGACTCAATTTTGCAATTGATAAGCCCTCGAGCTTAGTGCAAAGTGAAAGTGGGTCATGTGTGAGGGACTGCAACATATTTTATGGAGAATCCAAAACTAGTAGTTTGGGACCCATCGTGGCGATCCATTGACAATTTAATTGCTAGCCATGGCCCCTAGTTTTGCTTCAGACCCACCTCTCTTTGATGAGCCTAATGCATTATTTGGTAGACCATGAAGCATTATCCACTAGGTGTCGTATAGGACGCAATGTAGAATATTTTCATCCATTCAAATTTCTTTTATTCCTTCATGCCTTCAAAGTCTAGTGTAAAGTGAACATGGACCATGTTCGTCTTCTTGACCAATTACATAATTTGTATATCATGGGTCGAGGGCCCTCAAGCTCTAGTGTAATGTGGCCTTTAGGTACACCACCTGCCTCCAACATCTAGTAGTAAGAAATATGGGCCTATGTGATCATTTAAAGAGAAAGATAATATTTACATTTGACCTTATGTAACTTCTACACTCAACTCCAAATATGAAACTTGAAATGACAGTGTTTGTGATTTGCAATTGCTAACATGATGAGGCATTTTCTGATCCGACTCAATGGTCCATGTTGCATGTGGAAGTGGAAATGCCGCCTACCGAGCCATATGAAAACTAGTTTGGCAACCCATGATGATTGATGAATTTGCCAATTAAGTTATTTGTAAAGTCCGCCAAAGGAGAACAAAACCATGAGATTGATCTCCTCTTTAAAAAAATTATTTTTAAGAGCTCATTAGCATGTCTTGTGTTGGAGCCTTATTTTAAAAGTTGGTGAAAATCCTTTGCATCTCCTCTTTCGTCTAAATAGTTTCAAAAAAAAACTATAGGATCTAAAATAGGGTTTGTCCATGGGACGCATCACATTAAATCTTGGTTCGGCCTATGTGGGCCCTCCCATCCTCCTGTGACAAGCTAGTTAAAATGTTTTTGATAGCCCGATTCCTTTCTCATAGCATGTTAGTTGAAGGCTTAAGAAAAATTGGATGATTTTACGGATACCATCTCAAACTCATCTTTTAGCCAGCTCACCTAGAGTTTGATTCGGGGACTCTTTGAATAACTCTAATATGATAAAAAGGTCAAGTGAAGGGCCATTTTACACACGTGACCAAAGGCCCTAAGAAAATATGATTTAGGATTTCTCGTGGTCATGGTCAGCGATCCGAAGACCATGACCAAGGTAAATTCACATCACTTCTTAAAAACCTTGGTCACGGGACATAGTGTAAAGTGGACTCTCCGGGAAGGCACATATATATATATATAAAATTGGCATACACATGCTCTGACATGCTCACCCATGGTCACTTCATTTTTGGTGACCCATGTGAAAAGAAGTGGGACCACCACTCATTTCTCAACCAATGAGAGATTTAGAAAGTGGCAGTCATGGTCACTGGTCACTACACTAAATATTTCAGTGTCGCCAATTCTATTTGTCTTACTCAATACTAATTGTAAACTACCCATGTAGTGTCACCAAGACTAAATGAAAACCTAACATTTTTTTCTCATTCCTTGTAGATTATTTTGGGCATTTCTAGATTTACAATGTTACAATTATTGTCACTTACTAAGTAATTTTCCATCCAAATCAATCATACATAACAATATCTAATCACATAAATGTTAAAACGAAAAACATACCAAAGTTTCTTTCAATAGTTGGCACTTGAATGAACTAAAAAGAAGTTGGGGTGACAATAATTGTAAACTTATTCATAAAAAGTGGTCATTATTAGAAAAGTTATCACAACGACAAAAATTACCCTAGACACTAAGGGCCACTTCACACATGAGACTGAGAACCCGTGACCATTGCACTTCAAGCACTCTCATTGGTGGAAAAGGTGGAGCCGGTCCAAGTTCGCTTCACACTACACTTGAGGGACCAACGGAGTATGCGAATGCAAGATGGATGTAGAGGCTACATGGATTCCTACATGGCATCGAATGAATCATGTTTTATGGTCACTTGGACTATTGTCAAAAACCACCTCTTGAAGATAGGCCTAGCACAAAACCAGGAGACCATAGCACTCCGAACGTTCACAACCGTTGATTTATTCTATTCTATCATGCGCGAAGACCTGCATGAATAGAAACTTCATTGAAATAGCATTTGGTTGAGGGCCCGGTCACATATAACTTCACATTACACTTGAGGGTCCGTGACCACGCTACATGATTGTGGAGGTGTGTTGGGACGGCCTTTGGACACTTTCTTTTGGGCTCTCACAATTTCATGGTCATGGCTCTTGGCTCGTGTTTGAAGTGGCCCTAAATACAATATATTTAGTGTAGGCGAAACTGGCCCGAAGTTGGGGGGCTGAGCCCGCGCTCGGACCAGTTATTTTTGGCTGCCGCCCAGGTGATGAGTCTGCCCGAGGTCATCAAAATTTCAACCCCACGCAAGGCTCCTCGTTTGCAGAGAAGTGCATGAACCCTAGTTTCATCAATTGGTGGAGTAACTTAGCAGGAAGACAAAGATTCCTTTCAAAAAGGCATTTAGGATAACCGATTTTGGGCCCTATGTATATATTAAGAAAAAAAAGTCAAAGGGGGGGGGGGGTGTGAAAGAAATAGAGCATTTTGAAATGATTTTGTGGGTGGAAATTCATCAAATAATGGGCTCTTACACAAGAACTTGAATTCGGTTCATGTGTTAGCCCCTCCAAGGTTCATGCAACTCGATTTGGGTTCAATTGGTTTGATGTATGACTAAAGGTATGTCATATTATGGACCTTCAAGGGTTCAACGTAACCCTTACGGGTCAAAGGGTGTTTTTGGAAAAATGAGATGACTTGTGACGGAAGTTGGAACAACTTGCAATGTTCACATATTGTTTGTTATATCAAAAGAGAAGGTTATATAGAACACTTCAAAATTACATCCATACTATTGAAAGTCAAATGTGGCTTCTAGCGTGTCCAAAACCCCCCTAGAAATCATGCATAAGGTTTTTATTGCAAATTTTTTAAACTGATAGTTAAGTGTATTCGACAAACCATGTGGCCAAAGTTAATGAGGGATGTGCACTGGTGGAGACAAAAACATCAACAAACAATAGCAAAAGCAACAACACAACAAGCACAACTTTGAATGTTTGTATTCCATGTTTGCCAACCATCATATTTGTGTAGTTTCGCAACTTAGTGTACGTCATGTAAACTAAGTATGCTATCAAATGATTAATAAGATCATATGTCAACTTGTGGTTGGTTCTTTTTTGACACCAACATAAGCCAATCTCCATGGTTGATGGAGGGTCCATCAATTTAGTTGGGTCCCTATACTCCAACCAATGATTAGCAAACTTTCTACACATCCTATAAGCCCTCCCAATTGGAGTTGTATATAATTTTTGGAATACCTCGCTTTTTTACAATTTTAGCTTCAAATGTGTTCCAAAAACACACACCACAATCAAAACCAGATAGTGACACTACCATACAGTACAAATGTTGTATATTTTTTAAAGGTCCTCCATACATGTACACTTGGAGGTGGACTCTTTATTGGAAACCTAAATGACGTGCGAGGGTCACTATGAAATTAAACCCCCTATATACAAGAAGGTTATAGAGAAAAACAAATGTATACTTACTAATGGCATGCTAGAAAATGGACTCATGTATTTATACTAAGCTTTTCAATTGAATGTGACAAATGCCTCCACTACATATACAAAATATAAACCATGAATTAAATAAACCTCTAATACACATAAAATTCACTTTCACCTTCCAATGAGAAAGTCATTGAACGTTTTTTTCATCCATATCATGTAACTCAACGATTATATCAAACAAACAAAGACAAGACCATAATAAGTTAGCCACAATGTGGAGAGAAAACCTCAAGGAAGCCCATGAGCACTCCACGATCCTTTAGTACGTAAATCCTAAACACCTAGATCCCAAATGCAAACCCTAACAAGAATATACATGTCAGCCATTAAGGACTATGATCATATGACAACAATGGACGATAACATGAATTGGATGGAACTAACACATCTATTGTCAAATTTTTCTCTAAACCTCAGAGCCCTCTTTTGTACATCTTCCTTTCCTTCAAAAAAATTTAATAACCTTTCTAGATGTACACAGTAAAAAAAAAAAAACCTCTCCCTTATGTATACTAGTTATATACGCTAATGCCTCAAATAATAACCCTTCTTACACTCACGTTAGTTTCTACGTGGTATGAAGAAGAGTCCATCCCCTAGGCATGTACATAACTACGAGTTATAATTTGCGTACCATATGTATATGTGGTATGGAAAAGTTCAAATTAATACTCCTTCTGTGCACTCACATATAGTCGTATGTGTCTAGTATAGCGCACCCCCTGGGTTAAATGTACGCACTAGAGAAAATAGTACCTCTCCCTTATGTATAATATCTACGCTATTGCCTAAAGTACACTGCTTCTTACACTCACGTTAGTTCGTACATGGTATGAACGGTCCACCTACCAAGAGTTTTGTTCCATGACTAAATGCATGACACTAAGGTAAGTGGGCTTAAAATGGACACTTTTGTTTTGCACCCACTTGTCCTAGGATATTAAGCATACGATTAACACAAGATAATTAGCAAACTTAAATAAGTGCTACAGTTGATTTCCTCATAATTTTTGAAGCTCATATGAAAATTGATATACAAATAATATTGGATTAAACGATTTAATTACATGTTTTTGCATGCTTCCACCTTTTATTTTTGAGGTTGAGGCTTGTATATTGAAACTCATTATGTATGGTTGGGGCCACCAATCGAATTGGTCGAGTTGGTACTACGGACAACCAAGAATACATAATTTTTTTTTGCTTATATAAACTTGGTTGCATCCTTTGGGGCCAAAAGAACCATAAGTTCAAACATGCTTCTAATGTAATTGAGAATCAAGCCATGGAGGATATTTGGACGGGATGTGGAATCCCAAGAACTTCAATTTTACTTTAATTTTGTTTGAATGCCTAATTCAAGAAATATTATCAATGTATGTCAAGGGCCTTGTTGATCTCATTGTCAGAGCCCCCCACCCGCTTTTTAGGGCCTCTTCACACACGAGCCAAGAGCCGTGACCATGAAATTGTGAGAGCCCAAAAGAAAGTGTCCAAAGGCCGTCCCAAGACACTTCCAAAACCATGTACTGTGGTCACGGATCCTCAAGTGTAGTGTGAAGTCATATGTGACTGAGCCCTCAACCAAATGCTATTCCAATGAATTTCTATTCTTGTGGGTCCTCACACATGATAAAATAGAATAAACCAACGGTTGTGAGTGTTCGGAGTGCCATGGTCTCCTGGTTTTGTGTTTGGCCTACCTCCACAAGGAGGTTTTTGAAGGTAGTCCAAATGACCATGAAGCATGATCCATTGGATGCCATGTAGGAATCCATGTAGACTTTACGTCCATCTTGCATTCACATACTCCGTTGGTCCCTCAAGCATAGTGTGAAGCGAACTTAGACCGGCTCCGCCTTTTCCACCAATGAGAGTGCTTGAAGTGTACTGGTCACGGGCTCTCAGTCTCGTGTGCAAAGTGGCCCTTATATTCATGGAGCTTTTTGCCCATGGCCAAATAGATGGGAAAGAACACTTGAAAGGCGTCGAGAATAACACCTGCCCAGAACGATAACATGACATGGGCTTGTCAATTTGGAAAAAAACAGGCATATCGCATGCATATCTCCGAGCCCAATACCCTAATTGCCACTAAAAAAATACTCCTCATCCTGGTGTGAATCGGTTGTTCTAGTATACCCACGGTCGAATAGATTGGAAATTTTGAATTTGGAAGGCATTGTTATGCATAACATTATTCAGATCCATAACAGTGTGTTGTGGGACTAACAATATTCTATGGAATATTTCATCATTCAGGCTGAATATGAGGAATATTCTACATAATATTGTCAGTCCCACAGAACACTATTATGGATTTGAATAATGTTATGTGAGAACAACGTCCACTTCTAACACTTTAATATGACATTTGTATGTCGCCAAGTCTGAGAAAACAAGCACAGTGTATAAATGCATATCTCCAAACCCAACACCAGAATCAGTGTCCAAGGAGATTTTTGGGCATAATCGGTCGAGATTCTAGTAGTGTTTCCAAGTCCAAACCGGTTACATCATGTTGTGATCTTTCAGTTTTTCTTTATTAATTTGAGAGGTATATTCCATGGATTCCTCTGAAACGAATTTTCGTGAGAAGTCTTGAATTTCGACTGGTTATTTCTCAAACTGAACCGGTTTATCCATAACTAGAGTATAGGAGCGTATTCCCGATCAAGACCCCATCGGAACCTATAAGATGTCAAGATTTTTGGGACTAAATTTCAATTGGGTCAAAACCAATAGTGCCATGACACATGTCCCTGGTTTGAATGCTAAAGTGAGGAGGAATGAACAGTTATGACACACTCTAGACATTGGTAATATGTTCAGACCAGCTTATGTCTTCAAGAATTCACAGTAATTACCTTTTTGTGTTTTTTTGTCCGTGCAATCCTCCTGATTTCTATCTTCCTACACGGGAAGTTTTTTGCACCACCTTATACTTCTCCAGATCTGGCATAGACTCTCTTAAGTGATCGGTTATGGGCGCCTCTCTACTCTAGCGGTCGGTTCTCCCGGTTCATTGACAAGAATTGCCACTAGACCCCCCCTCGGCCAAATCCCAAGTAGTGTGAATAGGGCCTTCCAAGTGCACCTTCGAGTGCGATGGCTGTCTTCTTCGTTCATAAGTTGCTCCGTACCCATTCATTGCGTTTCCCCTGACAATGTATCCACAAATGGATTGTTATTATTATTATTATCATCATTTAAAATTGATTATCGCTGTTGCCGCGTCAGGAAATTGTGTACCATAATCTGGAACTTGGGCGGTGATGAGGAATTTCACCTTGTCTCTCATTTTCTTGTGATTTGGACACAGTCAGTCAGTCAGTCAGTCAGTCAGGCCATTCTGATATGTGGAGGTACATCTGCAGTCGTCAGATTTGTGTGCCGGCAATTGGCCTTCTAATTCTGAGCCTAATTCTGGCAGATGGCGATTGTGATCAATGGGAGGGGATTAACTTAACACTACAAGTTCATGTATGTGATGGGAGGAAATTCTTCAGGTAGACCTCATTCGCTGCATTTCCGTAAAATGAGGCCAAAGCCAACGTTAACTTTGAGAGCTTGTTTCTACAATGTTTAGGAAGGTTGGCTCCTGTGGTTGCATGAGGAGCTTGCTTCATGCTGTTGCAGAATGTGGTGATAGCTCTGTCTAAACTATGTCCGGGGAGATTTTTGGACATAATCGGTCGAGATCCTAGTGTTTCCAAGTCCAACTGGTTACATATCGACATCTATTGGTTTTTTCTTTATTAATTTGAGGCATATTCTATGAATTCTTCTAAATTGATCAGTAATTTTCCTGAAGCCGTGAACTTCAACTGGTTATTTCTCAAACTCAACTGGTTCATCTGTAACTAGTGGACGGTTCTCCCAGTTCATAGTATAAAGTGAATTTTTGTTCTGAATATATGATACCATCATATACAAAATAGCAGCTCCTCTGAGACTTGTATGTGATGCAACCATGTGTAGAAGAGCCAAAAACACTACAAGCATGTATGCGTCTTGGGCAAGTATCCTGCATCACTGAAAAATTGCACTACGTTACTGGAAAATCTACAAACCTATCACGATGGTAGATTTCATCTATCTTTCACCGGTGCAGGATGATTGCGTAGGACTCGTATGTTGGTAGTGAAAAGGAAAAGAAGATTATAGTGATTATATCATATTACTACCAACATACAAATCTCATGCAACATGACTTGTGTCATTGGAAACTTTCCAAATTTGTTGAACATTACATATGATAGTTTGCGAAGAAATTCAGTTGCGCAGGATATGTGGTCTGTGACTCACATTCTAAAAGCTCAACCAACATATATATGAGGCCTAGGCAATTGTCCAACCTCAGTGAGAGAAATATGAAATCTACCACTATCGTAGATTTCTATTTTTTCTAGTGACGTAGGACAATTTCTCAGTGACACAGGTCAATTCCCCATGACTTGTATGCTTGTAGTGAAGTGATGCCACTGCAAGCGTACGAGACTTGAGCAACACATCCTACGTCAATGAGAATTGTCTTGCGTCATTGAAAGATCTGGAAATCTACCATTACGGTAGATTTACATACTTTTTCACTGACGCATGACATGTTGCCCAAGTCGCATACACTTGTAGTGATGCAACCATGCGCCTTGGAGCTCTTACACTACCACCATTACGAGTTCGAGTCACTCACGACAGTTTAGTAATTTCCTGTAGTGGCTCAATCCTGACTTCGGAGCTTTATTGCTGAAAATTTAGCTTCTCAAAATTTGCTTAAACCACAATCTGAGTTGCAAAAACAGAGTGAGGCAAATTTTCATCAATTTTAAAATGAAATCTCTCGTGTTAAGAACCTGGCCGGCCCCTTCTATATACATGAGTTCATCACTAAAGATTCTTTCAGGCTCCATCATTCTCAAGGGTAAGGTTGATTCATTCTACCTTGAGATTGAGCAGCTGCCTGCTAGGCTTGAGCTCTGTGATACTCCAACTCTGTGATTCGATCATCAACACTCAAGTATAAAGTTAAATTGCAAGAGGTGAATTTGTTCCAGGCTTAAAAAGTATCAGCAAATTACATAGGCTGGGCCACTCTAGCGTTAGTGTTCTCATTTCGGGCGAGAATACAAAGCCAGTCGGAAGAGGATTTGATTGCCAGGCTTATCAAAAGCCAAATTTTCCATAGCTCCAGCTGATGAGTTGGCTTCAGAGATCACATCCTCTAATATAATACTCAGTTTCGTATATGTGAGGAACCAAAAGAACACAAATTAAATTACATTCAAGCTCCACAAATGTGTGCTAGTGATGGTTTCGTGAACAAAAAGTGGCAATCTGCAACATATTGGGAGACTTCTCATTTGACGTCAATCCCATTTCCTAAAATTCACAAACGTTGATCAGAAATCGTATAAATGCAAAATTTGCCACAAAGGTTGCTTCACCAGAAAGATTGCAACATCCACCGGGAGGTAAGCGGTTACGCACATTGCAATTAGATCAGAGTTGCTCGGACCATCACTAAAGTAGAATCCACATGAAGTTAATTCACATGACTTTTAGGACCAACTTTTTCTTAGTGAATTTCTTGATCGACGTCCTATAATCAATGTCGTGCAATCGGCCAGTGCAAAATCCTCCAGATGATCCATGGTAGCTTTAATTTGCAGAGGAGGGATCAGTCGAAACTGTTGCTTTTATAAATCGGGTGACAGGCCGCGAATGCGTATAACGATCCAACGCAAGGATTCAATGCCAAGAATTCATGAGAAACAAGTATGATAAATTGGATCTAAAGGAAATGTAAGGGAACACCAAGAAAACTTTCGAATTTCATAAAAAAAGGATTGCACAGCTGTGATACAAAGGAAACACACAGCTTTTATTACATTGAAATGCTGCTCTCATACAGGGTGGGACACCATGGATACTCCTGAAAGTACATAATATTTCAAATTTTGTGCCAAAATTTGCTTTAGTGGGATGAGACAAACTTTGTCTCATTGCATCAATTTGACAGGAACTACAAACAATCGAAACTCAAAACTAATTGCCATATAGGCGAGTACCCAGTTTTTATGAAGTCAGATTAATTCATTGCGTTATTCCACGTTTGTTTTGTTCTCCTGACAGGCTGCGTCACAATGGTGTTAATTTATTTACAACGATGGGTTTCTTTCACATTAAACTTGAATACCATCTTTGAAGTATGTGTGGTCCCACCTCTCCTTTTTCATTTCTTGAATGCACGTAGGAGATGTTTTGTTTGTTTCGCAAGTTTTTTATGGAATTGTGTTCAGCAATTCAAAGATTTGAAGGGAGGCAATAGCATTCAATTTGGTCTCAAGGGTTTCAGAGTGAATATTTATGAGCATTGTGCTTCAGTTATGTCTACAAGTCAATTTCTGAGAGTTACACACATCATTTGTGCTGAGGCTTTAAAGCAACAAATTAAGGCACTAGCATATTGCCATTTTTATTATAGGTTTATGGGCTGGATTGAAAGTGGTAAGACTTTGAATAACGTAGACGTCCCTAATTTTGTTACTTATCTTAATCAAACACCTATATTTGAGTGGTGTGTGGCTAGGTTTGGCTCCAAGAACGGATACCCAAAAGACATGAGTTTAGAAGAGATTGGGCTACGTGCTAAAAATATAATGACCATTCTAGGCTCAACAATGAACATAATCGGGGGCACCTATATGACCATTGTAATGAGCACGATAATCTTCTCTTTGATAATGGATAAGCAATTCATTTGAGCTCCAAAAATGATGAAGAAAGTGTCTATGGCCTTGATTTGGATTTGCTAACCATCTCGAAGTATGCGCTTGTTTCATATCCTAGAAGTGGGCTACTTGGAAGAGTGGCCATTTATGACCCATCTACTTACGTGCTCAAAGATTGAGGTTGGAGCGATGCAGGACGATGGGTTGTTGTCTACAAATAATGCTTTGCAAAAGGACACCTAAAGTTCATCTTCGTAAGTTGGAAAAGCCACTCCAATGCCATCTATAGTTCTCGGTGGTTCATATCTGCTCGGTTTCATAGCAGAATCTGTTTCAGGGATCATAATTTGCCCCTTTGTGCCTTCCAAGTCATGCAATTTAGATCCTTGCTTGCATTGTATTCCCAGCGGACCCTCAGAGATCGATCTTTCTGAGCACAACAGTAGATTTTGCAGTGGACCCTCAAATGGTGTATTGAAATTATGGTCTTGGCAAGTTTGAGAGTTGATTCACATCATCGGCCCAGAATGCGCTCATTTCATCTGCTTGAACCATTGTGTAAAAGGTATAGCTGACTTTATTTAAGATTCTACACATCCATAGGCATGACAAGTTGATGTTCGGATTTAGCTCCTTTTGGACAACGCCCAGTTCTAAAACTTGCTCTTTTTTAATATGTCAACATAGCCAATATCTAACTCTGAGGTGGGACATTGAAAGGTATAAGTTTCACATCTACAAGGCTGGAGACATACACAGAACTTAGGATTTTCTTCACAGATTTTACAACTTCTTGGGCGGGATATTTTTGCTGGGGAAACCATGGGATTTTGCTAGGGACAAATCCAGTGCAATTCTGGAGCGGTTTAGTTAAGAAACTAAGTATGGTGAAGATGGCGCACTGACCACAATCTAAACGGGATGTCACCAAGCTCGCCGAGTTCCATAATATGCCAACCTCTCGCCGATCTCAAATCCTACAACATACAGAATCACCAAGCTTCTGAATCTCCAGATTCAGACAACTTACCAAACTGCAACAAAATTTGCTACATCCGATTCTTGATTTCCATGAAAAGCAGGAGTTACTATGTAGGGACAAAGTCCTTAAAGAACAAGAGCTGGGGCTCATATGAACTTCTTCAATCTACAGTAACATGTTTCCCAGAAAGAAGGCTATATTTGAAGAAAGTGCTAGTTTGGAAAGTAGGAATTGCTGCAGATGTAGTATTCAAGGAGCCAAGATGCTAGCTATGGAGCTCTTGTGAGTTCGTAATAAGGTGTGGCTATGGCCAGACATTGAATATCTACACACCACAATGACAACATGAGCCTGACTTCCATAAGTTAGGCCTAATTTACAAACCTTCTCACCGCCACAGAAAGATGCAGACTCCTCTGGAAGCACTTGCACCTCCACCTCAAAAGATTGATCCGCAAGCAACAATTCATCTGGGTTCTGTCTTCAAACCATTTCTACTACTTCGTATCACATTTTGTATAAATGTTTGGGAATCCTTTGAAGGAACCTCTAAGGTGAGGTAGAGGGTACTTAAACCAGCCCTTTGGCTGATTTAGCCTATTTTTGGAGCCCACATGGATTGGTGGTATGCATGATTGGCTTAGTAAATCGGCTTGGACATCGTAGAAACAAAACTAAGTTTATTACACATAAGATGCATAGATTACAAATTTTTGAAGTCATTGACTAGTAACCTCTAGTTACTTAATTCCTTTCATAGACCGACACTTTTTTCACAACAAACATGCTCCCAAAATCGTCCCAACACTTGTCCAAAACTGCCCCTGTTTGTCTAAAACTAATCTCGATCTCTCCCAAAATCGCCCCGCATGAAAACAAACACTCCACCCAATAAATAAAAGTGAGCCCTTATAACTTTTGTATGCAAGGACTTCAAATACTTAAACATACAAGTTATCCACTCTTAGCTATATGTCTTGACGCTTGCTCAAAACCAACCCCGCTTTGTCCTAAAACTGTCCCCGCTTTGTCCTAAAACTGTCCCCGCTTATTGCCCAAATCAAACATACCCCACTCTCTATGCAACACATGATTGAGCTTGAAACATGCAGATGCCATCATGCTATTGACATGATGATAACCCATGCACATTCTATCACCAATTAAATCCAATAACATGGCAGTGGAGTCCTTTCCTAGCCCGATGCCCTTGAGATTGTGTGTTCTCTTAGCTTCTCGTTAACGTCAATTTCTAAGATGCATGGGCCTTACGTGGTCACTAGGCTTCTTGATTCGACGTTGTATTTGAGTGGTAATGGCAAGGCTTGTTTTTAAGAACGGACACCAAAAAGGCACATGTTATGAATCTGAGATTGGTTTTTATATATGCTCGAAATATGGACAACACATCTTCACTTTGACCTCTTATAACTTTCAAGCATCAACATTTTATCATTTTGTAACTTGAAATGACAATCTTTGTCTAGCTTTGTAATTGCTAACAAGATGTCAAGACAATTTTCAATCCGATCTTATGGCCAAAATCATCTGTGGAGTTGGAAGTGTCCACCATAGGGCCACATACCGTAGTTGCCCTACTTCAAAATGACAAATCGAGTTGCAATTCTAAATACACTTCATGAGTGTTGTTGACTTACTTTTAATACTTGAATCAGCAAGGTGAATCTACTTGGGCAACAGTTCCTCTTCATCATGTAGAGCTGCAACTTGAAGTAGTTTGAAGTGAGCTTCTTCCCCGAAAGTTTCCTCAATTTCAACTCCATAAGAACTGTCATTCTCCAACCGAAGCATTCATGACAGTTTCCACAAACATCCAATGAATTATCCTTCTGTGGTCTTCAACACACTTAATTACAGCTTTCAGCTCCTCTGTCTGTCTTGCAATTAATAATACGGCAGCCTGTTACTCTCTTGAGTTTCTCTGAAATAAGATAGACGTGCCTAAATCCAACACAACAATAATCTGGACGACTTTTATTTGAGTGGTATGAAGCAACACCAGAAGCAACACCAGAAGAGATCATCAAAAGAGGAAGGCCTGCTCTCCCTCGCTCTCAACTAGAGGCAGAGCGATGGAAGTTAAAGAAGCTCCAGAATGGCAACGCTGATGCCTAAGTTAGCAGTGTTATTGGTACAGACAACAAAACACAAAGTTAACTTGCTAAGTAGTTAAGAGAGGTTGCCGATTTCGAAACGGAGACCTGTGGGCTAAGGTAAAAGAATTTTGGCGTTGACATGTGCCTATCCTTGAGGTCATGGGTTGTCATGTTGGTTCTTTTTTTTATTATGTATAGACATCCATTTTCATAACCTTACTGAGCTGATGAGTTGCTTTCATGGGCCCAACAATAGATTCCAAAATAAAGACTCCCGATGTTAGAATCCCATTGCTTCATACTGAATCTTCAGTCAGGGTAGCAGAACACAACTCATCACCTGAGTAATGTTATGTTCATCTCCAATCCAAGACAATGGTTTTGTAAGGCTTAAAACCTCCGCTATTTATCAGAGCTTTTTATAAGGAAGCGCTCGGCCAACAACATGCTTGGAGATACATGGAAATACCAACCAAAGCTTGTCGATATCGGAGAAGTCTATTTTACTTCACCAGAACAGCCCAACACATCATAACATTACTCAACACTTGGTGCTCATTCTATGGGCTGTCAAAATATATCAGTGGGATGCTTGAAAATCTACACAAGGTGATTCAAATTTAGACTAAGATCCCGACATCCCACTATTATATTCCAAGGACCCACATCGTTGAGTAATGTTATGATGGAAATCCTCCCTGATCATTTCAAGATTAACTCAAGTGCCTTGTGTCCAATAGCAGTGGGCATGCACTGTGGACCCAGACTATGTATTGTGGTTCTTATTGGTATGCAATGACAGTACTTGTTTTTTCTAAAGAAACAAAATTGTGGTGGTCTGCCAGTTTGATGTTCAATGCATACATGGACCTTCGAAGCTCTTTCATCGGCTTTCATGTGGATCTCTAACTTGGTTTCAAGTTTCCTTCGGTGTTGCTAGCTATAAATATTTGTGAGTTCCTCATGAAGTGTTTCCATGTTGCTAATAACTGACAGAAATCAAGTGTTAGGTATTTTCAATGAACAATCAAAAGAATATGAACACTGCGTATTGATAAAATGTCTACCAAGTAAGTACAAGGATGTGCCAATGAATACCAGGTAGATCCTTTCATGCTCCATCATGCCCAAGGGTAAGGTTGATCCGTTCTACCTTGAAGATTGCGCAGCCACCTGCTAGGCTTTTAGCTCTGTGTTACTCCAATCTACACCATCTGTGAGTCGGTAAGTGTATCTTTAAATTCATGAACAAAATTCATCAATTTCAGTGAGCATTTATTCAAAATGCAAGAAGTGAATTTGTTTCAGGCTAAGAATAATCACCAAATTACAAAGGCTGGGCCACTGCAGTGTTAGCATGCTCAGTTCGGCTGAGATCACAAAAGCCAGGCTGAAGAGGATTGATTGCTAGGCCTGTCAAAAGCTGAAGTTTCCAAAGCTCCAGTTGATGAGTTGGCTTCAGAGGATCACATCTCTAACTTAATACTCAGTTGCATACGTGTGAGGGACCAAAGGAAAACACAAATTAAACTACATTCAAGCTCCACAAATGTCTGTTGGCGATGGTTTTGTGAACAAAAAGTAGCAATCTGCAACACATTGGGAGGCTTCTCATTTGATGCCATTCACATTTCCCAAATTTCACAACCATCAGGAATCGTATAACTGCAAAATATGCCACAAAGGTTGCTTCACCAGAAAGATTGCACCGTCCACCAGAAGGCAAGGGGTACGTACATTGCAATCAAATCAGGGTCGCTCAAGGGTTTGGACCATCAAGTAGAATCCACGTGAGTTAATTCACACAAGTTTTAGGACCATCTTTTTTTAGTGAATTTCTTGATCGACGTATAATGACCTCCTATAATCAATGTTGTGCGATCCTCCAGACCATCCATGGTAGCTCTAATTTGCAGAGGGATCAGTCGAAACTGTTGCGTTTGGAAACTGTGAATGTGTGTCAAGGTTTGAAGGAAGGATTCAAAGGCAAGAATTCAGGAGAAAAGTGCAGCTTTAATTGGTCAAATTAGCTCTTCTACTGCAAAGCCCAAGCCTAGGTCAAGGAGACCACAACCTTCACTCACAAATTTCTCAATGTCCCCAGATTTTCTTCACAACTTCAAAGTTTTTGTTCAATTAATTGAACAAGATTCAATTTGGATTGGAACTCACAGAAGTCGTCTATTGTGTGAGCAACAGAGCATTCAGGGTGCAATTTCTTGGCAATGTCTGCTTCCCAAACATCTTGTGATGACAATTATCGGTCCTGTCTTTGCGGTATTGTCCATATAATATATAGTTTGATGATGGAACCTTTCTGTGAATGCTTTGTGAGTTGTTTAGGTCACGTAAAAGAGAATTGAGAAGTTGTGTAGTTTTTCAGTCAATTGTTTCATATCGGAGGAATCAAGGAATCGGACCTGAAGGATATGTATGTGAACACCAAAACGAAATTGGACACTCGTATAAAGAAAATGCACAGCTATGATGCAAAAAGAATGCCACCTGAAACACACAACCTTTATGATGTTGAATCATATAAGTAGAAAAGTTACCTTCACAAATAGACACCGTGCATACTTGTTAGGTATCCAAATTTAAACCTAATAATTTCCACATGTCATATATATGTGAGTAATCCAGTATTTAAGAAGTGAGATTAATTAGTTGCACGCATGTTCGTTGTTTGATCGTCCTTATGTCAAGTTCAGACCTTTTGGAACTTGAAGGTGAATCATAACTAAGATATGTTTACCCCAAAACCAACACTTAACCTTAATCCAACACATACAAAGCTTGTACAACAAGAACATAGTGATTATGAAGATGTACACAATCTAAACATCCAAAATAGGTTTTCGTTTTAGGTCACCTACAAATGAAACTTCACACCCTTATAATTTTTGCATACATGATCCAAATGAAGCGTTCTTTGATATGTTGAAATCCCTTTGATCCTTCAAATTAGAAGATATGTATATTGGACCATTCTAGTGATAAACACTATGCTAAACACTCATTATGTCAGTTTTAGGTATATTTATGTTATGCTATGCTCTTGCACCTTGCTTTGAAATGGTGTCAAATTATTTGTCAATTGATGTTGCATTTGAAGCATAGCTACTTGTATCAATAAATGTAGGCCAATAATTTATTTACATTCTATTTCTTCAAGTCTTCAAGACATGCACATTGGTTATGATTCTAGGCAGGGATTACACGTCATGTCGCGTCACGTCGCGTCACGTCCTGTGACAGCGACGTGACGGCAGACCTGAAAACGTCACGTCCGTTTAGGGGGGGTAAAACAGTTTACCCTGTCGTCACACAGGGTAAACTGTCGTCAACAGTGTCGACTGCTAGTGGGCAGTCGACGAGTTACAGCGACTGCTACTAGGCAGTCGACACACTAAATCGACTGCTAAAGGGCAGTCGTATAGGGGTGTCAACTGCTGACGGCAGTCGAATTTCCATGTCGACTGCTCAAGAGCAGTCAACTACCATAACTAGTTGACTGCTATTAGCAGTCGACTTGGGTTGTCGACGGCTCTTGGGCAATCGACATGGAATTTCGACTGCTATTAGCAGTCGACGACAGGCGGGCGACTACTTATGAGCAGTCGTCTGCCCTTCAAGTCGACTGCTATTAGCAGTCGACTTGGACTGTCGACTGCCCAACTGCAGTCGACAACCCAAGTCTACTGCTAATAGCAGTCGACAAAGTGCGGACGACTGCTGTTGGGCAGTCGCACCCTCTAGTCGACTGCTATTAGCAGTCGACTTGGGTTGTCGACGGCTCTTGAGCAGTCGACATGGAAATTCGACTGCTAATAGCAGTCGTCTGCCCTTCAAGTCGACTGCTATTAGCAGTCGACCTGGACAGTCGACTGCCCAACTGCAGTCGACAACCCAAGTCGACTGCTAATAGCAGTCGACAAAGTGCAGACGACTGCTGGTGGGCAGTCGCACCCCTTCGTCGACTGCTAATAGCAGTCGACTTGAAGGGCAGACGACTGCTGGTGGGCAGTCGCACCCCTTCGTTGACTGCTAATAGCAGTCGACGAAGGGATGCGACTGCTTGTAAGCAGTCGTCTGCCCTTCAAGTCGACTGCTATTAGCAGTCGACGAAGGACAGTCGACTGCCCAACTGCAGTCGACAAAGTGCGGACGACTGCTGGTGAGCAGTCGCACCCTATGGTCGACTGCTATCAGCAGTCGACTTGAATGGGTTGCGACTGCTCGTGAGCAGTCGCGTAGAGACACCCATGGGCACGTGGCGTCCATGGGTTGGTCCAGGGGCGTCTAATCGAAAGGACGCCTCCTTGGGGTATATATGGACCCCACTTCCCTCATTCCCTCACTCCCACCTCCCTCCATTTGGGCCTAGGTTGTTAATCAGCCCTTGCCATTTGGAGATAGAGGTGAGCGGGAGGGCTACAGGTGGACATATGTAATGTAATACGTATACGGTGCATACGATATACTATTATTGCCTAACGTGTGTATTGCAACCCACCTACATACGGTCTACATTGTACCCCATTGCGGTTAGTTTGAACCATACCGGAAACTGTTATATGGGAACACTTATTTTGAAAGTGGTTTACATCTAATTATGTAGTTTGAACTTTGAACGGCCTTAATTTGGTTTTAGTGGATTGGGAAAAAAGTTGTGGGTGGTGGCGCTTATTTTGGAAGTGCTACCATATTAGGTTTAATTTATAGTAGGCATACAAAGCTAGGGGTTAGGGGCAACGATGGCAGACGAAGATAACTTGCCGCCGGAACCTCCACGTGGCGGGGATTTGGATCCGGGGGGGACTCCGCAAGCGACACCGGGGTCGGCAGGCGCTAGAAGACGCGGCAATGCACCGAGGGGCAGGCCGCAACCAATCAATTTGGAGGTGGCGCAGGACCCGAACATTCTCACCAATCCCGGCTGGCAAAATGAGAGGGGCATGTGGTTGTATAGCACGGTCCGAAGGTACGTAGAGTGGACCCATTTGACGAGGATGTTCGTTCCTAGCGCGAATGCTGAACGGATGTCTAGACAACGCTATGGCATATGGAGGGAGGTGAGCCATCAAATATTTGGAGAACGGTGCAAGGAGGTGTGGGATTTCTTGTGGGGTGCACCGAGGGAATTTGATCGCGGGCATATGCTAATGTGGTTATGCCAAATGGTCTACGCGGAGGTAATTTTGGGAGTGGATATCGACTGGTCCACCATACCCCGCACGAGCCCGGACTTGAGGCAGGCACGCCGGGTCACGGTCATACCAAGTGCCGTGCTAGGCCGGAACGCTGGCCGTCCGATTCCATTGGCATGGCAAACTCCAATGAATCCTTTGAGGGTCCGATCTTATTTTGATTTCCTTGCGGGACCAGATCATCAAATTGTGGGGACTCCACCGGCCGCCGAGTCAAACATGGACGAGCACAACATTGCCATAGGGTTGCCGGTTGAACCACCTAGCCGGCGACAAAGGGTCCACGTGACACCGCCACATGGTTCCCGGTTGGTTTGTCCTCCATCTTTGCCCGTTGACGTGGAGATGGCATCGGTGGTGCCATCCCCACCACTGGTAGTTGCCGACAACGACGTTGTGGAGGCGTTGAGGGCGGAGTTGGCAAAATGCAAATCTGACCACGAACGGGAATTGGAGATGGTCCGACGTGCACACGCCGTGGAGGTCCAAGGGTTGAAGGCCGAGATTGCACGTTTGACCAACCTTGAACTTGCGAGGGCTGATGCGCCACAAATGCCACAAGCAATGTCTGGTAGTGATGAACAAGGGCGGGAGCCGTCGCCCACAACAAACTTGGAGGCAATGAGGGTTGATTACGACCGGGTCATTAGGAGGAACCGGTTGTTGGAGGACGACTACATGGGCATGGTCACAGCCACTATCATGTTCGCCACGCGTGAGAGGGCATTGATGGACGAGCTGACCCACTATAGGGACCACGGCGAACAATGTCCCGAACGATGGCTTCTTTTTACCTCGTGGCCGCCATTGGATTTCATGTATCCTGAGAACCTCCCGGTCGATGACGACCATTACCCCAGTATTGCGTGGAACAAGAGACCCGAGGATGAATTCCAATGGGATACCGCAGTATCATCCCGCATCGTGATACCCCCGGCCAGACCAGCCTTGTTGTGGCCATGCGTCCCCGATTGGATCAAGGACGGGAGCATGTGCCCCATTTGTTCCAATCCTTGGGGACCCGAAGGCGCATGGATCGTTGGGTCGTGCGGTCACATGGTCCACCCGAATTGTTTGTTGCCACACATGTTGCAAACACGCCGTTGTCCTACGTGCCAAGCCCCTTTGCATCGAAGGTTGTACGAGCAATTCGGAGTGCAATGGGGAATGCCTCCCAATTTTGAATACACAATAATCCATGGTGTGCCGCCCGCAGAATACGGCGATCCTCCTGCTTATAGCTGGCGTGCACGGAGGTATGTGAAGGACCTGCGAGGCTACCCGACAAACTTCACGCCTGAAATGTACACAAGGGTTGCTCATGAGTTTTACCCTGGCTCCTCTCCTCAGGCCGTAGGTTGGAGGGCATTTTTGTACCGTGTTGTGGGTGGGCATGCCGGAGAGACGGGTGAATACGTCCCAGGTCCTCACCCCCACGGATACGTGTATGACTCCAACGGCAATGTGACAGTGGGGGTATTACCACGGGAACCGGTCCCGGGCGAGGAAACAACTTGGGATGTGGAACACGTGTTGGACACAACAAGTTTTGAGGCCGATCTGGAGAGGCAGGAGGCCGTTACACAAGAGGGTAGCTTCAGTGAGGTGGACGTCCAAATCCGGATGAATGAGTGGAAATACGTCAACGGCCTTTTGGACATCCGTGACGGGGCCTCTACCCCCACCATGCAAGACGTCCTTCGCCATTCGAATGCCGCGAGGGGGTTGCACATTGGAGAGAGCGCGCGAGCTCGTGCACAAGCTGACCGGGAGACTGCGGCGCAAGAACTATGGGCCATCACCGAGAGCAGGCGTGAGGCGAGGCGCCGGACACTACGGCCACCAAATCTGAACGGTGCAAGCTCAAGCCGCGGACCCCCCATTCCATTGGATAGTGATTCGGAGCCGGATTAGGAATGTTGGCTAGTGTTTGTGAGATAGGCGTTGGACTAGGAGGCATTATTTGATACTCAATTGTACACAATGCGGGAAAAACCATGATTTTGGAAATGTTTATAAGTGAATTATTGTTCACTATCAATTTTGGGAGTAATAAACAAGTGTCGCACAATGATCATTTCTTATGTTTGCCCACACAATCGGTTGCCACAAACATTTAATTAAACCATGGACTTTGCATCTACATGCATTTGCACTTGAATCAAACACGTATCGATGCAAATAACTGTGACAATGATTCCATGTGGCATGATTATAAGTTCACACCAAGCGGAAAACATCACCGCAATATTGCTAGGAATTCATATATTGCGCATTTCCAACTTAACAACATACGTAAGTATACGTGCAAGTACAAACTTGATACTACGCTCTCACCATATTCGTGGGCAAATCTTACATTGACGACCTAAGTGTGTACTCTCTATACACCCGGTATTCCTTTTGGTGCACGGTGCACCGGTTGAACCCCCAATGAATTGCGTCATGCACCGAGTGTTTTATGGTTTGGTAGAACCTCCACAAGGTCCCATAGTTTTTTCGAAAATACAATTGATTTTTCCCCTTCGTGAGAACGTCACTAAGGTCCTGAAACAAGTGCCATGGGAAAAGTTTTTCCTTGTAACCGATGCGGCATGCGGGCCTTTCTTGGGCGTCCAAGTATCCGCGGTGGTGACGATCAACTTGTCTCCTAGGCAGTCGAACCCAATAGAATTCAGTGAACCCTTGAATCAGATGTAAAACACTTCGCAAATCGTCCTCATTTCGAGTGTTCTCTGCAACCACCTCGGGTGTAAATTCGTCCGGTTCGTCCGGCAAACCCCATGCGTGTCGGGGATTGTAATACATACTTCTTGACGAACCACCCGCATCCCCTATCTTGCCACTCCCAGCCATCACAATCCTATGGATTGCCCACACCGTAGTTGACCTTGGGCAATGTATGCGACGCATACAAGGTCCTCAAAATCACTACGAGGCAAGGTGGCCTCATGGTGGGTAGCACACTTGATTTTATAGGGATATCACAGTGTGGGCCCTCGGTTGGCATCCAATGAGTTGGCAGGTTGGGTTACGGGTGTGTCTAATTAGTTATCTAAATTAAGTTGCAAGGCAGTCGACTGCTGTGTAGCAGTCAACCATCCACAGTCGACTGCCTTGTAGCAGTCGATTTGCATAGTCGACTGCTGCACAGCAGTCGACTGCTACATAGCAGCCGACTATGCAAATCGACTGCTTCATAGCAGTCGACTATGTAAATCGACTGCTGGGCAGCAGTCGATTGATAAATGCCCAGCAGTCGACTTTGGCTGGTCGACTGCTACACAGCAGTCGACTGATAAAATCGACTGCTTCCTAGCAGTCGACTAAGATGGTCGACTGCCTTCCAGCAGTCGATTTTATCAGTCGATTGTTGTGTAGCAGTCGACCATCCACAGTCGACTGCTGTCCAACAGTCGAATATGCGAATCGACTGCTGCCCAACAGTCGAATATGCGAATCGACTGCTGCCCAGCAGTCGAATATGGTAATCGACTGCTGCCCAGCAGTCGAAATTAGGCGTTAGGGTTTGGAAAGAGCGTTAGCTTAGTCAAATCATGCATTAAATGCATACAATCATGACAAAGGATGCATATATATAGCAATCCAACCTCCCATTTCCCTCATTCCCAAGTTCTCCATTGGCCATAGCATGTTTTAGCAAGCTTTGCAAACGGATAACAAAGGGAGAAGGAGCGGAGAAGCTGCTATTTCAGGGTTGCACCAAACATGGCACCGTCGACCATTTTACCCGGATTAACCGCTGAAATTGTGGGGTAGCACATATTGCCGAAGGTCTTGGAGCCTATTTTGGAGCCATATCACCGAGGAGAGTATGGGCGGGGGTGTGAAGTGAGGGCGAATTTTTTTACTCTCATATGTATTTTTAAATACATGGGAGTTAACAAAGCTTGGCGTGAACATTTTGGTATGGGAGAAGTCTACAACGCGTTGCGTATGTCGCTTTGGGACGTAGACATACCAATGGGGCATCGATTTAGGGGCGTGAGAGGGACTTTGGAGCTCGCCGAATTGTTGCGAGCGTTCCGACTTAACCTCTTCATGTTCAGCCATACGCAACGCATTGCCATCCCAATTCGATGGGAAGTTCAGCATGCTCGGCTCAACGATATTTGGATCATGGAACTTGAATATTTACGGGATAAGCTTGTGGAGAATGGAGAATATTGGCTTCAAGTCGACAAACGTTCTGCCGAATATCATCAATGCACCAACTTTTGGATTTGTCCTTCGGAGCGACTATTGCCATGATAATTTTTCTATGTAGATGTAGCGGTTCGTGTTCTATATAGTTCGCCGATTTAATCCTAGCAAACACCGTGTATATGTGTTTAGGCCTAGTGGATATAATCGCACTATGTAAAAGATATGATCCGTAATGTGAAATAAAAGTGGATCGCTATTTAAACAAATGATAACTTCCTTATTAGCTACACCCGTGTGCAATATGTATGTCTAACATGTATGGGTGTACGTGCAAATTGCAATATGTATGTGTATGTGCAATATATATGTGGGTTCCCGGTATACCGTATGTTCTATACGTATGCGCTATATATATGGATGTATGTGCAATATATATATATATATATATATATATATATATATATATATATATATATATATATATATATATATATATATATATATATATATATATATATAATTTGGGGGTATTTGCAATATATATATATGTGTGTGTGTGTGGACATTAATTCCATCCTCGCCCATGACATAGGGCCTATTGGCATTACAAATCAATCCCATATGTCCTACTCCTAACCTTAGTGCACATTGGACATTCATTTCATCCTCCCACATGACATAGGACTAGAGGTGCATTTATTTTTACTTTATCTTAAAATACACATTTAAAATGCATTTTAAAATCCTCGACAAATTTCTACGGCATTTTTAAATGTTTTTTATTATAAGTTCACTACTATAGCCAATCCATGGCAATAGGGCAAATATAGACACGCTCAACTTTGACAATTGTTCCATATTACCATATAGCATTAGTACATTCAAACTCAATGGCAATGTTTGAGCCTTGAGCATTACCACACAAATTGGCAAATATTGGAATACATAATGCCCCACATGGCACACGTGAATGGTGGTATGCATTTACAATGTCATCATTCTTGGATCAATATTTGGACGGAGAAGAGCTCGATGACCTAATCCTAGAAGAGGGGAATGTTTTCGACAATGATTTGCCATAAAGGACCTCACGGATTGATGTCTTCGATGATTTTCAATAATAAAAACATAAAAATAGTCTTAAATATTCTTTAAACTATTTTATAATGCCGCCTCCGACCTATAGAATAAAAATGCAACACTACATAGGGCCTATTGGCATTACAAATCAATTCCATGTGTCCTACTCCTGAGTCCTAACCTTAGTGCACATTGGACATTCATTTCATCCTCCCACATCATACATGTAGGCTCAATTTCTAGTCAACATCCAACATACAAATTTGAAATTCACATTATTTTTTCAACAAACATACCCAAAAATAGATATTACAAAAACTGATCACCAATACAGCTAAACCCATTGAGCACCATAGGACATTTGACATTACTATAAATATTCATTCATTAAGGGGCATTATCGTTGTCTTGAGGAATAGAATTCCTTGTCCTCCGTGGCCCTCCCAGGGATGTGCAAATGGACGTGACGCGGCCTTTTTGCGTCACGTCGCGTCACAAATGACGTGACGCCATCACGTCACGTCACGTCAGGGCGTGACGCGCACTGACGTGGTAAAAAAAAGTTACTGTACCAATTTTTTGTAACTTTTTTTTTACTTTTTTGGACGACTGCTCTAGTCGACTGCTACGAGCAGTCGACTTCAGAAAACAAAAATTAAAAAAATCTATTAAAAAATCTGAACCGTTAGATCTTCTTGGATTGAAGATCTAACGGTCCATGATTTTTTTTAGAATTTTTTGATTTTATTATTCTTTAGGTTTTCCTTGAAGTCGACTGCTTTTAGCAGTCGACCAGCTAGTCGACTGCTAATAGCAGTCGACTGGTCTTGGTCGACTGCAAAAGTAATTTTTTTGCAGTCGACTTAGCAAACGACTGCAAAAAAACATTAAATTAAAAAATTCCAAAACAAATTCTGGACCGTCAGATCTTCTTGAAAAGAAGATCTGACGGTCAAGAATTTTTTTTAATTGTTTTTAATTTTTTTGCAGTTGACTGCTAAGTCGACTGCAGATAGCCAAGAAGATCAGACGGTCCAGAATTTTTTTTGGAATTTTTTTAAAATTTTTTTTTGCAGTCGACTGCTAGGTCGACTGCTATCTGCAGTCGACTTAGCAGTCGACCAGGGGGTTGACCAGGGGGTTGACCGCGTCAGTTTACCCCTGGGGTAACTGCCGGATTTACCCCCCCGCGGACGTGACGTTTTCAGGTCTGCCGTCACGTCGCTGTCACAGGACGTGACGCGACGTGACGCGACGTGACGTGTAATCCCTGGGCCCTCCCACATCTACCCTTGGGGGCGGTGCTTGGTAATCACTATCATCGGGAGCATCGCCTACGCCGGATTCATCGTCCGTGCTGGCATTGTCATCTGTTCGGGCGTCGGACTCGTGGCCATCAATTGCCGGGCCGGGAATTCGACTAAGCCGTGTGCCAGCCCTTGGCATTCTAATCGATACCATTGGTCTTGAACCCGTTGCATCCATAACGCCGTCAGTTTGTGGACGTGCAAGTGGGGTGGGTCCGGTAGTCCTTCATTCTCGCACATCCCTTTGTCGTTTTCTTTTTTGACCTCTCGTGGTCCGACCAAAGTTTGTCAATGCAATATTAGGGGGTGGCCTAGCCGGTGTGGGGCATGGGGCGCGCATGCCGATGGTGGCACCAACCAACCGGGAGCCCATGCGTGGTATTGTTGGGGCCCGACGCGCAATGTGTTGCGCCAATGTGTCATCCGAGTCGGATTCCGGTGCTCGCGCAACGGCCGGGCATTGCCCAATACCTCGCAATGGACTAGTGTTAAGGACAACATTGGACGTGCCCTCTCCGTGAGGCTCGGGAAAGGGTGGTGTAGTTTGCATGGGTTGTGCATATGTTGTCGGCACAATAGGAGTGGGGACAACATCCGTCGGTAGATGAGTGGGGGAAGTATGTGGTGGGACTTCGTCCATGTCCATCCGGTTCGGAGCCGCTTCAAGAGCTTCATCCACATGTGGTTCGGCCACTACATCTTCATCCACTACGGGTTGAATGTCTACCGGTACATCGGATATTGTAGTTGTCGGCGTAGCGGGACGCACATGCGTAGTGGAGAGAAACTCCCGACCAGCTATGTTGGCCCACATGTGAAGATCACCATCGTCATCGGCGTCAAGTCCATCGTATGCAAACAGATTATTGTGGTTGTCAAGGCCCAAATTCCCTCCACCATGTTCCCCATCGCTCTCGTTGTCCGAAGGCCCCGAGGAATCCCCGCTGGGTCCCGCGGGGGGGTCACCATTTATATCCTCGTCGGCCGAATAGTCGGAGTCTTCGGACATCATGTTCACTAGATACCATGCGGCCGAGTCCCGATCAACCCTCTCCCGTGCCAACCGTGAATTGGTATAAATGTACACCAAATTTTCGGCCCTCGCCGAACTCAACCAGTTCCTAGTCTTGTTGTGCACAAACGAATAACTACTCCAATTCCTTTCGCAAGACGAAGAGGAGTACACTTGGGCCAATATTCGCTTTGCCAAAGGGGCCAAGTGGGTGTCACCTTCGCCCACGAGGTCCCACCACTCGTGGGGTGGGATGTTGGCTTCCATGGCTAGGGACATATTGGCGAACGCGCCCCTACGCTCTTTGAATGCTTGAAATTCGGCCACAACCCGACCGTAATGACAGTCCATGCCCGTGATCAACCTCCTCATGGCGTCCAAGAATCCGGATTTAATGGCCGCGTCTTCGTGGACGACGTTGTCGTCCAATAAATAAGGATTCAAGATTGCACCGGCATGGTGTAGGTCCGTGGTCATCATACGCCACCGGCTGTAGAAATCTTCTTCGGCCAAGGTAGCGAGGTTGTGTGCTAGGTTGAGAGGATGATTCCTTAGGCTAAGCACATGTTTCTCGAAGTTCTTCATGGTCAACCAAGCTTTGCCCATTGCCGGCTCAACGCCATCAAACACTCTCAATGTTTTCAATACCTCCTCCGACATGTGGCGGTAATTATCGCAACATGTCCAAAAATTGTCGTCATTAACCGTTGTCTTGATTTGACGTGCCTCCATTGCACTTCTCCTTCGATCATCGCCTCCTCTATTTAATTTGTTCACGTAGGCGGTCCAATCGGGATGAATAACCGTTTGTTCCAAAGCATGTCTCACCTTTAGAAGCATGTCAATCATGAGGAAGTTGGTGGCGAATCGTGTGGACTCGGGCATCTTTAAGCCCAAATTGGGCGAGTAGGTGAGAAAGACCGCCGTCGGACATTGGTGGGCCCGGATGTATTTGACAATGTCCTTCGCCTTGTCTACGATGTCCTTCGCCCATCGTTGTTTACCCCAATCCTTCAACAACAAGTTCAAACAATGCGTCGCACACCCTTGCCAATATATGTGTGGCCATTCCCGGCTAATATTGCTCGCCGCGGTTTTCATGGCCGCCGCATTATCGAAGCAAACTTGAACAACCTTTGTGGGGTCCACTCCAGCGATGTAGCGTTTGACCTCGGTGGCCACGTAGGCGGCATCCTTTGTGCTACCGGTGGTGTCGATGGAACCAAAGAACACGTCGCCCGCCGGATAAATTTGCATGACGTTCATCAAAAGGCGGTGGACAACATTCTCCCATCCGTCCGAACAAATAGTGCACCCATATTTGTGGATTGATGATGTTGTCTTCTACTCCACGATTTTTTGTGTATTGAACCGTGCATCGTCAAGTAAACTCTTGCGCATTGCATGGTATGTTGGGGGTTCGTACATAATTCTAGCCTCGGCGGTTGCCTTAACGGTCTGGCTGAACGCGGGATGGCGGACAATACTAATGGGGATATTAGCCTCATAAAAGGCTTGCGACCATTTTGTATCCAAGTCTCGTTTTGTCGAATTTTGCAACCCTTCCTTTAGTCCCATTTGCCGTTGGGAACGTCGGTGGGGTTCGGGAGTCGTCCCGGACACCAACTCCCTTGCCACTGACGGTGCGGGAGATGATGGAGCGGTTTGGCTTTCGTTCGCATTCGACAATGCACCGCATGACGCTTGTTGTTGGGATCCGACCATAGCTTCTCCCCCGTCCTCAACGCACTCGTCCACAAAGTCATCCGGAATTGGCGGCCACGATTCGCCGCACCTCGAAAATAAAGACTTTACAATCGGCCCTTGACGTTGACACAATGCCACCCCCCGCATCTTGCCGTCATTTTTTTGGTATCCCAAATGGGCAACCATGCGGTCCTTCCTATAAACTAATTCCAACGCGCAAAATTTGCACTCGACCTTCTTGGACGTTGGAGTCCACTCCTTGGACACAAACCAAGGCTTCCATTCGTTTCGCGTGTCCATCCCAATATAACCTACTACCTCTCTCCACTTGCAACGAATGCCAAAAGGCAATCAAGGTCAACTAGAGCGAGGGGGAATGATGAATGCTAATGAGCGGTGAACCCTTTATAGTCCCGACGCTTGAACGTGCACTAAATATAAAAGATGCTATGATATTAAAAGTGTTTAGAGTAATCTGCTATAGGATCCACTGCAAAAGCAATTTGTTTATGTTTGGAGGGGGGGAGGTCCAATGTCTGCCATTCGCAGCGGACTTCGGGGGTCGACTGCTGCTCTGCAGTCGACGTGGCAGTCGACTGCGATGTCGACTGCCACGTCGACTGCCATTCGCAGTCGACATCGGGGGTCGACTGCTGCTTGGCAGTCGACGTGGCAGTCGACTTCCAGGGTCGACTGCAAACTAGCAGTCGACCCCCGCAGTCGACTGCTAAATGCAGTCAGCCCACACGTCGACTGCCACATAGCAGTCGACGCCGCGGTCGACTGCTAATTGTCGGCTGCCTTATCCAGAGTCGACTGCTATCTGGCAGTCGACTTGATTGCGATTAGCAGTCGACTGGATGGTCGACTGCCGTATAGCAGTCGACCAATCGTCGCATCCATCCTGGCCGTTGGATGATGCACGTCCAACGGTCAGGATCCAGGGGCGCGGCGTCCGGTCGTACCGTCGGTGTGAGGCCCACCCAACCTATGTATATAAGTGGGGAGGCCTCATTGACATCATTTTTCAACCACCCCTCCTCAAGCGGGACATTGGGACTAAGCATGCCTAACATCCTTTGCCTAATGTTTTGAGAGGGCCTAGGGGGCGGTTGGAAGATTGGTTTAGGGTGCAAACTCTTGCCAATTTTGGATCCGATTTTTTGCGGTGGAGCGGTGTGAATACGGCCGTGTTTGTGAACACATTTGAGTTGTGTTTGTGAACACAATAATAGCGTGTTTTTAAACACGATGGAGGATCGAAGTTGGAGGATGCCGGAGGACGAGCCGGATGCACCCGGCAGGGTGCACAAACGGCCCCCTAAGCGGCAACGACATTCCGATGTGGGATCAGGAAGTGCTTCGGGAACGGGAGCCAATATTACTTCCCGTTCAGATAATACCATTCCCGTCCGCCCAAATGCCGGTGCCCCTACGAGCAGCCAAGGAGGGGCTTCCGCGGCCTCAAGGTCGTCGAGTAGGAGCGGGAAACCAAGGGTAAAATTCTCGGATGCGATAACGGCAAAGGTCCACCAAGCCATAGTTGACTGGTATTTGAGGAATGGGGAGGCCGGCATCAAATTCCGTTTTTTGGATCAGCCGAAACACAAAAGGGTTGAGATAATTAAAAGGGACATGGAGGTTCCTATTCGACAGGAAGTGGATGGCCCCGAGTTTAGCGGTGATAGGAATCTTGCGGGGTTCGATTCATGGGTGAAGAATAAGGCCCAAAATGGTATTTTCAACCTCAAGCAATTGGTTGAGAACATGTTCCCGGAGGGCGAAACATGCGAGGTGTTGAGCCCTCGAGTTGTAAGAATCCGGGAAATATTTTTGTGGTGGGATCCCGTGGCCAAAGGATTGTCCAAGACGGCCTCCAAAATAAGTCCTTGGAAGGCGGAGAAATTGGAGAAGTGGCTAAGGGTGTCGGGCCCATGCCAACTATTGTGGATTCCCGATACGGCAAATGTTGTGAGTTTGAAGAGCATTAAGAAGGTGGGGGGTTACGGGGAGGTGAGGAAGGTGAGGATCGAAGGCGACGATCGTCTCCCACCAGAGATTACGTGGGCTGAAAAGACCCCAAAGACATCGGATAGGCAAAAAGCTCGTATCCAAGTAAGTGCGGAGGCATGCGTTTTAAAGAGCACGTATCCAAGTTTCATCAAGTTTTGGTTAATCAACAATGTGTCCAATGCGGGCTATACACTATGGTGGAACGGGGGCACTCTACGAGAGATGTTCATCCGGGATAGAGCCCACCGCCCAAATGCCAACATTTTGACATTGGACGCAACCGAATGGCAACTCTATGACCAAGTCCAAAAGTTCCGGGCGAAGAGGGTAAAGTTGGCTTGGGCATTGTTATGGATCATGGAGGCTTTGCACGCTGCAAACGTGCAACACAACGATCTATCCATTGACAATATTATGTTGCATTGGGAATCGGACGGGAGCCTAAATATTGGGGTGTGCGATTGGGGATGTGCAACGCATTCGGGTGATGATGTCCTATCGCTATAGCATGCGGAAACCGTAGAAGCGAAGGAAAATTTGAGGAAGGAGAAGTTTTGGGTGGCGCCGGAACTGTTTTACATCCAAAACAGGAGACACCAGGATCCCGATGTATATTACACCGCGGAGGCTGAGTGTTATGCGGTCGGCATGCTTGCTCGACAACTTTGCAACGATGGTGATGACCGAATTCTCTTTGCCAATGACAGAAGGAAAATTTGGGATGTCACTTTGAGTGCATTGACCTGCGAGAACGTGTCGAACCGCATTTCATTGACCATCGCCAAACTACGGATGCAGATGCCGTTTGTGGGGTGGGATGAGCCCATAGACTACTGGAGAACTGAGGTTAAGGATAGTGTTTAGTCTGTTTAGTTCTTTAGGCAACATCGTAGGGGTTAAGGTAGTATGCGTGTACCATTGATATGGACAACCTTGTATATTTTTTATATCTTTACGATATACTTGTTTTAATACAACGCGGTTTTTTTTCTTCTACATATCATTGTTGGCTTTAATCACATTTTTCCTAAACTACTTCTATCCATCCATATTCCATTTTATCCAAACCATTGAAATTTAACCCAACAAACATATGATGTGGACTGCATTTGTCTGCTAATAGTATCAGTCGACGGCAATGGTCGACTGCTACAACTGCAGTCGACTATCTTTGTCGACGGCCAACATAGCAGTCGACTACCAACCATGGTCGACTGCCAATGTAGCAGTCGACTACCATGGTCGACTGCTATGTTGGCCGTCGACGAAGATAGTCGACTACTACATTGGCAGTCGACCATGGTAGTCAACTGCCTATATGGCAGTCGACGGTGGTAGTCGACCAAGGTAATCGACTGCCTATATGGCAGTCGGCCATGGTAATCGACTGCCTATATAGCAGTCGACGGTGGTAGTTGACTGCTACATTGGCAGTCGACTACCATGGTCGACTGCTATATAGGCAGTCGACAACTTAGTGGACTGCTACATTTGCAATCGACCATTGTAGTCGACTGCTAAGTTAGCAGTCGATTAAGCGGTCGACTGCCTATATAGCAGTCGACCACTTAGTCGACTGCTACATTAGCAGTCGACCATTGTAGTCGACTGCTGAGTTAGCAGTCGATTAAGTGGTCGACTGCCTATATAGCAGTCGACCATGGTAGACGACTGCCTGTATTGATGTCGAAATAATTACTTACCTGAAAAAAAAATCCCATTAGTAATTTTTTTTTACTACAGTAACGTCCGTTTGGCGTCACACCCTGGACGTGACGCAATGTGACGCCGTCACGTCATTCGTGACGCGACGTGACGCGTTTAGGCCGCGTCACGTCCATTTGTACATCCCTGATTCTAGGGGTGAAGAAGCCATTGACATCCTTAGACAAGAATATTTGTAATCATGGATGAAGATGCACATTTTCATCATTATAAGTGCATAATCATTCAAAACCTAATGATTTTAGTTGAACTGTTCTACTTTCTACCACAAAAAACCATTGGTGTGGTCAACTAAGGGTGAGTTTCCACGTAAGCCGCTCGCACACCATATTCTAGTGTAAATAAGGATAAACTTGCCCAAATGTAGAGGGAATATGGTGGGATAGAGTTCGTATGTGCCAAATCGCTACACTAAATATGATATTTAGTGTCATATAGTATTTAATGTCACTATAGTAACTTTTTGGATGACACTTATTATGAATAAGTGAACAAATATTGTCATGGATGATGGATGAGTTCATCCATTGGCCAAAACCCTACCTTCTCTTGTCATCAACTTGTGATGAAATATTGTCATGGATGATTGAAATTTGGATGGAAAATCACTTCGTAAGTGACAGTATTTGCAACACTGTAAATCTATAATCCTTAAGATTTTTTACAAGGAATGACAAATAATGTTGGGTTAACATTTAGTGTTGTGACACTATACCGCGGTTTACAATTAGTATTGATCAAGACAATTAGAATTGGTGATACTAAATATCATATGAGTGTACTTCCCACCTTCTCAAATTTGGCCCACCTACTAACCTCCTCCTAGTTACCAAGGATAGAGATCTAGACCAACATTGGTTCTCTTGAGTCTTCAACCGGTCTTAATCCTTCAATGACCGGCACTTGTAGGTTAAAGATTCTTTAGTGGGCGCATGAAAGTCTAGAGGTCCATGTCCGTGGCCCTCCACATTCTAGCAAACTGCCACAATGTGGTTGGATGATGGCTTGTGGTTAAGTACTTGCAAACACCTCCGACCCACTATTATCTAGAATCTAGTGGGCAAGCAGTCTACATGAAAACTTACCTTAACTTCATTGTACATCTAATAAGTGTGGCCTACATTTTCCATCATCGACCCATGTAAATGATTTTGTAATAATTGAGTGGCAACATAAGACACTTGCCACTACATGACAAGTATGACTCCACTCTCACTACACCATTTATGGTAGTTAGAGTCACATGTGTGATAGTGTCACTTACCCTATTTTGAGGCATATGCTAGGTTACATTGACAATCAACAACTTTACCATAAGTGCCACCTCATGACACTTGGCGTTCAAGTGCGCTTACGAATATCTTGGCATGAGTATGTTCAATAGTGTTATGAGGTGCATGCCTATGTTACATAATGGTCTACAAGTTGACTCAAGTGTACACAAATGACACTTGCCATTAGTATGCTCAAAAATATCTTCCCCTTGCATAGTAAATGCAAGACTATCACTAAAGTACCCCAATGTGCTACTCTGAATATCATGATGTAGATATTTTCTTCACTTTAAAAAGTTACTTATGTTGACGAATGGAATCATATTGGAAATTAGCAGGTGTGACACTTTGAAACCTCTGGGCAGATAGTTTAGGCCTTTCGCAAATAGTGTAAGTGACACTAAATACCATAAACGGTGTCTTGAAATCGCGATTCCTTACTACTAGCCCCCTACAAGTTACATTCTTTGTAAGAAGCTATAGCACTACATAATTTCAAATTGTACTCCATGCTAATTGAAACCTTGGGGGGCCACTCCCTCTTGTGTTTTATAACCACATGCGTACAAATGGTATTTCTATGGGGGCTATTTGCCTCCTCATTTGGATTTTAGGGAACCCTTTAAGTTGAAAATAACAACTTCACCAAATATTCAGCACCCTATAGGTAATTATAAAAGAAAACCTAGACTATTTCAAATGATGCTAAATTACTTATAAAATTTTGATTTACCCGTTCCGTACAAAGGCAAACTTAAGACTCCAATATGGCATGGCGTATATCCACGTTGCTATATATTGGTGAAAGAAGAGTGTACACATCTTAACCCAGTCGTTCAATTTCCATCCATTTTGCATGTATTATATGTGAATATACTCATTCTATTTTTTAAATAATAATCTATTATTTTTGTCATACTAATTTCTTTCTACCTCAAACCTAAAGTGGGGGTTTTCTCCTTATGATAAATTATATATAATCACATGTTTCACAATTTAAGTAGGCTATGGTAGATCCAAAATTTCTATAATTTTTCTTGCCAATGAATAAAAAGCACCCTATAGTTGTTCTCACGTGGTTTCTACTTTTCGGCCGGTCACCCCCCCCCCCCCGAGATTGAAACAAACAGTGTAATATTAAGAAATTGTGACTCTATTTTCATCTATCTATGAGGGTTTGTGTTGCAGCTCCTGCATATGCCGATTTCACTTGGTCAATCATAGAAAGCATTTAGTTGACGCATGCATATGTATACATGTAGAGGCCACTCTATTCTCACAATCAACTAATTATCTATCTCCTCAAATTTTGCCACATGTCATTTCAATAGTGACTAAGATCCACTTGAATCCCTTGTACTAGTGGCATTCTGGCACTAGTAAAGATGAAATAGAGCACCCTCTACGGTTAAGACCTTTGTGACCTTTTGCAACCTACGTTAGTTGAGGCGCGTAAATTGGTGTTGTCTTGTTGTTTCACTATGCAAATGTCGTAAAATGATTGATGTAACCTGAAATTACGTAGTGCTATCACGAGTGCTATAAACTATTCACAACCACAACTTATTCAAACTCAAATCATATCACAAACTTTTTAGAGATCTTTCTTTCTACAAATAAATGTATAAAATAATTTTGTTCACTTGTTTGTTTGTTTGAACATCGGTGCATCTACACCAACATGAATATGAACCTGTATTGCCTTTGTGATATACGCTTGTGAGTCAGGTATCATTATAAGTCATATTACCCACCTTTTGGCAAGCGAACTTTATTGAGAATTCTTTCTACAATTCAAGTCTCACTAGATAGAAATATCTGGGCAGATCCAAACAAAGACCACGAGAGTACGTTGAACTCGTTGGTTGTTGGAGTCAAGTTAAAAAATCTGCTGAACGATCAAAATGTCGCTTGTAAAAATGAATCAAACAAACTTCTTCCAAGCGCATAATTCCAAAGTTGAATGTGTGCATTAAACCGACTAAGGACGTCATCGTCAGTATGAGGAGCATCTACCTTCGTTGAAAGCCAACTAATCAATATAAGCATTTAGTGAAGGTCAATTTCTATGCCATCAATTTCATAACTGCCGATTGATGTGAAAGACAGTCAATAAAAGCACTTAGTTGCAGGTCAATCTCATAACTGCCAATTGAATGTGAGATTTGAATGGACACATCTCGGTGTTTGTCAGGGGAAACTCCATCAATCTCATCATAACTGCCAATTGTAAGCTTAGACATTGAATAAACAGATCTCGGTATTGTCGGGTAACTTTACACACACTGACAGAAGGGACAGGCACGCAGAAGTTGACATGTACATAGTATCTAGTGCATTAAAGTTTTAAGAGCCTATTAAGTTACATCAAATCCTCGGACTTCGCTAGCTCATGAAGCTTTGAGCTTATCCTTGGCCTTTGCGATCTCGTGAAGCTTTGTCGAGCTCAGATTACTCACAGGAGATCATGGTCTCAAACGGTTTCTTTTCCCCCTTCTCCTAGGATACCGAAACACGCAATTAGCATGAGATGGTTGGCGTAAGGTAGATGAGGCTAATGTGGACACCTTCAGCTCTATGGAATCATCCAGCCCATGGATTCGAGCATTAGAAGCATGAGCAGCAGTGATCGGGGAGATTTTTGGGCATAATCGGTTGAGATCCTAGTGTTTGCAAGTTCAACCGGTTACATGTTGACATCCTTTGGTTTTCCTTTAATTAAATTGGGGTATATTCTATAAATTTCTCGAAAATGATCGGTAAGTTTCTTGCAGTCTTGAACTTCAACCGGTTATTCCTCAAACTCAACCGGTTCATCTGTAACCAACTGCAGGTTCTCCCCAATCATAGATGAGCAGGTTATCAATTGGAAATCCGGACCAAAGAATTTGAAATCATTGAAATCGGAGTTGAGGAAGGTGTTGATCTAGGTTCCGGAATCAAAGATTCTCTACTTCCCAATGTGGTGTTATAGGGGGGGAACTCTTTTATCTTTCAATGTTGTGTAAGTGGACAACATCATTAGTAGATTCTACATGGGTCATTTTGCCAATGAAAACAAAGGTTAATTCCCATATGGGTTGTGTCATGTCTTTAAAGTGGTCACATGTAAGATAAAATGTTGCCAAATTATTTTTTATTGTAGAATACCCACAATATGAGTTGGTCAGCACCTCACAGTCACATGTTGCCTCCTAATTTGCCCACCTCAAGCACAAAAATCAAGCATGTCATAGCTCGGTGGATAGCACTCCTCTTTATAGAGGATGGTGGTGTAGTGTGAATTTTGCGAAGGTGACTAACCCAAATATCCATCAAAGCGGTGGCTAAATCAACATGTATTATTCACCCACCAAATTAAAGCGATTGTACCGCAAATTAGGAGCCAAAAATAAGTGTTTGATTAAGGAAGCTAATTGAAATAGCCTCATCTACCTTATGTCCAAATCGAGTTTGTAACCACTTTCTTGGTAAATTTTGGAGCTCGTATGAATATCGTATTCAACAATATCAAAGTGAAGATTCTTGTGTTAATTAAGTGATCATATTGGCCTCCCCCACCCCACCCCACCCTTTTGACTATCAAATTTAGAATGTTAATCATATTTTGAGCATGCCATCCAAATTTTTTTAAATACTACATCAAATGGAGAAGTTAGCATCAATTGTGGTAATGTGTGTCATTTGAAGGTATCATCACTACTAGTATTTGTGACGCCATTCATAACGCAACTACCAAATGTCTCCTTGACCTTAAAATCCCCACACACACAAAGTTCACAAAACTCATGGAAGCTTTCTCTCACGTTGTTATTTAATACTTAACACACATCACCCTCAATAAATGTGCACTTGAAATAAAGCAAGTTGGGGTCCCATTAAATCACTTTTCCAAATTTCTCAGTCCACCTATTGAAAAATAGCAATAAGTCACATTTGCACCCACCCCCCCCCCAATGGGCCGTTAGAGGGGTCTATTAAGCTACAACTAGAATTCATTAGGCTATACCATGTTTCCGTACAGTTTCACCTCCCAAGGTAGATGGCATGAAACTTTACCTAGTTGAGCATGGTCGTCAATGTAACTCAAAGGTGTGTTTTCTATCTTTCAAACACAAAAAATCAATACGAAGTTGAGTTCTAGAAGGTGTATTTATTATTATTATGAGTATTATTATTATTATTATTTGACAATATTGTCATTGATCTCCTTGTGCTCAATTTATAAGCATGTTTGCTAAACCCTTAAAGGCATGAGAATTGACTACATGTCAAAGGTGTATTATAATCAATGATTAAAGACCTAAATTGGAAGTAAATTTCAAAAAAGAATTATGGAAATGAAAATTAGAATAAATCTATACAGTGGAAACATGCATGTTTGTCTGTTCATTGTCCCCAAATATTCTTCAATTCTTACAACTTTACAAAAAAAAATTATTAAGGCTTATGTATAGCAAACTTGGACATTGAACACTCTTTATCCCAACTAGTGCAAAACTTCTTTTGGAGTTAAACTTGCATAAATATATGATCACATGCAAATTATGTAACGTTAAGGTTAAATTTGGGACACTATACGTAGTGTCGTCTTATTACGTTGTGTGAGTGTTTGTGGTAAAATCATTATTATGCAATATCTAAATCCTAGAGATGGAAACCAATAAGGTTCCATACTTGAGTTCATCCATTAAGATTCCATACATGAGTTCATCCATTACACACCTCTTTCATTTATACAATCACCAAATGTCAACAAAATTAAATAGGTTCCATCAACAAATCATCCATCTTTATATTCAACATTCATTATCAAAGATAATGTTGTAGAATTAAATATTAGTTAGATACAAATTAGAAATTGAATATCTCACCAGGTATTGGTTGAAAGTAAATATATTGGTAATATTTTGTTGATTGAGATGCTCGGGGGGGACACTCCACTATACTTTGTGTGAACACGTGCATTAAAGGGGTATTTAATGTAGGGGTATTATGTCTAGATGTTAGATTTGAACACACCGTTTAATTATATAATTCCCTAATATGGTGTATTATTATGATGCCTTACTATAGTTATAACTCACATAAGATTTTTTTTCAACCCTATGTTCATTATAAAAAATTAGCTCACCCTAATTTGTGTTTAAGGATTGCCTATGTTCATTACAAAATTCATTTGACATGCAATGAGAACTAGCATGAACAAGCATCACCACAAATCAATAACAATGCAAACAATCATCACCACCATGAGAATCAATGAACTATGAACTTGAATTACTAGCATGAACTACAACAATGTTTGTGTTTAGAAACACAAGTTTGTGCACTGCAGTCACAAGCAGACCAACAAATTTAGAACTTTAGGGTCCAAGGTTTAGGGTGAACGAAGTTGGCTGCAATCTATTGCTGAGAAAACAGAGTCTAAACAACATTGTTGTTTTCCAAAATCAACACTTTAGTCTGTTGCACACAAGTGGAAGGAAGAACTTCAGAAACAAACTATCATTCTATCAAAATCCCTATGCTATATTATATCTAAAATCTTGATAAATTTCAATACTTAGTATGCCCCAATATTATTTATAATATGGATTTTCAATTTAAATAGTCCATAGTTATATCCAATAATTTTCTAAATTTTATTGCTCATGAATAAAACACACCCTATATTTTAACGCACCATGTTTACTAATTTTCCTAAGTGTCCCCCCCGAGTTGAGATGTAATTTTTTGAATAAATGAATATATAAACCTCCGGGTTAATCTTCTGCATTTTGTCTTGCCACATGATTCTAGTAAACATGCAAAACACACCCATTACACCGATTGAAAGACTACAATATATAGAATGTGTAATTCAATCTAGAGTCATGTAGTTGGAAAAATGTTTTCCCAATTCCACAAGAATGTTCAAGTGAGCCATTTAATAATAAAAATCGTGATGATCAAGTGAATAAACTATGAAACCAATTGCACATTTTAGCTTATTGGGAACTTCACGTTGACTAATTCATCCAATTACATGCACCAAATTGTTGGAAGTTGTTTGTTATTCTAAATATCCATTCAAATCTCAAAGTTCTTAAAATTGGCATGCTATGCCGAAGAGAGGGGAAGAGACAAGATCATGATCAAGTGGAATTGCCCATGGTTGGAACCATTTATGTGCTACCTTGCAACATATTACATGCTCTTTAGTTACGTGTTACCGTGGATAAAACTCATATCAGCTATCAGAGAGGAAGATGGCTCGCTCTCCGGCGAAGCCAGGCCATGCTGCTAACTCACAAGATGGACATTCCGAAGCAACACCATAACCAACACCATAACCAACACTAGATGCATCAACAATAACATATCACCACAGGGCAAGAGCACGGGCACACAATGAGAGACACAATGCACATAACTAGAATATGAAGGGATCTACCGCAAGCGGGATCCACACCCTGCTGCACAAGGAAGACCGCACGCTACAAGCATTACATGGCAGAAACACAAGGCAAGCAGAAGACTGAAACCCACAAGTGCACTCTAATTAATAGCATTCACGGCACTCATCATATACATACCCATCCCTCTCCAAATCCACTAGCAAGCTATAGTCCCCAAACCCAAGTTTAACCCTAAAACCACACTACTAGTTGCCTATGCTACCCAAGGACTCAACACTAGAGATCTTGATCCAACCCTAAAGACCTTGGTAAGACACGCGCCGAAACCACCACCATTGCCACCACTCGAGGAAGACCACCACACCATCTGGACGCCACACACCACACCCTGGGAGCCACCGTGACTCCTTGAACGGGAGCGCCAACAACAGAGCAAGCACCACCACAAAGATCTACTCCATATTTGCATTACCCACCAACACCAACATAGCATCGAACATGACCCACCTCAAACTACCCAGCAAGTGATCAACTCCCCCAAGCAAACACACACAACAACTCCAAAATCTAACCACAAACCTACCTCACGAAGCATAATGCCATCAACCCAACGCACCTTTCAATGCTCTCAATCTCCTCCCACATCACCTAAACAACCTCGATACTCTTCCTCAAACATGCAACACTCCTCCCCCCACTCATACTCATGCCATCCCCACTTACCACAAAGACATCCACTATGGCCACCTACTCAAAGAGATACACCACAAACCCTATCTCACAAAACAATTTACTCTTGCTCTCCTTTCATACAAAGCTTGCACTATATCGCCACTCCACAAAGCAACGCTCCTACCATCAATTATCAAAACAACGCTCCCACTATCCTTCCAAAAAGCGGCCACTGCCCCCCAAGCTTCCACAAAACACCCCCTACTCAACTCGCACACACAAAAATATTTCTCCCAAATCTCATCAAGCATCACTCTCCTACTACTCTCAGTAGGCTTTGCAACATCCTCTAACAACCACTTGTGCATCCCCCTCCATGAAGCATCAACATTGTCTCCCCTAAAAACCTCACACCACCTCCTTCAAACATCACAAAGATTGACACAAACACCACAATGAATCCCACAGAGCCCCAAATAACGCAAATACCGCTCCTCGATGGAATGCCACCACCGCACCGAATCACGATCCCACCAACATCATCGCCACCATAGCTAGAACTCCACACACCAACCCTCCAAAGTCACTCAACAACAACCCACCATCCCCAACCAAAAATGCTATAAATGATTTGACTCCACCCCCACCCCCAAGATCGCCACACCAGTTGCCAAACTTGCCACAAACACCCTACAACTTGCCATAATTTAGCTACCACATGACCACGCAAGAGCCCACCACCTCCCCAAACGTCCAACACACCATCTAATCTCATAGCTTGCAACCAAACTCCAGTCACCATGCATATAACATGCCTAGCATGTCCTACATGCGCAACTCTAAAAAAATAAAAAATAAAAAAATAAAAAAACCAACCACACCACACCACCCAAGATCAATAAACAACCTACAGACACCCCCACCAACCCCACAGGGGATCGTTACCCAAATTTGTAACTCACAATCAGAACCAACTTGACATACACAATTCCCATCCACACAATCAACTTGGATTAGCCGAAACGAGGCCACCACCTACCACCAAACCCCGCATTATGCACACAATTATCATGCATCCACCACAAGAAAGATCGCCAACCTGGGTTGTCTACCCAATCTCAGGAAAAATCTACCTAACCACACTCATCTTGCACCCTTTGGTAGCTTGAACTTTTTTTCCATTTAAACTTAACCTTGTGTAATTCAAAAAATGCCTCTTTTGTGTTCTTTTAAAATCACCTAAATCACTTGCAACTAACGTGGATTGTACAAGAGAGTTTGAACCGGATGACATGAGTAACTAGGTACAAATCTTCATCCACATCATGTACATCCCATGGAAACCCCTCGAGAAGGTTTGTACCATCCTAAACTCAATACCCTACATGTGGTTCTAAAGAAAGTAATGCATGACGTTACAAGGTATCATATAGTAATTATAATACAACATGTGAAAAGAAATGATGCTACTGTATATTACATTGATTTTTTTTCAATAAATTGCATGCACAAAATAAAGAGTACCCTATATTAGATCTCACCCTATTTCTAATATTTTGCTAGTGAAATACCCAAGGTCAAGGGGAAATAGTTTGTGGACGAAGAGGCTCCCAATTCATGCTTGCTCCACTTGGGGCCAACATTTGTATAAATTCATATCTATTCCTTGCACAAATGCTATGGTGAGAAGAAAAAAAGCCTTTACTAAAAATGTCTTATTAGTGAAGAAACATGGATTGGGAAATCATAGAATCAAAAGAAGCCTCAAGATTTGCTGCCTGGTAAATTCGGCAATCGGAGAATGAATTGCCAAGTCCATTCCAACAAGCAATGGATGCAAGGACTTTGCATAACATCAATAAACCCTAATACTTGGCATCAAAGTGCAACTTGCAAGCCCTAAACCTCATAAATAGTTTAATAAAATTTCATTTCATAATTTTACTTTATAGTTTTTACATATATACATTGTAATCCACGTGTGGACATAGTGTTATCTTTTCAAAGCTAACCCTTCTTCAAGTATTTGAGGCCTTTCAACGAACTTCTGCAAAGGAAATCCCACCCACCCGTCTGTAGGTGGCAGGTGGATAACCCGGGGAGGTCACTCCATTGTCAAGTTGAACACCACGTGCGTTAAAAGTTTGCTACCCCTATATTACATGCCATAGATAATTTTAAAACTTATGATATTTTTTTCTACATATACATAACCATTGATAATATCTTTTATATACTTTTTTGAAATTTTTAGTCATCTTCATTTTTGTAGTAATTGTTTTAGTTCAATTCTGCGTCATTCTAGTTAGAAACGGTATTTTTTTTTTAAAGATCATCAAATTTGGTTACCATTTTTTACTATATGATAGATACCGTGTATATCTACTCATGAAAAAATTTGATAAAATTTTGACCCATTTCGGTGATTCCCTTTAGAAAAAGTAGATTTTGTCTTAACGCACGTGGTGTTCAACTTGACAATGGAGTGACCTCCCCGGGGTGGATAATAACAACTGTTGTAAATTTGCTAAAACTAATCACACATCATATAGTGGACTTCAAATCTCACTAAGGAGTTGTTTACATCATGGACCATGAAGTCTTCCCTTGTTTCCCTAAAATATGTGATTGGCCGTTGAACTCATCCCATGACCACTTTGGTTAACATCAACTAAGAATTAACATAATGATCATGGAGCTTGAGGTCCCCAAAGGTCCCCAAAATGCCTATTGTAAAGCCTACATCATCCATGGTCATGGTCCCACAGGTTTGGCAATGAGAGAAGCAAAAGAGGTTCTCTCGTTGCAAAAGTTAGGGGACCATGGCAGATAAATGCCATGTTTATTTTTTTAATCGTCTTTTTTTGGGTCAAATGTTAGTGTACTCAAGAGAAAAGAAGGGGAGAAGGTAAAACATGAACAATAAATCCAAAACTATCCTTTTTGGGCAATATTAAAAGAAACCAGCACATCCACTTTTTGGTGTTGACATATCGGAAGAGTTTACATCCAAGATTCTTGTGCAATGAGCATTATTAAACTAATCAACTTTACAAAAATTCAAACATCCTTCATTGATCACCCTCAACTCTTGAAACTAGTGACGTACTTGAGGCAATACAAAGCAAAGGACGATTCTCACATACTAGTAATCTCAACACTAGTTTTATTTCACTAGAAGTTGTTTACATTACATCATGTTCACGGCTTTAACTCGACTCTCACCTCCTAATGAACTCGTAATCCTTGCCTTTATTCATTTCACCTCCATGAACCGGCCCACATGCCATAGGTAGAAGGGCACGGAGCATTTCAAGAAGGCTACTCACTTGCACTACGTTCTAACCTAACCACCGGTGAACTATTGCTTCATCATGGTTTGTTGTATGGGCATTTTGCCATGGCTCTCTTGAGACTCAAGCGATCTACTAGTAATTTAATACATGTTACTTTTTCTTGCATGACAGTGCATGGTCACTCCTCTTGGTCCACATTCAATTTACACCTAATGAGGGGTCCAAAGGAATTTAAAATTGTATTTTTCATAAATTTCACCATGAAGGTGTGACTATGGAAAAAAACCATATGACATGGGACAACTTCGTGGTCCATGATGCAAACAACCCCTAAGGTATATGTGCTTGTAAATAACACCAACCTTGAGGCAACATGTTTAATTCATTCTTAAAGTGTCAACAAATGAGTGCAACGTTGCATCGATCCTTCGAAGACCTCGTGTAGACCAGAGTAGAATTTACAATAATTTCCACGTGTCCATTTGGGAGGTTAAAGTGGGTGCTAGATTAAGATTTTTCTCACATCGTCTTTGCGGATTGAAATGTAGTAGCAACAACAATATTTTTGTTGAGGCCACATTTCACCTTCTCGGCCTTTGCATGTGAGTATATCCCATGCACAAAAATGAAATTTTACTTTTGGAGTTTATTGAGTACAATTCCCTAGGTTTGCTTTGCACAGAGTGAAGCTAGCATGTGAGCAATGAGCAATGAGCAATGAGCAGGGAATAGTAACATGTGAGCAATGATCAATAACATGATATACAAATTTTCATTTTAAGAATATACTCCATAAATTTGAATAGGTTGGCTATAAATGGAATGTAAGGGGACATTTGACATTCGAAAAATAAACTCTATTACTGTGAGATGCATGCTCTACATCTTGTCAAGGGGTGTATTACCATGTAATCAACCTGATATTTGTAGATCTAGAAATAAGCCTTAATATATTATTGTAGCTTTGAATGTTAGTAAATGGAACTCAAAATAGCTACAATTATCTACATATATTGAAAGCCCTTAAAATTTCTATATCAACAATGTACTGACATCGCATGCTCATTATATATTATGGACAATAGTTTGGATTGACATATGGTGCTATGTTAGATAAACTCAGAGGCATCCATTAGACAAAAGTCATCCATTAGTGCTCAACAATAGTTGCAACCCTATATGATTTGGGTATGATGTGCCTGACCTTGTTGTAGTTCAAAGTTACAGTTGCATATATGAAGGTGTTTGCCATCATGTAGTCAACCTTGCATGTAGATATATGGATACATGATACACATATGTTTGTAGATAACCCATTGGCATTTCTTCCCCACTGTGGCATACGATGTAAGTGTTCTACTCTCCCATTTTCTCATGTACTTTGCAGCATGTGCACTTGGATTATGTTGAAAAATCTGCAAAAATTTGAAATTAGCCATCTTGGTGCCAATATGGCTAATATCCACATTTGGATACCTCTAAGTTTATCTCATGACTTGGTTAATTTTTTTCTCAAATGGTTTACAAATGGCCCTCACAACCCTTTTTAGTTTTTTTTACACCGATTTTGAAAACTCTCAATTAGTGATGGTGGTACTAACTCAAGTCACACACACAATCTCAAAGTTAATGAGGGCTAAAGTTGCTACTGAGTGACACCAAATTCATGAAGACGATACATTCCATGCCCATTTACCATAGATACCAAGAAAATTAATGTGTGCCACATGTTTGTCAATTAAAAGTGCCAAGTGCTTATACTTTTAGTGATTAGTGCCAAGTGTCAATACTTTCATGCCAAAGTGCCAATACTTTCAGCCAAGTGCCAGTACTTTCATGCCAAGTGCCGGTACTTTCATGCCAAGTGCCGGTACTTTCATGCCAAGTGGTTGGTTCTTTCATGCCAAGTGCCGGTACTTTAAGTGAATAATGCCAAGTGTTGAGATGAATAATGCTTCCTAGATCTTTTGATGGCACTAATTCATAGCCTAAAACACAATATTCAAAATTTTGAGAGAGTGGGATCCTCTCAAAATAATATTGTCCATTTGTCAACCTAAAAGTCATGTTAGGTTGATAAATACTAGATTATACTTCAGATGTGTAGTTTCCATTAAAACGAGAGTATGTTGAGCTAGGGAATCGACTCATTTAGGTTGAGTCGACCTAAATGAGAAAATATGTTAGTCAATTTAGGTTGAGTCAACCTAAATGAGAAAATATGTTAGTCAATTTAGGTTGAGTCGACCTAAATGAGGAAATATGTTAGTCAATTTAGGTTGAGTCGACCTAAATGAGGAAATATGCTAGTCAATTTAGGTTGAGTCAACCTAAATGAGGACAATATGTTAGTCAATTTAGGTTGAGTCGACCTAAATGAGGACAATATGTTAATCAATTTAGGTTGAGTCGACCTAAATGGTCAATTTTAGGCAGCACATCACTTTGCAATTTACGGCGGGAAATCAAATGTTAATTTTTTTCTTGAACTCTACAACTCTCTGCTGGTTTTCACTTCATTCTTGGATTAATAGTTCGCTTTATGTACTCTCAATTCATTGGAAAACTCTCAAAATTTTGAATATCGTGTTCTAAAGGAATTAGTATCACCTTCACTAATTTCCCACCCTCACTAATTTTTTCACACTCACTAATTGATATATCTAGTGTAGTGGCTTGCAAAGTGACCTTGAAAAATCTCGAAACATTTGAAATTTGTGTGCTTAGTGCCAAGGATACAAATATCAACATTTGGGTAACCTTGAAGATAGCTTGAACTGTCTTTTGTTTTTCTCAAATACTTTGTAAATGGTGTTGTCAAAACTACCATATGTGCTCCTATGGCAAGGAGTTGTGTTGTACTAAGTAATTAGCCAAAGGTAGAAATTGGTTGTTTTTGAGGTGGCAACCACAATTATCGGCAAAGGAGAAGATTTATGAAGGATAAATATAAAAGCGGTGTTTGTAACCCTTAAGGTCACCGCACAAGAAGTGTTGGTTAGGATAGTGAACTGAGGGTTTCTTAGGCCATAAATCCTTGTACATACTTAGAAAGTGTAAAAGTGGGTGAGCAATGCAAGGGAGTGGTGAAGTTGTTTAATGTACGACCTTGCTAATGAATGCAATAGTGTTGGTCCTTGGAATATTAGTATTTGGGTTGGAAAGGATTCCTAACTTGTTTGTGGTTGTAGTACGGCTTGTCATTGTGTAAGCAGTTACCGTAGTACCATAGCAGGTTCGTCCTAAAATAATTCTAAAAATAAAAAACGTAAAAATTAGAAAATTCTGAAGACAAAAAAACGAAAATAGAATAAATTAGTTTTTGAAATATTTTGCTATTTCTAAGCTATTTAGGGTCATTTTTACTTATTTTTTGCTAAAAAACGAAAATTGAGAAATTCAGTTTTTGAGAGGCGAACCTTATTTTTTCAAAAAAAATAAATATTCGTTCGCCAGGTGGCGAACCTGCTATGGTGTTACGGTAGTTCCAAGAAGTCTTGGAAAGATGAGACTTATGTATGTCTTACCTTCATTTTCCCTAAAATCAAGAAGTATCTACCGGATTAGTGTTAGAGTTAAGAGGACTAAGTTGGTCAACACCTCAATATCACTGCCGACTAGGGATCCACTCTCTATAGTATAGTTCCCAGAGGGCGCACTCCATTGTCAAGTTGAACACCACGTGCGAACAAAAAATAAATATAAATAAATAAAATCTAAGTTGCATCACCAAAATAGGTCAAAATTTTATCAATTTTTTTCATGAGTAGATATACATGGTATCTATTACATAGTAAGAAAAGGTAACCAAATTTGATGGTCTTTTTTTAAAAATAAAACATACCGTTTCTAACTAGAATGACACAGAATTGAACTAAAACAATTACTACAAAAAATGAAGATGACTGAAAATTTCAAAAAATATATACAAAAGATATTATCAATGGTTATGTATATGTCAAAAAATATCATAATTTTTAAAATTATCTATGGCATATAATATAGGGGTAGCAAACTTTGTTCGCATGTGTGAGGGACAATCGTATGGAGTGCACCCCCCGGGGGAATCTTGGTCATTAAGACTAAGTTAGGAAGGTAGAAGTAAATATGGTGGATCAATAAGGGCAAGAGGTGCATAATCACAGGTTGGAGGGTTATAACAAATGTTGGACCAGTATGTAGGTGAATGCATGGTATCAATAATCAGCATTGATAATGATAGCAAAGAACCTACCTATGGGTATCAAAACTGTAATACCAATTAAATATTGATATTTGGTGGGTATTTCAAGGTGAGAGAGTCTTTGTATATCCAAGTTATTATTTGGGTCAATACCATCCTAAACCATATTGATACTAGTATGATTTTACCTAGATGTGAAGGCCTTGCATGATATATATGCCCGAATGGTATCGGAGAAAAAATATCGTCAAAATACCCATACTCTACCATTATCAAAAAAATGTGACATCCTCGTTATAGATACCCAAATGGTATCTAATAAAAATGATATTAGACCAACATTGGTTATAATGTTGCCAGTATGAGAGGGAGTAAATCAAAAGCCATATCATATAACTAGCACAAAGATATGCTTGTAAGTAGGTCAAATTACAAGGTAGTACATCTAAGAGTTTTGACCAATATCAGGGGGTGGGCAATACTGGTACAACCTTCAAGAATAGTATCACTAGTAACATGGTAGTCCAAACAAAACATGTGTTCAAAAGAGATTCGATTGTGTATTCATGGTTTGTTAACCTTTGTAAGCCCAATAGTTGACATGATAGGGAGGGGGGGAGACATTTATGATCATTTAGTAAGAGAGATAATATTTGCTTTGATAAAAAAATAAGATGTTCATTCTAGCTTTGAGAATTATGAGGAAAAGAGCTACGGGCATGCTTTACATTTGTGAATCATCTCCCAATAATTCCGTGTACAATATATTATAAGAAAGAGGGTGTAGAGCTAAGTGTGTCCGCTTAAGACTCACTTCCCTTATGATGGCATGGTATCATATACTTATACAAAATAATATGTCGTCTATGCAAAAGAGCTATCTAAAGTGAGATGGACATGGCACTTAGTTGAAATGAACTAAGGGTCGCTTTACACCTAGAGGCCGGGCCAATTCAATAAATCTAGCAAATTTCAGCCATAAGAGAGGAGAGGATGAAGTCACGATGAACCATAAGAGCCATTCGGACTTCCACATAATCCAACGGAACTAGTTCACTGAAAAAAACATATTATTATTATTATTATTATTATTATTATGAAATCTAAATTTGGCCCCGAGGCCAAGAATTGGCCCTCCATTTTGGGTGCACCCAATTCAACGAGCTCGGGCCATGTCAGTCCATGCATTTTTTGTTAAAAAAATTCATACCACCAAATCAGCCCGGCCTCTAGGTGTAAAGGGGTTGGGGCTGATTTCAGCCTTTTGGCCAATCGCAAGCGAGGATTTCAAGCCTCTTACACAACGAATTGACCCGGCCTCTAGGTGTAAAGCGGCCCTAAGTACTAGATAATGACCATTGGGTGAACCCCGCTAAGCAGCAGGTAACCGCGAGCAGGGGTCCACCCCATTGTCTAACCTAATTTCCAATGGGAAAAGATTATGCACATCATTTTTTTTAAAAGAACAAAATAAATAATGTTTTGAACCATATGACATTTTAATTTTGTGTGTGTAAGGTGAATATGTTTGAACGTGTGCTTTTCCCTAAGGAAACAGTTGTGGAGGTGTTCACTAGGTGGAAAGGTTGGCATTGCAACCACAAAGATCACCATTTTGCGAGAAAAATATTTTAAATCATTGAAAACAAAACAAAAAGAGGGTGCGGTTGGTCGCTTGAGTCTGCGGTTGTCCATCAAGCCCATGAGAATATTGAGATTGTCAATGACCAAAGCCGGTCTTTGTGGCTAAAATTAGGGTGTCGGAAAGTAGAGACCCAAAACTTTGAAGCATCTTTCGGTCTTGAAAGCTATAATTGGCATTTTCATACGCATGATTATCAGGTTGGCCTATGTAGGCTCACTTTGTTCACAACAAAGAATAATAATAAAAAGGAGGAATATAGAAGCTAGAAAAGAAGTGTCTAAACGACAAGCCTAGATTATGATCCGTGTAATGTTCCATGCAATTCTAGCATATTCATAAGGGTAAAACCAATGGAAAAATCCCATGTTGTACGGGTCACCCTACAGTCCCAAAACTTATGTACGATGGTTACCGGAGTGCCAATCATGCATATATGACGTTTGTCATCAACATCAGTGATGAACTTGGCTCTCCACGATAGGACGGATACTCGGGGAGATCACTCCATTGTAGAGTTGAAAAACCACGTGCGATCATTTTAGATGTAAAAAATGTAAAAAATGTAAAAATCATCACCAAAATGGGTCACAATTTTATCAATTTTTTTTCATGAGTAGATATAAATGGTACATGTTACATAGTAAAAAATGGTGACTAAATTTGATGATTTGTTTTTTTAATAAAACATACCGTTTCTAACTAGAATGACGCAGAATTGAACTAAAAAAATTGCTACAATTAATGAATATGACTAAAAATTTCAAAAAAATATACAAAAGATACCATCAATGGTTGTGTATATGTAGAAAAAATATCGTAAAATTTAAAATTATTTATGACATGTAATATAGGGGTAGCAAACTTTGTTCGTACGTGGTGTTCAACTCTACAATGGAGTGATCTCCCCGAGGACGGATAAGGCAGCCGTTTACGACAACGTGATCAACATTTATGACAGTACATGGGGAGGAAAGGAACTTCTCTACCACAAAAATGACACTAGAACCATGCATTGAACACTAGAGCGGCTAATGTGGGCTTAGTCAATCATGTCACAAGTTATTTCGGTTCCATCAGGTGCACCCAAAAAAACTCGCCTAATTATCCTTTTTGGATCTCCGGTGCCTATGTATGATTACTTGGCATTGAAATCAAATTGTCTCAATTGTCTCAAAAAGAAAAAGAAAAAGAAGTAGCCTAGATTATCATTAAATTGTGAGAAGTTGCATATATACAAGAGATGTTGTTTTGGAGTGTCCATAGAGGATGTTATGGTCCTTCAACATGGCCCATTTTGCACTAAGCTTGAGGGCCTGTGACCAAGCAAAATTGGGAATTTGTATTACCCTTGGAACAATCTCTGGATGAGTTTCAAGGACCCTTAGAATTTCAAGATCATGGCCCTTGGTCCGTGTGTACAGGTGACTCTAAGTATGAAACTACAGTCTAACCTTGATAATGTCACACCATCCGTTTCACCAAAAAGTGTGATATAATCAAGGTGTGACATATTTGATAATGTCACATTTGGAAGATTTATGCATAATGTGATATTATCAAAGAAATAGGTAGAAAAACAAATAGAAATTACAATGTTCAAAAGAAAATAACAAAGATGAGAATTCAATGTTTTTAAATATAAAATCAAATTCAAAAGCTTGAATAACAAAGATAGCACATCATAATGTGTCATTGAGATCAGGTAAAGACCTCTCACTAGAGACAAAGAAGCTCCTAATGTCACATTGTTTTGTTGACATTGATGTTAAATGTGCAACACCAATTCTAATGAGCTTGTCATGGATTTTTTTTCCATTCCTAACAACTCCATAGTGTTGAAAATTTGAGAACCTTGACTAGCCATAAAATTCAAAACATCTTTAACAAATTTTTGTGCATCACTTAACTTCACTACCTTAGACTCAACATCATTGCTATCATCAATCAATGGGTCTACTTCTACGGGATCCAGGCGGAAAGGCGGGCGGAGATGCCGACGTCATCCATAGAATTTGTTGTCCATCCGGCCTTTTCCATCCATATTACTTGTTATTATCACACTTACACTACAGATTTTGGGGGGAAAAATAGTGACATTATCAAGGGTGATAGGGATAATAATGAGGGGTTTTTACACTAGAAAATTTGTTTTCGAAGTTTTGGGTGACAATATCAAGGTGTTCTATAAACAAGGGTGACATTATCGAGGTTAGAGTGTACTTCTAAACGACTGGCACATGAGGGCTTCATACTTGAAATGGTCACTTGTGGATAACTAATGATTTGCCTTTTATTGTTTTAGGGTTAAGGTGACCATCTTAGTGAGTCTCAAGTTGGTCACCCTAAGTTAGAAGAAGCTCATTCAATGGTGACCAACTTGAAATGGTCATTGCCATCCAAAAAACAAGAAGATACAAACATCAAATAATTGTTGGTCATTATTTTGGGTTGGACACCTTCCTCCCACAGCTAGTCATGTAGTTGTTAATAATGATAAGGGTAGTTGTTATGATTATAGCTTATTTTAACTAGTTCCATTTTGTTTGTAATTATTACGTGGCATTTATCGGAGAGGGTTGTAGGAGGCAATCATATGAAGATAACTCCAATGTTGCCACTGGTGTGAATTATAGTGTTGCTTCATTTTCAAGTTGGTCTAAGTCTATTTGTAATCCCGAAACGGACTTTACGAGATTAGAAGGTCCATGATGACTACTGCCTCATTTTGAAGGTGAATACCTTGAATGGGCAGGGACAAGCCAATTGGGCAAGCCCCTAATTTCTCACATGGTTGGTTGAAAGTATCTGGTTCATCCAATACCCTTACTATGATTGGGTGGACCATAGGTGGTAGGGTGCACCATAAATAAGTTGCTAGGAGTTTCAACCATTTCAGTATTATTTTGGCATTAGGCGGCTTAACATTGGAGTGCCCATGGGCTTTGGGCTTAGGCCTTGGGTTTAAGCCACCCTTCCCTTATGAATACACTACAATACAAGCTATAAAATGGTTTACTCTATGCCTTGCACCACACCAGTGGGAGGGACAATCCCTCTCATTTCAAGCCTAGGGGATGTAAATGCTAACGCGCTTCCCTATGCGTGGGCAAGGCATGTCAAGCTATGAGGAAAAAATCTTGCATGTGAGGATACCTCTCATCCATTGAACATAGAAACTCTCACAACCTAACATGCCTTGCCCACACTTTGTGAAATGCACATTCTCAAGGGCTTATGATGTCAGGGGAAATCAATCCATTCTTCAACTACAATTACACCTTGTTCATAAAATGCAAAGAAGAGTTGCAGTACGTGGTTAAGGAAGGGCATGAATTACAACCAAAACCACTCATGTGTATTGTGTTCCAAACACATACCTGACCTTATTGTTTGTAAGCACACAATAGTCTCCTAAGCTCAAGCTACTTTTGGACCTTAAAACATCAGCAAGTAAGTTCTATGGTGCATTAAGTAAGAGAAAGCTAAAAGCAACTAATCATACGCAGCATTGAGTATAAAATAACATCATTTTGGCCAATCATAGTGGAAGTGTAAGAAGCATGTTTGAATAATTAAAGAAGATCACCAACTTCAGCCAATAGCAATGATTAATCTAGGACCTACCCACTCAACGAGGCTTTGTAAGATGTGTTCCACAAAAGGTGAATAATGCCCTCATTTAATAGAAGTTGCTCACCAGTTACAAGAGCCATTTTGTGACCATTTTCACCTAACAATCCAACATCAATGGACCTCCCCCTCCCCCTAGTGAACAATAAAAGGCTTATATCCTAAAACAATTTTTGTAGAACTTTGTAGGTTGCATGTGGTTTTGTTTCTTTATAAAATAAACATAAATTGTGCAAACTTTTCACAGTTTTGCATATTGATATGATAGTTTTGATCGTTTTGAGCTCTATAACTTAAGTGAAATTGCTCAGATAAGAGGTTTTCTCAAGGAAATAAATAGGTAAATAACCAACGCCGGGCAATCCGACGTGAATTTGAGCCCGTTGGCCCTACCATGCTCAATAATCCTCTTGGTGCAGGGTTGGATTTACTGCCTACCTTGCAGTGGGTGGGCTCTGGGCTTCCTACCTACCTAGCTAGTTTTTTCCGTTAAGTAGAGAGAAGATTTCACATTGGGAATCGTATTGCCAACCACTCCATTTGGAAACGGGTACCTCTCCACTATCACCCAGTAGTTTGGGGTCATCTTGGACCATTTTCTCAAGGATGTTATGTGGGCCTAGTTTGGTGTGCTTCTAGTTTTCTTTTGTGAAGAATGATGGCAGCGAGGCATTGGATGGTTGTCATGTGTTAGGTGGGTTTGAAATGAGATGAATATTAAATATAGGGGGTTATGACTATTAATACAAGGATTATGTAATCAGGAATGAAATAAGGAGTTTAGGTGACAACTTATGATGAACCACCACATGTAGGAGGCCTCTCTCTATGTCTCTTTAGTATCAAAAAAATGTTTTAATAATCTTAATCACATGTTAAAAACCATAATCAGTCTAGTTGTGTGTAAAAGCGGCCTTAAGATTTCAATGGAGTTGGCCTCCTACTACGGTATATGGCCCAGTCGTGGGCACTTCCAACTCTACGAAACAATTTTGATAATTTGGCATGACTCGGTCATTCACATCCACTTAACAATTGTAAATCACAAAGATTGTCGTTTCAAGATTCATATTAAAAATATCGATGTAAAGTTGGTAAAAAGTCAAAGTAAAGATTACCTTTCTGTTTAGGTGATCACATAAGGTAGAGGGTGCTAATCTCGGTCCCACATCAAAAGCACGCGCTATGCATGTTTCCTAGACTTTGAACTAGAGGACACCTAGAACCGTCCTTATGTCTACGGCACATAGCGGGGGTGGATGTGGGAGAAAGTGGGGTTGGTTTTGAGTGCCCGTCGGTACATAGCTAGGGGTGGGTTATTTATATATATTTCATTTGGAATCCCATAAAAAGAATGATAAGGCCTCCCTTTTTGTATTTATTTTAGTGAGTGGAGCCAAAGGGATGATTGTGTGAATTATTGAGCCCAAAATGGTGTCTATGTTTTGAAAGCTCACACTAATCTCATCGTATCACATGTATGTTGTTTCTTGTTCTTCACTACAAGCATTGCTACAAAGGCCACTTCTTGCAATGGGAGTTGGCTACAAAGGCCGCTTCTTGCATTGTGATATGACCGCAAAGGTTGCTTCTTGCGGTAGTGGGGGCTTGATTGAAGGCAAAAAACTCCCCTAGCATATATTTAATAGCAGTCAATGGCATCATGTGAGTTTATCCATGGCCCTAGAACCCACATATGGCTAGCGTAATTACTCAAGCTAGGGGGCTCCTACGGGTGTAGGTAAGTGTAGTTCTAGGCAACATCTAGGGCCAGAAAGGGCACCAAAAAGATGAACACAAGGAGGGGTCTACGAATGCCATTAGGAGCCTATTGTATGTCACTTTCATATATTCATATTATATTCATATCTCATCCAAAGAAAATAATTTTTGGATTAGCCTTTACTATTTCGAATCGCAAACCTAAACTTATGATTATATTCACCATATCAGTGTCACGAATAGTGTGACCAACTCAAAGTGTTGGTTTAAGCCACCTTTACCTTATATACCACATGAATATGGGTTTCCGATTAAGGAGAGTGACCAAATAAAGCCTGCAAGCTTTAGGGCCACTTCACACACGGGACTGAGGGCTTGTGACCATTGCACTTCAAGCACTCTCCTTGGTGGAAAAGGAGGAGCCGGTCGGAGTTCGCTTCACACTATGCTTGAGGGACCAACGGAGTAAGTGAATGCAAGATGGATGTAAAGTTTACATGGATTCCTACATGGCATCAAATGGATCATGTTTCATGGTCACTTGCATTATTTTCAAAAACCACCTCTTGGAGGTAGGCCTAACACAAAACCGGGAGACCATGGCATTCCAGAATCTCACAACCGTTGGTTTATTCTATTTTATCATATATGAGGATTCTGCATGAATAAAAATTCATTGAAATGGTATTTGATTGAGGGCTAGACACATATGACTTCACTTCACACTACACTTAATGGCCCATGACCACACTACATGACTTTTGAAGTGTCTTGGGATGGCCTTTGGACACCTCATTTGGGCTCTCACAATTTCATGGTCACGGGCTCTTGGCTTGAGTGTGAGGTGGACCTTAGGGCCGCTTCACACCATGGCCAAAGGTTGAGAGCCATCAATTTCCATCAATCAGATTGCAAGAAACCAAGAATTCAGCCTCTCGACCCTTCACACTAGAGGCCAAAGTCCAAAGGCCGTCCCTCTCCAAAATGCCTACATGGCAATACTTTTTGACCAAGGCGGCGGACTCTCGAAGGAAGTTTGGGTCGGGCAGGAATGGAAACCCAAACTATGATCAAGAGGTCACCGATTTTTTTCATAAAAATATCAAAAACTACCAAGATCTTGGCCATTAGATTGGAGGGTTGTTTTGGGCAGGGAATAAAGTGGGATGCTTGCCGGACAAATGGTATAGGTTTGGACTTTGGAGGCTTCACATTGTGGCTGTCCAAGTCGAGAGGCCGTGGGAGTTCATGACCAAAGGTTTGGACTTTAGGCTTGGCCTTTGGAGGTTTCACACTATGGCCATCCAAGTCGAGAGGCTGTGGGAATTCATGGCCAAAGGTTTGGACTTTGGCCTTGGCCTTTGGAGGCTTCACACTATGGCCGTCCAAGTCGACAGGTTGTGGGAATTCATGGCCAAAAAGTTTGGACTTTGGGCTTGACCTTTGGAGGCTTTACACTATGCCCGGCCGAAGCCTCCAATTCCTATATTTTATTGACTATTTGCAGCCCATTTCTTTGGACTCTCAACAAAGTTTGGCCATTCATTCAATCCCACGGCCTCTCGACTTGGACGGCCATCGTGTGAAGCGGACCTTAGTACCCACTTAAGTTTACGTTTGTTTGTGAGCCACACGGCACTTGTGGGTTCAATTTTGAGAAGTGCAAGGACAAGCTCCATGAGGCACACCTGATGAAACATTCGCGCAGGCTGGCAACTTACAACGAAATGTGAAGGGGACACATGTCGACAGCCAAATAGAAAAAGGGGCTCCTCTTGTCTTTTAGCGCCGACATAAGAGGCCAACGGAAACTTGCTTATTATGTAAGTATGGTCAGAAATTATTAGTCGAACGTGGCCGCTACCTTTCAGATTCCTTGCCATTTCCGGTTCACCTCAATCACAAACTCTTCTTTTTTTTTGGCACAAATTGAGAAAATCAATTGCAAAGGAATCCAAATTACAACCAACCTGAGCGAGCCAACACAACCCAAGTGGAAATCAAGAATTGGTGCTCATTTGTACCTCAATCACACAAACTCATGAAGGGCATCAAGGAGTTGTTGTTTGGTTCGTTTTTCATCATGTTATCCATCATAACATTCCTCAGCAACAAGGGTCGGTCATAACATAATCCGGATACAATTTCCCTTTTATGTTGGGCTTCCCTTGTATAATGAACAATACTGAATCTGGGTATTGTCATTTTTCCATACTAAACTCATAGGGCGGGAGTTGTCGGGTTTGTTGAACCGTTGGTTATCTTCGGGCATAGCCTTCGGTTGCATGGTAACTCATCGAGGGTAGCCGGTGCGGGTGTCCCACTTGGGCGGCATATCACCCTAGCATATCATCATCATGAATATGTGGTCATATAGCTCGAGAATCACGTTGGATATAGGCATGCAAATCTTATATAGGTGAGCCAGTAGGGCCAACGGGTTCAAATTCACGTCGGATTGCCCGACGTTGGTTTTTATTTATTATTTATAAGTGAGTCATTCCCATTGTTTGCGCCTACCCCCTCCTCCTTTGGAAAGGGTGCATAGGGGTTAGATTACACAATGTTATGATCTTCTCCTAATCAAATTTATGTTAGGAAATTTCTTTTGCATTAGAAAATCTACGACGAAGCATTGAAGTGAAAATTGAATTAAATGTTGGACCTTCCTTGGATTTGATATGATTGGTATAAGTGCATGTGTGCTTAACATTTAAGTGCTGATGAGGAGGTTTGGTCTCTCTTAATGTGTGATGAATTCCGGAAAATTTAGTTGTCTAGAAAATCCTCTATGAATCCAAATGTCATTTTTATGTCTTTAAAAAAACTCAGAGAGAGTTGGGCATTTCTTGAGCAAATCTATGCTTACTTTCAAGCTTAGTTTCATTCTTAGTACATCCTCGTGTTCAGAGGCCATTCCATTCTCCTACATATTTGTGTAGCCTTCAAAACCCGGGAGGGTGGGTGGGACCATCCCTCTAGGAAAATCTCTGCCTAACTAACTCCATTCATTTGGCATTTCCCATATAGGTTTGCCTCCCCAAAGTAAAAAATTATAACCTCGATCAAAAAACTAATGGGGTTTTACCCTCTTCACACTTAGGTAAAAATTTGTGCTACATATCCAAAGTTTACATTGTTAAGTTCAAAATTGTGTACAAGACATACTCTAAAAGAGACTCCAAAATCTACCTCAAATCAAAATGCTTTGTATTCCAAATTATCTTTGTAGAATATCTAAGCAACATACATACACTATTTTTGAAGAAAGATGAGATACAAAACTCAAGAGTGCTGCCAATTTTGTGAAGGGTTTGCCTCACATGCGCCCATGTCACCAACCAAATCCATGGAGAGGGTTGGTAATGTACACGAGGTAAATAACATCATAACACAATTGTTATCTATGTAACACAATCATGTACAACATAATCATACATTGTATCACTGAATACACATACTACCATTGAGTACTCTACTTGTTCTTTAGCCATTTGAACCTCGTGAGACTCAACTTTGTGGTAGGTTACAAACTCCTTCCACCTTTACTAGTCCTCACTACTTATCCTAATCTCAAGGGTTACTGAGGGTAAACAATCGATGTTGCTTAACCTTTGAGAGAGGGCTCTCATGGTTTCCCCTTTACTTATTATAGGATTAGGTAAGTACCCTTGACCATAGATTCATAGAACTGGATCTACAATGAACGTTTGTTAGGTGGATTTAACCTAACCCTAAAGTATTTTTTCTGTTCGGGTTATTTTCTGTTATTGGGTGGATTCGTTTATGCTAGAGAGAGAGAGAGAGAGAGAGAGAGAGAGAGAGAGAGATCCTATGGTTGGTGTGAATGAGAGACGCTTCACCCTTGACCAAAGTTGCAAGCTTAAATATATACATGAGGCGGGTTTACGACTAGTTGACAAGGCCTACTGCATGCTATTGGAGGTGGTCTCTTTTTGGAAAAAGGTGAGGGCGAAGTGCCCTCTGGTATCATGTAGGCATACTTGGGGTGTGGGGTTGGTGGGGATGGATTTATGATGGGGATTGTCACCTCAAGGTTGCGTAGGATGGTTGGTGGGTGCCTAAGTTTGCGAGACGTGAAGGTCTAGGTTTGAGCTCAAGTGACTTTTAAATGGGTCAATGTGTGTGAGGGGTTCACCATCCTTGGGTTAACACCACCCCCCCCCCCTAAATATAAAAAATAAAGTACAAATTGTGCATGGTGTTAAGCATTAATTCAAATGAGTTTATTTATAATAATAAAAACACGCTCTATGAGTATTTAGTTTGGGAAATGTAGCTACCCGTTTGTGAACCGGACATAAATGCCTGAATAGGGTCACAAACAAAGTTACCACATCACAATTCTAAAGTGAGACAACTGATAACCGAATCGAACGACGAGCCTCAGTTAAATCACACGAGGGTTTGGAAACTCAAGACCTGACAACTTGAAGGGACCTTTAATTTGGTTTCTTATAGTTTCAGGGTCTCCTTGGCTGCGACGCTAACGAGTGAACAGAGAACCAGTTGAGCTGTTAACAAGTAAGGTTAAGTCAATGTCCAAACTTACAGCTGCAGCTTCAGCCTTGTGTCCAGTGTTTCGTGTTTAGAAATGTTATGGCAAATATATATGCATATATAAGTAAAGAGCACGTCCCAACAGAGTGAGGAGGTGAGGTGACATACTGTGAGTTAATACATGTTATGACTCACGAGCGGTGCAAGTGTAGATTGTACGCAAGTAGACTTAGTTGTCAGGCTCCCTCCGTCCCTGTGATATGTTCCCAGCCACACACGATCTCCTTTGAGAACACCGCAACATTGACGCCAATTCATGTATGTGGTGTTGTTGGAATGGTATCGTCTTTTTCTTTTCATACCATTCGGGTATCTATAATGAGGATTTCATACTTTTCAACAAGTATGGGTATGGGTATTTGATGGTGTTTTTGGGCCGGGGATTCGTGGCACTCAAGTAAAATCATCCATGCGGATGAAAAAATGCAAGAATCATCTAAATTACTATTTTTAGGCAATTCGATTCCGGAAATAGAGTCAAAGGCCCCGAATTAGTCTAGTGATGTCACATTCGAATGAATCGGCCCTCAACCCCATAGGGGGGCTTTTTTTTTATTGGAGCCACTTCATGCACGATATCTTGGATGGATGTTCCTTAGTGAGTGCCACGAATCCCCAGCCGTGTTTTTGTTTCTAGTACCATTCATATCTATATGGTATCCAAGAACTTTCATACCTAGGTAAAATCACCCTGGTATCAATATGGTTTAGAATGGTATTAACCCAATCAATAACTTGGGTATACAAAGATTCTCTCACCTTGACATACCCACCACACATGATCTCCATTGAGAACACCGCAACCATGACGCCAATTCAGGTATGTGGCAATGTTGGACCGGTATCGTCCTTTTAAAAAAAAACTACCACTTGGATATCTATAATGAGGATTTCATACTTTTCGACAAGTATGGGTCTGGGTATTTGATGGTGTTTTTGTTTATGGTACCATCCGGGTCTATATGCTATGCAAGAACTTCCATACCTAGGTAAAATCACTCTAGTTCCAGTATGGTTTAGATTGGTATTGACCCAAACCATAACTCAGGTATACAAAGATTCTCTCACCTTGACATACCCACCACGCATGATCTCCATTGAGAACATTGTGACCATGAAGTCAATTCAAGTATGTGGCAGTGTTGGACTAGTATCATCTTTTTTTGATGCCATTTGGGTATCTATAATGAGGGTTTCGTACTTTTCGACAAGTATGGATATGGGTATTTGATGGTATTTTTGTTTCTGGTACCATCCGGATCTATATGGTATGCAAGAACTTTCATACCTAGGCAAAATCACCCTAGTATCAATATGGTTTAGAATGGTGTATACCCAAACAATAACTCGGGTATACAAAGATTCTCTCACCTTGACATACCCACCACGCATGATCTCCATTGAGAACACTGTATCCATGATGTCAATTCAAGTATGTGGCAATGTTGGATTGGTATCTTCTTCTTCTTTATACCATTTGGGTATCTATAATGAGGTTTTCATACTTTTCGACAAGTATGGGTGTGGGTATTTGATGACAAGTAAGGTAAGTGACCTTAAATGTGACACCCCAAGGGTATTTGTGATGTTTTGTTTTGGTTTGGTTTTTTTGGTAGATTTTGATTTCCTCACTACTTTTGAAGAAAATGTGTGAAATTTGAACTAGATTAGCAAATGGGTTAAAAACATGCCCATCAAAATTATTTGTCCTATTCTTCTTTTGTGACTCCTATAAATCATCAAAGTGCACTATAACATTGGGTCTTTTGGTGTCATGATTAGGGGGGTCCCATTAATATTGGATTATTAGGAGAAAACCACCTCAAAATCAACCCTAAATGTGTAAGAGTGATTTTATTGGTCACCTTTTGTGGAACACTTCTTACACTGCATCGTTAAGCAGGTAGATCCTAGATTAGCAAATGCAGTTGCCCAAATTTTATGCTATTCTAAATTTGTTCTTACATCCTTCTTACATTGCCACTATGAATGGCCAAAGTTTTGTACTTAATGCCGCATATAATTAGTGGCTTTTGTCCTTTGGCTTAATTAACCTTTAAAGCACCATAAGGCCATATTTGACTTTTTCAACATTTTTAATTATGCTCGCGTATTTTTTCCTAAATGCACATAGTTGTTTGTAAATACTAAAAATTAGGGAGTTAGTCTTGCTAGGGTTTACCTTTTGACAAAAAAAATCCACTTGATGGTAATTTGCACCTATCAAAAACATAGTGACATCTAGGTTTTTGGGACATGATTTTGAACATTTTGGAAGCGTTTTGGCATCAAGACAAGTATTTGTGGATAGGTCCAATTAGGACTAAAATAGACTCAAAAACTTGGAAAAAATCTACTACTTGTCTTTAAATGTAGGCATCTTCTTATTTACCATTTGGATTTGAAAACTCGCCCATATTCTATATGTGCACAAAGGGGCAGTGTCAACATGTGAGTGGTGAGTGGCGAGTAGTGAGGGGTAACTGGTGAGTAGTGAGGTTGGCAAAATATTTGGAAATACATCCACTAGTATCCTATAACCATGGTATTTTGATATAAATGGTAACATAATCTTTATAATAGTACGAGTGGGAAGTTCACACAAAGTGTAATCAACCTAATGAATGCCTTACTTTACTCTTAAAATCAACAATTGCAAATTGGGCATGAGAGTTTGAAGATGATTTTTAGCATTGTTGTTAGATTCAACATTCAATTTCTTTTTCTAAAAATGAAACCACATTCCAAGTATCGAGCGTGTTCTATAATATATGTCTAGAATTTATATAGGTTTAAAGAAATGAATTGACGGAGGCATTGCGGAAAATTTCAAAAACTGAAGTTTTTGGGCATAGATGAAAGTACAAGAGGAAAATACTCACATGTATCAATGTCCATAAAGTAATGAGCACATTCAATGTAGTGGATGTGGAACTATGCATAGAAGCTCCGTAACTACCCCTATTGTCTTCCATTTTCTTCTCATCTTTGTCACTAACATTTTCAATACATTCCTTTGCCTCGACATATATGAAAGGGTTCACGTCGGAGTAAAAGCAAACTCCGATGTTACTTTTATTTTATTTTATTATATGAAAGGGAAGATGCAACAATCATAACCCGACAACCTACTACAATGTGATCATCATCGCCATTGAGCCACCACTATGATGTGAGGATAGAGTATTGTATGATGGTGCCAAGATGACATCAAATACGGGCAGAGTCTCTCTCGAATGTGATGAAGTAGCACTACTACATCAACAAGCATGTATAAATGCACGTGCAATCCACATAGACTTAGATAGTATATCCAGTGTCGAAATCCATAATTAAATTTAAAAAATCACATGTAGATGCATAATCATCAATAAATGATCCCAATTTAGTCAACACCTCTATAAAAAATTGCAAAGACTTTGTATAGTTTTTCCTTATCCACCTCACCATGACACATTTACTTTCATAATTTGCATTTATGCAGTAGTGCGATTGAAAAAGGTTGGTAACTCTAATGGAATTCTCTATGTTACCCATGTTAGCTACCCCTTCTAGTCAACACTACCCTACTACCCAGATTTTATTGTGCCCCTTCTTAAATTCACGCATAACTACACATTACTCAAATATAGGTGTTCGTTCAAGATGGGTAACCGAATTAGGGCCACTTATCTTACATACCAAATTCTAGTCAACCTGGAATACATGGCAATTGCATTCTTGCACACACACATGCATATGATGCAATACAACGATTTCCATACACTACACATCAAATGGATGTCATGGTACAATAAATGTTTGATGCAGTGTGGCCCACACCATTCATCACCGATCCACATTAAATTATTTGGCCATCATTGGGTGAGAACTAGAAAGGGTTTCACACACTACTTCTTGTTGCATGACAAGTCACGAAGACCGCTCCAATCACATGACACACCAATATTAATGCCACACTAATCAAATGTTTAGTGTTACTATCACGGGGTGTAATGATAACATGTCTCTATTATAAGCTTGTGGTTGATTAGGTTGTCATGATTTCAATTGCACTAAATTGGGTGTTTATTCTTAGTTATGGTGTTAAACTACCTTAAGAATCTAGATATCAAGTTCTAGGATGTCACACCCTCCATCACAAACTTGCAAGTGGCGGTGTGTAATATGATTATCATGGAATACATGTATCAATCTTGTGTAATAATGTGTTTTGTAATAAATTGCTCATGGTATTTAGTATCACTTACTATTAGGAGTTATTTAGTGCTATAATTATTGATTAAGAATGTAATATTAAGTCATTTATGTTCTATAATGTCCAAACAACCTATTCAACTTATTCGTTAGTAAAAACTGAATCACGAGTAAGAAGTTATTGCATCACATCATTCTAAATAGTAAGTGACACTAAAGACCATAAATGGTGTAGTCCAAATGTGGCACACAATAAATAAGAACAACAAAATTGTGTAGTTATTACCACATGAAATGAATTTTATATTTCCTTGTCAATTTTTTTTTCTTTGGTAATAATTTAGCCTCCAAAATTTTGGGATATCCTCTACGTAGTTTGGATGAATCTTAATTTGCAACAACCACACTATTTGTGGTAAATACCGTGGGCATACTCCGAGTGTGACATACCCTTTGATGCACTATAATATGGTGCACAATATACATCATCATGCAACAAATAGCAAGAAATACTTTGAAATTTTGTTTTTGCATCAATGTCTCCACAAACTTGTCCTACGGTCTACTCAAGCGAATTCAATAGAAGTTCTAATATTTTGTTAAACATTGAGATTAATGGAAAATCTACTTCTAAACCAATAACATTTAATAATATTTTGGGGAAATGGCTATTTTAAATATTGACATAATATTATTTTGGATATATATATACATATATATATATACATATATATATATACATATATATATATACATATATATATATACATATATATATATATATACATATATATATACATATATACATATACATATACATATACATATATATATATATATACATATACATATATATATACATATATATATATATATAACTTAAAATTTAAACTCGTCTAGATAGGACACATATGAACCTAATCTCACTTTGTTGTAAGTCTCTCAATGCACATTAATTTTCATGCAATATAAAACATTCTAACCTACAACGTAGCTGCGACGTTATATAAAGTGGGTAGGAATATAGCGTGCATCTATTGTATTATCCCTGGTGCTTTTTGTGTTGGTTTCCTCATTTCGTAGTGTGGCTCACGATATCTACCATAAACAATGTACTTCATAACATTATCCAGCCGAGTACGTAGGGTGCGTGGATTGGGAATAACTTAGATATTGTTCCGAAACTATATCATGATTCTTCTCTTATTAACCCTGCTATCTTAAATTCAGCCTGATAAACTCAAAAGAAACATTGTCACTGAATATTATTAAAGCATAACGGTTGATAGCAACTAAATAATATTACGTGAGTGAAAGGCTAATAAGAGAAAGAAAAAAAACTCTTTGATTGTGATTTCTATATCTTATTTGTGAGGGATTAAATTATGATGTCCCACAAACAAGGCCTTCTTCTCAAGTCAACTTCACACCAAATTTAAAATACCTCCCACAAAGTATTGCCTCCCTTTGCCATCCCCACAAAAATAGCCTCACTATTCTTTCGACGGAGTCACTCCGGATCTGTCTAAAAACCCCCGACGAGCGTGGCTCGGATGCCAGGTTCGGTGGGGGGTGGTAGGGGTGGGGTAAAACTTGCCCCTATTTTTTTAATTTGGTGGGGTCCTTACTTGATGTCATAGGGGTCTCCCTAGGGTAATTTGAGGCCGTAGGACCCAAATTTAGAAGAAGAAAAAACCAAAAAAAGTCCCCAAGGGGCCAAAACGGGGAGGGCCACAAATTGAACCCCACCGAACCTAGCATCCGAGCCACGCTCGTCGGGGGTATTTAGAGAGCTCCGAGTCACTCCTACTCTCCTCCAAGAATTCCGACACTTTCTTGGGGGACGTTGTTTGACTAGGAAGTTGTCGGAATCCTTTGGGAGACGCCATTTGCAATCATGACTCGGGAGATTGGGGGAGATTGTAGCCCCCCTCGACCTTAACTTAGTCAAGCTTGCCCAACTTTGTCAATGGTTGGATTAAGGGCACACTTCCATCATCCATGTAATGCTTATTTTTGCAAAGAAAACTAGACTTGGCCATTGATCCAACTCTCTTGTTGGCCGAGTGTGACTTCATGTCGAGTAAAGGGGGCCAACATATGAGGGCCACTTCACACATGAGCCAAGAGCCGGGACCATGAAATTGCGGGAGCCCAAAAGAAAGTGTCCAAAGGCCGTCCCAAAACACCTCCAAAATCATGTAGTGTGGTCACGGACCCTCAAGTGTAGTGTGAAGTCATATGTGACCGGGCCCTCAACCAAATGCTATTTCAATGAATTTCTATTCATGCGGGTCCTCACACATGTTAAAATAGAATAAACCAACGGTTGTGAGCGTTTGGAGTGCCATGGTCTCCCGGTTTTGTGTTAGGCCTGCCTCCAAGAGGTGGTTTTCGAAAATAGTCCAAGTGACCATGAAACATGATCCATTTGATGCCATGTAGGAATCCATGTAGACTTTACATCCATCTTGCATTCACATACTCCGTTGGTCCCTCAAGCGTAGTGTGAAGCGAACTTGGACTGGCTCCGCCTTTTCCACCAATGAGAGTGCTTGAAGCGTAATGGTCACGGGCTCGTAGTCTCGTGTGCGAAGCGGCCCTGAGAACGTCGATTTGTTTGATTTGACTTGGGGGGTCAAAGGTCTTATTGTGACCCGGAGCAACTTAGTTGTTACTTGGAAGGATAGGCCTCAAATGAGCATTATTTCTTGATTTCCACTCGGACTACGTTGTTTTGGCCGGGTTGGTTATATTTTGGGTTCTTTTTGCAATTGAATTTTCAATTTGTGCCAATAAAAAAGAGAACGTCAATTTGTTTTGTTCTTTAATATGCAAGTTGGAATATTGTTAGTCATCGCATCATCATTATGTATGTTGCATGAATGGATTTGTTAAACTTCGTATATTGGTTAATTAATAAAAATTAAGTTGATTTTCAAAATATGAATTCATTGAGCAAGGTAAGATTTATAAAGCTATGTTGCCAACCTGGGCGCCCTATTTATGGTTTGATGATGGTAAACAACTATAGTCCTAATAAAAACATAGAATGCTTCTACCACACGGTTTAGTCAAATTGGTTAGAATAGATGACCGGTCTCCAATGTTGTCACCGGTGTGAACATTGGTTTAGTTGCTTCATCTTCAAATTAGTCTAAGTCTTTGTATAATCCCAAAACATGCAACACAATAACTATAGGTATTGAAAGACTATTGCTTCCTTTCAAGGTAAACCTCTTGAATGGGTGTGAACAAGTTGGCTCAAACATTTTTCCCCCAAGGACAAGCCCCTAGATTCCCACATGGTTGGTTAAAAATACTTGGTTCACATGGATACCCCCACTATGACTGGGTGGACCATTGTGAAGCATGACATTATGGTATTCCCTAGACCGTAGGTGGCATGATACGCCAAAAATCATGTGCTAGGAAGGACACCATCCAAGGATTATCCTAGTCTTAGGCGGCTTAACCTCAAGGTTCCCATGGGATCCAAGTTCAGACATTGGGTCTTAGCCACTCTCGAATTGGATATCACTTGTAATGATGTCAAGCCCCTCTAATCTCAAGAGCATGATTTGTTTTTTATCATTATTAACTACACTTGTTTGATTAAATGATGTTGTTGTCTACTTTGAGTTACACACGGCTGCATTTCTTTTTATTGAAAATAGGCATCATTCATGTTTTTTTTTTAATCATCTATCATGCACTACATTGGTAAACAAAATGAAAAATGATCACTTGAAAGAAATATGCATAATCCCAACATGCCAATATCTTCTAAATAAGACTCCTTGGAAACAAGGTTTGAGTTACGCCATTGAATTTTGGGTCAACCTTGCCATTAGTGGGGTCTAGACCCACCCTCTCCAATGCGTGTCCCCAAATGCTAGTTAAAGGGGCACAATAGAGATGCCCTAAGGTAGATGTTAGTTAGGGTACCTTCACAACTTTAATCCAACGAATGATTGTGAACATGCAATCTAGGGGAGGATGTAGATTGTGGTGCAAATAGGGTTGGTTGCATGTCTCCACATGCGGTTTGATGTAAGTTGACGTGATGAACATGTAATTTCGTATGTTAACACTACATAGCACTTAAACTTGACTAGGCCTTTGACATCCACCCAAGCAAGTAGGGGTTGCGAGTTTGGTAAAGGCCATCCACTCTCCATTGTAGAGGTGGAGGGAGCAATAGTTTAAGAAATAGCCAAGTAACACATCTAACACCCTTTCATTATGATAATTATAGGGTTAATTGAGTGGAGTGGTGGAAAAGCCTTTAGCCAAACAAATGTTATTTTTTCTTTAAATAACTAGAAGATGTGGAAGAAACTAGATGGATATTTGCCATGTTTATTTAACTATTGTAATCACAACACATACGAGTTTGTTGCTGGAAATATGATGATATTTAAGTTGATGTATTTCCACATTCCACATGTTGGTTGTGAACATGTAATGTCTATTATTGGAACACAATGCATGACTTAAGAAAGCAAGTTTTAAACATTGCAAAAGATGTTTGCTTGGTTGTGGATTGTCGAGCAAGTTTTCGTATTCATACAACCTCCACATTCCATATGTTGGTTGTGAACATTTAATATCTATTATTAGAACACAATGTATGACTTAAAGAGAGCAAGTTTTAAACATTGCATAAGGTGTTTGCTTAGTTGTGGATTGTTGAGCATATTTTCCTATTCATACAACCTCATGAGGCATATAAGGCCAAAATGGAGGCAATATACTTACAATTTTCCTCTTGTTACTACAAGTTATGAGTTTTATATATATATATATATATAAATGAATATGGTTTTGTCATTGTCATCAGTTGGCTTGTTGAGGGGAGGCAAAACGACCTCTTAGTGACAGTTGTTGTCGCAACCCTTGCTAGCTCCCCTTAACTATCTTGGTTATTTTTCCAACTCTAGCAAGGATTACGAGCGCTAACCCTTCGCATTCCACCATGCGAATGGTTAGCTCCCTATACCGCGGACCTTATAGTTCATAGGAGGGGAACCAACCCTCTTACTTTGCTTTCGGGACTCACCCCTTAATCGGTAACCATTGCTAACATGTGGACTTCCACCCATGGAAGTTCAATCTTTAGTTGGTCATCGCGTTGCCGGAGCAACACTACAACAACCCGAACCATATTAGGCAACTATGCCCCCACGTTCGGCCAATGCCCCTGGAGGCCGTGCCGTTCGGGCTCGGGTGGGTTCGGCCACACCACCTCACCCATATAAGTCTCTAGGACTCTAGGCAGGGCCCCTACCCTACCGTCAAGTAACCTTTTGTCTCTTTCCCAACACTTGGGGCCAAGTAGACATTTTCCTTTAGCCGCTGGGGCTGGAAGCCCCTAGCAACTTTAGAACACCATAACTTCTTCATATGATTTTTGATGCTAACAAGCAACCACCCCATCGTCATCTACATTTCACGTAAGGTAGAGGGTGCTAAATCCAACACCCCATCCAAAACCAACACCTATAAACGCCTCCCAATTGCCAACACTCTACAACCTTGAACCGTTACCCGGCAATGTAGGAGTGTCTGGGCCCACGGAGTGATGGTTTTAGGTGCCATTAGTGGTGCCACCTCATAGCGGCCTCCACTACTTCCACGTAGGGTAGGTAACGGGCTCCACTCTATCTCGGGTTGGTTCAAGGTGGGATTAAGGTGGCTTGTCAATGCCTATTCTAGCCATTCTATTCACAACGCCAAGGAGGTAGGCTCACAAAGCACAAAAGGGTCATTTCCCGGGATGCAAGGGGGTTGGTTCCCGGGATGCAAGGGGGTCGGTTCCCGGGATGCAAGGTGATGGTTTTGCAAGCGAACCAGGTGGGATCATGGAGGTAGCCGTGTGGCTTTGCATACCATTATTACTTGGGCTTTGATGTAGTTTGGGTCTAGTACCCAACTATGTTGTGTTGGTTCTAGGCAATGAAGGTGGGGGTCCTCATCATATGCAAGGTTGCCATACACAGGGCCTATGGATTGGTTTAAGGAAGCTAGTAGTTTTGACTTTGAATATTCATCAAATATTCAATTGAGACTAAAAATATTTTTTCTTTCTTGATACCTATGTTTAGCCCAAAGGCTAATATGAATGTATATTTTTTATATCAACCACATAGCCATATGTATGTGCAATAGCTTAAAGTGTTGGTTTAAGCACCCTCTACCTTAGATGCCGATGGACTACTCACTTGTTCCATTGGGAAAAATATTGAAGAAGTTATGCATGTTCAACCCTTGGCAGTCCCGGGAGCCACTCCCATTACCAGGGTGCTGTCCCGGGACAACGCCCCACTCAAATTGTCATATCTCCTAGCTCAGACCTCCTATTGAGGTGTTCTTGAGCATTCTAGAATCGGCACGCCATAAGCTACGCATAGCTTATGGCCTTACCCTCGTGACTCCTTGTCTCCGTGGGTGGGAGGAGTTCCCGGCGCCCGGGGCCCTCACCCACACTAGGATCACTTGGGCCCTCTCACCAACGGCGCGAAAAGTCCCGGGTGTCACTCCGGGGTCCCCCTTGTGCCCATGGTGTTTCGGGCACTCCTTATGGAGAGGTATGCGACACATGTAGTTCACATTGCAAATTGAAACACATAGTGTGAACAAAGCCATGGCAAAACTACTACAAAAATGGTCAACTCTATTGAACCTCGCTTTTCAACACCAAATTGTAAGGAAAAATGCAAGGCCATAGATGATGTTCAATAATTTAAACAATAATAATAAAGAACGTCGGCTTTTGCCAACGTGAGGCCAATCCATTAACCATCTCATTACATTACCGTAAGGTCATGGTTGATGTTCATGTTGTTCATAAAACATGAGTTAACTAAAATGAAGATGTGACTTGTGTTGCCAACAAGTGGTAACATGGAGAAACCCTTGAACAATACATGGTTGAGGGGTGCTTATTCACATCAATGTGATGCATTGATATTATAATGTAGTGTTTACGATGATTATTATATTGATTCCTATAGGGACTACAAGCATTCTTTGATCAATGGCCGAAGTTTGAAGAGAGTTCATCCTATCATGAACCGCCGCCATTTTACTTTGGTTGGGCATTTAGTTGCCCCACCACAAAGGTGTGATTGGAGATATAAGGGTGAAGGTGCCGGTAAAGCAGCCATACAAGAGACTTGGAAATCAAGGTCGTGAGCACTAGTATTGGATGTGACGAAGTCGCATTCCAAGCTCACCCGTGTGAGAGAGACCAATCTTTCATGGGTCATGTGGGCCCGGAATAGGTATGGCAGGGCTAAATAAAATAATAATGAATAATAAATAACATCGGTGCTTTCATTTGCACCGACGTGAATGGGAGTCCGTTCATCCTTTTTTCCATCATGTTTTACCAAGATTCGAGGTAGGAGTATGTGAGCCCAAATTGATATCCACATATGTTGTTAACACTTGTAAAACATTACAAGTAGTGTTTTGTTGATTTATGATTATTCACAAAAATATAAAAAGAGTGAAGCTTGAAGAAAGCTAAGTTCGAAGCATTAGGCTTGTGTGGAGTGGATTTAAGTAGTATGAGGACATACCTTGGTAAAATGTGGTAGGTAGAAAGCCAAGGTTAGTTAAATTTTTGAATTAGGATCTTTGTTGATCATTTGAGGGAGGAAGGCTTAGGAGATAAGATGAGAGCCTACAAAGTAGGAGGAGAGTTCGAGGGCTTATCGTGAGCCTTGTGGATGGGATGAGTCCCTACTTAGAAGGAGAAGGTTAAGGGGTTGTGATTGGAGGCTCTAATCCTCTCACCCTATCCTTACCTCATGCCCTCACTCCCTCTCAACTCACTATATAATCCCTCATTCTTCCCTCACTCATCCTCTCTTTCCTTCGTGCTCCTTAAGCACCCCACGGGTTATAAGTGTGGGTGTGTGGGAAGCAAGATAGGAGCACATGTGTGTGTTTAGTTCTTAGGAGAAGAGCCAAGGCTATTTAGCCTTGAAGAGGGATTGACCTCTTGTTAGAAGTAGATTGGGTTTAAGGAATTTGGAGTTTGATTGTAAACTTCAACTTGTTGCATTGAGATTCATATTGAAGTGAGAGAGTTCAAACTTGTTTAAACTTGTGGCATTTAGAGTGACTAGATTGTACTAGGTGCATTACTTGTAGTGTTTTATTAGTTATGAACTTGAGCAAAACTTTATAGTGAGAGATTTGTCAATTATGGATGATCAGAGTGTTCAATGGGTATGAAAATTTGAGGGATTGTTTATTATAAAGTATGGGAGTTGTGATAAAAATTTGAGAGCTTCAGTCATTGGGATGAAAGAGTTATTAAAAGTTGAAGGGGAGGGTGTCTAGGAACAAAGCAGCAAGGTTTGAAAATATCTATCTCTTAGAGGGTTATAGATATGGATACCAAAATTTGACACTACCTTCTGAACTTATATATCTATCTTGTGTCAAAATTTTAGATTGATTGGACGTAGGAGTTGGAAGTTATTAGAATTTTAATGACCGGATGCTTTATCACAACATTCATACTAAGTAGTTAGAATTAGAATTTCATGCATAACTTTTGCATATGAACTTTGTTTGTGCCAAAATTTGGTGTGGAGATTTTTGATAAGGTACTTAACAAGTGTACCAAATTTCACTTGAAGAACATAAGTTGGGTGGGAGTTATACTATTCTGAAGTTTAGTAGGAAGACATTGATAGAGATTTACATCAAGAAGAACTTAGAGAAGGAAGGGCAAGGATAAGTATATAAGTATTTTTTAATACTTGTATTTAAAGCCTATGTGCTCATGGAATCCACAAGCGAAGTGTCATGTACCAATACGGAATCAACCACGATGACATGTGATAGCACGGAATCAATAAGCGAAAACTCATGTAGTAGTGTGGAGTCGACGGCAAGGACTCGATTCACAAGAGGGATATCTTTGAAGGCATGCGTGGCCAAAGCGGCCGGGTGGACATTTAGAAAAGGCTAAGGATATAACCTTGTCCGACATTAAGGAATATAAAACTACATAGTGTGGTGTTAATCAAGTTGTGTATATTCCAAGGGTAGATTGGAATTATATATTGGATTACAAAGAGAGAAGTCTCTACATGTCATTATAAACTTTTCCACTCGGGCTAGGACGAAATCGAAGGGTGGAGGATTTTTGGTGACAGAGTATTTCCTTCTTTTCAAAATGTGGGTTGCGTATAAGTAATATTGTACACCCTAAACTCTGTAATATCAACTCCCATAATGTCACAAACTCTCTAATATCCTGAAACCCTAGGGAGCGGATATTCGTAGTTCAAATCTCACTTCTTATTGTCACATTTCTCTCCCTTATATCACGAAATTTGTTAGTAATGAGAACCACCAAAGAAGTCAACTCACACCCTCGCATTGCACCATGTGGAGTGCCACCTTCTTCTTCTTCTTCTTCTGCCACTTGTTGAATGTTGGTGCATGCGTCCGCCACATCGTCTGGGAAGGCCAAGTGGAGTGGACCACAATAGCGTAGGTGACGGGAGAACGGATTCAAATTGTCCTCACATCTCCTTTGTGTTATTCCATAATGTCACATGCTACACTAATTCTATAGTATCACGCAATCCATGTTAACACTACAAAACTCCGTAATATCACATGCACTTTGGTTGCCACATGTGTGATACTATGGAGTTTAGAGTGTATATGTGACTTAGTTAGGGTGTGTTGTTTTATTAGTTCATGGTTAAGGGGTGAGTTTTGTTTTGGGTGGCTTAGGGGTCCACCGGTGGTTGGTTATTGTCTAGTTTTCTTTTGTTGAGTATTAGGTAGCTGAGATTTTATATGGCGGTTTGATGCATGTATTTCATGATGTTTTTTTACTTTGCTTTTGGGTGTTTTGAGGTTTTCTAGTGTTGTTAATGAATGTTTGTGGATAGTGCCCTGTACTCCTGCCGCGATGGTGATGAGGGGGTTGATTGTTCATCCAACAATTTTTAGTTTTTGGATGAGGGGGTTGTATTTTGTTGGATCTTCTTCTTATGGCAGCGTTGGGGAATATGTCATGACAGTAGGAGAATTCTATGAGTTCTATGATTTTTGGATGAGGTGGGGGTTATAGGAGGTTGGTTGTTTGTGGGGATTCCGAGGATGTAGAGGATGTTGAGGCTCAACCGAGTTGTGCATGGGGTGGTGGGGCATGTGCATTGTAATTACCATTATGGGATTGTGGTGTCTTGGGGGCGAGAATGTCGGTTTCTTGCTTATGACTGTGTAGCATCATGTGTATTTCTTGGTTTAGAGTGCATGGGCTATTTGATGTATAGTTTGGTTATGTTTGGCTATGCAGATGCCTTTTATATGTGGGTGTGTGCCTGTGGATAGTAGGTGCGGCCACATGTTGATTGCGTGGTTTGGGCATAATGTGCAATTTGGGTTTGAGTGGGTTGTTGACCAAAAGATGCTTTGCCGATGGTTTTCCATGTATTGGGCGTATCAGAATATGAGAGATTGTGTTATTTGGGCATTTGAAATGCCTTTAGCTTTCCAAAAGTGATTTGAAAGCTTGTGGTGAATTTGAATATTAGAGACCCACTTGTCAACATATGTGAATTTGTTTTTCGCGATTCTGATTTCTTGTTCTTGGTGAGATTTGTTTATGTAGGTCTGTAGGTCTATGTTTGCCAGTCATAAGTTCTTTGAGCCAATAGGGTGTGGTGTGTGCAATGTGTATGTGGGGTGTGGGTGGGTTTATTGCGGGTGGTTCCTTCATTTGCTAGTTGGTCCGCAATCTCATGGCCCTTGATTCCAACATGTGCTTTAACTTTTGTATTGTTATGTTATGTTATGTTTGGTCCATAGGATTTGGTGGACAATGGCTAAGATGAGTAGTTTGTCTGGGTGATTGTGTTGAGATGTTGGGTGTTGAATGTGATTACCAATGAGGCATATGTTGTTAAGGTTATCAATTGATATAAACGTGTATTGGGGTTGGTCTTTTATGGTTGTTAAAGCGATGAAGAGGGGTATAATTATGCACGTAGGATGTTTGGTAGGTTGGGAAGGTTCTCTGCAATGTGGAGGTCATTTTTTGGGTTATATACTCCAACGCCTGCTACGTTACCTATCCCATGTTTGTCTCGTGGGATGAATGAGCAGTCGGTATAGATATATTGTTGGGGGTTACACTTGTGTGTGTGTGTGGGGGGGGGGTGTATGTGATAAAATAGTTATGGTAGGGGGGTTGAGTCATTGCTAATGGGGGTTGGGGAGGTGTTTAAAGTTGTTCGCCATAGTTTTGTGAATTTAACTTTGTATTCTATGTAGGTTGTAGAGCTTTGATATGTTATGGCAGGGTTACTAAGAAATGCACCATAACTTAAGCTTAGTATTCGAACAAATACGGAGATTGCAGCAAATGCACAAACACACAAATTCTTGACACTAACACAGAATTTAGAGTCTACCCATGTGAAGATGGTTACATAACATTATTCAGATCCATAACAATATTTTGTGGGACTGACAATATTCTACAGAATATTCCATCATTCAAGCCGAATGTGGGGAATATTCCGTATAATATTGTCAGTCCCACAGAACACTGTTATGGATATGAGTAATGTTATGTATGGATGGAGCTTTGGGGACCCAATGTAAACTCGTCGACATGACATTCCGAAGGCCTTCATGACTCGTTCTGTGGGCCTCGGGACGACTTAAGATTATTGCCAGGATCATTCTATTACAAACCTCCTCCATCCAAATTCAACGCTTAATTTGGTAGATGCACGGTGAAAGATACAACCACATGCCACTCACTAAATATGATATTTAGTGTTTGATACACTAAATACAAACGCATACACTAAATGTCAATAACCCTATGAAAGTAAGTAACATTAAATGTAAACTCAAACACTAAATATCAATTATGGTAATATGTGGAAGTTATATGTTTGAATTTAGTGTTAGTAAGGATATGAAAAAAATAGCAATAATAAAAGGAGAATTCTGGGATATCTTCTAGTATATATTCTAATACTAATTGTCAAGGAATTGAAAATTAGTGTTGAGCAAGGTAGGGTGGTGACAACATTAAATATAATCAAACACTAAATATCATATTTAGTGTAGCTTAGACTTGTATTATCCCAGTATGATGCACATGTGCATATAATTTCATGTAACCCTAAGCCCATGTGCCATGCCCATGCATACTTGCCATATGCATTCCCCGTGCCCTCCACCTCCCCCAGGCCCCTCCCACCATACCTACCTTTTGCATTGGTATCCCCTCACCTATCATTACAGTTTGTAGAAAACATTTTAAAATAACTTATGTCACATGCTTTTTATTTTCATTTTGAGTACTTGACATGTGGTTTTTTTTTCGGAAATATTTTAAATGTTCGGTGTTCTTAATATGGTCCACTAGCCTCTCTAATTCAGAAAGAGAATTGAATGAAACCTATGAATAATGTCATGAATTGTGGATGAAGGGCTTTAGTAAAAAAACAACAAGTATCATGTAGGTTGACAACCAATTTATTCTAACTATACCTCCTTGGACTAACTTGGAAATTTGGAGTCAAGTAATATAAACATATACATTCACAACCAATGGAATGGTTCATTATGTTTTTCACGTTTCCAATGGATGGATTTACGTAGACATCATGAAGCTTCAGGCATGTCGTGACATGTAGACTGATGGTGTTTAGGTAAACTCATTCATCATGGAAAGGTGAAACTTAGTGACATGTTCTATAACATATTATATTATATTCTTAGCATGTTGGACTTTACACAATGTTATCATAGACCCCAAATTATGCTAGGTTATTATGCCATTTGCAATAAATGAACCCAAGACAACACAACATGGTAACATTGGAATTCTTCATCATATTCGTAACAATCTAATTTCTTTTAGCCACTAACATGTGGATGGCTGACACGAGGTGACTTGGATGACTGGTGTCCAATCAAACATGTCAACCATTTACACGTGTTTTGAAAACATGTCCATGTTGTTTTATTTTATGTTGTTTTGCTTCTTTGACATTAACTCATAATATATTGAGAAATTCAAAACCAACCTGTTGAATTTAAAGTATGCAAGATATTAATAGGTCATCATGGTCATGATGAAATATGGCAAGGGGGATTACCGCATAAAAGCGTACCTCTCTTCCATCCAACATAAGAATCATGAAATAACATGCAATTCAACAGTTTTTTTTAAGTTGATTTGACAATGGAATTTGCATTAAAGACCCCAAATTCAAATGATATTTTACTTTACTCTTAAAATAGCAAGCTTAACTCTTGTGTTCCTCATTTGGATTTGCTAATGTGTTTTAATGATTTTTATTTTGTTATCAAATATCTACGTGTGTTGAAGACCAAAAAAAAAATCTTTTGAAAATAGGTACACTCGCCTTGACCCTTAAAGGCACAAGGGACAAAGCATTTTCAAAGCACCACATTCACTAGGAACATCCCACTCACATCATCGGCAGGCCCTTGTGGATGAAGTTAATCCATAAGGGGAGATTCTCAACAATGAGAAAGAAGTGCCATGTGTGAACGCACATCTCTTTCATCCAACAAAAACATCATGGAATAGCATGTGGGATGAATCGTGGAATTAGTATGTGGGATTAACCGGACTAGTGTGGCCAATTCATCTCAATTGTACCTTACTAGACTAAACTAAAGTCTTTGAAGGTAGTTATAATGTCAAATCAATCAAGAGTAATAGATTGCATACTCCATGCCATTTGAGGTTGTTTTTTGTTGGATGAAAGAGAGGCATGCATGCAATAATCTCCTCTTGCTATACGTATTGGGCATGATGAAAATCTTAGGTTGAAGGAAGAAATGGACTCCTTGGGGGTCTTGGATAGTCTTGGGCCCAATACACAAGGGAGGGAGGGAAGGAGGTCTTGAAGAGGCTTGGCTTTTAAGTTACATGCAACCTTGACTCCTCTTACCATACTTATTGGGCTTGATGCAAATCTCATGACATGTTTAGACTATGGTGAAGAAGTGCACCGGTCAAGAATCTCAAGGGAATGAAGCAATATGGTTGGCTACAAAATGGATTCTTCACCGGCTGGGGTATACACTACGGCCAAGACTTTTCCAGTGGAGAACTTCGAGCATGGATGAAAAAATGACATGGTTGTCAATACTGCAACACTTTTTTGTTTGTTGAGGAAGCTCTCTTGCAGTCAAGTTTCTTGGGCAACCTCAAACCCTCGACATGAAACTTGGCCCCCGGAGAACTACAACTTCAGGCATTCTTATTTTATTTTTGTTTTTTCCATCTTATCCGCTATATCAACCGTTGCCTCAAATAACCTTGCATTGGGCTTAAACTCTTGACTGACTGGTGCACTTCTTCACTGTAGTCCAAACCGACCCTTACGTTCAAATAATAAACGGACTCCTTTTGGGGTCTTGGATAGTCTTGGGCCCAATATCCAAGGAAGAGAGGGAGGGAGGGAGGGAGGCCTTGACGAGGCTTGGCTTGGTACTTTTAAATTATATATGCAAGGACCGGGAGGGAGGAAAGGGGTCTCGAGGGGGAGGCTTGACCGAGGTTCAAATTTTGCCTAAATGAGCGTTATGATTTCTTGTCCTTGCTTCCACTTGTGGAGGGGTGGCCCTACTTTGACATCATTCAATGGGCACACATTTTGTAACACTAAGTTATATATATGTAGGACCTCTCTAATTTGTTGTTGACCAACTATTACAATATCATAGGGCCGACATCGATATTGCTCCTTTCCTTGCCTCAAGAATGATATCATGAGGATTAAGGAGTATTGAAAGCTCCAACCATACAAATTTTGAACATAGGCACCATTTCACTCTTCTTGAGAACCGTATGTACATTTCAAGTGTATGTGTCCTCCAATCATGTGACACAACTTTGATTATGGTGGACCATACTATAGGATTTGAGAGTTTAGCATGTTTCCAAAGCGTGGTCAAATTTTCAAAATGGTTTTGATATCCGGTATTATATACTCTCTTGTTTGTGACAACCACACCATTTATGGTAAGTTTAGGGTCACTTACTATTTGAAATCACACAATGCTATAACTTATGACTAATTGTAATCATTATAACTTATCACCAACTCTATTTGTCTTGTTCAATACTAATCGTACATTGCATGTAGTGTCACCAACACTAAATGTAAACTTGATATTATTTGTCATTCCTTGAAAATTTTGTTGGGCATTATAGATTTACAATGTTGCAATTATTGGCACTTACAAAGTGATTTTTTCATCCAAATTTCAATCATCCATGATAATATTTCACTACATAAATGTTAGGATGCAGAATGTTCCAAACTTTGTTTCAATAATTGGCATTTGCATGAACTAAAAGTAAGTCGAGATGATAGTAGTTATAAAATTATTTATAAGAAATGGACTCATTAGAAAAGTTACCACAATGATATATATAAGCACCATATGACACTAAATATAATATTAAGTATAGGTGTTTCGTTTTTTACCATAAACAATTAATAGGTTGAGGGGGAATACATACATACATACATACATACATACATACAAATGCCAACCTTTGGTGTTAGTGTGAATGAGGGACTCTTCACACGAACATTGAAGAGTATACCAATATGTAATTCAAAATACTATGACAATGAATACTATATGCTCCTCCTTTCTAGGTTTGTTCTCGGTTCATTATAACATGGGTCTCATTAGATTAAGTCATGTTTTGTAATTCAATTTAGGGGTCAACTAAAATCTGGCACCACAATCTTAGTAGTGACACCATTTCATGAGAATGACACTAAGGACATTCCTAAGCCCTTTAAATGCTAGCAAATATAGGTATGTGTAGCCTTATGTGTTCACTCTTTTTATTTGGAAACTTGTATTTGAGTGGTGTATGGCAAGACTTGAAGTGAAACAACGGACACCCAAAAAACACATGTCATTGTGGTGTCATTATCATAATGGACTATGAGCTCAAGATACGTAAAATTTACATGTGAGGAGGGCATGCATAATCACTACAAGAGTTAGATAAATTTCACTTTGACCTCTTCTAACTTTTGCATTTTAATTGCAAATATGAAGCTTGACATCACAATCTTTGTAATTTGCAGTTGCTAACATGATGAGACAATCCCTTATGCGGTCCAATGGCCACATGTTGGGGCCATTGGAAATGTTATGTTGGAAGCATAACCCACGCAAGGAGACTGTTATGCACGTTGAGTGGGACCCAATATATATGGTCCATGGGAATCAAATTTGGCACTAAAGTGGATGACTTGTGCATTGAAGTATGGTATTGAACATTTCTAAACCCCGGGCCCTCACCCTTATTCCCCAATCATGAACAATGAACAGGGAGAGCCGGCTGCTAGTTATAAATGAATCAGTTGAGGGCCACTTCACACATGAGGCAAGAGCTGTGACCTTGTAATGGTGAGGACCCCTGACTCTCATCCAAAGGCCGTACCATGGGTGTTAGGAAAGCCGTTTTATGTAGTCACGGGCCCTCAAGCATAGTGTGAAGTGAGAATGGACCATGTTGCGGGACCGTTACATATTTTGTTGGCGGAAAAAGAGGGGAGGATTTGGTTTAATATAATATGTCTCAAACTTTATCAATTTAAGAGAATTACTTGGTGGTGTTTGTTTGTCCTGGAATTTGGCCTGACATCTGTCATGCTAGAAAAAATATTTAAGAAGTCATGGTCTCCCAAAATTTTCGTCGGGCCCACCTCATGGAGGTGGGCCTGCCGCAAATTCCGGTAAACCATGCACCCTTATCCACAACTTGCCATGTAGGACTCCATGTAGAGTTTTCATCCATGAACTTTTCTTTGGGCCTTTAGGCCTTCACCTCCTAGTGTGAAGTGAACTTGGACGGTCTCCGCCTTTTTGACCAATGAGAGCTCTTACATTGCCATGGTCAGGGGCCTTCAACCTTGTGTGTGAAGTGGCCATGAGTTTGGGAAATAACTGGTTGATGTTCAAGACTTCAGGAGAATTACACACTCATTTTAGAGCAATCTATAGAATGTCCCAATTTAACAAAGAAAGAAAAATCAAAAGATGTCAACATGTTAACCAATTGAACTTGGAAACCTCAATTTAGTCTTGTGAGACATATTTGGTTGTGATTAACCATAAAATTATAAAGGGCAATGTTTTCAGCATAGATGGATGCGAGCTACCCCCATATGCAACCAGGGATGTGCAAATGGACGTGACGCGGCCTTTTTGCGTCACGTCGCGTCACGTCGGGGCTTGACGCGCACTGACGTGGTAAAAAAAGTTATTGTACCAATTTTTTGTAACTTTTTTGTAACTTTTTGGGACGACTGCTCTAGTCGACTGCTACGAGCAGTCGACTTCAAAAAACAAAAATTAAAAAAATTAAAAAAATTAAAAAATATGAACCGTTAGATCTTCTTGGATTGAAGATCTAACGGTCCATGATTTTTTTTAGATTTTTTAGATTTTATTTTATTTTCCTTGAAGTCGACTGCTATTAGCAGTCGACTTAGCAAATGACTGCAAATAGCAGTCGACCTAGCAGTTGACTACAAAAACAAAAAAAAATTCAAAAATTCAAAAAAAAATTCTGGACCGTCAGATCTTCTTGGCAAGAAGATCTGACGGTCCATAATGTTTTTAATTTTTTTGCAGTTGACTGCAAATAGCAGTTGAATTAGCAATCGACTGCCAAAAAAATTTAAAAAAATTCCAAATTTTTTTTTGGACCGTCAGATCTTCTTGGCAAGAAGATCCGACGGTCCAAAATTTTTTTTGGAATTTTTTTTTGGCAGTCGACTGCTAGGTCGACTGCTATTTGCAGTCGACTTAGCAGTCGACCAGGGGGTTGACCGCGTCAGTTTACCCCTGGGGTAACTGCTGGATTTACCCCCCCGCGAACGTGACATTTTTTGGTCAACCGTCACGTCGCTGTCACAAAATGTGACGTGACGTGACGTGCAATCCCTGTATGCAACAATCCGCTCAATGCCAATGTGAGTTTCGAATCTCAAAGCATAATCATGTCAATTCATAAGACATCTTGTTAAAAAGAATTCCCAACAAGTCCTTCCGACTTGGACTTGTAAACCTCTACATAGGTTATCTCGAGTGTCATAGAAGGGCCATTTCGGGTATCCATTTTAAATAATTGGATTCTAGATACCTAATTACTATAGGAGTAAAGAGGATAAAAGAGATCATTGAAATGAGTCTAATGTTGCCACTACACCATTTATGGTATTGAGTGTCGCTTGCTATTTGGAATTACGCAAATGCAATAAACTCCTTACCGAGGAGTTCAATTTTTACTAGCGAAAGTTGAATGGGTTGTTTGGACATTAAAGAACATAAATGATTTTGCTTCATGAAATATTACAATGTCAGTAAATGTTTATAGCATTGCGTAACTTCGAATAATAAGTGAGGCCAAACACCGTAAATGGTGTAGTGTGAAGTATGACTTGATGGTGGTAATTTTGACAGGTTGTCTTCCACTAACATCCTATCAATACATGTAACGCTTCCATCTTTGGCCCAACCATGTTAGGATTTACCACTTCACACGGGGTCCCAAGTCCTAAGTCCCAAGTATGACACGGATGGCAACACTTTTGAAGGTGAGGCTTGGGACTTGTGTTGAGAATTGGATCAAGCAAAAAGATAGACCCAATTCTCAACACAAGTCCCACAATATTTTTGCATAAAATAATCAAGATCCGACTTTTAATGATAATTAACCACATTTTAATGGTTTCTTGAGGCTCAGAAGTTGGTACTCTGCATCCATGTTGGGATTTGCTAACATGAGTGGCACTTGGGACCCCATATAAATCGGCCCTAAGTATGGGGACTTTTGTCCAAAAGTTGGGCCTCTTTTGTTCATGGCTATAATTGTCCATTTCAACTATGACTATAAATAATCATTTTGTACATCTTCAAAGCCAATATTGTTCTACCTCTATTAAAACACATTTGGTCGTGCAAGAAAGTATTGTATTATCCGAATGTCATACGATCGAGGTTTCTCAAAAATTGGCCTATTTTAATGCAAAATTGCCATTTTGCATACATAATGAAGAATACATAAGCATGAAGGAACAATTGCATTGAAGAAACATGCTCACAGTGCTCCCGAGGTTTCCTTGCATGTTCCAATATACTAATCACATATGAACCTTGAAATACAAGTGGATCCCACCACTTATGGACATTAATTACCTCTATCATGCAACAAATTGGGCCTAAAAAATGTCGTATTATGAGCGCCGTAGTTGTAGTAGGGAGGTAAATTAACACTAGAAGGTTTGGTCGATGGGAAATGTGTCGTATAGTCGAGGTGCCATATAATCAGGTATGCTATGAAACCTTATTGCACATTTCGTTGTGAGAATAAATTATTGCATACAAGCATGGCAACGTACTAGACCTTGGACAATTGCCAAAATAACTATAGTTAACTCAAAATATTTCAATACATTTTAGGGAACAACTATAGTTAACTATATAAATTCCAAGTATTATTATATATTGGAAGAAGTTCGCCTCTTGATTTGCTTTAGTTAAGGGTCTTTAATATGCTTGGGGCCACTAAGGATCACCAAGAAATGCCTTTATACGATCACTCACAATGTTGGGCTCCAAATAAACCTCCATGTACACCACCAACACAAATAACACACTAGTCACACTACAACACTACAACATAATTCTGCGAACATGTTGTGCTTAACGTTAGTTAACTACATATTTAGTTAACTAGATATAACTATAGCTAAATAGATTTTTGGGCAAACCGAATTTAAAACAACTATAGTTAACTACATTTTTTGGCAGGTTAAATCGCAAACAACTATAGTTACAAAAGGCAACTAGTTAACCAATAGTTTAATTAGTTGGTTAGTTGTCCAAGGTATGCAACGTACCTTCCATCCATCTAGTTGAAGACCTCGACCCTTTATAAGTTTGTGGCCAATTTAACTGAAATGACTTGGAATTTGGACTGAAAATCATAGATGTCAACCTATTATGGTTTTCTTCTGGATATGTACATGTCAAACCTATGTATGGGCCGGTATGGTAGTTTCCATTGCAAGTCATGGTTCATGACATGTGCACTCACCTTAACCCCTTTTAACTACATTTTCTTCTTCCAATAGGCTAAATTTAACATGTAGTTGAAGACCTATGTTCAAATACTAACCCATGTGACATACTTAGTATATTGATCATCTTTGTCACAAATGAGTGGATTTTTATTTTCTCCTTAACATACGATGATTTTCAGTATGAGTGATTATTTTTTATTTTAAGAGTTGGTGAAGACTTGTAGAAATGGTGTATAAGGTATGCGGGCCTTGTGTCATCACTCTTCCTAAGCATACACCTAATTTGAGTGGTACCTATATGGCAAGGTTTTCAGTTAAGAACCAACACCAAAATGGCACGTGTCACAACAAGATTGAAATATGTGCTCCCTATGTGCTCAAAATCTACACACTGTCATTAAGAGAATTGGGTGGGCTATGTGACCACTTAAAGAGAAAAGGAATCTTCACTTTGCTTCTCATAACTTTTACATCACATCTAAACCCTAAACTCAATCACACACAATGCCAATTCATATCATAATCAAAGTTTGATCATAATCAAAGTTGAGACATGTAAGTTATGAGAAGCCAAAAGAAAAGATTCTCATTCTCTTCAAGTGATCGCATAATCCCTCCCAATCATGTTAATTATAATGATTATCCCAATTAATGTGTGTTACTATTCAGAATCACGCAATGCTATTACCATTTCACGTGAAAGTAATATTACCAAGCAAAGTCATTGTTGTTCTATAATGTCCGAACAACCTATTGAACTTTCGTTAGTAAAATTTGAACTCATGAGTTCAATGTTATTGCATTGTGTAACTCTAAACAATATCATGCACTAATTGGGATAATCAATGTACTAAACCTAAATTTTCTAATATATATTAAACACATAGTCCGATCTTATCATAACACACTCCCTTTTTAAGTCTCTATTCTCAACTACAAGCCTTGCGATATAGGTGTTCAATCAAGAACAATAACCACACAAACCCCACGTACTTTAAGTTGTACATCAAGCTCCTTTACCTAGTCCTTTGAGGAGAGAGAGAAGGAATTATCACTTACGAGCGTACCTCTCATCCATCCAACACAAATCCCTCGAAATAGTATGCAACCCAAAGGTTATTATTTTTAGCTTGTGTTGACACTAAATTTAGCTTCAAATACCTTGAATTGTACCATGCCCACACTCAGGCCAGTTGTTGGTCATGCAAAGTAGGAGGAGCCCCTCTTGATAGGTAAAGTGCATCCCTTTCCTAAGTTTACTGCTACCAGTAAGGATTATTCGCCCTACACACAATAACCTCACTAGATGTAACATAGTGCACTTTCACCAGTGCATGCAAGATAAAAACTCCTATCAAGATGGAAACTCTCCCAGTGCTGTGGGCCAGTCGCTCTTCCTAGTGTGGACATGGTAGTAGTAGTCTAGTCGAAGCCATTTGAGATAAAATCGGCCACAAACCCATAGAAGGTTAACTATTTACGGTGGACAGTGAGAGCCGGTACAACACTCGTGTGCGTGCGAGAATTCCCTCTCTCCGTCCTTGGAGGGTTAAAAGCTACGAAGTTATACTAACATATCTCCCTAGCCCTCCTTAAATATCACCGGTGAAAGTTAAAAGAGGGCGGAGCAGCCGGGGCCTTATAGCTCATGTGGTGGAGAGAGCTTTCCAAGTCTCTCTCTCTCTCTCTCTCTCTCTCTCTCCATCTCTCTTTCGTGCTTGCAGGCCAGAGTCGGCCATGGGGAGATAAGAAGACCCCCCCCTCCCTTATGCCTCTCACAACCTCGCTCTTTCCTCTTGCTCGGTTTCCATTGCTCTTCTCTCAAGCCGGTTGCTGCTCAGGCCCATCGATTCATTGGATGCACCGCACTTGCACCATCATGCGTCTGTGGTTACGGGTTCACTTTACTGTTTTGATGTGTGCTGTCTGAAAGCTTTGGTCTTGTTTAGTTTCTGACTTGCTTTGCCTGCTTGCTCGGTGTTGTGTTGTATTTTGTTGTTGGGGTGTGGTGGAGGTCACCGGGAGTGTGTTGTCGGTTAGGCACCATTATCATGGTGCCTAACCGACAACACACTTTGCGGTGGTGCAGAAGGTTGCAGCTTTTCAGAGCGGTGGAGAGAGAGAGAGAGAGAGAGAGAGATTATGATGCCTGGGTTTTATGATGGGCCTCGTGGGGGTCACTGGGGATTGGAGCTGGGAAATCGGGCCTCCTCCTTTCTATCCTATCCTTGATGATGATGGTTGTAGCCGAGTTTCCTTTTTCTCCACTATTGTTGATGGTACGAGTGGCGGGCACCTAAGTTTCCTGCCTGCCATTGCTCATGATGGCTCAACAATGTACTCGGACCTCTCACTTGTCGCTTCTTGTAACACTGGCGCCATGTGTGAGGGGGCGTTTTTCATCTCTTTTTCCTAGTCCTCCATCAGATCGAGGGTGGAAGGAAGCGAGCCGTTGCTTATGTGATATACACCTGAACCGAAAGCACCTTCTCTTTTCTGCCATTTCGAGCACTCATTGCACATGTTTTTTACCTTTGCTTCTCCATGTGGAAGTCATCCCTACCCTACCCGTCCATCCACCCTCCCATCTCTTCTTTAAAATGAAAGGCTTGTGAGTCCTTGTGGTGGTAGGTATCTTCGGTCATGTCATGCGTCTCTTGCTCCGTCTTTGCCCGTCGTTGCAGCCACGCCTTTGTAGTGCACTTAGGATTTTGTCACCTCCAAGTGCTCAGCCTTGGTGGTCATGTTTTTCACATTCGCTCTCCTTCCATGTGTTATGGAGTGAATCCTTGCAGAGTAGTTTAGGCCGCTCTTGTTTGAAGCTTTTGCAGGTTTTTGCTCAGGGGTCTCGTGCTTTGTTAACCTCTTCAAAGTACCCTTCACAGGGTCTGTTGATGTTGTTACAAATGGACACTGGACTTCCTTCTTGTTTGTTTGTTTCGAGTCTGTTCTTGTGTTTCCTCGAGGTCGGTGGCTCCCTTGCTGTAATCCATATGTGACTTTCGAAGGCGAATCGCAGGTGTCTACATCTGGAGGGATTATGGAGGCCTTTTTTGTTCGCAGTTCAATGAACGAGACACCTCTTGATCATTGGATTGCAGGCAAAGAGGCCCCCATATTTCCTCCTACCAAACGAAAGGAAGATTCCTCCCCCAGTGGAGCATCGTTGAAATGCTTGGCAGTAATCGGACAAATTAAAACTGTGCCCGGCTACCTGGAGATGGCGACACATGGCCTCGGTAACATGGTGGTTTTCTTTCCTGAGATTGGCCTTTGGCCTTCTTGCTTGCAGTTTAGTTCGGCTCGCTTACATATGTGTCCCTGCTTTAGATTATCACGACAACCTAAAGCAGAGTCATATATGTATTCGAGCAGAACTGAACCAAGTTAGAATGCGACTATGCCATGGAGGTTTCAAAGACCAATATCTTTTACCCTGTTTCATTTTGATCGACTCCGAGCTTGTTCTTTCTTTCCTGCACTTTCAGATTGGCTTTCTTGCTTGCAGTTCAGTTCGGCACGCTTGCATATGCGTCTGTGGTTCAGGTTCCCATGACAACCTAAAGCAGAGGGACATATGCAAGCGCGCAGCAGTGAACCAAGTTTGGGTACTTCTCATGGCTTGCAGGATCGAAGATTGTTCAAAGACATGCAGCTCCATTCACATAATAAATGAGACAATGCCACGGAGGTTCCAACACCAAAGTTATCCCTGTTGCATTATGATCGACTCCGGGCTTGTTCAGATAGAGGCTCTTGGCGATTGGATGGGTGCACCTGTGTACGGTAGGACTGTGGAAGCAACCTGTACACCTTTGGTAAACATTTGTGGCTTTGGTAGTTTCTTCACCGATGATTCTATTAGTATATGATTATGTAAATGTGGTTTGGAACAGGCTAAGTCTTGAAAGATGATGGATAACTTGATGCTTGGGTTGAATCACCCAGCATACAGGTCTCAGCTAGAAAAATGTAACCTTCTGAACCTGATCTGCACAGGTTGTGATTGGTATCATGGTGTTCTCAATTTAGTAATACAATTGCATTGAGGTAGACAGGCCTCTTATGGAGCACTAGCCGTAAGCTATTTCTAACCCATGTATGCGAAGTATTATGAGTAATATTTTGAGAAATGGAATGAAATTTATCTTCGCTTCAAAGTTTGTAAGCGCAATGTTTGTATTCTTCACGAATTTGCTACTGTGCCCATGTAATTTCCACTTCACTCCAGGGACAATTACCTGGTGAGACTGTTCAGCTCGAAGATTGTGTTTCTCATTAAACGATCGCATTGACCTCTGATATCTGCAATTGTAAGCTACACTGAAATCTGCAATTAGCTTTCCCACACTAACATGTTGACATTCCACATTATTTTGCATACTAACTCAGCAGCAACAATATACTGCAAGTATATTTTTACTGTGATTGCTATACACATCAAGAAAAAGTTTTTGTAATTTGATTTTGGATCGAAGGTATAGGAGGGGCGTCCATAACCGATCACTAAGACAAGACATTTTGCCCCTAATTTGGAGATGCTTCAATTTATTTGAGAATTTTCTTGAATTGAAACTAATGTGAATTTTTGAAGCTAAAAGTTGGCGTGAACATATTACCAATGTCTAGAGTCTATCATAACCACTCATTTTAACCGCTTAGTCCTCACTTTAGCACTGCAAACCAGAACATCTGTCAAGGCACTATTGGTTCCGGTGCGATTGCCATTCAATCCTAACATGATCGGAAATTCAATCCTAGCTTGATCAAAATTGTGATACCCAATAGGTTGCCGATGGGGTCCTCATCGGGGATAGGTGTCTCTACTATAATTTGCATAGAGGCAACCTACTTGTGAAGGCAAATGGTACACATTGGTGTAGAAGGCTAAGTAGGAAGAAGCATCCAGAATTGATCACTTAAGAGATTGTGCGCCATATTTGGAGCAGTTATGACATACTGCAAATATTTTTTGTGTAGGAAGATACAAATCAACAGAATTGCAGTTTTTTTTGGCAATTTTCTTCCTTATGGAAATTATTGGGAATTTTTGAAGCCAAAAGTTGGTCCAAACATATTACCAATGGTTGCAGTATGTCATAACTGCTCATTCTCACCGTTCATTCCTGCTCACTTTAGCACTCAAACCAGGGACACATGTCATGGCACTAATCGAAATGCAGTCCCAGCCTGATCGAAATTATGGCACCCTATAGGTTTCCGACACACATCCAAATAGTTGTGTTGCACTCATGGATCATGGGATGATTGAGTTAACTCTACATGACTGCAAGTTGGAATACATGATGTATATTCACATCAGGAGTTTCTCTTGATGACCTTCTCTTGTCATCAACTTGTGATGAAATATTGTCATGGATGATTCAAATTTGGATGAAAATCACTTTAGTAAGTGACAGCAATTGCAACACTGTAAATCTATAATCCCCCAAAAAATTTACAAGCAATGACAAATAATGTTGGGTTAACATTTAGTGTTGGTGACAGTATACCACAGTTTACAATCGGTATTGAGCAAGACAATTAGAATTGGTAACACTATTTGGAGTAATATTGAGTAATATCATATTGAATCGGTATTGAGTAATATCATATTTAGTGTACTATTTGGAGTTATGTAGTGCTATAACTATTTATCGAGAATGTAATATTTTACCAAGCAGAGTCACTTATGTTCTATAATGTCCAAACAACCAATTGCACTTTCATTAGTAAAAATTGAACTCCTAAGTAAGATGTTATTGCACTACATAACTCCGAATAGTAACATGCACTAATTGGGATAATTAGTGTAGCACATTGTGTACTATGGTTTTTGAAATACCTACACAAGGTGTGTGAGTACTGCATGTTGTATCATGTTGAGCACTAAGATATGTGGTGATTATGCGGTCACTTTTCTTAATCATGTACGTATATTTGAATGGTGTGTGGTTAGGTGAGGATTAAATGATTTACACCATAACATTTTGTTGATACTTCATTGTAGATTTGCAAATGCACCACAAGTTTCGTTCTGTAAATTGAATCAATCGGTAGAAGTTGGAGAACAATGCTCAGGAAGTTTATGGGCATAGTCGGTCAAGATCCTAGTGATTCTAAATCCAACCGGTTACATGTTGACATCTTTTGGTTTTTCTCTATTCATTTGATATATATTCTATAGATTCCTCTAAAACGATCGGTAATTCTCCTGAAGTCTCCAACTTCAACCGGTTATTTCTCAAACTCAACCGGTTCATCTGTAACTAACCACCGGTTCTCCCCGGACGTACATAACCTTATTCAGATCCATAACAGTGTTATGCGGGACTGAGAGTATTTTGCAGAATATTCCATCATTCAGGCTGAATGTGAGGAATATTCTATATAATATTGACAGTCCCACAGAACACTGTTATGGATCTGAATAATGTTATGTAGTTGGAGAACATGAACAACAAACCAAATAACACCCAACTGGTACATATGTTTTACATATTATACACAATTTGTTGATATTATATGGACCAGTTGACATTGTGGCATATATGTTGGCATATCTCACCCTCCACGGAAAAACCAAACTGGTTAAAAATAGAAGCTGGGTTGACTTTGCTAAAAATCGTGTTTTATTGGTTGTTGCATTCTTGACGCCCTTTTGGACACGTGGCTATGTTTAGCCAGTTTACTTTTTCCTTTGTTAGAAATCGAGTTTTATTGTTTTACTACATTCTTGACGCCCTTTTGGACGCATGCTATTTTTAACCAGTTTGGTTTTTCCGTGGAGGGTGAGATATATGAACAACTGCAACTTTACCATTTGTATCAGAATACAGCCTCGACCTTTGAGTTGCAGTTGAGATTGTGGAAGTTGTTGGGAATCTGGGATACGATTTCGTGAATCAATGTCTCTGTTGGGGACTTGGTTCTGTACAGACGGGTGAATAGTCCGGGAAACAGAAGATAGACTTGGCAGAACTGAGGCTTTGAACGCACGATCAGACAAGCTATTACTTCCGGTAACAATTTCTTTCTGTCTGGGTGAATGCAGGAAATGACAACTACTATGTTCAGAATGCGAAAGGTCTTCCTCTGTAAGGTAGATGTACAGTACATAACACAGTGAAACTAAGCCAATTCGGCCAGAAAGAGTGGCTTAAAACTTGTGCAATATTTTTCAGAGATGGAGTAGAGGAAACGATGAGGAATGCAAGTTGTTTGCATAATTTTATTCCTTGTAAATAACTAGTTATGTTTTCTCAAAGAGGCAAGTAAGTCAAACCCTCCTACTTGTATAGTAGAGTGTCCCTAATTTGAGCATCAAAATATCCTACTCTGCATACGAATGCTCACAAAACGGTTAATTCAATGGCACCCAAAAGCGATTGCAAGTGGTGTGAAACAACACCTATCCGGCCAATTACTGCATCTTTTTGGGGCCACCACTTTTATAATTAGTCATTTTGGGTCCATACAAGAATCCTTCTACCCCTAGTTTAGTGCATTAGTAGTGATCGTTCACCGTTTTCGGTTTTTCTACCTTACTCCTCAGATTGGCGATCATGTATTGTGATCGACGATTAGGTAGTACTTATTATTCATTTGCTAAGCCATTGGCATATGTTTATTGGCGCATGTCTATATTGGTTTAAATTAGCAAGGATTAGGACCCAAGGTAGAGTGCATTGAATATTACAGTAAACAATCCTAATATTGTGGCCCATAGTAATTTTCTAGAGCCCAAACTAATTTTCATAAAGAGAATTATTCCGGGCCACATTACTTTTCAACGCCCCCTAAGTTTTTGGTAGAAAGTTAGCATGTCGTTATTTTTCTAAAAAATTAATGTGGGTGATTATTGTGTTTTGTGCTATTTTTGTTTTATAGCCAATATATATAATGTATTGGTCAGAAGGCTTCATGAAGATTTAGGGGAAGACCCATGGTCTTGGACCCACGATAATTCCACCTTGACTAGAAATTTTGTTTGGCCCATGCTAATTATATCCACTCTAATTTTCCACCCACACTAATAGGACTAATTAGTGTAGTTGTGAGTCAAACTCACCCAATCCAAGAAGAGAGAAACATTTTTCACTATGAGCTCGATTAGGGTGGAGCAGGTGACAATGTTCATACAAGTGGATGTCTGCATAGTGATAAGTACACTACACTGATCATCCCAATTAGTGCGTGTTACTATTTGGAACTACGCAGACAATAACGTCTTACTTAAGAGTTCCATTTTAACCTACGAAAGTGCACTGTAGGTTGTTCGGACATTATAGAACATAAGTTAATTTCGCTTGGTAAATATTACATTCTCATCAAATAGTTATAGCAGTGTGTAACTCCGAATAGCAACACGGACTAATTGGGATAATCAGTGTAGTTACGCAGATGGTTTTGGTAACTTTGTACAAACTGATATTTTTATCTACAGTCAACTTCAATCTAACTTCTAGTAGTTATCAAAAAACTTGGTTGTTTACCCATAAACTTACCCATGTTGAGTGCCACTGTACCACCATTTCATAATTAAGTGCAGCAATAATATGTAGACTTTGTATCTATATATCTTCTCCACTGTCCAGTCTCTGTCACTACTGCAGCTGTAAGCAATGTGGCGTGCTTTTTAAATGCGCTTCCTGACCTTACGAAGCATGGTCCGATCCTGACAATTCTTGTCGCACTATCCGAAAATACCAATTGATAATTGCCATAACATCTTCAGCGCCTAGCTCTTGCTTCGTGGGGCCGATACCTAGGGCTGATGAAGATGCTCGCACACTAGGCGAGATGTTCGAATCTTTGAACAAAATCAGTTTGATTTCGGGTAGGGTCATCTCCCGATACCACCGGGACAACAATGCACCCAATACACTCAATACGCAAGCTAATCACGGGGTAGCATCTCGGAGGGCTTACAGAAGGAGTTAGTAATTCAAGTTATACCGAGTCGAACCTCACAACAATGTTGTCGTTGAGGGGTTGATCATACCAGCCATTTTTGGCACCATCCGTCAGCATCTCGGGTTGTAATGGTGTGAAACGTGCTGGGTCAACATCTCTTTCTGAACATAATCCATTTCAGGTTGGAACCGGATGGAAAGTTTGGTGTGATTGGGGCTTGAACCGGTGGCTCAACAATGTGCCGTCCCTCTGCAATGACTTTGCATCGGTTACTGTTCATTGTTTCAATAAATATGAGAACGGTTGACCCGGGGAAGTGGGGGGCTGTTGTTTTCGACAAGGGATCGGCATACCTCCCTTGGTTAATGTTATGGTGAGACCTACAACAACAACAACGACGACGACGACGACGACGACAATGCATATATGTTTGGCACATAACATTGCTAAGCTCTACCCGTCACTTACCTAGACATAAGAATAATTCAGCCAAGGGTTGGGAGTAAACTTGCCGTGACTATCAAAAAATGACAGCTTCATTAGTTTTTAGTGCCACAGCAAGGTCCCCATGGAACATGGCATCTCTTTTATAGAGAATGGGTTGAAAGAGCACGAGGCTTAGTGATGTCATGCATATTGAGCACTGGGTTTGCAACCAAGTGAGTGACCAATTTTTCATTTATTTATTTATTTTGGCTTAAATGTGATGCATGTAGACGGAAATAACTGTGCATGTGATTGCATCCACGAGTGACTAGCTAGGTAGGTCATTAATCTCAAGCAAGAAGTGGTGAACTGTAGGAAACTTCTGCATATTTCCGGGTGCAAACTGCAGGGTCAGATCTCCTTGTAGTCCGATCATAGTGTGGTGGGAGCGAGCGTGTCCACGCAAGCCTAATGCACTCTTTCTCCAAGTGCTGGGAATTGGGAACCATTACAAAAGGCAGCGTCGGCTTCTCCGAGTCGGCATTCCGGCTGTAGGAGCCTGCCTGTGCAACGTCATTACGCCACAAGCCTTCATACTGCGACTGCCTATCCTTAAAGTAAAAAACGCCCATTCCTTCCTTGGCGTCATTCTTGAACTGTCCTTGGTAAACGTTGCCGTTCACTGTGGTCACACAAGATCAAGTTACAAACGGCACCCTTAATTAGAGTACATCCCTGCCATTTACGACCAGTCCCTGCCACACTTGACACTTTTTAAATTATATCTACGACTTAACTTACAGTCCTTTAGTGTCCACAGTTCCCAGGCTTCAGAAGTGTCTGACCACGTGTTACTTGTAGGGCATCTTCTTGGGCTCTTTATGTTTATGGACTTTTTACAGCACAGGCTGCTGAGCCCAGGGAAAAAAAACATTCTCCTTTTGAAATCTCAACAGTTGATGCATAAAATCATGAACATTCAATGACGCCGTACTCGTGTTTGCCCATTAGCTAGGCTTCCATGAATCAGCTCGCCCGACTTACCCCCTTATTTAATTCTGAACTGGCACAATTTTTGGTTTTTTCTCTTCATTTAGCGGAAGTATAGACGACGCTCTTATTTCATGCAAGAAGTGGAGGTTTCTTGAAAACATAGCATTCTAGTTCCTGCATCACCTTTGAATTTTTGAGTACTGCCTACGCGTCTTTGTGTTGCACAACAATATGTGTGATCATGAGAGGTTTGGAACAATTTCCTCCAAGTGGATTAACCAAAAAAGAAAATCCTCTTTATCTATTCACCTATTCTACCCCATGAAGCACTTTTGTTCATCGTGTGTAGGTTTTCTTCTTTTTTCTTTTTTTTGGTGAGAAATAAGCAAAAGGAACAGGGAGATGCATTTTTGTTAGCCACGTATCATCCAACTTTATTTCTGCCCAGTGCCCTTATATAATGGGCTAATGGGCAAGTACAGTATAAGCTATAGACCTTCAAGTGCTGACAGTAACTTTACATGCAGGCATGCCCGACTCTGTTCTCAGTATTTGACACCGCTTGCTGGTGGACAGACTAAAGTTGAAACCGACAACAAAACCTTCATGCCCTGACATTTCCTTCCGAAGTCATGGAGCTTGCGCCCCGCTTTTGGGCTAATTAATATGGGAATACGAATACTGGCTAAGGAATCAGGATCACATGAGAAGAGCGAAAAAGCAGCACAAACTACAACACTGATATGGGTAATTGGGTTGCCTCTTCACCCATGCAAATCACGTTGGGTCAAAATCAGTTCACAAAGCCTTATATAACTTTGTTTATTCATTTGTATAGGAACCACAGTAAACAAAAGAACATTTATTACTCAAAATAGTATGGAACGTAGATAAATTAGCATGGGGCAACCTAATCGCACATACCAATGTAACACTAGATAGTCCTATTAGTGTGGGCCACAATGTTTCTCTAGAACCTACATTATTTTCAAGTCACGTCAAATCTCTAGTTTTAAATTAGTGTGAGCCGTGTTAGGTGTTTATTCTAGGAAGTTGATGTGGGTGACTATTTGATTTTATGCTACTTCTTTCCTTGAACTGCTACTCAAAGTGTTGGTTGGGAGTCTCTAGGAAGACTTAGGGGAAGACCCAAGGCAAGGCATTGGACCCCTATATTTGAGTGGTATATAGCAAGGCTTGTAGTTAAGAACGGACACTTACGAAAACACATGTGACAATGAGATTGGGCTACATGCTCACAATTTAGACACCATTCTAGGTTCAATGATCAACACAATTGGGAGGGAGACTCTACACGGTCTTTCAAAGAGAAAGAGAATCTTTCACTTTTGACTTGATCTTATTAGCTTTCGCATGTCAAACTCTGATTTTGAAACTTGAAATGACAATTTGCATGGTTCGCTATTGCTAGTTGTAATAATCAAATCCCGAGCCTATTATTATATGGCCAGAAATGTCTTTGGAGTTGCAAGTGCTCAAAAATTGGGCACCTATTCCTTGCGATAAGGGTGATTAATAAGGGACGTGAAATTCTTACCCATGAATAGGCTGCCCAATCCTTCCCGTTTCCCATCCACCCATTGCCCTTGATACACATGATACTTCTCTTCCTTTGACGTCCAGTCCCGGTATGTTTGGTGACCCATCCCATGCCGCCTTCCCTTCTCAAACTCGCCATCATACATCTCTCCTCCAAACCCATATAGTAGCCCCTTGCCCTGCATTTAGAACTTGCATGAGTTTAACCCTCCTTTTTTCTTTAACCTTAACCCCTAAAACACTTTTAGCAATTTTATACTTATTGTGTAGTCGCTCTCTCTCTCTATACTAGATGATATGTAACCTTCATCAAACTCTTTCCAAGTCACTTTGTGTGGGTGTCAAGAAGCATAACCTTCCAAGATAGCAAGTTATCTCTCTCTCTACCAAATAGTCACCTCACAATGTCATATCATGTTCTACAATTTCAAAATAGATTATGAAAGAAGAGGCTCAAATCGAGTTCCAAAAGTGTTTAGGGGTTAGCCCCTAAACACTTTTTGAGCCTAATTTGGGTCTCTCATACATATGGTATTTTGAAATTGTATAACGTCAATATAGATTGTGATGTGAATAATTGGTAGAGAGAGAGATAGCTTGCTAGCTTGGAAGGTTATGCTTCTTCACACCCACGCAAAGTGACTTGGAAAGAGTTTGATGAAGGTTATATATCATCTAGTTTAGAGAGAGAGCGACTACACAATAAGCATAAAATTGCTAACAGTGATTAGGGGTTAAGCTACTGCGCAAAAACTCACAAAACAGATGTTGGAAAAAATTGAAATGCAAATCCTGTTGTCTGGAATCTGGATATGAGGATGTTGCAATCTAGTCTAGAGTGCGGGGTTCAACTTGTGAATGAGTACGAATAAAAACCACAAGGGATATATATGATAAGGTTACATAGCATCTAGTATAGAGCGAATATACACTAAGTATAAAATTGCTAAAAGTGGTCATGGGGTTAATCTACTGTGCAAAAACAGACGCTGAAAAATTGAGACGCGAATCCTGTTGTCTGGAATCTGGATAGGAGGATGTCGCGATCTAGCCTGGAATGCAGGTGTCAACTGAGTCTTGTGAATAAGTTACGAGTGAAAATCACAAGGGATAAGAGCCCCCTGTGTACGTACTCACATGATAGTAATTGGCCTTCCAGCTACCACGATATCTGCGCACATAGTACTGTCCCTGAATGACCCAGAAGGTACCGTGGCCTTCCCTTTTCCCCGCCTTCCATTGTCCCTCATATCTGGTCTGACTCTTGTACACATGCATGCCCCTGCCTGGAACACCCATTACTCTGCATTATTGAAGGTCTGACACAGGAACATTTCAAACGTTGAAAATTTGACACCGCAGACAGGGCTTTTACATTTTGAGGTTTCAAGAACAGTGTCCGGGAGATTTTCGGGCATGATCGGTTGAGATCCTAGTGTTTCCAAGACCAACCAGTTACATGTTGACATCTTTTGGATTTTCTTTATTAGATTGGGGAATATTCTGCAAATTACTCACTCTAAATGGATCGGTAATTTTCCTAAAGTCTTGAGTTTGAACCGGTTATTTCTCAAACTCAACCGGTTCATCTGTAACTAGCGGCCGGCTCTCCTCATTCATTGTTCAAGAAATCAAAGTGTGGAAGATATAAATTTTCTTAAGTGTGTGTAATGGGTGCTCTCCCTAGAGAGTATAAACATCTTGGAGATAATACAGTTGGTGAGATTCTTTTTGCTAAGGTCTTAACCTTCGAACGCTTTTAGCATGTCCATACCAATTGTGTAATATTTTCTCTTTATACTGGATGATATGAAATCTTCATCAACTTCCTTACAAGTCACTTTGTGTGGGTGTAAACAAGTGTAACCTTGTAGACAACAAGCTATCTCTATCCACCAAAAAGTCATAACATAATGTATTTTCATGATTTACAATTTCAAAATACTGAATGTATGAGAGGTCCAAATCGGCCCCAAATGCATCTAGGGCTTAAAGTTGAATCTTGGTAGATGGGAGAGAGCTTTTGTGTCCAAAGATAGAGTACAATTATAGAGCTGTCCTTAAATTCAACCGGAGTTTGGTCAAGAGTTGGGTGTTTTGCGTGCAATACTTTCCATGTTCGTTAAGTTTTCGATGCATGCTTGGAGTCAGTGTGGGGGTTCGAATAAAGAACATCCTATATAGGTTCATTGAGGTCCAAACTCAATGTAGCATGTCTTTGGACATGGAAAGTGTTGTATGCAAAAACTGCCAACTCTCAACCAAAACTTCAGTTGGATCAAAGGACAAACTAATGAGGTGTGGAATAATGAGAGCTTGCCACTTGACTATACTCGGCATTCATGTATGTAACCAAGGACCTTGATGCTTTGGAAGTTCATTCTTGACCCTAAACCCTAAACAGAGAACGTCCTTAGGAAGCCATGATGGTTAAGCATGCTATGAATGAAAATGGGAATTCAACTGACAAAGACTACATCATCTTCTTGATGTAGGTGCCTCCCTTCACAGACAGTAATGATCCAAATTACACCAAATGTAACAAGCTGTTTTGAAAGCACATATATAGTTGATCAGTGTAATTCAGTGTGTCAGATTTTTTTGACACTAAATTAGAAAGCACATATATAGTTGATGAGTGTAATTCAGTGTGTCAGATTTTTTTGACACTAAATTAGTTGGTGGTTGTGATCATGCATAAATGTGCTAATGAATGAGTGAGTGTGAGATGATGATTACTTACCATCTCGCAAATTGTTGTGCCATTCTCCACAGTATCTGTCTCCAGAAATCCAGTAGACAGCTGACCTATACCCTTCCTTGTTGGCAAGGCGATCCAAATAGTGGCTGTGAGGCTCTTTCTCAGCTTCCTCCTTGGCATTGTTGCCATCTTCTCCGCTGGTGCTTAAAACTGGGCTAGGCTCCATTTTCTTGTGCTTGTCAACACCACATCCTAGAACTGGGTGCTTAAACAGAACCTGGGGAAAAGATGGGCAAAAATGTGCTTAGACTGGTTTAGGTTTCCACTTATTTTTTGGTCTTGCACAGAGGAACAGTTTTCAAAGGCATATATTTAGTGCAAGAACAGAGCACTCATGTTTGGAACTTTAGGGCACTTTATAGTCATCCGTTCTAAGTGAGATCGATGAGATCAGATGGGCATACTGCAGCTCCCTGCATTTTTACAGTTTGAGCTTTCCGAGCTGTTTAACTTGAAGGTTGAATCATGTCAACATACATGAATTTCATTGGGAAGTATAAATCCCTTATGAAGAACATCGACATCCCTAAATTCGGTCCAGGCTCTGAAGTCTTGGAAGCAGTGAAAAGTTCTTAGCCATTCAAAGACTTATCTCTGACACTTTGGACATCTTGCAAGAAGTACTCAAGATAATCTTTCTCTCTGAATTTGTTATGTTACCTTGCAGTAAGCATTGTCTTGCACTGGAGGTGCTTGCTGAAAGATCTGACTTCACAATAAATACTGTTGCCAAACAAAAACCAAAGACGCAGAATGAGCATACAGCTTTTAGGTTAGGGTTGTTTGATATGCATCGTGCAATATGAAATGCGATTACTTGACAATGATAGCATATCTTAGCCCAAAGAATGAATGCCTTTTGTAACCAACCTGAACCGAAATCACTCTGAAGACTACTTACATTACAGATTCTTCACCATAACTGTGGACTTGGGAGGCCGAGATTCATAATAAGTTCCTGATCATTTTTCTCTCCCATACATGAATGTTTACTACTTGAGTTTGAGAAAGTCCCTCCCCTGCCTCCAATTCCTGAGTTTTGGATTCCAACATCATCTTTGAAGGCTTTTCTTTCTATTGTAATCTCCACTAGCTTTCTCAGGTTGTCATTCTTTTCTGCGTTTCTTCTCATTAACATATATGTAGCTGATTTAAGTTGTAACAATGATACATCCCAAAGCACAGGTCTCCCAAGTCCAACTTGGATGCAAAGCGAGGTTCAATACAGACAGAGAGTCAGAATCAGTTGATATCAACACAGCAATGTCCTGACCTGGGATTTTGTAGGCCGCCAAAAATTGCAGCCCCAACTCTAGATCCAGGACCAGGAATAGATGCCATGCGGATGTGGCTTTCGAAGCTACATTGAATTGGATTGTGGATCTTGGTGTCTTCTCAGTAACAATGCTTTGAACATGCTAAAAGGTCGCCTTTCTGGGAGCAGAATCATAACTCCTGAATCAAGAAAATATCATAAGAAACTGCAAGTTGGTCACAATGCAACATAGAATTCACCTTTTTTTTTTTTCTCTTTTTTTTCAGCAAGTGTGTCATGCCAAGCATGTATGGGGTTGTAAGGGGAGGGCGTGTCCTTTGGGGCACCAAGAGATCTATTTCCAACTCACAAGAACTTAATTGGTATACCAAGTCACTCCAACCCTAATTAACTTATCCCTAAAACTGCGTCTATGTTAGTGACAGAACGTAGTGACACAAAATTAATGGCAACCTTATACTTACAACTATTGACCATCCTCTGCCTCTGGGAATGCCTCAACTCCTTTCGGATCCCCAATATTGAATTTCCACTCAAGAGTAAGTATGTGCTTGCAAGATTTTGTGTTGCACACGAAAAGATTTTCACTTGGAAACTGATTGTCTCAATTCTTCTGTATAATTACTGGTAACAACTAGAGCCATTTCGGTGAGTTCTCTTGCCTGTGTTTTCTTACAAGAATGAACAGTGGGTGATGATGTATTAATGACTTTGCGGATGGTGAACAAAACATTGTAGAGACATCTTTGGAGTTTGCTAAGATGTCAGATTCACCAGTCTATGGAGGTTATCTGAATCGCCTACAAGAACTCAAGCTGATAGGCGACCTGAACCTTTACCCTTATTTGCAATGTGGAAGGTCACGTGTGTTTAGGGTACAGTTTCTTGGAGCACTCAGATTCACTTCAATGCAATGGCCAGCATAACAGTTCCTTCACATGCACACATAAAGCATAACGTAGCAACATAAAATCCGTCCGGGAAATTCTAGTAGAAAGAATTACAGGATGCCGAGGCTTCGAGATGCCACGATTCCAATCGGCCGCAAACTGTATCAGAATATGTTGAAATTTGGGAACGCTTCTATCATTGTAAGTCGACCGACTCCTGTCCATCAGGTTTAATTTTGTCGAGCTCAGGTTTATGTCGGCTTGTATATATCATGAAGGCAATTGACCTCTGTCACCGCAATTGATGATGCCGATCTGGAAACTTGAGATACGGAGAAACATGTTGTGAGCTATGATGCAGTTTTTTGGCCTGATAACATCGTGTTAATGTCTTTGGAGATTAATCAAGCAATTTGACATGTCATTAAATTGCAATTTCACCTCAATTGAATTGATACCAATCTGGAGACTTGAGATTCTGATAAAAACATGTTGTGAGCTATGATGCAGTTTTTTGGCCTGATAACTGTGTTGATGTCTTTGGAGATTAATCCCACTCCTGCATTCAGCCCAGGCTGGTACGCTATCAACTACTTTTCCAGAATTGTTCTTTGAAATGACTTTGTGATCCATTATTTGAAGTGCCCAAAGTCATGATCATTGTGATGATGGATAAGAGGTTTGCCCACCTCACGTACAGAATTGCTCTTTTATTCAGGGTTTTTTTTTTTTTTTCTTTTGTTTTTTTTACTCTCTCTCTGATATAAAGCCCACCCTCAAATATATAGAGCGTCGTAGCCTGCGGGCGAAGATGCTCTGCATTCAAGCTTACTCAGTCAGGTTATATCTATCTGATGCATGAGAGTTTTGAACAAGAGAAAATAACATTAACATCATCTTGTTGAAACTTAATGCACCAGGTTGTTGATACTTCTGGGAGGATCGATGATGCTAGCAGGACTGACAGGGTTTGGAGGCACAACCCTGCCATGTTGCTACACGGGTCATGTTATCATGATGTTCATTTCCATTCTTGGATGTGGGGTTTTTGCTCTCGTAATATTTGGGCAGGTCTATATTCTTCCTCCTCTTCTCGTAGTGCTTCAAGGCTTGCCTTGTTCAATGAACTGAAATGGAATTGATTTTAAAGCCCAGGAAGAACTTATGGGACTACACGTACGCAAGGTCGAATAAAAAAACTAACAGAATGCTGTGCACTGAGACAAACAACTATCAACCCCCGATGATTAAGTTGGTAGAAAGACTTGAGCTTACCCACTAGTGCTATTTTTGAAATAGGGAATCAAACCTCTCTGTAATGGAGTTGCAAAGTTTGCCTCAATTTTGACTACATTGTACGAGTAAACGTGGCACAACCTGTTGCCTCTAGGATTAATTGGGATAGTTGGTCACCGGTTAGTCTCAATGGTGAGTTTTTGCATTGAGGTGCAGTGGGTAACAATGAATTTGCATTGGAATGTTGATAATAATCCTGCAAGTATTAGCTAGGAGTGCCATAACATTGCTAAGCTCACCTGCCACTTACCCTAGGCAAGAGAATATTTTGGCCAAAGGCTGGGATAAACATGCTGTGGTTCCAAAAACACAGTGGCTTCAGTCTCAGTGCCACAGCAAGGTCCCCAAGGAACATGGCATCTCTTAATTTGTTTAGAGTGGGTGAGGGAGCACGAGGCTTAGTAATGTTATGTGCTTCATGTGCTGGCGGGGGAAATATTTTCACTGAATATTCGGACACTGGGTGTTGCAGAGGGCTAAGGTGGTGGCCAGTTTCAAGAGCACGAGATGGCCAGAAGCTACAGTAAGATGCTTCACACGACTGTAATGATGGCAATTTGTAAACAACTGGTATTTGAGAATACGTGTGTTCTCAATCAGTAGGCACCAATTTGATGTTCAGTAGCACAATACTTTTGCAACGACTTTATCCATCAATTAAGCTTAGCTCACGGCAGACATGTGCATTCTGTATTCAGGTGGACCATTACCTGTCAAGTGTTTGCTGGCTGTACCTCTTTATGTGCATATTTGAGGTTGGGCCTGTTCTTGCACTACCTACTCATCTCAGTATGTGGTTTCCACCAACATCATTAAACACAGGTCACATGCGTATTGAAAGATTTTCATATGCAAGTTTCATCTACTATCAATGTATGTGCAATTTAATATGTTATTGACATTTTCAGATTCTGCTTATACTGTTTGTGCATGAAATTTTTTCTTGGTGCCCGCACAGGTGTGTGCATTGATAGCACGTTGCATTTTTCAGCGGTTGCCAGCTGAACAATTTGAGGTTTGAGCAATTGAAAGACTCCCCAAAGTGTGCTTTGGTATATATATATGTATGTTCTTTTTGTCAAGTAGTACATGTAGTTTGCTACAGTTCTGTGCAAACTACAGTTTTCTGAAAGGCTGTATTGCACCACATTTTATACAGACTGTTGAGCAAACTCGGGATGCTCGGAATGTGTCAATGGGAAAGATACGTCGTGATCTGTAAGTGCGATGAGCCTATAAAGTTGATGAGCCGTTTATGATCTCTTTGATGTAATTGGACACTTTTGGAAGGGAACATTCTCCTGACTTGCTATAATCTTGTTTTATGATGGAACTGTCCAGTGGAGAACAGAGTGACAAGGTTGATAGAACAACAGCTGATACTATGAACGACAAGGTGAAGGACAAGTATGCCAAGTAAGTTTCATCTAAGACTTTTACAAAACAAGACTTCTGTCGAAAAATGATGACTTATTGTAGAACTATACAACTTGTTGTAAAACTATGATTTGTTGCAAATCTATGGCTTTTACAAAACTATGACTTAAATGCCTAAACACCCGTGTGTACTAAATGTGCAGGTGGAGTCATGAGTCATGGGGAGATCCCCACTAGAAGCCCATCGAATGTACAGCACAACATATAATACTTATCTCCACCAAGAAACACTGTCAGCAACATTAACCTTGTGGGCTGAAATGACTCAATTCTAAGAACTCATGAACATTGACAAGGTGACATGAACATCATAGTGTCACACACCCTGCAATGAACTGCGGGATAAATGAACGGCCTCAAGAATGCCCCAGAAGATTAAATTTATGAAACAAGAGTCCCAGGGGGGGGGACCAAAAAACATGATGAATGATGGAAGAGTAATTTGTATAAAAAGCGGTTTCCAAGAAAGGAAATCCGTTGTCAAGAATAATCAAAGAAGTACAGGACACCATCTTTTAACTTCGACGAAGTCCAGCTTTTTTCCTGCATTATTCTACCCTAGTTGCCAAGTTTTTTGTGGAAACTAAGAAGCAGTTGCGTGAGCTTTGGAAAATAAAGCTTTGATCTAGCTGTGCTACTACTCTCTTCCCACAAATAGTAACATCGAACTCGGCAAATCCAACTATGTACAAGGTCAATGTGCGCCAGAAAGTTGCTTGCTTCTGAGGAAGAAGCTCAGCCATCTCCGTTTCACTTGAGTAATAAGGACATTCGAACTCCCTACAACTTGCAGCACCCTGATAAACACCACATGGTATTTATTAGTTGCAGACGAAGCCAAACTCAAGAGCATAAATCAAGTCAATTAAAATTTGCAATTAGAGGTCATGTACAGCCGATGATATACTCAAGTAAGGAATTGCCATTACAACAAATAGATTGGCTTCTTTACCGTAAGCTTAGTGTGCCGTACTCCTTGTTCTTTGTGGCCTTAGACCTCGTGACGCCTTTGCTATGTCAATCTGTTTATCCTGTAACAAATTCGGTGACTTTAGGAGGCAATTGGAGGCAGATAAATTCATTTCAATGTTCAGGAAATGCCAGAAACTAAAACTAACAATAAATCTGATCAGCAAGGTGTGAAATTCACCCAGAATTCCAATCTCACTACCTTTCTGAATTGGGCACGTTGGGTTCTTGAGCTGGTGTCATTTTGGCCGAAGTTCTCTTTCGTCTCATTGCTCGTGGGATGCAACACATTCATCGACCGATCTTTCAGAGCTTCCTTCTTTTTGGCCTGCTGGACAAAAAAATATAACCAGACATCATCAGGTACCAGATCAACACAGTTCTCACTGCACAGCAAAAAAGAGTGGTAAATCCTACACATTCACGCAACTACTGACCCTCTCAAGAACAAGAGGCTGTGTTATAAATGTTACACATTCATGGGTACTCCAACATAGGAGACTGTTGCAAAAGCATCATCATCGCCAAAAAGGTGCAAATGCGCTACCTTTTTCTTGTCCTTGCCGTGATCAGAGATTTGTTTTGAGCTTGTCGTCTCCTCCAAACCTTTGTGAGTTTGGTTCTCCTTGTCAACACCAGGCAATGCATCTGTCGTTGTTGAGATTCGTGCTTTCTTGGCGCTGGGTATCTCGCCCTCGGCCACCACCACAACATCCTCACAAACATCCAAATTCTTCGGAGAAGATGTTGCTTTTGGTGAAATTCTCGCCTTCTTCGCACTCGGTAAGTCTCTCTCAGCCCTTGGCTCGTCGTGTACAGGAATTGTTGCTGCAAACTCAATAGGTTGTTGTTCTTCAACCTTCGAGACTACGGGGGAGATCCCCTCAACGACCGTTGAGAACTTGGGTTCCCAATACCCTTCTGCCATTTTCTTCTCAGCATCCGCCCTCCACATCGACAATTTCCCTAAGATTTGGTTAGCCTTGGCGAGAGTGGACTCGATGTTGCTCTGAATTTTTTCCAGGGGCGCTATGAGACGGTTGTTGTTGCTGATGCCCCCCCCGGATGATGATGTCGTAACAACAAGAGGATGATTCATCTTTGTTTCTGCCAGATGGTGATGACCCCCGGACTCCTTTCTGGATGCTTCCTCGTCCAAATTTTGTGCATCGCTCGGACCAGAGCTCGTAGGAACCTCCTCCTTACCACATTCCATTTCACCAAAGCCTCGATGATTCGGAGTGGACCTCCCGTCGAGATCAGCTTCCTCATCGACGTGGTAATTATTGCTGCAGCCAATAATCTCCTCATCGTTGCAAGGAGGGAGTACAACGGCGAGCTGCTTCTTCGTGTGAATTAAGTCGACGCATTCGTGGACTTCCAGTACCTGTACCTCATCATCAAATTCTTCTTGAACAACATCCAGTTCGCCATGGGACGACGTTCCGACAGGCGAATCCTTGTAACAAACCTCCAACTCCGTAGAATTGACATGTGCATCTTCGTATGAAAGATCAAGAGCGCTTGGGGGACTACCCATGCACGCCACATCTTCATCCTCATCAGATTCTGAACCTCCCATCATCATCTGTGGGCTACGCGACCCATCAGTCTTAGCTTCCGAAGCTTCAGCTGCTTGTCTTACTTCTTCAGGCTCATCTTCACCTTTGTGAATCTGCGAACCAAGAAGCTCTTTGTGCAAGGCCAAGTTCCTATACTCGAACACTGTTTCAGTTTCTTTGTCTCCCTTGGTGTCAACAACAACTGCTTCTTCATCTTCATCTCGTTCTTCCTCCTCAACTTCCTCGGGGGTAGAGTGGGATCGAATTCCACCCAACAGCTCCATGTGCAGGGCGGAATCCTTGAACTCGATCCCTGTGTTGGAGATCTCTTGGTCATTTTCTTCTTCTTGTGGTACTTGCTCAGGGGGATCCCGGCTTCCAATGACCTTGTAATCTACCAGATTGTTAGCAAATGTCACTCTCCTTCCGACTGCCTTCAGGACAGGTAGCACTGCTGCCTTTGAGGTTATTGGTTCCTTCTCCTCATGACCTTCCTCTTGATCCTCTTCTTCCTGATCTTTCTGCTGGCTCCGAAGCCTGGACTTGGTCTTCCTGGCTGACTTGCCGCTTGTGGTGTCAAGGTTGATGATGGTCACCGGTGGCTGACCCGTAGCCTTTGTGGGAGTGCTAAGCAAAGCGGAGAATGGAACAGGTGGAAGAGTGTCCCTGCCCCTTGTGGACGCAACTGCGAATGCCGCCCCTGCTCGCTTCCTCGGCGTCAGACCTCGGGCCTTGGGACTACTGCCTGCGGCGACAAAAGGAAACGACACTTATGAATGTGCACCGAGTGTGCATGGGAAATGATACCATAGGTCAGAGCAAAAGGAAATGTGCTGGGTAAGAAATGCACAATAGCACCAACCCACCCAGAAATCAAAGACCATATCTTCCTGAATCTTATCTTAGTCTATTAGACTGTCTGGAATTTCCGAATGTACCTTGAATTATGGCAGGGAGTAAATGCTTAGATAAATGTGCTGGGAGAAGAATGCAGATTGGCACGAAGCCACCCAAAATTATTCCATATTTTCCATATCTTTCTTTATCTGAATGTACCTCAAGTCTCGGCAGGGAGCAAGAGGTTACAGAAAAATGTGTTGGGAGAAGAACGCAGAATAGCACGAATTTACGCCAGAACTCGTAGTTTATTCCATAATTTTCTTTATCTGTCTTCCATGAGTTTCTGAATATACCTCGAGTTTCGGCATGGACATTGTTGGACTTTTCCTCAGGAACAGTCGGGAGACTTCTCTTCAGCCCCCGCTTGATGGGAGTTATGTTGGGCAGACCGAAGCTGGAATCCTTCTGTCTGTCTGAAAACACATTCGGCTTCTCACCACGCGGCTTGGCAGGAGAGGCCTTTGCTTTGCCGGATGCAATTAGAGCTGCCAAGGATGTCTCGGGTAATTCTGTCCTCTTCTCCAGCTTCAGCTTCATGATCGTCGTCTTCGCAATCCCCAACGAATTCAGGCCCACTGCTCCTTTGGATGAGTTTCCACCTTCAAACTGCACATGATATGAAACGGGAACCCTCAACAGACAAATCTTCATAGCACTCCACGTAACTACTAATTACTGCAGGAAATTCCATCACTACATTGTGAGGAAACTGTATGGCTGATGCATCAACCTTATGGAAACCAAGGATTCTTTATCAAAGCTTAGGAGACCCTTTCGTTTTCATGTCCTTGACTTCCACACCGCGAAAAACAAAGTGGCTATATCCTTTCGGAAGCAGATCGCTTTGTGGTACCCACCCTCAAACTCCACAAGAAAAGAGAACCCTTAAGCAGACAGAAACCTTTATAGCACTCACTGACGTAACTACTGAGTGCTGCAGAAAATCCCGTCACTACATTGTGAAGAAATCTGCCTGGCCGATGGATCAATCTTCAGAATAACCATATATTCCTTATCATCAAAGCTTAGGAGACCCTCTTGTTTTCAGGTCATAGGATGCTATTGACTTTCACGCCGAGTTTTTTTAACCTCATTTTTGTACAACTGGCTACGATAATCTCTCCATTTAAATTCCATTTCTTTGTCAAGCAACCTGAATGTTCGTTAAGCCTTGTCACGGTCGATCTGGTGTATACACTTCAATTAATCACAATGCATAAATGGTACACATGCTGGACATCCCTCTCTTTATTTCCCAGTTTTATTCTCTCAAGTTTGGAAAACAAGACCCGACACTCATTTTATTGTGACAGGATTTTTTGCCAAAGTGTAGCTCTTTGAAGTGCCATCAATCGACAGACCTGTATGAGATGCCATGCATCCACACTAACGGACGAGAAACACAAATTCCTGTCGTCTGCAGTACGAAATGGCAACAATAGGAGAAATGCGAAGGATTTAAAAGCGAAAAATGCGTAGGGGCTGTGAACAGACAGAAATACTCACAGGAACATGGGCCGAGAGAGCATCAGCCATGGCATTGTTGGTCTTGTTCGCAGCGATTCGGTATTGCTTGCACAGCGCTTGAAGCTCCCTCCGTGGCAAGCTGTATAAAAATGCTGCCTCGGGCTTCGGTCGCCTGAATGTCGACATCTCCGCTCCAAGAAAATCCTCTCAACAAAAAGCACAACTAACCCTAAACCCAAAACACACCTCCAAGCCTTGGAATCCCCACACCAAACCACTTCGATGCACCTCGAAGCTCCCAACTCAAAAAATTCGCCGCTACACCATAAAAGAAAAGAAATTCACAAACCTAGTGACGCCCAACGCACATTGCTGCAGAAAGATTGACGCTGACTACTACTAATGCTGCTGCTGCTACTACTACTACTTCCTCTATGGTTTTGAGGAGCAGCAAAATTTTGATGACCTCAACGGCCACGTGTAGTACTGGGACATGTTGGAAGGAGGAAAGAATGGGAGCTGGAAACTGGAAAATGATGACGGTAGGTATTCAGAGAACCGAGAATTTTTGCGAGACAAGATGTAAGTAGGGCAACTACGGAATGAGAATGAAGTCGAGAATTGCATCGTTGTGTATGATTTGGTGCGTTTGTTTGAGCGATGGAGAGAGAAGAAGTGAATAACAGAGGGCGAGAGAGAGAGAGAGAGAGATACAGCGCACCCGCTCTCAAGAGAGTTTGAACGTGGACAGAGTGTGGGATGGATGAAGTAGCCGTTGCGGGACGTGAGCGATGATATTCATCCACGCGTTTCTGCTTCAGGTACTACCCGTTTGTTGCGTGAGCTGGAAACTTTGGGGACCACTGCCCGTATCTCTGCCCGTGCTCCCCCCGGTCAAAGGAAAAGAAACTATGCTTTTCACACCTAAGGTAGGGGTGCCTAATTCGGTTATTTATCTTAATCGAATACCTACATTTGAATTGGTATGTGATTAGGCGTGGCTCCAAGAAAGGATGCCAAAAAGACATGTGTTTAAAATAGATTGAATCGTGTGTTCAAAAATATGATAACCATTCTAGGTTCAACAATCAAAATATTTGAGAGGGCTTATGTAACCGTTTAATGACCACAAGAATCTTCACTTTGATAACAAATAAGATAATCATATGAGCTCCTAAAATTCTGAGGAAAGTGGCTCCAACTTTGACTTGAATTTGCTAACCATCACACACTAATTGCGTGTTTTGTATCCTAAGAGAAGTGGGCTAGTAAAAAAAAAATTAACCCATCTACCTTATTCATGTGACTCACTATAATTTTGACATACTACAATAACATTTGGTCAATGCAACTTCTCAACCCATGCCATCTATAAGCCCATAGTATCATCTGTTCAAACTAAGAATATGGAATTAATGGTTTCTTAAAACCAAAATATGAACTATTGTGAGTTGGAAAACCTAATATCAATATTATAATGCCACAAATGTCAACATGTTGTAAACATTTATTTGTTTACATATTGGTTGTTAATCATTTACATATTAATATCTTATTAATCAATAAGCCACCTCAAATTTGAACCCACACAAAAAACATCGTGGGTCATAATACTTTCTACCCACACTAAATTTTAGTCCACAATAATCGGTGTGAAAGGTGTAGATGGTACAAGGGTGGGTTTACACCAAGGTTCAAGGCCAGAGAAACATCCAAATTGAGTGGTCTTATTGGCTGCAAGAAATATGTTGGATCAAAAGGGCATCAAACCAATCGAATTATTTGTACAGTACAGGTCCTCAAATATTAACGAAACAAGAAGTTTGGTTCCTCTTTGACAGACAATTTTTCTATTAAAAACTTGTCAGTTCGTCTTGAGTTGGAGTCTAATAATATGTTTTGAGTAAATTTTCCAGGTGATGTTGTCATGTGTGCTATCACCATATGTTAGGACTGTGCAATTTTTGTGGGATAGAAATTCAATATAATTTGTCTCATATCATGAATAATTGCATTTAAATGTGAAAAAGTGTGATACTAGATTACTTCCTATTATAGCCATTTGTTGACGTAAGTAAAATGATTGGAAATGCAAAAGAAGTGGTAGGGGCTACAGATTTTACCTCTCTAAGAAAACCATTATGCACAAGTCCAAGGGGAGCCAAGCATACAATCATTCATTTCAACATGATCGGTTGCATGGTCATTCTTATGTAATGGTTAGCTTATTTAAATTCTTTGATCACATCAAATTTTCCTTGATATCCACTGAAATTTGCAAGGTATAAATATTCAGAATATTGTGTACTAATAGATCATTATACATAACATATTGGATTTTTTTAAATGAATCATATAGTGAAAAAAAAAATCAATACTCAATGTTAATCAGTAGGCATTGAACAATCTTCATTGTTAATATAGGCTTAGCTATTAGACAAGAATGTTATTAGTAGCTAAAAGGAGCAATTGTGAGTGTGTTTATTCTTGATTTTTATTATTACTTAGTTTATAAACCAAGCATGTTCATAATTTGGTTGGTTATTGAACCATATCATGGGTGGAAAACATCCCCATTAATACAATGTCATTTTATGGAGCCATGTCACTCCATTCGTGACATGCTTTTCATTGTTGGAGCCTTAACCCACCTAACAATCCTAATCCATGACATGAAGATTAAACCATGTCATTGGATCTTAAATCCTCGACTAATGTGGGTTCACGTGACAAGGTTGGGAAAGGGAAGGGGGGGGGGGTTAGAGGGGAGGGTCCTCGTACTCCTTGGCATTCTTCGTCAAGTGCAACTAAAGAATGAATCTAACAATAAACATGTAAGGATTTGTGAATGCTCACTCTCAAATTCATTTACCTTTCTCACTTGATAGTTCAATCAAGCAGTCTCTAACTCTCATTTGAGCAAATATAAGTGTGTGATTGAAGAAAAATATTAAGTTTTGTTCAATAGCCAAAATACCAATTATATAAGGTCTGTCAAACTCTCACTCTCTAACTACAAGGCTCAACTTGATAAAAGAATGTTACAAGGGGCACAAATCTTAGAATTTTCTTACCATTCTTGTCCATTCCTACCCTCTATTAACATAATGCCGTGTTATAAAATGTCTTTCACACAAAGGATGGTACAACCGACCTTGACATGTAAAATCATGGGGAATCACATTGAATATAGACATAGTTTTTTTTTAAAGAAAATCATCGTAATTAATGGAGATTAGCTCCATAATAAATAATTAAGCATCAAGTATACAATATAAAGAACTTGGTTGAAGAGTTGGTTGTTGATCGAGTTATTTTTACATGGATTGTTATATTATTACTTAGTCCATAAAATAAATATGTTCATTAATTGGTTGATTATTGAACCATGTCATAGATGGAAAACAATATGTTAATACTATGTCACTATATGGAGCTATGTCACCTCATTTGTAACATACGTCTCATTGGTGGAACCTTAACCTACCCAATAAACCTAGTCTTCAAAATGAAAATTAAGTCGTTTCATTAGATCCTAAATCTCTGACCAATAAGGGTTCATATGGCGAGGCCTAGGAAGGGGTATAGATGGGAGGGTCCTCATTCTCCTTGGCATTCTTTGCCAAGTCAAGCATTGTGATTATAGAGAGAAAGAGAGTTTGAGGGACCTTATGTAATTGGTTTTTCTGCTATTGAGCAAAACATAATTTTTTTCTTCAATTGCGCTTTTATATTTGCTCAATTGAAAGTTAGAGATGGCTTAATTAAAATACCAAGTGAAAAGGGCAAGTAAATTTGAGAGTGAGCGAGCATTCATACTCTTTGAATATTAATGTTGATTATGTTTAACTATTGAGCAATAACAATATTTAGTAAATATTGCAACTAAGCATGATAAACTTCAATATCAATACGAGCATACCACAAAATGTCATGGTGTTGGGCAGTATCTAAATTCTGTAAAGTCATTTGCATTGCTCTTTTGAAGAGCTCTGCTCAATTATATAAACATTGAGCCCAAACATTTGGGCCATCCAAATTTATAACTAGATTCAACTTCTTTCACATAAAATTTGGCAAAATTGGCTCCCTACCATACAACAATTGATAAAGACTATAAGAAGCCAATGTTGTTTGTCAACTGAATCTATAACCCATGACTATCTATAACAAAATTAAATCCCAATCACAATGATTACCTCATAATAAACCGTACTTACGTAAACCTCGTTTAACGGTATGAACAATACGTTTAGCCAATCCGTCCGCTTCTTGATGATCTTGTGACGTGCTTCAATGGTCAGTGAGGATTTTGGTCCACGTTTGCTTGAATGCGCCAAGAAATTTTTCTACACAGTTTTGTGGTGAAGCCATAAGCTCGATCCACTTGCTAAATGCTCCACCATAACTAAACCATATTTGGCCCCACGAGGTGTAGGCACAAGTAGCCCTACAAAATCAAGATTTCAACAATATCCCAAGCCCATTATAAGCAAGGGCCACAACTGGGGAGATAGAGTGTTGAAGCTAGACCAAACCCAGTCACAAACCTCACGCCTACTAACATAAGTAGTACTTGTTAATACATTCCGCTTCACCATAATTGATTGCACAATATTGAATGAGTTTGATGCACACCAAAATGGTGAAACTCTTTGTGCACTTGTTGCACCAAAGAAGCTCGTTGGTCAGGCCTAGAAACTATTCATCGAAATCCATTAGACCAAACATGGAATAGTAGTCCGTTTTTCCAATAAAATGTAACTATCTAATGTGAAATTCGATCCTTCTCCATTGTAGAGGTGTAAGACAAAAATATCCCATATTACAATTCATGGAGAGTTGGCAAATCCTCCCACACATTGCCAATAATATAGGATTTGTCAGATTTTTAGTTCGATTGATGTAAGTGTCCTTCACTGGAACAACTCATGAATGTAAGGTTGGCAACCTCATGCCAATCTGAAATTGCCTCCCGATCACAATCACCATGCCATCTTGTCAGCCATAAACCCCCACCCTTATGCGTCTGTAGTCCGGGTGGGAGCCCATGACTCACATGAACTTCACTGGCTTTAGTAATCAGTTGTAACTTATATCCATTCTAATTGGTGAATCAATGTACTTAACACCTCCTCCTTTATTAACTCAAACTCAAGTGTTTACAAACACTAGAGTATCACACTCACACAAATCAAAGAAAACTTCAAGTTCAAGGTTGTAGGCTAAATAATATCAACCTAGAGATCTAATGATATAATGCCTCTCATTGAGGTTCATTACTTGATCACAATACACATAGCATATTACTACACTTATCACTAAGCCTACTTCAACCCCGTCATTCAACCTTCATAGGATTTATGAACCCTTTGCTAACATTCCTATTATTTCCTTCTAAGAGCTTTGTGCCTTCATCTACCTAGTGAGGGAGAGAGAGAGAAGTAGTCCTAATTGCAAAAGTGAGAGAGTGAGAATGAGCCTCCTCCCTTCCCTTCGGGGGACTACCCCCTTCCATCACCAAGCCTTACCGGCCGTAGATCTAACCATACATCTAACGGTTGGAATTGCCGGCCGTCATACTCTAGTCGTCATCCCTAAAATTCCTAGATCCAACGGCCTTGGTCTTTCATCCACTTGATCCGACGGTCTTCATCGGACTACCTCCTTCCATCACCAAACCTTACCGGCCGTAGATCTAACCATACATCTAACGGTTGGAATTGCCGGCCGTCATACTCTAGCCGTCATCCCTAAAATCCCTAGATCCAACGGTCTTGATCTTCCATCCACTTGATCAAATGGTCTTCATCCGTCCGGCTTCATCCGCTTAGCATCATCCACCGTTCGTTGCCATCCTTCATTCGTTCGTCTTCATCCTCCGTTCGTTGCCATCCTAATGTCCTTCGCAAGTATCTTGACTTCTTCATACGAATTACTTAACTTAAATATAATTTGACTCACTAACCTCCTTTCTAATTAACCCGCGAACCTTCATAAACCGTGAGCGGTTAGGTGAATATAAATAAAATGCTTCTAAAAAATGAAAAGTAATTGAGAAGGTTCTACTTACACATATGTAGTAACTTCTTCTCCGTATCCGCCTACAGACTATTCCTGCTTTTACCACTAGCTCATCTTGGGATAGCACCAGTCAATGGAACCAACCGGATTCGAACCCGGGTCGGTCCAGACCTTAATCCAGTCTCTTACACACAACTCGCATCCACAGGCGGATGTGCCAAAATCCAGTGACTATCTATATAGGTTAACAAAACCCCGTTTACTAAGCTTAAGCCTTTAAGCCTAGGAACCCCATTAACCCACCTCTAAATAACTCTAATAATTCCTAGTAGCATTTAAGTACTAACACCCTAGCTTCAACTTAATTCAACTAATAACTAAGAACACAACTTGTTTTTATGTTTTTGAATATTTGAACACAACTAAAAGTCCGAGTTTTGTTAATCCTTGCGATTAAGAACACATGTGGGCACCATATTGGGCTCACACATCTAACCCTAGTTAAGCCCTTTTTTGAAGGCTTTGAATTACGTGGGAATCCAATTGCATCCAGGTTGGTCAAATCTCTCTTATGCACCACCTCAAAGTCATAATGTTGGAGCAACAATGCCCATCTAGTAAGTTTTTCAGTGAGTTTGTTTGACTCCACTAACCATTTAAGATGTTGGTGTTTGGTAATTAAAGTAAAATTTTGGTCATTTATGTAAGGCAAAAAATAAGCAATGGCCCAAATAACAATCAAAGGTTTTTCCTTATAAGATGAATAATTTGCTTCCGCTTTGTTGTTACTACGTAATGCATTATAAGCAATCACACATTTTTGACCTTCATCATCATTTTGAATTAAAACTACCCCCGAGCCTAAGACATTTCAATTAATGTGCAACTGGAGGTCCTGGTAACATCCAAACGTCAAAGAGCTGGAAAACTACTCTCAAAGGCTTGGCTTTGCTCATACTCCCATACCCATTCATGATCTTTAAAGGTAAGCTTAGTAAGAGGTTTGACAATGAGGCTGAAGTTCTTTACAAAACAACGATAAAATTTTGCCAAACCCAAATGCACGAAGCCAAGGTACATTAACGAGTGCCGGACTCGGGGCGATCACACCCCCTTATGTTTTGTAACCACTTGCAATAATGGGGTATTTAATGGGGGAATATTTATGCACCTCTCAATGTATTTTCCCTCCTTGTTTGTAGATAAAAAACTACTTTGACGTATTTTTTAGCACCATGTATTTATTTCAAATTGTTTAGAGAGGCTAATTTTTGGCACAATTTTTTTTAATAAATCGTACAAGTACCAAATTATAGACGGAATACTATAGCGTTGCGGAACCAACTATGTGAGCAACAAACATTCCATACCATCCAAATTATCATTCATTTGGCTTCAATTAGTAATACCAATCCTAAACCATTCAAAACACAACCAATAGCACTTGGATAGTAGTTAAAGGCTTACTAATAAACATAAAGATAACAAAATATACAAGTTGAAATAACAAGTCGTAAACACATATGAAACAAAACAAGAAATACAATCAATTGTGATAAGACATGAAATTTTGTATAACTACCTACTCCAAAAAAACAAGGTTGCATTCAAATACAAAAAATTAAAAGCATTTACTTTAATTGTGTTCACATACACATTCAATTATTGTCCCATTCAAACCTTGCAACAAATATTTACAATGTGAAGGGTTAGGATACAACTATGCATCTTCCAATACTATCAAGATACATGTTCAACATCCTCTACAATGTCATGATAAAACTAATAAATCGTGAGAGGTTTAGCACCAATGACGGAGAATATCTAAAACTAGCTGATGATATAAGGGGGGTAATCTTCAAAGTCTCCAACCATTCTACCTTGTCTTTTCTCCAAGGCAAAGCGCAATCCTCCAACTCTACCACGGTGAGGTTGCCAAATGATGTAGTGCCCCATCGATCATTTAGAAAGGGTTGTTGTAGCAAAAGAGCAATCGATACAAAGTTGGCATATTGGACACTACTAGCAAGACAAATAAGAGCAACAACAAAAAATGATGAAGAATGAACCACATGCCACCCTTAATTCCCAGAATTCTATGGCCTAAAAACTAGATTTTCAAATTTAGAGAATTGAACATACTCATTCATAATTCTTTGCAAGACCAAATTTCAAGAAAGGGTGCAAATTTAAGGTTTAGGAAAACATAATACTTAGCTTCCTCCGAATTTGGATTCAGAATTAACTCATCATCTTCATGCATTTGAAAAGTTTAATACATGCTTATCACTTCAACCATCAAATGCTCATTAATAAACAACATCTTTAAATGAAGCAAGAGAATTTCATAGATTTAATAACACCTACTAAATTAGAAAACATATTCTACACCAACCATTCATGAAACATTATTGTGGTTTCAGAATCCTAGGATAAATGAATTATTTTTATGAAAATATAATTTACAATTTTTAAGTAAGATGAACATAAGTTATACACTAGAAAAAAATGTAGTCCTTTTGTGGTTTGGATTTAGGATTACAAACAATATTCTACATCAATATTAATCTCATCTAGACTTTTTAACAAACTCATTCAAGGAGTTCCCATCAACCGGATCAAGTTCAAAGACATCCCTCTCTACATCAAATGACATAATCACTATGCAAATTATGCTATTCACATCAGCCCAAATAGAATCTGAGTGGTCATATTTGAATTTGAAGTGTCTAGGGACTCTTCTAAAATAATTAAGATAGACCATAAAACCGAATTTGGCAACGCCTGTTTTTTTTACCTTTGTTCACCTCTCGATTTTGAAGGTCAAAAGGATGCCTACAACTTCTCCACCTTGTACACCTACCTTTCGTTTCATTTTTTGAACTCGTCCTATACACTACGTGCCCTAGTCAACTCCATTGAGGACACATGTAGGCTACAAATTTTTGAAACGTCTTCCCTAATCCTCCTAACAGCTGATTTAATTGTACATGAGATAGTTGTCATACTTCTATGCATAAAATATACTCCACAATCCATTCTAAAACCCAACAACATTCTTTCTATAGAAGATGATGCACTGATATAATTATCAGAATTATAAAAATAAATATAATTTTTCACTCTAGTTAATCTATCCTTAGACAAAAAAAACTATTTATCTTTCCTTATCATATTTAATTTAAAGTTTGTTTCAAAAGGGATATTTGTACACATATTACAAGTTAGACCAGCCCAAGGTTCATTACTCATGGATACACAAAGAAAACTTTGGTGTCTAAATGTTCCATTGAATTTTACATATTTACCATCTATCACAATAATTTTTTTCAACCAAGGTTCACCATACTAACTCTGACCATGTTTTGTATTGAACAAAAACTCTTTATTTCAAATAATTTTTTGGCATAGATTACAAATAAATCCCTAAAATCCCAACCCATTAAAGTTTTGCATTCAAATTGATCCATGGAATGGGATAGATTTACTTAGGAGTTGTCTACAACTATGAAGGGTTATTTTGATTTCTCTATCAAATTAACCTAGTAGTAGTGGTAAATTAAAGTTTAATAATAAAATATTAGGTCGGTTAGAGAAGTTTAGATTTAAAAATTAGTTTAGTAAATAAAATCCTAAAAAACAAGCGGCAACGAATTATTAGATGATTATTTTAGGATTGACTACACCAAAGTCAATCAATGAGTAGTTGATAAGGCTAAGAATTTAGGATATTCCGAGGATCCAAAGTAACCACGCGCCAAAACGATCAAACGAATGGAGCAAACAATATTGACTATCGAAAATCACTTTCACTTAGCCGATCGCCTTAACAATATAAGATCAATTTTGACAAATGTTTTTCAATACTACTGAGTAAAAATAAATAAAATGTTTAGAAAAAAAATTGACGATGACTAAGAAGATCCAATACAAAGGAGAACATAATGAAGCAAGAATCAACGAAAGGACTTATCTCTCCTACCGCCACGTAAAAAAATCTTATTTAAGATGTGTCGAAGTTTCATTGAAACATCTCTTATTCTTCCACTTCGGTATTATTCTTGGTCTTAAACCTTTGGAGGTTCGAGATTCTTTTAAGCCTAGTCCTTTTCTTCTAAAACCTAAACCACTTCCGACCTCGATCGAAGGACTCATTGCTAGCTATTTCGTAGGTAGTATTTCTTAAGATGGAGCGAGATGTTTTTTATCATTTAATAAAATTATTTGTTTATAGTTCATTTAGTTCTTGTTCTTTGAATTGAAGTTGGACTCTAATATTTCTTTCATTGTTGGTGAAACATAATTAGTTTATATAAAATGTCATATTAGTTAGTAACTTTGAACCAAAAGTAACAACATATTTTAAATGCCTACCATATCTTACTTCAAAGATCAATTCTAACTTATCATATGTGCATAGATATTTATTAAGGTCTTCTTTCTAATAAAATTAGTCTTATAGATTTTTATACCTTTGTCTAGAAGTTGTAGGCATTTATATGAGACGACTTTGTTTTGGCAGTGCTAACTTTGTAGATTTTTTTCGACTTGCTAGAATTTTATTTTCTATGATTTTTATATTTCTAGGTAGATATTAAAATTATTTTTCTAGTCTAATTATATTTGTTTCATTCTAAATATTTGACTAAAAGTTATGAGCATTTCCGTGAAGCAGCTCACAAAAACTTTCTCTTGTTATATTTTCTCTCAATTAGTTAGGAATTTTAAAATGTTATATTAGCTTTTAGGCCACTTTATATTAAAATTTAGTAAAATAATTATATTAAAATGGTCTAAGTTACCTATTCTACGGCAAATAAACTTGTGTTAGACTGATTAGATGTTTAGGAAGGCTAGCTAGAATTTTTTCACTCATAACCGAATCTTAGAATAGGTTATTTGTGAATGAAGGGTAAATGCAAACCAATCCCTTTTGGCCTAAAAACTTAGGGGTGCTTACTTGACCTCACAGCAACATGACTAAAGAATGCATGCAACTGTTTTTTGGCTTGATTGGCAGATGTCTCCTTAAAAATTTGTTGGTTTTCCCCTCTTGCAAGACCTTAAGGCACCCCTTTCTAATATGGTAACCTTTAATACCTTTTGAACATGCACATTTCCTCCAATGTAATTTCTCAAAATAAGTTTTAAGTTTTTTTTGTGGGTATAAGCTGAATATGTCATTGCAAGTAATACACTTTAATTTTCACCAGAAGCTCTTCAATTCAGTAGTTTGGGCATCTCCTCCAATCACTTCAAAAGTCTATTTGATGGGATTAATGTTATCATTGACAACATTTAATATGTCTGTGGCTTTTAACACCAACTACCTATGATTTTTTGAGGTAAAAATAACAATTTTTTTCTTTTTGTAATTGATTCTAGGCAATTGTACCAATTTAAACCAATCCTCAAATACCAACTTTTGATGTGTTAATTACTCATGATGTAATTTTTTATTTGAAAAAGAGACTCGAAACTCTCTCTTTTGTATGTTGCCTATCAATCCCTCTAAAGTTTTTTTGTATTCGCGACAATAGAGTACTACACTAGCTTTGTTATAACAATCATAAGACTTGAGGTCCCATTCATGATCCTCTGAAGAAACATTCTTCAATGTTTTGTACAATTTCGCCTCTCCCTCCATGTACATTGCCATGATCTCAGTTGATACAATTTATAATTGCAACAGATATTTTCCACTTGAACCACTAACCCTAAAACAAGAAGGAGGATCTGTAGGGATTATATCGTATCCACCAGTCTCAACAATGGGAGGTTGTAACACCATGTCCTGAACTTCATTACTCTGATTTGTGTCCATGAAGTGGTACCCACCTCCAAGGCGCTATCGTTTACATGCCGAATCTTCAACCTCCTTGTAGAGGGCAAAGATCGTGAAAACCTTATCATCAAGGTCATTAAGGGATTCAAGATTGGTTGCCACTCTATAACACTCATCTGGATTCCAATACTGGAATTCATACTTTAAAACTTTCTTTTCTTCTAGGTGTACTCTTTGGTCAACTTAAGATTCTTCATCCTCCCCCTTCATAGTTCCAATGTACTTTGGAGATGCTTCTTCATTAGTGAGTGTATACACCGTGATCTTCTTCATTCCCATGCCAAACTATAACCCTAAATTCAGACATTGCAAAACCATATCCAAACCTCAAAAATAACTCGTAATCATAAAACCAACAAAACATAAACGAATTATAAAAGCTAAACCCTAAACCAAATACACGCAGAAAACATTACAAATGAATTGGCCACTCTGCACTATCAATCTACATGAAAGAAACCTTAGAAAATGCTAAGAAAAAACGTGAGCTTGACGATCGAGGACTGAGATTGTGACAAAACCAAAACCGATCGCATGAAGCGGTTAAGGGTGACAGTGAAGGTTGTCAAGTTCTAAGCATCCAGTGAGGTCCCACATGTTCAACGTCGTTGCAAAATCTAACAACCGTTGAGGAGCGCCAACACATTCCTTCTCCCAAAAAAATCCATGACATACTAACGCACTTGATTCAAATTTGGATAGAAACTACACACTTTTTCATTCAAGTAGTCAAACCCATAATTATTCTAATGATCCTACTACGCACTTTTAGGGGGATCTTATGTCTATGACCTTATTTTTTTCTACTAATTACTAAAATGAAGGAATTATCCACCACCCTATTTTACATATAAACATGTAGGGGACATATGCCCAATGCTATGGTAGATCTAACGAAATTATAAATTTTACCTTAAATGAATTAAATTGACCTTATTTTTTTATCTCACGTGATTTTCTAAAATTCCAATAGTCACCTCCCCGATATATATATATATATATATATATATATATATATATATATATATATATATATATATATATATATATGGGGGGGGGAGAGAGAGAAAACGGGATAAAAATTATAGTCTTTACAACTTTGTAGAAAATCATAATGGTAATTAGAGTTATAATTGAGAGCATCATTTTGATCCACATCTATACATAGTGGAGCAATTCCTAGGATTTAAAGGCTAAAGGAGGATTATAGGTAGGTATTACTAGTACCGTAAATTGTTAAGCATGATCATATTTTTGGTAAGGTATGTTGGTCATATCTGGTCACTCATCTTAATTAGACACTTATAGTCTCATGGTATTATGGCAAGGTTTGTAGTTAAGAAGAGATATGTGTTACAATGAGATTGAATTTTGTGTTCAAAACATAATAGGCACCAATGATCTAGGTCTAGTAGCTAACACAAATGAGAGGGCTTATACAGGTGATCTCTAAAGAGAATCTTCACTTGACCTTTGATGATTTTGTATTTAGATTTCGATATTGAAACTTGAAAGGACAATCTTTGTGATTCATCACAAATTTTGCTAACTAGACATTGAGACAATTTCCAAGTTGATCCAACACCCATACTTGTATGTGGAGTTAGAAGTGCCTCCAATTACAGCCACATATCTTAGGTAGGCACGGGTACTAGGCTAGATTATAAAGTGATCATCTAACATATGCAATGACTAACATAATTGGGAACCCTAGTATGTGATGGTTAAAAGAGAACTTTGAACTTTGATAACTTTTGTATCTCAATTTTGATTTTGAAACTTGAAATAACAATCTTTGTGACTTGCAATCACTAATGGGATAGGACAATTTTTGAGCCGATCGAATGGCCAAAATTGCATGTGGAGCTAGAAGTGCTCACAATAGGGCCACATACTTTAGGTGGGCTAGATTGTAATCTAGTAGAATGGATGATGTCTTTGCCAAATTCGACGCTATGCTAGGCAGCAACAACCTCCTCTACCATAGGTCAAATTTCGAAATCATATGGAACAATTGTGCGCTTGATGTTGGCTTAAATGACCATGCTTAAGTCATTCACCCTTCTTGGGGTTTTGTGGTTCCACCGGGTTTACCCAAGAGGGTTTCCCCACTCTTTTTTTTGGGTCATGGTAACCTTGTATTCTTTTGGGCATTGAATTAATTTTTTTTCACTTGTCCAAAATACATTAAAAATCTAGCATAATCAATTGGCTAGGGCTAAACACCCACCTCTTTGAGTTGGGCCCCACCAATATTACTGAGATAAAGGGGGTATGGTAAAAATTTGACCCCATCATATGATTAATTCATCTCAAGTGGATCTCTCTAAGTTGATTTGGTGCCTCTTATGCTGATTCCAATATCAAATGGACTTCCGAAAAGACAATTTCAGGCTCTAATACAATTGACTTGCATTTTCACCTTGGATAATGCCCGGGTCATGTTGGTGGGGGCCCAACTCAAAGAGGTGGGTGTCTTAGCCCTGGCCAAATCAATTGGCAACAAAAGGCTCTGCAGAAACATCTCCAACTACATGTAGTCCACACCAACGGTACAATGCTTATTTTGTTACCATCATCTCATGCACAGTCTTCCATCACCATATACATCACAAGTGTTGCCAACCCATCTTCAATCCCGTGGTTTTTCGCTACATGTTGCCATGATTGCCAAAGATTAGTTTCTCATCACCTTTCAGATGCGAGAATCTGAACCTTCAAATTAAAAACGAGATGAACATTGCTATAGATACTCCTGTCAAAGGATTTGGCATGTGGTGATTGACTTTCAGAAACCATAAGCGTCAGATGAACTGTTGCATAAAGTGCTATGTGGGCCTTATGAGGGCACTCTTAATCTTAATCAGAGACCTCTCTTTGAGTGGTGGGGTTATATGTAGTTATGAATGGATACCAAGAAGTGTATGTGTCGATATATAGGAACTTGCATGCACACTTAGAAAGAGGCAGATCAAGTCTGGTTACATTGCTGCTGAGTTTTGTTAGAACATTTCATCCGTCTCTGTCATCCGTCTCTGTCATCCAATCAAACCTGACATATGACTACATCTATCTTTGATTCTTGATAGCTTAGTTCTCCTAGATAGATTAGCAGCATCCCTTCTCTTTAGTAGCTGTAACACTTCATTAGCTTAGCTCATGCTATCTGCTACTGAAGCACTGTATCCTTCTTCAGTTAATTAAATACTGAGATTCAATTCCACTGGGTGTTACCTGTGTCTCCTTCATCAAGTTTCTTGTAAGAGTACAGAATTTTGAGCACAGCCATTACAATGGATTGTATTGGGTTTACAGCAAAGTGACCTTGTTCTGATGAGACTCATGAGGACAAAGAGAACAAAGAGAGAATCTCATTGATTCCACCTTTTCAGCTCGGGCCTTTCCATTTGCATCACAGGTATGGACAATCAATCAATTGCCATTGTTCAAAGTTATAACGTAACTTAATGCCTAAGGTTGGCGTCTTCTCTCTCTTGTTATCTGTCAACATATAAGCTTTGGAGCACACATCTTATATGCCGCTATAAAGTTTGTAAATTAATAATCCTTGATAGGTTTGCAAAATTTTCTTGAGTTGCACAGGATGCACATGCTCTAGACTAGTCATATGCTGTCTAAAAACTGCTTCAAAGCCGCATTATGCTGCCATGCAGATGAACTACATCATGGCTTCAAGGATTGATCTGGAAGCACTACACTAAATCTATGATTTGATGATGACACTGATTATAATCGGCCCACACTAATTGGCTTGCAATCATTGGGTGGCAATTAGAGAGGGTGTCACGTGATGACACTTGGTGCTACATGACAAGCCATGAACACCAATCTAATTAACAGCACACACCAGCTTTAACGCCACACTAAATCAGATAATTAGAATACCAAGATGCTGTAATGAGTTGGCAAAATCATGAGGACTTATTCATTTCAAGGCTTGTGATATTCTCTTTAAACGACCATATAAACTCTCCAATTCAACCTAGAATCCCCCTAGAATGTTCCATATATTTTGACAGCGGAGTCCACTTTCATCGTCATTCTTAACCACAATTCATGCCATATATCACCTAAATATACTTCAGTGTCCAATTACGAAGACAAAGACCACATAAGGCCCCCAAACCTTACTCTCTTGAGTCACAAATTACAATTGGTACATTCAAATATGAAGTGTTCGAAATTCTTACAACTTTGTCCAAACCATGACAACTATTCAGCATTACTGAACCTTCTGATAAATGGACACGACAAACGGACACAATTCACGCAATTACAGAGCAAGAATCCTCAAGATGGCGATTATGTACAACACAGGTGATAAGACACAACCCATCGATTGTCACCTTAAAGATGTGGATCTTAAAGATTGAAACAATTTTGCGCATGTTACAATTGGGTAATCCCTTTGTTGCAAACTAAGTTTCCTCGAGATCCTACCTTAACCTGATTTCTACTCCCTTCGTTGCTCTACTGTCCAACCATTCAATACTGTACAACACTGCCAACTTTCCTCAAGGGTTTCAATTCTTGAAAACCTCGATTTAGAAGACCCTAACCCAACAGCCGTAAATTGAACATGACGTATACTAGAAAAGACTCTTCTAAACTCACGGAATAAAATTCGGCTTGATTATAACAGCAAGATTCTTCCTGCTCTATGTAGCCAACGATCTCTGTGTCTATGGCATCACCTGCTTCGGTTTCTCCATGCCGTAGTCAGTAGGTTCGTCTTCTGCGGGGATGATGCGCTTCCAGAACCAGTGAGCGCGCCACACGTGAATCATCTCCTCGATGGGGACATTCTTGGTCTCTGGCAAGAAGAAGTAGATGAACACCGTCATGATGAACACCCATCCGGCGAAGAAGAGGAAAATGCCGTACTCGAAGTGGCACAGAATGGTCAAGAATGCTTGTGCGATGACGAAGGTGAAGATCAAGTTGGTAGCAACGGTGATACTTTGGCCAGCTGATCGAGTCTCCAGAGGGAAGATCTCACTGGGCACCAACCATCCGAGAGGTCCCCATGACCACGCGAAAGCTGCGACGTAGATGCAGATCATGACCAGGATTCCGGTAGCTTCACCCTTCGAGAGCTCGCTAGTACCACCGAACTTCAGCGCCAGAATGATTGCAACGACAATCTGCACACGAGTGGGCAGCAAGTGTGTTAATGATAGTTCATCGCATTTATCGAACTCCAGTGAAATTTAGAAACAGAGTTTACACCTTGATACCGTAATGGAGATCATTGACAATGTGTTGTGATAAGCATGGAATTCGGAAAGCATACCTGAGATACGAACATCTGGACACCACCTTCCAGGAACAGAGCACGCCGGCCAGCTCTATCGACAGTGGCAATCGACACAAATGTAGCCACCACGTTCACTGCACCGGTGATGACAGCGGAATACAGAGATGCGTCTTGACCGAACCCGATGGTGCTGAACAGGACAGGGGCGTAGAACATGATGGCGTTGATGCCGGTCACCTGCTGGAAGAAGGGGATGGCTATGGCCATAACCAGCTGAGGTCTGTTTCTCCTCTGCAAAATGTTTCGGAATGAATGTTTCACCTGCGGTAACCAAATCATCCATCATATCAGGATCATCACTTGTCTACGATTCATCAATTGTCTATGAAGCTGTACTTGACAGAATATTTTTCAGAAAGATCAGAAATTGAAACTCTTAACCTTGTGGAAATCGTGTCAACATCAACAGGAACATACCCTGTTTGCGATTTCGGAAGCTTCAACCATATCATCATACTCGGCACCAATATTCTGGGTACCGCGGATCTTTGCCAGCACGTTTCTCCCTTTCTCCAATTTGCCTCTCTCAATCAAGCTGTTGGGAGTCTCGGGGCACAGCAGACCACCGAGAGTGAGGAGAATGGCAGGGACACCCGCTAATCCGAGGGAAATTCGCCATCCGTTTGGATGAACCTTGTCGGTGCCGTAATTGATCAAGCTGGAAACAAGGATACCGATTGTGGTTGCAAGCTGAAACATGATGTTCAGTCCTCCTCGCAACTTTGCGGGTGCCATCTCCGACAAGTAAAGAGGAACCGACTGATTGGCAAATCCAACACCAACACCAAGAAGGATTCGCCCTATGATGAGCATGGCCAAGTCACGAGCACCAGCATTCAACGCGGAGCCGGCCAGAAACGCAAGACCTCCACATAGCATGCTCACCTTGCGACCCGCCAAGCGTGTCGTGAAGGACGCAAAGAACGTCGCAACAAGACCAGCCAAATAGAGGGAGGACGTAAACAACTGCAATCCTTGGTTGTCGTACTTGCAGTAGTGACTCTCGTGCAGTTCGCCCGAATGCTTCTTGTTGTAAACGGTTGGGAAGAATTTCACAAGAAAGTCATCCATAGCCGTCACACCCCCTGCACAAATCCACCCACAAAGTTAACCACCGCTCTCAATATCATAAGAAGCACAACAATGCATTGGAAACGCCTATACTCAAACATGTGCATGCATGCAGACGTTTCACCAGGAAAATAAAAATCGCGATGGCGTTGCAATCGATATATTACCTGAGATACCGATGTCATAACCAAAGATGAGACCGCCACTGGCTGCAACAATGCAAGCCAGGACCACAAACATCGTCGTCCTCCCTTCATAGGTCCGCCTCGGCCCGACCACCATTCCACCGCCCGCCATCGCAACAGTGTCGAGTGAAACTCACTCGCTTGATTAGCTGTAGGTAAGGAAACTCACTCTGCAACCCGAAGTTAGACCAGCTCCTGAAATCCCAGGTGATTTTGAGAAGGCGAAGCAACACCGACAACACAAGGACAAGACGCACTCGAAACCAAGGGAAGTTACTTAGGGCTATGCTGCCTGCAGCAACCTGCAGCTCCCCAGTTCGTTATGGAGACACTGTGACAATCTCTCAAAAGCGAGAAGCATATATACGAACTCCACCTGAGGTTAACCAGGAGATCCCAATCCTGGCAGTGGCCAGAAGAATCCAACTCCCACGCGCGGTTACCCAACAAATCCGCTTGCTGAACAGACACACGCCCTCCGCGAACTAGAATCTCGGCGAACTAAACCGCACTGTTGTGGCACTCTCCCCGAACCTCTCGCACCCTTAACAAAAACAAAAAAAAACTTTTCACACTCAAGAGAAATCTCCCAATTAGCTATATCCAAACTCTCCAACCCAAATTGCTGCTGACTCACTCCGCATATTTCGCGATCGATCAGATCCTTTTGCTTACGAGCAGCTGGAGCAGAGCAGGATGGGCGCTGCCAAAAACAACGCAAACGGATCACAACCTCACCAAACTTCCCATGCTCCTTCCTTCCTTCCCCTCCTGATCCCTCGACGAGATTCCAACACTCACACTCTACCTTACCTCAAACACATCCAGTCACACATATTTCCATCTTCGTGAAAACTCCGGTCGGTGAATGCATGCCACCGCGGGAGGAACTCGGAAGCAACCTGCACTACTCAATTCACTCTTCACTCCGACCAGACTGTGCAATGCAACGCAATGCAATCCACCAACCTACCAGCTTAACCTACTCAAATCCGCACAAGTTGAGCAATGTGAGGACTGAGCAATTGGCACATTTTTATTGTTGTTAATGTGTTTACATGGATTTGGTGTACGTTGAAACTTGAAACTTGAAGGGAAGTTAGCGAGCGGAATGGCTATGGAGCCGTTTACAGAAGATCCCATCGTCATAAATGCTCATTTTCCTCGTCGTCAGTCATGCTTGGGAAAAGAAGTCAGACTCATCACTCATCACCGATCACTAGACTTAGTTGAGGCGTACTTAGCAGTAGATTGCTTGTACTTAGTGAGATGCTACCTTCGGGAGGTCTCTCCTTGTATTTTTCCCGGGAAACAATAATAACCAAAATAACAGTGGATATAATAAAACACGGCTGGCACATACATCGGTGTTTTCGGCGTGACTCACTTGAATATGTGAAGAATAAGTTAGAATATTGTGGACACCTTCCAGACCTTGGACAACTGCCAAAATAACAATAGTTAACTAGATTTTTTTCAATGCATTTTAGGGAACAACTATAGTTAACTAGAAAAATTTCAAACAAATTTGAAGAACAACTAAAGCTAACTAGAAAAACTTAAGACCATATTCGAGAACAACTATAGTTAACTAGAAAAATTCCAAGCATTATTATATATTCAAAGAAGTTCGCCTCTTGATTTGCTTCAGTTGAGGGTCTTTAATATGCTTGGGCCATTGAGGATCCTCAAGAAACGCCTTTATATGATCACTCACAGTGTTGGGCTCCAAAACGACCTCCATGTACACCACCAACACAAATAACACACTACACTAAATAGGATATTTAGTGTTTGATTATATCTAATGTTATTACCACCCTACCCTCCTCAACACTAATTTTCAACTTTTTGACAATTGGTGTTAGAAGATATTTGAAGATATGTTGGAATTCTTTTTTTTATCATTGTTTTTTTTCATATCCCTACTAACACTAAATACAAATCCACATATTACCATAGTTCATATTTAGTGTTTGAGTTTACATCGAATGTTACTTACTTTCATAGGGTTATTATTATTTAGTGTATGCGTTTGCATTTAGTGTATCAAACACTAAATATCCTATTTAGTGTAGTGACACTACAACACTACAACATAATTTTGTGGATAGGCTGCGCTCAACTTTAGTTAGCTAGATATTTAGTTAACTAGATATAACTATAGTTAACTAGATTTTCTGGTAGACCAAATTTAAAACAACTATAGTTAACTACATTTTTGGGTAGGTCAAATCACAAACAACTATAGTTACAAAAGGCAACTAGTTAACTAATAGTTGAACTAGTTGGTTAGTTGTCCAAGGTTTGAAATCTTCCTCTCAAAACTGCAAGATGCGGTGAACTTTCAAGTTACATGTTGATAAGGGTATTGTAGTTGTAACTGCACCATTTATTTCAGATAGACTGGATTACACTCATTCTTCGTCTATATCTATCATGTCTTTATCTACCTTTATATCTACATCTATATCTACGTCTATAAGGTAGGGGCACCTTAAACTGAGAAGTTAAGGTATTCGGCACACATGTGGTAGCCGTATGCACCAAAACAAATTATTTCCAAGTAGGGAAAAGAAGGCCACGTGTGCTGCAATTTTTTCTTTTTCTTTTTGTCCCCTATATATTGATAAATACAATTTTTCGAAGCTAAAAATTGTTGTTGTCACCCAAAACCATCCATGGGGGGCTAATGCCCACATGGTTAACATTCTCAAAATCAAAATGTACATATTATGCAAGATTTCAAGGGTGTTGGTTTTGGGTGGTGTCTCAGTTTAAGGTGCTCCTACCTTATATCCATGGGACCCTAAGTATTGGCTAGGGATTCGCGGTGTCTACGTACACTCATCCATTGCAATGAATTGTAACCTGTATTATAACTTGTAACTGACCATTGTAGACAATTTGACTCTGGAAATAGAATCAAAGACCCCAAATTAGTCTAATGGAGTCAAATTGGAATGGTTTGGCCCTCAATCTTGTAGGGGATTTCTTTTATAGAAAAATGGAACTCCTTCATCCATGATGAATGAGTTTACATAGACACCACGAAACCCAAGTCATAGGTCAAGTATACCCACACTTCAATATATCTATAATTGTATCCATATCTATATATTCTACGGTACACTTTGAGATTATTGTGGAGCATTTGAGACCACCAAAATTATAAAGTCAATATGACTTGGGGACCTTTTCACTATAGTGTACCATATGTTGCATTTTGGGTTCAACACATGGTGTATTAGTTTCATGCAACACAATCTCTACTTCAAGAGAAAAAAAAATTAATCTCTCACTAAACATATGATTAGTGTCCCCCCCTTTATTTTTCATTGTCTCACATTTCTTGTCTTGCAATCACTGGTCCATGGGCACTAGGAGGGTGCATATGCCACTTGGAGCTACATGCCCTCCAATGAACATGGCACAACTGTCATGGAACAACTATGTACATGGCACAACTTGCACGTGTTTGATTACAATCTTTGCTTACTAGTGTGTTACCTTATGTCTAACATTTAAAAACTAAATACATACATATATGACATAGATCAAATCAACATCCAAATTATGTACTTGCATTTAAAGACACTCATGTCTTGTATATGAATCCAAATATTCAATCACATTAAGGTATTCAATTGATTAGCATACTGCATCGGATTAATGAGTTGGGAGCAAGCACGGTTGAGTATACGGAAACAAGTGCTCCAGTATACTTAACCAAATTTATTTATTTTTTGGTCAAACACCTAAAAGTAGTAGCAAAGTGTTGTTTAAATTGGAATTTTTTCCATGGCGCACTCTATTGTTATCACTATATTCATTAATTTGGGATTTTTCGGCATTTTGAGACAGTTACAAATATAAGAACATGGATAAAATCACACAAATATTGAAGAATGTTGTAAGATGCAAATATTTTGAAGCAGGTGTTCATATCAAGAACCCAATTAAGAACTCATATCAAGATGGTTTAGGTAGGACGACCCAAACATTAGACCATGTTGTTGTGGTCCATATATTAATTTGAGACAATAGAAAGTCTCAAATTAACGAATATAGTGATTGTTGTGTTAGGTAATCAAATATAGAATATCAAGATGAGATCTTCAAATCTTATCATTAAAAATATTACTCGAAAAGTAACAACTAAATTTGGTTTTGGACATAGATTTCATGACCTTTAATATTTTGAAGTTGGGTTTTTTTTCATATTTCTTGAATTCATTATAAACTTGAGGGAACCATTACAAAATTGTAGAAAACATCAATTTAATGTAATTTTATCATATTTTTTAAAAATAGACAATTACTTGTTCAATATACCTACTCACACACTACTTGCACTGTCTTCTAAAATATGTAGACTTCTCTTTAAAAAAATTATCAACATACATCGCTTGGCTTTGTAGATCAATTCGCTTTTCAAATGTTAAATGATTCTTTCCTTCACGAAATTCAAAGGTAGTATATAGTTTTGAATCACTTTCACTTAAACCTATGCAGGGTAATGGAGTTGTGTACTTGCTTGTTGTTGTTTTTTTTTTTTGAGACAGAAGGCCGACTGGCCAACGCCAAAGCACAAGAGGCAGTTGACCACCTGGCAAGTTTTCCGTCAGGTAGAGAGGAGATTTCACAGCCGGGATTCGAACCGCCAACCTCTTCCTTGAGATTTGGGTATCCCTCCACCATCATCCGGTAGTTTAGGGTCATCTCGGACCATGTGTACTTGCTTGTGATTGCGCCCAATTCATTTGAGATAAGATTGCTACTGACAAACATGAAAGTATGAAGATGAAGGACAGGCTTTTGTGCATGGATGCCCTCTCACATGCTTTGGGGTTAACACAAAGTCAAGTAATGCATTAGCATAATTACATGATCGTTGTCCTCAGTTGTCCAACCTTGTCAGCTCCACACGAGTATCCTCAAAGATGTGATTTACATTGGTTTTTCTTATTTATTTATCATTATGCTTTTATGAATGGGAGAACACATTGTTGGCTTGCAAAGCACTCAATATTGTAGAAACTTGAACGACCGATGATGTTGCAAACATATGACCACATGAAGTATATATATCTTATTGCCTACATGATTTTAGATTCACGGTCCCTAGGTTCGAGATACTAATTTAAGGAGAGGCGTCATTGCGCACCTTGGGCTAGATCACATCTTCATTCGGTTGGGCCCCACCCCTCTCACGCCTCCTTCACTGCCCGGTCTTCCTACCTGCACCTGTGTGGGAACTCTTCCTCGTTGGGAATCAGTGTGACAATACATGGTCAAAATTACAAATATTCAAGTTGACATCACTTTCATTATTCCCACGTTAGTTGATGGAGTTCCTTCACATGCCAAAGGAGCTTAATGGCTTAAGTGACCGGGTATTGTCACATTGGTTCCCAACGGGGAAGAGTTCCCACGCAAGTGTGGGCAGGAAAACCGGACAGTGAAGGACGAGGGTGGAAAAAACCCAACTTTTTCTGGCCAATGCATTGGGTTTTTGGTTTTAATGCAAAAAAACCCAATTTCTGCGAATAAAACCATGGTTTTATTCCAACACTTGGCAGTCAGCACCACCATTGATGGACATTGGGCCCTCTGCCCTATAATCTCAACTTATCTGCATTAAAACCAAATTCAACCGGATTTTGCTGGACCCGAGATGAAAAACCCAACTGTAAAAAACCGTGTGGTGCCAACCTTGGTGAAGGAGGCGTGGGAGGGGCAGGGCCCAGCCGAACGAAGATGTGGCTCATTGCGCACACCCGAAGAAGTAAGTGTTAAACAACGAGGCTGCTCCAAAACATGAGTTTCTGTTGTTTTTGTCTTGCTTTCAATAGAAAGCAATGAGCTTATTTTTGGAAAGCTCATTGAACTCATTGTTGGAAGCCAGCAGGCTTTCTCAATCCCTAACAAATAAAACGAGAACGAGTCTGGAGTTAGATCAGTCATATAAGCTACTCGGGAGTTGCTGTGGTGAGGATTTAAATTTAAATTACTTATTATGTCCCCAAATCCGTTCGAAATTGTCAGCGGTTAATTATTCAGCTCAAAAACGTAGTTCAAACATGTCTGCCTACTCACTCTCTATGTCACTGAACAAGTGAGAGATATTGTGCTTGTCTCAATCAACATATATTCACGACAACCTAAATTTTCAAAGTGGATCTGTAAAATGTTTGATCAATTAGGCAGTGCTCAAGTAAAGAATCTTTGAGGTTCGAGGGAGAATTCAAAGATTACAATGGCTCAAACGTTGTAGCACTACAACATCTAGAGAGGTTGCACATGGATTAGGAACATGGATGAAATAGTGGGCTCTAAAAAATGTTATGTGTGTTGATAAGTCTATACATATTTTGAGAGTTCAAAGATTAAAGCCTAGAGGTTCTTATTAGACTCATGGGCACTTTGCACTCGAGCTTGAGGACCCATCACCACTTAAATCTAAAATCTTTCATTAGTGGAGAATGCCAAGATTGTCTCGCTTCACTTCACACTAAGTAGAGCTCTACGAGGGCCTAGAAAATCAAGAAGGTTTATATGGAAGATAAACATGCACGGAGTTCTACGTGACATCCAATTGTTGAGGACCTAGTCGCGCATGTGTTTTAATTTTCTATGGTAAGGTCTTTGGATGATTTTGAAAGGGCCCTTGCGAGTCCACGGTCACACCCCTCACATGCACATAGAAGTTGCTATGATGTAAGTATGTGACTCCTCATCCCTAGATTCTCATGATGGCATCGGAACTTAGAAGTGGAGGAATTGCAATTCCAACTCCAACCATACGTATAATTGTCCTGATGATGTTGGGCACAACACTCTTGGACATATTGAGGTCAACAAGTTCTTTCAATCCAAGTACAAGTTCTCATCATTTGCTCAAAACTTGTTGTGCAAAGTGGATGCTCAACTACACACGACACCATGTACATGTTCTAAGGCGCCTTACACTAAGGACGCCTCCACATTTCTGCCATCTAAGGAGCCACATAGGATGAATAAATGTTAAGGCCCAACCCTAATATCCCTTGTGTCGGCTTTGATGAAACCAAGTGTTCCTATTGGTTGAAAATTCTTGAGTTTGGGCCTGCTCTCAATTAGGCCCCAAGTATAAAGCGGGCTTAAGTGAGAGAGGTTGTGAGCTTCAAGATTAAGAGCTTGAAGAAAGGAGCTTTCTCATTGGTGGGGAGCCTCTTAGTGTATTAATCAAACTTATTGACTCGAATCCACTTTAATACTCAAGCTTTTGACTTGGGTGCTTTCACTTTTTATTGGGCTTACAATGCTTACATGGTCTCAATCATTCACTTTAGTTACCTCATACCAAGCAAGTTGGAGGTTGCTTAGGAATATCAATAGTTTGGGCACTTATTTTGTGGGTTGTGTGTGGGCCAAGTCAACATCCTTTCAAACATTCTAGGGCCTCTCTCTCTCTCTTGAGATTTGCAAGTCAAGTTTTTAAATAAAATTTGAAATTTCAATGAAAGCTTGTCCAAACTAAATATCATACCATCAAAAATGGCAAGCACACATGCTTGAGCTCTAAAATAAATGGGCTTTATTTGGCTACTAGTCTAAATTGAACATCCATCAAACGTCTACTTTGGAGTGGTATGTGGTTATACATGGATCAAAGACTGGACAAAAAAATTATATGCGTTTGAAAGAGATTGGATTACATGTTCAACACTTGTTAATTATTTAGGTTTGATAGTAATCAATATAATTGAGATAACCTATAGGGAACCTATACAACCAATTAAGAAGAAAAGAATGTTCACTTTGATAATGAATATTAAGAAATTTATAAGAGAAACCTTTGGTGGTTGTACTTTAGTTACTTTCTTGCAATTGACTGTGCTTAATATGTACCCCAAAAAAGAGGAGAAAAATGGTTATGGCATGGATTGGGGTTTTCTAAGTCATCTTGCATTAATCACATATTTAATAACCTAGGAGAAGTGGGTGCAAAGCTAAAAGTGCCCCTTTAAAGCCCACTTACCTTTGTGTAAAGGGGCCGGAGACAAGAGCACTTGCATCCACATACCACGATAATTTGTTGAAGTATATACCATGAAATTTGCTGGTGTGAGACAACTAGAGGGAATTTATCGTATACAAGCAAACATCTCATTCATTTTCATTGAAAGCCTTGAAATAGTATGCAACCCGGAGGTTACTTTTTCTTCAGTTGATTTGACACCGGCATTAGCTTCAAAAACCCCGAACTAGTTTTCTCGAGGTCATTTGAGATGAATCGGCAACAAAACTCTAGATAATCAAGGTATTTATGTTGGATGGATGAGAGGTACGCTCATAGACAATATCCATGCGAGACATTGGCACTTTTAAGATCTTCATGGAATTGGCATCATGCCTTCCTCGAGCGTGATAAAGCTCCGAGGAACAAGTGAAGTTGCCATAAAGAAGTGAAAGACTATTGCAACAAAGTCCTTCAAATTCTCCTCGAGTTGCTGAACAAAGTACACACATGGATTCCGCTGCTGCTGCATGCAAACTTAACTTAACTTGAGAGACCTATGAATCCATCTGCATCTTGGTGCTCAACTGGACACGACCACCAAAACAAAAGGACATTGTGCTAAGTTGGAAGTTGAAACTAGTGTCGAACCGGTACCATGTTTTTCAATGCTTATTTGTCATTCGGGTGTAAGGTAGGTGGCCACCGAGTCTTATGTAGACGCACGTATTTGAGTGGTGTATGGCAAGGCTTGTAGGTAAGAAAAGGACTTAGTGTCACAATGCAATTGGAATGTGTGTTCAAAATAACGATATCATTCTAGATGCAATGGATAGTATAATCGGGAGGGCCCATGTGACCATTTAAAATAGAATAGAATAAAGTAGTCACTTTGAACTTTGGTGACTTTCACATCTCAACTCTGAATTTGATGCTTGAAACGACAAATCTCTCAATGATTCCCAATTGCTAACTGGGTGAGATAATTCACAATCTTAACCAAGTGTTCGTGTTATATAACACGCATACGTGTTATATAACAAGGATAGTTGTTTATGAGACCACAACATTCCTAAGCTATGCTAATCGATTCTCTTTCCCAAATCCATCGCATGAGGTAGGCCCATGCAGGGCCCATGCTCTAATTATAAACAATAAGCTAGTCCCTTGGGCTTGAACATGACTGTTCTACGAGCATACACTCTATTCACTCAGGTCTCCGTCCCTGAAATCGGAGTTCTTCTTCTTCTTCTAAGCTAGTCTCTTTCATATAAAATTTTGAGTATGAGAAAATATAAGAATATCAACAAGTGATCCCATGAACAACCCAGATATGTTGTAAAGGTATACTAATTTCTTAATTTTCATGATACCATTTGGGTATGTATAGCATGCTAGAACCTTCTTACCTCGGTAAAACTATCCTTGCACCAATATGATATTAGGATGGGTATTTACCCTAAATTCACCCACATATTGTATATTAAGATTCTCTCATCTTGTGATACCCACCAAAATGAACATATAGGTTGGTATGATAATGTTGATATTGGTTAGATATGTTCTTCTCCCGGGGGGTGGACTCTTCACACCACGTATGAATTAACGTGAGTGTAAGAAGTGGTATTATTTGAGGCATTAGCATAAATAGTATACATAAGGGAGAGGTATTGGTGTTCTCTAGTGTGTACATTTAAAAAGGCCATTAAGAATGTTGAAGTAAAGTTAGATGTACAAAAAAAGGCCCTAGGATGTAAAGAATTTTTTTGACAATAGATATGTTAGTTCTATCCAATTCACGTTTTCATTCATTGTTGTCATGTGGTAATAGTCCTCAATGAATACCTTGTCCATTCTTGTTGAGGTTTGCATTTGGGTTCTAGGAATTTTATAAACCAGAGGCCTTGAGTTTTGCTCTCTGGATTGTGGCTGAGTTATTGTGCTCTCTTGTCTTTGTTTGCTTGATGCAATAGTTGAGTTACATGCTATAGATGGAAAAAAATGTTCAATGACTTTCTTATTGGAAAGTGAAAGTGGATTTTATATGTTATAAATGATTATTTGATTCTATATTTATATTTTATATATGTAGAGGAGGCAGTTATTACATTACATTGAAAAGCTTAGTATAAATACATGACTTTATTTTCTAGCCTAATGTTAGTACGTATACATTTGTTTTTCCTCTATAAACTTCTCATATACATGAGTTTAATTTCATATCGACCCACACGCGTCATTTAGGTTTCCAATGAAGAGTCCACCCCCAAGGTTCTTCTTTGATAAAACTTTGTTATCATTATTGATATTTTGTTTCTACCATGGATTCACCTTCGTATAGGTGCAACATTTGGTTGCAACATGATCATGGACCTCGTGTTATGAGATCTTATATTCTAGAAACCAGACAATTTGTTGAATATATCTCAAATATATGTTTTGTGTATGAATTAATACAAGTGGTAGTTGGGTGTACATGGAGGTGTTGTGAATTTTAGAAGGACTATACTAGTGGAACACAAGGAACACAAGGACCAGTATACTACGGCCCAATCTTATTCTACATACTTATGTAATGTGTATAAATGTGGTGTATAGGTAAACTCGTCCATTGGGAGGGTCAAACGTAGTGAGTTATGCCATAGCTTGGAAAAAACTATATTTTCATCCCGATTGTGTCGACTATCAAACCCAAAATGGTGTCTATATTTTGAGCACATAGTCCAATCTTGTCAAACATACATTATATAGTTTAGGTCCATTCCAACCTACAAGCCTGCCATATACCACTCAAATAATATGTGTCCAAAATTTAAGAAGAGTGACCGCATAAGACCCACAAACCTTATGTGTGCACTTCAAACGTACGAGGACAAGTTCATGATCTCTAGACACATGTGTTTGAGGAGCACTCAACTGAATGCCTATAACAAAACAAACAAAACAAGAGGAAGATTGATAAATAAGGTACTCATCTGTACACAAACGTGGAAGCCTGTGAACTACAAATTGCTTGCGTAGTTTGACAAGTATATGGCACACATGATTCTAAATTTTCTGGAACCCAAATCACAAACCTCCAGACCCTACCTGTTGTTTTGGGTAACAGAGGTCCCTTAATACAGTACTATTTTGTGGCAGACTTCATCTGCTGCGGCAACTGCAGAATCGTATTCTTTTCTTCTGAGTGAATTGCAAACAAGAATTGTGAAGGTCACAAATCTCTCAGCACATGACTCGTGATTTGATGCTGCGGTTTGCGTTCATAGTTATGAGGTATCCTTCCAGAGGACGTGTATTACGATAATACACCTCAGCTGCTACCTGTAAGGAAGAAGAAGAAAAAATTTAGAATTATGTCATAGAAGAAGTAGCTCAAGGAATGTGAGTTCATTGCACTCTAAGGCATGTGGCCCAGGGCTCAGGGAGAACCGGCGGTTAGTTACAGATGAACCAGCTGAGTTTGAGAAATAACCGGTTGAAGTTCGAGACTTCAGGAGAATTACCAATCATTTAAGAGGAATCTATAGAATATACCTCAAATGAATAAAGCAAAACTGGAAGATGTCAACATGTAACTGGTTGGATTTAGAATCACTAGGATCTTGACTGACTTCCTGGGCACTGATGTGGCCCTATTGTGGCCACTTCCCACATACAAAATCTAGTTGTGGGACTGGATTGGGGATTGTCTCATTGGAGTAGTGATTGTGAATAACGTAGATTGTCATTTCAAGTTTCACAATTGGAGTTGAGATGTAGAATTTCTAACAGGACAAATTGAAGATTCTCTCTCTCTTTGACTGACTACATGGGCCTCTTAAAGTGTGTTACCTTTTGAACCTAGAATGGTGTCTAAGTTTTGAGAGAATACAATCCAATCTCTTTGTGACACCTGTGTTTTTGGTGTCTGTTCTCAAGATCTACAAACCTTGTCATGTTCCACTCCAATAAAGCTACCCAATTGCAAGTAGTGACCAAATAAGGCCCACATGCCTTCGATTCCTCTTATACGATCACAAATGCAATCTAATTCTTAAAGCGTTTCCATCTATCATATAGACGAATGGTCATGGTTACTTAACCCCTAACTTCCCAAACGACCAATTTCTAGTTGATGGATGATTTCTTCCCTACATTAACCCACCTAACTCATTCACCCACAATCAAAAATTAAAATAAGTATAAACATCAAGCCAACATGGATATATGGGTAGATACATGAGTTGTGCAATTTGTAGATGATTAGAATGTGTAAATTTAAATATGTCAAAGTGGGAGGTGGTCATGTTTTTGTTGTGCTGGGAGCTCATGTGAGGGTGTTGACTCCAATCAATATTCACCACTTTAATGCAAACTTTACATGAACATCAAAGACGTTTATTTTGGTGAAAGTAAAAGTTTTTTTGATGTTCATGTAGAAATGGCATTTGTGCTCACATCGACTGTTCAATTTAACTTTTGAACACTATCAAAATTTTAAGGAATTCTCACATATATGTGGTTAGAAATAAGGGACAATTTACATACTCCAAATGCAAGGTGGCTAACCTATTGTGATTTGCACATTTTGGCATGAGAATTTGTGGAGATGCTCAACTATTGAGTTGTTCCCATCTCGTAGATTGCACAAGCCTTTCCACTCCTTTTCTAGGTGAATTTGATTGGTCAAAGGTTTTTTTTCAGGGAATAAACATGGCATTTTCTTGTGCATCACTTCCTGCAATTGTTATAATCTAAAAATGCCAAGGATTATTCGTGCCCATTTTTCCCCTTGGTATAGCTCATCCTCCATGTTTCAAGATCCTACGGACAAATCCCATTTCAACCTCAAAACTTGTCCATGAAAATTCCACAACTGACATTGAGTGAAATGCACTCAAAACAACCCTTTCATGGGCTTGGGAAGTTAAGGGTTGAGCTACCAAAGATGGTGCCCTTGCAAATGACTAAGTACTTACCCGGCCAGTTTCGGATGTCGGACCATCTTTGCCACCCTCAAAGAAAGCTTTTGTTCCTGTTGGTCCCTGCAAAATATAATGAATTGAGTTCCAAATCGGTCCTTAATCCATTTGGGTCATTGATTTGGGAGCGCTATAAGTGAATGTCACCAACAAATTTCTTAACACACGAAGGAGGGACAGGAAAACTTTTACTTATTTGTTTTCATTAGACCATATCTACAGAATTCTCTTTCACTAAAATTTAACAGGATATTATCAATGGGGTCACTAGATATTTTCAGGAGCTATTAAAGGGGAGGTGACAAATAAAAGTAGAGGTGAATAATTTAGGTCACCAGAAGTGACTTTCACAGAGATTATTCTTCAGTGACACTTCTTGATGGGAACTTCAGTAAAAAGAAGTATTGTCGTCACCAGGTGTTGAACCCCAGACTATTCAGTAAATGAAAGTTAACGCTTCAGCTGCGGAATGGGTGTATTGACAAATGCATTCAAATATGTGAATAACTGTGTGAATAACCTTTAGCAGATGTAATTTCACATAGATTTGATTTAGTGACAGTTATGTATGGGAACTTCAGTAAAAGGAAGCTTGTAGCTGCCAGTAGTGAGCTTGGAACTTCAGTAAATGAAGGTTAGAACTTCAGAGGAAGAGGGAATTGTTGCAAATGAGCATACTTCTCATCCATCCAACATAAAACTTGAACCCCTATAAGTTTGTGGCTGTATCATCTCACATGATTTCGAGTAGACTAATTTTGGGTCTTTGAAGCTAATTCTGGTGTCAGTAAACCAAACAAAACAACCCTTCAAGCTTCATACTATTTTGGGGCTTTTATGGTAAATGAATGAGAGGCATGCTCAAGTATGCAATAATCCCCTCTCGCCAAGCCTAAGCCGCAATATGGATGGGTGGACAAATGTATTTAGAGCGTCCCCACCAGCCCGGGCATGGGGCATGCCAACGCCATAAATGGGGCATCCCGGGTTCTTAGGTGGCGGTACCGGCATAAAGTGAGTCCCACCAATGGCCGGCACCCCATAATTTAGAACCGGCCCAGGTATAGTAAAGGCCTTCCCCCGCCATAAATGGCTCATATAACGGACCTCCTCCAGCCCGCCAAGAGATTATTTTAATAACAGATACTCCAATATCCTACTTTATCCCGTGTCAGATAATAGGTGTCGTTGTCTTATTGATTGCTTCCTAATTATGGCGGAGGTATGCCTAGGCTTTGGTGGGCTTGACTCAAGATGAGCTGCCCCGCCCAAGATGGAGGGCTCGCCAAAGGTATAAAATACTATATAATCTATTTTTCTTATACCCGGTCTGGTGGGGATGCTCTTAGAGAAGTGATATGGTCTACAAGAGGTAAATTTCACATAGGTTATTACTGGTGACACTTATTTATGGGAGCATCAGTAAACAAAGACTTGGAGCCGCCAGAAGCTGGACCCAGAGCCGTTCAGTAAATGAAGGTTTAGTGCATCAACTGCAATATGAATGGGCAGACAAATGCATTTATATGGGAGCCACTGAGTCCAACTAACTGTGGCAACCGTATTAGGGGTCCGGTAAAAACTAAAATTCAGCTCCCTATAAATTTATGGCTCATTCATCCCAACTTAACCTGCTAAACTAATGTGGGGTTTTTCATGCTAACTCCAGGATCAAGCTGCTTAGAAATGAATTTCCTATGTTTTCCTACACAATTGCTGCGTATCCTTGGCCCGAGGAGTGCTGTACAAAATTCAGTTTAAGTTTACCCATGCTTTGCACAGTTTTAAATGTGAAAAGACATTGTGAACGTTTGGCGTAGACTGCAATCTTCATCTGCACACCCTTGCCAGGGCAAACTGCCCACCTGATGTTCTCTAAATGACACAAAACCTGAACTGTTTTGCAATTTTGAGATTATAGAACAGGATGGTTTGTTGCAACAGGGAAGACATGTGAGTTGATAGACAGACAGTTGCGGCTTCCAAGGAGAAAGACAAGATCATTCCGACTTGTGTCAGATGTGCAGGTTATTACCTTGTGAACTCGATTTCGTATATCATCCTCCGTTACCCGCTTGGGATAAGTGAAAACTGGAGGTGGAGGTGGCGTCAATGGTCGGTCATAATCCACATTGTCAGGAGAAAATAGCTGCTCCACAATGTCATTGCTTCCATGAATGTATCATAACATCACAAAGGAGTCTAATTTCACGTATCATCAATACTGACTTCACATTGATTCAATGACATCAAACTACAACATTGAATCAATGCCTAACAACCACAGGGTTGAAGTCCTAACATTTATGTTTCTATAGTTTATAGTTTGCAAGATCTAGAAGGTTAAATCTTATGTTGAATCAATGTTGACTGAATCTTCACCTAAATGTTGAGTTAGTACTAAGAAGATGTTATGCCGTCAAGGGTAATATGTATCAACTCTGACTCAGCATTACTCAACACTGGTCACTTACATTTCGAGATGAACAAAAGCAGACCAAAGCATATTATCAATTTGCAACCATCGTGCACAAGAAAATTGCAGCCTTATCATCAATTCTCGTCTGCACAAAATGCATGCAGCTCTAGCAGCTGTTGAGAAATTTCGACTTAGAAGACGTTGAGCATTACTGGCAAACAGTGGTTATACCTTCTCCAACATAGACATTGAAGTGCATTTCCCTTCAAGTTCGATTGCCGTAAGAAAAACAGATGAAAGCATATAAACAAGTGCAACAGGATTCAAGTACCTATTCTGTATGACTCCCAATGACTGACTGCAACTCTTGTTGTTGTAGAGAAGATTTTATGAGTGTTTTAGGGGTTAGGGTTTAGAGTATTTCTGTGCTCCAAGATTGACGATGATGTTCAGTGCAAGGTTTAAGAGCTGTGGAAATATACCTACCGAGAGTGGGTATTTGGTGGGCGCCTCTAATTTTGATACAGGCCGCTTGTGGTTTTGGTGGCCGCACCATGAGTGTGGTTTCGGGGGCGGCTTCTGCTCGATCTTCTTCGGTGGCGACTCTGGCACTCTCTTGACCTATTTTGGGGGGGGGGGAATTTAATGTGGCATTAGAATTGATATTCCGTGGTGATTAGAGTGGTCTTTGTGACTTATTATGTAACACCAAATGTCATGCCCTTTCTAGTTGCCACCAGTGATTGCAAGACAATTAACGTAGTCGATCTGAGATGTTTAGTGTAGCTAATCTTGCAGTTTCTCTTGGCATTGTTGTTTCAAGGAACACACCCCTTTCCGGCTTCGACTCTTAAAATTATCACGATATTTTTGAACATACGTAACGGAGAAGAAAAACCTCTATCTGCATATTGATAACCCAGAAGAAGCGTATTGCGACTGAATTACCTGTGAACAGCTTCCTAGAAAAAAAACACACACACACCTGTGATCTTGCTCTTTTAACTGTAGTTGAACTCAATCGCACATGCTACAGACTCATCAAGACCTCATCCAGGATACGCAGCCCACTCCTTAAACCCCATATGTGATGAGTTCCTATACCCTCAATGTGTGATACAAATTCAGTCATGTCTGAAACGAAAAGCTGAGAGGGTTAAGTTAAGGGGCATGATGGTACTCTGTGAGGAAGGCGACATTCGTCCGCCTGCCCTGGAACTTTGACTCTCGAGAACTCAATGCTGGAGAAAATGCAAATACACAGGAAATTTCTCAGTCAGTTGCGGAGACGATTTGCGAATTTGAAGCTGCTCCAAGATTTGCAGCAAGGCAATGTAAGAGTGGCGAACCTATACAGAGGTGTTCCTGTCTTATAAGGAGTCCTGTGGATGACAGCTCTGGATGGGTGTCGGAACCATCCCCCGCCGGTCTTGGGCTCCTTATAATCTTCGCGTTTGGGCCAATGGAACTGACACAACAACAAAAAAAAACAACAACAGACATTGGAAGAAGAAAACGAAATTAAATTGCCACAGAAACCAATGAGACCGACTTGATTTAAGTGATGGTGGAAATTCTCAATTCAAGTGAGTGCATCCTTTTTCTTTTCCTCTTTCTCTTTCTCTCTCGTGTATGGTGATTGAGTGTTTCAGAAAGAAAGGATTGAACCTCGGAGAGATAGAGTGATTCATATCGATCAGGTCCAATGCACATGGGGCTGCTTCCCATCGGAGGGCATGACTTGGGCGGCATTTTTGTACGCGGTTTCTCTTCTCACCCTCACTTCAACTTTACGCTCGATTCGTTAAGGCAATCTCACAGTGCTTCGCAGCTTTGTGATGAATTTTAATCTCTCATACATTTACTTTTTGTTTTAACGTCCTCCAAACGCTCATGCTGCCCTTTCTACACCCAAAAAACCATTAAGCCTCCTAAAGGTCTTGTTCACTGTCGATTCAAGTTGTGTAGGAGGAAGAGATCCTAAGAGAGGTACGAGAACGTCGGGAGGCCTTGCGGTGCCCTCACGTAGCTCACCTCTTCATTCATCAAAGGAATCTAACTTACTATGCGTTTTGGAACTTTGAAGCGGCGAGCGCGCATGTGGACGACGTCGTTGTAGTCGCCGTTTCAAAATTTCAGAATTGTCGGTTGTCGATGATGGCATGTTGAACGGACGGTGTGCGGATAGCTTAAGCATCAAATCATATCATATGCACGGGTGCAATGAATACGGGTTCAAAATAGCATACTATACATTTTGAAAGGGTAAAATAATGGCGCTAATCTAAAGTTTCAAAATGGCTTGCTGCTGATAGTAGCATGTTGAGCAATTGTTGTGGGATGGTCCGGGACATTAGTTCAAATGCACATGTGTAATGGGTTGGGATGGCACATGTTCAAATTTTCTATACATTTTGGAACTTGAAAACGGTGAAGTTGCATGGACGTTGACATAGTCGCCGTTTCAAAGTTCCAAAATGGTTGGCTGTCAATGACAGCATGTTGAGAAAATGTTGTGGGGATGGTCCATGACTCATACGCATGGGTGCAACAGACTCATGGGACATACAACATGAACCCAAACTAGTTTTATATACATTTGGAAAGGGTCAAACAACGAGGATGCGTGGATAGTGATGTAGTTGTTGTTCCAAAGGTCCAGAATGGTTGGCCATTGATGGCATCATGTCGAATGGACATTGCGGGAATGGTCTAGGACATTGATTTCAATGCACGGGTGGAATGGGATGGGCCCAAACTCGGCATAGCACATGATTGAGCGGTGGCCTATCTCTTCAAGTCTTCCTTTGATGAGTCCATTCCTTGAGCTTTTTGGGAATGGGTGAAGAGGGGGGATGAAGAAATCACAGCTAGGATGTGCATACTTTGAACTCACCATAATCACACCAAAGGAATTGAACCACGTGTCCCTTCAAATCTCCCTGACTCGAAAATCTGAAACTGGAATCCTCATATCTTAACCCTGAGGCTTGTTTCAATCTTGCAGGCCTTGCAAATTGATGGACACAGAAAGCACAGGTCATGGATGAGTCGTCCATAAAAAACAAAACCTTCGTAGAGTTGATCCTTAGATTTTGCATCTTGGTTTCACTGAGCTTGAAACTGCAGTCAAACTACAAAGCAAATGGTGATCAGAGTAAAGCTGATTCAGTCATCACCTGCCTCTTTGCAAATTTGAACTCTGAAAATCTGAGGCTTCCTCTGTGTGCCTTGCAATTTGAGTGATAAAGAACCTCAGCCATGATGAACAACGTTCACTTGCATCATTTCTTTGCAGAACAGATTTAAAATACTCAATGACATTGCATCCAATTCACCATGAAAATTGTGATCAATGCGAATTAGCTACGATTTGATCGACCTGTGTCTTTGAGGCTCTTTGACTCGAAATCTGATAGATGACCGTAAATATTCAGAATGGACAAGCGCTACAAAATTAATCTTCCAAAATTTGATCAACTAATACACATATCATCCCTTGTTGCACAAGGGCCCTGAAGTCATCACCTCTGTCCATGTTCCTAGATATTGAGACAAAGGTGATGAATTTTAGGCCCTTGTGATGTATATACTACAGCTAGCTTGCTCATTGGTACCTAATATTTGAGTTTAAGGTCGATGTATTTCTTTTTCACTGTGGTCGATGTTCGTCGCGGAAGTCCAAGCTTGTTGTAATATGAAATACCTGTCCTGTATCTGTCATATGGAATGATGTACTCCCATTAACCTACATGAATTTACACTGCATTCAAAGCTTCTGAGGGGTTTCGCCAAAACATCATGTGCAGATGCACACTGATTGTACAATGTTCGGTGAAATAACTCAACCTAACCTAGTAAGAACCCTAGATTGATTCTGAACCAATCTCCTAGACTTCTTTTTCATGCTCTAACCTGATGAACTGTACACATGGCTACTTTCAGATGACAATTTACCTTAACGAGATGGCTATGGCCTTTTCTTCGAGGTTGAAGGCCATAGCCAACAGGACTTTGTTGGCTTTCTTCGATCCCTCAACATGTGCACATTGTACATGTGTTGTACCCTGCGAACTTGCAAAGCGGGACGAGTCCTCTACTTACACTTCAATCCTTATTTCCGGCGAAACGGAACTGATTTGCATCGTTTTATGAGTGATCTAAGCAACGGTCTCCGGGTGCTCTTTTACACTACATCTCAAAGCTTCAGGTGAAACTGTTGTAAAAACATCATGTGCAGATATCATCAACTGATGTACACTGGTAGTTCAATGTTTGGTGAAATAATTCGACCTAACCCTGGTCTATTGATTCTGAACCAGTCTCCTTAGATTTTTTCTCATGCTGACGAATTGTACACATGGCTACTTTCAGATGACAGTTTACTTTAATGAGATGGCTATGGCTTTTTTCTTCGAGGTTGAAGGCCATAGCCAACAGGAATGTGTTCCCGCTGCTCCATTGTTCGATCTCTCAACAAGTACACATGTGACGAATCCCGCGAACTTGCAAACTGCGACGAGTAATCTACTCAGCCTTCAATCCTCGGTTCCGGCGAAACGGGGCGGATGTTTTCCGTCGTTGTATGAGTGATCCCCGGGTGCTCTTTTACACTACATTTCAAAGCTTCTGAAGGCGAAATTGTTGCCAAAACATCATGTGCAGATATCAACTGATGTACACTGGTAGTTCAATGTTTGGTGAAATAAGTCGACCTAAACTAGTAAGAATCTCCTACACATTATTTCTCATGGTCTAGCCTGATGAATTGTACACATGGCTACTCAGAGATGACAAATTTTATCTTAATGAGATGGCTATGGCCTTTTTCTTCGAGGTTGAAGGCCATTACCTATTTTTGTTCCCGCTGCTCTATTGTTCTATCTTTGAGCATGTTTACATGTGCTGAATCGCGCGAACCTGCAAACCGGGAATAGTAATCTACTTAGCTTTCATTCCTTGTTTCTGATGTTTTGCACCGAGTGTTATGAGTGACCTAACTTAACTTAATCAGCAGCGGTCTCCGGGTGCTCTTTGACATATTTCTCGAGTGCTCTATATCCATCATCGCTGAAGGCTTTCAACTCCTCCGGCGGGGCAACTGTCTCGTCCACGGGGATGTATTCGCACGTCCAATTGACGAGAGTCTCCGAATCGCTGTTTTTCCCGGGGGCGAATTTGATCGTAAACTTCGTGTGCGTGAAGCGAGGATCGCCACCCTCGATGGTGGTGTACTCGATCGTGTGAGTTGCTTTATCAAAAACGTCGACGCGCTCCTTGAATGTTTGTCCAGCACCAGGAACTCCTGTTGTCAAAAAAGTTTAGTGCAAATACGGCTTCCCTATGTCGGCGAGGTGCAAACCTCTTCCTTCCTTAAACCAGCTGTTTCTACATCACTTCTGATGGTTCTTATGAAATGAGGGTTTGAAGCAACATGCTTGATATGAGGGCGTTGAGAGGAATCCAGTGAGACCATTTGGGTCTGAATTAGAGAATATTTACACTTGCAGATATCGTGCTAGGAACTAATTAGCAGCAAGTTCTCTACAGCAGAGGTCGCTCACCATCCAGCCTACCCCCGAGGCATTTGTTCTCACTTCTAAGAAAGTTTATGAAATTTCTTGAGGTTTATTATCTTAAGAATGATTATAACACGAAAGCAAAGTGATTCTAGAAATGTTTTAGCAGCCTAAACCAGGTTCGAAAGACGTTACAGATTGTCCAATCTCAAGGCACCAAATTTAACTTCCATCACTGTGCTCTTCGAAATGTTCTTTCAATAAATCTCACAACCTTCTCACTGATTCCATGTGGAAGGAGATCATCACAGTGAAACCCTTGGTCAGTGTTGTGTAATCTTGCTCAACGTAAACTGAGGGAATGAAGAATCAATTAGAACTCAGCTACATAATCCAGCATCGGTCACAGATACCCGTGACCGGTCTGGACCTAACGATTGTTCACATCACATTCATTTTCAGAAAGAAATGATTTGAGTGAAGCGGAAGATCCTCAAGGTTAGAGTCAATCGAGGAGAGTGAAAGAGAGGGGTGAGAGAGATCTGATTGTTACTGTCTCCTAGGGTTACAATCCGGATGGTCCCTACACCTCCATCGCCCTCCAATCTCTCCACCTTAGCAAAGACATGAGGCAACACACTCGGCAAGATCATGTCCGACCTCTTGGCCATCTTCCATGCCGTTTCCAGAGGGAGGCCGTGCACAAACTCAGGCTTCAGCTCCGCCATGGCCGAAGCAGAATCGATCATCGCAACTCAACCGAGTCGAACTTGAAACCCTAGTACTTGATGGGATGAGGAACTCGCAGAGTGTGCAAATTATAGAAACTAGTAGACGCCTATCTATCGAGGTAACCAACTGTAGCGTGATGAGTGATCTGACCAGCTTGTTATGAAAATTAAAACTCTAAAGTGCGAGCTTGCTCATTTGCAGCATCAACTAAGAATCTCTTGGGCATCCTTTACGTCAAATTTACGTCCCGCCAGCAATAAATTCCCGAAGCATCAAAGTGCTCCTTCTAGAAGCTGCCACCTGCCGTGAGCCCCATGTGCTGAAAGATCAGAGATTCTCACGAGAACGACAAACTCACACAACGAATCTGATGATGAAACCTGCAACGAACTAGTACTCGAATTAGGTTGCAGGAATTTCTCATTTTTGGGTTCCTCGCTGAATTCTTCGGCAACACGGATCGACGGAATGGAAGCATAGATTAATTGATGAAGGAGATCATGCGTGGTTTCTGACATAGGGTCCAAGAAATTGGGGACACAATGAGAGGAAGAAAAACCTATTTTCTAAATTATTTCAGTTTCAATGTGGGGCCAACTAAGCAGTAGCCACCACCTGGTTTTTGAAGACTATTGCACTGCGGCGACTGCAGGTGCAGGGCTGACCACGTGCATCATCCTTTCCAAGGCCCAGATGATCAGTATACTTATCACCTACCACGTAATATAAGATCCCCATCACTTTGCAATCGGTGCTTCGGTCATGTATGCGTCAGAAGCCACATTGAAATTGTTCAGGTGCAATTTCAGTTGACTAAGTAGCCCAAATGGCAAGAATCTAGCCCAGTTTACATTGAAATTGTATTTACTCCTACAGTTCTTCGTGAGTCTGCGTAAAAGGGACCTCACATTATAGTTTATTATTTTGAATTGAATTTTGTCTAAGCAGAATATGTTTGCAGTGCCAATGAGTGCTTGCTACAAGACATTTGCTTCATGCCACTCATAATATAGCATCTATGGCATAATCAGAGAGTGACGACATTAATATTTGCTTGTGTTGAGTTTCAAATTTCTGCATTTCCGTGATCTTGAGAGAAAAGTATCCATGCTAGTGTCTTCCATCAGTTGATTGTGGGGTTTTAATTCTGACGAGTGAACTCAGTGATAAGTTTCGTAATACATTGTTCAACCACGTCCAACTCTGTTCTTGTACGAGTCAGAATTGCTCAGTGTTTCAAAATAATGGAACAGGGTGAAACATTGGCCATGCCTACATGCCATCTCTATGTGACGATCCGTGATGTCTATGACCCTTGGAACTTAATTTGTAAGCCAGAGGGTCAAATTATGTGAATCTGAACAGGAGTTGATTAGCCCCTTTACAGTGATATGATATAGAAACATTAAACATTTGGTTGCATTGAGAGATTCTTGAGGAGGGTCGTGTCCTCTCATGATGAATTAGTTCTCTCCACACCAGTAGCGAGTGATTTCATCGAAAAATGTGAATGAATTGGAAGTCCTACACTGCTTGGAAGGGAGATTCTCAGGGAATCATATATGTTCCATTCAGATTGGATGTCCATTGTCAACAAATGAAGACAATGGAACGACTCATCATATTTCGATTCACCCTCAAGTTCATTCACTTTGAGCTCATGATCCTCCAGATACTCAACACAGTTCAAAACTTTATTGCACAATATTCTACACAATTTGCACTCGTTACCACAAAATTAACAAATTCCTCAGAGTCTGACACGCTTAATCTGTTTGACGATGGAGCGAGTCAGCGTCACTCCAGAAATCAACTTGCTTATGTACCCTCAAATACCACTGTAAATAGTAGGAGCTGAACGAATGAGGGAAAAACTCCCATTAAGTCAAACCAACCGATGTGCAACGCAGATCATAGGTTTCGGTTAGATCAAATTTCGTGAAGTCCGAAATGATGGTACGTGGGAAATTCTGAACGATGGACGGATCCGTGGCTGAATCAGAAAATTTATAATTCGGAGGCGAAGTTGGGGTTCTCCTTGGCGTAGCCCTCGATGGCCTTCATGCCGCTCTCGGCGAAGGTTTTGAGCTCCTCGGGCGGGGGCACGGAATCGTTGACGGGGGTGTACTCCACGCACCAATTCACGGTCGTGGAGTTGCTGTCTGGCCCTGGGGAGAATTTGATGGTGAATTTGGTGTGCTTGAATCGGGGGTCACCGCCCTCCACGGTGCTGTACACCACGGTGTGTGTAGCGTCATCGTAAACCTCCACCTTCTCCTTCACCGTTTGTCCGGCGGCAGGCGAGGCTGTGCGCATCATCATCATCAAAAACCATGACTTATTCCACAAATCATATCAATACACGATCAATACCCATGTGAATGCGACGATGCAAGTGTGTATAGGTGGGAGGTGGTCCCGTGCAGATAGGTTAAGAGGTGGCATTTATTTCCATAGATTGTTGTAGCTGTAGCATCGATGACTCGAATGGAAGTGATCGAATCACATCAGTTTTTGTGAGGAAACGAAATAATCTGTAATGAACCGAAGTTCTAGGAGGAGTTGGTGGGATGTACCTGAGCCGAGGGTGACAACGCGGACGGTTCCTGCACCGCCATCACCTTCCAACCTCTCGCACTTGGCAAAGATCTGTGGCAACACCTTGGGCAGGACCTTGTCGGAGCACTTGGCCAGCTTCCATGACTGTTCCAGAGGGAGAGCGGACACAAACTGGGTCTTGAGCTCAGGCATGGTGCCGGGTGCTGATTGCTGTGATGGTTGTGAAGGAGGTGGGAAGGAGGGGAAATGCAAGTGGAGTTTGAAATATGGAATGCAGAGATCTGTGCCGAGTGATGGAGCTCCTTGTTGAATAAACCTGAATGAGGTGCCTCTTTTTATAGCGGTTGCGAGTGGGGGAAATCAAAATCAATTCAATTCTCAATTGAGTAAATGCGTGCATTTCCTGCAAGCTTCTAGAGATTACGGCACCTACAATTTACTTCTTGAAACTGACCGCATCTCCTGGGTCGAAGATTGACTAAACTTGAAGCACAGGTTGACCATCATGAACACATTCCATTAAGGACAGCATACACATCCAATTACATCCAGGTTGCATTTCACCTTGGTCCCATTCAGGTTCGTACATTCGGGACAAGGTGGGCCTGCAGCGATTGATCTTTTGGTGATGACGGTTGCGTGTGAGGATTGACCAGCTGGTAGAGAAAATGGATTCGGAACCTATGATTTCTTCTTACTCAGCTCGGAAGCTCTACTGGTGATCTGGAGAGCTAAGCCCTAAACCCTAAAACCCTAAATCCTAACATGCCCTGAGATTCTGGGTGGATCGAATATTCTGGTCGTTTTTTGACTCGGTCTCCTGCTACAAACACTGAGGTCGTCGATCTAGATAATGAATAAACTATGTCGTCAGTTGCAATCGACGGGTAAGTGCAATGACACTGAACCTTTAAACGACAGAGTGGCCCTCTCAGGGCCGCGTTGACCCAAATCTAATCACCTGCCAGTTACCAGAAGGAATTTGGACCATTTCATGCTACGCAGGGGGGAAGAATCTTGCAGATCAATGAAAGGGGATTGGTAAATGGCATTGCAAAGGACCTTGTGATGATCTGAAGTGGTGGAGAGTCATCAAGGACAAGAATTTCCTTGGCATCCTTCGTGCTCAAGCCTGTCCAGGCTTCAATGCGGGCAATTTTGCCAAGTGATTTCACCTACCATTCCTCGTTTAGAGTTCATTTGGTGGCCTTTTTTTTGGGGTGGAAGGGAGGGGGGGGGATTTTCAAGGTTGGGATTAGCATGTAGATGTTGAGATGGGTAGAGTCAGTTGACACGCAAGTTCTTCCTCGCACAATGCATTCTCCACTGCCGCTTGGGTTTCTTCTACTTGATTTAGTGTCCACAAAAAATCAAGATGCAATCTCAAGAAGGATTTTGGGTGGTTGCAATGGTGAGTTATCGGTTGTCAAGGTTGGGGGATCAAGACTAGAGGATTTAAGTGGAAAGAATGTTTATGAGAGGGACATGATTGATGTCAACATTTCTGCAGTGATTCATGTGAGGGTGGGGAGTACGAGTAAACAAATGTGTCTATTCTCTGCAATGACTGATATGATTCGTATGAAGTAGATGTAACGTGTAAACAATTAAGGTTGATTGCATGTTGCAAGTCTTTTTGTGTCTGCTCCACAAACTACGAGAGGAGTACTCACTTTGTCCTCTTCTTTATCCACCATCCGGAGGTGGGAACTTGACCTTAATTCGTTTAAACAGTAGGATATATATGTCTTTTGGCGTTTTGTGAAGTGAATGCTCTGCAGCTGGGAGATTGATCTTCAAGTTTCAATGTGTCAATTCACTACGGCAACTGATCTAGCTCATATGAAGTGGATGTAACATAGCATTTAAGGTTGATTGCAAGTTGCAAGTCTTTCTTTGCGAGGCTTAGCCCAAACTTGATCCACCCACTTGGTGACCAAATCTCCCACTTGTCGAAATAAGAAGAAATAAACGAAAGTCAATGCACTTTGACCACTCCTCTAAGTTGCAAACAAAATCCAAATGAATTTCTAAAAAAGCCACGTTAGTGAAAATATAAACCAATTCTAAACCCAAAATCTTGGCCCTATTTATGGCGATCTCTCCATCCAAATATAGAAAAAACCCATTTTTTATTATGATGTCGTCATCTCTTTACCCTAAACTATTTGACCGTAAGATTATGTCAAAAAATATTGAAGTTGCAACTTCTCCCCCCCCCCAAAGTGTGTATATTAAAATACTATAGAGGCCAACCTCAACCGTCTCACCCCCCTTGACTTTAAGGTTAACTTAACCTGCGGCACAGGAGTCAAAGCAAGTGCAGACGCCCATGTGTACAATGCGAAGGGCATCAAAAGGGGTACCATTGTGTCGGTGGTTTATGGAAATCGATCTGTTACATCGATCTCTATTACACCGATTTTCGATAAAATTTACCTAAAGCAAGCAGATGATTAGACTCCAGAGTCCTTGTAGGTGTGGACTGCTGACACGTGAAACGCCACAACTTGACTTCGGAGTGCAAGAGATTTTTTTCAAAGCTGTGCCGGAATATTCTCCAATGTTTACATCAGTCGACCAGGTCTTCATGAAATCCATCAAGAATGTGATTTTGAATAGCAAGTCAAGCTTATGTGCAGTGCAGGGGATGAATGACAAACATCATTGCGTACACAGTATAACTGCGTTGATGAAGTCAGGAAAATTTGGAACATGCTTCCACAAATCAGGAGAAAAATCACATTCCAGAAGCTTGACCTGCACACCTGAACATAGTTTTCAAAACTAAGTTATGGCATTCTGGGACACACTTATTTCCAAATATTTATTCGATAATCAGCTGGCAGGAATGAACTTGACCAGTTGAAAAATTAGGTCCACTGTTTGGCGTCTGATGGGGTCTGCAAGTCAGCATCATCACTTAAAGTCTACCTACTTCCGTCAGTTTCTTCCGGATCCAGAACAGTTTCTCTAATTGGCAACATGGATTTCAATCCGAGCTTTTAGGTCTATCCTGGGATGAGCAACAAGTATAAAAGGACATCCTCATGTCATCAAAAATCAACTCACTCTAAGCAGATCACCCATAACACAGATCTCTGCAATCCATACTCCAAACTCCACTTGCATTCCCCCTCCTTCCCACCTCCTTCACAACCATCACAGCAATCACCACCCGGCACCATGCCCGAGCTCAAGACCCAGTTTGTGTCCGCTCTCCCTCTGGAACAGTCATGGAAGCTGGCCAAGTGCTCCGACAAGGTCCTGCCCAAGGTGTTGCCACAGATCTTTGCCAAGTGCGAGAGGTTGGAAGGTGATGGCGGTGCAGGAACCGTCCGCGTTGTCACCCTCGGCTCAGGTATCCATCCCACCAACTCCTCCTAGAACTTCGGTTCATTACAGATTATTTCGTTTCATCACAAAAACTGTTGTGATTCGATCACTTCCATTCGAGTCATCGATGCTACAGCTACGACAATCTATGGAGATAAATGCCACCTCTTAACCTATCTGCACGGGACCACCTCCCACCTATACACACTTGCATCGTCGCATTCACATGGGTATTGATCGTGTATTGATATGATTTGTGGAATAAGTCGTGGTTTTTGATGATGATGATGATGCGCACAGCCTCGCCTGCCGCCGGACAAACGGTGAAGGAGAAGGTGGAGGTTTACGATGACGCTACACACACCGTGGTGTACAACACCGTGGAGGGCGGTGACCCCCGATTCAAGCACACCAAATTCACCATCAAATTCTCCCCAGGGCCAGACAGCAACTCCACGACCCCACGACCCCCGGGGAGTGCACTTAATGCTAAGACTAGGAATCACGTGAGTGCGTACTTTCGACCCCCCTATGTATGTACTAAAAAATCATTTAAAATTTGTTAAAATAATATGAAGTTGTTAAACACAATCTAAAGTTCTTGTTGTATAAATTTCAAAAAAATACTCACTTGTAAATATTTTTAAATTGATTTTTGAAGCGAAAAACAACACATTTCAGTTCAAACTTCTATAATTTTTTTTAATAAGATTTTAAAAACTTTTGGTCCTGAAATTTACACCAAATGATAGATATATACGTAATGATTTAGCACCTAAAAAATCTTAATTTAAAAACTATTTCAAGGTCAAGTACATAGGGGGGTATGCTATTAAAACGCACTCACGTGTATTCCTAGTCTTAGCATCAAGTGCACTCCCCGGGCCACGACCGTGAATTGGTGCGTGGAGTACACCCCCGTCAACGATTCCGTGCCCCCGCCCGAGGAGCTCAAAACCTTCGCCGAGAGCGGCATGAAGGCCATCGAGGGCTACGCCAAGGAGAACCCCAACTTCGCCTCCGAGTTATAAATTATTGATTCAGCCACGGATCCGTCCATCGTTCAGAATTTCCCACGTACCATCATTTCGGACTTCACGAACTTGATCTAACCGAAACCTATGATCTGCGTTGCACATCGGTTGGTTTGACTTGATGGGAGTTTTTCCCTCATTCGTTCAGCTCCTACTATTTACAGTGGTTCTTGAGGGTACATAAGCAAGTTGGTTTCTGGAGTGACGTTGCTCGCTCCATCGTCAAGCAGATTAAGCGTGTCAGACTCTGAGGGATTTGTTAATTTTGTGGTAACGAGTGCAAATTGTGTAGAATGTTGTGCAATAAAGTTTTGAACTGTGTTGAGTATCTGAAGGATCATGAGCTCAAAGTGAATGAACTTGAGGGTGAATCGAAATATGATGAGTCGTTCCATTGTCTTCATTTGGTGACAATGGACATCCAATCTGAATGGAACATATATGATTCCCTGAGAACCTCCCATCCAAGCAGTGCAGGACTCCAATTCATTCACATTTTTCGATGAAATCACTCGCTACTGGTGTGAAGAGAGAACTAATTCATCATGAGAGCACACGACCTCCCTCAACCATTTGTGCCTGCATTACACCTGTCTGTTGCAAGAAAGAGATTAATTTTCCTATCTATCTCAGATCAATGTGAAGAAGGGTAGCTCTTTGTGGTCAGGCCAAGCGATTTTGCTGACACGTCTATTCTTGATTTTATTACAAGGGGCACATTACCACCAACAATTGATGGCCATGCCATGGCCACACGACTACCTCCACTAATGGGCACATATTGTCCTGTCATCGACTCGATAGGCTAGTTGCCTACTACAACCTATGACAAGGCTCTTCACATCCATTATCTAGTTCATATTAATCATGTTTTATGTTTGCATACAATATGATTTGTGTTCCGAGACTTTGCATGTATCAAGTCGTGCAAGACAGTAACTTAGCAGATGCTCTATTTCACTTTTAAGAGTGTCGGAAGAGTTTGTGCGGTGAATAGAGTCTAGCCTTCTAGGGGAGTGGGGATTGATGAGCTCAATCACATACATGGCATGGATCTAATCACAAGCAACGTAGATCATCATAAAGCAAGATGTAGAGCTAAGGAGCCGTTAGACTAACGCCTCTAGTGCCAAAAACAAATTGAACAAACATCACAAATGGTACTCTCTAACATGACATCCATCATGTGGTGGTCAATCCAGAAACACAAGCAGTGCAAAAACTTTTATTTGACTTACACTTACTATGGTGCATTTCCATCTAGAAGCAGCCATGAATTGCCACTATGGATAGACTTTCCGCCCCTTCCACCTTGTAATACAAAAATATACGACTTATGAACCCCCTAAACTTACCATGCCTACTTGGAGAAGGTGCTCCCAAGGTGACATCAACATTCATTTTCACTTCTCAATGAAAACATATCCTATTGATTGTGATTACAAGGGGCACATAATCACTTATGATTGATATGACATGGTGTGTGAGACATATGCGATCGTTGTATTTAATTACACACCTATATTTTAGTGCTACATGGTCGTGCTTGATTTCTAGAACAGACAACAAAAAGACAAGTGTTACAACAAAGTTGGACTTTGTGTTCAACATGTAGACACTGTTCTAGGTTCAAATTTCACACAATAAGGAGGAACTATATAATCATTTGAGGGGACGAAGAATCTTCACTTTGACCTCTTGTTACCTTTGCATCTCAACTCCGATGCTAAAACCTGAAATGACAATCTTAATTGTAATTTGTGGTTGCTAACTGCACAAGACAATTAACAATCCAATCCAATAGCCAAAAATGTCTGTGGACTTGGAAGCGCCACATACCTCGCCACAATCGTCTCCAACCCTGGCGATCCAAGTTTCTGGGTAGGTTCGAAGTCCGATTTCATAGATCCCAATAACATGCACAATATTCCACATGTGGCTATCCAAACATGAACCTGTGACGCTCTAGTGTGTCACCAACTGAAATTTAGCAGAAATATAGTGTAACTGATCCACAGTAAAGGAACTTATACCTATACATTGGCTACAGTTTCACTGCAAGCTGAGAATATTATGATGACATGTGCATGTAATATGGAATTTTTCTTGAAGCACGCACTTGATTCTTCACTCTGAGAGTACACATTTTGAAATCAGGGGTGTCATCTCCTTCAGAACACAATAGATTTATACACGACCCGTACCATGAGATGGCAATGAAGGCCGATCTCATACGCAACACACTTTTTTTAAGCCATTTTCAAACCACCGGTCCACCACGGTCCACCAATTCTGGTTGGCTACTAATCAACCCCTAGAGAGAACCATGGGTTCAACAGACAATTGAACCAGTGCCCGAGAAGTTTTTGGGCATATTCGGTCAAGATCCTAGTGATTCTAAATCCAACCGGTTATATGCTGACATCTCCCGGTTTTGCTTTATTCATTTGAGGTATATTCTATAGATTCCTCTAAAATGATCGGTAATTCTTCTGAAGTCTCAAGCTTCAACCGGTTATTTCTCAAACTCAGCCGGTTCATCTGTAACTAACCGCCAGTTCTCCCCGAGCAGTGAATTGAACCATGCACTTCCCTCAGAACCTTCATAATTATCAAAGGAATAAGGTTTCCTATTATGGAGCCACCATAGCATTCTTTAGTAGGTGGTGTACATGCCAAGTTCTCCCCAGATAAGCATCTTGGAGAGTATACACTTCGTGAGATCCTCTTTGGCAAGTTTTTTGAGTTGAATCTTGGTAAATGGGAGAGGGGGATGTTAAACCTCCCCCTACAAGCTTTTAGGGGAGGTGGATAGGGGCCGGGGCAGCCCCCATAAAAAATTTGAGATTTTCTAAAACAGACGGAAAATTGTTACTTGTCCCATCCGACTTCAAAAAAATAACATTGCCCTTGCATTCTTGAAGGTCGCTTGTCCACAAATCCCATATTAAGTGCACTTCACCTTCGAGGTCCAAAATTCAATATACATGTGCACTTCTGCTTAGTAAATAAGCAATTGATTGGATTGCATTTCTACAGTGAATCCATCAATAAACCATGTAATTAACTTGGAAGCCAAAAACAATACAAATTCCTCGTTAGCATTGAGGTTATGATTTTTGTGACTTACCATTTGAAGGGGTCTTTGTCATTCAAAAATCAAACTTAAATTGATGTGCTGATTTTAGTATGTGTACTTTGTAACAGTTTAGGCAATGCTTTGTGCTTTCACAAGTATTCATATGCATTCAAGCTAATTAAGCGTGATTAATGTAATCAAGCATACTTAGCCTAATTAAGCCAACCAAATCAGAAATTATGCTTACCAAACTAATTAAGCCTAATTAATTTTAGTTTGCGCTTACTTGTATTATTTATGATTCAATTCAGAGATGAGAAATGATGTGCTTAATTACACTTGTTTAGGCTTCCATACGCTTATTTAGGTTTAATGTGCTTACTTGCACTTAATCAGGCTTAATTAATTCAAATGTGTATGAATACATGTAGAAACTTAGGCCTTGCGATCAATTACATTCCATTACGGTTAATCACGCTTAACTAGTTTGAATGCGTATGAATACTTGTGAAGTAGAAGGCATGACCGAAACTATTATAAAATACACATTCTAAAATCAGCACATCAATTTAAGTTTGATTTTAGAATGACAAAGACCCCTTCAAATGGTGAGTCACAAAAATCATAACTATTCTCATGAGGAATGCTCAATGCTAATGAGGAATTTATAGTGTTTTTGACTTCCAAGTTAATTACATGGTTTATTGATGGATTCACTTTGGAAATGAAATCCCAATCAATTGTTTATTTACTAAGTGGAAGTGCACACATATATTGGATTTTGGACCTTGAAGGTGAAGTGCACTTGATATGGGATTTGTGGACAAGTGGCCTTCAATAATGCAAGGGCAATGTCTTTTCTGAAGTTGGGTTAGGCAAGCAACAATTTTCAATAAGGCTCAAAAAATCTCAATTTTTTTCTAGGGGCTGCTTCGGCCCTTGTGGAGTCACTTTCTTTGATTTTTGCCTCATTTAGAAAATATAGTGTGAAAAAAGGCCAATTAAAACAAGACATTTAATTAGCATGTGATAAATCAGGCCATAGAGTGGAGATATGAAGAAAAAAAGATTATCAAAGTCTATGGTTTGATAGGAGTAGTCACCACCATGAAAAATCAGCACATGCTTGGTTGTTGCTATTAATAGTTTGTGTTTCCTCTTGAGAAGGAACTCAAACCACAATCCTACATACATTGAATCTATGTTTTTTGAGGAATTGACTTGTGAGGAAATTGTGTAGCTTGGCTGAGAGGGCCATTGTCTTGTAAAGAACCAAGGTCGAAAGATTGATCCTTGCTTATTTTAATGTACCCTAGTTGAAAGAACTAGTGGCTATAATTTTTGGTGCTAAGGAGTGATTCCTTAGAGCATTAATTGCACCCATTTTTTGAATTAATTTACGAGATCAATTTGAAGTAAATCTAATTTGGAGATATTTTGTGGTTAAGTCTATTGTCTAATGTTCAGTCAATGCAAATGTGAAGCCCAACTGTGTGAGAAAGATTACATACCCTTTAGGACTGTGTAAGAATTAAAAGGATTATGTTTGATTGTAAGACACACAATCAATTGTCTGAGTGAATGAGTAAAGATTAAAAAAACCAATAGATATTTTGTTGGTTAGTCAATTGTCTTGCCTAGTATGTTGTGTGTGATTTACCAGGTGTTGTGTATCTCCTGCATGAGATCTAATATGAATCAATAGCCTCTATTGAAACATGGATTGAACAAAGATAAGTTGGTGAAGTCAGTTATCAATTGCTGAGTCTTAATCTACTAAGCAATAGTCGAGTAGGAATTAGCACCAAGGAGTGTGCATGGAATATAGGACAATTTAACTTCTTTGAGAGAAAGAATTTCTTAGAGTTTATTGACCTTTGAGACCACAATATTTAGTCTTAGGAGTTTGTGACAATTGTCTGTGGATTGAAATAATTTTACACTATGTTATAGAAGAGACTAGGAGAATGATAAGAGGAACTACCTCTTAATTATAAGAGTCCTTGGATGATTGTCATGAGTGATGAGGATCATATTGAACTTCATTGTTTGCAAGCTTAGATTTTGAGTGCTATCTTAAGTAGTGTATTATTTGAATTGATTTTGTTGAATGAGTCAAAGTAAATTTCTAGGAAAGACTATCATCTTACTATAATTGGAAGTCACATGATCTCATTCAAGAAGAATGTCACTATAGTATTTGAGTGATTTATTCTTAATGCAGAATTAAGGGAATCTTGAGGAGATGAGTGCCTTAGAAGTCAAGAGGCCATAGTCATGTGTCAATTGGATACCATGTATGTTCTTGGTGTTTGTTGGCAAGATTGCAGTTTTGGAAGGACAATGGGCCACGTCCATTGATTATCTAGAGAAGTTGAAGCCAAAATGTTAACAGTGTGGGAATATAATAGTTTTGCATTAATGACTCTTGAAATACAAATTGAATGCTATGGTGGCACCTCGATAAAAGACCATTGTTGGACAATTTTTTATGATTAAAGGATCAAATAAGAATACATCAACTTTGAATCGAGTGATTATACAGGCCTTTCAAGTTAAACTAAAAGGATTTAAATTAACATGAGACAATTGACTATACCAAAGTGCCATTGGCTTTGGTAAAAATACTGAAATGAATTAATAACTGCAAGACAATTGACTATGATTGTGCCTGTGCTTGAGCACCGCACTTGGTCCAATTAAAATGAACTCACTGCCATACTATTGCTTGGGTAAATAGTGTGAGTTGAGTGACCGTCACAATTGTATGTACTGCCGTGAGAGTTTGTGAAACTTTACCCTATAAATCATCACCCAAGTATCAATTCAAATTTAAAATAACCTGAAATAATCATGTGATTGTCCTAATAAAATTTATCTATGACACCTAGATATTATACGAATCACCTTTTAAGTCTTATTCAATTGTTTCCCTGGTTTTTGTCATGACCAAAACCTAACTACAGCCCCTATCTACCTCCCCTAAAAGCTCATAGGCGGAGGTTTAACATCCCCCAACAAGAGAAGGTTTTCTTTGAAGATAAGTAACTGATGGAGATGTTGGCTAACAAGAGCTTTGCCACTTGACTATGCTTGGCATTTTGCATGTGCCACATCATCAAGGCGTCAATTCTTGGAAATTTATTTTCGAAACTAGAAAAGAAAGAGAATGTCCTTAGATATGCTCAATAATGTGGCAACTTTCAGCACTTCCCCGAAAACAATCATGGAGATTTTCAAATTTTAGCAAATTTATAAAGTGGTTAATGCAATTGGGTTTCATAAAATTTTGACATGATTGTTTTACATCTAGATAAACATTGGCTTCCTTATGGAGCAAGCATAAATGGAGAGAGCATGTTCGCTCGAGGCTTACTTCCCCTTCCAACTCGGACAATTAAGCATTGTGACACACACTCTTGCCCATCTTGGGACAAATCATTATTGTGTTCAATGAGGATCAAGTTATCCTCATGAAGCCAACATTTGAGATTGGTTGAACGTTTTCAATATGCATCAGATGGCAAGTTGCAAAAAATTTAGCATCAAAAGATTTAAGATATAGCAAGGGAATTGTTGGCTTATTTAAATGTAACACTTAGATCAATTCATGTAAGAACTTGGCCCCTATAAGTTTCGACTCACTTATGCTCCACTAAACTAATTCAAAGTCTCTAAAACTAATTCTAATGTCATACCAATCAAAAAACATAGCCTTTGAGCTACATGTCAGTGGTCACTATTTCAAATATGTTTCTATTGGATGAACTGGAATTACACTCAAATGCAACAATTCCCTCTCATTCCAAGCACCCACTAGAATTATGTACTAGAGAAAACATGTGTACCATTGTCCGCTTTGAGAAGTTACGACATGACAAAGTGAAAAGTGCGATCACAACCCACCAAAGTTAGTCTACCATGGAAGGCTCTTTTTGTTTGTATATATGAAAGTACTCTAGAAAAAGTGCATGGTGGTATGGCGGTGCAATAATTTTACTCATCGGATGTTTGCAAAGGTGGGTTATTGGATGACTCCTTTAGAAATAGTGTCCACATGGTCAATGGTCTTGGAGGATCCCCTAACCTACTTGACTCTCCGCCAATTGCTATGTAAAGCATTCGCCGGATTTCACGGAACTAGATTGGAGTAGAAAGGTTCGATTTCATTTCCCAACACCTACCATGGGGGTGGCAATTAAAAAAATATGCCCCTAATAGGATTGGGATAGGATTGTTGCTGACTCATTCAAATTCTAATCTCATAATGCATCGGTTTTTATCCCAATTTAGATGTTGATTTGAACTGACATGAAGTATATTTGGACAAAGCACCTGTCCAATATTAATAAGGGATGTGCACTTGTGGGAGTAAAATCATCAAATGACAATAGCAAAAGCAACAACACAACAACCACAACCGTTTGGATGTTTGTATTCCATGTTCGCCAACCATCACATTTGTGTAGTTTTGCAATCTAGTATATGTCATATTGACAGTTAAATTTGTCCAAAATTCATACATAAATCCAAATATACTTAAATCCTAGTTTTCAGCTCAAAATGTCAATATAGTCCGGAGTCTACATACCAATCAACATTTCACCTTTGTCTTGGTGGGTGCTACAAAACATCACCCAAAAAGGCTTCCTCATCTCTATCAAATCTCCTTCATATCAACCTTTGAAACGAATATCTAGAATGTCCAATCCATGCAACCAATTCGGAGCAAGGCCATATGTTGATCATCATGCACTTTGTCTCCAGGTTTCAATGAAACAAATAATTAGCTGACGTAGGCAAAATCTTGGGACTACACTATAAATCTGAGTTAGTGTTACTTGGTGCTATGTTACAAGTCATAAACACCACTCTAATTAACGTGGCCCACCGATTTTGTAGTCATTTCAATTGTAACCAAAAGTTGAAGTGGAAACTCTTGCCAATTTTGCTCCCATTTGAGCAAGGAGCGAAATAATTTCAATTCTCAATCTACATTTCTAAATAGGACTAGGTTCATTAGTCACAATTATAACTTGCCAGGGAATGACAAATAAAATGCTGCAACATTTGGGGTTTGTTACCTTAGATGGCCCTATTGTGGCACTACCAATTCCACACACAAAGGATCGACTGCTAGATAGGACCAGTAATTGTTTCACCGATTGATAGCAATCACAAGACACACAAAAATTCATTTGAAGATTTGGGGTAAAAGTTGAGACGTAAAAGTTCTAAAAATTTCAAATTGTTTACAAGTGATCACCACATCTAGGCCCTCCCAATTGACTTAAGTATCCAATTTAGAATGGTGTCTATATTTTGAGAACATCGTCCAATCTTATCGTAACACATGTCTTTTTAGTGTCCATGATTAATCACAAGCCTTGTCATATACTAGTCAAATAATATATGACATTGAGTGACCATATAAGGTCCACACACCTCACATCTTGGCATACAATGAAAGATAAAATAATATTGCAACAAGTGGAGTATGTGACATGGCAAAAAGGCTGAAGGCAATGAACATAATGTAAATGGACCCATATCGGGCACCAATCTCAATCGGGCACCAATATCCGAGTGATCCGTGGTTGGGTGTGGATCTAAGAATGGACACCAAAAAAATGTGTGTTTTAAAAAAAAATTAAACTAAACCGTTTAGGGTATTTAATGTCACTTACTATTTGGAGTTATGCAGTGCTATATCTATTTACTAAGAATGTAATTATTTACCAAGCAAAGTATTTTATGTTCCATAATGTCTAAACAACCTATTCAACTTTCGTAGGGAAAAAATCAGACTCATGAATGAGAAGTTATTACATTGTGTAATTCCCAATAGTAAGTGACACTAAATACCATAAACGGCGTAGTATATGACCAAAAAGTTCTACCATTCCAGAGGCAATAGCCAACATCATTAAAGGAACCCATATTATCATTTAATATTCAAAAAAAATCTTCACTTTGAGATGCATAAGATTGAGCTCTGAAATCTTGACGAATCCGGGCATGATTTGGATTTGCTAATCAAATCGCACTAATCGTGTGTTTCGAATCCTACGAGAAGTGGGCAGTTTTTCAGACCTGAAAGTGTCCATTTAAAGCGCACTCACCTAGCATGAGACAACAATTGGAGAGTCAACGCTGGAAAGCTGAATGCCGTAGAATATAATACGGTCAACCCAGGCACATTCATTTTCAATGCTCTACCACACTTTGGGTAAATTAGTTGGGCCCCATGCATCAAACGCGCAACTTTTTGTTGCAGATAGCATGGAAGATTTGTACATATCATGGATGGAGTACAGTAGTGCACCGTATATCACCAAATGTTAGTATGGCCCACAGTAGGTGTAAAATCATGAGCCTTCAAACACTTGATGAGTAAAAAAAGTGGTGTATACAGTAAAAAGACAGGTGCCATGCCGAGTACGAATATACTGAGTATCGTGGCCCACACTATATGTGAAATAGAGTTCTTCACAATGATATATTGTTAAGAAGTAATGGAGCCATATATTAAAATTCCTTATATACTATAAATGACAATAATTTTGGAATTTGAGTGCTGGCCCACTCAACACAGTAAAAAGACTAAGGGCCACTTCACACACGAGCCAAGAGCCGTGACCATGAAATTGTGAGAGCCCAAAAGAAAGTGTCGAAAGGCCGTCCCAAGACACCTCCAAAATCATGTGGTGTGGTCATGGACTCTCAAGTGTAGTGTGAAGTCATATGTGACCGGGCCCTCAACCAAATACTATTTCAATGAATTTCTATTCATGCGGGTCCTCATGCATGATAAAATAGAATAAATCAACGGTTATGAACGTTCAGAGTGCCATGGTCTCCTGGTTTTGTGTTAGGCCTACCTCCAAGAGGTGGTTTTTGAAAACAGTCCAAGTGACCATGAAACATGATCCATTCAATGTCATGTAGGAGTCCATGTAGACTTTACATCCATCTTGCATTCACATACTCCGTTGGTCCCTCAAGCATAGTGTGAAGCGAACTTGGACCAGCTCCGCCTTTTCCACCAATGAGAGTGCTTGAAATGTAATGGTCACGGGCTCTCAAGTCTCGTGTGTGAAGTGGCCCTAATGACGATAAACAGCATAGTGATGATTGCTCTTGTTTTGAGATAGGTCTTGCCATTATCATTCTTGAATGCATGGTTTCCTAATTTGGTGCACATCCGCTTAAGCAGCTCTACCTGTATCCACACAAGTTTGACCCAAAGCTGATTGATAGTCTTCTTACTACAATTTCAGACGCTGTGGCTGTCCACTTTCACAACCCTTGTGGATAACTTTAAAAATTCCTAAGTGTATAATATGGCACATGAGGTAAGTACATACTAGACAAAAAGGGTGACACCACTTTCACTGTCACCCTTATTAAAGAGTAATCCTCACGTGTTTCCATTCAGTTCAAGCTGAATGTGGATGTCACCTTGGACGTGCCCCGTAGTACAAGTTGGAAGGGAAGGGAAGTAGTTGAAATAATTGTTATTCATGTAGAAAAAATAACATGTGTCATAGAGTATTGATGACAAATTATCTAGTGTTATGTTTGTGCTCCTCAATAGAAATGCACCTTCAGACCCGACTTCACAATTGTATGTGTACATGCATGTCATTTTATTAAATTCCAATTTCTAGTCAAACACGAGTCACATGCTGCTCTATTCTTAGACAAACCATTTTGTTCATACGTTGGATTGGGGAATGTCACCTCAGATCAACAATTCCAAATCACGATCAATATTGTCGATTCCAAATTTCAAAACCAGATTTTTTTCAGATGTGAAAGTTATAAGAGATCCAAATTCAAGTAATCACATAGGCCCTTCGAGCTATTTATGTTGGCCATCAAACCCATGATGATTTATATGTTGTGAACTTATAGTTTAATCTCATCGAAACACATGTCCTTATTTTGTGTTCCATTCTTAAACTCCAAACCTTGTCATGTACCACTCACACATCGGTCTCCGGAGTAAGAAGAGTCACAACCACATACGTAACGCCCTCACACCTTCATCAATTGCACACTATATATGTGTAGCACGGAGAACCACTCACCCATGATTGTCAATGCATGAGGATTCAAAGATTTCGGAATTTAAGTCCGCAGTTTGTAGCGGTTTCTAGCAGTTTCTAGAAGTCCGCATTGTAAGGACAAAGCGAGCGTCACCGGAAGAAGAAATAGTAAGAAAAGACTGTACTTACCGGAGTGTGATGGTTTGAATGATCGGTTGGGTTGGTGCAGGCGGGCCCATCCATCATATTATTATTATTCTGATTTTGCTATTCGGAAACATATCCAGCATTCCTCTGATCAAACAGTTATAAAAGCCATGCTCTGATGCAGTATTGTCAAGCAGGCAGCAGCTCATCACGACTTACATTTCCAAGCTCAGACGACAACTCCTCTTCTCCTTGCAATTCTATCTTCCCAATTCAGCCATGGCGCATCAGCTGAACACCGAGTTCGTGAGCAACCTGCCTCTGGAGCAGTCATGGAAGATGGCCAAGCACTCCGACCACATCCTACCCAAGGTGCTGCCCCATGTGTTTGCCAAGTCTGAGAGGCTGGAGGGCGATGGTGGAGCAGGCACTGTTCGAATTGTCACCCTTGGAGATGGTAAGTAATCGTGAAGGGAATGAGTCGTTCCCTTGAATCAATCTCCCTGTAACTTCTAGAATATATATTGTTGATAGTTCGATATTTCGTGGAGGTTAAGTCTTGTCCCACACCAGCAATGTTGTGATGTAGAGAGTCCCTGCATCTCAATCTGTAATTCACACACGACCCATCGATGATCGAGTGAAGCACTGGATAATCTCCGGTGCACCTTAGTACCACCCGATTGTAGTGGAGTATCTGAGTGAACTGAATGTTTTTCAACTGCCCGTTTGGGGATCACATGTAGAATCAGACTAACTCGAAGATGAAGCAACACCATACTTCACAACGCTGGCGACACCTAAGTCATCATCTTTTTCTCTCTCTTTAGAGTCACGACATCACGTCACATCGGATCAGCTCTTCATTTGGAATTCCTCTACAAGAAGGCTGCAAGCAATGTCTCGAGTGCATTCATCCATCAATTGCATTGTCAAACTACTGCGATCAGTGTTGCGGTGAATTGGAAATCGCGACGTAACCACAGGAGGCAGTATTCGGGATGACATATAGAAATAGAGCAACGCGAAGGTGATTCGATGAGCAACACCAAATTTCACCCCGCTGGCAATATCGGAGTAATCGTCTCTTTAATCTGTCTTAGGACCCCACAACACTACATCATATCGGATCAGCTCTGCATTGGAATTATCTCTCGACCTACAACATGTCTCTGGAGTCACATTCCATCGTTCAATTAACCGCCGCATTGTCAGATTACCTGCTCATTCTTGCGATGAATTTGGCAAATGCGATTATGTGTCCACAGGTACCCCGGCGGCTGGACAGAAGGTGAAGGAGCGCGTGGACGTTTTCGATGACGCAACTCACACTATCGTGTACACCACCCTCGAGGGCGGCGACCCGCGCCTCAAGTCCACCAAGTTCACCATCAAGTTCTCGGCGGGGCCGACTAGCGACACCACTAAAGTGTGTTGGCAGCTGGATTACGTGCCCGTGGACGCGTCGATGCCCCCACCGGAGGACCTCAAGAAGTTCGCCGAGTCAGGGATGAAGGCCATCGAGCTGTACGCGAAGGAGCACCCCGAGGTCACCGCATAGATCATTCAGCGAATGATTTTCAGAATCACACGACGTCGGAGATTATGTGTGATATCCGAGTGTGCATTTCAATGTTTTTGTTGTAGATGTGTAATGTGTATCCCTCGGAAAGGAATAGAGGATAAAGCTATGGCGACCGATCCACAGAAATTTATGGGTTGCACGACCTTCTTCAATCGAGAAGGTTGTGTTCTGGATTCCGTGTTCGAGAGTCACTAGCCAGCTGTTGGATCGAAAATTTCATAAGGAGCTATTGTTCTTGTTCTTGTTCTTCTTGTAATAAAAGTGTTTTCTCTGTCATAAACTTCTTCGGATGGCCTTCACCATCGAGACGTACGCGAAGGAGCACCCCGGGGTCATCGTCTAAAATATTGAATGGTACCATTGAATGCAGCCTTAAACGAGTGGGAGATGATGTGGTATATGATCCAGCTCTGTCTTTCATGGGTTTTGATGATGATGTGTACTATGTGTTCCTCGGAAACAGATTGGGTGATTCATAAAAAGGAGTAGCCATGGCGATCGATCCACAGAAACTCTATCTCAGGTTGCCGCAAGTTCGATCGGCAGGGTTGTAAGCCCTGATCCGGTAGTCCTGTGGATTGTGTTCAAGTGTCACTTGGCCATATTGTCTGGCATATTTGAGCAATTAAAAGCATTGCAATTCTAAGGTAGAAGCACGCAATTCCGTCAGTAATCCCAATTCCAACACCTATACATTCTAAAACTCCGTAATATCACGCTTGTGGCAATCAACGTGCACGTGATATTAAGGGCCGCTTTACACTATGGTGGAGAAGTGCACCGGTCGGTCAAGAATTTCAACCCAAGACCTGGTTATTTGAGGCGGGGGATTGTATGCCGGAGAAGATGAAAAGACAATAAAAAAAATGCCTTAAGAAGTCTTGACCGGCCGTAGTGTAACCACCTAGAGGAGAAGTGTATTAGACAACTTCACCAAGAGGAGAAGTCCACCAGACAACTTCACAAAATGGTCATAGCCGGCCATAGTAGAAACCTTACCCTCTAAATGACCATTGTATTGAAATTTAAAAAAAACTGTATTGATCAAAAAATAAAATGTATATGGCAATGTTTTAAAACTTCTTTCATGACAAGAATTTATTTGAAAATGTTCGACCTCTATAATACATCCAAATTAAGGTAAATAAGTAGGTAACATTATTTTCTTATTGATTTGTAAAGAAATTACATGTTGGTACAGTCTAACCTCGTTAATACGACACTCGTTTATATGACACCCTTGATATTACAATACATTTTTGCGAGACCAAACTTTTTAGCTCAAAACTCCCTCTTTTATATGACTACAACACTCGATAATGCGACATTTAGAATCTCCGTTTTGTCATATTAAAGAGGTAGTTAATGCTAGAATTCTTTTCATCTATATTATGTACATCTAGAATACATCCATTTTCACTTGGAAACTACTTGGAAACTTCACTTATTGTTGGGAACTTAATGATAATTAGGGCTATTAGTGTAGAATGGACATGATTAAAGTTAGAATGACCTTTGGCCTAGTATGTTGCCTTGTACACGGGTGATATAGTATCACCAGTATCTTGATGCTAAACGTCATGCATCATTGTTGTCTAGTTTCTTATTAGAGAACTCTTTATATTTTGGTGTTAATGAAATTATTAGTTCTCAAAAGTTAGTAGGGAATTTAGATAAGATGACAGTTGCTAACTTGGGTAGGCAACACCAGAGATCTTTGGACTCCTATTTGGACTCCTATTTTTTGGGGTCAAAAAATGAGGAAGATTGATCTTATTAGGCATAAGGTTTCAGGAAATGTGAAGACCATATCAAAGAAAGAAAAAATATTATATATATATATATATATATAGGTGTCCATACTCCGACATGAATGTGAACAAGTTCTCCTGATACTGATCATGATTGTCTATGATGCATGATAGAGCAGGTTGCCTTCCTTACGGAAGGTGGGCTCTATAGGCCACTACATCCTAGTAAATGGGAAACAACAATCGTCTTTAACAAGAATTTTGTGAGCCTTCTTGAGGGTAGGAGACAGCAACCAAATTGTTGATTTGGTGCGAGTGAATAATTATTGCAGACCTTCGTATGTGCCTTTGAGCAATAGAGAGTTCACATTGCTTGTGAACACAAGATGAAATCAAGGGCCATGAAATCAATGTGCCACATAGCCCTTGATTTCATCTTGTGTTCACAAGCAATGTGAACTCCCTATTGCTCAAAGGCACATACGAAGGTCAAGTACAAGTACTTTTCACATATGAAATCAAGTGGAGACAATTACTGGTCATGAAAATGAAGGTGAAGAAACTTTGCACACCATGACACACAGTGACCTTCAAAGTGCACTAGAAACAGGGGGCTCAAACCATCTATTGCACTCAAATGCACAAGTTGGCACCTAACTAATGTAAAATCTAAAACCTACGACTCGGTCACAAAAGTGTTGCTTGGAATTTTAGGGCTAAGAAAGAAACATCCACGAACAACGGTCTAAGTTGCAATGCGAAAAAATAGAATTAAACACCACATATCACTCAATCAAAAAAACTGTATTGGCGCTCGCTTCTTGTATATGACCCTTGGTTGATAATAAAATTTACTTGTTATTTCTCTATTATCTATTGCAAGCGGTGAATATGGAAGTCAACCATGTAATATATTAATAGAGAGAGAGAGACAACATAATTGGATTCATCAATGTGTAAACCATTGAAACAACAATGATATACTATATATTCTAAAGTCCATTCACCCCATGATTGTCAACACATGGGGATTCGAGACTTCCGGAAGTGAATCCCCAGTTTCTGAATGACCGGATTGTACACGACAAAGCAACCGTAGTTGTTATAAACAGAAATAAGAAACACGACGGGAGTGTGATGGTTTGAATGATGTGTTCAGTGGATGCGTGCGCCGGGCCCATTCTAATTGGTAGCATTATTCTATTCGGAAACGTATCGAGTATTCCTGTGATCAAACTGTTATAATAGCCGTGCTTTGATGCAGTGTTGCCAAACAAGCAGCAGCCCATCACTAACTTGCTTACATTCCAGGCTCACAAAACTCCTCTTCTTCGACTTGAAGTTTTATCTTCCCAATTCAGCTATGGAGCATCAGCTGAGCACCGAGCTTGTGAGCAACTTGCCTCTGGAGCATTTATGGAAGATGACCAAAACGACTGACCACGTCTTTCCAAAGATGCTCCCCCATTTGGTTGCCAAGTCTGAGAAGCTGGAGGGCGATGGTGGAGCAGGCACTGTCCGAATCGTCACCCTTGGAGATGGTATACACATAACAATTAATTCATACATTCCCCTGAATTCCCTGCAGATTCTATTATGAACTGTTTCGGTACCTTCGTGAGGCTAAGTCTTGTCCCACAGCAGCACTGTTGTGATGTTGAGAGTCCATCATCTGAGTGTGTAACTCACACAAGACCCATCGATGACAGAGTGAGCCCTGCAACCAGCTGAGAATGTTTGGATGTGTTTAGAGTAATTTGTGGCACATGGCTCTTCGATCGGTTAATAAAGCACGGCGCTTGTAGAATCGTCACCCTTGGAGATATTGGTAAGCACTAACGGATTTGTTCTCCTGAATGTCCCTGCAGCTTCTATTATTAATTGTTTCGGGAAATCGTCAGGCCAAGGCTTCTCCCACATCAACAATGTGGTTGTGATGTAAAAAGACCATCGCCTTAATCTGCAACGTACAACGCACCCATCGATGATCGAATGAACCAAAGCTGCTAGCAATGTTTAGATGTGGTTAGAGTAGATTGTGGTGTGCGGATCTTGAGTTCATCAAGCAGCACGGCGCTTGCCGCATAACTGAATTGAGAAAGGGTTGCTTGCTATGCCCGAGTGGACTGAGTTGTGTTGAGTATGGCCAATTTCCTCTTGCTGCAATCTGCGACATGTATGGGTGCCCTTAAACGCACATCATGGATGCCCTTCCTAGCACTGGATGATTTCCGGTGCACCCTATTTCCTCTATGCTCGTCCACCCAATCATAATGGGGGATCCGAGTGAGCTGAATGTCTTTTAAAGCAACTCGTATGCGAGGACCTAGCTAAGGGCTTGCGTTCGAGGAGATGAATGCAGGCCGGCTTGTCTTCGTCACTTTACGGAGGCAGTATTCTTCGAGATTCTTATAACTCTCGTGACGACCGTTTGGGGATTTACATATAGGAATAGACCCACTCGAGGTTGAAGCAACACTATAATTCTCTACGTTGGGCAACATCTCTCTCTCTCTCTCTCTCTCTCTCTCTCTCTCTCTCTCTCTCTCTCTCTCTCTCTCTCTCTCTCGTTGGAGTCACGAGTCAGACATCACATCATTTCGGATCAGCTCTGCATTACAATCTCTCTACAAGCAGAGCCTTGAGTTGAATTCATCCTTTAACCGCATTGTCAAACTACTGCTAATTGTCGCGGTAATCTGAAATCTTGATGTGTTCACGGGAGGCAGACTGCATTCGGGATTATATATAGAATTTGACGAACTCGCGGAAGATGATTGAGCAACACCAAATTTCATCCCGCTGGCGACATCGGAGTAATCGTCTCTTTGGATCTCAGAACTCACGACATCACACCATATCGGATCAGCTCTGCATTACAATTATCTCCCGACAAGCGATATGCCTCTGGAGTCAATAATCCAGCATTCAATCAATTGCCGAATTGTTCAATTAATTGCTCATTATTCTTGCGATGAATTTGGAAATTTCGATTATGTGTCCACAGGTACCCCGGCAGCCGGCCAGAAGGTGAAGGAGCGCGTGGATGTGTTCGATGAAGCAACTCGCACCATCGTGTACAGCACCATCGAGGGCGGCGACCCGCGCCTCAAGTCCACCAAGTTCACCATCAAGTTCTCGGCGGGGCCAACTAGCGACACTACTAACGTGTCGTGGCAGCTGGATTACGTGCCCGTGGACGCGTCGATGCCCCCACCGGAGCATCTCAAGAAGTTCGCCGAGTCAGGGTTGAAGGCCCTCGATACGTATGCGAAGGAGCACCCCGAGTTCATCGCATAGAATTACATCGAATGATTATGGCAGAATTACACGACGTCGGAGATCATGCGTGTTATATATATATATATATATATGATCTAGCCGCCTTTCAATGGTTTTGTTGTAGATTTGTAGTATGTATCCCCCGGAAAGAGCTGGAGAATATAGCTATGGCGACCGATCCACAGAAAAATTCCGGGTTGCCTTACCTTCTTCAATCGAGAGGGTTGCGATCTGGATTTTGTGTTCGAGAGTCACTAGCCATCTGTTGATTTAAATAAATTTCATGAGGAGATATCCTTTGTGTTGTCATAATTGTGTTTTTTTGGTCATAAACTTCCTCGGGTGGCCTTCAGCATCGAGACGTACGCGAGAAGCACCCGAGGTCATCAGCGGACAGAAATTTTTATATGAATCATTGTTGCGGAATACGTCGACAGAGATCCTGTGTTAGAGTATGGTCCTGTCGATGGTTTTTTTGTTTTAGATTCGTTGTGGATATCGTCCGGAGTAAAGTGGCGAATGCAGATATGGCGATCGATCCATAGAAATTTCCGGGTTGCGTTACCTTCGTCGATCGAGAGGGTTTGTGCTCTGGATTTTGTGTTCCAGTGTCGTCACTACACTAACTTATTTTGTGTGTTGTGTCATATGGTATTTTATGTCACTATGGTAACTTTCCTAATGACACTTCTTAGTAAACATGGGTAATAGGGTCACTTACCCTATTTGAGCCATATGCTAAGTTACACTACACCGTTTATGGTATTTAGTGTCACTTATTATTCGGAGTTATGCAGTGTTAAATTATTTGTTAAGAATGTAATATTTCACCAAGCAAAGTCATTTATGTTCTATAATGTCCAAACAACCTATTCACCATTCGTTAATAAAAATTGAACTCATAAGTAAGAAGTTATTGCATCGTGTAATTCCAAATAGTAAGTGACACCAAATACCATAAACAGTGTAATGAACAACAACTTCATCACCATCAGCGTCACCTCATGACTCTTGGCGTTCAAGTGCACTTACCATTATTTTGGCATAGGTTCATTCAACAGTGTTATGAGGTGTATGCCTATCTTACGCAATGGTCTACAAGTTGACTAAAAGTGTGCACAAATGGCACTTAGCATTATAAAGGCTCCACGATGCTCCACCCAACCATTGATCACTCCAATATATGATTTAGGAGTGGAAAACAAAAACCAGATAATATTGGTATATTTATTTAGCATTTATGATTCGTATTGTCAAACTTATTTTAATTTTAATTTGGATATTGAGACCGTTAATAAGTTATTTATGGAACATTGACATGTACCATGGGGGGCAATGAAAACTATTCCCTACATGCACACTTTGAAGAATCAATAGCATAATAACAATAATAGAATATCATTTTTCATGATATTCCCTATATGAACTCAAATGAAAAGATTTGGGGGTAAAGTCATTGTTTAAGAGTGTTGGGGTCCAGGTCAAATCAAAGAGGCATTATAAAATGTAGTTTAATCATTTCACAAGTTTGAAAATTTACATGTATAGGACATGCCCAAAATTGGTGGTTGAAACTTTAATGGTTGAGCACTTTGGAGTTCATCACAAAGGGCATAAGGCATTGCAAATGAGCAGTTTATTTCCTATACTTCACTTTATCTCTCCTCTTTCTATCCCTACACTTCCACCTATTCCATCACAACTACTACAAATGTGAAGAACACGTCAAGTTCAACCCCAGTGTCAAAATCTGAATTTTGAAATGTAAGTGTCTAGAACATGCCCAGAAACAGTGGTTGAAACTTTAGTGGTTGAGCACTTCCACTAGAAGAATTCTAGCTATCAACGACTATGCTTATGACTCTAATACCAGTCGTAAAGGACCACAATGACTATATTTGTTTTAGTTATTATGGACAAGTTGTAACGGACACATAGTCATTCCGGACAATGACGTGGATGCCATGTCAACTTCATCCAAATTTGTTCACCGTGAGGTGTCGTTGCCATGTGGCTCCGACGTGGTTGGGATCGCTGACTAGGTAGCCATGTCACAACGCTATGTGGCATGCATGCAATGATGTGGCGTCCACGTCATAAAGTAATATAATCTTACGTGGACAATATACCTTTGCCACGTCACCAATAGAATTACTACATAACCTATTTTAAAGCGCATTTTTGCAACAGCTATCATTATCCCATTCGTACACGTGCTGGTGCCCATCCATTTAAATAATGCCACGTGTGAGACTTTTTAGTCGTTCTATAGTCGCAGGTGGACACTTGTTGGCCACGTACGCAACACGTGGCATTCATGCCGTGTACTCCGATGCCAATTCATTTTGCATTAGAGTCCACGTGTCTATTGCTTGGTCTGACACGTGTACTAAGGGTGTCCCATACTGTGCCATGTTGGCATCATTTGTGTCATATGTTGGTCATTGATTATATTGGCTACATATGACATGTCGGCACATTATTCGACAACTAGAGTTCAGGGTCGACACGCTCACTGAAAGAATGACTACATTTCTATGTTGTTAGTCATTTATTAGACGAGTATGGTTTGGTGCAGTTGACACATGTACACGAGGTGCGTTGAGGTGGCAAATCAACGACTCGAAATATATTTAATTATGACTACGAGTATTCTCCTGGAAAGCATTTATTTGTTATAATCTGGCTGGCAATCAATCCTTACTACATCATTCAACAATTTCGTTGTCAACTTAACGGGTGACACCCATATGTTTGTCCTAATACGAAATGATACAACGAATTCAAACACCCACATTACTGCAATCCTTGGAGGGTACATGCACTGTGTGAGGAAAGTGTGTTATATACATACAATCAACGCCACATGACTAATTCAAAATGCCTTGGGAATGTGCACTTCTACATTCGAGAAATCCTTTTAGTTGTATCTGCCAATCCCTGCCTCGTCCAATGCTATGTTCATGTAGCTTTACCCTACACCCCACTCATGTATATAATACATGTAAACTATGCCTATCTGCCCCTAAGCTTTCATATGCTTCTGGCTCCATAACACACTACCACCTATCACATCTTTTACCAAAAATTGATCCCCTCCTGCATGTGGATGCATGAGAGGTGCATCACCAATTTGAGCATGTGTAACATCAACCTTGTAGAAATATTGGGGAATTGGTTTAAAATGAAATTTATCTACCCCCCAAACACCACTTATCTTGCCTGATGCTACTATCTGCCGCGGATTCTTGAAATCCATCAACTGCACATCCTGTCCAAAGTGAAACTGCCCCAACCCAACATCCACAACATACACTTCAACATATATTCTTCACATACAGGAAACACATGGCACCACCACCCAATGCTTAACATGTCTACCAACATAGACATCATGCACCTAAACAAATTACAAACTTCACATGCTAAGGAGTCAATTTGGAGTCAAGGATTTACCCTTTGCACATTGGGCCCTTCAATGACTGTGTTGTCCACTGCTTTCACTGTCCTCGTTCGAAGTTCGATCCCTGACTTAGCATGACTTAGCCTCAACACCCAAAGCATTTCTATCACAAGGTTGCCCTTAAACACAACACACAAAAACAAGGACCAGCAAGTTCATAAATGCATACATCCACACAAAAAAAACCCTGACTTAGCCTCAACTCACATTGGACAACCCTATCACTCCAACCTAAACACCCAACACCCTACACCACTTACAACTTACACAAACACCAACACCCTAAGCATTTCCATCACAAGGCTGCCCCTAAACACAACACACACAAAAAGGACCAGCAAATGCATACATGCACACAAACTAAACCTTGACATACCCTCAACTCACATTCATAAACCCTATCACAAAAACCTAAACACCCTACACCCAACACACAACTTTGCATACAAACCCACCCCAAACCTGATATTGTGCAACAAAAACATAACAACATTGGAGGTAAACAGAAGGTTTAGGATCAAATGTCTAAGATAATGCTAGATGTACGCCAGGTCAATCGAAGACAAAGATCAAATACATTGAAAGAGAAAGAGAAACGTTAAAAAGCATGAGTCCTCACCTTGTCCAAACCAACGCTGAAAGATGAAACGATTTCTAGGTTTGGTAGCTTATCGATGAACTTGGAATCAATTTGCGAGATTCTTGAAGTCACCACGGCATGAATACAATCTCCTTTATTGGCCAAGTACTGTTCCTTGTTAGGTTGTTCCCAAAGTGGATGCAGGTCAAACTTCGATTCAAGGGAGTCACGCAGATACGGCATCAGCATTGTCACGAGACCTGGAAACCTCTCGCCAAAGAAATGCCACAAGAAACCCCGTCTTCTCCTCTCCTCCTCCGCTTCCTCCCAAGAGGCAGGATTTGACGACACATGATCCTGCCAACGAAATGCCGGAACTAACTCCTCTTCCTTCCGATTCTTTGCCACAAGGAACTTACAGAAGTGAAGATAAACACAATAAATAAAAACAAAAAACCAAGTTGTCCACAGAGAAACTAAGAGAAGAGATTTGGACAGCAAGAAAATATCCACAAGGAAGCTCACAGAAGGAAAATTTAACGAGACACGATGATCCTGCGAACGGAATGCCGGAACAAACAACTAACGCCTCTGCGACTCCGATTCTTCACCACAAGAAACAAAACAGAAGTGGAAGATGAACACACTAAAATAAAACTAAAACAAACTAAACTATCCACAGAGAAGCTAGGAGAAGAGATTTGACGACACACGATGATCCTGCCGCGGAGTGAAACGACGGAGGAGCAGGGACCCTCACACACAAGGGTCTTCCACTGCCGCACTTGTGGAGACCAGAAAATGATAGGGTTAGAAGGGAAGTGAGTTTAGGGTGCTCCCGAGGGTGAAGGAGAGAGACAAAATCTCCACCGTCCACGTATGATCTCTATGTACGTCACTTGCCAACATGGCAAGCCATGTCATCGTACACAAGTATGCTGGTTAGCAACCAGCACACGTGGCCAAAATAAACGACTAAGATATGTCTTTGTTGCCACGTGTCGGTCCACGTGCACAAACAATGACTGACTTATAGTCGTATGCAGGTATAGGTTTTTATGACTAAATTGCAACTATGACCTTATCTAAGGTGACGTAAAAAATGAGAAGCTCTCAATAAACGCCGGAACAATGTTCGCCCTGAATGCCCAAGAATTTTTGTCTCATTTGGAGATCATCAACGTAGTGGCAAGGGCTTGACCACAAAATACAAATATTATGCCATAACGTAGCATGACTTGTCATAGTGTTAGAAAATTTTATGCCACGTTAGCAAAGGCGACACTATAATGACTCCAAAACAGCTAGCATAAGGTGTAGGGTAAAGGAGGTATTATGCCACCTAAACCCTAAGCCTCATAGAGTCATTGAGGTTGGAAGTCGTAGTCATTCGTTTGACACGTCAGCATTATCGAGAATAATGTTCACTCAATACATTCTTATTTTCCACGTCATTGGAGGGACGTAAGTGCCACATCACATATTTGTGTTATTACTGAGTAATAGTATACACGTAGTCGTTAAATGACAACCACATAATGACTAATAATTAGCCAGGTCATGATATTCTATCCACGTCATACATGAATGGATGTAGTGGATGATACATGGTAGACAGAAAAATGGTATGTTGTACGGCCTTCAACAGAGTTCATCATAAGTCATTTAAATGACTAAATAATGACTCACATGTTGGCCACGTCACACAAGGTGAGCTGAGTAGGCATCACAGTCGTTTAATGAGTTGTTTAGGACAGTGAGTCATTGATACCATGGTTGGAATGGACAAGAATTCTTCTAGTGTTCGGAGTTCATTTCAAAGGGCATAAGCCATCTTTGACTTTAGGTTGTCGATGGAATTAGTGTGCTCAAGAACAACTTCCTCTTGCATATTAAATTATAAGCACGTGACACTTGCCATTAGTATACTCAATTAGTATTATCTTCCCCCTTACATACTAAAATGCAAAACTATCATCTCAAGTATCTCAATATGTTATGCTAAATGTTATAATATATTTATTTATTTATTTATTTATTTATATTTTTTGTCACATCAAAAAATTCCTAATTTTGACGAATAATATCATGTTGACAATTAGCAGACGTGACACTTTGAGACCTCTAGGCATCTAGTTCAGGTTGTTCAGCCAATAGTGTGTGTGACACTAAATACCATAAAGCTGTAACTGAGCTTGGAGATCCTAAAGATTAAAATTCTCAAACTTCCAGAGCCCTTCTAGAGTCAGGGTCTCATTGTTTGGAGAGCAGCTGCTTTCTTTTGCAGATCACAAAAATTCTTGGGTATCTCATACTTCACTGCAATTTGTACCATCGTGGAAAGAATAGCTCCAAAATTCAAGACATTTGTAATCAAGTGAATTGTCTGACATATTTGACCTATTCCAAGAAAAGTTGCCCGTGTAATTCAGAAATATCTCACAACATTGCCTCTACTAATTGTCATCTCTACTTGTTATTCAGCTCTATTCACAGACCAGCATACCATTCAGCCCTACTTATGTATTCCCATCTATGTCCGATAGCGGAGTATCTGCAGCAGCTGGAAGTGTAGCAGCAAAGTCTATATAAATAAATTTAATGACCTAAACTTTACGTGGCTGAAGCGAAATCACCAATTGACATCAGACACTGTCTGAAATAGTCCCGGGTTCAACTCCTGGCAGCCACAATTATCCTTTTGACGAAGTCATCATATAAAGTAGATATCCAGAATCCATGAAAATAACACAACCTAGACCAGGGGAAAGGGAGATTTATGTGCACTGAATTTTTGTGGTTGAAGAAGGAAATCATGAGTATTCAGAGTGATTACACATTTTGGGATCAAAACTGAATTTACTACAATTTTTCAAACAGAAAAGTTTGTCAAAGCCAGAAACGGTATCCTAGAGTTTGACAATTGCAAACATTTTTTAGACTAATTTGAGATTGCAATGTACCCAAAACCAATCAATCATTTGGCATGGAAACAACCACTTGGATTGACGTCCTTCTCTACACCTTCCTAACCTAACAATGTAATCTATATAGGGTACCGTAACCTCAATCAGGTAGGGTCTCAATTTCGATCAAGCAAGGACTCAATTTCGATCAAGCAGGGACTCAATTTCAATTAGGCCATAATCAATATTGCTATGACACATGTTATGGTTTTGAGTGCTAATGTGAGGAGGAATGAGAAGTTTAAATGAGCAGTTATGGTAGACTCTAGACATTGATAATATGTTCGGGCCAACTTTTGGCTTCAAAAATCCACAGTAATTTCAATTTAAGGAATAAAATTACCAAAAAATTGCAGTCCTCCTGATTTCTATCTTCCTACAGGGGAAAATTTTGTACCGCCTTATATTTCTCCAGACCTGGCGAAAATACTCTGAAGTGATCGGTTATGGGTGCTTCTACTCTAGATACCAAACTGTGCTAATTCACTCCAAAAGCTCATCCCTTCAAATAAGGTTGAAGAAACGTTGCACACCTTCACAGTGCACCATGGTTAAAATGAGGAGGTTCAAATGATCTGGTGCATTCACATGCACCTGTTAGTGCATTTCCAATGTATAATCTAGGTCTGACATGGTCACAATATTGCTTGGGCATTTAGGTTGATAAAAGAAAATCGATCAACAGAAGTTGCGATGCCAAGAATCAGATCAAGAACAAGATCCCACTTAGCTGAAACATTTGTTTGGTGCTCACTGCTTGTATACCAAAGCACTCAATCAAACGTTGCACTCAGATTTGCCACCCATGTCTTTGCACTCCGCAACATTGCAAATCGATGCCACTTCATCAAATCTGTATCATCTCGCAAATGTACATCTTGTACACTTTCCAAACACTCTGGTCACTGACCATGCATGAGATCAAAATTAATTGGGTTATTTTGGGAGCTATACCAGAATAAACCTCAACTAAGATTTCCTAGAACAAGCACCAGCAGCTACATTAATTGTTTGGGTGGGTTAGGTAATCCTATACAAACAACAGCAAGACTCTTCATCTGCAATCAGAGATAAAGATAGGATATCCTTGCATGCCATGAGTGTATGTCATATGTTTCTTGGCTTACAAGGACACCATGATCTATTACATGAGATTCTAATGGGGAAAGAATTCCAGTGTAAAAATTGAATCAGGAGGCTGGCGCTGACTGGTATCCTGAAATCTTGTAAGACTTCAAAGTGCACTTGAAAATGCTGGCATGAGCAAATGAAAGTCTCTAGCCCACTTCCATCATCCCACTTTAACCCTTGATCCTAAAACAGGAGCCCAAACTCGTTATGTAAAGTTTAGGGCAACCCGAAATTGATGGAGTAATCCACATGTGGTTGTTGTAGATGACAAAGAATTCAATGGAGATCCGAAGAGTTGAAGGTATTGAACAACCGGAGAATCAGAATGGTTGGGAGGTCAAAACTTGAATTGAGATAGACTGATCGAACCCACAGGAAGCCAAACACTGTAGCAAGGCTTTAAAGGACAAGGTTTGACACATCACTCTTCCGTCTCTTTTTGTGACTGCTGTCACCTCCAGTCTCATTGGCGTCTTTCTTCTTCTTCTTCTTTTTGGGGGTGACTTCATTGGTGGCTTCCGAAACCTCGGCTTTGACCTTCTCCTTTTTTATACGATTTTGTTTTGACTTCTTGTCTCCATTCCCATCAAGCCTATTCAACAAGTCGATTTGAAGAATTTAGCACAAAAATACAAGAATACTCTTCTTTCTTAACAGATGTAGAATTACAACATGCAACGCATTAGCTATTTGATACCTTTCACATCTAAATAGAGTTATCCTGTGATCAACACGACTTTTGGTTGGGAGTTGGTTGTTTTGCATAGAAGACATTCCACATCCAGTAAGTTTTCGGTGCATGCTTGGAGGTAGTGTGGACGTTTGAACGAAGCATATTCTATATTGGATCATTGAGAGTCCAACTTATTTTGGCATGGTAAGAGGTGCTAAAATGAGTTTGGCCCTCAATGAACCAAATAGGTTGCTCTTCATTCAATTTCAAACACTACCTCCAGGCATGCACCCCAAGTGAAAAGAAATTACAGATTTTGTAAGCAAAACAGCCAAAGAAAAATCATAGAGGATGAACTCCCGACAAAAGGTCCCATTGAGTTAAAGGATAACTCTAATTGTCAGCAATTTTTACACTACTAGCCCTGAGATCAATTTGCCACAAATACTTCTCTATCACCTCCTTGGCAACATATATGAAGATCCCCAACAACCCACAACCTGCAAACTCCATCCATACATAGAACTAGCTGCACCAGACAAAAGAGGAATAGCAGCATAAATTAGCAGCGACAAGTACTTAGATCAAACAGGAGAATTATTACCTGTTATATGAATCTCCAAGTTTATCAGTGTCTATGGGCTCTGCATCACCAGCAAGCCACTTCACACAGCCTGTGTGAGGTCCTTGAAGGGTTCCACAAAGGTCAACTATTTCTTCATTTTCCTGAACACTGCACAGGGTTCATCAGCTGTATGCCCATAAATAATCACCACAGGTACGATTCCAAAATACTTTTCCAAGATTGGAAGCACTTCTTCCATCCAGTAGCCACATAGAGTATGTCTCAGATACACCAGACACCTATGTTTCAGTGGTATATGGCACAACTTGTAGGCAAGACACCAAAAAGACCTGTGTTACAATGAGATTGGACTATGGGCTCCAAATACGACACCATTCTAGGTTCAATAATTAGCACAGTTGGGAGGGGTCTTTATGATAGTTTAAGAAGAAAGAGAATCTTCCCTTTGGACTCTTCCAACTTTTGTATCTCTACTCAACTTCTAACTCAAATTATATTACTGAAAATGACAGCCTTCATAATTCAATATTGCTAACTGGGTGAGACAACTTATGAGCGGATCCAAGAGTTTAAAATGTCTGTAGAGTTGGAAGTGACCACACTAGGACTACATACCTTAACTGTAAAAGTCAAATCAACACACCCAGAACAGAAAAAGAATGCATCACCTATCAAAATACCATTTCTGCCACACCATGAAAGCATTGAGTGAGAAGATTAAAGGCACCTTTTCACAGAAAACCGAATGATGCTCCCAATTTTAATGCAATGGCGACTGTCAGATTCACTAAACCATGCCCTTGTGCCTCCCTGTTCCATGGAAAAGGCTGCCATCAATTACTGAATGACAACACAACATCGTTGCACAAAGCTTGCAATTGCTCAGACGAAATTTGCTATACCAATTGGATTTAATTTTTTAAATGCAACAAATTGACATACCGTCTCTTCATAATACAAGTCTTCGCGAATGTCAGACACCCCAATCGCTGCATTAAAGAGCCCGAGCACCACCACCCCTAAATAATCCTTCTCAATTTTATTCACCTTCCCCTCTGCTCCCAGACAAGCAACCAATTGTACATTTCTCAGAGACAAATTTCCTCCGCCCTAAATGTATCAAAAGCCACCAAATCACAACTGTGAAAAGCCGCAAACTCAAACCCTTATCTCGTTTGTAAAATTCAGAAACATTTGCTTCAACTCAGTTTCGAGTTGGAAATCAGACCTACAATCATGCCAGCTTTGGGGGAGAAAAGAAGGAGAGTGGTTCTCAAACGGACGCAGAAATAGGGCGACAACCCCTCCAAAATCGTTCCGGTGTTCCCCTGGATTTTTGTGTCCAAATGCGCAAGAACTGATCCTTCAAAATGCTCATTGTACCTGCAATTATCCAAGCAGTTAACCCCTAAGCGCTTTTGGAACCGTATTTGGGCCTCTCATGCATACAGTTTTTGAAGTTGTACAACAAAAATATACATTATGATGTGGTTTTCTGGTAGATACTGACATCTTGTTGTCTTGTAAGATTCCAATTCTTAACACCAACACAAAGTAACTTAGAAAGTGTCTGATGATGATCCAGTATAAAGAGAGGATGTATGATTAGTATGAAACTGCTAAGAGCGTGCAAGGTTTGGAAACATTACTCGAAATCATTCCAGGCAAGAAGGGGATGGAAATGAATGCCCATACTTGCTTACCTCAAGAGCAAAGAATTGAGAATCTCGCGAACACCTTGAGGCACATTGGAGGCACGCGACGGATGCAGGTAGACAGAGAGCTTCACTTTCATCTCACGCAAGCCCTGCATCTCCGTCGTCTGCAGCTCCTTCGCCATGACGCACGAGGATTGCTACGCTTCGGGCATGGCCACACCACAATCCCCAACGGGGAACAAGCTCCGATTAGCGTTTAGGGTTTTTAGGGTTTAAGGTTTGAGGCTCAACCAAACCCATTCACACATGCATGCCAACGCAATGCTATGGGGGCTCAAAAACTTGTTGGAAGGTGTCAAATCCGGGTATATAGGGTCTCACCTAGGTGGTGTTTTCTTTAGGTGGAGGTGGGGGTTCGTAAGGTCAAATTGCACCAAGAATAATAAGGTGATATTTTTCTTTAACATAACGTTATTCAGCAATACATTTATGCACCATGGGGTCAAGGATTTTGCAAGCATAATGTTTTTTTAAGGTTGGGTTATTCTTATAAGTGAACAATCTTCAGCTTGAGTAATGTTCAATTTGCAAGGGTAGACCAATAGCCCGGTTGGACCCCAGCTTCGACAACTAATCGTATTATCAATGTATTATTTTAAAACATACCAACATTGTTTGGTAGTCAACATGTATGCCTGCAACAGCCCAACGTGGAGTTTGGCACTGTCTAGCCAGGTCAACATTAACGCCAACCTGTTGGGGCCATGAATCTTGGCTCCCCATCTTTGGTTTCTGGGGTCATGTAGGCCTACCCCTCCTCCTTTTAGAAAGGTTGCAAAGTGAGTAATTCATGAAGAACCAGATATCATTTTTTAATTTTTAAAAATAAAACAATTCAACGGCAAAAGTATTAATGGGGCAACTTGGTTTGGTGGGTCGCTACCAATCTTGTGACAAATCTTGCATGTGTAGCCTATGCCATCACAAACACATTTGCCATAGTAGTGCCCCTTTTGTGACTTACATCCAAGTTTTTCAAAAAAGTTGCAATCAATTGACAACTTAAAATATGTATAAAATTAAACAAAAAACCATGTGTCAGGAGAATACACTAGCTCGCCTTAGTAAAAGCCATGTGTGCATCATGGAGGGCTTGATGCTTAACCTTCGGCCACCTTCTTATTATCTCAAGAAACTGTATTATTTTTCTCTAGTTAACCCATTTTAGGTTCACTCGTGTGCTTGTAGCCATGATCAAGCATAAAGTGTCTCTCGTTCATACCAACCGTTGGTCAGCATCGTCTTTTTTATGTTATGCTTCGCAAATTCATTCAAATAAACCTAAACCAAATTAATTGAAAGAAAAGTCACCATCCCGATAATATTGAATTTGTCGACTTTGATCTTACAACCTCACATCATCCAATCATGTTGCAATTTATCCATTATGCTTAATGTTTGTTTGGGTTTAAAGAATATCTATATATACATACATACGTACAAAATTATGTGAGAAATTCTAAATCAAACTAGCAACTCCAAATAAGATAATTTTATTTATTTTTGCTTACGATGGAGTGTAAAGCCAAAATTCAATAACCATGGAGTTCCCAACTCGGCTACATGGGGTTGTTCCCTTTCTGCCCTCATATGCAAAGGCTAAAGAGCTTTACTTGAGGTTTTCACACACTTGACGTTAGAAAGTCAATATTTAGGCCTAAAAAGGTTATTTTCATGACCCCACTTCCCACCTATATATTGTTTTAGTGTTGAGCCTATGTAAACAATGACATGGCACGTGATAATACCAAGGATAATTTCCCAATATCCTTGAGCATGCAGGGGAAAGCTTTTTAAGGTCGGTTATTACATAACTTTTTACTTATTGAATCTTTGCAATCCTATTGGTCCACCATCTTCCACATTCAATGTTACCTAACGTCAACCTCTGAGCACCATTAGCTGACATCGTTGGCGGCTAAAACCTTGCATAGGACATGCAGTGACTCCCCACATTCATCTTCGCCACCCAAAAGCAACAATTTTTTCCACAACAACGACACTCATCAACTCTCTTTACCCACGATTGTTCCACACTGTGCTTAGTTTCAATTTACAGCTTCACAAGTTTGATTGAATTGGAGGTTTGCGAGAACAATGGCAGCTTCCAGGTGCAAATTGGCAATCCGGTGGTGTTCCTCCACCTACATGAGGCAACATAGGCTCAATATGTGAGTATTATTGGTTTGTACATCGGTAACAAATTATTTAGGCATAACCAAAATGTATATTGTGCAACAAATTCGGTAATGATCTTGGGTGCAAAGTGGCCACCAATAGGTAGCGTCACATGTAGGTGAATCCAACATGTAAAGGAGCCCACCATTTCCATAACAATTCATTGGGCGTCTAAGTTTGAACAAGAAATTCAATAGGGACGCCAAAGCTAATTTGAACTCTGCACTAAATGAACCAGGGAGGGGGAGTGCATAACTTCATATTCTCAATCCTACAACAAGTAAATCCACTTGATGAATAATGGAAAGCCTCTCATGTGAGCTACCACAATGTACAAATGGCACTTGACCTCAAGATGATAGAAATATTCAATGCAGAGATAAAGGATTGCGACATTGCGCAAGCAATTGTCCTAGCATATGAGTTTGTGCTAAAGAGTCAACAATGCCTCCAATATTAAACTTATGCATACATTGGACAAACTAAGTTAGTTTGTAGTCACAATCATTGGTTTCAGATGTCATATTGATTCAATTAGTTAAATCTTGACTCAGTGAAGTTTAGTTCGGCGAACAACCCTCTTTCATGTTCATGTCAATTGGATATAGGTTCTCCCTTAAGCATCCACCAATTGAAATGTGAATCACTCCATAGAATGAACATGAAATACAATTTTCAAAGATGATTGACCACTACATGTGTTGTTGATGTCCAGACATGCGAGTCGTATTATGAATTTGCATTGCCACTTAATGATCCAGGTCTAGGGGGTTGCATAACCTCATATTTTCAATGTTAATCTCAATCACCTTATTCCAATTTAGACTAGTACATTGGTTGTATTATTCTCCCTCCATGTTTCAGACTTCAAGAAGGCCACAAACTTCGTAGCCAATAGATCTAATGTGATTGTCTCCAATTTAATGATAAATTTTTTGAGTTTGTGTTCCTTCCCGTGTTCAGAGATCAAGGCATTCCAATTTATTGGAGAATTCCTCCTTGAATTGGACCTTGAAATAAAAAAATATTTTTCCATGACCACAATTCTTGATGTTCTCATCTATGCTCGTGTAGCCCAAATTTTTCATCAGTTTCCACATGTCAATTTCACAGGCATTTACCTACAATGAGAAATATATATTTTATCATGGGACTAAAGATGCATGGTTTGAGGCCTATGATAATCATGTATTGAAGAATGTCAATTTTTACTTTTGATTCAAATTACTCTATATGATTGCACATGTTCATCTTCTTTCTTCATTTCAATCCCTAGTGTTTTATCAATGATTGGATTGCTTGTTGAACACAAGGTGGGAGAGGGGTTTCTAACGTCGGGGCCTTATTTTCTCCACAAGGTTGTGCATGTGGTAAGAGACAAAGCCCATCATCCTCACAACTCTCGGCCTTTCAACAACAACGTAGAAATTGAGGGCCTAATTGGACACATGAAGAGATGTTGGCTCTTGTTGATGTGAAGCGGACTGAGTTCATGGACAAGTTGAATGTGGTTGACTTGCATGATTTCACGGATACTGAGGTGATTTGTTGGAACAAAATATCAAAGAAGGTCATGAGTTCGATTGTTTCTCTATGTTTGAAAGATGGGACCACGTGTAAGGCAAAATGACACCTTTTGCTACCCAATTACCGCAGCATGGTTGACTACCATGTGCAAAACCAACATTAGCGGAAAAAATTATTGGATTATGAGCACTATGACCAGAGCCGTGGAGAATCTGCTCAAAAAACTTGCTTGTGAGGTGTACAACCATATCCATGAATGGTTTGGGATGCGGCCCCAGATAAACACCCCTCACATCCAGGATTCCCTTAACCCTACAAATGATAAATACGAACCCAATGAAAGAAATACCAATGATGACAATGTCACTATGCTTGAATGTATTCCAGGTGGGGAATCTATTGAAGTTGTAGATTATCATGAATCTCCCCATGTGTTGTTTCGTTCGGCACTCATGGCTTCCCTGGCACAAATTGGAAATGCGACTAAAATAATTTATTGAAATTATGCTTTACCAACGTGAAAGAGACCACAAGTTGCATAAGCACAATTATTCCATTACTACAAAGTTTGTTCGCCTTGCAATCGTCAAACAAGGAAAGTTGTACCAAACCCTTGCTACTATAAGTTCAATTTTGCGTGTAGGTTTTAGAGTTGATTTAGTTCATGGCTTGCAGTTTCCGAATTCCGAGCCAGTTACCACAGATCCTAGCTCCACAAATGATGTCATACCTCCTGCAATTATTGTCAAAGAAGTAGATTATAACTCTGGTTTGAAACTTGATGACACTACTTAAGAATATAATAGAGTGTAGTAGGTCCATTTGCTTTTGCAAGCAACTGTGGATTAAAGCCACTGTTACTAGACATTCCATGCATTGTGAAAGTATACAATATAGATTGTGAAATTTATTTCTAGTTGTATGGCTCATAGTTCTTTAGGCTTGGAAATTGACATATCAATTTGAAGTGCAAAGTCTTTGGCCTCCATGAGTATTTGAACAAAGTGTTTCATTTCAAATTTAAGTCATGATCATTTGTGGATGTAATTCATGTTGTAATCAAAGTTAATTTAGGTTTCATCGGACCTGCATTGTGAACCATTGTCCATACAATTTTTTTGGGCATCATCAGTCAAAATACTAGTATTCCCATGTTCAAGAAATCCCATGATATGACCTTTTAGTTTGTCTTGATGGATTTAAGGTGTATTTTATAAAATTTGCAAAGATGTGTGCTAATTTGGATAAATCTTCGACCCGTAGACTAGGAAATCTCATGCAGAAGGCCAATAATGATGGCTTGACAAGTGTTATAAGGCAGAGCCGAAACAATTTAAAAGCCAATCGCAAATAACTCAAAACATAATTGCACAAAGGAACCTTGAACCAACTTGAGCAAAGTACGTGCCACTTGAACTATAACATGCATTACATATCTATGTCTAGTGTTTTGATGCTGAATCAAAGGCCTTGGCAAGGATGTTAGATTAAGAATATATTGTTTGGGCATTTTAAACAATGCCACCCATCATCCATCGTCATATTCCTTCAAAAGAAGAAAAAAAATGAAGTGCAATAAAACATCCGTGGCCACATCCTAAAGGCCATCATATTCCTCCATTATAAATATTGAGAACCAAACAATAGACACAATTTGACCCAATGCCTTGAATTTTCATTATTGAAGATATTGGTGTTCCACATCCAATACAAATACAATACCACGAAGAAGCAACACTCGAGTCTTGAATAGGTTTGCTTACATTTTCAAAAACTAGGTGGTTTGAAGGCTCATTAGCCAAGAGAGCAGTCATGTCAATGCAATTATAGAGGGCATCATAGACATTAAACAAGAGGAGGAGAAGAATAGGTGCAAGGAGAAACAATTGCTCTAGGTTATAGGGGATACAAAGCATATGTTATGTGGTCTTTTAAAAAAGAAATACCAAGTGGAGGGATAGCATGACCTATGTGCACATGCAACAAATCCACTTTGTAGCACTGTCATTGTGACATAAGTAAGTGAATGGATGCTCTAACATACGTAAGGACATTTCAATGAGCTATATAGGTACAAGGCATTGAAAGCAAGTGCACCATGTCACTTGTGGTCCTACATTCTTACAAGCATGAGGTGTTATGCAAGATCATAAAGGGGTTATTCAAAAAGCACTTCATTCCATGCAAAAGGTGGGGCAATATCAAGATGGTAACACAAACGGATGTGACCACAATGGGCTTGGGAACTTTCGACTTAGAAATTCCTCAAGAAATTGAGATATGATTGAAATATTTTGAGTTGCATGACTTTTAAATTCACTTTGAATTGCTATTTCAACAATAAATAAAGTGGATCACTCTAAGTACCCAAACTTGCCAAAGTGTTTGCAAGAGGATTATGTTACGTTATGTAATCCATAGCTCCCTCATGTGTGTTTGGACGCCCCTCTCCATTGTCCTTTCACTTCAAGATGTTTTTATTGTCTAAACCCTAAACCATGTTGCAGAGTCGGTATCGTAAAGTAGACCGGTATTAATCCAACACCCCTAGAATGTAGAAAGCTATATTTAAATGATGTGGTTTAGGTGTGGACTTAAGAAGATATGTCAAAAAACATATGTTTAAAAATAATTGAACTACGTATTCAAAATATGTGAACCATATAGGCTCAACAATCTAAACCATAGATCTTCATGATTAGAGGGCCTGGAGGAGACGATGGCACCCAAAATATTATCTCCGGTAACCCTCTCATGCCTCCATGTGATGCAGGGGTACTCCATGACGATGAATGTTTTTCTGTTTTTTGTTTTTGGCAAGTGCCAAGAAGCACTTGAGTTCATTTTTATTATCCACAACACTGCGCGGGTATGGGGGCAAATCCATTCTCTTATTCCTTTCAAGAGCTTTAAACCCTAAAACCCTAAACCCCTGTTTCAGAGTTGGTACCGTACTGATGAGTGAGGAGGGTTGTTGTGTTTGGCCTTCCTCCATTCTCTTTGCATCTCAGGAGCTCCGACCGTAAACCCTAAACCCCTGTTGCAGAGTTGATATTGTTAGTGCGGAGGTGCCACCATATCCTCGTAACGTATAAGGAGATGGAGGAAGAGGAAGGGGATGTCGCGCGCGGAGGACACCACATTGGCAAGCGATTCCGCAAGAACAAAAATTCGGTAGCTGTATTTGACGACAAGGCTCGCCAGTACGTCCCTACCTCTGTTCTCCACAAATTGTAGGAAGCCTCTTTGGAAGGAATAAAATTGTGATGTTGTTTTCCGAATTGGAAGTGGTTTGTTATCGTTGCTGTAGTTGATGTTTGTCCCTTGTTGACGTACAGAGAGTATCTGACCGGGTTTCGCCAAAGAAAGAACAAGAGGAGGAAAGTTGCGGATCAACAGAATACAATCAAGGAGAGGCAACGCAGACTTCAAGATCGAAAAGAGGTGAGTTCAATTGTATTTTTTGTCGCGTCTACAAAGTCAATGAGCATTGTTTGGCATTTGTGCTGAGGAAGTAAGGTAGATGATGCGAAAACTGTCATTTAAAGCACCGAGTGTATTTAGTAGGACTATATTGATAAAAAAAATTAGATTTTTCTTGCTAGCAACTGAAAGGGGATTCCAACGCACCAAAGTGTAGCTTATTCGAAGTCCATATGCAAGAGTTAAAAGTTTTATTGGTAGATGACCGAAAATCAACATGGGAGCTTGATGTTAAGGTGGTGGACATTCTCAAAAGTAATATGTACTTATGGTGCGAGATTTTAGGGTGTTGGTTTTAGTATACTGTACCTTAGGTCTTTGCAACACATTAATGCATTTCTGCCTTCTACTTGTTTCCATTGACCTGATAAGAACAAAATTGTTGCAATTTCGAGGGTATGCAACTCTGGACCTTCTTGATGATTATGGTTAGTTCTTATTCTTAGGGGCGCAACTTACTTCCATGTGTACTACTTGCTTGCGGACATGGGTAGAGAGAGTAGGCTCAGTCTCAAAGATCTTTTTATGAAGCAATTGACATTTCTGTGACCTGTTTGTATTGCAGAGAAGAGAGGCTAGGAAGGTTGCTCTACAGGAGCAGAAACCTAAAACTGTTGCGGAGGATGGGAATGAGACTGAAGCTGAAGAGCCAGAGCAGACAGAAGACGACAGTTTAAAAGTAGCTGGTGAGTGTCCAGAATCCAACCTCTTAAATTGAAATAGTTGGTCTAAATCTCGTTGGCAAAGGTCATGTAAATTGTGGTTGATTCTTTTGTATTCAGTGCCTCTACCTTTCCACTGGTCTCTCCAAGTAAGATTATTGAAGGTTTGCCATGTTGATGGATGCCATTCCTGTCCAGTGAGGGTTGATTTTCTGCATCGTGGTTACTGTTTGCAAGCTTTCAACCCTAATCTGCAAGGACACTGGAAGGTCTGACTCTCCTGGGCCAATGAATCTGTAGGTTATCTCCTTGCTTGTGCTTTACTCTGGAGCACCTGGAAGGGAAACGAGTGTCAATGCACAATCAATGTTGCAGCATTTGCAGTCATGTTCAAATGTTTAATGTTTGCAGCGCTTGTTAAATACAGTGAGATTATATGGTTTTCAATGAGATTATATGGCAGTCAGTTATGGACATGACTTTGTGGCTGGCAGTCACAGATTCAGAAGCATGTAAATGGGTTGCATGGTCTTGGCGATGAAGTAGTATTGCTGGGAATCTTTTGTCCAGGATGATACTTGTGTCTTACAAGTTTACAGCCAAGTTTACAACATTGTTTTGTCTTTTGGTTTCATTGTTGCAGAAACAACCACATATGATGATGGAGATACGACCATTGTGGTGACAACCTCTACCCTAGCAACTGATGATGTAGAACAAATAGAACATGTAGAGCCATCAACACGAAAACCAAAGACAGTACTAGGGAAGCGAGCGTCTGTTCCTCTTGGTGCCACTCAGCCTAAGAAGTCAAAATCAGTGAACAAGCCCAAAAAGATTCAATCAGAGAAGAGGATGAAGAAGCTCACGAGGCGAGAAAAATCTGTGCCTAAGAATCAGAGACCGAAGAAGAAAAGTGGGAAGAAGAGAAAGTAAGTCGTTCGTCTGTATTCTCCTGTAAATTGTAAGGTGGAGGGGCCTAAATCAAACATGCTTCCAATGCGGAGACTTTTTTTATGCGATGAGTGGAACAAGTTTGGTCATAAAGTGGTCACTTGTAATGATATTCTAAAGAACAGACAAGGAGCTCATCAGTTGAAATGGTGCAATGCTGACCGTTTTGGAAGCCCTGTATAACCATGAAAGAAAACATGGAATTTTCAGTTTGGAGTTTTATAAATAATCCAGACAAACTTGGAAAAGTATGCTCTTATTTGCATCGGATTATTTGGAGAATTTCTATTGTTTGTACGAGTTCATCAGCCCCAGCAGAAGCTTGTGAATTTCTTGAAAGTGTCTGACAGGCACCTCCACCTTATATGGATAACTTAGACCTGACATTCAACCAGGCATGTCTTTCTAATCTTCCTAGTGCCTAGGTATTCTACACTAGGGATTTCTGGTGTTCTATATATTATCTGTATAATGTTATGCCATTTTGGAACTTCATCACTTTTTGGATTGTGTATAAGAATCTTTGAAATCGAGTGTTTTTCCATTTTCTGTCAAATTAAGCTTGCTTAAAATTCATGGGTTCAAATTCCAGATGACCACTTTTTGACACATGGTACTGATATCAATTTGTCTACAAATTCACATCCTTGTACAATGCAAATTGTCAATTCAATTCCCATATCCTACATGAACTCCTCCCTTACCCTATTACTATGGTCAGAAAACATAAAAAAACCTTGCAACATAGATAAGTTATATTTGTAGGAAACATTGAACAAGATTTGATGGAATTATCTTCAAATGCCATTGGAGGATCCCAAAATGCAGACATCAAGATGGAAAACGGAATTGCCATGGTACCATGAGCATGACATCATAATTTTTTTACCTCCTCCCCTCCTGCTTTTGCACGGATTCAGTGCATAATTCATGGTTCCACCACACGCATTTCATGGTTAGCTTTTGATGCAGTCAACCTCCATGATCAATGATGTGGTGCATACTTTCCGTTTTCTTGAAAGCACTGTAGTACACTAGAGGAAAGGTGAAAGTTCTAATGACTTGCATCTAGCAATGCATCGAACCTATAATTGATGGTTCAAGATAATTGTGCCACTTCATTCAAGATATGGATAAGAACTGTAAAATTGCACCAATTCAATCACGATGGAACAAGTTCAAAAAAATTGTCTTGCCACTGCGAAGGGTTCTCTATCATAATGAGGCACTTCACCAATGTTTTTGTTGTTCCAAACTACTGCTAGTGTTGAAAACGTAGCAAAGTTTTGGATAGAACAGTATTGATCATCAAATAGAAGTTCCACATCAAAATTTGGTCATTTCTAATTCAAACCCAAATCCACATGTACATTAAGGGGTCACATTGGACATGACTTAAGAAAACTCCTGAGGTGGACAATTTGAAGCAAACACTTTCATGCCATCAGCAAAGAAATAACTTTAGAATGTAAAACATTTTATTATTTTGGTTTTATATATATATATAAAGTGGAACAGAATGTAGACTCCAAGGAGTTTATTTCATTAGTTGAGCTAAAAAATAGTTAAAATCATCATTGAGTTGCAATTCAAGTTTGACCAACAAAAAGTCCTATGGACATCCTTGGACATTTAAGGCTTAAATAGTTGAATGTAGACTCAATAAGGTATAAACATTAGCACAAACAAAATGTGGGTTCTATTGTAGTTCAATATAATTAAGTGTAGGATGAACATTGGTCTAAAAAATCTAACACCCATTTATTAACCAATGTTCCCATGTTCACTTTTCAGATGTGTAGGGGAAATAGTTCAAGGAATAACAATGTTAGGTGTGGCCCAAATTGCGAGCTGCCTCACCGACGTTCAACTTAGCTTGGGGCAACTAGCTCTACCCCTAGTGTAATCTCACCTCACACAACATCAGGCGCCATGATGGCGGCAACTAAAGAAATATGAACATGTCATAATTTTAGCTAACATAGAGGGTGCTAATTCCAACCCCATCCTAAAAACGTTCCATGTGCACGCCTCCTATTTTTGTAACCGGAGCACACCTTAAGATGTTCAAATGTCTCCAACACAAAAAACGGGGGCAAATTTGGGTGAAATGTGGGGCGATTCTAGGATAATGCAGGGTTGATTTTGGGTGAAATTGGGATTGCATTTGGGCAAGCATCGGGTTAGCTGGGAGCGGGCTACTTATATGTTTCATCAAGATCCCATATGCATAAGTTATAAGAGTTCAATCTTTTTATTGAGTAGAGTGTTGGTTTGGGAGAAAGCATGGGAGTTGGTTTTGGGTGAGTGTTGGGATGAATTTGAAAACCGTTTCCAATGGAAAAAGTGGGAGTTTAGGAAGGGATTTAGGAAGCTATGGGTAAGTGACTTCAATAATTTTCTAGTAGATTCATATAATGTGCAATTTATTTTAATTTGGTTTCTACCCATGTCTAGTAAGCCAATCATACATACTATCAATCCAAATGCACATTGGGCGGGGGGGGGGGGGGGTGGGTACTTTCATACAATGTACAAACTAATGTGTGAGTAAGAAGCGGTGTTAATCGAGGCATTAACATAAGGGAGAGGTATTATTTTTTTCTAGTGTGTAAATTTAGAAAAAGGCTATTGAGAATTTGTACGTAGAGGTAAATGTACAAAGGGGGCCCTAAGGTTTAGAGAAAATTTTGACAATAGACGTGTTAGTGTCATCCAATTTTCATTTTCATCCATTATTGTCATATAGTAATAGTCCTCAATGACTACCTTGTCCATTATTATTAGGGTTTTCATTTTAGTATTAGGTTTTACAAATTGGAGGCTCTTGGAGCGCTCATGAGCTCCTTTTAGTTTTTTCTCATCAAATTGTGGTTAAGTTATTGTGTTCTTGTCTTTGCTTGTTTGATGCAATCATTGAGTTACATGCTATGGATGAAAAAAAATGTTCAATGACTTTCTCATTGGAAAGTAAAATTGGATTCTATAAGTAATAAATGCCTACTTAATTCATGATTTTTATTTTGAATATATAGTAAAGACATTTATCATAGTAAATTGGAAAAACTTAGTATAAATACATGGGTCCATTCTCTAACTTGTTGTTAGTACGTCTACATTTGTTTTCTTCATAAAGTTCATGTATATAGGGGTTGAATTTCATAGTGACCCACACACACCATTTAGATTTCCAATGAAGAGTCCAAATGGAACCTGAAAATGGGCTAAATCAATCAAAGGGTTGCTTTAAGCACCCTTTCTACCTTAAGGAGCCGGTTGTGGATTATGAGAAATGAGAGAAATAAGAGAATGTCATCTGCAGACATTCTACATAAATCCAAGGGAGCCTCAAACAGTTGTGATGGATCACAAGATCCAATATAACTCCTTGCAACCAGATTCAACATTGAATCTGATGTTGGGAGCATATATTCAAGCTTTGTTCCATGCTTATAGCCCACTCATACTTACTAGTGCGGGCCACTAGTGAACGGTCCCTGCCAGCAGGGGCCACTTTTAGAGTTGGTTTAGCCAACGAGAGTCACTAGATGCAACTAGTGCTCGTAGGAACCATTCACTGGTGGTCCGCACCAGTAAGTGTGGGTGGGCTATTAGTCTCGGCCCCCCGGACACTTGGTAGCATGGGGGCTTAATAATGTTATGAAAGAACTTGGATTTTGAAAGTTTTGAAACGCTAGTTTTTCAACAGTTGCCCGGTGTCCGGGGAGTTTTTGGGGCATAATTGGTCAAAATCCTAGTGTTTTGAAGTTCAACTGGTTACATCTTGTGATTTTCCATTTTTCAAATTTTATATCTTTAATGGAAACAAAATAGTTAGTTTGAGATGTATTTGATAAATTCCTCTAAAAATGACCGGTAATTTTCTTGAAGTCTTGAACTTCAACTAGACCTTTCTCAAACTCAACCGGCTCATCTTTATGATAACTATACTGAATATCCCAATTAATGAGGGAGGGCTAATAATGCACGTGAGACATTATTGAAGTTGATACTCAATTTCCTTACGCTATGAAACTAGTGCTACCAAAAGATTTAGGGAGCATTGTTCATCTTGGCACTAAAAGTACCCGTATTATTCTTTGACAAGCATGTGTTTGCATATAATTTTTTTATCACTCTACAAGCACCTTAGAACATGCACTAGTTCTCTTGAAATGTATGGTATATGAGCATGTATTCATGAATATAGTATCATTCAGTAAAAAATTCAACCCACTAATTTTAAGCAGGGTTGTCTATTGTGTCGTGACGGAGGCTAATCTCGGCATAATGTCGTGCCGTCACGACACGTATCCGTCACGACATTATGTCGGATGTTGTCTTTATCCTGACGGACTTGAATTTTATCGAATTCTGTGTGTAATTACATTACCCCATTTCGGACACGTAGGATGTAAGATGTCCACGTGTGATGACATGTCAGCAAAGTAGAGGTAAAGTGGGGAAAAAATTACTAGCCCTTGTCCGCCTGCCCGTCCACCCCCGTTCCCCCCCTGGTCCGGACGGGGGGGGGGGGGAACGGGGCGGACGGGGGGGGGGGGGGGCGGACGAGGGCTAGTAATTGTTTCCCCACATTCCCCGTCCGCCCCAGCCACCCTCATCCGCCCCACCCTCGTCCCCCGTCCGCCCCACACCCTCCTTACTCAGATTTTACTACTTTGATTTTAATAGAATGATAAACAGAATGGTAAAATGGTTTACCTGGCGCTAGGCATATCCACGTCCACGTCGGCCTTTTCTGCCACATAGGACGCCACCTTGGCAAGAAGGTAAGTATTTTACCCACCCTACTACCTTCCCCCTAGGTTGACCCTACGTGGACCCTATTGTGTCGTGACGGAGGGGTCCGTCACGACACGACACGTCATGACGTCGGGATAGACAACCCTGATTTTAAGACTTGGAAAAATAATGCATGTTTCGAGAATTAGAACACCCTAACCTCTGTAATGTCACTCCCTCTTTTATATCCCAAAACACCTACAGAATGGATGTGCTTAGTTTAAATATCCCTCCTTGTTGTCACATTTCCCTCCCATATATCACAAGTTTTGACATTAAAATAATCCACCAAAGAATTCAAACCACACACATCATGTTGTCATCATTGTCATTATTACAATGTTGACTTTGTGTTATTCCATAATATCACATGCTATACTAATTCTCTATTATCACACATCCATGTTAGCACTACAAACCTCTTTAATATCATGTGCACTGTGGTTGTCACATGCATGATATGAAGGAGGTTAGAATGTACCACACACACTAATTAGGATAATCAACGTAGTTGTTGGTTCTCCCCATTCATTGCAGTTGCCATGTGGCCACTTATGCCCCTTTCCCATATGACTTTAGCTTAGCCTAAAAGTTCGTTCTAAGAACACAGCCTTCACATCATCGGCTCTATCTTATCCCAAGCCTAGTTGGCAAAGGATGTGGCATGGTTTCAAAGCGGAGGTTTTAAGCCTCAAGCACCGACCCTCCCATCGGTACCTAGACATGAGGCAACAATGTAGGACCTTTAAAAGTGTCGCCTCCCGCCCTTGTGATTAGTTGCTTTTAGTCTTAGCTGTGAGGGCACGAGGAGCTCCATTAACAAAAACCGATGGTAAGATAGATGAGTGCTAAGGCATTTGGGGATCGGACGAAATCTATATGTCATTGTTCGGTAGATAAAACAATGACCATGTGTGAAAGCTACTTAACTAAAACCTACTCGAAAATCTCCGGAGCAAGTTCTTTTAGGTGCATTGGGATAGCTGGGTGCCTCGGCTATAATTGAGAGAGCTTTACCCGGTTTTTAAGAAAGACCTTGGTTATTTTGAGAGAACAAACATAGGGTGACATTTATTCATGGTTGATAAAAATTACATATTTTTTTGATATACCATAGCCTTGAAGAAATGTGAGGTAGCACATTATATATAATATAGGGTCACTTGTAATACCCAAAATTATGTTTATAGTATTTTTAAAATAGCATTATAGTAATTGATAAGGAAATTTTATTATTTTTAGGTTGAGTTTAGGGTAAGAAAAAATTAAGAACTAGATGAAAAATGATCACAAATCCGTCTACAAAATGGATGAACTCGTTGGATGAGGGTTATTAAGTGTACTTTTGAGGAACATTTCATTGACGTTTGTATAATTCTCTGGTTGTTCCTCCCACACAAGGGTGCAAGCATAGTAAAGTGGACCAAAAAAGTGCTCCGGTATATGAAAGCCATGATTTTCTTGGTCAAACGCCTATAAGTAGTAGCAAAATGTTGTTTAAAATATATTATTTTTCATGATGACCTCTATTGTTAAGTTAGGTACTCAAATATAGAATATCAATATGAGATCTTCAAAACCTATCATCAAAAGTGATGCGTAAAAGCAACTGACTAAATATAGTTTTGAACGTAAATTTCATGACCTTAAATATTTTGAACTTAGAATTTCTTTTCATATTCCTTGAATTCATTATAAACTTGAGATCATCATAATTTTTTTTTCAAAAATTCATCAATTCAATGTAATGTAATTGTATTTTAAACAAGTTTTTGACAATTATCTTTTCAATGACACCCACTTGCACCACCACTTGCACCGTCTTCTAAAATACATATACGTTGTTTGAAATTGTTTTTTGTGAACATAAATTGCTTGGCTTTGTAGATTCATATGTTTTCTAAATTTTTATGAATTTTTATTTCATAAAATTCAAAGTTAGTATATTGTTTTGGATCACTTTCACTTAAACCTGAGCAAGGATCAAGACTCAAGAGCTGTCCACTTTACCGTGCTTGCACCCACAAGACAATAATTCTATCATCATGCATTGACCCCTACGCGTTCAAAGAGCTCTGTGGGGCCATATTTGGTGAATCTATGATGGATTGATGGATTTGTTCTAGGCGAGAGGCTGTGACATCTTTTGTGATGATCGTTTCCTTTTCACGTAGGACTCATAAGTAGGCATTTCAAATTGTCTTCACACTTTGCATGATAACATGTGCAATGTTAGTGCAACTGTGTTAGTGAACACATTATGGACACATTAGTGATGCTGGTTTGTTTTGGAATTTGTGGACTTCTTTCAATGTTTGGATGAAACAATTAAGTACGCCATTATCAATGGGCTTAGACATGTAACCAATTATGTAAATAACATGCTTATTGTATACACAACTTAATTTTTGTTGCGTGATGAATTCCATTTCTAATGCTATAGTACAATGCTATTGTCCACGAAGGAAAATTCAAATAAATATAAATAATGAAGGGTTTGAAATATTATGAAGATTTTAATTTATAATTACACATAGGGTGGTAAGAAATTGAAGAAAGTAGAATTATTAAAAAATATAGGGTCCACTAAAATATAGTAAATGAGCTACATAGCCCCCCAAAAAATATGTGTTGTACGCTCATGTGTCCCCAAATAATACACTAAGTGACTTCCCCGAGCCCCTTCGTCGACTGCTATTAGCAGTCGACCATGGGGTGCGACTGCTCACGAGCAGTCGCAACCCATTCAAGTCGACTGCTGATAGCAGTCGACCATAGGGTGCGACTGCCCACCAGCAGTCGTCCGCACTTTGTCGACTGCTATTAGTAGTCGACTTGGGTTGTCGACTGCAGTTGGGCAGTCGACTGTCCAAGTCGACTGCTAATAGCAGTCGACTTGAAGGGCAGACGACTGCTTGTAAGCAGTCGCATCCCTTCGTCGACTGCTATTAGCAGTCGACGAAGGGGTGCGACTGCCCACCAGCAGTCGTCTGTTAATAGCAGTCGACGAAGAGGTGCGACTGCCCACCAGCAGTCGTCCGGACTTTGTCGACTGCATTTGGGCAGTCGACAGTCCAAGTCGACTGCTAATAGCAGTCGTCCGCCTGTCGTCGACTACTAATAGCAGTTGAATTTCCATGTCGACTGCCCAAGAGCCGTCGACAACCCAAGTCGACTGCTAATAGCAGTCGACTAGTTATGGTAGTCGACTGCTCTTGAGCAGTCGACATGGAAATTCAACTGCCGTCAGCAGTCGACACACCTATACGACTGCCCTTTAGCAGTCGATTCAGTGTGTCGACTGCCTAGTAGCAGTCGCTGTAACTCGTCGACTGCCTAATAGCAGTCGCTGTAACTCGTCGACTGCCCACTAGCAGTCGACACTATTGACGACAGTTTACCCTGTGTGACGACAGGGTAAATTGTTTTACCCCCCCCCAAACGGACGTGACGTTTTCAGGTCTGCCGTCACGTCGCTGTCACAGGACGTGACGCGACGTGACGTGTAATCTCTGGTGCCCACACGCCTTTTAGAAGTCTTGAGCTCTTGTTTACGTAAAAACTAGAGTGTCATAAATACTCATCGTCCCTCCATAATGTTTATGACCATTGCATATGGTAACTAACCATTACATATGTAAAATGTTCCACAATGTGCTAATGGCCATTGCAACTAACTATTTCCCATGGTATAACTAGCAATGATCATCATGATGACATAGCGTGGCATGCTTCAAATATTTTAATGTCCTATTTCACTACACTACATAGGATATTTAGTGTTTGATTATATTTAATGTTGTTACCACCCTACCCTGCTGAACACTAATTTTCAATTTTTTGATAATTAGTGTAAGAGGATATGCTAGAATTCTCCTTTTATCATTGTTGTTTTATTTTTCATATCCTCACTAACACTAAATTAAAACATGTAACTTCCACATATTACCAAAGTTGATATTTAGTGTTTGAGTTTACATTTAATGTTACTTACTTTCATAGGGTTATTGATATTTAGTGTATGTGTTCGTATTTAGTGCATCAAACACTAAATATCCTATTTAGTGTAGTCCATGCATTTGTATTTATACTTTTTGCTTCCTAGTGACGTTGTCAACTTGTAGTTCCTCCAGGTCTCATATCCAACACAATATTCAAAATTTTGAGAGAGTGGGATCATCTCAAAATAATATTGTCCATTTGGCCACCTAAAAGTCATGTTAGGTTGATAAATACTAGATTATACTTCAGACGTGTAGTTTCCATTAAAATGATAGTATGTTGAACTGGGGAATCGACTCATTTAGGTTGAGTCGACTTAAATGAGGACAATATGTTAGTCAATTTAGGTTGAGTTGACCTAAATATTAAGAATAATATATTTGCAGCCATAATGTACATGCCAATTTAGGTCGAGTCAACCTGAACTGTCATCCTAAATGGTCAATTTTAGGCAACACATCACTCCGCAATTTACGGCGGGAAATCAAATGTTATTTTTTTACTTGAACTCTACAACTCTCCAGTGGTTTTCACTTCATTCTTGGATTAATAGTTTGCTTTATGTACTCCCAATTCACTGGAAAACTCTCAAAATTTTGAATATTGTGTTATGCTTGGAGTGGTTATTTGGCAACTAAGTTTCTTAGCCTAGCATGTTGTCACTAAGAGGAAGATAGGATGCATTTTGGACCTCGACTTGGTTTGCGTCAACTAGATGTCTAGACTAGATGACCTAAACTAGATGCCTAGAGGTCTCAAATTGTTATGTCCGCTAATTATCAACATGATATTATCCGTCAAAATAAGTAACTTTTGAAGTGAAAAACTATATACGTTATGACATTTAGTGTAGAACATTGGGATAATTGAGATGATTGTTTTGCAAGGGGAAGATATTATTGAGCATACTAATGGCACATGTCATGTGTTTACATTGTAATATGCAAGAGGAAGATATTCTTGAGGATATTAATACCAAATGTCATTTGCGTACACTTTAGTCAACTTGTGGACTATTGTGTAAGATAGGCATACACCTCATAATACTATTCAACATACCCATGCCAAGATATTAGTAAGCGCACTTGTCAATTGCCAAGTGTCATGAGGCGACAATAATGATGAAGTTGTATAGTGCAACCTAGCATACATCTCAAGAGAGAGTAAGTGACATTATTACGTATATCTGGGCGGCGGGGGCCGGGGATTCGTGGCACTCAAGTAAAATCATCCATGCGGATGAAAAAAACGCAGGAATCATCTAAATGACTATTTTTAGGCAATTTGATTCCGGAAATAGAGTCAAAGGCCCCGAATTAGTCTAGTGACATCACATTCGAATGAATCGGCCCTCAACCCCAGAGGGGGGCTTTTTTTATTGGAGCCACTTCATCCACGATATCTTGGATGGATGTTCCTTAGTGAGTGCCACGAATCCCCAGCCGTGGCGGGGGGGGGTTGGACTTTTCATACCACAAAGGCTATTAAGTATTGTGGAGTAAAGGTAGATGTACGATAGGGGGCCCTATGGTTTAGAGAAGGTATTGACAATAGATGTGCTAGTTTCATCCAGTTACCTTATTTCACCCAAATGACGTGTGTTTTAGCATTAGGTTATGGGTGATATCCTATGGATGAAAAATGTTCAATGACTTTCTCATTGGAAAGTGAAAGTGGATTATACTTGTAATAAAGGCATGTTTAATTCATGATTACTTTTTTTTGTGTGTGTAGTGGAGGCATTTCCCACATTAGGTTAAAAAGCCTAGTATAGAAACAAAAGTCCATTTTCTAGCCAACCAGTAGTATGTATACATTTGTTCTTCTCTATAATTTTCTCGTATATAAGGGGTTTTATTTCACAATCACCCTCGCACATCATTTAGGTTTCCTATTGAACCTGGGTAAGTATGTGACACTAAATACCATGAATGTTGTACTTGATCTAGAGAAGTGTAACACTTCAATAGTTCAATCTTGTGATTGCGGCATTTAATGTTTAGGTAGACATCTTCTTACTTGAATTAGTGTGGATGCAAATTGGGGTAGACCTACCCCCTATTGTTGGGGCACATGATACAAGGGAATTTGGCAATTTATCACCTAGGAAAGCCATGTGAGGATGGGCCTTTAGGTTTTTCAAAACCTTAAAAGTTAAGTCAAGTTGTTGAGATAGCAAATGCGCTCTCTCTTGCTTTGAGATTGAACGGCGACGATGATCTTGGCTAGCAAGAGGCCAACGAGGCGTACACCTTGGGAGAAGTCCAGGTGGACCTCAACTCCGCCACCTCACACCGTCTGCATTGAGCCATCGGCCTATGTGTCATACGCTTGAATGCCCTACTCAAAAGCTACGTCCACTCCACCGCAAAAAGCTCATCTAAGTACAACAATACAATACAATACAATACAATGCAATGCCAGATAGAATTTCCATGGCAATCCCCGTCACAACAGGACTTGATTGATTTTCACAAAATCCACATTAACAAATTCATTCAGTACACATCGAAATTTCATTTTGAGAAAATACCGTTGAGACTATGTAAGGTGTAGAATGACTGAAGCCCCCAGAACATATTATTGTTGGAGTCCTAGTAATCCACAAACATGAGTGGATGGCCGTCTCTTTTAACATTTGTTGCCGTGGGGAGTCTCGGTGAATTCATGCATTGGTGCTTTTGCAGAACTTGTGAATGACGAATTTGTGACTGAGTTGACGACAAGTTTTGGCGAAACTTTTTTAATTGCGGTGGCGGGGTCGGATCCTTCCCCTGAGAATTTGGCTTTAGGCTTGACCGCTTTTCGGGTGGCAAGCATGAGACATGGCCATGTGGGATTCCGATTCCAATTACTGTAGCTTCTCCCCTTCACATCGATCCGGCAATCGTAGTACGTCAGGTTTGATAACACCTCGAGCTTCAAAAGCGAGAGGCTGGCGAATTAATAAATACATAAATGCCGGCCTTTGAGATTCGTGCAGGTTAGGGTGCGGTGTTTCCTATTTTGCTTGTTGCTACCTTGCTAGCATATTTGCCACATCTGGATTGTGCAGTGAGGGAGGGAGAAGCTTTACAGTTACTTATTAGTTTACGAGAGGATCGCACTTTCTTGAGCAGTGGTCTGGAAAGGATCTGTGATTCCCAACCTGTGATCGATTTGATTGCATTTTTGTTAAGCGACATCAATGCGTGCTTGATGCAATGAACAAAAGCACTTCTCCGCCTAGTGAGAGCGACCACCGCAATCGAAGTTCGGTGTTTTCTTACACGCGGCCATTTCGAATAATTGTTGTTAGTTTCTTGATTGTAACAGTCACACTGGCGTTCTCAGTGTCCCTCGCTTGCGGAAACTTGCACCACATCGTTACGGCGAGTAGTAGGCTTACATTGCACCAGAAATTGTTAGCCCGGTCCTCGGCGATGGGATATGGAACTGGCCGAGCTCGCCTGGCGCCTGTGGTTATTGTGCCGGGCACGGGTGGTAACCATTTGGAGGCGAAGCTGACGTCTGACTATGAGGCACCTCGGCCATGGTGCACTAACTTCAAGGACGACTACTTTCGGCTATGGCTGGACGTCAAGACGCTGCTGCCGCCTTTCATCTCCTGCTTCGTCGACCAGTTGAGCTTGGATTACAATGTGGAGGCCGACGCGTACAGTAACATCAAAGGCGTGGAGACAAGAGTTCCGCACTTTGGCAGCACCTTGTCCATGGAGTACTTGGATCCTTCTCTTAAGTAAGCAAGTCGACTTAATTATATCAAGTAATCATGTCTTTTCTGATTTGGAAGAATTTCTGGCTCCTGTACTCTTAAATTTCGCTGAAACAAGAATCAGTGTATTCTTTTTGCGACTACTTACAAGCAATGAACGAATCTTTGAAGTAACCGTGCTCATTCCGGTACTTCGGAATTGGATTCAACATCCGGGGTTGTCACCTTGTCAATGGCTGAACGAAAATCTGTTGTTGCGATGGATGTGAGTACGACCAGCTTATACACATCATCTCTTACAACGTATGCAGTTTATTCTTGAATGGAATTCTAACTCCTCTCTTCTGGATTTTGCTGGAACAAGAATAAGTGTCTTTCCTTCGGGGCTGTACAGGCAATGAAGAAATTTATGCAGTAACTAGCTTATTTGCGATATACTTCGGATTTGGATTGAAATTCTTCGGGTGGTCGACAGAGAAACATCACCTTGTCAATGGCTATACTAAAATCTGCTCCGATCCATTTGTGTGCACATCACTTATACACATCTTGTCTCTCACATTTTAGGCAGTGTGTTCTTGGATATTCTTGAGTGGAATTCTGGCTCATATACTCCTGAATTTTGCTGAAAGAAAAACTAGTGCCTTCCCTTTGGCACTCTACAAGCAATTGACAATTTTGTGAAGTAATTGTGTTCATTTCGATACTTCTGAATTGGATTGCATATACCGGGGTCGGCCCACCTTGTCCATGGCTCAATTGAGGTCTGTTCTGATGCGTGTGAGTGCAAAAAGCTTACACGCATCTTGTCCTATAAGGTAGGCAGTTTTGTTTGGCAGTTTGTCCTACCTACATCCCTTATTATGGCGATTGAGTTCTGGCGCCTTGTTCAGAAAATCTTGTTGTAACATTGAGGTTTTAAAACAAGCTGTACCAACTAGTTGCGATTTTGCAGATTTTTGACAGCTTACATGATACACTTGGTGAATGCACTGAAGTCACAAGGATACGAAGTTGGAAAATCGCTGTTCGGGGCACCTTACGACTTCCGGTACGCACCGGGGCCGCAAGCCTCGGATGTCGCTCTCAGGTACATGAAGGACTTGAAGAAGCTCATCGAAGACGCACACGACGCGAACGACAACGAGCGTGTGGTCCTCTTCGCTCACAGCATGGGCGGACTATGGAGTCTCTACTTCCTTAACCAGCAAACAGTCGAGTGGAGGGATCATTATATATCTCACTTCGTTTCGGTCGCGACGCCATGGGGAGGGGCGGTCGAACAGATGATGACATTCGCGTCCGGGAATCCCGAAGGCGTTCCGTTCGTGAACTCTCTCGTTGTCCGCGAGGAGCAGCGTCGGTCTGAGTCTAACCTGTGGTTACTGCCTGTCTCTCGAGTCTTCGGATTACGCCCGTTGGTGACAAGTTCAAGTCGAAATTACACAGCAGCAGACATGAAGGAGTTCTTCGAGGACATCGGATTCTCTGAAGGCGTGGCACCTTACTTGTCTCGAATCCCGCACCTCACCGAAATCTTGCAACCTCCGAAGGTTCCTGTGACTCTGATCCATGGATACGGTGTGCCGACAGCTGACAGTCTGAGCTATGGAAGCAATGGTTTCGACAGCGATCCGGTGATCACCGAAGGCGATGGCGATGGCACTGTGAATTTGTGCAGCTTGACTGCGGTGGTGAAGGAGTGGCAAGGAGTTCAAGATCAAGATCTGGAGGTCATAGGATTGCCGCAGAAAGGTCACATGAAAATATTGCACGATCGTGAAGCACTGCAGATCATGGTCAATGTGATCCTCAATTCCCGATCGCAAGAGCAGTTGATGTATTACTGATTTAGCAATTGCTGCCTGTACATTCTTTTGTAAAATACTATCGTATCATCTCCCAGTTTGTTAGCATTATGCATTTTGACCCAACGAATCCTTCCTACCTGCTGAGTAATTGGTGACATTGACTTAATATCCCTTCAACTGCTCTGTTGAATCAAATGGAAGAAATGTGTGCCTCAACTATCGGTTTCCTCTATCTAGGATTTGTACGTATTCTCTAAAAGAGTTAGGAAGAGTGAAGTTTCCTGGTAGGCGTGAATTCCAGCACAAATTGTGTTTATTGCGGACAACATCAACTGAATCAATACACATCCACAGAATTGCAATCAGATTAAGGAGGCACTATTCAAGAAAATGTCACCAAAATACACTTTTCCATTTGCCTAACCATCAAATCATTGCCTCGCCAGATAAGTTTCCGGTTATGGAGATGTAATTCGTAAATGCTAGTGGAGCACCTACTTTCTGGAGCACCTACTTTCTGGAGCACCTAGTTCATATGAAAATGTGCAACAAACCTCAAATCTCAGAGTGTTCCAAGCTTGCTTTCCTGACTTGTGCAATGTAAATTGTGTAATATACAATGCTTGTTTTACAATATATGTGACCACTTCCGCGTCCAATATGATGACTACAAAACAACCCAAGCTAACCAAGAAAGAAACCAGGACCAAATTCTCAGGCTGAGAACGGCCAATATTTTTGCTATCCTGAAAATTTATCCCTTGAGACTAAGGGAAATTGGTCGTGACTTCCTTTTCCATACAATGCCAACATCAAATTACAACCTCGGAGTCACCTAGAAGCAAGCGGAAAGCATCTTTGACGGTCCTTTTATGATTTCTCGCCCATCAATCTGCTGGTCTGGCATCAAAGGTCTGGCAACAATGTCCTTGCCAATGATGAATGGCACTTGACGATGGAATGCATTCCCAAGTTTTCAAGCTGCGTATACATCAACCACACTTGTGTATAAGCTTAAGCGCCCAGTTACGTCATATCAAACATAAGAGAAAACCTTTCAATTCTCAGCAATAGAGAATACATTAAACAGCCAATCAAAAACACAACAGATTGTGAACTCAGATATTTAAAATATCAAGAGATACATTGGTATGGCTCCCAAAATACAAGCTTTGGAACTATGAAGCACTGAGTTCAGGAGAATCTTACTTGATGATAGGCATGCATATCAGATGTCCATAGACACCACCGTTGGATATTGTGGATGCACCGCCAGCCATTTCAGCATTGAAAGACTCCTGTCATTCGCGTTCTTCAACAAAGTGTTGATTGTTTGATCAATTTGTGCAATATTCGAATCCAGCCTCTGGAACAACCTTTGCTCCATGTGTAACTTCGTCAACCTCCCCGAGACTTGTGATGGTGTGTTAAACATCAAATGCTTTTTGTATTCCACTTAGCACACTTTCAAATTCCGAATCAGATTCTGATTGGTCACTAGGCACAGTGAACTTCAACTTCTTAAACCTTCTCCTTGCTATTGTAGGGGTGGCGGCCAATTCGTCTCCAGAAGATGCATCATCTGAGTCTGGAATGTAGGGATCAGAGTCTTTGGAACTAGTCTCCTGCATTCCACTTCTTTCTAAGGTTTCCCTCTCATCATCTGTATCTGAACTCAATTCCTCCAGTACTGCATTACCAACCGAATGGTTTTTCCCTCTCTTACGCACCAAAGAAGATAGTAACCGTCTGTTTCTCCTATCAGCTCTACCACATGAATTTGTTTGGCTCACTTTGCCTTCTCCTTGCAACCCTCCACTGCGCTTACATTTGAATATGTCAGTAATTTTTTGACATTTTAGCACTGCATTGTCCTCTCCAGATTTCCTTAATCTCTGGGCATCCTGCGGTGTTGGTGTCTGTGTCGGTGTTGCTGCCACCACATCTGCAACAGGTTTATTGCTTTCTTTGCGACGTTGCACCTTCCCCTCAGGAAAATCAGTCTCTATTGTCTCTAAAGAGGCCCCCTCTTTCGTAGAGTCCACCTCTCTGACACAAATGCCCCCTCCAAATACCATCCCTATTACAGCTAATCTTGCATTTGCCATCACAGGTGTTCTGGTATTCCCCTGCCTAACAACTCTGGGGAACTTCAAGGCCTTGGTATCCTTAGGTGCCCTATCACTTGCTCTATTCTCATCCTTACCAGGAGATGGGTCACGCTTCCGCTTGCGATCTTGAAGAGGCCACCGACTGCCAACCAAATCATCATCCTCCGACAAATCATGAATCTCCAAGCATTGTTTCTCTACTCCAATGTCTCCATCCATAGTTTCACTTTCGACTTTTACACTAGCTTGTGAAACTCCTTGTTCAACTTGCTGTGAGTGAGATTCTTTGATCTTTTCCTGCAGCTTGGCTTCACACTCTGTTTCACCAACATTATTAGGAATGTCATCATCATCCATGCCAGGAATTTGGAGCATTGTTTTGACGCGATTGCAGCCAATTTCGCCATTAAACTCCTTTCCATCTCTCTGTTCTGTTTGTTGAGTTCGTTGTGCCAAGTCTGCAAGGATCCTTGCAGATTCCTTGAGAATGGATTCCTCTGGAAATTGGGCAACCACTGGAAATGGAGCCTGCAAATACGCATTGAACACGTCATTGTGCTTAGACCTATATACACTGCACTCCTTTCCTCCTTCAAAACAAGACAAAAGTGATTGGATACTACAAAACACAGTGAATGCAATATTATTTTCACCACATACAGTCACCACACATTCCTCAAATCTCATTTCAACATAACCCACCTGTTGGCATATTGTCTCTTTAGGCAGGCCAGTTTCTTTTGAAGCTAGCAATTGCCGGAGAGACTCGTTCTCTTTCTCCAATGCACTCAGCTTAAGTAAAGCCTCCTTCTCCCGCGTATACAGATCGTTAACATTCTTCAGTAAAAGGGATATCGAAGTTATACATTCATTGTACACAATTGTTGTCATTATGTGCAACAATTGTCTTCACTTTCGTACCTTATTTTTCAGGCGGTGCTATGACCGTTCCCCTCAGCAAGAGGGACCACTGCACACTCAGATACCACTTTCATCAGTTAAACAAACATCTACCCCAACAATGTGTGACCATACCTAGCCAAAACCCCTAAACCCCTTTCAAAACATTCAGTGTGTGGAGCTGTGAATAAGAACATAATTAGCAAGGATTAACTCTTCAGGCTTCCTGAAGCAGTTGTCGACTTACGTAGATCAACTTGAAGGTAGCTAAGTTGGTTATATGGAATAGATCATGGCTATATGGATAATGAAATAATTAAGGTAGTCTCTAGAGATCAATGAAATTCTGTTCTTCAGTTTCAGAATTGCTTTCTCATGTGCACCACACGTCCTTTAAATCGAGCATTTGGAGGTTGCAGTCCTGAGAATCCTTAAAAGGTTAATTCTTGTGGACTCCATCTGCAACGCTGCAGTGGATGGGAGAAACTGGAAGCAGAAAGCTATTTGAGGAGTTTTGCTTTATGTATATCTGGGCCTTCATGATGCAAAATAACTAAATCATGGTTGCATCTGTTCTTATTTACTATCCTGCTGACATTTTTTTCTTTGCTAAAGAACAACTTTAATGCACTGAACCCTTATGTCGACTATGGCATGTGCATTGAAGATAAAGGACTTGAATATAAGCTCCAATGTTCATACTGCAATTTGTTTGATCCACTTCAATACATACAATACACTGTTACTATACCGATCTCGTAAAATCCTAGTAAAAGATGAGCACAAGGACCAGAGAATACAAACTTAGCTCAATGCTCCTGGATATCCCATACAAAACTCAGCTCATGGTTCTTGGTATCGTTTTTCTCCATATTGACTAGGAGTAAGTGTTGAAGAAGTTCCCTACTAGCAACCTCTTACACTAACTCACAATAGCAGTCAAGTCATTTATCTAGTTTCTGCTCTACAGTCGGAAAGCATTCTTTGAGACTTCCAAGAAATGAAAGGGTCAAATAGTTGAGGATGTGAAAAACCTGGAGAAGTTTGTCTTTGAGATTGTCTGCAGCTAATTGCTCCCCTTGGCGAATCCCTCAGTCTTCAGAATCTCATGCCAACTACAGAAGAGTGTTACATTCTTCAGTGAACCTTCCTCCGATGACAAGCTTGCCGAAGTTCCTACAGCATTTGATAAAAAGTGAATTTTCCTGGACATATCACATCTACATAGTGAGGATAAAATTGCTCAAATTTAGCAACACACGCAGATTTTCCTGTATTGAATCCTCTAGAATCCAGACAGTCCGGTGCAACAGACCACTGTTTTGCAAATGGGTTTGAATTTTCACATTGATCCAACTGCCATATCACATTTGAAGTCCCTTTCATTGTTTTCGATGTCAATAAGGTTACAAATGTGTCAATCATTTCATGAGAAGGTATTAGGGACTGAGCCTACTCACTAGACCCTCTCTGCCCATATAAGGAAGTAAACAGCTCGCATGAATGCAATGTGTGCTCACAAGAATAAGAACTAACCATCATCGTCAAGAAGGTCCAGAGTCACATACCCGAGGGTGTACAACAATTTTGATCTTATGAGGTCAATGGAAACAAGTGAATTTCAGACATGTACTAATGTGTTGCAAAGACATAAAATAGAGCATGTTAAAACCAACACCAGAATTCCACAACTTCAAATCTTGAGCTATGAGTACATATTAATTTTGACAATGTCCACCACCTTAACATTAAGCTCCGGTGTTGATTTTGGGTCATCTACCAATGAAACTGTAAACCCTTGTAACTTTGCATATGGAGTTCAAATAAGGCAAACTTTTGTGCGTTGAAACCCTCTTTCAATAGCTAACAAGAAACATGTTGAAGTTATAAATCTGTAATAGAAAATATACTCGGTGCTTGACATGACGGCATTAGCTCCATCTATCTTACTTCCTCAGCACAAACGCCAAACAATGCTCATTGCCTTTGTAGACGAAACAAAACAAAACAAAAGATATGAACTCACCACTTGTCGAATTTGAAGCCCTCGTTGCCTATTCTCGATTGTATTTCTGTTGATCCGCAACTTTCCTCCTCTTGTTCTTTCTTTGACGAACCCCTATCAGATACTCCCTGTACGTCAACAAAGCACAAACATCAGCTACAGCAACGATAACAAACAACTTCCTAACCCCAAAAAAATCATCACATATTTACCCCCAAAATAGGCTTCCTACAGTCAATCAAGAACAGAGGGAGGGACATACCAACGAGCTTTGTCATCAAACACAGTACCGCAAATTTGTTCTTCCAGAAGCTCTCTCCAACCCTTGGTACTAATTCTCTACATCAGCTCCTTGAGCAACCAAACAAGGAACACGAACTCCTGTCCACCTGATTGATGTGTCGAGTCCAAGCAATCACTCCTCTTCACTTCCAATACATTAAGCAGAAGCTCTTCCGAAAACTTCGGTCCTCGCCTACCACCTCGATTACAAAAACTTGTGATAACTGATTGTGTGAAGAACAAGGAGCATAACCCTGAGTTGCGAAATGAAATTAGTTCGGGAGCTACTGAGCAACAAAAGCACCAAAAATGTGGATCCTCGGACTGGATTTGCAGAAACAATTTGTGAGCTAAAGGTCAGCTTTGTTGAGAGTGGAAAGGTGCCCTTGATGAAGGCCGATGACGGCGGGATTCAAAAGAAATTGAATCTTAACGGCCACAAGGGCACCGTATCTCGTATGAAGAAACCAAAAACAAACATCCAAGTTCTGTTCGTACAAAGTAGGGTAATTCACAGGAATTTCTAACACAAGTTTTGCTCGTACAAGGCCAGTCTTGTTCATACGAGGCAAGGTATGTATAACCAAAACCTACACATCTTGCACAGTGGGTACATATTGATTACGAGGATGTATACACCTTGAACATGTGATATAGGTGTTGGTTTTAGGTCATTTATACATGCAACTTTAAAACCCTAAAATGCTATGCGATCAAAGTTGTTAGCCGTAGATGACCCCTCCTGACTGGGTATATATGCACATTTTAATTTTCTTTCTCTACTAACATCAATTTCCTTCAATCTATGATACTCATTTGTGAGCCAAGTTGTCATAATTATGCATTTTAAGCTATTGACATGCCAATGGAAGAACAAATTTGTGGTATTGTGTATTGTCAGTCTTCTCTTTGTTGCCGGTGACCATACCTTTAGAGTAAACATTCTCTCTACCCAATTTGGTAGATTGAGTTGACCCAAACACATATAATTGTGTGAACTCAAACTTGGAGGAGGCAAGTGTCGCTATCTCCTGAACTCGCATTCAAGGCGAACAGTCTACTTGCAACTTCAATCGGTTGCTAAATTGGAGCAAGCTAAAACATTCAAATTTGCGCCCACAAGTACAGCTGAAAAGGGTGCGTTAACACTTTGTGGAATTCTTATTGCCCACTCATGAATCTAATCATAAATGGTTGAAATCAAAATGGGCCAGTCAAATTGCAGGCAATCAAATTTTGTTTCATGCCTCCAGGTTGCGAGTTGCCATTCCAATTCTCTCGTGATTTGAGTCCAAAGAACCTTCATGCATTTGCACAACATTATGCACTAAAACTTTCTAATGGCGGCCCCTTTGAATGCAAAGTTGGTCCTTGAGGATAGTCAAATGCATGCTAGAGATAGAAATGTGAACTTGATGCAGTTAGACCTACAACTGCCACACACACGCCTGCATAATATGTTGGACTTGCTAATACATTTTAAACCCTTGGGCATTTTGAGACCTTACTACATGGGGTGTTAAGGATTGTTGACATCTATGGCGGTGGCACCTTGCATGTAGAGTGGGTTGGATTAAGTGTAAAACCAATCAACGACTACCGCAGGTGCCTATTTGTTCACAACAATGGTTGGGAGAAAAGAGAGCTCATAGAGGGACGGGAGCTCCCAAAGGGAAGGGAAGGCTTTAGAAGAGACCAATTGGATGATTTCATAGAGGGGTCCATTGAAAGTTGACTAGGGGGATTGCAAAAATGGTTGGGACCTATGAGCATGAGTGTGCCAACTTGTAGCACTGCGGAGAGGACACCCACCTCCCCTTCCTAGGCCCCGTTCTTGCAATGCAAACGAGTGGCTTGGCTTCAGAGGGATCACCAAAGAAGGCCCATGTCAAAGTTGATGAGATTCAACAACTAGTTGACAAAGAATCGCACACTTCAAGGGAAGAAGATGGGGAGCATTGTGGAGGACCTAATTGCTTTGAGACAAAGAAGATTTTGCGGCTAACACACACATCAAACCTCATGAAGAAATCAACATCAATTGCCGTCTTGGATGTATTGGCTCTTAGGAGTTCAATAGTCTAGGAGAATTCACTAACCTCCACACATCCCATTCCCATGTTGAGGTGATGGACAATTATTGTCAACTAGTTGAGTGCAAGGCAAGGGACATTTGTCAAGCTAATTAGAGCCCCCCGATATACGGTGTATGGGGAGTCACCTCACATCGTGGGAGAAAGACTTGTTTGGGTTTGTGGAGTGGCATTAGAGTGTTGGGTGGACGATGCAAACCAACCAAAAAAATGGTTAGGGTGTGTTTTAGAGATGGTATGTAAAGCATCTTTCCCACATGGAGCATGTGCATTTACTTTGCTTGAGGAATCTAATGGCTGACCACATAAGGTGCATTGGGCCAAGTGAGACTGGTCATGACAATGGTGTATGCATGGATATTTCAAGGGTAGGGGGTGAAAGTATCGGAATCACTATGCCTCACAATGCAAGAAATAAGAAAACAAGGGGCCATGGTTGGGGAGGGGAAAATGACACTAGGGTGATGCATGGTGATGCCACTTGGTATGGAAATGGGTGTGGGTATGATCCTCCTCCTTCCGCATTTGTTGGGCCTAAGAGTAGTCCAACTAAAGAGTATCCTAGAGTTCCAACCTCACCAAGTTTTTGGTTTGACATTTTGGTCCCATAATAGTCTAAGGTCAATTGTCACAAAAACCAATTGATATGCTAGTGAGATGGTTCAAGGAAATGATCATACTGGGGGGGGTTATGGAGATTCTTGGAAGTATCGGATTTGAAGCACACTAATGCATAAATATATACATGAATATAAAAATTTCAAAAAAATCTCAATGTGAGGTCATATTGGCAAAGGAGTAAGGAGTTTTGTGGTCCTATAAATTCCCCAATAATGTCACATGATCGGTTTGATGCTATCACATGATGTCTTCACGTGCCAGTGTGTAGTGATGAGAGTGCAACTAAAGGACATCCAAGTTATGATAAACTTCGCAGAGTTAGATGGGTGATAGATGAAATTAGAGATATGTCAAATGAATAATGGAATTTAAAGGAGATGATAAAGGCCGGTGAGATAATGGTGCGCTATAAGGGAAAATATTGTGCCCAACAAACCTGAGAGGGGGTAATCAAGATGTGATGCCTCACCAATGTGGTAGACAAATATGCTTGGACATGGGAGGTTTACTATGGGGAAACACCAATGTTTCAAGAGTAAAGAGTGTTGGCAAGGGAGATCTAGTAGTGGGACCCAATGTGGTGCAAGACTTTTAGGATTAGTGGGTCGAAATCGTGTTGTCCTCGTAGACAACTATTTTTTAGTGCGGAGTTGTTTAGGTCAAGGTATGCAAAAGGCATATATGCAATGAGGATCATTTTCTCTAATTTTAGCATGCAACTAATTATCCATGGTAAGATCCAAGTTGATTACCCTATGATGAATGGTTAAACATTGACATATTGCATCAAATGTTTTTGGGAGATACTTGATTCCAACCACCTAACATCCATATGAATGAATTAACCCATTTCAACTCGAAACGTTGGATGTGGCACCTCCAAACATGGAACACAATTTCTCAAAATCTACCCTGACAAGCATTGAGGGGTTAAACCCTTATACTTTTGCACACACTATCCAAATGATGTTATAAGAGTACTAGATATGCATCGTTTTTCAACATGCTAAAATCCTCTTGATCTTGAGACCAAGAAAATGTATGAATGCAACAATCAAGATAATAGATACCATGCTCAATGTTTAGTTGGGCAGTTTTAGGTATGTTGACTTGTGTGTGTGTGTGTGTAGGCCATGAAGTTGTGTAACATTCATATGGTTCACTACTGTAGTCTACCTACACTAAGGACCAGTTCACATGGGGTCCCAAGTCTCAAGTCCCAAGTCCCACTCAAGTTAGCAAGTCCCAACATGGAGGCAAAGTCCCAACTTGTGAGCCTCAAGACACTATTATAATATGGTTAATTATCATTTAAGTCGGATATTGATTATTTTATGCAAGAATATTTGTGGGACTTGTGTTGAAAGTTGGGTCTAGTTTTTTTTCTCATCCCAACTCTCAACACAGGTCCCAAGCCTCACCTTTCAAACAATGTTGCCACATAGGCATCCATGTCATACTTGGGACTTAGAACTTGGGACCCGTGTGACGTGGCAAGCCCCACCTTCCATGCTCTCAATGGCTGAGATTGAACAGATTGACCTCAGGTGACTTGGGATTTAGGGCTTGGGGCCCATGTGAACCAGCCCTAAGAAGTAAGGCCAGAGCCACACTAGAGGCACAGGAAGTTTCCCAACTTCCTCCCACATGGCACTTTGCTTTTGAAAAGTCCCCTTTTCCTTGTTTTTCTCCTTAAACCGGGGGTACTACCGGGGTACTTCCGGGCACTAGTGCCCGGAAGTATTGAACCGCATTTATTGTGCCATGTCACTCTACTTTATTGCCAAGTAGATCCCAACCCTAAACCCAAAGCAAAATCCAAAGCTAAAAAGTCATTGTTGCCACTCCCCATACTTCTTCTCATGTGGCAACCACTTGCTCATTTGAACCAATGCTATTCATGCAACTCAGTGCCGTTCAAGGAAGTTTCCTCTAGTGTGGTAAGGGCCTAAGCGTGCTTCTAATGTACCTAAGTGGAAAGCAACACCAATCATAGTTACAGAAGGCGGCTAGACCGCCACATCGTGTACTAGTTTGGTGAGAATGTGACACCATCCATGTTGGGGGATTCCGAGGTCTTTTTATATAAGGTAGATGTGCCTAATTTGGTTACTTATATTATTCGGACACCTACATTCCAGTGGTATGTGGTTAGGTGTTGCTCCAATAACAGATACCAACAACACATGTGTTCAAAAGAGATTAGAGTATGTGTTCAAACTATGATAACTATTCTAGGTTTGATAGTCAACATAATTGGGGGAGTTTGACTTATATGACTATTTAATGAGCACACGAATCTTCAAATTGATAATGAATAAGATATTCATAGGAGCTCCATACATTATGAGGACAACAACTACAACTTGGATTTGGATCCCGGGGAGTGCACTTTTCCTTTAAAACCAAGAACCACATGCGTTTGCAAAATACTCTAAAACCCCCCTTATGTACAAGTTTTTTTGGTAGAATCAAGCAATACACGTACAATTTCAATGATAAAAATAAAAGTGACAATATGTATACATAAAAAAAATAGACTCACATATAGTCATTAACATAAGGATACAAATATACTTTTGAATAATAATCAACTTGTATCATATATAAAATGCAAAACCCTAACATTCATCAAAAAGTTGTTGAAGAAATTTTTAATCCCCCGGATGTACTCGTAATCATCTAAGTCTACAATGTATGTCATAAAAGCTATTGCAATTATTGTTTCAAAAGTTTGGTAAGATCATAAGAAGCTCATCATCAAATGAGATGTAAGATCGTAAATCCACTTATTTTTGGCCTTTTTGATACCAACATAAGCCAATCTCCATGTTTGATGGACAGTCCATGAAGTTGATTGGATCCCTATACTCCACCCAATGATTACCAAATTATCTACGCATTCTATAAACCCTCCCAACAAACCAAACCCTGACCGGAGCTAAATTTTTTGGTCTACCACATTTTTTACAATTCTAGGTTCAAGTGTGTTCTTGTCTTGACTTTCTTTACCTACATCTTGTAATTCTAATAGCAATCAAAACTCAAATTATCTTGATAAAAAAAAAAGCTACTTGACACAGTTTATTCCATTAGTTTGTACCATGCATGCTTTAATGATAGCCGCAACTTAATTCGGAGACAAGACAAGCATTGTGCTCTTTGTTCAAAACCAACAACTTAATTGATGGAAGAATTTGTCTATAAACACTTGTTGTTGCTTCCACAATCAAATACACAAAACCACTAATGTGACAAGCACCCAAAAGGAGATAGGGGCAATGTGAAACACATGAAACAAATGAGGAAAGTAGACATTTTGAGCACCTTCACAATTTCAACAAACTTTTATGTTGGCCTTTGCAGCAATACCTAACTTCTAAGTCGCCTAATGCCTACAATCACTACCTGCATCAACCATCCACATCCCCTTTGATCAAACTCCACAAAGAAGCATGGCATGCTCCTCTTGCAACCCTGAGCAAGAAGTGACCTTGTTGTCAACTCAATGACCCCTTCCAAAACCCTAATACTGCTTCTTACATATGTGCATGAGTGAGATAAGGAAATGAGAAAATTATTCATCCTTGTTTCATCCAATATTATATGCTTATCTCATAAACTCTAGTGACGTTACCATACAAGTACAAGTGTTGTATATTTTCTAGAGGTCCTTCATACATGTACATAACTACGAGGTACAATTTTGTGTAGCATATGTATACGTAGTATGGCTAAGTTCAAATTAGCACCCTTTTTTTACACTCGCATATACTCATACATGTTATGAAAGATGAACCCTCTAGGATTTGGATTTGCCAACCATCTCATATTGAACGCTTGTTTCATTTCCCATGAGAAGTAGACTAGTTAGAAAAAAAGTAACCATTTAAGACTTATCTACCTTAGTATCATCGAGAGGAGCCATCATATCTCGTATCCAAGGATGGCAAGGTAAATGAGTATCACAATTTATATAGTAGACCCCCCTCCTTGCTCTTTACCTAAGGTATGAGGACCTTAATCGAATACATGTTACCTTATGTAGATGCCTATACCCATTGGTGTGCTATAATGTGTACTTAAGAATAGACACCAAAAAGGATACATGTTACAATGAGATTGGACTATGTACTTAAAATAAGGACATTGTTCTAGGTTCAATAAGTTAGCGCAATTGAGAGGGCCAATGTAATTGCTTAAAAGAGATTGTCACCAAAGAATCTTCGTTTTGACCTCGTATTACTTTTGTATCTCGACTCTGATTTTGACACTCGAAACAACAATGTTCATGACTCACGATTGCTAACCAAACCGAACGATTCACAATCCCATCCAATGCCCAAGAATAAGAAGAAGAATCTAGTCTCCGAAGGAAGCCAGAGTGAACAGAGTGTATGTTTGTAAAACATCCTTGGCCACACCCTAGGGACATGGCGTTGGATGTGAAACTACTTCACCCCTTGCAGGGAGTAGACCAATGCCTAAGAGCGTATATGGGCTTGGAAACGTCCCTTGTAGGCCTACCTACTTTAGTACATATGTCTTAAGTGTAGGTTTTCTTTGCCCTTGAGTGTAGTTAGACATGTCACACAATGTGGCATAAATTCCTTAAACCTAAAAATAGGACTACAAAAATAGGACATTGACATGATAGAATTTCCACCAATGAATGGGGAGAACCGACCACTAGTGCAGATGAACTCGTTATGCTTGAGAAATAACCGTTTGAAGTTCAAGACTTCGGGAGAATTACTGGTCATTTTAGAGAGGTCTATAGAGTATACTTCAAATTAATAAAGAAGAGCCGAACGATCACAACATGTAATTGGTTGGACTTGGAAACGAGAATCTTGGAGACAAAGACAAGAACACAATAATTTAACCACAATCCAGAGAGCAAAACTCAGGGGAGTTTATGAGCCTTCATTACATAAAAATGTAGAACCCAAATGCAAACCCCAACCGGAATGGACAAGGTAGTCATTGAGGACTATTATCATATGACAACAATGAATGAAAACGTGAATCAAATGGAACTAGCACATCTATTGTCATTTTTTTCTCTAAACCCTAAGGGCCCCCTTGTACATCTACCTTTACTTCAACATTCTTAATAGCCTCTTTAAAAATACACACTAGAGAAAAATAATATCTCCCCCTTATGAATACTATGTATGCCAATGCCTCAAATAATACCCCTTCTTACACTCACGTCAGTTCATACGTGGTATGAAGAGTCCACCCCTGGGGGCTAATTGTAAAGGTGGTCGCCCAAAAAGGACGTAGTGATTGCCAAATAGGTGTTGTTTCACACCACTTGCAATCACTTTTGGTTGCCTTTGAGTTAACTTTTTTGCGTGCATTTGTATGTAGAGTAGGATATTTTGATGCTCAAATTAGGGAGACTCTCCTGTACAAATAGGGGGTTTGACTTACTTGCCTCTTTAAGGAAAATGTAACTAATTATTTACAGGGAATTAAATTATGAAACAACTTGCATTCCTCATCATTTCCTCTACTCCATCTTTGAAAAATATTGCACAAATTTGAAGCCACTCTTTCTGGCCAAATCAACTTATATTCATCATTATCCATACATCTACGTTACACCTCATAAGACTACTAAACATACTAATGCCAAGATATTAGTAAGCGTACTTGAACGCCAAGTGTCACGAGGTGATACTAATGATGAAGTTGTCGATCATTAATGTGCCCCAGCGTCCGCCTCAAGGTAGGGTAAGTGACACTCTTGTGACATTATTATGCATGTGACACTAAATACCATAAACAATGTAGTGGAGTTGCAACCCTACATGCTAATGAGCTTGTTGACTTAAGGTAGACTTAAGCTCATTTGGTTAAGCTCATTTAATTAAATAGCTCATTTGGTTATGCTCATTTAATTAAATAGCTCATGCAAATTTAGGTGTACAATTAACATGAGTAATCAATTAACATGCTTAAGCTCATTTGGTTACTCATGTTAATTATACACCTAAATTTGAGTGTTATATAGTGTGGCTCCAAGAACGGATACCAAAAAGACATATATTTAAAAGAGATTGGACTTTGAGCTCAAAATATAATGACCGTTCTAAGTTCAATAGTCAACATAATGGGGGGGGAACTATATGACTATTTAATGTGCATGAGAAACCTTTACTTTAATCATGAATAAGATATTCATATGGACTCCAAAAATAATGAGGAAAGTGACTATGGCCTCGATTTGGATTTGCTAACCATCATATCACCACCTTGCACTAATTGCAAATTTCATATCCTATGAGAATTGGATTAATTGGAAAAAGTGACCATTTTAGACCCATCTACCTTGTTACATTCGTGTTGATATTGGAAGCCCGGTCAAATATTGAAGCTCTCAAGTTGAAAGCTCGAGTGTAATGTGGACTTGAGTGAACAAGTATAGGGTAAGGGTCCGCCACAAGTGCCTAACGCCCTTACCACACTGGAGGAAACTTCCTTGAACGGCACTGAGTTGCATGAATAGCATTGGTTCAAATGAGCAAGTGGTTGCCACATGAGAGGAAGTATGGGGAGTGGCAACAATGACTTTTTAGCTTTGGATTTTGCTTTGGGTTTAGGGTTGGGATCTACTTGGCAATAAAGTAGAGTGACATGGCACAATAAATGTAGTTCAATACTTCCGGGCACTACAGTAGTGCCCGGAAGTACCCCGGTTTAAGGAGAAAAACAAGGAAAAGGAGACTTTTCAAAAGCAAAGTGCCATGTTGGAGAAAGTTGGAGAACTTCCTGGGCCTCTTGTGTGGCAAGGGCCTTACTCTCCGGAGGAGGACGTTAAGGCCCATCCCACACGGGAGGAACGGCACCGAGTTGGATGAATAGCATTGGTTCAAATGAGCAAGTGGTTGCCACATGAGAGGAAGTATGGGGAGTGGCAACAATGACTCTTTAGCTTCGGATTTTGCTTTGGGTTTAGGGTCGGGATCTACTTGGCAATAAAGCCGAGCGACATGGCACAATAAATGTAGTTCAATACTTCCGGGCACTAGTGCCCGGTAGTACCCCGGTTTAAGGAGGAAAACAAGGAAAAGGAGACTTTTCAAAAGCAAAGTGCCATGTGGGAGGAAGTTGGGAAACTTCCTGTGCCTCTTGTGTGGGATGGGCCTAAGTTCCCCCCTACGAACTTTTCGGACTGTCAAAATCGGGCAGGGGCAGCCGCCCGTCCAGAAAATCCAGATTTTTTGGACCCGACCGAAAACTGTTGCCCGCCCCCCCGACTTCGAAAAAACCATTGGCCCTTGCATTCTTGAAGGCCACTTATCCACAAATCCCATATTGAGTGCACTTCACCTTCAAGGTCCAAAATTCAATATATATGTTCACTTCCATTGAGTAAATAAGCAATTGACTAGGATTTCATTATCAAAGTGAAACCTTCAATCAAGCATGTAATTACCTTGGAAGTCAAAAATATTACAAAACTCTCACTAGCACTGAGGTTATAGTTTTTGTGACTTACAATTTGAAATTGTCTTTGTCATTCTAAAATGACAGTTAAATTTAGTGCGTTGATTTAGTATGTATATTTTTATAATATTTTAGGTAATGCCGCCTACTTTCACAAGCATTCATACGCAATAATTAATTAATTATTAGAATTAATTCATTGGAATTAACTATTACAATTTAGAATTAATTAATTAAATTTAATAATTAATTAAGTAAATATAATGTCTTCTAAATATAACTAAATATAATTTACTAAATTATTTACTAGGTTAGTAAATATAATTTAGTGAATTAATTATAATAAATCTAGTAAATTTAGTAACTTATTATAATTCAGTGAATTTATTATAATTAATTCAGTAAATGTACTCAATTACTTACTCAAATTATTTACTAAATTTATTATAATTAATTCACTGGAATTAATTCTAGAAATTATTTAATTACAGTAAGTACATTTTATAATTAATTAGGTGAGCATACTTTTTGATTTGTTTGGGAATAATTAGGATTAATGAAGATTAATTAGACTTAATTATATTCAATCACACTTAATGCAGTGAATTAATTGTAATAGTTAATTCCAGTGAATTAATTCTAATAATTAATTAATTATTGCGTATGAATGCTTGTGAAAGTAGGCGGCATTACCTAAAATATTATAAAAATATACATACTAAATCAACGCACTAAATTTAACTGTCATTTTAGAATGACAAAGACAATTTCAAATTGTAAGTCACAAAAACTATAACCTCAGTGCTAGTGAGAGTTTTGTAATATTTTTGTATAATAAATATGTAGTTTGAAATGTATTTATTTTGTGCATCATAAATGTATATGTGTGAGATTTTCACACTGTAATGACCAAATGGAAGAAAGTCACAACAATTTAAGGTTGCAAGATTCTTCTTGCTTGAAGGAAAAAAATTATATGACACTTATTTACATGCACACATAACATTATTCAGATCCATAACAATGTTATGTGGGACTGACATTATTCTATGGAATATTCTATCATTCAATATGAATGTGAGGAATATTCCACATAATATTGTCAGTCCCACAAAACATTGTTATGGATCTGAATAATGTTATGCATGTGTTTTTAAAAGGAAAAACAATCTTAGTCTTTCATGACATGTCAAGTGCCCCCAAGAATCGGGAAGAGCCCACCAAATCATCCCTCGCACTCTCCATCCAAAGAACAATAAGGAAGGGCCACTTTATTTACACTATAGCTTGAGGACCCTTGACTCATGATATACAAACTATGTGATTGGTCGAGAAGTCAAAGATGGTCCAAGTTCACTTTACACTAGACCCAAAGAGCATTGGGGACCAAAGAATTCCAAATGGATGAAAAGGGCCCTTAGATTTGTCATGGCCACAACTTTTGGTCCATGTGTAAAGCGGCCCTTAGCGATATCGTTGCAAGAAGTACATGATGTGAGAATGATATTCAAAGTGGTATTTAACTTATGTGGAGGGTTGGACGGACCACATACTATGCAATGTAATGCACATGAAACAGACTTCCACAATACCACATAACATTATTCATATCCATAATAGTGTTCTGTGGGACTGACAATATTAAATAAATAAATAAAATAAAAGTAACATCGGAGTTTGGTTTATACTCCGACATGAATGGGAGCCCGTTCCTCTCTACCGTGTTCATGTTTGACCAAGCGAACTGACAATATTACATAGAATGTTCCCCATGTTCAGGCTGAATGGGGAATGCTTTGTGGGATATTGTTAGTCCCACATAACATTGTTATGGATCTGAATAATGTTATGCATATATGTTGACAAGGAAGGAATACTTTATTGACCACGAGTCACAATATTTGGACTTGATCAAGAAGAGAATATTCTTGTCCATAGGAAACTTACCGTGACTAAGTAACTTCGTTTTGTACAAATTGTAACTTCGCATGACATAACATGTTCAAAGAGGGACGACACCGTAGGTTTCATTTTTCTTCATTAAGACCTCGTGAGCTTGTCGTGTATCGGAGCCTATTTTGAAAGTTGAGTGAAATTTTTGGTACCTCCTTTTCCACCTCTCAAGTTTGAGAGAATTTTAGGATTGAAAATAGGGTATGCACATGGGACTCAATATCTTAAATCCCCTATCGGCTTATGTAAGGCTAGCCCCACCCATCCTGGTAGGATAAGCCAGACAACCAATTTTTAAGAGCCCAACGTTGCCCTTTGTGTATGTTAATTCAAGCATTAAGAAAACTTGGATGACTTTGGATTAATTCTCATATTCTCAAGGTTTGGTACTAAACCCGTGGTTTCATCTGCTTTACTTTAGGATAACTCTAATGTAGCACATGCTTGTATAGTTTCCAAAAACGGTGCATGTATGTGAGAAACTCGTAATACTTAGTGGTATATATTCAAAATTTTAGTTGTATAAAAACATAAATCTAAAGTCGGAATTAAGGTACTATGACGTTGTCAAAGCACGGGAATCTTGCATACAATCATAGTGCAATCATGTTTCTAGATTCAAGGAATTTATGCCACATCATTGGGTCAATAGGTTGCCCAAAGAATTGAGACTTGTGTGACATGTCTTACCTTTCCTTGCAAATGATACCTACACTTGAGGCATATGTGCTAGTAATGTACCATTGAACACTACGAACAGACACTCTACTCACGCCGGCCTTACAAAAAAGGTCCGGAGTTTCTATCTATCTATCTGCTAGTAATGTATGTGGGCCTACAAAGGACACATCCAACTCCATATATAATTTTGGCCAATGATATCAAACGATATGGTTCACAACTCCACATCCATATCATTCGATTAGTAATAGTGAATCATGACTATTGTTGTTCAAAGTGTCAAAAACATAGATGAGATACAAAAGTTATACAAGGTCGAAGCAAAGATCTTTGTCTATCTAAGCAATCACAGAGGTTTTCCCAATTGCATTTATTACCGAACTTAGAATGATGTTCTCATTTTGAGCACATAATCCAATCTCATCATAATATGTGTTCTTTGGTGTTTGAAGTTAACTACAAGCTATACCATTTCAAGACATGTGAATGCATACGAGTAATATTCTATTAAGGCCCACATTTGTTAGGTAATGAGCAAGGAAGAGGGTTCTACTATGGACATTTTGGTACCCAATTATTTCCCCAACCCCATATATGAGATATAATAGCTCCTCTTGCTGAAATTGTACAAGAAGACCATGGATATGTACTAAGAGATATGAGATCTTAAAAGTAGACGAGAAACTACCAGGGATATCTCTAAGCGTTCAAGGCCAATGAATATCCTCGTATATCCTACACGCCAACGTCCCTCCCCATATAAATTATGATATTGGAGAAACAAAATACGGCATAGTTTGCATACAAACCACATTAAACCAGTAATTTACTATAGAGCGGACAACGTGGTGGTGGCACAGTAGTGGTGAGGCCGTCATCCCATTGTTCCCACCCATTCCAAAAACGGTGGATGGAAACAATAAGATGGCAAGTTTGGATCATCAGAGACCATGTTAAAGTGATTCATAATTCACATGCACATGTCCAAACAAGCGTATGACATTCGCCATTTACAAGGTGTACATTCAAAGCAAATTAGTTGTGATAAGCATCTACAAATGATGATGATGATGATGATGATGATGATGATGATGATGATGATGATGATGATGATATGTACATGGAAGTTGTTACCCAACCTTGAATGTCATTGGCCAAAATCAAGATGTACTACTACGCACTATTGTGCCGTAGTATTGGAATTTGGACCATTCATGTCTTTGTACATTTGCAAGATCGTATGATGTAAGTACCATGTAATCATTTATCTCCTCATAGAGTGCATTGTGTTCAACATAATTACACAATTACGACGGGTGCTCAAGGAAATGTTGATCGAGGAATTTAGGGTAAATATTGTAAATGGAAGAGATCGAATGTTGGCCCAACGTCCCACTAGACAAGGAACAAGGTCTAAAATCAATGTTTTTGTGAGATATTCAATATGTTAATAACATTTGCTTTCATAACGTTATGTGAGCCCTGAGAATATAACCATGGGATGCACAAACCTTGCACATGGAGACTCATATTCAAACTAAGCTCCCAACATCCTATGCTTATATTCCTAGGGCTCCTAATTGCTCAGTAACATTATGTCTAGTTTGTTTAAAGAAATTTTAGAATCAAAGAACCTTTAGTTTCATTAAGTTTTCCAAAAGGAAATAAACTTTGGTCACACTTATTTAATTAATTATCGAGCATAGTAACAATAGAGTTGGCCAATTTCCATGAAAGAACCGGGACAAGGATTGGTAGTTTTTTGAAGGGTTTTTTGATTGGGTATTTATTTAGTGAAATTGCAGGTTATGAATCAATTTTGTTTCATTTTAAATTTTGTGAATCAAAGTCATGAACTTCAAAACACCATTTTGATAACCGGCAAGGGTTTGGTGCAAGTCTAATACCCGCTCAAAATTGGTTAAGTAGGCATTTCTTTGTTTGGCACTTAGGTGCCACCCAAAAAGATTGGACATTTTTATGTTTAAGCTAAGCAAAACATGGATTACCATCATAAACCCCCATCAACTGGCATTAAAGTTAATATGGACAAAAGCCTTGTCCAAAACTAGAATTGAATTTGAGAGTAATTTTTTATGTTGTCAAGACATGCACATTTCAATGGATTATTTGGAGAAAGAGACCATAAGAATATGACAAATATCCTAACCATATATACTTTGAGAAGCATTGTGGTCAAATAATCATTCTAGATATGTTAATTTCACAACTATCACATTGTGCATGCAACTAAAATGTGTTGCAAATAGAGATGTGATCCACATTTTAGGCTAGTTTTTGTCATTTTGATCATAGGATCCATTGATAGAAGTGCATGTATGCATTTTCATTATTTTTAGAATTTATGCATGATTCCGGGATTCCTTAAAACCTAGTTTATCCAACCACTTATGTCTACCCCCAAGATTCATTAAGCTCAAAAGTTGTATCTCAAGTCAATTGGATTTGTGTCTAAAGTTGCTTGATATGTTAATAACCAATAAGCATGTCCAAGCTTGCAAAGTGGGTCTAAAGGAACATGTACTTGCCTCAATGCCACAAGGCAATGAGCAAAAATATGCCCAAAATTTTCATATACCGTAGCTCTCTAGCAGCTTGGGCAGAAAATAATTAATTTCAAATGTACCTAAATTTATGGAAAATTAATTTCGTTGAGTTCCCAAAAAAGGAAATAACATTCAAAGAGTGCCTAAATTCACAATAATGCAAGTGACATTCATTAGAATCCAGCAAAGTAGCATCAAATCAAAGCAAAATTTGTCGCCAAGCAAAACCCTGACATAGAAGTAAAAAACAAACGTTAGGGGTAAGGAATGTTGGTTAAGGGAGGTGTTTAGGTTAATCGTAGCCGCCATAGATGAAATTAGGAAAACCATCCATGAATTAGGGAAATGACTTGGATGAATGACCTGGACTTATTTTAAATTACTTTTTGAATTTGCCCAAGTTTAGATTATTATTTTTGGGATGCCTAACTTACTTTCGTACTTTAATTAATTATTAGGCAGAAAGGTGCCCAAGCTACTAGAGAGCTACAATATCAACATGTTTCTAGTAGGTAAAAGAATAACAAAATACCATCATATGCTTATATTTTTTTGCCATCATGTAAAACCTTACAAGAACGACTCCTTGATTTTGATACATCACTATTTAGAATTTGGATAAAAAATTTGTGCACCCAATAAAAAAGTACAAAAGAACTACACGAAACATGAAATTTTGTGTCACCAATTCTAATTGTCTTGCTCAATACTAATTGTAAATCATGGTATAGTGTCACCAATACTAAATGTTAACCCAACATTATTTGTCATTCCTTGTAAACTTTTTTGGGGATTAGAGATTTGCAGTGTTGCAATTACTGTCACTTACCAAGTGGTTTTCCATCAAATTTCAATCATCCATGACAATATTTCATCACACGTTCCTAAGAAGAGAAGGTAGGGTTTTGGCCTATGGATGAACTCATCCATAATCCACAACAATATTTGTTCACTTGTTCTAAGAGGTGTCATCCAAAAAGTTGCCACAGTGACACTAAATACCATATTTAGTAGATATGGCTTTATGGTCCTTTAAAGGCTTAAAATGTTGAGCTTTTGACTTCTTTGAGAAGTTTTAGAATACATAATACGGAAACTTGGAGAGCAAGTCATGTCCGAATGAATTGGGGAACTCAAGGATGAGGTTTCGCACAAAAGCGCTAAAAAGATCACGTCACGTGTGGTTCACAAAGTTCCCAATCGAACAAAATTTGAAGGACCGGGTAACATGGTACTTAGGACTGAAGGGAGGTTATTGGACATAATCAAGTATGTCACCATTTTTGGACCCTTTAAATCTTTGGAATCTACAAGTGTAGGTGAATTTGAATTTTTTTTCGTGTGTATGATGCAATCTTATGTCACCCAATGTGATATTTGTGTGTGAAAGGAGGCATGCAATCAACATTACTCAAGTAAAGGAGGTTCAACATTGTTATGGATATGAATAATGTTATGATGTAACCCACATAGATTTGTGGATAATTTATCTCGAGTGGGCCCTTCTAAACTAACTCGGGGCCTTTGCTGCTAATTAAAGGGTCAATTGGTCATCTTTAAAGAGAAACAAACATGCTTAATATAATCAACTATCAACGTGTATGTTGTCGGGCAATTAGTCAACAGTAGATCCCTTACATGAAAGCATTGTAAATAGTTATCAAGTAATTACATGGTGGAAGTCTAGACACATATATGTGATTTCAAAAATTAGCTTAGGTTGCATCTTAAAAAAGCAAAAAAGTTGGTAGGTTTCACTTCATCCAATTCTTCCTTAAACTGATGAGAAAAATCCAAATGGAGGCAAGATATCCTTCCTTGTCTCTCAACTTTGGCCAATGCTAATTACTTTCCCAAAATTGGCAACCTACATAACATCATTCAAATCCATAACAGTCAGTGGGATTGACAATATTCCACATAATATTTCCCACATTCATACTAAATGTGAGGAATGTTCTGTGGAATACTGTCAGTCCCACATAACATGTGTTATGGATCTGAATAATGTTATGCAATTACAGCCAAATAAACCTAACAAAACCAAAAGTCAATCCCTCCCTTCCCCCTCCTCATGATTCTCACCTCCTCTCTCCCCCTTCAATCCCACCTTATGCCTTCCTTGGGTTTCTTTTGCTCTCATATACATTGTTAACATTGAAGCTATGGTAAGTTGAATGTCATTGGCCAAAATCAAGATGTACTACTACGCACTATTGTGCCGTAGTATTGGAATTTGGACCATTCATGTCTTTGTACATTTGCAAGATCGTATGATGTAAGTACCATGTAATCATTTATCTCCTCATAGAGTGCATTGTGTTCAACATAATTACACAATTACGACGGGTGCTCAAGGAAATGTTGATCGAGGAATTTAGGGTAAATATTGTAAATGGAAGAGATCGAATGTTGGCCCAACGTCCCACTAGACAAGGAACAAGGTCTAAAATCAATGTTTTTGTGAGATATTCAATATGTTAATAACATTTGCTTTCATAACGTTATGTGAGCCCTGAGAATATAACCATGGGATGCACAAACCTTGCACATGGAGACTCATATTCAAACTAAGCTCCCAACATCCTATGCTTATATTCCTAGGGCTCCTAATTGCTCAGTAACATTATGTCTAGTTTGTTTAAAGAAATTTTAGAATCAAAGAACCTTTAGTTTCATTAAGTTTTCCAAAAGGAAATAAACTTTGGTCACACTTATTTAATTAATTATCGAGCATAGTAACAATAGAGTTGGCCAATTTCCATGAAAGAACCGGGACAAGGATTGGTAGTTTTTTGAAGGGTTTTTTGATTGGGTATTTATTTAGTGAAATTGCAGGTTATGAATCAATTTTGTTTCATTTTAAATTTTGTGAATCAAAGTCATGAACTTCAAAACACCATTTTGATAACCGGCAAGGGTTTGGTGCAAGTCTAATACCCGCTCAAAATTGGTTAAGTAGGCATTTCTTTGTTTGGCACTTAGGTGCCACCCAAAAAGATTGGACATTTTTATGTTTAAGCTAAGCAAAACATGGATTACCATCATAAACCCCCATCAACTGGCATTAAAGTTAATATGGACAAAAGCCTTGTCCAAAACTAGAATTGAATTTGAGAGTAATTTTTTATGTTGTCAAGACATGCACATTTCAATGGATTATTTGGAGAAAGAGACCATAAGAATATGACAAATATCCTAACCATATATACTTTGAGAAGCATTGTGGTCAAATAATCATTCTAGATATGTTAATTTCACAACTATCACATTGTGCATGCAACTAAAATGTGTTGCAAATAGAGATGTGATCCACATTTTAGGCTAGTTTTTGTCATTTTGATCATAGGATCCATTGATAGAAGTGCATGTATGCATTTTCATTATTTTTAGAATTTATGCATGATTCCGGGATTCCTTAAAACCTAGTTTATCCAACCACTTATGTCTACCCCCAAGATTCATTAAGCTCAAAAGTTGTATCTCAAGTCAATTGGATTTGTGTCTAAAGTTGCTTGATATGTTAATAACCAATAAGCATGTCCAAGCTTGCAAAGTGGGTCTAAAGGAACATGTACTTGCCTCAATGCCACAAGGCAATGAGCAAAAATATGCCCAAAATTTTCATATACCGTAGCTCTCTAGCAGCTTGGGCAGAAAATAATTAATTTCAAATGTACCTAAATTTATGGAAAATTAATTTCGTTGAGTTCCCAAAAAAGGAAATAACATTCAAAGAGTGCCTAAATTCACAATAATGCAAGTGACATTCATTAGAATCCAGCAAAGTAGCATCAAATCAAAGCAAAATTTGTCGCCAAGCAAAACCCTGACATAGAAGTAAAAAACAAACGTTAGGGGTAAGGAATGTTGGTTAAGGGAGGTGTTTAGGTTAATCGTAGCCGCCATAGATGAAATTAGGAAAACCATCCATGAATTAGGGAAATGACTTGGATGAATGACCTGGACTTATTTTAAATTACTTTTTGAATTTGCCCAAGTTTAGATTATTATTTTTGGGATGCCTAACTTACTTTCGTACTTTAATTAATTATTAGGCAGAAAGGTGCCCAAGCTACTAGAGAGCTACAATATCAACATGTTTCTAGTAGGTAAAAGAATAACAAAATACCATCATATGCTTATATTTTTTTGCCATCATGTAAAACCTTACAAGAACGACTCCTTGATTTTGATACATCACTATTTAGAATTTGGATAAAAAATTTGTGCACCCAATAAAAAAGTACAAAAGAACTACACGAAACATGAAATTTTGTGTCACCAATTCTAATTGTCTTGCTCAATACTAATTGTAAATCATGGTATAGTGTCACCAATACTAAATGTTAACCCAACATTATTTGTCATTCCTTGTAAACTTTTTTGGGGATTAGAGATTTGCAGTGTTGCAATTACTGTCACTTACCAAGTGGTTTTCCATCAAATTTCAATCATCCATGACAATATTTCATCACACGTTCCTAAGAAGAGAAGGTAGGGTTTTGGCCTATGGATGAACTCATCCATAATCCACAACAATATTTGTTCACTTGTTCTAAGAGGTGTCATCCAAAAAGTTGCCACAGTGACACTAAATACCATATTTAGTAGATATGGCTTTATGGTCCTTTAAAGGCTTAAAATGTTGAGCTTTTGACTTCTTTGAGAAGTTTTAGAATACATAATACGGAAACTTGGAGAGCAAGTCATGTCCGAATGAATTGGGGAACTCAAGGATGAGGTTTCGCACAAAAGCGCTAAAAAGATCACGTCACGTGTGGTTCACAAAGTTCCCAATCGAACAAAATTTGAAGGACCGGGTAACATGGTACTTAGGACTGAAGGGAGGTTATTGGACATAATCAAGTATGTCACCATTTTTGGACCCTTTAAATCTTTGGAATCTACAAGTGTAGGTGAATTTGAATTTTTTTTCGTGTGTATGATGCAATCTTATGTCACCCAATGTGATATTTGTGTGTGAAAGGAGGCATGCAATCAACATTACTCAAGTAAAGGAGGTTCAACATTGTTATGGATATGAATAATGTTATGATGTAACCCACATAGATTTGTGGATAATTTATCTCGAGTGGGCCCTTCTAAACTAACTCGGGGCCTTTGCTGCTAATTAAAGGGTCAATTGGTCATCTTTAAAGAGAAACAAACATGCTTAATATAATCAACTATCAACGTGTATGTTGTCGGGCAATTAGTCAACAGTAGATCCCTTACATGAAAGCATTGTAAATAGTTATCAAGTAATTACATGGTGGAAGTCTAGACACATATATGTGATTTCAAAAATTAGCTTAGGTTGCATCTTAAAAAAGCAAAAAAGTTGGTAGGTTTCACTTCATCCAATTCTTCCTTAAACTGATGAGAAAAATCCAAATGGAGGCAAGATATCCTTCCTTGTCTCTCAACTTTGGCCAATGCTAATTACTTTCCCAAAATTGGCAACCTACATAACATCATTCAAATCCATAACAGTCAGTGGGATTGACAATATTCCACATAATATTTCCCACATTCATACTAAATGTGAGGAATGTTCTGTGGAATACTGTCAGTCCCACATAACATGTGTTATGGATCTGAATAATGTTATGCAATTACAGCCAAATAAACCTAACAAAACCAAAAGTCAATCCCTCCCTTCCCCCTCCTCATGATTCTCACCTCCTCTCTCCCCCTTCAATCCCACCTTATGCCTTCCTTGGGTTTCTTTTGCTCTCATATACATTGTTAACATTGAAGCTATGGTAAGTTCCAAAATTACAACTATATGTTAAGGAAATAAGTAGGTGTATGCACAATGCGATGAATCAATCAAGGGATATAGAACTCAAGTTAGTGCCACTAGTTAATAAAAGAAATGTCGTGGATATAAGGTTCAGGCATCTATAACCGATAAATTAAGAGAGTTTGCATTTGTTTACGAGGAGTAATAGTGGGGAATTGTTTTCTTGCAGATGCAATTATTTTTAATAAATCTCATGAATATGGAAATTGCCACAAATTTGGAGCAGTAAAATTTAGGGTTACACACATTCGATCTATAGGTTAACCCATAACCGCTCATCTAAATGTCAATGCTTGGCTACGATAATTGTCAAAAACTCTTATGGGGGTAATCAATCACGAGCCGCCACCACATAAACCTAAACTATGTTCACTTAAAAAACATAGATCTCATCCATGTCGGCATTACATGACCCCAGTGAGTGGTTAAATGGACTTGGTCAACTATGGATGCCAACAGATCAACTGTGGTGACTATTGACCTTAGTCATCAACATATCAACTAATGTTTCACCTCCACTTTAGATGATAGGTGTAATTTCAATGACCACATGAAAATAATCACTTCCATGAATAACACTTCACCTCTACTCCATAAGGATGTTGTACTGTACATAGAGGATGATTGACCCCGCTTTAATCCTTCCCCGATTGACAAATTAAAACTCTAAGTATTTAGGGTTTTAACCCGAAATGACACAAAATTGACAGTGTGGATCACATTTGATTGCACTCTCGTTATATGTAATGTTGGTGCACTCTCAAGCTCACACGGACATGAGAGGGAGGCAGTGAACGGACATCGCATGTCAGGGTAAAAGACTATGATGTTATTTTTTCTTTTCTTTGTAATGTTGGTGGGGCCCAACTCAAAGAGGTGGGTGTTTTGGCCCAAAGACTGCAAGTAATACTATCTTTCTATGATGACCATATTGTTGGAAATTTGAAAATCTTGCAACATTCATCTCCCCTCAATGATGAGGTGCATCATTTCATAAAACCTAAATCATCTCATCATGTTCATGATCCGAGGTGGATACCAATGTTGGTATTGTATATAGGTGAATGCATAGTATCAATAATCAACATTTATGATGGCATTAAAAACCCTACATGTAGGCATCAAATTGTAATATCAATATTGAAAACAAAAATACCGTCAATTATCCATACCCTACTAGCATCACATGATGTGAAATCCTCATTAAATAAGCCTCAATGATATACAAAAAAAGATGATACCATACCAACACTTGGTGGATGCACCTAATGTGAATAGTGATCTACATCAATCTCTAACACATAGAAACATCCAAGTATGAAAGGTACGAATCTAAAACAAAATATCAATAGATCATCTATGAGTTTCACTTCAAGAAACATAAGAGTTTAACATGGATTTCAATTAAGATCCGATCTGATCATCGAACCCTTACACAATATTTTCAAAATGCTAGAAGGTCCATAATAATAACAGGTGCACTCATCTTAATCCTTAACTTCCTAAGAGGCCTATTTTGGACTTATGAATGACTGCTTTATCCAAAAGGAAGGTGCTCGGAATGTCACGATGGGTATCATTGCATTCCTCGTGAAATGTTATTGTCAATAACGATAATCCCACATAATATGAAAAGATGGTTGTTCACAAGAGATGTTTAAAGTCAAGGATGAACTAACTTTTCCCTTTGTTGATACATTATTATATATAATAACCCCATATTATTTTGATTGAAAAATTGTCAATTTTATATGGAATCTTTGCATACCTCAAAGTGTAAACCTATTATTAAATATAATATTTGAAAATTTGGACTACATTTTATTACATATATTTATCATAATTTCTTGAAGTTTAATGATTCTAAATTGATTATAAACAAATCGTGAAAATTAATAAATATTGCTACTATATCGATGTGATCTTAAAATCATTAGCAACAACTTTTCTTTTAGGTAAAATAAATGTCGAGTTCTAGAAAGCTTACTTTTTAGACGATCTAATAAACTTTTAATACGCTCCAGGAAGTTAAGGGTTAAGCAATAGCATGTCACCACCACTCGACAAGCTCGTCTTGCTCGTCCCCAAATGAAATCTCCACGATTCGTAGATTTGAGAGGATCAGCCAAACCCTGCCAAAGAAGAAGAGACCCAAGGGAGGCTGAAATATTCACGCTCCGTAGATTTGAGGAAACGAGGGTAATGTGCATCAAGTAGTACCAGGCAGGCAGAGGGAAAGCTAAACCTGCCAAAAGAAGCGAGACCCGACGGAGGCTGAAATCTTGACAGTCGGTAGATTCAAGGAAACGAGGGTGATGTGTATGAAGTAGCAGGGAGGGAGAGGGAAAGCAGACAGGTTGCGGATGAGCATAGAGAGAGAGAGAGGAGAGAGACGGGAGTGACGCTGAAATCTCGACGTGGGGTAGATTCGAGAGAGGGTAGCAAGGAAGAGTGGATGTAGGTAGAGACGGAAGGCGGAGCGGAGGAGAAGCAGAGAGGGAGAGGAGAAGGGAGAGAGACAGAGGGAGAGGGAGAGAGAAAGAGAGAGAGGTTGCGGATGAGCAAACCCTAGCGACTCGCCATGGCAGCGCAAGCGCAACAGCAGCAGCAAGCGCAGGCGCAGGCGCAGGCGCTCTACGAGGCGGCCTTGCAGCAACAGCAAGAGGACGCATACACGTTCCTGGAATTGAACACGCAGGGGGACGACTACGAGTACCCCGAGTTCGCGGCCGAGCTCAGCCAGCCCGCGGTGGTCAACCGCGTGGCGGCGGTGTGGAGCGAGCCGGGGGAGTTGGCGGACCTCGGGTCACCGATTAGCGTTGGGGATGGGCGGGATGTAGCGGGCGGAGGAGCGGATTTGGTAGGGTTGAGTGGTTTGGGAGGCGTGGAGAGCGGGGATGGGAAGAATATTGGCGGTGGCCAAGCTGCTGCGAGTGCCGTGAGTGCTCTTGTGAGTGGGATTGGGGAGCTGAATTTTGAGGATGCTGGAGATGAGGAGAGCGTGGAGTATTCGAAGCGGCATCTGCCGGAGCATGCCTGCAAGTATTGTGGCATCCATAATCCCGCATGTATCATGCGGTGTAATGTTCCGTCATGTCGGAAATGGTTTTGTAACTCGAGGGGCAATACCTCAGGCTCGCATATCGTTAATCACCTGGTAATTCATCACCTTCCATAGGGTTGAACAGTGTTTTGTTCTCGAATTAGGGTTCGAAATTCATACAAGATTTTTTTTGGTTCTTTTTTGTTTCTGTGCATGTGGTGTTGGAATGGAATTGGTTGGGTTTATGTGCAATTCGATGACTGTCTCCTTTCCCTCTGGACGACGTGTCGGGATTTATTCAACGGATTCTGGAGTGATTTGGGACGGTTCTTTTAAGGCATAAGGGTTTGCAAAGAAAGGATGTTCGTCATACAGCGAGATTTTTGAAAGTAGAGAGGATCGTAGACCTAAACAGGTGCAGAAATACATGAATTTCGTCATCCTTGAGAGTAGGAAGTTTTTTAGGGTTTGGCATTTCTTAGCATATCCGTAAGGGGTGTTTCGAGCAATGATGATGTAGATTCAAGATGTTCCGTGGCTATGTTATATGGTCCTCAGGTGGCACAAATTCACGTGATGTGAATCGACCGCTCATTTAATTGGGGTCAGCATTTTCCCTTTATTCTCTAGTCCCGATTTGACTTGCCTTTCGCATGGGCGAGTTGAAGGACGGTCCTACTGGCTAGGGTTTGGATTCAGTGTAACCGGGTCCTACAGAGCCTTGCTATATTTACATACTCCTGGAATTGCTTGGGTCTGGGTGATTAAATCAAAATTCTTACCAGGCCATTGGTTTCCCAATGACAGCAGTTTGCATGTTTTCAGGGTAATGTTGCAGGTGGGCGTATGTCAATTTTAGGTAGGTCATGATATTTGAATGTACTTCTAGATATGTGGAGGAGGCAACTTATTTTCCTACCTTTTCAGGTTCGAGCCAAGCACAAGGAGGTTTGTCTTCATAAAGACAGTCCTTTGGGTGAAACAATATTGGAATGCTACAATTGTGGGTGCCGGAATGTGTTTCTGCTGGGATTCATACCTGCCAAGTCTGAAAGCGTTGTAGTCCTTCTCTGCCGGGAGCCTTGTTTGAGTGTGAATGGCTTGAAAGATATGAATTGGGACCTCAGCCAGTGGCTACCTCTCATTGATGACCGCTGCTTTCTTGACTGGTTGGTGAAGGTATGTCTACAAAGCTCTTGCATCGAGTTGGAATCCTAAATGAGTGCTTTCTGAAGCATTAGGTGAAAGTATAGGATTTTTTCACTTTGTCCATGGTTGCAATGAGGAAATACACAATCATGCAAAAATTGAAATCAAGCATGATGCTATATACTATTATACGAAGGTTTCTCTCTCAAATTACAATCAATACTCTTTTAAAGAAACAGGCATCCTTGGAGGTTCTGTTGAGCACCTAAAAAGGCTGAGGGTTGTATAGGTAGATCAGAGACCTACAGCATGAGCTTTTGTCATGCTCAGTGCTCAACCGGTTTCTCTAATGTCTTTCTGTTTCCATAAATAAATCACTTAGTCTTATGAAAGGTGGAGCTTAGTAATTGTAGGAGGACTAGAGGCTCAGGTTTCTTAGTATCAAGAGGTTTTGGAGGGATGAGCCTTGGGTTTTTTTTCAAATGTTGATAAACCTGGAGGTTGGCAAATTTTCCTTTTTATTGTGGTAATTATATTATATTATATCATATATGAATTACAGGTTCCATCAGAGCAAGAACAGCTGAGGGCACGTCAAATAAGTGCTCAACAGATAAATAAGGTGGAGGAGCTTTGGAAGACCAATCCAGATGCTACTCTCGAGGATCTTGAGAAGCCTGGTGTAGATGACGAACCACAGCCTGTGGCTCTCAAGTACGAAGATGCCTATCAGGTGAGAGAACATCTATCTGTGAAAGGTCACTTGTTCAAACAAGATGGGCAGATATTGGAGCTGTCATAACCTTTCTTAGAGTGGGCAATGCAGTAATATAAGAGTGAAATTGAGGATAAGGGTGGGGTTACGGATGGAGTGTTGAAGGGAGGCTCTTGCATAGATGTGTATGTCCAGAAATTGGCATGTGAGGCAGTTGAGAGAAAATTGACATGGCTATGTAAACCATATGGTGTTCTAATAAAGTTTCCTCTGGCAGTATCAAAATGTTTTCGGACCATTGGTGAAGTTGGAGGCGGACTATGATAAGGTATTTAAATGGCCTAATAGTGTTGACTGTTATTGAAATTTCCAGGTGAATTTAGAAGAACTAAATAAGCATTGCTCACAGCATTTTTGAAATTCTATGTTTGTGTTGGACTATGGCTCCAGTCTTCTCTGTCCATAGAAGGCGACTCTGCATTTTACTGTAGTGGTAATAAACCTTCTCTGACTGTGGATAAATAAATCTTCACTGCAGATGATGAAGGAATCTCAAAGTAAGGACAATATCACAGTGCGCTGGGATGTGGGTCTAAACAAGAAGCGGGTTGCCTACTTTGTTTTCCCCAAGGTTTGGATCTCACCCTGGAACTTGATTCTGCATTTTATTGTACTTGTTTGGTCTATCTACACAAACACATGTGCACATTTATACACATTTTCATGCATGGAGTATCATAAAGGCACAAAGTACAAAAATCGTAGGACGATACGAACTCTGCTCATGATAATTACATTCCGAATCTCTTGTTGGTGCAGGAAGACAATGAGCTACGATTGGTGCCTGGAGATGAGCTACGCCTACGATTTCCTGGGGATGGGAGTCATTCAGGGTGGCAGTCTGTTGGCCATGTGGTATGTACTACTTTCAGGTCTATTCTATTGTATGACATACAGCTATCAAATTGCACAATATAAAAGCTGAAGGGTTGCAACCATGTTTTGTTTCCAATAAAGCCATAAACATGTTTTGTTTCCAATAAATCCATAAACATGTTTTGTTTGTGGTTGGTTGGTTGGCACAGATCAAACTAACCCCACAAGAGGAGGTGGCTCTGGAATTGAGGGCTAGTCAGGTAAACATCAACTGTTTCTGTTCATGTGCCCATTAGTATCAAGCCACAAATGTATTGAATACTTGTGAGTGACATTTACTGTATGGGAGAACTTTCAAAGTTATATGGAAGGCAATGTTTGCAAGTGGTAGTTGTGTGATTAAGTAACTTGTTTACATTCCTTGTGTTAAATTGCAATCATCTCACATTTGTTGAATTGTATCTGGGTTTGGGTGCATGAAGGGTGTACCGATTGATGTCAATCACAACTTCAGTGTGGACTTCGTATGGAAGAGTACAAGTTTTGATCGGATGCAAGTTGCAATGAAAACTTTTGCTGTTGATGAGACCAGTGTTAGTGGGTAAGAGCCTTATCTGCAAATGGATGTGGTGATTTGGATTGTTTGTTGATTATTTCATCCACCAAACTCTATATTTGACAATGGGCTCTCTTAAGATTTCTTTATCCCCTAAAGTGATCATTCCTGCTCCTGTTAAGGGTAATTTAAACTTTGTCCTTCTTACAGATATATCTACCATCGACTCCTTGGACATGAAGTGGAAATGCAAACAGTCCGGAACACATTGCCTCGACGATTTGGAGCTCCAGGACTTCCTGAATTGAATGCGTCACAGGTCTCTTTACCTTGATGCAACAATTCATTTTGACAGATGAGCTGATGAAGCTGTTCCATCCTTTGGTTGAGTTAACCACCTTGCAGCTATTAAGTGCACAAGTGTGTTGCATGCAAGCATTTCTGCGACATTTTTGCAACATGGAGGAGCTTATCATAATTTTACTGACTGGTATAAATGTGGGTGAGCGTATGGAATTTATTTTGTTGTGGCTTTTGTTGGTGAACAGGTGTATGCTGTGAAGAGTGTTTTGCAGAAGCCGGTCAGCTTAATTCAGGGTCCACCAGGGACTGGTAAAACAGTAACATCAGCAGCCATTGTGTATCATTTAGCGAAGCAGGGCCAGGGACAGGTAATAGAAATGACTTTAGACGTATTGCTTGTGTCACCTCTGCAATGCACCAGGAGGACATGCTGGGAATGGTTCATCTTGCATCTTTAAAAAAGGAAATGTTTCTGAAGTCGTCTAATAACTCCGATGGTTGGGTGCTTTACAGGTTTTGGTCTGTGCCCCTAGTAATGTTGCGGTGGATCAACTTGCAGAGAAGATCAGTGCAACTGGTCTGAAGGTATGTCGCCCTTATTTAGTTCTTGCATATGTGCTTGGCAATATTTATTTTCTAAAATGCATGTGGTGTTGCCTCATGCCCTCACGCTATAGCTGAATTTAACACAAAATATCCTATATCAGATTGTTGTGACTGGGGAGGGCTGTCACACTAGCTTATGAGATTGCATTGTGCCAGGTTGAGAGAGTGCTATATATTGGATATACATGCAAATGTTTTGCCTGTTTAGCCAGTAGCTGATCTATGAAGAACTCATACTTTGTTTAAGTGGTGTATCTAATTTGCAGTTATTGTTTCTTCAGTTGTCAGTCATGAGACGTTTTGGTGGTTATGTAAGGTCTTGTTATCTTACTTTTTCATGCCAATTTGTATCAGGTTGTAAGATTGTGTGCGAAGTCTAGGGAGGCTGTTAGCTCTCCTGTGGAACACTTAACTCTTCATTACCAGGTAAGACATCAGAGCTTTTCTGCTTTTTAAGCACGAAGTCTTTCTGATGCAACTGAGGCATGGGAGTTGAAATATGAGTAATGTTGTTGTTAGAAGAGTCAGTAAAGGCTTTGGAAAGAAATTGAATATATTCAAGGGGAATCTGGTATTTATCAATAAATTCAAGCATAATATATCTAGGAAAGTGCTCAGTAAGGGACCTTATACTTTCCAAGTATTTGGGATGACGGAGAGATCTGAAACGTTATGTGGACCTGTCAGGTGAGACATCTGGATACCACAGATAAAAGCGAGCTACACAAACTGCAACTCCTAAAAGATGAGCTAGGTAATACAACTGTACTTTAATCTTCTATAAGTTTGTTCGATGCTTGTGCTTTCTTGATACAGTGCAATTATTATCTTTGTATCACAAGTTGGTCATTTCAAGGAATCCACCTTCCTGGTGTACAAAGGTAGATTCTTGTTCCTTAGCATTCAATGTTCATCCATGTGGAAATAGGACTTTGCTGACAAAGTTGATGCATGAAATAGGCGAGCTGTCAAGCGCTGATGAAAAGAAGTACAAGGCTTTAAAGAGAGCTACTGAAAGAGAAATTTCACAAAGTGCTGATGTAATCTGCTGCACTTGTGTGGGAGCGGGTGATCCTCGATTGGCCAACTTCCGTTTCCGTCAGGTTCAAAATATCAAGCATCTCTTTTAAACAAGTGCATCTAAAATCAGCTGCTAGTAGCCTTGTGTTCATGGCAGCTTCAGAAGTTGACAGTCTTGTTTTGATGGAAATAGGTGTGTTGACCAATTCTTGTGTTGTGTAGGATATTCTCTTAACATTGATGTTTTTTGTTTTTTTGTTTTTCAGGTTCTTGTGGACGAATCAACACAAGCAACAGAACCTGAATGCTTGATCCCATTAGTACTTGGAGCCAAACAAGTGAGTTAGTTCTAAGCTGTGAGCTGATATGTAAAGCTTGTCCCATTTCACAGCATCCTGGCCACATGTTATGAGGAATTGGGGCATGAATATAAAGAGGTTCTACAAGGACATTGTGGGGCTCTTTGAGCCATTTGTGAGTGCAGTTGCCATTCATTTGTAGGGCCATAGGGCCGTTCTGACAAACATATTATTGCTGACTGTGGGTGTGTGGGTGTCTGCAGTTGGTTTTGGTAGGTGACCACTGTCAGTTAGGTCCTGTGATAATGTGCAAGAAAGCTGCTCGTGCTGGCCTTGCTCAATCTCTATTTGAGCGCTTAGTTTTACTTGGAGTGAAGCCAATCCGGCTCCAGGTATGATGACTTGTATTGACCTCATAATATTTGGAGTTCTAATCTGCAACTTATCATGTCCTTGTTTGGGTGAGTAGGTGATTAGGAACTGATCCGTTTCTTACATTTGTATAATCAATGAAGTATGTTGTCAGGAAAAATGATTCATTCTCAGTGCATTTATTATGCAGGTGCAATATCGGATGCATCCAAGTCTATCTGAGTTCCCCTCCAACAGCTTTTATGAGGGGACTCTTCAGAATGGCGTCACTATGAGTGACAGACTTCTCTTGCAAATTGACTTTCCTTGGCCTGTTCCCAACAGGCCAATGTTCTTTTACGTCCAGGTAGAGAATTAGGCGCTAAAGAAAAGTTTGTTCGTTGATTGGATTTAGGCTTGATGCCTCTCTTATGTTGTCATGGCATCATTACACAGACTGTTACTTTACAGCTTGGAGTTATTATTCTAAGCTTTGTTCTAAGCTTATTATTCTTTGCTTTGTTCATAGCTGGTAATCTGTATGACTAAATCTTGTGCAAGTATCCTTTTGTTGTCTTGCAGATGGGACAAGAAGAGATAAGTGCTAGTGGGACATCTTACCTGAACAGGGGAGAAGCCGGAAATGTTGAGAAAATTGTAACCACATTTTTGAAGAGTGGAGTTGTACCAAGTCAGGTGCGATATAATGTTTAGATAAATAGAACATATCAATAAATAATATCAAGGTAGTTCAGTGGAACATAGTTTCTCAGTTTGCATGGTAAAGTACATAAGCTTCAATGAAGCCCATTAAAGCAAGGGTTGACAATATCTTATGTTGTTGCACTTGCTATACTCCTAAGTAACTACTTTGGCTCTTAATCCTGTTTCCACTCTGAAGTTGTTTCTAAATTATGTACAGATTGGTGTAATTACTCCCTATGAAGGCCAGCGTGCATACATTGTCAACAATATGGCACGGAATGGATCTTTGCGCCAGCAGCTATATAAAGAGATTGAGGTACTTCTAAGAATTAAATCATGTGGTTCAAGTTTTTATTGTTATTCCGTGTGTTCTTTCCTCACATGATATTGCGGGTTGGGAATAGCAGGACTGAAATCTCATGTCGGAAACAATTGAACCATTTATTGATTTTTTCAGGTTGCAAGTGTAGACTCATTCCAGGGTCGGGAGAAGGATTTCATCATTCTTTCGTGTGTGAGGAGTAATGAGCATCAGGTAGGGGGCTCTATCTTTTTTTTTTGTGTTGGTAATTTATCATCCTCCAGTATGGCTGAGTTCATGATTTGATTCTTGAAAGCTAGCAGTCAAAATACAACAGACTTTTCCAGTTACAATACACTCGTATCAATCATTTGGGTCTCTGATTTGAGGAAATTCTTCTATGTCTTTGATTTTAGTAATAAAGTTTAGAAGGAATGACTTAAATTCTTCATTTTTTTGCTTTTGCAGGGGATTGGTTTTCTTAATGACCCTCGGCGGTTGAATGTAGCTCTTACACGAGCTCGCTTTGGTATTGTCATTCTGGGCAACCCAAAAGTTCTCAGTAAACAACCATTGTGGAATACCTTACTGACCCACTACAAGGTATAATCATTGAGGGTTTCTTGAGCCTAGATTACAATTCTGGTTAACTGCTTTGCAAGAAAAACATGTATAATAAGAAGATTATGAGCACTAAGTAGTGTTACTAATGATATAAAAACATGTCAGATGCTCTTGTCGATGTGTGGGTTATCTTGTTATGAACAATTCCCTGTTTTTATATCTGTTTCTTAAAGGAGCATGAAGTACTGGTGGAAGGCTCTCTGAACAACCTGAAGCAGAGCATGGTGCAGTTTCAGAAACCCAAAAAGGTATATATCTTGTCCACAGCACTGATACCTGACACTTTGTTGAAAAGAATTCTAGGAAGTCTAGGATGAGTCTTCTATGTCAATCTTCAAATTTTGACATTCTGGTGCATTACAGTTAATTGAAAACACATGGATTGATGAGGTGAGAGCTCCCATGAAGTTGATATTCAATGGTGTCAGTCAGCAGAGCCTTATGTTGGATCCAATGCAGGTTTATAATGATCGACGTGTTTATCCTGGAGGAGGTGGGCCTGCTTTGGGCCCCGGAGAGAATTTTGTGCCAGCAGCTACTGCTAGTGCAGCAACGGGAGCCATGACTAATGATCGTAGAGCAGGCCGTGGTCGATCAGCGGATGGGCGGAATGGTAAGTTATTGTTTTGTAGGTTGCCTCCAATCAAACTAAGCAATTTTTAATGTGTTGTATCTGTAAGAAGTATATCTGCAATTAGTTTGGTGAGTTTGGGTATAAAATTTCATGAACATGAACAGTTACAAGAAGGAATAAAATGCTGCATATATTATGACACAAAGTTCTATGATACAGTGTATAAGGTTTGCCCTACTTGAAGGCATGAGCAGGTGTCCTCCATAAAAATCACTTACATCAGAGGTCTCTACTCTGAATGTGATCTTAGTGAGTCTCATGGGTGTGGTGTTACTGTCAATTGTATGTGGATTTTACCTGTCTGCCCAGATTGTTGCAGTTATCAAATGCTCAGTCTCGGTACTGTGGAACTTTTTATATTGTGCAGGAAGTGGATACATGCCATTTGGTCCATTGAATAATGGTTCAGGCCATAAAGGAGGAGTTTCTTCTCATGGTGGACTGACACCATCACGAGGTGTTCCACTCACAGGCTTTCCAAGCAACCCTCTTACTCAACCATATGCCATACCTTCCCGAGGTGGAATTCATGGTCCTATTGGAGGAGGGCCTCAGGGTCCCCAATCTGGCAGTCGTGGATTTGGTGCAGGAAGAGGTACTACCAATGGTCCTATTGGTGGTCATTTGTCACATCACCAGGCTTCTCAACAGCAGGGAAGTCTTGGAGTGTTTGGATTTGGGGGCCTCGAGGGTCCAGCTACTCAGGCTTCTCTTGGGGGTCCAATGACTCAGCAAGGAATGATAAATCAGGTTTGTCAGAGTTTAGCTTTTGGGGCCATGGGTGTTTCAAGGACAGTGTACTACAAATTGCAGAAGTAAATTGTCTCACCTTTACTTGGCCCATGGAAGGTATTGATGTATGTAGACCTCTGAAAGGAGAGCTGTTTTGTTCTCAGCACCTAGGGTTATTATTGTTCTATTGTTTTGAACAATTCTGAATTTACTTGCATGGTGACAGATGCATTCTCAATCACTGAGCCAAAACCTGCGAGAGGGGTTTACTCTTGGTGGCATGTCTCAGGTATAGACCTCAATGCTGTTGAACGGTTAGGAGTTCCTTCTGTGTAATTCATTGTATTTCATTGTTTCGATGTGTATGATTTTTATCTCATATCCTCATGTCAGAAACCTTCCAGTTCATGCTCCCACTTCTGTTGCATGTTAATGGGATTTGACAGTGCGACCAGAGTCTGGTATTCCAAATGCATTGGGAAAATTTTCTCGCCAGTATCTATTCTCTGACTAATGTTGTTTGGTTATCTCTTAGGATTTATTTGGTGAGGACTTCAAGTCCCAAGGATCACATGTGGCGTATACAGGACAAGATTTTGCTACTCAGGTTTGTAATGTACTTAGTATCAAGTGTTTCACTTGTCTGCCTTGCTGTTGGGGTTTTATCAAGCTGTTAACCCTGAGAGTAAAGAGGATCTGTTTATGTTTGGCAGTTTTTAGTATCTGTTGGAAGGACTTGGACCTTAATATCTCATTATTGGTTTTTGTAACAGGGAACTTATGGTATGGACTATAGCACACAAGGAAATCAGAGTGGATATGTTGGTGACTTTATCACCCAAAACTCCCAACCTGGCTACACCCACCAATCAGTTGGAAATGATTTTATTTCACAGGTATAAATGGCACATTCTACATCTTTGAATTGAGTTACAGGTTTCTGATCGAACATCACTGAGACTAAAGGAGTGAGCCTGTATGTGAACCCTATACTTATTCAATTTTATACCCACTATCTATGGCAACTGGTGTTGCAGGACTTCTTGTCACATGCCACAGATGGGTTGTTTACTCAAGGTGGCTTTAACGACCGCACTCAGGATCTTTCTACACAGAATCACTACGGCCTTGGGGGCTTTTCATCTCAGGTAAGATCATCTTATACTCTGCATTTCTCAAATTACACAGCTCTCTTGATGCAAATTCAATTTGTTCTTATTATATAGATTGACTAAAAACCATGATCTAATTGTGGATTTCTTCCTGTTATGTGTAAAAAAATGGATGTCTGGCATGTTGAATATGGTTCATGTTTTACAAAATGAGAATCTTAATTGTGAGCCACATGTGAAATACAAATCTATAACTCTTTGGCCATAGACTGGATTGAAAATTTGATCATGCCATAAAAGACTCAGTCCTGAAGTCATGCTACAGGTAGCAACTTAAGACTGATAATCATAAATAGCTTGGCAATCTTTATTGTCTTGGACAGTGTACATATTCAAGAACTCCAGGTCAAGAAAAGATAAATGCACAACCGAGCTTTCTTGACAGAAGTTGAATATTTTGTTGTGCAGGGTGTTTTGGGTCCCATGTACTCACAGCCTTTCACTCAGTATAATCAACCTTTGAGCTCCCAACAACAGCAGCAGCAGCAGCAGCAGCAGCGTCGCTTTAATGGCTAAATTACACAAGAGGAGCTGGGGATTCCTGGTTCACATAAGTCAACAGCACCCCTCACATTAAGGATATATAGAGGCTATTACATGCGAGCTTCTTCTGGCATTGCCTTTGGCTGCCTTTTATCTTTGATGTATCCTTCACAACACAGTCTCTGCAATTGGGTTACTAATCAACAGACCCTCGGTCGACTGACTGGAAAAACTTCTGCAGCTGAGAAGGATACAGAGAAAAGAGAGACAGCTATCGGACTGGATACACAAAAGTGCGTGATCTGGGTCTGTCAACAGGGTCCAGTCCTGTGCCGGTTGCGACAAGGAGGCCAAACTGGGAACACTCGAGAACTTCAAGCAGTTTGGGTTTGTCATGGTGGGAACTTGGGATGCTCTGGACTGAGGTGACCACAGAAAGAGTGTGTCTATGTACAGGCAATGTTGGATTGGACATATACCAAGTTGGGAAGGCATCTGAGAAGTGCTTTCAACAAATGTCCAGCCTTTGCATTAGAACGATAGGAGTGTATTTTGTTTTTGGAGTTCTTACATTGATGCTCACATGCAGAAAAACCATCAAACCTTTCATGTTCTGTACAAGATAAATGTGGGCAAATATATGGTACTTTGGAGCATTACGTTGATATTTGGGTTCTCATATTTGCAAGAGCGACTTGCATGTTGGATTGGACATATAATAAGTTGGGAAGGCATCTGAAAAGTGCTTTCAACTATTGTCCGGCCTTTGGGTTTAGAAGGATAGGAGTGTTTTTTGTGGAGCCCTTACATTGATGCTCACATCCAGAAAAGCCATCAAACCTTTTGTGTTCAGTACAAGATAAATGTGGGCAAATATTACTTGTGAACATTACTTTGATATTTTGGTTCTAAGATTTGCAAGAGCTACTTGCATGTCTATTTTGATTCAGAAATTTATCCTCTGCAACTCTCAGATCTTCTGTCTGCTCTCTGACTTTCCAACTTAAAACTGAGGAGAGTTATTCTCAGTGGAGGCAAAACTGGGTTTTGCAAACCCTTGATTGATGTTATTTCTTTTGGGAGTTCAGGTTCTATTCATCCAATGTTCTGAACATTTAGGTTCTGAACTCAATGCTTAGGAAGTGACCTCATGTATGTGGTTGACTTAGCCTGGCTAACTTCAACTAGGGATACAAACATCTAGTGCTGACAGCTGTGGCTATGACAGCTGATAAAGATTAGCATTGACATGGTGCAGATAATCCTTATTTGCCTGATCAGCCCCCTCAGCTCTCTTTTTTGTCAGGCTTGAATTTCGCCTTGAACATTGTTTCGATTGTTTCTTAGGTCAGCTAATGAAGTGAACTTCTTGAGTCTACTTTCTGTTGCACATTAACTTTCCATATAGTGAGCATTTTATTGCAATTGCAAGCTCTATATGTTGTAGACTGTAATCACACTAGATAGCATGTTTTTTTAGCAAATTTTCATACAGTTCTGATAGCAGAATTTGATCTTATCAAGGTAATTCTATACATGTGTTACATAGTTTGTCATCTAATGTACTGTCAATTATATGAAGTGGAGATTCTAGAATATGAGTGTTTGATCCTGTGGTGGAAATCGTGTATAACATATTGATATCCCACCTATGTACACTGTGATGTGCGATTAGGTAACCTTCACGAATTGGTTGCATCCACCCATGCAAATTAACTTGCGTCAAAACCGGATCATAAAAATTACAACTTTGTTTATTGAGCTGTATAGCAACCACATGAAGAAAACAAATCAATGACCATTACTTTCTGTTGTGGTAGTAGATATTCAAAATAGTATGGAATGTTGATAAATTAGTGGGGGGCAACTTAATTGCACATATCAGTGTGCAAATATCATGGTCTGTAGCCTAAGATTATGACTATGTTGGGATACTCTAGATGTGTGGTGAGTGTGGGGTCTTCCAGTTATCATCCACCCTCTTTATGAATTATAATTGGGCTTCATGTGAACAAGAGTGCATTTTTGGTACTTTGAGCAGACAAGGTATGAAGAACCAGGTGGTATACTTAATGAGTAGGTGTAGTTGGCTATATCTCAAACTTGGGATTGAGGTATCACAAAGACTTTGAGTCTTTGAGCAAAAGCTCTTGGTTTTTTGGTTGATCAATCATAGCCTGACTGGGTGAGATTCACAATTCATGCTTAATTGAACTTAGGGTAATGTGAGATAACTAATATTTGATAACTTTTGAATAATGTATAGCGATTCTAACTAAGTGGCCTTACATTTCCAATAGGACAGCCTCTAGTGGCAGAGCAGCTTGTTTTTATCCATTCTGATATGTAAACGATTAATGATAGAGATGGGCTCTACATCGGAAGTGAAGTAGACATAAGGTAGAGAGTGCTTAAATGAACCCTTAGACTGATTTAGCCTACGTTTTATGTCCATTTGGATTAGTGGTATGCATGATTAGCAAAGCAAAATTGGTTTAGACATGGTAGAAACAAAAATAAATTTAAATCGCACATCATATGAATTTAGTACAAAAAGTTGAAGTCACTTACCCTAGCTTCCTAAATCCCTCCTTAGACCTTCCTAAACCCCACACTTTTTTCATTGCAAACAAATCCGAAAATCATCCCACCACCCACCAAGAACCATCCTTGTTTTCGTCCAAAATCAACCCTAGCCTCTCCCAAGATTGCCCCCACCTTTTGTCCAAACCGCCCCCACAGTAAAACCAACAATCGAACCAATTTCAAATTTCAACTATGAATATTTTGTATGCATGATCTTAATATAAGCTAAATGTGGATTACTTATATGTACATCCCAATGCTTGCCCGAATCCAATCCCACTTTTGCTCAACACCAACCCCACATTCTCCTAAAACTGCACCACTTTTTATCCCCGCTTTGTGCCAGAGTCATTCAGACAATTTCAGGTATGATACAGTTATAGGGTTAAAAGGCATGCGTAGGGTATAGTTTTAACTGGGGTGTTAGTTATAGCACCCCCTAATTTAGTCATCATCACTCCCACTATATAGCTGCCTCACAGACCAGTAATCCAATGAAAGGTTTAAGGTAATGAGTATGTGCAAACCACATTCTACTCTTTCAACAAGCAAGCCATGGCCTTTTCAGGGGAATACCCTCTGGTATTCATTGGCTGAAGAAAATAGGCTACATCAATGATATTCGAACTTTTACACACCTATCTCATTGTTGACGTAGACAGAGAAACTTTAATGAGATAGTGTGGTGATAGAATCATATATGAAGGTTAACCAATACAACAAACACCTCGATGTTAGCAGTTTATGCAAGATAAAAGCACATCCCTGTGTACCAGAACCACACCCTGTAAAGTACTGGCCATCACAACAGCATCACAAACAGCCTCCCACACGCCTATTGATGTATTTTTCTACAATGAGAAAGTGACGACTGAAGCAATCTACAAGGTGTTTATAATATTCATTCGCCAAGGTACTTTTGCACACATTTGACAGATAGCTGCACAGGCTTGATCATACAGTATAGATAGGAGCATCCAGAGGCAGAAGGAGCCATAACAAAGCGACAACAACTGATCATTATTTGAGGAATCAATCATACATTACCATTTCTTTCTGCAATAGATGAAATGGAATGATCACCACAATCTGGCACTTCCAATATTACAAGGAGTTTGGAGGGTTGTTATCTGTGCTCCACCTTGCTCCTGCTTCAGACATTCATATGTCAAATGAGAAAACAGAAGCTTCTGTAAAGCCAGAAGTAGCAAACTGATTTCGATGCTAGGATGACTGGAAACTAATTGAGACGGGTAAATTTACTTTTCTGTAATAACCTTGGACCACCCAGGGAATAGAGAGCAGACTAAATGTGATATCTATTTATCCACAAGTGCTTCGCTGATGAATTGGACTGCTTTCTTGCCCAATGCCTGCAGCTGAATGACCTCCAAAAATCTAACAACGTAGCGGGTTTGAGTACTATATAACAAGAAACTTCTTACTAATTTACACCTATTTACAAAAGACAGGAGCTGAATGTCACATTTTGTGTTTTGTTTTTCATGCAATCAATTTAAGGATAAGGCAGCATGAGGTCCACACAGCCATAGAAGCTGCTCGAATGACAATAGGGTGCCTGTAGAGCCTGCCACAAAACAGAGACAAAGTATGGGTGTCAGACATTGAGATCCTGGGATCTCCACAACACAAATGTGTGCATGTAAGAGAGAGCATACCCCGGTTTCACTGGTTAAAAGTAAGGACCACTCAAAAGTGAAGTGACAAAAGTGGTCCAACGTAAAGTGATTAAAACAAAGGAGCACTTACAGGGGGGTAACATAGAGAAGGTGTATAAAATCATGAGGCGATCCAAGAAACTTACGAAAGGGCGTGAACACCCCAAGAACCAGCAGTGTAGAGGAATTTGCCAGTTGTCCACAACGTCTGAATTCTTCCCTTCTTCTCCACCTTGCTGAAAGCTTGTGTCATTACTGCATCCACCCAACCACATCCACAAAATCAGATTGCAGTAATATTTAAATTGCTCAGAACACAATACAGAATGGAACTGAACACCGTGGCTTCATGCAAACAATTTGTAAACAGGATTGCTAAAAATTAATTACCTAGTTGAAGCTCCTTTGGAGTCAGGTTCTGACCAACCCACAACAAGAGTGACCACGTGTTAGCAAGACATCCGTTGTACAATGCCACATATGAAAATAAAAATAGAGACAATCATGAGCAGATCCTCCTACAATGTTTATCTAATTGTTGGTGACAATAAGACAAAATTGTGATGACTTGAAGAATATAGAAATCTCATTAAATACAGAATTTGAACCTGAGGCTAAGCCATTTAACATTCCCAAAATCCTTGAGAGCAGTCTATGTTCAGTGAAATTAAATGTCTGATAATGGTGCATGATACCTTTGCCTGTGGAATTGATGATATGTAGCGAGCTATAAATCTTGATATGCTATCAACAATCTCCTCCTGAGTAACAATGACATAGCCATCAGAGCCCAATCCATCCTGCACCTCCTTGGGCTCCCTATCCATGTCATTCTCAGAAAGCCACAACCACCAGTTTGGATCATCTACATCAGCTTTCACATACAAGCCATCTGCACCAGAAACACAAAATAGAACAACAGCTCTTCAACACATATTGCACAGCGCACATGAACTTTTTGAAAAGCTACAGATTTGTTCACTTTCACCAGATTTCACAACCCACCGTTGTCTTTATGTGGATCTGAAAATCAAAACCTTAAAAGAGTACAAGCTGAACATGATCACCTCACCTGCTTTGCAGATTATATCCTCTACTCACGTGCTTTTCAAGAAAGAGGTCTCTTAGAACCATGCAACCTCAATTACCAGAGCAACTTAGGTTTCCTGTCAATACCTTCTGTTTTCAAAAGGGTGTTGTCAGAAGAAGTTGAAGCACCATCTGCTAGGGAAAGCTTAAGACTGTCCAAGAAGGCTGGGGAGGCAACTCTGTTTTTCAATTGTTCGTACACCTGTACCGTGTAAGCGCAATGTGTCAAGGTGGAGAAAAAAAGGCCATACATGGGATTTCACAAAATTCAGTACGAAAAGCTAGGGAAACTTTCTACCCACACACAATAATTTCGTGCATCTTAGTCCCATCTCCAGGAAAAACCCCAATTCGCTAAGAAAAAGAAAAACCAACATAGTCATCCAATGCACATAAACATAACATTGCCAGATTACCCTAGGCGGAGAATAATTTGGTCCAGGGCAGGGAATAAACACGTTGTGATTCTCAACAAACGACGGCCAGGAAGATCCTCACGCAACATGACAATCGCTTTCACCTGAAAAGGGTGCGGGAGCATGACGCTTAGTAATGTTATGGATGACTCTTAAGAGTTTTTGAATAATAGGGAAACTCACAGCCAAAGAGCGCTCCACGGAGAGATTCCCATTATCAGCCTTCTCCTTATGCAATTCCTGAAACGCTTGCTCGTACATGGCGATAGTAGCGCGCAGTCGCTGGTTATCCCTCCGCTGGCAATCCAGATCGCTTTCCACCTCGGCCCAGTCCCACTCCTTGGCGATATCCTTCTCCACTTTCCGCTCATGACGCCACTCCAGAGCCTCCACGGCGACCTCCGCCATCTCCCCCACCACCTTCACCACCTCCGCCCCATGGGCTCCCACCATCGCCCCCGCCCTCTTCTGCAAACCCTAACCCCGGTCCCAAACCCCAACCCGCGCTCCCTCCCAACGCTTCACTCCCACCCCTACACACACATCCCCATGCCCCAATTCCCCTCACACAGGCTCGCAAATCACGCCGCATGCAAATCACATCCACCGGACTCAAATCTCAACGCCGGGCTCGCCCCTACACAGCTTCAACTGTATGTATATACAACAGAGTATTCACAAAAGCCGCGCTGCCGCTCACTACAGCATGTGAATCACATCCACCGACGCTCCTCCTGCACCTGCCGTTCCAAGCTATGGAGTGATCCCTCGGTGAGGTGCTGCGAAGGAATGGAATTGGCGTGGCGAGGGTTTGCGTCGGCTATGGAGTGGTTGGTCTGTGTGCTCGCTTACGCCATTGCGTCTCCGAAAGAAACGATACCGAAGATAATAACGAAAGAAAAAGTCCCGGCTCTTTGGTTGGGTGAAGAGTAGGGGACCCACTAGCTTATAAGGGAATCTGCTTTTTGGCTCCGGACTCATGTTTCCCAAGGGCACTTGTTCTAGGTAGATAACATAGAATGTAGTGGGAAGCTTGTAGCCTTTAATTAAAAGTAAGGGCGTGGTTGTGGAACTACTCTATTTAATTATTCAACTTTTTAGTTACTTTGTATTTTACTTTTGAAAGCACATGAAGTAGTCCTATTAGTGTGGGTGGGAAACTAGCGTGGGTCACACTAATTTTCAAGTCAAAGTGGAATCAATGTGGGTCCAAGACCCAAGTCTTCCCCTAAGTCTTCATGAAGACTTTCGACCAACACATTGAATATTAGTTATATGACATAAATAACACAAAATGCAATAATCACCCACATTCATTTTTTTAGATTTGAAGGAAATTAATGTGACCTATGTTAATTTTCTACTAGAAATTTAGCGTGGGTAGAAAAGTAGTGTGGGTGTTAAAAATGAATGTGGCCCATAGTTACAAGACTATTTAGTTTACTTCCTAGTCGTGTTTATAATGTCACAATAAAAGGTATTCTTAAAGGAATCCCATTAAACCACACGGCAATGATTAGGACCCTAAATGGTATTTTTTCCTTTAGTAAAATTCAATTAGAGAGCACTTAGAGATTAGGTGTTGTGTTATAACAAGCATGTGTTTGGACCATGTCCAATTTGACCTACACACATTTTTAAATAACTTAAGCCTACACAACTGTTTGAAATGTTTCCCAATCATATAGAAAACATATGATGGGTAGGAAATCTATGTATATCGGTTTATCATTGTTTAATCAAACGAGAGAGAAAGAATTATCTCATACAAGTGCACCTATCATTCATCCAACATAAAAACTTGAACCCCTATATGTTTGTTGTCAATTTATCTCAAATGACCTCACATAAACTAATTCGGGGTCTTTGAAGCTAATTCCGGTGTCATGTCAACTACAAAAGTAACCTTTGGGCTTAACATTATTTCAAGGCTAAGTCGTCTTACACCTAACAAACTTACCACTCACACAAAACCCTAACCCAATGGTCACACCCACCAAGGTCAACCTATCCAAAAAATGGAAACACACCCCACCTCTTCCTACTACTTTGAACTTACCCCCCCCCCCAACCTTGTTTTGCACACAACCATAACTCAAATACCCTACCACTCACACTTACTACACATATGGCTCCTTACCCCCCCTGCTAAGGCAACGGAGGAACCATTGGACTAGGTATCTACCATCATGTTGACAACACTCAAACACACCTATGGACTCCTTGGAAGACCAAATATCCTATGCGCATAACCAAGAGCCGTCTATGTAGACCTCGACCTCACCAAAGACAACACCACCCACTCATATATCTTCATAGACAACCTCAACTCCATCTACTTAATCCACAACCACCTAGACAAACTACTCATACAAGCCATAATCAACATGCTATGACAACATGCATCCCCCTTCACACTCCCAAAAATTTGTGCCCACTTGAGCATCTTGGGCAACGAAGCCATCAATAAACTTGCCAAATTAGGTGCTAACAAACCCAACATTACTTTTTCCCACACCATGATGCTCCCCCAATACCCACATGTAGTGAAATGGCTTAACAAATCACTACTATAGTTCACTCCTCATTCTCCAACCATTTATGGCGAGTGCCCCAACGCACAAGTGCACAAATCACACAAACCCTCGAACTACAATACTACCTACTCCTGCTCCCCATGTATATGAATACTACTCTCAACAACATCCAAACAATGAGACACAACAAAACAATATGGCAAATACACAAACTCCTCTTTTCCTACTACTTAGCAAAAGACACATTCCTAGTGAACATTGGCACCCATATCGGAAGCCCCCCAAAGGACATAATCCCCTCCATGGTTTTACCCATGTCTCTGCACCACTAGACCATGCCCATGCCTTGCCAAACTCAGATTTGACATCCTGGGCATCACCATCACCCACCTGGAGAAAGCCACACACTACACCACCCAAAATTCAAGCCTACAATTCATTGAATTCACGTTCTGCCAAGATTGCGTCCCCACCTTCGCCACCCAATAGAAAAAAACCCTAAAATAGTAACCTTTGGTGGAGGCACTAGAAGAAGTCGGGTTGGTATGTAACCTATAGATTGATTGTAGTTCCAGTAAACTTTACCACTTCAAAATTTATAGCAATTTCCATGTTCATAATTTAAAATAAAATAATTTTTTATTCTCCTTGGAATTTGGAAAAAGCTAAAATAATAACCCTTGGTGGAGGCACTAGAAGAAGTCGGTTGGAATGTAACCTATAGATTGACTGTAGTTCCGATAAACTTTACCACTTCAAAATTTATAGCAATTTCCATGTTCATAATATAAAATAAAATGAGACATTTTATTCTCCTTGGAATTTGTTTCTCTTTGCAAGAAAAATAATACACAGCTATTACTCCCTGCTAAACAGATGCAAACTTCTTATATTATCGGTTATAGATGCTCAATGGCTGCCACAAATTTCAAGCCACCTGGCACCTAGGGATATGCTCAGATATCCCCGCATCTGTCCAGAACTTCATCGAGAGATGGATGACTCGTCCACCATCACATCCATCCACTAGGATGAACGAAGATCTGTTCCTCGATAGTTGGAGAGCAGAGTGTCGAAAGTACGATACTTTGATGCTCTCCTCCAAACATTGCTCGGAAGCTTTCGCGAATCAGGGGTGATCAAAACCCGATCAATGTACTTAGAAGCGAATCTCGTCACATTCATGCTGTTTCTAAAATAATATTCTGGTTTCTACTATCAGAGTTCTCTTTCTGGTTGCTTCAGATTAAGTCGTGGTAGATCTCCGCAGTTTTGCACGTAGCTCATTGCCGATCGCTTCTTCGGTGAGCGACGGTTTGGTGGTGGGTGTCTTTTCCATTGCAGACTTAATCACTTATCGAAAAGGGGTTGTGGAAAAATAAGCAATTAAAAACAAATTTAAGCCATGTTTTGGATGTGATTTGCCATTGACCGAGGTTTTTGATCCGAGGGCTTGGTGGTAGATATCTCTTGAATTTCAAATGAATCTCTCATCGAATGGGTTTTGTGGAAAAGCGAGAAATTGTCTCAGTTTTCCATGTTTTGGATGTGATTTAACATTGCCCGAGGGTTTTGATCCGAGGGTTTTGGGATGCAATTTACAGGAGAATTCAGTTGAGACGATAGAGGCGATCGCAGGATGGATGAGGGAGTTGCCTCGCTGCGGAAGAATTTGGAGGCTATAAAGCAGGAGCATGTGTTGGCTGGCCTATCCATTGGAGATGCCTCGCAACGTGAATCTCTTCTACAGCAGCTCTCAAGCATCGATCTCGCTGTTTTTCAGCGGGGTGTTTCTGATGTTGTGCACGCCCTCGACAACAATGGCCAGTAAGTGCTCACTCTTTGCTCTTTACGCTTTGATGTCACCTTATGTCGAGCTTCTCTATTCCAGGATCAGTTACAATGTATTCATCTTGATGGAGCTTGTGTACAATTGACATTAGGGTTGACAATGAGCCCATGCCGCCGAGCTCATTCCCTCGAACGAATTGGGATGATTTTCAGCACTGGACGAGTGGATCGGAAGAGGGTGGACAGAGTGGCGATTGGTGGAGTGATGGTTTACAGCTTATAGCGGATGGGGAAGTGGCAGTGCTGGTGTTGGCAGGGGGTCAAGGTACTCGTCTTGGCCCCGGTGCACCTACAGTGAAAGGGATGCTTGAGCTTAACCTTCCGGAGCCGAGGTCCCTGTTTCAGCTTCAAGCAGAGCGATTGCTTCTTATCCAGAAGCTTGCCACTCTGGTGTGCACATCAAACTTTAGTCTACTTGCTCACTGTTGGTCCAGCATAATCATTCAAAATCTATGGGGTTGTGTTTATTCTTCCCTGTTTCTTAGGGGTTGCAAGCCAGCAAAGTGTAAGAGAAGGGATGCAACCCAAACTTATAGAGGCAATTGTGTTAACAATACTTCTAATTACTGCATCACTATTCTCTGCAGACTTTGAGTTCCCGGACATTGTGTGCATGTTGCGTTGTAACATAGGTTTCAGCTGACTTGTGATTGAGAAATACTTCATTTGTTTACAGCGGAAACCCTAATTGGCAGCAATGTCTTGCGTGAAATTGAAGGCGTCAGGCACATCGACCAAAGTTCAAATTCCCTGGATAGTGATGACCAGTGATGCTACGGACTTGGCGACAAGGATTTACTTTGAGGAGAGGGCTTACTTTGGACTTGAGAAGTCACAGGCACGTTTGGCTCTAAACCCTAAACCCATGCTCATTGTAGTCAGTGAATTCTGGATGAAGTCGATGCTCTGGGATTTTGAGGTTCCCTCTCATAGTGAAATTGAAGTGGTAGATGGCAGTTGTTTTTGGTGGCTATGGAGCCATGGAAGGTTTCAACAAGTTGTGCATCACTTCTAGGATGTGACTTCCCTAGAAGGTCTGGAGCTTTTAAAACTTGTAGCATCACATAATTGCCACCTGCAAGCTCCTCCCACAATTATAGCCATGGTCCACAACTGCATCGTGGGCAATGACCAACATCTTCAATACCTTTTATTACTTTTTAAGGAGCACAGTAGTTGTCATTGATGGAACAGCTATTACTTCAGGTCCTAAACAAGCAAGTTGTATTCCTGGGTCCTGGGTAATGACCGACCCTGCAATGAATTGACTGTTGTTCCATTTAGGAGAGGGCAATAGGTAGTTAACACAGTATTGATTTCTTTTGGAACTGTCACCAAAGTTTAGCTCTGGGTTGTTAAATGCAGGTTTGGTTTCTAAAACAAAGCAGCCTTCCATGTGTAGACCTAAATGAAGGCCACACTATGCTCATGGAAACACCATGGAAGATTGCTATGGCGCCTGCTGGAAATGGATCTCTCTTTGCTGACCTCAACAATGCTGGTGTTATTGATAAGCTCTCTCACCAAGGTGTGAAGTATGTACAGGTTGGAAGTCCACATCCTCCCACTCTTGCCTCTTAGTGAATCCAACTCAATTCGTGTTCAAACATGTGTGAGAGTGAAATAATGTCATACCCTGTCAATTAGGTTTTAAAGGGAAGAGCTTCTGTTTTGTATATGTGGTGTGAGGAAAGAAAAGCCAACCAAACACATTCATTTAGAGTGGGAAGTTTGAACTGGAGGCGATGAAAACAGTGTCCTTGTATATTCTGAAACAAGGTTGGGTGTGTTGCAGGTGTATGCGGTTGACAATGCATTGGCTCGAGTTGCGGACCCCGTGTTTTTTGGCTTTGTTGATGATCACCAAGCAGATGTGGGGGTGAAAGTTGTCTCCAAAAAACACCCTACAGAAGCTGTTGGAGTACTTTGCCTCCACACTGAAGGGGCACAGGAAGAAGGAGAGTGCTACGGAGTCATCGAGTACAGTGAACTATCAGAACATTTGAGGACAGTAAAAGATGATTCTGAGCAACTCCTCTTCAGAGCAGCGCATATTTGCATCAACATGTTCTCGGTGGACTTTTTGAGAAAGCTAGGTGATTCTAAGTGTCAACTCAAGTTCCATCCTGCTGTGAAGCGGATCCCACATGTGCAGAATCACTCTGGAAGCTGGGAATCAGTTGTCCCAGACAAACCTAATGGAATCAAACTCGAACGCTTCATCTTTGACTCCTTCCAATACTGTGATCCAGAAAAGGTTAGTCATACCTTTGAAACACAGCCCTGCCAGGTTGATCTGTAGGAGATTCTATCATGTGATCTCCATATCTTAATGAAATTCAACACAGCTAATATGAGTTCCTGGCTAAGATACAACATAGGAGTGTAGAACCTTGCCTCGATTGGAAATCATTTGTTTTAGTATGTTTTAGTATAAAGAAATGTACCCAAGAAACCTGGTCTATTTCAATAGAAGACAACAGTGGACATTATTGGCTTTTGTGAGTTCCTGGCTAAGAGATGGGCTAACTCACTAGTGCAGAACCTTGTCTTGATTCCAAATGATTTTCTTGAGTATAACAATATATGTAAGCATACTGGTCTATTTCAATGTAGATAGCAGTTAAGAACTTGTAACCATTTGGGCCTGTGGAAGATGCAGCATTTCACACTTACCTTGGTTGTGCATAGGTGGCTCTGCTGGAGGTGAAACGTGAAGAAGAGTTTGCTCCCATCAAGAACGCTGTGGGTCCAGGAGTTGCAGATAGTGCAGCCACAGCATGTGATTTGCTTCTCGCCCTCCACCAACAAGTCTGCTCCTTACCAACATTGGAAAAAACTACGGAAGAGTCATTGCTTCTCAAAGCGTATGCAGGAGGTGTGCCGTAGATTCCCACACTAAGGGTGGGTGTTGCCATAACCCGTCATTGATATGTAGTGGCAGCTACCGCAGTCATGGCGATGAATGAATTCTTGGTCAAAGGATGATGTTCCATCTGCAATACAATATGAAATCGAACACGCTGCTAGAATAGCAGCCAATGCTGATGCCCATCCTATGTACGGCTTAACAATATTTATGTCAGAAGTGAGAGCTTCAATATAGTCTAACCCTGATAATACGATGCTTTTCCCATTGACCAAACTTTCTAGTGTTAATTTACCCTGATATTAAGACTATGACGCTTGTAATATGACATTTTTTAGGCCCGATTTGTCACATAATACGGGTAATTAATGCATGCATATGGTGGGACCCATATGAAGGATCTGCCTTGGGATCGGGGAGCACCTGGTGAATTCATCAATGTGTTAACTTATATTAACTCAAGTTAAGTATTTAGAATCTTGGTTCAAAATTTGTCCTCACATTTGAATCTCACATCTCTTTAGATTGGAAATTTCACTCTCACCAACTTATACTCCTAGATTTGCCCATGCCACTCTTCACTTCCTTGGCTCCAGAGGTGACGGCAATCTTGGGTGGTGGATGCTTTTCATTTTACTTATAATTTCAACAATTTCGGTGTTGATGACAACGTTTGCACACAACAGTTTGCACACAATTTGGTAAGCATTGACCTCCTCTGCATTGGTTATGGCACTAGAAGATGTTTACAATATGAATGAGATTGATTTATTTTTTTGTGCCCAACCAAACAAGACATTAAGCGCAACAAAAACCTCGTGGGCACAAAATTCAGAAGGACTGTCGCACTATTGCTCTTGTTGTATACACGACATTCACTGACAAGTTGAAATCTGTGATTACTTACAAATTCCTATGCCCAAGATGCTTTGGAAGGTGCTTGCCAATGAATTATGTGTGGTGGTTTGCAAACCAAACGGCATGATGACATTAGATGTATTTGAGAGTTAGATGATGAGCCTCAATGTACATTTCAAATCTCAAAAGTGGAAGGTACTTTTAATTATGGACAATTTTACAACTCATCCCCTTAAGCATGTTGGTAGGGGTGAATCATTTGGTTTTTCAACCTTGCAGTTGAGTGATATTACTATTGCTTTCTTAACAACTAATGTTACAAGTGTGGTACAACCCTTGGATCAAGGAACAATTGCTTCATTCAAAGTTCAATCAAGAAGTAGCTTTTGGAATGGGTTCTCTCAGTTTGATTCTTCTACTACTTACTAGGACTTGAGGAAAATAATGCCTAACATAAGGCATCCTATTATGTGGTGCTCTCAAGTGTGGAATGAGATAAAGCCCCAAATCATATGAAATAGTTGGAGGATGTCCATAATTTTACGTGCAAATACAAGTGCCGATTTTGCCATGGATGATGAACGTGCGAAATCGAGAATGAAGGAAGTAGCAAATTAATGGGCAAATCACATTTCCTCTTTGGGTCTTGGAGTGAAGAAATGCCTATTGAAGAATATGTGCAATTGGCAGGGAAAAAATTATTGATGTTGAGTACAACATGGCAGAATTGGTGGATATGGCATGGGGTAGAGAAATTCATTTGGGTTTATATTTGAATGAAGAGCCAATGGAAGCGAATGATGTGGATGACCCAACCAACACCAACAGTCAAGCTTCCTCAAGCCCATGAGTATGCCCAATTACTATCAAATTTTGCAGTGGAGCATCCTTCGGAGTTTTCAGTTGCAGATGTGATGAACATGCAATCTTTTATGGATAAATTGAACAAGATGTCATTTTCTAACATCAACAAACATCATTAGGAGACAATAGATTCTTACTTTCGTAGTGTGTGATATGGTGAAGACATCATCATGGGACTATATTTTTTTGAAACTCCAAATTATGTGACGTCGTGAGCATTATTTTTTTTTTGATAAAAATGTTCTTTCATACACATGTGTCTTCATCGTGTATACAAATGACATTGTACATTGAAATAGGCCAATTTCTTGAAAAACCTCGATAGTACGACATTGGAGGCCAAAATGTCATATTTTGCATAATACAACATTCTTGGGTGACCAAACGTGTCATATTAAAGGGGGAGAACAATGTATGCTTTTATAAGGAAGTTGTTATCTCCAAAAATATGGGAGGTAGGCATACAACTTTGTGTACTAAGTTTGGATGCAACAAAACATAGAACTCTATTGTTCATATTGGGATGGATGAGGAATACATCAAACATGGGGAAGAGGTAAAACATTCTTAGGATCAAAAGCCATTAGGATCTAGAAGCCATAGTAGATTTGGTGCAGTAGGTGAGACATTTGAGCCAAATCTTGGATCCCCTACAGGCTAAGCAGTTTGAATGATTGCAAGTGTGTTCGAGAATGTATTGGAAATCAATTGGTCTCCAAATACAAAGAAAAATGAATTTGCAATGGGGGACACTAAACATCCACCAACGAGCAATTCCCAGGATGGATAAACATGGTGGTCTTTTACCCTACTTGAATACCGTATGTATATACATTTTCCCCTTTTTTCATTAAGATTTTTTCTTCCCTCCAACGAAGTTCACTGCTTCATGCTCTAGCCCACTTATGCATACCTTATACATTTGGAAAAAAAAAAAAAAATCAATTTTATGTATAGTACTTTCTTTTTGAACAATTTGACCTCAAAATCAAAATTAGAGGTCCTGAATTAGTCTAGAGAGATCCACTTGAGATAAATTGACCACAAGCTTACGGGGGTCATGTTCTTACTAGAACTCCTTTACCTTGGTGATTGTGGTGGGAGCCAACTAAAAGAGGTGGGTGTCTACACTTTTTTTCCTAATTAGTGTGGGCCGTACTAATTCCCCATTACTCACACTATTTAAAAATTTATAATTTGAAGTGACCCACTATAATTTCTAGCGTGAAAAATTAGTGTGGGTTTCTTTATCTGTATATTTGGATGAAAATTCAAGGCAAGGCAAACACTATGAAAATGTGGGCCACACTAAATTCCAACCCACACTAATTAGACAAAATAGTGGAGCTTCGGCTCGGAAAAATTATTTGTAAAGTTTGGGCATCAACATGGCAACCATCATCCTTGAAATCCCTAGTTTGAGTGAATCCGTAAAGTCTACCCTAGTTCCACTATGGCTAGGTTTAGGCCGTTCTCTCCAAGTTTAGTAGCCTCATCGTTCGTAGCTGGGTGTGGGACCCAATGCCTAGCTAGGTGCTCTGAACTACCTAACTTTTGCTACATAAGCTGCAAGAGGGAATTGCTACATATGTTCGTTCTTCTCATCCATCTATTTGAAAAACATGCGCCCTATAGGTTGGTGGTTGATTTGCCTGAATTGAATCCCGCTAGACTCATTTAGAGATTTTGAAGCTACATCGATATGTGCAATTAGGTTGCCCATGCCAATTTATCAACATCCACAATATTCTAAATTTATTTTACTAAAAATTAAAAATATATGATTTAAAAACTAAGGTTGCTATATAGATGAACAAACAAAGTTGTAAGGTTATATATATATATATATATATATATATATATATATATATATATATGGTTTTGATCCAAAGTAATTTACATTGGTAAAGAAGCAACCTATTCAACCTAATTGCACATATTGATACCTAAATTTTAGAACCTGTTCTTGTTCTTGTATGAATGTGAAGTAGAAGACTCTTAACTGATCGCTTGTCCAACGAGTTGCATGGGTAGGCAGAGAACTGAGACTAGGAGTTGCGAAATTGCGATAGTGTGAGCTCGTGGGTAGCTGGACAATTGCAACACTATGAGGTAGCATATTCGCTAGGCTTGTACCATGGAAGTGGATGGGGCATGTGTGTGGGAGGTGTGGTTGTTGGGGTATGTGTTGCTTGGTTGTCTAATAGTTGGACAAAAGGAATGCAAAAAAGTTGAGATGCATGTTTGGTTGTGTTCTTGTGAGATAATTATTATTGAAAGTGAGTGGTTCTTTGGTGTTATAGTATGAGGGGAACGTGGGTGACGGTGGGTATTGTATTCTTAGAGGTGTTACGTATGTTTGTTGGAGTGGGTCAAATGTGTTTTGTGTCCAAATCATCATAACTAGTACAATGGTGAAGTTTGGGTTTGTTTGGGCTGCTAGCATGGCCCAATTGATAGCTTTGGGGATGAGTTCTATGTCCATTATATGTAGAAGGCCCTGCCCATTTAGTTGATTTGGGTATGCTGATCCAAGAGAGCCAAAGACTTTATCTTTGTCATGTGGGGGGTGATATTCTGTGAATTTGGGTGGAGCATGTGAATGGACGCAAGAAGTTAGAGTGGGCTCCAAAGTAAGAAATTTATGAACTCCAAGTTCAAATTCAATGCTTCCCAATCCATGTCCAAGGTATGGGAGCTTGAGGTCCAAGTTCAAATTCAATGCTGGGTTGCAAGAACCAGGTCCAAGGTGTGAGTTTTATGAAGTCCAAGGTCAAATTCAATGCTGCTGAATCCACATCCCCAATTTTGATCCCCTGAAGTCCAAGTAAAAATCCCAGGTATGCAATTGAGGAGTCCAAAAGTAAATTCAATGTTGGGTTCAAAGAGATTTCTTTAGTCCAACCCAAAATTCAAAGTTGGCTTCATAATCCACATCCAAGGGCTGCAATAGAGAAGTCTAAATGTGCATTTGATGTTGGCTTCCAAGAACCAGCCTTATGTTGGATCCTTAGATTGAAATGTTGGGTATGACATACCTTATGTTAGGTACCCTAAACCTGCACCTTTGATACCTGACTGTAATCACACCGACCTCCAATCAAGAGCACCTGCACCAAATCGTGGCAGTGACATCCAACCGAGCAACAGAGGTGCAAACTCCACGAGCAAGCCAGCAATCAGGGTGAGCCAACAAGGTGAGCAATTGAGGAGCAAGCAAAGAACCTTAACCCTGAACTCTGCAACCGAGCATGGTGACCAGCTGCAGCATGGACCGCTTACGTTTGGTCCCCTGCTTGTTTTTAGGACCTGACAGGTGCTACCCTACCTGTCACTCGGAACTGGGCACCCCAGCCACCAGTTGCTCCCCACTTGGGGACTTTACGGGTAACTTTAGAAGGCATGGAGTTCAATTGTGTCTGGACAACATCAAATGTAAGGCCAATCAAGGATAAATAAAGACCGGGAATAAAAAGAAATAGACTAACAAAGAGAATCAATTCAGAAGAAGGCTAACATGACGCTTGGAGATGTTGTACGTGAAGCAATTCTATAATTATCAGTATCCTAAAAGGAAACTCTACACACAAAGTCTCTGACAACTGTCTATCTAAATTCCAGATTACACCACTCCCTAGTCCCACGATGACCCCTGCAAAAAAAAAAAGTAAACTTGAATTGGGTTGTAGATGACCAAAACCCCTCAGTTATTGGCTTCCAAATGTACAATGATTTACAAGAACAAAAATGCCTTGTAGGTATGAATAGCCATCTGTGGTGCGAGAGATGTGAGAAGCTTTTACTTCCCTAATCAAGTAACTTAGCTATTCCTCCACATGTACTCTTGTATATATAGATATGTATATTTATACACATTCTTCCAATCTGAACATTCCATGTCTAAATTGCATGAATTGAATGAAATATGCCGACACTGAAAGGCTCAAGAAGTTCAATTCTTACTACTACACTGCAGAATCAACTGTGCCGTCAACAATCTGTACTAACAACCTAGACAAAATTGTCAAAGATTCTGCCTTCATAGACACCAACGTTCAAAATGTCACTTGGCAGTCACACATAATTCCATGAGAGCAACTTCAATAAATGATACCAGAGAACAACATTCGGGCGCGAGCATAGAGCATAGACCCAAGAAGTGAAAAGAAGGCAACAGCACCATTCCTGCACCAGCCCACCCGTCCCTCACCTGACCCAGCCTGGAGCCCAGCCCGCGATTAGGGTACTTGACTTCAGGCTGCAACTATTATAAATCCTCAAATCATCTGGCCCACACCCTAGGACAGGGAGATGCTTTAAAATGATGACAAGAGACATTTGCCTAATACTTGACATACTAATTACTTGACATAGTGCTTTTCAAACAAACCATTGTACAGTGGTTCAAAGTCAACTATGCCAGAGTGAGTAAATGGTGAGACTACAAAACATCGCCCCTTCCTCGTTGCCGGCTTCTGCGCCGACGACTTGTGGATCCTATGCCGCCTTCCACATTGCCTGAAAGATTACCAGGCCCAATAACCCCACCACTATTTCCTGGCAATGGTTCCCCCCACAACGGGTTCCCCATAATGCTGCTTCCAGGTTGATGATATCGACCTCTCACTCGGGAAGGTAAACCTCTCCCTCCAGCCATTGAAGCTGCTGGGCCAAAGACTTGAAAAAGCAAGAACACTGTCCACCAATTTCCTTCATCTCCAGGGAAATCATTATCATCACCTTCATCATCATGATCTTCATCTTCTCCATCAATCACATAGTCTCCTAAAACAGTAGCGCCTGGCATGGCTGACTGGATAGTGCTAAGAACATCACCCAGATCACGCTGACGCTCAAGCTGCTGCCAGTCCTGTTCTCGGTTAGGGTCAATATCTGAAGGCCGGGCAGTAGGATGTGTGCCCCGGGCATGCTTTCGAAGCTCTTCATATGAGCCACTGAAGGCACATGACTCTTGGGCACAGGACCTTATCTTTCGATTGAGGTGGACACGAGCAGCATCCAGAACCCTCCACCCTTCCACCTTTCCTCTGCATAGGGGGCACAATAGTTCACCTGGTTCACCCTTTGCCCTGGGTGGAGCACCATTGCTAAGCTCCATGACAACCTGTCCGTCAATTCCATCTCTCTCAGAGCTGACATCAATGGCCATCCCTCTTATATGCTCAGCACCTCCTGCTCCTAGCCCCCTTCCAGCTCTCCAGAGTGTTCCTTCACCCAAAGTTTCTTCAACTCTGTCTGCTCTGTCAATACCTGCTACACCTCTCCCTCGTCCTACAGTAGTAGTTGGTACTCTGTTGAGATTACCGCCTGGACTCTCAACAAGGACATGCCCAGCAGTAGCTCCTAAAGCTGGACTATCACTGGCATCATGGGCCTTTCGGTACTGGTCGAGGCAATTCGAGTGCCGATAGCTGGTGTCACACATGTATGGGCGACAACCCTTGTCATGAGAACTGCAGATTAGCAGAACTGCATTGTGCGGGTGTTCCATACATATAGGACATGTGGCATCTTCCCATTCCTTTCTTATTGAAGATTCTTCCCTATCTTTAGACGAGCTTCCTTGCAACAAACCCTGCTCATGTCTGGAGTAAGGCTTGTGAAGTAAGCTGTGTGCTTTGGGCGACAGTAGAGAGCGGCTGCTAGGGTCCTTCGGCATCCTGCTCACCTACCCAAGCCTCTCCAATCTACATGGCAAAGGCAATTTCACACCAATCATGTTAGGCAGCCACCAATACCGAGATAGCAAAACACAGGAGCTAAAATGCACGGGCTGCATGCACACCAATAAGGAGGTAAGACTACAACCTTTCATGTTCAAGATACATGACAACACACTTCCAACCCCTAAAGTATACTCTGCAGTGCACTCTGCAGAAATACGAGTCATATGGAAGGTACACAAATGCCCATCATATATGAGTCATATTTCTGCAAAGTGACTAGCACCTAATCATGTTCCGGCTCACGTGAAACCTCACACTGGTGTACATGTGACACTAGGTAATAGGAAGTAACTCCCAACTGCAATTTATTTTCCCTATTCCAGTAAGTGATACAAATTTCAGGTTACTCGTTATTTTATGGCCCAAGATAGGATCAACTGAAGCTTCCGTGCTTTGGATTCGGTGCTGCAAGCTCCAGCAGCTGGATTATTTATATATGCACAGAAAGCGCAAATTATCTACAGCCCAGGAAACATATATCCTTACCCACTACGATTGCCTACAGTGTCTGCACATTTCAAGATATAATTCTCGTAAATGTTGGATCGGCATCTGCACGGTTCTTGAAGTGTTCAGGAAAGGTCTAACCAGATGAGGAGAGGCGATAGATACGGCGCCACAAGCGCACCCTGAAGGATCTAGTGACGAATTTGATAGGTATACACAAAGACGAACGAAAACGTGGTCGGACTACATGACCACATTACAATCATCTTTAATGTCCGACAAGTAAAACCTACCTACACAACAAACCCCAAGATATCAAACCCTACACGCGCTTTTAACCCAACAGAGGACCCTCGGACATGAATTCCGACATCAATCACCACATCTCACCATCGCGAAACCACTGCACCACATAATTGTGACACAATTCACCATCTCCATACCAATATACCATGCAGGCTCACAAACAGGCCAATCCAATTTGCACAGACAACCTTGAAAACCGTCTCTGCCACAAAAATGCAAACGGGATCGGAAGAGGAAGAAAGCGCACCGGAAGAGCGCTTCGCGATCTTCTCTCGCTCCGGACAACAGTACGGGCTGGCAGACACGAAGGCGATGAAAAGTGAGGAGGAGGGCGGGGGCCAGAAGAAGAGCCGACTGCAAGGTAAGCCAAGCCCCAGCACACACTCAACACACAACACAATCAAGAAGAAGAGGAATCTAACCTTGAACAAATTGCCTCTACCACGGAAACCCAAACAGGATCGGAAGAGGAAGAAATGGCACCGTAACAGCCCTAGCGCTTCACAATATTCTTTCGCTCTTAGCGCTTCACGATCTTCTCTACCTGTGGACAGCAGTGCGGAAGCGGCAGAAATGGGAAGGCGATGGATCGCACAGAGGAGGGCGAAGAGACGGAGAAGGAGATGAGGACCAGAAGAAGCGTCAAGCGCACGGCACAAAAGCCCCACAGATAATCACACAAACACACAGAGCAAAGAAAGAAAGCTAACAACAAAGAGACATTCGCTCATGGCGCCACTCCAGAGCCTCAACGGCGACCTCCGCCATCTCCCCCACCGCCTTCACCATCTCCACCCCATGGGCTCCCACCATCGCCCCGCTCTCCTCTGCAACCCTAACCCCAGTCCCAAACCCCAACGCACTCTCCCCTCTCGACGCTTCACTCCCCACCCCTACACACACATCCCCATGCCCCAATTTCCCTCACACAGGGCTCGCAAACCACTCTGCCGTTCACTACAACATGCGAATCACATCCACCAGACCCAAATCCCAACGCCCCTCGCGCACCTGGCGCTTCGACACTCGCCCCTCCCTACACAGCTTCCAATTATATGTACAACAGAGTATTCACAAGCCACGCTGACTGCAGCATGTGGATCACATCCACCGAGGCTCTTCCTGCGCCTGCCGTTCCAAGCTATGGAGTGCTCCCCGCGCGAGGAGCTGCGAAGGGATGGAATTGGCGTGGCGAGGGTTTGTGTTGGAGTACTTGGTTTGTGTGCTCGCTTACGCAATTGCGTCTCCGAAGCAGACGATAACGAAAGAAAAAGTCCCTCTTCACGTGGATGAATGAGATTGAGACGTCCCTCCAGAACGACTGTAGTCATCTGTGGATGGATGTACTCGTCATCATATGTCATCCATATTGTGGATGAAACTCTGTTCCTCCAAGAGTCGGAGAGCAGAGTATCGAAAGTATGATTCTCCGATCCTCGTCTCCAAACTTTGCTCGGAAGCTTTTCAGAACTTGTGTGGGATACGAATAGCTCAGTACATTCCTGCTGTGTCGGAATTTAACAGCTTTCCTATAGGATTTGTAGTGGAAATTTTCTTGTGGCTGCGTCACACTAAGGTAATGTGTTGTTGACGATTCCCGCAGTTTTGCGCATTGCTCCTGCCGACCAGTTTTCCCGTAAGCAAAGGTGGCGGCTCGACATCGTCTCAACTGTCTAACTTATCGGAAGGGCTTTAAGAAAGCCCGGGCTAATTCTTTATGTTTCCATTTTCCTTGTTTTGGATGTGGTTTGACATGGCCTAAGGGTTTTCAGCTGAGGGTTTTGGGACGCAATTTGCAGGAGGGTTCGGTTGAGACGATAGAGGCGATGGTTTCTGATGACGTGCATACGCTTGACAACAATGGCCAGTAAGTGACCTTTGGCTCATTGTGCTCTTCTTTTCCCTTTTATGACGAGCTTTTCAATTTTAGGTTCAGTTTCAATGTATTATTCATGATAGGCATTTGACTGTTTGTTATCAGGTTTGACAATGAGCCCATGCCGCCGAGGCCATTCCCTCAAGTGAATTTGGGAGGATTCCTGGCATCATGTAAGACGCTTGGAAGAGACATTCACCAAAGTGGAGGGACTGGCAAGTGGTGGAGTGAAGGTTTAGGGCTTATAGCGGATGGAGACGTGGCAGCACTCGTGCTGGCCCCGGTGCACCTGCAGTGAAAGGGGTGCTGGAATCTTAGCCTTCCGGAGCCGAGGTCCCTGTTTTAGCTTCAAGCAGAACGATCGCTTCTCATCCAGAAGATTGCCACTTTGGTGTGCACATCAAACTTAACTTCTCATCGTTGCTCCGCCAAAATCTATGCGGTGGTGTTTATTCTTCCCTGTTTCTTAGGATTTGCAAGCCAGCAAGGTGTAAGAGAAGCGATGCAACAAATAGGTTTTAGAGGCAATTTTGTTAACGATATTTTTCATTGGTGCATCACTGTTCTCTGCAGACTTTGAGTTTCCAAACAATGTGTTCATGTTGCGTCACCATACATTTTAGCTGACTTGTGATTGGGAAGTATTTTATTGCTTTACAGGCGAGCCCCTAATTGGCAGCAATGTCTTGGGCGAAATTGGAGGCGGCAGGCACATAGAACAAATTTCAAATTCTCTGGGTAGTCATGACCAGTGATGCTACGGACTTGGCTACAGAGCTTACTTCAGAGACAAGAAGTCGCAGGTACGGATGTAGTCAATGCAGTTTGGATGAAGTTAATGCTCTGAAATTTCGAGGATCCTTTTCCGAGTCAGAGGCAGTAGATGCAGTCGTTTTTGGGAGCTTGGCGGGAAGGTTTGAGCAAGTCATTGATCATTTCTAGCAAGTCGTGGATCATTTCTAGCATGATGTATTCCTGCAATGTCTGGGGTTTCTAAAATTTGTAGCACAAGTCAGCGCCTGCAAGCTCCTCCTACGTCTATAGCCATGGGCAATGGATACCAACCTAGGAGTTTAGGAATTTAAGAGGCACAATCGTTATGGTTGGTGGAACGGCTATGGCTTCTGGTACTGGACAAGCAAGTTGATTTCCTGGGGCCTGGTCAGTGGCACCACTTCAATAAATTGACAGTGTTGTTCCTCATGATGTGTCTATTCAGGGAAATAGATTGGTAGCTAACACATTATGGATTCTTTTTTTTCACAGTCATCAAGATTGACCTATGGTTCTTGTAATGCAGGCTTAGTTTCTAAATCACAGGAGTCGGAGTGCTTTGCCTACACATTGAAGGGCCATAGAAAGGAATAACGCACTATCCAGTAATTGAGTGCAGTGAATTGGCAGAGTGCTTGAGGAAGGCAAAAGACAATTCTAGGCAACTCCTAATCAGAACAGCGTATGTTTGCAACATGTCCTCTTTGGACTACATGAGAAAACAAAGTGATTATATATGTCAACGCAAGTTCCATCCTGCTGTGAAGCTGATCCTGCACCTGCGGAATCACTTTGGAAATTGGGAACCAGTTGTCTCAGACAAACTAATTGATCAAACTCAAGCACTTCATCTTCTGACTCCTTCGATCACAGTGATCCAGAAAAGGTTGGTCATGTTCATCTTAGTATTAATTTGCTTATCAGCTGATATGTCCCCCGCCTAATTGGTCTGAAGGGGGCTGTATCATGTGACTACTTTATGCTAATTGAAAATCAATAACGAAAATGACATGGCTTTCTTGAGGTCCTTGATTTTACATCATTTGCTTCAGTATAATGGAATGTACCCATGTAAACTGGTCTATTTCAAGAGAAGATAGGAATGCATCACATTGGCTTATGTGAGCTCCTGGCTAAGATATAATATAGTGCAGAACTTGATTTGATTCCAAATCATTTGCCTCAGTATAATGGAAATGTATCCAAGCAAACTTGGTTATTTCAACAGAATTTAACAGTGAATCATCCTGTAGCCATTTGGGCTTGGTTTGTTGAAATAAATGCAGCAATTCACTTACCTTGGTTGCACACAGGTCGTTCTACTGGAGGTGAAAAGTGAAGGAGAGTTTGCTCCCATGAAAATGCCTGTGGGCCCAGGAGATGCAGATTCTGCAGCCACAGCATGTGCATTGCTTCTCGCTCTCCACCAACAAGTTGGCTTCTTAACACCAGTGGAAATGTTACTAAAGAGTCGTCAAAGCATATCCAGGGGGTGTGCCATACATGCCCTCACTGATGATGGTGTTCCTGTGGCCCAGGAATGATACAGAATTACCATCCCTAGTTGAGGTGGATGGAATCCGCCACTAGTCAGGTGGATTGAGTCTCGCTTAACACATGGACTTCCATTGATGGATTCTTGCATCTCAGAACATCACGCCATCCAATGTGCAGATTAATGTTTGTTGTTAAAGAATTGAAAGTTGCTAATGCTTTATTGTCATCTTATTTGCAAGAAATTTCAAGTCTCATAACACCTTTTTAACTGTTTTCCATACTGAGCATGAATTGGCTCAGTACCCAAAACTCATCAAAATTATGAGAGACAGACATCCAACTGTGTGGGCTAAGCTCTTTAGAGTCCCCAGCCTGCAGAGTTTCTAGAAACAGGCTGTCACAAGCAGGGAAGACTTTTAGAACAAGGTAGCCACTTAAATGGTGGGTTCACAAACTCTGTCAGTAGCAACCTGGAGGTACTTTTTGGAGATGACTTATTGGAAGAAACACCAATTGCCGTGCTGACGGAAGGTTTCTTTCGGATCCAAGCCATCTGTTTTCCTACCCTTCCTGACATAAAAGTTGACAAACAAGTTGTTGACAAAACACTAACTTTTTGGGATGCTTTCGGTTCCTGAATAACAATTTTATGGTGTTGTACCTAAACCTTGATTGTGAAAATTCTGGTGAACTGCTTCAAGTATACTGTGTCAGGAAACTGTCCAGGCAACTAGCACAGGTGGTAGATAGGAAAGCTGGGGTTTGGCCATTTTTTTCTTACCTTAAATAGGGTTGTACGAGCAAAAGGAATGTGTTGGGACTGAAGACTTCCCAAACTGTGGCAAAAGGTGTGGGACTCAGTTTCTTTGTCTTATCTATCTCTCTTCCAGATAAAGCAGGAGCCCACCTACACATTACGTAAGTAGTGTCTCGATTTTGGCACAAGAGGTGGTGAGTCATGCTTGAGTTTCATGCGGGATTGCAAATATGGGATCGGTTGCTGCCACTTCTCGATGGATCTGTGGATGTAATCCAACAGCGTGGAGCAAGAATTATGTGCTTTTTCCTTTCCCGAAACCCTAATGAAATAGGTTGACCTTACACAGCTATACCAAATAGTCCTATCACCGTGGACCACAGTAATTTTCTAGAGCCCACACTAATTCTCATAATGAGAACTAATGTGGGCCACAGTAATTTTCACCCCACACAAAAAAAATTCTTAGAAAATTAGCGTGGGCCACATTCATTGTTTTTCTAGAAAATTAGCATGGGTCACATTAATTTTTTTTGGTACAAAATTAGCGTGAGCCACATTAATTGTTTTTCTAGAAAATTAGTGTGGGTGATTATTTTGTTTTGTGCTACTTTTGTCCTGAAACTAATAATCAACGTGTTGGGTAGAAGTCTTCATGAAGACTTGGGAGAAGACCCAGGGTCTTGGACCCATAATCATTCCACCTTGACTAGAAAAGTAGTGTGGCCCACGCTAATCATTTCCACACTAATTTCCCACCCACACGAATAGGACTATTTAGTGTACTAGTTAGTTGGTACACTTTTGCAAGCTTCCAAGGTCTTGCAAGCTTTTTGGTGGGGAAGATGACGTACCTAAGCATGTGGTGTTCAAGTGTCTTGGAGGATGGGATGACGCTAATTAGATGCAGTTTCATGGGCTTTGAATAAAATGCCAGAATCGAATAAAGAGGCAGTAGAAGGTAGAAATGTTGGCCATTACACCAAGAATGTACTACATTGGTTTTGGTAAACACTATGGGCCACACTATTGAGCTTATTTCCACACTTAAAAAGATTGGGGATAATAATGCGGGCGCACACTGTTTACCAACCCATAGCATTTAACATCAAAGGTTTGTGTCATAGGTTACAATGAATGTATGGGATTGATAATAGTGTGCATTTAAAAGACTTCCAACCCAAGGGAAGGTGCGTGGATTACATGATATGAATGTGAAACTAGGGTTGCACACTATATTCTTGTGTAGTGATGTATATTATGTGCCATGCTATAGGGTTGCCCATGGTAAGTCTCACTATACACGTGCCCACACTATTTACCATGATCAAAGTTCCAATTGAGACCGAGCTTGCTTGTCAATAACTTACAAGAGTAGGATTGCCCATGCCTTCAAACTCCAAACTTGAATAAACACAAAGCACGTAAGGTACAAGGAGTTGCTTGTATTTTGAATAACGTTTCACATGAAGTTTTCTCCTAAGGAAGCCCAGGAGCTTTCCTCTCCCAGGAAAGCCAAACTCTTGGCCTCATCATGTGGCCGAGGTTGAAGCCCTCTTGACATTTACACTCCTTTGAGATCCAACGTTAGTTTCATTGGAGTTTCATGTGATTGACTTCGCATATAAGCATCTCGATCCTATGATGGGTCTAATGTTTTGTTAAAGCTTGTACACGGTCACCAAAGCTTGAGAATGGAGGCAAGTTTTTTTACATGTGGTTGTTGCATGAACAATAAAAATAAACTAAATTTAGCATTGTGGCCAACGCTCCAAATTCAAACATGGCACTCAAGCCCAATAATAAGAGAGACACCAACCATTTGGTCAATGAACTTTCACCCCCTCTAGAATAGGTATATGAACTCCACATTTAGAGATTCAAACCCTCACATGTATGTACTTCAATGTACATTAGATAATTATATTTCTTATTGAACATGAGCAAAGTCCAGCATGTCATCCAATATATACAAATACCTTGTTTTTACTAGTTGTTCCTACATGAAAACATCAACTTTGCAATCATTGGATCTTCTCAAATTTGATCAAAATCGTGAGAATGTTTTTCACGTAGAAGTGTATTGAAAATAGTTGCAACGTGTGAGTGGCTTATCAGACAAATATGATAGAAAGTGGAATGAAAAGCCCTCAACATCAATAGTGGTCTAGTATGATGTCCTTAATTAATGAATGCACACATTGCGGGGGGGAAGGGGGGTTTAAGTGTTTTGCATTGTACCAGCTGCCCCACAACCACCATGTGTATAGGTCATTGCACCGTTGGTTCTTGCCACACATTAGACATCCATGTTACTCCATGGATATGCTCCAAGAGGGTCGTGATATGTTTCATAACGTACATGGGCATGATGTCATCACCCTCCTTACATATGACCACATTTGAGTGGTGGGTCTAAAATATGACACGGCTTCTAGTACATGATAAACACCAAAAACACACATATTACAATGAGATAGGACTATGTGCTCAAAGTACAAACACCATTCTAGATTCAATAATTAACACAACTGAAAAGGTGTTGTGTGATCGTTTCTAGAAAAAAAAATCTTTACTTTGACCTCTCATAACTCTTGCATCTCAAATCTGATTTTGAACTTAAATTGACAATCTTCGTGATTTGCAACCGCTAATGTGAGAAATATCAGGGAATATTTCTCATATTAACTGAATGTGAGAAATATTTCTCACCTAAATTGAATGTGAGAAATATCAGGGAATATTCCGTAAAATACTGTCAGTCCCACAGAACGCTGATATGGATCTGAATAATGTTATGGGTCTTCACACATGATAAAAAAATAGAATAAAATAATGGTTGTAAGTGTTCAAAGTGCCATGGTCTCCTAGTTTTGTGTTAGGCCTACCTCCAAGAGGTGGTTTCTGAAAATAGTCCAAGTGACCATGAAACACGATCCATTTGATGCCATGTAGGAATCCATGTAGACTTCGCATCCATCTTGCACTTACTTACTCTGTTGGTCCCTCAAGCATGGTGTGAAGCGAACTTGGACCGGCTCCACCTTTTCCACCAATGAGAGCACTTCAAGTGCAATGGTCACGGGCCCTCAATCTAGTGTGTGAAGTGGTCCTTAGGGCCATATTAGAGCCAAGGTAGACATCCACCTCTTTGAGTTGGGCCTCCCATGACTATTACCAAGGTAAAGGGGTCCAGTATAGATATGACCCGTGTAGGTTTGTGGTTCATTCATTTCAAGTGGATCCCTCTATCATATCAAAAAATAAATATACACGTCATAATAAATTTGCATGTGTTTTCACCTCAGGTGGTAGTAGTAGTAGTAGTAGTAGTAGTAGTAGTAGTAGTAGTAAGGGCCAGCTTATAGAGGTGGGCGTCTACAACTCCCTTGACAATTTTAGTGGTTGGATTGGATGAAGAGTTGTCTCATCTGGTCAATAATTGCAAATATGGAGATTGTTGTTTGAAGTTTCAAATTGGAATTGAGAGACAAAAATATAAGATTCCTTTTTCACTTTACAAGATTGCATAGGTCCTCCCAATATTGTTTACTAAGGAACCTAGGATGGTGCCTATATTTTGAACACATAGTCCAATCTTATTAAAGTTATCCGTAAAGTAGAGCATATGAAACCATGGGTTTAGTCCCAAGCCATGAGTTTGTGAGCGTTAACACACAAAGTCACCCAACTTCTCTTAATGCCAAAATTACCACACACAAAGAGTAGTGTCAACTTTCTAGCTTGTCCTACTAGAATGGGGTGGGCCAAGCTAACCTTGCATAGGCCGATACAGGATTTAGGACAGCGGGTCCCATGTACCTACCCTGATTTAGATCCTCAATTCTCTCCAAGTTATGGAGGTGAAAAATGAGGTCCTAAAAGTTTCACCCAACTTTCAAAATAGGCTCAAACACACAACAAGCTAACGAGCTCTTAATAAAATGTTTTCTCAAAGAAGGATCAAAACCCACTGTTTCATTCCTCTTTGAGGGACTTTACGGATAACTCTATTGCAACAGGTGTTTTTTAGTGGCCATTCTCAACTACGAACCTTCCCTTACACCACTCAAATACTAGTGTCGGATAAAGAAGAGTGACCACATAAGGCCCCCATACCTTACTTAGAACCGCTTTAAATGAGGAGTCAAGGCCGATTCGGGGTACTGACACGCATAAATCCTTGTACGTGATTGGTCTAATCCTAAATCAACCCCAAGGCCTTTACATGATGGAGTCAAGGCCATTCCCTCAAATTCATACTATGATGAGCTGAAATCATATCACAATGCACTACATACAAAATCTGACACGGGCCGAGGGAAGAAAACTGGGTCGGACCAAAATGAAAAGCCAAACTACCTCCTTGGAGCCATGTCAGAGCTTCCTCCCTTCTTGGCCCAAGTCAATATTTCGTGTACAATTGCCTTCATATTTTGAAGGCCTCGACTCCTCATGTAAGATAAAGCAGCTCAACCTACACCGTGTCATTGAAAGATGAAGACGAACAACAACAGGGCTCCCGGCTGCCAATCCACTTCCCATTGAGAAATGGAAAGCAATGGGAATTTTTGGATAACCCTATGATTGTCTGACGGTGTGTGTTGGGAGCACGAAGATATGGCCACCGACAAGCCCCTGCACTCATGCACTGCCTTCACGAGCAAATGGACAACACTAAAGGCCACTTCACACACAAGGCTGAAGGCCCCTGACCATGGCAATGTAAGAGCTCTCATTGGTCGAAAAGGCGGAGACCGTCCAAGTTCACTTCACACTAGGAGGTGAAGGCCTAAAGGCCCAAAGAAAAGTTCGTGGATGAAAAGTCTACATGGAGTCCTACATGGCAGGTTGTGGATAAGGGTGCATGGTCTACCGGAATTTGCGTCAGACCCACCTCCAAGAGGTGGGCATGACGCAAATTCCGGGAGACCATGACTTTTTTAATATATATTTTTTCCAACATGACAAATTTTAAGGCAGCTTCCATAATAGATTTCAGGAAAGATTCCAGGACAGACAAACACCGCCAAGTAATTCTCTTAAATTGATAAAGTTTGAGACATATTATATTAAACCAAATCCTCCCCTCTTTTTCCGCCAACAAAATATGCAATGGTCCCGCAACATGGTCCATTCTCACTTCACACTATGCTTGAGGGCCCGTGACTACATAAAACGGCTTTCCCAACACCCATGGTACGGCCTTTGGATGAGAGTCAAGGGTCCTCACCATTACACGGTCACGGCTCTTGGCTCATGTGTGAAGTGGCCCTAAGGGCCACTTTACACCTAGAGGCCGGGCCAATTCGTTGTGTAAGAGGCTTGAAATCCTCACTTGTGATTGGCCAAAAGGATGAAATCGGCCCCAACCCCTTTACACTTAGAGGCCGGGGCGATTTGATGGTATGAAATTTTTAATCAAAAAATGCATGGTCTGACATGGCCCAAGCTCGTTGAATTGGGTGCACCCAAAATGGAGGGCCAATGTTAGATTTCAATATAAAAACTTTTTTAATAAAATATGATTTTTTTAGGGAACCAGATCCGTTGGATTATGTGGAAATCTGAACGGCTCTTATGGTTCATCGTGACTTCATCCTCTCCTCTCTTATGGCTGAAATTTGCTAGATTTATTGAATCGGCCTGGCTTCCTGGCCCTAAGGCCTTTACATATGGGAAAATTGGCCCATGTTATAATCTTATTGTAATGTGTAGTTGAGGCCGATCTCCAACCCAAAATGGACTGAAATTTCATGCAATCGACCTCAGGGGGAATTGGCCTGGCCTCTAGGTGTAAAGCGGCCCTAAGGGCCACTTCACACACAAGACAGAGAGCCCGTGACCAATACACTTCAAGCACTCTCATTGGTGGAAAAGGCGGAGCCGGTCCAAGTTCGCTTCACACCACGCTTGAGGGACCAACGGAGTATGTGAATGCAAGATGGATGTAAAGTCTACATGGATTCCTACATGGCATCAAATGGATCATGTTTCAAGGTTACTTGGATTATTTTCAAAAACCACCTCTTGGAGGTAGGCCTAACACAAAACCAGGAGACCATGGCGCTCTGAACGTTCACAACCGTTGGTTTATTATATATTATCATGCATGAGGACCCGCATGAATAGACATTCACTGAAATAGCATTTGGTTGAGGGGCTGGTCACATATGACTTCACACTACACTTGAGGGTTCATGACCACACTACATTGGAGGTGTGTTGGGACGGCCTTTGGACACTTTCTTTTGGGCTCTCACAATTTTGTGGTCACGGCTCTTGGCTCGTGTGTGAAGTGGCCCTAAGGTAAGCGGGTCTTAAATGGATACTTTTCCTTCCGCACTCATTTCTCATCGGGTCGCATATGAAACATGTAACGGGTGCGAGATGATTAGCAAATCCAAATTGTGACCATACCCGCTTTCCTCATAATTTTTGGAGCTCGTTTGAATTTCCTATTCATTGTGACAGTGAATTTTTTCTTAGTCCTTAAATGATCATATAGGTCCCTCCAAATATATTGACCATTGTGTCTACTATATTATAACTTATAGGTAGATATCATCACGAGGATATATTAACTATATTTTAATAGAGGCATATAAGGGACTTGAATTAGTAACACCCTCACTAATTGGTATATTTAGTGTAGTAAACAACAAAGCACTCTTTAGTAGATATACACTTTATCTTGGGCTTGGACTCCGAAGCTGTAAGTTAATACTTAGACGATTTAAAGGCCCCTTCTCATGAAATCTTAAGAAAAGCTCAAAGTTTAACTTGCCCCCCGGTGAAACTAATTGTCATATTACATAAATCCTCTCACGTAATTGGTTCTTAATTTGTTTTTCCCTTCTAAATCTTATATTTATGTTGCTCAAGTGTGATGTGTTATTTTTTTGGGTATATTTGTGTATGTTTTTAGTGGATTAAGTCATCTAAATATTTCACAATGGATATGTTCTTATGTTTGAACCACCCACCCCTCAAATATAGTAGTTGTTCCATAAAATAAAATAATATTGACCATGAAAGATCCCTTTATTTTATTGTGGCCCTTCCAACTTCATAGACCATTTTGGCCATTAGATTGGTTTATGAACCATTTCTTAAGTGGGCCTAATTTTGTTACTTATCTTAATTAAGCAATGAGCACCTATATTTGAATGGTATGTGGTTAGGTGTGGGTCTAAAAAACATATTGCACCGAAAGGACTTCAGTTTAAAGAGATTGGATTGCTTGATGATAGGTACATCAACTCAACATATAGAATTCATATTGCATGTTCAATACTTAATACGAGTTAGGCTCATTTAGAAGACATTCTTTTTGCTCCAATCCATTAACCTAAAGCATTTGTGAAATTAGAAGTGCCCACACTAAGCTAAGCATGCCTTAAACACGTACTTTATGGTATGTCAAACAATGTCTTTTTGATGTCCATTCTTAGATCCACACCTAACCACACATCACTTAAATACATGTGTTTGTCTAAGAGAAGTAACCGAATTGGATCCAGTTGACTTACATATCGCACTTGAGGAACATAAATGTAAGATTTAGAGATGAAAAACATATTAAGAATCAATTACATGAGAGGGTTTATGTAATATCACAATTAGTTCCTCCGAGGGGCAGGTTAAACTTTGAGCTTTTCTTACGATTTCGTGAGAAGGGGCCTTTAAATCGTCTAAGTATTAACTTACAGCCATGGGGAGGTCACTCCATTGTCAAGTTGAAAACCACGTGCAAACAAAGTTTGCTACCCCTATATTATATGCCATAGATAATTTTAAAAATTATGATATGTTTTCTACATATAGATAACCATTGATAATATCTTTTGTATATATTGTTTGAAATTTTTAGTCATCTTTATTTTTGTAGTAATTATTTTAGTTCAATTATGCATCATTCTAGTTAGAAACGGTATGTTTTTTTTTTTTTTAAAAGATCATCAAATTTGGTTATCATTTTTGCTATGTAATAGATACCGTGTATATCTACTCATGGAAAAAAATGATAAAATTTTGACCCAACTTAGAAAAAGTAAATTTTTTTGTATGCACGTGGTTTTCAACTTGACAATGGAGTGACCTCCCCATGCTTACATCTTTGGAGCCCAAGCCCAAGATAAAATAGATAATCTACTAGTAGGTGCTTTGTTGTTTACTACACTAAATATACCACTCATGGAGGGTGTTACTAATTCAAGTCACACGCACAATCTAGCCAAATCTCAAAGTTACCAAGAGTTGAAATTGCTACTGAGTGACACTAAATTCATTAGTGCGGTAAACTCTATGTTCGTTTATCATAGATTTCAAGAAAAATAGTGTGTGCCACATCCTTGTCAGTGAATAGTGCCAAGTGCTAGTACTTCCATGCTACGTGCCGATACTTTCATGCCAAGTGTTGGTACTTTTAAGTAAAGAGTGCCAAGTGTTGAGATGAACAATGCTTCCTAGATCTTTTGGTGGCACTAATTCATAGTGTAAAGGAATTTAGCATCACCTTCGCTAATTTCCCAGTCTCGCTAATTCCCCACGCTCACTAATTGGTTATATTTAGTGTGGTAAGTAGTCTATAAGCTAACTTACCTCGGCAATGTTAGTGAGATGCGGCACCCATAGTGTTTTCAAATTCCTATATTCAAGTGTACATGTTATGATGTTGCCGTGGTGGTAGCGGGCCCACTGCCAACCGCCATGTAGGATTGTTGAGGCCACTAGATGGGCCTTGGTGGATTGACAACACACAACCACCATGCATGTGACCACACAAGGCCCATTCACAATGCCTTAGGGCCACTTCACACACAAGGCTGAAGGCCCCTGACCATGGCAATGTAAGAGCTCTCATTGGTCGAAAAGGCAGAGACCGTCCAAGTTCACTTCACACTAGGAGGTGAAGGCCTAAAGGCGCACAGAAAAGTTTGTGGATGAAAAGTCTACATGGAGTCCTACATGGCAGGTTGTGGATAAGGGTGCATGGTCTACCGGAATTTGCGTCAGGCCCACCTCCAAGAGGTGGGCCTGACGAAAATTCCGGGAGACCATGACTTTTTAAATATTTTTTCTAGCAAGACAAATTTCAAGGCAAATTTTAGGGCAGATTTCAAGAAAGATTCCAAGACAGATTCCAAGACAGATTCCAAGACATACAAATACCACCAAGTAATTCTCTTAAATTGATCAAGTTTGAAACATATTATATTAAACCAAATCCTCCTCTCTTTTTCCGCCAACAAAATATGCAATGGTCCCGCAACATGGTCCATTCTCACTTCACACTATGCTTGAGGGCCCGTGACTACATAAAACGGCTTTCCCAACACCCATGGTATGGCCTTTGGATGAGAGTCAAGGGTCCTCACCATTACAAGGTCACAGCTCTTGGCTCATGTGTGAAGTGGCCCATAGTTACGTGGGTGTGCGACTCTTGAATTACTTCACAAGAAATTATTAATAATCAACAACCCTTGCCAATAAGTGGGTGGTTTTAAATCATCTAATGTTGACTTTGGGAAGAATGTGGCATTCTTGGAGAGAAAACGGGCAAGTATCTTTTTCCTACCATCCATCACTTTTGTCCTATGTGCATGTGGAGTCAAATTTGGAATGTCCCAAAGGCTCATCACAATTTAAAGCAACTTTGCGACCTCAAACTTCGTGCATGATTGAATGTCATTAAGTACCCTTCCAATCACTAATAGAAATCATGGTCTTAGACCACACTTCATATTTCACAAGGGTGGTCATTGGCACACGATCTACAATTGTCATAGATTGCACTTGGCTCTTGTGAGTGGATCATGTGTTGTTGATCGCCCCTCTCAAATGGAAAGTGTATTTCAAGATCACATTTGTTGTGTTGCAATCTATGTTTCTTTTGTCATAATCATTAGTATGAAATTGTCAACTTCGGTATTCTGGTAGGGCTCGTGAACATTCCTTATTATGTCAAACTATCAATGTTGTCTTATATTTTCATCGACCCATATTTTTTCATTTTTAGAAATGAAGTTTAGATGGCTAAAACTGGAGAGTTATGCAGCGGGCAAGCAAAGCATTCGAGGAGTTACCATCAAGGCATCATATGGCAACCTTCAACCATTATACATAGTTGTTCCACCATCCTCGGTCTAGTTTTGGTAAATCCCAATGTTGGGATTTTGGGATCGGGTGAAACCTTACTACATCCATCTACTTGTGCGGTAAGATTTTGAGGACATTCCAAAAAAAGGTATGAGTGCATGGTGGCATCAAGTGGATGTCGGTGAGCTTCACTTGGCCCCCGTTTGTTGAGACTACATTATTTTCATGGCATCCTAAACTTTTTGGGTGTAATTAGATGTTTTTCACTCAATTAATTTAGGTGTGCTTCATCGAACTACATTTTGTGCTCCAATTAGTGTGGATAGTATTTGGAATCATGCAATGTTGTAAGGTTTTACCAAGGATGGAAGTTTTGTGTGTGCACAACATGAATAGATAACATGTATTACATATAACATACCTAACCTTGATGCAGAAGGTCAGTTTATGTGTAAGAAATTATAGGATGTCATGTGTAGTATTGTATACACTTGTAGAATTGAAATTGACTCTACCAAACCTGTCTTGGTTAACTGTGACGATGATGATTTACTCGAGCTTTGTGATGTCTACGTAGACTCATCGTTGGAAGATAAAAATGCAAAAAACCATTTTATAGCCCAATTAACTATGCATGTATCCAATAATAGTTTACAATAAATAGTCTAATGGAGTCCATGATTTAGAATAATCAGCCCTTAATGTATGTGTTTTATTAATTTCTTCATTTCTTCATTTTTTAATTTTTTAATTTTAACCTAGAGTCCCTTCATCCATAATAGATAAGTTTACATAGACGCCATGAAGCCCGAGTCGTGCTGATCACTTCTTTTAGGAATAAAATTACCGGAAATTTTTCAATCCTCTTGATTTCTATCTTCCTACATGGGGAAAATTTGCATTGCCTTATACTTCTTGAGATCTAGTGCAAAATCTCTTGAGTGATTGGTTATGGGCGCCTTTACTCTAGTAGAGTGTTGGAAATTGGGAGGCGTTTATAGGTGTTGATTTTGGGGGGGGTGTTGGTTTTTAGCACCTCTACCTTAATAGGTCATATTTAGTGTAGCTCCAAGTGTCATTTGACACCCTCTCGAGTTGCCACCTAGTCGTTGCAAGACACATAGAGTGGGTTGATGATGACAAGTGGGGACCACACTATGTGAGATGTTGAGTTCACTCATGGCCGTTTTACACACATACCTAGAGTTATGACCATGAAATCTAAGGGCCCTTGAGAATCAATGAAAAGTCACATTGTGGGAAATAGAAATCCAATTTTGCAATTGATGGGTCCTCAAGTATAGTGTAAAGTGAAGTGGATTATCTGAGAGAGGGCAACATATGTTCGGGGTTGGGTTCTACTATGGCAAAATAATATGTCTAGGAGCAATGGCAATTTAATTGATAGCCACAACCCCTAGTTTTGCGTTAGAGCCACCTCCATTTGATGGCCTAATGCAATATCCAATAGACCATGAAATATTAACCACTTGCTCCCATGTAGGACGCCATGTAGAGTTTCCATCTATTTGAATTTCTTTGGTCCCTCATGCATTCAAAATATAGTGTAGAGTGAACTTGGACTGTCTTTGACTTCTCAATCAACCACGTGATTTGTATATCACATGTCAAAGGCTCTCAAGCTCCAATGTAAAGTGGCCCTTAGGAACATACCTCTCATTCATCTAACCATAAAACTTGACCCCCTCTAGGTTTGTGACCGATTCATCTCATATGGCTTCATCTACACCAATTTGGAGTCTCAAAACTAATTCCAATGTAAACCAAACTAAAGTTATCCACAATCAAGATGCATCGGGGTATTTCTCCAAAATGTCCATGTTGTTAAAGTAGACGAGGCTAATTCGGTTAGTTTCTTTAATTGGACACATGTTTTTGGCTCCTATTCGGCAATGTGGTCACTCTAATTTGGTCATCCTAATAAAGTATTAGCACAATGGAAGGTGAAGGGTCGGAAGTTACAGAAGGAGCGTGTAACACTTGCTCTTGTTGTTAATTCAACTGGGATTGATAAGTTGAAGTTGCTTGTGATTTATACGTCCAAGCAACCATGATGTTTTGGAAGGTGGTAGTCTCATGAGTATATTCGGTGACACTCAAATAAAACAGTTTGGATGAAGGGGGATATATTTGAAGCTTGGATTTTGCAGCTCAACAATCAATTCAAAGCCCAAAATTGACAGGATTATGATTTTGGATAATGCATCTTCATATGTTGTTAGCTCTGCCAAAGTTGGTAAGATTCGTGGTTTTTCAACCTTGGAATTGAGCAACATGACTTTGGTATTCCTTCCTCCCAATGTTACAAGCATAGTTTAACCTTTGGATCAAGGTATAATAGCATCTTTCAAAATTCAGTACAGGAAGAAACTTTTGCAGTGGGTTTTATCACAGTGTGATGATGCTACATTGAAGGACTTAAGGAAGGTGGTGCCCAACATCAGACATGCTATCATGTGGAGCTATGAAGTATGGAGTGAGTTGGATGCACATATAGTCAGGAATTGTTGGAGGATGGCGCGTATATTACCTGCAACATGGAATGTTGATTTTTCCCTCGTTGATGAAAGGGAGAAGAATAGAATGCAAGAAGAATAAGATGAGCTTGGTGCTCTAATTTCAAAGTTGTGATTGGGTGATGATGAGATGTCAATCGAGACTTACGTTCAGATGGAAGGGAAAAAGATTACTGAGCTAGAATTGAGTATTGATGAGTTGGTGGATGTTGCTTTGGGAATCAATTATGCACAAGGCTTTGATCTTAATGTTGATCTACATTCAGTAGATGTGGATGATGTTGCTCCACCTACAATAAAACTTAGTGATGTTAAATGTCATGCATCATTGTTGTCTAATTTCTTATTAGACAACTCTTTACATTTTGGTGTTAATGAAATTATTAGTTTTCAAAAGCTAGTAGGGAATTTAGATAAGATGACAATTGCTAACATGGGTAGGCAACACCAAAGATCTTTGAACTCCTATCTCAAGAGTTCTTGAGAATATTTGAATTTGTTTGGAGTTAGAAGTTATTATTTCATACAATCTATATTGCTTAAACATGTTGTATATATTTCTAAGCTCATATTACTTATGTTTTTGTATTCCCTCAATAATATGACAACTTTATGCCATCTGTCATATTAACGAGAAGACGACACCTCGATAATACGATTTTTGTTTGTGTGTGTCCCAAACATGTCATACTAAAGAGGGAGAACAGTAATGCTCAAATCCATCGGCTGGATGATTCCACAGAGCTGGAGGTGTCCACATTAGCCTCATCTACTTACTAACTCCCTTTAACGTCTTTCAACGAATTCTCTTGTTGATTGCCATCCACGTGACAGCAGCCATATTCTGGGACAGAGAAGGGAATGAAACGAGTCCTCGGCTCCGCCGTCCTCCAGGTTTTCTTAGGGTTTGAGTCTCTATATTTGGCAATATGCTCATTACGAAGCTGCACCACAGCCACAATTATTAAGTAAGTTAGATAGAAAGCTGTGAATGATGATGCTTGGAAACAAGTTACCCTATAACTGAACTATAAATGGCACAGGATCCTTCACAAGAAGCCTCCCTCTTTTAGAGTAGGTAACCTGGCAATTTATGAAGGGAGTAAGATAATCCAGGGTGCCTTTCATATTACACTACCCCACAGATTTCCTGTGGTTGAGTGTTTTTTTGGTAAATTTGGATTTATGGGTTTTTGAAGTTTTCATAGAATAAGCCTCATTGCCTAATACAGTATGGAGGGAAAGTTAAAATATTTAAAATTGCATGCATCAAATAATGATATGGCATCTTAGTACATGTGTAACAGCACATACATGCCATCCCCCCCACTTGGCCCAGGCTCACACCCTTTCCCATGCACATGTTTAACATGTTTAAAGTTTTTTGACATCTTCTAATGACAAGTTGTAGTGTTGAAAAATATACAAAAGTATTTAAGGTCACGGGCCTCCAATTGAGGTGTTTAAGTTAGGGTTGAGCCACAACACCTAGTTAAGAGAATTAGGTAACTTACGAGTTAGTGAAGATCAAGCAACGATGTGAAGGAGGAGTCATTTAAAGATCTAAGCCTTGCGTTTCACTCACCACCTTATCGCCACTTTGATCCTCTGTGGATATATCGAATTGATTTCCATATCTTCCCCATTTTTCCCACTTTACTAAGGTTTGCGGAGAACTTGCTGCCTGGAAAAGCTAGTCCTAGCTTTTCTAGGCAGCTTATAGTCTGGTGGTAGCAATGGTGATGAGTTGCCTCGCAGTTAGATCCCTTGTCATCTTCAACCTCCATATCTTCATCGTTTGACAGATTAACGTTGGCTCCCTTGTTCAAATTGAGTTGTGAGTGTGGTGAATTTTGAAAGGGACTTGAAGTGGCAACAATCGATGCGGTGGTCCACCTAAGGACAATGGGCATGTGCACACGCACAACAACAGTTGGAGCAATAGCCTCCCACTCAAAACCCATTTGACATTGTCATTTGTAGCCATCACATTCTCCAACCATTTGAGCTCTTACTCACGGCATAGAAGTAACCATCGCTACAATATGTTGCATGTGATAAAATAGTCCTCCAATATGAAGAGGTTGAAGGTATATTGTTGGGCAATGTGCTCAACCTTCTTGAGCGTTGCTTGCTCAAACTCGGTAGGCATCCTCGCATTTGCCCTCAAGGTTGTTTCCTTGATTTTGATGTCCTTGTGATCTAGGTTAGTCAACTTCCCTCCATGTGGCCTATCGAGGTCGATATTCACTTAAATGCTCTCGACTTGGTGGTGCCCACCATATGAATTGGGCCTCCCTCTTTGTCAATGGGCAGATTGCCAACATCCACACCTCCCACCTTGCGCTTCGGCTCCATGGGCCTAAAGATTGTTGCGACATGCAGGTGATCTCGGAGGAGCACCCGACAATGTCTATGTGCGAAGGGTTCCACAACCTTGTGCTCAAAGAGTTGTATGACATCAACGATGATGCCGTCGTCCATTCGCCCGCTCTTGTCCAAGGCCTCGATCTGCTTATAGCAACCCACAAACTTGGCGATGTTTGCTTTCAAATCTTTGCACTTGGTTTCGAGCCTCATGCAAAGTTGTTTGTTGCATAATGTGCAACCACAACTACCCAAAAAGTAGCATTTTTTTTCCTAATCCCTTGCCGTGCATTGGTTGAAATGAACACAAACCTCATGCATCATTGGTCTCCCTCCTCAGGCAAAAAATTCTTTCCGTTACGCTTCGGCCCACCCACGGTGACGTTAGCCTCACGGGACCCTAACATACTTAAATTTGGCAAATTTGATTGGTATGGTTTAGGGTTTACGTCATTTTTATTCGGACTATGGTGTTTACTCTATAATTATGATGATTTTAAAAAAGGAAACGGAAATAAAGTCATATAGACAAATGTTGGATAGGCTGACTTTTGCCGCTTTTATTTTGAAAATTCAAATAATTATGTTAAACTCTTTCATATGACATCTTGACGCCCACAATGGGCATTTAAGGGTGAAAGTTTAACATCATTTACGTTGTATTTGATTTTGTTTTTTGGTTGCAATGATCGCATGCCAGTGTGCTCCCCACATGTAATAACAAATTGAGCCATGCACTTGTGAGTGCTTGTGAAGTAGATGGGCGTAATTCGGATACCTTCCATGAATCGGACACCTATACTTGAGTGATATGTGGCTAGGTGTGGCTCAAAAAACAAATCCCAAAAAGACACGTGTTCAAAAGAGACTGGACTACATGTTCAAAATATGTTTCACCATTACAGACTTGATATTCAACATAATTGGGAGGACCTATATGACCACTTGATGAGCATGAGAAGCTTCACTTTGACGATGAACAAGATAGATAGATAGATAGATAAGCTTCAAAGATCATGAGGAAGGTTGGAAAAGTAACCATTTAAGACCCATTCGCCTTGGTAACTATATCACCCATATGAGTGCAAAGGAACCCATGTTCTATCAAAATGGTCAAGAAAATCAACAGCCAGGGCTAGATGCCCACCTCTTTGGGTTGCCCACCCCCCCCCCCCCCACCACTATTATTGAGGTAAAAAAAATATAGTAAAAATATGACCCCCGTAGGTTTTGGGTCAACTCATATTAAGTGGGTCACCATAAGCTAGTTCGGGACATATGATGTTGATTGCTCTCCTAATGATAAGGATCATCTACCAACAAAACTTTGAACCCTTATAACTTTTACATACGATACTCAAAGAAGGCACACATTAGTGCATTGGGATCCCCTTTTGATTGTTAACGAGAATCAAATAGACACTTATTTTCATTATCAATCTAGTAGTAACAGCTATACTCAAAACTTAAAGTGACTGTTTTTGTCTACCTTCGTGTCGAGACTAAGCTTACAGTGGCCCAATTGAGTCCCATCATGTATTGAGAGCCGGTCCAAGTTTGCTTCACACTACATACACTTGAGGGACCAACAGAGTAAGTATATGCAAAATGGATGTAAAATCTACACATATACTTACATGGCATCAAATGGATCATGTTTATGGTCATTTTGACTAATTTTCAATAACACGAAACCAGGAGACCATGGCAGTTCGAAATCTCACAGCCATGGATTTCTAATATTTTATCATGTGTGAGGACTTGTATGAATGAAAATTCAGGGAAATAGCATTTGGTCGAGGTCCCGTGACCAACCTACATGATTTTGGAAGTGTCTTGGGACAGCCTCACGGGGGGTTCACTCCATGTCAAGTTGAACACCACGTGCGGCCAAAGTTTGCTACCCCTATATTACATGGAATGAATAAATTTAAAAATTACGATATTTTTTCTACATATACATAACCATTGATAATATCTTTTGTATATTTTTTTGAAATTTTTAGTCATCTTCATTTTTTTTAGTAATTATTTTAGTTCAATTCTGCGTCATTCTAGTTAGAAACGGTATGTTTTATTAAAAAAACATATCATCAAATTTGGATATCATTTTTTACTATGTAATAGATACCGTGTATATCTACCCATGAAAAAAAATTGATAAAATTTTGACCCATTTTGGTGATGCAACTTACCAAAAGTAGATTTTTTTTGGCCGCACGTGGTGTTCAACTTGACAATGGAGTGACCCCCCGTGGACAGCCTTTGGACACTTTCTTTTGGGCTCTCACAATTTCGTGGTCACGGCTCTTGGCTCGTGTGTGAAGTGGCCCTAAGCATCATCTAGTCTAGCCGCATAGACTCATTATTTTCTGAATAAGTAGGCCATGTGGGACCTACAGATTCTTATGTGGAATAGACGTTTCAACTTTGGATACTCAAACCCATTGCCCTCTTTGGTATATGGTAGTGCTCAGTTATGGCTTTGCAACACGTATAAAATCATTGATCAAAATGGCTAATGTCAATTATTGCCACCACTGAGTAGCAACGTTGCAATGATTGACGCCACCCAAAACACTCAAGATGTGTAATAGCTTATGATACATGTGTGGGAAGAAGACATTTTAGAAGTCATTTCATGTGTAAGGCCGAACCCTAATTGGGTGGGCTTTTTGCTTGGCCTTGGGAACAACACATGGTGTATGTGTCGGGGTCTTATGTGGGTGTTGGTCTCCCTTTTTTGGAAAGAATCGAAGAGAATTCATATAAAAAACAACTTAACCTAGTCAGGCACTCAAATTTGGGAGCCATTAGGGTTGGTGATTAAACCGGGGGGGGGGCACGGCTTCCAATAGAGTACCGTTACACCAAATATTAATAAACTCAATCTCAAGAGTTGCATGGCTTTCTACACTTCTAAAGTCCGTGAATCTTTTTTCATTTTTTCTTTTCTTTTTTTTGAGAGAGAAGGCCGATAGGCCAGCGCCAAAGCACATGAGGCAGTGCACCACCTAGCAAGTACTCGTCAAGTGAAGAGGAGATTTCACAGCCAGGAATTGAACCGCCAACCTCTTCCTTGAGATTTGGGTATCTCTCCACTATCATCCAGTAGTTTAGGGTCATCTCGGACCAAAAGTCCGCGAATCTCATAGTGTGCGCCTTGTATGGGCCAAGCCCGCATAGACGGTGTCACTCCAAGCCCTAAAACTAATATTCTTCTTCTTTAGACATAATCCAACACCAATAATGAATTAGGAACCACAAAGGAACACCCTATTGGAGGGGAGGCGGAACTCCTCGAGCACCACACGTCATGTGAAAAACACAAGAGACAAAAGTTCAAAACTAGTGTTGGATTGGTAACATCTTTGAGAGAGAGAGAGAGAGAGAGAGAGAGAGAGAGAGAGAGAGAGAGAGAGAGAGAGAGAGAGAGTTCACCTTCATCATATTAGTGAGCTTGTATGTGAACCCGGAACAAGTTTAATGAGCATGGCTATTTGAGTATCTACAACGAAGATTTCTTATTTATATTAATAGGGCATGAGTCTATTTTAAAATTGGATACCATTTGGATCATTCAAATTTAGATTTTATCACCTTGCATTATGTGAAGAAAACATGGGGTTTGTCTAGGTGGTAATGTCATGCTAGGCATTTGACAAATGGCTTTCCTGCCTTGAAGTGGGAATATGTCTAGTAGAGCTCAAAATGGTGTTGTTCACAAAGAAACCCCTCCCAACATCTCCTTTGAATTTTGCTTTGTCTCCATAAGGTAGGAGCACCTTAAATTGAGAAGTTAGGGTATTTGGCATACATGTGGCAGATGTATCAACCAAAAACAAATATTGCCAAGTAGAAAGGAAAAGAAACATGTTCATTTGCAAAAATAAATAAATAAATAAAAAATACCCCCTCCCCACCCTCCCAATATTGAAATAAGCACAAAATTTTGAAGTGAAAGTTGTATTGGCACCCAAAATTGTTAGGGGGCCTTGATGTTCATATGGTGAACATTCTCAAATCAGCATATGCTATTGCGCAAATTTCAAGGGTGTTGGTTATGGACGTTGCCTTGGTTTAAGGTGCTCCTACCTTAGTCTAGCATTCCACTTTGTATGATTTCTTAGGTCTTTCCAATGATACCAAGCTTGCTTCTTGATTCTTCCTTTGGATGCAACGGCCATTCTAAGATTAGTTACTACTCATCAAATTTTATTAAAATAGAAAATAACATTCCTCTCTTGCTTAAGATACAAAGGAAATTTCCCACTAATAACCACATGTCTAACTCTTTTACTTATTGCATCGAGGCCCATGTCACATTTGGTTACTTGCATGTTCCATATTTACTATACATGTTTGCTACATCCATGTTAAACAATAATGACAATAACTTGCTTACATAGATGGTTCTTCATTCTTCTTTGTATGAGATGTTAGTATTATCAAGGCTTGTAGTCTCCTCTCATGGCTTACCCAAAAGGAACCACCTACAACATAACACTTGGTCTACAACCTAGCTCCATAAACCGGGTTTACACACGAGTCTAAGAGTCTATGTCCAAGGGTGAAGCGCCTCTCATTTAATTTTAGAATAAAGAGGATTTCATAAATCAATGAAGTTCATGAAAACTTAAGCCAATGTAGATATTTGTAGCAATGAAGCTGGTAAAAAAATGTGCATAGCTTAAAAACATCGAGTATGTTTGGGACAATCCATGAAAGTTTTTTGGGTGACCCTCCAAATAACAACATTATAGGGCAATGTGTAAAACATTATTTGGACAACCCAATATTTTGGAGGTATACCTAATTTGAGACAGAGAGAAGGTCCGCTCACATAATAAGCATAGTCAAGAATTAGCTTCACTCTCAAGCACATTGACAATATGGTTTGCATCATATCACAACTAGGATTGTGAGGCCTAGAACACACTTCCCATTTGACACGGGTGGTCATTAAGACACAACCTTATGTACAAGTGTTGAGTCCAATCTATGACAATCATGTACTAGACTTGACACTTGTACATGAAGTTGTCTCTTAATGACCGCCCATGTCAAATGGAAATTGTGTTCTAGGCCCACGTTTCCTAGTGTTGTGTATCTCTCTTCTCTCTTAATATTATCGTCGCCCTCTCGGTAATCAATAAACATATGAATTTAGTTCACTGCTCAAATACTATCATTAACATTAGTCAGCACATACCTTCAATTGGGTGTGCCACAAAATCTTGGGAGTACAATCACAACATCTTGCAAAAAATTCAAGCCCGCGCTACAATGTCTGCATGATGATGTAAGAAGACCCTTAATATACTGAATAATGTTATGATGTGTGCAAGAAGAATGGCTTCGAATACCTAACTTAACTACAAAGCTTGTGATCTAGGTACGGAAGTTTCACAAGACTAATCTAACACTTTGAGGTGTTTGTAGAGTCAAATGACATCTTTAATGTCAATTCCCACTCGCTTGGAACATGCGGATCCATGGCCCATCCACGTGCAAACAAACGAAGGTGGGCTCTTTGCTTTTGGTCGTCTCGGCATTCGGGGGATATTGGTAGTTGAACTCAAGGTATGAAGATGGTGGTCGGTTGGAACATCCGGACCCTTTCCACGGCAATCATTGACATTTGTGAGTATATGTGGAGCTCTAGGGCTTTCAAAAGCTTGTCTCCAATTCGACCACATTGGGAGCACCATAAGGCTTGTAGGTCAAGAAAGAAACCCTTGAGAGTTAACCCTTTATTGGCCGCGGGGACCGCTCATGTACTACACTAAATATTGTATTTAGTGTCACCAATTATATTGGCTTGCTCTATACTAAATTGTAAACCGCCCGTGTAGTGACACCAACGCTAAATGTAAACCTAAAATTTAGTTGAAGTAGCTCTCAACACAAGTCCCGAGCCTCACCTCCAAAAAGTGATGTCATGTAGGCACCCATGTCATACTTGGGGCTTAGGAGTTGAGAGCCCGTGTGAAGTGGTCAGTCCCAACTTCCATGTTCTCAACGGCTGAGATTGCATGGATTGACCTGAAGTGAATTGGGACTTAGGACTTGGGACCCCGAGTGAACCGGCCCTAAGAATATTATCATTCCAAAGTTGAGTGGCAAGAAGCCTTATTCGAGCATGCCCACAACCTCGAATTGGACCGTTCGCTAGTAGAAAACCATGCCAAAAAGAACCACAACCAAAATCGGTTGCGGTTCTTTTGACCATCATGATATGCGGTCGCTAAACAATTGCAGATTTAATTGTTTGGTCTAGCGATTGAAATTTTAGGGATTAGGGGGGGGTGTAATATACCGTTGGAAAGGTCTTGAAAATACCTTTTCAACGATGTATTGCACGCCCAAAAGTTTCAAAATTGCAATTGCAAATGAAAAAATGCAGTCGTTTAACGACTGCAAATTAAGCTGGTCAAAAAAACCGCAACTGATTTCGGTGGTAGCTTTTTAGGGCATAGTTTTCTACTAGTGTTTCCATGACCATATAACGAGCCACATTGGGCGTCTTAGATCTAACACACCCATTACTAACCCTCGAGGCCAAAGTAGAGCATGCATACAAATTACGAGTGTCGCACAACCTCAATCAGACTTTTTCATGGCCATGTAACGAGGCACATTGGGTTCAAAACTTCAACCTCAACATCACTAACCTCCAACTTGGCCAACTTCATCATTCATTAATCAACCGATATCTCAAGTCAAGGTACCACTAAGGTTCATCACACTTATGCCCGTATTTTTCTAGGATCGAGTTGGGTGCATTCACAATAACACGACCCACGGAAACTGTAACCAGTGGTTAATTTAACGGATTGTTAAGCAATAATCTTATCATATGAATTGATAATGCAATACAAATTAGTAACTACATATAATATATGTCATTATACAATATACTAAAGTTTGACGATGTTTGGGAAGTTATTGGTACTCCAAAAGGACTAAAATATGGTCGTAACCAGTCCTTAATAACGACTAAAATGTGCTAAAATGTTCAAAATATGTCGCAAAACGTCCTTAAATTTTTCTAATATCTACATAAATTGAAGATTTTTTTTTCTAAGCACTCATCAGAGTCGTTATAACTTGGCGGGGTTGGCTCGTGTTATTGTGAATTCACCCAGTTGTTCCAAGTACAATTGTCATCTTACAACACTTATAATGTACAAAAACTCGCATCCATTGTTGGGCTATGCTAACCGTGATTCATACAAGTTGATTATCAATTTGCATATTGACAAAATTAGAAACTGTGGTTCAAGAACATACTTTCTATTTGAAATAAGTGGTCATTAGGACTTGACCCTGCTGACAAAAGTTGAATGCAATCTATGACAATTGTGTAAATTGAGAGGAATGCTATTTCATGAGCATGCTCATGTGAGCTACTCATGTTTAGGTAATTCTATTTCCACAAAGCATGTCCCTATAAGCATTTATTTTTATTTATTTATTCTTTTCACAAGCACGTTAAGAAAAAAAAATCTTCAAACCTCATGCAATTGAATTTTTTTATGGGCTACTTGAATTGTCTGGACTGCATGGGGACAAGATTAAACTTAAGTACAATACTTCACGGGTCTAACTTTCTACATTGATATGTGGAATTGGGTTGCCTTGGCAAATAAATTGCTTATTTACCCATGCAAATTGCCTTGGTCAAAAACAATATCACAAGAATATTTATCTTCAAGTAAATTAGTGTAAGGAGTTAAAAAGATTAAATGGTCCATCAAGGCTAACCCTTTCCATTGGGATGTGTCATTTCTTTAATAGCTATATTTTCTCAAAACGAAGGCCAAGTCCAATGATGATAAGGAAGTTTAAATAAATAAATAAATGGATTCCAATGAGATTCTAATTATTCCAGTAGGTCACTAATGACAAGAATACTTGCACCCTTTGAAGTTATTTTTGCTGAAATTTGGATATGGTGAATGCATCATAGATTCTATGCAAAGTGTGGTTTCTAGAACAACAACTTGTAATTGAAAATGTAATTTTCCTCATGTAGTTAATTTGACTATTTAAATATACTCTCTTCCTATATTTCTATTTATTTTGTAACTATATACAATTTTTCATTAAATTTTCATATTGATACTCAAATGCTTGCAATTGCCTGAAAGTAGATAACATTGTAACAAATTCTTCTCCCAAATGTTTATATGCGATGCAACATGCATACAAGTATAAAAGTCCAAATGAAATGAGATTTGTGGATGTTGTAGATAAATGATTGTTTGAAGGGTGGTTGACAAAAAGACACCTAGGTTGGGGAAGATGTGCAATTTTACAAAACTATGGTATATTATTGAGCATAGTGGCCATGCAAATATAGTCCAAAAAACTTAAGAATATGAATTTTAAGAGGCCATAAGGTTGCTAGATAGTATGTACCAACAAAATGATTGGCCACCTCCTACCAATTGTTGTTAGCCCTCCTCGCAAGTCACACCTCAACCCTTCAAAGCAATCTTCCACAACATGCCGTCAACTCAACGTGCTTCATGGCCTTGTTGTCATTTTTGAAAATTCTTTCATTATGCATAAACAAATGCTGAAACTTGGGTTGTGGAAAGGAATTGATGTCTATTAACCAAGGTGTATGTTTAAATCATGAAGGTATGACACATATTTAGCAAGGTCAAATGGATTTTGAGGGGCTTATGGCCTCTTGACTTTATAGAAGGGCATGGGTAACATGTATGGCTTTAGAGGAAAGAACAAATGATTGGCCATCACATTCTAAAATTTCCTTTGCATTTCATCCAAGTCATATCACAACTCCACATGCCACTAAATCAATTGGGTACTATGAAATTTAACCTCCTACAATGACTCACAAAAGTATTTGGCCGCTGCTTGTGATCGTGAAAATTGGACAAAAGCTCTTAGACTAGTGAGAAATAATAAGCAAGATTTGTCATAGATACCATACAAGTTGTCAAGAACATGTTATCAAAAATTTGTGAACTTTTTTTTGAAATGGTAAAAAGAAATTGAAAGAAGCATGCAAATAACATAGCCAAGAACTTATGTTGATTAAGTAGGAAATCATGATAACACAAAGAAAACTCAAAATGAAAAGCTAGTAAGTAGCAAATGCTACATATGTACAACAACTACATGTCTACCAACGTGTGTATCCACCCTTAGCTGCAAGACGATCAACCACCCTTGTTGGCATTGTGCGGATTAGCTTTTGCACAAATTCTACTTCAATGTTTTGCCAAACAACTTGGATCTTCTCCCACAAGTCAACTCTACTTTTGGGTGGATCACCAAACAATCGTAAGCGTTTATCTACTTCATTCCACAAGTGTTCGATAGGATTTAGGTCGGGAGATTGTAGTGGCCACTCCATCACAAAGAAATCATGTTGACCTAGCCATTGTTGCGGAAGACCAAATGTATGCTTCGGGTCGTTATCATGCTGAAAAAACACTTCTGCCTCATCAAGACCTTGTCTCCAATAGTACCCAACAATTGCGAATGTAAAACATCAAGATAAACTTGCGAATTCATAATGCCATCAATGCGGTGAAGGTTTCCTACACCTGCCCAACTCATGCATCCCCATACCATGATGCTACCTCCACCATGTTTAACCGTATGTTGCACATGACAATCACGAAGAGGCTCTGTAGGATTTCTCCAACACCATTGACGGCCATCTGAACCAAAAACATTGAACTTGGACTCATCTGACCAAATGACATGACTCCAGTTTTCTACATCACAGTCCTGTGAAACCTTCGCCCACTATAAACGCTTCTACCTATGCCTCTTTGTCAACAATGGTTTTTTCCTCTTCACTCTAGCACCAAGCCCTTGCCTCTGAAACTTCTACGAACAGTCTCATTAGACAAACAAAGACCTTGAGCTCTCAAACTACGACCTACAGCTGCCGCAGTCCCTGATTTCGGCTGATTGAGAGTCCTCACAACAAGCCTCTCATCCTGAATGCTCAAAAGACGTGGTCTCCCAGATCTTGGACGATTAGACACCTCCCCATTTTCTTTGAACCGAACTAAAATCTGGCCAACTGTGCTACGAGGAATGTGAAGATGGCCGGCTATGAAACATTGTGAAAATCATTGCTCACTCAATGCTATGACTTGGGAACGCTCATGAAAACTTGTTTTCTTCGTTGTGACTGCTAGAAATGTGAAGAATCTCAACTTAAGACTATTGGAAGCTCTCAAAGATCTATACACTCAATGGAAACACAAGTGGAAGAAGAAGTCACTATTGTCAACATATGTAGTTGGCCACCAACGACGCAAGCATGTGAGCCTAGAAATGTGAGCAGAGGAGCCTAGGGCGTAGATTTGTGAGCCTACAAATAAATAATTGTGATATTTGAACTATTTTATATTTTGTAAATCTTCAAAATGAATTTAGTTTCCACATTTAGTAAAATTATGGACCCATAACCGTGGTTAATATCCTAAATATATTTAAATATATTTGAAATTTTGTTAGTTAATTTCTATAATAAAATAATAATAATAATAATATCAATGAAATTTTATGGGATGATAAAGGAGGTGTTTTCCCCATCTTATACACTACATACTATGCCAAGATCAAGACCTATATGTTTGATTTGTTGAACAGTTAGGGACATAATCATCCACGGTGGCAACATACAAATCCTAACCCATGTTTCCTAATTGTTGTAGCCATTTGTTGTGAATGGTCTCTGAAAGGTTGCAAGAAGGCATGTCTGCCAATTCATCCAATGAAAGGCCCTACATGAAATAAAATAATGAATATAAGGAAAAATATGAAAATAATATAAAACAATATTGTTAGAAAATTTTAAAAATTAAAAGAAAAAAATCGAAAGCAAAAAATTGCATTCTCTCGAACTTTTCTTCAATTTTTGCATCTTTGTATTGCTTGCACAAGATTTTGTGTTGGTGTTGCATTGTAGTTCTGATGAGTTTCACGGCATGTGCTTCCAAAAATTTAGTCTAATGAAAAAGACAAGTTCGTTCACGATTTTCCATAAGAATCTTGGGATCACATGTTCCATAAATTTGACGAACAACATTACAATTTGCTTGAGCGTTGTTTGCCATAAATCCTTTGAAATTTGTTATGGAGATACCATGTTTGGTCATAACACGATTCAATGCATTCCACATAAGACATTGAGATTGGATATCTTCCGATTGGATATCTTCCGATTGCATATCACAAATAGCAATAGTCATGACTTTGAAATAGTTGGTATCATAAACATGACATGCCATGGTTGTCCAATCTTTAATGCGTTTGACATGATCAAACATTATCTATGCATTTTTCAAGTCTTCCCCCGGTTGCATGCGTTTTACAAGATCAAATCTACTCCCCGGACCTTCAATTGACATCTTGAACAAGAAAACCTTGTTAAACCTTGACTAGGAAATACATTTTTTTAGACATAGTCATATCTACTGGTTTTCTTGAGTTCCAAAATCTTGTCAATGTACCCTTTGCTTTGTGAATGGAGACGAAAAAATGAAATGATATTGCAAACATTTGGAAAACTCAAGGTTTTAAATTTATCCATAACAACATTCAAACCTGAACCTCTCAGCGGTATTGGAGTATTGCGGTCATTTTACAATAAGAATGTCAATAAGAACTATTTGCTTGCAATGAGAGCAATAATAAATTTTTTTGCATTTGGTGTTTTGGACACCTCTTCTCCAATCAAAGCATGTAATTTATCCATGATTTCTCTACATATTTCATTAGATATATGATGCTCATGACTCCCAAAATGAATGCACGTCATTATCATCGTTTGACCTTTGTTGAGAATATAATATATTCTGCAAGGACAAGTATTAATGCAAGTTGGAGGCAACTTACAAATTATACAAACCAAAGTGGAAGAAGTAGGTGTTGAAGTTGTTTGTCCTATAGCAAAAAGATCCAATGCGAAGCCATTCCATTCAGTGTCATTGCGTTTGAAAGATCTAGTAAAAAAAACACAAATCATTTTGACATTGAATGTGACTAGCACAAACAACTTTGTGAAATGTCAAACCAATATCATTTTTGATATTAGTGGTTTTGGTCTTGCACCAAATGTGGCCATCATAATTTTTTGTCCATTTCATCAAACAATCTTCCAATCTTGACATTAGCGGTTGTAGTTAGTGGATGCAACTCAAACATGACAAGACCATTGAAAATAGGAGGAAGATATTTCACCCGGCGAACATGCAGAATTGAGAAATCCAAACTTTGAATCATATTCTTATAGCCTGGAGTATGTATTAATGTCTTCAATAAATTCAAAATACTTGGAATTTCAAAAAAATCGGATGAAAGGGCAGTTATGAAGAACATAAAGGACCTGCAACTTGAGATGGCATAATTAAATTAGAATCAGCAAAGGTGACATCATTATGAATAGATTTTGTAGAAAACAAAATATCATCAGCATCGGTGCCTGAGGAATCAGTTGAAAGAGTAATAACTTTGCCAAGGGATTCAATATTGACTTACAAAAGAGGAGATTTTTTGCTGTAACATAAATTTGAGTGATAGGAGTCAGAAACGATGTGGGAAAAAATGAAGGTCCAAATACACCAAAAAACCTTATATTGTCTTGGACCATCTTTCAAATTGTACCCACATCTTCACGAATTGGTATTTGAAAGACAGTCTTAGACAAAATACCTATAATATCAAAGACTTCTTGTTTGATAAAAATTGAGGATAATTGAAAATAAAATTGAAAACTAAGAAGTTGTTCAGAGATAGTAGCAAAACCATCAGCGGACATATTCAACATAATAGGAACAAGATGTCCATCTGCACGAAATATAACCATGGTAATGATAGAAAGATAAACAAAATGATAATTAAAATACATGAATATATAATTTGAGAACATTAAAAATATGAAACGGAATAACACATGATTGAAAAAATGAACATGAATTGCATATAAATAAGATTATTATAGCGATTGTAGATAAAATGACTTTGGAGGGAAATGAACATTACAGGAAAATAAACGTTGGAGGGGAATGAACGTTGAAAAGAAATGAACGTTGGAGGAAACTGAAAATTGGGGAGAAAAGAAAAAATGGTTGAATTGAGAATCATACAAAAAATATAATATCATCTAGAAAAAAACAAGTATATCACATTCAACGGATATAAAATAATAGAACATATAGTACGTTAATAAAATTTTAAAAAATGAATAATAATGTATAAAATATCTAAAATAAGATTGTATAAAAAAACGATAAAACATATAGAGAGAAAGGGAGATAATGGAGAGGATGCAATGAAAAAAGTAGCAGATAAGTATAGTGTGAGTCATTGTATCTCCCAGATATATGAAAAGACGGACATATATAATATACCGATTAGGACTTCGAGAAGAAAAAAAGAAAAGAAATGATATTTGTATTTTAGTAGTACAAGAGAATCAGAAAGATAAAAAATAACAACGAAAACACAAGTTTTGTCAAGAATAAAAGATGCAATATTGCTTGAAATTACAAAGATATTTGATTTCAAAGATGTAAATAGTGAAGATGGACCATTCACTATGGATGCAAGTATGTTATAGAAGAATACTACAATTGTGTTCACATTGGCAACCATACGAAGTGGTTGGGTTAGAAAAAGTTTGAAAAATCCCTATATAAGGGTTTTAGGGTTTGGAGAAGTTTATTTGCCTAACTCCGTAGAGATGTATGAGAGGAATCGTCATGAAACTTTTGGTGAGATTCTAGGTTGTAAAAAATGGTGATAGAATTAGAAGTTCAAAATGTGGACTGAAATCGTATGATGTATTATGTATGAAAAATTTGTTGAAAAAACAATGGTAATAGAAACATCCGAAAACAAATTGGAAAAAAGAGATATGGTAGCAACAAAGACGGAAATGGAGAAGTGACAACGATGTTCCGAAAAACCAAAGAAAATGAAATGCATAATAAATATCAAGTTTGCATTAATCAAATATAATAATGTATTTGAAATTTGTACATATGTTTAAAAAATAGAAGATGGTATATGCAATATTTTTTTGTATCTCTTGAAAACTGCTTCAAAGAAGGTAGGAAAAATCCGTGCGGCACCACACAGGTTTTGTCTACCACCTTCGAGGCAGTTTGTGGTACTGAACAGGATCCTCCAAAAACATATGCAGTACTAGACAAGTTTTTATAAGATTCTTTCTAGTATCTGAAAGGAGCCTTTAAAAACCCATGCGGTGCCGCACGAGTTTTTTCTACCTCCTTTGAGGAATTCCAAATGAGGTACAAAAAACCCTTGCGGCACCGCACGGGTTTTTCAAGACTCCTTTGAACCAGTTGGCGAGAGCTCCGAAGGACCCTCTGAAAACTCGTGCGGTGCTGCACACCTCCTTGACCCCCCTCACCAAAAGTCCAAAGGAGGCTCTAAAAACCCGTGCGACACCGCATGGGTTTTTGGAGGCTCCTTTGCAGTAGTAGACATTAGGGATTGGGCTATAACTTCTTGTCATTTCATCTTTTTGACTTGAAATTTTTTTGGTGGGTTGAAAACCTCACTCTCATATTGCGGAAAAAATTTCAGGTTTTTAGGATTATTTTTGTTTTTTCTACAAGCCTTCAAAATCGCAAAAATCACGTGGGGGGTCAAGGAGGTGTGCGGCACTGAGGGGGGGTGTGCGGCACCGCACACCCTCTCTCTGGGCCGCACACCTCCTTGATCCCCCTCACCAAAAGTCCAAAGGAGCCTCTAAAAACCCGTGCGGCACCGCATGGGTTTTTGGAGGGTCCTTTGCAGTAGTAGACATTAGGGATTGGGCTATAACTTCTTGTCATTTCATCTTTTTGACTTGAAATTTTTTTGGTGGGTTGAAAACCTCACTCTGATATTGTGGAAGAAATTTCAGGTTTTTAGGATTTTTTTTGTTTTTTCTACAAGCCTCCAAAATCGTAAAAATCACGTGGGGTGTCAAGGAGGTGTGCGGCACAGAGGGGGGGTGTGCGGCACCGCACACCCCCCCTCTGGGCCGCACACCTCCTTGATCCCCCTCACCAAAAGTCCAAAGGATCCTCTAAAAACCCGTGCGGCACCGCACGGGTTTTTGGAGGGTCCTTTGCAGTAGTAGACATTAGGGATTGGGCTATAACTTCTTGTCATTTCATCTTTTTGACTTGAAATATTTTTTGTGAGTTGAAAACCTTCTTGTGGTATTGTGGAAAAAATTTCGGATTTTTAGGATTTTTTGTAATTTTTCTGCAAGCTTCTAAAGTCGCAAAAATCGGCAATGGAAAGATTTGTAAAAAATCTTCGTTTTACGTAGATTTTGGCACTGCTTTGGGAACGTTCTAGGCTGTAGTTTCTTGCATTAATTTATATTCTTTCTTTAATAATAATAATTTATATATATATATATATATATTCTTATTGCATATGTATATATATTCTCACGTTGGTTTTTGTATTCTTAGGTACTAGAAATATGTACTAGTATCTGCTAATGTTGTCCAAGATGATTTTTGTTTTTTAATATTTAGACAAACATTGTCACCCATGCTCATATATTTATTACGGATAACTTGCAACTATAAGGTTTGCTCCATCTCTAGTCATGTATATGATATATTAAATATCATATAAATAAAACATCAGAGTAAAATTTACGATTGAACATAGAGAAAGCTACCCCTTCTTGTGTTCAAACCAATCAATCTATGGATGATGATGTTGTTGTTCTAGATGATACCCTTGATGCCTTTGACATTCAAAATGTTTTTATACAATCTAGCCAATGAGTTTCTCAAAATGATATTGATGTTAAGCCAACCCAATCTACTAGAAAACATGCTAGAGATGTCCCAACAAAAATATCTATTCCTATTGAACCTACATCCAAATCATGAAGATTTCTATCTTTTGCAAAACATTCTCTTTCTAGTTCCAGCATTATTCATCATGATGCTCATATTCTCCATCCTCATCTCATATCAAGGGATCACAATTTTTTTTGATTTTGAGCTTGTTCTCAATGATACAATGGCCAATATGCAAAAGATCTTTAAAGCCACCAAACAATAGTCTTCAACATATCATGAAATGTCTTTATTTCTTGATAAGCTAATTTTTATATTTTTATGAATAGCATATTCATGATCTCAAATCTTCTTTGTGTTCATTTTTATAACCATCTTTTGATCAATAATTTATCCTTGTGCAGATTAATTGTGGTCGTAAGACATACTTATTCTGGACATACCTGAGGGTTTGCCAGTTTTTGGACCGTGTGACCTTGATCATGTGATTCTTCCTTGGAATGCAAAAAATATTGATTCTATTCAATCTATTTTTCATTTTGTAAGAAATATGTGCATGATGATGGAGTCTTTTTTTATTTTTCAACCCCTTGAATCCATAAAGCTCTTGATGCCATATCTCAAATCGGCTTGTCTCGAAATTTGTTTATTTTGGACATATTACAATGGAATGATGCTCACTCATCCAATTTTTTTCAATCAGAAGGTAGTATATTCACTTTCACATGTTCAATCATATTTTTCTTCCATTATTTTTATTTCATATCATACATGAATAATTCAATTTTTTTTGCAGACCCTATATTTTGCTCCGTTTTGCTTACCCGTGCCACCTCTGAAACAATAAAATGAAAGCCTTCTTTTCAACTTCATTATAATAAAGACCTGGTTAACATTGATTTTGATCCTATTTCCAGTCTATCCATTCTAAATTTCATTGACAAAAATAATCTAACTATGCATTTTGATGGTATTACTCCATGGAGAGGTGCTTGGGAAAAAACCTCCATATTTATGCAAATTCTTATTGAAACATGTTCTGCTTCGGGTAATAGGATAGTTGATTTGACTGTTGGAACAAATATCAATTTCTACAAACTAGTTTTCTCATGTTTTTTTCCTCCTCAAATTTCTTTGCATTTTTTTCCTCAAACATACATCATATATTATATTATACATCATTTTTCTTCAATCATTTTCTAAAGTCTGTTTCTCACAGGTGTTGCACTTCATGCGTGTCGAACATCATGTTAGCATTTTTTGGGGTTTGAAGAGGACACCACTTTATTCAATGATGTTCTTAAACCCTTTTTGGTAGGCCCATACACATTTGATGCAGGCGTAGAAAACCTTGAGGATGACGATGACGATTATGAGGATATTGAGCTCGATGAATTTTGTACTTCCCCTTTGGAGTTCTATATGTGTGATTATCTTAATTTTATTGAATCTTCCTTGTTGTTATTGCATCAACATCGTTATTGAATATGGATTTCCAACATGCATAGTTTGTACATCATTGATATTGAAGGTGGTTTGCATATTTGAAAATTTAGACCCTTGTAATGTTGAGGAAAAATTTAGAGGTTATTTTTCAAATGAATTCAAATGAATAATATTATGATTGCACGGTATTAGGGCACATTGTTGTAAATAAAATGTTTGTTTTTAATGGGAAGAGGATGCAAGAATACACAGTAATAGGCTCCCATAATGGTGCCTCATAATAAACCACGCTCACATAACATCGCTCTACGCTCTGGGCTCTAAGCTCCACGCTCACATCTTTGCATTCCTCAGTTGGCCACCCTTGAGATTATTTGAACCACTCCCACAAAAATGTACCACTTGGATTACCCAAAGGAAGCCACCTAATACTGCATTAAATGATGTTGATTAACCCTAATTAATTTGGGAGGCGGCTTCATTAAGCTCTCTCTACAATTGCATGCCAAATGGATTCACAAGTAGTGGCCAAGTACTTTTGTGAGTCATTGTATATACAAGAAGTTTATAAAGAAAACAAAAAGGTATACATACTAACGGCATGCTATAAATGGACTCATTCATTTATACTAAACTTTTTAGAAGTTAATGTGATAAATGCCTCTACTATATATTCCAAATATAAATATGAAATAAATAGGCACTCATTGCATATAGATTCACTTTTACTTTCCAATGAGAAAGTCATTGAACATTTTTTCATCCATAGCATGTAACTCAATGATTGCATGAAACAAACAAAGACAAGTTCACGATAACTTAGCCACATTGTGGAAAGCAAAACTGAAGGGAGCCCATGAGCGCTCGAAGAGCCTCCATTTTATAAAAATCTAGAAGCCAAATGCAAACTGTTGAGGTCACCTTCAACCCTCAGCCTTAGACGGTGTAACCCGCTGCTAAACCGGTTTACATGGAAGTTACTCCCACCAAAGTTAGATCATCTTAGATTCCCATACTTGTGAAGGTGTTTGTACTCTCTTATAATGTTATTGCTCTTTTGAATTCTCAAGGAGTAGATGTCCTAAGTTTTCCAGTTTATGTTTCCCTAAATCTAATGTCAAGGTTAAGTGATCCTAAACCTTTAAATAGATTTGATAACACAATATTGTTCTTAATCAAAAATATTGTGTTCGAGATCCTTTTATGAATCTCTAGGAGTAAAGTGTTCAAGTTGTCAAGTTTATGTTCCCCTAAACCTTAATGTCAAGGTTAAGTGTTTAAGGAAGACATTTCTTATATATACAATATCTTTCATGGTTTGAACGATCGTAAAAGATTCTTAATCCATTTAAGAATATGCATTTATGATAATGTCACAATTCCTTGAAGGTCCAAACATACTCCCTCGCTAAAGTATATTCATGAGAATTCATTCCTTCGCATTTATTTGCATGAAGTCCTTTCATTCCAAATGGTTGTCCTAGGTTTACTCAAGTTCTTTGTAATCCCTAAGTCATCATTTTAGAGTTTCTTTGAAGATCCTTGGGAATTTCTACGTAATCATTTAGAGTCCATTTGAATGACAAGAAGTGTTTAGAAATGACATCTTGGATTGTGGCTCGATGTGGCCTAATCGACGGCCATCTCTTTTCGGTCCTCTTGATGGTGAATCCGATATCTCCCCCGAGTAAAGCACTTCGTACTTTCTAATCCCCAACTCCAATTAGCTTAGATCACTTTTCATGAAATTGCTCCGATTCCGAAAATGTTTCCTCCAAGCTCAAAATTATAGTTTCTCCAAAAGGTCCTTCTCTTTGCTGTTTTTAGCCAGCCCTTGGTTTCAAACTCCTCCAAACAAGACTAGGCTTGTTTTACGGTCTTACGCCTTTAAGTTCTCAATTTGCACATTCTCCAAGGTTTTGAGGACTTTTCGAAGCCTTTTATAAATTTAGAAACTTGGATATATTTCAATCCAAGTTTGAGGATGTATTTCAATCCTTTAAACTCCGCGAGGATATATTTCAATCCTTTAAACTTCAAGCGCGAGGATATATTTCAATCCTTTAAACTTCAAGCGCGAGGATATATTTCAATCCTTTAAACTCCAAGCGCGAGGATATATTTCAATCCTTTAAACTCCAAGCGCGAGGATATATTTCAATCCTTTAAATCTTCAAGCCTCCGGTCTCGCGGTCCTCCAGTCTCGAGGTCCTCCAGTCTTGTAGGCCACCGGTCTTCTAGTCCTCCACCTCCAATAGCTTGCGTTAGAATGAGGTGCTTTAGGTGCCATATGTGGCCCCTTTATATAGGCTTGGAATTCAAAGGATTTAAAGATGTGGCGGTTAAGCCTCTAAATGTCTGTATTTACTAATTTTAGCCCTGTATGTCCGCACAGTCTAAATTAAGCCCTGTCAGCTCTATTAATAGACTGTCACGTGCTTAAATTAGCTCTACTAATGAGGTACATATGGGCATGTTCCAACCGCCTAGATGTGCCTGGGTAGTTACAACCTTCCTTCCACCATTCATCCGCATTGTACCCATCCATTCATTCACATTGCATGAGTTCATTTAAAAGAAATGGGTAGTTATGTTCATCCGAAGGGATTTCATCCCCCTCGGGTAGGTCCTTTCATCTACCATCAAAGGGTTCATCCCTTCTTCCATCCTTACTATGTCTACTTACTATCCTATTGGAGCATCTTCTAACTCATTAGTGTAAGAGGTCACTAACGGGTTTGCTCAAGAGTAGTCCTAACCTACTAATCTAAGGCTCTTCACTAATTGGTAGCCCGTAACCCTAATTACTCATGTAGGTCGGTGGGTCCCATAAAAGGGACAGGTGGCCGGCCTAATGTCTTGAGGCCTTCTCTCCCTTGGGCTCGCAGCTCCCTCCTTAGTCTTTTGGCCCTCTCCCTGGTTGGGCCCGCAGCTCGCTCCCCTTAACCGGGCCTTCACCCCTTAGCTACCACGTGGCTCGTCTTCTCTCCTCGGGGTCTGCTCTTCGCTTGCTCTGCTCTCGGTCTCCTCCTAACGGCTCCCTGCTGTAGTCCCTCAGTCCCTTTGGCTTTGTCGCTCCCCTGTTACACCAACATCTGAATTCCTTTATCTCCGCTGGTCCGTCTTGCCCTTCCTGATGCTTGCGTGTTGTGTTTGGATCCGAAGGCTCTACACAAACCCAATCAATAATGGAGAGTATAGTCATTTAGGACTATTACCATATGATAACAATGGACGAAAACATGAATTGGATGAAACTAACACATTTATTGTCAATGTTTTCTGAATTGTAGGGCCCCCTTTTGTACGTCTACCTTCACTTCAAAATTCTTAATAGCTTATTTAAATGTACAAACTAGAATACCTCTCCTTGATGTATATTATGTATGCTAATGCCTTAATTGATACCCATTCTTACACTCACATGGTATGAAGAGTCCATCCCCTGGCAAGGCGGAGGGGGCATTCCCAAATAATTAAAAAAAAATTAGAGTAAAAGGAAAAACCCCTCAAACATAGTTTCCCAAATAAAGGATAATCAATACATAATCTTGTCTTCACAGTAAAACTAATTCATGAGAAAATTCTTCCTCGCAGAGTTCACAAAAGGTATTAATAAACACACACTAACATTTCAAAACCAAAAAACCTCAAATTGGCAGCTCATATTTGACTATTTCATTTATTATTAACTCGATAATCTATTTAGACTATACATTGCATGGCATTGCATAACATTGCCATTACATTTTTCACCACTCATTGTTCATGGTTTGAGAAGTTTCTTCATAGGATCCTGCCTCATTGCCATATATGTCACGTCTAGATTATTTCTCCTTTGCCCGTGATTGTTTATAACCATGAAACCTATACATGCATGTGTCCATGTGAAGATTGTTTTTTTCCTTCTTAAATGACCATTACCCCCCCCTCCCATTCCCCCAATTAATGGTGACTAGATACCATTGAACCTAGAACAATCAATGAGCTTTGAGCACGTATTCCAATCTTTTTATACACATATCTAGTTTTGGGTGTCCGTTCCTAAGATCCACACCTAACCACACACCACTCAATTATAGGTGCCCGAATAAGATATGTTGCCAAATTAGGCATGTTTATCTCGAGTGCTTATGTGTTGATAGCAGACGTGATTATTCCCATGAACACTATCAAGAGACATACGATCGGAAGTGGGAGGTCCACCTTGAAATGAATGTCGAATAAACCATTTCTTGAGTTTGAATAATCCGATAGGTATTATAATTTTGTCCAAATAAATTTGGGGGTCTCGAATTTGGCATGCTTTTGATGAAATGGGGTTTTGGCTGTAGCTCACAAAAACTACCAATTGAGATTATAACTAAAGTCATTTTCATGATCTGATCAAGTAGTAGGCCCAAACTTTTGAAAGAGTTGAAACCTTGAAATAACATTGTGTATTATGATAGCATTGTTGGAGTTTTGTTTTCTTTTCTTTTTTGGCACAAATTGAGAAAATCAATTGCAAAGGAAATCCAAAATACAATCAACTTGGGCGAGCCAGCGTAGTCCAAGTGGAAATCAAGAAATGGTGCTCATTTGTGGTCTATCCATCCAAGTGACAACTAAATTACTCGTTGTTGGAGTTTTGAAGGCATGCATATCTTGGGTTTTTCTCAGGTTGGGTTTTGTGGAAATTGGGGGATTGGACTTCCACCCAAGGTATGTGACTCTATTGTTGGGATTTGCTTAGCTTCACAAACAATTTTGACATTTTGAATGAACCATGAAGTGTTTCATCATGTTTGTAATCGGGGGACGTGATGATTGTCATTTCAAATTTAGAATCGGAGTTGACATGCAAAAGGTATAAGAAATCAAAGTGAAGAACTTTTATTATTATTCCCTTTTAAGTGATCACATATGCCCTCTTGGCCATGTTAATTATGGAGCATAAAATAATGTCTATATTATGAGCACATACTTCAATCTCGTTGTAACATACATCGTCCTCAATTGCAATCAATATCATATACCATCCAATATATTGGGTGTCCAATAAACACGTGTTTTAAGATGAATGAGAGGTATCATCATCTTGTGCAGTATTTCGATCTAAACAAAGCATCATCATCAATACCAACTGGATGCGTTTGGGAGATTGCTACATAAAGCCTAGAGTGGATAAAATAGTAGTATTCCAAACAATTATAGGTTTCTATTGTGTTTGTTATTTTTTGGCATGCAAAGTCATGTGCCAAACATTGTGGGGCCATAACACGTGAAGAATGAATTTAAACATCTCCATAACATTATTCAGATCCATAACAATGTTATGTGGGACTGACAATATTCCACAAAATATTCCCCATGTTCAGATTGAATGTGGGAATATTCTATGGAATACTACCAGTCCCACAGAACAATGTTATGGATATGAATAATTTTATGGAGAAATAAAGGCATCGCAATATACCGTACCTTAGGGGTAGCTTCGGCAACTCGTGGTCGAATAATTAATTAATTTCAAATTTTAATGTCCGGCAGAATTTTTTTTTTTTTAAGAATTCGACTTTTTGAAAAAATAAATAACTATAGGTTCGACTTTCATCCACAGTTCATGGCGTTTCATTCTTTGTTTGCTACTTCATTATGATGTTTTGAAAGTGGCAGCCGACCTTTACCTTAACTTAACCTAAATGTTCACTTAAGTTTGCTTAACTAATCCTAATCTCAATGTTTACCATGGGGGCATGTTTGTGCAAATGCTAGTTTGTCAAGGGACTTGTGAGAAGTTTGCAACATTGCTTTGATTCTTGTAAGTGCTTATAAGGTTAAGTGTCTTGCCAATGAGTGATTGAGAGTATGGGTAAACAACAAGTTTTGAGCAATATGTTCATAGTCATAGACAAAGAGGAAATGGAAGATAGGGTTGAGCGTGACTTTGCTCAGCTACATGTGAAGATGGAGTTGGAGAAATCAATCAAGAAAGAAGTTCAGAAACGTCCAGTGGGGAGGCCTAAGAGGGAGATCGAAGTTGTACTTGTTCCAATCAAAGAGGAGAAATGTGACACAACACCAAAGAGGAAAAAAACTAGAGGATCATACAAGAACTGGTTTGTACCATCTCTATGGGATCCTATCTATGCAGCTGTAACACATCATAGAAGTATTGGTCATGCTTTGAAGTATTTGCAAACGAAATACAAGTTGCCTGGACAAACCAAGAGTGTTTATGATGATTTAACCAGAGGTTCCATGAGAGAATGGTTCACTAAGACAGGGGAACTAAAAGATGGTACAAAACAAGCAATCTTCAAAGAAACAGCAGCTTACACAGGTGGAATTCAACATGCTTATGTTCTTTCTAGCCATCGTGAATTGGAGGAAGAGATAATTACCTTGTTGAAGGCACATCGTGAAGCAGGTCAACCTCTTTTTGCTTCTACTATGAGGAACTTAATTCGAACCCTCATTCAAAAGAGAGAGCCCAACCTTCTCAATTTTGAAAGTCCAAGTGGATTTAGGGTTTCTTTAGAGTGGACACGAGATTTTGTGAGAACGAATTTGAATTGGAGCTTTAGGAAAGGAACAGGAGCAGCTAGAAAACTACCGAAAGATTGGGAGCATCAGGGTTTGCAAATGGCACAACGGACAGCCTACCTTGTCAAAGCCCATTCCATTGCACCAGAACTGGTCATAAACACTGACCAAACATGGATACATCTAGTACCAGCAGGAGGTGCACGCACTTGGGTAGAGAAAGGGTCCAAACATGTACAAATCTTAGGTATGGAAGACAAAAGGCAAATTACAGTTTCAGTGTCTTCTTCAGCTGCAGGAAACTTGTTACCTTTTCAACTTGTCTTTACAGGGACTACAGATAGATCTCTCCCACCTCGAAATGAAGGTCGCCAAATGTGTGAAGATGCTGGTTGGCATTTAACATATAGCAGCAATCATTGGAGCAACTTGACCACTTGCAAGCAATTTGTTGAACGAATTTTACAACCTTATAGAAGAAAACAAATGCAAGAGATGGGATTGGATGAAGAAACAAAGTTGATATGGCTGCTGGACTGTTGGAGTGTTCATATTTCTAAGGACTTCATTTGTTGGTTGAAGATATCACATCCACAGATTCTACTTATCTTTGTCCCTGCAAATTGCACCAACGTTTTTCAACCAGCAGATGTGATTTTACAGCGCCCATTCAAGCATGGTTTCAGACAGCAGTTTGACAATTACACTTTTGAAAATATTGGCAAACAGATTGACGAGAAGGAATTACAAGATGTAGAGTTAAATACAAAAATGTCAGTGCTTAAGCCTTTGTTGTGCAGCTGGTTGTATCAAGCATGGCAACATATCAACAAAAAAGACATGATTAAACGATGATGGAGCATGTGTGGCTTAGATCAAGCATTTGAATCATCATTTTAGACATCTGCTATGGAGGAACACATGAAGAGTTCACTGTTCAACGAAGTACAAGGTGCAGAAGAAATTTGCAAGGAAAAGGATGACGAAACAGATCCAGACGAAAGTATTGAAGCCATAATGGAGAAGAATCTATCTCTTGTTGCTGCTACAAGGGAAAACAAAAGATCTGTAGTGACAACCATGAAAGATCTAGCCATAAAAGGTATGTTCATTCCAAACAAGTTCAAAGAAAAAGTTGAAGTTACATCTGAAGTGTTAAAATGTGAGATCTTTTTATTGCCATAAACTTGTAATTTTCTTACCAAGACTAACTGCCTACAATTTGAATTTTATCCTATGCCAAAACCCTACACGCAGATGACAAGCACGACACTGATCAGGGTACGAAAGATAAGAGACAACGAAGCAGGAAATCAAGTGCACAAAAGAATGTTTCAAGAATGGACAAGTTGAATGAAGATTGACAAGTTGGAGCACACATCTTTGGATACAGGTTCTTGCAACTATTCATCCCCAATCAATCTAGCAAATTCAAATTTGTGGGCAAGCCTTGATTTCCTCTAGTTATAGACTGCACGTTCAAAGCAAGATGTAGTTTAGATGATTCAGACTTATAAAACAAACATTGACTTCCACATTCAATGCAAGTAAGTTTAAATCAGAGTTGTAAAGAAAACATTGACGGCTACAAAACCAGAGCTTACAAATGGTCACAAACCCCTAGAGTTTGAAATTAACCCCTAGAGCATTCATTCCAACCACAAATTCAAAGAACTTCATCGCAACATAGAGATTCTAGAACTAGAAACAACTATTCAAGGGGCTGCAGATTTTGCACTCGACAAGTTGTCATAGAGCTCCCGGAGCTGCTGGGAGCGTTGCAACCCAAACTCCTCCAAGGTTAGCTCCCTGCCATGTGTGGTTTTCCTCGTTTTGATGCTCCCATTGTAGTAGCCATAACCCACACAAAGTCCCTGTCATTCATACATAAAATCCGATGCTCAGGGACCACAAATCTGATCAGCACTGTAAGAGTCTCCGAGCATCTGATTAAGTGTCTTCAAAAACCTTCGGTGTCCTCTTGAGCCATCAGGAAACCGAATCCCCACTCTACATGCACCAGGAGTTTTGGTACCAGGCTCCTCATGTAATGTTGGATAGACATCGGGTTTAATGCAAAACATACACACAAATTTTGCACTACTAAACTTCACACAACTAAATGCAGGTGCCATCAACCTATGCTATTAGGGTTTATTGCAGTCACCAAGCACATTTGGCATACACAATCACTCTTCACTTATGCGTTGCAAAGTTCAGAACTCACAACTGGGTATTGCACGACATAATGTATCTGCAGAGTCCCATGTCCAATTTCTTTATTATGGGTGGGAAGACAAATCCATGAATAGGCATAGAATGCTTCTTGTGCTTTGTACTTTTAACACCAAGTGGCTCTTTGAGGTGTTTCTGAATGTCAGGCCCAATCACTACTCAATCACATAATAGCTAAGTCAAATTCGATAGTATCAAAACTGGACAGCAAACAGGGCTTCTTGAAATTATGGGCCTCTTGCCGGAAGCATATTACTTTCACAAATTTCTAAATGCAGAGAAATAATCTTCGACCTATATGAGACTTGAGATTTGTGAAGCATGTAAAACCCACATAATCATGACTTGGTAGTGATTAAATGTGGTCGTTCTCCTTCATCAAGGAAGGACAAGAGTAACGATCGGTATAACAGCTTACTCTGCACAAGTATTTATTGATGCAAGTTTCTCTTCTTTGCATGAAAGCCTCCTCTCATTGCATGCGGCATCACAAGCTTGTCCTTGCCTGCGCAAACAGAAAACGTGGCACTCAGTTAAAAAGAACAACTATTTCACCAATAAAAATATAAGGCAACAATAACTCAAAGCACTTCTTTCTTACCTGCCAACAAGAATTGACACATCTGCCAAGGCAACCTCAGCACTTGCCTCGGCTGGTCCACCTGTAGATGCAAAATGAGGCATCAGTCATCTTAATATTATTCAAGTCACGAATTTCAGAATCCCTCACATTCCTTTGCTCCAAGTCATAGAGCAAACTGAACACCTATGAGCAATTTGAATGCACCACACAGAGAGGTTAGCTATGGTGAGGTGGGCTGTTCTGCAAATAAATCCTGGAAAAAGCCAGCGGAGAAAATTTGCTCATCCCTCATGCAGTTACTTGCAGGTGTATGTTCCAAAGCGGTATGTGAATTCATCTTGAGAAGAACAGAACAGCCACATAAATAAGGTAACCTTACCTGCTTCGTTTTTTAAGTTCATTAACCCATATTTTCTAGGTCTTGCAGAAGCAAGGAGGGCGAAACAGGCCGCTGAAAGGAAGTCTGATGGAGCTTTGAAGGCGGCAGCATTGGAGCAGACTGTAAAATTGTTTCAAAATGCTATGTCAATGCCCCTGTCTCCACCAGCACAAGAAGAGGCGCTTTTTGATCTTGTAAGATTCCACTCAACAACATTTTTGTAAACTTAAGGTAGAGAGATGAAAGGCATAGGGAGGGAGTCACAGGTGAACACCTATGACACAATCTATCCGAAGGGACCACGAAATGCAGAATCCCTCACAGCTGTGGATGATCTGTACACAACCCAACTGCAAGACACAACAACAGACATAACTGTAAGCAAGAAATTCTTGCCAGTCACCACCAAGACTAGAAGTTTCTGCAAGTTCAAAGAGCCTGTAAGATCTCATTGTGCAATAACACCAAATCAAGTCACCTCTTGCTCCTCTCGTCCTTCTCAAGAGAAACTCACAAGTGCTACAAACCCTAAACAGATGAGTCCCTTCGAAATCCCAGAACTCCAAACTCGAAGCGAAGAGAAGATCTGAGAGGAAGAGGCACTATGTGCGAGCAAGAGGCCATAACTTATGTGCGAGCAAGAGGCCAGAATAAGACTTGCCGTTGCAATCCCTTTTGCTTATTCACTGCCACTGCTAGCCTTGTGCTCCATAATGGATTTGACTTTTACCTATTATTGAGTAGGCAAGAGACTTGTGCCAACCTTGTGTTCCTTAACGAGTTTGAAGTTTGTCTATTATTAAGTAAGCAAGGGGCTCGTGAGGACCTAATGGACTTCATGTGATTAGACCTGCAGTTTTTTATTTCTTATTCATGAGCTGGATTTTTAGGACATTTCGCCATTCACCTAAATCAATTTCCTAACTTTCTAGCAAATTGGTTGCATAATTTTTTTTTCCGACATTACTATTTGGAATTATTATTTGCCGAAGCTGCCCCTAAGGTACGGTAGGTAGAGTGGGTGCATTTGTGATGAATTTTGTTGGCCATGGTCTCTTAGGGATCAAGAGCAAGGCCAATGGTTTTGGATTTGCATTTTGCACCAAGATATCCATTACATGCTTCAAAGCATCATTTGAGGGTTTTTGGAGCTACCTATAGTTTTAAAAATGGTCATGTCAACAAACAATCTCACCTAAATTTTACTCTATGCATGTGCCAAGTGTTTCACTCCATTCGAACGAAGTTGTATGTATATGCAAGTTGACATTACTGTTGCATATGACCATATTTTATTCTAATTTTAACACAAATAACAATCAAGAATCCTAAATTATAGACCAAGTAAACAATAACTTAGTACATGTTGGGTACAAAAGTTAATGCATATGATTTTCCACACATGCCCAACGTATTTAAGGGTAACTACCAACATGTGACAACATATCGTAAGTCTTACATTTTCTCTAAGGATCGAGGTAAATGTTATCTCAATTTTTTTTAAAATTTTTTTATCAGTTCTTGAGCAAGTCATTGTCATATCTCCTCTAGAATCCACTCTTCTGGGATGTACTTGTTGTGAAGATTTAAATGACCAACACATCATGGCATATCACAATATTCTCTTAAAGGTAATGTTTAGTACATCACAATTTTACAAGAATCTATCACATTGTCAACATCAAATGTTACTAAGATGGATGATACACACCCAAAAGAGGCCAACACTTATTATAAGCCCTTGTGCTCGTCGACAATGAACATAGAGAGCTGGCCGCTAGTTACAGATGAAGCGGTTTAGTTTGAGAAATAACCAGTTGAAGTTCAAGACTTCAGGATCAGTGTCTGGGGAGAACCAGCGGTTAGTTACAGATGAACTGGTAGAAGTTGGAGACTTCAGGAGAATTACTGATCATTTTAGAGGAATCTATAGAATATACCTCACATGCCTCCTATGCTTTGGCGCTGGCCTGTCGGCCTTCTGTCTCAAAAAAAAACAAAACATGTAATTGGCGGGATTTAGAATCACTAGGATCTTGACCGACTATGCCCAAAACTTCGCGGGCACTGTTCATGATAAATTACCTATCATTATAGAGGAATCTATGGAATATACCTACAATTAGTAGAGAAAAACCGAAAGATCACAACATGTAACCGGTTGGACTTGGAAACAATACTAGGATTTTGACCAATTATGCTCAAAATCTCCCCGGACAACCTAACATGTCCAATGTTGGCCTCCACATTAACTTACAACCAACTTGGAGACAGGTACGGGTACCATCACTTCATTAAACAAAGGGGAAGTACCCGATCATTGTTGGGAGAACTATTTTTGCTTATTTTGTCGAGCCAAAACAGGACGATTTTAGTCTATTTGTTGGCATTTATTGATTGGCTCGCATTCCACTGCACTCCCTTTTGTCTTCTTCGTGGTGGCTGGAGAACCAATGTGTGTGCAACTTTGCACAATTCATATAAGAACTTGTGCAAGTGACACACGTGCTTGATATTCTATTCAGGCTCATCAGGTCCTAGGTAACTATTTGGGACACTGTCCCCAGCCCATCCAAACAGGGCTAGGGTTTCAGGATGTCTACGTAACCTCGTCCGTTACAAAGGTGAAACACAACGAACTATTTTTATAGTTTATGATCAACTATTCTTAGATCGGCTGACTCTGGAAATGATATCATACGCCTTGGATTAGTCTACACCGTTGATGGTATTTAGTGGCACTTACTATTCGGACCCCGGTTAGAATGAATCAGCCCTCAACCTTGTAGGGGACTTGTTTTTACTAAAGCCCTTTCATCCACGATGGATGAGTTTACACAGATGCCATGAACCTTGAACCTTCCAAACGTGGTTGGAGCTTCTATCGTGTAAATTCATTCTTCATAATTGAATGGCCTATAATTACAACAACCCTATGTAAGTGGAGAGAAGGAATTATCGCATACTTCATACCTCTCATTCGTCACATAAAAGCGTAGAAATAACATACAACTCGGATGTTTAGATGTCCATTTAAAGACGAGTAACCGAATTACACTCGCTGAATGTAGTGATTCAACTTGACATTGCAAGCATCAGCTTGGAGATTGAGAGTTAGATGGTCCGAAATGACCTTAAACTACTGGATGATAGTGGAAAGATACCCAAACCGAACGGAGTGGTTGGCGGTTCAATACCCGACCGTGAAATCATCTCTCTACTTGACGGAAAACTAACTAGGTGGTCAAGCGCCTCCTGGGTCCCCCCAAATAAGAGAAAAGAAGAAAAGATCGAGAGTTAGCACAACATCTCGGTAACTTTGTCCACTCTTTATTTCACTCGATCTACATCGATGGCAATGTTGATAACTTTATACTTGCTTAATGTTTTGCTTTGCATATGGTGTTCAGCAACGGTGATGTAATAGTAGGTGTAGCTTCCTCTCTGCTTCTAGGACCCCCTTTAGAAAGCTCCATCTCCATAGAAGGCACTAAGAATGGTAACAATAACAACAATAACAATAGTAGATGCTACACTACACTAAATATGCTATTTAGTGTCACCGATTCTAATCGTCTTGCTCAATACTAACTGTAAACCGCGATATAGTGTCACCAACACTAAATGATAATCCAACATTATCTGTCATTCCTTGTAAATTTTCTCGGGGATTATAGATTTACAGTGTTGCGATTACTGTCACTTACCAAGTAATTTTTCCATCCAAATTTCAATCATCCATGGCAATATTTCAACACAAGTTGCTGACAAGAGAAGGTAGGGTTTTGGCCAATGGATGAACTCGTCCATCATCCATGACAGTATTTGGTCACTTATTCATAAGAAGTGTCATCCAAAAAGTTACCATAGTGACACTCAATACCATATGACACTAAATATCAGATTTAGTGTAATAAGTTGTAAGTCCAAAAGGAGCAAGGACAAAGGGACTCAAGGACGAGGGGGCTAACTCTACTTGCTTTTTCTTTGCACTTGCGTTTGATGTGCAACAATGGCGATGTAATATTGGGTGCTAGTAAGTCGCGGGGCAACTATTCACATGTGAGGCCAAGCTCCCAACTTCACTTCCTAGTCACACTTCCTCTTAAAGGACATCGAGTTAACCCTTAAAGGACGTGGGGTCTCCGTATACGGCCAAATACATGATTTATATAGGCTTCACCAAGTTCATGAATCATATTGTATATATTTGAGTGTTTGAAATCTTATTATATACATTGTTTTGTGTCAAGGAGAAAATAAAAACTTACTCATACTAGACATTGATGATCAAAATGCAACGTATGTATTTGCATCCAAGGGCACCCGGGCTGTGTATTTGAACTTAAATCTCCAATAACAACAATCTTTTTGAAGTTATTCAAATAAGCATTCGAAGAACAAGTTGACTTTAAATAAGGTCACTTTTGACATGATTAAATTCTATTAATGGCAATATTGATAACTTGGTAGCTTTTTTCGCGTTTGCTTTTGCATTTGGGGTTGCGACAGTGATGTAATAGTAGGTGCTACACAAAATATGATCATCCATGACAATATTTCATCACAAGTTGCTGACGAGAGAAGGTAGGGTTTCGGCCAACGGATGAACTCATCCATCATCCATGACTTTATTTGTTGACTTATTCATATTAAGAAGTGTCATCCGAAAAAAACTACCACAGTGATATAAAATACCATTTGACACTAAATATCATATTTAGTGCAGTAAGTTCCCGACCAAAACTCACTCCCAAGTTGCACTCGAATCCTTCCCGTAGTTAACATGGTTATATGAGCTGCCGACCAGTACGAGGTTGATATTTTTTCTCTTGTCTCTCCGCTTCTAGGGCCCCCATTTAGAAAGCCTCATCCCCATAGAAGGTACAAAAAGTGGCATCAACGGAGACAACGACAATAACACGTGATAGTAAGTCGTACGTCTAAAAGGAGCAAGAATAGAGGGTAAAGAGGGAGGCTAATTATGTTTGCTTTCCATTTCACTTGATCTACATTGATGGCGATGTTGATAACTTTGCTTGTACATGCTTAAATGTCGGTTGCTTTTTTGTTTGTTTTTGTTTTTGTTTTTGTTTTGCATTGCTTTGTATTTGGCGTACAACAACGGTGATGTAATAGTAGTTGTTACATGATAGTAAGTCCCCATGCAAACTCACTCCCAAGTTGCACTTCCTCCCCGTGTTTAACATGGTTAAACGAGTTGCAGACTGATACGAGATCGTTATATATATTTCTCTCTGATTCTTGGACTCCCATTTTAGAAAGCCCCCATCTCCATAGAAGGTTCAAAGATTGATAATAACAATAACAATAATTGGTGCTTTACTAAATACGATGTTTAGCGTCACTTACTATTTGAAATTACGCAATCCTATAAGTGCTTATTGTACATCTCTTTCTTTCACCAACAAAGGTCAAATTGGTTGTTTGGACATTATAGAACATTGAGACATCTTTGCTTGATAGAAAATTACATTGATGATAAAAAAGATATAAGAATGTGTAACTCTGAATAGTAGGTGACACTAAACATCATATTTAGTGTAGTACTTCCTCCGTCCCAAAATGATTGTCCAACCCCAAGGAATTTTTTATCCCAAAATGTCCTACAAACATTTTGGGACGGAGGGAGTATGTAAAGTTGCAAGTCTAAAAGGAGCATGGACAGGGAAGGCCGGAGCTAGCTAACTTTACCTGCTTTCCGTTTCTCTTCATCTTAACTTATGTATAGACAGCGCTAGCGACGGCGATGGCGATCTCGCAGACAGCCTAGAATGAGGAGAAGCCCAACCCTCCAAGGAACTCCCTTCCTCCCGACCGTTGCCGTAGATCCGTCATTCGCGACGGCATCGTCGGAGGACCCCACGGAATGACGGCCACTCATCATCGATTACCGCATCCATCGATCACCAGCATCGACCGAGTAATTCGGGCTTGCTGCAACTACGCAACTGTGCAACGAAAATCATAGCTTGTTAGCACAGTACTACAACTAACTTACATCACACTGTCACCAGTGCCTGTCGGATTCCTCTGATCATCAGCCCTGTCATTGTAAAGCGCATCGACACATCTGACCTAACATGATGTACAATACTGCAGTCTGGATCCAACATCCGTAGTCAAGATCCACGGATCCAATATCGGATGTATCTGAGCTAGATTCGAAGATCATGCCGAGCCTACCTGCCTGTTTTTTGTTTTTTTGGATTTGTTGCCTCGTGGTTCGACAACGTGCTCGGGATTTCGGGGTTAGGGTAGGGAGGATGCTTTGAGCTGGCTGAGTTGGCAAGGTTGGGGTGTGTGAGTGAGAGGATTGAAGGGCTAGGTGATTGAGGGGGCCGGGGGGAATAATGAGTAGTTCGAGATGGGTTATGATGATGGCAGGGTGAAGGGGTTGATTGGTCGGTGGTTGATAGATTCGGTGATGGTGATGATGGTGCTGTGGAGGTGTGCTGGGTGATCGAGGCGGGTATGCAACCGATCGAAAGGGGATCGAAATAGCAAGGAACTGGTTGATTGAATGATGTACAACAATTGGGATCAATGTCACCTTGACGTCGTCCTTCCAGACCTCTGCCTTCTCATGCCTGATTGTCCGGTGGAGCTTTCTGTTCAGGTTCGATTCTAATTCATCTCTTCAATATCCTCCTGCAACCACCGCCACGATTCAGTTCGCGTTTCCGATCCTTGAACCCTGAACCGCATTTTGGTTCCCGAGGGGTGCGCCGCCGATTCAATAACCTCGGCTTCCTCAGAGTTCCCAACGTCTCGTGTGCCTTCCGAGAAGATCTGAATTGTTTGTTCTTAAAAATAAAAAATTTCACACTACTAGGAACTTTGATGCTTCCCGAGATCTACGTCTTCTAGCGCGATGGTGATCCGCATGCCGGAAATCCTAGAACAAGTCTCTTGCAACCTGCAGGAATCCTTGAATCTAAGTGTTGCGTTGCCCTTGAACCCAGATCCATCACAGTTTTGCTTCCTGATGATTCTACCGTGTTCCGTGCTTTCAAAGATATTTGCTCATACGGGTGGAGTGATTGACCCCTGAATCATGAACAATCTGACCTTCACTAGAGAAATTGCTTCTCATAATATTCATCGCCTTGTTCTGGCGTGATCCTAGTGCCCTATCCTCCAGCACTATTGGAGCCTCGGAAATCCTTTCTCATTGCAACTTGATGAGTATATTATTGTTATCTCACTCTCTGACATTGATATCATTTCGAGAACGTAAGTGGTGCTGTGGTCGGGTTCTTGAGGTGTGCAATAGCAGTATTAAACCAAGGCAAATTGTTGTGTGCCTTACCCATTTCCGCGTATCTTCATCCGACCGGTTGTGTAGGGTGTTAGAGCTTGGGAACTGGTCCAAGGGCAACTTAGCATAACTTATCATGGCAGCGTCTTCTCCATCACAACAGTTTTAGGGTCCAGGTTGAAAGGAGCCAGCCGTGCATGCCGTGGCTTCGAGATAGGAGGGCAAGACAATTCCATGTCTGCGGACACTATGCATGTCACAATGTTGCAGAATAATCGCTGACACGTTCTACCCTGGATTTGACTTTTTCCATCTGGAGATCCGTTCCCGATGCACACTTTCTGCGTACCTCTTAATTTACTAAAGACAAGTGAAAGGATGGAGAGACAAGAATAGGGACCGAGGCTTCTACACTAGGCGCCGATATGTGTATTTTTCATCATCACATTCACCATCACCACTTTTTCTTTGAACAGTATCATCACCAGTTTCTCAGCCTCTTCTCCGGCTCCAGAATTCACACGACGGCCGAAAGTTCGCAACGTCCTGGAAGCTGTCACTGTTCGAGATGACCGTTCTCGAGGTCGAAGCTTTCCCCGACAGATCCAAGTTCTCCTCGTTGTGAAGGAGTACTTCGTGTTATTGCAAGTTCGGCCCGTCGGTATCGCTGTTGGGAGCCGGAATTGGTGAAGAGATAATGTTTCTGGGAATCTCGGTCGGTTCATTGTCTCTTCACTTGCTGAGTTCTAACGATGGTTTCTGCTATATCTCCGGACACTGCCGTTGCCAACCATGGTGATTCACGAGAGCATCATGACTTCTGAAGTGCATAGGACCATAGATTGTCGGAAGTTCGAGTCTATGGCGCCTGCTTGACCCAGTCCACTCTCGATATGCATTCTTGTAGGGCTTGGATTGGGACACTTGTGGAGGAAGCGATGAATTTTCCATCGAATTGCCATTTATTATCGAACACTTTGTGGTCCGTCCTTGTGTGTTCTGTTTGTGGATTTACCTCATTATTATGTTCAAAAAGAGACCAGGCAAGGCCGCCGCTGCGGTTGTGACTGAGGAATCCCCTTGGGAGAGATTGCTTGAAAACTCACTTGCATTCCTCCGATTGTATTAATGTCAGGGATTACGTAAACTTCCAGAGCTCCAGCCTGATGCTTCATGCCAGCTGATGAGTTTGAAAGTTTGATGAGTCTATAGCACCGTTATCTTGACCAGGTCCACTTTTATCAACATGCATTCTAGTAGGGTTTGGATTGGGACGCTTGTGGAGGCAGGGATGGATTTTCTGTGGAATTGAGAGTTTGAGACTTGGCATTGATTGTCGAACACCTTGTGGTCCGTCCCGTGTGTGGTTCTGTTTGTGGATGTTGCTCTTTGTATTATGTTCCAGCAGAGACCAGGCAAGGCGGTCGCTGCTGCAGTTGTGACTGAGAAAAAAACCGCGAAAGATCACTTGAGAACGCACTTGCATTTTTCCAATTGTATTCACGCCAGGAATTACGTGCACTTGCAGAGCCACAGTCTGATGCTTGATGCCCGGCGCTCGCTCCAGCTGCCTCTTATGAGGGAGGTTTCCCACTTGCAGAAGATCCGCACCTTCCAAGACCAATCAACGAGCTCCTCAACCCCCAGTCCATCCGCCAGCAGCTATGGCGGCAAAGCCAAGAGTTTACTCGGAGACCCACACGCTGACGCCGAAGCCCTGGCCCTGCAATTGTCTGCCAAGCTCGCAACGACTGCGAAGGTTGTGACCAGGGACGATGGCGGTTTCCGGGTAGAGATTCTGCAACAAAAAGTGGAGGAGAAGGAGATGACGGCTGAGGCAGCGGCCCACCGTGGCGGCAGCAATGGCGATCTGAAGAGGACTATCGATGCAATCGTCAGGAAACTGGATGACCCGCAGGATGGCAGGAGGTCACAAACAGGCTTGACCTACGGTGATGTTAGGGATAGGATCAGGAGATTAGAGTCAGTTTTTGAGGGACTGCCGCAACGGGGCGTCACGGTCACGAAACCTAAGACACCGGAGAGGGACGCTCCTTCGAGCGAGGTTAACAGTACCGACAGAATATTCAGTGATTTGCAAGAGAGGCGAAGAAAGGACTCACAGAATGGTGGAGGAATTCAGGGATGGCAGGGGGAGTTTAATCGGCGAGAGGAGACTGTGGACAGAGTGATGATGGAAAGAAATGGTACACCTTCGCCACTCAGCAGGCTGTTGAGCAACCAAAGTGCGCTTTCTTTGCTAGGCATGGAGGAGGGCCATGAAAGTGAAATTGTGGAGAATTTCTCCCAAGCTGGCAAGGGGGAGGTTAGTTCTGTGCAGAGAGAGATGAAGCATCATCAGCAGACAAACTCGAAGACCCCCTTGATGATCCCCAGAGACTCTTTGCATCTGCGAGAAATTAAAACCTCCAGCAGTCGGAAAAAGACGGAGGGCATCGTTTTGCGGCGATCCAGGAACCGGAAATCATCATCTTCAGCAGCGCGGTCCGTGAATTTGCGAGAACCTCCTCTTGGTGTAAATGACGATGAGCTAGATGTCTCTGAGCTCCCCCGAAATGCTGCCTGTGGGATGCCGTGGGATTTGTCTCGTGACCAGAAATACAAAGGGAAGGGGTTCGTGGAATTGCAGAGGAATAATAATGGGAGCTTGCGAAACCCTTCCGTAGGTGGCTCCTTCAGATCGTCCTGGAGAGAAGCAGAGATGGCGGAGGAAGAAGGTCTCCACTTGCAATCCTCCATGGACTCGGACGCAACTTCGCTCCACCTCATCGTAGGACAAAATATCCATGACTCAGACTTCGCAAGGTTTCGCATGGAATCTGATGCCACTGTACCTGCAAGAGAAATCTCACAGCAGTTCGAAGGATGTTCGGATGAGCCTTTGCAACAACCTTCTGTTGCTGCTTCTCGCCATCCCTCCTCTCACGCCAGATCGCCACTAGAGATGTTCGATGGGCACAGAAATCTGAGCCAAAAGTACCGCCCTAAAACCTTCAATGACCTCGTGGGACAGCACTTGGTGGTGAAAGCACTCACCACCGCCATCTTTAAAGCGAAGGTCGCCCCTGTCTACCTGTTCATGGGACCCCGAGGGACTGGCAAAACCTCAGCTGCGAGGATTTTCGCCTCCGGCTTGAATTGCCTATCTTCGGATGCCAAAATTCGACCCTGTGGTATATGCCGTGAGTGTGGCACCATGAGTTTGAACAGGAGCTTGGATGTGAAAGAGATCGATGCAGCTTCGAAATTGGACTTAGCAAGCATGCGAGCTGGGATGGGGAGTCTCGTGCCGCAAGCGAGGTACAAGGTGATCATCGTGGAAGCATGTGACATGCTGAGCACAGAAATTTGGAATGCGTTTCTGAAAGTTTTGGAGGAGCCTCCTAGGAATGTGGTCTTCATCCTTATTACAACAGACGCTGAGCGCATTCCTCTTACAGCTATTTCGAGGTACTTGCTCTCAATCACAATGCTTAGACAAATAATGAATCAGCTGACCTCAGGATTCAACGGTTGAATGCTTACTTGGGCTTACTTCTGTGGTGCGTTGCAGGTGTCAAAAGTTCCTTTTCTACAAGTTGAAAGAGGAGGAGATCGTTGGTCGGCTCCGAGGAATTGCCGGCAGAGAGAATTTGGATGTGGAGGATGGTGCATTATCGATTATTGCCGCAGGAGCGGATGGTTCTCTTCGAGATGCAGAAATGACTCTGGATCAACTCATCCTCTTAGACAATAACATCACTCTGGCCCTCGTTCAAGAGCTTGTAAGTGAATTCACTCCCATCACACATAACTGTTCTTGAACGCAGATTGATCGTTCATTCCTCAAAGGCTTGCACGACCTTGCCATGTGACAATGACAGCCTGCAATAAATTCTCACGTGCATCGGGTATATTGTGTCAGGTGGGACAATTTCCAGACGGCAAAGTAATGGATTTGCTAGACTCCGCTCTCTCTGCTGACACTGTGAGCACGGTTCGAACGATGAGAGAGATTCTGAGTTCCGGAGTCGAGTCCATGTCGCTGTTGTCGCAGCTGGGCGCCCTCATCACAGACATACTGGTTGGCAGTTGCGATGTGCACCGCGACACGCGCAAGGGTTTCTTCAGTCGAGGACTTCGTAAGTGATAACCCCTAAACCTGCATCTCTTCCATGTTTGAACCAACTTTCGCTTAAACCTTCACGTCACCTAGAACTTTTAAAACCGCTAGATCGTCTGGATAGTTTGGTATACCTGCGTATGAATTACAAGAAACTGAACTAGAAATAAGTGAACCAGTTCAATGGTTTCTTCAGTCGAGGCCTCCGTAAGTGGTCACAGTACCTGCAACACTCTCATGTTTGAACCAACTTTCGCTTCAACCTTCACGTCACCTAAAAGTCTTAAACCGCTTGATCATCCTGATGTTTGGATTATCTACATCTGAATTTACAAGAAACTGAACAGAATCACTGATTGTGCAATTTGGTATTCCACAGCCGCAAGAGAAGAGCAGCGACGGCTTCGTCATGCGCTTAAAGTCCTCGCCGAAGCCGAGAAGCAGCTGCGGACGTCGGACACCCGACCGACATGGCTAACAGCTGCCCTGCTTCAATTTGCACCCGATCATTCGTTCCTCCCTTCCCCTGCTGCACAGAGTCCTCTCGGACCTGGGAGTTTAGACCCTAGAGGAGGAACCGTGGATCCGTGCACCCCGAGAGGATTCACCCCGGGTGGGCCACTAGTGATGGGAGAGCAGATTCAGACCGAGCACTTCACGGAGCCTGCGTTGGGGAGGAGTCTCAGAACACATTCGGATAGCAAAAGGGTTGTGATTCCGGATGTGAGGAATCGTGGGGAAGAATCGCCCGTGGAGGGTGGGTTTGCAGATACTGAGAGGAAATTAGAGGAGGCATGGACCGAGGAGCCTCAACTGAACCAGGCGCATGAGGATGATGATCACATAACGGAGGAAGAAGAGGAGGTGCAAGCACAGAAGCCATTGGGGTTTGAGGATTTCGAGATCCTTACGGAGCAAGCTTCTTCGGAGCTTTGGAGACGAGTTGTTCAGGAGTTGACATCGAATTTCTTGAAGCGCGTGCTGCAAACGCAAGGGCGACTTGTAATTGCTGCAGTGGCATCTGGTAAACAAAACCCCTTGGTCTGCTCTTACTCCTTCGTAGATCGAGGTATTGTCTCTCTATGTGATAAAGAATTATCATCCTTTAAGTCAATGGGGCTTGTCGTCTGGAGTTGGTCCCCTGTCTTCTTGTGGTTGTTTGGCGTACAAAATCAATAATTTCTTCCACTTCTGGTGCATGCTCAGAGGCAGAGTTTGAATTTGAACGAGGAGCAACCTAATTCGGTTCATATTAGCACCTCTTGGCATGTCAAATTGATGAGTTTGACCCTCAATGAACCGATATAGAATGTACTTCGTTCAAACCTCCACATGACCTCCGAGCACCGAAAAGTTACCGAACATGGACGGTGCTTTATGCAATAAACAACAAACTCCCGACCAAAAGTCATGTTGATGTAGAGGATAACTCTATTGTATGAGAAACAATTCTCTGATATGAAATGTATTGTGAAATTTGGTTTATGCAATTAGATGGGTCATCAGCGATTGTGGAAGTGGAGTTTCAATCCGCTCGCTACAGACAGAAGGCGGAGCGGTCATGGCGTAGCATTTGCAGTGCATTCCAAGCCGTTCTACGCACCCCAGTGGAGCTCAGGATCAGTTTGCCGGAGGATCACTGCGAGGATACCCTACTAACCGAGCTTGCCCGAGAAATGGCGGATGAGACGCAGGCTGCTCGGGCCATGGACGTGGAGAAGGAAAAGGAAAGGCTGGACGAGGAGGCTCACGCCGCAGCCTACTTACGTGAGATGCGTGGGGCTCCGATGCGCAGCAAGCGGAGACGAAGTCGAAGCACTTCACAAAAGCATCGGCAAACTGCGGAAGCTGCATCAAGTGAAGCCCCCGATCGGGAACTGCTACCTGGATCTGATATGGGAAGCTTCTCGAGGCCAGCTCCGCGTCGTAGACGCAGGCGAATTGCGAGAAGATCCCTCTTGGAGGGAGAGAGCAGTCGGTCCGAAAGCTCTTGGACAAGGTCAGGTAGCTTGGGTGATATCTCCATGGACTCCGCGTTGCTACCTGACACCAGAGTCCCCGTGAAGAGCAGGAAAAACTCCCTCGATAGAATGGAAACTGCAAAGGAGGACGGCAAGGGCACTCGAATCAAAGTGTTACTCAACGAAAGCCAAGGCATCGAGCAAAAGAATCTGTGAGCTCTCTCTCTCTCGCCATACATCGCCTCCTGCAATTTGCTCTTTGAATACAAGCAGAGGTAGCAACAGCAGCATGTCATTTGTAAGGTTGAGATGGTGGTGGTCCTAACATCAAGGTGCATTGACTGCACGCAGAAGCTCCGAGCCTCGTCAGAAAGCTCCACATGAGAGCATCCTCTGCTGGAAGAAGCAACATTCTCCCCTCTTCGGCACGACTTGGGTGAGCAAATGAACTTGAATTGGTGTTAGTTAGTTTGTGAAATGGTTGATTTTGAAAATGGATACCTGATGCATCAATTCTCAATGCAGACACCGATTTCGTGGTTTGGCAGTGAAAGCCCTAACCCTAATCTTGCGGAGCATAATGACAGTATAAACTTATCAATGTGCCCAAATCTCAATGGGCTCATCTTTACCATGTGAAACGCTTCCCTCCTAATGAAATGGTTCAATGCTTTCATGCTTCCTCATTCTTACTCCCAAATTGTATATATTGTTGCTCCAATTCAGAGAATGGCCATGGTGAAAGGGCGGCGACGGGCACAAGGGAAGGCGATGTTCCTGAAACTGGTTCCATGCACCAAGACGAGCCCGCCTGCAACGCTGAACGTGACTACTCTCAATCATGCTCCCCTCAGCCCGATACTCGAGAATGACAGCACAACAGTCTGATCCAATGGATGCCACCAAACCAAAACACACCCGACATCCAGCCTAAAGTTGAGCTTAAACCCTAAACCAGAAAGAGAATCTCAACTTCGGTGAACCCCCACGCCTTTGTAGAGATTCTGCGAATTGCAACAGCTTTAATATTTCCAGCGATATTGTTTCACAATGACCTCCAATTCAAGTGCCACGAGAAACTGTAAAATATGACAGCTACATAGATAGATACATACATAGATAGATAGATAGATATTACAACATTAGGTGGAGAGAGAGTGTGTTGACAACCGAAAGACGTTCAGATCAGAGAGAATAAGAGTTGCATCACCAATTGAGCACAATGAGCACAATTTTCTGTAGTGTCAACAAGGGCGCTGCGGGAATGCGATGAAGAGTCCATAGGTCACAGCTGAGTGCGATCGATCGAGGGTAGGAAGGAGGACACTGATTCATTCTTTCGACAAAGAGCGACCACCGTAAGGTGGAATTGTTTCGATACGGCTGCTTGTACACTTCGTTTGGAGTAATAAGAGCATCCCGATCTTCTTTATTTCTTCTGTCATTCTTGCTCTTGTCGTTTGTCACCAAGAATGCTTGATTTTCCGATCTGGTGCTTGAGTTTAGGGTTTAAGAGCTTCTGCACTAAATAGGGTCATTAGTGACACCCTACACTAATCTTTCTAGCATTTCATAAATATCTATAGAACATTTCCTATGATAACAATATTTGATCAAATGAATTATTACATTAAATAAGTAAGAAGACATAATCATACGGTTTCATATATCTCCATGTCAATTAGTGAAGTTGTCTATATCTTGGCAACTTGGAATTGCAACTCAACGCAGTAAGTCACTCTATTCAACAGGCCACACTAATGACCTTATTTGATGTAGTTTTCTTATAAGTCTATTACCAAGCATAATATCCTTTTTTTTTTTTTTTTTTTTTGAGACAGAAGGCCGACAGGCAAGTGCCAAAGCACAAGAGGCAGTTGACCACCTGGCAAGTAGAGAGGAGATTTCACAGCCAGGAATCGAACCGCCAACCTCTTCCTTAAGATTTGGGTATCTCCACCATCATCTAGTAGTTTAGGGTCGTCTCAGACCTTTAATATCCTTGTTTTTGATGGGAGGGTATTTTGCTAGTGCAAATATCCGCCTTTATGGTTTCCTATTCATAATGTCAGTTGTATAAGGATAAGCACAATACACGTGCTTTATGCACTTGATTTGCATCAAGAGAAGAGTGGATGACGACCCGTGGAAGCGGCGAGACATTCACCTTCTCAAAGGTGGTTATAGAACATAACCGATCAGCTTATGGACATAATCTTCATTTAATGGATGATATCACGTTTACACGGATGATTTAATTTGGCAAGTTCTTATGCTCTTGGATGGGAGATCGGTTTTGCAAAGTAGTGCACTTTAGGTTTGTCAATGTGGGATTTTCGGCCGTTGTCCTGAGGCCCCCGCCCTTGGGGCAGTGCTTTCAAATCCCATAATGCCCTCCCCCAATGCAGAACCCTATATATAAATAGTTATGAATATCTTCCCTTTGTTAATATATGTTCATTATAGAGTGTAATGTTGCGGACGAAAAAGGGTAGGGGTGGGCAATGCAATATAGCATGTGTAGCCTATACTATGCAATATAGCCTATACTATGCTCAATTATGACACAAATAAGACACACTTGTCTAGAAGATAACCATAAAAGTTTATGCAGGAGGATACACATGATGTTGATGTTCTCTTTTTGCTTTATGTATAGGAGAATGTCCACATTTGAGTGCAATGTGGCAGCCCTTTTTTTTTGTTTTTTGGGAACTTGATCATCTGGCTACATAACAAGCATTACATTTTTCAATAGTGGCGATTATGTTCAAGTTGAAGCTAATTTTTTTGGCAACAATGTTCACAAAATTGAATACATGTGGCTACTTGCACAAACAATATGTGGAAAATTGTGGAAAATTGTTGGCGATGATCTTTATTGAAATATAGTAAAAAGCGGGCGACAATTTGCCGAGCACTAAGGTATTCTGGCTTTCCTAGAAGTTCATGCCTAGTAATATGGCGAATAATTGCTATAACATATTGTCATATGGCCTCTAAATCTATATGTTGAAGTGCAATGTGGCTTCCACCATCAATCTTCACGTCTTGGGGACCTGCAAAACAACACACAAACACACACTCCGATGCTACAATGAGTTCGAATTTATACAACAATATGTAAAAAGTGGGATGCCATGCCGATATGGTGTGTGTTAATAAATGGGATGGAGTGAAGCTGGTTCGCAAAATTCCACCCATCAACCTGCAAAACAACACACAAACACACACTCCGATGCTAAAATCAGTATAAGATATATATACACCAACAATTATAGGCTAAACCCCAAAACTTATGTGGCTGGAGTTCTCCATGCAGCCATCTGCAACATAACCTGCACATAAATTACCACACAAGGTCTGCAATGCACAAAACAATGCAAGTGCAACTTCTGCAAGAATGTGGAAGTTTGAGCTTCAGGTTATGTGGCTTCACAATCTGAGTTCATTGATGCTTTGAGCATTCTATGCAGAAAGGCCATAGCGGCCATGGACTGGTGCTGCATTGGTCCAACTGTCGAAGACAGCATCATAAGGAAAATTCTGCAAGGTGTACAAATTTTGGCTATACATGCCAACTACTAGTCCAAGGTGGGGGTCAAGGGAGTTGCGGAGTTTGCTCTTCAAGAAGGACACGGACGAGAACACACGCTCGTCTTCCACACTTCCAATGACATGGACCATCGCGATTTCTGCAAGCTTCAAATATTCTGGAAAACCATGTGAGAGGACCCTAGAGGCAGATATGGTCCGCCAAATTCGAGTGACGGGGTTGACGTCAAAAGGAGGTTCCATGGCAGCAGGGGCATTACTCTTCATTGCAATTTTGAAATACCCTTGCTGAGAATCCAAGGACCACCTGTCAAGAATTCCAGGTATGATCTCCTTGTCAACCCCACTTCCAAGCACTTTGGTATTGCAATACCAATTTTTGAGAATGTCAAGGTGCTTCGAGAATGTGATCTCTGCATCTTTCTGCAACCAATATTGTGGGTAGATGATGCCGAGCGCATCCAAAACTGCATGTTCGGGAAAGCGCCGTTGGAGCTCTTGTATGAGCTGTGCGGCAGCCCCTGCCACATGAACACCATGTGCAACCAGGTTTAGGGTCAACAACAAAAAAACACAAGTGCACATAACAAAAACATGCATATAAACACAAACATAAACATAAACACTGATTGTTCAAATTTACAAACCTGAGCACTGTCTTTTCACATCTTCCACAATTGATGCGAATGCATCACGTGTGATGGGCTCCATTCTGCCCGTCTCCGAATTTGCACGCTTGGCATACATGTTGCTACCATTGACTACAAATGCGAGATGCTCTTCATTGCAATTCAAATCGAACATGTTTGGATTCTCGGGATCGTTCTGGACCCATCTCGTGTGAATGTGGTCGTGGGTGCCTTCAACAATGCCCTTGAACACAAAGAATTCGTCAGTCGTAAATGATTGCGAGTGGCAATTGTATAGCGTATACAACTGCCCCTCACACACCTTCACTGCACTAATGAAGTCGCAGATGAATACATCGCGTTTTTGCGAGAAGGTAATCAGCGAATCCAACGCCTCGATTAATGGAAGCAGGGCTGCCATGCCCAACAGGCACGTCGGATCACAGAGCAGGTCCAGGACAGCCTGCACCAAGGACAACCAACCCTTAGTAAAACCTCAAACCTGCACCATATTACCATTAACCAGCAACAAATTAACATGCAGCTAATCTACGACAAAATAACCTGCAACTAAATAGCCTGCACCTAATTGACCTGCAGCTCCTAAACCAACACCTAATTAACCTGCACCTAATAAGCCTGCAGCTAACTAACCAACACCTAATTTACCTGCACCTAACAAGCTAATTAACCAACACCTAATTAACCTGCAACAAATTAACCAACAACTGAACAACCCATTAGACTTCAACAAATTAACCAAAGTAAACCAAACTGCACAAACCAAGACTGCAAAAAAAAAAACCAAAAAAAAACAACAATACAAAACAAAACAAATAAGATGAAGAAGCATTTTACCTGCGCGGATTTCTCCTTCGAGAGACTGTCTGCCTTCATCTTTGCTAGAAGAACCCTGTATTCTTGTAGAATACGTCTCAAAGGTTCAATCAGGGAGACCCATCTTGTCTTTACATTTTTTAAGAGTTTAAGCCCCTTAGTTTCCATGAGTTCAGCCAGTTTAAGGAATTCCAAATGCCTCTTCGGCGAATGCTTGAAGTAAGCATGGGAGCTCTGCAACAAACCTTCGATGCGGTTCATGATGTCCAGCTGAGATAGTGTTTTGAATGCCAGGTTGCAACGATGGGCCATGCAATGCACACCAAGTGCAAAAGGAGCGTACTTACCCTGTATTTGTTGAGTAACTCCTGTTTTTGCACCTTGGAAAGTGCTAACACCGTCTGCCCCGAAACACAACAACGTTTTGGACAATGCAAGCCTCTCAATTTTGGCAGCACCCGTCAAGGCATCTATGATGACATGTGTTAGGTTGTCTGCACCACCCCCTTCAACAACCCTCTCAAGTGAAATAAGGTAAGGGATACGACTCCAATTCTGGACAACATATGCATGGATAGATATCCATGAGCCATTGTCTATGGTGCTAACTTCGTCACATGTGAGTGCCACATAATTAGCACCCACAAGGACTCTGGATATGGCAGTCCTCACTTCAGCATACATAAACTCAGCCATGATCCAACCTGAATTATCTGACCAATGCATTCTAGGAAAATTGGGCACATTTAGAAACTCATACAAGGCTGCCCTGCTTTCATACTCTAGCATTGGACGACCATCAGCTAGAATCTGGAACAGGGTTGCAAATTGGACCTTCTTTTTCTCCCTCTCTAACCTGTTAGACTGATTTAGTTGCTGCAGCACAGTATCAGGAGCCCTAGCATTGAACAAGGTCATATTTTTCTTGTGCTTAGAGTCTTTAGCCATATACCACTCACCTTTTTTGACATTGTATGCAGGCATGTTTCTTAAGGCCTTACGCCTACCCTCATGTTTCTTAAGGGTATCCCACTTAGGTTGCATTAATCTATCAGATTTTTCCATTGTAGAGCACACGGTGCACTTCACCATGTGCAACTTACCTTGGTTAGTTAAAATACCCTCTGCCCATGGAAGCTTGCACGCCCACTCCAATTGAAACTTTCGGGTTAGATCATAATTTTTTTTTGGCTTCTTCTTAGATGGTAGACTCTCAATATCCTCTTCGCAATCATCCTCTGAGTTAGGGACACTTACCTCTTGGACATCGTTGGTCGTCTCCGCACCCCCGTCCTCCGAAGTGCTCGAAATCACAATGCAATCTGCACGCCCTCCGTGGCGAGCATCAGACTCCGATGCTGGACTTACTGCATCAGTGGCGGAGTCCCCCGCAGGTGCCTCTAAGCCAGCAGCAGGTGTCGTCCGGTTCGGCGAGGCGTTGGATCCAGCAGACCCGACTGCAGAGCCACCAACCTCCAAGGGCCTCGGATTAGCCACATTGCGGGACGATGCGTAGTAGACCAGAGTGTTTTGGCGATGCATCAATTTCACCCTGCCTCTCTCGGCTTTTGCGCTAAGCGCACTTGCACGTAGAGCCTCGGTGCACTGTTTCTTTCGAGGCTGCGAAGAACCACTGGCCCCCGCGCGAGCAGGTTCTCCTTGGGCGTCCATGCGTCCTTGAGTTTCCACCTCCCTCGGCGAATGAGTTTCCACCTCCCTCGGCCAATGCACCTCAACCTCTCTCGGGCGATGCTCGTACACCTCCCTCGGCGAAACAGTTTCCACCTCCCTCGGCGAATGAGTTTCCACCTCCCTCGGCGAATGAGTTTCCACCTCCCTCGGCCAGTGCACTTCAACCTCTCTCGGGCGATGCTCTTCCACCTCCCTCGGCGAATGAGTTTCCACCGATCGCCGAAGCCACCGATCGTTTCCACCGAAGTCACCGAAGTTTCCACCGATCGCCGAAGTCACCGATCGCACCAATCGAGGCGATCCACCTCCCTCGGACGATGCGCGGCAGCGATCCACCTCCCTCGCCAATGAAGCAAACTTAAGAAAGACAATGAAGCAAAGTTAAGAGGTAGCCTTCTGAGTTGCAGTTGGCGACGCGCAATGAAGGGAAGGGAAGTAAATGGCGAGGACAGAAAGTGATGAGCGACGAAGAAGGCGAGTGAAGGAGAGCGACGGAGTGCGATGAACGCGGAGGATGTTGGCGAGCTCTACAGAAGACTCTAACGGTAAGGGGCGAGGGAGGTAAGATAGACGGATGGAAGGCGGCGAGACAGAGACATTTTCGTGGCGGGAGGCGGCGAGGGACCTTTACGGGTGATCGGATTTGGCGGGTGGCAGGTGGCTACTAATGATGTATTCACTGTGGGGATTTGGCCTAATGAGGGCTGATGATGGTGGGATTTCGGCGATTTCCTCATCATTCCCTCCCACTTATTAACACACAGGTGTCACCAGCTCCTTTAATTTATCATAATCTGGCAATTTTTCGCCTAAAAAAAAAGGGCTGCAATGTGGGTTCTCTTCAATGATTTCCACTCATGTAGAGATTTTGCGAATTGCAACAACTTTCTAGCAATGTTGTTACCTCCAATTTAAATACCATGAGAAACTGTAAGATATGTAAGCGGGCCTTAAACAAATACTTTTAGCTTCGCACCCACTTCTCGTAGGATATGAAACACGCAATTAAGTTGTTGTTTAAACCAACCCTTTGGTTGATTTAGCCTATTTTTGGAGTGCATTGGGATTAGTAGTATGCATGATTGACTTAGGAAATTGTCCTAGACATAGTAGAAGAGAAATTAAACAAATGCAAACCATAAGATATATTGCAAATATTTTCAAGTGACTACTTAATCTCTCCACTTTTTCCATTGCAAATGGCTCCCAGAACCTTCCTAACTCTCGCTCAAAAACACCCCCGTTTTTATGTCCAAAATTGCCACCATCTTTCGCCAAGACCGGCCCTACATTAAAACCAAACACTCCACCCAACATAGAAGTTGTGCCCTTATAACTTTTGCAAAAGGGTTCTTGTTAAAAACATATAATTGGCAACCCAACATATAAGTCGCAACCCTAGCTACAACCTGACAGTCGCCCAATATTAATCCCACTTTCACCCAAAACCAGCTCCACATTCTCTTGAAATTGCCCTATTTTTTCCCAAATTGCTTATGGTTTGCACTTGAGACATTTGAATGGTTTTAAGGTGTGCTCTAGGTATAGGATTAGGAGAGATGCATAGGGTGTGCTTTTTGGTGGGGCTTGGAATCAACACCCTCTGCCTTAGTGCAAAATGATTAGCAAGTTCAAATCATGCCCACAATCATTTTACTCATAAATTTTGGAACTCTTATGAGTATCTTATTTATTATCAAATTGTTTGTGATAATTGTTTGTGAATCAGGTCACTAGCAAGACCCACTATGCATTCCACTACATTGTTTATGGTATTTAGTGTCACATACACTATTTGCGAAGAGCCTAAACTAGATGCCCAGAACTGAAAGTGTCACATCTTTAATTGTCAATATGATAGTATTCTTCAACATAAGTAATTTTAAAATGAAATTCTATTTACATTATGACATTTAGCTTAGAACATTGGGATACTTTAGATGATAGTTTTGCGTTTTAGTATGCAATGGGGAAGATATTATTGAGCATACTAATGGCAAGTATGCCATGAGTTTGCATTTTAGTTTGCAAGAGGAAGATATTCTTGAGCATACTAATGTCAAGTGTCATCTGTGTATAATTTAATCAATTTGTAAAGCATTGTGTAACATAGAAATACACCTCGTAACATTATTAAACATACTCATGCCAAGATATTAGTTTGTGCACTTGAATGCCAAGTGTCATGAGGTGACACTAATGATGACGTTGTTGATCAGTAGTGTAACCTAGCATACGTCTCAAATATGGTAAGAAAACAACAACACTTAAGTAGAAGATATGTTTTCCTAAGTGAAAACCTCTTTTGCGTAGGGATTTTTTTAGGAAGTGTTTAATATGCATGGAACTTATACAACTCATAATTTGCTTCCTAATGAAGTTGTCTTTGTAATGGGTGTCACTCGCGAGTAACATAGTATGGATGATCCCCGGTTGATGTATTTGTTGCATGGTTGGTGGCTTGAAATCCAAGAATCTGTAACTTTTTGTCTAGACTTGATTGTCAAATTGTAGAGGCAACAACATAATGGTCAAAGCTAAACCTATACTACTTACTAGGATACATATAATTGTAGATGGGTTGAGACTTGATAGATATTATAGATATTATTACAGTGACTCATAAAAGTACTTGGCCACTACTTGTGAATCCATTTGGCATGCAATTGTAGAGAGAGGTTAATGAAGCCGCCTCCCAAATTAATTAGGGTTAATCAACATCATTTAATGCAGTATTAGGTGGCTTCCTTTGGGTAATCCAGGTGGTATATTTTTGTGGGAGTGGTTCAAATAATCTCAAGGGTGGCCAACTACATATGTTGACAATAGTGACTTCTTCTTCCACTTGTGTTTCCATTGAGTGTATAGATCTTTCAGAGCTTCCAATAGTCTTAAGTTGAGATTCTTCACATTTCTAGCGGTCACATTGAAGAAAACAAGTTTTCATGAGCGTTCCCAAGTCATAGCATTGAGTGAGCAAGGATTTTCACAACGTTTCATAGCCGGCCATCTTCACATTCCTCGTAGCACAGTTGGCCACATTCTAGTTCGGTTCAGAGAAAATGGGGAGGTGTTTGATCGTCCAAGAGCTGGGAGACCACGTCTTTTGAGCATTCGGGATGAGAGGCTTGTTGTGAGGACTCTCAATCAGCCGAAATCAAGGACTGCGGCAACTTTAGGTCGTAGTTTGAGAGCTCAAGGTCTTTGTTTGTTTGATGAGACTGTCCATAGAAGTTTTCGGATGCAAGGGCTTGGTGCTAGAGTGAAGAGGAAGAAACCATTGTTGACAAAGAGGCATAGGCAGAAGCATTTACAGTGGGCGAAGGTTTCACAGGACTGTGATGTAGAAAACTGGAGTCATGTCATTTGGTCAGATGAGTCCAAGTTCAATGTTTTTGGTTCAGAGACAAGGTCTTGATAAGGCAGAAGTGATTTTTGAGCATGATAACGACCCAAAGCATACATCTGGTCTTCTACAACGATGGCTAGGTCAACATGATTTCTCTGTGATGGAGTGGCCACCACAATCTCCCGACCTAAATCCTATCGAACACTTGTGGAATGAAGTAGATAGACGCTTACGATTGTTTGGTGATTCATCCAAAAGTAGAGATGACTTGTGGGCAAAGATCCAGGTTGTTTGGCAAAACATTGAAGTAGAATTTGTGCAAAAGCTAATCCGCACAATGCCAACAAGGGTGGTTGATCTTCTTGCAGCTAAGGGTGGATACACACGTTGGTAGACATGTAGTTGTTGTACATATGTAGCATTTGCTACTTACTAGCTTTTCATTTTGAGTTTTCTTTGTGTTATCATGATTTCCTACTTAATCAACATAAGTTCTTGGCCATGCTTTTTGCATACTTCTTTCAATTTCTTTTTACCATTTCAATTTTTTTTTCACAAATTTTTGATAACATGTTCTTGACAACTTGTATGGTATCTATGACAAATCTTATTCACAAAGGACTGGAAGCTTGACTGTCAATTCCCCGAATACTTACGAACAAGCTCGCTCCATGAGCTACGCGCAGAAGAGTTGCATCGTCTCCGAGCAGTTCTTCGAGGAGGATGGACAGAGGAGATTATAGCGTGTAGAGGAGACGGGCTATCCAATTCTGCCAATGTGTGGGTGACACCAGCACACCGCACTTGAGGGAATAGAAGCCTAAACCTTAAATTTTCCGCACATTGCAAGTGTTTTTGCAGTATTGATTGAACATATTGCACTTGTATGAATGCCACTGATATGAATTGGTTGTTGGTGTTATGTAGGTTGAGAACAATAGTGCTTCGTACAAAACTCATAGACATGCGAAACTCATAGATATTTTGTGCATCCACATTGTTACAATCATAGGACTTTCAGTTGTCTTGAAGTTATTGTTGTGACCCTAACTGGTTTTGTGTAGAAACACCCTAAACCCTAGACATCACAAAATGGACACCTGCTTTTTTGCACACCTTGTAAATTACAGGCAATGTGTTTGTGAACACAACCCACAAATATAAGTGTGCTGCAGTTTTTTCTTTTCTTTTTTGAAATGGGTGTAAGAAATTGCTTATTATTTCTCACTAGTTTAAGAGCTTTTGTCCAATTTTCACGATCACAGGCAACGGCCAAATACTTTTGTGAGTCACTGTATGTCATCTACTATACATTTTGGAGACGTTGAATGGAGGTCACTTGGGTTCTTGCCGTTCAACCTACTTCCAAAATGGTCGGTGGTTGACGGCATCATGTTAACTCTTTCTTTCCTTTTAAAAAAACTTGTGGATAAGGAAGTTGTTAGGACGGTGTAGGGATGGCATGGGCCATTAATTTGTACGCATAGATGTGATTGATGGTATGGTATGTACCAACAATAGTTCTATGCTAAGAAAAGAACATCAAAATACTAGTGTGAATTTTAAGAGTATATTCAAATCAATAGTGCACTTTCTCATGAAAGTATAATATATGTTGGGTATGATTCAGGTTTGTTTTTCATGTTTTGCAATTTCTATCGATTAGCTTTACACAATGAAAACTTGTGTTGTATTAGCAAATTTACAATGAAGCATCAACATATTTGGATTAAAACTCATACCTCCCGTGATTTAGGCATGATTATTAGAATTGCATGTTTGTTGATTGATTTTTTGAATTGAATAGATGGGTCTTCCCAACTGTGCTCACTATTGAATGTGAAGTAATCAATAAAATTTGAAGATGTAGTCCAATCTCCTTTGAACATGTTTCTTCACAGTGTTTGTTCTTTGATCCTCACTAAACCACCCACCAATCAAATATAGGGAGCCAAACATATAAGAAAAGTAACCAAAGAACACCACATACCTTACCAAGGAGTATTGCCTATCTATTGATGCGTGAACCCAATAAGGAAAGGGAAGTGTAGAGTGAGGAGTGAAATGGGACAAATTGGAAGTTATTTGACCAAGCTTACATGAATCAAGGGGTACATATGATGATTGTAAAGATCAAACATTTCATAGGAAGTTAATGAGACTATTTTAAAGCCTTTTCACATATTTTATGAACTAACATGTGATCCTAATGTGGCCTTTGGCCCTTTCTGGGTTCAATTTTTTGATCTCCACCAATCAAATCGCCCAATTTTATCCTTAAGGTCATTGCCTAACAAGAAGGCCATTTGTGATCACATCTTCCATGTAAATCTTGACATTTTGGTTGCTTGAATTCCCGGGGAAGTCACTCCATTGGTCAAGTTGACGCCATGTGCGATAAAAGTGAATCTACTTTTTCTAAAGGCATCACCAAAATGGGTCAAATTTTATCAATTTTTTTCCTGTAGTAGATATATATGGTATCTATTACATAGTAAAAAATGGTAACCAAATTTGATGATCTCTTTTTTGTATAAAACATACCGTTTCTAACTAGAATGACGCAGAATTGAACTAAAACAATTACTACAAAAATGAAGATGATTAAAAATTTCGAAAAAATATAAAAAAGATATTATCAATGGTTTTGTATCTCTAGTAAAAATATCATCATTTTAAAAATTATTTATGACATATAATATAGGGGTAGCAAACTTTTATTGCACGTAGTGGCCTAATGTGCATGGAGTGACTTCCCCGGGCTTGAATTCTATAGGCAATACATGTTGACGAACTTCCAACATACTTGAAATTCATGGGAGATATGTGAATCTTCAGTGAAAATTGAATATTATGATAACAAAATATGATGAAATGTTTTAATTTATTTTTGGTGGTAAATATATAGAATGAGATGAGAAGTAATGAAAATATATTTTAAAAACTACTATAATATTATCATAATCAAATTTGCATACCCTATTGGAGGACCTTATGATAGAAATCAACATGTTATAATTTTGGACTTGGACTTAGTCCAATAGTAGTTAAATACCAGTTGTAGGTAAAGTAGATAGATCTTAAATGGTTACTTTTTTCTGGGCTAGTGCACTTCTCCTAGGATATAAAATGTGCGAATGGTTTAAGATGATTAGCAAATCCAAATCGAGGCCGTACCCAATTTCCTCATAATGTTTGGAACTCATATGAACATGTTATCCATTACCAAAGTGAAGATTCTCGTGCTCATTTAATGGTCATATAGGTCTCCCCAATTATGTTGACTATTGAACCTAAAGTAATTATCATATTTTGAACACGCAATCCAATCTCTTTAAAAGACATGTCCTTTTGATATTTGTACTTGAGCCACACTAGAACCACATACCACTCAAATGTAGTTGTCAAGTTAAGAAAAGTAACCAAACAAGGGTTGAATACCTTACTATTAAGGGCCACTTCACACACGAGATTGAGAGCCCGTGACCATTACACTTCAAGCACTCTCATTGGTGGAAAAGGCGGAGCCGGTCCAAGTTCACTTCACACTATGCTGGAGGGATCAACAGAGTATGTGAATGCACGATGGATGTAAAGTCTACATGGATTCCTACATGGCATTGAATGGATCATGTTTCGTGGTCACTTGGATTATTTTCAAAAACCATCTCTTGAAAGTAGGCCTAACACAAAACCGGGAGACCATGGCACTCTGAACACTCACAACCGTTGATTTACTCTATTTTATCATGCGTGAGAACCCGCATGACATAAATGCATTGAAATAGCATTTGGTTGAGGACCGGTCACATATGGCTTCACACCACACTTGAGGGTCCATGACCACACTACACGATTTTGGAGGTGTGTTGGGACGGCCTTTGGACACTTTCTTTTGGGCTCTCACAATTTCATGGTCACGGCTCTTGGCTTGTGTGTGAAGTGGCCCTAACCTTAATACGCAACTTGAGTACCATAACTCCGTGTAATCCCGAAATAACAACCATAGTTCAAAACCGGGAGATTAGTCGACCTCGTAGACTGTGCAGCCAATGATGAGACCAAGCAGTAATATCAAAGATGCCATGTCCCAAAATAAGCAACAGAAGCCGACGAAAATCTCCACATGCCTGAACGCACGAGAGGCGTTCTCGTCGGCTGTCAGTCATGGGATGGACGAACAGAGCCTCCGCACCGACGAAACATCCAGTTTCCGTCGCCTTTCCAACTGGCGGGCCATTAAGGCCTGTCCTAGAGCCCGGAAGCAGTTAATGCCCCACAAGGGCGGACCCTGCGAAACGTCGGGTCTGTGAGCTCGTCATTCAGTCACCCTCACAATAGCACCCAAGGAAACTCCGGGCCGCCCGAGCCGAGGCTACCTGAGCCGGGCGGACCGGACGCTTTAACGGTTACGGCTAACGGCACGCGGCCCCGGATATCGTTCCCGGACGGATAAGAGCCCCGTTCACACGACGCCTGCGTTTATGTGTGATCTCTACATGGCAGTTGCAGTTGCTGCATTTGTGGAAGAATTCTTGGCATGTCCTTGGTTGTTGAGGATTTCCTCCATCCAGCTCCCAAGGTGACACAATTTCACGGTAGTTCTGAGGTCAGTGTTGAAGTCAGGATGAGGAGAAGCGGTCACTCTGGAGTGCTGTGAATTGGTGCCCATTGATTTTGAGTTCAATTTGATGTGCCTGGGATGGTGGCCACATGTGCCGGAGGTTGCAATTGGGTTGCTGGTCCAGCTTCAGGAGATGGGGGTTTCACATGGTGATGCGATGAATTTGTGGAATTGCACTGGAACTTCGAAGCTGCTGCCACTGTGGAGCCTTGTTCGATCATCGCGTGTTCTCTGTGCCATTGTTGTTGTGAGGTGATTTCAAGAGAAATTTGAGATTGTTCAGGAATTTTGTAATCGAATTGAGTTTCAGAGAGGTCCATAGTGTGCATTGGTGCATTGCTCGGATACTCTGAGCTGGTGGTAGTTGAGGTCCATTTCTGAGTGGGGACCAGGATTCCGATCTTGATTCAAAGTGTCTGGACATAAAATAAAATGAAGGTGTATGTAGAATTGGCTCATTGTCGCCTTCGTCGTAGAATCTTTCTGGACCGTGGTGGTGGGTTCAACAGCGTGATATTCTCCAATTTTAAAATTGCGTCGTCGGAGTGCCCAAAGTCGTCGTCGCTCACTGGGTGTTCTCTTCCTCCTTTCTGCAAATACATTTGAGTCCGGTTTCAGTTGGGAGTGCCGACAGTATGCAGAGAGGCTCTCAATCCCTGAATGCATATTTCTCTCGAAGTTTTGAGATGTGTCCTCCAATACTTGAGAAGTGCCTCATCAGTATCCCGCAGAGCTGGACTTATGGCACTCTGTTTCTCTCTGGAATGCTACAGGATCGTATGTGTAATAAATGTTACAAGAATATTCAATGATTTCCCAGGGTCATGGAGTTACATCTGACAAGAGAAACTGCACTTATGTATGCATCGGCAGGGATCGTTGTTGATGGGAAGCGTATGGGGTCAAAGTTTGAGATGTGTCCTCCAATAATTAAGAGGTGCCTCAGAATTTCGCCGAGCTGGACTTGTGGCATTTTGTCTCTCTCTGGGAATGCTACAGGATCGTATGTAAAATTATATAACAAGAATAGTGAATGCTTTTCTAGGGGTTGCACCTGACAAGAGAAATTGCGCTTGTGTGTGAATTGGCAGGGCTTGTTGTTGATGGGAAGTGTATGGGGTGAAGCGGCGGGTGGAGAAGTCGTCGAAACAGCATGATGAATATGATGATGATTAATCGCCGAAAGGTGCCGGGCTGGAGAAAGGGGCATAATGCTGGAGGAGGCTCAGAGCACCAGGAAGGACAGCAGCCGCCTTACCAACCTCACGATGAGCACTCACAAACTCCAGACAGACTTGAAGAGGAATTCTCCGCCGCACCAATGCAAGAGAATGCTCCTGCAAAATCCTACCATTCCAGAAACGACGCCACAGAAGGGAAGAGCCTAACGCTGCCATCTTCGCTTAGAGTTTGCCGTGGAAATGTGAGACATCGTCGAAGAGCTTCGGTGGACTCGAACCCCGCATTGGTATGCTGCAAGGAAGGCAACCGAGCACCCGTCCCCGAGAAGCTGACAGCGGACGATTTCACGGGAAAATTTGCATACATATCTTTGGACGGGCGTCTCATCAATGCGGAGCTTGCCACGAGCGCGACCAGCATTGGAGGCGGGCTTGGAGACAAGGAAGCACAAGCATGGGAGGATTTCGCACCAATGCAGAGAGTTCTGATTGTTGCTGTCTCGGCAGCGGTCGCCGCAGCTGCCAAGCATAAGAACAGCAAAGAGATTAAACGGCTGCTTAAGACTGTCAGCGATCGGGTGCCTTTCTCTACTCATTCATCATCCTCTTTGGTTGCGCAGTTTCTGTCTGCCGTTTTTTTCTGGCCATAGCCTACATTGGTGATGGCTTTAGGAATTGATTGTGATGTGATCTTGCCATTGGTTGTCCACCAGAGAATAATCTCATTGTCAATTCATGTGTGCCATCTTTTCTGGCCATAGCCTGCATTGGTGACGATTCCAAATTTGATTGTTATGTAATCTTGCCATTGGTTGTCCACAGGAGAATGAGCTCATCGTGATGCGGCAACAATTGAATGAGCTATACAGACGATCGATGGCAGATCCCGGCCGTCTTGCATCAAGGGATTCACATCTTAACTTGAGACCGGAGGCAGATTCGGATCCTATCAGTCCCCGGACGCCAGCCCAGCGGGACGGTGCCATGCGGCGGTTCCACATGGACGACGAGGCTGATTTGGAACAGGAAATGCGAGAAATGAGCTCTGAAATTCTGGCTCAATTGAGCATGAAGCCGCTCTCACGAACAGAGTCCGAGCTCACCTTAGGCGACAGCTTAGGTGACCTCACAGACGATGAGTTCGGCGATTCCCTCGACCCCCCCGTGAACAAAGATGTTGTACTCGTAGAGACTCCTTCCCGAAATTCCTCCCAGGTCAGATGCCGTTCGGAGGAGGCTCCTTCTCGGAGCGTAGGGTGGGCCAAGGAGGGGGCCACATGGTATGTGAACCCCATGGTCGAAATGGCGGAGCATTACAACGACATGTGCACACCGGAAAGAGGCAATCCTATGTTCTCAACCGCAACCGAAGGCTCCGACAATTCGATGCCCTTGAGATCTACCTTCACGAACAAGGATAGCAACGATCCTACTCCCAGGCCCCTCCCACTTGCATCATTTCCTCTTTCACCTGTCCAGGTAATTGATGTGCACACATGTGTCTCGCAAGTGTCTCCCTCTGATTATCTATTGTGGTAAGTTGAGAAGTTTCCTGGCTGATCTGTTGAGAGCATCAACGGGGTTCTGATTGCTCATTTTGGTGATTATAGCAGGCGGCTTCTGATGGCAACAGACAACTGTCTGCATCGCCAGTATCCTCACAAGATGAGTCAATACATGAGAAATTGACAGCACTACGAGCGCAGTGTGCGGCCGTTGTGCTTGATTTCAAGGTAAGAATATCTTCGATCGATCGTTTTCTATTATATTCTGGTTAGTGTTTGTTTGAATGATTTTACATGATACTGTAAATCGAATCAAGAAAAGGGATACAGCCAAGTCTTAGTGTTGACATACTGCCAGATTTAGCACAAAACCGCCGCAGTGGAAGAACGGATTGAAATTTACTAGTTGACTTCGGAGTGCTCGGACCGGCCTAAATTATTATCAACAGAGTGATAATCAAATCAGTTACTACGACCAGCTGAGCTTCATGTGCAGACTCGAGTATTGCGCGCATCTGTGGATACATATGTAGTTTGGCTTCATCTTGGAAGTTGCGAGATATATTCTGAAAAGACGTTCTTCCTGCACGAGCAAACTCGAACAAAATATGTCGCAGCATTGGTTGTAATGATATCTGATCTAACCAAATAGTTTACAATACTTCTTACAATCTCTACCCGCTGACTCCGACACCTCGCTGAAGGTATTTTATCTGAAATTAGCCAGCAACTCAGATGTGCTTTGAAATTAGTGCACACTAGTCAAAGCACAATCTGAGTTGCTCGCAAAATTCGAAGTGTCCAAATCTAGTGAGCGGCTTAACTCCCCGTGCGAATCGTTTTCTGGTGAAATAGTCTCACAATCTGAGTATGTGATCCCACATTTAAAGGTGATGCCAATGGTTTCTGTGCAGAAGCAAGCGCTGATGGCGTTGGACAAGGAGGTCAGAAAGGTCATGGCTGCTCAGAATATTGGCATGGAGGAAGCACGGGGTCAAGTTCAGTCAATGCAATCAACAGTTGCGAGCTGTTGGCAAGCAATGGCTCCCGAAGCTTTTGCCGCTCTAGGCCTTGCTCCGTCCGAGTTTGAGAGCTATCTGCGAAGCAACGCACAGGTGAGACTGGAAACCGTTATCCATTCATTTCCATTCAAATTAGACAAAAGCAACAAGTCTAGCTATTGGCATCGCCTTGAATGCTTGCCTGGTTCTTGATATCCGGTATTGACATCCCCTGTTGCAGGAAACTAGGAGGGGCTATGAGATGGCGAAAACTGAAGAAGGCATCCATACTTGGAGAAAATACTTAGCTGTGCATGATGATGGTAGCAGAGAAGCGCAAGAGCGAGAAAACATCATCGCGTCTAAAGAAACACAGGAACCTTCGTCTCCTGCGGACATCAGTTCTACAAATTTGTTAGCACTAAGTAGTGGCGCACAGAAGGTGGAAACAAACAGATTTGGCATTCACGGCAGGCAACCATCTTTTGGCTTAACCGAAACTTCCTCGGAGTATTTAACTGAGCAGTTGTTAGAGGATCTGGATAATGCAGCCTCTAAAGTACGCTTCCTTCAACTACAAGCGTCGACACTTGTTACCGATTGTGTGATTCTGAGTTTTAAATGTAGTCAACGCATCTCAATTGTTTTCTTGCGCAGAAACCCGAGGGAATCAATTCTCTACTGGAGATGCATTTGAAGACATCGGTAATTCTTTCTTTCGGTTGCCAGGGACATACAGTCTTTTTTTTTGCGATGTAAGCTGAAATGTGCTAAGAGCTGCTGCAGGTAGCAGATATGGAAAACCAAATGATAAGGTTGCAACAGACTGTTGCCGATGACGTTAAGCGAAGGGAGTCGGAAAGCAAGCGTGACAATAATCTTGAGCGAGGCTTTAGCAATCAGGTGAGCAGAATGTAAATCAAGAGAATTACGTTGTGTGGGGAAAAAAAGAAAGTGGAGGAAGTAGGTCTGATGATAGTTTACTTGCTCCTGAATCATTGTGCAGGTGAAAGTCCACGCCGATTTTGCAGCACTGGCAAGCCAGCTTCGGGAAAAAGAGGCTGAAATCGCAGAGCTGGAGCAGAGTCGAAAGGTTGATCACCTCTTGAAGATTATTCGATTCAAATTACTAGAGAATTTACAAAACACTATATGAACTCATCTAGTAATTACATCATATTACTAGATGAATTCATATTAACTCATTTGCGTCACTATTACGGATCAATGTCCATACATTCAGTCTAGTAGTTGCAACATTCTTTTTCAACGATCGTTCGAATGTTGCTGCAGCTTGGAATTCAGACGCACCAAAGGAAGGCAATAGAAAGAAAGCAGAAAGAATCAAACGTTTTGTCCCCTGTGGCACCGAGAGGTTATGGAAGCATGTACTGGGAGAGAGCAGCGAGTCCAGGAAATCTGATATTGCACCCAGATACTAGTGGCTCTAAAAGAAGAAAACGTTGTTTAATGACTGAAAGTGAACCGAAGGTATGGATCTATTCATAAGGAGCCAAGAGTCGCAAACCAAGAAATCCGAATTTTCTACAATGAAGTCGCACAATAAACCTCTATGGCATAAACACACAATCAGGTCTTAGCAATCACAAAGGTGGTGAGATCCATATACTGATTGTTGAATCGCAGGTCATGCTCTTGATCAAGAATAACGAACTCGCCGACTTGAGGGAAGGCTGCAATAAGCGTGACGCAGAACTCGATATGCTCAGCGGTGCCGCTCAGGCAACCCGAACTGCAGATGCAAATGTAAGCTCCGACGCTACAATTGCTTGATGTTTGACATTTGAATAAAAAAATCAAGTTCTTGAACATCCTCTAGCTTCTTTCAGTGTATAAATTCTTCTTGGAGATCCTCCAGTTTCCTTCAGTGTCAGGCAATGAGGTGTGTGTGGCTTGTGAACAGAGAATAGCCGATCTGGAGGATCTTTGCAGGCGGAAGGATTCCATCATCTTCGACCTGAAGCAGGAGATTCTAGCTCTGGAGGCTAAGGTATTTTATACTCATGATACAACCTGGAAGATGAGCAAATTGCACTAGCCGAAAGATGAATTGTTCCTTAAAGTATTTGAAATTAAACCCTTGAAGCACGTTGGACTCACCATAGTAGCCTTGCTTTGAGTTCTGCAGATGCATGGCTTCAAAACATTTCAGTCTCCAGCCTTGCTCCGCGGTCGACGAAGTTTTATGTCGATTACATCCCCGCTGGTCAACGATTACGGTGTAGTAATCAACGACCTCCAACGTCTACCTCAGAAACTGAATGTGTTCGAGGACACGCCTTCCCCGCAACCTCTCGAGGCCAGTCAGGAGACCTCCCATGGACATGTTCAGGGTTTTCAACCAAGGGGGTTGCTGGATAGAAGGAACCCGTTCATGGACTTTGCTACGACGGACGCACCAAGATTGGGGGAGGTGACGCATGATGGAAGGTCGGTGCGTGGATGTGATCAAGAGAGTGCAAAAGGGTTCTCATCACCGCCTGGTTCAACTATCGGAGATGACCTTTCGGAACTTGAGCAATCGCTCCAGACTCTTTCAGTGAATGACGAGCCGCTTCTGGAGAATGACCACTGGAGTTTCAGTGTAGACAGCAAATTTCAATCTCCCAAGGACCAGGTTTCGGTGGTGCAGTATGCTGCATTTGATGGAGTTCTCCCCGAGCAGAAAAATTCCACCTCAGGTAGACCCACAAAATTCAAATAGAAAATGACATGAATCTTTTCAGACGATGCAAAACAGAATGAAATCAATGTAGTCTCGTTTTGCTATCGAAGAACGAATTGCAAGTGCCTTCTGTTGATAATTGTTTCGAGACATGCAGGTCGAGCGCTGAGGTCCTCAACAAGAAGCCTCCCCGGGTTGACTCGAACGAGAGCCAATGCTAGTAATATATCTGCAACGCCGTGTAGAGCTCCATCCAGAGAGAAAATCTCAAGTGGGTATGGAATCAGGGTTAGATCTGGTGAAAAGAAGCTAAGGAGCGAAGTCCGGGGTCCCCGAAACAGTTTGAGCAGCTTGAAGGTGTTGGGGACGATGGCACCGAACACAACCAACCACCGCAGGGCTTCGTCCCTGGAACTGAAAGTAGACAACAATGCCATTCTTGGAGCTGGAGGGTCACTAGATAACGATTTCAAAGAAAACTCTGCAATTAGGCGAAGAAGGTGGGTGTGACTAGGGATTGAACCGACCTAAACAATCATCATCAATTTAAAGTGACAATCAATTCAGTTAGCACGATCAGATGAGCTTCATGTACAGACTCGATTATTGTGCGCATCTGTGGATAGGCTGTAGTTTGGCTTCCATCTTGGAAGCTGCGAGATAAATTATGCAAAGAACGTCCTTGTTGACAAAAGCTAACTCGAACAAAACATGTCGCATGTACATAAAAGGACATTGTAATTTCTAATGATATCTGTATTAAAAAAAAACAGCTTACAATACTTTCAAATTGTACAGTCTCCACCCACTGACTCCGACACCTTGTCGCCCGAATGTATGAATCTCTCTGAAGTGTCCTAACATTGCTCTGGATGATCAAATTCAGCATCTGCTCACTCAGGTTTAATTACAAAAAGTTGCTTATGATTCTGAATTCCGAGAACACCTTTCCTGGTAAACTACACTCTGTGCATGTAGATACAATTCGCCACTGACTATACCATGAAGAAATTAATAAGAATCTGCTCTACCTGGCTTAGCAAAACTTGACACCGCAACCTGTTCATTACCTTATACCTAAACTCCAGATGATCGGATATTCAACCAAACACAAACTTGTTCCACGACTGAAATCCTTCGACAATCTTCTTCCTTGGTGTACCCTGGCTGTCGCCCTTGTCTTCTGCAGATTTGCTCTGAGTGCCACCAGTGGCCACATGTGGATATAATTTGTTTGGGAAGAGATGAGTTATGTACATAGCTGGTGAGAATCTGAACACTTCGGCAGCAATCTATGTCGTCTGCGTTGTGGCCTTGGCTGCCACATCAAATTGCGCAGTGTACTTGCCCCGGGTGTTCCTCGTATCCTTCTCCGGAGGTTCGTTGAGGAACGCCCAGTTGCTCCGAGTCCACCTGCAATTGAGTCCCAGAGAAACTCAAGTGATTGGGTGTCCACCTTCACAAATATTATACTTCAACTGCAAATACCCGTTTGCAATTCAATGCAGGTGATGACAAGCAATCATCTGCCTCAAACATCAGGAAAGAGCTTTAAATGACCGCCTTACCAATCTGGGCTCATCGCCATGGGCACAGTATGCACTTCCTCGATAATTTCCATAGGTGCGTTCGGAATGACAATAGTTGGTGTTCCGCCATTCTGTTCAAAGAAAAGAAGAACTGCGAAGATCAGATTGTGTGGTGAACTTAAGTCGCTGGCTGCACCTTTATTCCTTCAGAGTTATCAGGAATACGAAGTCGATTGACAGACGAAGTAGATCTAGAACATGAGGACTAAAAGACAACCTCTGATCAGGGTTTGCAGTTGTTCTTCAGTGATTAGCTAAGATAATTACGCAGGTTTTATATCTAAGAACGACGGGCGAAAGTAGGTTCCTCTTGCACAATATAAGAATGAAGGCCTTGATTGAAGCTACTATCGACCTGCCAAGAAGATTCGGACAAGAAGCTGAGCTTTTTTGCTCTTCCAGATGTCTTGAGTTATTCTTGTCCAAGCTGGCTACAGAGTTCATCGTCGATTAAGCTCTACAGATGAGGTCGAAACTTGAAATCCGAAATCTAAAAGTTCCAAGTGCCTTGACGTATCCCAATCTATTGAGCCTGCACTGCATCGAGTACTTACGAGGATGAGAAATTAATTCGATCCACTCGTGCAATTAGGTGATGATCTTTCCGCTACGACACCTTAATTCAGAAAAGGCCCAAAAGCGAACCTCCACATCTTCAAATCCAGAGGGTGCACTAGGAGATGCCGTTTCCTTTACCATACCGCTACAAAAAGTACAGCAACAATTATTTGTTAAAGATTTATAATATTCAAGCTGGCTACGGCGTTCATCATCGATTTAGATCCACGGGTGAAGGTGGAACTTGAAACTTGAACTCTGGAAGTCCAAGTGCCTCGACATATCCCAATTTATTGAGCCTGGACTGCAACTTCTTACGAGGAGGAAAAGTTATTCCATCCACTCTTCCAACTAGGTGATGATCTTTGCAAACCTCCACATCTTCGGATCCGAGATGGTGCACTAGGAGATTCCGTTTCGCTTCCAAAAGAATCGCAACAAACATCTGTTGAAATTTATAGAACTCTTTACCGTTTCAGCTTGAGAGGCTATCTTCTGTGCGGCGGCCTCCTTCAAATGCTCTTCCATGGCCAGCTGCCTTGCCCGCCAGAACGCCTCGATCTCCTCTTTCGTCAGCGATGTCTTGCTCCGACTCATTACTGCACATGTCCCCCAACGTTCACAGTTACAACATTACCAATATTCCCGTTTACAATTACTACTCTCGCACATCCGAAGAATTATGGTGTTGTCATCAGAAGCTACACATTAAAATCCCTCTCAACTCATCGGCATAGCATCTTCGACACAACTCACCTACTGTACATAATCCTAAAGCAGCGGTTGATGAATTACCTTTCTCAGCGTTCCAAGGGTTGGCATCCCATCCTGCCATCAACGATCCCATCGTGTCTACAACGCAACCACGACCACAACAACAACAACAATCAAATCCTCAACAAGCTCAAAAGGTCCAGAAACTTTGGGAGAACTCAAATCGATCGGTGTGACGACACTCTACGGAATTCCAAAAGGATGCCGAGCTTGTGGAAAGTCTGTGTGCAAGATGACAGAAGAAAAGGTGATGGACTTGGCGGAAATTGAAGATTGAAAGCCTTGTAATAATTGTGAGAACTTAGGCACTACTACGGAGCTTTGGAGGTTGAATATCTGAGGAAGGTCAGTATGTTGTAATTAAAAGCTAATATCATAACTTACCCGATCCTTGACTAGGCCTTCGAGACTGTCACGCTCCCTTTCTTCCAGGCTTGATTTCTTACATCTTTCTATAATATCACCGGAGGAAAGACTCGATTGAGATGCTGACGTGACGAACTCTTCTCAACTCATTGGACGGATGAGTTCAGTAAGTTAATCAGACACGAACAATGACCGGGGGAGAACCGATCGACCGCTAGTTGAACCGGTTCAGATTCAGAAATAACCGGCTCAAGTTCATGACTTCAGGAAAATTACCCTATCATTTTAGAGGAATTCAGAGAACATACCTCAAACTCATAATGAAAAGCCGAAAGATGTCGTCAACATGCAACCGGTTGGACTTGGAAACACGAGGATCTCGACCGATAATGCCCAAAAATCTCTCCGGAAACAGGACGAGAAAGTCTGCGTGGAGGATGCTTCTAGTAGTAGTTAACTTAGCCGACCAACACTATTTCAGGAACATGTGCAAATGCGGCACCTGGCAATTTCGAGTCGGTTTGGGTGCATTGTTTATGGCACAGGCACTTTGATGGATTGAGAATGAGGTATTATGGGCCTCATGTGATTGTTCTTCTTAATTTCCCCCTCTACAATTTTATTAGAGATACTAGGTTTTTTCTTACTTGTTTCATAATGTAGTTCTAGGTACACTAAATATGATATTTAGTGTTTGATTATCTTTAATGTTGTTACCACCCTACCCTGTTCAACACTAATTTTCAATTCCTTGACAATTAGTGTTAGACATAAATGTGTTGCTACTTTCCCCACTGCCACCTCCCCTCCTGTGAAGCATGGATTTCACTAGACTTGTGATTTTAGGGGTGGCACCCCACCTTCCTGCTCGCTGATTTCTCATTTGCCGAAGTCGACGGCATTTCTTTTTCATATCCTTACTAACATTAAATTCAAACATGTAACTTCCACATATTACCATAGTTGATATTTAGTGTTTGAGTTTACATTTAATGTTACTTACTTTCATAGGGTTATTGACATTTAGTGTATGGGTTCGTATTTAGTGTATCAAACACTAAATGTCATATTTAGTGTAGTCTCAAGTTTTTCTTCCAGCAAGATCATCAAGTTGATCTAAGCTTTTATTTCATGGAGGCTATTACACTTCGTTACTTTGTTACTCTAGGGAATTAGTTATTTTGGCTTCCCGCACCTTGAAATGAACTTCATTGGACATCTATAATGCCTTGAGTGGTAAATAAGAAGGTTTGCACTTTAGAGTGGACCCCAAGGGGTGGACTCTTCATACCATGTACGAACTAACGTGAGTGTAGGAAAAGGTAATATTAAAAACATTACCGTACATAGTATATAAGGGAGAAGTATTGGTTTTCTCTAGTGTGTACATTTGAAAAGGCTATGAAGAATTTCAAACTAAAGGTAGATGTACAAAAGGGCCTCCTAAGATTTAGGGGAAAATTGATAGTAGATGTGCTAGTTTCATCCAATTTACCTTATTTCATCCAAATGACATGTGTCTTAGGGTCATATTATCATGATTTATATCCTATGGATGGAGAAAGTGTTCAATGAATTTCTCGTTGGAAGTGAAGTGGATTATATGTGTAATAAAGGCCATTTAGTTCATGATTTATATTTTGTGTATGTAGTGTAGGCGTTTATCACATTAGAATGAAAAGCTTAGCATAAATGCATGAGTCCATTCTCTAGCCAATTGCTAGCCCAAGGGGTGGACTCTTCATTGGATCCCTAAATGATGTGCGTGGGTCACTATGAAATTAAACCCCCTATATATGAGAAGTTTATAGAGAAAACAAATGCATACATACCAGAGAACGGCATTGGGTGCCCATACCCGTACCCGTACCCTAACCCACCCGTACCCGCGGGTACGGGTAGGGTGCGGGTGCATCTTAAGCTCAATGGGTGGGTGCGGATGGGTGGTGCATCGAAGAAGGTTTAGTGCAGTCCACGGTCTAAGATTTTATGTTCTTACGATCGAACCATGACTTGAAATAAAATTATGAAATCTGAATGCATGATTCCCCTTTTCCATTATAAAATTTTGCAATAGTAACGTCTGCTCTATGCACGAATTTTCGGGTGGATACGGATGGGTGATGTCAATCGTTGGGCATCGACGGGTGGATTCGGGCGGGTACGCCATTTGAGAATGGGGTCGCGGGTGCAACCGGGTGTAGTCGGGTGGGGGTTGTGCCGTTCTCTGATACATACTAATGGCATGCTAGATTTCCAAATTGGGCGAGGTTTTTTCCCACTAGACAATGTCAGAGTTGTGCATGACTCCACTGGACAACTTTGGCAAACTTTGAGTGTACATGTCGAAGACCTCGATCAAGGGGTAAATCTCCAACAATGTCATGATTTGGCCCTTCAACTTTAAGGGTGACGAACTTGATATAAATTTCATAATTTTTTTAATAAAAAAACACCCCCCCCCCCCCAATTTTTTCAAAGGAGCTCACTTGACAACCATATAATATCTTATGGCCAAATTTCTAGCTAGAAACGAAATTTATGCCATGACATTAAAACAAAACAAAAAAAGATGTTTTTTGACTTGGGCCTTTGATGAAGTATTCACATGTCAATATGACCTTGCAAATATGCTCCGATTGACTCCAAATTTTCACATCAAGAATTTATGATAATGTAGTTCACATCTGTACGGTTAAAATTGAGCAAACATATTATATTTCACTACAAGACTGAAAATTCAAGCACCGGCGTTGGACCTGCCCAAAAATGGAATGTGAACACTTGAGCATTTAGGGTTATAATGCAATTTTTTCCCTTGGAAAAGGAGCCTACTTTCGTGTGTAGACAGGACTTTTTTCTCCTGTACAAATTGCAAGAATGCCGCACCTCCGGACAGATACTGAAATCCAAATAGTAAAATGCTAACTTTGGGGGATTTTGTTCTTTACGGTTTCAATTTCTGCGAATCTTGCAAAGTGGTTTTTGGTTTGATGGGAAGAGGAGCGAAGTGCACATTCTTCTTTGACCAGGCAATGCATTATAATTCAATTCAAGCTTTGGAGGAGAGGCAAGTAGGGCGATACTTATGCTTCAAGCATGTGCCTTCAAAATGTGCAACTCAAAATATGTTACAACCCATGACATTTACTCAACGTTCAGCTCTTGTTCTATGGGCCCTCAAAATATAATAGTGAGATACTCGAAAAGTTGTGCTAGGAGACTCAGATTCAAACCGAACTCTTAGCATCTCACTATTATATTATGAGTGGTCATGTCGTTGAGTAATGTTATGCCAAGAAGATGGTTTCTTTTAAATGGGTGTAAACTAGTGATCATTGTATTATTTAGATGATTGGTAATCCTCATATTTGTGAGTATCACGATCCAATATTAATGGGCATAATTTGGTCAATTTCCACTGATTTCTCAACCGTATTCCAACCAAATTTTGTTAAGCTTGAACAGATTGGAGGTTGTAATGTAAGATTTTTTAAATTCTAAATTAAATGGGGGCATTAGAACCAGAGAGGAAAGCATTCTTGAATTGAGCATCGGTTCATTTAACTATGTGAACCACAGAGAGGAAGCATGGCTTGTAGTTGAACTTGAACCAGTATGTGGATAGTTGTTTGAGGATTGAAAGGCGGTCATCAATTGCATTTAGTCATTGCAACAATTAAATGCTTGAAAAATGAAAAACGGTTGTGACAGGCACACATGTTAGAGTTATTTGTAAAGAACTAAGATGAAAGCATGGGTTTAGTCTCAAACCCTAATATCAGGAGAATTGACACCCAAGTTTTCTTAATGCTTAAATTACCATACACAAAGAGTGGCGTCGGGCTATTGAAAACCGGCTTTCTAGTTTATCCTACTATGATGGCTGGACCAAGCTAGCCTTGAATAGGTTGATCCAAGATTTTAGGATAGTGAGTCCCATGCACATACCCTATTTTAGATCCTAAAATTTCTCAGAGGTTGAAAGGTGGAAAGAGGAAGTCCCAAAAAGTTTCACCCAACTTTCAAATAGGCTCTGATGCATGACAACCTAACAAGCTCTTAATAGAAAGTTTTTTCATAGAAGGATCCAACCCACAATTTCATCCCTCTTTAAGAGACTTTGTGGATAACTCTATTAGAGAGTATCCTTCTTCAAAAGGATGTAACCCTTGCACTTGAGAGCCATGTGATTGGTAAATGCTTCATTCTTGTCACGAGATGGATCCCTTATTGATTTTATGTTGTTAATTTTTTTTACTTAGGAGACGCATGCTAAGATAAGAGGGTCTAAAACATTCACTTTTAGTTTTGCACCCACTTCTCGTAGGATATGAAACACATATTTAATGCAAGATGATTAGCAAAACCAAATTGTGTCCGTAGCCACTTTTCTCATAATTATTGAGCTTGTATAATAAATTTGTTCATCATCAAAGTAGAGATTCTCTTTCTCATCAAATGATCATATGGTCCCCCCAACTACAACTTAGAATGATAAACATATTATGAGCACGTACTATTACATAGTCCAATCTCTTTTAAACACATGTGTTTATATTATATGTTCTTAGATTCACACCATACCACACACTGCTCAAGTGTGATAGGTGTTCATTGTAGACAAGTAACCAAATCAAGCCCACTTACCTTAGTGCTAATGGGGTGCTAATTAATAAAGTTTCAATAGGGACCCCGACTCCACAACATTCTTGGCACTAGGGTGTTGTACTATAGAGCTAGGAATTTTGGGATCATCGTGCCCCATTTATGTTGGGCCACCCTTGCAAAATGAACAATGCTCACCCTAAGTATTGTTCACTTTACAAGAGCGGACTAACAACTTGGCCAACACCTAAGCTCAGTTGATCAGTTTCATATTATTAGGATAAAGTTCATTAACTCGATGTAGTGAATTTTTCCGGGCGGAGTTCCACATGGATTTGTAGCTTGCCTACGCATGTCGCCGCCGTCCCCCAATCTTATTAACATAGGAATCACGGCTAGAATAAATGGCAACACCTCAATCACAACTGCCAACTCACTATGCCTACTGCCTACCCCTCACCCTTTAGAAATGGTGCAAATGGGATAGGCTTAGTAAATGTTATGTCTACTAATTTTGCAACATAACATTACTAAACAATCATGGGGCCTGGGAATATAACCATGGGATGTTGGGAGCTCAATCTGAATTTGAGTCTCCTGCGTAGGGTTTGTCCATCCCATGGTCATGTTTTTAGAACCCACAGAACGAATGCGCATTGCTAAGTAATGTTATGAGCACAAAATATGGTCAAACAAAATGAAAGAAAAAAAGTGAGAAGAAATCTACCAACATTCATTCATTCATGGCTTTATCCATCCACTGGCAAGTGCCAGGTTCTTACAATACGTACGCCATGAACGTAAATAAGAGGCGTGCCGGGGAAAGTTATGATGTCATAGGTTAAGAGTTTTGGGTCTTTTTCCATAGAACGTATTAGTGAAGTTAGCACAGTAGATGCCATTGCCAGCAGAGAGCATGGCCCAGTCACTTCCACTTGTCTATTTGGAGCCTACCATGCACTTGTGCTGACAAGGCACAGATCCCCCACAGGCCTGCCCTTATCTGCTCCCAATTGGCCATTTCCCCAGCTTCTCCTACTGCTCCACCTCAGCCGTCCGATCCCCTCAATCCCAATCTCCAGCTGGTCAATGATATTCCAACATCATAGTAGTAGTATGCAAATCATAAATATCTAAATAAACAACGTCAAGCAATCGGACGTGAATTTGAGCCCGTTGGCCTTATTTTGTTCAAGAATCCTTTTGGTGCAAGGTGGGGTTTACTGACTATTTTGCTTTGGGTGGGCTCTTGGCTTTTTGCCTACCTAGCTAGTTTTTTCCGTCAAGTAGAGAGAAGATTTCAGAGCATGAATCGAACTGTCAACCACTCCATTCATAAGTGGGGCACCTCTCCACTATCACCCGGTAGTTTAGAGTCATCTTATCAACTATCCGATACCCTCGATCCCAATCTCCAGCTGGTCAATAATATTCCAACATCATAGTATGCAAATCATACAAGGTGTGTGTGTATTATTTGCTTGTTTTTTCATGTTCTCCAACTTCCTTCAACCAAGTAGAGTTACGCAAGAAAACTTGTGTTGCATTAGTAAACCCTACGATGAAACATCAGCAAAAATCAGATTGAAAAATGGACCTCTTTTGATTTAGTTATGACTATTGGAACTGCGTGCATGTGGATTTTGTGAACGAATATCTAGACCTCCCCTCCCTCCTTTAATTATGTTGTTGAGTCTAGAATGGTTGATAAGTTATGAGCATATAGGTCCAATATGTTTTGAACACATGTCTTGTTGGATGTATGTTCTTAGATTTAACCTCATCGCATGCTACTCAAACAGAGGTGTCCAATTAAAATCAATAACCAAATAGAGCCCATGTTTCTTATGAGGTTGATGAGTCTATTATAATTTCTTTTGGAAGGTTTGGCCTCTTTTGATGTGTAATGAATCTTGGGGGGGGGGCAGGATGGACTCTTCATACCACGTACAAACTAACGTGAGTGTAAGAAGGGGTATTATTTGAGGCATTACCATAAAAAGTTTACATAAGTGAGATGTATTGTTTTTCTCTAGTGTGTACATCTCAAAACGGTTATTAAGAATTTTGATTAAATATTGATGTACAAAAAGAGGGCCCTGAGGTTTGGATAATTCAATTGACAATAGATGAGCCAATTTAATCCAATTCATGTTTTCATCTATTGTTGTCATATGGCGACCCATATCCACTCAAACAAGCTTCACATGAATCAAAACTAGACTAGATACAAGGAATAAACACCCACTCCCAACCAACAAGGAGCCAAGGACCCGGTGCCCACTCACTACCATAAACTCGCCCTTATAACCCACTTCGGACAAAACCCACCAACTACTACCATATTACTGTCAAAGGTTACTGAATACTAGTTACTACTATGGCTACTGGTCACAAGCATAATGTCTACTCCTTGCAAAGGGTGAAGTAGTCCTACCCCCCAACACCATTGTCCTTTATTCACTCCAACCTCCTTTGGAGACCGAAGTTCTTGTTGTTGTGAGAGTTCTCAATGACTACCTTGTCCATTTTTGTTAGGGTTTGCATTTGGGCTCTAGGTTTTTACCAATTAGAGGCTTTTAGAATGCTCGGGGCTCCTTGAGCTATGCTCTCTGGATTGTGGCTAAGTTATTGTGCTCTTGTTTTTGTTTGTTTGATGCAATCATTGAGTTACATGCTATGTTTGAAAAAATGTTCAATGATTTTCTTATTGGAAAGCGAAAGTGGATTTTATATGTAATAAAGACTTGTATAATTCATGATTTATATTTTGTATATGTAGTGGAGGCATTTATCACAATAAAGTGAAAGCCTTAATATAAATACATAAGTCCATTTTCTAGCATGCTATTTGTACATTTGCATTTGTTTTTCTCTACAAACTTCTCGTATATAGGGGGTTTAATTTTGTAGTGATTCACCCACGCACGTCACTTAGGTTTCCAATGAAGAGTCCACCCCTTGGGCAATAAATAAAATCGGTGAGGTCAAAAAGGTTGTTGCACTTTTTGGAGAAGTCTCCCAACACCCGCATTGAAAACCTCTTCGATACCTTTTTGAAGCTATTATTTTTTTATTAATTCTTCATTCATTCAGCCTTGCTTTGCAAGCTTTTCTCTTCTTGTTAAGGTAATATTGCAGGTACTCAAAGGGTACCTTGCTAACATTACTACTTAATGTTATGAACCCACACACGTCATTTAGGTTTCCAATGAAGAGTCCACCCCTTGGGCATTAAATAAAGTTGGTGAGCAAGTCTTGTACGAATTCAATGTTATAAGAATGAGATTAAGGTGATCAAACCTCAATTTGTGACAGTTTTCTAAAGTGCATATACACAATTTTCTTAATTGGTTCTACAGGTGTGTCTAAAATGGTTGGTGTTGAGCAGGTGTTGAGCATTGTCTTTTTGGTTAACCAAGCACATAGTTCCTTAGGGGTGATTGTATTATGAGAGTATTGAATTATTTTACACCCAACACCAGGTGTTTTATTGTGATTGTTGTTTGAATATGACATGTCTTCCTTAAATAAATAAAGGGTAGGATGTTTGAGCAAAGGTCCATTTGACCAATTGAAAGGCAACCTCTTGATTTAAAGTTGTATAGAAACATGAGCACAACATGAACAACAAAGATTGTTGATCTCTTTGATGGAGCTCAAAAGGGAATAAATTATTAAAAAGAAAAAAGAAGAGAAAGGTGGCATAAAGAGTATGGGCCTTTTGTGGTCCCTCTTCGCAAAGGTTCACCTAGATTTGAATAGTATATGATAAGGTTTGTAGTTTAGAATGTACACCATGTAGACATATGTTTACGATGAGATTGAATTGTGTGCTCAAAATTATGTTCACCATTTTAGGCTTGATTGATGACACAATGGAGAAGGCCTATGTGCACACTTAAAGAATGAGAATCTTCATCTTAATCTCTTAGAAGTCATGCATTTCAACCCTGATGTTGAAAATTAAGATCACAATACATGATAATATGCCCACTTGGCCGTTGAAAATGGACTCTTTTCCAAGATTCGGATTTCACACACACACACACACCCAAGAAAAAAAACAAAAAAACAAAAACAAAAACAAAAACAAAAAAAACAAACATGTACATGTCAAATATGTTGTCATATCTTTAGTTCAGAGGCATATCCACTATGGAAGCATTTTGAGTCCAAGCCCTAAATATAGTCTCATGCAACCACATTTGGGTCCCATGAGCCTTAACCCTTAAAGTCCTGATGTGGGGTCAATATATACATCCATATACACAAGTTATACAAGCCTCACCAACTTTAGAATTCATATTCTACATACTTATGTGTTTGAATCCTTGGCATCACATTGTCTTATGTCAAGGAGATTCAAATAAAAATATACTCATACTTGGCACCTTGGCTTTTGTGACGAAATCTTAACTCATCCATACCCTTAATGCTAACTAACTTTTACAAACGAGTAGTTGGGGATGTGTGGCCATGCCATCAGTTAGCTCGCATATGAGTTACTTAATTGCACTAACTCACATTGTTAGTTAATTCTCCTAGGTAGGTGGTGCGGCCATGATGATTTTAGTTAGCTAGAATTTTGGTTAGCTAATCCTCACTAACTCGTATGTTAACCCTTAACTAGGTGGTGTGGTTGGACCCTTAGTCGCTTAAGGGTTAAGGCCGGGTCAAGGATTCCCAACCTTAAGAAAGGTGATCATTGGCATCTTTCACAGTGAATTGCATTAGCCTAAAGTTGAAAAGCATGGATGTCAAAGAGTACAATTGTTCACACCAAGACAATTCTCAGAGGAAAGGGGTACTTTATACTCAAAGAACGGGGAGAACTGACCGCTAAGGTCGAGGCCTCCATAGTCAACCAAGGTCCATTTAACCACTCACTAGGGTCATGTAATGTTGACATGGATGAAATCTATATTTTTTAGGCAAACGGAGTTAAGGTTTATGTGGTGATGGCTTGTGACTTATTACTCTCATAAGAGTTTTGACAACTGTCATAGCCAAGGATTAGAATTTAGATGAGCAATTATGGGTTAACCCGTAGATCGACTATGTGTTACCCTAACTTTACCACTTTGTAGCAATTTCCATATTCATGAAATTAATTATTATTTTTTGCATTCTCCTTGGAAATTGTTTCTCTTTGCAAAAACAATAATCCAATCCCCCGCTATTACTCCTCCTAAACAAATGCAAACTCTCTTATTTAATCAATTGTAGATGGGTTATAAATGCCTCAACCTTAGTTACGGATGAACCGGTTGAAGTTCAAGACTTCAGCAAAATTACAAATCATTTTAAAGAAATCTATAGAATATGCCCCATCTTCAATAAATTAGAAAAGCAAAAGATGTCAACAGTGTAACCAGTTGGACTTGGAAACACTAGGATCTTGACTTCATAAGGTAGAAGGTCCTTTAAGTAACTTGGACTTAAAAGCGCCAACTATAAGTCACCCTAAAAGCGTTTGAGGTCGAGTGTAAAACGAGTTGGGTTTACTTTAAGTCTTTCAGGACTAACCTAGTAGCACTAAACTAAAGCAAGCCTATTGGCCCACACATGCGTAATGTTCATGCCTAACATAGACATATACTTATATCGGAGGTTAGATGCTTTACCAACTCGAATGTTGATAATCGAATCTCAATTTTTGAGTACTTAACCCTCCCCCCTACAAGTTACAATAAGGACAAATGTTGGTCTACACTTTGAAAATTTACAAAGGCTACATATGATTTTTTTATTAATTTTTTAAATTTTGGGGGCAGTATATCACAAGTACATTTGTTGACCCCCATGATTTTTTTTGTACTCCTTATGTCACCCTGAACGTGGAAAATGTCCTGGGGGTGTCGCTTTAAGGACTTTCTACCTTAACGCTAAAAAAGTCTTCCCAGGTGCTGGGTATATTGAATTCCCACATAACACTGTTATGGATCTGAATAATGTTATGGGCACGGGGTTGACTCCGAAGCCAAAGACAGCAAGTGCTGTATTAGGAAATATCTTGTATGAGTGTATAAAGGCGGAAGAGAGAAGTACAGCACGTAGGTTGTGGGGGCGGATTAAATGAGCTGGCAGGGCCGTCCAGGATGGAATTTGCCCAGGTGGCAAAGTAGTATGACTCCTCAGGCGCATGTTCAAGGGATGTGGTGTGTCACAATACACTACCCCAGCCACGTCACTGACTGACACGAGCCCCATATGACGCCGCCTAGTGTCAGACGAGATAGTGCTTTTGAGCTGACGCTGACATGGCATTGGCAAAACCAACATCATCTATCTCCTTATTACACTGAGATATGCAATTAGATCAACCTTCCACACTATTTTGAGTAACTTTTCACAAAACATCACTTTTTAAAAAGACAACTTGTGGTTGTTGTGCAGATGAATGGAATGGACTTATAAGTTGTTGTGATCTGGTTTTGGACCCACATTAATTTACATGGGAAAAGAGGCAACCAAGTTACCTAATTGCACACATCATCTATCATAGTATATATTTTTCTATATATAATAATAATAATAATAATAATAATTGTTAACAAGATGATGATAATATATATATGAATATCCAAAAGGTCCGGAATGATTAACAAATTGTACCCATGTCATTCTTTGCATATTCATTTGTGTATTAGATTCAACGCCGGACGTGGTAATTCCAGGTCTTTGAGTTTGCGATTCGTATGTAAGTTGGGTCTTTAAACCGTTGCAGTTTGGTTCCAAAATTGGCAGTTGCCATATATAACTGTGGTTGGATGCCCCCCGCTGCCAATTCAAGGACTTAGTATTGGTTATTATCATAAGCTTGATGATGCTATGAAACTTGACTAAGGAGAATATTATTATTTTTGGATAGACTGACATAGTTTATGAAATTTAACTTATTTTTCATTTGGTCTCGTTGCAGTTGATTCAAAGATCTTTTATTGCCTTAGATTTGTGGTCTAGGATGAGTGACTCGTAAGTGACATTTTGGAGCTACTATTATGTTGCACAAACCTTGTCACCACATATATAGATAGAACAAAGACATGTGAAGTGCTATCACGTGACACCCTTTGAGTGTCAAAATATTATCTTCACTATTGTCTGCATACCTCTCCATGAGGAGTGCCCGAAACACCATGGGTACAAGGAAGACCCCGGAGTGACACCCGGGATTTGTGGCACCCTTGGTGAGAGGGCCCAAGTGATCCTGGTGTGGGTGAGGGCCCCGAGCGTTGGGAACGCCTCCCACCCACGGAGACTAGGAGGCACGAGGGTGAGGCCATAAGCTATGCGTAGCTTATGGCGTGCTGATTTTAGAATGCTCAAGAACACCTCAATTGGAGGTGTGAGCTAGGAGTTATGGCAATTTGAATGGGGCGTTGTCCCGAGACAGGGCCCTGGTACAGCAGTGGCCTGGAGTGGCTCCCGGGACTGCCGAGGTTTAAATAGGCATAACTTCCTCAATATTTGCCCGAATGGAGCAAGTGAGTAGTCCATTGGCATCTACGTGAAACGTAGATGATGATGGAGTGGTCAATTGTTAGCATCAGAGATCATATGAAGAAGTTATGGTGTTTTGAAGCTGTTGGGGGCTTCCAACCCCAGTGGCTAAGGGAAAATGTCTACTTGGCCCCAATTCTTGGGAGAGAGACAAAAGGTTACTTGACGGTGGGATAGGGCCCCTGCCTAGAGTCCTAGAGGCTTATATGGGTGAGGTGGTGTGGCCGAACCCACCTGAGGCCGAACGGCACGGCCTCCACGGGCATTGGCCCAAGGTGGGGGCATAGTTGCCTAGTATGGTTCGGGTTGTTGTAGTGTTGCTCCGGCAACGCGATGATCAACATAAGATTGGACTTCCATGGATGGAAGTCCACATCTAAGAATTGGTTACCAATTAAGGGGTGAGTCTCCAATGAAAGAGTAGGAGGGTTGCTCCCCCTCCTATGAGCTAAGAGGTCCGCGGTATTGGGGAGCTAACCGTTCGCATGGCGGAATGCGAAGGGTTAGCACTCGTAATCCTTACTAGAATTGAAGAAAACGACCAAGATACTTAAGAGGAGCTAGCAAGGGTTGCGACAACTACACTATACATTTGGGTATTAGTGTGGGCTATTCATCCTCAACCAGATGAATAATCTTGAAATAATGGGGTGGCAACCAAAGAAGGCGGCATAGGATACTTGCTACTACATGACAAGTCACAAAGGCCACTCTCTTTATTAACATGACAAATCAATTTTGATGCCACATCAATCATGTATATATAGTGTACCTATAGTGTGTAGCACTATGGGCAGGGCTAGACACCCACCTCTTTGAGTTGGGCCCCCACCAACAATAACGCAAGGTATTATATTTGGGTATTAGTGTGGGCTATTCATCCTCAACCAGATGAATAATCTTGAAATAATGGGGTGACAACCAAAGAAGGCGGCATAGGATACTTGCTACTACATGACAAGTCACAAAGGCCACTCTCTTTATTAACATGACAAATCAATTTTGATGCCACATCAATCATGTATATATAGTGTACCTATAGTGTATAGCACTATGGGCAGGGCTAGACACCCACCTCTTTGAGTTGGGTTTATGTCACCAAAAATCTTCCACCCTTCGATTTCGTCCTAGCCCGAGTGGAAAAGTTTATAATGACATGTAGAGACTTCTCTCTTTGTAACCCAATATATAATTCCAATCTACCCTTGGAATATACACAACTTGATTAACACCACACTATGTAGTTTTACATTCCTTAATGTCGGGCAAGGTTATATCCTTAGCCTTTTCTAATGTCCACCCGGCCGCTTTGGCCACGCATGCCTTCAAAGATATCCCTCTTGTGAATCGAGTCCTTGCCGTCGACTCCACACTACTACATGAGTTCTCGCTTATTGATTCCGTGCTATCACATGTCATCGTGGTTGATTCCGTATTGGTACATGACACTTCGCTTGTGGATTCCATGAGCACATAGGCTTTAAATACAAGTATTAAAAAATACTTATATACTTATCCTTGCTCTTCCTTCTCTAAGTTCTTCTTGATGTAAATCTCTATCAATGTCTTCCTACTAAACTTCAGAATAGTATAACTCCCACCCAACTTATGTTCTTCAAGTGAAATTTGGTACACTTGTTAAGTACCTTATCAAAAATCTCCACACCAAATTTTGGCATAAACAGAGTTCATATGCAAAAGTTATGCATGAAATTCTAACTCTAACTACTTAGTATGAATGCTGTGATAAAGTATCCGGTCATTAAAACTCTAATAACTTCCAACTCCTACGTCCAATCAATCTAAAATTTTGACACAAGATAGATATATAAGTTCAGAAGGTAGTGTAAAATTTTGGTATCCATATCTATAACCCTCTAAGAGATACATATTTTCAAACCTTGCTGCTTTGTTCCTAGACACCCTCCCCTTCAACTTTTAATAACTCTTTCATCCCAATGACTGAAGCTCTCAAATTTTTACCACAACTCCCATACTTTATAATAAACAGTCCCTCAAATTTTCATACCCATTGAACACTCTGATCATCCATAATTGACAAATCTCTCACTATAAAGTTCTGCTCAAGTTCATAACTAATAAAACACTACAAGTAATGCACCTAGTACAATCTAGTCACTCTAAATGCCACAAGTTTAAACAAGTTTGAACTCTCTCACTTCAATATGAATCTCAATGCAACAAGTTGAAGTTTACAATCAAACTTCAAATTCTTTAAATCCAATCTACTTCTAACAAGAGGTCAATCCCTCTTCAAGGCTAAATAGCCTTGGCTCTTCTCCTAAGAACTAAGCACACACATGTGCTCCTATCTTGCTTCCCATACACCCACACTTATAACCCGTGGGGTGCTTAAGGAGCACGAAGGAAAGAGAGGATGAGTGAGGGAAGAATGAGGGATTATATAGTAAGTTGAGAGGGAGAGAAGGCATGAGGTAAGGATAGGGTGAGAGGATTAGAGCCTCCAATCACAACCCCTTAACCTTCTCCTTCTAAGTAGGGACTCATCCCATTCACAAGGCTCTCGATAAGCCTTCGAAATCTCCTCCTACTTTGTAGACTCTCATCTTATCTCCTAAGCCTTCCTCCCTCAAATGATCAACAAAGATCCTAATTCAAACATTTAACTAACCTTGGCTTTCTACCTACCACACTTTACCAAGGTATGTCCTCATACTACTTAAGTCCACTCCACACAAGCCTAATGCTTCAAACTTAGCTTTCTTCAAGCTTCACTCTTTTTATATTTTTGTGAATAATCATAAATCAACAAAACACTACTTGTAATGTTTTACAATTGTTAACAACACATGTGGGCATCAATTTGGGCTCACAGCCCCCACCAACAATAACGCAAGGTAAAAATGTAGCCAATTATATAATACTATGTACATTTCTTTTTTAAGTTGATTGAACTCCAATAATTAATATTAAAAACCCATAGTTAATCTAGAAGTACCCATTTGAAATAACTAATCACAAATCTATGGGGGTCATATTTTTACCGAACCCCTTTTACCTCAATAATGTTGGTGGGGCCCGGTCAAAGAGGAGGGTTCTCTAGCCTTGGCCCAACGCCACTAAATGTTGCATTTTGTGTCATATGGCATTTTACATCACTGTGGTAACCTTTCTAATGACATTTCTTATGAATAAGTATACAAATATTGTCATCCCAACTTACTTTTAGTTCAATGATTGCCAATTATTGAAACACAATTTGATATATTCTACAAATTCCAATCACTTCTATAATGAAATATTGTCATGGATGACTGAATTTTGGATGAAATGTTGCAATAAATTGTACGTGACAGTTATAGCAACATTGTAAATCTACAATACCCAAAAAAATTCTACAAGGAATTCCAAATAATGTTAGGTTTACATTTACTGCTAGTGACACTTCACGGGCGGTTTACAATTAGTATGTAGCAAGACAAAGAGAACATAACATTATTCAGATCCATAACAATGTTCTTTGGGACTGACAATATTCCACATAATGTTTTAGAATATTCCTCATATTCGGTTTGAAAAAGAAAAATATTTCATAGAATATTTTCAGTCCCACAAACACTGTTATGGATCTGAATAATGTTATAAATTTTGTGACATCAAATACAATATTTAGTGTATTAAGCGTTATGTAACTAGTTACATCTCCACATGTTAAATTTGTGATATTGAAACTTGTGCAAAAGCGTTTACACCTCTAGTTAAAATTTTCCTTGACCTTGTTTGCATTGTTCAGCCAACCAAATAACAATGAATCCGCCAATCTTTGTGAGCACCAATATGAGCACCAAGAAGGGTCTCATGGGTGCCATGTGACGCATGCGGGATGTGGGATTTGGTAATACTTTTGTGGGTGAAGTTTTCCCTAACTCAAACTTAATGTATCGCATAATCTTATGGTGAATTGCTCCGTGTGGTTGCTACCACAACATACAAAAATGTATATCATACGAGTAAAAATCTCAACAAAAGTACACTAATTATCCCAAATAGTGTGTGCGGTACTTATTCCCAAAATATGCATTATTTTGCCAAGTTTGAATATAGCGAGGTCTGAACTTTTTACTGAGTGATACTAATTTCACGAATACATGCTCATTTACCAAACGTTTCAAGAAAATTAGTGCATGTTCTAAGGTTCTTGCAGAGTGATAATAATAGTAGTATGGAAACACATGTTTGACAGTGAATAGTGCCAAGATGAATTGTTCTAGGATGAATTGTGTCGGTACTTTTAGTGAATAGTGTTGCTATGAATGATATGTTCAATGTATAATGCCAAGATGAACCAAATGCTTCCTAGATCTTTTAGTGGCACTAATTTCATAGCGTATAGAAATTTCATATCGCCTTCTCTAATTTCCCACACGTACTATTAGCCCTCCCTCGCTATTGGGATTATCAAGACCACTTCACACACGAGCCAAGAGCCGTGACCATGAAATTGTGAGAGCCCAAAAGAAAGTGTCCAAAGGCCGTCCCAACAAACCTCCAAAATCATGTAGTGTGCTCACGGACCCTCAAGTGTAGTGTGAAGTCACATGTGACTGGGCCCTCAACCGAATGCTATTTCAATGAATTTTCATTCATACGGGTCTTCACACATGATAAAAATAGAATAAAGCAATAGTTGTGAACGTTCGAACTGCCATGGTCTCCCAATGGTTTTGTGTTAGGCCTACCTCCAAGAAGTGGTTTATGAAAATAGTCCAAGTGACCATGAAACATGATCCATGTGATGCCATGTAGGAATCCATGTAGACTTTACATCCATCTTGCATTCACATACTCCGTTGGTCCCTCAAGCGCAGTGTGAAGCGAACTTGGACTGGCTCCGGCTTGTCCACCAATGAGAGTGCTTGAAGTGTACTTGGTCACGGGCTCTCAGTCTGGTGTGTGAAGTGGCCCTCATCAGTGTACATAGAATGACTCAACACCCGTGTAGGCAGGCTAGGCTACACTCTGCACGAATAGGAGGTTAACAAGTGTACATCTTGTGCAAACTACACGTAAGTAGAGCTTCGTCCTAGTAGGGAGTCTCTTATGAGGGGCTTTTTGTCTTTCGAATCCGTGAACCTTAGTACTTGCCACCTTTATAAGATGGAAGGTACTAACTTAATAAGGGGCCCGTCCCGTCACGGCCGCCCCCGTTGCACCCCATGCATATGAATCAATGTCCAAGGCCATTCTTGGACCGTCCGTTCAACATGTCGGTGTTAAAGCCACCATCGCAAGTGATACTTATGTGTCAATATCCATGGACACAACAACTATTGATCTGCAAAATGTATAGTAGAATTTCTATGGTGGATTCTTATTATACATATCTACTGTGAATTTCAGATTTTGGAATGGCAATGGTGCATGGACGTTGACATAGTCGTCATTTCAAAATTCGAAAACAATTGGTTGTCGACTATAACATGTTCAGAAGACGGTGTGGGGATGGCCCAGGACGTTGATTCATATGCATGGGGTGCAATGGGTCTAGATGACACATGATCAAGCTCGTCGTACGTGTTCAAGTTTGATTAGGCACGTCTCTATCTAAATTTAATTTCCACATCATTTCTTAAGAGTTCCAATCAATCACATGATGACACGTGGTACTATTGCAAAAAGTAGGTTAGTTCATGCCTAATTGTACCCACACATACGATTATAGCCTTAGCCAAGTAATTTGGTTCTACTTATTAGCAGATGGGTGAGGAGAAAGATAAATTAGGGTAAAGGGCCTCAAATATGTCTATGCATTGTGCCAATTCAAGGGAGAGAGAGGGAATTATTGCATACAAACATGCCTCTCATTTATCCATCATAAAAACCTTGAAATGGCATGCAACCCTAATGTTATTATGTTTAGTTGTCAATTTGGCACTGGACTTAACCTTAAAGAACCCAAATTATTAGGGTCAAGTTGCTCGGGAGGGGGTGGCGAGCATTTTTGTATGCCCACAAATGCTCCCTTCCATCATAGAACTCCCTCATCCATGCCCTCACAAACTCTCAAGGTGTTTCCATAAGAGGGGGTGAGAATGCGTGACATGTGCATTTTCTCGTCATTTTTCCTCATTCACACGGTAGGGTCCATTTTTCCTCATTCACACCATAGGGTCCATCGCCTTTTCATTCAACCTCTAAGCTATCCTCCAATCAAAAATCTTCATCTCATAGGTAACTTTGAGTCTTTGACCATGCTTATCACAATCTGGGACCTTCATATCCAAGGGGGGGGGGAGCGGAATTTCTTAAAGGCTTTAGGCCTTCCATGAACCTTAATGATCATGTCGTCACCCATGAGGCCAAAAAAAATATTTTGGACCATGGTTCCCGGTTTCGCTCTATGGAACTTGACCCTTAGTCTAATCTAAGGGCAAGACTAGTGGATCCTGAATTTGCATCTGCATCTGTAGTTAGGTTTTTGGCTATCACTTAAATACTCAAACAAAAACAACCCAGGGTACTAGATCACAGGGAAGATTGAGCTAGTGTCTATAAGGGTTAATGTCACATTGAATTAAAATTTTCAATAACAATGTAGGTCTTTTACTCCCTCATTCTTTTGTTATTAAGCTTAACTCACACTCTTGTAGTTTATTGTGTTTCTTCCATTGGTGTGTTTTCCGTCTTAGGTGCAATGGACTTCTATCACTCTAATTCCATCCTCTAATTAGTCGTGAAGCTCAAGAGCTTGGCAAATTGTCAGGACAAAGTCTGAGGCAATGTCTTTTTGAGTAAACCGTATAGTCTTGAAAATGCCATGAATTGAACTTGCAATATTCTTGAATTAAGAAATTTTTAGTCAACTTACAATCATCATAGTTATCTTCACATAACTGTAGTCACCACCTTCATCTTTAGGTATTTGGCGACTCACCTCAATCAATCATCCACAAGTTAATATGAAATCAATGCATCAACAGCTAGGCTATCTCTTTTAATTAAAGTTTTAGTATGTTATGATCTGGAAATGACTTGCATTTGGTAAAATCTTACTCCAATAAGGTAATTTCTTCTTCCTTTGGACGTGATGTCCTTGCAGCCTATAGCCTGCTACTAATCCCTTCCATATCCTGCACATAGACGATCAACCTTCATTTCTGTAAAAGACTTACTTTATTCGGCTAATATCCTTGTGTGACCAAGACAATTGTCCCGGTTGTGGCCTACCTGACGCTTCTCCTTCCTGACTTTACCCATCTTAGGTCTCTAAATCTTTCTCTGTCCCCTGGTTTTGGCAACTTCGCCTTGCTTTGTCTGCTCTCGTCTATGGCCCTTCACGATCTTTCTGAGCCACTCTTTCTATCATCGGTTTATTGCCTTGTTACTTGGCTACTGATTGTCAATCACTATCTTCTTGATTATTCTCTCAAGACTATTGCTCTTATCTTTTCCATACTTGGCTAATTGCTTGCACTTACGTCTCTCGGGCTAAGTGTCTCATTTTGAGCTTATTGCCTCTCATGTTTCTACTCAAAACTCATGTCTTGCCTTCTTTTCAACATGCTTTTTGCATTTGTCAAGTTCCTTCTCAGGATGATTCTTGTTGCCACTCTATGGCCTCTCTCAGACTATTGCTTCACACACTCTTTTAACTCTACACAACCTTCAAACATAGGTCGTTCATGCATACTCTTCCCTTTTTAGTTTCTTTCCCCGACTGTATATAACTTGGCCGATTGCCATAGTACATTCCTCTCTGTCCAACTCTAGTTCACTCAACCTTGAGCTTACTCCAATACAAACTTAGCACGAGCCAGCTTGCCTGAACTCAGTCTTACTTCGTTGCATCATACTACTTGCTTCTCATAAACAATGCTACTGACAATCTTTGCTTCACATGTTTTGAACTTCATACATATACAATCAATATCACAACTTGCTCTCTCTCCAAAAATAACCAAGCCAATTGCTCATAATACTTTCAATCTTTACTATCAAAGTTTCCAAGACATTATTGAGTTCGAATCACTTGACTCTTCTGTCTATGGCTAATCCCTTCAAGCCTCTCGCACTAGGATCTTGGCTAAGGCCTCACTCAATCAGTGAGTCGCGTGCCTTCTATGACTATTGCTAAAGAATATGAGACTATGTTGGATCTTTGCAAAATGAAAATAGCCTGATTCTCTAGTGGCCGACCTCCTCCTTATTGAGGGGGAGGAGAAGGTGGTTACGGCAACCATCTTGAAGTGGCAATAGCCCCCTAAAACCACTCGGGATGAATTTCTAACTGCCTATTGCCTGCTAACTCTCACTAATTTCCGAAATCTAGCCTCCAAGCCAGGTTATAGCCAAATATTTGAGCTTATAGCATCCAAGATCGAAAAGCCACCTCCGTCATGGATGTGGATGCAAATCCAAGACAGAACTCCATTTACTGCCTCCAATTGATACTAAATTCATACAAGAAGGTACCATATAGCCTCGTCTCTTCTGAAAAACTGCAATTATGTTAATTGTCCTTACTGATAGAAGGCTCCCTGCATATCCTGATGTTGTGCAGGGAGTTCAATAGTTCCTATATTAAAGTTCATCCAATTTGAAACCATATAGCGGCCAGTGGGCCACTTCCCTGCATCCGCATCTGCATTGTGGATGTAAAAGTGCATCTGCAAATGTAGATGCAGGGTGACTGGCCTTGCTCTAAGTCATTTGAGATGAATCAACCACAAACCAATAAGGTGTTAGGCTTTTATGTTGGAGGGATGAGAGGTATGCTCATGTTGTCGTGTAAATAACGATTGTGTGTCACTACAGCTCGAGTAGCAACCACCACTAACAAATAACACTAAAACATAGCAAAGCCATACATACACAACACGCCTTCACAGAGAAGGAAGAGAGTCAAAGACTACTATGAGCTCTAGTTCTCTCTTCAAATATGCACACAAGTCAAGTTATCTCTCACTCCACCACGGGAGAATCCAAGAGTGTAAGTAAGGGGAGAAGAACTCAAGATTCCATTGCAAAATCATGCAACATTCACCTCACACAAGCTCTCTCCACACACTCACTCACAAGGCTTGACTTGACAAGAATGCCAAGCCAAGGAGGAGACTCCTCAACTAGGAGCATCTCCACCACTCCAAGGGTTTCATCCATCCATATCTAAATGGATGAAATCCCTTCGGATGCGGTGTGGCCACCGACGCCGCATACCGTGAAAGCTGTCGTGTAAATAACGATCGTGTGTCACTACAGCTCGAGTACCAACCACCACTAACAAATAACACTAAAACATAGCAAAGCCATACATACACAACACGCCTTCACATGCCCCCCCTCAGCTGACTATGGCGCCCTGCCAAGTAGCGAGGACCAAAGCCAATCCAAAGGGTATGGATAATGAAGGATGGCTCTGCTACTAACTAAAGTGGTGAACCTCGTCCCAAGGAACTGTAGGCTGGGTGCAATGTGAGCCCCATCCTTAATCGCCTCTGATGTTTGGCCATCAGATTCCAAAGAATTAATTCCACCGCCTCGCGTTCGATCGCGTCCGTAAGCCATAACTCCTCATATTCCACTTGGGCAAGCAAAACACGATGAAAGCCACACATGATCATTGAGTACGACTGATAGAAGTACCAGGTACCGAAGATCCTCGACAACGAAGAGAACTCCACTGTCCAGATGGTAGAGAAGTCAAGGGTGGCCTCAGGCATGCCATGTGCCAACCACGTTGACACTGATCACACAAGAGCATAGTAGCCGCTCCTTTCTTCTCTCCGCACACAAAACATGGAAGACCCTCTGGCACGACGGCCAGTTCAGGATGAACTGTATCCTCAATGGGTAGGTGACATGGGGCACAGTTTATGGAATGCTCACGACATTCCCGGCCATCCTTGCCTTCCAACAATAACAAACCACTCGGCAACAACTCCTTCACCCGAAGGATAGTACGCCCCGCCTTGACATCCAATGTCGTAGGCGCCTCACGTTGGAGATAAACATAATCCCCCTGTCGGAATCTCCGCAATTGAGGTCGGTAAGCACCACTGCGAATGCGTGCATAACGCAGTGTATCACGGTGCTGAGCAATGGACAAATTCTCCATGGCCATAGGCATGGCCCTTTGGAAGAATTGAGCCCGCTCCTGCAAACACTTTGCCCAAATGTTTGGGTCATCCAAGTCCACAACAGGAGCTAGTTTCTCCCGAATAGAACTCGGGAGTATGGGCTCACGCCCATACAACAACTGATATGGGCTGTAGGACGCCAAAGAGGCCTGCCTACTAAATCGGTAGCCCATAGCAATCCAAGGCAACATAAGGTCCCAATCCCGATGGCTCCCCCGAAGTAATCCATACTTCCTCAAGCCACGCTTGGTTGTCTGAACAACCCGTTCAGCCAAGCCATCTGCCTCCGGATGATCCCGCGAGGTGGTGCGGTGATCTATAAGGGCCTTAGTGCATAACTCCTCAAAAGCACCGAGGAACTCTCTCCCTTGGTCTGTCAATACCTCAGCCGGTGCTCCAAAACGTGCCAACACACGATCCAAAAAGGCTGCCGCGGCCAACTCTGCCGAGTTTTGGGATAGAGCGACAAGCTCAATCCACTTGCTAAAATGCTCCACCATCACCAACACGTACTTTGCTCCACGTGGTGTGATAACCAACGGTCCTGCAAAGTCGAGTGACCAACGGTAGCCTAGTCCCATGATAGGTAAAGGCTGTAATTTGGGTGACAAGGTGTTGAAACTAGACCTGACCCGGTCGCAAACTTCACACCTCCCGACATAAGCAGCAACATGTTGATATATGCCGGTCCACCAATATTGGCTACGCAACATCGAATGTGTCATGCGTACGCCAAAATGGCCAAGTTCCTCGTGCATTTGTCGCACTAAGGAGGCCCTCTGATCCGGTCTAGGAACAATCCGCCTTGTCCCATCCGACCACAATCGAAATAACAAACCGTTCTCCCAACGGAACCTTGTTATTCGATGTCCAATCCTATCCCTTTCCATCGCTGAGATGGACAAAGGAAAGGTTCCCTGCTGAAGCTTATGCAATACGGGAAGATCCTCCCATATATCCGCAATAGCTTGAGGTCGATCAGTCTCATCATCCGAGCTCTGTATCGGAACCTCAGCAGCAGAGCTAGAAAATAAAGTGAGGTAGGCAGCTGCATGCCAACTTGGAACCGCCTCTCGATCACAATCCCCATGCCACCTGGCTCCGGTCAAGTCCTCGTCTGAAGGACTTGGATTGCGTGAGAGTCCATCCGCATCCAGGTTGGTAACACCGGCACGGTGCACCACCTCAAAGTCGTACTCCTGGAGCAATAAAGCCCACCTGGCGAGTTTGCCAGTAAGCTTATCCGACTCCATGAGCCACCGTAAAGGCTGATGATCAGTCACCAAAGTGAAGCGCTGACCATAGAGATATGGTCGGAAATGAGCAATAGCCCATACCGCCGCCAATGCTTCTCCCTCATAGGACGAATAATTGGCCTCCGCACTGTTATTGCTTCGCGAAGCATAAACAACAACATACTCCCGACCAAAATCATCTTTATGAGTGAGAACTGCTCCCAAACCCAATGAACTCTAGTCCGTATGCAACTGGAAAGATTTGGAAACATCAGGACGTCGAAGCACTGGAGCTGTACCCAGTCTCTGCTTCAATGTTTCAAATGCCTGCTGTTGCTCACGACCCCAAGTCCAAGGTTGGTCCTTGCTCGTGAGAATGGTCAGCAGCTTGGCAATCAAGCTAAAGTTCTTGACGAATCGCCGGTAGTAATTCGCTAAACCCAAGAACGCACAAAGTCTCGGCACATCTACCGGTGCCGGAATCTTCTGCAAGGCGTCCACCTTAGCTTGCTGCACCCCAAGACCTCCTGGAACAATCATATGACCCAGATATGCCAGTCGGTCATGGAAAAACTTGCACTTGCCATGGTGCAAGCGCAATCCCCACCGCTGCAACCGTTCAAAAACGGCTTGCAGATGCCTCACATGCTCCTGTGGTGTCCTGCTGAAGATGATCACATCGTCTATGTAACACCGAGCAAAGGGTAAGCCAGAGAGAACTTGGTCCATCACTCTCTGAAACTCAGCAGGTGCATTCTTCAGGCCAAATGGAAGAAACTTCCATTTGGTAAAGTTGATCATTCCCATCTTGATCAACTCCCCAGAATGCAGTTTTCACCCTATCTCCCACAAGTAATGGGAGCTGGTGATAGCCGGATCTCAAGTCCAAGGTGCTGAAGACTCGAGAAAATCCGATGGCATCGAACAATTCCTCCGGGATTGGCATGGGGTACCGATCCGACTTGGTCTTCCGATTAACTGGACGGTAATCTCCGCACATCCGCTTCTCCGTCCAATTGCCAAAGATATCCTTCTTTGATGGCATAACCGTAGCACAAGCATACTCCCCGTTGGAAAGTTCGATTAGACTTGCCGCCAAGAGCTCTCGGCAACGAGCTTGGACACCAATCCTCTCGGGAGCACTGAGCCTATAAGGTCTCCGAAAAATAGGATGGTCGTCCTCCAACTGAATGTGGATGGGTTTTCCTTTGTAGCCTTCAAGATCTTGAAGACTAAAAGCAAAACACCTACGATACGAGCGAATGAATGCTCGTACCTTCCGTGTCTCAGCACCAGTGAGATGAGGGCCTAACTCCAATGGCCAATCATCAAACTCTGTGGTCTTCCTCTCCACCAAAGGAGAACCACCTGGTGCTGGCACGGACTCTAACTGCTACTCAGAGGAGGGGGCATTAACCATGCCCCCAACCTCGATGCCAACAGTCGAGTTTGGCCTCCCTTCATCACCACCAATATGTGATGATGAAGCCACCACCGGAGGCGAAGAAGCCAAAGCAGTATAAACCCATTGAACTCGAAGCTCCTTCATCACCTGCTGCTCGAATCGAGAGATTCGTTCGGCTTCTCCAACCATGGCCTCAATTCCCTCCTCCATGGATGTGGACCGCTGTGCCCCCTGACCAGAGTCCTCTACCCCCAGAGACAATAACTGGTCACCAAGATGCCGTTGCAATGCAAGGCATAAACCAACAGTCCACACCATGGTGTTAAGATCCATAGCCTGGCCCAACACAAACCGCCGTTGGCCCTCAGAAAGGCTAGGAGCTGCTGTGGTTCCGGTCCGGAATCCCATAGCACGCTCCCGTTCGTCGGCAAAGGGTTCGCAATGGATTTTTGTGTGGGCATCCCACACCATACCGGGTCCCTGATCGCGAAATGCGAATGACTGTGGGAAAGTCATAAAGGTGGGAAAGACCTTCCGTGGTGCCCCCACTTTGTTGATCAATGCCAACGGGGGTAAATCATCTCGAACAACCGGCAAAGAGGTCCGGTTTGGATCCAAGATGTCATCCACCTTTTGATCCAAAGGTGGAGGCACTGCAGAAAATGCTGTAGCTAAGGTGGATAGTGGTGCGAGGTTGGTCCAAATCCACCGAAGCCGGTGGGAATAAGAACCGAGGCTCGCGGCATCCACAAAAATGGGATCTCCAAGATGTTGGCAAACATAATGTCGGCCTTCCAACACCTTGTCCCGAGAGTCCCCCAACAAAGGTACATTCTCGAATATGTACCCTAGAGTGAAAGGTTGGTGGGCAAACCACCACTGCATGAGCCGGATGAGGTCCTAGAAAAGGCTAGATCTGGGATCCTCTAAACCTCGGCCTGCTCCCGCACGTGAATGGCCTTGGCATGGCCATCCCGCAATGACCAAATCCACGGGACCCAACCTTCGTAAGTCTTCCTCACTGATAAGTGTAACATCACGAGGAAGACGTCCGAAGCACCCACGGATGGCAGTCGGGTGGAGCTGCTGTGGGTACAACACCATCAACTGATGTAAATGGTGACGCGCCACACGAATAGATACATGACTGTTGTCGACATAGACGTACTGTCGAACGCTAAGGCCGGCCTCCAACACGGCCGCCAATCCTGTCCCGATACCCCCAAACAGTTCCACCAAAGTGATCCCCTCGTCTGGCGGACGCCATAAAATGGGATGTGCCAACGCCGATGGGGCATCCGGTATGACCGGTGTCGTAGAACCGAGAGAGAGGACAATGTCCTCACATCTCCGGTATAGCTCGGCGGAATCGCGCCAGGGAGGAAGAGGATCCTTGGGGTGGCGCACCAATGCACCCTTAGGTGGCATATCCCGTTGATCGTCCAAACTCCCCATGAATGCCAATAACTCCTCCAACAATGCGGAACCATAAGGCAATGTATCCACCATAGCACCACATCCAAAAACTATGGGTAACGGTGCTATGGTCGCGGCCGCCGCAAATGCTACAGGAATAAGTTCCCTGCGGCCGTCCGCAGCCGACCAACCTGGTCGGATCCAAGACTCCTCAGTCCAGTTGTCCAAACCAAAACCAAGTGGATAGAGTGTCTGCTGACCAACTAAAATGTCGTAGTTGGTCGCATCTGTTACCGCACATCTAAGAAGAAGAGGTGCGGGTGGATCTCCAGGCTTCACTCGGAAGCTAAGCTGTAATGGCTCCCGAGTATAACCTGTGGTCCGCTCTACGTGGCCAATGGATGTGACAATGGTGAATAGACAGGGAGCCAAGTCCTCGGCCGCCAACCCCAACTCCTGGGCAAGCCTCTTGCCGATCATAACCGGTTGTGCCCCTGAATCCATCATCACACAACGGGGAGCAACCCGAGTGGCATTGTCCCCAGTCCGACTGACCACCAAAATGCCGGTGTCATTCACCATACGTATGACACCAGGTCGAATGCCGTGGCGCTCACGAGCAGGTCGAGCGGTGACATCGGATAGATAAGCTGCTCCCGCGGATTCCGGTAAGTCATAAGAGATGGCCGGTCCTCTATCATCCGAGGTGTGTGCGTCAAAAGACGCAATGGTCTCCGCGGCAAGCCTCGCTCGCCGTTTGGCCACTTCCTCGGGATCTTCAGAGATAGGAATGTCCGTGGTGGCCTGAGCCACGGTCAAAGATGGTGCGGATGCCTTCCCTTCTAAAATTCTACCTGCTAAGTGGAAAACCTTAGCAGGCTGGAATTCTGGCGACGACAACTCCATCGCTGTGAACAAAGATTATTGCAACACCTTTGATGCAAACGTGTGCACCATGTCGGTCGCCGGATTCGGAGCCTCAATCCTCGGACGACCACTGATAGATTGGACAGCATCGGCCAATCCAAAAGACAATGGTAGCCGTGCCTGACCAATCTGATCCGCGGGACCATTGTCCCGAGCTCGTAAGCTTGCCACATACTCCCCTGTGGCCGAAGGTGTGGTTCGTGGCACGGTTTGAGCACGTGTCACGGCCGCCGAACTCATCACCTCCCCTGAAGCTCCGAACATATAGTAATCCGGAGTGGAAGAGCTAGCCTGAGCTGCGGATGGAGCCGGTATTTCCAAGATTTGGCCAGATGACGCCAAATTCTTGAATCTCTCCTCCAAGGCGCCAATCTTCGCCTCCAACACCTTTTCCCGATCGGAAGAAGGACGTTTCTTTGGATGGAGAACGAAACAGTTGTCCACCGCGTGATTGTTCCGTCCGCAGTGAGAACATCTCAACTGCTTCGGTAAATGTTTACCAGCCTCTTTCGTGGAATCCTTAGCGGGAACAACTGGCTTCCGCTTTGGATTATTCACGGTATGGGTCTGCTTTGGCTTCGAAGGACAATCCTTCTTAGCGTGGCCCGCATGCCCACAAGACCAACAATACAAGGTCTTGTCCACCTCCGCTTCTGCCAATCTTGCAGTCGCGACCGAAGTCTTCCGGGATTTGCTAGGATACCACTAGCAAGGATACCAAGTCAGTGGCATCGTGCTGACACAATGCACGATCACACTGCTCCACAATGGCGAATGCCTCTGCGAGTGTTGTCCGACCGCCATAATCCATGATGATCTTGGGCAGCGCTAAGTCAAGAAGGCGTTTGTCAATCTTCGACAAAAACACCTTCACCAACTGACTCTCCGCGAAAACACCTCCAGATTCCCTGGCAAACCTCGCCAACCTCGTGTACATGGTACGAGGTGTGTCGTCCTTCTCCCGCCTGAAGTCCTGGATTCTCTGCATCTGATCCCGACGGAAACCTCCATATTCCTCCTCCAAATGGAGTTGGAATTCATGCAGAGGATCAAAGTTGGGCGGAGCCCTTAAAGAGGCTAATGCCGCCTGGGTAGCCTGAGCATACCGGGAGAGCGGCAAGATCGGGCTCAACGTACTCGTGGATGCGGGCGCAGGAGCCTTATCTCTAGGCTCACTAGGAAAACTCCCCTCCACATCCACCACAACGACGCCCTCGGCTTGCTCCGGTTTCACCACAGGAGCGGCCAATGAACTGGAAGCTGTGACTTCCTTCAACGCGGATACCAACTCCACCCGAGTCTCCTAGTACCGCTCCACCTGGCGCAGCTCCATCCAATGAACATCCCTCCAATGCTCATAACTCTGGAGCGCCTCGTGCTCCAAATGCTGGGGCAGAAGCTCGAACGCATACTAGTCATTGAAACTGGTGTTGCGTTGACGCTTCTCCCTCATCCACGTCCTAAACCGAATTTTCCAATCTTGCAGGGAAATGGTCCCCGCTCGACCGGAAAATCGGTCTCGGATGCCGTCTCGCGTCTCCTCCTCCATCTCGTCAAAAGATCCCACCCACAGGACGTGAGACCGAGTGGCAGTCCCCCACGCCGAAGTAGACTGAAAAGCCTCGTCGGGTGCTGCCACTGGTTCAACGTCCGAGAGATCCGATAATCGGCCTTCTGATGCTGCCGGAGACGGAGAACGATAATGTCGACTCCGAGTTGTAACCATAAACCCGTAATGGGTCTGGTTACTAGATCCAACGACCCAAACTGACGTAATATCAAGGTAAAGGGTCAAAGAAAGGTGAAAGGCAACCTGCACCTGCAAAACCACCAAACTTATGGTCTGCTGGTGATCAATCTAGCCTCACCATAAGGGAAAACAAGCACCGCCCACTTGGTGCACACACAAGAGTCCCGTCGGTCATTACTCCGACCTCACCCCCACAAAACCCTATCACAAACTAATACAACACAAAACGGAGCAATGCTGGAAACAATCCAGCACCACAGCTCGCCACGGGGGAAGGTACCACAACAAAATATAGAAAACAATGCAAATACTGCACTGGATCTTCTTCCCCAAACAACACTGAAGCAGAAATAGAAATTGACCGTGTCCAACCGGCACCCGCCTGCGGTTGGTGGTCAAAAATGAAGGTTTCCTGTTGCTTTTAAAAGAAAATGACATATATGCACATCGCTCATTTATCCACTACACCCTAAAAATCCCTTCGTATAACAATCACCGGAATATGTGTTGAAAAACACAATTCAACTTTAACAATTTTGTTATTAGGTCAAATGGTAATGTCACGTGCCATACAACTCTCCGTGGCAATCCCTCGGCAACCCAATGCCCATATGCCTAACCCCAATGCCCGCCAACTTGCTTCCCAAAAATCCAAATATATGGTTGTTGAAGTGTCTCCCTCTTATTTTTCTTTTAAGCAAAAGAAAATTACAACTCCATCTTATGCCAAGTACCTCATCTAAGTCGATGTGGAGGAAGAATAACGCAACCGCAAATTCGCCGCAATCTCACGCTCTCCGCGTGTTCCCGGATGCTCCCGCGAACTCTTCCCGCGATGCTCCACGTCTCGCGAATCCCAAACACCTTAATGTCTCATAAGGTGTTTGTGTACGCCGGTACCGGATTGCCTTGGACCCCCAACTTCCATGCTTGTTGAATAATAACCCCCTTGATGTGACATTCACAATAAAATATGCTTCTTCTTCTTGTTGCTCCACAAATCCACGATGTTCTTCGCTCCATCACTCCGGAACTCCATCGCTCCTTGCCCCCACGCGCTCCCTTGCGTGTTATACTTCGAGAAGAAAAAAGAAAAAAGAAAAAAAATAAAAAATTGAAGGATTCTTGCCAAGTGGGAAGGAAGAGAGTCAAAGACTACTATGAGCTCTAGTTCTCTCTTCAAATATGCACATGTGAGCCCAAAAGGGTGCCCACATTTAGTCTTAGACCCTTGAAACGTTAGTTGATGCACTTTGAAGTAGCATGTTACTTCACAAAAATATAAAAAGTGAAATGTTAGTCTTAGAAGTACCATGTTGTAAGAGGCTAGGATATGAGTTGTTATTGTGTTTTTACCTTCGGAAGGATTTGAGTGAATGAGGATAGGTAAGGAGAACTTGGATTGAGTAGTTAGTGAGTAGGCTAGTACAAATGGATGGAGACAACCAAAGTGACTCAAGAGGCAAGTGCATTCGAATTGGGATGAATGGAGGATCACATGGAGCGCACAAGTGGACCACCTCATCATGGCCACTTAATGGGGAAGGTCCAAGGAAGAATGCAAGGTGGAGGATAAGCAAATTCTCAAAGCACCAATCAAATCACGAGTTAAGCATCGTGGTTTGAATTAAGTGGTGAGCGACGATTTGGGAAAGTAAGGGGAGAAAGTTATGGCGGTGGAAAGTGAAGGAGGCTAAGTTTGGGTTGAAGCATCCCAAGTTTGGTAAAGTGTGGTAGGTAGAAAGCCAAGGCTAGTTAAATGTTCGAATTAGGATCCTTGTTGATCATTTGAGGGAGGAAGGCTTAGAAGATAGGATTGACGCCTACTAAGTAGGAGGAAATCTCAAGGGCTTATCGTGAGCCTTGAGGGTGCTCACCCCCTCAAGCTTACTATATAATCCCTCATTCTTCCCTCACTCATCCTTTCTTTTCTTCTTGCTCCCTTGGCACCTCATGTGGTGTGAGTGTGGGTGTGTGTGGAGCAAGAAAGGTGCACGTGGGGGTGCAAGGTTTCAAGGTGGAGAGCTAAGGCCAACTAGTCTTGAAGTTAGCTTTATCTTGTGTAGATGGAGTATTTGATTTGAGGCATTTAGAAATAAGTGCTTAGCTCATGTTATTTAGATTTATAGTGTTTAGATTTATGTTAGATTAAGGCACTTAGTTTTGTGTTTAGTAATTGGCCGAAGGCAGGAGCAGTTGGTTTAAGTTGTTAAGCTGGGGTTAAGTGTTGTCAGACTGAAAGGTTGCTAGAACCGGTCTGCAAGGTATGCTGAGGCAGCTGGAATCGGTTCTGCCAAGGGGGCAGCTGGGCTTATATGGGCTGGGTTAGTTTAAAGCTGCTAGTACTAGTTCACGGTGTTGGGTCAGTCTCTACAGTGCTGGGTTAATACAGCTGCTGGAAGCCTGGGAGGTATTCAGTGTGGTTACTAGTTAGCCTACAGCTGAGAATAGTTAATTGGCAGCTCAATGGGATTATTCGTAGCTGCTGGGTGTTAAGGCTAAATGCAGTTAGCCTAGGTTTAGTCGCAGTTGTTGGGGGATTGAGGCTAAATGCATACAGACCACAACCCCTAATTAGCAGCAGCTGGGTGGGCTAAGCATGGTGAACGCAGAGCTGGACTAAGGGCTACTTCACACACGAGACTGAAAGCCGTGACCATTTCACTTCAAGCACTCTCATTGGTAGAAAAGGTGGAGCCGGCCCAAGTTCGCTTCATACTATGCTTGAGGAACCAACAGATGGCCCAAGGTCGGTGAAGGCTGCCGGTTCGAAGTCCATCAGAGCTGGGCTAAGTTTGGTGACGACTGCTGGTTTAAAACCCAGCAGAGTTGGGTTAAGGTTGGCGAAAGATTAGGGGCATAAATATTGGGGTTAGGTAGGAGCTAGGTTAGAGATTAGGTAGGTAGTTAAGTTAGGATTTATGAAGATAGGAGGGTTAGTGTTAGAACCACATTAGGAAAATCTTATGTTGGTTGGTGGTATTAGGGAGTGAGCTTGGGAGTTAATTTGGAGAGTATTTGTGGTAGAAGATGTCATGACATTAATGAGAGAAATAAGTGTTTTTTTAACACTTGTATTCTTATCATGGAGTGAATTGAAGTGCTAACAGTGATGGGAAGCACCAAGGCAAGTTGTTAGCTCCACACAAGTGAAGTGGCATTGTGTCAAAAATTGGTAACTAGTGCACTGAAGACTTCCGAGCCTCATGGAATCAACAAGCCATAGCTTCAACGAGGTCACGAGCACTAGTATAGAGTCAACGGCACGGACTCCATTTAGGAGAGGGATATCCTTAAGGGCTTGTGTAGCTAAAGCGGCCGGATGGACGTTAGAAGCAAACAAAGACAACATAGCACCCGAGCATAAGGAGGTTAAAATAACATAGTTAACTTGTACATTCTCCACACACGTATTGAAATCGTACATTGAGTTGTTAAAAGTGGAATTCCAGTTAAATCCAAGACCACTTGAAGGGTGAACCTTGCACTATGGACTCATCCAAGTCCAAATCCAATACCGCGGAGGAATGTGAGCCCAAACCCACTACTCGGACTACGGACGCTTAAGGGTGGGGGGTTTGGCCTCACATAATTGGTGCGTCCGCCGGGAGCGAAGCGGAAGGTAGTTACAAGACTTGGAGGCGACTAGGAGACTTGGAGGCAACTAGGAAAAATTGGAGACACAAACTTGAGAGAAGGGAAGGAGCACCCGAAACTCGGTAAGTATTCTCTCTTTGGGTTACATTTGAATTCATTGTATTTCAACTATTCCTTGGAATGAATTGCATTGTCAATTACGCAAATTCATTTTTGAGGAAGGAGCGCGGCGAAGGTACGTCCTCAACCTTTTTGGGGATTTGCTAAGAACTTAAAAGGAACCTATAACCGAGTAGCTCATTAAAACATTAGAGGGTAAATTCACCTTAGGACATTGAACTTTGACACTCACCTCGGGGTGAGTCTCAAAGTTTTGGGAGTTGTCATTTCATGCTCTAGATTAAATTAATATTTCACAAAGTTTATGGTGTTGTTACATTGAGTCACGATTGAGGGGAGTGCTAACTCACAGGGGGATGCGATTGCTCAAGGTATGTTTATTTCTTCAAAGTGAACTCATTAACTAATTAAGGAATGCCTTTTGTACTCGTGATTGTTGTTATCCGTTGTAGAGGGTAATTCCCGAATTGTGGATGGTGTGAGAAGTTGAAGGGTGAAGCCTCGACTTTTAACATAATCTACTCGGAAGGTCACCCCCTTACAATCGGTATTGTGGTGAGTGTTGATTTGCGGGAAGGTGCGGAGGTGATGCTCCGACTTAACCAAAAAATTAACATGAACATGCCTATCCCCTATTGGGATTCTTTCACCTAAGTGGGCTTGCAGGTTCTTTTCCTCACCTCCTAAAAAAATTATAACCACACCAAGACAAGTGAAAATATTAAGAGGGGAATTGCTAGGATTATGTGTGGTCAAGTGAGGGTCGATCGATTCTTATGGAATGCAAGGTAGGACTCGCTCACAAAAACCAAGTTTGATAGTAGGACTAGAGAAATCTACTCGAAAGAGGCGGTCCTCTAAAATCAGTGATAGATTAGAACAAGATAATGTTAGAATAGAGAGTTGTTTGAACGTCGAACCTAGGACTAGGTCAATTCTAGACACCTTAGAACTTGGAGCTCAACTTGAAGAGGAGATCACTCCCTCCAAATTGAGTGGTGAAACTTCTTCGGAAAATTACACACTTAGAGAAGAATTCCCGGTAGAAGTTGATAGGGGATTGTTGAATAGTTCACCGGTCACCATGGCCGAGGAACGGGGGATGGATCCACCACCCATACCCCCAATTCCGCCCATACCTCCTATACCTCCAATAGACCCATTGGTTAGGCCAAGAGGCCTACCAATTGTGGTTCCACAAAATTTAGCGGCGATGGATATGCCATCTCATCTCCCTAAATTTTATGGGACCAAGGATGAGGACCCCTCTCGGCACATGGAACGGTATATCGAACGGTTGGCTAGCTCCCTCATAACCGACCCGGGTTATTGGTTAGTGTGGTTTCCTACCACTCTAGAGGGGGAAGCCTATGAATGGTATCGGGATCATGCCGAGGGACATTTTAGGGGATGGGAACAATTACAAAGGGAGTTTCTTAACGAATTTAGGCCGGAAGTGGGTCAAAGTACCGCATTAAGGGCATTGTCGTCATTGAAGCAAGGAAGGGAGGAAGAAATTTCGGCTTACATTAGGAGGTTTGATTTAGTGTGCACTAGATTTGTGGGTACCATGCTCAACGACGACACGCTAAAGCAATTTTTCATTCAAGGGTTTTTTAAGTCCGGAACTATTAGGGGTGTTCTAGAAAGGAATCCCTTGACCTTGGCGGATGCCAAGCGTGCGGCTAGAGATATTGAAAACTTGGATAAAGATCACGAAAGGCTATGGAGAAGGGAGGATGAATTGATCCCACAATTCATCCCCATACGCCCTAGGGTGGTAGCGGTAGAACCCGCTAAGTATGAGAACCAAATTCCATATGCCATTGTGGACACCGGTCCCCGACCTTTAGCGGTTAGGGAACCGGCACCTCTTTTGGCACTACCGGCCCCTAGAACGGATCCACACTTGGAGGAGGTTGAGAGAAGACTAGGTGCTAGCCAACTAGGATTCCAAGAGGCTATGATAAAACAAATGCAAAGCCTCACGGATCAAATGTCATTAATGATCCGGAGTCAACAACCGGGGCCTCCACCCCCGGTTGAGTCGGGTAGGCATTCTTCCGGATTATGGTGTGTCCAATGTGGCCAACCGGGCCACACGCGTCAATTTTGTAGAAGTGGACAAAACCGTGACCAAAGAGGAAACGGTAACCCACCTCAACAAAATCAACGAGGTCAAGCGCCACCTCACTATGGAAATGGAAGCAATAGAGGACCACAACCTAGAGGGCAAGGTGGCCAAAATTTAGAGAAGAAGGAATTTCATCCCTTTTGTGGAAGGTGGCACGCTCAAGGACAATGTTGGTCCGAAGGTCAAGAGTTTAATTGTAGCAATTGTGGAGGAAGTCATCCCTCGGATACGTGTCGCCAACCGGACAAAATAATTAATGTCCCTTACCCGGTGGCTAATCCACAACAACAAGCAAGGGATAATATGCGAGGTGCTAGGCCACAAGGAGTACCGGCCAATGAACTTAGGCCACCTAACTTATACTATGACCATAGTAATGCTAGGCAAACTTTTCATCCACCGGCGGGCTTGCAAACTACAACCGGTTACATTCCAATACAAAATAGACAAGGAGTTCCACCTAATGGTAGTAACGGGAGACAAGCGCCTCCAACGGATCCGGGACCATCTAACTCCCAAGATGTTAGGTTCATGGATGGAGTGTTGGAGGCCACATGTGATGACATGCTTCCTCTCCCAACGAGAATTGGAGAGGAGCAAAGTCAATGGCCTCCTCACACCAATGCTATTACATATGAGTTAGTGAAGGGTAAGGGTGTGGTTGAAGAAGCACCTGCACTAGCGGTAACTACTAGGGCTAGGAGAGGGGATGCCCCGTTGGAGGTAGGAATAGGAGAGCAAGGAAATTACTCTTCGGATGAAGAGATTAATCTCTCCGAGTTGGATAGGGTAGCTAGAAGAGCTACTAAAGATGTGGAGAGGGAAAATATAATTTTACAAAATAGGGAGAGGACTAATGCGGTACATGACTTGGATAATAGCGATGTGGGTGAATGGGAAGGACCGGGGGTTCCCGTAGACGAATTCGACGTAGTGGGTAATTCTAAGGTGGAAAGATCTACCGGGTACGACTTGTGGGCGGACCTTAGTACACTCAAGGCGGATATTACTTTCGGCCAACTATTGGAAATTTCACCCACGGCAAGGAAAACATTAAAGGAGGGAATGCCGGTACACAAGAGGATGAGGAAGGTGAAAGCTAAAATAGCCGCTAGGATCCAATCACAAGGTGGAAGAGACGTGAAAGCTATAGAAATAGAAGTTGTTATAGTAGATAAGGTGGTTCCTAATGTGCTAGTCGACGGAGGGAGTAGTCTAAATATACTACCGGAGGATACTATGAAAAAATTGGGACTTGGACTCACGGGGCCTTCACCTTTGGTCATAAATATGGCAAATCAAAGTTCGACTACGCCTTTGGGGATGATCAAGGATTGTAGAATGACTACGGGAGGTGAGGAGTACTTGGTCACCTTCCATGTCATTAAAATGCACTCCAACAAGGACACCTTCCCCATTTTGCTAGGTAGGCCTTGGTTGCGGATGGCGAATGCTATGGTCAATTGGGGTGGACCTAAACCATCCATCACTTATGGTCCGGAGGGTAATAGGGTCATAGTGTCCATTGGTTCATTAGAAGGATGGATGAAGAAGGAGATGTATTTGCCATTGGAGAAGGAAATTGATGACTTAAACGAGAATGAGATTGGCAAGGCATTGGTGGGAGTCGTCCATCCCGAAGGTCAAAGGGTTGTTATAGATTCGGGCTCGGGAAGTCTAGGTCCTAATTTTTACAATTATGGGGATAATGGGGATTATGCCCAATGGCTAAGGGAGTACCCCGAGTCCGAGGTTGATGTAATGGTTACATTTCACCAAGTAGGCTTAGGGAGTGAATTTCCTAGTGTTAGTTTAGGAGAGGGCTCATTGTTGGAGCCATGTGAGGTGCTCACCGAGGAAGAGTGGGTTAGCGGTGGGTTAACACCTTGGGTAGATGACGTGGAAGAGGGTGAGGTTAGTTTAATTCATGTAGATGGGACTCAAGAGGAGGATGTGATTATTGAGTCATCGAAATTGGAGGAGCCTTTACATTTCAAGACCACGTCTACGGGGATAGTTGTAGGTCAAGATGTGAAAGATTACCCCAATGTGCCTTCCGATTGGTATCGGAACAAAGAGGAACAAGCACATGTGTCGGAAGCGGATTGGCGGTACGTGGATGTGAAATTAAAGAATGGAAAAACCCGACAAATGAAGATGGGTTCCAAATTGGGGGAGAAAGAGGTTAGGGAGTATAGCAATTTGGTGGATGAGTTTAGTGATACTTTTGCATGGTCCTACGATGAGCTTAAGGGAATTCCTAGGGAAATGGTAGAGCACCGGATTCCTTTAATTCCGGGGGCGAGGCCAATTAGACAAAAGGAGAGGAGGATGAATCCTCAATTGCAATTGTTGGTGAAAGCGGAATTGGAAAGGTTATTGAAGGCCGGGTTTATCAAGCCGGTGGAAATCACGGATTGGGTTTCTCCTATGGTCTTAGTAAAGAAAAAAAATGGGAAATTAAGGGTTTGTGTCGACTATAGGAAATTGAATTCGTGCACACAAAAGGATCACTTCCCCTTACCTTTTATCACCTTGTTGCTTGAGGAGGTTGGAGGTCATTCGCGATATACCTTTATGGATGGGTATGCGGGTTATAATCAAATTTCCATAGCCCTCCAAGATATCCATAAAACGGCTTTTACTACACCTTGGGGTACTTTTGTGTGGGTAGTGATGCCATTTGGGTTATGTAATGCCCCGGCTACTTTCCAACGATTAGTAATGTATATCTTCACCGACTTGTTGTTCAAATCCATGACCGTCTTTGTGGACGATTTTAGCACACAAAGTAATGTGGACGATCACCTACATTGTGTTAGGGAGGCATTGGTTAGGTGTAGGAAGATGAGGTTAGCATTGAACCCGAATAAGACATTTTTGGGAGTGAATAAGGGAGTGTTGTTGGGTTATGTTGTTAGTGAGAAAGGTAGAGAACCCGGTCCGGATAAGATTGCGGCCATAAGCGACTTGGCAACTCCAACCAATTCCAAGGGGATCTCTAAGTTGTTAGGACATGTGGGATGGTACCGGGAACTTGTTCCTAATTTTTCAAAGATAGCGGTGCCCATTACCCATTTGCTCAAAAAGGATGTCAAATTCGAGTGGACGGATGCTTGTCAAAAAGCCTTTGAGGAATTGCGGGATAGGTTGAGCACCTATCCGGTGTTGATACCACCCAATTGGGGTAAACCTTTTCACGTCTATTGTGATGCTAGTAATGTGGCAATAGGGAGTGCGCTTTGTCAAGCAACGGGAGAAAAAGAGAAGGATCAACCTATAGCTTATGCGAGTAAGCAATTGACCCCCGCCGAAAGAAACTACTCTACAACGGAGAGGGAGTGCCTAGCCATGGTGTTTTCCGTTAAAAAGTTTAGGCATTACCTCATGTGCAACCCGGTTGTATTTTTTGTTGACCACATGGCTATCAAGTATCTAGTTAACAAGGCGGAGTTAAGTGGTAGGTTAGCTAGGTGGGTTTTGTTATTAGAAGAATTCGACTACACGGTGGAATATAAACCGGGTCGTATGCATTTACAAGCGGACCACTTGTCTAGGTTGTCGGAGGAGATAGGAAAAAATCCGGTAAATGATATGTTAGTAGATGATAGCCTCTTTGTGGTCACTTCTACACCGGAGTGGTATGCGGGCATAGTGGAATTTCTAACAACCCACAAGTTGCCCAAAGAGTGGACAAAAGAAGAGAGAAGGAAGGTGAGGGTAAATAGTAGGCAATTCGTTGTAGTGGGCCATAGGTTGTTTAGAAGGGGGTCCGATGGTATTTTACGACGATGTGTGTCAAAAACGGAGGTTGAAGCGATTTTAATCGCTTGCCACGATAGCGCTTGCGGCGGTCACTTCTCGGGTCAACTCACCGGGCAAAAAATACTTAGAGCGGGCTACTTTTGGCCTACACTATTTAAGGACGCCCATGACTATGTAAGGAAATGCGACGCTTGCCAACGGTATGCCCGAAACGACCTTAGAATGGAGATGCCTTTACATGTATCATTACCCTTAATTCCTTTCGAAAAATGGGGCATCGACTATGTGGGTGAGGTCCATCCCCAATCTTCAAAAGGAATGAAATATATTGTGGTGGCAACCGAGTACCTCACCAAGTGGGCGGAAGCCAAAGCGGTGAAGACCGACACGGCGGAACACGCGGCAACATTTATGTACGAAAACATAATTTCGCGGTTCGGGGTGCCGAAGATCCTAGTAAGCGATAGGGGTACTCACTTTTTGAATGACTTGATTCGAGAGATGACAGAGAAATTTAAAATTGATCACCGGAAGACTACTCCCTACCACCCACAAACCAATGGACAAACGGAAAGGGTTAACGGAATTTTGGTGAGTATACTACGCAAGACGGTTATAGACTCGAAGCGGGATTGGGATACGAAACTAACGGCGGCACTTTGGGCATACCGTACAACCTATAAGGTAACTACGCGTGCTACACCATTTTCCTTAGTCTATGGTCTTGAAGCGATACTACCAATCGAATATGAAGTCGAGTCACTTAGGGTGGCCGTGAGTACGAGACTTACCGAAAGTCAATCCTTACGAAATCGCCTAACCGATTTGGAAGCACTTGACGAAGGGAGGAGAATGGCGGCTCAACATATTGAGGCAATCCAAAGAAGGAGAAAGATTACTTTCGACAAACGACATAAGAGAAGGGCCCTAACACCGGGAATGATGGTCATGATTCAAGACGCACGAAAGCTTGAATTTCCGGCGAAATTCGATGCGGTATGGTTAGGACCTTACCTTGTCTATGAGGTCTTTCCTAATAATTCAATTCAATTGGAAACGTTGAATGGTGAGCTCTTTCCTACCCGTACATCGGGAAGTAGGTGTAAGGAGTACCGAGCTTGACTAGGCAACTTACCCTTGGAGCAAGAGATGTTTGGATTCATCCCCCGATGGTCGCCAATTATGTGAGCCCAAAAGGGTGCCCACATTTAGTCTTAGACCCTTGAAACGTTAGTTGATGCACTTTGAAGTAGCATGTTACTTCACAAAAATATAAAAAGTGAAATGTTAGTCTTAGAAGTACCATGTTGTAAGAGGCTAGGATATGAGTTGTTATTGTGTTTTTACCTTCGGAAGGATTTGAGTGAATGAGGATAGGTAAGGAGAACTTGGATTGAGTAGTTAGTGAGTAGGCTAGTACAAATGGATGGAGACAACCAAAGTGACTCAAGAGGCAAGTGCATTCGAATTGGGATGAATGGAGGATCACATGGAGCGCACAAGTGGACCACCTCATCATGGCCACTTAATGGGGAAGGTCCAAGGAAGAATGCAAGGTGGAGGATAAGCAAATTCTCAAAGCACCAATCAAATCACGAGTTAAGCATCGTGGTTTGAATTAAGTGGTGAGCGACGATTTGGGAAAGTAAGGGGAGAAAGTTATGGCGGTGGAAAGTGAAGGAGGCTAAGTTTGGGTTGAAGCATCCCAAGTTTGGTAAAGTGTGGTAGGTAGAAAGCCAAGGCTAGTTAAATGTTCGAATTAGGATCCTTGTTGATCATTTGAGGGAGGAAGGCTTAGAAGATAGGATTGACGCCTACTAAGTAGGAGGAAATCTCAAGGGCTTATCGTGAGCCTTGAGGGTGCTCACCCCCTCAAGCTTACTATATAATCCCTCATTCTTCCCTCACTCATCCTTTCTTTTCTTCTTGCTCCCTTGGCACCTCATGTGGTGTGAGTGTGGGTGTGTGTGGAGCAAGAAAGGTGCACGTGGGGGTGCAAGGTTTCAAGGTGGAGAGCTAAGGCCAACTAGTCTTGAAGTTAGCTTTATCTTGTGTAGATGGAGTATTTGATTTGAGGCATTTAGAAATAAGTGCTTAGCTCATGTTATTTAGATTTATAGTGTTTAGATTTATGTTAGATTAAGGCACTTAGTTTTGTGTTTAGTAATTGGCCGAAGGCAGGAGCAGTTGGTTTAAGTTGTTAAGCTGGGGTTAAGTGTTGTCAGACTGAAAGGTTGCTAGAACCGGTCTGCAAGGTATGCTGAGGCAGCTGGAATCGGTTCTGCCAAGGGGGCAGCTGGGCTTATATGGGCTGGGTTAGTTTAAAGCTGCTAGTACTAGTTCACGGTGTTGGGTCAGTCTCTACAGTGCTGGGTTAATACAGCTGCTGGAAGCCTGGGAGGTATTCAGTGTGGTTACTAGTTAGCCTACAGCTGAGAATAGTTAATTGGCAGCTCAATGGGATTATTCGTAGCTGCTGGGTGTTAAGGCTAAATGCAGTTAGCCTAGGTTTAGTCGCAGTTGTTGGGGGATTGAGGCTAAATGCATACAGACCACAACCCCTAATTAGCAGCAGCTGGGTGGGCTAAGCATGGTGAACGCAGAGCTGGACTAAGGGCTACTTCACACACGAGACTGAAAGCCGTGACCATTTCACTTCAAGCACTCTCATTGGTAGAAAAGGTGGAGCCGGCCCAAGTTCGCTTCATACTATGCTTGAGGAACCAACAGATGGCCCAAGGTCGGTGAAGGCTGCCGGTTCGAAGTCCATCAGAGCTGGGCTAAGTTTGGTGACGACTGCTGGTTTAAAACCCAGCAGAGTTGGGTTAAGGTTGGCGAAAGATTAGGGGCATAAATATTGGGGTTAGGTAGGAGCTAGGTTAGAGATTAGGTAGGTAGTTAAGTTAGGATTTATGAAGATAGGAGGGTTAGTGTTAGAACCACATTAGGAAAATCTTATGTTGGTTGGTGGTATTAGGGAGTGAGCTTGGGAGTTAATTTGGAGAGTATTTGTGGTAGAAGATGTCATGACATTAATGAGAGAAATAAGTGTTTTTTTAACACTTGTATTCTTATCATGGAGTGAATTGAAGTGCTAACAGTGATGGGAAGCACCAAGGCAAGTTGTTAGCTCCACACAAGTGAAGTGGCATTGTGTCAAAAATTGGTAACTAGTGCACTGAAGACTTCCGAGCCTCATGGAATCAACAAGCCATAGCTTCAACGAGGTCACGAGCACTAGTATAGAGTCAACGGCACGGACTCCATTTAGGAGAGGGATATCCTTAAGGGCTTGTGTAGCTAAAGCGGCCGGATGGACGTTAGAAGCAAACAAAGACAACATAGCACCCGAGCATAAGGAGGTTAAAATAACATAGTTAACTTGTACATTCTCCACACACGTATTGAAATCGTACATTGAGTTGTTAAAAGTGGAATTCCAGTTAAATCCAAGACCACTTGAAGGGTGAACCTTGCACTATGGACTCATCCAAGTCCAAATCCAATACCGCGGAGGAATGTGAGCCCAAACCCACTACTCGGACTACGGACGCTTAAGGGTGGGGGGTTTGGCCTCACAGCACACAAGTCAAGTTATCTCTCACTTCACCACGGGAGAATCCAAGAGTGTAAGTAAGGGGAGAAGAACTCAAGATTCCATTGCAAAATCATGCAACATTCACCTCACACAAGCTCGCTCCACACACTCACTCACAAGGCTTGACTTGGCAAGAATGCCAAGCCAAGGAGGAGACTTCTCAACTAGGAGCATCTCCACCACTCCAAGGGTTTCATCCATCCATATCTAAATGGATGAAATCCCTCCGGATGCGGTGTGGCCACCGACGCCGCATACCGTGACAATGTGCAATAACTCCCTCTCTCCAAATCCGTATGGCCTTGTACTCGAATTTTGCAGCTGTAATTAAGGCAGCCAAGTGGCTTCTCATGGTTAGAGACAAACTCTGCCATATCATCATGTAGAAACTATATCATTGTTCCTCTAGGATGTTTCAAGAAGATAGTTAGTTTTTATTATTTTAGATATATATATTAAAGACTTCTACTTTGAGTTCTCCACCCCCAGGGAGAAAAGACACAGCCTCTTGCCAATAAGCTTATAAGATTGATGAGGGGTTACTTTCAAATGGAGTGGGTGACAATAAGAAAAATTTCCAGTTGAATATAGCATCTGGAGGATAAGTATATCTGTGTTGGAGATGATTCAAGTTCTGTGGAAATCGTGGTGACCAATTTTGATGCAGATTTTGATGTACATTGTTTCCACTCCAACCTTGACTTTCAAATATGGTCACAGAATTCTCACTTGGTCAGGCTTACTCGAGCTATACCAATCATAAATGACTCCATGTCTAAAAAGCTTAGAACTTGCATATGTATAGTACAGTAGACAAAAACGAGTCAAGCTTCTTGGCATTTATAGTATATACAAGGATGGCACTTAGATCAAATTGCATCCAGTGCGGAGGACATGACGAAAGGAATAACCAATATCATCACACAACTTGAAGAATGTTGTTGATCATAAACATGCAGATTCACGCGTCCTCACCTTGAAAACAATTCCCAAGTAGAAATTACACAGGTTTGTTGTGACACTGGAAGTGCCCATGTACTACTTGTCCAATTCAATTTCCAAACAGTTGCCGATGCAATGAATGCTCGGAAAAGAGGACAAAAGAAGAAAAATGCGTGTGGTACTGTGCCTCTCTTCCATCCAGTTGCAAGTACACGAAAGTTGTTGAAGAAGGTCATATTTGTCTTGTGCCTCCACGATCGGGAAGGATGCCTCATCTCCTTTGCACAAAATTAATTAAATTTGTTTCAATTTTTTTAAATTGTATTATAGCAAGGACCGGGCCAGTAGATCATCACAAACCTCATATATTGACACTGATTTCACATTGATTCAGTCACTTCAAACAGCAACATTGAATCAATGCCTGTCAAACATCAGGTTGCAATTTTGATATTTTGGCTGGATATTTGATGGTTGCAAGATCCAAAAAGGTCACTGAAGCATGACCCAAAAAGTTGCTAAATGTCGGGTTAGCATTGATAAGAAATTAAAACCTTGCTTGATTAATATCTATCAACACTGACACGGCCTTGAAACGTTGGTGCCTTGTAGATCGATCCCTATCCTCTCCATGTCCTCGCTAAGGGCCACTTCACACACGAGACTGAGGGCCTGCGTCCATTGCACTTCAAGCACTCTCATAGGTGGAAAAAGCGGAGCCGGTCCAAGTTTGGTTCACACTACGCTTGAGGGACCAACGGAGCAAGTTAATGCAATATGGATGTAAAGTCTACTACATGGCATCAAATGGATCATGTTTCATGGTCACTTGGACTATTTTCAAAAACAACCTCTTGGAGGTAGGCGTAACACAAAACTAGGAGACCGTGGCTCTCCGAAATCTCACAACCACTGATTTATTACATATTATCATGTGTGAGGACCCCGCATGAATAGAAATTCATTGAAATAGCATTTGGTTAGGGGGCCGGTTGCATATGACTTCACACTACAGTTGAGGGCCCAATGAGCATACTACATGATTTTGGTAGTGTCTCGGGACGGCCTTTGGACACTTCTTTTGGGTTCTCACAATTTCATGGTCATGGCTCTTGGCTCGTGTGTGAAGTGGCCTGAAGTTAATACACTGTCTCATAGGAATATTAAATCCTTCGGTGTAATTGCCAAGGTTTTCTGTGCATTCCTTGCATGTAACTACTTCTAGCTATGTTGTAAGATGCGTGAAATTTATTAATTCTAGCTGAAACAGGAATTGGGTCAGCTGCCATACGAAGATCGCGAGGACGATCTCTGGGTCGCAATTTTCATTCATATACATTGTCAAACAAGATTAATTCTGACAAAAACCTGAGTGTCCTGCACGTTGCATTCTCTGCCAGGAATCTGAGCGTCCTGCACTTGGTACTGGAAGGCTCTTCAGTTTGGCATTCAAATGCAGGTTGAACGTCGTCAAAATGATAGACTACAAGACAAATAATTACTGCAATGGCTTCCTCTACCGGATGATTCCCGAGTATGTGTATGATACTTGTGTTCCAGAGCAAACAGTGACTTAAAAGATGACAACGAGTTTGCACAGAGCATAATATTATACATACATGTTCAATATCAGGCTGGCATACATCAATTGAAGAAATAGTGCCTGTGGTGACTCATGGCATTGAACTAAGAGAGAATTTCCTGTGGTGTTTTTACTTTCTCACTTTCAGATTTTAAATTGAGTGGTTGACTGATCGTCCACGAAGAAACATGAATTTTAGTACAGTCATACTGAAATGTGAAGCTACGATGAAACTCAAGGCTCAGTGGAAGTAGGCACTTATGAACCAAAAGTGATAGTTTCGGTATGTGAAATTGCATTTTTTATGGATCACTGTTGCTGACTCGGTGCAGATCTGTACTCTTCATAGAACCACATGACCTACACCATGGGGCACACAACAATGACCATGAGTCTGTGAGGTCATCAATATTCCATGTTCATCACCTATTTTATGTTTTCACATAACGTAAAGAAGTCTATAATGGCTACGTATGCGAGTCTAGTGAGACAAAATTTGCAATGAATTAGCCATGAACCTCAAAGGACTGGTGGCTAACATGGATAGATTAGAAGTACAATGACCTTACAATTTTTGGATGTTTCATGTGCTGCTCGTAAATTTTCTTATATGGTTTTCTTTCAGATATGTATATTTTAAACATGGAGAAATTCAAAATGAAAAATCAGCTTCAATGGCAGTCGGGATTCCAAGTTCGTTGGCTTTAGGTTGCGCATTGGTTTCCTATGATAGAACCTACAGGTTGAATGCTTAATTTTTTCATAGGTGAGCTCAAAAGAAAGGTTTTCACATAAATACATGAGGAGGGGAGGGGGATTAGCCCAAGGGTAAAGAGGCTCTTTGTTCACACTTGCTTTCTTAGGACCCCAACATTTCTACTGTAGTAGGGGAGGGACTTGTGTTTTCTTATTTATTTATTTTGTGGTGTTTCCTTTTATTCAAGATAATAAGAGAGATAGTTGATGGAAATGTGGTTTATAATTTCATAGATTGTTTGTACTTTAAGGAGGAGGGTGTTAATAATTTCAAGCTATTCTATTGAGTTGTTGTGTATAAAACCCTCATCAAAAAAATACCTAACAAATCAATACCTAAGAAATAGTTGTTGATGGGATATCAAAAGGTAAAATAACCAAACAATTAACTTTCACACCTTTGACACATCCCTAATTTATATGCACTTGTTGATGGGTATCATCAAATTGTTCGCGTGGTCATTGGTTACCCACTTTATGTTATTTCTTACATATACCAAATTAACTTCAACAGATTGTACATGAACAACATCATTATAACTTGAAACTCCTACATGAAACATCAATATGCCACTTTTAAAGTGCAATATAATTATTTTTTGTGGGTTCATCTCATCCTTCACCTCCAATGACTTATAACCTCTCATGTAGCACCAAGTGTCATGTGACAACCTTTGTAGTTGTCACCTAGTAATTGGAAACAATTAATGTGGATCGATGTTGAATAGTGTGGACCACAGTAAATCAGGGGTTTAGCGTCCCAATCATATAAAAAAAAACTGCACTTTCCATTCTACCAATGCAACCACCTTTACAAATGAATGGATCTCCATCCCATAAATGTCCAGACAACCTAGGAGACGCAATTGTTTCCATGATGAAAATCAACCATTCCAACGGCGCCTTCGATTCTGTGATTGGTGCCATTGTTCGATGGACGGTACAAAGCTCACCAAAAGTTGCGTAACTAGATTCTGCTTTTCATGAAAATTAGGTCAAAAGTTGGGCAGTCAATTTGGATGCAACATGTATTCACATTTTTGGGAAAACCTGTGCAGCTTTTGCAGTGCTTTGTCAAAGACGATGAGTCTTTAACCAGGCTTTTTGTCATACTCATCAGTCAATTGTATGAGAAATTGCAATTTGCAGTATTTATGATTGTTTACGATGCTTGACATCGTAGTTTCTTCTGCCACATCCTGTGCAACAAGCATTCTTTGTTGCTAATTAAGTATCTTAACACATTAGTTTCAATGACTTTGTCAAAGACAATAGGTCTTTAACCAGGCTTGTTGTCAAACTCATCAATCAAATGTCTGAGGAATCGTGGGTTGCAGAATTTTGTTTTTGCAGTGCTCGAAACCCCTGCCACATGTTGTGGAACAAGCATTCTTCATCACAAATTACAGATCTTCAGTCATTAAATGTCTTGAAATGACATTCATTAATCTGTCCATTGAAAGCAAGCAAGACGACATTAAGATTGCTCACCAGAAGTTTTCCGCAAACTTTCTGCAGCAATTTTCAGAAGTGATGCATGCATGTTGTGGCCTTGCATGTGAACCAGGGTTTGTGGAAGAGATTCATCCAGCATATTCTTCAAATCTGCTTATTGTCAAGTTGGTATCATTATCAGCCCCAACTCCAAGGTCAAGAATGGTGAAACTGTATAAAACCATGGTCAGAACGTTGATAATTCTTCACCATCCATTTTTTGCGGTGACAGCTCTTACCTGGCATTGTTGGCGCCTCGTCATTGCAAAAGGCCCACCATTCCCGGCACTTTCTCTCGTACTAACCGTTGACGAAAATTGTTCAATGAAAAAGTACGTTAACATTTACAGTAAATTTGCGCTATTTAAACGTTACCGAATATCAAGCACTTGACAATGCAGGATTTTGACAGGGCTTATGTAAGTAGGGAATCATGTGCAGGATATTCTGGTCAGGAGCTATTTGCGAAAGTCGGCATCAATCCCAACCGGAAAAGGCACAGTGAGAGTTCACTGCACAGAGCAGATTGTGTAAGCTTTACTTTCGCTTTCTTGCTGCCAGACAGGGTTGACGGCGCGGTCACCGAAGACGTGATGATGTATGTTTCTTTTAAGCAAGTGGCATCAAGATGGAGTAGTAAACTTACCGCAACTCCTCGCGTAAGAAACATTCTTATGGAGATTTCTTACGACACGATTTTCCGGAATATCCGTGTTACTGTAACATCGGATAACCAATGCATGTGTTTCGATATGTTATAATGGTTATGAACAGTCACCGAGGTGTACAGTTTGTCACCAAGATGTTAGACCATGCAGGCCGCTCATGGAAAAATTAACCATAACAAGATGGCAGGGGTTATTTAGTGTCGCCATAGCCCATCACCATCTACGATGGGTGTACTTTTGAATGTATTTTTCGAACAGGAACAGCAACTGCCAAGTAACGTTAAACAAAATTTACCACCGACCAGCCTCCACAAACATTATGGCCGACGCTGACCAACATCCGACAACGTGTTAACACGGCGAAACAACCGAGGCACCGAAACAACGGCACTTCCGACGCATGCTACATGTTGCCCCGAAATGCTCACATACACCAACAAATGACAGGACAGGACATGACAAGACTCATCATCCAACAAATGACTGAAACATAATTCCTTCCATAGTCGATTACACAAAACGATATTATAGGTCACCGCGGAAGCCATCATAAACTGTCCGACGTCCGTCCTTCTCTGCCAAGGAGCGAAAGAAACCCTATAAGTCCAACATGCAGAGTCAGCGTTATTCAAAAGACATGCAAAACCATAAACGTATACTCTATCTACATACGTCAAGCAGATTCAAAACCACACCCGAAGGTAGTTTCAACCCGGGTCAGCCATGGAGATCTACATCTTAACGATGTTTTAAACCACAATATTCTTCTTATTCTTCAGCCACTTCGGTATGCCGCTTAGATTGCCAGAATCAAGCCGGGCACCGATCGACCTTCCTTGGACTTCCAGAGCTGGTTCTGCCACAGAGAGACACACGGGTGATGCTGAACTTCGTGAGGGTTCGGTGTTTGAGGCTTCAAATCCGTGACCAGTATTGCAGTGTTGAAGTACTCCCGGAGTTGCGTGATCCGCTTATCCTTAAGAGTCCATATGTGCACCCAAAACACTTTCTCCGAGGCGCCTTTCCCCTCCACGAACACCTTGTTGCCTATTCCGCGAATGCTGGTGATTGCAAACGAAAAGGTGTCACATGTAGTAACACCGGTGAGCAAGCGCATCATGTGCTGCTGCGAAGGCGGGCCATGGAACCACCACTCCAAATCCTCGTCCACTAGGGCTCCCACCCCTGCGGCATCCCCTCCCCTCAGGGCTGTGTACAGCGCTTCCACCACCCTCTCGTTTGCATGCTCCAGTGCTTCCTTCTCCGCGTTTCTGTCTGCCAGCTTTGCTCCAACCGCTAACACAACACACACACGCACGCAAACCGCAAACCCTAACTCCTTAACTTCTTCACTCGCACTCTCAAACCGCAAGCTCCAAACGCACACGTAAGTAGTGCAAGCTTCGCAACGAATGCAAAAATATCTTCGCAGAAATCTCCAAAACACTTCAACAGTCCCGTCGCAACAATGCGGGAAGCAGCAAAGACTCCAGTGGCCGAGGCTCTATTTATAAGAGTCCGTGTGGAAGGTCGCAACTGTCTGGAAGGTAGGAAATCAGCATGGTCGGTAGGAAGAGCGCCCTGGCTGGCCCACGAACCCCCCAAATGTAGTAGGTAGGTATTTGAACGGCGTATATGCTATTTCCGAACTTTTATGTTGGTTGGATGAAGGGAAGAGGGATTACCACATACAAGCGTTCCCTCATTCATCCAACGTCAAAGCTTTGAAATAGTGTGGAGTCCGGAGGTTATTATTTATAGTTGATTCGGCATCATACTTACCCGGGGTGCACTCCATTGTCATGTTGAACACCACGTGCGATTTTTAAAAAATTAAATAATTTTTTTTAAATCTACTTTTTACATAAAGCATCACCAAAATGGGTCAAAATTTTATCACTTTTTTTTCATGAGTAGATAAAACGGTATCTATTACATAGTAAAAAATAATAACCAAATTTGATGATTTGTTTTCTAATAAAACATACCGTTTCTAACTAGAATGATGCAAAATTAAACTAAAAAAATTACTACAAAAAATGAAGATGACTCAAATTTTATATATATATATATATATAAAAGATATTATCAATGGTTATGTATGTGTAGAAAAAATATCATAATTTTTAAAATTATATGTGGCATATAATATAGGGTAGCAAACTTTTATCAGACGTGGTTATGAAACGTAAGGGGGTATGATCGCCCCGAGCATACTTAGTCTTAAAAATCTTGAATTTGAGATGAACAAACCTATAAAAGGTCAAGTTTTGATGTTGGTTAGATGCAAGGTGCGCTCATATGCGATAATTCCCTCTCTCCATTAACAAAATGAAGGTCTCTCTCTCCATAAATTTAAGAGAAATATTTTCATAGCTAAGTAAGGCCCACTTCACACAGGAGCCAAGAGCCGTGACCTTGTAATGGTGAGGACCCTTGACTCTCATCCAAAGGTTGTGCCATGGGTGTTGGGAAAGCCGTTTTATGTAGTCACGGGACCATGTTGCGGGACCATTGCATATTTTGTTGGCGGAAAAATAGGGGAGGATTTGCTTTAATATAATATGTCTCAAGTTCTATCAATTTAAGAGAATTACTTGGTGGTGTTTGTCTGTCTTGGAATATGTCATGGAATCTGATCTGGAATCTACCCTACAATTTGTCTTGAAATCTATCCTACCGGAAAAAAATATTAAATAAAATCATGGTCTCCTGGAATTTGCATTAGGCCCACCTCTTGGAGGTGGGCCTGACAAAAATTCCGGGAGACCATGAAACCTTATACATAGTCCGCCATGTAGGACTCCATGTAGACTTTTCAACCATGAAGTCTTCATTGGGCCTTTAGGCCTTCGCCTTCATGTGTGAAGTGAACTTGGACGGTCTCCGCCCTTTCGACCAATGAGAGCTCTTAGATTGCAATGGTCACGAGCCTTCAGTCTTGTGTGTGAAGTGGCCCTAAGAGGAAGCTCGAGTTTCTTGTAAAAGGTTTCAATCAAAAGAAAAAGAAAAGTGTGGAAAATGCCCACATGCTGAGTATAGTTTATAATTGACCCTCAACAAGTAATAAGTAAAAGAGTGAAAGAATAAGATTTACAACTGAACGTGTGCAATTGAAATTCAAGTTAAAATCAAATCCAAAAATAAGCATGTAGATTTAGTACACACGTGCTAAATATAGCATATGATTCAACATCATCGCATAGAAAGGCAATGCTCATAAATAAAATCTCAACATACAATGAAAGCTAAAAGTTAAAGGTAATATAAAGTTCCACGTATTGTATTCTCACCCAATAATCTGACCTAAGGTATGGTAACCTGGCCTATTACCGATATGTGACCTTAAACCGAGCTCTAGGGAACAAATTAGAAATAATGTTCCCTAGGTGGATGACATGTCCCTAGCTCAACTAACCTCACATTAATGCATTTAATGACGTGGAGGGAGAGAGAGAGAGAGGGGAGGAGAGAGGGGGAAGGAGGAAGAAGGAGGAGGAGGCCCATAGGTCTCGGTTCAAGGCACATAGGTCTCGGTTCAAGGCCCATAGGTCTCGGTTCAAGGCACATGAGACCTTGCCAAAACGTGTTGGATGAGATTAGTTATTCGTTTAGAATGTCTCTTGACATAGTAAGGTCAAAGTCAGTCTACGGCTTAGTAATGTTGGATTTCTTACAACCTCTTACTTGCTTGTGGATAATTATAGAATGCTCATAAGTTGTATTAGCATCGACGTCAAACTTCTTTAGGTCTATCATAAGATACCCTATGGAACATCTTTAAAAAATCATATTTAATTCAAAATTAATTTTAAAAATTTCCAAATTTTTGAAATAGACAAATATTTCATTTTACCTTGCATGAAAAATTTTAAATCGTTCATTACCATAGAAGAGGTCATTGTGAAAATTCACCAATGTGTAGCTCTCGGTCATTGGCCAGGTTACCATAGACAATTGATTTGGTGTGGCTCCAAGAACAAAGACCAAAAAGAAATGAAAAAATTGGACTGCTTGTTCAAAATATGATAACCATTCTAGGTTCATTAATCAACATGAGAGAGAGAGAGATCATTGAATGAGCACAATAATAATCTTCACTTTGATAATGAGTGAGATATGCATATGACCTCCGAAAATCTTAAAAAAAGGAAAATGGTTGCAGACTCGATATGGACTCCCTAACCATCTCGTACTACATAATCATGTGTTTCATATCCTAAGAGAGATTGGGCAACTCGGGAAAAAGTAACCATGTAGACCCATCTACCGTAGTGCAAGATTGGGGTGCATGTCCCCACACTAGTAGGTATGTACTATGATAACAATAGAGTTATCTGTAAAGTCTCTTAAAGAGGGACGAAACCTTGGGTTTGATCCTTCTTTTGAGAAAACTATCTATTAAGAGCTTGGTAGCTTGTTGTGTATCAGAGCCTATTTTTGAAAGTTGGGTGGAACTTGTGGCACATCCTCTTTCCACCTCTCATGCTTTGAAAGAATCGTAAGATCTAAAATAGGGTATGCGTATGGGACCCATTGTCCCAAATCTCGGATCACCCCATGCACGGCTAGCTTGGCCCACCCATCCTAGTAGGACAAGCTAGAAGGCGAGTTTTTAATAGCCCAACATCACTCTTTATAGTATATGGTAATTTACACATTAAGAGAACCTGGATAGCTTTGTGTTCGTAACACTATTCAACTGCTATCAACCGTTCCAATATAATAATATGCAGTGACAATGCTTCACCCGAATCTCACTCGTTTTTCAGGCCGAATCAATGCCTGGGAAGTTTTTGGGCATAGTTGGTCAAGATCGTAGTGATTCTAAATCCAACCGGTTACATGTTGACATCTTCCAGTTTGGCTTTATTCATTTGAGATACATTCTATAGATTCCTCTAAAATGATCGGTAATTCTCCTGAAGTCTCAAACTTCAACCGGTTATTTCTCAAACTCAATCAGTTCATCTGTAACGAACCACCGGTTCTCCCTGAGCAGTGGGCTGCATCTACTTGCTCACAAGCATCTATAAGTATAATCCTAGCACCTTAACAAGACACATTCCCGGCCCCACCCAACCTAATCACTCAACTAAATAATGTCACGTTAACTCTCATAAACTCAAGGTGGAGGACTAAACCCATGGTTTCATTTGCTTATAGCCCACCCACACTTATTGGTGTGGGCCACTAGTGAACGGTGAGTACTAGCACTGGCTAAACCAACTTTAAAAGTGGCCCCCTGCTGGTAGGAATCGTTCACTGGTGGCCCGCACCAGTAAGTGTGGGTGGGCTATTACTTAACAAATAACTCTAAACTTAAGATGTATTAGGGTGGTCAAAAGATAGGACCACCATATGGGTAGGAAACCGGGCAGCCACGTCGATGGGGGAAGAGAGAGGTAGGTAGGTAAATAGGTAGGTAGATAGGTAGGTACCTCCTTCCCTACCTCCCGCTGGGCCTTTTGCACAGGAAGCAGCTCGGGACGCTCCCCGGGCGCCTCATAAAGTACGGGTGGTTGGGGTAAGTTGCACGGTAACCGGGCCGGTAGCTTCCTCCTCGTATGTACGTAATTGGTACATCCGAGCCTGGGGTTACCCCGGGGTATTTGCGCAGGTCTATTCCAATCCCTCTCTTTTAATAAAAACACACTCCCAGTCCACGGAGGACCAATGAACGGGGAGGAACGGCCGGCCGCTAAGCTACAGACGAATAACCGGTCAAGTTTTAGAGAGGAATAACTGGTCGAGTTTTAGAAAGGAATAACCAGTCGAGTTTTAGAGAGGAACAACCGGTCGAGTTTTGGAGAGGGATAACCGGTCGAGTTTTAGAGAGAGGAATAACCGGTCGATTTTTAGAGAGGAACAACCGGTCGAGTTTCAGAGAGGAATAGAGTTATCCATTAACTCAACCGGAGTTTTAGTAGGGAGTTGGTTGTTTCGCATGCATGACTTTCCATGTTCGGTAAGTTTTGGGTGCATGTTTGGAGTCGATGTGGAGGTTTGAACGAAGGACATTCCATATTTTGGTTCATTGGGTACCAAACTCATCTTGGCATCTCTTGGGATGCCAAAATGAGTTTGGTACCCAATGAACCAATATGGAATGTCCTTTGTTCAAACCTCCACATCGACTCTCCAAGCATGCACCCAAAACTTACCGAACATGGAAAGTCATGCATGCGAAACAACCAACTCCCTACTAAAACTCCGGTTGAGTTAATGAATAACTCTAATAACCAGTCGAGTTTCAGAGACGAATAACCGGTTGGGGACGAGGAGGAACCCTTCCATTGTTGTAGAGGAATCTGGGGAACGTAGCTAAATTAGTAAAGAAAACCTGAACGATCACATCATGTAACCAGTTGGACTCGGAAACGCTACTAGGATCTTGACCGACGATTATGCCCAAAATGCTTCCCGGACACCGGGGGAGACTGGGTGCCCGGGACTTATTACTTTTGATTGTTCCCACAATATAAAAGCCCTTACTGAACCGGGGCTGACATGGCATTCTTATCAAGTATGTGAGCATATACATACATAGGTGACTGTGTGAGTGTGTGAGAAAAAGTGAGAGTGTGCGTGCGTCAATAGCTATGATGTTAGGAGGTAGATGCTTTGAATTCTTCCTCCCAAATTTACGGTGGTGGTATAGCATTGTGAATCAATGGCCACATGTGAGTGTGTGCTTTTACGAGTGGCTATACATTACGGTCCCGGTCCAACAAACATGGTGTTCAAAGCATGTGCCACTTCTTTGTGGACCCCTTATTTTGGGACCCGAGGTTGGACCCGAACTTGGAGGTGGGTTTTCTTGACCTAGGAAGAGTGCTTTCTTGAATGAGGGATGCCGAGATTTTGGCGGGAAAGTGATGCCACATTTTGCGCCACTTCGTTTTTGTCATATTGGGGACCCGAATCCTGGTGGACACTCCTTGGGTCCATAAGTATGCTCTAGACCAATAGGATCACTTGATGTCGGAGTTTCTTTGGTATCGGACCCTAGTGTGAACCCGCCCCTTAGGGTGGGATTAGGGTCTGGGTCCATGAAACTCGGGGTCCAAAACATCCCTTGAGGGAATCTTACCTTTGGACCCAAAGTTGGACCCAAGCTTGAAGAATTGTTTCTTGAACTAGGAGAGGTAGTTGTTTGTGTGTGGACTGCCGAGATTTGGAGGGAAAGTGGTGTCATTAGCACCACTTCTTTATTTCGTACCTTGGACCCGAATCCTAATATTTACTTGTTGGGACCAAAATATAATTGCTTGAATTTAGTGTTTCATTGGTCTCAGACCTTAGTATAAACCCACCCTCTAGTTTTATACAAGTATCTTGGAGCGCTATAGGTGTTTCATCAATTGCACTACAAGTGAAGAAAAAACGCAATTATCTAATAGTTGTCAATTTGAACCTTGTGAACCATGTGGAAAAAAAATGACATTTCCAAGTGCACTGAAATTCACATGGGAGGAGGAACCGACTTTCACACATGGAAGATGACTCCTCCTTTGCACTACACCAGTTATGGTATTTAGTGTCACTTATTATTTGGAGTTACGCAATGTTATGATTATTTATTATGAATGTAATATTTTACCAAGCAACATAACATTATTCAGATCCATAATAGTGTTCCGTGGGACTAACAATATTTTGCAAAATATTCCTCACATTCAACCTGAATGATGGAATATTTTGTAGAATACTATCAGTCCCACAATACACTGTTATGGATCTGAATAATGTTATGAAAGTCATTTATGTTCTATAACATCCAAACAACCTATTCAACTTTCGTTAGTAAAAATTGAACTCACGAGTAAGAAGTTATTGCATCGCGTCATTCCAAACAGTAAGTGACACTGAATACCATAAATGGCATAGTGCAATTACAAGTCACTCAAGTCTCATGGGCCTAAAGAGTATTTCATATAAAATATTATCGTAGGGGCTAAATAGTCTCTTGGAGTCTGGATCAAGTATGACTAAGGTAGAAATACCATAACCCATGAAAATAAGGTGATTCGCATTGAAGATATGGTCTTACAATCATGAGATAATTTTCCAAGATAGACGAGAAGGATTCATGAAGAATGCAAGTTGTTTCATATTTTTCTGCCTTGTACAAACAAATTCTACAATTTTTCAAAGTGGAAAGTTGTCAAACCCCCTACTCGTTCACTAGATTCTCCCTACACCGAACACGGTAATCCCCATTTCCATATAGAACATCACTTAAACCGGTTAGCTCAGGAGTACATTAAACTTGACTCCCATTGGCTACACTAAGTGTACACGCATTGAAGTTGCCGCCTCGCCATGATCGGTTTTAGAAATGGCACTTCACTATTATGACAGCGGTCTAGTGCACGGGTAGAGGGTGGTTAACCAGTTTGGGTATTTCTACCTTATATCTAAAGTAGGGCTTCTCATAGGCCAGCCACACCGGGGGGTCCAGCCGGCCCCTAGCCAGCCCGGCCGGTGCGGACCCCCCGGTGTGGCAGCCCTATCAATGTTATGCACAAGCATTGATGAAGATTGTATGCTTAGTTTGATTGTCGATCTATATGATGCTCTAAGGTCACTTAGCCTCATGTTGGGATTTGCTTATGATAAACTAACAACCCCACATGTGGCAATGATGTTGTGGAACGGGGAGTTACCGAAATCACCATTGAACATGGGCTTCTCTTACAATTATCCATATATTGGAGGGCCCACAAACCTCTATCCAAAGTCCGGAGAATGTTATGTGCTTGATACGAGGTAATAGATATTGTTATGTATTTTATTTCATACATATAACTTGGGAGAGGGTGCATGCACACATTTTCCCTTGTATTACTACTTCCATCCTATATGTGAAAAAAACTCCCAACAAAATACAATATAGGTCATTGTGTTCACACCTTTTGGACGAATGAGTCAACTTGCTCGATGGAAAGTGATAGACAAGGTCCAAATAACATGGCATGAAGAAAAGAAGTGCACGCCCAAGGGTGGTGGCCATAGAGTTCTTTTGGGTCTTTACCTTCAACCCACTTAATCCAAAAACCAAGACAACATATCTATTCAAGTAGCATGGTAACTACCTTATCAAATATACGCCAATCTTCCCTCTATGGGTTGTGAAATGCACATAGGCACTATGAATCCATTTCGAAGTCAAACAACGAAAACTTCAATGCGACTTTCATGAATTTGCACTTTCGTCATTCATCCGAGCCAAGTATCTACATGTAGTGTACACCATGTGTCCGTGATGGAGAGTTATCATCACATGTTCAAGTTCCTTGCCTCACCAAAACTAAGTTGTGAAGTTGTAGTAGATTGAAATGGTGTTGAATAGGTGCTTCATTGCCATACCCTAAAGTTGGAGGTAGCAAGGAGTAGTGTGCCAGCCTCCATGTGCAAATTTTGCTTTTTGGTGGACCAACGCTCGTTGCACTTACGCGTCAAGAAGTTGGTGGTTGGCTTGTGTCGTGACGGGACCCATGGGCCCCCTCCTACTTGAATGTGCTACACATCAAAAAGTAGTTGGTGCGTCCCCCGAATTCGTACCTTTTACAACCAATTAGAGAAGTGGCTCGAGAATTGTGTTGCCGAAGTGTGCTAAAAGTAGACGGGGGCTTTAAATGGTTACTTCTCCTTCCAACTTGCCCAACTTGTCTTAAGATTTGAACACGCGATTAGTACGAGATGGCTAGCGAAGCCAAATCAAGGGTGTAGGTACTTTCCTCATAAATCGCGGAGCTCGTATGAGTATCTTCTTCATTACCAAAGTAAAGGTTCTTGTCCTCATTAAATGGTCATACAAGTCCCTCTCCCCCCCCAAATCCCAATGTTGTTGGCTATTGAGTCTGAAATGGTTGTCATATTTTGAGTAATAATCGTGTTTTTTTTAACATATGTCTTTTTAGTTTTCATTCTTGGAGCCACACCAAACCACATCCCGCTCAAATATAGGTGTTTGACTAAGAAAAGTAACCGAATAAGGGTTGGCAATCTTGTCTTACATGCTTTTCCCCTCCAAGTTGTCTTCACATGTTACAACAAGTCATATGGTGTGACGGACCCATGCAACTTGCATTTTAATAATCCGTGCATATTTCGTGCTACTGTGACATGGTCTACTACGTGGCGATTTGTACAAGCCCCAACAAGTGAGGTAAGCATGCATGATTCCCACCTAATTTGGATGCTTGTCTTAACCCCTCAAGGCCAAAGCCAAATCTCCCCAAAATCGTCTAAAAGGGTTCAATGTGACTCAACAACTCATTAAAGGAAGTATGTACCTCTAGTAGTGGATCTAACTATACAGATGGCATCTTTGTAAAGTTAGGACCATTCACATAAAATTTCAGCCGGCCATGTGTCCAAGGCCATAAGAATATGACATAAACATGTAGGTTGGTATGGTTGGGCAAAGGTGATTGCCTAGACAAAGACATCCGCCTTGGCTTTTAGGGGTTAAAATGAGATTTCACTATGTTTTCAAAATACAAACATCATTTTAGGTTCTAAGTGAACATCATTGGGAAGTCCTATGTGATCACTTGAAGAGAGAGATGATCTCCATTGCACGTTTTTTAACCTTTATATTTCAACTCCGATTCTAAAACTTGAATCAACCATCTTCATGATTCACAATTGTTGACCAAATGAGACAATTCCCAATTTGATCCAACGGTCAAAATCTTTCATAGAGTTGGAAGTGTACACAATAGGGCCACATGCTTCATATTCAAATAGTAATAGTCAACCACACACACACACACACACATATATATTCTATAAATGTTATTAAGCTAAAAGAAATACTGTATCTTCTTAAGATTTCATGTTAATTTTGTTTATCATCTATTAGAAAATAGAATTCCATAACTTATGAACTATTTTGAAATGATTTAAACACTCTCTATAATGACCAGGTGTTGCAGAACAACTTCTACACTGATATGTGCAACTAGGTTGCCCCCACACTAATTCATTGACATTCCCTGCTTTATTGAATGTTTATTATCACAATACAAGATACAACAACAAAAAATTCACTATGGTCACTATACAAATGAATAAACCAAGTTATAAACGTTTGTGATTTTGACCCAAGATAACTTGCATGGGTGAAGTGACAACCTAATTGCACTTGCCAACGTAGTCAAAATGTAATGTAAGGGAACCCAATTCCAAACCCATGATCAACTTACTTGGACATATGTTTTATACTAGAATGTAGATACGGGGCCTCCGAGGATCTCTTATAGATGAATGTCTTTGGAGTTGGAGTTGGAATTGCTTAGGTCTTCTAGAGCTTTCCAATTTTTGTGGAGACAGTGAATGACAATCTTGGTACTGTGGCTCTCTAGCAGCTTGGGCACCTTTCTGCCTAATAATTAATTAAAGTGCGAAAGTAAGTTAGGCAACCCGGAACATAATATTTTAAAATTGGGCAGATTCAAAAAGTAATTTAAAATAAGTTAGACATTCATCCAAGTCAATTCTATGATTCATGGATGGTTTTCTTAATTTCATCTATGGTGGCTACGATTAACCTAAACACTTCCCTTAACCAACATTATTATGATTTTAGGCACTCTTTGAATCTTATTTCTTTTTTTGGGACACTCAATGAAATTAATTTCCCATAAATTTAGACACCTTTAAAATTAATTATTTTTTGCCTGAGCTGCTAGAGAACTACGGTATGTGACAATACACATATGATTTTGCATGACCCATTCAACGAGTTTGCATCAACCAATTCTCTCACTATTTTATAATAACCTATTATTAAGTTTCATGCATCATTGCATTCAACGTGATTCTAGAGCAGACTTTGCATTACCCTAGGACGATGAGCAATAATACATATTCTTAAACACCCATCCCTAGAAGGACTAAATTCCTCTTCATCCTTGAAAGCCCATTATGGGCCTCTAAGTGCTATTTGGGATCGGGATTTAAGGCTAGGTCTTGATATTTCAAGTTGAAAGTGTTAAAAGAACCAACAATGTAACATTAGGATGGGCATCATAGGAATAATCCTAATGGAACATACACATATATGTACATTTGGACTATGTGGAGATTTGAGCACCTAAACTCAATTTACATACCACTTAAATCTAATCAACATTGTCACATATGACTTTATTTTATTTTCTTCTAAAAAAATGATTTGTGTTAGTTATTGATTCAATATCATAGATCATGGTATAGAATACGATTTTGAAACTTTTGGGGGCTCATACAAATGGTCACATATCTCGTATTAATACACTCATTAGCCTTGAAGGGTTAAAACTCAAGTGGACATTTGCATCCAAATCTTGTAAAATGTCCAAAATATATAGAAGAAAAATTGGCATGTATCTATATATTGAATGCAAAATACACGTACATACTATATTCTATCCTTGATGTTTTCTTCAATCAAGTTTTTATAGGTGACAACTGATTTCAATAAATGCCTGAAAAAGGAAAGACTAAAAACCAATATTTATTCTCCACATTGTTGGTGGACCAAAACTCCTTCATCCATGTGTAAGATGGAGCATGTCATGTATGCCTTTCCCAACCTTTGCATTGCACAACACGCATGAGTTTGCCTGCATCGCCCTACACTATTTGGGGTCATTAGGTGGCCACCGTGCAATGTACCACTGGGAGGTGGGGCAGTTGGTCTCCAAAAACTCTTGTAATGTGAGCCACACCATGGTCCATAGTAGTGATTGACTCCTCAATGCATGCCTTAGTTGAAAGAGTATGCCGGCAAGGATGAAGTAGTTAACTTTGCCCAGTCAATGGGTATCACAAATAGAACTAGGTGGCAAGTTTGAATTTCGCTTGGTGGATCCAAACAACTAGGACCCTCAAGAGCGCAATCTCTAGTGTTAAGATCCTCTACCATTGGATAACACTCATCTCCTCGCCCAATGGTTTTGGATCACCACACAGAGCGATAATCTTCAATATTTAATGAAACTTGGTTGGCACCTTTCCTAGTTGTCCCACCTTTCAAATTTTGTTGATTTTTGGCCCCTCTCTCACAGTTTTGGATTCATTCAATAATAATAATAATAATAATAATAATAATAATAATAATAATAATAATAATAATATTATTATTATTATTATTATTATTATTATTATTATTATTATTATTGTGTTATGGCCCTTGTACTTGGCCCACTAACTAGTCATTATTTATTGAATGCCTTGTTTTCCCACTCATGGTTTGTTGGCTACCAACAAACACTTTAATTACTCATGCTTTTGTGTACAAGGATGACATTGAGCTGAGTGAGGGACATCAATTTCCAAAGGGCTTACACAATGTTGATGACAATATGAGCCACATGTGTGATCTTGAACATACAAAGTTCAATTTGTTCTCAATATTCCATTAGGTGGTGGTGGTTTGCGTGGTAAACCTATTGAACAATCTCTTCTCAATATTCCCTTATGTCATCTATTACCATTGCCTTTGATGTATTGTTGTAGGCACTTGAAATGACATCTTTTGGATCGGAAGGTGATCGATGCGCAAACCATTCCACGTTATGTTGTTGCATGGGTGAACAAATCAAGCCATCTTTGCAATTTTACAACATTGGAGTTGAATATATGTCCTTTGCACACTTTGCAGTATTGTCCTTGATTCAATTACTGTTCCCCAACGCTTCATCCAATACATAAGGGAGCGGAGAGGTTGTTGGTTGAACCTACAATTGACTTCACTAATACTGACTCCCTTGACTGTCAAGAGGAACCACATGAATTACTAGTAAGTGGTGAGTATAAAAAGTTAGCAAGTGCAAAGGAGAATTGAAGAACATTGTCCCTCCTACATGAGAGATTATGGTTTCTACACCACCTCAAGAGGATTTATTTGGATCTTTGATTGTCACCACTCCTTCTCTTTCCCTCAAACACTCACAACATGTGGCACATAATTTATAAACGTATTAGAGAGGCAATTGTTGATTCGTCATCAAGGCTTGCATTCCCAAATATTTGTGTACTGTTTAAGGTGACTACTATTATGACATTGATGGAGAACGGTGGTGATAAGCATTCCATCATGCTAAAGCCCTTTGAGTTCATGGAGAGGGTTACCTTCATACTTTTGAACTTTTATAATTGTAATAATGTACCGACTCCCTTTACATGTTTTTGTTTCTTATCCTGACATATATACTATTTGTAATCCTCTAATGCCCTCACGTGAAGGTAAATTTGGTCTAATTATCAATGATTTGCCAGAGGGGCTTCTAGCTTTGAGTGTACCTTCTCCACCCTCCGTAATTCCAATTTGGAATGCACATACTTCTTCTAGATGTGGCATTTTTGCTTTGTCATGTTTATTCACAAGAATAATTTCACACATAAGTTTGTTTTTTAGAGGAATACTAATACTTCGGATGTACCACTAGTTGATAACAATGTATTTCTCAATCTAAATAACTCCAATACTAACTTATGAACGGTAGTCTACCTTGGAGAGGTGGGCAAGAGAACGACCCTTTGTCCATTCAAATTCTCATCAAAGCATTGACCAAGCCCAAAGCCATGGTACTTGATGCATATGCTTCCAATGTGATATTGATTTTTATTTATTGTCGGTATAATCTATAGTCATTGATATTGTCCATTGTAAACACTTAATTTTGTTCTTTATGGTTTTAGGTGCATCCATCAATGCTTGCAAATGTGTGGGATACCATCTCATCGTGTACAAGGGAAATTCTAGCAACTTTGGTGCCATCCTAGCTCTCCACCAACATTTTGAAACGGACAACACATTACCTCCCTAGGTGATGGTGACACACATGTTAAGAAGGTTGCAAAGCACTCTTGAACCAGTAAGTAAGTTTCGTATATTTTTTCATGGTCACATTCTTATGTTTAAGCTTATTGGTATTTGTCACCTCTTAGCTAGCTTCTATATGTTTTGTTGGGTGTGCGCAGGAAGATGATATTTGCTCGATAACCCACGATTAGTGGGCATGGTTTTGTGTGAGCAATCACATGTGTTGCTTCCCTGTTGTTTCCATGTTGCTTATATGGTCCAATTGACATGTTGTTAATACATAGAGTGGATATGTATTGGGATTTTCCAATATGTTGGGATTGTGTTTGGGGACAATGAACCCTCAGGTGAAGTCTTCATACCACGTACGAACTAACATCAGTGTAAAAAGGGGTATTATTTAAGGCATTAGTGTATATAGTATGTGTGAGGGAGATGCATTGCTTTTCTCTAGTGTGTACATTTAAATAGGTTATTAAGAATCTTGAAGTATTGGTTAAACCGTAGATTTAGAAATGTAGAAAAGGGTCCTAAGATTTAGAGAATAAATTGACAATAAGTGTGCTAGTTGCATCCAATTTACATTTTCATTTATTGTTATTGTTGCCTTAGCTTCAATGTTGTGTGCTTTGGGTCAGATTATTATAAGATACATCCTATGAATGAAAAAGTGTTCAATGACTTACTCATTGGAAAGTGAAAAGTAGATTGCACATGTAATGAAGGCCTATTTATTTTACAATTTATATTATTTGCATGTAGTGGAGGCATTTATCACATCGAGTTGGAAAGCTCAGTATAAATACATGAACCCATTTTCTAGCCTACTGTAAGTATGTATACATTTTGTATTTATCTATAAATTTCTCGCATATAGGGAGTTCTAATTCATCATCACCCATGCACATCATTCAAATTTCCAATGGAAGAGTCCACCCCCGACCAATGAACTTAGCAAATACATTCACCATTTTGCTATGACAACAACATTGTTTGAACTCCTATGTCATATTCCCCAAACTCAATTGGATATCATTTATGCCAAGAAACCACCATTGTAAGATACTAGTGGATGTATTTCCACAAAACCGCTCCGCCACATGTTCGCAAGTCACCACTCATTACTCACCGCTCATATGATAACACTCCCCAAGAAAAACACAAGAATCAAACTTGTTGTTTTTGGAGTCGAAATGAACATCCTATAAATTCTTGAAGTTTTGGACACAAATATCCTTCTATACGGATATTAATAAAAATAAATCATATACAATTAAAAGTTGGGTTACGCCTATGAATCGGGAGGTTGGTCTTGAATACAGGTCACCTCCAACATAGGTTCCCTTATTTCAGAACAAAAAATTTCTACAGAATGCAAGCTTTGCAAAGTGGACATGTGAACCATCTTATAGTGGAGACGATGGATGCAACTACCCATTTGTGGAGACATTCTTGGTGGAAGTGGTGTTTGCATGCTTGGATTTGACTTACTTCCTCGTCTTCTTCATATGGGCACAAACATATAGAGCATTCTTCATATCCTTCATACAAAGGCACATTAGTATCCATATTCACGTCGCTTGTAATAGACTTTGTCGATCCAACACCATATGTCAATATACCGACAACTTTTTGGTTTGTGTCCCACATTGGATCCATGTTATGGGCTCCAACTCCATGAAACTTTGCAATTCTAGCACCCCGACCCAAGATCTCGTTGGCTTTCATGTCGTAAAAAGCGAGAAGCACGCACTCTTGTTCTTGTTGACGCTCTCGAACCACTTGAACTTCTTCTTGCGGATCTCGAGTCCCATCACCGAGCTCAAAAGTAAAGTGATCACTATATCTTTGGATTATGAAATAACTACAAGCACTTATGACTCTCGGAAGTAGTACGCAGATTGCTGCCATGCCGACAATTGAAAGAGTTGAAAGGTCCATGTTTTTCATACAATGAAGTTATTTGTAAAGTAAAGGAGATGAAACCGTGGGTTTAATCCCAAATCTTGGGTTTATGAGAATTAACACAAACTCATCAAGTTTTCTTCATGCTTAACTCGTGTTGGGTTATTAAAAACTGGGTTTTCTAGTTTGTCTTACTAGGATGGGTGGGGTCAAGTTTGCCTTGCATAGGCTGATCTAGGGGTTAAGATGGTGGGTCCTATGCACATATCCTAATTTAGATCTTAAAATTCTCTCAAAGTTTGAGAGGTAGAAAGAGGAAGTCCCAAAGTTTCACCCAACTTTCAAAATAGCTCTCATACACGACGAGCTAACGAGCTCTTAAATAGAAAGTTTTCTCAAAGAAGGATCAAACCCACGTTCGTCCTCTTTGGGGGACCTTATGGATGATTCTAATCTTCAAAGAAGGTGTGCTTTAGAGAACAATTGTTGGGTTTCTCACCAAACTTAGAACTGTGTAATTTATAGCGGATCCTCTTGAAAAGCAAATGTGAGACTCTTATCTAGCTTAAGATAAAAGCTTAAAATAAAAGAAAAAGCAAAAGCAAAAGCAAAAGCAAAAGTTTTAATGGGTATTAACTCAATCCTAAAACTCAACCCAACTTTTACTTTAAAAATGTACATAAACTTTGTGTACTCAAAATACGTATGGGGGAAACATGAACCTTACAATAGAACAAAGTCTCGTGTTATTTTCAAAACATAAATATAATTGTAGATTAAATGCTTCTCAATGTTGAACTAGACTTCCATTGACATATAGTGAATAATAGACATTGGATGGAGTAAAATCAACACATTTATAAAGTGTTGATTGAATGAAATGAGAGATGCAAAGGGAAAAACAAAAATCAAATTTAGCTACATTAAGGGTTATGTGTATGGGGCAAGGGCAAAGTGTCGAGGTCACACGGCTCCTCAATGAGTTGGCTAAAAGGTGGCTGTGAGCACTTGTGCGTGAAGTCTTCCAAGTTTTCTCAAGGCTTAGAATAACATGTTAAAGAGTGGGGGCCAAGGTTTAAATCTCAACTTTCTAGTTTTTGATACTAGGATTATAGTAGAGGTGCCTATTCCTAATCAGGATCCCATCAACAATCTATAGGGTATCGTAATTTCAATCAAGCTAGGACTCAATTTCGATCAGGTAGGGACTCAATTTTGATTAGACCGGAACCAATATTGTCATGACACATGTCTTGGTTTTGAGTGCTAAAGTGAGGAGGAATAAGCGGTTTAAATGAGTGGTTATGGTAGACTCTAGACATTGGTAATATGTTCGGCCCAACTTTTGGCTTTAAAAATCCATGTAATTTTAGTTTAAGGAATAAGTTACTGAACAAATTGGAGTCCTCCTGATTTCTATCTTCCTACATGGGAAAATTTTACACCGCCTTATAAGTCTCCAAACTTGGCGCAAAATCTCTTAAGTGATCAGTTATGAGTGCCTCTACTCTAGTGGGGCCTTGGTGCACATAGCCAACCTTGCTTAGGGTTGTTTACATCAAGAGTGACCATGGAACTTGAGGTCCCAAAAGGCCTACTTCCAAGCCTATATTTATCCATTGTCATGGTCCAACGGGATTTTATAATTATTTTTATTTTTGTTGCCAAACATTACAGTAGTTGTGAGGAAAGAAAGGAAGAAGAAGGGGAGAAGGTCAAACATGAAGAAAAATCCCAAAACTGCCCTTTTTGGACATATATCAAAAAAATTAGCACATCCACTTTTGGGTGCATGGTCACTTTTGTTGGTCCACATTCGGTTTACACCTAGTCAGGGACCAATCACTTAGTCCAGTCCATGATTTAGGGTGACGGGTCCCGTAGAGCTATTTCAGATCCTATAGTTCTCTCATATTTATGGATTGAAAGAGGAAGTCCATTGAGTTTCACCCAACTTTCAAAACTAACCTCTAACACAAGACACTCTAACAAGCTTTTAGTAGAAAAGTCCCACACGTCCCACAATGAGATACCATAGTTGGGTGAATTCACAATAACACGAGCCAACCCCGCCAAGTTATAAGGACTCTTGATGAGTGCTTAGAAAAAAATATCTTCAATTTATGTAGATATTAGAAAAATTTAAGGACATTTTGCGACATATTTTTAACATTTTAGCACATTTTAGTCGTTATTAAGGACTGGTTACGACCATATTTTAGTCCTTTTGGAGTACCAATAACTTCCCAAACATCGTCAAACTTTAGTATATTGTATAATGACATATATTATATGTAGTTACTAATTTGTATTGCATTATCAATTCATATGATAAGATTATTGCTTAACAATCCGTTAAATTAACCACTGGTTACAGAATCCGTGGGTCGTGTTATTGTGAATGCACCCAGTTCCTATTTGGTCCAATGTCTTTGAGGGACTTTATAGAGAACTCTACTGTCACATTTCCATGCTCTTCATAATTGACTTATGAGGGTGGTTCTATAAAGATTAAGGGTAGCTTTACATTAGGGCCAAGGCCAAAGAAACTTCAAAATTGGGCAATCCTATTGGTTAAAAAGCAAACTTTTGTGCCCAAGGAGCTAACACTAGGTCTTGAGTCCAAAGTATGCGAAATTGGAGTAGCACTAGTTTGGCACTACTTTCCAACCAAATCTGCCCATTTAATAATTATTATTTTGAACCAAATGGCAATGTTTCATTGTAACTCTTAAATATACAATCACAAAATGCATCAATGGCCTTAAGCTGGGCTTGGGAGAGGGGCAAGGAGAAGGGAACCACACAAAGGCCAATGCATGTATACAAACCACAAAACCTTAGTACCCACAAACTAAAGGCACTTGCCTTGGTGGGAAGAAACCAACAACTCCCTCATAATATTGTTGTAAGGTACAAAAGAGTGAAACAATTATCTAAGAGATGTTATGATGTTGTCTAGCCAATATCCCCTCTCTAAAAACCTTCATAAGTAGGGGAACGTGGTTTTCATGTAACCTTGTCACCACTCCATGTGTAGTGAAATTCGCACACCCCAATGTTTGTCAAATTGTTGCGGGATCCACCTAGCCGCCATTGAGAGAGTCTTGAACTCATGGAGGTCTTGCACTCTTGCACCTTTAATGCGATGCAGCCGTTATCAATGAAGTAATGCCACACATGAGCTTAAAGGTCACAGTATGCCACCAGCTATGGTTGAACACCATGTCATCATGTGACACCCATATTATCCAAACGCACACTCTTCTAAGTAGATCCCGCACATGATTAAATGAGCAAAGGTATTAGATGTGCCCATAGACCTCCTGTGCTTAGCTAGCAAATAAGTTTTGTAAAATGTTAACCGCACATGTCCAAACACATTGACCTTGACAATACTCCCAAAATTGATGCATTTCACTCTCAAGATTTCAGCTATGGTTGAACACCATGTCATCATGTGACACCCATATTATCCAAACGCACACTCTTCTAAGTAGATCCCGCACATGATTAAATGAGCAAAGGTATTAGATGTGCCCATAGACCTCCTGTGCTTAGCTAGCAAATAAGTTTTGTAAAATGTTAACCGCACATGTCCAAACACATTGACCTTGACAATACTCCCAAAATTGATGCATTTCACTCTCAAGATTGTTTGAGGATACGGTTAATAGGTCCAAGCCACTAGTTCATAACAACAACTATCTATCATAAGGACCACATAAATCATGCTTCCTTGCTACGACAACCTTTTTGCCAAACTTTAGACCATGACAAGGTGAATCTGTCTAGCAGATTGTCCCACTTGCCTTTCACCCATTTTATGAAGGTTTTCTTAGTTTGGTAAGAAGAACCACCCAAGCTTAACATTGTATTAGAGGATATTCACATTTTTGCCTTCAACCCAACATTGCGCAAGGTCAAATGTCAATGAAGGTATCTTGCAATAGAAGAGCATTGAGTTATTATTTTCCTCTGGGTAAATAATTCATTGAAAAGACTTTAATGACATGCAAACTCCAAATCACCACATACAATCATTGCAGCATTTGGCTTCACCAAGAGGGTTCTTGAGTATTTGCCAACGGTGTGAAACCCACATATTAACACATTATCATTTACCACTCTCCAGCTCCACCTAATATTGAGAATCTGACCTTCAAGCTTGGGTCCAAACTTCACTCCAAAAGTAAGGTCCATTGAGGAGTGTTATGGACCCAAAGTTTCTTGGACTTGGATCCAATGTAAACCCACCCTAAGTACACTCTAACTTACAAGAGGAATTGCATAATGAATTCGCAAAGAGGTATACATAACTTGGATATACCGCCCATCACAAAGAGCATCCAACTAGCTTATGAAATCATTGAATAATTTTCTACTTCTGGATGTTAAGCTTGACTGGCCAACTCACAAAAATACTGTATGTGTTAAAGGAAAGCATGTAGGCCTTATGTGGTCACTCTTCTTCATTGGACACCTATATTTGAGTTGTATACTACAAGGCTTGTTGTTAAGAACGAACACCAAACATACATGTGCTCCATTGAGATTGAACTAAGTCCCACATAAGTGTCACATCTTATGTACTTGAGTATAGATATCTTATATTGAACATAATAGGAAGGGCCTATATGTGAACACTTCATGTCTTAAATGGTTGCTTCTTCTAACTAGCCCACTTCTCCTAGGATACGAAACATGGTTAGTACGAGATGGTTAGCAAATTAAAAATCAAGTTTTAAGCCATTTTTCTCATAATTCTCAAGCTTGTATGAATAGCTTATCCACAAAAAATGAGGATTATCGTGCTCACTAAATGATCATATAAGTCCCCCCAATTATGTTGACTATTGAGCCCCGAAATGGTCAGCATATTTTGGACACATAGTCCAATCTCTTTGAAACACATGTCTTTTTAAAATCTGTTCTTGGAGCCACACCAAACCACATACCACTCAACTATAGATGTCCAATTAAGATAAGTGACCAAACTAGGCACAACTACCTTAAAGAGAATGAGCATCTCCACTTTTGACTTCTTATAACTTTTGCACATCGCCTCACATTTTGGACGTCTCAAAATGACACTCTTTGTGAGTCACAATTGCTCACCAGTTATCAATCTCTGGAGTTGGAAGTGCCCAACAATGAATGGGGAGAATCGACTGCTAGTTACAGATCAACCGGTTGAGTTTGAGAAATAACCGGTTGAAGTTCCAAAACTTCAAGGAAATTTAGTGATAAATTTAGAATATTCCATAGAATATACTTCAAATAAACAAAAATACCTGCACAAGATCACAACATGTAAACCAGTTGGACTTGAAAACACTACGATTTTGTCCGATTATGCCCAAAAATCTCCCGACACTGGTGCTCAAAATAGGGCCACAGACCAAGGCCCACATACTACTGAAGGCCACTTCATACATGAGACAGACGGCCCGTGACTGTTGCACTCCACGCACTCTCATTGGTGGGAAAGGTGAAGCTGGTCCAAGTTTGCTTCACACTACACTTTGAGGGACCAACGGAGTATGTGAATGCAAGATGGATGTAAAGTCTACATGGATTCCTGCATGGCATCAAATAGATCATGTTTCATGGTCACTTGGACTTTTTTCAAAAACCACCTCTTAGAGGTAGGCCTAACATAAAACCAGGAGACCATGGCACTCCGAAATCTCACAACCGTTGATTTATCTTATTATATTTTATCATGTGTGAGGACCATGTATGAATAGAAGTCATTGAAATGGCATTTGGTTGAGGGCTCCGTCCTATATGACTTCACACTACACTTGAGGGCCGTGACCACGCTACATCATTTTGGAGTGTCTTGGGACGGCCTTTGGACACTTCTTTTGGGCTCTCACAATTTCATGGTTACGGCTCTTGGCTCGTGTGTGAAGTGGCCTTGACAAAGAACAATTTAATCAATCAGTTGAAGATCATGTTGAGGATCTCAAAGCACAAAGCCCTCAAAATGCAATTGCAAGAGTTTGTACATTTGTAATAAGTTACATGAAAGAATGGAATAAAGAACCAAGTGATGGAGTGCCACGTATATATATGAACAGCTAAGTGCAACTAAGTGTTCTTAAGTTGCAATTGCAATCTGCAAGCTATCCTCAAGGCCGACATAAAAAGAATGAGCTCGTTAAGCACCAATATACCCCAACCGATGTAGGATAGCAGCAATTACAAGCATGACTATAGCCAAAATTAGGCCTCGCCTCCCTAGGATCCAATTCTTTACACGCCTTGCTTGCTCAGTAACAACTTGAGCCCTTTCTGCCCAGACCATCTGCAGAACCAAAAAAAATTCAGTTTCATGAGTTTTTCAATAATATTTGGAGGGTAAAAGAACGACTTACACACAATCTGGCACTTAAATGATTACAAAATGATCTCAATCAACACACCAAATTAAGCATGCAAAGAAGTTATGGACTAACCATGCGGTCAATTGCCTCAGGACTCATACTGGCCATTGCTTGCTGGGCTTGAACAGCTTGCTCATGGGACAGCTTCATGCCTAGTTGCTCACTCATGCTGGTCATCATCTCTGGAGTCATGGTCTTCATCATCTCTGTCATCATCTGCCATATGCAATTTGATGGCTTCAGTACTCTGACCATCAAATAAAGTTTCTGAGCAAGGTATGTGGCCCTATTGTGGGTACTGCCAACTCCACAAACACATATGGCCACACATATATGGATCGGCTCGGAAATTGTATCTCCAGTTAACAATTGCAAATCACACAATTTGTCATTTCAAGTTTCAGTATCAGAGTTGAGGTGCAAAGGTTATAAGAGGTCAAAGTGACGATTCCCCTTCCCTTTAAGTGATCACATAAGCTCTCCCAATTGTGTTAACAATTAAATCTAGCATGGTTGATGTATTTTGAGCAAATAGTCCAATCTCATTGTAACACGTCTTTTGGTGTCCATTCGTGACTACAAGCCTTGCCTTATACCACTCCAATATAGGTGTCCAATTAAGAAGAGTGAACAAATAAGACCCTCGTTTCTCACATACATCTGCCCACAAAGGATGAAGTAAGCTGAATAGAAATTTCAACAAAACCAACCTGCTTCATGGCTGGATCCTTCATCTGCTTTCTCATTTGTTCCTGCATTTCAGGACTGAAGTCGGCCATACTCGGCATGTTGGTACCAGGGGTTTGAGCCCCTGTTCTTGTGCTCGTCTCTGGTGCAACCTGCATTCCAGACGATGTAGGTGCAGAGACTGATGCGGTGGTGCTTGGGGCTGCAACCAAGGTCTCTGGAATGCTTGGGGTGCTTGGTGCTGCAGAGGTGGGCATTGGCATTCTTCCTGGGACTGGCATTTGCCCAGAACTGGCTAGATCAACCATCCTTTCCATGTCTTCTGGAGACATCTGCTTCATCATATTGGTGGCAAATTTCACCATTTCAGGTGACATGTTGCCTCCACTCATTGCAGCAATTGTCTCGGGACTCATTGTTGACATGAGAGATTGCATGTTCCTGATCAGAGAGGTAGGATGAGCTGAAAAGTTTGATACCAAAAGGGTACATCCCAAACAAGAAATTGAGCAGACTATATCTTCTGATTGTCATCACCAGCCTCTATGATGACCAAATCTAATGTCTCTAATGTCTCTAATATCTCCATGTTACTTTATCACTCTTTCCTTTATCTTTTCTTAATATCAGTAGAACAATGACTCGTGAAATAAGAAAGAATAAAGAGGTAATACTGCAGGTAAGATCTGATCTCGAGCTCACCTCATCATATCTGGGTTCTGCTTCAAAGCATTAAGACCATCACCAAAAGCAGCATTATTTGGTAACACTGGTCCAGATTGAGTGCTGGTAGTAGAAGCTTCACCATTTGCAGTGCCTGGTTGTTGACCAACATCCCTGGCGGAAGTGGGATCTACTGGGCTCCGAGAAGATCCAGACATCAGCCTATCAGCTTCCTCATCAGAAACCTCTTCAATAATTGGACCTGCAACAACCAACAACCATGTTAATTATTTCGAATCTGATCTTTTTAATAATTCAATATATGACAATGAATTATTAAACTTGGAGAGCACAAACCATTTCTCATCCCTGTAGTGCAAAGGACTTGGAGCACATCTGCAAGTCCCATGACATGAACCACAGCAGAGACCACTAGAGTTTATGACTTCATTTCTGAAAAGACAAGTTAAAATCACATTTTCAAACAGAGACAAGCTTGCAAATCCTCTGCCCAATAGTATCCCTCAAGAAATGTAAAAGCCAAAGATATCTACCATCAAATTGCAACTCATCCCCCCCAATTTCTTCATCCAGCTCCTCCTTAGCTATCCTGTTGATGAACACCATAAACCAACAAAAACAAGGAAAGCCTTGTGAGGATAGAGGCCTACAAAGATTCAGAACCCTTGCAAACCAACACAGAATCTCAACAGAATCTGAGACAAGACTAATCCAAAACTTGGGCACATATGAGGCTCAAAGTGGGTTCCCATTTTTCTATAGCACCCAAAATCAATGAGCATAACTTCTATGAAGTGGGCGCACATTTCAAGAAATTGAAACTAGATTCATAACAACTGCTACTAAATTTATATGTCCAAAGGTATGACACATTATTACACGAATGGGGACAAAATTCCAAACTACACAGTCCATGGATTTATTGTTGGTATGAAGTGGGCGCACATTTCAAGAAATTGAAACTAGATTCATAACAACTGCTACTAAATTTCTATGTCCAAAGGTATGACACATTATTACACGAATGGGGACAAAATTCCAAACTACACAGTCCATGGATTTATTGTTGGACGTTTGGAGACACAATGGTACTATAACTTTTCACTAAAACACCATTTTGTATCAAGTCAATTCTTTATTGTTGTATATGTGCACAGCACCTATTTGTGCAACAATTGTAAAATAAATAAATCTTTAGTGAATGTTAGAGCACAACATAATGCTGAACAGTAATCCACCTAAATTCAACAACTGTTCATGTTCATGTTCATGTTTTATCAATAAATGTGGGTAAACCCCAGTAAATAATAGAATTGGTGTAGAATTTGTTTGAAAGTGGGCATTGCAAGGTTGAACTCTGGCTATATAGAGACAATAATAACTACAGGGTACCTGTAATTATTTGCTATAGTCTCATCATCAGGTGACATCTCAAAAGCCTTCTTCAAATCTGGAACAGCCAACTGCAAAATATAGACATCAGGATAACTTCAGAAAAAACATTAAAAAGTCATGCTCAGTATAATGCACTTAGGACCTACTACTTTAGAATGCAGAGGAGCACATTCATAACCATAAAGATAGGAAAATCCCGAATATTGGTCACAATCCACACTGCTTATCACCTTCAGTTGACCCAATTCCTTATAAGCTTGGCCCCTTCGGTATAATGCCTTCAGGTTGTTCGGATTATGACTCAGAACCTGTAAAATAGCACAATATTTTAGGAACAATTTATGAAATTCCCGAAAATACACTCCATTGCAAAACACTTACTTTTCATGCCAATTTGTGCATCGGACCTCACATATCCAGCCTACACTTTCAAATTCTAACCAAGTTTGAGAAAAGAAATACTCAAAGGCTGTGATGGTAAGGACATATAATCAACACCTTTTTGAGCTTCACACCAAACTGCTGAGAAAAATATACACCCTGACCCACATAGTAGAAACCTTATAGCAGAATTACATGTCCATAAGAGACCAAGTGGACAAACCTCAGTGCCCAGCGCAACAGCTTCTGAGAATTGCTTGGTTTTCAGATAGCAGGACATCAAATTTAGGGAACATGATAATTCCAGGTCCCTAGCTTCCTTGGATGTATGCCCAACAAGGTTGTTCTTTGCCTGCCAGGGAAGGAGACTTTCAGTACACACAGGAAAAGGGTTGATGAGCTAGGGGTATTGTACTGTCAGCAGTCACTCACATGTCAGAAAGCGCCTCAATACATTACAGCCAGAGAGAGATACAACCAGAAACCTGAACGAGGCAATGCATTTTGGTAAGGATGTAGTGAAAGGTCAAGATACTCAATACACAACCGCCTAGACTATGCCAAGTACAAGCTGAATCTTGAATGACTTGGTTAAATACATGACAAAATCTAAACCAGAAGGAGAATTTCAGCTTGGCTCACTCTTAGATATTTCTCAGTTGCCTCAGAGTACTTGCCAACTCCATGGAGCTGGTTACCCTACATTCAAACAAAGCCACCCTTAGTCCTGAAAGAACTAATGAAATGCAATGACCAATGTGAAAATTGGGACTTGAGTATTTTCAGCAGCTCCAGATAGAAAATTGCATACATGTAAAGACCTGCACAAGCCTTCAAGACTGGATGCAAGACTCAGAGGATTGTCAAAATCATGGTGGGAGGCAGTTGTAACTAATGATCAGAATTTTTTAATGTTAACAATGAAAAGTAATTCACCATCAAGAGGCTTAACCACAGAAGTTCAGAACAAAACATGACCCAAACAGACAGACAACAGACCTGGTTTTTTAAATTCTGTGAACCCTGCAACACATACGAGCGTTGAGCTTCAGACTGTAATTTCATGCTTGCCAACTCCTCTGGAGAAGCTTGGGCAACTCTCGAGCTCATGTTCACAATTTCATCAGGAGGAATGTTTCTCATCTGCTGTGCAGCATACTTCAAGTCTTCTGGTCTGAAGTTTTTCATTCCTTCAGTTGCCATACGAATCAAATCTGGATTACTCATCATCTAAACACCCACACATGAAATATTATCAGGTCCATGGGTGCACATAAGGCCCTTATACATATAACTCAGCCACAGGTCCACCAGGTTGAGAATCAAATCTATCCTCCACATATCAACTCTCAAACAAATATTATTCATTAGCACAGTGCACTGCATACACCCACTATTAATAAGCTCCTATAACCTAAATTTCAATTTCGTCAATCTCCCAGAGCAGGAGCAGATACATGCACGTCCAAGCAGAAAACATACTCTCCCATTTACAGATATGTGTGATTTAGGGTGATATGGACATATAACATATGTATAATGGTGTTAAAAATTAAATAAATAAAACAAGGCACACATGACACAGTGTCAAAGAGTGGAATCTTTGATGTAAGTAGGGCCATGGACTCGCCAATTTTACAATTTGATCAATTAGATGATGTGGTTTCAGAAACAAGTGTGGCATGTCACTTGTGGTCCCACATTCTCACAATCAGAAGGTTTTGGTAAGACCATAATGGATTACTCAAGAAGCACCTTATCCTCACAAAAAGGTGGGGCATGACCAAGATGGGTAGCACAAATAGATGGTCCTATATGGGCGCAATGGGTATTAACATGTTCCAACTAAAAATCCCTGTAGGACATTGAGATGTGATCCAAATATTTTGAGTCGTGTGTCTTCCAAATCCACTTCAAAGGGCTATTCCAATGAGATAGTCAGCACATAAATTGGATCGCTTAAGTACTCAAACTCGCCAATTTATCTAAAATAGGTTTGACTACCTTAAGATTTTGATGTTTTTTTGCAGCCAGAGTAACATCAATTGAAAAATGACAGCTAAGTTTCATTGGTACCTGCTGCTGCATTCTTTGCAAATCCTCAGGCCGGAGCCGGCTCATTTGCTCCTGAGCCAGCCTCATCATCTCTGGGTCATACATTGTGCTTGAGCCAAAATTTTGACAATTTCAATCCCTGTCCTTCAAACTCCTACAATCTCCCCACCTCCACAACCAAACTGCCACACACAACAGGATTTGAGGGTGTTTTGAACCAACACAGCACCAAGGCAAAAAGTGATCTACAATCCAATTGGAGGCAAAAGTGAGAAAAGAGTCGCAAGTGTGCTTGCAGTCAACAGTGTCGTCTAAAACACATCTACTTACAAATGAGCCAGCCTTATGAAGAGAGGGTGAAGTAATGAGGAGGACTGGAGAGTGAGAGAGAGACACTGCAGAGGGATGGAGGCAGTGAAGGAGAAGGAGCCATGGCCATCATAGATGACAACAAAAATATGAAACGATGATATTACTACTTCAAACCCAACATGCATCACAGATGTAAAGATTCTACTTTCATAGCTTCTGCACAGACCCTCACCTCGAAAGACCCTTTGTCGAAAGGTTGAGATATTCACGTGCTCGTTGAGGAAATTTTGGTATAGTTTTATAACTCCCATATATAAATGAGTGACCTCTCCGATTCTGAGATTTTAGAGGTTAGCATGTCAACTTCCTGCAAACATGATGTCACAAAAGCATATTAGATGATTGCTCACATATCACTAAATAAATTCAGCTCAACGTACACACATGCATTGATAGAAATGAGAGCCTAACCTAATCGTAGTTCAGCTCCACGGCACTAATTTTCTCTCATTTTCCGGTCACTGCTCATTGACAACGAGTAACATATTGCAAATCCCTGTTGAGGGGTAGGAAGCTTTGATAGGTAATGAAGACCCTGTGATCACCAAAACTCAGTGAATGCACAGAAATTCATAAGCTCACATTAAACCCACCAACAAGTCTAGAGACCTAAGGACAGTCATTACAGTTACTTGCATAGGATTTACTCCCAAAGTACACGCACTTAGCTGCAAATCGATAAGTCAGTAGGTAAAGCTAACAAATCTAAGTCGTACATCGCATCACTAACGGCAAGCTTGTTTTAAAAACAATCGAGAAAGCTTCTAAAGAAGACCAGATCATAGGACACGTAAGCTAGAACAAATCAACAACACTGCAACAAACTACGCATTCACAAAACCCTAACACTCAATAAAACTCGACAATGTAACCTATCAGTTAGTCATTCTGGCACACATATCGTACACGAGGCTGCTCTTCAAGGCACGGACATTGCAGTAATTCCTCAAACTTGCACCAGAGAATCCTTTAAGTCTTTGTTGTCAAATATGGAGCATCTAAAGCACCTAATTATTCCATATACCACTCATGTGTTGCAAGAATTTGTGTGAGACGGTACTGCTAATCAGCTTATGATAGATTTTCGACCACCAACTGCTTATGCAAAATCCCTGAATTATTTAAAGATTGTTGCAGATGACATCGAATCCGATCCCCTAACTACCACAAACATATGTGCAGATGACAGCCTGTACTAACGATACAAGATTTAAACTTAAAACATATGTCAATTCTGCTACTAATCGCTTGAGACTGGAAACCGAACACTCGGAAACTTGAAATCCTAAAGGAGCCACTTGGAAATAGAACACTTGGAATCCGAGAGAACATACAAAACCAAGAACACGTATACACTCAAGTGTATAAGTTGTGATGATGACGATCGTGAACAGACTAAGAGACGGGAATAACAGAAGCAGGTGCGAGATGAGGAGCATACCAATGACCCGTGGCCAGGCAGATCTCGCACATACAAGGTGATGAGGCAGGTGGTGGAGTGGCGATGGCTACAAATGACATAAGCAACTAAAACAATAGCCAGGGCGATTTGCAACACGAATTGCAAAGGGAAGAGTGAGTTAGGGTTCGGAGAAGCTACACGCGAGACTCCCGTCTCGGGATACCCACACCGTTCTCGACGTTCTCAAAGTTCTCGAAATGGGAACGTAAGGAACACTGGTATTTTACGTGACCTTTTAAGGATGAAGTTACTGTTACGTCAAGTCAGATGAAGCTACACGAAATATTGTATTTAGTGTCATATGGCATTTTATGTCACTCTGGTAATTTTTCTAATGAAGGTTCTTATGAGTAAGTTTACAAGTACTGTTATGGATGATTGAAATTTGGATGAAAAATCACTTAGTAAGTGGCAGTAATTGCAACATTTTAAATCTATGATGCCCTAAATTTTATACAAGAAATGACAAATAATGCTACATTTACATTTAGTGTTGGTGACACTACCTAGGCGGTTTACAACTTTGTATTGAGCAAGACAAATAGAATCGGTGACACTAAATACAACATCTAGTATAGTAGCACTTGCTATTTGGAATTACACGATGTCATAACTTCTTAATATTTGAGTGAAACAAGTAGTAGGTGACGCTCAAATACTATAGGACCTTTAATTTGAAATAGCCATCTAACATGTTTAACTGCACAGGTTTGATGTCCCAACACCCACCCCAATCTTGCACAGTTTTCATGCTCTATGCAATGTAGTGGGACCTTAGTTTGAGCATATTCATCACATGAAGCAATCTCTTCTTTTTAATTATAAGACTGATCTTTGCTACCCCTTTGGTAGGTGTTGTGAAACAAAATCTAAGCCCAATTCAAAGACCCAAATCTTTATATTAACTCATGGTCAATGACCTCATTGTTTTCTTTAACTCTTAAATCTTAAGATGGTTGAAGTAGTGACAAACATTGGATCGATGAAGGAAAATTGTGGATGTGTTTTAATATTTAATAAATCGATTAGTCGATTAACAATTGTGAAGGTTTTTTGACAAATTTATCCCCCCTGAAACAAAAGTTACAATTAATGCCAACATATTACATTAAAAAAATAGAATTGCAATTTGACAATTTTCGTTTGCCAAAAACTAAAAAATTGTGGTGATCTCGTCCATACTTCTTCAATTTCCACCTCATCTTTTTAGGAGAAGCAACCAAATCACATGAAGACACGTGACACTTGTATTCTGGGTGGAAAACAGTTGGCAAGAAAGAACAAAGAATAATTACTTGATGCCTGACCGCATGTAAGGATAACCCGAAATGAAGAAAACATAATGACACCCCCGTTCCGGCCCTCCCCCCAGGTTAACCCGGTTATTCGTTTTACTCCACTCTGAGACTTAGCTGCGATGTCGAAGCGCGAACTTCGAACACCAAGGAAGAAAGAGTCTCCAAGGAAATCACACCAACATATGTATCGCCGCATCGTTGCAACACAGGTTAGCAAAACGATTACTGGTTGCTAATGTCTAAAACGATGATTACTGGTAGCTGACGCCCAAAAAAATCTAAAAAAACGGCGGTGTATGGTGCGCGCACGACGATGCTTACCGCAGTCGATGTGTGCGGACGAAATGGGAGAATCTCGTGCGCTGCGATGATGTTGGCGGGAAGACAGATACGAAGTTCTTCAGGATTGGTGATGTGACGAAGCAAGATTCGTGTCCAGAAGCAGGGGAGGAAGCGGGAAGGTTGTTTTTATTCTTTTGGTTTTTTGGCGGTGCGGGGGTTTTTGTGGAAAATGGCGAAGGAGGAGAGACGGCGGAGACGAAGTAAATATTAGGGGATTGGAAATTTCATTTTTGAAAAGTGTGCATTTTTTGTTCAGAGGGTTGAGTTAGGTTGCACCAACGCAGGGGCGTTTCTGTGCGCGGATTAGGTCAAGTAGTCGGGACGGAAGGCTATCCTTCGTCGTTCCTGGATTTGGTTGTGGAAAATGGCGAAGGAGGAGAGAAGGTGGAGAGGAAGGAACAATTAGGGAGTTGAAAGTTTACTAGAAATCATTTGTGAGGAGAGTGAGGTAGCAAGGTTGGAGACATTGGCAGTTAAGAAAGGGAGGTAGAGAAAGAGCTGGGGGGAGCAGGAAAGGGAGGCAGAGATGGCGGGCAGGCTGACGATCTCGCTGGATCCTCTGCCCCTGAAGAGGGTTCTGGCCATGGAGGAGAATGGCACCGAGCATCTGCCGCCGTAAGTTTGTCTTCTTTCTCTCCTCCATCTCTTCGTTTTTAACCCTACTGGTAGTATGAATCCAAGTTTCCTGCTGGTCAACAACAGAGAAAGGTAATTCACATTTTGCTGTTTAGAGCTCGAAAATTGCACCAAGCATTGGTGGTGGAACAACATCAGTGAATGTTCATGGTTTAAGAAGATGCAGGTGGATATCACTAAGTGTAGGTCAGTGTGCACGTCTCGCTCACGTTGAAATAATAGATGAAAGGAGGAAAATTGCCTCTACCTTCTTTCTCTAGAGTTCATAGAACAGTGATAGGGCATTCACTTTTTTTTATTTCTCATCACGTTGCTGACATCTAGCTGCATTTTGTAAACCATGACTTGCACCTTAGTAATGTAATGCAGCAATCTAATTCGCTCGAAATCCATTTCTGGTCTTTTAATGACCTGAACAATACTCAACATCCTAAATGTCAAAGGGCATGGTTTAACGTTTTGCACAATCTGTGGAGTGGGGTTTAAACATAAGGGTGTACTCGCTGTTAAAGTTTATGAGTATCCTCAGGATTCGAACAAGGTATCCTAGATTTCATAAGGAAAGCATTTTGATGATCACTGAGAGTTGGGAAAGTGAAACACTATAATGTGTTTGTCAAGGTCTACTCTACGCTCTGACAGGGGCACCTTTCTTGCATCTATTATGTCTGTGCCTTCCAAGTTTGGACCCTTGCTTCCTTCTTTTGCATATTCCTAGAGACCAATGGGTTTAAAAGTAGGTTGTTTTCTCCTTTGGGAGCACCATCACAGATGACGATATAGTACAGGAGCTGGTTTATGTTTTCTTGAGTGTCTTGTATCCATGTGCTTCTGTATACTGCTCATTCCTACTTTGTGGATTTAACAATAATGTTATCATTATTTCTGTCCCAAATTCCTGGCTAGCTATTCTGTCAATCAGCCTCAGAAGTATCCTAGAATCAGACATCACTGCATGGCTTTTGTCGTAAATGACATATTCTAGGACCTGGAGATACCCTTGACTTGAACAAACAAGACATGCTCTGATGGCTTTTTCATCAGTTATCAAAAACCCCTAAATGATCACCTTACCTGACATATACTTGGATCCTGTTTTGCAACATGCATAGGGAGCTAAGCCAAGAGGAGAAGTCCTTAGCACTTTTAGCTCGCATTGACTTTGGACAAGAGGCCAAGAAGGCAAAAACTGAAGATGGCACTAAGGAGAAAGAAGAGGAGGCAGTTCAAGTTTGGCCGTGGCAGGGACTTGTAGAGCACTTAAACCAGGCCCATCAAGAACTGATCGTCATCCTCGACCTGATTAGTCATGTGCGTCCCTTCCAATTCTTCACAAGTTTCTTCACGATCTAGACTGGATATTTCAAAAGCTTTGTTGCCCTCTTGTCCAAAAATATACCCTATCAGGCAGAGGTTGATATCAAGATTGTTACTCTGCAGGTGGAGGAGAGTGAGGCAGTGACAGTGGCCAGGATGGAGCGACCAAAGCTGCTGCAACATGAGACTTGCTCAGATTTAGCATTGCGGGCATCCTCCAAGCTCCATCACTTTCGTGTAAGTCAGTAATATTATTGTGGAGCATTCTCATGAGTTCTAAAAGCACTTACCATTGTGTTGTATTAGTGTCTATAGAGATGTCTTCCTTCTTATGATATAACTCCCTCTAGGAATCTTAAGGGATAACTTGCTGGGATTATTATGATGGCATTTTTTAGCAGGATCACTATTCTGCACTTTTAATATTTTGTTTGATATCTGTGGCGGAAAGTGGCATAATCAGTGATATTAAACTGTTGTTTGGACTATGTCATCAGAATGTTGGAAAATACTTGAAGCGATCAGCACAAGCTTTGGAACACCAGGTCGAAAGGGAAGCTGTTTTTTATGGTGCTCTTATGAGGTACCTTTTCTAGATCCATCATTGTCATTGTCTGAACTGGGGATATTATAAGATAGCAATCTACTGTTGCAATAATTTTGTTCAGGATTAATGATAGTATAGCCATGCCTACTACCTCTCACCTATTATATTACATCTCACATCTGTCAGTGTATCATCAATTCTTGATGTTGTCCATACAAATGCAAAGTTCATGATGTGGATTTTGATGAAGGTTGCAACGGAATTGGAAAGTAAAGCGGCAGCGAGGCGTAGCAGCTGGCCCGGGTGGGAGTGCAGGGTTTTCTATTGATGTTGGAACTAGTGAAGCTGCCCCTTGTGTTGTCATAGTTGATCAAGACCCAGCAGGTTTATTAGTAGCCCAAAGACCAGCAGGAAATTCACTTGCATCCCTCCATGTGACACTCCATGGAAAAGCAACCGCCTTCCAGTCTGAACAAAGGGCACATGGATTTAGTGGACCAGAAGCAACTGCAGCTGAGGAGACGTCTGATGGTGCAGGGTCACAGGATGCATCTAAGTTAGACAGAAGTGTAGGAGATGGGGTAGACAGGGGTGCAGTCAGTGCCCAAGCAGTGTTAAGACAAATTCAAACTGCAAGCTTTGATGAGCAGGTATGGTATATGCACTCCTTGTATCTGATATTACTGGATGTCCATTGATGTCAATTGATGTCCATGTCCACTGATTTACATCATTTTTGGTACTTATGTGGAGTGGTGCAGGTGTTTGAATGGGTGGGGCGGGAGGCTCTTTTGCTATCATCAACCTTAAGTGTATCCGGCCTCAGCGATTCATGTCTTCAGCTTAGTCTTGGCTATGCCACCACTGTTACCCTGAACCTCATTCCTATATCTTCTCCAGTTGGGGAATCTCAAGGACCAGTCCAAGAGGAAATAGATGCCAGAAAATATTCACAAAATAGATTGCCTGCAAATGAGGCCAGTTTGGGTATCTGCTTCCAGCAAGCTTATCAACAGTATATGAATGACAGGCATGACCAAGTTCATCCTAAAGAAGCTGGGAAATCCAAGGAGTCACAAAGTGAGGCTGCTGTGTTGATCAAGCATCTTTCAGCCACTATGCGGCACCATGTTGCATGTGAGAAGCTTCTGGCTGTACTTGAAAGACAGGTCAATCGTAAACACCCAAATATTACTTTCAGCTCTTCTAAAGTGTAGCTCATTGTGTCTATAACGGTTCTGTACTAGGTCATGGTATCATGTGATGTTGTCATTTCCAAGAGAGTTGTTTAGTGGCATTGTCTTTGAACGCTTTTATATCTTAGTTTAATTTCCGTAATTTACCCGTAGTACTGAAATTGTATATAATGTACTTATTGAAAGGTTTATGACACCAATGTATTTACTGACCATTTGTTGACTGCTTCAAGAAGACTGGCCAATAGGTCCATGGTTCTGGACTTGTCTGTCAATGTATCATCTCCTTACTGACAATTACATGTGTATGGGAAAGCAGGTTGCTGGAGTCCCACATCTTCGACTCTCATCCCATCCTACATGGCATTCTCAGGTGTCTGCCTGGGACCTGTGGCTTGATGTTCCAGATTCGACCATGGTTGACAGATGGCAGGCCAACATTGTGTTGAGAGAGGATATACTGACCATTGCAGGACTACCTCCTGGGAAAGGTGGTAACCAGGCCCCTGTGGCGTGCACCTTATCAGAGCTCTCACCGTTTCTTCTGTACCAGGTGTTTATATTCTTGCATTCATCCATGTTTCAGTATGAGTTTGAGTTGTACTGCAGAAGATTGTGAGTGGATTAGGATAGTTTAAGGAAGAGCTACAAGTACCTGCAATCTTTGGTGTATATGCATTAGGATGATGCTTTCCTCAAGACATTTTTATTCAGGAAGATTGCCTGTATAAAAATGTATACAGGCACCAATCAAGAAGTAGAGGATTCTTTTTGTATAAAAATGTCTCGATAGGCATTTTCAATGGCCTTGATAGGGGTCCTCTTGACTTCCTCAATTGAATCATAGTGGTTTGAGTGTGCTTGGCAGGTGGCAGAGCACTTGGTAAGCTGGTTACATGCAGAGGCAACCTGCATGGGCATGGAAGTGCGACGTGATTTATTAAGTATCACATTTGAATTGGACTCTTTTGAGGATGTTTGCCTGGTTGCATCCCCAACTATCAGATCCCACAGCATTAATTGGTCCTTACGACCCGCTGGCAACAGCAGACTAGATGACTATGGTGGCTTTCAAGGTTTTCTGGGTCCTCTGTCTCTAGAGTCTCTCAGGAAGATTGTCATTGATCTTATGGCCGACAAGTTGGATTCAAAACTGGGTGGAGATGCATCTGTACGTGGTGAAGCTTTGTCTGAACCTGACAGATTTGCTCGCCATCCTGGCTCCTGATCCAAAGCTAAATCTGGGAGGCTTGTATGACGAGGTGTTCCATGTTCTTGTTTTACATCCTTCTGTGACTCAAATAGGAAGCATAGGAATCCTTCATTTGTACAATTTTAATTTTGTTTCCTTTTTCACCCTTGTGTACTACAGATGAACCTGAAGGAACAGAATAGGTAGGCGTGGGTCTTCACACTTTTTATATCCCTTTAGAATCAGGGATATAGACTAGAGCTCTGCACATGCATTGTTTGGAGCCAGCTCTCAACCTTGGGTCTCTAAACCCTAAACTTTATTTTATGTACAACAAATTGGCAACCTCTGGAAACAATCTGCATTTGACCACTTCAAGCCAAGTAATCTTGAGAGCTCATAGATCTTTGTCTGGCATCTATTGTAATCTTGAAGTCTTGCACCATCTTTAATGGATTATATTAAGGAAGGATTGCAGCACTCTTTTCATTGTCTTGTGAGTTGAGATTTTTCAACTAGGACAAATTGGACAAATCAGACAAATCAAGTAGAATGATCACTCTGCTGGTTGTGAAGACCTGAAGAAAGATATAGTGGGCCTTTTGTTGGACACTGGAGCTCTGCTTCTTGTTGGAAAATCTGCCAACTTTATATGCTAGTTTGCAAGATCTGGTTGCCAAAGTAGGTGATGCAGTCCAAGGTTGTATTATTACATTTGCAACATTTGTTCAATACATCAAGTTAGTCATTCATCAGAATGAACAACTTTTTGTCAGACTTGTGGGTTTAAAGTGATAAGATCATTAGATGACAGTTAAACTGAATGTTATGGAAGATATGAGTCAATGACCTAATATCAACAACTCACATTTTGAGTACCTGGGCGGCTCTCTGTTCAGCACCTACATTTTGTATTCCTATGGAGTTTTCCAGCTTTCACTTTCCAATGATTCTAACAATGTGATAATGCAATGTCCCCACAGTTCTTATGATCTGACTTTAAACCCAAAGTAATTTCTATGTGTACTCAGGCAACCTATTCGCGAAGGCAACTTAATTGCGCATCAGTGTAGCTACACGAAGGCAGATTTGAATTTCGCACTTTCCGCGAAGCGCTTTAATCTTTCAAAGATTCAAAATCCTGTGTACTTTACTAATTGGGCCCCAGAAGGGGCGATCCAAAAAATGGGGTATGCTAGTAGATGTACCCAGCGCACGATATGCTCTAGTAAAAGGCAAAAGAATAGTTCGCTCTGTGCTGAACACCCAGCTGTGTGAATGCCGAGTTTGCCGAAGGACATTTTATACTTATGGTCCTCTCAATGTCCTTCTCACTAACTGTATGGGATTATGGGAGCTCTAATGGGTTTCCTGAAGCATACATGCATTCGTTTGCTCATACTGTTAAGAGGTTGAGATGCATATATTTGAGTTGGATTGAATGTGAAAGAGATCATTACGTAATGAAATATGTATTGGGAGGTCAACAAGGTTGATGTACCTTGACATGCCTTTGAAGGTAGTGACCAAGGCCGAGACTCATGTGCTCCGTGGTGGCGATGATTTGTGGACACGAAAGGACCCTCAAAGGTGGGAGTGGAAGGATTGTTCTTGCTGGGATGATTTTAGCGCAAAGAAGGGACAACGAGGCTTGCGGTTGAGAAGTCACTCTACAATCTTCACAGAGCCATTTCCAAGCTTATCTGGCGCCTGCTGGTGAATGTAAACTTAAGACAATTAGGGATGCAATAGGTGGATGTTAGAGCATGATCGCACATTGTACACCAAACACTAACACAAAGGGGTGCTAAATCAGGTAAATCTGTGCATCACGTTTTCAGATTAGGTGCAAGGTAAGATAAAACTTTGAGCATTCGTTTCCAACTTTGACTTTCATGAGGTAAGCCCCGGAAGAGGCAATCCAAAAAGAGGAGTATGCCGGTAAGTGTGGCCAACACACTGTATTCTTTAGTAAAAGGCGAAAGAATAGTTCGCTCTGTGTTGAGCACCCGGCTCTGGTTATCACTGTATCAGACGAAGGGGTTTATATATAGTAATTGTATCTGGCTGCTTCAAGCTCCTCATCACCAATGGTATGGGGCTAATGGAAATATATCTCGAAACTCGAGTGTGTCATCGTATCGTAATTTTCTCATCTCGATTGTAACTTTGGGATAGCACTTATGTATGGGTGATTGTATGTTGGGGATGCAACTCTTTGTGAGGCAACGATCATTATCAGTTCTTGACAAAACTGACTTCACTTTATGAATAACTTGAAGAAGGTGTACACATGGCAGGAAAATGTGCTTTCAATGGGCAACAACATGCGCGCACCAGGTAAGTGAGGTACATATTACTCACTGCATGTTGCATTCAATTATACTACTCAAGACGCAATGTGCTGAGAGGAATGCTCAATAGCTGTTGACACAGAAACTCACTGCATTCTTCGGTGCAGTGATCTGCCTTGAGTGGTTACTATCGTGGAATTCTTTGCTGTAGAGAGAATGGAAGTGAAATGGCATTCACGGATGATTCCATATGGATTCTCTGTTCTTCGGGGATGCATATCCGAAGTTTATGCATTTCTAGCTATTTTATTTTTTGGTCATTGGTTGGGCCCTGAACGGGCGATCCAAAAAGGAAGGGTGTGCCGGTGGGTGTACCCAGGGCACGGCATTCTTTAGTAAAAGGCGAAAGAATAGTCGTTCTGTGCTGAGCACCCGGCTCAGGGATTTCGTCATCAGCTGGAGGGGTTCATGTATCTGGACGCTTCTCAAGCTCCTCACTAAGTGTAGGGACTTATGAACCACTTTGAGTATAATAGAACTTCAACTTCAATTCGTATAGCACCATGTACTCTGATCTTCTCATCTCAAATGTACTCCGGGATAAACATTTGGGTGGCTGGGCTCTTAATGAGGCGACCAGGATCATCATGTTTGTCAATTATGAAACATATTAATGACTTCACTTTATTGAAGTCATTGAAGAAGCGCAAAGAGATCCAAATTGTGCTCTAGTATGGGCAAAAACATCCATCCATTGCGCAACCAAGATGCGGTGGGCTGTGAGCAGTGGCCAAATCTCATGACGTAGAAACTCGATCGATACATTTCTGGGTGCAGGTGAACCTGTGCCTTGTGAGAGGTTCCCATCATCTGAAGACTGCACAGTCCACAGATGACTTCATAACCAATCTCCTGTTGTACATTGTGCAATCAAAGATCTAGAAACACTTCAGACGACCCGGTAATGTGGTCGAAAGTAGCACCACATGAGATGATGGCCACAACTTTCTGAAAAGTATAAATAAATGTATGAGCTCGCCTCAATAAGTCACGTATTTGCATTCTAAAATTTCCAGAGGGACCACGCACTGGGGAAACGAGCAACAAACTGTAGCCTTCACATACTTGAAGCGCTCCGACGTTGCTGTTAACCTCTGGGTACACATCCGCAGAATCCAACTCTTCTCCTGCTTGACTTAAACTGGGTGGGCCCTGAATAGGGCGATCCAAAAAGAAAGATAGGCCGTTAAGCGTACCCAGCGCACGGTATTCTTTAGTAAAAGGCGAAAGAATAGTTCGCTCTGTGCTGAGCACGCGGCTGAATATTTTGTCCAGCAGCTCAATGGGTTTATGTAGATGGTTGCTTCGCAGTCTCTTCCTCACCAACCATATGGGGCAAGTATGAAACCTCTACCCTCATGCATCTTGAAGCTTGTGTGGTGTTTTCATCATACTCCAGTTTTTCTCATCTCCAATCTACTGTGACTTTCAGTGAATGGTTGATTGGGCTCCTTGCGAGGCAATCAGGAGCATCATCATCGTCAGTTGTAGACCAAAAGACGTCAGTTTATTGAAATGATTGAAGGAGTTTACATACAGAAAATGATCTTCAGGCACAATGGGCAACAATCTGCACTAGACCCGGTCAAGTACATCCATCTAGTCGATATGAAGAATCGGTGGGCTGTGACGAGTGCCCAGTAGCTGTTCACAAGGAAGCTCTGCATTCCTGGCTGCACCTGCACATGTGCGTCTGAGGGTTACCGTCATGGACGGATGGTCTTTAACGTCCATACGTGAATCCCCAAATGTGCTTTGGATTGAGTTCATTATAGAGGTCTCGGCAAGAACAGGGGCGACACATTTGGATTTTGAGCAATGAAGGACAGAAGTATGTGAAGGATTTCTAAATTATGATTGCAAGTCTGTATTGAATGCGGTGGGTAATACCAAATCTAGCTCCAACAATGGCTTCTTCAATTTGGCAAGCTCTTCATCCCACCACAATGTATAGTACTCACATGCCATAGGATCCGTTATGGCATCAATGTTGATACCAAAAAGTTGTTGTGCTGGAGTGTCTTGCAAAATTTGAACCTTCATCCGAGTTGTCCGCGCCATCTCCAAGGAAGCTTGAGCTTGTACGCGTGCTACTTGCTCTCTAGTCCTACTGTGAGCCAATTTGTCCTTAGCCTTCTTGGCACCCGCCGGCTGATGAGTTGGTGATGTATTTACTTGCCAATCCACATGCTCACCGTGCAATGTAGGCTCCGCAACCTTGTTCTCCTCAGCCAAATCCTCTTATCCATCCGATGCATCCGTTCTTCTTCTTAAGTGATTCGGGAGTCTTGGCCGAATCATTGCAAACCTTGTCCAACATGGTACCTTCTTCAAAATGTGCCAACAATGCTCAAACCCAAAACTAAACCAATTGGGATGTTTCAATTGATACATATGTAGCAAATCATGAGTTACATCCTTCTCACTCGTTTCACTCACCTTGAGAGCCTTAACATTTACGTAGATCTCATGGAGCTTGGACATGTCATGCTTGATGCTCCCCCACTTCGTTTCCAAGTTTCTTGCCATTCACTCTGCAATCGTCCTAGGCCGCTCTTGTACCCTCATCCAAAAAGCATCCTTCTTTTGTTGGGTTGAAGTGATTGGATCTTGTGATATACCTAGGTATGATCTAACCAAGAATATCTCCCCTACTACAACAAAATTCTTCGTCTTTCTTTTGCTAGGTTGAAGTGATTGGATCTTGTGATATACCTAGGTATGATCTAGCCAAGAATATCTCATGTGCTACAACAAAATTCTTCGCGTTAAATCGCCGCACTGCAACTAAAACTGTTGGTCCCTCCATTGTTGTGTGAATCGCAGCTCTCTCCATGTGCCATGTAGGGCAGTGTGTTGCAGCCTCTACAAAGACCATAATAGGACAGTACTTTCACTGGTGACTCGGCATGCCTAGGAGGTGGCAAAGAAATCGGATCAGGGGTGGAGGCTAACTTATGGCGGACTCTAACCCTCCCCCTACGAACTTTCAGGGGGAGGTGGATAGGGGCCAAGGCCCTTGATCTTGCGCCTCCGGGCACTTCCCGCAAAAGAAAATCAAAATTTTCAGATCCCAACCGAAATTTGTTGCCCACTCCGCCCGACTTCGAAAAAACAAATTGCCTTGGCATTCTTGAAGGCTGCTTGTCCATATAACCCATATTGAGTGCACTTCATCTTCAAGGTCTTAAATCCAATATATATGTTCACTTCCATTGAGTAAATATGCAATTGATCGGGATTTCACTTTTGAAGTGAAACCCGCAATGAAGCATGTAATTAACTTGGAAGTCAAAAATATTACAAGACCCTCATTAGCATTGAGGTTATGATTTTTGAGACTTACCATTGAAAGGGTCTTTGTCATTAAAAAATGGAACTAAAATTAGTTTTTTATTTTTAGTATGTTTATTTTATAATATTTTAGTTAATGCGTTCCATTTCCACAAGTATTTATACACATTCAAACTAATAAAGTGTGATTGAATGTAATTAAGTCTAAATAACCGGATTAGAAGGTAATTGAGCGCAAGGCCTAGGTTTCTACACATTCGAACTAATTAAGCTCAATTAAGTGCAAGTAAGTGCATTTAGCCTAATTAAGTGTAATGAAGCCTCATCTTTGTCAGATGTTGTTCAAGTTGACTTCACTGGAATGAAGTAATTGAAGAAGTGCAGACGATGGGCACAATGTCCTTCACGATGGGCAACAACGTCCATTCAGTACTCAAGGCGGTGGGCTGTGAGGATTGGCCGAAGCTGGTAACACAGAAACTTGATGCATTTTTGGGTGCAGGTGAACCTGTGCCTTCTGATAGGTTACTATCATGGTCTGAAGACTGCACATTTTGAAGATGATTTCATAACCAACTCCCATTGTGCATTGTGCAATCAAAGGATCTGGAAACACTTCAGACGACCCGGTACTGTGGTCGATAGTAGCACCACATGAGATCATGCCCACAAATGTTTTCTAAATTATATATATATGAGTTCATCTAGAATGACGACACACTAGAAAAACGAGCAAAAAACCGCATATTTGAAAGGTTTGAAAGTTCAAACTGCAAAATTACCGTTCCTGCTTGGTTTAAGCTGGATGGGCCCTGTTTAAGGGCGATCCAAAAAGAAAGGTATGCCGGTAGGTATACCCAGCGCACGGTATTCTTTAGTAAAAGGCGAAAGAATAGTTCGCTCTGTGCTGAGCACCCGGCTGCGTGATTCTTCCGTCATCTCATAGGCTTATGTACCTGGCTGCTCTCAGGGTCCTCATCACTAACCGTATGGGGTAAATATGGGATCTCCACTCTCATACATCTTGAAGCTCGACTAATGTTGTCATCATAGTCTAGTCTTCTCATCTCCAATCTACTGTGGGATGCAGTCACGGGTGGTTGGCTCCTTGTGTGGTAGGTCATCAGGAGCATCACCATTGTCAGCTGCTACCCAAAAACCTCAGTCTATTGAAATCATGATCCTCACAACACTATGAGGGAATCAAGACAGATATCCTCAAGCGTCATTTTGAGTTTATGGTGTTGGCTTCACAGAAAAATGAGATGCAATTACAGTGGGCAACTACAGTAGAGTGGTGGGCTATGAGGACTCAGAAACTGTTGCAAAGAAACTCTATGCATTCCTGGCTGCAGCTGCACATGTGCCTCCAGAGGTTACCATCAAGCACACTGATGCCCCAGTTTTTCTGAAAAGGTTGATTATGGAAGTCCTAGCATGCGCAGGAGCGACACATTTCGAAAGCGAGCAGCAAGCAAATAATAAAATTGAAAAGCGTCGGAGTGCCGGTTGCAAATCTACATGTAGGCACATATATTCAATCTCCTTCAGCTTCCTCAGTGCTGATTTGTTTTACAATGGTTGGGCCTCGTTAGAGGCAACCCAAAAAAAACAAGGTATGCCGTTAGGTGTACCCAGGACACGGTATTCTTTAGTAAAAGGCGAAAGAATAATTCGCTCTGTGCTGAGCACTTGACAGTGTGATCACTAACCCGACTGAAAGGGATTTATGTAGCTGGATGCTTCAGAAGGTCCTTCTCACTAAGTATATGGGACTGATGGATAGGATCCGCCGCCTCTAATGCATCTTGAACCTTCACTGGTGTCTCTTCATAAATTATTCTAGTTTTCTCATCGCAAATGTACTCTGGGGATATACATTTGGGTGGTTGGGCTCTTTAAGGTAATGAGGGCCATGATCTTTGTCAGTTGTGGATCAAAATGACTTCACTTGATTGAAATGATTGAAGTGCACACAGATCAAAAATGCGCTTCATGACGGCTAACAATGTACATCCATTCAGTAACCAATTAGAGTCGGTGGGTTGTGAGGAGTGTCCGAACCTGGTGATATCAGAACTCGATGCACATCTGGATGCAGGTGAGCCTGTGCCTTGGAGATGTTACTATCACGGACGATTAGTCTGCAGGCTGCGCATCCCACAGAGGATTTGATAACCAATCTGCCATTGTACATTGTGCAATCAAAGGATCTACAAACACTTCAGAAGTCCGGTTGATGTGACCGATTGTAGCACCACAGATGCTGCTCACAAAATTGTCTCATAAAGTGTAAATCGATGAGTTCACCTCAATGAATCACTTCTTAGCATTCCAAGATTCCTACACAAGGAAGACATTCTGGGTAAACGAGCAGCATCTAGAACATGCTTCACGGATCTTCCTGCTAACCTCTGCATATGCTAACTTCACCATCTAAATTCTTCTCCTGCTTCATTTGATCTGTGTGGGCCCTGAAAAGGGCAATCCAAAAAATGGGGTATGCCGGTAGGTGTACCCAGCGCACGGTATTCTTTAGTAAAAGGCGAAAGAATAGTTCGCTCTGTGCTGAGCACCCGGCTCTGTGATTTCTTACAAATCTCGAGGGGGTTATGTAGGTGAATTCTTCTCGAGCTCCTCACAACGAACCGTATGGGATAATATGCGGCCTGCAGTCTCATGCATCTTGAACCTTGAGTGGTGTTCTCATCATACTCTCGTTTTCTCATTTCTAATCTACTGTGGAATACAATCGATGGCAGTTAATGACGTTATTTCAACACTGGAATGTGTAACTGGCCATGTGGCGGTCTACTAAGTTATCATCACTTGAACACGTTCCACCTCTTCTATTGTTGAAATGTTTTCTCCCAACATGCAAGAGGGATGAGTTTCAGCAAAACCATGCACCTTACGCCCCCATCAGATGGCAAGTCCCAGAATATGTTGATACTCTTCAATACTCTCTCAAGATATATACCCTGCTGGTAAATCCGCACTTCGAATGCCTTCTTTTGCCTCACATTTACAGCCCATTCAACGCAATCACTCTACCAGCTCAAGTATTCACCGGCGTAAATGTGTGACACGCAGATTGAAGAAGCACATGAGCTTCAGTTAGTTACAATGGGCAACAACACACACAGGACCATTGAGGTAATGTACATTTATTCATGTGGAGGCCATGCCGGTGCATGTCGAAACGGAGATGAGTAAGCCAAGGTAAAAGAATATCAGCCTTGACATGTGCCTAACTTCAATGAGCTTGGTTTCAATGTTGGCCCCTTTTTTGTTGGGTATACACGTATGTTTTCAACTCCAATCCAAGACATCACTTTTGGAAGGCTTAAAACCTCCGTTTCTCATCATAGTTGGACATGGATAGTTTCAACCCCAAGAAAAGGGACTAATCTTGAAATTGTTGGAATTTGAGGAGTTTGAGGTAGCTCAAACTAAAAGGTCTCAAGTGACCTTGAGCATTCTAGATAAGGTCGTGAACAACCAACTGATTGATGTTCTAGTATCTTGACTTGAAGTGTCAAGAGACTATAAGTGTACCAATTTACATATCAATAAAGAGGCTCGGGGTAAGAGGAAGATCATCAACTTAATCAACTTTCTTCTCTATGGTTGGGTGGAGAGCCTTCTCAAACTTCCTTGTCTATCTCAATTCTCATGTTTATCTTTATTTGTAATTGAAACTAAGCTCCTCGAAGTTAGGCACACGTCAAGGCCAAAATTCTTTTACCTCGGCTTACCAAACTCTATTTTGAAACTAGCTTTTTCGAACATGTGTGGCCTCCCCTTGTAGAAATCGAGACCTTTGGACTATGAGGAATGCTAAGAAGCCATTAACAAAGAAATACTATGCAATACTTGGTGTAGTTGCACCTCCAAAGGTTATTGTCATGGAAGAATAACCTCAAGCGTCTAGAAAATGGTGCCCCCAATATTTGCGAGTAGAGTTGATCATGGAAGGAGTCTTCGCAATAATAGGGGTGACAAATTTGGGTAGCTATCTAGTAGCGGAAGATATAAATGAAGGACTACCAAGTTCCCATTGCAAATCATCATAAGGTAGAGGGTGCTAAAACCAACACCCTACCCAAAACCAACACCTATGCACACCTTGTAAGTCCGTATGCGGAACACACCTTAAGATGTCTAAATGCCTATGGTGCAAATAGGGGGTGGATATGAGTGAAAAGCAAGGAGAATGAAGGGTTGCTTTTGGACGAACATGGAGTTCAAATTTGGGCCCACATCAAACATAGTTAGGGGTGGGTTGCTTATACATTTTATTAAGATCCCACACTCGAAGTCATGAGGGCTTAAATATTTTATTGGGTAGAATGTTGGTTTTAGTGTGGGCGTACTTTTGGGAGAAAATGGGGTTGAATTTGGACAAGTATTAGGACAGTTTTGAAAGTTGTTTGTATTGAGAAATAGTGTGGGTCTAGGGAGGGATTTAGGAAGCAAGGGTAAGTTACTTCAAAAATTTGTAGTATATTTGGATGATGTGCGCTTTGTTTTCATTTTTTTTGTACCATGATGTCTAATCATTATCATGTCATGTAGACCACTATTTCAATGGGACTCCAAAAATAGGCTATATCGCTTAAACTGTTGGTTACCCCACCTCACGCAGAACTCCATTTACTGCAGCTCCGGACAATCCTGTCTTGATTTACATTGAGTGGGCATTGTCAAAGGCATTAATGTGGCTGATTGTAGCACCACAGATGCTGCTCACAAATTTTCTCATAAAGTGTAAATCGATATATGAGTTAACCTCAATGAATCACTTCTTAGCATTCCAAGATTCCTACACAAGGAAGACATTCTGAGGAAACGAGCAGCAAGCAGCATTTAGAACATGCTTGACGGATTCCAATTTTCCTGCTAACCTCTACATATCCTATCTTCACCATCTAAATTCTTCTCCTGCTTCATTTGAACTGTGTGGGCCCTGAAAAGGGCAATCCAAAAAAAGGGGTATGCCGGTAGGTGTACCCAGCGCACGGTATTCTTTAGTAAAAGGCGAAAGAATAGTTCGCTCTGTGCTGAGAACCCGGCTCTGTGATTTCTTACAAATCTCGAGGGGCTTATGTAGGTGGATTCTTCTCGAGCTCCTCACCACGAACCGTATGGGGTAATATGGGACCTCCACTCTCATGCATTTTGAACCTTGAGTGGTGTTCTCATCACATATAGTCTAGTTTCTCATTTCTAATCTACTGTGGGATACAGTTAGTGGGTGGTTGGGCTCCTTGTGAGGCTGCAATCAGGAGTATTATCATTCTCACTTGTGTTTTCCGTTCTCAAGTGACAATTATGATACACGCAGATTAATACACGCAGAAAAATGAGCTTCGGTCTCAATGGGCCAACAACATGCACTGGACTAGTAGACAAGTGAGGTACATCCGTTCAGTAGAGATGAAGACACTGTGGGCGGTGATGAGTGCTCAGAAGCTATTGTAAAGAAACCCTATGCATTCCTGGTTGCAGCTGCACATGTGCCTCGAGGTTGGCATTCAACGTCCAGAAACGATGCCCCAGTCTTTTTAAAAGGGTTGGTAATGGAAGCCCTAGAATATACAGGGGCGACACATTTGGAAAGCAAGCAGCAAGCAAATCGTTTAATCGAAGGATGTTGAAGGGTTCTGCAAATCTACGAGTACATATATTCAATTTCCTTCAGCTTCTTCAGTACTGTTTCGTTTTACCTTGGTTGGGCCCCGTCAGAGGCGATTCAATAAATGGGATATGCCCGTAGGTGTACCCCGCACACTGTATTCTTTAGTAAAAGGGGAAAGAATAGTTCACTCTGTGCTGGGCACTCGGCTACATGATTCCTAGGAGTATCGAAGGGGTTTTTATACTTGAGCTCCTCTCAGGTCCTTCATACTGACTGTATGGGATTATGGGACCTCTATTTGACCCAAGCATGCCATAACAATGAGTTCTGGAGGGTGGGAATGAAGGTTTGCATGCTTGATCTGAGAGGTTGCCGTCCAAACATATGAGCTGGATCTATTGCGAAATAGAGCATGTGCATAATATGATGAGTGATCGGAAGATCAACAAGGTTGATGTAGCTCACATTCCCTCTTGGTGGCCATAACTGTGAGGACCTTGAATGGAACACTTGAAGGTGGGAGAATGGCAAACATGAAAAATGCTAGGGTTGAAAATGAAAGTGCATCTAATTTCAAAGTTCAAGACATCATTTCGTTGAATGACTTGTCCTCCGTAAAATGTTGTTGGCGAGTTGGAGATTCAACACCCAAAACCATGTGCACAAAATACAGGAGTCCAAACCAAGTTAATCAACTGAAAACTGCAGACAATTTCTGTACATTCCTTGCATAGCATTCCCATTGCTTGTTTGCTGAAATCACAACAACAGGTGAATGTTGGGGAAAAAAATCACTGGATTCCTCTAATCTTCTTTCGGACCCATTTCACACAACTCATCATCAATCAGATACACCATGAGCTCGCCCCATTAGTTGTTGCAAGGATAGTAATAAACTCCTCTCAAAGTGATAAAACTTACATGATCAGATTATACAAAATGCTACATGGGCTCATGATGCTTCTGATCACAGCCATCCAGTTACGGTGAAGTGGGAGAAAACGCATACTAAAAACACTACAGTAGTTGATGATGTGACTAGCATGAATGTCTTCACAAAGAAAAGGGATAGAAGCAGCTGAATCTGATAAAAGCCAAGGAACACAGTTGCTATGACAGGATTGAGTTGGTGTTCAGTATCCAAATGGACAACTAATGTCAAAAGTCACCTCTAACCCTTCCATCTGGCCATTTCAATTTATACATATTTGTGTCCTGCAGCGAAACTCCAGTAGGCATCTTCAATCCTCCTCATCTTCGTCCATTAGATCATCATAGTCGTCATCACCCAAAGGGTCCAGTTAGAGTGAAGTGGGAGAAAGGCATACTAATAACACTAGGTTGATGATGTGACCAGCATGAATGTCTTCATAAAGAAAAAGGGGTAGAAGCAGCTGAATCTGTTCAGGGTCAAGGTACATAGTTGCTATGACAGGAATGAGCTGGTGTTAAATATCCAAACTGGACAACTAATGTCAAACCTCGCCTCTGTCCCTTCCATCTGGCCAATTCAATGTATACAAATTTGGGTCCTGCAGTGAAACTCGAGTAGGTATATTCAATTCAATCCTCCTCATCTTCGTCCATTACATCATCATAGTCATCATCACCCAAAGGTTCATCAGGATCAGTATTGGGAGCTTTGGCTGTGGGTGGAGCAGCAGCAGCAGCTGCCGCAGCCGCCTTAGACTTCTTTGAACCAGCAGACGCTCTTGGTGCAGGTTCCTCGGCCTCGGCATCATCATCTGCATCTTCTTCTTGTTCAACAACCTCGACATGTAGTAGCCAGTCAAGGATCCCTCTGACACTATCTGAAATCTTTCAGAATGACCTTTTAAACTATGATTGCAACCTTATCAAAAACCTCACTAAAAAGGGCATTTGAGCTTTATAAGGTTATGTAAATAAGAATTCCTCCGGACATTGCAATAAATGAAGTGCTTCAAAGAAAACTGAGATATGTGAAACAACATAACCATCAAACCAAAAGTAACAAAAGGATATCGACATCCCTTGCTGTGCCACCAGCCATAATGCTCTGTAGGTCATTCTCCACTTGTTGCACCAAGTCTGGCTGTACTCAGAGACAAACAAGAAGTAACAATCTCATTGTCATATATTCCTCCACTGAAGTACGCAACCAGGGGTGAAAAGGTCTTTTCAGCAAGTATACATTTCAAGGGTACACACTAGTTTGCACACAATTCCTGTGAGTGTTTGTACTATTATTTGATAAATTGCCACCTTCAATTTCTTCCATACTACAATAGCCAAGGGACCATCCCAAGCATCTCTCTGAGCTGACCTTTCATGCAATCATGTTCGAGCATGTGCGACTTCAGAAGGCAATGGTCTCCCTGTTGGTACAACTACATGTGTTTTAAAGAGGACATCGAAAGAGGATTGTTCCATATCCTACAGTTTCCTTGCAACTTCCAAGAGATTTTACACAAGGAAAGAGCAAAGAGGTTAGGAGAATTGACCTAACATGGGTCTCATGAGTACATGTTGCAGGGAAACGAAATCCAGAATACACTTTGTATTTTTGTGCATTCTTCTTTTAGTCTTGGAGATTATTCTCCAAATGAAATTATTCTACAATGCTGTGATCTGTTCCAGTCGATCTGCTGATACGCAATATTACAGGCAGGATGCACTCACATTGAGATCTGGTTCTCGACGGAACCGTCGGCGCCGAGCATCACGCATGGCTGGAGTCAGCCCGTGCTTGTACTCTGGACCTTCGGGAGCTGGTTCTCCATCCTCCCGCACCATAATCATCTGCACACAAGTCGATGATACTTGAAGTTCTCCGTGTGCGTCTGGCAAGACAACATATGAGGAAGTACGAGGAAGAGGGACATACTCATATAAAAAGCATGAGTACTAGCTGACCTGCCCAATGTCAGCTGTTTTGATGAGCACATTGTCATCATAAGTTTTGTAGGACTCCAGAACACAAGGCAAATCCAGCAAGGATGCCGGAAAGCGGTCCTCTCCTATAGTGAAACAGCCTGTCCTCCCATCCTCTGCACTAGTAACCACACAATGTCAAATCTCTCCACCCTCCTTCCCCACAGGCTAGCAACCTTACAACAATTTCCCTCAAGACATACATCTTTTAGTTATGCCGAAATCTTACGGTTAGGACAAGAGCGACTGAAACAGCTTTCAGAGTAGCGCCTCAAGATTCCTATTCTCTAAGAAAAGAGAGGAAGCACAGGAAAACATGGTGGAGGAAAGTCCCCTAAACCTAGACTCGGAATTACACCAGGATCAGCGTAACAAAAATAAATAAAAGGCAATTCCACCCGGTCTTCAATCACAGACATAGCATACGCACAAACGGTACACAAAGGATAAACCCTAAAATGTAAATTTCAGATGCTGACCTTGAAAGGCAAGGTCCAGTGAGCCATCGGCAGCGGCATCAGGATCTTCGTTGAGGATCCGCTCCAGGCGCTCCGCGACCGATTGCGGCACTCGAAGAATGAAATGCTCCTCCATGTCGCAACGCAACGAAACAAAACAAAACAGAGCAAATCCCTCAGCTCGTAAACCTCCAAGTGAATTGCCCCTCCTTCATACCTCCGAACCTTCGCATCAACAACACCGCCGACATCTCAGAAAGACAAACAGACATGTCATCGGATCGAATCGACAATTGTCTCGTCCAGTTAGCAATTGACAATCCCGCAGATTGTCATTTCCAGTTTAGGAATCGAACATGAGATGCAAAAGTTGCTTATACGTGGTCAACGTGAAGATGCTCTGTTTCTTAAACCACTAATGTTTCATAATATTTCATAATATTTCATCTGCACGTTTTATCCAAATAATAAATTTTGAAAAGTTGGATGTTGATGGGAAAAAATAAATAATAAATAAAATCCAAGTTTTTTTGGCAATAGTCATGTTTAATTACATGTAAGAGAGAGAGAAAATGAATCAAAATTTGCATAAGGAGTTATCTTTTATGCAAATGTGTTCAAAAATTATGTGCAACTACGTTGATTATCCCAAGGCTAATAGCGAGTGTAGGAAATTAATGAAGGTGATACTAAATTTCTTTATGCTATGAGATTAGTGCCATCAAAAGATCTAGGAAGCATTGTTCATCCTGGCATTATTCACTGAAAATATTGTTCATAGCAACACTTTTCATTGAAAGCGCCATCACTATTCATCATGTCACTATTCATTTTTGCATATAATTTTGAATTTATCACTCTACAAACACCTCATAGCACGCACTAATTTTCTTGACATGTATGGTAAATGAGCATGTATTCATTACTTTAGCATCACTCGTCAAACAAAATTCAACCCTCGCTAATCTTGAGATTTGGGGAAATAGTGTGTGTTTTGGGCATTAGTACCACACACACTAATTGGGGTAACCATTGTAGTGGACGTTTATCATTGGTCAAATGCAACGGAAACACAAAATCTTTGAAAATGAGAGGTTTTCGTGTTTGAATGTCTTCTAACTTTCTAGGTTTGCGAGCTTTCATTTATAGCACATGAGTGATGAGTGTTGTTACTTGAAAAAGGCTTGAGCCCTTAGGGGTAAAGTGATGGTCAAATACGCCCTTCTAGGTGTATTTGCAATTGAACCTTGAAGGGTGTCTATATTTTGAGCATACATAAGGTGTGTAGGCCTTAAAATGCTACTTGTCTACTAGTAATACCTAATAGTCCGATCCCATTGTAAAACATGTCTTTTTGGTGTCCATTCCCTTTTCATTCTTAAACCCCTGAATGCCATTGGAGACATGTATTGACCCCCCGACACTCATTTGGAGTGGCCTTCAGAGGTTTTAACAAACTCGAATTGATCCAAAATCTTAACATAAGTTGCATGGAATCATGACACACCCTCATCACGTGTCTCTTCATGATTTGAGCAAAATACAAAGTGTTGTGATTCATCCAAATTTCAAGGGGTTCTAGTATCATTTATTGCCCACGTGATCAATTTTTTTGCATGATGTTTATTGACTATGTAACAAGTACATATACCTTGTTTTCAAACAAGGGGAGTGTTAAATCCACCATGTAGTTTGTTAAAACGACCACAAAGACATGTGGTGTGGTCATCTGGGGGGTAGACTCTTCATTGGAAACCTAAATGACATTCATGGGCCGCTGTGGAATTAAACCCCCTATATACAAGAATTTTATATAGAAAAAATGTATACATATTGATGGCATGCTAGAAAATGGATTCATGTATTTATATTAAGTTGTTCAATTTAATGTGATAAATGCATCCACTACATATACATAATATAACTCATGAATTAAATATGTCTTTATTACATGTAAAATCCATGTGTCACTTTCTAATGAGAAAGTCGTGGAACTTTTTTTTTCCATCCATAGCATGTAAACTCAATGATTGCATCAAACAAACAAAGATAAGAGCACAATAACTTAGTCACCGTATGGAGAGAAAACCTCAAGGGACCTCATGCGCACTCCAAGAGCCTCTAGCTTGTCCTAGAATCCAAATGCAAATTGTAACAAGAATGGACAACTTGAAGGGAATCATTGAGGACTATTACCACATGACAACAATGGACAAAAACATGAATTGGATGAAACTAACACATCTATTGTCAAATTATCCTCTAAACTCTAGGACCCCCTTTTGTACATTTACATGTACTTCAACATTCTTAATATCCTTACTATTGCACACAATAGAGAAAAACAATACCTCTCCCTTATGTATACTATGTACGCTAATGCCTCAAATAATACCCCTTCTTACACTCATGTTAGTTCATATCTGGTATGAAGAGTCCACCCCCCGGACGCGGTCACATGACCTATCAAAAATTGGGTTTTCATTGCACACATGAAGAGGAGCAAGATATGAACTATATGTTAGATTTAAAAAAAACTTGGCCAACTAGATGAATTTAAAAACTTGGCCAACCCTTTTGTATGCGTCTTCGTGGTCGTTTTAACCAGTGTGTGGTCGATGTACTAATCCCCTAAAAATATCATGATGTTTAGACATTTTGGGGTCATTTTGAGACATTTCCTTCAGTTAGGTCATTGCAAGCTTCGTGAAAAAAATCACATCAAGGTCAAATGACATGACATTTGTTGACATGAGCAAGCAATACATTTATACTAAACTCAAAATAGGATTTGTCAAGATTTGTCAAGATTTGAAGATTTGATATTGACCTTGCCACGGTCCAAGATGACCTTAAACTACTGGATGATAGTGGAGAGGTACCCAAACCGAACGGAGTGGTTGGCGGTTCGATTCCCAACCATGAAATCGTCTCTCTACTTGACGAAAAACTTAGCCAGGTGATCAAGTGCCTCTTGTGTTCCAATATATATATATAGAGAGAGAGAGACATATATATAGACCTTGCCATATTTGTAGAATTACTTTGGTGCAATTTTATGTTAGCACAATATCGTCACTTGATGATTACGCTTTGATATTGCAGTATCGACATGCATATATAGCTTTGGTAGAACACACTTCACGATACCACTTGATATTATCGAGGACTGATTCTAGCATGAATTAAGAGGAAATAACTTCATGACCAATTATCGACCCTTTTACATCTTCCACACCTACTTACCACACATGTACTACTCCATTATGGTATTTAGTGTCATGTACACTATTAATGAAGGGCCTCAACTAGAATTTTAGAGGTCTCAAAGTGTCACGTCTGCTAATTGTCAACATGATACTATTTGTCCACATAAGCAACTTCTTTGAGTGAAAATTTATTAATATTAAGACATTCAGCGTAGCTGATTGGGATACTTGAGATGATAGTTTTGAGTTTTAGTATGCAAGGGGAAGATATTATTGAGTATACTAATGGCAAGTGTCAAGTGTTTATATTTTAGCATGCAAGAGGAAGATATTCTCGAGCATACTAATGCCAAGTGTCATTTGTGTACACTTTTAGTCAACTTGTAGACCATTGTGCAACACAAGCATACACCTCGTAACACTCTTTGGACATGCTCATGCCATGATATTAGTCAGCACACTTGAATGCCAAGTGTTATGGGCGACACTAATGATGAAGTGTGTTCATCAGTAGTGTAACTTGGCATACACCTCAAAAGAGGGTAAGTGACACTATTACGCATGTGACATTAAATACCATAAACGGTGTAGTACTAACTAATGATTTTTTATTATAAATTTTAAAATAAATGCATGATCACTATGCTAAATATTTAATTTAGTGTCACCAATTCTAATTGCTCAATACTCATTTTAAAGCACCCGTGCACTGTCAATGCAAACATGACATAAGTTGTCATTCATTGTAAAAAAAAAGTTGGGCATTATAATTTTACAATATTGCAATTATTGTCACTAACTAAGGTGATTTTCATCCAAATTTCAAACATCCATGACAATATTTCATTACATAAATGTTAGGATGCAAAATATATCAAACTTTGTTTCAATGATTGGCATTTGGATGAACTAGAAGTAAGTTGGGATGACAATACTTGTATTATTATTCATAAGAAGTGTCACTAGAAAAGTTACCGCAATGACATAAAATACTACTAACGCAATATATTACTTTAGTTAATTATTTTTACTTATAATACTCATAAAATTTCCAAGGAACATCATGTGTCCAAGGAACACCTAATATGGAACATCATAGTAGTTGCAATCTACTACATACGCAGACACCATTGCACCACCCCTTTATTTCGTCTTGTGAACCGGTTGCACTTATCGTGGCCGATCGTTCTCTTTCGTTCCTTTCGAGACGAAGTTGGTCTTCTTCGTCCAAGTTTATCTTCTTCGTCCAAGTAGGGTTTGTTTCCTCGCCTTCCTTTTTGCTGTGTTGTTGTTGTTGCGGAAGGGAGCAAGCTAGGTTTTGCAAGGTTTGCAAGGTTTGTCGGACCTTTTGGTGCATCATCGGTGTTTTTTACGTGCCAAGTGATTTCGGGAAGCTTGCAGCGGTTCTGGAGTAGGTCATGGCGAGCGCCGCGTCGGCCAGGGTGCATCCGGCGTGCATAAACGCCGGGAATCCTTACCATGAGTGCTCAGAGTATTGTTTCCGGAGGATCGCGGATGGACGAGTAGCTGGCCGTGAGGGAGATGCTTCCGCTGCTGGTAGTTTTCCAAACTTCGCTGATGAGGATTTCAATTTTTTTGCAAACAGAGGGCTGAATTCATGGAGAAGATTAAGAATCAATTATACTACATGCATGTTCTGCAGTATCCAATATGTGAGCAATTTGACTGGAAGTTACATGCCCCTGACAAGTAGTCTAAAATTCTCTTTCAAATGAAGGTTGGATTGATTGTGGTAACGAAGGAGCAAGGGAATATGTGGTTTATATATGCACCGGATGCTTTGTTGCACTCGTGGGCTGCTTTACATGTTGTTGTTTCACACTGCATCTGCATGTAATGGGAGTTCCTAAGGGTTTTCCAATGTTATTTACAGATTCATCTAGACAGGAAGATACAGGACTACCAACAGCCTTTGGAAGGGGTCCGGCAGAACCTAGGATTCAACACAAGGGCACCTCCAGGGTACCTCAAGCAGGTGGAGAGGATGACAAAGCTGGGGTTAGGCAGAGCCAAGAAGATGCTGAACCTGACAGGTCTACTCCTGCAGATGAACCAGAGCCTGTGGACCCCGCTGCATACGATGCAATGACTCCCAAGCAAAAGAAACTCTTCGACTTGCGGTTGAAGCTGGTAAGTATCTACTACATACAACTCAACAAGAGTTCATGTCTGGCGGTTCTTGCAGATTGAGAAATATGAAGTGAAAATAATATTGCAAGATGTTGTGCAGTTCAACTGATTGTAATGGATCAATTATTCTGATGTAGGAAAAGTAATCTGATCCTCTGGCCAAGTGGAGTGTATTAGGTTAAGAATGTAATGATATAGGGTCTTCTGGTGGGCTAGCTCCTATGAATAATTTGTTCTGAATTTGCAAAATACAAGGTAAAAGACATGTACCACCATAGCCAAGTCTACTGACTGGTATTGGCCAATACAGAATTGCTAGTTTGACTGTCATACTCAGTGGGTGCAAGGCAAACCTGCTGATTGTTGAGCTTATACTTTTGGTGTAAGTTATGATGGTTCAATGATGAAGGTTTTCTGAGGCATATATTATTTAGCAGTGAGATGTCCTTTTGACAGTCAGGAAAGCTTTTCAATTACCGGGGAGAAATTTTAAAATATGGTTGTCGTTGATTGCACAGAATGCAGCACGAAAGGCCAACCAGCTTGCTATAGTGGCTGAGAAGAAGCGAGAAGATGCTCCTGAAGAGCCAAGGGGGGTTTCTAAACAGAAGTGGTTTGAAGAGAAGAAACGAAAGATCGGGAAGCAACTGGAAGCAAATGGTCTTGATATGTCCAAGGCTTACATGCTGGACACACAGGAAGATGCAGAGGCAAAGTACAAGAAGTGGGAAAAGAAGCCAGCTCCATTTGGTTGGGATGGTGAGTAATCACTCCTTGCATATGTTCAGTATTTTTACTAGTGACCAAGTCAATTGTGAATATGAGAGCTTCAGATGTGGATTAAAATACTACTAATGTAGAAATTCAACTAAGAGGTGCATGTATCTCCTGCAGTGTTTAATCAGCGCTCCTTGTACAACGCTTACAAGAAACGGACTAAAAATGTGGAGATAAGCTTTGAGGATTATGTGAAAGCCCGTGAAGCTGATCCTGACTTCTATCGCGATGGTGCCAGTCTGGAATATGGCAAGGTACTGGTCTGTGGATTATATGCAATGTCATAGACTGTCACTGGCATTCACTTCAGTCTTCAGGTCGAGAACTGGATTAGTTTGTTGAAAAGAACATGTGTTATGGCAGCTCTTCTAATTTCCTCTATATGTGAGAAGCTTTAGTCCTTTAGACTCCATGGCTTTGACTTTCTAATGTTAGCTCCATACTGTGTTATGGGTTGTTGATTTTATTTTTTTGTTTCTGCTGAAAACTAACAGAGATTATAATACTTGTTTGCCTTACAGCAAGTCGAAATACCAGAAGAGAATATCAACAGAATGGTACAGGAGCTAGAAAGTAGAGGTAAGAGTCGCAAGGAATTCAGCCGGCGGCGCAAGTTCCATGATGAGCGGGATATTGACTCCATTAATGACCGGAATGAGCACTTCAATCGCAAGATTGAAAGAGCATTTGGGAAATACACTGTGGAGATCAAGAACAACTTGGAACGTGGGACTGCTTTGCCTGATTAAATATCTTTCCACGATTATTCACAACCAATATCATTTGTTTTATCCTACTGGATAATACAAGTCTCATCCCAAGCCAATATTCCTCTCCCTTGTAAGCTCTAGTTCTTGCTGATCCTCTTGTTGTTTTGCAAATGGGCAACATGAGACATAGTGACACATGATCTGGAAACCATTAGGAGTTGCAGGGCTCAAGTTGTGATCGCTTCTGGCAACATACATTCATTTCCATCGATTCTAGGTGACAGTTGGACTAGTCAACTGTGGTGAGCCTAGTTCAGTTTTCCTTGGAGATGAAGCACAAGCTGGTTTGGATGAAGACCATGGCAGTCGTGTCATATTGTACAACTTGACAGGCTTCTCTTGGAGGGGAGATTGTTTATTCTCATCTCTAGGAGATCTCAGAATCTGAAAGTATGAGCTTCCTCTCTTGGAGCAGCTACATTACTGTTTGTACATTACTGAAAAAGATTAAGAAGCATTTATTGTTCGATGGAAAACATTTTCTACCAGGACATGTCTTACAGTTCACCGACTGTCATTGTTCATGTGCTGAATTGGGTGGAGGAATTCACTTCTTTATTTCCACTTTATTGCATATGAGTTTTGATTCTGGACACATTCAGCACTGTAAATGAGATAGAAATTTTATTAAAGTTACACTACTCTGAAACATTTAGTTACTACGTCTTGCACAACTTAACCCCTAAGTTTCTAAAAGGCCCAGACTGGGGGCTGGGGCAAACCAACGCATACACCAGAGAACGGCACAACCCCCACCTGACTACACCCGGTCGCACCCGCGACCCCATTCTCAAATGGCGTACCTGCCCAAATCCACCCGTCGATGCCCAGCGATTGACGCCATGCATCCATATCCACCCGAAAATTTGTGCACAAAGCAAATGTTACTATTGCAAAATTGTATAGTGGAAAAGGGGAATCATGCATTCAGAGCTAGCTATATGCACTAAACCTTCTTCGATGCACCACCCATCCGCACCCACCCACTGAGCTTAAGATGCACCCGCACCCTACCCATACCAGCGGGTACGGGTGGGTTAGGGTACGGGTACAGGTATGGGCACCCAGTGCCGTTCTCTGGCGTACACTGGTTCCTTGGAGGCAAGGGTTTAGGCATCCAACAAGGAACGAGTGTATGGGTTGGTTCGCCCAAATCCAGACGGGCCTCTCCAAGCAAAAAAAATAGCATATTTGAGCTACATACTTTCATTCTCAGCTAATCATGTCAAAAGTGACCTGTCTAAAATCAACTGATTCAAGTGCATTATTTGAAGATTTAAGTTCAAATACATAGTTTGGGTGCCCTTTGATGCAAATACAAGTGTATTCAATTATCAATGTCTAATATGAGCATGTTTTTATTTTCTCCTTGACACAAGATAATGTATATAATGAGGTTATGCTCATGCCCAACAACAAAACATACATGCTTGGCAAGACTTCACCCATGCATTATGTATATTTAAGGCACACCACGAGAACAACCTGGTCCATTCATACCAACCTCCAATATTAGAAATCACATTAACACATGACATGATACAGATTAAGCCATTACAACAAAAAAATATGATAAATACAAGTCTCTTATCAACGCAATCAAAGCATAAGGATGGAAAATCCACTCATAATCATTACTGTAGGTGTCCACGGCTCCATACACACAAGGAGCATTAACCTAATGTCTTCTTTGAAGGTCCTCTTCAATATAGACACATGGAAGAGCCTAACCCGTAAGTGTCCAAGATGTCCAATATGGATACAAATACATATTTGTATGTTATGTGAAGGTTAGGATAAAAACATAAGACAAACGTGCTAAATAAAATTTCAAACCCCCAAATTAGGAAAGATTTTTTTAGGACTTGGTGAAGTTCATAGAAATTGTTTATATATGTCGTACATTGAGCCCCTAAGTCATTTAAGGATAACGGAGTACAGGGCTTATGGTTTGGAGGGGCGCGTGGGTATGCTCTTATACAGGGTTGCGCCGTGAAAGGACAAGTCTCTACATGGGAACGTTCGAGTGCACAACGTTCCCATAAAACCCTAAACCCGAGCCCTAAACCTAGCGTGATATAGCAGAACGGAGGCCTCTTGTCCAAGCCTTTTCGCAGCAAACCCCACAGCATTCGCGTATCGTCGGAGCTCCACCATGCAGATCTTCGTGAAGACCCTGACGGGCAAGACCATCACGCTCGAGGTCGAGAGCTCCGACACTATCGACAATGTGAAGACCAAGATCCAGGACAAGGAGGGCATCCCCCCCGATCAGCAACGTCTCATTTTCGCCGGCAAGCAGCTCGAGGATGGACGCACTTTGGCTGACTACAATATCCAGAAGGAGTCCACCTTGCACTTGGTGCTCCGCCTTCGTGGTGGTATCATTGAGCCTTCGTTGATGGCCTTGGCCAGGAAGTATAACCAGGAGAAGATGATCTGCCGCAAGTAAGTCGTTGTCGATGTCGGTCTACTCTTGTTTGCATTCGATTTTCACCTCAGCATGTTAATTCAGATGTTTTTAGTGACTGTGGAAAGAAGTAGACGCTCTACCCTGTGTTTATTGTAGAGTTCTTGACTAGTTTGTTTCTGAAAGCCTCCATGTGTTGAGTGAAATTAGGGTATTAGGTTTTCCGTGTATTAGCATCTCATGTGGTCAGTTTTATTTGGTTTTGTCTTCGGCATGTTAATTCACATTGTTTGTTGACCGTGGAAAGAAGTAGAAGTTCTACCATGTGATTGTTGTCGAGTTCTTGACTTGTTATTTCCGCGAGCATACCATGCGTCTAGTGAAATTAGGGTATTATGGTTTCTGAGTGGAGGGACCTCGTCGGCTGTCTACACCTGATTTTTTTTGTTTTCCATATGCGATTTGCGTTGTGGCTGGATTTGCTCCTCTGTACACAAGGAACAACTCTTCTGCATAAGGTAGATAGAGATTGAACCGTTACTTTGAGTTTCGAGCATAAATGCTATTGCAACACTAATGGGTTTCGCGCTGCCAGATGACGTGGGATTGTAACGCGTCAAAGCATGTTCTATTTCAATTCTGTATAAAAAAGTTAGGAGGGGTCAAAGTTTTAGGGTAGATGACCCAAAACCAACATGAGAATGGTGGATATTCTCAGAATCAATATATACTTAGTGTGCAAGATTCTAGGGTGTTGGTTCTGGTTGGTGGGTTGTTTCCAGCATCGTCTACCTTAAGATATTTGTGAATCTGTTTTTGGATATTCTAGTTGAAGCGAGGTCTAGGTTTTGTTCCATGTTGAGAACCATCAAGCTGTATACCTCTTTCAAATTATACATTGCTTATTGTGCTGTTGCATCTGCTTGTGAAGGTGCTACGCACGCCTTCATCCCCGCGCTGTGAATTGCCGGAAGAAGAAGTGTGGACACAGCAACCAGTTGCGCCCAAAGAAGAAGATCAAGTAGAGGGTTAAGCTTGTGCAGAAGTGTAGAGGAAAATATTTTGGTGAAAAGCTGCATGGTTGCACTGCAGTCTCTGAGCATAGGTTCAGGAATAGCCAGGACCAGGGAATCATGTGCAATGTTATATTTGATATTTTGGAAAGGTGGCCATTGCATTTGCGTAAGTTCCAGCAGCTCCATTTCACTCAAAGTAGTGTTTGTGAGTAGGCGAGTTTTGGTTGGAGGAGTTGCTGCTTGCCACATTGTGTAACTAACTATAAAAAATCTGTTCTCACTACATTGGAAAATTACTTTCATGGTGTCTCTTATTCGAAAATTATCAGCAAAAATCTTTGTAACCCTAATCTTTTCTGTTAGTGAATTGGTGATGGCTATATTAGTCACCGCTTCGTAGAAGTGGCAAGTGTTTCAGTTCTGTTTAAATGTCTTCTGCTACATATTTGCATTAAGATTACTTCGACATTAAGATTACTTTGAGCAGATGGTGAGGGCTGCATCAACTAACTCTCCATAAAAGTTGCAAATGTTCTATGTTGTAGTTTGTTGAGGATTGTCAAAATGAGGTAATAGGTGGGAAGCAGTGCCCAGGAAGTTTTTGGGCATAGTCGGTCATGATCCTAGTGATTATGAATCCAACCGGTTACATGTTGACATCTCTCGGTTTTGCTTTATTTATTTGAGGTATATTCTATAGATTCCTCTAAAATGATTGGTAATTCTCCTGAAGTCTCCAACTTCAACCAGTTATTTCTCAAACTCAACCGGTTCATCTGTAACTAACCGCCGGTTCTTCCCGAGCCCTGGTGGGAAGGAACCATTGAGGCAAAAATGCTTTCTTGGTACCAAGAAAAGCAAAGATGATGCCAATGATAGCAAATGGATTGACAATCATTATAAAATGACAACAACGACAGTCATTTATAATGTAGCCACTGGAATACGTATAATCTTGATTTTTTTTAAAGATAAAAAGAAAAAAAAGGCTGGAACAGTTTGTATCAAAACAAAGAAATTCAATTTATGTTCATATAATGGCGTTCACATCTGTATGTTGCTGAGGACCAGTGCCAAAAATGAAGCTTCAGGTGAACCAAAGGCTACTGGAGGCACCTTTGGTGGAGCTGATTATCATGGAATTGTAGAGGTTGTGGATTGAAGGTTGGAATTCTGTAATTATGTTTGTCAAGGTTTGATTTGTAGGACCATCAATATTGCAAGGTTTAACATATGCATGGATAGTTGAGGATTGGTACTTTGAAGAATGGTATCAATACAACAATGATGAACTTTATACTACTAATGATGAATTTTGTAAATTACGTCACTTCATGTGAATGAACACATACTATCCTCATTGCATGTGCAATTGATTGTGATTAAACTCCAAGATTATTTTAAATGCCAGTGCCATTGTCGTAACATTAAGTAGCAAGCCCGGATTGACCTTCTCAAAAGAGCATCAAACCGGCGCGTGCCAGTTTGGTGCTCTTTCAAGAGCAAAGGTGGCACTAAGTTTGAGTTCTACTTAGGCTATTTTTAATCTATTTGGGTAGTTACTTTCAATGCTTAGAATTAATTATGTCGGTTTCTAGGACAAAACTAATGCCCAAGTGGTGGTAAAGGTTCTAATCTAGGCTAAATTACGATCTAAACAAATCTAAATAGCTATAAAGCAATAGGAAAGTTGGTGAGGTCAAAAAGGTAGTTGCACTTTTTGGAAAAGTCTCCCGACACTCACATTGGAAACCTCTTTGATACATTTTTTAAGCTTCTATATTTGATTAATTATCCATTCATTCACCCTTGCTTTGCAAGCTTTTCCCTTCTTGTTGAGGTAAATTTGTGGGTACTCAAAGGGCACCCTCCTAGCATTGCTACTTAATGTTATGGTGTTGGTAAACGCAAACTTAATTTCTACCATAATGAAAAAAATCTTTGTACAACACTTTGTTGATGTTTGGCATTCTTGACCCTTAAAGGACGTTGGGTCTCAATATAAGGTACGTGGGTGTTATTCGGTTATTTTTCTTAATTGGACCATATATTTGATTGGTGTGTGGTTAGGTGAGGATTGGAGAACAAATGCCATAAAGACACATGTTTGACAAAGATTGGAATATGTCTTCAAATTTCATTGTCTACTCCACACTCAATAGTGAACACATTTGGGAGGACCTATGTATTCATTTCAAGAATCATTAACATGCACTTCTAATAACCATAACTAAATTGACAGAGGTTCAATTTTCAATTCAAGTTTTGCTAATGTTTCATCGTAGATTTGCTATTGCAACACAAGTTTTGTTGTATAATTTAATCGGTAGAAGCTAGAGAACATGAAGAACTAACCAAATAACATCTACATACCTTATGGCCATATACACAATCAATGTGGGCTTCATCGAGTTCATAAACCATATCGTATATATTTGTTTGCTTGAAACCTTATTATAAACATTGTCTTTTGTCAAGGAGAAAATAAAAATATACTCATACTAGACATTGATGATCATTATACAACATATGTATTTGCATCCAAAGACATCCATGTTGCGTATTTGAACTTAAAATCCTCAATAACATCAAAGTGTTTGATTTTATCTGATTTGAAGAATAAGCTAATTTTAGATAGGATCACTGTTAACATGATTAGCTAAAATTGAAAATATGTAGCTCAAATACATTATTTATTGCTTGGAGGCTCTGGGCCTCCTAGATGCTTAGTGGTTAACTTCCAAGAGTATACTTGTTTGGGATCCTTGAATTGATTTGTAACTAGATGATGTTATGTTTTGGTGTTGTGTTAAGGTACCTTATTAGATAGTAGAAATATATCATTCCTTCTACATCCTAAAGCTTGAAATATCAACGCTTTTGTATCACGGTTCTCTTTGACAGGTGGCCCTCCGATGTTCTTGGATGCCTCATCTTTATAAATTTTTCCATGTCTTGTTTGCCACGCATTTTGTCCAAAGTCTTTTGCAACTCGGATTGATTCGCAAGCTTGTTCATTTGGAAGACGTGCATCATAAAGGTTCCCTAAAGGTTTCTTGGCTTTCTCAGTAGTACGTTTCTTCTCATGACGTTTGTTTTCAAATAGATAGATACAAATGGCAGATTCCTTAGGAGGCAAGTATAAAGAGAGTCTCTTTGTTCAAGGACTACTGCCACCTATTGTTGATGGACTCTATGACTGGAAGTTCACTATTTTTCTCATAATCCACTACACTAAAATGTGAAGTCAGTGGAGATCATATTAAGTTGAAAGGTTTGACAATAATGTCCAATATTGAATATTCATCCCACCAAAATGTTGTTTCGAATATTGGACTTGAACCACCCTAATTTTCTATTCTCAAAATTAATGTGGATGGTCTAGACATTTACCGTGAAGCGATAAGATTGAAAGCATGAGTTTTGATGTTCCACAACAATTGAGTTATCGAAGAGTGGACACTAGTGAATACTTTCACTTTCCACACACATTGACTTATATCGCAATAATACAACTAACACTTCACCCAACTTTCACTCCTTTTTTTACCATCATGTTTATGCTGGTCCTATCATATATGTACAACCAACTCACTTTGGCTGGAAACCTAAACACGTTTCAATCATCGAAGGTTGGCAGTTTGGACTATTATGGAATGTTGCACTGAAATGCATGAAGCGTTCTTCCCCGCACGAAGCTCTAGTGCAATTTGGATCCAGGTAATATAACTCTACTCATATTAGATTATTTGATGCTTCCCTCTCAAAGACCTACATTGATATGCGCAATTAGGTTGGCACTTATTTATTGACATTCCACATTAATTTGAATATTTGTTACCACAATCACAAAATTCATGAATCAGTTTCTTTATTTATTGTGGTTGCTATACGGATACTTAAACAAAATTATAAGTTTTTGTAATCTGATTTTGACCCAAGGTAATTTACATGGGTAATGATGTAAAGGCAACCTAATTGCACATATGAGTGTAGATTTTCGAAGCAAACCATTAGGGCGCCCGGCAGATGCATCAAATTCATTCACCTTGGAGTTGATCACAGTAGATATGACACCTACCTAACGTACCTTTGAAGACTTCTTGACTACGTTCATATTAATTCCTGTCCAGTTGGACACTTCGTACTGCATCCAAATTAATGTGCTAGAAGCCGTACCTGGAAGTGAATCTTAGGTACTCCGCAGGGGGTCCTGGCTCGAGTCACTGTTGAGAAAAGAGCCCCACATGAGACAGGTATCAATGAACCAAATCTTCGTACTTGCACCTAGATTGTTTCAATAACAATTTGCAGTGCCTCCATACCTACCTAGAGCCATTTCTGTAACCGGACTATACATATATCTAAATAACTGTGGTTTTGATTGATATGCTTATCAAACCACTCCAGCTATCGATTTCTTCATTGCCTTCATCACTGCTCCCTGGCGCATGAAAAAAACACAAATACAGCTATGTTATTTCCGCCTACTAAGATTCCTTCAAAGTTCCCCAAATTCATCTGGCTGTGTTGGTACAGGTACACGAGAGCATCCTCCAAAAAGAAAGATTAAAATTAAAAATATCGACAAACAGATTCCTCTTGACTGGAAGCAATAAACTGCCCCAGTGAATCAGAATTTTGTAACTTCCAGGAAAATGTCACACTAGTTGGAACTAACAGTCTACAAATAAATCAGACCCTTCCTTCGAAGGGTCAACATCTCACCACCAAAAGAACAAGGACCTCATTTTTCCGTTAAATCTTCAATCTTATCCCATTGCCTCTTTAACATAGAAAAAGATCTTGAGAAAAGAAAGGAAAATTGAAGATTTGGCAACCATATATAGAGTGAGAATACACTGCAGTAGGAAACGCCATGACCCTGTAACAGAGCTATGGGAAATTTTATTTACAGTTTGACTAAGTCACGTGTGCCGTTCTCTATGGACAAATTTTATTCGGAACAATCCGAAACTTGCCTTTAACTCAAGTAGCAAAAGAATCCTGCGGGAGAACAAGGACAATGCTATGGGGAAGGGGACCTGAAAATGTGAATAAAGGACAGAGGTTGAAAACGCACCCCAGTCCCATATTACAGCTGCAAAGCTACCCATGCAGAGAGCAGTCAGCAAAACCCTACATATAACATCCTGTCATGCTAATGTTATTCGGGCGGCATATTTCAGAGACTGAAGAATCAAATAGATGATAAATACCGTCATGTCTACAGCAGAGTCTCCAAAACGCGCACCTCGTCCGGTCAGGCCTACACAATAATCTGCTACTCCTGCATGATTGTGAATTTTGCAGTTTACCCACCTTAGCGGGTAACCTAATCTAACCAAAAACGTCATCGTCCTGTCAGGGAGTGTACCGACCTCCAAAAGCATGGTATTCATGCAAGTTGACCAACATAAAACACCAGAAGATTACACAAAGGAGGCAAGTCCTTGAAGATATGATGGTGTCTCTGGAAACTTTGAACCTTGAAATATATACAAACTATGAAGTTTCAGTGCCTTCAGCTGGACCCCTTGAGATGACCATTTTACAAGTGATGCATGGTGGTGTCTATCACCGCTGCCGTTGCCTGCGAGAAGTAGACTTTGTTCTTTGTCGTAAATTTGATTCTTTCACATTGCTCTTGCCTGCCTTTGAGTTTGTTTCTTGAGACTCCAAATACTGTTGTGGAGGTGCTGGTGGTCCTGATCTATTTCCTGTTGGAAGAAGCAGAGAATCTAACGCTTTAATATCCAGGCTGAAGCCAATCAAATTCATGCTCTTGATGGAGCCCTGATTTAGTAGGATGTAAAAGAAGATGGTCAACCACACAACAGTATTTGCTAAAATTATTTTATCTCAGTCTCATGAGAAAGAATCCTATTAAAAAATATTGCACTGGGTGCAGTGCAAAGGACTACACTAAATTCAGTGTCACCATATACTTAGTGTCACCAATTCTAATTGTCTTGCTCAATACTAATTGTAAACCACGGTATAGTGTTACCAACACTAAACGTTAACCCAACATTATTTGTCATTCCTTGTAATTTGTTTTTTGCGATTATAGGTTTACAGTGTTGCAATTACTGTCACTCACCAAGTGATTTTTCATCCAAATTTCAATTATCCATGACAATATTTCATCACAAGTTGCTGACAGGAGAAATATTCTCTTGTTTTGGCCAATGGATGAACTCATCCGTCATCCATGACAATATTTCAGATCTTGGACAACTGCCAAAATAACTATAGTTAACTATATTTTTTTCAATACATTCTACGGAACAACTATAGTTAACAAGAAAAGTTCCAAGTATTATTATATATTCGAAGAAGTTCGCCTCTTGATTTCTTTCAATTGAGGGTCTTTAATATGCTTGGGCCACTAAAGATCATCAAGAAATGCCTCTATACGATTACTCATAGTGTTGGGCTCCAGAACAACCTCCATGTACACCACCAACACAAATAACACACTAGTGACACTACAACACTACAACAAAATTCTGTGAACAGGCTGCACTCAACTTTAGTTAACTAGAGATATATAACTATAGTTAACTAGATTTTTTGGCAGACCCAATTTAGAACTATAGTTAACTACATTTTTTGGCAGGTCAAATCGCAAACAACTATTAGTTACAAAAGGCAACTAGTTAACTAATAGTTGAATTAGTTGGTTAGTTGTCCAAGGTCTGCCATATTTGTTCACTTATTCATAAGAAGTGTCATCCGAAAAGTTACCATAGTGACATCAAATACCATATGACACTAAATATCATATTTAGTGCAGTTCCTCCTTGCAAAAGTTGGGCTGCAATATGCTCTTTCTGCTCAGACGATCAATTTCAATGTCTACCAGTTTCTATTGCTAACAATAAGAGCGCTTGTGCTTAGTTAGTGTTAAACTTTTATTGAGCAGATAACTCTGAGAAGAAATGACATTTGGAATGAAGTCAAAGGGCTGTTGAAAGTAAGGTCTTACCACTGGACGAAATCCATTTAGCAGCAGAAGAAGCATCATGGATCCAGTCTGGGCCACGGGGTTGTCCAAAATCGCAAAGAGGTGCCATTGAGAAGTCTGGACCAGGTCTCACCTCATCCATCTGTAACCGAGATAAAATTCACTTGAGAGCTTGAGCATTTACTAAAGAATAATGCATAGAGAAGAATTTGTAATTATAAGTACATTAGTGACAACTTTCTACTTAAGATACGTGCAAAACCTCCTGTCTATGATGTGTTTTTTAATATGACCTTCTTGATAGTCCATGACAACCGAAGCAATGATGAATGAGGGTACCAGAGCTCTCTGCTTAATGATATTATTGAGCAAAATAATTGAACAAATTCAATGCTCATGCTATCCTATACTCTTGAAGTACCACATGTCAAAGTTGCAACTCTTCTCTTGAGATCCTCAACTATCCAACAAGCCCTTCAGCACCCACTGGATGTTCTAGTACTTCCTTCTAAATAAACAGAATGCACAACTGCCAAATGACTTCCTCCATGAATTTTCTACTTCTCATACATCAGAGTTTACAATTTGAGTTCACTGGATGTTTGTAAGGACTCACCCATCCTGGGCCGTTTATAGAAGGGCCATCCCACCCAATGTGGGCCACATGCTTCACATCAGTTGGATAACCTATATCCAGCTCATTGCTTCTCCATACTGCAAAAAGAAATAGAGAGAAGACAACTATAAGATACAAAACCTAAGTGAACTCTTAAAACAGAACTCATTAGGTTTCAAAGCTTCAAGAGGTATACTCACCAAATAAATGAGATATTGCAGTCACAGCTTTTCCCACCTTCCAGAACCTCCGCTTCTTAGGTTTCCCAGCAGAGGTTGACAAATCATGAAGTTGGGGATGACTTGGTTCGCCTAAAGATTGAGCTAGTCTCTCTGACACATGAGCAGAAAAATAACGTTATATAAGTTAACTAGATCGTCCAATCTCTTAATTTCAATACACAAACCTACCTCATTGCAGTAACCTGCAACATGTAGTTTAGAAGAAATACTCAAGAGACAGCTACTCATCATAGGCCATATTATTGGTCGTCAACTAGAATATCATGGCTAGCTTTGGTGGGTTGAATTCTTCACAGATTCATGGCATTCCAAAGTGGCTCTATGTCAATTAATACCCGCATTGGTGAGCCGCCTTGATGCAGAGCGTCTTGGGATACTTCGATATGACACTACTGAAGATTTTCCAGAAGATTCAGCTGGATTTTCATCACAGTTAATAGGGGTTGGATTGGTTCCAATACTGTAAGGTTTAACTGCCTTGACAACTCTATCTTTCATCTCAATTGCTGCTGTCTTGTCAGCAAAGCCAAATCCTCGAAAGCTGCCATTCTGCATCCAAAAAATATCAATTGGAAGTATTATGATCTGCTGACAAAAGTTACCAATTTTAAGATTTCTTGTAAAAGGCTGACAGAAATTACCAATTTCAGGTGAAAGGAATACGTTTATTGATGTTTGGACCTGTTAATCAAAAAGAGAGGACATTGGAGAGAAAGGGCCAAACCTCTTGGCGAATAACAAAGAATCGCTCCACTGGGGCAGTAAAGGCTTGCGGTTTGCGCATTGTATGCTCAAAGAGCATCTGTCCATCCTGTTCAAAGGAACCCTCCTGTTAATTTTTGCCATCATGGCTTCTCAATTGATATGGAAGAATACTAAAAGTCTCAGCTCTTCTTTATGTTACCGGATGAATAGTCAATCTCAATCCACTTGATCCAAATTAGGTTGTCCATCTATTGTTCTTCGTTTACAAGCTTCTGCTGCCTTCTTGGCTCTATCCATCATTAAGGTGTTCCATTTCAGGCTTTATACAAGGACAAATGGGAAGGCATTGCCCAAGGTGATCTCGCAGAGTAGTATAAAATATCAGAACGAAATTCGGTAGACAAACCAGCAAATCGTGAAGCTGAAAGTTGATCATCCCATCTCCCAGTGGCCGCATGTGGAGCTCACCAACTGTGCCACTGCTATGCCATCCTACGCTTTGCCCTGCTGCCTCAAATACTGTAACTGCACATCTTGCCTGCAAATGGTCCCCAATAACACACTAAACTGGCTTAGACACCAGTTTAAGCCCTTCAACACACCAGTTCCACAATATTGTAAGAGATGCAAGAGAAGCTCTTGCTTCAAATCTGGGGAGTGATCATCCTATCGGCGAAACACAATTGATCAATTCTGTCGATTCTGAAGTTACTCACGTGGGACAAGGGATAAGTCACCCTTTGAGTTCTCTTCTGACATCATTCAGATGAGGTTTTACCTCATCAATTTCTAACCATCTGATCACCAACAATTTGAAACATGCTAAACGTGAAGTGTCAACTTGAAGAGATAAGACTACATGTCAGATCAATGGCGACCTATCTTGCACAGTAAAGCGCCTGCAACGTTGGGAGGCATAACCCCTCTAGCCATAAAATGACAACCGAGAATGCAATCCTGTTTTTGCCCCTTAACAAGATGTTGGATACCGTCTCATAAAACAGTCAGCGCTTCAGATTTACATTGACATTTGTGACGGTGAAACCAATCTCTTAATCTGTATATGGATCGATAATAAGGACGACAAGGACGCACCACATAGTTTGAAGGCCACTCCATATAATCCATTGTTCAGAGCCTTCTGATAAATAATGTGTCTTCACTCCTGCTCAGGCCATGGTGCTCTCTGCTTGAAAAGTCTCGACACCCTTGTCAGCCAATGTAGTGAGTTGAATTCCGATCAATTTCAGTGAGATGTCGCTGCAATTAGCCATAAGTGCAAGTATCCAAGTCAGTGAGATGTGTCACCCACAAAAGATTATCCACATGTTTACTCACTCTCGCCAGCACTTCACATTTTGAGCAATTATTCTAGTGCAGTGTAAGTGTCATAGAATCCACTGAGAAAATAATTCTATAGTTTCATCGAGCTGAATCAAATTATCATTACAGTAAATCAAACCCCTAACTAGAAAACTTCTTGATGTTATTTTGCTCCTTTCTCAATCGTGTTTAGCTGCGGGTGGATTGACATGTAGAGAGTGAACATGAAATAGTGCTAACCCTATTTGACAAAACAACACAATAACCTTTATTTTTGACGAAGGTAGAACTAAGTGCATATCATCCCTTTCTTGACCTCAATACCACATTCAATATGTCGTTCGGTGAAACAGGGGAAGTACCCCGATATGCAAAGTTTCAACTAGACTTTGCCGGCCTATGACACCTGGCTAATATCTCAAAGGCAGGGCTCAACAGTGCAAAAAGGTCCCGTACCACCACACTCCACGACTCAGATGAGAACCTCTCTTGCTGCGAAGGCTGGAAGCTTCGCAAAGCATAGAGAAGAGCTGGCGGCTGAGGAAGGTTTTGCGATTCATTCCGGTCTCCTCTATGTATTCCTAACTGTGACCAATTCAACATACTCTTAACCCTTAAACGACGGAGAGGCCCTCTCAGGGCCTCGTTGACCCTAAACTATTTGACCATAAGATAGCGTCAAAACATGTCGGAATTGCAAAAAAAAATTCCCCAAAATGTGTATCTCAAATTCCATATCTAAATATATATGCCGATCGCACTAAAAGAATTACATGGAGGTCTGAAATGGGGTAAACATAGGCTGATGGGAGAGGCCCTCTCACCCCCCCCCCCTTGACCTTTAAGGGTTAACTTGTATTGCTGTAAACAAATTCTATACGCCTGGTAATCCACTGCTCTATTCTCTAGTCCTCGAGATTCTTCTCGTCCATGACATCGTCAGGGGGAAACCAAATACCAGAGAAAGGAAGATGATCAAGAAGCTAAAACTTATGCAGCAAGACCAGGATCGCGTCATTCTGCCCCAATTCTTTTCAAAAACTTCAGAAATATCCAACTACCTCCCATAGCATCTCAGAGCAGCCTTCAGAGCTTCTGAGCAGTACAAAAGGCTTGCAAGTCGTCCTCACCTTCTTCTTAACTCTGGAGGCTCTATTCGCCGTACAATGGAAGCCGACTCTGCATGCACGACTTCGACAACTCTCACGAACGAAATTGTGGTATGATCAACTTTACTTATCACTACCTGTTCTCTCAGCATTTCTCCCTACAAAGAACACATTAAATGAGGCTAGAGCTCGTGGAGAAACAGGCTCAAGAAGATGATGCTAATTGCTTCACTCTTTGCACTAACACTCCTGCTAAGAAACGGAAGAGCAAGGTTCCATTTGCAATTAACCTCGAGGCTCAAGAAGATGATGCTACTTGCTTCACTCTTTGCACTAACACTCCTGCTAAGAAACGGAAGAGCAAGGTTCCATTTGCAATTAACCTCGAGGCTCAAGAAGATGATGCTACTTGCTTCACTCTTTGCACTAACACTCCTGCTAAGAAACGGAAGAGCAAGGTTCCATTTGCAATTAACCTCGAGGCTCAAGAAGATGATGCTAATTGCTTCACTCTTTGCACTAACACTCCTGCTAAGAAACGGAAGAGCAAGGTATCATTTTGCAATCAACCTCGAGGCTCAAGAAGATGATGCTAATTGCTTTACTCTTTGCACTAACTTTGCTGCTAAGAAACGGAAGTACAAGGTTCCGTTTTCAATTGACCTCGAGGCTCAAGAAGATGACGCTAATTCGCTTCACTCTTTGCACTAAACCGCTGCTAAGAAACGGAAGAGCAAGGTATCATTTGCAATCAACCTCAAGGCTCAAGAAGATGATGCTAATTGCTTCACTCTTCGCACTAACACTGCTGCTAAGAAAACGAAAGAGCAAGGTATCATTTGCAATTAACCTCGAACTCCACCTGTACGGCAACAATACGACAACACGTTGTTCACATACATAGATAGATCGTTATTATACCCCCACAGTCAAAGATACCTTCCGCAAGTTCCGACACAAGCATGCAGCAGCAGGACGTCGATAGAAGGGGCGATAGAAGCGATAATTTTCTTTCACAGAGAGTATTATTATTGCCGCCGACTACGATTACAGATATCTCAACCCTTAAAAGCTTAACACGCTTGATTAACTCGACAACAAACCTTCTTCCCCTGCCTCAGACGCATCGAAAAGTTCCAATTCTGTGACTTAAACTTCCTCGCGCGCACTACTACATGCATCACAAACTCCTCTGACGGGTATCTCAAGCCACATCTACGTCAAGCAGGATGTACACATACAAGTGCTTGCGAGATCGTACGTCATGCGCTACCGAATGACCCGATGCTGCTGACATCAAGTCAATTCCATCATCAGCACAACTTTGGTAGAAAATCTGGTAGGAAGTTTCATGCAGAAAGAAGCTCCACCTGTTGCAACTCTCGGTAAGCCGTTGTGGGAGAGCCTTTCTCCAATTCCTCAAAATTCCAACACAGAGCAGCCTACACACAGGCGCCACTGCTCCTCTTCAGGACGTTCAACCAAGAGACAAAGATCCAACCAACACAGGTTGCAGCAGGTCAATTCCGACCCCGAACAGCGCTCCCTCCCGCACTGGGAGCTCCAACTCGCCTCTCAAGAAGCAGAGCAGCCTTACCAAATCACACTAAGAGGCCAATTTCCCTTCCTTAGACCACACCGCACCACCACACCACCTCGTTCCCTCATAGGGCCCGCTCACAACACCAATTCCCCTCCCCTAGGCCACCGATCGCTGCTCTCCAGCCTCAAGAACCTCTCCTCTGGCTCTCTGTTCCTCACTAACCCGACCAATTGCGCATCTCATACTTTGATAAACCTCTCACAACCCCGTCCCACCCCGGTTTGACCGATGACCTCCCCCGTCACCTCCGTCACACCTCTCTCTCTCTCTCTCTCTACTACACCTAAATGGCACGAACTTTCACGTTAGTTGACCGATTTCCGTTCTTTCTTTTCTCTCTCTCACATCCTCTCCCCGGACACTCCTAGACCAGGAAAAAAGCGCACCGGAACTAATTGTCACCTCCCGTCACGCCTCTCTCCTGCTACACCTAAATGGCCCGAACTTTCACGCTAGTTGACCGATTTCCGTTCTTTCTTTCCCTCTATTCCACAGCCTACCCCGGACACCCCTAGTCCAGGAAAAAGAGCACCGGAGCTTGACCGACAGCATCAGAAGCCCGCGATCCTGCGTTTCTTTGGGAGCTCCTCCTTTCTCTTTCTCCTCCTCCTCTTCGCTCCGGAGGAGCCTCGCCTTCTTCGTGGCAATTGGGGGGGGGGGCCAGGGCTCCAATAACCTTAACCCTGATTTAGGTCACTAACCGTGGATGAGTATCTCGTTTAGTGACTTGCTAGCGGTTCTTAGTGCATGCCGCCACTCACTAATGACAGTTTCCACTGTCGACGTGGCCTGACGCTCCTGGATTTGAGCTCCTCCCCTGACACCTCCATCCTGCGCCTACACGTGGCAAGTGTGTCTGCTGACTTGGCCTCCGCCATGCTCTGAATTTCAAGATATATTGGGTTTGGGTTTGGCACTTTTGCTTAGAATAGGACGCACTAAAACTTGGCTTTCGGAACTTGCGGGATTGTGGGGATGTAGGTAAATTATTTACGGCCCTAGTGGAAATGGACATTGTAGTAGTAGTAGCTCGCCACACTACTGCATGTTTATTATGACTGAGGCGATACTTTTATTTAAGTGGTGGTGTAAGTTAAATGAGATGATTTCTTTATATATATATGTGGATGGTGGAAAATATGAATTGTAGTTGTATAATGAGTGTGAAATAATTTAAGGTACTTGTATAAACTAGGGGAAAATTAAATGTTTATTATGGCACTTATTATGGCAGCCTCAGCACTAATTGATTCAATTTTAAGGTAAAATTGTCACATGCCATAAGCTATTGATCAGCAAACTTGTAACTCAAGGGGGGGCAACTCCCTCTTAGAATAAGTATACACCTACAATAATGTAGTATTTTATGGGGCCATTTACCTACTAGAATGGTATATAAGGGATGTTATTTTTCAAAATAATGATGAATTGTTGTGAATATTGACACCCTAGGACATTTCTAAAATTTTAAATGATTGATTTAATGGTACTCTATATTACTTATATGATACAATAAAAAAGCTCCCAATTTCTCAAAGTTTGTTATAAACTATAAGCCCCATTCATTGGGTTGAAACTATTCTAAAGACATATAATAATGAAACCCTAATCTAGAAGCCGTTTGGGATGATGATATCATCCATTTGGTTCTTCACCAAAAGTCAACAATTATTCATCCATTCTCCATAATCGAAATGCAAGGTATATAATTTTCCATAGCTAGCCCCGTCTTTCCATGGTATTTTATATGTGCCACTCAAGTAATTTTATGACGCTACCTCATCTGTTCTATTACATGTACTAATGTTTCACATGCCTAGAGCAACCTATACTATATGTAATCATTCTACAATTTTTCCCCACGATTAACATATTAAACCCTATATTTTATCGCAGCCACATAGATCCTAAGATTTTCACCTGCTGCCCTCCCCGAGACTTGCAAAAAAATTCATTTGAAACAAAATTAATTTGAAGTGCAAAGTGTCAAACATGCCCCAAGGTATGAGACAAGTTTGGGAAATGTAAGCTCGTCCATTAGGGCACATTAGGCATACGGATCCTTGACACTTGTCCTACCGTATACACAAGGATGGAAGCTTCCCATTGACCATGTGCACTCATCCGGCAAGAATGTGAAACTGAAATTTACTTTTTGGAAATTGATTGGATCCTAGTTGATTAATATGTAAGGAAACCCTGTTCAAACGATGTTCATAAACCTCCGTGACCGAGTTTACAATGAATGGTCAAAAAGCTCCGGGGCTCTGGCATTTTAGCAAAGACCGACTCATGATAGATTGGGTAGGCCTTGCATATTTATATATTGCTACGTAGTAAACTTTGCATGGAAGTAAGTGTTTTCTCACGTCGCTCGTTTTCTACCACTTCAACATGAGACAATGCAGTTGATCAAAGCACAATGATAAATCAACCATTTCAATATGTGCTAAGATGGTCTGAGACGACCCTAAACTACTGGATGATGGTGGAGAGATGCCCAAATCTTAAGGAAGAGGTTGGTGGTTTAATTCCCGGCTGTGAAATCTCCTCTCTACTTGACATAAACTTGTCATGTGGTCAACTGCTTCCTATGCTTTGGCACTGACATGTCCGCCTTCTGTCGAAGAAGAAGAAGAAGAAGAAGAAGAAGAAAGCACAATAATAAAGTGCGTTCATTTTTATTGTTTTTTTTTTAAATGGAAAGTTGATTTGGTGGACTAGATTATGTAAAGAAACTCAATTAACATGGGCCTTATGTGGTCACTCTTCTTTAATCGGCCGCCTATTTGAATTGTATATGGCAAGGCTTGTAGCTAAGAACGGACATATGCAACGCATGTGTTACGAAGAAAATTGGACAGTTTGCTCAAAATAAAGACACCAGTCTAAGTTCAATAGTGAATGCCACTGAGTGAGAGTCTATGTGATCATTTATAAGGAGATCACTGAATGGGAGAGAACCGACCGCTAGTTACAGACGAACCCCAGTTGAGTTTGAAGTTCATGGCTTCATGAGGGATTACCGATTTTTTAAAAGAGGAATCTATGGAATACACCTCGCATCGATAAAGCAAAGCTGAAAGATCGCAACACGTACCCGGTTGGACTTGGAAACCACTAGGATTTTGACCAATTATGCGCAAAAATCTCCCCCGGACATTGAGGGAGATAGATTCTTCACTTTGACCTCGCATTTCAACGCCGCATATGAAACTTCAAAGGACGGACTTCATTTCATGATGCACATGTACTAATGGGATGAGCCAATTCCCCAAATCCCAAGCCACTCCATCGGCCAAAATGTTTGTGGATTTGGAAGTGCCCACAATAAGTCCCACATATTTCATAAGTATATTGTTGGGTATACTTTGTAGTAGGAGGAAGGAAGTAGTATTGTTCAATGTCCATGTTGCTTGTTTTCCACAACCACAACTGGAGACAACGTAGTGGACCAAAGTACAACATGGGAATGCATCCAAAGTGTCAAGGGTAGGGTTGGGGTTGTCTTACTTAAATAGCTCCTCTGTTAGGAGATTAGGAGGTGGGAGTCAAGTAGTATGTAGCGGGACATAGTACATGATAGGGGAATAATTTAGTGTTTTCTAGAGATTTTTGCTCACTTTGGGGTTGGGCGGTGGGGACTCGAAATGGAACCAGTCCAGCCGAAGACTTGCTAGGAACTCTCCCTATCTTGACCCAATTTGTCTAAAGCTTCGGCGGTCCAGTGAACCCCTTGAGGTGGAAATTACCCACCATAGCTATTCCATGTATGTACATGCGCCACCCCACCGAACATCCAAGAATTGGGAGCTGGCCTAAAACTCATCATCGTTGGTTGTACATGCTAAGTGCTTACTTTAAAATTGTTGCAACAGTTGAAGGACCCTTCTCTTTTAGGCTTGTCATGAAAAGAGCATCCCGTTTTGTTGATACTAAAAAACCCAACTTCAAATGCATCTAAAGTTAGTGGTGTTCCACACGTTGTCGGGTAGAGAGGGTTCCGCCTTGGGAAAGCACTGGGCTTTTGGCTGCAACTCGATTTGTTTATCGGATCGTCGAATCTTCTAATCTTCAAGAGTCTTGGTCTTCAGTGTCTTCAAATCTTCAAACTCTCTGCCGTCGACCTATCATGTTGCGGCTCTAAATGGGTTAAGGGTAAGGGTAGGGTGATAAGAAACCACAGGCCTCGGACGGGTAAAACGGGACGTCAGATCACGAGCTGACGTCCGAAAGATTGGCTCCTAAACTTTCAAACCCACGGTGACCAGCAATCGCGCCTCACCAATGGGAACGACAGAAAACAACCTTGTGGGTCATCAATCCCACTTCGTTGTCACGAACACAAAATGGAGCTTTTATGATTTCCCACTAAGCCCGCAACAAGTTTTACGATGCAATAAAATCAAATGCAACTAGCCTCCAAATCCGGCTGGGATTCACAAAATTGACAACGAACCACAAGCCACAACACACTTGAATCTTGAAAAGTCTTCAAATCTTCAAAGTCTCGTTGCAAACAAAAAAAACATGTCCGTCTTCTATGGTCGGTCGAAGTCTCAGCTCTTTTCTATAAGAGCCAACAGACTTCCCTCCACTCAAACTAGCACAGTTTTTGATTGTTTACTTCCAATCAAACAAATGAGATCACTCTAGAAACAAATCAACATGAAACACAACTTCTTCTTATTTCATTTCAAAATTCTCATAACATCAACTCACACCATGAGCTTTCATAAAAACCTCCTTCCTCACAACAAAAACAACTCTCTAAAACTCCTCTCCGTCCCCTCCATATGAGAGAGACAAAGTCCCCCTCTTATCCTCATCACATGGGCTTCTAATCACCCATTGGTCCAAAAGTGAACTAAGGAGAAAACTAGGAGTAAGACTAAAAAGATAACATGAGCTTCTAATCACCCATTGGTCCTAAAGTGAACTAAGGATAAAACTAGGAGTAAGACTAAAAAGATAACAAAGAGTAACTAAGAGTAAACAAAAAGGTAAGACTAAAAGGGTAAGCTAAGAGTAAACTAATAGTAAACAAGAAGGTAATCTATTTCTATTCTCTTTACTTTCCTTCAAATCAAATAATCACAATGCAATACTAAATAAGTACACATCTATGTAGTGTACGTATTTACATTACAACATTCACCCCCTCTAAACCTGCACATCCTCTGGTATATGCCAAGTTTAGTCTTCTTCATTATCTTGGTTGTCGTCTGCTGTATCTTCTATAAGTTCATACTCTCCTTGAGTTTCATCTTCATCTGTTTGAGAGTTTGGACCCATAAGTTATGCTAGCTTTTTAGAGCAAAATCTTCCATCTCTTCTTTTGAAAACCTTGACTCTTTTCCCAGCTACAGGTATTCGAAGAAGAGTCCCATCCAATTCTCGAAGTGAATAAGTGTCATTGGAATGCACTTTAATCACCACGTAAGGCCCAAACCATCTCTTTGCAAATTTTCGCACCGTGCTATGTTGATTTTCCAAGGAACTGTCAAACACAAATACCCAGTCTCCTTCTTCAATTGTCTTTACCTTCAATCGGTGCGTTTTGTCAAACCGCTCCTTGTTGCTGAGCCTTGCAACTTTCAATCTTTCCAATGTCATTCCAATGTCTTCAGGCAATCTCTCAAGTTGTTGCATACGAAGCTCCAACAATATCTCTCTGCTAATACCATCCTCCCATGAAAGAAATACCCATGTGGAAATATCTTCCTCCACTGGCATCATCGGTTTTTGTCCATATATAAGCTCCACAGGCATGTAACCAGTTACTGTGTTGTGTGTGGTTCTATCAGCCCATAGAGCAAATGGTAGCAATTTTGGCCATAGATTATGCTTCCCTTTGCAGGCTTTAACCAATGCATGAATGATTGGAGGATGTCCCCTCTCAATCTTACCATTAGCCTCAGGGTTATAAGCCGTTGTTAATTTCAATTGCACACCATATCGCTTGAAGAATTCTTTGGCTTCAGTGACATCCAATTCTCCTCGGTCAGCTCTCATTCTACCAATGCTCCCATACCGACTAAAAATGTCTTCAAGTATAAAGCGACAGATATTTTCTGTTGTCTTAGTTCTCAAAGCCCTTCCTTCAACAAAGTTGGAAAGTTCTTCTCTGGCCAAAACAAGGTACTTCATTCCCCACATTGCATTTGGCATAGCAACCAAATCAATCATCCATTGAAAATGGATTGCAATGGGATAAGTGGGATGCAACTCATCTCTATGTCGTACCTTCGATTGCAATTGACATGCTATACAAAATGATACAAAATCTTCAACATCTTTGTATAACACCTTCCACCAATATCTCTCCTTGATTTTTGTATAAGTGGCCCAAACTCCTCTGTGACCGGCCCAAAGTGTATCATGAAACTCTTTTAGGACTCGGGTCTTAGTCTCAAAATCTCCTACCACTCTCAATGGCATTCCATCAACTTTTTTTGCTCTCTTCCACAAAAATCCGTCTTTCAATAGATATCCATAGGATTGATGTCTGATGTCTTTGAATGTCTTATCCAGCCAACCCGTTGTCGGTTCATTGTACTCAAATAGAGTCCAATATCTCTTAATTTCCCTTCATAAAGCTCGATTATGAAAGGCAAAGCTCTAGTGGATGAATTCTCTCCATCAATCCTCATCATATAGCCTCCATGTGACAATTCTTCTTCACTCTCATGAGCCATCATCTCCTCCTCCTTTAAATACCTAGCTCTAGACAACATATCGGCAACACTATTGGTTTTGCCTTCAATATGTACTAGAATAGGATTCAAAGATTTGATGTAGGCAATCCATCGTAACATTGCAATGTCTGGTGAAGAGCAATTTGCTATCATCCCCAACAAAGGTAAATAATCAGTTTCTAACACTACCTCTGCCCCAATCAAGTAGTTTTTGTCTGTCTTTAGAGCTGTAAGGGCACCCCATAATTCTGTTTTTACTTGTGGATATGCCCTTTGCCGCTCTGTCAAGATTCTTGCTCCAAATCGGATCGCAAATCTCCTTCCTTCTTCATCATTTTGCCCAATAGCCCACCCAATTGCAATTGGACTTGTATCAACAGTCACAATTACCGGTCTCCCACAGTCATAGCTCGCTTGCTTCAGAACCGGTGGTGACTCTAAAATTTTCTTCAATTCCTTCATAGCAATATCATGCTCATGTTGCCAAAGAAATTTGTTTCTCTTGCGCAGTAGTTTGTAAAGAGGTTCTGATACATGAGCAAAATGAGGGATCTAAATCTGATAGAAGACACATGCTCCTAGAAACCTCCTTACTTCAGTGACACTACTACATGCCTTCATCCTTCCTATAGCATCCACCTTTTCAGGATTTGGTTTCCTTCCATAGGAACCACATAAGTGCCCAACCACCAAAATCTCATCAACCCCAAACTTGGATTTGTCAATGGAGAGGGTCAAATTCACCTCTTCAAGTCTGCTTAAGATTTTGGCCACATCATTGATATGATCATTCACAAAAGCTCTGCAACCATCATCTTGGATTGTCAAGTTTTTTTTCTTCTCATCGCATCCTTTTATGGGAATGTCATCCACAAAGGGTATGATTTTGTCAGGTACAAAGTCTCTTAGAATTTGATTCATGGCACTCTGCATATGTGCCACCGAATTGGTAGCACCTTGAGGCAATGTACACATGCGTACTAATCCAAGTGGAGTCTTCATGGTTGTCAAATCTCTGCTCTTAGTAGCTAATTGAAATTGATCATAACCAGAGTATAGATCTCCAATGGAATAGATTGCATGTCCAGCAAATGCTTCTACCACTTCATCAACAATTGGACCAGATCCTTTGTTTCTGATTGTCACCTTGTTAGCAGGTTGCATATCTTGAATGAACCTTAGTGCTCCTGATTTCTTTGGCACTGTAAACCAACGGTTTGAATATGGAGCCATTGAAGGCTCAAGTATGCCCATGCGTATCTTTTCTTTGAGTAACTCTATAAGCTTTGGAAGTAGAGCTCTAGGCACAAGTATAGGCTTCAAATCCCATGGTACATGTGGTACCGTGAAAATAACCATTGGTGCTACAACACTTGGTTGTACACATCCAATCTCATCTGGCGAAGAAGCAAAGGCCTTTCCATGCATAGAAAACATGTCTTGAAATTTCTTCTTCTCCGGCTCAGTCAAGAAATCTTCTCTTCCAGTCTTTAATTCTTTTCAAAGTTTCCTCGGTAAACTTGTGTCCAATCTTTCTGGTTTCTCTCAAACTTGGCTCATTCTCAGCTTGTTTGATATGCTTCTCAGTATCAAATGGTAGCTGAGTTGCAACTGGCTTCACCTTCTTAGCAACAGTCTTGTATTTTGTATGTATTGTTGCCTCCGATCTTATCCCATGGGTTCTGAAGTCACCAAGCATCGTCATTGTTTGGAAAATCTCATGATACAGTTGACTTGAGTGAATGCCAATAAGACAATCAACTGTCTTTATGGCAACTTTCTCTCTAACTAAGTCCTCTAAGAGATGCACAATATCATTTGACACTCCATTCTCTTCATAAATTCCGGAGATACATTCATCTGGCAAGAAAACCTTCATCTTTTTGAAATTTTTCTCCATTCTTTTTGCAAATCTTCTATGTACAAGATCCAAGTCTTTGAGACTTGTAAAGCTCACAAATCCACACTCTGTTACACCTAAAACTCCACTTCTAAGATCGGTATTTACATTGGGGAATTTAACAGTCTGAATTTTCATAGCACCCGTGGATCCCCACATTCCACGTGTGCTCTCTAAAAATCCTGAAAATTCAGAGATGTCGGTAGTGGATTCTCTCTTAGTTGGAGTCGGTGTCTCTCATTGTCCGGCTTCACTGTCAAGAATTGCACTGATTTTCTTCCATCCACACTCCGAATTCGGACATAATGAGATCCATCATCCAACACCTTGGTCTCCATTCGTGAAGCGGTGATGAAAGGTTGGCCCAAGAATACCGGGTAAGCACTAAGATTTTGAACAAAGAAATTTTGTTCAACCTCTACATCTCCAATCTTTGTAGGAATCGCAGGACAAGCTCCATACAATCGAGTCCGCCCAGTGTTGGCTACTTTCATGATCCAACCATGGTCTGTATCAATTGGCTATTTGCCTTTCTCATAAACATCCCGAGACATAATATTGATCTCAGAACCATGGTCAACAAGGGCTAAAATAGGGTCATCTAATCCTCCAAGCTTCACCTTTGTCTCAGTGGTGGCCCTAGCCCAAAACAATTGATCAAATTCTGTCTTTTCTTCACCTCTTTTCATAAGAGAATGATCAGAGGTACATTCAAAAGTTTGTACCTCAACCTTTGGAGTTTCTTCATTTAATGCTTCAATCTTCACTCTGTAGGTATTTGCTTCAACATTTTCTTGATTTGTTGAAAATGTAGTCTCCACCTTCTCTTGACCTTTCTCCAGAGCTTCATCATCTTCAACTATTGGATCACTCATCATAGCAAACACCTCACTAATCTCCGTCTCTTCATCTTCGGTTATGTGGGTGTCTAAAGCAGTCACCATTACAGCCTCAACTGTCATCTGTCTCTTCCTCTTGATGATGTCGATGATTAGCTCATGAAAATCTTTCTTGGCTATGCCAAGAGCCTCCCTCAAGGTGAATTCAATCTTGGCATCCAAAATCCTTTCCTCCAATACTCCTTTCATGTCAATGGAAGTCTCAATGTCTGATTGGAGTTTGTAAGCAGGTGCATTTGCTTTGGTCTTGCTTACATCTCGGGGAGATCACTCCATTGTAGAGTTGAACAACCACGTGCGATCATTTTAGATGTAAAAAATGTAAAAAATGTAAAAATCATCACCAAAATGGGTCACAATTTTATCAATTTTTTTTCATGAGTAGATATAAATGGTACATGTTACATAGTAAAAAATGGTGACTAAATTTGATGATTTGTTTTTTTAATAAAACATACCATTTCTAACTAGAATGACGCAGAATTGAACTAAAAAAATTGCTACAATTAATGAATATGACTAAAAATTTCAAAAAAATATACAAAAGATACCATCAATGGTTGTGTATATGTAGAAAAAATATCGTAAAATTTAAAATTATTTATGACATGTAATATAGGGGTAGCAAACTTTGTTCGCACGTGGTGTTCAACTCTACAATGGAGTGATCTCCCCGAGGCTTACATCCTCCTTTCCTTTGTTTTTTTTGCTGCCACTAGACTGTCCCCACTCTTTATCAGGATGTGGTCCATCTCCTGGGTGCACAGTGTCAGGGCTTGCTGACTTTGATCTTGTAGGAATTTTTCTCCTCATTTCTTTTGCAAGATCATTGTTTATTGGAGGTCTTCTCTTAGATATTGGCTCCTCTTCATCTTCAATATCAAATCTCACACGTTTTTTTTCAACTGAAGCGTCATGCAAGTCATCATGGTATTTTCCTTCATTCAAAAAGACATTGATGTTGTTTGCATCAACAGGATCTTCCCATCCAGTTGCTCTTCTAATGGCTTGAGCCCCCCTCTTCATTTGCACATGTGATTGAGCAGATGAAGCACCAACTGAGTGTTGTTCCACTTGAACATGATATGTTTCAGCTCCATGCACTTGCACACGGTTGGTTTTTGTCATCTTCTCCTCCATTAACTTCTTCATTCCTCCTCTCCCAAAGTTGGTCCTCAATGGAGAGTTTGTAGCTGCATCGTGGATCTTTCCATCCTTGTAAATGACAAGATCATTCTTGAGGGCTGCTTCATAAGACTCACACCCTCTCAAAGTATGTTCAGTCTCTTCGTCACACCAAACACACCTCCTAGGGTATTTTCTTGCTTCTTCCAATGGTTGAGAAGAAGAAGCCCCTCTAGCCTTCTTAAGCTCACTGAACTCAACTCTGAGTTCTTGAAATCCCTTGATAAGGTCTTCAAGGGTATTTCCTTCATTTGGCTTTGTAGCTCTAAAGGTGGATTTTGGAGCTATGAAAGGAGTTGAATCAAATGGCTTCTTGGAAGCCCTTGGAATCTGAATAGGTTCCACATCAATTCTTGCTCCAACACCCCTTGACCTCACACGTCGTTGTTTGGCCAAGAAAGTAACTGTCTCCTCCACCATCTTCCAATCATTGGTAAAACCACCTTCTGTTGTGCGATCTCCAAGAAGTATGAGAAGTCTATCTTCAAGTACTTCATCAGCAGCTTGAAGAAATAACTCTGACTTCTTAGTCTCTAGGAGGTGTCTCTCTGCCAAAGGTAATTGGCTATACTTCTTCTCAAAATCTTTGAGCAGCTCATTTGGCCCCATGTTGTTTCCAGGCCGCTGCTCCACCCACTCAAGAAAAGACCTCTTAGTCATTCTCTCTGAGTCTTCTTCAAAGTATTCATCTCGAAGAAGCTCAACAAACTCAATCCATGATTCTGCCCTCTCACGAATTTCTTGCACATGTTCCCGAATTTCAGGCACAACCGCCATGTCAAACGTCTCAGACATGCGGTCCTCACCAACTTGGTGTATTTCCATCTCACAAATGTACACCCGCAAGAACTTGGAGATGTTCTTGCCATCGAGTCTCCCAATATTAGCAACAACTGTTTTAAGAGCCTTCGTGGCCCCTTGTCCACCTTGATTGGCTCGATGTTGCTCCATAAACAAGGCTAACGCCCCGAGAAGGTCCGCCATGGGAACTTGGGCTCCAACGACGCCTTGTCCACCGGCACCGGCTGTCCCTCCAGAGTCTCCCATCGATGCTTAAATCCAGTTGCCCCAAAGCACCTCTCAGTAGAAGCACCAAATGTCGGGTAGAGAGGGTTCCGCCTTGGGAAAGCACTGGGCTTTTGGCTGCAACTCGATTTGTTTATCGGATCGTCGAATCTTCTAATCTTCAAGAGTCTTGGTCTTCAGTGTCTTCAAATCTTCAAACTCTCTGCCGTCGACCTATCATGTTGCGGCTCTAAATGGGTTAAGGGTAAGGGTAGGGTGATAAGAAACCACAGGCCTCGGACGGGTAAAACGGGACGTCAGATCACGAGCTGACGTCCGAAAGATTGGCTCCTAAACTTTCAAACCCACGGTGACCAGCAATCGCGCCTCACCAATGGGAACGACAGAAAACAACCTTGTGGGTCATCAATCCCACTTCGTTGTCACGAACACAAAATGGAGCTTTTATGATTTCCCACTAAGCCCGCAACAAGTTTTACGATGCAATAAAATCAAATGCAACTAGCCTCCAAATCCGGCTGGGATTCACAAAATTGACAACGAACCACAAGCCACAACACACTTGAATCTTGAAAAGTCTTCAAATCTTCAAAGTCTCGTTGCAAACAAAAAAAACATGTCCGTCTTCTATGGTCGGTCGAAGTCTCAGCTCTTTTCTATAAGAGCCAACAGACTTCCCTCCACTCAAACTAGCACAGTTTTTGATTGTTTACTTCCAATCAAACAAATGAGATCACTCTAGAAACAAATCAACATGAAACACAACTTCTTCTTATTTCATTTCAAAATTCTCATAACATCAACTCACACCATGAGCTTTCATAAAAACCTCCTTCCTCACAACAAAAACAACTCTCTAAAACTCCTCTCCGTCCCCTCCATATGAGAGAGACAAAGTCCCCCTCTTATCCTCATCACATGGGCTTCTAATCACCCATTGGTCCAAAAGTGAACTAAGGAGAAAACTAGGAGTAAGACTAAAAAGATAACATGAGCTTCTAATCACCCATTGGTCCTAAAGTGAACTAAGGATAAAACTAGGAGTAAGACTAAAAAGATAACAAAGAGTAACTAAGAGTAAACAAAAAGGTAAGACTAAAAGGGTAAGCTAAGAGTAAACTAATAGTAAACAAGAAGGTAATCTATTTCTATTCTCTTTACTTTCCTTCAAATCAAATAATCACAATGCAATACTAAATAAGTACACATCTATGTAGTGTACGTATTTACATTACGACAACGTGCCCCGTGACAAATGACAATCCCAATATTCAAACTCAAGTCAATCATGTGGTGAAAAGGGATCCAAGAGAATTAATATAAGAATATCCATATATATATATATATATATATCGGCCTTCTATTAAGTGGTCTTTCAATTGCAATTTATGAGAGCATGATCCCAAAAATCTTCTTTACAAGTGGAGTGCACTAGGACTAACGTTCCAAATGGGCTTAGGATCCATGGTAGTTATGTTAGAGGGTTTGGTTATGGCTAGGACTCATCTTAGCCTTAAGAATTGAGCCTTTTTCACATAGTAACATTTTATTTTGCAATAAATTGAAGGTTACAATGACAAAATGATACAATTTCAAGGGGTTCTGATGTATTTGACTAAAATTATTCAATTTGGATTGCTAGACATTGGGAGTTTCATATTTTGATGACATGTCCATGATTTCTTACCGAGGAGGTGGGAGGTTCGAAACCTTGCAAATTGGCACTTATATGTTGAAATATATTTAATTCATATATCCTCGTTTGTTAGATTGTTGGCCCCTAAGCATCGTGTCAATATGGTAGATGTCATAATGTCGTAACCTCTCAATATTGTCATAGTACTAAGGCGACAAGGTCCACCGTTATCATTAATATTGGCTAGATTAGAACAAACCAACTTAGAAAGAAACGAGTAGGGAATTTAAAGCAATCCATGGGCAGTTGAATGGCTAAACTAATGCAAAAAGAACATGTGTATCACCTTCCTAACTGAGGTCAAACGTTCGTAACATTATTTAGTTGTTATCAACTGTTTCATTCTAATAATATTCAATGATAGTGCTTCACACAAATCTCACTCGTTTTTCATGTTGAATATAAGGTAGTTGAGGTTAATGTGGACACCGCCAGTTCTATGGAATCATCCAACTTATGGATTCAAGCATCAAAGGCTTGAGCATGTTAGCAATTGCAAATCAAGACCAAAGAATTTGAAATCGGAGTTGAGGAAGATGTTGATCTAGGCTCTAAAATAAAAGATTCTCTACTTCCAAATGTGGTGTTGTAGGGGGGAACTCTTTTATTGTTCAATGTTGTGTAAGTGGACAACATCATTAGTAGATTCTACATGGGTCATTTGCCAATGAAAACCGAATTTAATACCAATATCGGTTGTGTCATATCTCTAAAAGTGGTCATACCGTATGTAAGATAAAATGTTGTTGAGTTGTTTTCCATTATAGAATACCTACAATGCAAGTTGGTCGGCACCTCACAACCACATGCCACCTCCTAATTTGCCCACCTCGGACATGAAAAATCAAGCGTGTCATAACACTCGGTGGATAGTACTCCTGATTATGGAGGACGGTGGGTGTGGTTTGACTTTTGCAAAGATGACTAACCCATATATCATTAAGGCAATGGCTAAATCACCATGTATTACTCACCCACCAAATTAAGTCGATTGCACCGCCGATTAGGAGCCAAAAGTAGGTGCCTAATTAAGGAAGATAACCGAATTAGCCTCATCTACCTCGCTTACTAACAAACATCCGTAAGATATAGTCCTAGCACCTTACATGACATATTCCCAGCCCCACCTGACCTGGTCATTCAGCTGAATAATGTTATGCTATGGATGCAAGGGCTTTGTGTGTAGGGTGTCTTCCTCATTCAATAGCACACACGGGATTCAAAAGCAATTGGGTGAATAGGCAACGAAATTAGGGAATTCTCCAACGATCGTGTTCTTATGCATGTGCTAGCGGATATGCAACGGAGCACATGTCCAAATAATTTGTCACCTAATAATGATAAGTTTGGTATCTTGGAATCATTGGCTAGGACTAAGTGGCATTGGATACCTCTCTTAGGTGATACTAAACACCTTCTTAAGCTAGTATACATGGCACATAAAACCAACAAATCACGGAGTCCTCGTTATAAGTAGTGTTGGGATGGAACCCTCTAAGAATGTTGCGTTCAACAACCGGAGTAAGAAATTTGTTGATACGTGTATGGAGTTTGTCAAAAGCAAGGAGAGATGGTGGTCATGGGCTTACGCCAATGAAGAAAGAGCACCCAACTTCCGGTTTGTTTGGGAGCGTCCTTGTTGTGGAGAAGTGGGCTAGATATCAAATGAAAACCCAACATACAATAGATTTCGGTGTGGGAATCCTCATGATATTGGGTGTGCTTAATCTAGCTTAGGACTCACACAACATGCAACATCTTGTTTTGTCGAGGAACATGTTGTTTTTTATGCCTCAAAATGTCCCAAAGTTCTCATTTAAGAGTGCGTTGGGAGGACTCTAGATCTCCCCCCAACCAAGTATAATTATCAGTGTGTATTTTTGACAAAGTTTTTGTAAGTTTTTGACATTTGACACGTAAAAACTTGCACAAAAATAAATTGCACGTCAATTGACACGCATAATTTAGATTTTGACATGTAGTTTGACTTGTGAAGAAAAAAATCACATGTCAATTGACACTTTAAAAATTGAAATGTCGTGTGCTACTAGGCGTGTGACATTGATGTGACATTTTAGAAGAAAATGTAGATGTCAATTGACATTCATTATCGTTTTTGAAAATGTCATGTGACACTTTGGATTTGAAGTTGAACGTCAAATGAAATTTGTCAAACATACACACTGATAATTATGTTGTGCACATGGCCAATGCCCAAACGCAATTCTCTTCTTGGAGAAACAATACCAATTAGCTAATATGCGAGGATGGATAGATAGATAGATTGACTTTATAGGGGAATCAAGTATAAATGGATAGTTTCTTTGTTTGCGGCCAACCCACCATCTTTTGGTGGGGAAGCAGAGCACCTTGAACGGGTGTGGACAAACAAGCCTACACCGATTTGCCCAGGGACAAGCCCCAAGGTTTTCACACGATTGGTTGGAAATACCTAGTTCAATCAAATACCCCCACTATGAGTGGGTGGACCATAGGTTGTAGGGTGCACTGGAAATAAAATGCTATTAAGGTCACCCATCCGAATTCTATTCCAACCTCAAGCAGTTCATAGTTACCCTTGGAGTCCAGGCTAAGGCCTTGAGTTTAAGCCATCCTTCATTTCGTACATTTCATACATTCAAACCACCTACTATAATGAATCGTCTTTGGAACTCTCATGAGTAGCAAAGGTGATATGTTTGTGAAGATTTCGACAACAATAACCTATCAACATATAGACAATCTTATTTGTGGCTTTAAGTTTCATAATAATTGTGTGCATTACTTCAAATTTATATGATAAACACAAAGAATGTATGAAAATGTACACAATGTAATCAACCAACTTTGCTACTCTCGTGAATAGCAAAGATGGTTTTTTGTGATTTTTTACCATATGACAACCTGAATTAATTCACATGTATGTGATAAACATGAAGAGGCAACTAAAATGCACCCATTGTAGCATATTTTTAGCAATTTTTATATATAAATATAATAGATAGATAGATAAGGTATCGTTATCAATATTGAGAATTTTGAGTATATACTATCCATGGCTATATCATAATATAATCTAGAGTGGTTGGAATTTACAAGTATTTGACAAGATGTTTGTGATGCATGTCATGAGATAGAATCCACAAGATAATTCAATAATATATAATTAACTAACATTTGGGATATTTTAAGTCAATTTAAAAGAAGGGATGTATAAAATCATACATTCATTCAAAACGCAACATTTGGATGATAGTAATGGATAGATTGCACTTAGCCAATATAAAAATTATGAGGATGACTGATCCTGATTATTGCAATAATTCATTATCATGAAATAATTATAGAAAATTATTTGGTACATAGCAATATTGTTAAATTGGAATCAATGATATTTTATCTCATATCAATATGCCCATATCATGTACACATAATAATATATTGTGATAAATTCAATTTAGAGTGAATTATATTCATTATCATCAAAAAAAAATTGATTTATTAGATTACATAATACATGTTTCAAAAAATTCCCCGTGCAAAAGAAATATTAGAATATCCAAATATGAATTTGGCTATGATGATACATCATAGAAATCTACCACATGTTACACACGTGGCATGGCCGTCGGATGCGTTAGGGGGAGCCTAAGTGCCGGACTTGGCAAGGTTATCGTTGCCCTGGATGTCCATGTGTGAACATACTGAGTATATGTATCAGGTGGGGGTGAGAAACTTGTCGGGGTGGTGTTTGTGGGCCATGGGGAGTGTTTGTAGTTCCTCCGGAGGTATATTGAGAGAAGGTTGTCAGTGAAAAGAAAAGAAAATAAAATAAAAGAACCGCCCATATCTAGGTACCGGCATGAATGTGAGCATGTTGGCCTTATGTTGTCATGGTGTTCTGTGATGCAACATAAAGTGTTTTGCCTCCTTTGGGAGGTGGGCTTTAGTAGTGTAATAGTTATCCCATTTCATTAGGGTGGGGGGACAAGGGCTTGTTTGTTGTCCAATTTCTCTTTTGTTTAGGACCAGATATGTGAGGTATTTGATGGCATTTTGATGTAAGTTTTTCATGAGGGTTTTGATGTAATAGTTTTTGGGATTTTCACTTTGGTCAGTTTCTCTATGGAGTGTTTGTGTATAGCTCCTCTGACTCATGTTGTGATGGTAATGAGGGCGTCGGTCTTCCACCCATTGTTATGTATGGTGTTAATTAATGGGTCGTATTTGGTGTGCTTGTGCATGAGGGCTTGTTTGGTGAAATATGTCGTGGCAGTATGTGAATTCAACGAATTGGATTGTGCGTTGTCAATGAAGATGTAGGTAGTGAGGTGGGGGTGGAGTAATGTGGCAGTGTTGTGTTAGGCCACAAGTTCCGTTCTAAGGATATTTGGGTGTCTTGGTAGGTGGAGGGCGAGCCAAGTGTTGTGTTATGGAGCATGACCTCTATATTCTGCCATGATTTGTTTGTCTTCTTCAAAGGCGGGCATGTCTATGTATATGCTTTGTTGGGGTGGAAACTTATGAGAGGGGTTGTGAGGAAAGGTTCGGAGCGGTGGGCAAATAAGGGTGTGAATATGAGAATGGTTGGTGTGTGGATCTTTGTCCAATTACGCGTTGGAAGTGTCTGGGATCTTTTTGCACTAGAGAGGGTGTGTAGGTGGTGGAGGAGATGTGTGGATGAAAGGAGATTTGCAGGGTTGTGGGAGAGGAGGTCCAATGGTGCATGCAGATGAGTGACACGGTGTGGCGCTTTGTGTGACTAACATAGTCAAGGAAAGGGGATGTGGTGGAATATTTGAGGGTGTTGTGTGGAAAGTGGGCTTGTATTTGGATGTCTGAGTGGGGGGGGGCGTGTATGGGGTCAATGAGTCGTTGCTAGTTGGTGTCGGGCATTAGGAGGATAGTCATGGTTGTATCAAAGTGGGAGGTTGCAATTCAGGCCCATTTTATTGTTTTCTAGGCCCCGTCATGCGGGGGAAATGCTAGGCCGGTGTCATTCCCAATGGTGTGAGTAGCTGGATCTAGTGGCTCCAAAGATACTATCCCAAGGGAAGGGGCTACGGAGTGTGTGGCAAAGTAGTGGTATGAAGGAGTATGTGTGTGAACTTGAGTTTGGAGGTAAGTAAGTTGAGTAGTATGGAGTTGTGGGATCTTAATAAATACATGTAAGTAACCCACCCCTAGCAACATCTTAACACTTGCCCAAAACTAACTCCACATTCCTCCAAAACCGCCTTGCATTTCACGCAAAACCATCCCCACTTTGTGTTGGAGACATTCAAAGGATTGAAGATATGTTTTGGGTATGAGGTTAGGAGGCATGCATAGGTGTTGGTTATAGCACCCTCTATCTTAACGTTTATTTGACAAGATCTGGGTCCCGCTATGAGCATCTTTTCTTATATTTTCCTTTAGGGTCGCAAGTTTGGAGGGGCCCTCTTGGTCGGTTATCCTTTTCCACTTTGCAAATGACTTGTTCAATAGGTACAAGAAATTAAAGTCATTTAAAAGTAAAATAAGATAGATCACAAAGTGGTACGACAGTATGTCACGTTGTTTGGTACGATTTAAGTAATAAATTCTAATCATGTTGTGAAGTGGCTTAGTGTGATGCACACCAATGATAGTGGTGATGCTAGATGAAACATGAACAAAAACATTTGACGTGAATCAACTTCCAAATATACACTCTATTTTGAACACCCAAGTTTCTCATATTGTACACATGGCTTACACAAAATTAGTGTTGATTTCAAGATTATTGTGGTCCACAATAATTTTAGAAGGGTGGATGCTTAGAATGAGTATGGTCACACGCTATCTTAAAATAAATTAAAAAGTGTACACTTGTCATTGAGCCATGTCATCGTCATCCATATCAAAGTTTAATATGCATAAGGAATTTAGGTTAGGGTTGTACATATACACTAAAATTTTGATGTACTTTGGAACCTTGGGCAGATTTTTGTCGAAGCGTGAAGCAACTTGGCTTATTGTTTGGATGAATGGTCCCTAAGGTACACTGATTATCCTGATTAGTGTGTGTTAATATTAAGAATTACACACAGTGCAATAACGTCTTATTAAGGAGTTCAATTTTTTACTAACGCAAGTTCAATAGGTTGTTTGGACATTATAGAACATTAATGACTTTGCTTGGTAAAATATCACGTTCTCGTTAAACAGTCATAGCATTACGTAGCTTTGAATTGTAACGCACTAATTGGGATAGTCGTGTAATTTAAAAGCATGGTTCTGAAAACATGCTTGTAAAGTTGGCACAACCAATTTACAACGCCCCGGGCTAGATCACATCTTCATTCGACTGGGCCCCGCCTCTCCCACACCCCCTTCACTACCCGGTCTTCCTGCCTGTAGTTAGTTTTTTGCTATGACTTAAAAACAACAACCTAGGGAACTAAGTCTCCAGGAAGATTGAGATAGTGTCTATAAGGGTTAATGTCACATTGGATTAAGGATTACAATAACAATCTAAGTATTTTACTCTTTTGTTCCTTCTTTATTATACTTCTTCTCCACTCTTATGGTTCATTTGTGCTTCTCCAGTCGTGAGTGATTTCGTCCTATCTTCAGGGAATTTTCTATCACTCTATGTCTTGACCTACTTCAGTCGTGAGCTCAATAGCTTGGCGAGTTGTCAATGGCAATTTGTTAGGACAAAGTCCGGGGTAATGTCTTCTTGTAACCGCATAGTCTTGAAAATGCCATAAACATAACTTGCAACGTTCTTTAATTAACTTCTCATTTAACAACTTACAATCATCATGCATGTCTTCGCATCACCGAAGTCACCACCTTCATCTTCAATCATCTGGTGACTCGTCTCAAGCAATCACCCACTTGTTAATATGAAATCAATACATCAACAACTAGGCTATATCCTTCACTTAAGGCTTTAGTTTACTTTAAACTAATAAGGATATGTGAATGGTAAAGTCGTACTCCAGTAGGGTAATTTCTCCTTTTCAGGACGGTAACATCTTGACAGCCTATAGCCTATCCCTATTCCTTCCATATCATGCGCACACGCGATTAGCCTAACTCTTCCTCTGAATCTCTCTATGCTCTTGGCTAATAGCCAGTGGGGCATCGGCACTTGCCTAGGCTATGGCCTCTCAATATCTCTCTGTCTTCTCTCTCTATAAGGCTATCGCCCTCTCGGATGGCTACTGGTCATCGCTCAGGGTTTTCTCAGCCCTCTCTCGAGACTATAGCCCTCATCTCTCTTTACTTGGCTAATTGCCTACACTCACTGCTCTCGGCTATGGCTTGAACCTAAGCTCATTGCCTCTCTTACTTCTCACTAAGTTCATTCCTAACTTGCCTTCTTTCCGACAGGTTGACAACATTCGTCAAGTCTCTTCTTGGACTGATTGCCCTACCACTCTCTGGCTCACTCTCAAATTATTGCCTCACACATTTCCTTGCTATTACAAAACCTTAATGGTTCATTCATATTTCAGACATTTCCCTCTGCAAATTACTTCTAAGACATTACCGCTCTCGCCCAATAGCCAAAGTAAGTCTCTCTATCTCTTCAATACCGACTCGCTCAAACTTTACTAATTCAATCATTGATGCAACACAAGACTACTTGCCCTGGTTCATATCAACATTGACAAGCTCCGTATCACAACTTCACACACCAACAGATAACAACACAACTTGCTTTAAAAACAACCAAGACAATTTGCTCATACAATTTCCAAGTCTTTAATTCTCAAAGGTTTCAAGACATTCTTGAGTTCAAATCACTCAACTGTTAGCCTATAGCTAATCCCTGCAAGCCTCACACTTTGGGATATGACTAATGGCCTGACTCAATCACTGAGTCTCATGCCTTCTAAGACTATTGCTAATGCCATGGTTATTGACATTTAGTGCATGTGTGTTGTATTTAGTGTATCAAACACTAAATGTCCTTTTTAGTGTAGTGTTGGGATGGAAACCTCTACGAATGTTGTGTTCAACAATAACCGGAGGAAGAGATTTGTCGAAATGTGTATGGAGTTTGTCAAAAGCAAGGAGAGACGGTGGCCATGGGCTTACGCCAATGAAGAGAGAGCACCCAACTTCCGGTTTGTTTGGGAGTGTCCTTGTTGTGGCGTGGTGGGCTACATATCAAATGAAAACCCAACATACAATAGATTTCGGTGTGGGAATCCTCGTGATATTGGGTGTGCTTAATCTAGCTCGGGACACACACAACATGCAACAACTCGTTTTGTAAAGGAACATGTTGTTTTTTATGCCTCAAAGTGTCCCAAAGTTCTCATTCTCTAGAGTGCGTTGGGAGGACTCTAGTTCTCCCAACCAAGTCTAATTATGTTGTGCACATGGGTTACGCAAAATTAGTGTTGCTTTCAAGATTATCGTGGTCCACATTTATTTTAGAGGGTGGATGCTTAGAATGAGTATGGTCACACGCTATCTAAAAAAAAAGTAAAAAAAAAGTGTACGCATGTCATTGATCCTCGTCATCGTCATCCATGTCAAAGTTTAATATGCATAAGGCATTTAGGTTAGGGTTGTACATATACACTAAAATTTTGATGTACTTTGGAACCTTGGGCAGATTTTTGTCGAAGCATGAAGCAACTTGGCTTATTGTTTGGTTGAATGGTCCCTAAGGTACACTGATTATCCCGATTAGTGTGTGTTGCTATTTAAAATTACACACAGTGCAATAACATCTCGCTAAGGAGTTCAATTTTTTTTACTAACGAACGTTCAATAGGTTGTTTGGACATTATAGAACATAAATGACTTTGCTTGATAAAATATTACATTCTCATTAAATAGTCATAGCACTTCATAGCTCTGAATAGTACATGCACTAATTTGGATAGTAGTGTAGTTTAAAAGCATGGTTCTAAAAACATGCTTGTAAAGTTGGCACGACTAGCTTACGACATGTCTAGGTTGGGCATATTGATCTAAGGCCGCTTCACACTATGGCCGTCCAAGTCAAGAGGCCGTGGGATTGAATGGCCAAACTTTGTTGAGAGTCCAAAGAATTGGGCTGAAAATAGCCAATAAATATATAGGAATTGGAGCCTTTGGGCAGACATAGTGTGAAGCCTCCAAAGGCCAAGCCCAAAGTCAAAAGGAAGAAGGAGCATCCCACTGTATTCCCTGCCCAAAACAACCCCTCCAATCTAACGCCCAAGATCTTGTCAATTTTTTTTATTTTTTATGAAAAAAGTCAACGGCCTCTTGACCATAGTTTGGGTTTCCATTACTGTCTGACCCAAACTTCCTTCGAGAGTCCGTCACCTTCAAAAAGTATTGCCATGTAGGCATTTTAAATTGCGACGGCCTTTGGACTTTGGCCTCTAGTGTGAAGGGTCGAGAGGCTGAATTCTTGGTTTCTTGCAATATGATTGGTGGAAACTGTCGGCCATAGTGTGAAGCGGCCCTAACAAAGCAATTGTTGAGACCATGTTGTTTGGGATCATCCTTTTTGCTTGTGGAGCCTAAAATATAAAGTTCACAAAACACTTAAGATGATCAAAGAGGGGAGTTATGCCAGTTGGATTTTTCCTAATATAATTTCAATGCAGTTTGGTCTTATACGTTAGTCTGTAAGATCATAAGTCTTTATAATCTTACAGTCCAAATGGCCATTCCATGAAGATGTTCATGGTTGATTATTGTTATGGTTGATTATTGTTATGTTTGATTAGCTGCAAATTGACATAAACCGACCCCATTTAACCCTAAACCATCCCGAGGTTTTGTGTGTTTTCAAGATCATTTATAAAGCAAGTGTTGCAAGCTTGATTTATGATACATTCATGAACTAGAATGGCTGCTACAGAGTACACAATCAAAGAATATGTTCTTGTGATCGGACCTTTTATATAAGGCCACGAGCTTTGTATAAGCACTTCAAAGCCGAGCCTTTAAAATAACTTCCTAAAATGTAGATGACATTAAATTGCCTAGATATTCTATAGATATGTTCATCTTATGAAGGTTCATATCGTATACTAGAATGCATAAAAGAATATGATCGTGCATGCATAATCATCTTGGTGATAGAGATTACCAAATTTGAAACACAAACATAGAAATTGTATATCTTATTAATTGTTCAATTTTAATGCTATGTAAATAAATATTCAGATAACTTCAACATTTTATAATATTTCATTTCTTTTGTGTGAATAGAGCAAAACATTCCCAAGAACTCTTTTTGGAGATGAAGACCATGAGGGTTGAAAGTCGATAGCTTTCATGAATATAGTGAGTATGTTGGGAAAACCATTCCCCGGTTGAGAGGTTGGCCATGTGGTTAATGCAGAAGCATAAATGTAATGCTAAACCTAAATCCATTTCTCAAAACACCATCATGAAGTAAACCTTGCTTACCCAAAAATAAATAAATAAATCTCGAGAAGGACCTCCAATTGTACGCTCGGGGGGTAGTACCGCGAATCTCAAGACCACATTGTGGTCTGGAATAACATCATGGGTTAATTTATCAATTGCTTTATTCCAATCACGAGAAGAAGAAAAATTATACAATAAAGTGGAATATAGGGAGACTATATTGGACCCATGCCACCTCGTCTTGTCTTGTTGCATCGTGCATACGATTTAGTGTTTCAGGGCATCTCCGAGCCGTTTGCTCAACATGATGCCAACGATGACCGACCATTTTGGAATTTGGACCAGTGACTACGTGGGTGCCCACCTGCCCACACCGTAGGTTGCCAAAATGTACATATGATTACATGACCTAGATTTAAACACACAACACATGTATCTAATTATCAATGCCACCTATGAATGTGTTTTCATTTCATGTGTGGTATTTAGTGTTCATGTATGGGCTCATATTCACGTCCGAGCGAGACACCAACGTTTCTTTTCTTCTCTTTTCTTTGTAGGAAGTTGTAGTAAATAATGTTTCGATCTTAAGGACCAAGTAAAGTCTAACTTCATTCTTATAGGGGACTTGTTCAAGTCGTTTCAAAGGCTGTCAAAAGTGTATTGGTAGGTTTAAGGGCATGGTTACACGAAAGCCATTAGGCCATTGCTCTTGAGAATCCTTGAATTTTCATTGGTTGAGAGTGTCATGGACCCCCGTTGTAGGTTTACATGAGGGTAGTCTTGAACCACAACCCATAACATCTTCAGTGGATGAAAAGTCTACATGGAATCCCACATAGCAAGTATGGATTATGTTGGCCGGGATTGTAGAGAGTTTTTTGAGGACGGCTCTTGAAAATAAGCTTGATGACATTTACGACCGGAATTTAGGTTTGCACTAAAGGCTTGTGCCCTTCAAAAGACTTTGGACTGTAGTCCGTGGACTTCTCTATGGTCTCGTCCAAAAAGCGGGGTATCATGATCATTTAAGAGCCATGGCCTAATGCCCTTGGTGTCAACAGGCCCCAAGTTAAGGGTTCAGATGTTGGCCCGATGTTGACTATCGTTCTTTGTGTGGAACCTTCCACTGAACTTCTAGTATGCAATTTTGAATGCAATTTCAACAACATTGAGTTGAAGATATTTAGGTATAAAGATCATCTTGTTTTCATAGCATCAAAACTGACGTGCACATAGGGTACAGAGACGTTCCTTCAAAGTTCATACATGTATAAAATTATAGAAATTTGTGGTTGAAGTCAAGGAAACTTAAGGGCCGCTTCAAACTATGGCCGACGGTTGAGAGGCCGTCGATTTCCACCAATCATATTGCAAGAAACCAAGAATTCAGCCTCTCGACCCTTCACACTAGAGGTCAAAGTCCAAAGGCTATCGCTCTCTAAAATGCCTACATGGCAATATTTTTTGACCAAGGCAACGGACTCTCCAAGAAAGTTTGGGTTAGACAGGAATGGAAACCCAAACTATGGTCGAGAGGCCGTCGATTTTTTTTTTCATAAAAATTTCAAAAACTGACAAGATCTTGGCCGTTAGATTGGAGGGGGTTTTTTGGGCAAGGAATAAAGTGGGATGCTCCTTCGTCCTTTCAACTTTGGGCTTGGCCTTTGGAGGCTTCACACTATGGCCGTCCAAGTCGAGAGGCCGTGGAGTTCATGGCCAATGGTTTGGACTTTGGGCTTGGCCTTTGTAGGCTTCATAATATGCCCGGCCGAAGGCTCCAATTCCTATATTTTATTGACTATTTTCAGCCTATTTCTTTGGACTCTCAACAAAGTTTGGTCATTCAATCCCACGGCCTCTCAACTTGGACGGCCATAGTGTGAAGCGGCCCCTAAGAGAAGAAGTTTTCTAGCGAGCATGTGGTGGGCCTCGGAATTTTGGTTGTACATATCTTGTAAGTTAAGCCACTAGACCGTTTATGGTATTTAGTGTCACTTACTATTTGGAGTTATGTTGTGCTATAACGTTTGGTCCGAGATGACCTTAAACTACCGGGTGATAGCAGAGAGGTACCCGTTTCCGAATGGAGAGGTTGGCGGTTCGATTCCTGATGTGAAATCTTCTCTCTACTTGACGGAATAAAGTAGGTAGGTAGGTAGGTAGGTAGGTAGGTAGGAAGCCAAGAGCCCACCCACCGCAAGGTAGGCAGTAAACCCCATCCTTCACCAAGAGGATTCTTGAGCAAGGGTAGGGCCAACGGGCTCAAATTCACGTCGGAATGCCTGACGTTTCAATTTATTTATTTATGCTATAACGTTTCACTATATATCTCATTTTTTTACCAACAAAGGTCAAAATGGTTGTTTGGACACTATAGAACATTAACATCTTTACTTGGTAAGAATTTACATTAACAATCAAATGTTATAGCAATAGTAAGTGGTACTAAATACCATAGACGGTGTACTAAGGACGCCAATAAGAATTCTCAAGCCATCAATAAATTTGACTTAAATATATGTTGGGAACTCGTATTAACCATCGTTGCATAGGTCAAAGATTGCAACACTCACCATCTTATATCTTGTTGACGTGTTATGTCTTCATTCAACTTGAACATGACAAATATATATATCATAGTAAGCGACCTTTGTTTCATGATGAGCGTTACGCTCCATATCGTACATTGTCTTGCTACAAGTTGTAGCATGGCTTTCTCATGTAACTACCTCGTCGCTTCCACAACTTGCTAGGTAGCATGAGGACATCTTGTTACAATGCGCAATGGAGCTCATCGCGTATAATATCCACACTATTTTTGAATATTTGTTATTGTTGTCACATAATACATGAAAATCTTTCCATTGTGATTGCCAATTGGATTGGTATGCAAAGTCATAAGTTTTTGTAATCTGATTTTGACCAAAGGTAATTTGTATGGGTAAAGAGCTAACATGTTTGCAAAAGCAACCTAATTGCACATACCAATGTAGTAAACAAACACTTCAAGATTTAGGCATGATGAGCAAGCTTGGAGAGAGGGAGACAGAGTTGATGAGACTGAGCATACCTTTCATCCATCCATCCTAAAACTTGACCCCCCCCTTAGGTTTGTTGCCGGTTTGTCTCAAATGGCTCCAAGTAGACTAATTCGTGGTCTTTGGAGCCAATTCCGATGTCAAATCAACTAATAAAAGGTAACTCTGGACTGGGGAGGGAATTATTGCATGCAAGTGATGATTTCCTCTGCAATCATATGCAATCATCCCCTGTGCAGTCCGGAGATTACCTTATTTATTTATTTTGACACATGAATGAGCTTCAAAGACCCCGAATTAGTCCGATGAAAGTCATTTGAGAAGAATTGGCAACGAACGTATAGGGGGTCAAGTTTTATGTTGGTTGGATGCATCACGGGGGGGTCACTCCATTGTCAAGTTGAACACCACGTGCGGCCAAAAACAATCTACTTTTGGTAAGTTGCATCACCAAAATGGGTCAAAATTTTATCAATTTTTTTTCATGGGTATATATACACGGTATCTATTACATAGTAAAAAATGGTAACCAAATTTGATGATATGTTTTTTTAATAAAACATACCGTTTCTAACTGGAATGACGCAGAATTGAACTAAAATAATTGCTACAAAAAATGAAGATGACTAAAAATTTCAAAAAACTATACAAAAGATACTATCAATGATTATGTATATGTAGAAAAAATATCATAATTTTTAAATTTATCTATTCCATGTAATATAGGGGTAGCAAACTTTGGCCGCACGTGGTGTTCAACTTTACATGGAGTGAACCCCCTGTGGGATGCATGGATGAGAGGTATGCTCGTATAGTGTAATTCCCTCTCTCTAGTAAGCTCCCATTGCAAGTTGTGGATATTTAGAGGGACTAATCTACAATCTTCCTCAAAGGACTAAGCAACCCACAAGTAGATTGTCTATGTATTTGGAGTCAATTTGTAGGGAATTAGAAATGAATGGAAATTATCAAGTTTGGTTGTGCATTTTTCCCCCCACTTATACACTGCCTTCCCTTGAAGAAATTCTCAAGATTACATTATAAAATACAATGTAAAATTATTGGCTCTTGATGTGGTTGGACTTCTTTCGTTGTGTTGAGTTATGCCCCAACATGATATGTCTTGGGCAGGCCATTGACTCCGGCAAGACTGGCTAGGCCGGAAACAAATAAAGTCTACCCTCGATACGTATCACCCCGACAAGTGTTAAAATCGCATATGTGTTGAGGAAAATTGCACTCTTCAAAAAGAATTGAAAAAAAACACTATAATTGTTAAATTTTAATTATTAAAATAACTTATTAAAATTATCCTCCCCTTTTCAATGTATTCATCTCAATAAGTGTTAACTTGGATGAAAATGAGGTTGTGAAATTTTATAACTTGTATGAAGTTTGACAAAAACCCTAATCTTAAACCCCTAAACCCTACTACCTTACTAGAACAATTGGGCATTGGTAATTGCAAAGAGTGAAACTCGATCCACTACGAATGCACATGAGTTCATCAAATATGAACTGGAATTTGATCTAAACGATCCCTACTTACCTATTGAGGAGGAAATTATAGGTATGCTTGATGAAAGAGATGATGCAACTGACAATGAATCCATTGAAAAAGTTGACAATGTGCAAATTGGGAATGCGATGGTAGATAGAGTTGGATTCAAGGATGTTGAAAGTGCATTAGTGACTTTGAATTTTTTTTAAACAAAGACCTATTGATGTTACACAACATTCGAACACTTCAAAAATAATAGGATCTTCGTGTGCACAAGAATCTCATCAAACTATTATAGGTTCATTCTTCCTTTATGCCAAGATGTATGATGCCATTCATATCTTATGTGTTTTCATCCATTATTTATGTGAGTGCTACTATTTTTAATTCCCAAGTCACATATATGTTATTCATGTAAGTGTTATAATTTGTCTATCCTACTCCTCAATAAGTGTTAAAGTGTTAACACCACACAAGTGTTACAAGTTTCCTTGCTTTGAAGTGTTAACAAACATCGAGTGTGGACTATACATTGATGGGTTAGAACACCCATTGGAAACACCATTGGAACACAAAAGTTCCATAGAACATTTAGGTAATTAATAAACAAAAATAAAGGATCGGGACAAGGAATGGATAGGACCCGCCCAATACACCCTAAACTCCATAATATCAACCTCCATAATGTCACTCGCTCTCTAATATCCCGAAACCCTAGGGAACGGATGTGCGTAGTTCAAATCTCGCTCTTTATTGTCACCTTTCTCTCCCTTATATCACAAATTTTGTCATTAATGCAAACCACCAAAGAAGTCAACCCACACCCTTGCATTGTGCCATGTGTCAATCTGTGGAGTGTCACCTTCTTATACTTATTCTTCTTCTTCTTATGCCACAATGTTGGGCATGCATCCGCCACATCGCCCGGGAAGGTGAAGCGGAGTGGACCACACCACACCATTTAATATGTTGCACTTTGTGTTATTCCATAGTGTCACATGCTATACTAATTCACTAGTATCACGCATCCATGTTAACATTGCAGAACTTTGTAATATCACGTGCACTTTGGTTGCCACAGGTGTGATACTACGGAGTTTAGAGTGTACATGCAGGCAATAATTGGATCCCAAGGTGTTGGAACAAGATCTAGTCTAACTTAGTGATAAGTTGGGTGGAGAGGCCTCGGGTATGTTTGTTGAAACAAGTCATACCGGGACAATTGATAAACCAATTCCCTTCCCTTGAGAATTGTTAATTCATAACATTACTCAGCCATGTGGGTCGGTTCCATGACCTTGGAATATGTCAATTATATTATGTGGGCCCCGTGAACAAAACTGAGAATGTCCGTTTATTATTCATGCATTTTAAGGCTGAATTTGGAAATTTGGGTGGAGTCATACTCCCGACACTATGCGCAACAATCATTGTTCATCCCAAGAATATTCACAAGAAACACTATACATCCCAATACTATTCTCTATGTAGTCAATTAAAAGCGTCACTATCATTGAAAATACCGACACTATTCACACTATTCTTACTATTCAAACCGGCAGTATTCATTATTCGTACCGGTGTTTGTTTCTTCCCGTGAAGGTAAGATAATGGAGGCCCATGTCACATGCTAAATATAGAATGGAACACAACCATGTAGCTGAATAATGTTATGTTATTGTAAGAAACATCATGGTCCACTTTTTAGTTTTCAAATGCCTCACCGTTAACTTCCACATTGACGACTCAGGTGGTCAGTTGCAGCAAAATCAGCCGCTAGTGTGCATTGTCATTGCATGGATATGGATGGTATATAAACCTTCAAAAACATGACTATCTAGAATTTAAAGCAATCCACCGTATACATTGCAAGATATAGTTGATGAACGGTGGGAATCGGTTGTATAGAATGTAACCAATGATGAAGTTGAGGTTGTGGTCTTAGGACCGCTTCACACTATGACCGTCCAAGTCGAGAGGCCATGGGATTGAATGGCCAAACTTTGTTGAGACTCCAAAGCAATGGGCTAAAAATAGCCATTAAAATATAGGAATTGGAGACTTCGGGCGGGCATAGTGTGAAGCCTCCAAAGGCCAAGTTCACAGTCCAAACCGTTGACCATGAACTCCCTCGGCCTCTCGACTTGGATGGCCATAGTGTGAAGCCTCCAAAGGCCAAGCCCTAAGTCCAAAAGAAAAAGGAAGCATCCCACTTTATTCCTAGCCCAAAACAACCCCTCCAATCTAACGGGCAAGATTTGTCAAAAAAAAAATTTAATGAAAAAGAATTGACAACCTCTTGACCATAGTTTGGGTTTCTATTCCTGTCCGACCCAAACTTCCTTCGAGAGTCCATCGCCTTGGTCACAAAGTACTGCCATGTAGGCATTATAGAAAGCGGCGACCTTTGAACTTTAGCCTCTAGTATGAAGGGTCGAGAGGCCGAATTCTTGGTTTCTTGCAATATGATTGGTGGAAATCGACGGCCTCTCAACCTTTGGCCATAGTGTGAAGCGGCCCTAAATCAAGAAAATTAGTAATTCATCATTTATTGCAGTGTCATATACCTAGTTGCCACAAACCAACAAGCATGCATGTATGTGAGCCTCTAAAAAAATTAGAAAACTAAATTGAAATGATCATTCTAGATACCCAATAGCTTGTAATTGGGGGTTTGGAAGGGGGGGGGGACACATGAAAGCATAAGGATCCATGTGAGTGATACATCATCTTGGGATTGTTGTGTAGAAACAATCGAATTGCTTTTGAGCAACACATTGCATGAGCCTCAACTGAGCAGTAACTCCAATCAAGGTGTTCCATCGTTCTTTCTATCAATTTTTTTTTAAAAAATCATTAAACAATTATCCCAATTCTATTCTCAATAGCACTAACCTATGTGTCATTCAATTATATACCATCGACCACATTGAAAGAAGTTAGATAGGGTTTCTAACACAAAGTAACTTATGCTCCTCCAGCCATAGTGAAAGCCCAAGCATAAAAAGCTTCAAGAACCGACAGGTTAACACAAAGTGCACACAAACGACGATTGGTCCGAGACGACCCTAAACTATTGGATGATGGTGGAGAGATACCCAAATCTTAAGGAAGAGGTTGGCGGTTCAATTCCCGGTTGTGAAATTTCCTCTCTACTTGATAGAAACTTGCCAGGTGGTTAACTGCCTCCTGTGCTTTGGCGCTGGCCTGTCGGCCTTCTGTCTAAAAAAAAAAAAACACTACGATGATAGCAATGACGGTGGACTCACACATGACATGTATAGCAAAGCTTGTGCAATGGGAAACACCACACATGGTGAATTGTTCATGGTATTATAGACAACCCTATTACATGCATTGCATTGGTATTCAAATTCTCATGTTGCTTTGTGGCCGGTTTAAATTAAAGTTGGAAATTCACACGTGTGTTTGGGCGAGGAATTCCATGGACCGTCCTCGTAAGGTTGCCGCCTCCAAGGGCTACAATGAACATGATATTTGATGTCACTTACTATTTGAGATTATGCGATGCTATATATGTTTATTGCATATCTCATATTCTATCAACAAATGCTAAATTGGTTGTTTGGACATTATAGAACATTAACAACTTTACTTAGTAACAAAAATTACATCAATTGTACAAAGATACAACATTGTGTGAATCCAATAGTAAGTGACACTAAATATTGTATTTAGTGTAGCAATGTAGAATAACTAGTGATGGCCCATGCCAGACACTAGCTCGGTGTGTGTATAGATATATAACATATTGCTCGAAAACATAAGGTGAGAACAAATTATCGCATAATAGGGTACCTCTCATTCATCCAACATAAAAGCCCTAAAATCGTATGCAATCTACATAAACGTTACCTTTGTTAGTTGATTTGACATTCTATTTTTTTGTTAAGTTATGACGATTATTTTTGTGAGGTGTAACAGTAAGCTTCACAACTACTTACAACAAAACTACCTCTAATTGCTTGTCACGCACATTCGGCCACTTGAAAGCAGATGATTAAACAATCGAGGGTTTTCCAGTTGAAACTACTCTCTTTGCAATGTACAAGCAAGATGTGCCAATGTATTCCCTTTGAACAACTTTACACTTAAGCCAACCCCAAGATTGCATGTAACCTTTTCCATGCAATGAACTAATTGTATTAATCTATCATAATTCTCCTCCGGGGGCCCCAGTTGTTAAAATTTGCATGTGAATGGTTTGGTTTCGTGGGATGCTGGGAGCTCAGTCTAAATCTCAGTCATCCCATGGTTATTATTCCCATAGCCCACATAATGGAAACACATTGCTGAGTAATGCTATGTTTACTATCTTGCAATCGACTTTATTTCAATTTGTGTCCAAAAAGAAAAAGGAAAAGACTCCTCACAAGTGACCTTCTTGGCGGGTGTGCCCAAAAAAGGCCGGCGTCCGAATTCGGTTGGCAGGTTGAAAGGACAAAGGGTGATGATTCCACCAAGCAAGTGGGCTGTTGGCTGCTTTCTTCTGGGGCAGTGTGGCCTCCGTGCACCGCCAGCCAAATCCCAAGGCCAACTGCGTAACGAAAATTTATGCCCTGCCCAGACCAAAATGACCGTGACACACCGAACTTGTAAGTTGGACTATTATGTATATATCATGCTGCCAGTTCCGTGCGTCAGCAACGGGGAATTTTTTTAAAAAAGAATTGGAAAAAATAAAACAAAATGATGTAAACAGAACATACAATTGAGCTTACTACAACGCTCAACACTTAGGGCCGCTTCACACGATGGCCGTCCAAGTCGAGAGGCCGTGGGATTGAATGGCCAAACTTTGTTGAGAGTCCAAAGAAATGGGCTGAAAATAGCCAATAAAATATAGGCCTTGGAGCCTTCGGCTGGGGATAGTGTGAAGCCTCCAAAGGCCAAGCCCAAAGTCCAAACCTTTGGCCATGAACTCCCACGGCCTCTCGACTTGGATGGCCATAGTGTGAGGCCTCCAAAGGCCAAGCCCAAAGTCCAAACCTTTGGCCATGAACTCCCACGGCCTCTCGACTTGGATGGCCATAGTGTGAGGCCTCCAAAGGCCAAGCCCAAAGTCCAAAGGAAGAAGGAGCATCCCACTTTATTCCTTGCCCAAAACAACCCTTCCAATCTAAGAGCCTAGATCTTGTCAATGTTTGATTTTTTATGAAAAAAAATAAATCGATGGTCTCTCAACCAGCTTGGGTTTCCATTTCCATCCGACCCAAAATTCCTTCGAGAGTCCGTCGCCTTGGTCAAAAAGTAGGCATTTTAAATTGCGACGGCCTTTGGACTTTGGCCTCTAGTGTGAAGGGTCGAGAGGCCAAATTCTTGGTTTCTTGCAATCTGATTGGTGGAAATCGACGGCCTCTCGACCTTCGGCCATAGTGTGAAGCGGCCCTTAGGGCCAGTTCACGAAGGGTCCCAAGTCCCATGTCCCACTCATGTTAGCAAGTCCCAACTTCTGAGCCTCAATAAACCATTAATAATATGGTTAATTAATCATTAAAGTTGGGTTTTCATTGTTTTATGCAAAAATATTTGCGGGACTTGTGTTGATAGTCGGGTCTAGCTTTTTGCTTGACCCAACTCACCACAAGTCCTAATTCTCACCTCCAAAAAGTGTTGCCATGTAGGCATCCATGTCATCCTTGGACTTAGGACTTGGGACACAGTGTGAAGTGGTAAGTCCCAACTTCCATGCTCTCAATGGTGGAGATTGCATAGATCAATCTTAAGCGACTTGGGACTTAGGACTTGGGACCCCGTGTGAACATGCCCTTCATGGTATATATATCCCTATTGGGCACTTCCAACTCTACATATGACTTTAATCGTTAGATTGGATAGCGAATTGTCCCATCCGGTGATCGATGGCAAATCATGAAGACTGTCATTTCAAGTTTTAGAATCAAAGTTGAAATGCAAAGCTTATAAAGGGTCAAAGTGATGACTTTTTTTACTTTTTACTTTTTTCCGTTTTCTCTACAACTTGTATTTACTACAAAGACCCTTTGCACTTTGTAAAATATCGAGCCTAGAATGGTGTCTATATTTTGAGCACATGATCCAAGCTCGTTGTACCACTTGTCTTTTCTTTGTGTATATCTATGTCCGGGAAGAACCGGCGGTTAGTTGCAGATGAACAGGTTCAGTTTGAGAAATAACCAGTTGAAGTTCAAGACTTCAGAAAATTTACCGATCATTTTAGAGGAATCTATAGAATATACCTCAAATGAATAAAGCAAAACCGGAAGATGCCAACATGTAACCGGTTGGATTTAGAATCACTAGGATCTTGACCAACTATGCCCAAAAACTTCCCGGGCACTGGTGTATATGCTTAACTACAAGCCTTTCCATAGACTGCTACGTAGGTGTTTGATCAAGAGGAGTGACTGGTAGGAAGGCTCAGATGCCTTATATACTCAATCAATATCGTTATACCAAGTGAAGGTAAATCCTTGTTGTGTACTGTAATGCTGGTTTCGAAAGTGGCCAAATCTACTTTGAGGAAGGTTCACTGCAAGATTTACTGATTTCCGACGTCACAGTACGTGATTTGCTGCACACTTGGCATAATTGCTATGGTAAATGGGCCTTATTCAATTACCTTTTGTTTGCTACCTTATACTACTCAGATTTGCGACGTCAGAGCTTTTGTGTGACCGCAAATGAGTACAAAGAAGCTAGAATCAATCCCATAAAGTTTTGGAGCTCATCTCAAGTTGTTAATTATAAAAGAAGAATGACAGTCAAAGCCATGCCACACTGGGCGGACCAGTGGCCCAATTAGCCAATCCGTCCGGTTTTGGAGTCCCCCGCAACAGGGGGCGGCCAACCAGGGAGCATGGGACAAAGTCCCAAAAGTGCTCCAGCTCGCTGGTTGCAAGGCACCCCTCCTTTTTGCAGCCATCCAGTCGAAGTACTTGCCCTCTTGCTTTGGTTGGGCAAGTTTTTGAAACTTTTATTTGAAATTGAAATTGATTTGTAACTAATTTGATTTGGTCGGATAGGCAACCAACTCCCAGCCACTGCCCCTCCCAGGCTATCGTTGGAGCACTGGTTGGTGCCCTACCACACTGAGCTAGCCTAGCCAGCCCCCATGTGGCAACACTATTAGTCATATGAACTTGGTCACATAATCCCCTCTCCCCCAATTACAATTAGGACTAATGAGCCTAGAATGGTCAACAAATTTTGAGCACATAGTGCAATCTCTTTCAAACACATGTCTTACTAATGTCCATTCTTGGATATGTACCTAACCTCCTACCCACTCAAATGTCGGTGTTTGGTGAAGATAAGTAACCGAATGGAGCCATTTACCTTATGTTATGTCTTGATGAGTTTCAAACTTTAGACAAAGGTTCCCAACATGAGATAAGGATTTTGTAATGGGGGCATGAAGAGTGGAGGAAAAAATAATGTCGTATTGGTTGTGGGCTCATTTTGCCATGTGAATTGTTGGACGCTAAAGCACCCCCAATGAACTTTTTAAGGAAGGGGTCCCATGACAAGATAAGGGTTGGGGCCTACGACCCAGAATCCTTGGGCAACCCCAAATTTTGTTTCGTTTGAACCCGACTGAAAAACGTTGCATGCAACCTGCAATTCTTGGGTAGCCCCATAAAAACTTTAACGAACCCGACTAGAAAATGCTACCCGCCCCACCCGGGGTATCTAACGGTGACTTCCTGCCTACATTAACTTGGCAGCAATGGCAGTTGCAAAGTTTTAGCACATAACATTATTCAGATGCATAACAATGTTCTATGGGATTGACATATTTCATGGAATATTCTCAAATATTCCCCATATTCAATCTGAATGTGGGTAATATATTTCATGGAATATTCTTGAATATTCCCACATTCAATCTAAATGTGGGTAATATTTGGGAATATTCCATGAAATATGTCAATCACACAAAACATTGTTATGGATCTGAATAATGTTATGGCATGCACTAAACCGCCAGGAAAATCGGAAAAGAATTTTATTATTATTATTAAAAAACGATCTTAAATCCCATCGCTACAAGAAACCGGAATTGAGCCATCGCCCATGTGAACGCGCCCGGCCCTAGAAGCAAAGGCAGTTTTAGGGTTTAGGACTCACGCAGGCTAAAAGTCAGGTGGGACGAGGCCTTTAGCTAGCTCGTTGGATTCCTTAGCAAACGAAGCATGCGTTTCTTTTCTTTTCTTTTCTTTTCTTTTCTGTTGTCAGGTGAACATTGTCCCTGACAGATGTGTCACTGACGGTTAAAATGCGAGGAAAAGGCCAATTCCCAGGGGCCATTTCCGAATGATGACCCAATGGATGACACCTCACAGAAGCTCCATTTGTCCACCTCAGCAGCCGAATGGGTCCAAGCGGTGCGTTAAGTTACGTTATCCGGCGATGATGATGAGGCGAGCGATGAACCCCAAGTAAGGCCAACATAGCCATGTTGTAGTATGTACGTTCTCACCTCCCTCACACACACACACTTTAAAAAGTTATGGACGTTCACCAACATATATTCTTGCCGTGTCACTAACTCCACTCATAAGCTAGGAGCACTTTAAGCCAAGACAACCTCCAAAACCATCACCCTCGAAATCTTGCATAACAAGTGCATGTTGCTCATGAGAATGTTCATCGTGTGAACATAGTTTTCTCTTTGAACATTTGTATTTGTTTTTATTGTAGGGGGGAGAATGTTTTTAAGCTCAGACGGTTGTCATGTATGCTAAGTATCTTATCTGCTCGGTTTAGAGTGTGATTACCTTGCTAATGTGAGTGACATGATTTGTTGAATGAAAGAAGCAAGTGTGTGGGGGTGTTATCTAGTTGCTTGTCTTCACCAAACACTTGTACTTTATATTGGCGTGTGGTTCGCTGAGAATCAAAGACCAACACACATGTTGGACGGCATGTTTAGAAGAGGTTGGACTACATTTTCAAATTTTGTTAACTACATTGCACTTAGTGGTGAGTACAATTGGGATGGCCTCGATGTATTCGATTAAGGAATCAACAAATGTACAAGTCCGATAACCTCAACTACTTTAGAGACGTATGGTTTCCAGTCTAATTTTTGCTAAATGTTTCATCGTAACATTTGCTAATGCAACACACGTTTTGTTGTATGAATCTAACTGGTAGAAGTTGGACAACATGAAAAATCGAACTACATAACACCCACATACCTTATGCCATCACGTGTCACCATTATATGTTAAGGTGGATGGTGCTAAAATGATCACTTTATGCAAACATGAGAATATATACAATTATTATACTCTAAAAAAATTTGAACAAATTTTATTAGCAGTTGACATGGGACTCTAGCGCACTAGAGTGCATCTTATTGAAATTCCATTTGTAAAAGTTATTAGAATTCAAAGTTTTATTGATAGATGATCCAAGACCAACATGGAAGGGAGGTATCGTTTGAATGAGTGTTTGACTCATAGGATAATTTTTCCTCTTGCCCAACTCCTCTATTGCAACACACCCAACATTGATATATGATCCTTTATTGCGCTCAACGGTTTGGGATGCCACATGACATGAAATATGAGGTTGAAATAAATTTATATGGATAAAAAAAAATACGAAACAGATTTCACATGACAATTAATGCTGCATATTCTTGTGGATGTAAGAATGACATGTCCTTGGTGAAATTTTGCTACATTTATGGTATGTGAACATCAACATGAGGCCATGATATGTTCTACTCATGTTAACTTTCAGCCCACAATAATAGGTGTAAACGGTGTCGTTCATTTTGGTTGGGTTTATGTCCAAATGCCTTCTTCTATATGATATGCCATAATTCAAGTCATTGCACACTTACATGCCCAACTCTTAAATGATGATAACAAACCATTCTCAAACATGAACATCAACACAAGCCAATTATGCACAATTGATCCCATTCATGGAATCTTGAATCCCGGTTGATGTCACTTGAGCTCATTCATGGAACCTCTCCTACCAACATTAACTTGCAAACAATCACTTACAAACTTTAACACCGTACATGTCCTACCGATCCGACCATACTTATGTTTCCAATGAGGTCTTAATTGTGTTTTTGATGCATGCCTCCCTACCTTTTCATATGTTATGTGGTTTATAGTGAAATGCAAAATGGATGTATTATGGTATCATGGAAGCATCAACGTCAATGGGATGAAGAAGAGGGTGAATATATGGCATGGAGTCAACTATTTTGAATGCCTCCTTCATGGACGTGGATTCAATTTTGTTGTAGGTTTTTTTTTTGGTTTGGGGGGGGGGTGTGTGATTTTGACCACTTTGCATCAACAACAATTTACTCCTCGTCAACCTTGTCATGTTGTGAAAAATCTCCACTCACTTTTGGGAAGAGGTGGCAGGGAAAGATGCACTACCAACATCATTCATGAAGGGCCGGTTTCGACTATATATGGTGAAGTAGTGCACTGGTCAAGAATTTTAGAGGAATGGAGCAATACGATTGGCTACGAAATGGGTTTTCACTGGCCGGGGTTTACACTGTGGCCAAGACTTCTTCGGTGGAAAACTTCAAACACGGACAAAAAAAAGTGGCATGGTTGTCAACATGGCAACACTTTTTGCTAGGGGAGTTTCTATGGAGGTCAAGTTTCTCAGTCAAACCCTCGGACAAGAAACTTGACCTCCAAAGAACTCCAATTTGAAACCACCTTATTATTATTATCATTTAATGTTTTTTCTTCCATCCATAACATTATTCAGATCCATAACATTGTTCTGTAGGACTGACAATATTCTACAAAATATTCTATCATTCATGCTGAATGCGAGAAATATTCTATAGAATATTGTTAGTCCTGCATAACACTGTTATGGATCTTAATAATGTTATGTCTTGTCCATTGCCTCAATTAACCTTATCTTGGGCTGAAATTCTTGCCCGACTGGTGCTCTTCTCAACCGTAGTCTAAACCAGCCGTAAATGTTTGTATCTCCGAGTCTTGACAGATGGCATGGTCATTGGAGGCCTCATGATGTTGGAGGATGCAATAAGTTAATACGAGGAAGAGGCAGGCGGGGTGTTCAATCCTGAAAACGCCCGATGCCTAGTTTGGTGATTGTTTGTGCTATGCCATCAGTGAATGCCATAGAGGTTGCAGTCAAGAAAAATACATGAAATAATGTTGTTCAAGTGACATTGAAAAATAGACATGTGAGTATGGCTGCAAATTGATTATGAATATAGTGAAGTTGTGCACATGATCACCCGGCTTGAGCAAATAAGGGTGCAAAGCTGTTGAAGAAGAGAGTATGAAATTTTTTACTTGTGAGTATACAACATTTATAGACCATACAAACAAACAAGAGATGGAATTTTTAGTTATTTAGTCTCTCTCTCTCTATACATATATAATATTTGGGGGGAGGAAGACATGAAGTACCTAGAAGGTGGAATCAACAACGTAACCACACACAAAAAGTGAGTGTGTGCATGAGGAGAGGAGTTGAGAGTATTGAGTATGACATGAAGTTGTGCCAATAAACGTCCATGTTACCATGGTGTAGTGGATGGTGGAAACAACATGGAACGACTAGATTGGCAATGCATGGAAAAAATAACAAATCATGAACAAGACAATAACATAAAATCCACAAATATTAAGTGATTCAATTGACTTCGCATTATAGTATGTAAAGGAAGGTGAACTGGAAGATAACAATGTTACTAAGTGAATGAACGAGGTGTGCAAGGTGAAATAATGGTGGGTATGTAGATGGAAGCAATTTGATCTTGATATCTTTTTGTTTGTTAGTACTAAGGTTTAGGATATTTGGGTTAAGGATCAAAGTGTTGGAAAGGTGACGCTCTGTAACGTTGAAGTGACCTACTAGGCTACATCCAAACTGCATATGAGGACAAACCAAACACCTACAAAATAAGGGAAAGGTACTAGGTACACCTTATATCATCGACAAAGGAATACTTACAAACCTTGTTGGTATAATTAAGTAATCAAAGTCCTCAAGTTGTTGAACTCCCTCCCCGGTTCTTAGTAGTGTCACCTAGTGTTCACTACAAGCTCCTCCGTTGTCACTGTGGATTAGAAATTGGAGGTTAATGCTCATGCGATGATGAGGATGCTCTACGAGCAAGGTCACCCTATGGGGTATGTGTGAAAAATGGATAGAAAGTGAATGACAATCCAAACAAGGCCAACCCCATCAGGGAAGGATGATTCCTCCCACCACTCTAGCTTTCAAACCATGAAATAAGAGCCATATTTTTTGGCATATTTCCATGATGTGGATCTTGACCTTCAAACTCATAAATAGCCTTCCACACCTCCACATGGAAAGGGGGTTGCACGCTTCACCCTTTGAAAAACAAACACGTGGTGATTCTCCCTTCGTTCTCTTGAGATATATTGTATTACCACTTTGCAAAGAAGTTCTTAGGAATGACTTGTATTTCACTCTTTTCATTTCATTGCTTGCATGTCACATGCCTAGCTTCAATCTTCCATAACACAAATCCCCCAACATGTTCCATTCATGTTAGATTTTTTGGAAACAAATCTTAATTAGAAGCAATAACATTTGAACCTTATGGCGGGACACCGGTGTCCCATAATACACCGGTTAAACCCTAAAACCCGTGTCGACGTAAAAAACGGTCAGTTGAAGGCGATCAAAGCGGCGTTGAGATTATCTCGACGTCTTGTACACACTCTGATGTTCGAAGTTGGTTTTTATTTTCAATCACTTACAACCACAAAACCAATCATCAAGGAGGCTTTGATTTATTTGGGACACCGGTGTCCTGCCATAAGGTTCATTTTGACATCACTAGCAGCAAACTTGAACTGCAATGATCGGGAAACATCCGGAGCTAGCTGCAACTTGCACCGCTTTGCTAGAACGACTCCTAGAGTTATGCCATGATTTTGTGCATCGGGACTTGTTATTAACTGGAATCCAAACTCCACATTCTCTCAAGCTAGGAAGCAGGACAAAATCCCCCAGAAATCATGCTACCGAGCTCATAAGTTTCTTAATAACCCACTCGAACGTCCATTTCACTTTCACCGAGTGGTGGGTGTTCCAGCTTTCACAGTCGCTTAAATATACTGGGGATTATATAAGATGACGTGATCATTTTCTCAAAGCCGATCTCATAAGTTAAGCACTTTGTAGGAGCCGCCACACAACCCCAACGTGAGATCAATAAGTACACTATAAACTACTTGTATTAAGTGTCACCAATTCTAATTGTCTTGCTCAATACTAATCGTAGACCGCATGTGTAGTCGTATCTCTTGGATCAATCTAAAAAACTACAAGAGCTTACTCGTTCGTCATGCTTTCATCTTTGAATCAAAAGGTGGTAAAAGGTTGTTGGGAATACCAACAATGTTTGATAGGACCGTTTAACACTTGTTTAAAATTAGCTATTGAACCTGTAACGGAAGCCTATGCCGACAAGTATAGCTTTGGATTTCAAAGGGGAAAATGCAGTGTCATCGACACTAAATGTAAACCTAACATCCTTTTTTCATTGTAAAAAAAGTTTGGCCATTGTAGATTCACAAATGTTGCAATCATCGTCATTTACGAAGCGATTCTTCATCCACGACAACGTTTCGTTACATAAATGTTAAGATGCAGAATATACCAAGCTTTTGTTTCAATAATCAACATTTGGATGAACTAAACGTAAGTTGGATTGACAATATTTGCAAACTCATTCGTAGGAAGTGTCATTAGAAAAGTTACCACAATGACATAAAATACAATATTTAGTGTAGTGTGTTGAGCCGACGATTAGCCATGGAATTCAATAAGAAAACATTGATGGATTCTTCTAATTGTGAATCTTGCTTGCACGCGTCGTGGTTGAGAAGGCCAAGCCTTGGAGCATTGTGGGCGGGAGGAGGAGAGTGGAGATGGTGGCTGCATGAGTTTGAGTTTCGGCTGAAGAAAAAGTCTCGCAAAGCTCCAAGAAATTGTGCCGCCCATCGTGGGAAAGGGGGCGGGGGACAAGAATTGTACAAGAAGCTTTGGGAAGGTTTGGAGACCCGGTGGATGGCTTTATCGCGGGCTCGATGAGGTCAAATGGGAGGAAACTTCTAACTTAGGATTGGAGTCCGCGGAAAGAAAAGAACAAAGGAGGAATAAGGAAACATCGGTGTTCTCACCGACATGAACTTTGAGCCTTGTCTAACCCTATATTGGTCAAGGTGTGCCCCCATGTCCGGGGAGACTTTTGGACATAGTCGGTCGAGATCCTAGTGTTTCCAAGTCCAACCGGTTAAGGTAAGTGCGCCAATGACCAAACACAACCCACGGACCGCACAGCCACCGCACAAATTTCATTCATGAGAACTCCCGAGGGAACTTCGGTATCATCATTAATAGGTGTTTTATTACAGGTACCGCACGGTGTGTGGTGAAGGGCTCAATAAGCTTTTGAGATCCACCTGTGTATGTTTGGATTCAATTTGTGATAGCTTTCACAAATCATAATATTTTTTATTTTTATTTTTTTGTAGGAGAATCCCCACTTCACAATCAACAATCCTTCAAATTTTGAAATGATTTAAGCTTGTAAATTATTATTTACAAGGATTTGAAGATTGACCGTGCGGTCATTGGCACACTTACCTTATATGTTGACATCTTTCGGGTTTTCTTCATTAACTTGAGGTATGTTCTCTAAATTCCTCGTAAGTGATTGGTGATTTTCCTAAAGTCTTGAACTTCGACCGGTTCATTTGTAAGTAGCAGTTGGTTCTCCCCGTTCATTGGGTGTGTCCTTCGATCAAGGTAAGGTAAACATGCCTAATTTGGTTACTTATCCTAATTGGATATCTATATTTTAGTGGTATGTGGTTGGGTGTGGTCCCAAGAATGGATACCGGAAAAGACACGTGTTTAAAAGAGATTGGACTAGATGCTAAAATTTGTTAAACTATTCTAGGCTCAATAGTCAACATGGTTGGAGGGACCTTTATGACCACTTAAGGTGAGTTTCTATGTAGATTGTTTGCCCACCAGATCCTAGTGGGAATAAGGACAAACCCACCCAAATGTAGATGGAAGTTGGGTGCGGTAGGGTTCATATGTGCCAACTAGCTACTCTCATCTTCTCAAATCCGGGCCCACTTACTAACCTCCTCCTCCTCCTAAAATTCGTCTTCAATCCTTTGGTGACTGGCACTTGTAGGTTAGAAGCTGCTTTAGTGGGCACACAAAAATCTAGCGACCTGTGTATACGGCCTCTACATCCTAGTAGGTCACCAGAATGTGGTTGGTTGGCGGCTTGTGCTTATCTACATGCGAACACCTCTAACCCACTATTATCTAGAATCTAGTGGGCAAGCGGCCTACATAGAATCTCACCCTTAATGAGCACAAAAATCTTCACCCTGATAATGAATAAGATGATTCATATGAGCTCTGATTATCATGAGGGAAGTGGGTTTGACCTGGATTTGGATTTGTTAACCATCCCGTACTAATCAAGTGTTTCATATCCTAGAAGAAGTGGGCTACTAGTCATAAGAAGTAAACAATTAAGACGTAGATGTGCCTAACTTGAACACAACAACAATCCATACATTTATATTCGAGTGGTATGTGGTCAAGTGTGGATCTAAGAACTGACACCAAAAAGACATGTGTTTGACAAAGATTGGAATATATGCCCAAAATATGCTAGCCATTCTAGGCTAAATAGTCAACATGATTAGGGGCACCTATACGACTGCTTAATGAGCACAAGAAACTTCACTTTGATAATGAGTAAACCATTCACATGATCTCCAAAAATTATGAAGCAAATGGCTATGGGCACGATTTGATATGCTATCATCTTACACTAATAAAGTATTTCGTAGCCTATGAGAAGTGGGTGCAGAGAGAAATGTATCCATCTAAGACACGTCTACCATAGTGCCTTCCTTTCAAAATGCATGTTTCAACTGCGCACATGCATTGCTCATTGTTGCTTCATTGAAGCGTGATGAATGATGACAAGTAGGCATGCCCAAAACTAACACTATGTACCAGTGTCATACATTGGCAGTCTCCCAATGCACGACCCTAATATCTATTATGTCACCCTCTGGAATGTTGCTCCCTCTCTTATATTCAGATGTGTTCCGTTTAAATCTCCCTCCTTGTTGTCTTGTTTTACCTCTCATATATCACATGATTTGACATTAAAATAATCCACCAAAGTATTCAAACCACATGCTCGCATGCATCACATTGTCATCATTTTCATTATTATGATTATTGCAATATTGACTTTGGGTTATTCCACAATGTTGCATGCTACACTAGATCTCTATTATCACACAATCATGTTAACATTGCATACCTCCTTAATATCACATGCGCTTTGGTTGCCACATGCAAGATATTAGGGAGGTTAGAGTGTATCTTAACAAGCTTGGCGCCAATTCTTCTTTCCTTTTCCAACTATAGAATTAAAAGCACAATTTGAAAAGTCTTCCTTGTGAAACAAAAAATAATAATGGAGAGTGAAGATGTACACCTTTCACACTTAGGGCCAATTCACATGGGGTCCGAAGTCCCAAATCCCAAGTCACTTCAGGTCACAACTTGAGAGCATGGAAGTTGGGACTCACCACTTTACATGGGGTCCCAAGTTTTAAATCTTGAGTATGACATGGATGCCCACATGGAAAAATTTTTGGAAGTCGAGGCTTGGGACTTGTGTTGAGAGTTAGGTCAAGCAAAAAGCTAGACCCAACTCTCAACACAAGTCCTGTGATTTTTTTGCATAAAATAATCAAGATCCAACTTTAATGAATATAAATCATATTTTCATGGTTTCTTGAGGCTCAAAAGTGGGAACTTTGCCTTCATGATGGGACTTGTTAACATGAGTGGGACTTGGGACCCCATGTGAACTAGCCCTTATTCATGTGATTTACCATTTGGAGTTACATGTTGCTATGACTTTGTATCGATATTATCACTTTTAACTTAAATAAATTACATGTATAGTACGTATACACATGAAGAAACATAATATGACTTATTTGACTAGAGATAATTTTGGGTAAAAAATGATAGTAAAGCATAACTTCAAATGGTAAACCACATTATTAGGTGTGAAAGGTGTAGTTGACATCTCAAGTCACAAAGTTGGCCTAACTTTTGTCTTGGTGGGTCATTCTTGAATCTTGGGGTTACTGTGGTATAAATTTCAAGGCACAACACTTCTTGGGGTGAGCTCCCAAGTTTGTTGCTATTTCATTTCAATTGGGTCTCACTAAACTAAACCGGGACGTCTACCCCAAACTAGAGATCTATTGTGTTAAGAACATAAGCAAATGAGTGTGTACGATGTCTCTCTTTGTTTTCACCCTCCCTTCTAGTAAGTGTCACAAAAAATAAACTCATGTAACACCTCATCAATATAGCCACTTGGTGGGTGAAGAGGCCCTTCATTCATGCTTGCTCCATTTGGAGCCGGTGTTAATATCTATCTAGCCACTTTGCTTGCCAAAGTCAATTTCATTTCATGTCACATCAATTTTCCCTCAATTGTTTCGCATGCTCCAACCAACCACTGTGTGACATATGGCACCTTCCACTAGTAGAAATATGGTAGTTTCAAGACACAACAATCTAACATGAAGTGACCATAATGACATGGGTTGGTGCCATTATGATCACTTCGTGTTAGATTGTCGTGTCATGAAACTACCACATTTCTACTAGCGCTTAGGTAAGAGAATTATTATTTGTGCCAAACCTGATAAGGGTATTATGATAGGAGTGAAATTTACTACCTCAATTTCTCAAACCCTAACCCTAGAGTCAAATTCCTATGAAAATCAACTGCAAGTGTGGCAAATACTATTAACTTACAGAGCCACTCGCTGTAAATATCAACATCAAATTCTGAGTGTTTTTTTTTGTTCATTTTTTGAACACAATAGGCGCTTGACCACCTGGTTGGTTTTCCGTGAAGTGAGATTTCACGGCTAGGATTCGAACCGCCAACCACTCCATTCGGTTTGGGTACCTTTCCTCTATCATCTGGTAGTTTAGGGTCATCTTGGACCAATTTTGAGTGCATTTTGAAGACCAAACCTGGCCTCCTTGTGAGCAATCAAAGCTTACTTAGATTGAATCCTCTTTGTGTTCCATAATGCTGACACATACCCCATACATACAATGAAGTTTTGGATATTATTGATAAGCCACATATTAGTTGTTGTAATACCGGGATCAATTTTAATATCAATTCATGTCAGAGTGTCCCCTCTATAACTTCATTACAGATGATTTCTTTCTCTATTTCAAAATGTGGTCTCAAGTGATCCTTCTCATTGAATCATCAAGTTGATATTGACCTATATCTTACAAAGCCCCATGCACTTTGTTACTTGGAGGGGGAATTATCATATACGAGTGTACCTCTCATCCATCCAACATAAAAATTGGGACCCCCTATATGTTTGTTGTCGATTCATCTCAAATGGCCTCATTTAGATTGATTCAGGGTCTTTAAAGCTAGTTTCAATGTCAAACTAACTTTAAAAAGGTAACTTCTGGGTTGCATACTATTTCACGGTTTTTATGTTTGATGAATGAGAGGTACACTCGTATGCAATTTTACCCTCTTGGCCTCCCGGACGTGACAATAAATTTCATTTCATTTTTGATGATTGTGAACATAACATTATTTAGCCATGTGGGTTGGTTCCACGATCTTGGAATCTGTAAATTATATTTTGTGGCCCCTCGAACAAACTCATAATATTCATTTATGGTAGACGGTCCTAATATTGCGCAGTGTTGACATCGACAAGACATATCAGGCAAAAAAATTAGAATTTTTTAATTTTTTTTTTGGGAATATCTAGTGGGATGAAGCGTAATTTGGATGGAAGAAAAAATATTTCAGAACGGATGAAATCCAGACAAACAGTCTTGCCCGATTACCAAGGGGGTGGATATTTTAGAATTAAAAAATGCCGCCCTAATACTGCGCAGATAATTGCGCGCGCAATGAACTGCGCAATATTAGGGCATGGCAAGAATTTCTTTGAAAGACAGGTACAAATTCACTGCACAGTTCTGGTCCTTTCTTATACCTTATTGAATTCCGGTCCTTATTCTACATTCTTCACATCAAAAATTGCAATTGCTGAACTCAATAGTTCTTGCAAAATTCTCACGTTGTCGTGGTCGTTGGGTGCATGAGCTCAGAATTCGGCAATCAAAAATAAGGATGGACGTCTCCGACAAAATCCACCGGGACAGTGTGGAAAAACAACATGATGTATGTTACACACAAGAACCTTAGACTCAATCACCGTTGAGGCAATTAGTTACTCACTCACCATACCTCAATTCCAAAACGTCACCAACAATAATCTCCTACTAAACATCAATTCCTTGTACCTCAAACTCATCAATAGTCCTTCCAAAAATTTCTTGACAAGGACCGACGATACATTGTCATGGTCGTTGGGTGCAGTAGCTCAAAAAATGAGATTCACACGAAGAAGCAGGATGGAGGATTTGGTTCAACAAGGGAAGAATTCGGTAATTTTACGAACGGGACTACTTCTCCTCCGACAAAATTCACCACCACCAGGACGGTTGAAAAAATCAACATGTACATATAAAAAACTCCAGCCTCAACCACTGACCACAGAGCTCAAATTCCCTTGATAAGCACCGAAGAATCACGCAAAGGCTTGAAACAGGGGATCAGAAATTGTGACATCTAAGTACACACATCTCTGAAGTGTGGAGTTCAATAAGCACTGTGGTTTTGCGGTTCTTTTCTTCTTTTATCCCCCCAAGAAAGGAGAGATTTCGCCGAGCTTTCCAGCAAGTGGCTGTTTGGTCGAGCTCGAACAGTACCGAGAAAGCAAGGTTCCATGGTCGCAGAAGCGCCTCATCACAAAATAAATGAGGATAATCACCGGAGTTACACGAGACCAGAGTGAAGAAGGAAGGATTGGGGAAGAGAAACCATTCATTCGGCCAGGATTGGATTGAATTGAATTCCTGAAACAGGTTTTTGATGATCAGCTTGCTTACCGGATGCAAGCAATTGTTGCGCAACATAAGGGCAGCATGAACATTGCTGTGCAATATTAGGACCGTCTACCATACTATTCATACATTTAAACTAAACTTGGAAATTTGGGTGGAGTTGTATTCCCAACACTATGCGCAAGAATTATTGTTCACCCTAGGAATATTCATAGGAAACATTGTTCATCCCAGTACTATTCCTTGAAATTACTATTCATAGCAACACTATCATTGAAAATACCGACACTATTCAAAATATTCTTATTATTCAAACCGACACTATTCATTATTTGTACATGCGTCAATTTCCTCCTAGTTTCTAAGTTTCTTCCCATGAAGGTAAGATAGTGGAGGTCCATGTCGCATGCTAAATATAGAATGAAATGCAACCATGCAGTTGAATAATGTTATAAATTAGGTAGTCTAATGCAATTTTTGTTGGAATGAAAATTCACAAACTTATATGAGACAAGTTTTCGACTTTTGATGGATGGAAGGTGCACCAACAACATGTGATTAAGAGTCGTGAATTATGGGTTGGTATTGATACAGTCCCTTCATTGAAACCATATTGATACGAACAATTGAAATTACCAGTGTTGGGTGGGTATTTGATTTTGTTACTAACCTCAGGTTCTAGTCTTTGAAGACAACTTAGAAGCAAAAAACCTTCGGTTCCAGGGTTTTGAAAGTTTTTACAATAAAAGAACCTCCAATCCCAATCATTCAAAAAAATCAAATCAAAGACACAGTGATTTTCATGAAAGAACCGGTAAAGAACCAACCATTTTTTTAGAAGGTTATTTGATTGGGTTTTATTTATTCTTAAAACCATGGTTATGAATCAAGTCTGGTTGTTTGAAATTTTGAGAACCATGGTTATAACTCTAAAGAACCGCCTTGATAACCAGTAGGGGTTTGGTGCCAATCTTAATACCCACCCCACACCTGTAATTACCCACCAAATGCTATGGCTTCACAACCAAGGTGACCTACTAACTTGATGAAGAAAACATGAAAACATGTCGTAATTAATCATGATTAGGTATGATTATTGTAGGTGATAAGCAGGCTCATCACTTTGATGCTGAAATGCTATTCTTATTAGACGAAACATGGAGTTTTGTAGAGGTTCCGACTAATACAAAGGTAACATATGGTCCTTTGCTCAAATTCTGAATTAATTTGTGTTGAACTTGCTTATCACCTATAGGACTCAACCCCAGAGGGAAACTGTATATGTGTACATGTTCCAACATTTGGGCATTGAGTTCCGGAATCCACGAATCTCTGCAAGCTAGCTGGCGAACAAGTGAAATTGAATCTCCACGATATTGCAAATCCTAGCAAGTTGTTCAAACCTTGGACAACTACCAAAATAACTATAGTTAACTAGATTTTTTTCAATACATTTTAGGGAACAACTATATTTAACTATAAAATTCTCAACCCTATTTGAAGAACAACTATAGTTAACTAGAAAAATTAAGACCATATTCAAAAACAACTATAGTTAACTAGACAAATTTCAGACAACTATAACTTGAGAGTCCCAAAATTTGTAAGGAGCCAACTGGTGAATTCTTTCATTTATCTCAAAAATGAAATGAAATATATTACAATAACTTTTTAAAGAGACCTTATGTTAGAATGCTTGTCACCCATGCTGGCCCATCCCAAGAAGGAATAGAACCCACCGTTCCTTGCAACAGTTGAACCCATTATACTTTAAGTTACTTATAGATAATGAGGTCATGCTCATTGGGTGTTAGTTGAGTCCGAGTCACAAATGGAATTAGGTCCCAAATCTAAAATTTTGAATAAAAGAAAAAGGAAAAGATATAGATGCTTTGATCTGTCTTGGTACGACATCGCAGACTGCGCTTAATTTTAGTTAACTAGATATAACTATAGTTAACTAGATTTTTTGGTAGACCGAAATTAAAACAACTATAGTTAACTACATTTTTGGACAGGTCAAATCATGAACAACTATAGTTACGAAAGGCAACTAGTTAACTAATAGTTAAATTAGTTGGTTAGTTGTCCAAGGTCTGAAGTTGTTGCCCGATATTATGTTCCACGATAGTATATAAAAAAAACACAAAAGGTGGTTGTGAATTTACTCAAAGGATGATTCCAAGGCTTCTCGTAACTTTATCGTAACTCCAAGGGATGATCTTTCACTATTAAATAGGTTGAGGTTACATATTAGGGTCCGGGTCCAAAGAACTCGTGGTCCTAACACCCCATCTTGGACCTTTTACTTTTGGATGCAAGATTCTTCACTCCAATTTGAAGATTGGTTTCTCAAACTAGGTTACTTACATTATATTATATTGTATTGTATTTAGAGAATGATGACCTCAAGATTTGGCAAGAAATTGATGTCACATTAACGCCACTTTGTTTTTACAAACTTGAACCATGATCCTGGCGTAAACTCCCTGGGTACATAATTGTATTCTTGGGCGATGGGATTGCTTGATTTTAGAGTTTCTCGAACTTGGACCGTAATGTAAACTCACCCTAAGTTACATACCACACGGATATGACAATTGAAAAGTTTGGACCCCAAAAAAACAACAAAGCTCCAAGTTGTTGAAAGTGATGCCACATCAATGCCACTTCTTTTTATATACCTTGAGCCCAAACCCTAGTGTAAATTCCTTGGGGTTCATAAATGTACTCTTGATCAATTGGATTGCTTGGTTTTAAGAGTTTTTTTGGTCTTGGACCATAATATACATCGTAAACCCTATTAGTAACTTACATACTACATGGATACAATAAGGTACGTGGGTGCTATTTGGTTCGTTTTTTGTGACTCTACCAATTATATTTACACGCAAAAAGAAATCATGTTGCAATAGCAAATTTACAATGAAGCATATGCAAAAACTAGATTGAAAATCAAACCTCACCTAGTTTAGTTATGGCTATTAGAAGTGCATGTTTGTTGATTTCTCAATTGGATATATTGGTTTCTCCAATTTTGTTCAATATTGAATGTAGAGTAGTTGTTGATGTTTGAAGACGTACTCCAATCTCTTTTAAACATGCGCCTTTATGATGTTTCCTCTTTTAATCCTCGCCAAACCACATGCCAATCAAATATAGGCTTATGATTGAGGAAACGAGCCACTTAAGACCCATCTAAACTTGAGGCATCTATAACCAATAACTTAAGAGAGTTTGCATTTGTTAGGAAGAGTAATAGCATGGAATTATTTTTCTCGCAAAGAGAAACAAATTCCAAGGAGAATGCAATTTATTTATTATTATTATTTTCTCATGAATATGGAAATGGCTATGAATTTCAAAGTGGAAAAGTTAGGGTAACACATAGTCAATTTATAGGTTAACTCATAACCATTCATCTAAATTCTAATGCTTGGCTATGACAATTGTCAAAACTCTTATGAGGGTAAAGGTTTATGTGGTGGCATCTTGTGATTGATTTCCCTCATAAGAGTTTTGACAATTGTCGTAGCCAAGCATTAGCATTTAAACGAGCAGTTGTGGCTTAACCTACAGATTGGCATTGGTTACCCTAACTTCATCACTTCAAAATCTATAACAACTTCTATATTCATGATTTCATTATTATTATTTTACATTCTCTTTAGAATTTGTTTCTCTTTGCAAGAAAATTAATTCCCCACTATTACTCCTCCCCAACAAATGCAAAATCTCTTATTTTATCGGTTACAAATGCCTCAACCTCAGCCAATCACAAGCCGCCACCACACAGACCTTAACTACGTTCGCCTAAACAATATAGACCTCATCCATGTTTGCATTACATGACCCAGTGTGCGGCTAAAATGGACATGGTCGACTATGGATGCCTCGACCTTTAGCTTAGCTAGAAAAATCGGACCCAGAAGAACCAACACTGCAAGCTCCAAGTTGATGCGTTGGGTTGAGAGTTGCCACATGGCATACACTGGTTGGGCCACCTGGCCATAAAATCTAGGGCATCAAATTTGACCCAACTCCACATTTTCATGAGCTCCTATAGCTTATATTCCACCTGGCCGCATGGCCTGGACACCTCTGCACAAATTCCGCTATGAAGTACTTAAGGAGAAAGGTCCGTGTGCGGCCATGGCATGCATTGGTTCAAAAGCCCGAGCTAAAATGAGCTTAAGTCATATTCAATCCCAGACGTGTGATGTGGCCGAAAAGAGCCGCTGATGTGTCAGTTGCACGTAACATGAGGGCCAGGGATGTGGAAGACTGGGCTATCACTTAAATTAAACTTTAAGGTAGACGTGTGTTATTCAGACACTTTCCTCTCTGCACACACTTCTTGTACTAATAATAATAATAATAATAATAATATACAACGTCGGCCAATCCGACGTGAATTTGAACCCATTGGCCCTACCCTGCTCAAGGATCCCCTTGATGTAGGGCTAGGGCGAAACAACCCGTACACTGGTTCCTTGGAGGCAAGGGTTTAGGCATCCAACAAGGAACGAGTGTATGGGCTGGTTCGCCCAAATCTTGATGTAGGGTGGGGTTTACTGCCTACCTTGCGGTGGGTGATTTGAGCCAACCCATACACTCGTTCCTTGTTTTTTTTGAGATAGAAGGCCGACATGCCAACGCCAAAGCACAGGAGACAGTTGACCACCTGGCAAGTTTTCCGTCAGGTACAGAGGAGATTTCACAGCCGGGATTCGAACCGCCAACCTCTTCCTTGAGATTTGGGTATCCCTCCACCATCATCCGGTAGTTTAGGGTCGTCTCGGACCCACTCGTTCCTTGTTGGATGCCTAAACCCTTGCCTCCAAGGAACCAGTGTACGGGTTGTTTCGCCCTAGCTACGGTGGGTGGGCTCTTGGTTTATTTTTTGTCAAGTAGAGAGAAGATTTCACAGCCAGGAATCGAACCACCAACCCCTTTGTTCGGACTTGGGTACATGTCCACTGTCATCCGGTAGTTTAGGGTCGTCTCAGGCCCTTCTCATATTATGTATGTGAATCATGCAATTAGTGCGATGTGCTTAGCAAATGAAAATCCAATGAATTGGGAGAACCAAGTGCTAGTTATAGATGACCGGTTGAGTTTGAGAAATAACCAGTTGAAGTTCATCAAGACTTCAAGAAAATTACCGATTGTTTTGGAAGAATCTATGGAATATACCTAAAAAAACTGGAAGATGTCAACATGTAATAGGTTGGACTTGGAAACACTAGGGTTTTGACCGATTATGCTCAAACATCTCCTTGGACATTGATCCGAATTGTACCCGTAGCCATTTGCCTCATTATTTATGGAGCTCATGTGAATATCATATTCATTTCAAAGTGAATATTCTTATGCTCATTAAGTGATCATACAAGTCCTTCTAATTTATGTTGACTTTTGAGTTTAGAATGGTTAGCATATTTGAGCAAGTAGTCTAATCTCTTTTAAACACATGTCTTTTTGGTGTCCAATCTTAGATCCACATCTAACCACATACCACTCCAATCTAGGTGTATGATGAAGTCCATTGTTTGAATAAGGTCCATCTACCTTGGTTTTAGAAGATTAACCTTCAAGCTTTGTTTCACACGTGTGTTGCAAGGCACATTCTATATGCCGGCAAAGTCGCCAAAATCCACTAATTGACAAACACTCCATCTCTTTCCACATGAAAGCATGCATAATATTACCAGATGTAGACAATCGATGGTGGGCACAATTGTAAGAAGAAGTTGAAGTTGAGGAGCTGAGTTTTCATAAATATAATATCTTCTTTTTCAACTTGCATGTTTGACAACAAGACAAATATTTCTCTCACATGTGGGCTCCCATACTCCAAATGGAAGTGTTCAGCCAACAAAATGTTGGAAGATCATGTCTAACACCTTGCCCACATAGGTGTAGTCTAATTTCCTTCATCGGAACAACCGCGTCATGGAAGTCTGCCCTACGAAAGAATAAATTGGAGAGCTCAGTCACTGGATGGGTCCAAAATAAATATTCATCCAAAAAGAACATTTATAGGCACATTTCATGTGCCGTCCAAGCTAACAAAAGCCACTAGATAACAATATTTTGATCTTCCATCCACATGGAATTGTGCTATATTTCTACTTAGAGAATGAAAATTGGTGGTTGGCACAATTCTAGAAGATGTTCTAGTTTGAGGTGGTGCATGTGAGGTTCTCATGACTTGTTCTTGGTCAATGAGAAGTTTGTATTTACCAATGTTGTGCATGTGGAGGATGCAAATCCAAGGTTATAGTGTGCATAGTCCAAGGAAGGAGAACCATCATATGTTAATGAAGTTTCAAAGCAAAACCCTCCCAATTAATATACAAAAAACGAAGTTTTGTGTGAGTATCTTCTTCTTTTTCTTCTTCTTCTAGCACATGGGTATATATATTTCTAGAATTGTTTTTTGGATACCAACTTGTTATATGTACCATGCAATGACCATACTACTCGTGTCAAATTCCACACACATGTTGATATTGATCCACGAATCACATCTATAATAAGATGTTCTTCAATATGATGATGACAATTACATGTTAATATTTACATGGCAATACAATTCTTGATACCAACCGGGCATGTTCTCACATGTACCCTTATGCCATACCTTAATTTTATAAGTTGAAGTGGGTATTATGTGAAGCTCGTTTCATATGTCAACGCATGATACCCATTTGTCCAGGGTTTGCAATGACCATATTCTTGAAACATGAATTTAGGTCGGGTAGGTTGCTTACCTACCTACTTATGTACCTAGATAGGTTGATCAAACAAAGTTGGGTCTTCATCAATGTTTTTGAAGTGAAATAATGCTTTAACTTTCACTAATAAATGAGATAAGGGTCACATAACTTATGGAGGTACCAATACTGGATTGATATATGTGTTGTGAGCCAAATTTTTGGTCAATTGGTTAAACTATGAGCGGATAGTGAAAGATGGATGAAATAGCATCCGAGTAGATGAAAATAATTGAACCATAGGCACGGTTATAGGTGGCCCTAGTTGGTTACTGGAACTATCGTCTTCCCCGCCGAGCTAAGAGGGTTGGCGAGGGGAAGGTAGGCAGACATTTCCTGATAATTTTTTAGCGCATTGTTGAACTATAGACTTGTCTCCCTCAGCACCACAAGCGGGCGAGGATAATAGTGAAACTATCTTCTTTTAATTTGAGTTAACACCGTAGTGATTGCGGGTTACCACTTTCTATTGAAGTGCATTGTTGATTTGAGATCTAAGTTATTGTGAGTAGCCGAGATTGGTCGAACTATTTACTGGTTTGAAGTGTATGTGTGCAATGTCAGAAAACTATCGACTATTGTTGTAATTGCAATTGACAGAGTGTGTGATTGCGATAGAAATTGAGTGAATTGGAACTGTGAAGAGTGAGCGCCTGAGAGTTAATGAGAGTGAAACAAATATGAGCCAAGAATTGAACAATCTGAGAGAAGATGAGAGATTTTGGAATTGCAAGGAAGAAGTAAAGAGTGAGAGATTAAGGAACGAATGTCAGAGTGGAAACTATTGTCGTGAGAAATCGAGCAATGTACAACCATAGCCTAAGTACGAAGTCTATAGTTGAGTAAACTGAAATTGTGAATAGAAAGAGAGAAGATTGTTGTTGAGGAAAACGATCATCCCAGTGAGAAGTCTCTTCGATTTGAGAGATAGGTGTAGATAGTTTTTGGGTTCGGGTTCCAATTAAGAAAACCACCCAGGGAAGACCAAATGAGTGTCATATTAAACTCTAGATGTCACTATTAGGTGAATTGATAGATCATAAGGAGTTGGGAATGGTTTTAAGACAATAAACACATAAAAAGCTCATTTTAAGGTAGTGACGGATCTTAATAAGGGGTAAATTTGGGAATAAGGGTCACTCAATGCTGTACATGCAATTGCTCGGTCTCTCCCTCACAACCATAGTCCAGTAGTATCGACTCGCTATACCAGGGTTTTCAATGCAGGGAGTCACAACTCATCAATAGTCTTTTGGAGTAACCCGTAACTACATATAACCAAGGCCAAGGGCACCTTGATTTGATCCATAGTCTCTTTTTAATTATATGATGATTTAATGAATCAAGAGATACTGTAGTTCAACCCTACGGGTTGGTCCATTCCTTTATTAAAATTAATTTTAATGTGGCAGTGGAACCATCGTCCTTACCTAGACTGACTGAAAGACTCCGCTCCTGTAAAGCCCCAAGATCATAGGCCATAACAATTTACTATATATATCTATGCCATGGTGTCACACCTCTTTAATTTGTTTTAGAGAATTCTTCATTACATTAAAACTTATCAGTAATTTCTACATGTAAGAGGTTAAGTCTTTCTTGCAGCAAACTTTTTAATTCTATTTATTCTCAGGAGCCCTTATTATTTCAATGTGCGGAGACTAGGATGCCCACGTTCTGAAAAGAGTTCGTTAATACCATAAATTTAATGCAAAAGGCAATGGTCAAGTTAGAGGACCATTAACCCTTAAGTGAAGTGGGAAGTCTAGGTAAAGGAATGGCCTAAGTCGGTAGGTGTAGGGTCGGGTGTTAGATCAGCAGACAATAGTCGAGAGAGCAGGTATAATTGTCAAGAACCTGGTGCATATTACTCAGTGAAGGCCCTCCTCGTCTTGCTCTTTATGGCTACTCTGTGCCCAGGTCGCAATCATTATGGGACAGCTCGACTCCAGTTGCCACCATCTCTTTATCAGCCGCTTCCCCGGAACTCCATGGCCCTGAACAATTGTAACTCTTCATCTCTCATACGCGACACTGTCCATGTAGATAGCTCTTGACAGTTAGGTGTACAAGGGCTCCCAGTTCGCACAAGATTTCGCGTCCAAATTTCTTCTACCAGTTTGTTACGACCCTAGAGTGGGAATCTCCTTTCCTTCCACACAAGCTCTCACTCGAACATAAATTCATCTCAATTTATTCACTCAACATTCATGCTCTCTTCTCGAGAATAGAGCTAATTATGCATGCCAGGGAATCAAGCTACTAATCACTTCCAACTCGGAGCTTCGAATAGACCGCCGCACCAGAGGCGGGGGCTTCTCACCCATAGCTCAATCGTGTTATTGTAATAAACCAGTGCTAATTATAATTAATTATCTTTCTCTCTTCTGGAATTCAATAAGATATTGGTTTGCTTACATCAAACTCGACACACAACTCACGCATCTATGAGAACATCAATTTATTTACTCCAAAATTACTTGTATGACATTGGTCGCCAGTGTGTATGCTTGACAAAGTTTTTGCGAGCTTTTGTCATTTGACACGCAAAAACTTGCACAAAAATAAAATGCACATCAATTGACATGCACAATTTAGATTTTGACAGGTAGTGTGACTTGTGAACAAAGAACCACACGTCAATTGACACTTTAGCATTTGAAATGACCCATATTACTTGGCATGTGACATTGAGATGACATCTTAGAAAAAATGTAGGTGTCAATTGACATTCTTTTCTTTTTTTGTTTTTGAAAACGTCACGTGACACTTTGAATTTGAAGTTAGATGTCAAATGAAATTTGTCAAACATGCACACTACTGGTCGCCACACTCATCTTTCCCGGACTTGTTACCCTTTTCACAAGGATTCAGGAAGGAGTTTATCCAGGATAAAGTTAGTTGATCTCCAACATAAATTTATTGAAACAGGCGATCGTGTGCAACCAACCTTTAAAGACGAGGAAACTAACTTCATCCCTAGTTGAGGTCTATCATGCTCAAAGAGTATTATTCACCCTGTACTTGAGACGATGGCCACGTAATAAATCACCTTCCCAAACAGTAACCCCTTCTTCGAAACTCAAACAACGACTCTCAACAGATTGCAAGTTAACTGATCGTAGTCATGTATTACTCAAAAGTAGAATTATAAAACAAAAGGGCTTCACACCCGATTATGGCACTGAAAGGTTGACACTTCTTCACTTCTGACAATAGCCGACATTCACATATATCGATTGAAAGAAGATTCTTCACTCAAGCGCTCATTCTCGAGTCATTCTCTGACTACTACGGCTATGGTCTCACAACAGTCTATATACTAGGACAAAAACAGGAGACATGACTATTGTGGGATGTGCCTGTCCATAGCCCAGCTTTTAAAAGTTCTCTCCCAATTGCTCACATGTCCATAGCCCCTTACTAACTCATGCCAATAGTCCAGCTTCTAGTTCCGTAACTACTAATCCAGTTTTGCTTCACTAATTACCAATGTCCAAGTATCTTCACTATTTAAAGTGTCCACATTAAGTTCTAAACTCACATTTCATAACAAGTCAAAATTTAAACTAGGTTAACCAAAAAATTGGATTACAATAGGAATTGAGTGTTAAGCGCTGCATACGAGCGAGAAATTGAGTAAAACTATGGACAGAGAGTCTGATAGAATTAAGAGCTTATGCAAGATATTTGGCCGAAGAAGGTGTTGGTTGAGAGAGAAAGAGAACATAGTGAAACTATAGTCGGATAGCGCTTGGAGAGGAGTGATTCCGAGCGATAGAAGGCGAGGAAGTAGAACTATCGTCGAGTGACATAATTGTCAAACAAGGAGTATGGTTGAACGATAGTCTAAGTAACTATGTCGAGGAAGACAGAGCTTAGAGACAGAGTATTGTTGAGCGTCAATAGAGGCGAACCCTGAGAGAGGGAAGGCCGAGAGTTGAACTATTGGCTATAGTTAAGGCCTGTGATAGGCAGTGAGAGGAAGTTGAACGGTCAAGTGTCAGTCCGTGAAGTGAAGAGATTGAATATTGTTGACCTATGAGAGGCAGTGAGGAAGAAGAAAGAGCATATTGTTCAGCCGAGTGAGATTATAGTTGAAGCAAATACTTTAGGCTGATAGAAGTTAAGTGTATCAAGTCAGTTAAATGAGAGATTCCCCAATTAACTGATGTGATGAGAAGAGATTCTGATCAATTGATTAATGGGAGAAATGAAAGATTAAGTTGATTACGTGTATTTGAATTAAGATAAACTTTGGATTATCAATGAGATTTAGGCATAAGTTATCTTGGAGTTATTTAGAGTTTTTATATGATTATATAGTCTAGAGAATTTGATCTTTGAGTAGGAGAGTGCAAGCTAACCAAATCAACTATTGTCTTGTGTGTTACCATGGTTATTGTTGTTGCAGGTTGTGCAAGGCAACTAAGACTATAGCTTGACTCTGATGGTTGTTAGTTGCATAAGTTGTGAGTAATGATTAAATATTGGGATTAATGAATGAACAATTTGTCTTGCATTGAAATTAACCTTGACCAATTAATGAAGGAGTTGTTGTGATTTGAAGATGCATTGGCCAATGGTTACCAAAGACAATTGTGATACTCAAAGACTATTGTTCTCGAGAGACTATTGTTATACAATCTTATGACGAGATGGTTACTTACTGAGACCGGCACACATACCCCACTAAATGAGACACAGTGAGAGGAAACTTTGTGAGAAAGGAGAGTAAAAGATGGGTCAGTGATGTTTTAGAGTGAAGATAGCATCCCTATTGTTTGATTAATGAACTATAATGTGACAAATGCCTGTAATAAACACTAGTAAAGCCTTCCTTGAGAGTCTGTACCCTGGGTTTTGGTTATTTCAGTCATAGCTAAAAACTAACTACATGTGTATAGGGTATGTATTTGGAAGACATAGTCCAATCTCTTTATATCTCACCTAACCACTGACCAATCAAATACATGTGTCCGAACAAGAAGAATAACCGTATCACACTTTGGATGTTATTTCAGAGAATCAACGAATAAAATTGAAGGGTTGTACCCCTTATTCTGGGGTGCAGCCCTTCACTTTCCCTTCAACAGCTGGGCCATCCCTTCAAAAGGGACCGGCAGAAATTCCAGGAAACCTTCAAAGGGAAGGGCATTTTTAAAACAACCGGTCCCTTGGGCCTTCATACCCTCGGGAGATCTGGCTAGCTCATTTCCCTGGAGGCTTCGGCTTGTGGCTGATGCAGTCTTGCATATACGCTCATACCCTCGGGAGAACCGTAGATACCCTCAAACCCCGTGAGAACTACAGGCCGCTCTTATCCTTGGGGCCTGGGCGACGGGAGAATGTTTTTCGACACAAAATTGCTTTTGTTATGTGAGCTCTATACATGAAATAAATATATGTTCTAATCATATTTCTTTTCGGATTTTGTTCCATGTAAATTACGTTTCACTTCAGTTTACAATATAACCAAGATTCAAACATTAAATTGTGCATTTTTGAAATTTTTTTTTGTAAATATGTGAAGGGCAATCTTTGAAGTAACCCTTCATTTTGAAAGGCAAAATTTTAAGTAACCCTTCCCCATGAAATACGAGTAACCCTTCAAATTTTCTCGCTGCAGAGAATCATGAATTAGAGGGGAGGTGGGGAAAAAAAGCCAAACATAGAAGCCACCAGAAAAACCACGTCACAACTACAATAGAATAAGAAACCTTATTGAATTAAAAAATGTTTCCAAGAATAAGCTCAAAAGCCCCGTCTACACCTATCTCTACCAAGCTCTACAAATAGACCCGCCTCTCCAACATGAAGTGAAAGAGGGAGAGTAACTTGGTCCAAGATGACCCTAAACTACTGGATGATGGTGGAGAGATACCCAAATCTTAAGGAAGAGGTTGGTGGTTCGATTCCCGGTTGTGAAATCTCCTCTCTACTTGACAAAAACTTGGCAGGTGGTATGCCTCCTATGCTTTGGCGCTAGCATGTTGGTCTTCTATCTCAAAAGAAAAAGAAAAGGGGAGAGTAACTACTATGCCTACAATAAATGGCCAACCCTTGTCATTGACACTGCTCCTCAAACTTAGTACCTTCCCAAGATAGCAACCGTCTTCTAAGCCCTCAATGCCAATGCTGCCACCGCAACAGGTGGTCACCCCCCCACCTTGTCACCACCAACAAAGTTTAGCCCCCTGCCACCCCATGTCACTGAGACGTTGTGAATGGAGGGTGTGTGTGGTCATGGGAAGTCCACATCCAAGCCATCCATTCACAGAGCCCCATCCTACGGTCTACGAAACTCCTCGGGCAGCCCGAAAAAAAAACTTCCGATGGATGAAATTTCGGCGGATGAAAAACCTATGTTTGCAAGATGAAGGAGTTGATTGTTCATCCCATTGCATGAGAACATTTGTGTGGGATTTTGAAAGTTCTCAGAGGGTTCCCCCTAAATTCCCAATGAACCATCCCCCCGGGACCAATGTGAATATTTGACAAGTAATTTTGTCCACATTGTCGGCCCCACTAATGAGGCCGAACACTTCTCATATAGTGGGATGGAGCCCCATGGGCATGGCCCTTCAATCCCCATTGGTTGCCGTGGGCTTTCAATCATTTTCACCTTGAAGCACATTCTTGTGAAGAGAACAAAGTCGGCCGCAGTTTCCGGAAAGTTGCTCTTTACTCTAGCCTCTGTGGAGTAAGTTAGGAAAGACTTTGAAAAGGCCTTTCCTAGATCTTTCTTCATGCACTGTGCAGGGCCAGCACCATTATGGAGACAGCCGGTTAACATCACCTGAAGCAATAATTCATAAATCCGGGAGTCTGGCTGTCCATTTAAGGCATGTGGGTGTTATTTGGTTCCTTTTTCCATGTTCTCCAACTTCTACCGATTAGATTCACACAACGAAACTCGTGCTACATTAGCAAATCTACGACAAAACGTCTGCAAAAACCGGATTGAAAATCGGACCTCCTATGGTTATTGGAAGGGCATGTTCTGTTGATTTCTTACCTGGATACACATGTCCTCCCAATTGCGTGCACTGTTGAGTAGTTATAAGTGTTTGAAGACGTAGTCCAATCTCGTACAAACATGTGTCTTTATGATGTTTGCTCTTTGATCCTCACCAAATCATAGACAATCAAATATAGGGGGTCTGATTACGAAAACGAGCCACTTAAGGCCCTTATGTGTGTATCAAAATGATTGGGCTTCAATAGAAATTCTCCAAGAAAATGAGATTTGATTCAAATAATTCAAGTTGCATGGCTTCTGGATCCACTCTAAAAGGCTAATCCTACAAGATAAGTGGCATATAAGTTGGATCACTCTAAGACTCAACATGGTCACACATTGTACACCAACCATTAACACCGAGGGGTGCTAAAACTGGCACTACTACTTTAGAGGGAGGTTTTCTTGCTACAACATGGTATTCGTGAAAATGTCACATGGCACGCAAAAATGTCACAGATGTCATTTTCTTGAATACAAGGAAGGTCGGCTTGAATTGGTCTTTGGAGGCAACTTTTGCCAACTAGAAGTGGATATATTTACAAAATGCTAGTAGCATGTGCAAGTGATAACGAGGGAAGAAGTCTTTTTATATTATGAATGTTTTGTTCTTCATTGTTACTTCAAACACTCTTGATAGCAATCAAAACATAACATTCATTATATGAAAAGGCTTCTTCTTTACCCTATGAACTTGTTCACATACAAAATTAGTTTCAAGATGCAAATTTTTCCCAAGTTCAAGTGCACTCCACAAGACTAGAAACTGAGTCAACCTTGAAAAAAGAAACGTCACATGTGAATGTGACGTTTTCACAATACCATGTTACCTGTCCCACACGTTCACTCTATATAAGCATTATAAATTGTGGGTCATGTGAGCCAACAAATATCTTACAATACTCAAGGTTTTACATAGAGTAAGTTCAAGTTAAGATTCAATGTGGTCAAAGAGTGTGAGATAGTGATTGTTGATTCTCTTATAAAGGAGTTGAAACTCACCCCTCTAAAAGTTGCATATTTGAAGGGATGGAAGGCTTTAAAGGGGAGAGATCACCTCTAAATTGGTGATAATGATGAGAACGTGTGGGAGCCTATTTTGTTAAGTCCACCTTTAGATTGGCAATATTGGTTTAGATGTGTTTGTATTGATAATATGTGAACATGCTTTAAGCATCCAATGGGATCTAAACTTGCCAAAGTGTCGGGAATAGGTGCATTCATCTTACCTCTTTTCAAATCACACACATACTTTTTACTTATGATGCGGGGGTGCCAATGCAAGATGAGCTTTGTTTTTCATTTATAAATGGGGGGGGGGCAATATAAGTGAAGAACATATTCTCCTATTGGTCCTTAGTTCAACTAACAATGTGAACCATGGGAGATCCCACCTCTTGCAAGTGAACTTAAAGTGACATGTTGGATAGTTGCATGTAGCAAGTAGAGGGAGTGACTCCCTTGTAGGTTAGTCACCGCAACACTTACATGACAGTGGAAGGTGATTGCCCGTAGGTTCATCATTGCAACTTTTCACATATGCTTAAGTGCTTAATGGAAGGCCATCAACCCCTAACTTCCCAAGCAACCCATTTTGGGTTGATGGATGATTTCTTCCCTACATTAACCCCACCTAATTCATTCATCCGTTATCAAAATAACTATAAACATCAAGCCAACATGGATATCTACCCATGGACACATGAGCTATACAATTTGGAGTTGATTTGAATGTGAAAAAATGTCAAAGTGGGAAGTGGTCATGTTTTTCTTGTGTTGGGAGCGCATGTGAGGGTGTCGACTCCAATCAACAATTGCCACTCCAATGCAAACTTTGCATGAACATCATTTATATTTGTTCCAATAAAAGTGAACTAAATTTTGATGTTCATGTAAAAATGGCCTTTGTGCTCACATCGACCATTCATTTAACATTTGGACATTGAGAATCCTTTGCATATGTGTAGTTAGAAATACATGATAATTTACATGCCTCAAATGCAAGGTGGCTAGCCTATTGTGGTTTGCACATTTTGGCATGAGAATTTGTGAAGGTGTTCAACTATTGAGTTGTTCGCATCTAGTGGATCACATAAGCATTCCACTCATTTTCTAGGTGAATTTAATTGGTCAAAGATTTTTAATTTTTTTTCATAAAACATGGCATTTCTTGTGCATCCCTTCCTTCAATTATATAATCTAAAAATACAAAGGGTAATTCATGCCCATTTTTTCCCTCCAAATAGCTCATCTCTTATGTTTCAAGATCCTATAGATAAAAACCTTGTTAACCTCAAAACTTGTCCATGAAAATTCCACAACCAACATTGAGTGAAATTCACTCAAAACAACCCTTTCATAGGCTTGGAAGTCAAGGGTTAAGTGGACACATATACTCTAGGAGAGCAACCTTCTTCAAGAGGACTTCTCCTATGCACTTGTGCAATGACATGTTTGCAAAAATGAAAAGAAAAATGAACATTGGTATTTCTACTGACGTGAATTGGAATCTGTTGGCCCTATCTTGTTCAAGAGTCCGCTTGATACATGGTAAGGTTTACTGCCTACCTTGCAATAGGTGAAAAAGTTTGCACTCGAGTAATGTGGCCGGGGAATACTTCACTTTTCTCATAACGTGGACCCATTTTTTTTGTTTTTCTTCTCTTTTGCTAAATCTTTTTGACATGGAAGAGCGTACTGGTGGTAATGAACCCTGTGGACTCGTGTGAGAATATGAAGTGAATATTTACACTTTATACATGAATTTTATCAATCATGTACCTACTGAATGCACATTTGTGGGTCTGTTGATGATGCTGTGACTTGGAAGCTGTGAAAAATGTGACGACGTCTGCTGAATATAAGTTGATTTCAAGAAACATTTGCATCTTGAATACTTATGAAGTGATTGTTTACACTTTATACATGAATTTTATCAATCATGTACCTACTGGATGCACATTTGTGGGTCTGTTGATGATGCCGTGACTTGGAAGCTGTGAAAAATGTGACGACATCTGCTGAATTTAAGTTGATGTCAAGAAACATTTGCATCTTGAATACTTGTAAGTTAAGTAGATTCTCAAAGTCGGTCATGCACTCCCGCACACATACAAACCATGTTTTTGAATCCATTGTGAACTGATGAACTGTCATACGATTTCAGAATGATTTCTCTGACATGGATGACCGTTATGAATTGGTTTAAGATGCTACAAGACCAAAATGCAATTCCATGGATCCACTTTAACACAGGCACAATGGTCCGTTTCGTACTAATCTGGAGAAACCTACGAATTTTTATTTCATGTCTGTGTATCTCTGTAGTTATAGGTTCCCAAACCTAAAGTGAAGAATAAATTCTTACCTGTGGCAGTTTGCAGTACATTTCTATATGGTAGACATAAGTCCTAACTTTTGACGACTAAGGTGGATACTACATACTTTACTTTGCCTCAGAATTTCTTAGTTGCCATGAACAATAAAAAATTCTGTTGTATTTAATATCATAACATTCAACAAACTACTGAGGGTTCACGTATCTTTCATAGAATTGAAGTACATTGGAAGTTTATCAATGGATCCATTCATAAAATCGAGGCAACCAAAAACTCCAAGGTTTGAGAATATGTTCAATTTTACTTAAATATGAGTTTAGTCCAAAAAACACTTGATGATGATTCATCATTCAAATGACCATCCACGAATTTTCTTCTTAACTCCTCCTGCAATAACTTTGACATTGTGATTGATAAAATCATGCTAGCGGTGTTGCTTAAGACATCAACCACATTTTGGTAAGGACTACGAAACACTTCTAGGAAATGTTTAAAGTTGTCCATCATCTTGATCTGTTACACCAACGACAATCAATTCATCAAGAACTATCATGAACATATGTCTATGTTCACACATCTTCCATTTTTAATTTGATAACTTTTCATCTCAAATGAACTCTATTTGAGATGTTTCTCACTTGATAAATTCCTTGCAATTCATCCTAGGCCATTTTGGCCATTGCAACACTAAAAAGTCATCCGAGAAAGTGAAAAAGTTTATAGGATTGTGACCAAATTTGGAAGTGTGAACCTTTTTCAATTCAAACACAAATGGGATCGATGGATTCCTCTCAATCTCCTCTTTCCAAACATGTTGCTCTTCATTGTGAAATAACAAACGAAATGTCATTGGGAGCATTAGAAACAGTAATTTAGAAACAGGTGTCCCAAGGGGATGGTTGCCACTTTGGGGGCGAAGAATTTTGCAGTTATGGATGGAGAAAGAAGAGCTGGAGCTGTGTGTCCCATACGCTTCGCAATCGTCAAATAATCACAAAGAGGTAAGTATATAATGTGAAGTTGGAGATTAAAGATGCATACCTTTCTCGGCCTTTTGGCTAAGATCAAGTGTAGTATCTGTTCTTGTCAGTTTAATATCTGATACGAGGCTCATCGAGCCTCATGATATTAATCTAATTTTTCCAGGGGTACGCTGTCTATTCGGCAGCTTGCTGTCAAGACTCGCAAGCGTCGTTTTGGTATAGCACCAAATCCTTTCTGGCGCAACCCTTCCCCTTTGGGGATCCAAGTAAACTAAGTTGGATGGTTTTTAACCATTTGGCTACGGGTATTGAAAGCAATTTAGATTGTGGATTGCTGGTACTGACGCCACCAAAGCGAAGGGTTTAGGGTTGATGATTTAGAATGCATGCAATACTGGATTCAGAGCTCATCAACCACATCAAATAGTTTCCACTTGCTCTAATGAACTTTTTAGTTTTCCACATGGGAAACTAAGAAATTCAAGCCAACAAAGTGATGTGGTTGATTAGGGTTGGATGAAGAATCCCGAATTGAAGTCTCTATTTTGCAAGGCCCGCAATTTGTTCGTGTAAGGGCTGGAGAGCATGCAATATTGGATTCAGAGCTTATCAACCACATCAAATAGTTTCCACCTGCTCTACAACACATGGCAGTTAAGAAATTCAAGCCAACAAAGTACCATAGATTGTGGGAGCTTGACAAGACAAAAATAGATAATTGACTGGGTAAGTGATGAATTCAGGTGCAGAACAGGACAGAAGAATCATACATTGAAGTGTCTATATTGCAAAGGTCTACAGCTTGTTTGTGTAAGGGCTGGAGAGGATGCAATACTGGATTCAGAGCTCATCAGCCACATCAGATAGTTTCCACATGCTCTACAGTGCACAGCAACCAAGAAATTCAAGTCAACAAAGTACCATAGATTGTGAGAGCTTGATTTGGGTTTGATGAAGAATCCTCAATTTGAAGTCTCTATTTTCACAAAGGTCCACAGCTTGTTTGTGTAAGGGCTGGAGAGCATGCAATACTGGATTCAGAGCTCATCAACCGCATCAAACAGTTTCCACTCGCTCTACAGTATCATAGATTGTGAGAGTTTGATTAGGGTTTGATGAAGAATCCCGAATTGAAGTCTCTATTTTGCACAGGTCCGCTGCTTATTCGTCTAAGGATTGGAAAACATGCAATCCCGGATTCAAAGCTCAATTACTTCAACAAATTTCCGGAATTCAATGCAACAATTTACCATAGATTGTGAGCTTGATTAGGGTTTGATAAATGCCGAATCGGATTCCACTATTTTGCAGAGGTCCACAGCTTCTTTGTCTGAGGGTTGGAGTGCATTCAATACTGGATTCACAGCTCAACCACATCAAAATTCCCACCTGCTCTATAGTACATGGCAACTGTGGAGTTCAAGCCAACAAAATACCATATATAGATTGTGAGAGCTTGAACAGGGTTTGATGATTGAAGTCTACCATGTTTCTGCAAAGGCCCGCAGCTAGATTAGTATGGAACGATCACGGGCGGCAGTGTCATAAAATGTTGGGCTTGCACATTCGCCCGGCACAGTTCTTCGATAACTCATGCAAAAGGGTCAGTCTTTTAAATTTATGGGCACTGAAAACGAGCAATCTGCTCCAGTGGACAGATTCAGCTCCAGTTCAGTGGCAGTTGTATGGCATGGGTATCATCGAGGAATGCCTAGCAATGATTTGTGACCAGACTAGTAAGTTATATCGAATATCTGGTCAAACTAAGATAGATGTATCAAAAATGAAATTCTATCAGTTTAGAATTTCTGTTGACACATTAATGCAGAATAGTCAAATAGGTATAAGAAATCGCCTCCGATTGACTTGTCACCAGAATTTCAGAAAGTTGATGGGAAAAAGCCTCCGGGACATGGGTCGGGCAAAGCGATCCAAAGTGTTGGGCCCTCTTGTTCTTAGCTTTGAAAATTCAAAGAGGCGAATTCTTCAAGGTCCCTCTAATACTTGTAACGTCCAATTCGGAATTGCATATAGAATTAGACTAACTTGAAGATGAAGCAACACCATAATTCATAATTCAGGCCGGAGCCATCTCTTCAACTCTTCATAGGGTTTACATATACAGAAAAGCACTCAGGAATCCCTTTTCCTCTGAGAATTTGTGAAGGTTACATCGAGAGACACTTGTCAGCAGTATGATCCAGTTCGGCTATATTTGGGAGGGTGGGTTGCGCCGGCCATGCATGTATTGCACTAACATAGCGATCACTATTGCACGTCTTCATCGAGAGTAAGCTGCCGAACAGGTCACCCGAACTAAACTTACCCAGGAAAAATATTATGAGGCTATCATTAGCTATCTCGAGCTATCAGATACAGTATATCAAATTGATAGTAACATATACTACACTTGTTTTTTTCTCACGGAATCACACGGCGATTCTCCATTGATAAATAAATATACACTCACAAGACACAAACAAACCTCCGTGACGCTCGCTATACGTCATAGACATAAAGACCGAGAAAGTTACGTTTCTTCAACCTCCTACTTCCCACTGTGATTTTTAAGTTACTCACCTCGCAACAATCTCTCATTCACCATCCTCAAAGTGTGGGATATAGCTACCTCCAACTCTTCGATTCTTAAGCCAAAATCAATAGTATTGCTCCTATCCCACAGTGCAGGCACTTCATATTAGAAACTGTGAAGAATATCATAGCACCACCCTGCCCCTTGCTCTAGTCCTACACCTTTCCATTCAACAATGCAAAATTGGCTCATTTTGCTGTTTGCCTGATCTGAAGGCTCACTTGCTGTTTCAAGTCCGATGTCTAAAAGTTCTAGACACTAAACCCTAACCATTCATCCAAAGAAAGGAGGAAAAAAGTACACCATCTACTTAGAAACATATAAGGGCTCAAATTATTCTACCTTGGCCCATCAAACTTGGAAGCTCGAGCTCGAGCTCAAGTTGTCGTGTGGCAAGGGCATAACTCGATCATCGAGGCCATCAACTTTGAAGAGAGCCAACATTGTGCCCCAAAGTGGGCAAATATCTTGCAACCAAGTTGACGGGGGAGCCTTCGGATCAGGGAAAAGCAAAGTGAGCCAATTTATACATTCATGTGAGTAAGACATGAGCTGTGAAAATTTGCATGATCTGAAGGCTCAGGGCCGGTTCACACTATGGCCAAGTCGAGAGGAGAAGCGTCACTTTTGTGGACCAAACTATGTCGAGAGGAGAAGCCTTTGGGCTGAAAAAATATATTAAAATAATCCACTTTGAAGATCTTGTGAATATTTAATGAAAAAAAAGTTCGGCCTCTCGACGGAAGTTTGGGTTGAGCATTTTGCTCGACCCAAACTTTGCTCGAGAGGCCGAACTCTTGGCGCCAAAACTTCCTAAAAGTGCTGCCACCTAGGCTCTTTTGGAGGCGACGTCCTTTGGACTTCGGCCTCTAGTGTGAAGGCCGAGAGGACGGTCTTTGGACATTTCTGCATTTTCATTGGTCCAAACGCTTCTCCTCTCGAAGTTTGGCCATAGTGTGAACCGGCCCTCACTTCACTGATTCAAGTCCACCCAAAATTTGCAAGCTTGAGCTTGTAGTAATCAAGTTGTCATGTGTGGCAAGGGCATAATTCGATCATCAAGGCTCTCAACTTGAAGAGAGCCAAGTGTGCCTCAAAATGGGCTTAAAATCTGGCAAGCAAGTTGATGGGGACCCTAATCCAGATCAGAGAAAACCAACGTGAGCCAATTTATACATTCATGTAAGGCACAAGCCTTGAAAACGGCTGACTGCCGCCCTTGGTTCCAGGATGTGAGAATCAGTGAAGCAGCTCATGCATATTTGGTTAATCAGCACAACTTGTGGTTGTATGGTTCGTGTATCAAATCGAATTTTGCAAAGAATATGAAAAAAATATTCCATTCCATATCCGAAACGTATGGGATAGCCAGTTCCGTTTGGGGGGGACGTTAAACACCCCCCACGAACTTTTCGGGGGAGGTAGATTCGGGCAGGGGCAGCCGTCCAAAGAGAAATCCGGATTTTTTGGACCCGACCGAAAACTTCTGCCCACCCGCCCGACTTCGAAAAAATCATTGCCCTTGCAGTTTTAAAGGCCACTTATCCACAAATCCCATATTGAGTGCACTTCACCTTCAAGGTCCAAAATCCAATATATATATGTTCACTTCCATCAAGTAAATAGACAATTGATTGGGATTTCATTATCAAAGTGAGACTATCAATAAAGCATGTAATCGACTTGGAAGTCAAAAATATTACAAAACCCTCACTAGCACCGAGGTTATAATTTTTGTGACTTACCATTGAAAGGGTCTTTGTCAAACTTAAAATGGGACTATTTTTTTTTAGTATGTTAAATATTATAGTCTAGTTAATACCTTCTACTTTTAGTAAGTACATTTTATATTTAATTAGGCTTGATTAATTTGGTAGGCATACTTTCTGATTTAATTGGGCTTAATTAGGATTGATCAAAATTAATTAGACATAATTACATTAATTCACACTTAATTAGTTTAAATGCATATGAATACTTTGTGAAAGTAGAAGGTATCAACTAGACTATAATATTTAACATACTAAAAATTAAAAAAGTAAAATTTAGTTCCATTTTAAGTCTGACAAAGACCCTTTCAATGGTAAGTCACAAAATTATAACCTCAGTGCTAGTGAGGGTTTTGTAATATTTTTGACTTCCAAGTTGATTACATGCTTTATTGACGGTCTCGCTTTGATAATGAAATCCCAATCAATTGCTTATTTACTTGATGGAAAGTGAACATATATATATATATATATATATATATATTGGATTTTGGACCTTGAAGGTGAAGTGCACTCAATATGGGATTTTGTGGATAAGTGACCTTCAAAAATGCAAGGAAAATGGTTTTTTTTGAAATCAGGCAGGCGAGCAGAAGTTTTCGGTCGGGTCCAAAAAATCTGGATTTCTCTATGGGCGGCTGCCCTACCCAAATCTACCTCCCCAGAAAAGTTCGTGTGGGTGTTTAACGTCCCCCCATGGTTTGTTGATGTAAAACAATTATTTTTGGTTGCATGATTTCGGCGGGGGTTAAACGTATGAATTTTTAATTGTTTAAAAGTTTTTGTTCTGTACCGTGACTACTCTATTGTGTCTAATTAGTGTGGGCCACACTAATTCCCAATAAAACACACTAATTTCAAATTATAATTTAGAGTGGCCCACACTAATTTCAAAGGTGAAAATTTTGTGTGGGCGTTGTCGTTTCCACAATTGGATGAAACTTCATAATTCCATCCCGGGAAGCACCTCGGGAAGCACCTAACACATCCCACGGAGGTTGTTTGCAGAGAACCCTAACACACACGGATGGATGACAGTACGAATTACATCCAAAGTGATGCAAACACTTGAAATTTAGTGTGGGCCACACTAATTTCCAACCCAAGTGAATTTCCCACCCACACTAATTAGACACAATAGTGTAGTTTTGCAGAGCTCTGGAAAAGAATTCTAATTTTTTCCGGAGCTACTAAACCTTTCCTGAAATAGAAATTCCTGGAAGTGTCGGTTTTGGACTCACCCACCTTATGCAACTTGTAAGTTACAGCAGGCGTGGACATTAAATAGTGTGTCAGTGTGACACTGTAAAGCTCAACAACATGTGTTTCAAAGTCAACGCCGAAGGCTACTAGGCCACCTATAAGATTCCATATTCAGATACGCCCCGGGCTAGATCACATCTGCCCAGGGCTGGGCCCTCAAGGGTGGAAAGAATCCAACTTTCTCCGGCCGATGCATTGGGTTTTTGATTTTAATGTAAAAAACCTGATTTTTGCGAATAAAACCATGGTTTTATTCCAGCTGCCGCCATATGTATTCCAGCCGGCAGTTATCATCAAGGGTGGAAAAAATCCAACTTTTTCTGACTGGTGCATTGGGTTTTTAGTTTTAATGCAAAAAATCCGATTTTTATGAATAAACTCATAGTTTTATTACAGCTACCGCCATATGTATTCGCCCTCTACCCTATAATCTCAACTTATCTACAATAAAACTAAATAAAACCGGATTTTGCTGGACCTCAGATGATTGGGTTTTTTTGAAAAACTATGAAAAACCCAACTGTAAAAAAACCGTGTGGTGCCAGCCTTTGGCACGCCTCCTGTACTGCCCGGATGAAGCCATTCTCCCTGCCCATTCCGCCCGGTTTTGAAAAATGAAATTGCTCTTGCATTTTTAAAGGTTGCTTGTCCATATAACCCATATTGAGTGCACTTCATCTTTAAGGTCTAAAATCCAATATATATGTTCACTTCCATTGAGTAAATAAACAATTAATTGGGATTTCAGTTTTGAAATGAAACTGTCAACAAAGTATATAATTAACTTGGAAATCAAGAATGTTACCAAAACCTCACTAACACTGAGGTTATAGTTTTTGTGACTTATTATTGAAAGGGTCTTTGTCATTCTAAACAAGTGTGATTGAATGTAATCAAGTCTAATTAATCCTAATTAAATAAGAAAGTATGCTTACCAGATTAATTAATCTAGATTAATTATAAAATGCACTTACTGGAATTAATCATGACTTTATTCAAATATGAGGAATGATGTGCTTAATTACATTTTTATATTCATTTTTTTAGTATTTGAGGTTATATTTGCGGTTTAAAATAGTATTGAGCAAGACAATTAGAATTGGTGACTCTCTCTCTCTCATCCATCATCCACAACAATATTTGTTCACTTATTCATAAGTAGTGTCATCTGAAAAGTCACCATAGTGACACTAAATACCATATGACACTAAATGTCATATTTAGTGTACTTATGTTATTTGGGCTAAAACTGACGCTCTTAATAAAATATTATAGCAATGCGTAACTCCAAATGGTAATCCACACTAATTAGACAAAACAATATACTCCCTTCAAGGTGATTGCTAGGTTATTAATTGACATAATCTAATCAATAAAGTCAATAAAAAATGCACTTGACTTTAAGCAAAAATGCACGCTCAAAAATGCACTTGATCTTCACTTTTGCCACGCTCAGAATACACCACGCTCGAGCAATGTATGTACTCTGCCAGTGACAATGCTTTCCTCCATTGCTTCGTCCAACACTCTCTGTACAAGGTTTTCTTACAAGCCCTCCCAGTCCCACATGGTTCCCACCACTGCAGTTTGAAATGCCCGTGTAATGTGGATGTCGTTTCACGTTCCACTACTGTCAGTGCCCGTCCCAACCACACATGGTCCTCTTTGTTGTATGGTCTTACAAGCACAAAATCTCCCATCAAAATGTCCCTCCACGGATTGAACACATGATTTGGTTTTCCCTTTGCAGGACCACAATAATCAACCTCCTCCTCGTCCTCGGGTGTGATATCCGATTCTCCAATCGCCCTGTCGATCCCCACCATGTTGTGGAACCTCCTCCAGTCACTTGAGGGCCAAAACCCCTCCAAGAGTGCCCTTGGTTGTGCGGGTATGGATTTTTGGAGCTCCGTCAGTATGCATTTCCAATATTCCACATATCCTTTCATGGCTACTGCATACGATTCATTGCGTGCCATGCCTGCTTCCCATACCTCTATGTATTTCTCGATGCCTTTCGTGATGAAAAGTCGTTTCGTGCTGGCCTCTGTGGCCCTCAATACCTCTTTGTCTCTGTTTTTTGCGCCATCGTTTACTACTTCATCCCCCCAAATGAATTTGTATGGGACATGCAATGGATCGCCTACGGGCAATTTAGGTTTGCCTTCTTCATCTTCCTCCCACATTCTGATGGACTTCCCGGCTGGAAGCCATGTCTCGTCCGTTGCCTTCTTCTTATACTTCATCACAGGCCAACCATCAGCTTCCACATAGAATTTGAAAATATGTTTGGACCCCAACCCTGTCAGAGCATTACTGCCACCATGATGATAACCTTTGATGAATGACTTGAAATCTCCCACCTCTTGCACAAACTCCGGAATGAACGTGAGCTTCACCTCTTGCACAAACTCCGGAATGAACGTGAGCTTCTGGGAGTCCATGAATGTCTTCATCAAGTCCGATAGCACATAGATATCTGTGCGGCGGAGCTTCTCTGAGAACTTCCCAAAAAAATTGTCTACGTCCTCGTGTGTATGGCCTACAATAAGGAACCCCACAACCACCTCTTTGAATACATGTTTTGATGTCAACAAGGAACAAAATGCCATCAAATACTGGTTTTTGTTGTCTTTGGCTGTATTGTCAAGCTGTAGGTACAAGTTCTTTGGTAAAGGCACCTCGGGGCTGGCTTTCATGCCGGTGAATGTGCTCGGACTGGATGTTCCCATGCCGCTCACATTTGGCAGTGACTCCAAACACCTTGACTTCCCATACAGTAAAGCTCCAAAAAAAACGTTGTGTGGTGGTGACTGGAACAAGGCTTTTGTTTCTCCAATAGGTTTCTTTTCAAGGGCCCTCAAAACTCGACATATGGAAGAGATGGTATAATTGGAATTGTCGGGCCACATGGATGTCCCATAATGGGCATATGCGCCATCGCCATGTCCGTGTGTGAGTATTCATGTCACGGATATGGGGATTTGGCCTAGTCCCGCAGTGGCCTTCGTTTGGGTGCTCATTCTTGGGATGGTTATCTTTCGTGTGTCCATTTTGTCATGTATCATTGCCAAAAACTCTGCCACCATTCTGCATGACTCGTCCCTCTAGCTGTGGTATAAGTTCCTGCATGCGTGTTGGTAGTTGAGATGTTTTCCTTTGTCTTTCCCTGCTTGCACCCATTCTTCGCTGCCTCTAACACTGCGCGCAATGAAGCTTTTCAGGTAGTCGCATTCTGTGCATTTGGAGAAGTTTGAGCCAGCTTTCTTGACGTCCACATTCTTGAAGTACATTGTCCTCAACCGACTGATTGTGGATTGTGATACATGACTCAGGTGCAGTTTCTTGTTTGTCTGCAAATGTGCACACAATACGCGCAGTGAATTCACGAGGTGCTTCCATACACATCAAGTTGGAACCCGGTCCATCACAGTTGCCATGCATTCTCATACTTCAAAATGTTAAGCTGCTTTAGCAAAATAGGGTTATCTCATTGCAGTCATCTCTTATTTGCTTCCAATTTTGAAGGCTTGGCAGGACTCTCCTTGTATCTTTCTTGTGGTTGCCTATGCATTTCATTTGATGTGGCATTATGTCTGCTTGGCTGCGGACTATGGATGCAATGGTGCCTTCTGCTTGAACAGTATGGGGTCGTGGCCTTTTTATACCGTTGTTCCCGTGCATTAAGGTGACATGCCCATCCAATGCACGTTTTTTATACACCATGTATGTTGATCTGGGAATGCCGTGAATTTTCCACCATGCCTCCTCGCAAACATCCACACCCATCGTTGTCACATATTTCCTTTGAGCTCCAGCCACTTTGTGGAGTTGTCCAACAATAGCGTAGGCATACTCCCGTTTCTCATTGAATCTCATATTCCAGTACTTTATTCTTAGGCACCTCGTTTTTTCCCATGGGTAGTGTTGGCAACAATGGCGGTCACAACATTTCAGAGTGCTCACCTCCTTGATGGCCTCCAAGGAAAACCTCCCTGCAAATTTTTTGGGTTCCCGCAATGCTGGGGGTTTCCTCTTCCCCATCCGGTACACAACCTTCTCAATGCGATCGCCTGCCTCGTCGTTTTCTTATGGTCCGATTGATGATGTCGTCTCCACCAATGTTGACAACAATTGGCCACCCTTCATTCTGGTTCTCAAGAGTGGACTCCTTATAAGGGACATGTGGTAGTAATTTTTGAATTTTTGGCTTCAATTCTAAAACAAATGGAAATAAAGACTTTATTTGCTTAGATATTATCTAAGTAGCTTAGTGTGAAAGGGAAATTGTCTTGTGAAAGTAGAAACAATAAATGGTAAGGACAATAGTCTGTGGTGGTTGAGGAAGTTACCGAGACTTAGCCAATCCTCAAGAACTATGAAGAGGTTGCATGCTCATAACTCTCTATGGGAATTTTGTGCAAGGCTGGGAGAGCCTAGATTGAGTGATGTGCTTTGAGATTCGAATTTTTAGAAGTTTCTCATAGCTAATTTTCTTTGAATATTCTCTTGTTGAATTTGTGAGGACATCTGTAGTAATTCCAGGGGGCTCGGACTGGATTATAGTGTTATTTGAATTAACTGTGTGCTACTTCTTTTGTACCAGAATAATTATTTCAGGCAATATATCGACCAGAGAATTTTTGCTGTAATACGAGAGTCAACTCAGAGTATGAATTAAGTCTATTGTCTGTTGTTAAGGAGTGGTTATAATACTTTAATTTGCTGGAAGTTGAAGTCTGAGTGGACGGGGGAGAATTGTAAGAATGTCAAACCTGTGTGAGAGGCCTCGTTGACGTGCGTGTGGATTAATGTGGTAATCAGTGTATTTAAGGATGAGGCACGGATTTAATTTGAGGCAATGGCCTGATTTGTATGGACTTAGTAATTGTAGATCGGTTTTTTGTTCTGTAACAGGGATAATCCAGGAAACTCAATTACCTGAATTTGCTATAATGATGATGTTATGGACAATTTTTACGCTCGCACTTGTTGGTCACTTTACTTAATGTATATGTCAATCATGAGGGTGATCACAGTTTATGTGTGAATTACGTGAGAATTTTGTTGCAAGAGATTGTCTGCAATGAGTATTTAAAGCAATTGTCAAATTGTTGTTGTCGTCATAATTTCAATGACTCCAGGGAGATTTTACTGGAGTCGTAGGCAATTGTCTGATTGTGGAAGCAAATTGTGAGTGCTTGACTGCTTGTGACTTAATATGTTTCGATTCTCGAGTTTTAATTGTATGCTGTAATTCGGAGATACTGGTTAATCGTATCAGCCCTCCCATTATGTATCAGTGCTGACTAATTTAATCAAAGGTCTATCGTCTGAGAGTGTGACAAATTTCCTTGTTAAAATTGGTTGCTCGGACTGTGATCTGTCCGAAGAGATTTTGCAGTGATCGAATATCCGAATAAAATATTTTTCCTCTTTAAGGAGAACGAAATCTGATATCGTTGAGACAACAAAGATTTAGGCCATGGACTGGTATGACTGTCAACTACTTTCGGGTGGTAAAGTTATGAATTTCAATTTAAACTACTGAATTGCGAGAGAATTATTGCTTCTGTGAGTGATTGTGGGCCGCCAGAGAGGTAGTGTTGGTTGCAATATTGTTAATGATTAAGCCTGGAACAAGTTCAATTGTAATTGATTTACTGAATGTCGTAGAAAATTGCTGGAAGTTAATGAAGTCATCTCAGTTCATGGTCTCGAGAGTTATGGTTTTTGTAAGAGGTTAAGATTTAATTGAGACTATGGTCTGATACATATTGAATTACCATTGATACTGCAAATTACGTAATCCGAGCTTGTGTAATGTCTTTCTTACTGTGCGTAGCCAGTGGGATTAATCTGATAATCTTAACGTAGATAATTACTGAATATGACTTCTTCCGTGAGAGGTTGTTGTGGGACGTGCAATCTCGTAATCAAAGTTGAATGATAAGATTGAGTTGTTTAACGTATCACCCACATATTTGCTTGTATGACATAATAAGGAGGCTATCGTCTTTGCCTAGATGCACTTATACATGTTTAAATTGCCGTCCAAACTAATTACACCACGAGTCAATTGTCTTTAATAGGATTTTATTCTCCAAATCAATTTAAGCAAAGAGAGTATTGTCGTTGTAATATGTGAAAGTGTTAATGAATTGTGGCACCGGATTCCCGGGCACAATTAAATTGAGTAAGGAATAAGACTATTGTCTTCAACGTGTAAATGGAGAAACTGTTCCTAACTTTTGGTGGATTGTGAAGTGACAATATGATAAGACCATTGACTGCGAAGTGTTCCTAGTGCTCGGGGAAGCCGAAAGGACGTGCTGTTCACATGATTGGTAAGTGTGCTTACTAATTGTACTGTAGAAGGAGTAAGACTAATTTGGAATTTCACCATCTTTAATAATTAAATGGCTTAAACATGATTTGCAATAATGAAATGGATTAATGAATTAAACATTTTGAGTTTTAAGAAGATGGAATTGGAATCTTAAAACAAATGGGATGAGTTCATGAGAGATGTGAGGATATGTTAACGCGCATAAGTGGTTTTGGACTCATTGCCTTGAAGAAAGAGATTATAATTGCTTTGGCCGAAACCAGGTAAAAAGACAATTGTCGGACTGCCTAATTAAAATTGAATTTAATTAAAGAAGACGGATTATCCTGAAAGGATTACCGCACTGACTTTTCAAGTTACATTAAAAATGAGTTAATCAATGAAAGATTATGGACCACACCAAAGTGCCCTTGGCTTCGGTAAAGAGACAAAAATGGGTTACTATTGCAAGACCATTGACTATGGCTGTGCCTATGCTTGTGCACCGCACTTGGTCCAATTAAAATGAACTCACTGCCAAACAATTGCCTGGGAAATTGGAGTGAGGCGTGAGACTGTCACATTTGCATGCACTGACATGGAGTGGTTTTTAGAGTTTTTATCCCTTACCCGTAAACCAATTGTCAGTTCTAATCCAAAATAAAGTGAATTAACCTTGTGTTTTTCCTAATAAGCCTTATCTAAGACACCTAGATGTTATATGAATCACCTTTTGAGTCTTCCCTGAGTGTTTCCCTGGGTTTGTTTGTTAACCAAAAACTTACTACATGACATCACCGTATAACGATTGTGATCTTTTGTTTGCAGCACGAACACACCAACATCATTGTCGCCTAGGAGTTCTTCATTCATGATCTCTCCAGTCTCGCAAATCTTTATGCATCCCTCGGCTACCACGGAGTCCAAGTCATCAATGATCTCACATTCTTTATCCATCCAGTTCGATCTACGGAATAGAGCTTGGTCCATAAGGTTGGCCGATTATTCTTTCCTCATTGCAGTCGAATCCTGTGATGGTGGGTACTCTGTTGTATGTAATGGGCAACAATTGTAGGCTCTCCACAACACATGCTTGTTGATACAATCATGCATGGAGACAACCCCATCTTTGGGATAAGGACATGGAGCTTCCTCAAAGCCATTGACAATGTCTATCACTCTGACAACCGCATAGTACTGATCTGAGATTTGGTGTCCATCCCATTCTCCTACTGGGGACAACTTCATAACATCCCCATGTGCCACAACTTCACCGCCAATTTTCAAATATACACCTTCATTTTTCCTCAATTTGACAGATGCATGTCTGCTCGCACCATATGCACTGCTCGGGGAGATCACTCCATTGTAGAGTTGAACACCACATGCGAACAAAGTTTGCTACCCCTATATTACATGTGATAAATAATTTTAAATTTTACGATATTTTTTCTACATATACACAACCATTGATGGTATCTTTTGTATATTTTTTTGAAATTTTTAGTCATATTCATTAATTGTAGCAATTTTTTTAGTTCAATTCTGCGTCATTCTAGTTAGAAACGGTATGTTTTATTAAAAAAACAAATCATCAAATTTAGTCACCATTTTTTACTATGTAACATGTACCATTTATATCTACTCATGAAAAAAATTTGATAAAATTGTGACCCATTTTGGTGATGATTTTTACATTTTTTACATTTTTTACATCTAAAATGATCGCACGTGGTTGTTCAACTCTACAATGGAGTGATCTCTCCGAGATGCACTGCCACCATCGCAGAGGTTAGAATGCACCTCGCTCAATGGGGAACAGGTAATGTGTCCAGACGTGGCTTTCACTGAAGGTGAAGCCTTGTCTAGTCTGCGAAGGTGTCTACAAAATGTGGCACTCCATAGAATATTTTTGTTTATGGAGGTGTCCATTGTCATTGCGTCCTTTGTTGGAAATGGAGTGGCCACATGCTCACATCCGGCAGCCACCCCATCCAATCTTACTATCACAAATGCATCATCATGCAACGTGTGTTGATACCATGTTCGTTGTGGAGAAACTTGAATGACAATACCAAAGCCAATGACTCTTGCACCATCCAAGAGAGATACAGTCTGATGGCGTCCAATCTGCATGTTGCCATAGTTTGTTTCTGAAGGTCTTGGAGATTGATGGGATGGCAATGCACAAGGTACGATGTTCTCCACGTCTTCGCCATCGACGTGAGAGCTTTCCCAAAATTCGTCGGGTATCTCCTGCACAGTGTCATAAGCACCTCGCAGAAAATCCATGGGGACACATTCGTGTGTTTCCCACATTAACAAGGATCCCACTAAGGATCCCATTGGAGCGCTATGGTTGTTGCTGGTATGGTGGACCATACCAATCATATTGGGTTTAACGTGAACCAACAAAACCTTCGCCAACTCCTGCCCTCTGTCATTGGTCGTATATAAACTACGGATAGTCGCCATGCCAACCACATAGTATCGCGCCAACAATAACACCACGGAGTCCACTTTCCGGAGAACATATGCGGTGTGACACTCCGATTGTGCCATCTTCTCCTTCTGTATAATCACTTTAAAATGCACCTGCCTGCTAAATGTGTATTGTCTTCTATTCATGGCATCTATGAAGTAGAGCATGATGTCAAATCATTTTGTTGTTTGCCTGCGAGCACAGTGAGAGAACATGCTCCCAGACATTGGCCAAACATTCAAATATTTGTATGTAACTTCAAATTGTCCCAATGGAGATTCAACCGTAATGATCGGAGGATCCCTCCACAAAACTATGGTGAACCCCCTAGACAATTACCATGCATGCGAATCAGACAACAAACTCTTCACTATGGATTCTTCGAACCCCTATGGTGAATACCGGCGGGATCCCCTGATGCGGAGATATGCGCAAGACCATGGAATTGGTAGCAGAGTTGGATAAGAATGTTCATGACGTGTATTTTTGAATACCTCACTCAACCGAATGTACATTCTTTCGCTTTCACAGTAATGCCATCCAAGAAGGCACAAGAAAACGCATTTAGAGGTCCTCAAAACATATGTGCACATGTACACGAAATAGACATGATTGGAGAATCATACATGGAGAGTATTGTTTTTTTCTTTTCGAAGAGAGCCTCTATTTTTCTGGCACCGGGTGCCAGCTGAGAGGATAGGAAAAGGTATCGTGGGATCCTCCGATACTAGATATTGGAGGATCTTCCAATACTAACCCTCTCACTAATTGAGTGGCGGCAACATGTGAAGACATTGGGTACAACACCCATGGTGCTTAGTGCAATTGAGGTGGCGTTTGCGAATTTGTTGCCGAACTACACATGCTAAATACCTTAGGTCAAAACCAAATTGTATTAACTTTGAGGTTTGATATGTATAGAAATCACATTGAAATGCCAACATATTGGTGTGGGGCAACCTAATTGTATTTTTAGTGTATCTTGCTTTCCACAAGTACTTTGCATGGTAGACATACATTGTATCGTGGATCCTCCGATACAATGGCTCATTACCATAAGCCCATGCAAGAAATTATAAAGCATGGTTGTTCGGGCACCCACACTACTAACACAACCAATATGCGGTTGTCATTCTGAATTGCTTGTCTGTCTATGCATGCAAATTGCATGCGGACAAAAGGTTTTCACTTTCGTTGGCCATAGGTTTAGGTAGAACATTGAAATGTCTGGACATTGTATCGTGGGATCCTCCGATACTTGGTATCGTGGGATCCTCCGGTACATTTCCAAAAATGCGCAGCTATAGGTCCCTTTAATTATTTAGCCATGTATACTGACTATTGATATGCATGTTTGGAGCCATATTATGGAGACATTTGTTTTTATATTACGTGTAGTTCTGTAGGCACAATGTAATATATGTTGTTGAATTTAGGATAAATTGACATAAATTGGAAATTAAATACACACGTGGCAAATATGAGTTCACGTATTCATTGAATCAACTTTAAGGAATGGAAACGGTGACATACCATGAATGTCGACGGAATGTACCATTGCGCAGCACCACCTCCCTCACATCGTCGGAGCGAGAAATGAAAGGCATGATACAATGATCCGGACCCTTATGTACTACATGGGCGGGAGATTGCGTACCCATCCTCTATACTCCCACGTGGTTGATGGGACCACATGACACCGCCGCACCGCACAACATCCTTTAGGTTTAGGGCCAAATTAAACACCAGGGCGGCCCTCCTAAAGGGACACACCCCCTGGCCCACTGCATGTCGTTCACCCCACTCTCACCATGGAAGTAGGGTTAATGGCCGCTACATATTCAAGGCAATGGTGTGCCACAATATTCCTTGAACGCTCTCCAACATGCCGATACAATGGTACTATCACAATAAAAATAAGTATTATAGATATTTGTGAAATTTTAAAGAAATTAGTTTTAGTCACACTAATGACCCTATTTGGTGTAGTAAGCCGGATGATTAATATAAGTGTGGGCCAAGGAGGTCCAACACCTAGGTGGCAATTTATTGCTTCTCTAACACCCTTACCTAGATTTTTAATTTGTTTTTACAAAATTTCCCCTCTTGTGACCTTCCACCTAGATATTTATAGATTCTAGAACTCCAATACATTAGACCACACCGTTTATGCTATTTAGTGTCACTTACTATTCGGAGTTACAAAGTGCTATAACTTTTTATGATTGATGTAATTTTTACCAAGTAAAAAAGTTAATGTTCTATAATGTCCAAACAACCAATTTGACCTTTGTTTGTGGAAAATGAGATTCACAACAAATAGTTATAGCACTGCGTAATTCCAAATAGCAAGTGACATTGAATACAATAAACAATGTGGATTTAACTAGCTAGCAAGTCACACACATGCCAAACCCCAAATAAACCCACAAGATGGTCAAATCAAGGTTAGCCACTAACTTGGGCAACTCAAGGATTTCTTGGAACCAACCATGTCTCCAAAAAAAAAACTAAATTGTGGCATGACACAACATGGCTACGTGAATTCACTTTGTGCCAAACATGTTTGGGAAAACCTGGCCATTTTTGAACAATTGAATCCTCAAACAAAGTGAGGGTTGCCATTGGCATGCTACCTACATCAAACTTTAGCTATTTTGTGGGGACTTTGGTGGAGGTGAATCCAATTTGGGGGAATAAAAAAGAAAAAGAAGTAGAATAAATATTTACTTAAATTTGGGATGCATCAATGTGTACAATATTTAAAGGCATTTTGGTTCCTCATTACTTTGAGAATTTAGGGAAATTTGTGTTGCCGAAATAAAGTTATAGGGAGGTTGCCAAAATATTGAAAAGGGTATGTCCAAGACTTTATGGCTCATATTAAATTATTTATCTGGACATCTTCTCGAGATCTAGACGTTTTGGCTGCTTCAATTCTAAGTGCGGATCCGTTGATACATTTTTTACATACCTAGATTTCATGAGAGAGATGTGAATCCTCAGTGATTGCTTGAATGTAATGCTATTAATATATCATGGAAAATATATATATTTGAGTATTTTAATCTTTGTCATTAAATGTTGAATAGTGGAAATATTATCAAAACAAATACTATAATATTATCATAATCAACTATGCATATTCTATCGGAGGATCCTACCTTACAATCCTATCAGAGGATCCTACGATAGATTTCAACATTTTATAATCATGGACTTGGACTTAGTCCAATTTTACTTAAATAAATTGGTCTTGGCGTCATTTGGTTAGCAAATCCAAATCGAGGCCATAGCCATTTTCCTCGCAATTTTCAGAGCTCCATTTAATGAATATCTATTTCATTAACAAGGTGAAGATTTTTTAGCTCATTAAATGATCATATAGGTCCTCCAAAATATGTTGACTATTGAGCCAAACTTGGTTATCATTTTTTTGGCACTTAATCCAATCTCTTTAAACACATGTCTTTTTGGTATCCAATCTTGGAGCCACATCTAACCACATACCAATCAACTATAGGTGTCCGATTGAGATATGTAATTGGATTAGGCACATCTACCTTTAGATAGCAAACAAATGTGATATGCACGTAAATTAAAGGCTCTGCTTTATCTTAAGAGTGCGAGTTAGATAGCTCTATCTAAGTTTCTTAAGTTACATGCATTTATAGTTATGTGGAGTTAACTAAGTGATATCCACATTAGTAATATAGTTTCCACATTCATAGTGTTACATTCATTCAAGGACTTATGGGCTTCAACAAAGAGGGCGCCTAGAGAACTTTCTTGTTGTTTGGGTTCACACACACAACTCTACATGTTCTAGGGCATTGGGCCACTGTACACCCTTCTCTTTACATCCGCCGCCTTCTCACCTATCTGCTCCAAGCGCCGAGCGAATGACCGCCTTCTGGATGCGGATGTAATTCCTCGGATTCAGCGAATTAAGAGTGATTGACCCTAATTAAGCCTGATTAATCCTAATTCAACCTAATTCAACCCAAATAAATCAGCCCAAATAAAAATGGACTTCACTTCATCCAACTGAAGTGAACCTCTTTCACCCAACCAAAGTTCATCCACCCTAATTTCATCCAAACAAAGTTCATCCAACCGTGGCGAGTGGTGAGAACTTCCTTAGGGTTTTGGTGGAGGTCTCGAGCTTGCGGGTTTCGGTGGAGGTCTCGAGGACGCTTCTCCATACTACAATTCGAAGGGCGAAACCCCACGATTTTCAAGCTAGGCTCTTTCCGGTTCACTCGCCGTTACTAAGGAAATCCTAGTTAGTTTCTTCTCCTCCGCATGTAACCGAATGGACTTGAAAACACTATGATCTTGATCGATTATGCCCAATAGCATTGGGAACGCCAATTGAAGTCTTGTGCGTGTGTAAGCATCTCTTCTGTCCTTCAATTTCCGTTGAATGATTGGAAATTTGATGGACATGGTTGAATTTCTTCTCTTGTTGTTGGATCATTAAGCTATAAGCAAAGTATATTTTTGGATCATGGGTTACTCAAAATATAGTTTTTTGACGAGGTTCATGACTGGTACATTGAGTGAGGAAGTGTTACATTACCATTTCTTTGAACGAAAGTCAAGTTTGAGATTTTTGAGTGTCAATTTACATCTTGAAAACCCACGAGTATCTGTTGACATACTTTTTTGGGACTTTCTTTGTACATGCTCGTGGATAACAATGATTTGAGCGGCCCTTTACCCTCATCTCTTGCATTGAGCCCAAAACTTCTTATTATGTAAGAACTTCCTGTCCTCACCAAGGGATATTGGTGACATGTACTCAAAGACATTGATTCTTGAAAATTTAAATTTGAAGCTAGAATAGAAAGAGAACTTCCTTACACATGCTTGAGAATGCTCTGTGGCGTTTAGACACACAGAAGCTCTATCAACTGATGTTTTTTTCAGGCCATGGAATTATGACACATGCTTAACTTGTATTTGCCATTCAAATTGGAATCTCACAAAATAACTGCCGTAGATGTTGTATTGAGCTACAGACAAGTGGATAATAATCCCATCAAGAGTAATATTCCCTCTGAATGGTCTCAGATACCCGGCCTAATGAAACTGTAAGCACCAATTTGGAGGTCTTTCATTCTAGACACCTTGGTATTGACTTCTACATGTCAGTTGAGTTGTTTCTCACACATCATCAATCTTCATAGAATTTTTTTTTCCTTTTAATTGTTTGGACTTGTATTTTGAGCAACATGTCTTGTTTGTACAGGAGCTTGTGCGCCTGTGCGCTTCAAATTTGAAGACGTTTGTGGCATTCATTACCTGTCAACTATCAGTTGGAGCACTCTTTTTTGTTCCATCTAGTTTTTTTGGTTTGAATTTTGATTCCAACGGAATAAAACTATGTTCCGTGATGTTTGAGGGAAGATTTGTCACATCACATTCATGATATTTATTGAGGTATTTGCAACAATTGCGTGGTCTGACGTGAAATGTTCAGATCCTATTTTCATCTCCTGGGTTATTTGTATGAGTTGTCTTGGCAAGTTGGATGACATTGTGAAAAACAAACTCTTGGTCCATGTTGTATGACGCTTGGTTTCTGATGTTAAAATTTAAGAGTGTATCTCACCCTAAGTTGCCTATTCTCAAGTTTTTTTTTGTGACATTAGAGTTATCATTTAATAAGAAAATTAACTGTTGTTGTTGTAATGGAGTGAGCTTCAATTACTTTCCAACGTCGAGCAGGAAACCTCTAGGATTGAAAGCATCTCGAAGCAGATATTTGATCTGAGCTAAGTTTTTTTGTGATACATTATGTTAGAGTGGTGGTTCTTATCATGAACATTCTTCACTTCTATTGGCCATGTAAATCACCTTGTATATGCTAACAATTTTATCTGTAGTTATTTCCTTGTGATTTCATTTATGTTGGATGATTCGCAGGGCTGCTATGTGAGTGATACGGGCTTGAGGATTGTTGGAAAATACTGCAAGAACTTGAAGACCTTAACTTGCGGTTTTGCGAGCCTGGGACCTGAATGATGATGGCACAATGGGAATTGTCCAAGGGTGTGGAAAATCACAAAAATCACTTCGCATAGCTACTTGTGCATGAGTTACACTGCATGTGTGTCGGGATTTTCTTTCTCTCACTTCTCCTTTGTCGAACTTTCATTTCATTTGAAGTTTTAGTATTTTGGACAACAGATCTTACTAAAAATTGGTTCATTTTGAGGTGTTGTGTTTTGTTTGCTTTGCATCATGTGATTTTTTATATTTTTTTATCTTCATTTCGAATTGTGCATGCAATTCAGAAGGTGTCATGAAAATAAACTCACAGAAGATGTAATAAAACTTATGCAATATTTTTCAATTTGATATGTACCCTTATAAATAATTCAATCATGTACAGGGTGGCAACCGAGGTATAGCGGCCTTTAGAACCCATTGCTAAAAGTTGACAGATCTCTCACTTTTATTTTGTGACATGTATTATTTTTATTTTGTACTTTAACCCTATAGGATGTCTAGCTTGTGCTAACCAAATCCAAATCGGGACTGCCACATTTTTGTAATGAAGATTCTTAGGTTCAATAAATGGTTATGTGGATTTCTGATTATGTTGATTTGCCCTGAAAGCAATGAAATGATTTTTATATTAAGTTCTAAAAATCAAAGTAATTGTCATTAGGGTATCTTATCTTGAATATTGTTCTTTGAAATGGGTTATGGATTAAGTTCTTTGATCCAAAGTAATTGAATGGTATTCATGAGTATATTTAATCTTCATTGTAATAGTTGTTGAAATCTTTATATGCGAATATTTTTATAAGTAGATATAAGTTTGATATTAAAATTTGTGTTATTTTTGTGCAGATGTTTTCAGCACTATGGGTCATAAAAAACAAAAGATTTTACATGAAACAAAGGAATGTTTAGGACTTTGTGATAATTGTGATGTGGAAGTACCTATCAATGAAAAAACCATTAGTGAACATTATAGTTCTGAAAAATATTAGAAAAAAAATTATTTTATATGATTATTTTTTAAAATATGGTTTAGATTGGGCACCAACGGGTAATTCTTACTGCTGTAGTACTTGTAAGAAATAGTTACTTTCTAATAGCGAGGTTTTGATTGCGCATATTCAAAAGTATCATATTGAGAAATATCTTGAGAATTTAGATAGTTTCAATATTGTGCTACCTACTCACAATAAAATTTTAGAGACTGACAGGGTTAAAGTTTGGATGTGTAATTTTTCATCCACACGGACAATATTAAATGAATATTTACTTTCATTTGATGAAATCACTTGTCCAGTTGATTTAATTGAACATGGACCAAAACGAGAGTTACTAGGTTATTTGCGCAACTCATTTTGAACTTAGCTTAATTACCAAAGTTGCATCTTATCTGGAAAAACAAGGATCATATGTTCAACGATCAGACAAAAAAGAAGGATCAACAATATGTGCGTTTGGCATACGGTCAGCATATGGTGACACTGGATGGTAAGTATTTTTATTGTTTTTCATGGTTGTTTTTAATTTATCAAAAATTTTATCTAATTTTTTATTATATAACAAGTATAATCATAGAAATAAGCACTGCTACAAGCTTAGTGAAGAGTTGGCGTCATTTATAAGCATTAGACTATCTAATTGTTTTCCAAGTGTTTTTAAATATTTAGAAGCAATTAGAGTTCGTGAGGGTGTTGGAATCACGGAAGGCAATATTGAAAAATCACCTTTCACTAGTTTTTCGATTACGAGAGACTATGACTGCAAGTCTCATTTGGACCATGATGACTATGATTGGGGTTTTATTATTTGGATACAAGAAGGTAATCATTGGAATTTGGTTTTCGTTATTGTAATTGCATTAAAATTTGAATTATTCTACATTTTGTATTATATATTCTAATATGTGATTTTATTTTTGCAGAGTTGGTTAAATATGAAGACCATCTGGATTTTTTTACGATGCTTGATATAAAATGTTTCTTTTATCCCAGGCATGGTGAAGTTCTTTGTTTTAAACCTAAATCTATATATCATTGCAGTCAACGATTAGCAAATAAATATCAATTAGAGTTAGCATTTTTTCAAAAGTGCTCATTATTCAGGCAACTTGGCAAAATTATCAGATCGAGAGAGAGCCAGGAGAATATAGACTTTCAGATGAAACAAAAGAAATATGAAGAGGAATACTCTTCTGGTCACATGACAATTAATATGTTTCAAGAATATTAGAAGCAAAATAGATATTGTGGTTGGTATTTCAACCAAAATATTCTGATTGTATTTATAATAATTGATATTAAAATATAATGATACCATAAATAGGACCTAAACACATGTGTCTATAGGGTATGTTGACAATCATTTATATCAATATTTTTCTTTTTAAAATTTATTAATAAAAATGGTTTTTTATATTATATTATCATAATAATTGGTAAATACAAGTAGTAATAGTCTTTCACTTCTTTCTAGCAATTTCATGTCACATACATCTTGTAGTTCAAATATAAAGTGGTAAAATTTAATTTTTTAAATACCTTATAATGGTGTTATTGAGAATTAACGATGTTAATAAATTTTATTCTCATCACGCACATGCAAGGTGTTCGGTTAAGAATTTATAATTATGGTAGTCATTATTAAAAATATAAAGATTTATTTTTCATTTGCATTGATTGTTGGATTGAGAACACCATTTCTTTTATATTTATCTTCTTTTATCATTCTTCTCAGTTGTCAATCTAAGGGTAGTGTAAATTTTCATATCGGATCGTAATGTTTGTATGATTTAGGATTTAAAATCTAGGGTTTATGATATTGGAGGGTATCATTTTTTTAAGAATGTATATATTTATGGATTCATATACAAATGTATATGTTTAATGTATGTATTTTTATACGAAGAGGTGTTTATAAGACAATGCTTCAATTAAGATCCCCAACTTTTCAACCAAATTTAAATTTATAGATACAAGATGAAACACATGTTAATGCAGATTTAGGAAAGAAATAATTAAAATAAGAGAATTCTTATACAAGTGTTGTGGTACACACTCGAGACAATAATAGCAAGCAGCTCATTAAAATCCGTTACATCGTTCAATAGAATGAGAATACCGAGATGTTCTAAAATTTGGTATCTAATTTCTGATATATATTTGGGTTATTTTACAACCTAACCTGGTGATTAGAAACTCATCCATAATAATTTAGCATATGAGCAAAGAAATAATTAATGGACATGACGTATAAATTTTCCGCCATATAGCCATTATGCATGTGAATTTATATGGAAAGTCTCTGAATATGATTTGACACACAAACATTTGGCATCATAGTACACATATTAAAGAGGACGTGCTGCGGCAATTTGGTATGAAATTGGCCAATAAGTAGAAGGCCAAGTTTTTGGTTGGATAGATAAGACTCGAGAGGTATGATCATCTATAATAATTTTTATTTAAAACAACTTTATTTAATGTAACCCATTTATTGCTCAATTTTTAGAAAATCTATTATATATCATTATTACATAATCTGATTTTTTCAAATGATGTGTATTCAATACAAAACCTAGTTTCATTTTAAAATAGAGTAGACACTTAAAATGCATTAAAATTTTGTCAAAAACGATGTAGTACCTAAAAAATGATTTTTGAATATGACATAAATAATATTTTGTTATTGTTGATAAATAACCACCAATTTAAACGTTACAAATTTTATTTGGGAAATCATACCAAATTAGCAATTATGCCAAATTTGTAAAGTTCGACTAATAGAAAAGAAAACAATATTCCGACAAGAAATTTGTGCCCGATATTATAGATATAAAAAAAACATATTTGGCCCATAAGTCAAACTTCCAAAGTGGAGTTGGAGGATTTTTTTCAAAATACCGAACTTGAATTAAAATATGAAGAAATAAATGCATCCCACAAACATCTGAATTATTGAAATTATCGATTGCAATTTGATTATGAAGAAAAATATGTGTTTATATTGGGATTGCAATTTTCCAAACTATAGGCATCATAGTGTTATTTCTATAGACAACATGTTTTTCCTTATGATTAAAATATTGAGTATAACACATGTTTTCGGTCAATATCCTAATCATAATGTCAATTCAAATATGTCAATTGTGGTTATGGTATGGACTCTAACATTTGCTGTTGGTTAATACCCTAACCATATTTTATAATACATTGTTGTGTTATGAATCAATGCATGAATTAGGAATTATTTAATAATGAGACTTAGGCCTTATAAGAATGTACCCATATATCAATGATACGTGTTGGATTGTCCAAAAAAAATGTAACATCAAAGATAACTAGAGATCGGAAAAAAACATATAGTTGGATTTTTATGAGCTGCACTATACAATCATGTGAATGGACAAATATTTCACGACGAGGGCGGGGCATTGACTTTGAAGATTAAACCACACATTTTTCTACCCTTTAAGGGTCACTATCTCAATTGTTATAGATCACCAAATAATTAATATTTTTAGGGAGTATTTAAACATATTATATGGAAAAAGGCGTAATTTAATTCGCCTTTCATGCAATCATTTTTTTGTGGGATTTTGTGATAATGTATATGTGTATAAATATGCTTATTGTGTAGGCTTTGGAACTTTAAGGACAAGACGGAATCCCAATTACGGTCCAAACAAAACATTGTCTTTTCAAACCTATTACGACACGTTGACATTTTCAATATATCGTGACAGTTATGTTTGTTGTGAGTACAAGTATCAATCCACTATCTTATTATAAAGTACTAAAGTTAATGAAGACCAAGTCGTTAAGGCTATACGGTCCATGATCTCGTCAAGTTATAAGACCAAATTATGAAATGACCAAAACAAATTGAAATAATTAACGACAATTAATTATGTAGGGAGAAAATAAACATTAGAATGAAAAATTATATTGGCTTAGATATGGGTGTTCTCGTTACCAAACATGAGGACAACCTTTGTCCGAGCACATAATTTTTAAATGAAAATACTGCATTGAAAATTCGGTATGGGTTAAGAGAAATTTGTATGAATTCATGTTTGTAAAATGTAGTCGTCAATGAACTACAACACTTCAACATTTGAAGCATGTTTGTTTATATTTCCAAAAATTGCTTGTTGAATATTTCTAAACTCATTAAAAGTATGGAATTGCCAAAATATTTGTTATAGGTTTGTGGCCAATTCATCTTAAATATCTTGGACTAGACCAATTCAGCGTCATTAAAGCTAAATATGATGTCAAATGAACTGAAAAAATAACCATTGGAGAATACTAGGATATGAATGGTAGTGGGTAGATCCCAACCAAGACAAAGAAGAAATATGACAATGTCAACCAGAAAGAAGGTCCCACCTATTTAAAACTGAATAATATGGATCCAAGTGTTGTGGATGTTTGAATGGTGGAGAAGTCCATAGTTCGGTTATATAATATCACAACCAAAGGTATAATTTTGAACCAACTGCTGTGGCAATTTTTGTGTATATATTTGAATACCTTTCAGTTTCGATAGTCTACATATATCATGCTTGTAGATTAAAATCAACAACAATCTTACAACTTAAATATTATTGCACTTCTGCATGAAATCGGCTTAGGGAAGCCTTTGGAATAGGTTTATGTTCTCAAGCTCGATGGAGCAAATATTGTCAAACACTACAAATGGAAAGGATCAATATTATCCTTCCAAAACGGGCTTTAAACACCCCCATCAAACCTACTAATAGCAAATACATGAAGGTGAAATCAAAAACCAAAATTTGGCCTATTGTGTATTTTCAGGTGGTTGTTGAATCTCATGTGCCAAGCTTAAAGTGGGTGTTTGCACAAACTACAATTCCTTAAATGTTTTTTTGGCTCAGCCCATGTCAGCGGGGATGGAGAAATAGTGTTGTATTTTTACCCTATCATATTATTCAACACCCTTAAGGGGATCTTTTGTGCACACTGCCACAAGGGCATATGGAGGGTCCAATTCTTCCCTAATATATTTTAATCATTTAATTTTAGTTTCTTTTTTACATATTCAATTTTTATACATGTAGTGTACTTTTTTATATTTAAAGGATATTTTTTCTTGACAAAATATTCTTCCACCACTTGCAACCATACCAGTGGATCCATTGATAGGAGAGTCATGTAGTCAATATGAGCAGTAACCCACCGCACTTGTAGTACGCTCCAACTCATAATTTGCATTGCGTTTCGTACCACCCACAACTAGGATTTACCGCACGCTAGGGTTCTCTGCATGCTAGGGTTCTCTGCACGCTAGGGTTCTCTACACATAAGGGTTTTACGTCGCGGGTGGCACTGGCTTTGTCGTGCATAGTTGGAGCGTGTCAACACTGGTTGGTGAGCGCGGCACGGAGGAGCAGTGGTTGATGAGCTAAGGAGGAGGAGGCTTGGCGGTGGACGCGCTTGGTGGGCGGACAAGCTGCGGCGGAGGAGAGTCACTGGGTGGAGGAGCTTCGGGAGCGATGCTGCAAATATTCCTCTGCAGAGGTACTGCAAGCTTGTTTGCTTGTTTTCTTGCTTTCTACCTTTATTGCAAGCATGTTTCATTCCTTTGCAAGTTTGTTTTTTTATGCCAGATTGCATTATTGGTTGATTTCCTCACGCTTTTTGTTGTTGTTTTGAACTTCTAGTATTCTAGATTGGACGTTCCTACTGCATGAAGAGAAGGAGCTCGATGTGGGGGAGGGAGTTCATGGCAACTTTCTGCAAGTAGGCTTGCTTGCGAGCATTTTAGCTTGGCGGGAACACGTTGCTCACTGTGGGGAAAACATTCGGCAAGTTGCACGAATGAGGAGCGAGTAAGGAGGTGACTACTAGAGAGTAGGTGGTCACATTGGAGGAGCGTGGAGCCACGATAAACTCATGCCATGGCGGCCCACAACAAACAAGGGTAAGTCCTCAAAACCATTGGCGCATTGTATTAAACGTTATAGAATTCCACGCTTCGCAGTGGGATCCTATCGTGGGATCCCACGATACAAAACTGTTGGTATAGTGGGATTCTCCGCTTGGATCCCACATGCTTGGTAGTGGCGTCCCATGGAGGGATTGTAGTTAGTTTTTTGCTATGACTGAATAAACAAAAACCCAGGGTACAGACTCTCAAGGAAGGCTTAACTAGTGTCTATTACAGGCATCTGTCACATTATAGTTCATTAATCAGACAATAGGTATGCTATCTTCGCTCTAAAACATCACTTATCCATCTTTTACTCTCCTTTCTCACAGGGTTTCCTCTCACTGTGTTTCTCATTCAGTGGGGTACGTGTGTCTGTCACAGTAGTAACCATCTCGTCATGAGATTGTATAACAATAGTCTTTCGAGAACAATAGTCTTTGAGTATCACAATTGTCTTTGGTAACCATTGGCCAATGCATCTTCAAATCACAACAACTCCTTCATTAATTGGTCAATGTTAATTTCAATGCAAGACAAATTGTTCATTCATTAATTCCAAGATTTAATCATTACTCACAACTTATACAACTAACAACAATCGGCAAAGTCAAGCTATAGTCTTAGTGGCCCTGCACAACCTGCAACAACAACAACCAGGGTAACACACAAGACAATAGTTGATCTGGTTAGCTTGCACTTCATACTCAAAGATCTAGTCTCTAGACTACCTCTCAATATAAAACTCCATTTAACTCTAGGATAACTTATGCCTAAATCACATTGATAATCCAAAGTTTATCCTAACTTATGTTCCTTAATCCCTTCATTAATCAATTGATCATAATCTTTCTCTCATCATATCAATTGATTGAGATTCTCTCATAAATTCCATTCTTCCCAATTATAAATCTATCAGCCTAAAATCATGATTCAACTATAATCTCATATGGCTGAACAATATGCTCTTTCTTCTTCCTCACTGCCTCTCACAGGTCTACAATAGGCTATTGTGTCATTCACAACCCCTTGACCCTTTGGCTTCCTCACTCTTTCTGACACATGCTAACAATAGTCCATAGTTTACGCACAGGCTCACACTGGGCCATTCATCTTCCTAACACTGCATATCACAGGCCTCAACCATCGTCAATAGTTTAACTCTTTAATCTGCCTCTCGGTCTTCCAGGTTCCTTCCTCTCACAGGGTAGTTCAAAGCGTGGCTTAACAATGTTCTTGGATTAGCCTCTCTCTCTTTAGATAATTGTTCCACTCTTCCTCCCTCTTCGCTTTAGGTTAACACGTTAACACCCAATGCTCATAGTTTGACTCAATTCCTCACCCTTCACTTTCTGGTTATTCAATGTCGCTCAAACGGAAGGTATTACTGCGCTTGACAATGGTTTGCTCACATAACAATCTTCGCAATCCTAATTCACCATTCCAATAGGCTCAACTATGTTCGAGAACTCTCGCCTCAACGATGATTACACAATGTTCACTCTCATCTGCCAATAGTTTTCACTTTGGATTTCTCTCTCATTCCTTACTCCTCTCAGATTTCTCAATCCTCATTCATATTCTCTCTCTCTCTCTCCGAGGTTGATCGATTCTCTCAATCTCTCATTGCTCACTGCAATCTAAATACACTCCATTCCACTCTCGACTTCGGTCTCAGTCAATTGCAATCCTAAGAACCGACAATTGTTTATCGCATTACTCACCAATTCTGCTTCACTCTCGGATTCGCTCAAACATACTCACAACCTCTCAGTATGTCAATTACAACTTCAACAATGGACAATAGTTCACAATCCACATCACTCTTCAGAAACATGAAATAGTTTGACTCACTTCGGTCATTTAATAACTCAAAATCAAAATAACAATGTTCTTCACAGAAACCAGTGTCCCGCAATCACTGCGGTGATTACTAAGCTTTACTCAGAAGATAGTTTCACGCTAAACCTCACATGACTCTGTGATGAGGGAGACAAGCCCATAAGTTCAACTATGCGCTCAAAAATAATCTAAGGAATGTCTACCTTCTTCCCCCTCGCCAACCCTCTTAGCTCGGCGGGGAAGAGGACGATGGTTACAGTAACCAACTTAGGCCGCCTACGGCCGTGCCTATAGTTATAAGATGAGGTGATTCAAGTGGATATGAGGTGATTTGGTTATTTTGAATCTTAGTGTAGGCTATGATTGAAGTCTATTCTTGTGATTGGGAAGCTAAAGTAAGAACTTTGAAAGCGGAGAAATGGGATGGTGAGATACTTACCTTGGTGTAGCTCAACTAGGATGTAGGCTGCTTCTATGGAGACTTTTGTAGCTCCACGCCCAATTTGTTGGAGTTCACAGGCTGTGTCCTCAGCCGGTGCAATTGGTCCGCTGGTTCCTCCGGGGGCAATTCTCCGATAGTCTCAAATTTGTGGTAAGGTCGATCCCCCAACACTCCTCTCGAAGGATCTGCAACCCACTGGCGCTACTATTTTGGGGCAGCTACTATTTTGTTCCTCAAGATAATAAAGAAAAACCGAGAGATGTCAACATGCAACCGGTTGGGCTTGGGGTAGCTTCTATTTTGTTCCTCAAGATAATAAAGAAAAACTGAGAGATGTCAACATGCAACCGGTTGGGCTTGGGGCAGCTACTATTTTGTTCCTGCAATGAAGCTCAGATAATAAAGAAAAACCGAGAGATGTCAGCATGCAACCAGTTGGGCTTGGGGCAGCTACTATTTTGTTCCTGCAATGAAGCTCAAACTAATAATGAAAAGCCGAGAGATGTCAGCATGTAACGGTTGGGCTTGAAAACACCAATATTTCAAACGATTATGCCTAGAAATCTTCGCGATAGCATAGTTTAGTTTTTCTAAGTTTTGTTTGGCAATGATTTCACTTTAGATGTTTTTGGGTTATTGGTCAGTTTGTAATTTGAGTGTGTTATTGTGCGGTGTATAGGAAGGCCGTTTGTTGTATCAGGGCTGTACAGTGGCAGTGTGGAGATTTGGGGTCAGGGTTCTAGATGAACCGGCGGAGTTTGATAAGCAAGCAGTTGAATTTCAAGACTCCAGGGAAGCCATGATTTTCTTGGTCAAACGCCTATAAGTAGTAGAAAAATGTTGTTTAAAATATATTATTTTTCATGATGACCTCTATTGTTAAGTTAGGTACTCAAATATAGAATATCAATATGAGATCTTCAAAACCTATCATCAAAAGTGACGGGTAAAAACAACTGACTAAATATAGTTCTGAACATAAATTTCATGACCTTAAATATTTTGAACTTGGAATTTCTTTTCATATTCCTTGAATTCATTATAAACTTGAGGTCATCGTAATTTTTTTTTCAAAAATTCATCAATTTAATGTAATGTAATTGTATTTTAAACAAGTTTTTGACAATTATCTTTTCAATGACACCCACTTGCACCACCACTTGCACCGTCTTCTAAAATACATATACGTTGTTTGAAATTGTTTTTTGTGAACATAAATTGCTTGGCTTTGTAGATTCATATGTTTTTGAAATGTTTATGAATTTTTATTTCATAAAATTCAAAGTTAGTATATTGTTTTGGATCATTTTCACTTAAACCTGAGCAAGGATCAAGAACTGTCCACTTTACCGTGCTTGCACCCACTAGGGTAACTCAAATTGTGACTTCCTTGACCGCGTTTGCACTTGTGCAAGCTCGACAACCCATCTTCTGCTTGCCCTTGAAAGAGCCGCCAAATGCTCATACTAATCCTCACAAGTGTCAAGATTTTATAGTGGATAAACCACCTTCGAGTATATATGAATTAGAGCATGCACATTTCTACATTAGTGGAGGTCAACACACCGTTGAGGCTTGCAGAAAGATTATGGAGGATAAAGAAGACTTGATTGATGCACAAAAGAAGGATTTGAGTGAACATGAAGTTGTCATTGTGTGGGAGAAGGATCCTCACAAGTTGAGATGCCTTTCTAGAGCGCTGAACCTGAAGCTTGACGAGAAGGACTGCAAAGAATCGTACATACAACAGCTTGAGAAGGCCCATGACATTTGGGTTCAGATGGGGAAACCTGCGCCAAGCGAGTGCGGAGGGAAGCACTCACCATCATTTTTGGTAAGTCCATATTTTTCTTCAACCTTGTAGCTTCTTGTTGGATTCTTCTTTGTTGTTCAAACCTTGTTTTCATATGAACCAACCTTTTTGCATGGGCATTAGCTATCGAAGGATCACACGATAGAACGACAATGGGGTGCATGAGTTTGAATAGAGGTTCTGCCCATTAATTTTCGTTGTTTACTTCTTTTTTGCAGTTATTCAAGACTGCATTGGTCCCAATATTTGCGGGCAAGGATACTGCGGACAAGTATGGACTCCTGACAATTGAGGACTCCACTTGGGAGGCCTGGAAATCGGTCTTCAAGTTGTGGAACGCAGGTCAGTTGCCTGACTCCAAAGGGGAGCCCCTCTACGGAGTGCTTGTGAAACCAATTGTGAAGCATGACATGTCCTTCACGATAGGCATGAGAGATGACAATCTTAGGATTTTGGCAAAGGAGGTTGCAGGGTCAAAAATATACTTGAAGGCCACGAAGGACTCAAAATTGAAGACTTTGAAAGACTGGTACGATGAGGCGAAGATGGACCGTGTTGTTATGAATGAGATTATGCTTAAGTATCGGAACAAAGCTTTGCCGTCAAAGTCGTTGGACTATAAGAAGTATACTGAGGAAGAGTGGTTGGAGGTGGAGGCGGAGTTTGGATTCACCAAGGAGGTCATCGCCAATTTTCGGCAGGAGATACGCAAGTCTAGTCTTGGCAAGGATTGGATGGATCGCCGTGGACATGCATTGAGACCCACAAACGTTGTCAAGAACCCTGCCCCAGAGATATTTGAGTTGGTGGTTGAAGGTTTTATGAAGGCCCGGGAAACAGGCCGAGACACGACAACTCTTTTGGGCCAGGACATTGGTAGACATGCGTCAGACATATGCGATCGGTATATTTGCAGGACCGTGGGGACCGTGCAAGAGGTGGCCCATGATGCTAGCACAAATATCTTGGTGGAATTCACAAAAACATGAGGATTGTGTCCTTTGTGTTTTGTTTTGGTGATGATGGCACCCCCATTGATGTTGGCGATGATGATTTAGCAGGTGTCCACTCCATTGTGAGAGACTTGGAAGGATATCCGAAAGGGCCAAGGTTATGGGTTACCGACTTGTACAACCATCACGAGGTGGCTCAATCTTTGCAGGCAAACTGCAACAGCGATACAGAGTGCTTGTTCTACGTGCCCGAGCATGGGGATGGGTTTTGTCCTTCCCCTGTGCATGATAGTGCCTTGTTATGTGTGACTGTTGGTTACAGCTGCGAAGTTGAAGAAGGTCAAGAACGGGACCGATACAAATCTTTCAGGCGACGGACCAGAATTCAATTCAAGCTCCCGCCAGTCCTGCATGCTTCGTGCTTTGGCAGTTCTCAAAACTGGGATCGTCGAATGTGCCATATGAATTTGGAGGCCGTCAACAAGATCTTGCAACCCATGTTAACTGACAAAACTTTGTTGCTAAATGTATGGGGGGGGAGCAACGTCACCAACATCGGGTTGGTATGTCATCATTCCATTTTGCTCTTATATCCTATGAAGATGTTTTTGTGGATTTCAAAAAATGCCATGGGGTTGATTTGATGTTCTGCCACATGTTTTATCTTTGCAGAGGCATGCATCAAAAGTTTTAGAGTTTGTGAGAGGGACTGACACGATATCACCCACAACCACAGCCTCAAACATGGTGGCCTTCTTGAATGGTCACCGAGAAGTTGGTGCAAGCAATGTTGAGTACCCTCACCCACAACCCATTGTAGATGCAGAGCACACCATTCCTGACTCAACACTGGAGCTCACACCCATGGGCAAGAGTCTTGGTGATGACCCCGAACCGGCAGAGCCGCAAGCGCAACGTGTGGAGGAGTCTCCAAACTTGGAGATCATTCAGACACATGCATCGTCAAGCAGCGTCCACGACACTGGTAGCTATGGTCCCGTTCCAGTCCCAATTTTGCCAAAGGAGAACGTTATGCCCGTGCTGCAACGATGTGATAGCGAGGTTGATGTGTTAGTGCTTGAGGTGGATGTGCTAGATGATGTTGACGTGGATAACTTGCCTCCTTAATGAACATCGCAGGTGTTCGACATGTGAATGTTGATAACGCTATTTTGGAGACAGAGTCGCAAGAGATGCCTCCTCATGGGTGTGGAACATTGTCCATGGGGATGTCAGTGGATGTTGTTGTTGTGGACTCGCAGAAGGAGGTGGATGTAAGGTAGGTAGCTGTTCAAAGCAAGAAGAACATCATACAGCTAGAAAACGACAGCCCAAGCAATGTCGACAGGGACTCCCCATCAGGTTCAACCATTTCCAATTACACCTTACTTGATGTGCATAACTATGTCATAGGATTCTTTGATAATATCGTGGTTTCTTAGGTGATGACCCGCCTTTCGTGGTTTTTTGTGTTGCAGAGGAAACAGTGAGTGCGCGTCCTCATAAGAAAAAACTCAAGAGTTTGAAGGAGGTTTTGCCAAAAGACGTGGGGAAGGCGTCCACGGGGGTTGAGTATGGCAGAGGAGGTAAAGCGCCAAGAACCAAAAGGAAGAGGGCGAAGAAGCAATGAATTTTAGGAAGTGGGGCATGGTAGACGGATAGAATAATTTGGCATTTTTTGTACAGGAGAACACATAATTGAAATTTGTTGTGCACAAAGTTTGAAAACATTGAAAACTCGTCTTGTTTAGTCCATGGGGCCATGTAGATTGAACCCCCAGAGAGCCACACACACAACTTTAAGTAGCACATCATGAACATTAACACCCATTCTACCTCCTCAACCTTAGGAATCCCTCTCACCATATGTTGTTGTCCAATTTTGCAGATTTCAAACAATCCTCATGCATGAGTGTAGACATCGTCGTGACACCTGCAATCACGAATTATTACGTTGTGCTGGATTTGAATGGTGTTTTATTGAGAACAAGTCCCAACCCCACTAACACAACTAAAAAATACAGTAAACCATTAGTGACATTTAGGGCAGGTGTGAAGGACTTTCTGCTCCAATTGCTAGATAATTTCACAGTAATATTGTGGACATGTGCTAGACGGGAGAAAAAGATTTTTTTTCCTTGAATCTTTATCCAAGCACTGTGGGATAAACCTACTAAACCACTATCGCATTCCCTTAACATTGTCACAAGAGCATTGTGAGTCTTCTCCGTTCCGAGATCCCATGAAGAGGTTTGTCCCTTTCTGGTTCAAAGACCTTAGAGTTGTTTTTGAAAGAGTTACTGGACCAGACACACAAAACACATTGTTGGTTGATGACAGTCCAACAAAGAATTTGTTGAACAATCTTTGAACGCTGTGCACCCTCCTACTTATGGGTCCGACCATGGAAGCCATTCTGATGATTATCTATTGTCGACATTGTTGCCGTATTTGCTGCGCATGAAGTTGGAGGGTGGTCCAATGCAAAGATACACTTGCAACACTCCCCTCCTTTACTCATCAGGAAGAGTCTCATCAATTTTGAGGAAAAGTTTATTAGCTAACTTTAGGAGGGGCTTGTGGCCTCTAGAGCAGGAGAGACCAGAATGATTATGCATGCACACCATCTGTATTTGAATAAATTTGGCCGTGCAAGAGAAGAATTCCACACAATGAGTTTTTTCCAATGTAGTTAAGGTCTGCCAACATTTCCACCAACTCTATGTTTTCCATGCATAGCATAGGAGCCCATGTCGTGCATGGCCCTATCGTGTATAGCAGAGCCCTATCGTGTGATTTTACAATGTGAATTGCAATGGGGTTTTATACTTTGTTCGGTTGATTGCAAAATGGACTTGTTTATTAATCGTGGATGGAGTCATGCGCTACCCGCAGAAGACAACTAAAGGCACCCAACAACGTATGTGAAGTACACAAATATTTGAACCACTAAAATGGCACCACATGCTTCATTAATTTAGATATTTGTGGACATCCAATATGTCTACCCCCTCCTTTACTCATCGGAAAGACCGTCAACAAACATCAATTCAAGGAAGAGTTCATTAGCTAACTTTAGGAGGGGCTTGTGGCCCCCAAAGCAGGAGAGACCAAAATTATTTTGCATGCACATCCATACAATGGATGCTCGAACACCAAAGGTCAACCTTAAATTCCAAACAGTGCACTCTTTTGAATCTTGTAAAGCTCTGGCAAGGTTTGCAGTGCCCAAATGTTTTTCGTGCATACCATAAGCTATCATGTGATTTTTCGATATGAATTGCAATGGAGTTTTATACTTTGATCGGAGGACTGCAAAATGGAAGGTGATTAATCGTGAATGGTGTTGCACACTGCCCATAGAAGAGAACTGAAGGCACCTAACAAATGTATGTGAAGTAAACAAATATTCCTCCACCAAAAAGGCACCACATGCTTCATTAGAGATTCTGGACATCCAATATGTCCAGATTTACTTAAATATGGGTTAACTATTATCAACAAGGAATTTCATCTTGCTCACAATAACCTCATTAGATGTAATGTAGTACAATTTTCCTCGCTCGCCTCACTGCATACAAGACCAAAAAGGCCTATCGAGATGAAAACTTTCCCACTGCTGCGCACCAATCGCTGCCCCTAGTGTGGACGTGCTATGTGAAAGGCTCAAAACCTCTGTTTTGGATGGGAGTTGAAAACGGACGGTTTTAATGCAACAAAAAGAAGGAAGTGGGACCGACCTAGGAACCAAACTCCTCAAAGATTAGGCCCATGTGTTGGCCAATTTTTTTTTTAAAACCTTGGGCCGCCCACCGAACTCGGGTTCGAACGTGTGTGGCCTCGCCTTCAACTACGTTGATGACTTGCCACTCGGAGCAGCTACTCCGCCAATGGGTTCGGTAGCTACGCACCTCGCGACGAGCAGGCTGGCCGCGCCCGCAAGTGGGGCTTAACTTAAGGGGTTTGACTTAATTTAGATCCTGGATTGCACTCAGCTTTAGAATATTTGCTGATGGATCTGCTCCCACACCGCGTGCGTCGCCGATCGGTAGAACTCGGGGCCCCCGAAATAGATAATGTGGCGATCCAGCTTGTCTCTTACCGCCCACATTGCAGGCATAAGTTGTTTCTGTTGCAGTTTCTACAGGCAACTCGGCTGGTGCATTCGGGGCCGACGAAGATCATTCAGCTCCGAGGAGCAGCGTCTGCAAGTCTCTTTTCTGAGGTTGGAGCTTCGAGGTTTGATTCCGAAGATAGAGCGGGCTTTGAAAGTTTTGGTTGATCAGTTTGGGTGGTGGGAGTTTGAAATGGGATCAAGTGCGTGGGTTTTGGCGTTAACCCTAGGGTTGGTTGCGGTGCATACGGTGAGCGCCACCAACTACACTGTTGGGGGGACTGCTGGGTGGACCTACACCGCCAACATCAACTACACGAAGGTGTTTGCAGCCTACACCATCAAAGTCGGCGACACAGTGAGTAAGTCCACAAGGATGTGAAAAATCTTCCACAAGCTTGTACCAGTCGAGTAGTTCCCCAGTTACTGGGCATTCAGAGGCAGAAGGTTAATGCAAAAGCAGCAGGAGCAGATTCTTGCTTGAGCGCTCACGACGGGTTGATTTATGACACTGGGATGCGGAAACTTGTAGGCCGGTGATTCTTATACGCATTGTTCACCTTCAAGTTTTGAGACAGGGAGGTGAACAATGACGATTGTAATCATCAACGATAACGTTACCAAGCCTTAGAAACTCCGTGCAAAACTTTAAATCTTATGTCATTCTAGTTTTTATCTTGTTTGCATTCAGAGGTGTAGTTACTGCATCAGGCAAGTTTGCAACAGTGGCAGGATCAGAGTCTGGCTTGAGTGCCGACAGGTTAATGTGTAGATAGCATTATGGAGTTGAATCAGTGCTAAAACTTGCAGGCCGGTGATTTTGACCAAGTTTTGGTCGAGATCACTGACAGGTGAACAATTAGGATTCGAAACTTCAACGATGTGCGATGGACGCCTTACAAACTGTATGCAAATCCTTATGATTAAGATGTATCAGTGCTTATGTTATTTGAGTTCAGAGGTTTAGCATCGACATTCAAGCAGAGCCAGTGCTAGCACTTGCAGGATCCTGTGCATTGTTCCTGCCAAGTTGTGACATCACTGCCAGGTGTGCGAAGAAGTATCAAGAGTTCCATCACGAACGAATGCCTTGAAAAGTAGATGTCCTTATAGGGCTGTCCAGGGAGTAGGCTCAGTTCTACGTGTATAACACTACCACTAACACTAGTAGGTTGTCACGCTAAAGATTGCTGATTCCTTTCTGCTCTGTCTCGCAGAGTTCGTCAACTACGATACTGTCAACCACACCGTCCTGATACTGCCCACTCGGTTGGCCTACGACACCTGCGATTACGCAGTGGCCACTGGCGGCGTCATTTTGCCACCTGATTACTTCTATGAGGTATTGTAACTCTACCGTCAACTCGATTCTGTGCTGGAAAATTTCTGAAATGTGAGTTCTGATTGATACTTTTGCGCACACTGCACCGTGGTCGACGGTGCTGAAGATTAAGCTTGCAAGTTTGGTGGGCCAAATTAAAAAAAATTGGTCCCTTACATGTGTCAAACGGTAACTTGGACTTGTAGTGATCGCACTTGAAAATTCTACAAGTTCAAGTTTGTTGTTGGCTGGAACCAACCTAGAGACAAAAGCCCTGATAAAGCTCCAGCATGGAATGGCTCAAATTCCTCTTCTACCTTGGCCTACCAAACTTGCAAGCTCGAGCCTGAGGTTAAGTTTTCTGTGGTTGCCAACCCCATGAAGTACTTGCAAGTTAACCTTTTGCTTCCTGGAGCGTATAATGGTTTCATTCGATCATTTCAAAAAGTAAGTTCTCTAGAGATCAATTTTTATTGCACCTAAAAGAAAAGCTGTCGTTGCTAATGATTTTAAGATCACATCAATATGGTGGAAATATTTAGTAATTTTCATGCTTTGTATATATTGGATTTAGAATCATCAAACCTCAAGAAACTGTGGTAAATCCATGCAACAAAATGATTATATGAAGAATATATGAAGAATATATGAAGATTATATGAAGAATAATAATGCACCTCGAGGTAAGAAAAAAAGTACATAGAAAATTGACAACTTTCAATCAAAATAATATGATAATAATGTACTATGTATAATAATGTATCAACAAAGGGAAAGGTTATTTCATTCTTGCCTTCAAAAATTTCTTGTGAACAACCATCTTTTCATATTGGAATGGTGCCATTGACAAAAAGAAACTCATGAGGAACACAATGATACCTATTGTGACCTTCCTAGCACCTTCCTTTTGGATAAATTTGCCTTCAGCAGTCATTCGTAAGGATTAAATTCTGTCGGTGCAGGAGTCCGCATGTTCATTCTTTTCGAGACCTGATTGCCCTGATTGCACTATGTTCCAACCTTTAGATTAAATCTAATGAATCTCGGATGATTTTTACTGACTATTGCTATTGCTGCATGTGTTGTTACGATGTTTTGTATGTCATTGTAGTTTCTATTGATTCCCTTTCATTATTTCGTTTTGAGTATGTAACTCCTGATCCTTATTTTTTCGGTTTACTCATGTTTCCTTTATCCGACTTAAGCGTTGCCGATGTTTAAGTATCGATGCTTGGATGGTTACGACTGTTCTTCAGCTTCAGCTCAAGTTGTGTGTGGCAACTCCATGGAACCTGCCTATTAAGCACCGTTAACCGTGCAGGAATTTTCCGTATGTTGATTCTTTCCAGCACAGTTTCTCTGATTGCTCCATCTTCCGATTCTGAAAGCTTCAATGTTGGTACTATGATCGCTGTTCAGGAATTTTAAGCACGCTGATTCTTTTCGACACATTGATTTGCTCGGATTGCTCCATCTTCCGACTGTGACGAAACCTTGTCAAATATTGGTTCTGCAATTTGTTGTGCAGTTCGCTTTTAGGTACACACATGTGCACCTGAAAGTTTGAACATGGATACTTTTAAGAAGGATGTGATTGTTCTTCAGCTTGAGTTCAAGTTTGTGTGTGGCAACTCCACGAAACTTGCAAACTATGCACCGTGGAGGAGTTTTCCGCCTGTTGATTCTTTCCGACAGTGTACTAACTTGCTTTGATCAATTGCTCATTCTTCCCACTCTGACGAAACGTTGTCAAATGTTGCTACTACGATTATTGTGCAGATTACTTTCGTGCACACACATGTGGAGTTTTATGTTATTTGCGGCATCCATTGCCTTTTGGGCCAAAAGGTGATGTTCCCTGTAGCGAACGCAGATGGCACGCCCGCACCCGGACCGGCTCCAACACCACCATCACCAACAGGGTACGCTGCTCCGCCTCCATCACCGATTCTGGCACCACCTCCTCCGTTAACCCCAACTCCAGCCTCGACTCCAACTCCAGCCTCGACACCAACTCCAGCCTCGACTCCAACTCCAGCCTCAGCTCCAGCCTCGACTCCAGCTCCGTCAACTTCGTCCACTCCTCCCGACATCACTGCCGCCTCTCCCCCTCCCCCTCCCGCCCGTTCGAATGTGACAACGTCTAACCCTTTCGGCATCGTCCGGAATGACGCTGCAGGGATCGCTAGATTCGGATGGCTCACCATCGCCGTTGTGTGTGCACTGTCATGCTGCAATATTCTTTGAGCAGCAGAAATTGTGGAAGAATTAATTTGGTGAATGTGATTCGAAATCAAAAGCATTTCAGTGCACAGTGGTAATGGTCGGGTAGATGAATTCGTGAAGTGACCTGATGACAGAGTTCGGGTGAAATGGAAAATGTGCGAAGATGATTCTCGCTGTTGAAGTTACTTGAAGAATTGGGTTGCTCAGCTCCATTGAAGATACTTCAACTCCAACGAGTCTGCTCATCCTCCGACCTTGCCTCGATCCGCGGACGTTAATATTCATTCGTAGCTAGGGCACTGGTAATTTGTGTGTCGCAGATGATGACACATCATAGAAATTCTGCTGTTGCGCATGTCACAGTCCTGAGCGACATTATTCAATTCGTGGGTTTCTTAATTTTCTTCCGATTGATCCATGATGATATCCTCTATCAGTAAGATGTTTTGCAAGTTTCTTCTACATCTTGTGTTCAAAGCGTCTAGTGTTCTAAATGGTTTTGAGAGCTGGCATGGGGAGGGACGTGTACCTTTTTTTTCCCGATTCTCAGAGCTTCCACAGATTTTAGGGTTTTTAGGCCATTGATGTGCTTCACTCTGCAGTAGTGGTTGGAGAGAAGGTTGTGTACATATGTTGCTGAGATATGAGTTCAGGAACGTATTTGTGGAATCTCGGAGGCACTTTTGAATCCTTCATGAATGTGTTTGACTCGAGTGAACAGTTAGGAAAGGGGCTTAAACCCTAAAATTCTCTACTTAAGGGAGTCAATGCAATCTTTGAGAATCACAAGAATTGCAGTAATTACCAAAGAAATCCTTTAAAAGGGTTTGAAGTTGTGTGTGTTTACTTGAAGCTGAAGGTGTTGCTCTTACGCATTCTTCCTTCTCCACTTTTTAAGATTGGTTGTGAGCTAATGAATCTCACATATATGGTCCAAAATCACAAGCTTTTTGGGTCTGACATGAACCTAGTTTGTTAGACCATGGTGCTGGTTGTTGATTTTTAAATTTTTTTTTAATTCCTTGAGTCAGGAACATCAATTTGGAACGTTGTGACGATGCCTTCTAGATGCGATTTGGTCGTGTCAATGGACTTTGTATGAGTTTTGGCAGAAATGATCTGATGTGTGGGGAAGCAGCAGAGGACTGTTTTGGATTGTGAATCACAAGGTTGATATGCTGTTTCCGTAGGTTGTTGGAAGCGTATGAATTTATAGAGAAAACACGACTTTGAAAAAAAGAAGGTATAAATTTAAAAAGTAAGGAAGGGCAACGTCACATGCAATGGATTGGTACCTCGGCGGATGACTACAACCCTGCCTCCATATCTGTCTACCTACGCATCCACCATGTCTCCGCCTCCGCTTTGCCCCAATCTGCCATTGAGAATCATTCAGACCTTGGACAACTAACCAACTAATTCAATTATCAATTAACCAGTTGCCTTTCATAACTATAGTTGTTTGCGATTTGACCTGCCAAAAAATGTAGTTGACTATGGTTGTTCTACAATCAGTTTGCCAAAAAATTCTAGTTAACTATAGTTATATCTAGTTAACTAAAGTTGAGCACAACATGTTCACATAATCATGTTGTAGTGTTGTAGTGTCACTAGTGTGTTATTTGTGTTGGTGGTGTACATGGAGGTTGTTCCGGAGCCCAATACTGTGAGTGATCATATAAAGGCGTTTCTTGATGATCCTTGGTGGCCCGAGCATATTAAAGACCTTCAACTGAAGCAACATAACATTAAGTAGCAATGCTAGGAGGGTACCCTTTGAGTGCCCGCAAATTTACCTCAACAAGAAGGGAAAAGCTTGCAAAACAAGGGTGAATGAATGGATAATTAGTCAAATATAGAAGCTTCAAAAAGGTATGAAAGAGGTTTCCAATCGGGTGTCGGGAGGCTTTTCCAAAAAATGCAACTACCTTTTTGACCTCACCAACTTTTTCCGTTGCTTTATAGTTATTTAGATTTGTTTAGATCATAATTTAGCCTAAATTACAACCTTTACCACCACTTGGCATTAGTTTTGTCCTAGAAACCGACATAATTAATTCTAAGCATTGAAAATAACTACCCAAATAGATTAAAAATAGCCTAAGTAAAACTCAAACTTAATGCTACCTTTACTCTTGAAAGAGCATTAAACCGGCACGCGTTGGTTTGATGCTCTTTTGAGAAGGTCAATCCAGGCTTGCTACTTAATGTTCTGAAATCAAGAAGTGAACTTTTCGAATATATAATAATATTTGGAATTTTTCTAGTTAACTATAGTTGTTCTTGAATGTGGTCTTAAATTGTTTTAGTTGACTATAGTTGTTCTTCAAATTGGGCTTAAATTTTTCTAGTTAATTATAGTTGTTCCCTAAAATGTATTGAAAAAAATCTAGTTAACTATAGTTATTTTGGCAGCTATCTAAGGTTTGGAATCATTGGCCTTGGTCATTTTTTGAAGATTTGAATTTTTGTTTCAAATTTAGGGTATCTCTAACAATTGTTCCTACTATGTTGCAAGTTTCACATGCAATTTCATGGTTGGAGATGTGCAGAATTATAGGGATTAGCTAGAAAATAAATCCAAGTGAGTTAGAATAAATTATTCTATATTTGTGCATTGTCATCATTTCTTAAAATTTATCGAAATGAATTTTGTTTTTGTATCTCTTGGATTCATCTCATTATGCTCATTGTGAGATTGTGGTCTACCTCATGTTTTATTCATTGAGTAATTTCAATTTAAGCCATGTATTTGTAGCGTTAGGGTTGAAAATGATAAAAAAATGTTGGATTTTAGAATCTAGATGACATGGTGAAATTTCATTTACTTACGTGCAATTGGGTTTGGATTGAACTTTCAGTTGGGAAGTGTATAATTCATGAGTGCCTTAAAGATTTAGGAATTAGGTTGGTGGTTTGAGTTTTTTTACAATTCCATTGTATTTGGGATTGTTTCCAAGTAAGATAAACAATGTTTTGTAATAACTCAAAGATTGTGCTTTCATGGACTTCAATTTTTGTTGCGATGTCTTTTGAATTGTCTTTCCTTAGATTTACAATTTTCTTTCAATATATATGATTTTTTTTTGCAATTTATTGGGGTTTATGCTCCAATGGTTTAAGATTAGTGGCATAGTGGGATTGTAGTGCATTGGAATAATTTATATTATAGACTTTACATTCAATTGAGGTTTCAATTTTATGGTATGCTTGGATTTTGTATCAAACCTCATTGTTTTTTTTAGAATGATCAATTTCATTGGTGTTCATTGTGATGTAGGCATGGTGAGGGTGACAAGTGATAGTGGTGAGGTGCCTATTGTAGAAAAAACCTTGAGGAAGGCTCTTAAAGGAGCAGCATTGGAAAACTTCTCCATTGCGAAAGTATCATTCTATTACCTTGTGAAGTAAAGGATAAAGGTATGTCACTATGGCCTATTAAAAATAGGTGTCACTTGAATGACCACATGAGGAAGGCTCATTCTTTGTATATTTCCAAAGTGAAGCAATGGTTCAAGGTTAAGTACACTATCAAGAAATATGCAAAAATAAAATAAAGGGTTGTCAATTCCAAGGCCATGAATTTCAAGATTTTGACAACCTTGTTCAAAAGAGAAAAAAAATAGTTTTGGTCTATGTCCTCATCATCTATCTCCCATTAAAATTGGAATAAACTTGATGACCTCTTGGGAATCAATTCTTTGGACAAATGAATGATTGATATTGGCTCATTTGAGAAATTACATAATCCTCAAGTTCTAGTCAGTTTGGTATTCAAGTGGCTAATTTTCTAAGAAGAGACTAACAAAATTTATAAGGAGTTACTTTCTTTCAAAGCATTGGGAGCAAAATGAGAACTCTACGAAGCAAATGGTGGCTCCAATCTTAGGATGGCATTGTAAGAAGTCCATCATATACATGCAATTATCTATTCCTTATTCTATTTTATAAATTTATGTGAATTTTCTATTCCTTATATGAATTCTAATGTTTACATTGTATCTTTTTTATAATGTAGGGCCATGCTAAAGAAAGAGAAATGAGTTTCAAGATACATACACCTTCACAATGAGATTTATGAAATGGAAAATGCCACAAAGATAGATAGGTTCTAGGCAACGTGTGAGGTTTATCTTTCTAATGTGGTCAATAAGGATGAAGAGGTTGAGGAGGTTGAGGTAGAATAAATGGAAGTAAGTGAGAATGGGGAAGAGGAGGAGGAAGAGGAAGAAGAATGAAGAAAAAAAAAGAAAAAAAAGAAAAAAAAGAAAGAAAAAAGGATTCAAAGTCGATGTAGAAAAAGAGAAAGGACAAGAGGAAGAATTTTTACAAGGATACAAGGATTTCATATTTTCTCCGGTTGCCCAACAAAATAATATAATTTTTACGCGCTGCCCAAAAATTATCTATGACTAAGTGCATCGTGGCAACAAGTTTTTGTAATTTACATTTACAGACACCAAAAGACTAGCTATGCTATTACTTGGAGTGATCTCGGTTACTATACATGTCTCTAGGCTAGGTGGTACAATATGTTGTCTACAATATTGGAATATTGACATGTGTCTAAAAGATAATGGACTTGAAGCATAAAGCCTAAAGAGAATGGACAACATTGCACGCCGATTAAGTTACATGGTTAGGGTCTTGTTGGTGTATGGTTTATAATTGTGAGAGGTTCTATCGTACTCCACATGATCATCACTAAAAAACACACTTCATATATCAATCAAAATGTTGTTCATAATGCAAGAAGGCGTTGTGTATACATTGTTCTTTGGTGAAATTAAATGACACACACTGCATGTTTGCATTGCCTCTATAAATGTGGAATTCAAGACTGATCACAACCTCCCTAAAGCAGTATATGTGAGCAAAATCAAAATTGCCCCACATTCAAAATCTCCAGCATTAAGGTCCAAAACTAAGCTACCCAACATTGTACTCTAATAGTGCCTAGAAACCCTAGCCATGGACTTAAGAGTCGAGGATGCAATGTTACAAGAGCCTAAAACACAACAAAATTTCTAGCAACTATCTCGTCATTTTCAGTTGCATCTGCACCCATTCAAGAAGAATTTTTGTAAAATCCCAACTCATACATTTCTTGCTCATGGTTGGGGTTGGGCTCTAGAATCTCCCCAAAAACATTGACACCAAAAATAATAGCTTGTGTAACATAGTATTGGTTATTTCACATGGCCTAAAATTGAGCAAGCCACGTTGGATGTATTCTGATCATTTGGCTCCAATCGGTGTTTACAAGATGAAGTTTATTCAGTTGGATGGTAACCTCATCGCATGTCCCTTCTAAAGTCACCTTCAAAATGCGCTCCAAGAAGAGATCGTCTGGAAAGGGAGGCAAAATGACACCATACCAATATAATTGTGTTGGGTGTTGCCAACAAGTACAAGAAGAGGCCAAATCCGGCAAAGAGGATGTGGTGAAAAGAAAGCACAACCCTTGAGTATGAGCTCAACTCCAACACGGTAGAACGTATGTAGTGCAAGCCGAACACACGACTCCACTCGCATCCCAAACTAGCAATTGTTTGTGGTATGTTCTTTACTTGTAGTGTATAGCAAATCTATGTTACAAACTCGCATCCTAAACGTCGTATTGTGTTGTCTAAACTTTATAGTTCTTTACTCCAACAATAGGTGGCCCATTAAAATATGAGCATTTTCTTGCGCTTCCCTAGAGTGTTAGACAATCCTTGGCATATGCTACATCAAACTGCAAATCCTCCCATAGAGCGGTCTCCCAATGGAAATATTTGAATGCCTTTGGATCAATGGGCCCAGTCCACACCAAAAGTTATAGCCGAAAAGAAGAGAATTTTAGGGTTCATGGCACAACAAGCAAAAAAGAAAAAAATAACTGCAAAGGCTTCTACAACTAATAAGTGAATTATTAAGCTCCCTAGTACTTAGATAGATAATGTGGATTCAAATGCAAATTTGGCATTTAAATCATTCGTTAAAGACTGCCCTTTATGTTCTATATTAAGTACATAATATATCTATCTTCCATTTTGGCTCTCCATATTATATTTTTGTTTTTCATTGTGTACATTTGGATGCATCCTTACTGTCTTCAGCGTTTGGGAATTGGATTCAGATGCTATGCCACGGGTGCAATCTTGAACATTTGATGTTTTTTTATTTGGTTTTATGGTTGAAAATGATTGGTTTCCATTTAATTGGTTTGTCTTTCTTGTATTTTGTTTCATTTAATTCAAACTTCAAGTCCTTTATTAGTCTCCAAATCATGAAAAAATCTCAAATTACCAAATGTAGTGTTACCTATCCATTGACATATGTTACAACTTTGGCAGTAATTGGTGGTATCCTTGTGTAAGGTAGGCCACCAATACCTAGTGCCGAGTATTATTTTGGTTGTGATTGGAGCTACCAAGTGACCACCTCGGGTTCATGCATGGAGTAATTGCAACATTGTATGGGTTTCTATTGGGTTCAGACAATGACGCGGTAACAAATCATCTCTCTATCGGAACCCCGTCCCCGCATGAAAAACTTAAAACTTTGTAGGATCAACCATCAACATTGCTCCTCTGACATCACCATTGCCATCCATGATTTAGAAACTGCCAATGAATGGATGATATAGTGGCCCGGGACTCCTTGCAACCTTGTCTCGCACCAAACGTTTCATGGTGTTCATTGTCTTTCGATACTCACCAGGTTCCACAAGGTGTGCGTGATTTCCAATATAAAAACACACATGTGTCACATTTTGCTTAGAATGAACGATGTAGTACATGTGTAGTTGGTCACTTAATTAATGAATGCCACATTAATGAAATGAATGGGCATGGCGGCATGCTAGAATAACAGCAATACCCAAATGATGGCAACTTCACTAAAAACTATAGGACACATAATGGCACTGCCATTTATGCGACTAGAGTAGTGGGCCCCACGTACTACAAAAAATACTAATTTATCATAACATGCCCAAAAACGAGTAAAGTTGTGACATTAATGTAATATTTTTAGAAGAAAAAAAACCAAGACCTAAGGAGGATGTCCTTATAATGACACCAATGGACCTTTGTCCAATTGTGTGGCAGTGTGTGTCTTGTTGAGATGGCTAGTGACCATCATTGGGGAGAAAACAACCCTAAAGACAAAGAGGTGTCCAAGTTCAAAAGCTTAGGGGAAGTTCTAAGTAGCCCAAACCCATTAGAAAATGTGTAAACAAATAGAAGAAAAAATCTAAAACCCAGACAAAGGGTAGGGTGGGAAATGATGGGGTGATGGGACAATTCGAGAAGCTGCATCCACAAAGGAAGAGGCTCGTGAAGTGCAAAATGGTGGCCATGGTCATGAATAGATGGAGGGGACAGGGTTGGTGGGCCTCACTTGTCACAATGAACAAAATGAGCGTTGTAGGGTGGGCTTAGTGAAATGAGATGCCATTTCCGGAGACACCAATAACGAAGTGCCAACAAAGAATGACGAAGCATTTGGCATGGTGGGGGATACTGAAGAAAAAGAATGGAGCATGGATGTGGGTGATGTTCAGCCAACACCAGCTCAGGAGGATGATATGGAGGCGTCAAGGCTCACGTGGAGGGGGTTACCTCAGAAGCAAACGTTGGAGATCAGATGGAAGAAGATCCCGAGGTGAACTCAAACAACTTTGAAGATGTCCAAGAAATGGAAGCAGAAAAAGAGGTTGAGCTCATTGTGGAGCACCTTTAGAGAAGCGCAATGGAAGAAATGTCCCTGCTAGTTGACACAAACGCACATGCACCACACCAACAAGTGAGACCACTGATAATAGGTTTCCATGATTGAAGTTGTTGGATTTTTAGTATTCTTGCCAAACAATTTGCTAAAATCAATGTCCCAAGAGTATGGGCCTTGTGGAGTTGAGAGTGAAGAGGGATGTGTAATGTTCTAGGTTTTTGGCTAAACCCAACAAGTGGCTTTTGTGAAATCACTTGTAGAATTGTCCAATGTTCTTCGTATAGCCATGGGAGATCAAGTCAAAATCATCTGAAACCGTAGAAAAAAAAACTTTAGAAACCCTAAGAAGCAGGTGCAATTGAAACCCTAGCAACCTTAAGAATAAAAAATGTTTCTTTTTTGTTGCAATAGAAAGGTAGGTGGTTGGCTAGTTGTAAGAAAACTAGGAGTTTTCAATGAAGGAGACGTTTTTCGAGACATCTTCCAAGAATGTTTCTCCAACGGTGTTTTCATTAAGATTTGTCTTTCAGACACCTACAATGCAGTGTTGAGGTTGGTATATAATGTATTATACTTGAATGTATTTTAGTGAGGTAGTACTCGTATTTTTCGAGCAAGGTGTTTGTATCTATGGATCTCAAGAACTCCTTGGTCAATTCTATTCTTGCAACAACATGTATCCCCTACTTAATGGCTCCTTAAGATATCCCTTCAGTTTTCCTCAACAATTGAGGTAATGGTTTGGGAGGGCCCTAAACCATGGCCGCTAGTAGTTGTCTTTAAGGCATGCATACTATGATTGCACAATGGTATCCACTTAGCACCACTTACTTTGAATTTGGAGGAAGTGGCATTTGTTTCTTTCGGTATCAGGGAAGTGGTATTTTGCTATGTATGGTGAAGATTAAAGTGAGGGTTTTTAAGTTGATCTTGCTTCTTGATTCTCTTACTCTATCATTTGGGGTTTGAAGTTGTGAGTCCTTCAATTTGTGATATCAATGTTTGAAGTTTTTTTGAGGCATTGAAAAGTTGGCCATCATTTTGGCATGTCTTTTTTTGTTTGCAAAATCTTTGAACCTGTGGCATGTGTCCCATGAGCATTCACCCTTGAGAAACATCAATGTTTTGATCTTGCTTCTTCATTCTATTGCTTTGTCATTTGGAGTTTTAATTTTTTAGTCGTTCAACATGTGATATCAATGTTTGAACTTTTGTGGGCCTTCAGAAGATGGCTACTAATGGCCATCATTTAGGCATGTTCTTTTAGCTTCCTTGTCCTTAAGTTGTGGTATTTATGTTTGTTCTTGCTTCTGGATGCGCTTTCATTTCATTTGCAAAAATCATGTGTGATTGACATTCAAAGTGTTCTAGATTGTGGTGATAGAGCTAGACAATCCACTTGGTCATGTTGTTGACTTAGGGAAAAGCTATTGACACCCAATTGAAATTATTCATGAGCCCAATTGGGGCATCTAGCACTCTTGCACCAATCTCTATGATGCATCTAGCTACAACATCATAAGCTAGGACGAAGGAGGTGTGCTCTACACTATTGTCATAGATTTCTTCATTGACATTGTATGCCCTCTTTTATGTCATGAACTGCTTGCAATTGCTTGGATGTAGGGTAAAATACTAAAGCCTACAAGAGCTAGCATATCAAATAAACTCAATGAGAACGAGCGGGTGGATTGGGATTTTTGGCCTATAAATCCAAATGCCAATTACGATGACAATTCTAGGGAAGTTTCCAAGTCTCTCTTTGTAGATTGCAATGCTACATTGACTGGATTATGAAACCCTAATAGGGGACTCTATATTCCACTTTGTAGAATGGTGGATATGCAACATGTTTGATCAACTCTGGGACCTGATATAGCTAAGCTTGTGAAATAATTGAATAGCACATGGTTTGTTAAAGGTAAGGGTGGTCCCCTCTAGGTGAAACATAACAAACATGGAGGGACTATGGGGGTTAGTGAGGAAATCATGAGTACATGGATGAGCATTGGGTGCAAAAAAAATGGAGAGTTTGAGTGGAAACTAAATGAGTATGAGGACCAAAAACAATTTTCCAATTTGATGTTCTTTGTGTGGGATGGGAATCATCACTTGCTAGCTTGGACAAATGTCATCAATAAAATTTACAAAGATGACCTTAGCATGCATGTTTACCTTGATGCTTAGGTTTTGCACTCAAAAGGAAATGAAAATTGTTGTGCCTCATGGCATGGTGGAGATCAATAGGTAAACACTATGAATACATGATGTATTTCATTGCCTTTGTGCAAGTTTTGAATGTCTATTCTCAATTTTCTTGTTTGTAACTCTTTATGCAAGTCTATAGAGATTGATCATGTTATAACAAATTTCGTACATGACTTATATAATGTTCAAAAGTTCCAACGCTTACCCATTAAACATTTTGAGGGTTTGATTCCGCATCATCTTAATGCTCAATTAGTGAAATTTGAATCCTCCAAATCAAAGTGGTATAAGCTTCCAAGGGATGTCTTCCTCCATTATTTTCACTACGTAAGTAACACATTGCCCATCTTTTGATTTTTCTCATTTATTTTCTTGTTTGGTTTTCCTCTGCCATTGATGTCATCTCTACTATTCTCTAGGATGAGTACGCAATGGCTACGAAGGTTGCTATGGACAATTACGAGCTATAGACACCACCCAAGGAGAGAACTACAGTTGGAGTTCAATCTGCAATTGCTGAAGAGTTTCGTAAGGTTTCCAAGGAACATCAAAGCAAGTTCAAAAAACTTCTAGCAATAGCTAATACTTGGTCCAAAATTCTTGGCTCATATAAAGAAACATTATAACAAACGAGACGAACTAGAGATGAGCCAAGAGAAATTGCATAAACTTGTCTGCACCCAAGTTGATTTAACAACTTAGAAAGTAAATGATCGAAATGAGGATGTGAGATTTCCCTTACTTGGAATGAACAATGCAGAATTGGAGCCCTACCTCCAGAAAATTGTCAAATCTCAAAAAGCCTCACAACGTTTACTTGCAAGGTTGGTTCACCATGTCCTCACTGTCGTGCAAATCTACATGTTGTTGGTTTCTTCCAATTCCACATCTCATTGCTCTCTTGGAATACATTGTCCTGCTTATCCTTTGGCTGATATGTGGGTCACCTTTGTCATCTCAATTTTACTTAGCGTAAGTGCTCTCATATAATCATTTAAACTCATTGCTTAGACTATGAGATTAGGTGCTTTCAAATGATGGCTGCTAGTGGCCATCTTTTCAAGAGCAAAGTTTCATTCCAATCTTCTTTGTCCATCTACCAGTCCTTATTACTTGGTGCTTAGTTGGTTGTGTACAACACATGGATATTTAGGCCCTTATTACATAGTATGAGCCCAAAATGGTTGCTCATATTTGTTTTATGTTTAGAATTTACTTAGAATTGCATTTGAATTCGTATTGAAACAACTAAAAGTATTAAAAAGAGTGAGGCTTGGTGAGGAGTTATGTTTTAGGCCTTAGGCTTATTTTGTGTGGTTAATTAGAAGCTTAGTGGCATTAAGGGGTGTTTTGGTTAAGTGAGTGGTGTTTGATGAAGCAAGGGGAAGGGCCTTGGGGTTAAGTGTTTGAATTGGGACCTATCTTGTTGGTTTAGGGGGTGAGGGTTTAGTGGATAAGATGAGGTCCTACTAAGTAGGAGAGAAGTGAGGGGTTAAGCCCTCTCGGTTTTTTGGGTGTGTCTTTTTTTTTTGTGTGTGTGGAGCGGGAGGAGGAGCTCAAGGAGCTCGGAGGAGCCGGTTCGAAGGGTTGAGGCTAAGCTCGGAGGAGCTGGTTTGAAGATTAGCCTGCACTAGCTACTGGTTAGATCTAAGCTCGGAGGAGCTGGTTTGAAGATTAGCCTGCACTAGCTACTGGTTAGATCTAGCTCGGAGAGCTGGTGTGAAGATTGAGCTGGCACTAGCTACTGTTTAGATCTAAGCTCGGAGAGCTGGTGTGAAGATTGAGCCGGCACTAGCTACTGTTTAGATCTAAGCTCGGAGGAGCTGGTTTGAAGATTAGCCTGCACTAGCTACTGGTTAGATCTAAGCTCGGAGAGCTGGTGTGAAGATTGAGCCGGCACTAGCTATTGGTGAGACTAAGCTCGGAGGAGTTGGTTTGAAGATTAGCCTGCACTAGCTACTGGTTAGATCTAAGCTCGGAGGAGCTGGTTTGAAGATTAGCCTGCACTAGCTACTGGTTAGATCTAAGCTCGGAGAGCTGGTGTGAAGATTGAGCCGGCACTAGCTACTGTTTAGATCTAAGCTCGGAGGAGCTGGCTCGAAGGGTTGAGGCTAAGCTCGGGAGCTGGTTTGAAGACCGGTCATAGGACCAGTTATGGACCGGTTAGGAGCTCGGCCGGTTATGGATCGGTTAGGAGCTCGGCCCGGTTATGGAGGGGGCCATGGGTACTAAGGTCACTTTATATGGTGGGCTAGTTAATTAGGAAGGGGGGGGGAGAGATTAGACTAGGAATGTAACTCATTAGTAAATTAGGGCAGTTTGGCCTCATATAAATTAGAGGGGGGCATAAGGGGATGAGCTTTTGGTAGGGACTTGAGGGTTGGTTTGTAAATTAGTGTAGGAAGAAGGGAACCAATAGAGAATAGCATTCTTCAATGCTTGTACTCGTATTATGGAATAAATCGGTGTGCCAAAGTTGATGGAAAATGTGATGGATTTTTACGACGTTGGGAATAAGGAGTTATTCATACATGAATGTGATCCCCATTCCCCCACCCGGACTAGGACACATAAGGGTGGGTGGTTTGGCCTCACACATAGCCGCCAACGACCACCTTTCTAGGGGACCACATTTTGTGTCCATATTTCATTGTAGTTCATATGATTGCAAGATCAATTTTTGAATTTGTTGTCTTCTTGATGTTCAAGTGCCTTGTTGGGATTCTTACCTTTCATTGAAATGTCTATATTTGATTGTGTTCACTTTGGAAGGTACTTTAAATTCGAGTTAATGCCGTTGGGTGTTCATCATCCTTCAACTTTGGAGACTTGGGTGATGCCAAATCGCCCTTCATGCTTGTATAACTCTGGCATTGTGGGTAACTAGGGGCCTCCCCATCTTCAACGATATGGTTGGTACATGGACTGCCATAAGGCGAGTTGTCTTTTAGTAGAGTTTCCTTTGGAGGAAGCTATTTGAGGAGCATATATCAAAGAGACTTGCTAGAAGTCAACCTCTTGTGGACATTGCAAAGATCATGAGAGCAAAGGAAGAGAATTGGGTAAAGGAGGCTGAGATGAGGCAAAGTACCGGTCTACCAAAGGTTGTTGCCGCACAAGCTCTTGGAGTAGTTGAAGGTGGCAAATGGAAGGCACTTGTCCTATCAAAGGGCACGCCAACTTCACAATCTGAGCCAGTTATAGAGGCCTCTAGATCTTGATAGACTAAGAAAAAAGGTCGGGCAACTTCTCAACTTGTCGTAGCCAATGATTTTGATAAAGAATTTGCAAAGGAGGTATTGATTGCTAAGGAATTTTCGCCCGTGCATTAGAAAGATGTGCCTTGGGTGCAAGCATGGTAAAGTGGACCAAAATAGTGCTCTAGTATACTAAAACCATAATTGTAGTAGCAAAGTGTCGTTTAAATTGGATTTTTCTCATGATGAACTTTATTGTTGTGTTAAATACTCAATTGTAGAATATCAAGTTGAGATTTTCAAAACTTATCATTAAAAAAGATGCTCAAAGCAAATGGTTGAATCTATTTTTGGATGTAAACTTCATGACCTTAAATATTTTTAAGTTGGAATTTTTTCATATTCCTTGAATTCGTTATCCACTTGAGGGCATCATCACAAAAATTTGTAGAAAACCATCAATTTAATGTAATTTTATCGTATTTTAAACAAAACTTAGGTAGTTGTTTGTTTAATATCACCTACTTGTCTACCACTTGCATGGTCTTCTAAAATTTGGAATTTTTTTGGTCATCATAAATTACTTGGCTTTGTAGATCAATATGTTTTTAAAATTTCTATGTTTTTCTTCTTCACAAAATTCAAAGTTAGTGTATAGTTTTGAATCACTTGCACTTAACATTAGGCAAGGAATAGGAGTTGTCCACTTTATCGTGTTTGCACCCCCTTCAAGATCAGTGTTGCATTCCTCACAAGAGACCTTCTGAGTCTATGTCCACTGCAACAAAGAGGGCTAAAACTAACGTGAACAAGGTGGATCTCAAACAAGCCACTCCTATGGATGTGCAAATTGTTTTTAAGGCATCATAGGAGGCCACCTCAAAATCTAATGTTATTATGAAATGTCAACAATGGAAATTCCTCCACATGATGGAATCTATGATTTTGGATCCCAAGGCGTGTACACCTAAAGTGTCTTCTCCTGCTTTGGGTGAACTTAATTTTTTTTTTGCATAATGTAAGCGTCCCACATTGCCTTTGTGACTCCATTCTTGAATTCCTGCTCTCTGAGGTTGTTTGGATTCCACTTTGGAATATTGCTTATGGTCAGTGTGTGTGTGTGTGTGTGTGTGTGTGTGTGTGTGTGTATGTGTGTGTGTTTCTTAAAAAAATCAGTCTTTAGGTACTTGCATCAGTGATAAACCCTCCATGTTTGGGGTTGCATTGGTAATATTGAATGTTCTAGATGGTCTCCTGGTTCCCTATACTCAACCACAAAATGCGACACCCTCTTAGAATGTTTTTAAATTTGCGTTTTTGGAACTAGGTTTCCAATTTTCCCAACTTTTCCTTAATGATGATGGAATATTTCTTGTGTTTTGCACTGACAATGCACAACAGAGCACACAAAGGTAGAAGAACATGAGAAGGACAAATTTCAAAGTCTTGGAGACATGGACATGTATAAACATTCTACCTCTCACAAAGGGGGATGTTCATGGGCGAAAGGTCAATCCTCTTTTTTTCACATTCATTTTGGTTTATTTCATGATCTTTGGTTTGTTTGTTCATTTTGTCTTCCTAATAATCGCCTCTTTGTTTTGTATTTCAGAAACAATCTTTCAAAGCATATGCATTTTGCAAAGACATTCTAAACCATGTCAACAAGAATTACTGCAATCCATCCTTGAACCTTGCACAAGGTGATGTGCCTATTGAATTTGACCCATTCAAAGGGGGTATCATTTGGAATAATGTGAAGGAGAAGAAGTTAACCAAGTCCACCACGGGCTTGCCCTGGAGAGGTTCTCATAAAAAGGCTCCAACATTCATACTGGGATTCCTACAATTTGTAGCAAGGAAAACAATTTCGTCATTGACCTCAACATTGGTACATGTTAGAATCAAATTTTTCTTTGTATTTCAAGCATTATAACTTTGTGAGCAATTCAATCCTCATATATTCTCTTTGGATGTCACTGCAATTGCAGGTGCTACAATTTAGGCTGCTCAAGCTACATGGAGACATTTATTTGGTTTGTCTCCTGACGTTGATGTCCACATTTTTGTCATTGAACCATTAATTTCCGCAATGGAGAGAAAAGGATGAGGAGTCATGGTCTGATTTTGGGAAGCACACTGCTGATGATTGTCCTAAGAGTCTTACATCCAATCTCAACAAATTCAAATGTTTGTGCTCTTTTTTCACTTGAATTTTTCATTGGGTTTCAAATGAGGTTTTTTTATTGACTCTAATTTTTTCTTCATGTTCTTGTGTCCAGTGTAGCTTACAACATGGCATGCGCTTCCCCTGCTTTCAACTATAGGCTCCCCATTTATGCAGAGTCCATGGCTAGAGTGCATGCAATTCTTGCATCGCTTGTGCAAAGACAATCACATCGGAGGGTCAATGTGGAAGCTGAGCGATTCTTGGATGTTGAGGCAATGGTAGACAACACTTGTGACCATTAAGAATTAAGTCATTGTTTTCTAAACTATGCAAGCATTCTAGATATTGTCGTACACTTGGGATAGTTCCGTATATACATTACTGCTTGGAACCGGGCCTTGGAGAATGTGTATAGTCTTTGACATGGACACATTGAATTTTACTTTGATTTGTTGCGATTTCCCATGTTTGTCATGTATTCATTGGTAGTTCGAAGTCCTTAGTGTTTGTCTTTGCATTATGTCTAACATATCATTCCAATGTGTCAACTTCTGCACATTCCTGCCAAACAATGCATCTATCAAATACTATGAATCTATGGCTCACAATTGTCACATTCACAGCCTCAATTGCTGCATGTTCTCTCCTTCTGAATTGCATGTTTTCAACCCTAAACCATAAATAGCCTTAACTTAGGCAAAAATTGTCTTTGTACTTCAAAATAAACCTTCCATCTACAAGTTTTGTGTCAATGGACATTACCTCAGTGCTCATATATGTAACAATTGTAAAAAATAATAAACAATATTAAGAAAAACCCAAAAAACATATTAGGCACATTGTGTAGAAAATATTGTTTGTTTTAACTAGTGTTTGAGTTGTGTTTATGCTTAAGTATTTAAGCTCATCGTGTATTCTTTTGTCCACAAGACATTATATGTGTCGCATGCATATCCAATTGTACATCCAGTCTTTCCTTGCCTATATAATGAACTGATTATGGGTTTCTTTTGCTTTCATTACCACCCTCTACAACCTTCCATGTGTCACAGTCTCCCATGTGTGGCAATCTCCCGGGAATCTCCACCACACTTGCAAACGTTGATTGTCTCTTTCCCATCCAATAATTGTTGCCGTCATTTTGATGTTCTTTACCTTCTTCCTTCAACCTCACTTCTCCAACAAATTTCTTATAGTTCACCCACTTATGTGTCTAAGTTTATGAGTTCTTCAATTACTTATTTTGCCCATTACTCCTATTCTTTGCATGTTTGTACATTGTTTTGTAGCTTCATTTCATATTGCAATGGAGAGCGTTGGAGATTCCAAGCAAGTTGGCAGGATTGTTGGGGGTCAGCGGGTCACTCTGCAACACAATGCTTACAACATTGGAGGGGCCATTGAGCTATGGATGTTGGCAAATCAAGAGTGCTCAACCAATATTGTGGATGATGTTATTCAATTTCTTAATCTAGACATGCTCAAGTTGGTTCCCCCCTATCCTCATATGTGGGATGCTTATCTAGGAAAGTGTCGTGAAGGCAATCAATTTACCGTCCTATGGGTTTGTAGTTAGTTTTTTGCTATGACTGAATAAACAAAAACCCAGGGTACAGACTCTCAAGGAAGGCTTAACTAGTGTCTATTACAGGCATCTGTCACATTATAGTTCATTAATCAGACAATAGGTATGCTATCTTCACTCTAAAACATCTCTTATCTATCCTTTACTCTCCTTTCTCACAAGGTTTCCTCTCACTGTATTTCTCATTCAGTGGGGTATGTGTGTCTGTCACAGTAGTAACCATCTCGTCATGAGATTGTATAACAATAGTCTTTCGAGAACAATAGTCTTTGAGTATCACAATTGTCTTTGGTAACCATTGGCCAATGCATCTTCAAATCACAACAGCTCCTTCATTAATTGGTCAATGTTAATTTCAATGCAAGACAAATTGTTCATTCATTAACTTCAAGATTTAATCATTACTCACAACTTATGCAACTAACAACAATCGGCAAAGTCAAGCTATAGTCTTAGTGGCCCTGCACAACCTGCAACAACAACCAGGGTAACACACAAGACAATAGTTGATTTGGTTAGCTTGCATCTCATACTCAAAGATCTAGTCTCTAGACTACCTCTCAATATAAAACTCCATTTAACTCTAGGATAACTTATGCCTAAATCACATTGATAATCCAAAGTTTATCCTAACTTATGTTCCTTAATCCCTTCATTAATCAATTGATCAGAATCTTTCTCTCATCATATCAATTGATTGAGACTCCCTCATAAATTCCATTCTTCTCAATTATAAGTCTATAAGCCTAAAATCATGATTCAACTATAATCTCATATGGCTGAACAATATGCTCTTTCTTCTTCCTCACTGCCTCTCACAGGTTCAACAATAGTCCATAGTTTTCACTTGTAGGCTGACACTTGGCCTCACAGCTCCTCACAGCCTATAATAAATCTCAACTATAGCCCATAGTTATACTTCGTTCAGGCTAACTCTCGACTGATCCGACTTCTCCCTCTCACAGGTAGCCTGAACCGTCACTTAATAACGCTCTCTCTTTCCTCAGACCATAGTTAGACTCTTTCTCACTCTCTGTTGGCCATCACTGCTTCTCTCGTTGCCTATCACATACCCAAACAATCGTCAATAGTTTCACTTTCTATCTTCCCTCGCTCAGGGTTGGTCACCTCTCACAGGTCTTGACCCTCAACGGACTTCTCGTTCTCTTGCACTACCAGACTATAGTTTCACTATGGTCTCTCTTTCTCGCTCAACAATCCTTCAATCACCTTCTTCGGCCAAAAATCTTACATTTGCTCATCGCTCACTTGGACTCTCTCTGTCCATAGTTTCATCGACTTCTTCACTCGTAGGGTTCTCAATATTCCATTTCCATCTCTCAGATTATAGAAGTCTCTTGCTTCGACAATAGTTCTCACATACAACAATCTCTCTATCCTCGAAATGCACAATTACATATTACTCAACTATATTCCAGGTTCCACACTCCAGTGTTTGCGGACTCATCGCGGATAACAGATTCCTACACCACTCTCACTTAATCAACTCACACTCATACTTCATTACACATTCTCACTCACTCACAATTTCAATTTACTCAATTTCTATCACAGTCACACTCTCTGTCAATTGCAATTACAACTATCGTCCATAGTTTTCTGACATTGCACACATACACTTCAACAAGTAAATAGTTCGACCACTCTCGGCCACTCAAAGTAACTTAGAACTCAAATCAACAATGCTCTTCAATGGAAAGTGATAACCCACAATCACTGCGGTGTTAACTCAATTTAAAAGAAGATAGTTTCACTATTAACCTCGCCCGCTTGCGGTGCTAAGGGAGACAAGTCTATAGTTCAACAATGCGCTCAAAATTTATCAGGAAATGTCTGGCTTCTTCCCCCTCGCCAACCCTCTTAGCTCGGCGGGGAAGAGGACGATGGTTACAGTAACCAACTTAGGCCGCCTACGGCCGTGCCTATAGTTATAACTAACTTCCTAGCCTATGGTTCAACTATATTCATCTATTTGGATGCTCTTTCATCCAATATTTCACTATTTGCCCATAGTTTCACTAAATGACCAAAAATTTGGCTCACAGGGTTCATTATGTGTGTCATGCTATGGGTTTGCCTAAGCAGTGTGCCATGTGGAAGGCGGACATCATCCCTGCTCAAATTCAAGATGTCGTTGCAAAGCATTTCCACAACTATCCACAGAGTGGACCTAACTGGGAGATTTTTGATCATGAAGAGTTTCCCAGCTATAACTACAAGGACAAGAGTGATACTTGCACTAACATCTACTTTTACCCACCACATTTCTTTAAATATGCTAATGGGTTGGATTTGTATTGGTTTACTTGTCCATTATGTTTTGGTTGTTATGTGTCATTGTATAGGGGTTTCTCCCTTGGCTTCAAATTCAATTTTTTTTAATAATTCCACAAAATCCAATATAGATACTATGTCCAAGCCTCAAGGCACGTAATTGCACATGGGATCTCCTTGAAAACCACATCAAATAATGCAGTATAATAGGGCCATGTCCAAATGTTTTTTTGGTTGTTGGAATTCTATCTCTTAGTATGTTGGAAAATTTTTAGAATTTTTTTAGCACCTCGTTAAAAAATAACATAGCACAACATATTTGAAAATTGCGTGGAATTACAACAATAATGCTTGTATAAACTCCAAAAATAGTCATAGGGCCCTACTCCTTGGAATTAGGGTGCCCAAACATGAGCATGCTCATGAAATAATATTCCTCAACCGAGATGTATATATGTGTCCCTTTGAAGCGAACGAAAGTGGATGGATGGGGGCATGTAATACCCATCACGGAGAGTTTTTTAAGATGCACCACAAGCAAGAGTATGGTATTTCAAAGAGTATCCTATCTAATTTTGAAAAGGATGTATTTGTGATGGAGCTAATACATAGCACAAACTACATGTTAATACAAATGAAGAAATGAATATAATTTTAAAGTTCTAGTTAGTGAAGCATACCTTGTGCAAAGCTTGAATGGTGCTAAATTCCCAATTCCATTTGTAATTGCAAATATGGATCTTCTTATGTGTACTTCTAAAATTTGATCGAAGATGTAGTATCTCTTGTCTAATTCAAGAGCAATCCACACACTATAAAATAGGAGCACATTAAAATCTTGAAAAAAAGTAAAACTTCTTCATTTTGAATTAGAGCCATGGACACCATCCATTTCAAAACTTTAAACCCTAACCCATTTCATTTCTTTTCAAAATATAGTAATTGTAGTTGCCATGTGGTATTCCTTCCTACTTATTAAGAGGCGGCATCACGGGAAGTGGAGCCGAAAAGTGATGCTAAAAAATAATTCTCCAAGCACATGCCAAAGAAGGCTAAAGTCCTCCATGTATTCCACCTCTTAACTATGGTTAAGTCCACTCGGGTTGGCAAGTGGATGAGAAACGGATGACACCATCCACTATAGTCATCCACCAAGGTACCAGTGTAGCCCTCCCCTTTGGACACTATAGAACACTAACAACTTTACTTGGTAAGAAATTACATCAATAGTAAAAGGGATATAGCATTGTATGACTCCAAATAGTAAGTGACACTAAATATCACATTCAGTGTACCATTATGGACGTTTCTTAAGGGATCTACTTACATAACTTAAATTGGGGTCCCACGATTCATACATCTTTATGCTATGTGGTATGTAGAAACAATAATTTATTGGGACTGAATTTTTAATGGTATATTGTGGACACATACAAATACATATTATTGTAGCCATAAACTATTAAAACAAAAGATTAGTATAAGATTTGCAAAAATAAAATAAAATAAATGATTGGACATTTGCCATATTAGTTAACAGAAATGAAGATAAATTTTGAGAGGTTTTCCCAAGGTCTTCCAATGCCACTGATCAACCCTAAGTTGTCACTTCTCTCCTTACATGTGGAAATCTATTTACGTCTGAGAAGTTCATTGATGTTGACAAATAGTGCCATGTTGACCAATAATAGACATGGTGTAACCCTTTGTAAATTGCACACGTGACACTAACTAAAATGTCACCTAAATTATTGTGGCCCACTATAATTTTGGTCAATGAAACTTTGTTTTGACCTATGCCATCTTTGAGCCAATAATATCATATGTTGAAAACAAGGAATATGCCATATGGTCCAATCAATACATTTTAGACAAACACAAATTGATATGGTATTGGCATAAATCATATCAGATAATCGATATTTTGATAACATTTTATTATAATAATAATAATAATAATAATAATATGAATATGAATACACCGTTTATGGCATTTAGTGTCATGTGCACTATTTGCAAAGGGCTTGATATGATATTTATATCTCTACAGTATATACCTCTACACTAAATATGATATTTAGTGGCACTTACTATTTGGAGTTACACAATGCTATATCTCTTTACTATTGATGTAATATTTTACCGAGTAAATTTGTTAATGTTCTATAATGTCCAAACAACCAATTTGACATTTGTTGGAAAAATATCATATATATATATATGAATATAACTATATATATATATATAACTATAACTATATATATAGCATTGCATAATTCCAAATAGTAAGTGACACTAAATACAATATTTAGTGTAGCACATTGGGGTATTTGAGATGATGGTTTTGCATTTCAATAAGCAAGGGAAAGATATAGTTGAGCACACTAATGGCAAGTGTCATGTGTTTACATTTTACTATGCAAAAGGAAGACATTCTTGAGCATACAAGTATCATTTGTGTACACTTTAGTCAACTTGTAGACTATTATGTAGCATATGCATGCACCTCATAACACTATTGAACATACTCATGTCAAGATATAAATAAGTACACTTGAACACCAAGTGTCGTGAGGTGACACTAACAGTGAAATTGTTGGTCATTAGTGTAAACCTAGCATACACTTCAATATAGGGTAAGTGACACTATTACGCATGTGACACTAAATACCATAAACAATGTAGTTCATAAAATTACAAGCCACCTTAATTTTCAGACCACACATAAAATACAATGGACCACGGTATTTTCTACCCATGGTCCCACACTAACTTTCAACACGCAAAAACTCGAGATGCTCATAACATATCAAATTCTAAATTTTAAATTTTTTTTTTTCCAACTCTTCTTCTTGTGAGCCAATGATCCTAACTTCATACATCCAACACAAGAAGTTATTAACAAAGAAGGTTAAGATTGACAAAATCGTGACATGCCCATTGCCATTTCGTGATACACGCAAAGTTCAACTCCAAGTCTAGTGTTGAAACTCACCTCTAGGCTCTTGTTAACACTTTTCAAACAAATTGACAATCGGTCACTGTTGACTTCCAGTACTACAATTTCAAACGCACACTGTGGCAGTCATTCCACAAACTCTATTTAAAACTTTATCCCCCAGAGGTCCATCCTAGCCGTAGATCTCTCATATTTTGAAGTGGCAGTCAAACCTTGATCTCCGAATCCCAATGTGCGAGACCCTAAAAGGCTGACCCATACCAGAAACTGCGCAGTTTCAAACTCCAGAGTCCAGACTTCCGTTCGGCCATCCGGATCGAGGTCTCCTTATGTCATTTCCGGTGCGTATTTTGGTCTCCATCCATCCCTGCTCAGCTGATCATGTCAAGTCAATCCGTGTCAACAAATCTCAGTGTGATTATGGTCTCAGCTTGCAGAAAGAACCCGAGAGAATCCTTCTTCGCCTTCGACAATATTATTGATCCTATAAGGCTAATTTATTGCACTCGGCTCTCCATCTCATCAGGATTAGTCACCTCACCATAAGCCAGCGCCTTGGATGTTACAAACACACTCCTCCACAAGTACAACATTACATTTTCCAACAACTACTGCTATATCTCACATTTGGATTTGTTGGGTTGAGTTAGTAATTGCTCTCTGGCATCCTGTATGATCTGGAGCACCCTGGTGTGTGAGTGGCCTTGTGATTTTGAGCACGTTGACAGATTTATACCTACTCCACCTTCATCAATACTAGTCACCTCACAGCTTATAGCATCTTGGATGTTAGAACAATTTATAGTCTCTTGTTGGATTCGAGAGGGATACAATTGAATTTGGTCCAGTTGTTGGGACAAGTTTAAACTCTTTGACGTTTTGTGTCTCTTAGATCAGAATTAAATTCTGATCTGTATCACCTTGATGTGCGACTTGTGTTGTGGATTTGAGCAAATTCAAACGAGTCAACCACTTTGACAGATTTAATATCTATCCGGTTTTGCAAGATATTACAATGGCAAGCCCTGACGTAGCCAACATCATGACGAGATGCACCGACGCAAGCAACAACTCATCATGGGAGGGGATGAAGAGTGCAAAGCTTGCAGCGTGTGATTCACCTCGACATTCAAGTGGCGATTTAATCAAACTCGCAGGTTCCATCCGTCCATCCCTTGTGGTTAGCGAGAAAGAATATATTTCCCTCGATTCTCCACGTGGTCGAACACATTTGTGCCATTCCTCTACACATTTGGAACAGACGCAACCCTGCAATGTGTACAGTAATGGTTCGCTCTCAATTTCACTGTGCAATATTGGATCCATGATCCAGACCGCGCCGGTCGTGGGGTCGAATAACCCCGACCCTCTCAATTGGGCTCGCGCGGCGTCTGCCATGCGAGGGAGCCATTTGGAGGAGATTAAGGAGATGGTCGCGACATACTACAACTCCTCCGAGGTGGCGATCGAGGGGGTCCATCTCACCGTGGGCCAAGTCGCCGCGGTGGCGCGCCGGGGGGCGGAAGTGAAAGTGGTGTTGGACGTGGAGAACGCCAAGGGCCGAGTAGACGAGAGCTCGGCCTGGGTTCTGAACAAGATCATGAACGGTGGTGATATTTACGGCGTGACGACGGGGTTTGGCGCGACGTCACACCGCCGCACCCAGCAGGGAGTGGAGCTTCAGAGGGAGCTCATCCGATTTCTGAACGCGGGAGTTCTAGGATCGGCGAAGGGATCGAACTCAAACTCGTTGCCCGCTGCCACCACGAGAGCTGCGATGCTCGTGCGGACCAACACATTGATGCAAGGGTACTCGGGCATCCGGTGGGAGATTTTGGAAGCCATGGAGAAGCTCCTGAACGCGCAAGTCACTCCCAAGTTGCCGTTGCGCGGAACCGTCACGGCGTCGGGCGACCTTGTCCCCTTGTCGTACATCGCCGGCTTGCTCACCGCCCGACCTAATTCGAGAGCTCTCACGGAAGACGGACGAGAAGTCTCGGGCGAAGAGGCGTTGCGGATCGCAGGAGTTCCGAAGCCGTTCGAGCTCCAACCCAAGGAAGGGTTGGCGCTCGTTAACGGGACCGCAGTGGGGTCCGCATTGGCCTCCACCGTGTGCTTTGATGCGAACGTCTTGGTGCTATTGGCGGAGGTTTTGTCCGCCTTGTTCTGTGAGGTCATGCAAGGGAAACCCGAATTTGCCGACCCATTGACCCACAAGCTTAAGCACCATCCGGGGCAAATGGAGGCGGCCGCGGTCATGGAGTGGGTGTTGGACGGGAGCTCGTTCATGAAGGCCGCTGCGAAACTCAACGAGGTCACCGACCCGTTGAAGAAGCCGAAGCAGGACAGGTACGCGTTGCGCACTTCGCCCCAGTGGTTGGGGCCTCAGGTGGAGTGCATTCGCAATGCGACGCACGCGATCGAGAGGGAGATCAACTCTGTCAACGATAACCCCATCATCGACGCCGTTGGGGACAGAGCGCTCCACGGAGGCAACTTTCAAGGCACCCCGATCGGCGTGTCGATGGACAACTTGCGCTTGGCGGTCGCCGCGATCGGCAAGCTCATGTTCGCCCAGTTCTCGGAGCTTGTGAACGACTACTACAACAACGGGTTGCCGTCCAACTTGAGCGGGGGGCCGAACCCGAGCCTCGACTACGGCATGAAGGGCGCGGAGATCGCGATGGCGTCGTACCTCTCTGAGCTAAACTACCTGGCGAACCCCGTGACGACCCATGTGCAGAGCGCCGAGCAACACAACCAGGACGTGAACTCGTTGGGTCTGGTGTCGGCCCGGAAAACCGAGGAGGCCGTCGAGATCCTCAAGCTCATGAGCTCCACCTTCCTAGTAGGGTTATGCCAGGCGGTTGACCTGCGACACGTCGAGGAAACCATGCAGAGCGCTGTGAAGCAAGCTGTATCCCAAGCGGCCAGGAAGACATTGTACATGGACCATGTCAACAACGTCCTCCTCCCATCGCGGTTCTGCGAGAAGGACCTCTTGCTGGTGGTGGAACGCGAACCTGTGTTCAGTTACATCGACGACGCGACCAACGACACGTACCCGTTGATGCAGAAGTTGCGGGAAGTGTTGGTCACGCACGCACTCCACCTCAGCTCCAGAAACGACGCGTCGGCGTCGAGCTTATCTGCTGCGTTGCAGAGAATCTCACTCTTTGAAGCTGAGGTGAAGGAGAGGCTGCACGTTGCGGTGCCTGCAGTTCGCGAAGCCTACGACAACCAGGGCCTCTCATCAGTGCCCAACAGGATCCAGGATTGCAGGTCATACCCATTGTATAAATTTGTGAGGTCAGAGCTCGGAACGCGGCTGCTCTCTGGCTTGAGATCCGTCTCTCCAGGGGAAGAGATTGAGAAGGTGTTTGAGGCCATTTCTGAAGGCAAATTGGTGGCACCTCTTCTCAATTGCGTCCAGGGCTGGACAGGGGCTCCTGGCCCATTCCCAGCTCAACGCAGATCAACAAACTCTTGTTGCTAGGATCAATTTTGGCACTTGGATTGCAGGATGAATGATGCAGTTGTTTATATGTACAAAGGTTTGCCGATTCATAGCATTTATTTATTTGCGGGGGAAGTGGCAGAATGTCATGGCCAGCCAGCTGATAACCTCCTCAATGTTGCGCAGTATATCACGAACAAAAGGAAGTTGCAAAGCATGCATGTATGGTGATGTCAATCCTTGGGGTTATATAGGTTGTAATATATTATTCTCTTTCACAAAATTGACATTTTCCTCGAATCAAAATCCACTGCCTCGTCATCAACAAGCAGCTACGTATTGATGCTCAAGTAAAATTGGATCAAGGTCCAGTTCAAAATTCAAACATGTTGAATTGTTTGATGCGATCCTCCTCGATAGAATTTTATGGAACTATTCTCCGATAACATATGCAAAGATGATTGTATCAATATTAAATGAATTGTATTGATTAGATTCTGATTAACCAACAGTTTGTTTTTACGAATTTAATGAAAGAATATTGTATTATTATATTATCATAGCATTTAAATAATCGCTGAAGATTTGACACATATATCTCCCATGACATTTTGATATGTTGAAAGCCGTAGTGACGGATCCATCCATAGAATTGAGGAAACCAAAAAGTTTAGATTTTGAGAATACGTCTAAATTTACTTAAATAGGAGTTTAAGCCATGTGCATGTGAAAGAGCTCTAAATGACCAAGCCTGAGTTATGCACGTATTTCTATATATTCTCCTTGGATGATCCCTTGCTTGTTACCTTGTTGTAGGTAAAATGTCTTCATCATCCTTGTTACAGGAACAAACCAATTTGTGTATTTAGTGTGAAATAGGAAGGAAAATTTGAAACCCAATCATGTCACAACAAAATAATATTCTTCAAAAATGATCTCAAATTGTATATAGAATAGTATTGATGTAGTAAATAAGTAGTGATGTTTTCATCCAATTCTCAATGAAAAATCAATAATACCCTCTATTTAGTACAAGGAAAAAGTTTGCTTGGAATCGCAGTTTTCCTTTTATTTGCAACGCATAATTAACATTATTTAGATTCAAAATGCTCGCTCCCCTTTCCATATAAAGTTAGGTTCAAAAGTGGCTCCCCATTGACATCCGAGGGGGTGCACCTTTCATTGAAAATCAAGAACCACATGCATTCGCAACATACTCCAAAACCCCCTATATACAAGTTTTTTTTTTGTAAAATCAAGCAATACACACATCCAATTTCAATGATAAAAAATACAAGTGATAATATGTATATGTAACAGACTCCACATACATGTATAATCATTAACATAAGTATATAATTGTATTTTTGAATAATAATGAACCCCTATCATATGTATAATGTAAAACTCTAGCATTCATTAATAAAGTCATTGAAGACTTTTTCATCCCCCGGATGTAACTCATAAGCATCTAAGTCTAAAATGTCATAGAAGCTAATGCAATTATTGTTCCTAAATCTGCCCTCAAATGATCCGTAAGATCATAAGTCCACTTATTGTTGGTTCCTTTTTGATACCAACATAAACCAATCTCCATGTTTGATGGATGGCCCATCAAAGTCAATTGGATCCCTATACTCCACCCCACAATTTACCAAAATTTTTAAGCATCCTATAAACCCTCCCAACAAACCAAACCTTAATTGGAGGTTATTTTTATTTATTTTCTTTGGCTACCATGTTTTTGGACAATTCTAGCTTTAAGCGTGTTTAGGAAACACACTCCACAATCACAACCAAGATTTTATATAGTATCATGATTTGCAATGGTAAGGAGTTTAGGCTTTATATATAATATACCAGCCTTAATCCGAGTCAATCAATCTTTAGATGAAGTTGGATTGCCGTTCAATTGACTAGCAAGTATACTTTTGAAAATTCTAGACTCCCCTACCTCTACATAAGCCACAATGGACTTTACATTAGACTGAGAGGGCCTTTTGGCATTTTCATGTTCATCAATTAGGACATCCAAGGCATGTCGAAGCTCACTTTGCAACTCCACATCTTCATGTAAATCATTTTCAACCTGTAATTGCATTCAATTCCGTCTCTAGGACAACATCCTTGCACATGTTTGAATTGTCTTCTCCAACAATATAATTTTCCTTGTGACCACCTTGTGCACTAAAATAATCAATGAATGTGTGACCATAAGCACACTCCTCATCCTCCTCCATACTTCCAAATAAATGATCCTCAATAAGTGACCCTATCATACAAGTGCAAATGTTGTATATTTTCTAGAGATCCTCCATACATGTACATAACTATGAGTTATGATTTGTGTAGTATATGTATATGTAATATGGAAAAGTTCAAATTAATACCCCTTTTGTGCACTCACATATACTTATACGTGTTATGAAAGGTGCACCCCCCGGGATAAAAATCCCTATATATATAAAAATATAAAATAAATAAATAATCTATAGAGATAAATAAATGTTTACATGTTTATGATAGGCTAGAAAATGGGCTCATGTATTTACATTAAATTTTGAGGTTTAATACGAATACAATCATGGGATGTTGGGAGTGGACTCCAAATATGAGTCTCCTTGCACAAGGTTTATGTATCCTATGGTTATATTCTTAGGGCTCACAAAACGAATGCACACTACTTAGTTATGTTATGTGATGCACACCTTGATGAACAACACACACTCTACTTTTTGTCTTGGGTGAAACAAAATATGGATAGTGATCACTATCAAGATTCAACTACACTGATTATCCCAATGAGCCTTTTCGACTTCCTGGACTTCAAAATCAATTTCATTTCATTTAATGTATATATTACTAACTCCCGAAACACACACTATTTTGCTAAGTCTTCAAATTTAGTGAGGGCTGAAATTTTTATTGAGCAATACTAAATTCATGAATACAAGCTCATTTAACATAAAATTCAAGAAAATTAGTGTATGCTCTAAGGTTTTTGTAGAGTGATAAAAAAATCATTGAATAATGTAGATACTTTCAGTGAATAGTGTTGCTATGAATACTATTTTCAATGAATGGTGCCGAGATGAACAAAGCTTCCTAGATCTTTTGGTGGCACTAATTTCATAGCGCAAAGAAATTTAGTAGGGTGCAAGCACGGTAAAGTGGACAGCTCTTGATCCTTGCTCAGGTTTAAGTGAAAGTGATCCAAAACTATATACTAACTTTGAATTTTATGAAATAGAAATTCATAAACATTTAGAAAACATATGAATCTACAAAGCCAAGCAATTTATGTTCACAAAAAAAAATTTCAAACAACGTATATGTATTTTAGAAGACGGTGCAAGTGGTGGTGCAAGTGGGTGTCATTGAAAAGATAATTGTCAAAAACTTGTTTAAAATACAATTACATTACATTAAATTGATGAATTTTTGAAAAAACAATTATGATGACCTGAAGTTTATAATGAATTCAAGGAATATGAAAAGAAATTCCAAGTTCAAAATATTTAAGGTCATGAAATTTACATTCAAAACTATATTTAGTCAGTTGCTTTTACGTGTCACTTTTGATGATAGGTTTTGAAGATCTCATATTGATATTCTATATTTGAGTACCTAACTTAACAATAGAGGTCATCATGAAAAATAATCTATTTTAAACAACATTTTGCTACTACTTATAGGCGTTTGACCAAGAAAATCATGGCTTTCATATACCGGAGCACTTTTTTGGTCCACTTTACTATGCTTGCACCCAGTATCACCTTCTCTAATTTCCCACACTCACTATTTGCCCTCCCTCACTAATTGAGATAATCAGTGTAGTTCAATGCCCAAAATACCTACTAAGGTACAAGGGTGTTATTCAATTTGTTTTCATGTTCTCCAATTTCTGCCGATTATATTTACACTACAAAACTTGTGTTGCTTTGATGAACCTACAATGAAGCATCAACAAAAACATACTTGGATACCTTGCGTTCACATGTATATTAGACCTATGTCCAGGGAGAACTGGCAATTAGTTATAGATGAACCGGTTGAGTTTGAGAAATAACCGGTTGAAGTTGGAGACTTCAGGAGAATTACCGATCATTTTAAAGGAATCTATAGAATATACCTCAAATGAATAAAGCAAATCCGGAAGATGTCAATGGGGCCATTCACGGTTGGGGTACTACTTTTGGGACAAAGGAATTACGATTTACTATGATTTAATTAATAAATTTTAAATAGATAAGTAGATAGGTCATAAGATTTATCAAGAAAGATATTATTTGATATTAAATAATGACTAATAATAGATAAATTCCTTATGAAATAATTAGATAAGTCATAAAACTTATAGAGAGGTCATATCATCATATGACTTGTTTTGGCCACATCAAGGGCAATTTCATTATTGAAGTGTACATCGGGGGTGAATTATTTTCCTGTTTTGCATCCTGGTACCTTGGTATAAGTGTCATGTATCCATACATATATTTTATTATGTCCAATTCTAATTCTAAACGTTCTTTTTTCATGTAGCCATGTTATTGTGTAATTCTGGCCATGTTTAGTGTGTTATGTAAGGCTAGATACAATTGGTATGCAATACACTTTTAGTTCTATTGATACACAATTGAACGATAAGTACGAGAAAGAAAATTGGGATCATTTCAATTAATTTTTGTTGTCATTTTCATTCCTTAATCCTAAGGTCAACAGTTATGACAACAGTCATGCATGTCCGTTAAGGAATGAAAATGAAAGCTTAGATAACCCTATTCCTTGTAAATTAACTTTGTCGGTGTACTCATTATGGAATATTAAATGTAGGTATGATCCAAAGTATGTTCCACAATACAAATCTAAGCACACCGACTATGTAAAGTTATCTAAAAAAATCCTTAAACCGTTAGACACCCAAAAGTAGGGCGGATGTTAAAGTACCCCCCACGAACTTTTCGGACTGTCAGAATCAAGTAGGGGCAGCCGCCCGGCCAGAAAATCCAGATTTTCTGGACCCGACCGAAAACTGCTGCCCGCCCGCCCGACTTCAAAAAAACCATTGGCCTTTGCATTCTTGAAGGCCACTTATCCACAAATCCCATATTGAGTGCACTTCACCTTCAAGGTCCAAACCAATATATACGTCCACTTCCATTGAGTAAATAAGCAATTGATTGGGATTTCATTATCAAAGTGAAACCGTCAATAAAACATGTAATTAACTTGGAAGTCAAAGATAATTACAAAACCCTCACTAGCATTGAGGTTACAATTTTTGTGACTTACAATTTGAAATTGTCTTTGTCATTCTAAAATGGAACTTAAATTAGTGATTTATTTTTGTATGTTAAATATTATAATATTTTAGTTAAATACCTTCTACTTTCACAAAGTTTTCATACGCAATAAATAATTAATTATTAGAATTAATTCATTGGATTAAGTGTGTTTGAATATAATTAAGTCTAATTAATATTGATCAATCCTAATTATTCCCAAATAAATCAGAAAGTATGCTTACCTAATTAAGTAAACCTAATTAAAATGTACAAAATGTACTTAATGTAATTAAATAATTTCTCAATTTAATTATAATAAATTTAGTAAATCATTCAGTACATTTACTGAATTAATTATAATAAGTCACTAAATATACTAAATTTATTATAATTAATTCACTAAATAATATTTACTAATCTAGTAAATAATTTAGTAAATTTGTAAGAAAATTATATTTAGTTATATTTAGAAGATAATTCTATTTACTGAATTAAATATTAAATTTACTGAATCAATTATAATAAATTTACTGATTTATAACAAATTCACTGAATTAGTATAATTTCACTGAATCGTAATAAACTTATTACAATTAATTCAGTAAATTTTGTTAATAATTTGAATAAATATTTTCAGTGAATTAATAAACAAATTATTTATTATAATTAATTCACTGGAATTAATTCGAGAAATTATTTAATTAAAGTAAGTATACTTTCTGATTTATTTGGGAATAAGTAGGATTAATCAAGATTAATTAGACTTAATTATATTCAAACACACTTAAATCAAAAACCAGTAAATCATGATTAATCCCAGCTGGTACATTTTATAATTAATTAGGCTTAATTCATTTGGTAAGCATGCTTTCTGATTTAATTGGGCTTAATTAGAATTGATCAGAATTAATTAGACTTAATTACATTTAATCACACTTATTTAGTCTAAATGCATATGAAAACTTTGTGAAAGTAGAAGGTATTTAACTAAAATATTATAATATTTAACATACAAAAATAAATCACTAATTTAAGTTCCATTTTAGAATGACAAAGACAATTTCAAATTGTAAATCACAAAAATTGTAACCTCAATGCTAGTGAAGGTTTTGTAATTATCTTTGACTTCCAAGTTAATTACATGTTTTATTGATGGTTTCACTTTGATAATGAAATCCCAATCAATTGCTTATTTACTCAATGGAAGTGGACATATATATTGGTTTGGACCTTGAAGGTGAAGTGCACTCAATATGGGATTTGTGGATAAGTGGCCTTCAAGAATGCAAAGGCCAATGGTTTTTTCGAAGTCGGGCGGGCGGGCAGCAATTTTCGGTCGGGTCCAGAAAATCTGGATTTTCTGGCCGGGCGGCTGCCCCTGCCTGATTCTGACAGTCCGAAAAGTTCGTGGGGGGTACTTTAACGTCCGCCCAAAAGTAGTACCCCAACCGTGAATGCCCCCATTTAGAGAGGGTAGACTGTACCTTTGGATGGATTAACTATTGGAGGGCATTCACAGTTGGGGTACTACTTTTGGGTGCCTAACGGTTTAAGGATTTTTTTAGATAACTTTACATAGTCGGTGTGCTTAGATTTGTATTGTGGAACATATTTTGGATCATACCTACATTTAGTATTCCATAATGAGTACACCGACAAAGTTAATTTACAAGGAATAGGGTTATCTAAGCTTTAAATATAGTGTTTTTTAAATATATGTGATGATATTGATCAGTGTTACTAAATGTGATGATATTGATCAGTGTTTATGAATCATACTCAATGATTTCACATACCTTTGATGCAATATCAATAACCCTATGAAAGTAAGTAACATTAAATGTAAACTCAAACACTAAATATCAACTATGTTAGTTACATGTTTGAAATCACACAGATATTGGAGAATGTTGTAAGATGCAAATACTTTGAAGCGGGTGTTCATATCAAGAACCCAATTAAGAACTCATATCAAGATGGTTTAGGTAGGACGACCCAAACATTAGACCATGTTGTTGTGGTCCATATATTAATTTGAGACAAGAGAAAGTCTCAAATTAACGAATATAGTGATTAAACTAGAATTCAGGTAATTCCAAACATTTTGGGTCAATTCCGGACAATATTGGTGGTTGATATCATCCTTTGAATCCCTCGATATTGTGACTTCTTCCCACAACTTTGTTGTTGTGCGTCATATGTAACTTCTACTAGTTTTTTAATCATGCATTTATGACATCATAGTTGTGTGTTTGCACTATGTTTTTGTTTGCTATCACACAATGTTTGCATAATTATGGACTATCCAAGTGTTCTGGATGTGGAGTGGATCTATTCTAAATTTGCTCCTTCTTGGAATCTCTTATTTTAGCGATCTATGATCAAATCTCTCATCAAGAGGCTTTTCTACTCGAGGGTCAGAGTGTCGGCGATTTCATTCACCTTGTTGAACTATTCAAGTGCGTAAGGACAGTCTGTATGCCTACGTACTAGTACACAACATTGATCAGATGAGCCGGGTGCAATTGTCTAGGGTTTGAAACTTTCGGAAAGGAGGCTGCTTGGATCCGCTTCATTTCATGAGTTGCTTGTAAAGATTTTGACAGCAATGTCCCAGCACGTGTTCAAATCCATCACAACAGGCAGATTTTCAACCAACAATGACATACAATCAGTCCATAGGATGATTGGATGCTACCGCAGATTGGAGACCTGGAGAGTAAGTTAGGGTTGCGCTAAACCGTAAACCCTCAAATTTAAACAGAGTGCGACTGGTATTACTAGAGATTGTCTCTACTGTAATGATTCTGTTCAGAAACTTAATAAGCATCTCATGTTCAGATGTGTTCTTCAAATGTTCTGGAAAGAGAAGATTGCTATTTTTTGTAATTCTTTGGGTTTCAAATCAAGTAGGGCATTCAAAGAATTACTTTCTGCATCACAAGTGTGATTGTTACTACAGTTCAGAATTTCTGGATGGACATGAAACCACGCAACACCTTTCCCCAGATTGGATGTTGCGACCGATATGACCCAGAAGATGTTCAACAGCATAAACTGAAAGTTGTGCATGGACATCCCTACACATGTTGAAGCAACTCAGAGAAGAGAGATTGCACTCTCTTAAATCAAACGCTTCATAAAGTTGGTGGAATCTCTGCACGCCAGAGCTCATGGTTCTCTCAAGGGTTTGGGAATGAGTAAAAGTCCTTTCATGTTCACTTGTACACAAGGATATGTGTTGCGGTGGAGCTCAGCAAATTAGACTTCGGCAATATCGAAGCAGTGACACATTCAAAATCTTATAATTAATGATTGCTGCTTGAGATTGTTTGGGTCCCCGGAGGGGAGGGTTGCGCCTGCGATGGAAATAGTGCAATACCAGGGCGACGCGCGCGAGTCCTGACAGCAAGCTGCGGAATGGGCTCGCACCCAAGAAAAACTAGATTAATATCATGAGGCTCAATGAGCCTCGTATCAGATATTAAACTGATAAGAACAGATACTACACTTGATCTTAGCCAAAAGGCCGAGAAAGGTATGCCTCTCTAATCCTAACCCTCTCCTTTCTATATCTCGTCGAAGCCCTTCCTTTGTGCAGCCCATATGGGACATTCTGCCATGTTGCTTCTCCTCTCCTCCCACTCTTCTTCCTTTCCTCTTGTTCCAGGATCCATGTCTTAGCTTCTCTTGTCTTGTCAGACACCCCAGGTTCTTGCCTGCAAGTTAAGTTAACGCAGCTACAGATCATGCTCACCATGCCACCATCATCTTCGCCCTTGTGGAACATACCACATCCACAGCTGTTGGCTACTTTCTTCTGCACTGTGGCTCCCTGCACCAGTTTATACCACCTCAACATGTGATCTTCACGTTATTTATACTTGTAGAAACTTATCGGCAGAAAAGTTGTATGTTACATGAGATGATCCAACAGGATCAGAACCATGCTTGGAAGCTTCAGGGCAATTTAGAACTACATAAGATATGAGAATAGGTCGCCCACAATATGCGCACATGCTCAGAGTCTACATATGGAAAGAGGCCCATGGCAAACATCGTCTAATGGAGAAGTATGTTAAATAACTGTGATGGCGGGATTCCGTGTTACATGATTCAGACAATTACTAGGAGCACGATCCACAAGGCCTGCAAGCAACTGTTGGACTCGAGCCGAATCCCTAGTAAGTTAGAGGAGCCATATCACAGAGTAACCAGAATGCACAGCCCATGTACAGAGGAAATAGATGCAAGAATTCAGTACACCCAAATTGTGTATCCAATAGTCGTTTTGAATATTACTCCATCAAGTCACGCGAATTGTCAGAATCAACTTCTGGGTTGTCGTCAAATGTATGAATCACATCACCTCTACTCTACTCACGTTAAATGATCACCCAGGGTTAAAATTCAATGGAAACTGACTAGCTCTGTTGTTGTTGTTGTTGTTGTTGGTTTTGTTAGATATTGAGCTAACTTGATCCAAGCAGAATGCTTGGGCACATGGTCCAAAAATGCACAAAATATAATAAAAATGTAATAAAAATGCAGCTTTCATTTTACCCCAATGCAATAAGCATATTGCTTGTGTTTTACCCAACGGTAAAAATACTAGATTTTACTACTTTTAAAAACTAATTTGTTTAGATTTCTATTTTCTACTATTGTGGTCCATGTCCTCCAAGGGCTCCCAGGATGTGGAAGCCTAGGCCATGTGCCCAACCTAAGAGAGACTCAACTTTGGATGTGGTTGCATTGACATAGCCCAATGTGGGCCCCATTCTTTGCTAAAATAAGGAATCACATGGGTGAAGCCCATGATGTTATTGAGAGTTCTACAAGAGGAGACTTCTAGTATTATTAACGATCGCTTTATTAAGGGCCAAGAGGTGGGCCTAACGCAAATTCCGACAGACCATGTTAATGGTATGGCCTTTGAATAAGAATCAAGGGCCCTCACAATTACATGGTCACAACCCACAATTACATGGTCATGGACACCTACATTTGAGTAGTATGTAGTTAGGTGTGGCTCCAAGAATAGATATAAAAAAGACATTTTGTTTAAAAGGGAGTGGACTATGCACTCAAAATATGATAACTATTCTAGGTTTAATAGTCAACATAATCGAGGGGACTTATATGACCACTTAATGAGCACGAGAATCTTCACTTTGCTAGTGAATAAGATATTCATATGAGCTTCAAAAATAATGAGGAAAGTGGTCATGGCCTTGATTTGGATTTGCTAACCATGTTGTGCTAATTGTGTATGTCGTATCCTAGAAGAAATGGGGTGATTGGAAGAATTAACCATTTAAGACCCATCTACCTTAGTACAAGGGCCATCTACGAAAGTGTGAGAGGGAAGCAACGTGTGACAATGACTTGTGAGGAATTTACGAAAAAGATTCAATTGGCGATTTGAGCGAATTGTTGAAGTTGGGTTTACCATACTATAATGGTTCTCCATTGAGCTCATGGCCAACCTCCCAACCAGGGAATTGTTTTCTCGACATAATCGATATATTCCACAAGGGGGTGAATCCTTGGGGGATTTTATATCACGTGCAACCGAGGGGTATTATTGTAGGGGTTATTTGATGGCCTGGATTAATTAAATGGACCATTCAATTACCTAACTATCTAATTTGTGGTGTTTAAAGGGTCCAAATTATTACTTACAAATAATGAAGGTGGGTATTTTTCACTACTTTAATTTATTATAATAATTAGAATTTAATTAGAAAAGTGAAATCCAAAGACTAAAGACAATGATATTTCCAACAATTTGAGTGCCAAAAGTAAGAGTAAGTTATCAAGGAATAACACCATGAAACATTGAGTTCCAAATGGTAGTTGCTTTCATATTGGCACCCAAAAATTATGAACTTCAATATCATAGGTTTCAAAAATGTTGCCATTACACAGTCAATGGCACAAACAACACACAAATGCTCCGTTATCAACATGAAGATGATTTATCCCACACAGTTTATTATATCTAAAACAACCAAATTGGATATGTTATACATGACCTTATATTAGTTATAATTAAATGCCTCCACTACATACACATATTGTTTAATCATGAAATAAAAGGGCCTTTGTTACATATACAATCAACTTTCACTTTGAAATGAGAAAGCTATTGAAGCTATTTTCTTCCATAGGATGTAACTCATGATAATGAAACCTTTAAACACACTCCATTGCCAAAGCTAAGGCAATAATAACATCTAAATTTGCCATCATATGATCAATTAATTCACAAGTCCACTTTGACCAATTTGGAGAAACTTAGAACCCAAATGCACACCCTAACAAGAATGGACATGGTAGTCTTTGGGGACGATCACCATATGACGACAATGGATGAAATTGTAAATTGAATGAAACTAGCACATTTATTTTCAAAAAATTCTCTAAATTTTAGGGCTCCCTTTTGTACATTTACATGTCCTTAAAAAAATCAAATAGCTTTTTTAAGTGTACACACTACATAATAATTATAGCTTTCACTGATGTATACTATGTGCACTAATGCCTTAAGTAATACCTCTTACAACACTCACGTTAATTCGTACGTGGTATGAAGAGTCCACTGCTTAGGATTTTCACCACTCAAGGGTTAATTTGGCTTTAAATAGTCATCTTCCAACTTTACAATAGTACTCAACATTTTCACAACTGACATTTAAGTATATTTGGACAACTCACTTGTTCAAAAATAATAAGGGATGTGCACTTGTGGAGACAAAAACATCAAACGACAACAACAAAAGCAAGCAACAACACAATAACCACAACTTTGAATGTTTGTATTCCATGTTCACTAACCACCGTATTTGTGTAGTTTTGTGATCTAGTGTACATCATATTGGCAATTGGAATTGTCCAAAATTCACGCATAAATCCAAATATACTTAAATCCTAGTATGAATCTAAAACGTTTTGGTTTCAAGACAATCCAACCTTGATTCATTGAAAAAAAGAACAAGTGCTAAGGTAGAGGAGTCTTAAATGGTAGATTTTTTCCGAACAGACCAAGTCTTCTCCTAGGATGTGAAACACGCGATTAGTACAAATTGGTTAGCAAATTCAAATCAAGGCAATAGTCACTTTCCTCCTAATTTTTGAAGCTCATACGTACTTTATATTATTACATTATTTATCAAAGGGAAGATGCTCATGCTCATTTAAAGGTCATATAAGTCCCCCTTTCCATAGTCATGTCGACTACTAAACCTAAAACATTTAACGAATTTGGAATATGTAGTCCATTCTTAATTAAAAACATGTTTGTTTGGTGTCCGTTCTTAGATCCACACCTAAAGCACACACCCTCAAGTATAGATGTCGGATTAAAATAAGTAACCAAATTAGGCCCGCTCACCATAATTACACTCTAAATAATGTTGTAGGATAGAACTCATCCAATTAAAATTGAACACATGGCACCAACAACTAAGTTACAAACTTATCCCTAGGAGAAACAAGAGAAATAAAAATAAGAAGAGAAAATTAAGACGAAAGAAGGATGTGAGCCTAACTTAGCTTCCGAGGAGAGGCTTGAAGCGCGGAGTGAATTTGCATTTCCTGCGACGGCCATGGCGGCAGCTATGGCGTCCAAAACCATCTCCCGAGCCTTGCTAGGGTTTGAATCTCCCGCTCTTCGCAGGGCCGCACCACGATGGCATCGGAGCACTCGCTGTCTCTGCTGGGCCAGGAAAATTCCAAATGCTCAGGTAATGGCCGCCGTGGAGAGACCGACTCACGGGACATTGGACAGAGTGACGCTCACTCAAAGAGTCCCAAGCCTGGATTACGGCATGAAGGGAGGATTGAAGGTGGAGAAAGAGAAAATTCCAACAGGTATGTGTAGGAATTGTGGCAAATTTCTTTGGCAATTTTCGATAATTAATGCGGTTTAGGATGTTGCGAGATATCTCTATATGTCACAGAAGTGCGTGATGTCTTTACGAACTGTGTCACTTAATAGTTGTGAATTAGTTTCTTGTCAAATGTTAGCTCAATGCGAGCTGGAATTTGAGACATAGATCAGGGCTTCTTCTTTTTTTTAATCCTTTTCTTGTTTTTCCCCCTCCCGAACAAATTGAAGGATTTGAGTTCCGAGTTTTTGAATTGTTCTTATACAAAAAAATTCTCATAATAATTCTAGCAGCACTGTAGTGTATATTTAAATTTGGCACGTGATTTTCATTGGGAAGAGATTAAGCCCTTCACCCGTCGTTTCATGCGGTGGAAGGCACACATTCCAACACATCCACCTCATTTAGAAAATGTCATAGGGTCCAACGTATTGTTTACAAAGTTCTTCAACGATGTGCATATTTAAGATCTCTTACTAGGTCATAGTGCCATTCTTTGGTGTTGATTTAAGAAATATTCACGTGTACTGCAAAGCATCGTAATGCCATTACAGGAGCGAATCCTTTCTATTTATCGGTTTACCTGGATTTTCATCAACAGAATTGGTGTTAATTGGAAGCATTGGCGTTCTCACTTGGTGCTGTGGTGTTGACAGAGAAATTATTGCTTAGAAGATCGGTTCTTGTTGAATACCAATTGGGAGCAGAAGAGGCATTCTCTGATGCACAAGTAGCATTCAGTGATCAGGACTTTGTTACTACCATGAGTTCCGAAGCAGGTGTTTATCACTTTTGGTCTTCTTCATGTCATACTCAGCTGTCAGTCTTGGTTGCCACTGTATCTGAAGTCATTCACGCTTTGGTGGTCCATGGTCATTATGGGATTGGCCTACTCGTACTTTATGTACTGACCAAGTTAGTGTTAATTTCAACCTGACAATAGAGTTGTTACATTGTGATGTCTCTTTTCCAGCAAATTTCTCTTAGGCTGCTGTTGGGATTTCGGATCTCAGTAACTTTCAATGTTCTGAAGGATGCATTTGGTCAATTACAGGTGATGACGAAGAGGACCATGATGATATTCACTGCCTTCGAAGCGTAGACAGCACCAGCAGCTCAGATGGTTTGAGCACATCAGGAAATCCTGATGTCTCACCAACTGGCAGAGCGCAGAAATGGTTTCCCTATGACGATAGCTTTAAACTGAATGACGAAAGCACATTGACCAGTTCTGAAGTACTCTCGATGTTGTCTCCCTTCCTAGTGGATGGCCGTAAGCAGAGAATTGAGGAAGTGGTGGCACACCGCACGTATTCTGTGTCTATTGTTGTTGAGGGATTGCTGGATCTTGGCAACATATCTGCTGTGTTTCGTTCTGCAGATGCTCTTGGATTTCAATCAGTCCATGTTATCAGTAATGAAACAAAGAAAAGGTCAGTTTCAACCATTTGGGTTTTCAATAGAGATTGAGGTCTTGTCAGCAATTCATGGTTTAGACTCTGTAATACCTGCTCCAAGAGTTTTAAAAGCTTCTCGCACTCCTGCATTGCAGTTATATCTGGAAGTCTAAATTGGAATAGGCTCACACGATGGCTTACTCACAGTGAAATGTTTTGCAGATATAAGAAGAATCGGAAAGTGAGTATGGGTACAGAAAAGTGGCTGGATGCAGAAATGTGGGATAGTAGCAGTGAGTGCATTGCCACCTTGCGGAAAAGAGGATATCGAATTGCTGTCACACATATAGCCCCAGATACAGTAATTTCTATCAACCAAGTTCCTTGAATGGCCTTTGTGGACCAGAAGTGATTTCTTTGTTTGGTTGGATGGACACAAGGGAGCTAGATGAAACCAGATCCAACACAGTTTTGTTTTTTAAATGTAGATGCTTAAGCCAGGATACAGGGTGTGGGGGGTACTTTCAAATTATTCTGTAACAAGAGGTTCCAAGGTTTTCTTCAATGTGGGTTGATTATAAGCCACATCATGGACTACTGCACCAGGAAGATGTGTAGGAATGTATGTGCTACTAAATGGCTCAGTTGCATATTGACTTCCAAGTCACTGAAACTAGTGAAATACCATCCACTTGAGCTGTCAATTCAGCTGAACTCAGTATGAAAGTTTATTTGTGTTCTGAAAGCTCAATCCTTAGAAATGTGGTCCATGGCATTCTCGCCTTGTAGACCTTTTCGATCAGTACAGTATTCAGCTAATAGAGAGGCTCTTTGGCACTTGTGATAGACTGGAACAGGATTCAGTATAACTGCACTTCATCTTATATATGTGTCTTTGAGATGTTGCTAAGTGAAATGTACAGTTTGTACTTATTGAGATTGTGGATGGGTTTGAGCAGGTATCTATCCATGACATGGACTGGACTATACCAACAGCTGTCATCTTTGGAAATGAGCACCTGTATGTCCCTTTCATTACACAAAGATAATAGTATCTTCTCTTGCGGAATTCATATTTTACAGCTTTTGTCATTGGCGAATGAAAGGCTGAGCTGAAAGAGACCTCTAACACCCTGTGATCAATCTCATATAGCATGTGCTTAGCCGTATCAACAATTTCCATTTGTTAATTATTGTCAGTATCTGGATAGTCCCCCAACCACTCAGTGACTTACAAATGTTGTGTTAGTGTGGATTGAATTGTCCAGCATCCAACTAAAGAGTTGCGTCTTTGTTGCAGGGGGGTGAGTGAGGAAGCAATAGCAGCATCAGATATACGGTGTAGCATTCCCATGGCAGGCATGGTGGATTCTTTTAATGTCTCGGTGGCTGCAGGCATCCTCATGCATCATGCTGCCCATGATAGAATCATCCGTGCTGTAAGAGCCACTCCTCATTACTCATCACTTTCTTGGAGCAACATAGTAAACAATGAAGACTGCTGTACAATGGAAAGATGTTTCTAGACTCCTGTGTTAAATGACATGCTTGCAAGTAAGGCAATACTGAACAGATCTCAGATGTGTGTCAAATAGCTTGGACCTGTGCCATCCCGGCCTGTTGCACCTGTGTGTATGAACTAACATCCCAGGCCACCCTAACCCCATGCAACCATATGCTCCCATGCCCATGTATGCCCATAAGCCACCAACTTGCCCCTTATGCGCTCCCCCCCCATCCCATGGCCGCCACCTCCCCGGTTTCCCCCACCCTACTCACTTTTTGCACCCATGGTCCCTCCATCTTTCCACCTTTGTTTCCTCTCTTTTTTGTCACATGTTCTATTTTTTTGGAGTCTTTGGCATGTGACCTTTTATTTATTTGTAGAAACGTTTCACTTGAACAACGGCGAACCGCGAGGAATAGTGGGGAATGGCAGGGCGATGGTCTCACCACCACCACATTGTCGGTTGCATATAGATAAGAGGAAGCACTCTACTTGCTGCTCAGTTGTTAGTTGAAGATCTGATCTTCATGCATTTTGCAGGGATCTAATGGAGACATATCACCTGCTGACAAGAAAATTTTGGAAGCTGAGTTCTGTTTACGGCACAATCGTCAAACTGTTCAAATCCTTGATCGATTGGTGGAGAAGAAAAGAAATGCTGTTGGTGTTAGTTCCCTTAAAGACATGTTCGATGAGGAATTCATTGCTGGGATAGAAGAGCCTGAGTATCTGAAGATATGACTTTAGTTCTTTGATTTTCTTAGAATATTTTTTGGTAAGGTGGTCTCTTATATTCAATGAGGCGGCACTAGATATTGTGTATTCAACGAAGGCCCTTGCCATCATTTATAATTGATCATCTAGATACCACAGGGGAAGGAGAGCAACAGTCTACATCCTCTCAGTGCTTCTGACATCAGAAATTAACCAGTTGTGTTTGACTCTCGGCAGATGTGTGCTTTTGCAGGAATGTGATCGATTGCAAGTTCAGGTCTCCAGTGCCTTAGATCTGTGCAAATACTCAAAAGACTGCCAGGAATTTATCTTTGAGCATCAGCATTAGCTTTTTTCCAATTAGGAGTAAGATATTTTCATAGTCCACAATCAAAATGTACAGAAGGATTAGTGACATGCTGTTTGTGTTGCAAAGCATTCAAGATAATCAAATTACTTCCAAAGTACTTCCAGATGTAGGTAAAGTTAGCCACAAAAGGAGAGAGAACCACTTAAAACTCCAAAAGATAAATTGACAGTAAAGAGACTTGCATTTAAACACCCTGCCTCCTCTAGCTCCGTTTCATGTGCAGCAAGGAGGTCAATGTCTTCTGCAAAACACTCTTCAACAATATCCCCTTTGAATGTGCAACCATCACGAGCATCACTGGGCCAATTGTTTTATGCCATAACCAAAGCATCTAGGTGAATAATTAAGCAAACATAAAATCATTTAGGGGAGTAGAAGTTTATGATTATTCACTTGGGGATTGGAAAAAAAATTTACACATAATACATAAAAGCACTCAAATTTTGAAATCAAGCCCCTCATTGACTCAATTTTGGACTTGTGAGTCTATACAAGCTCAAAAATCAATCCACTTGCCCTTTGCATAAAAAGGTTGTTTGCATTCTTTGTGCCTTGCTCTCATAGAACTTCTCCCACTCTATGGAAGTGATAGAATGGAAAGTCTCAAACACCCTATCCCATAATTTTAGAAGACCCTTTGGAGGTGTTGGATAACAAGTAAGCTTCTGTATTGGTGTTGCCCATAGATGCTCTATAGGGTTTAAGTCGGGTGATTGAACAAGCCACTTTAAAACATTGAAAGGTTGTTTTGATAATCATACTTTCATTGTTTTTTGTTGTATCATTCAAACTATAGGATCTTAATCAAGACTTATCAATTAAGATACTCACAAAACTTCATCAATTTTGACCGCACGGACTAAAAGATTATAGTATTTGAAGTAGAGAAAAGGGTTTATTTTCTTCCCTGCATTAAGTGTATCAAAATTCTGCTCCACACAAGGTCTAAATTCATTACAATCATGTCAGGCATGACGTGAGCTCCTTGTACACCAATTTTTAGAGGTAGAAATAGGATGTGGCATATTCAAAAAAAATTGTGCAAGGAGTAGAAGTCCAAACGTTGCCAAATCACGTTTTAGTTTTTTGTGAATTTGATATGTATTACAATGAAAATCCAAACGGTTAATAAGAATGTTGGCATCACATCTTATAGTAGGGAAAATAAAAAGTGAGAAAGATGAAAATCTCTAAGTTTTATGTGGAAAAGAAGACGTTTTTTGGTAACTTCCTAAAAAATGTGTGAAAATGTTTGACATGGGTTAAAATGTTATTTTTCACTAAAGACAAGAGATTTTTTTTGACAATATGAAAGGAAATAATATTACTTGCTTGTATTGAAAATTTCACGTGAAAAGGAGTGTCCTAGGAAAGATTTTGGAGTTGCCCAACCTGCCCACACTTGAGAAGTTTTTATTAAAGATGTCATAACTTTTTTTCCATAAGTCCGATGAGAATAAAAATCATATTTCCATGTACCTTTTGTCTTCTTGCATCTTTACACAAAATTTCAAGAATTTTCAAACAAATTTGCAACTATGGGAAGTTGGGAACATGCCTAAGATTTGCAAAAGCCCACCTCGAGATTTTTTGCATTTAGAGGTTAAAAAAAGACAAATGTCTACTTCATGTCATTCAGAAAAACACAACTGTAAATTTGGTATAAACTGCATTGTAACTGTGCAGTTACTGTGTATATCTAAAAATCAGCCCATACTTCTCCCAGTCCAAATCCACTTTACACTATGAGAAGTGACCAAGACACTCAAAAAAGGATTTTTGATTTTTCATGGTCATGGCTCTAGACCAAGAGCCGTGACCATGAAAATAAATGATTTCTCTTGGTCAATCCTCATGGTCCATAGTGTAAACCGCCCCTTAATCCCAATCATTTTCAAGTTCACAAAATCAATTCCTCGATGCTGCTAAGAATCTACACGACAAAACCCCAAACCACCTATTCCTTTCAAAAACCCAATCTCCACTTCAGATGATGAGTTTCATGATGATTAGTAAAACTGACTTTCTGGATAGAATCCTAGCTTCAAGTGCGGGGAGTAAAGCACGTACACCGTCATCCACTGCGACGACCTGGACTGCAAGTCACTGAGCACGTGCGTATACTCCAGCAACCTCTGCAACTATGCCCGCCACTACGTGGAGAGCTGCTGCAGCGAGTTCCGGGCGTAGGATTACTTGCGGTTTGGCGAGTTGAGGTCGCCGTTGTTGAGTGCGAAACCTCATTCAATTGAAAATGCTAAACCTGCTTGACATACTTTACGGCAGCACAAGAGTACAAGAGTAAATAAATGAAGACAGGCAATGAAGCTCGACAATTGTGAATCTGAACAAACATTACAGGAGAAGAATGATGAACCTCGAACTTGAAACCACACGGCCCTAGCGCATGGATATTTGTAGGAAGCTGCTCAGCCAAGACAAATAATTTTAGAGTCTGGGTTCTCAAGTCTTTTCCAGAGAGTAGCGTCCAAACTTGCCAGTCCTCGCCGATATGCCACACTATCCTTCCAAACTGGTAGTAAAATGACGATTCGGTTATACCGACCGTTCCCAATGACGACGAAATCATACAGCTCATTGTCACCTTGTTTTAATTCTGGGGTATGGTACCATCCACATTTCACATCCTCGTCATTCTGACTCAGAATCAGATCGTCATGTCCAGACCAATGGCGGCCTTCATGCCGGACATGCAATTTTGCAGTTGTGCTCTTGAAAAATAATATATTTCTATCGAGTGACTGTGAGAGGACGATTTCTGGTATTTCCGGAAGGGTGACGTGACGATTGGACCTTTCAGCAACCTGACTTCTGCTCTGCAAGTCAGCAGAACCACCAGAACAACTTGATGAAAATTGTGTCAGATTCAATAGACCAAACCCAATATAACTCTATGAAATGCACAGTTCAAGCTCAATTAGAGAAGAATTTTAAGCATTCAAAGATTAGACAGCAAATGCTGAATAGTTGCAATTAGGGCGACTTAAATTTAGAGGCAAGTGACCAATTAAAAGAGGAGTTCCGCTCTGCTTTGCAAGGGACATGTTTGCTCATGGGTTTGGTGTTGGAAGTAGCAAAACCTACAAGTTGACCTGTTGGTTCAAGATCAATTGCCTCTTCAACTATGCGCAACTCCCGCTCACCATCGAGATAGTAGAAGATTAAATCAGATGTTTCCGACATGAAACTAGATTCTACCACCCCCCTCCACCCAATCCAAGACCAACTTGGGAAAGGGCAGGAATCAGCATTTCCATCAGAAGATCGCACGGGGCACCTCTCCTCTCTTCTTTTAATTGATCGTTCGTCACACCACCACGAGAGCATTTTGCTGAATGAAGATGTTGGGAGAGCCCACAGGAAACGATCTTGGCCAGCTTCTCTTTCCAAAGCATTGAGAATTCCTCTAAACGCATCAAGGCCATCACTTCCATTCGTCAACTTCCGCCTACAATATTCCTTGACCAGCTTTAGATAAGTATTCTCGAAGGCTTCCTGAGTATCCAAAGCCCAAGGAAGGCGAAACTGGTCACTGAAACAGGGACGATATACAGTTGGAGGGCGCAGGGTCTCCCAGAAGCCATCTTCACACCACGTAACTTTCTGGCACTCCCAATACACTTGCTCCTTGGTGAATATCAATGCTCTTCTTGAGAAAATCTTCTCTTGGAATGTCCACCCTCGCTCACAATATACAGAGTTTTCGAGATACCAGTAGTCATCTGAAATCATTTCGTTGGTCTCCACTGGATCAAGTGTTCGCAGTAACGACACACCATTGCCATTTACCGTGAAAGGTTCTTGCTCACAACTTCGTGCTTTGAAAATACCAGGAAGACCTGCATCTGCATTGCTACCTGAAGCGGAAACAATCGTCACGGACGCATATGCATAGATTGAGTCCATTTGTAGAATGAACTTCCCTTGATCGGCTTTATCATCTTGCCTAATGCAGAGACAATCAACCCAAAGATACTGTTCTCCAAGGCTTTGAGTCACTTCTATAGCATCATCAATGGTCGAAAGGACCACCTCTCTAGTCAACGACATTGGTTTTAGAAATCGGTTCTCAGTAGATTTCCCAAGCTCGGGCATTAGCTTTTGGCCAAGCTCATGCTTACCCCAGACATAGCTCAGCGTCACATAACTGCTATCATCCTTAATAACTATGTCCTTAACACATCTCTCTGTGACATCGATGAGTCGAAGCCATGTAGGTCGAGTCCCAGTGGAGCTTAAATTGCAAGGGTCGCCATGGCTAGCAGAGCAGGTCTTTTTCCATTCGTGGAAAAGCCGAGTATCTGCAAGTAATGGCCTAATACGGCCACTATATGCTTGCTCTGGTCTACATTCTTCCCAATTACAAGGAGAACCACCATTGCTGACTCGCAAGGGAGGCTGGCTGCAATATTGAAACTGCAGTAATGGTCGAGAAACATTGCATTTGTCAGGATCTGAACTATTGAACAAGACACGGATGCGATTGACAGAAGGCGTCATACTATCAAGAGCATGATTATTGAGAGCATCGCCAATCTGAAACGCTTTCTCTTTATGCAGGCTAAAATCAACCCAATGGTCGCCGAGAAATTGGCCATCCTGGATATCAGAACTATCCTTGTCAGGTTTTCCGCCCCTCCATTCACAGTAGAATTTGGCGACCTCTCTGCAGAGAACACAAGTCTCCTCCTCTTGTAGGATCAACCGAATGGGACGGCTTCTAATTAATGTACGGGACGTATATTTAAAGCCAACTAATCCGAAATTGAAAGTTCTTTTACAGAACATGCATAACGTTTCCAAATCTGAAGGTCCAGATTCTTCATTCACACCGGCTGTTAAAGAGACTATAGTTCTTCCTTCTTCTCCATTCAAGCCCATGCTACTGCTCTCTAGAGCCGGATTCCACACCGCAACTTAGTCCAACGCACATCCAAAAAACGGAAAGCGTCCACGTTGTGAACGGACTAAGTCTTGGTGACATGCTTCAGATGCAGAAACTTGATCTCTGCGCACGAGACCAACAATGTATATAACCTTAGCCTTTCGCTTTGAGAACTTGAACCTCTCAAATGTAGGGTTTAGAGTTTAGGCTTATTCCTCTGAAGACAACTAGATTGTGATAAGACCACCGTTTTGGAAACCAATAACGCCACAACCCTTTCCATTTGCAGCTTTAAGATAATGCTAATCTGTTGCGTCACAGCATCAGCCACCAAGAAATATGGCGACTGAGAAAAGTGGACAGTGCTGCAAGTGGTTGGGAGGTAGTAAGTGGTCGGACATGTTCTGAGCTCAATTTCGACTGCTCGGAATTCAGATCAAAGGCAAGGGAATTGAACAACACTTACCATTAGAGAAGTTGAATTTACAAAATATGTTAAGAAAATAGCCACGTAATTCATCACTAGGAATGACACAACAAGGGAAATGGATGTAAAATTGCTTGGTTGAAATGAAATCCTTCCAAATTATTAAGTTCTGTAACTGAACCTAAAATTTGCAGTCAAGACTCGAGATGTGGTATAATTCCGACCTCCGGTTAGGACGGGTTGGTCGGGAACCCGACCAACTCATCCTGGTCGGCGTCTCTGAAGAAGAGTAGACCCTTCATTTGAAAAACAGCACCCCACCATACGACGATGCAAGAAAACCCTAAACCCGTCCTACAAACCCTAAAAATCCAATCCCTGATGCAAGAAAATCGAAAATCCGTCCTAGAAACCGTAAACGCCGAAGCCGAAAACATTTGCAGATCACCGACCCTAAACCCGCAGAAAGAAGAGCGCAACGAGCTCCGAGGTTACACGTACCTTGAACTCGGATTGCTTCATAATCGGCGCATCCCCAGTTGCCCTAAAGAGCACCGCCACTGCAACAAAACCTCAAATCGTCACAAAACACGCAATAAACCCACATTTTACGCAACCACAAAACAGCAAAAATCTCAAAGAAAGAAGAACGGAAAAATGACAGAGGCATCTACTTCCAGCGCTGAAAACACAGAAGACCTACCTTCCGAGGACCAGGAACCGACGGCGAATCCAGTCTCGCAATCCGATCTCACAACCCCATCAAAGAAATCCAACAGCGACAAAAAACCCCAAAACGAATCAAATGTCTCAAAACGAAACGAGACAAGGGACAGACTCTACACGCGCATCGTCCACTGAAGCTATTACGATCCGATGACATCGATCGACACGGGCAGCGATCCCAGGACGAATTTATGGAATGTCGTCCAAAGGCTACAGCCTGGAATTCGGGCAGTTGATTTAACTACTGTGGCGGGCAGGAGTAGAATTTTTTTTTAAACATGCGTTAAGAATTGTAGTTTCCTGGCTAATTTTTATTTCCTTCGAATAAAATAAAATGCGAGAGGTGGAAAATGTTAGTGGGAGAAGTTAGGCTATTGTGTCATTTTTTTGTAAAACAATATGCTAAGTGAGGGCCAGAAATGGTGGAATTTGGCGACATAATGTATTTGTAAGTGAAATTCTCGCTATTTTTATTCCAGTATAAACACAATTTTCAAAATTTTGAGAGTTTTCCAGTGAATTGAGAGTACATAAAGCAAATTATTAATCCAAGAATGAAGTGAAAACCAGTGGAGAGTTGTAGAGTTCAAGAAAAAAAATAACATTTGATATCCCGCCGTAAATTGCGGAGTGATGTGCTGCCTAAAATTGACCATTTAGGTCGACTCAACCTAAATTGATTAACATATTGTCCTCATTTAGGTCGACTCAACCTAAATTGATTAACATATTGTCCTCATTTAGGTCGACTCAACCTAAATTGACTGACATACTGTCCTCATTTAGGTCGACTCAACCTAACTTGACAAACATATTTTCCTCATTTAGGTCGACTCAACCTAAATTGACTAACATGTTGTCCTCATTTAGGTCGACTCAACCTAAATTGACTAACATACTGTCCTCATTTAGGTTGACTCAACCTAAATGAGTCGATTTCCCAACTCAACATACTCTCATTTTAATGGAAACTACACATCTGAAATATAATCTAGTATTTATCAACCTAACATGACTTTTAGGTTGACAAATGGACAATATTATTTTGAGAGGATCCCACTCTCTCAAATTTTTTGAATATTGTGTTTATACATGAGAAGGACTTTGAAACACAGAAAACTCAGTTACTAAAGTTTCTACCGTAATTCTAGATTTCTAAATGCAGTCACTAATGAGGGAATTGAACCCTGATTGCAACTTTGCAACCCTGCCCATTGCAGCATTAGTGTTCTGCACACAAACAAACAAACCACGTTAGATTTAGTTAGCGTTAAAAAAAATTCCTCGAAGCTGTTCTGCTGCTGAGGTCTTCTGGTGCGCGTCTGTACAATCTTGTGCTCTTCGACATGCTTGCTGGTCGGCGATGCAGGCTGCCGATGCGGATCCAGGTTTAAGCATTATGCACATTCATTTGTCAAGGTCACTACCCTACTGGTATTGAACTTCAAAGCCAACCTAACATCATGGAAACTAAGGGCCGCTTCACACTATGGCCGTCCAAGTCGAGAGGCCATGGGATTGAGTGGCCAAACTTTGTTGAGAGTCCAAAGAAATGGGCTCAAAATAGCCAATAAAATATAGTATGTGGAGCCTTCGGCCGGGCATAGTGTGAAGCCTCCAAAGGCCAAGCCCAAAGTCCAAACCATTGGCCATGAACTCCCACGGCCTCTCGACTTGGACGGCCATAGTGTGAAGCCTCCAAAGGCCAAGCCCAAAGTCCAAACCCAAAGGAGCATTCCACTTTATTCCTTGCTCAAAATAACCCCTCCAATCTAATGGCCAAGATCTTGTCAATGATTGATTTCTTAATGAAAAAAAACCGACGGCCTCTCGACCATAGTTTGGGTTTCTATTCCCGTCCGACCCAAACTTCCTTCGAGAGTCCGTCGCCTTCTTAAAAAAGTAATCATTTTAAATTGCGACGGCCTTTGGACTTTGGCCATAGTGTGAAGGGTCGAGAAGCCGAACTCTTGGTTTCTTGCAATTTGATTGGTGGAAATCGACAGCCTCTCAACCTTCGGCCATAGTGTGAAGCGCCCCTAAGGCAAAGAAATGGAGGATACTAGTGCCGAAAAAAACTACGCATCCCCTTGTCGGCCGACCTTCACAGCAGCTTTCCATGATTCAATGGCATCATTATAAGGAAAGTTTTCAAGTGTGAAATATTGCTGGCCGAGCATGCGCACAACAAGGGGTAGATGCTTCCCTAGTCTATTCCTTTGGCACGTAAGAGAATTTTGGAGAAGTTTATGGAAGCATGAAACCTTTATTAGTGATACGGTCCTTATTAGCATGTCACTAATGAAATCGTAAAGGCAGCCCAAAGTCAACAACCTAGATAATGCATTTTCGGAACATGTATAGAGAAAACACCAAGTTTGTCGCGTACCTCACCATAAGGATTGCTCGAAACATCATGGGCACAAGGGGGACCCCGGAGTGACACCCGGGACTTGTGGCGCCGTTGGTGAGAGGGCCCAAGTGATCCTAGTGTGGGTGAGGGCCCCGGGCGTTGGGAACGCCTCCCACCCACGGAGACTAAAAAGCATGAGGGTGAGGCCATAAGCTATGCGTAGCTTATGGCATGCCAATTCTAGAATGCTTTAGAACACCTCATTTGGAGGTGTTAGCTAGAAGATATAGCAAGTTGAGTGGGGCGCTGTCCCGGGACAGCGCCCTGGAACAGCAGTGGCCTGGGAGTGGCTCCCGGAACTGCGAACCTTTAAACTAGCATAACTTCCTCTGTACTTGCCCAAATGGAACAAGTGAGTAGTCCATTGTCATCTACGTTTCACGTAGATGACGATGGAGTGGTCGATTGTTAGAATCGATGACCGTATGAGGAAGTTATGGGGTTTTGAAGCTGCTAGGCAACTAGCGGCTAAGGGAAAATGTCTACTTGGCCCCAAGAGTTGGGGGAGAGACAAAAGGATACTTGACGGTGGGGTAGGGGTCCTGCCTAGAGTCCTAGAGGCTTATATGGGTGAGGTGGTGTGGCCTCACCCACCCGGGGCCAAACGGCAAGGCCTCCATGGGCATTGGCCCAAGGTGAGGGCATAGTTGCCTAGTTTGGCTCGGGTTGTTGTAGTGTTGCTCCGTGTCATGGGCTAAGCCCAGTTAGAAGCTCGGATGTACACTCGCTAACTCGCTAGTCTAGGATAACTTCTATTCAAAGATAGAAGTAGTCTAAAATAGATAACAAAGATAAAAATAGTCTAAGATAGATAGCTTCAGTTCAAAGATAGAATTAGTCTAAAATTACTTCAGTTCAAAGATAGAACTTGAAGTTAGAGCTAGGCAGAGATTGATATATAAGTAGACACTTATTCATTGTAAACTTAATTTCTGGATCAATGTTAAATTTTACTCAGTAGTATATGTTTGTTTTGACATCTATACTCTTACATAATCCAGAAATTCTCTCTCTTTGAAGGGGCTTAATCCACCCTTGCTTTTCAAACGGCAAAACTTGGACGAGTTGATTGAGGACTTTATCCACCCTCGTAGTAACGATAGGAAACGACTACAAAACTGGGACGCAAGAGAAAGCTTTGCGAAGCTTGAAGACGTTGGTTGAGGCGTGTCTACTTTTTGGAGATGGAGGACAGCGCGATTTTCAACGAGGAGATCTTGCAGCAGCAACAACAACAACAACAACAACAGCAGCAAGAAGAATATACGGAGGAGGACTATCGACGGGAGATTGTGAGGTTGCGTTCAGAACTTGCTGCTTCACAACAAGCTGAAAAGCAATTGGGAGGTCCATCTTCGTCACAGATGATGCCGCAATCTTTGCAACAACAGCAGTATGGAGTTACTGCTCCTGCGTTGCGTAAACGATTACCGGACATCTCGAAGTTCGATGGTAGTCGGAAGAGCTACCCGATGTGGAAGGTCGAAGCTGATAACAAGCTTCGAATCGATGGGGCAGTACTCGGGACACCCCAAGACCAAGCGGCGTATTTGTTTTCTAGGATGGAGGCAAAAACACAGTTGATGGTAGTATCATTCTACCAAAACCAACCGGGTTGTGATGCAAGAACTTTTGTTCAGCATCTTGACAGCGTTTTTATCGACCCAAATGCAGCGGCGCGGGCGTTGAATATACTTCAGACGATGAAGCAAGGCAGATAATCGTTTGCAACGTTTTTGCCCAAGTTTGAGAAAGAGCTTGGTGAAAGTCAACTTACCATGGTTCCTGACATGGTGAAAATTGGATATCTTCGAGGTGCTCTCAACGTGGAGATGCAACGCGCGATGATCGGGCCCATCACGTATGATCACTACGGCACTTTTGTGCAAGCTTTGTTGGCAGTTGGTTCTCAACTCGATTGCCTTCAATATCAGAAAGGTCATGCATCTCCGATGGCAACAACAAATCGCGTGTGGCCTGATGGAGATGAGATGGATTAGACGCCTACCGTTCAAGTAGGAAAGTTTTGAAGATGCTTGACGCCAGATGAACAAGAGAAATGCCGTCAAGAAGGTCGATGTTTTTTATGTTTGAAGCGTGGCCACCGTGCGAATGATTGTTTGTCAAAGAAGGGTGATGTCCAAGAAAAGATTAAAAAAGAAGACGCGGAGAAGACCACGAAGGTGCGCGCAGTCAAAACGAAGAGTAATGTTGTCATAGAGGAGGTCAAAGAGGTGGAGACTTCTAATTCTGAGAAGGGGTCGGAAAACGAGTAGCTTCAGACAAAAGACTCAGTCGGAAGCGTTTAGGCAAGTTGTTGAAGTTGAAAAGTTGGCGTTCACATAGGAATCTTGACACGGATGGTATGTACATTGATATTTTGATCAATTCAATTTTATCCACTCGTGCTTTATGCGATTCTGGATGCCAATGCTTCGCAACTGTGTCTGAGCAATTTGTTAAGAAGAATAGATTAGATTCTTCACCAATCAAACCTAGACCCCTCGAACAAGTTACAATTGTAAAGGAGCAACTTATGATTCAACGCATAGCAACATTTAAAGTTGATATCAATGGTATAGAAGAAATGATTGTTGCATATGTTATTCCCGGACAAATTGACGATGTCATCTTCGGAAAAGGCTGGATGGAGCGACATGACGCTAGTATTCGACCTGCTAAAGGCGAGGTTTGCATTCGGAAGCCTTTCAAGATGATCGTCAAGACTCAACCCATTACATCGGAACCAATTCGGGAAATACATGCAACAACAATCCGGACCTTGCAAGCTAGCGATGAACCTGTACAGATTTTTACTGCTAGCTTGGTTGACATTCAGAAGGCGCTCCAACAGAAGGTGTACAAGGATCCTGCGCAACATGCTCCAAACTGGTTGATGCCAGTTATTGATGCCTTCAATCGGCAAGACGCGAAGTCGTTGCCGCCACACAGAAAAGGAGTCGATCACGAAATCAATCTTGTTGAAGGGAAGACCAACGATGACATCCCTGCAATGCCATTATACCAAATGTCCAAGGATCAACTTTTGGTACTACGTAAGACTCTTACGGAACTGTTGGACAACGGGTTCATTCGTGTAAGCAATTCGCCTGCAGCAGTCCCAGTGATATTTGTTAAGAAACCTGGTAGAGGATTACGATTTTGTGTTGATTATCGTCGATTGAATGAGATAAGTCGAAAGGACAGCTATCCGATCCCGTGCATTGACGAGACATTGAGGACTATTGCTATAGCCAAGTACATCTCAAAGGTTGATGTCATCTCTGCATTTCATCGAATACGAGTTAAAAAAAGTGATGAGTGGAAGACGGCGTTTAACACACGTTTTGGTCTATACGAGTGGTTAGTCACGCCTTTTGGGCTCACTGGTGCACCCGCAACATTTCAGCGATACATCAATTGGGTACTTCGAGACGAATTAGATGTATGTTGTTCTGCATATTTAGATGACGTGGTCATTTATAGTGATACACAAAAAGAACACCGCGACGCTGTGCTTAGGATCATTCGCAAACTTGCTGACGCAAGGCTTCAACTTGATTTTGATAAAAGTGAGTTTGAAGCTAGTGTCATTAAGTATCTTGGATATCTAGTAGAAACTGGTAAGGGATTGCGGGCTGACCCGGAGAAACTTGAAGCCATTCGGAAATGGGAGCCGCCAAATAAGGTGAAAGGAGTCCGTAGTTTTTTGGGCTTTTGCAATTATTATCGACAATTCATAGATGAATACGCGAATATTGCAGAACCATTGACTCGATTGACGCGAAAAGACCAACCTTTCAATTGGACATTGGAATGTCAACTTGCATTTGATCGGTTGAAGGAAGCTTTGGTAAATGCGCCAGTATTAGCAAAATGGATCCCAGGATTGGAAACGGCAATTGAATGTGATTCCTCTGGATATGCAGTTGGTGGCACTTTGATGCAGAAGGTGGATGGACTTTGGCACGCGGTTGCTTATTTTTCGAAGAAGCACAGTTCAACTGAATCCAACTATCCAATTCATGACAAGGAGATGTTAGCAGTTGTTCGTTGCATTCGTGAATGGCGTACGGAGCTTGCTGGACAACATTTTGAGGTATGGTCGGACCATCGTAATTTGGCTTATTTCCGAAAGAAGCAACATCTGGGAGAACGGCAAATGCGTTGGGCTTATGAGTTGAATGACTTTAGCTTTGAGATAGTGCATAAACCTGGAAGAGAGCAAGTTCAATCAGACGCACTTTCTCGTCGCGAACAAGACATTCCCAACGATATGAATGATGATCGGATCATGAACCGACATCATCAACTATTGGAAGGAGATGGTAACGCTTTGAAAGTGGTTGCAAAATCCGTATGGATAAAAGATGGTGATGCGGATTCGGAAAAGGAAATCGCGGCCACGGAGTCAATGATGACACCACGTCCCATATGTCCATTTGCAGACGAAGAGATGATTGCGTTGTGGGATGCTGGACTCAAAACGAATCATCGATATTGGAAGATGCGGAAGGCTGTTATGGATGGCGAACGCCGACTACCAAAAGAATGGGGCCTACCGATCACAATTAGTGAATATTCTGTAGATGAAGCCCATCGGCTACGTTGGCGTGGACGAATATGGATACCGGCGTACGAACCACTTCGAACGCGATTGATTCAATCTATTCATGACTCACCAATGGCTGGACATCCAGGTCGTGAAGGAACACGAGACTTGCTCGCACGCGAATATACGTGGCCTGGAATGACTCAAGACGTTCAAAGATTTGTACGAAATTGTAATGTCTGTGGAAAATCTAAGATTTGGCGTGAGCAAAAGCAAGGTTTATTAAAACCTTTGCCAATTCCCGCACGAATATGGACGGAACTTTCCATCGACTTTATCACCGGCTTGCCACCAAGTAACACTTATACGAATATTTTAGTTGTGACGGACCGTTTGTCCAAATCCATCATTGCCGTGCCTATGAAGGAAATTCGTGCTATTGATTAAGTTAAAAAACTCTTAGAGCAAGTTTTTCAACATCACGGACTACCGACCGCAATCGTTTCCGACCGTGGAAGTCAATTTGTGAGTATGATATGGGGAGAAGTGTGCCGATTGCTGAAGATCACACGGAGATTGTCGACAGCCTTTCATCCAGAGACGGACGGTGCAACGGAGCGTGTCAATCAAGAGCTTGAGACATACCTTCGCATCTTCACTGCATTTGAACAAGACGATTGGGCTCTTCAGTTGCCAATAGCAATAATGACATTGAATAATCGGGTGACGCAGTCCACAGGTATGTCAGCATTTTTTATGACTCACGGCTTTCATCAATCTCTCATGGATTTTACCATACCTAAGGAGCAAGGATCTTCCTTATCATCGGCGGAGAAGGGACGTAAGTTTGTTGAGCAATGGAGTCATAGTGCTGATATGGCGAAAACAGCAATGGCGATTGCGCAAGAAAATCAAGAACGTCAATCTAACGCACGACGTTCCGTGGCCGAAGTCTTTCGTCCGGGTGACCGTATCTGGTTGAAATTGCAGAACATCAATACAACACGGCCGATCAAGAAGCTCGATTGGATTGCCCTTCCTTATCGCATGCTTGAATGTGTTGGTACACATGCGGTTCGTTTGAATACTCCTCCCGGTATTCATCATGTTTTCCATGTGAGTTTGGTTAAGAAGGCAGGAGCGGATCCTTTGCCTTCTCAATTGGCACATGATAATGAGCCTGGTATTGTTTTGCACAATCCACTCGATCCTTCAGCTGCCACAACTGATAATGACGGCGAGTACGCAGTTGAACGGGTATTGCGACATCGGCGCCGAGGACGTAGTTGGCAATTACTTGTGAAATGGCTTGGGTGGCCCGAGCCCACTTGGGAACCATTACGTCATTTGCAAGATGCGGTGGCCTTGGATGATTATGAGCGCTCCTTGCGCGATGCAGGCTCAGTTGTTCCATGGGCAGATCTTCTCCTCCCTTCTTAGTTACGGAGGAGGAGGAGGAGGCATATGTCATGGGCTAAGCCCAGTTAGAAGCTCGGATGTACACTCGCTAACTCGCTAGTCTAGGATAACTTCTATTCAAAGATAGAAGTAGTCTAAAATAGATAACAAAGATAGAAATAGTCTAAGATAGATAGCTTCAGTTCAAAGATAGAATTAGTCTAAAATTACTTCAATTCAAAGATAGAACTTGAAGTTAGAGCTAGGCAGAGATTGATATGTAAGTAGACACTTATTCATTGTAAACTTAATTTCTGGATCAATGTTAAATTTTACTCAGTAGTATATGTTTGTTTTGACATCTATACTCTTACATTCCGGCAACACGATGTGCAACATAAGATTGGACTTCCATGGATGGAAGTCCACATCTAAGAATTGGTTACCGATTAAGCGGTGAGTCCCGAAAACCAAGTAGGAGGTTTGGTCCCCCTCCTATTAAGTGTTGGGTCCGCGGTATTGGGAGCTAACCTTTCGCATGGCAGTATGCGAAGGGTTAGCGCTCGTAACTCTTGCTAGAATCGAAAAATGGACCGAGTTAGCAATGGGGCTTAGCAAGGGTTGCGACAAAGTCTCACTCTACACGGTTGCATTATGGGGGGGAGGGGGGGACAGTACACACATGATGCAAACCTAGTTGTAAATAAACCTCACAATCATGTCGTAGAGTTAGTAAACCACGTTACAAAACATATCTATTTGTTATAAAAAATTGCTTAACCTCTAAAAGCCAAGCCTAGGGGTTTTAGCTTCCCGGGGAGATCACCTTGCGAAAAGTAGTAAACCACGTGAGTTAAACTATAGGGTTCATTTTATTCATTGGAGGAAAAATTTATATAAGACTTGGATCTACCATAGCCTTCAATTAATGCTTGAAATGTCATTATATGCAAAATAGGGTATTGGAAAAACCCTCATTTTTTTCAATAGTAGATATAAATTAGTATGAATAAAATCATGGGAGATTTTTTTAATATTAGGATGAGTATAATCCCTAGTCCTTCTAGTAGATAGATGAAAAATAACACATTTTCAGTACAATATAGTGATGAAATCATCACTAAATGCTTATCACGGGTGCAGGAGGGAAAATTTTGCATGTGGGCTGGAATTATTGGTCCATTTTCAAATCGGTTTAGGGTTTCAGTTTCGAGCCCAGGAGTGGTGGTGCCACTTGCTCCCATTTTTTCACTTTCTCGCTATGCAAGTTTTGAACACTCACCATAGTTGTAATGCATTTTGAGGCACTAGTTTTTTGGTCTGCTGTGATTTTTGTTATTTTTGTGATTTGAATGGTTACTCAATTGCTATGCTCGTTTGTTTTATGTTGCTTTCTAGTTTGGTTCAAATATGCTCATGTACATTGCATATGTCCATGCCAAACACTTACCCTAAAATCTTTAATGTCCATTTGAGCAAATGCCTAAGTTTTATAAGTACTATAGCGTGCCACAAATTAGGCTACATTTGGACTTAGAATTACATATAGGGTGTTGGAAATTAACACCAAGTAGCTTTTTTCTACTAAAAGGGTCTCTTAAAATCATAATTACTAGGTAAATAGCCCCTAAACAAATGCCCGGTTAACGCACGTGGTTACAAAATATAAGGGGAAGTGACCTCCCCGAGTTTAGCTTGAAACAAAGATGTACTATAAAACATGAATCGTAAACTTTATTTTGTGTTGACATACAAGAGAAAGTTTTAGAGAGTTATTTCTAATCACATCCATGTAGTTGGAATATGGATCTTTATCCTTGGTCTCCACCAAATCATTTTACAAGCATTTTCCATTAGAAATTAATAAGAATTCCAAGATGTATCAGAAGCATTTGATCTTTAGTACAATTAGCTAAAAATATGAGGTGCATAATTTGGTGGGAATAACTAAAAATATTCATGTCACTGACATTGTCACTTTCCCAAAACAACTAATTTTGTAACAAAGAAAAAAATTAAGGATTCCCACCATTTCAAGGTCCACATCTTAGACTAGTTGATATAAAATTTTGATCGGTTTGCTCTAGATGGTGCAAAACTTTATTATGTCAAGGTGCAAGAAAAGAAAAAAGTTTGCCTTGAGAAATATATCTTTGAAAAACGCTCACAACCACTTTTTGGCTTCTTGGGCATTTCAGGTTCTAGTTTAATCAGTACATTTGATTATCCCATTTAGTGAGGGTGGGCTAATAGTGCATGGGGGAAATTAATGAAGATGATACTAAATTTCTTCACGCTATGAGATTAGTGCCAGCAGAATATCCAGGGTTTTGGGAGCCCAAGGTGTCAACGTGCCGGAAACTCTCAATGCAAGCTCTTCAGTTTCTCAATGTTAAGAGACGTCTCATGATCAAGTGGCATTGACTGAAAAGAAGAAGCGACCTCTTCAAACTCATCAAAACAAATCATGCGCTCTACAAACATCTTAGAACATGCACCAATTTTCTTGAAATGTATGGTAAACGAGCACGTATTCATATCACTCAGTCAAAATTCCAACCCTCACTAATCTTGAGATTTGGCAAAATAATGGCGTGTTCCGGGAATCAATACCCCACACACATTAGAATGGGGTGATCAGTGCACTAAAATTGCATCATTTTGTTTTTTTTTGTGGGCGGTGCCCACTTTCGAAGTTAGAGCGTGAACAAAGTGCTCATCACCGCCCGCGTGTTGTCGAGGAGGTAGCCGCTGATGTGTCCGTGGGCAGGATCATCCTGCAGCATCACATACGCCCCATCTTCGATCTCGACTGTGGTGGTCTTCCCGAGCGATGGGACGCGGAAGCTCGCGAAATTCGAGGCGCACCCCCGCACGTCGACAAACTCCTCCACGCGCCACGCCGGCTCCTTGTTGTAGACCTCCCGGTACCTCGGCAAGCACGGGCTCGCGATCGCCACCCTCACGTGGCAGCTCGTGACCTCGTTCAGGATCGTGATGGCGCACTCACCCGTGCTCCAGAACAACACGGCTGAAACGGCCACGACCACGGCCGCGAGGTTGAGCATCTTCCTCATGTTCATATCGCTTCTGCGTTGAGTGGTGGTACAATATATTATCCTGCACTCTAGAATGGCATTGTGATGATTGCGTCAGTTGCTGGAATTGAAACTCTCTGCTAATTTAGGCTCGAGACTACCAGTGCCCGGGAAGTTTTTGGGCATAGTCGGTCAAGATCCTAGTGATTCTAAATTCAACCAGTTACATGTTGACATCTTCCGGTGTTGCTTTATTCATTTGAGGTATATTCTATAGATTCCTCTAAAATGATCGGTAATCCTCCTGAAGTCTCCAACTTCAACCGGTTATTTCTCAAACTCAACCAGTTCATCTGCAACTAACCGCCGGTTCTTCCTGGACATAGTACTGTGCTAAGAGTGAGTTTCCAATGCATGTCGCTCGCCCACGAGATTTTAGATAATAGTGGCTTGGAGGTGTTTTCATGTAGATAAAACAGAAGCAACGAACCAACCACACTATGGTGGTCTACTAAAATGTGGAGGGTTGTGGCCATGAGCCGCTAGACTTCCATGCGTCCACTAAACACTTGAAATAGCAATAATTGGTTGACACATGAACATTACACACTTGAAACAACAATAGTTGGTTGGCACATACAAATACTATCCCGCTAGATTCCATCTACATTTGTCCTTATTCCCACCCGAATTTGTGGGCGACCGGCCAAACTCACCCTAAGGGTGTTGTCCAGTTTGATATATGAAAATAATTGTTTTTGGAAAGAATCTTGCCACATGCCATATCAACATTAGTCAAGACCATGCTCAATCCAACATGGAAATTAGTTTTCGGCACTCAAGTGTTGAACTAGACATCACTCTACAGTGTTGCACACAAATTTCAAGGCGACAACGTTATTCTTCCATCACCAGGCATTAGATGGTTTCTGGTTGACCTGGAAACTTAAATTTCAGCTTGGTTGTATAAAAACCATCATTGCCTATGCTAAGAACACCCTCCAATCAATATGCATGATTGAACTTGGACTGAATCTGCTCTTGCCTTGCATAGTTTACTGAAGAAGGCGAATTTTGACAAATATGGAATGGAGGGAATAATATATCAATTAATTCTGATGGTTTCGGTGCTAATGATTGCGATATTGTACACAAATAAGACTGACAAAATTAGTTCATCAGGTTGACTTAGAGAACAAGATGATTTGATCACATAAAAAATCACTGCATATGGCAAGAACACCCACCTCGTGGCTGGACTTGGACTGAATTTGCTCGCACTTCGTTTACTCAAGAAGGCAAATCTTCCAAGAATGTAACAGTGATGTAATCAAATCTCAAAGATTTTGCAAGCTTTCTGTGGCCAACCTTGGTTAGTACTTCTGGCAGCAACTTCGGGTTGATCCGAACGCCAAAAATCGCTGCAGCCACTTAGTCAGCCTCTAGCTCAGTTTTCCATGACATGAACAGAACAACACTACCAGGAATTTGCCTCGAAGGAAATATTAAAACTCTGAGATCCTGAGACCAACTATGAATATGAACTTCTAATGTTTTGGATTGAAGTATTCTGGACTCTGAAGATTCTTGGGCTGAGGTGAAGTAGAAGGCACAGCTTCAGTTCCTTTTCTACTCAAAGAGCCGCTGTAGCCTGTACCATGAAGGCCTTTTAAATGCAGAAGAAGGGGGATTTTGTGGACACAACTTTGGGATAGGCCACCTGCAGTCCTTGCTGCCTTGGTGGGTGTGTGGGTAAGTACCAAGAATCAAGGTGATTTTGGATCCATGGTTACCTGGGATGCAATAGGTGTAGGACCAAGTTGGAGAAATTGGTGGGTAAAGAGATCCATACATTTGCTTGTTACTCAGTGTAACTCTCTTAACCCTTAGTGAAGGCCTAAACATTCCAAAATGGGGGTCTCAACTACAAATGGATAGTTCTTTCTTCAGAACTAGGTATTTCAATAGCAATATTGTTTTTTCTTACATGTATTGAGTGTTGAAATTGTCTATCACCTCCAAAAGCTTGATGACTGTATTTCATCATTAGTTATCCTCTATGCTTTATGAAGTGTTCACATCTCGTAAGACATTTTAAAATCTTTGTCACTTGAAAAACATACAATGTTTGCAAGTTCCCATTACTCTATGGTTTTTAGTTAATCATTTTGAAGTTTCTCATCAAAACAATGAGATTTGTTTTTATGATGAGATTTTGAAGTAAATACTTCCTAGATTCATCAAGAATTACGATACGATGAGAGGATCAAAAAAATCTCTCCAATTTTTAACCATATGGACATGTCGTCCTTTGATGGTGCCCCACAACTTCTCTTTTGCAGCAATTCTCAAAAGACCCTTGCAGACATGTTTTTATAACATGACTTGAGAATATGCAATACCTCCTTCTCCTTTACAAGTTACATGTCATGAATCAAACACTTGAGGCTCAAGAGAGAAAGAGAGCCTGTTGCGTGTGCATAGTACTCGTAGACAAGTGACAAAGTGCCAGTCGATTTGATTCACCTGTTGAAATCTCTGCAAGGTTGAGTAGTTGTACTATGGTTACTCATAGAAAATATTTCCCAGCACCCATACACTCCAATAATTATATTATGATCTTTAGAACTACTAATATGATCATTACATAGCTATTTTTACTCTTGACTTCTGTGACAATACTGTGTATAGTACTTGTAGACCTCTAGTTTCAAGTATCCACAAAACATCCTACAACTTCTCGTCATTGGAGAATAATTGAATCCAGGAGACTCGAAAATGATCTAATAACAATTTGTAACAAAGCTAGCATTACAGCTGCTACTTGAAGTGAAAGATAAATGTGTATACAAAGTACCAAACATGCATATTCACTGCCCACCAATTTGATGATTCCAGTGCTTCATTGTAGTGCACTGATTTGTCAAGTAGAGATGAGATGGGGGACTAACACACTAAGAATACCTAGTAAAGTGAGTCCAAATTCATCCACCTCACTCCTTACATTTTGCTGCAAATGTGGAAGAGTCTAAAATACCAATTCCATGAGTCCAAAGAGGAGTGCATAAATAGTAGTCCTCCTATGCTTGAGAAGGTGTTTTTTAAATGATCGTTGGAATAGCAAGTGTCGTACAAGTCTGTCTTTGTGTTTCTAAGGCAGTCTGTGTCTCAAAACCCTACTGTGCTTACATGGTGTGGTTCTTACAAATGGTCCTGCGGTTTCAAAACTGATATCCCCAGACAGAACACCAAGTCGTTTTTGTGTACAAGTACTTTACACAGATTAGTAATGTTACACCAAACAGCATTCACTGTCAGCGATGTTCAGGTGACTGGAGGTCGCATTCTAGGCTCTAGGTCTGGTAATATAAGTTCAATGCAGCTAGACTGCGTGGAGGGGTTGGAAAAGCCCCCATACTATCTCATTGATTAGCTGTTAGTTGCCCTGTGCTAAAATCACACCATCTGCATTACCTCCTCCCGCTTAAATTGAAACACACGCTTCAACACATCCTCCACTACCTGTTGAGAGAACAATAAGTAAATAACTAACATTTCTTGAAACAGATAAAAATTTCGCCAATATCTATAATTCCAGGGTTTGAAAACATTTTTGCTGACAGTGATGGGAGAAGCAATAGAAGGTGTACCTTGTCAGGAGTGGAAGCACCAGAAGTGATGCCAATGGTAACGGGGCCCTCGGGTAGCCAGTCTTCCTTCTCAACATACTCACCATGCTGTGCCACAGGCATCCATCAGAAAAACTTAGTGGCGAATATGAGCACAAATGCCAAGACCAATAAATTGCTTAAAACTGCATAGAGTCATCAACTCCCATGTTCCTTGCATTCATCTAAGCCTTATTCATTGGTCATAAGTGATTGGAACAAAATACTCCTCGCTCCCATACCATTTCCCATACTAGCTCTGACAAATGCAATTTGCACTTTTACAGCAAGACTTTCCAAGTGCACATGTTCTTGTGGTAGATGCAATTTTTTGGAGAAAGGTATTACGACTCCAGCACCAAAACTACTGACATACAGATAGCATTCCATATGCAAGGAAGGAATAGCTTACATTCAGCAAGTAAGCAATCTTCTTCCTAGAGAGCATGCGCTTCTCTGAGTCAATCCAGTAGGAAGGAATGCCCTTGTGCTCTGCAATTTCTTGCAAGTGAGAGGTATTGCTGGAGTTCCAGCCTCCCACGACCAGCATCAAATCCACTTTGTCTTCCACAAGCTTGTACATTGCATCTTGTCGTTCCTAAACCATCCAAACCAAAAAAATCAAACATTACTCTGCCATGCCTTCTCTAATAAGAGCAAGCAACTTCTAGAAGGCAATTATGATGCCACTTGAGCATACATTACGAAAGCCAAACTGATCGATGGCAAAACAAATCCACTTTATCAGGTGTAGAAATGAAATATAATAATATCAGAGAATACTCATAGAATGGGCAACCAAGCCTAATCCCAAATGCCCAGATTGGGGGAAAACTTAAATTTCACTAATAACTTTGATCCATCCTTTCCTCCCACAGCACTTTACATTCAGTGAAACACAGAGTCCTCTAGGTTGTCAGAAATAACAAGGGTCTCCAGAAAATTTGCCCACCTGGGTAGCATCACAAATAGTGTTGAAGCTCATGAAATGATCTGTTGCATTCTCCACTCCATACTTTTGCATCATAGTCCTCTCCAAGAGTTTTCCTGTATTGATGTCAAGATGATTTCCATATGAATACATCAGAGTCCAAGAAGTAGTGCCCTACAAAAGCCGAGGGAAGAGCAAAACCTCAAAAACATCCAAACATAACTTTCCATGAGTGCCATCAGGCAGGTGAACTCAAAACAAATGAAAATTCTTCAAAGAGAAACATGAGGACTTACCAATCTCTTCAGTCTCCCCCTTCAGCATTGTGGTCTGGTTGGCGATTCCAACCTTCTCTAGATCTTTGTCTGGGTTGAAGCCCTCAGAAATTGCAAACTTGAATTTCTGTTCAACAAAACCTTCTGTGTTAGGATTATTCATCATCTTCACAACTGGGAGCAGAAAAAAGGTGATGATCTACAATGACAATGCGCTCATCATCAAAAAATGCAAATGGAGCCAATAAAGGGATGCAACATTACTTCAAGAAACTCTTCCTTTGTCCCACTGGAGCCGTCCAACCTGCCTCCTAAAATGTAGTCACACACATAGTTGGCCTGCACAACAAGACCTTGTAAGCTTAGAAGAATTCAAATCCATAGTTCCCTGAGCGAATCCAACTTTGAGTAGCAGAGTGTTTAGAACCAAAGCTTCTATGGTAATCATGTTAGGTTTTTATAATTTTATTATCAAATCCGACATGAGCACCAGTCTCTTGCCACAGTGCTTGTGTAAGCAACTACTGGAGCCCCAATGAGTGGTCACTCCCAAAAAAAAATCTCTTTTAGCGAACTTTAATAGAGGAACAATATGTAATTTACTCACCTCCTTCTGGTTCTTCACAATAATGTATTTGCCTGCAAAGGAGGCAGTGGCAACGGTCTCTTCATGAGCATACTTGCCATGGATTACAGACGTGTAGGTGGATTTTTTGTGCTTCTCCACTGTGTTCCAAACCTGTTTCCCAAGTGAAAGATACAATTTATCATTTCAAAACTCATGCAGTGGACACCATATGCCTTCTATGTTCTCTTCAACCCAAGACAAACAAAACGATACTCTTGAGGGGCAGAAGGTTTGGCAAGGATGAAGACAAATAAGAAAAGACTTCACATATGTCAGGTTCTATCATTGACACAAATACAGAAAGTCACAAAGCGATCCTATCAGTAAGCCTGCATGCATTGTGGGATCCTGCAAGAAAAAGCATGTAACTACTCTAGCAGCATGAGAAAGAGGATGAAGGAGCAAATGACAGAAAAATACCTTGGACACCCATGGACAGGTTGTGTCTACAATTTGCACTTTCTTTTCATTAAGAATTTGCATTTCTTGCACTGCTGCCCCAAATGCTGGAAGGATGACCACATCCCCACTGTCTACAACAGAAAAGTCCTTGCCTTCCTCTGACACAGGCAATTGCGCCACCTTCATTTCTTGCAACCTCTATATACACAATCCACCACCACCAGCACTTGAGTAACCACATAAAGCACGTACACGACAGAATGTACACAAAAACATGTGCACAGACAGGGTGTTTGGATATAGATCTCTGCAATGGTGAATAACTTGCAAATAAATTATAAAAAGCATTAGTTTTCTCAATGGTATCTTAGGGTGCAAGTCATATGCACATTCATTATCTCTTCCTACATTGTGAGGTTATAATCTATATAATAAAAAGCGGACAACCTCATTCACAGTTGGGTTGTGGATTATCTCGTTTGTGAGCCACAGCTTTTGCTCTGGAAACTGCTTCCGAGCCTCATACGCAATCTGCACTGCCCGTTCCACTCCCCAGCAAAACCCATATGAATTGGCCAACTTCACAGTAACGTTCCCCCATGTATACTCGAAGTTGTTCTCCTTCAACGTCTTCACTAAGTCACCTGCACATCATTAAATCGGCACAAAACCCTCAGAAACGTAAATTTCGCAATCATGGACATGGCAGAGAACAATGGCACATTACTACTTGATTACTTTTCCCAAACTATAATGATACACGAGGCTGCTCTTTCTATTCCTCCTCTGCTGCCCCGTCTAGCAACAGACAGTTTCTCTTTCTTCTAGATCCCAAAATCCTCACATCCCATTTAGTGCTAGATAAAGTTTATTATCCGGTTCCACCCAATGGCCATTATCCAACATAATTTCCATCAGGAATAGATTATGCACATCATTGAAGAACTTTGTAAACAATCTGTTAAAAAAAGTTACAGTTCACAAATGAGATGAATATGTTTGAATGTGTGGTTCACCCTGAGAAGATAAGGTCCACGAAGCACATCATGAGCAAACCATGTCCAATGTCGAGGGATCATCACCAGCACATGGATCGAATTTAATAAAAAGCAAGAAACATCATGCAAAGGTGCAAAGTACTAACTCGTATACTCGACGTCCATCATCTGTAGCATCTCTTTCTTGTACCCAAAACCGCTCCTGTTGTAATTCTCACCCCTCGTCAGGGTTTTGCGAAACTCCTTCGAGTCGAATTTCTTTTCCTGCTCTTCCGCTGCTGGGGAAGCATCACATCTGATTAGGTCAGCAGCGAGCTTCCGCCCCTGCTGTTTCCTCTCAGAAGAGGCAGGCACCCTAAAAGACGCCCCGTAAGACGACGATGACGACGAAGAGTCAATGCGTTTCGCACCCACGCTCGGCAGAGCTGCCAATGGGAGCCTCACACCTCCCGCTAAGCCGCAGGAAGTCGCCATTTTCCTTCAAGAAACTGCAAAACAAAAAAATGAAAACAAAGAATCCGCACCTCTCCTACAGTAAGGAAGCGAAGAAAAGAAAAGACCCCAATTCACAAGCACCAAATTTCACCACAACCTCAACTCCACTCAATTCGCCAGTTCCTCCACCAATTCAAGACGCAGTATCAAACTGAACTCACCGAACAGAACGGAATGGAACCGATGTGCAGAGCGGAGAGGGGGAGCGAGAAAGTGTGGCTATGGCGGAGAGAATTGGAATTCATGCGACCCCCATGCAATGGAATGCAAAGGCAGCACTAGGAACGGAGAGGGGAGGAAGCCAGGCTACGGAGGAGAGAGAGGATTCCGATGGACGGTCCCGATTTCGCGGCAGATCCTCCAGGCAACGACCCGGATGTAAAGGACGACTTGGGCTTAAAATGCCCCACGCCATTGGTCGGACCCCCTTCTCGAGGCGTGCCAAACGATCCGTGTTTGGATTGCGAAATATGTTACTTCCAAAAAAGCATCTCAAATCAATCTAAAAATTGTGATGCGTTTGGGGAAACCATGATACAAGGGGGCCCAAGGCTAGATGTCTTGCTCTTTGAGTTGGCCCCACCAATGTAACCTAAAGTTAGAACATCTCTAACTCGACTATGTTACAATGAGCATATTTTTAAATGTTCTTCGTTGACTTGGTTGTGAAACTAGCATCAGAATCCCCAAATGAGTTAGACAAGATCTCTTTGGAATGATTTAACAACAACATATTCCAGTTCATGATAAATTATTGCATTGTACCATGCAGGATGTGATTAAAAAGTTGTCCCTCCCATGTTTGTTGTTGAGTTGCTGGAATTAGGTCCCATTAGATAGAATCGGGATCTATGACCCCGATTTAGGGTTCCATACAGCCAAAAAAATTAAATCCCTAGGCTATGCATTGTTTCTTTGTATTTTCACCTTGCCCATGATATGTCATGAAACTTTACCCAAAAAATAATTTATAGGGAAGGGTAAGGGAACAAGTTTTTACCAGAGCCCTTTGCCTTGGTAAGATTGGGGACGCAGATCAAAAGCCAAGACATTTAGTGATGGCCCCACCCAAATTGTGTGCCTTTTCATACCTATAAGGTAGCATGATTGGTAATCTACGTTAGATTGTTGAAGTTATTGAGGGGGAGGTTTGAGGAAGTATTAAATTTTGGGTACATTCTTACATTCAGCCCAAAACGTGTTTGATATGGAAAATATGATCCACCAATTAAGTGATACACTATTATACATCCAAAAAAAATTTATCAAATAATAATAGTTTTAAATATTATCTTGATTAGGGTCAATGGACCTTGAATTTGCTTGTTATTGTTAGTTAGAACCTACATAGAAAACTTGCACATGCTAATGTATGAAACACAATGTTTAGTGCATGTGCATCAATGAGCTTTTGGAGTTGATTACATACGGGGGTTTGAATTTTGCACATGTCACTATTGTCAAAGTGTCTAAGGTCATCTTCATGATTGTTGGCATTCAATACCTCCCTATCATTATATATGGTCCATCCACTTATAGTGGCTGGAAATTGAAAGGGGGAGGGGATGTGAAATTACATACTTTCTTCAAACCCGGCCTACATTTTAGTATGTACAAGAACCCACTAGGTTAAAACCAACCAACTCATGGTAACTTAGGGCCACTTCACACATGAGCCAAGAGCCGTGACCTTGTAATGGTGAGGACCCTTGACTCTCATCCAAAGGCCGTACCATGGGTGTTGGGAAAGCCGTTTTATGTAGTCACAGGCCCTCAAGCATAGTGTGAAGTGAGAATGGACTATGTGGCTGGAAATTGAAAGGGGGAGGGGATGTGAAATTACATGCTTTCTTCAAACCCGGCCTACATTTTAGTATGTACAAGAACCCACTAGGTTAAAACCAACCAACTCATGGTAACTTAGGGCCACTTCACACATGAGCCAAGAGCCGTGACCTTGTAATGGTGAGGACCCTTGACTCTCATCCAAAGGCCGTACCATGGGTGTTGGGAAAGCCGTTTTATGTAGTCACAGGCCCTCAAGCATAGTGTGAAGTGAGAATGGACTATGTGGCTGGAAATTGAAAGGGGGAGGGGATGTGAAATTACATGCTTTCTTCAAACCCGGCCTACATTTTAGTATGTACAAGAACCCACTAGGTTAAAACCAACCAACTCATGGTAACTTAGGGCCACTTCACACATGAGCCAAGAGCCGTGACCTTGTAATGGTGAGGACCCTTGACTCTCATCCAAAGGCCGTACCATGGGTGTTGGGAAAGCCGTTTTATGTAGTCACGGGCCCTCAAGCATAGTGTGAAGTGAGAATGGACTATGTTGCGGGACCATTGCATATTTTGTTGGTGGAAAACAGGGGAGGATTTGGTTAAATATAATATGTCTCAAACTCTATCAATTTAAGAGAATTACTTGGTGGTGTTTGTTTGTCCTGGAATCTATCTTGGAATTTGTTCTAGAACCTGCCCTGCAATCTATCCTGAAATTCGTCTTGCTTGAAAAAATATTAAAAAAGGTCATGGTCTCCCGGAATTTTCGTCAAGCCCACCTCTTGGAGGTGGGCCTGACCAAAATTCCGGGAGACCATGAAACCTTATCCATAGTCCGCCATGTAGGACTCCATGTAGACTTTTCATCCATGAAGTCTTCTTTGGGCCTTTAGGCCTTCACCTTCATGTGTGAAGTGAACTTGGACGGTCTCCGCCCTTTTGACCAATGAGAGCTCTTAGATTGCAATGGTTACAAGCCTTCAGTCTTGTGTGTGAAGTGGCCCTTAGTACTTGAAAAAGTCTTGGATATGTGGAACGTTGGGCATCTAGCCTAACATTGAGACATCATCTCCAAAATGAGAGCATAGGGTGTTTGTAGATAGTTTTTCGGTTCGGGTTTCGATTAAGAAAACCACCCAGGGAAGACTAAAAGAGTGTCAGATGTAACTTTAGATGTCACTATTAGGTGAATTGATAGATCACGATAGATCGGGAATGAGTTTAGGACAATAAACACATACAAAACCCATTTTAAGGTGGTAACGGAATTTATTAAAGGGTAATTTTATGAACAAGGGTCACTCGATGCGGTACATGCAATTGCTCAGTCTCTCCCTCACAGCTACCCTTTACAATATTGGTTCATTTATTATAATAATTTAATGCAAAGAGACACAGCTCAACAATAATCTTATGAGTGACCATAGTCTTAGAAACCCAAGGTCAGGGCACCTTGTTTTGGGCCATAATCTCTTCGTCTAAGTGTCCAGTGACCATAGGCCATACCACAGGTTAGTACATATCCAGCACACACTACACTTAGATCGCTCAAGCTCTTAGATTAATCCATTCAAATTAATATTGTGACAAACAATTACTTCTTATCCCTTTGGACTTAACAAAATTATTTTGAAGTTAATCCATTAAAATTAATTATTCTAACTTGCAAAAGTCTAGTTACAAGTGACACGAACCGGGTAACCTAAGCGAAGCGAACCGGACCGGAACTAAGCGAGCGAGTCTAATTCACGAGACCATAGTCTAACGGGGTGTCCATAGTCCATCAGGGTCGGCCATAGTTTAAGTACCCAATAACAAGTAACGAGTCTCAAGTAACAGTAACCAGTTCCAAGTTCCAAGTAACGAGTCTCACAGAGAGGGCCATAGTCTTAGTCACAAGTAACCAGTCACAAGTTCCAAGTCAGCGTCTTGTTCTCGAACTCGGAGCTGGCTGCTTCTCCTTATATGCCTGCCCTTCAGCCTTCCCCCAAACGATATGGGTTAAAGGGTCGCGACTTCCTTCACCTAGGCTGACCTCTCACCAGCAGATTCTTCGTCTTCTCCGACTTCCACCTCTTTCAAATTGGGGCGGACATTATATCAATCTTACTTCTATCATACATACTTTAAAGTCATTATCTCGCCATCAGTTATGGATGCACATGACTCTACTTCCACATACAAAGCTCTAACGAATCAATTTCCTGAGACTGTGGCAGGGTCGTCAAATTCTAGAAAATTACAGACCTCTTCCTCTCATTTGAAGGATCAATTAAATCAACACCATTCTCTTCCTTTGCTTAATTCCGAAGCCTCACATTTTCTTCAACCTGTTCACTTTTCAAGAGAGACACGATGGCAAGTCGCTGACGAACCAATCGAGTTCGGGAAATGACTAATTGAAGTTCGAGCATATGAAAGGGCTTCACACCCGAGAATTTGTCACGCTATGGACATTCAAAAATTAGGAAGTAAGAGAGTCTCTCTTCTCGAGAAGAACTGAACTCTCTTGTTCTTCCCCCTGGCCTATATCCCATGAACTTAACTTCCCTAACTGCCACATCTTTCCGTAGCTTGATCTCAAGAGTCTCTTCAAAAGGTTCACATGACTATAGTCCTGCCCAACCGACTCTTCCTTTCCTAAGATTTGATTTGGGATGAGCAAGGTAGGTTACCTTTTGCTCATTTCCACTAATTAATCACTAATCACCTCTTTTAGTGTTCATGCTACATTCTATCTTACACTTTGAATTCACATCTCACCAAAATTCAAAAAATGTCTACTCCTGGACCAAAAATCTGTACCACAGTGTTGTTGTGAGCACATAAGCCCTTAAGTTGCATCCATGTAAACCTATGTTATGCACAACCCTCATTTCTTTGATTAGTTCCTTCACATAGGACTTCTTGTTGGAGATGGCCCTCTACCATCCAAATGAATTGAAATGAACCAAATAAGATTTCCACCATCACAAAGCTCTTACATGGATGATGTTAATGGGTTTTTGCACTCCTTCCTTGCTCCATTAACTAGTTCGCCATTAGTCATGTCCAAGCCTTGCAAAAACACCTCCCAAGCTAGTCCATCCCTAGAACGCTCCTTTGACATATAATCCTCTAAAACTTTCATTTAAGGCTTGAAAATATACCCTGGACACTACCTATCAACTCACGTTTTTGGCCCAATTGGCCAACTTCCGGAGGTTGTTTCCACAATATAAGCTTGGATCTGGCATCTCTGACCTTTACATCTCTAACCTATGGTAGAGTTTTTGAGTCATTCTGACCACTTTCATATTTCCGACCAGCTCACGTTTTTGGTTAGATCCGCCAACTTCCGAAGGTGGTTTTTGCAAACCGAGTCTATATTTGACCTCTCTAACATTCTACCGACCTATGGTAGAGTTTTTGGGTCATTCTGACCACTTACATATTTCCGATCAGCTAATGTTTTGGTCAGATTGGCCAACTTCCGAAGGTGGTTTCCGCAAACCAAGTCCGGATCTAACCTCTCTAACCTTCTACCAACCTATGGTACATTCTTCAGGTCATTCTAACTACTTGCTCTAGACGTCCTCCCATGAGCGTCACATCCGCGCATACCCACCCTTTTTATTTTCTAATGCATTCTATGGTACTACATCACAAGTTGTCCGATGCACATTTTCAATACCACATTCAACACCTTTGTCTTGTCAACACTAAGGACTATGTTAGCTTACAAGAAGAGCAGTAATAGGAGAATATCAACAATGAATCTACTTTAAATCCCTTTTTCAACACTTTACTACTTGTTTTCCAGGATTGTGGTCCATCCGGACTGCCATACAATTCCAGGACGCTACCCGTCTAGATCTAAAACTCACAAGCATACACACCTTCTTTAAGACTCTAAGCTATCTTCGCATATGTGAACTAAGAGAGCCAAAAGGCTCTAGGACAATCCTTATATACTTCAAAACAACTACCTACTAGGTGGGTCAATTTGGTAGGTTTCCACCTTGTCAAAACACTGGAACTAGTTGTCCTGATGCGTTTTTGCCCTCTGTCCAGTTCATGACCAACTAACACACTGAGGTCATAAAAACGGTCAACTAGTAAAAAAACTCGCAATGCTATTTTAATAACTTTGGACCTACAAGTCATTTTCTGACCAACTAAGTTACTAACATCAAATAATTACTACTACTGAATAGACTGTTCAATAGTAAAATAGTAAAAAACCAACTAGTGGACGTTCTAACAACTAATTGTATTAGGGACAGATTTGACGTCAACTAGTAAACTGGCATTTTTTGCCCTTACACCAATTTGTGACCAACTAGTTAGTTTTTGACAAGTTGGTTTACTATGGAAATTTGTGTTCTTAAAACAAAGTGCTAAATCCTACCTTAACAAATGGCTCATTTACCCTCCCCCCCCCTCCAACTAATTTTTTTTAAATGATAAAATAATAAAAACCTCATGGCACATGCAACTAGCGGGTTTTGGGGTATACAACACTAGCAACTCAACCACAATAAAGACAAATGCCTATCATATGCTCAAAATACTTAAATTCAAAATCACATGCAATCTTACTATGCCCCGAGGGGTGCATCTACACTTGATTTATGTATACACGTGCGAAAACCCATTATTTAATGGGGGGTATTTACCTTCCTTCAATGAATATTTTCCACCCTATAAGTAGCTAAATTTCTATTAGATGGTATTTTCTAACACCCTATCATTATATATAAATTTTAGAGTCGCATAATTATAATCACCCTATATTTTTTATAAGTAGTAGAAATTTCGTGTGAACAATCTGCACATACATTACGCATACATTACACTGCGCAAATATTACTTTGCACACTACACATATACAACCGTCATTCTATAAACTTTAGCATCCAACCAACATAGAAACAACATACATAGCAATAAAAATAGCTTCAACATACATAAGCTTCAACTCCATCATACATAACAAATCAACACCAACATGCATAAACCTTCAACAACAACAACAACAAAGAACATGACACCTTCAATTTTAATATACACCTTGAAATATACACTTAAGGATTGAACTTCAACATTACCAACAATGAATATTACATTGCAATTAACCTTCAAGGAACCTTCTTAAACCCCTCAAGAAACCCTAAATAAGCCAACCAACCCTTTCATCGCCGGATGAAGGTATTTTTCATCCAAAGGCGACCGTTCTCGGGGCGGTCACATCCCCTTACGTTTCGTAACCACATGCAATAATGGGGTATTTAATTGGGGGATATTTATGCACCTCTCAATATTTTTCCCTCCCTATTTGTAGATAAAAAACTACTTTGACATATTTTTTAGCACCCTATATTTATTTGTAATTGTTTAGAGAGGCTAATTTTTGGCACAATTTTTTTTAAATCGTACAAGTACCAAATAATGGATGGAATATTGTAGCATCGTGAAACCAACTATGTGAGCAACAAACATTCCATACCATTTAAATTGTCATTCATTTAGTTTTAATTAGTAATATCAATCCTAAACCATTCAAAACACAACCAATAGCACTTGGATACTAGTTAAAGGGTTACCAATAAACATGGAGATAACAAAATATACAAGCTAAAATAGACAAGTTGTAAACATGGATAGAACAAAACAAGAAATACAATCAGTTGTGACAAGACATGAAATTTTGTACAACTACTTACTCCCAAAAAAACAATGTTGCATTCAAATACAAGAAAGCTAAATACAAAAAATTAGTAACATTTACTTTAATTGTGTTCACAAACACATTCAACTATAGTCCCATTCAAACCTTGTAACAAACATTTACAATGTGAAGGGTTAGGATACAACTATGCACCTTCTAATACTATCAAGATACATGTTCAACATCCTCAACAATGTCATGATAAGACTAATAAATTGTGAGAGGTTTAGCACCAATGACGACGAATATCTAAAACTAGCTGATGGCATGAGGGGGGTAACTTTCGAAGTCTCCAACCACTCCACCTTATCTTCCTCCAAAAAATCCCACGACATTTCCCTCCATACTAACACGCTTGATTCAAATTTGGACAGAAAATACACACTTTTTCATTCAAGTAGTCGAACTTGTAATTATCCTATTGATCCTACTACACACTTTTAGGGGGATCTTATGTCTATGACCCTTTTTTCTACTGATTAATGATTTGGAGGAATTATCCACCACCCTATTTTACTTATAATCATGTAGGCAACATATTTCCAATGCTATGGTAGATCTAACGAAATTATAAATTTTACCCTAAATGAATTAAATTGACCCTATTTTTTTTTATCTCATGCAATTTTCTCAAATTCCAATAGTCACCTCCCCGAGCGACCGTTTCAACAAATCCATCCACATGTCCACATACATTTTGCCTATTTATCATCCAATGCCACTAATGGCCATTATGATTTATGTTGAACCTATAAATAAAAATCTAAATTTAATTTTGTTTATGCTACTTTACATCTAAATAAAAAATACCACAACTTAAACCACACAGTAAATTATATATAATTCCCAAATTCACATTTAGAGGATGCTATTGTATATCTAAAAAAATGTAAAAATTATGTGTCTTGAATAAAATCCACCCTACATTTTCTCACATGTGGTTTTCTACATTTTCTCCAATGCCCGCCCCTAGACTATGCCTAGGACACACCAAAAGCATGACCCAAAAATATACATCTTTACATATAGCCTTAGTATCAAGTTAAACCTAATATGTAACCATACCAAATGACCCTCGTCACAACACCATAGTGTACCACATAAGAAACCTCCTTGTGTGGACATAACTGGCAATGAAAAAGCATACTACCTAGCCAGGTTGGGGGCAAGCCTAACATGGATGATGAAATAATACCACTCACACACATTGGGCACACCTCTCCATATGAGCTAAAACTCACCCAACATCAAGAATACATGATGGTTCAATCTAAAACCTAAATGGAATATAGATGAATAGGAAAACAAACAACTCATCAACTACTCAAGAACCTAGTTCAACTATGTGAAAAAATGGCTTAACAACAACAAAATCAACCTCAAACTCCCCAACTGCTTTTGGACAACTACATGGATAACAAACTCCCAAATCGCATAAATTCTAAAATTTGAATATGCCCAATACTTAGGCAACCTATGTGAAGGAACCTTTTGGCCCCACCACCCAACCACCAATTGTACACTAAGCACACAAAATGTCTAAGACACTCGGCCTCACATCCTACTATACTGTACACATTGCTTCATAAAGGGTCTCCAAATTGATTGACACAACAAAGTTGTCCATGTGATAACTGCAACCTTATCATCTCATAACATCACCCAAAATTACACCCTCATCAATGCAGACACAATGAAAACACCCCCCAAGACAACATAGTCCTCACATGGCTACTGCCATGCACATGCAACATATGCAGATGCACATATCTCGCATGCCTAATATTAGACATCACCAGCTGGGCACCAACCTTGTCAGCATGTTCTAAAGATGCCTTGACCCCATTCTCTCCAATACCAACAACCACGGTCCAATCTATTGAATTCAATTATTGCCACGACAAATTCACCTAACAAATACAACCCACCTGTAGAAGCCCTCAAGCTTAAAGGATGGAATGTCAACCCCCTAGTGGCACGAACTGCCAGTGTCATAGGAGCTATTTCACACCCCAACCTTCAAATGCCTCCAAAAACTAAAAAAATGTCCAAACACATCATCAAAACACTCATAGAAAAATTACAACAAATTTCCCCTAAATACTTTATTTACATTGTCCTCAACAAATGCAAATTAGAAGAAACCAACACCCAATACAACACCCACCATAAAAAGAAAACGCCTCCTTGATTAGGGCATGATAAGGCTCTGCCCTAAGGGAGAGCAAACCCACCTACATACAAGTAGGGATTACACCACCAGGGAAACCACCCATGCTCTACATGAGTATTCCTTAGTGATGAATGGGTGTTTATTCATGCATGTGCCGACTTCCAAGAAGCACTCGCGTTTCTATTTATTTATCTAATTAAAATGGTCAACATAAACATGACATTATCCAGTTGCTAGTAGGGCGCAAGCATAGTCAAGTACACAACTCCATTACCCTGCATAGGTTTAAGCAAAAGTGATTCAAAAGTATATATTGACTTTGAATTTTGTAGAGGAAAAAATCATAAACATTTGAAATACATAGTGATCTACAAAGCCAAGCAATTTATGTTGCCAAATTTTTTTTCAAGAAAAGTCTACATATTTTAGAATACGGTGCAAGTAGATATATTTAACATGTAATTGTCTAGAATTTGTTTAAAACGTGATAGAATTACTTAAAATTGATGTTTTCTAGACATTTTTGTAATGGTGCCCTCAAGTTTATAACGAATTCAAGGAATATGACAAAAAAATCCAACTTCAAAATACTTAAGGTTATGAAATCTATGTCCAAAACCAAACTTAGCCATTACCTTTTGAGCAATGCTTTTAATGATGAGTTTTGGAGATCCCATCTTGATATTCTATATTTGAGCACCTAACACAACAATAGAGGGCACCGTGACAAAAATTCCAATTTAAACAACACTTTGCTACTACTTTTAGGCATTTAACCCAAAAAATCATGGTTTTAGTATACTGGAGCACTTCTTCCGTATACTTGACCGTGCTTGCTCCCAACAGCCGTTCCATTCTAATAATACAATGACACTGCTTCACCCGAGTTCACTAGGCTGAATCCGCTAGTGGACTGCTATGTTGAGAGAATAAACACAATATAATCCCAAATGGAATCTGGCTTATTCCCAGCCCCACCCATCGTACGGACTCAACTAGATAATGTTATGAATCGTATGCTCCATGACATTAGATTTTGTGAAAATGTTGCTCTCTATGACAAACCCTCTTGTATTGTGAAGTTTTCAGACTCCGATCATTGATACGTTGATCAGTGTGTCCAGGATATTCTTGGACACAATTGGTCGAGATCCTAGTATTTCCAAGTCCAACGGGTTACATGTTGACATCTTCCGGTTTTCTGCATTTATTCAAGGAATATTCTACACAAATTCCTCTAAAACAATCGTTTTTTTCTTCCTAAAGTCTTGACCTTGAACTGGTAATTTCTCAAACTCCACCGATTCATCTGTAACTACAGTAGTGGTCGGTTCTCCCCGTCATTCATTGACATTGATCACCATTTTCACACCCAAAAATAAAAAAAATAAAAAATAAAAATGAAAATTGGAAAATAGGTAATTATATATGTTGCCACTTGTGGATCTATATACCATGTGTATTGTGTGTTCCTGAAATTGGCGCGCTTCTGAGTTTTTTGAAATTTGCTACCGCCCTGTAGGAAAATGGAGATAATTGAAGGTCGCAGGCTCCTGGTTCTGGGAGCTCGTCCTCGGCACCAATAAGGAGCTGACACGTAGGCAAACTCAAGCGCAAAAACCGGTTACGTTCTGTTTCGGTAACTGAGCTCCTTTCCTGGAGTTTCTCAGCTTTAACTTATTGCAAGCAGGAAGCCGTACGCAACCCAAAACCCTGGAGGAGATCTCTCTAGCTTTCTTGTGCTTTCTAAATCTTGTGCATCTCCATATATATATATACTGTATCAATCAACCGAGAAGGTTAAACTGATGAAGTCAGGTTTCTAGTTGACGGTCAATTTCTTTACCCAATGTCCTACTTTCTTAAACACATTTCTCACATAGATTCCGCAAATAGGGGTTTCGCCAGTCGTGGTCGGTTCTTGTCTTTGTGACCATGTCACTTTGAGAACTCTGAGTCTGGCATTGCACTTTGGGAGTATCTTTTTCTATCTGGTCGTATAGAAAATATGTGTATGTATGTAGGTTCTGGTTGACGGTTCCATCCGAAGGAGGATTTTTGACGTAAGCTCGACATTTCGAAGCTGGGGTTTCTACCTGGAAGGCAGGACGTTAGGCTGCAGCATATCATCATCCCATATACCTATACAGACACGTATAGACACGTACAGTCTGTACATACAAGTGAGCCATTTCAGGGGTTGAAGAAGTGGGTTCAAATTGAAAACAGAGTTTTAGGAAAGAGATGACGAAGCCAGAATTCAACGCAGGGGACAGGGTGTCATGGAAGTATGGAGCTGGCAAAGGAACAGGCCATATTATAGAGAAGCTCACCAAGGCCACCAAGCTGTATGGGAAGAATTTCAAGGCCACGGCCGAGGAGCCCAAGTACAAAATCAAAAGCGACAAAGGCAAGCCAGCCCACCACATTTGTGACCCCATTATGTTTTTACGTGTCTTGCATGTATTTATATATTTCACATACTTAATGTCAGAACCATACCATAGCCATGGGTCATCTTTGCAAATGTGTTTCTTTCTCTGGTTTTTGTGACAATGCCTTGGCACACTTTTTGATGTTCATTTCTGCACCTCTTTACCCTAGAAATGGATATGGAGGATGGGTAAAGACCAATTGTCTTACATATGAGATTGCACTATTCATTTGTTGGTTGCTGTAGTAGCCAGCCAGCCATGCCATGTCCTCATTGTTTTGCCGTTGCTAATAAACCAAACCCCATCTTCCTCCAATGGAACTTAGGGACTTTACTCTCTCCATGTTGCTTCAGATTCTTTCTATGTATAGACGACCTTGCTGTTACGTAATCAGAAGGCAACGTGTTCTGCGATGATTGTTCATACAGGAAAGGAACTGATTCGGAATCCAGAGACATTGGAAATGCTGTTGGATGCTGCTGGCGAAACTGAGGGAGCAGAGAAAGAGGAAGTCGGTGGCGACAAAGATGAGGAGATTGAAGATGCTGAAGGTACTGTGTAAGTTATTTGACGGGTTGATTTGCACCAATTACAGATGAATCATACTGTATGAATTCTGTGCAGAATCTTGCTGATAGAACTCTCACAGTAAGTTACCAGCTAAGGCCGAGAGAAGTTGTCTCCGAACCCTCCTTCGCAGGCAGTGCTTAAGGTGAGTGACCTGAATTGGGCACCACCAACTTTTGGCCTACCTACACGCGGATTTAGAATATCAAGTTGTTGTTAGATTGTTAGCAATCGAGTAACAAACCCAACGTCATCAAAGTCGTTCAGTTTTTGTGACGTACGAATTAGTGATGAATTTTCAAAGGTTGAAGCTTGGATGACCCATTCATGTTACGTGGGGCCTCTGGGCGTTTTTGGTCCTTAGAGTAACATTGTAAGTGCTCGTTTACAGGTTCACCCAGACAGACAGTTATAGGGCTTGAAGTTGTGACACCCATTCAAACAGTGGTTGAATAAGGTGACTCACCTTATTTCAACTCTCCTCAGGGTTTCAAGTCACCCAGTTTTAATAGTCGTGATTTTGGTTAGAGTCTCAAGGTTGAAAATGGACCAAAGAGTTCCAAATATAACTTGTCCCAATAGCATCACAGCTTGTCTAATGTTTCAAGTTTGCTTATCTTTGTTGTTTATCTTTCACCATTCACATTGTAGTACAGGAGATTTTCTCTATATTCAAGCAGTGTGTTCTCCATAGTGTACTGGGCTATTTATGAAATCCATGTTTTGTGTGAATTGATGTTTGCAAAATATGACTCAGGCGATGAGAAAGAGGACGATACTGAGGTGGACACGGGGCACGAGGTTGGTGGGGGGCCATTGCAGCAGATGCCTGAGTCAAAGACAAAGAGTGACATGATCATAGGGGAATCCATCCCCCACTTAGAAAATGCAGATGAAGATGGAAGTTTATCCAAGAGCGAGGTTCGTTATGAGCCTGATCGGAAACTTCACGATGCTGCCAACAGTGGTGACGAAAATGATGTGAAGATGGAAGAAGCAAAAGGTGAAGAAAATGGCACTGATAAAACGCATTCTGTGCATAGTTCGCCATATGAAGAGGTCCCACAGCCAGGTCTTGATTCTGTCAAGTAAGCGAGAGAGCTGTCTTCTTGGAAAGCAAAGAGCAGAAGCTGTATCTCTCCAATTTGTGTGTACATCTCATGTTAATAATTTTCATCTTGATATGAGTTTCCCAACGAGAAAATTAATTGCTGTGTCATGATTCCTAGTGAACGTGTGACATTGCTTCATCACCATTTGATTGCAAAGTTTAAACTAGAGGGGTGTTACTCAGTTGCTGGAACAGCCTTCACCACATGTGATTTGCTTTTCATTTCTCAACATGTCTTTCCCTGGTATAGGAGTTGGGGAGATAAATAAACGAGTGAACTTTAAATGCGGAGAATGAAGATGGGTGAGGGCTAGAGATGTCCACATCTCCATGTGTTTGTACAGTTTACCAACAGAATTGTCATCCTTTTAAGTTCTCTATTGTTAGCAGTTGAATTTCATCAAACAAATAGGTAACATTTGTTTGCATTAAGTTGTTATGCTTGTGCAATTTGTACATCTTTGCCTCACCTAAAGAGTGCTTAACGTTGTTAGCAGGTTTAGCCTGATGACATGTAGAGTGAGTAGGTAGTACCTACTGGAATTTAAGTTACTGGGATATCCTGCATTCATCAATCAGATGCTCTGTGGTCCTTAGCAACAAAAATGGATATCCTCTAAATGCTCTGCTTGGGCAAAATGAATGAATGAATTAGAAGTGCCTACCTCGTGTGTTGAGATGATGACTTCCAGGCTTCCCACATGACACTTAAATCTACATTTCCACCTGAAAGGACTATGCCTACATTCTTCAATTCCAATTCGACTGTTTAGAGTTTTTCAGTGACACAGCTGCAACCCCAAGGCACCACTTGGCTTTACAGCCAATTTCAAGACCCTAAAACACAACTGTGCTGCAGCAACAATTTCGTCACCCGTAACTGGGATGACATTGCTTACAATATCATGCACAGTTGGGCCTGCAGTTCACAGAATCCCACAAGGTTTAACCCTTGAGTGCCATGAGAGATGATGCACACATGTCAACTACACTGATTATCTCAATTAGTGCGTGTGGTACTAATTTTTGAAACATGCACTATTTTGCCCAATCTTAGAATTAGTGAGGGGCTGAATTTTTTCAAGTGATACTAAACTCATGAATACATGCCCATTAACCATACATTTCAAGAAAATTAGTGCATGCTCTAAGGTGCTTGTAGCGTGATAAAAAAATATTATATGCAGACACATGCTTGTCAGTGAATAGTGCTAGGATGAATAGTGCTGATATTTTCAATGAATAGTGTTGCTATGAATAATATTTTTAATGAATAATGTTTCTATGAATAATATTTTTAATGAACAATGTTGAGATGAACAATGCTTCCTAGATCTTTTGGTGGCACTAATTTCATATCATAAAGCAATTTAGTATCACCTTTACTAATTTCTCACAAGCACTATTAGCCCTCCCTCACTAATTGGGACAATCAATGTAGTTATATAGATCAACCATTTCACAAATTACCGTTTCAAGATCAACATTTTAGGAAATGAACTGAACCTTATTTTGGGAAAATTAAATTATTTTAAATTAAATTACAAGGAATAACTGAAGCATTTCAATGAATAACCAGTTAATAATAAAGTAAGGATAACAGCCAAGTTGGCTCAAATTTCTCCCCGTTCATTGTTGATAATGCTACTTATTTCACTTTGATTTCATTCAAAATTTAATATCTATGTAATATTTACAATCAAGTGTGTATTATTTATTGCAATCACATTACATTTATGATTTATAGAATTATAATTCAGCATTTTTAGACTATAATTTTTTTCACATTGAAGTTTAAATTGAAAAGGTCTATTGTAAAACTTGGAGCACACAATAGTGCAAGATGATTAACAAATCTAGACATGCCCATGGCTATTTCCCTCATGATATTTAGAGCTCATATGAATATCTTATTCACTATCAAAATGAAAGATTATGGAGCTCATTAAGTGGTCATATAGGTGCACCCAATCATGTTGACAATAGAGCCCATAATGGTTAGCATATTTTGAGCATGTGGTCCAATCTCTTTTAAACAAATGTCTATTTGGTGTCCATTCTTAGATCCACACCTAACCACATACCACTTAAATATAGGTATCCAGATTATTGCTATGGTGAATTCAGGCTCGTTTGTCTCATAGCTTGACAATTGCATATTTCTGCATCCACACTGACATATTCTATGGATTCAATGCAAAGCGTAACAACTCATAATGTTACTAAATGGGTACAGAAAATCAAAACGTTAAATTTAGCAAATTTAAACTATGTATGAATAGGGATAGACACAGAATATATATATATATATATATATATATAGAGAGAGAGAGAGAGAGAGAGAGATTTGCAGCTCAAAAGAAAGTCCTAACATTACCAAAAAAAGTACAACATGTACATATCATGCAAGAAGAAGATATAATATCAAAATTATTCAAACAAAAAGACAGTTGCATGAATTTGGGGAGATCTTTCTAATTGAACAGATTTTGAATAATTTGTTACAGATTCCATAGACTCTGAATCTAAATTTGAGAAAACACTACCTATATACAGTGATGTATTTTGTGTACATAAGTTTTTAATCTGATGTACACAATGTTTGAACAATGTAGAAAAGCTTCAAGTGTGAAGAGTGATTGAAGGTGCTCAATTAGGCTGAGGATCCTTTCCAAATCCCATGAAACAATGTGTTGCCATCATGTTCCCGCGACGCAATGCTTGGGCCATTCGCCCCACCAGAGGGAATTTCACGGTGTTTTTGTTCCACAAAGGTTTCTCATCCCACCTGGCACGCCGGAAGAGTTTGTTTGTTAGAAAATACGCTAAGTTTAGGTTTGTTGAGTTTCCACTCGATGTGCTACAACATGCAGATTCAGAGATGTACATACATTTTTTAGCATGAACTTGTAAAGTCCTTAAAAATCATAAAGATTTCTTCCCCCGAAATCTTGGTACACAAGATGGCAAGGTTTACAGAGTGTTAAAAGGAAGCTTACATATCCTCATGGCGGACAATTTTTCCTTCTTCCACCTGCACCCAGTTTCCCAAGGCAGAAATTTTTAACTCGCCAACAATATAACAAAGAGCGAGAGGGTGGACTATCGGGTGGTGAATGCAAACATCTGTGTTGGCTTACAATCAAGTACCATAAAGTGCTGTCTGGTTCAACACTTTTGAGTGCCAGAAGCTAATTTCCGTGTTGGATTGAGCTAGGTCTTAACCAATGTGGATACGACATGTGGCAAAATCCTTTAAAAATAAAATTTATTTGTTGAACCAGACAAGTGTTTACAGTAATGGTTTCTAAAACTTCTGGAAAATTGACAGTTGTGATGAAATGGCCTTCACTACACTAAACATCTGATTTAGTGTGGCACAAAGAATTATATGCCATCTTAATTAAAATGGTCTTAAGTGTCATGTGATGCCCTTTCTAGTCGCCACCCAATGATTGCAAGACAATTAGCATGGGTCGATGATGAGTAGTGTGAGCCACACTAAATAAGGTGCACTTCACCAAAAACTCACAAGGAATCATATGGGAGGAGTCATGCAGACCTGAAGTTTGATGAGGGTTTTCACGCTGAAAACTTTCTGTATGAATTTGTACTCCTGCGTGTTATGGATGCGAATCTGCACCAGGACATTCCAGCACATAGAAAACCTCTAAATTCGTATAGCAACATGGATATCACATTGGTCCAACCACATCACACCAAATTGGACCATTGAATCATTGCCTACCAAACATAGGGTTTGCAATTTTAATTTTCACATTTTATAGTTGCAAGACCTAAAAGGCTGAATCACGAATTGAATCAATGTTGAATGACTCATTAGCTTAATGTTGATGAGTTTTTCCCTGAAAAGCTACTCGGTTGCAGTAATCGAACAATACCTCCCCTGAATTTGGAGATTGTTCATCCTCCTCCACTCTGTAGTCCAACATTCTCCCCTCCTTAAATACCTGTTTCACAATGAAGAACAGATCTTCTCGTCAGTGATACATTGGGAATCCTATAAAGTCTTTCAATGAAATTTGTTGGTCTGCTTTCATTTTAGTCTCAATTTCAAAGCCAAGGAACTTTTTTTTAAATGCAACACATCATATAAAGTTTCGAGTACCTTAGGGATAGAATAAAATGCAGATTTTATCTGTGCCACCCTGCATGACACCCACTCCAGACATTTTAGGTCCAAACATGAGCATTTCTTTGCCAAAGCATTGAAGGGCTGAAACCTCGTCGGTTCCTCGTGAGGAAAACAGCCTAGAAAAGTTTAAAACTTGTAAGTGAAAAAACTGTTATTGCCTTACTTGCCATAAAATTTCTTTAATTCCTTACCCATGGGCTCGCATGAGCGGATCCTCGAAAGTTGCATTTGGAGCATACATTTCATAGTCCAAGGCAGTTGATTTGCAGTTGTACCTGAAAAGAAACACATGCATGTGGGAAATGAGTTGGGTATCCCAAATCCGTGGAGTGCAAAAATAAAACACAAAGAAGAGCAGTGAAGGTTTCAAATACCAATTTATGCAAAAAAAAAAATTAAAATCACACATCCCAGTGTTAAGATGTTAATGAAATTGGACACTTACATGTTGAGTATATGTGGGATGATTGGTGTGGCAAGGCGTCCGAGCTCCTTGCTGGTGTCCACACTAGCCATCCCTGTCGTGGCGCCTGAAAACATCCAAAGTATGAGGACCCAAACTTGATAAGAAATTCAAAAATGACTACGAATATGTGCCATAGTAACGATTTCAAGTTAATGGAATGTACTGGGGAGGGCAAAAAGAGCTGAATGAATAGCCGCTTTGAATGATGTAGGCTCATTATATTATTCGAAGTAGGGAAAATTGGAACGCCACTTGGGGAGGGGAAGTCTCTCCCACCCATCATTATGTGGGAAGCTCCAAGAGCTTCTTCATCTTGATAGCGCAATTTCTTAGTTCCTTGTTCTTCTTGTATGAGCTATGGCACCCAACCTCTTTTTTTCCAACTAATCCCACCCAACCCCCACCCAGACTCTTCAAGATGCCTTTTAATTTTAAGAGATCTAGGTAATAGGAATAAGTGAGGACCACCAATGGTGTGGTGTATAGAGGAGGCCACTACAATACTGTGAGAAGCTCCAAGAACTTCTTCACCTTGATAGCACAATTTTCTTTGTTCCTTCTTCCTTCTTGTGTGAGTTTTGAAAGATCCAGGTACTAAGAATGAGAGAGAACCACCAATGGTGTGGTGATTAGAGGAGGCCACTACTACAGTCCTACTTTATGAACCATTTGTGGCAAGAGCATCAAAAGGATTAAAGCTACACTTTCCTATGAGACGTATACAAAAATGAATGTCCACTAATTTTTACACTCCACAACCTAAACACACCCATGATTGCAGCACAACTAGTTGCTTCGGCGTGACCAACCAAAGTGGTCTACCACAACCCTCGCACACTTGGCTCTTCCGCTCCGTGAAAGAAGCTCAGAAACCTCCCCAAAACCTCCGACAATGAGCTCAGCATTTGGCACGCCGAACTCCCAGAAGCAATTTAAGGAAAACCGAAGACAAAAACTTCAACCCAAGAAACGCATTTCAAAAACAGACCTAGCCGCACCCTCTGTCTAGATAAATTTTTCATCACCAATATCCTACAAACTTAACTTAACTCAGCTTGGCTGTTCTCCCAAGCACAATCCACCCTTTCTTCCTTGTTGTGCATGACGATGCTGTGTGGGAAGATGAAGTGTTTACCTGCATTGTCGGCCATAGCTCTCCAAGCTGTTGCACGCAGAGCTTGGTACATACACTTAGCTACTACAAAGTAAGTAGTTAAGCTTCTTCTCCTTCTCCTTCTTGTTCCCCTCAACCTCCCCTAACTTACTCGCTTCTCCAGGGATAAGTAATTGTTGCAACCTCGGGCTTCGAATTCTGGCGCACCTCCCTGCAGCTTCACAGACGCAACAGTATGCCTCAACAGACGGGTTGTATGGCTCAACACGGAGTGGCGGACGGATACAGATAAGCTTATTATTATTAAACAATGCAGGCACCCACCCACAAATTCAGCTCTGTTTCGGAGAAGGATTCAGGCCGAAGAAGAAGCAACGTCGTCACAGAGCTCCCTGTTTCGCTGCACCTCCGGAGGAGCTCCGGCGTTTAGCGTCATGTTTAGTGTCACTTACTACTCGGAGTTACACATTCCTGTATCTTTTTACTACACTAAAAAGGACTAAATACACTAAATACGAACACATACACTAAATGTCAATAACCCTATGAAAGTAAGTAACATTAAATGTAAACTCAAACACTAAATATCAACTGTGGTAATATGTGAAAGTTACGTGTTTGAATTTAGTGTTAGTAAGGATATGAAAAAAAAATGAAGGTGGCAGTAGGGAAGGTAGCGGCACATTTATGTCTAACACTAATTATCAAGGAATTGAAAAGTAATGTTGAGCAGGGTAGGGTGGTAACAACATTGAATATAATCAAACACTAAATGTCCTTTTTAGTGTAGTGATGTAATTTTTTTTATCAAGTAGAGATGTTAATGTTCTAATATGTCCAAACAACCGATTCGATTTTTGTTGGTTTAAAATGAGATGTACAGTAAACAATTATAGTGTTGTGTAATTCCAAATAGTAAGTGACACTAAATATCATATTTGTGGAGTACTCTAAGCTGGGCTTAGAGGTGCCACTTTTGGTTGTTTCATGGCCCCAATGGTGGTGAAGAATCTCAGTCAAGAACCAAGGGAGAGAGGGGATTATCATATAAGGTAGGTAGAGTAGAGGTGCCCATAACCGATCATTTAAGAGATATTGCGCCAAATCTAGAGAAGTATAAGGCCGTGGAAACTTTTCCTGTGTAAGAAGATAGAAACCATGAGAATGGCAAAAGAATTGGTAACTTTATTCCTTAAAGTGAAATTACTATGGATTTTTGGAGCCAATAAGTTGGCCTCAACACATTACCAATGTCTAGAGTTATGCCATAACCGCTCATTTTGAGATAAATTCCTCCTCAAATTAGCGCTCAAAATTGGGGACATGTGTCATGGCATTTTTGATTTCCTGGTGATAATATAACCGAAGTTCGAGACTTAGGGTTAGTTTCCATGTAGGTTGCTTCACCCACCATATTCTAGTGGAAATGTAGATTCCACTTGGTGGCATCTACATTTTCACTAGAATTTGGTGGGCAAGCGGTTTACATGAAAACTAATTGTAGAAACCGTTTTAACCACCCACATAAAGAAATTACCAAAATGAGTCCCAACTTGATCAAAATTATGGCACCCTATAGATTTCCAATGAGGCCTTGATCGGGAATAGATGGTTCGACTCTAGATGGATCTTAAATGGTTACTTTTCTAATGCCATGTCCACACTTACTATACTAAATATTTGTATTTATTGTCACTTACTATTTGAAATTACACAATGCTATAACTATTTTACTTTATATCCTATTTTTTTGCCAACAAACGTCAAATTGATTGTTTGGACATTTCAGAACACAAGCAACTTTACTTGGTAAAAAAAATCACATCAGTAGTAGAAATATATAGCATTGTGTAATTTTAAAAAATTTGTGACTCTAAATATGCACATGTTATTTGGTTCCTTATTTCTTGTTCCTTTTCTTTGGATTATATTATATTAGAGTAGAGTAGATAAGATAAAATAAAATAAAATAATGGTTCCAAATTGTATTGCATTAGCAAATCTATGTTGAAACATCAACAACAACTAGATCAGAAATCATACCTACCCTTATCTAGTTATGGTTGTCAAAAGTGCATTTTTGGTATTCCTTAACCAAATAGATAGGTTCTCTCAATTCTATTCACTATTGAGTGTGAGGTAGTTAATAGAAATTGAAGATGTAGGCAAATCTCTTTTAAGGTGTGTTTTAAGGTCCGCTAATTGTAATCTACATCCTATGGGTGAAAAAGTGTTGAATGACTTTGTCATTAGAAAGTGAAATTAGCTTGTATATGTAACAAGGGCCTATTTATTCCATGACTTATATTTTGCACATGTCACGATGCTTTTAAAACTTAGTATAAATACACGACTCCATTTTCTAGCCTACCATTAGAACATGTATATTTATCTTTAAATTTCTCGTATACTAGGGGTATTATTTCATAGTCACCCACGCATGTCATTTAGGTTTCCAATGAGAAGTCCACCCCCTAGGTGTTACAATAGCAAATCTATGATGACACATCAATCAAAACCGGATTGAAATTTGGACTTCCCATGATTTGGTTACGGTTATCAAACGTACATGTTTGTTGATTCCTTAATTGAATATGAAGATCTTTCCGATTGTGTCACTATTGAATGTAGAGTAGTCATAAATATTTGAAGATGTAGTCCAATCTCTTTTATACATGTGTCTTTATGATGTTTATTCTTTGATCCTCACCTAACCACACACTAATCAAAGAAAGGTGTTTGATTAAGATTAGTGACCAAATCCCACTTGCATGCCTTATGGCGAAAGAGTGTATCGGATGAGGTATCAAACTCACTCAAGTTTCGGATCATTTGGGATGTTCAAGTGGTTTTTTCCTATCACTACAATAAACATCCAATTCGGCATGGCTATATAGTACACTAAATATTGTATTTAGTATCAATTACAATTTGGAATTATGCAACATTATATATGTTTATTGTATATCTCATATATTGCCAACAAATGTCAAATTGGTTGCTTGGGCATTATACAATATTTAACATTTTTACTTGGTAAAATTTAGATCAATAATAAAAAAAGATACAACATTGTGTAATTCCAAATAGTAAGTGACGTTAAATATCATGTTTTAGTGTAGTTCACTACGTTTTCACCTTCCCAACGGATGAGTTTACACATACACCATGAATCCCTGGTCATCTTGGACAAAAGACCAATGAACAGGGAGAACCGACTTCTAGTTACATATCAACCAGTTCATTTTCCCAAATTGCCAGTTCAAAATCAAAACTGTAGGAAATGAACCGACCCATATTCTAGAAAAAACTTACCATTCTACATAACATTATTCAGATTCATAACAATGTTATGTGGGACTGACGGTATTTTATGGAATATTCCACCATTTAGGTTGAATGTGAGGAATATTCCACAAAATATTGTCAGTCCCACAGAACACTGTTATGGATTTGAATAATGTTATGTAAATAGAAATACAAGGAATAACCAAAACATTTCAATGATTAACTGGCTGATTATAAAGGAGTGAGGATCACGGCTCAAATTTCTTCCCGTTCAATGCAAAAGACGCATGAGATTGGAAGTCAAACTCAAAGTGCGCTTTAATGCCCTTATCGTAGCCTAGGACAAGACTGAGTAAAGAAAGCATGAATCCATTTGCAAGAGGATCTGACAGGTGGACACCTCAGTCCATGTGGACCACAAAGTGGTGACAAGTGACGTGGCCAAGTTTTGTCCAACCGGTCTCCACCAGTAGCATGGTGCCATGTCACTTCACATGCTCAACATCTGAAATGAAACTGAATTCTAAGGGCCGGGTCAAGTGGGGTCCAAGGTCCTAAGTCCCAAGTCACTCGAGGTCAAACCGTGCAATCTCAGCCGTTGAGAGCATGGAAAGTTGGGGGAGATGACCACTTCACACGGGTCCCAAGCATGACATGGATGCCTACATGGCAACACTTTTTGGAGGTGAAACCTGGGACTGGTGTTGAGGGTTGGGTCAAGCAAAAAGCTAGACTCAACTCTCAACACAAGCCCGGAAAATATTTTTTTCATATTATAATCAAGAATCAAATTTAATGACAATCATTCATCATTTAATGATTTCTCAAGGCTCCAAAGTTGGGACTTTTGCCTCCAGTGTGTGGGACTTGCTAATATGAATGGGGTTTCAGACTTGGGTCTCCATGTGAACCAACCCTAAAGTTCGGGAAGCCAAAACTTGGCTTATCTGGTTCGAGGACGACGCTAAACTACCGGATGATGGTGGAGAGATACCCAAATCTCAAGGAAGAGGTTGGCAGTTTGATTCCCGGCTGTGAAATCTCCTCTCTACTTGACAGAAAACTTGCCAGGTGGTCAACTACCTCCCGTGCTTTGACGTTGGCATGTTGGCCTTCTGTCAAAAAAAAAAAAAAAAAAAAAAAAAAACTTGGCTTATCATGAGAGTAAAAGCACACTAGATGGTGTTTTAACGGCTAGTTCCATAAAGAACAATTTTATACTCTATGGGTGAGTTGGCAGATTAGGTGTAACTTAATACTTTTTTTTCCCCGTTATTTTCAGAATTTTTTGCAGATTAATGGGTTTCTCTTTCATTTCCTTTAAAGATATTACTACACACATTTGCATAGGAATGGTCATGAACAAAATATGAGTGCTCCAAAAATGAATGGGGCTGCTTTTATATCACATATAAACTCTTGTAGAAAGTTTAGATGAATTTCTGAGTTGAACTTACCTATACTAAGGGAATGTATTATAATATCTTATAGACTAATGAATTTCATGTATACATAAATGTAGTACTTTATTTCATCTACACACAACGACACATGTATATCTTATGAATTGCTACAATACCTCATAAATTCATTAACATATGTCCCCATATATTATAGAGACTCCTTGTTGTGTACTCTTCCTCCTATTAACTTCAACTCTAGTTTATTCAACACAATAGTTGCAGTTATGAAAACAATTTGCTACGAAAATACTTGTTCTTGAGCAAGACCCCATCATTTGAGACTCAAGAGAGTCCCATTTTGAGGATGTATAGGTATTCTAGTTAAAGCAAGAAAGACTTGAGCATTTGCACGAACAGCATACATTCTTCGATCTTGTAACTCTTTTATTGAATGGTACAAAATGTACAAGAAATTCCTGAATTCAGAGCGTGTGATCATGGGATAAAGGTACAACATGGTGGGATTTCGGGAATACCCAGAGGTGAGATAGAAATACAGCTGATGCGGAGGAGGAGAACACTGGAGCGAGATCAGTGGCGCTGTTACCTAACATGAATCCTCGTACAAGTACACACACCCTTGCGAATTGCAAAATCGCAGTATGATCGCCGCTAACTCACAGCCATATTCTCCCTAGCTTCGGTCGTTTAATTGATCACCGCGCATTTTGAGATATGGTGATACATGGTACAAACTCTCCCACTTGTCTCACTTAGGGTAGTGGATGCGCTAGCTATTCACCGAGCACTTCAGGGGCCTCTTGAGGTTTTGAAGCCGGAGCATCATTTATTTGGACTAGGACCCTTACCAACTTATCCACACACCTTTCGGGGGTGCTGTTAAGGTATTGTGGTTAAAGGTTTGACGGATATGAATTCTCAGGAGTGCCACAACCATAGGTTCCAAGCGTGGTCGAGAGAGGAGGCCATTTTTTTTTTTTTTTCTTTAATCTTCGGCCTATCTTGCTCCTTGCGCTCCACACATCACGATGCATTTGGACCGGGCCTCGAGCAGGTTGCCTTTGTTGTTGCTGCTGCTCGAATTAGCTTTTTGCACTACAACATCACGTGATGGGACGAGGACGGCTTCCAAGTTGTCTTCCTCATGCAACTTGGCGGCCTGATCCCGTACGTTTTGGAACTTCACCACAACAGGGTGAAGAGGCATTTCATTCATGCTTGATCCCAGTGGAGCTTTGCATTTATACCTATCCATCTAATTGTCTATCTCTCTATCCATCTATCTGCATGGTACAGCAATCCGAGTCTGCAGGAGTGGGAGGTTGGAGGGTGCACCCATCTTTGGTTTAGGGTTTAAGGTTCGGTGGCGTCTTCGGGTATGGGGGATTCTCGCGAGCGTCGCAGCCAGAGGTTCCAAGCATGATCAAGAGAGGAGGCCACTTCTTTCATCTTCGGCCTGTCCTGCTTCTTGCGCTCCACGCATCGCAACGCGATTCGGACCACCTCGAGCAGGTCACCATTGTCGCCTTTGTTGGTGCCACTCAAACTATGCGCGTCTTGCACTGGAGCAGTTACATCAAGTGACGGGTCGAGAACAGCTTCCAGGTCGCCCTCCTCCTGCAGCTTTGCAGCCCAATCCCGGATGTTTTGGAAGTCCACCACGACCGGCCGGCCGCTCATGAGCTCCAGCAGCACAATGCCGAAGCTGTACACGTCACTCGCGAACGTGACCTGGCCGCTGGAGACGAACTCGGGGTCCAAGTACCCGAACGTCCCGCCCATGCGGCTCGCCATCAAGTAGGACGACGCGTTCTTCGACTCGTCCCGGTTCCACAGCGAGAGCCCAAAGTCCGAGACGTGGGACTCCATCTCCGCGTCGAGTAGAATGTTGGCGGGCTTCACATCACCATGGTAGATCTTGGGCACCGCATACTCGTGCAGATATTCGAGCCCCTTGGCCGCGCCCATGGCGATCTTCAGCCTTGCCTCCCACCCCAGGAGGCGCTTCGAGCTCGAGGGGGTATCAGGGCCATTCTGGGGAGGCAACTCCTGTATTGTAGCAAGCAAGGGGCGTCATCAAAATAGCTAAGGCTCTGGCAATCTCGTCATTTTTATAACCTCAGAAACAAAACATCAAAGTTGTTATCAGAGGTGACCCAAACGAAATGAGTGGAGTGTTTCCTAAGGTATATAACAAGGGTTGTGATTCAGTGCTTAAGTCTTTGTTTTGTGGGACTCAATGCTTGTTGCTTGAATGCCAGAGAGAGATGACTCCGACGTTGCCAAACCAGCATGAAATTGGTGTTGCTTATCTAGAATTAAGTCTACATGTGATTCCAAAATGGACATCATGAGAATTGGGGATATCCAACAAACATTGAAACTCTACACGGCAGCTATTAAGAGTGGAATCTCCACTAGAATAGAAATAGGACATAAACCTTGTGTTGAATTATGTTATGAGTTACTAAATAAGGTTCCATAAAATCCCTGATTTTATCCTACGACCCATGCAAAATAGGGTTTCTGCTTATTCATCTAAAAAACCCATTGCCCCGCGGTGAATGTCGAGGTCAACCATGTCATATAAGATATCATTGAATTCGTCGTTTCGTGTGTGCTCGCAACAAGACCGCCACATTCATTCAAAGAATACACTGTCTGAAAGAAAAACAACCCTCATAAAGATACGAAAAGGAAAAGTGAGTTCCTACCTCCCCAGTGAGGGTAGGGCTGCTGCCGTGCAACCAATCCGCGAGCGTCCCGTTTTCCATGAACTCGTACACGAGGATGATCTCGTCCTTGCAATAGCCCAACAACCGCACCAGACGCTTGTGGTTGAGTTTGGAGAGAAGCTCGAGCTCCGTTGCAAATGTGTCCCACACATGGCCGCCTTCGCAGGTGTCCGCAAGGTCCCCCCGCGTCGGCTTCTTGATGGCCGCCACCGTCCCGTCCGCAAAAATGCCTTTGTAAACCAAGCCGTGTGCACCCCGGCCAAGCTCCGCCGAGGTGCTCCAATTGTCCGTTGCGGCGGAGAGCTCCTCTTGCGTGTATTCAATCAACGCCCGGCTTGCCTGGCTGCCCCATCCACCGGAGTTGGCTCGCAGAGACCGCCCTCGGCTCTTCATTCCCCTGCTTGATCAATCACACCACCCACATTCATCGTTACATGAGCAAGCCTTGCTTACCCTTGAAGAACGCAGAGTCTCAAATATACAGTCAAAAACACAATTTGTACACGCCTCACCAGGCTCATACATCATAAGTCATTTTACATCTTTGTATATGGATTTGAAACCTTATTTCATACAATTGTCGTATGTCAAGGAGGAGAACTATATCTCTATATATATACACCCATACATGACATTGATGTTCGAAATACAATGTGTGTATTTGCATCGACGGGCCCCAAACTGCGTATCTTCAACAAATATCAAGGTATTCAACCATGTTAAAAAGTACACTTGAAAACTAAGCTGATTATGGAATTGATCACTTTTGACATGATTGATTCAAAATGCAAGCATGTAGATCACATACAAGTTTTGTGCATGGAGAGGTCTAGTTTGGGCCTCTCGGATGCTTAAGGGTTGACAACATTGTTCGTTTGATTGAGCAAGTTGTAGTAGCTCAACAAACCATGGTGTTATGGTAGCAACGTACTAGAGCCAACGGCAAAGGAAACACATGTCCATTACCGGACGTAGTGGTCAAGGTATGGCAAGGTCATCAGTTAAGATAAACAGGTCTTAAATGGGACACATTTAGCTTTGCACCTACTTCTCGTAGGATATGAAACATGCAATTAGTGCAAGATGATCAGCAAATTGAAATCGTATCCGTAGCCACTTTCATCACTAATTTGGAGCCCGTATGAATGTCTTATTCATTATCAAAGTCAATATTCTCTTTCTCATCAATTGATCATATAGGTCCCCCCCCCCAAATCACGTTGACCATTGAGCCTAGAATGGTTAAAAAAATTTGCATGCGTCTTTTAAACACATTTCTTTCTGTTGTCCGTTCTCAAATCCACACATAACCACACACTGCTCAAATAAATATAGGTGCCCAATTAAGATGAGTATTTGAATTAGGCCCGCTTCCTTTATGCAAGGTGATAACACACCCCCCCCCTCACATCCAATCAGGAATAAGGTAGATGGGTCTTAAGTGGCTTGTTTTCTTATTCGGACCCCTAGATTTGATTGGTGTGTGGTTCAGTGAGGATCAAATAGCAAACATCATAAAGGCACATGTTTAAAAGAGATTGGACTATGTCTTTAAATATCACTAACTACTCAATAGTGAACACAATTGGGAAGACCTATGTATCCAGTTAAGAAATCAACAAACGTGCACTTCCAATATCCTATAACTAAATCAGGGGAGGTCTGATTTTCAATCCGGTTTTTGCAGATGTTTCATCGTAGATTTGCTAATACAACACGAGTTTTGTTGTCTATATCTAATTGGTAGAAGTTGGAAAACATGAAAAAAAAAACCAAATAACACCCACATACCTTAGACATGTCTCACAAAATCGCTTGACCTAACCACTACAAGGAGGAAGAATTGGAAGTACTGGAGCTTACGTGGGTGAAGAAGGGAACGATCCGGATCTGAACTTCCCGGGAGAATCGGAGGAGGAGGTAGTCGTCCCGTGGGATTTAATCGCTGCTTCCGCTTTCCCAGGTAGCAGATGATTATATCTCCTTCCAAGACACCCGAACCAGAGTAGGGCGAAGAGCAAAACCAAGGCCAGTGCCACTCCAACTCCAATCCCGCCAATCTTTGTGGCATTCAGAGAGGATCCGGCTCGACTGAGCGCCGACGCTAAGCAAACACCGGGGCAATTGCAGACTCGCTGCGTGAAGCTCAGGCCACTCGTATCGTTCGTTAAGCACAAGGGATTCTTCGGGGCTGCCACGTTGAAACATTCGTTGGCTGATGAATAACTCATCTGCCAGACGCCAAAAATTATATGAAACACCACCATCACCATCAGTTTTCGTGCCATACAACCATAGCATCAACCCTTCAGCGTCTAAGAGGAGGCCCAGATTGGGCCTCTCCATCCATGAAACATGTATTTTGAGCTACATTTTTTGTCTTCATTTTTAAGCCAATTGTGTCGAAAGCAACCTATCTAAACTCCACTCATTCCTCAAATGCACTGTTTGAATCAGTTGAACATCACACCTTGATGTTATGGAAGATTTAAATTCAAATCCGCAGCCTGAGTGACCTTGTATGCAACTACAGACGTTGTATTTTGATCATCAATGTCAATATGAGTAGATTTTCCTTTTCTCCCTGACATAAGGCAGTGTATAGAATAAGGTTGCGGACCCATAAATATATAAAATATGATTTATGAACTCGGTGAGACTCGTATTGATTGTGTATTTCGTCGTATATTGAGACCCCGCATCCTTTAAGGGTTGATAATCGACCCCTTCTATCCTCTTTCCCCTCAGTGCAAACTTATGTATAGGATAAGTCCTTGGTTTGAGGCTCCCTTGCACAAGGGCGGGGCGTGAGAATGAAGAAAAGCCCAAGTGCAAAGTGACTTATCCTTCATAAAAACCTTGGTTTCTAAAAAAAAGATTTGGACTACCATATCAAGATATCTAATCGGTACCAAATCGGGAAGTGTCTAGTGGTTACGGAAGCAATCTCCATAACCCTGTAACGCCAAGATTGTGCTTTATAATCTCCCCCAGATGGCAAAGGAAGAAGATCACCAAGGTTTTTACAAGTGATGTAATTGAAGGGATGCCGCCAACACCAGGCCAACACCACTCTAAAATGAGATGAAGAGTTTCACAACATCTACAACCACAACATAAGGTACTGAAGCTTTGGAAGAACACATGTCCAATAGTGACACCTACTTTGGGTCTCTAACCTAAAGCTAGCTAGCCTGCTCACCGTCTACCTCCAAGCTACTTGAAGCTACGTGAGTGGTTGGAGTGCAAGGGAGCATGCACACATGAATAGACCCCCCTACTTAGTATTGAAAGGCCCAAATCAAAAATGGCCTTTTCTGATTTTGTCTTGGACTCGTACAAACTTCGCTTGCATTGAAATTTAGTTGCTTCAATCCGACTCGTGTTCGCTAATCTACGATATTGTTCTACAATTATTTTGACACTTTTAATGATATAAAATTTGCAAAAAACTCTAAAAGTGACACTTTAAGGCTTGAGTACGTTAACCGGTGTGAGAAGGAATCTCCAGGATTTGGCATCTTTGGCATCTTTCTAAGGGTTATATAGAGGATAGCTATAACCCATAATCATATTCCCTCACGATTGGTGTATTAAAACCCCCAAAAATGATATGAAATCTTGATTTCTTGCTTAACTCAATTCCTTCTCTCACAAGTTGTGTAAGTTAACCGACACGTGTCGTTATAGGCATGTCCACTCGCCACTCCCCGTGGCTTGTGAAGGCAAACCCATATTTGAGCTCCTCGTGCTAGTTATCATACTCAATTTTGACATGCCCATAACCAAATTGTCGGAGAATTCGTCGCATGGCCAATACCTCAAGTGACACGAACTAGGGTTTAGGATTCGTACAAAACAATGAACCAGGAGAACCGACCGCTAGTTACAGATGAACCGGTTGAGTTTGAGAAATAACCGGTTGAAGTTCAAAACTTCAGGAAAATTACCGATCACTTTTGAGGAATCTATGGAATATACGCCTCAAATTAATGAAGAAAAACAGAAAGATCGCAGCATGTAACAGGTTAGACTTGGAAACACTAGGATCTTGATCGATTATGCCCAAAAATTTCTCCGGACACTGGTGCAAAATACTTACGTTGCAAGGAAGGCGAGGGGGCACGAGGCCGGGGAGCGAGTCAGTGTTTGAATGCGACACCAATGCCGTCGAGAAGTCGGATTGGACGATCGATCCCAACTCCTCGATGAGGACGTCGATGCCCGCGACACCGATGAGCGTGTAATTGTCGGCAAAGGCCGGATACACCGCGGTGATCACTTTCCCGAGACTTCCGTTGTCTTGGTAAGGGGGCGTCCACGCCGGAGTGTTGTTCACGGCCGTGAGCCGGATTCTCGCGAGCACGCCGAAGTAGGACCTAAGCGTCCATAGAGGATTCGCCACCGTCTTGCTGATCTTTTCGTAAGTCCCGTAGCAATCGCAAGCGAGCTGCGACAAGGGATTCGACCCCGAACTGAGCCTGTCGAAACTGTAGATTTGTACGAGAACGTTGAGATTTCGGATGCTGTCAAACACGGTGGTCGTCGTGCCATTCGCAGAAACCCCGGAACTCACAGCGTCGATTTGCCCATCTGTGAATGTCAAAATCACCTGGAAGAGTTCACACCCGTGAAGTGTAAGAATGTTAAATCCATCCTCACATGATCTAAGTTGGGTTCGTTTTTCATGTTCTCCAACTTCTACCTATTTTATTTACACAATGGAACTTGTGTCGCATTAGCACATCTACGATGAAGTATCAGCAAAAGTCGGGAGTGAATATTGGAACTCCCATGATTTAGTTGTGGTTATCGGAAGTGCGTGTTTGTTGATTCCTTGAACTGAACTCCCAATTGTGTTCACTACTGAGTGTAGAGTGGTTTATAAAATTTGAAGACGCAGTCCAAATCTCTTTTAAACATCATGTGTCTTTATGGTGTTTGTTCTTGGATCCACACCAAACCACACACCAATCAAATATAGTGGTCCGATTAAGAAAACCAACTGAATAACACCCGCATACCTTACTGTCCAGCAAACTATGCAAAATATGCTGTAGGTTCTGAAAAGTGAGCGACTCCAATGATGGTACGGTAGGTGAGTTTTTGACATTGGTTTGTGACAAATGTGCCCAAAATTAAGATTATTACAAAAAAGGTCAGATTTCAGAACAGATTATTTGCAATTTTATAAGAACATATCAAGGACATCTTTGCAACAGAATTTGGTTGCCGTTAGAAAATAGCAAGAAGAAAATGGCCATTTGAGAGACACTTCGAAAAATCCCAAAAGCTCTGCAAAATTGTGCATATTCAGACTTGCATCATTGGTATATTGAGAGTTGCAGTCGAAGAAGTTGAGGGTTCAGCTCTTAGCATTAATTCAACCTTTACATTTGGTATCATCTATCAGCATTCTCAAGAATCTTCTGTAAAATGGCTCTAATTCACTCGGGAACGTCCACAACTACCCAACAATTTTCCTTACGTCCGGTCTTCCAGGCATAGCTTGAGCTTCAGCTTAGCTGGCTTTACGATTTTGTAAATGTAGGTGAGAGCATGAATCATACCTTGAGTGCATTGGAGTTTTGATAGATTTGATTTGCCGCAACAAAGCCTGCTGTCAGATTGGAAGCCCCTTGGATACTATCAGGTACAAGAGGTTGTAAGGCATTTTGCAAATCTTGGAGATTTGTTGCATTAACTGTCATCTGCAAAGTAAAAAACATGCCACTGTCAAGAGACACGCTTTATCCAAATGGCAGAAAACCAGAAAAGTCTGTAAGGGGTGAATCTCCACATCTGAATGCAATAGATCATAAGTTTGATCAATGCATTTAAGGTAGATGGGTCTTAAATGGTTACAGTTTCTGACTAACTTACTTCTCCTAGGACACGACATACGTGATTAGTACGATATGATTAGCAAATCCGCATGAAAGCCATAGCCACTTTCCTCATGCTTTTTGAAGCTCATATGAATATCCCATTTATTATGGTGAGGATTCTTGTGCTTGTTAAGTGGTCATATAGGTCCCCCAATTATGTTGACTATTGAGCTTACAACGGTTACCATAGTTTGAGCACATGGTCCAATCTCTATGAAACACGTGTCTTTCAAAATCCGTTCTTGGAGCCACACCAAACCACATACCACTCAAATATAGGTGTCCTATAAAGGAAAGCAAACGAATAAGGGATGTATACCTTAATGACCACAAAATTAGGGTCATTACTGTAATGTGGAAGCTCCGTATTGTGTGAACATGATGCACATACTATATAAAGTTAGCCCTATTCCCGTTGGAGCTTAGGGTGAGTTTCCATGTAGCCCACTTGCCCACTACAATCTAAATAATAGTGGGTCGGAGGTGTTCACATGGAGTTAAGCACAAGCCGCCATCCAACCACATTCTGGTGATCCGCTAGAATGTAGAGGGCCATGGACACAGGCAACTAGACTTCCATGCGCCACTAAAGAATCTTTAACCTACAAGTGCCGGTCACCGAAGGATTAAGACCGGTTGAAGACTAAAAAGAACCAATGAAGGTCTAGAACTCCATCCTTGGTAATCGGGAGGAGGAAGTTAGTAGGTGGGCCCGGATTTGAGAAGATGGGAGTAGCTAGTTGGCACATACGAACCCTACCCATCAGATTCCTCTACAGTTGGGCGGGTTTGTCCTTATTCACACTAGAATTTGGTGGACAAGCGGCCTACATGGAAACTCACCCTTAAACCTCCTACTTCCTAAGAGACAACAAGAGGCACATGATGATTAGGGGATAGCTACACTAAACATTTGATTTAGTGTGGCATTCACATTGGTGACCATGTTAATTAAAGTGGTCTTCATGACTTGTCATATACCACCCAAGTGTCATATGACACCCTCTCTACTTGCAATCCAATGATTGCACAACAATTAGTGTGGGTCAATGATAAATAGTGTGGGCCACGCCAATCACATGCTTAGTATAGCTATAGAGGTGAGAGGAGGGGAACAAGGAGACCCTCTCTTGACTCAAGGTTGGGAGGTAAACGTACACGTTCTTACCACACACTTGCATTGGAACTGCCAGTTATGCTAAAAATACAAGAACCTAAAAACCCTTGAATGGCGCAAGCTTGACAATGTTTGATTTGATTACTCACAGGCGATAGAATAGGTGATGCGGCAGCCGAGCTCGTGAATGTGACAATTGTGATGCGGTCACCGATGGCCAGCGTGTCTAAGAATGAAGTTAGCATTGACACTAAGGCTTGAAACTTTGTTGTGCTGGTAGTAACCAGCAGGTCACCAGGAAGGCTGTCTCCCATTGAATTTCCTGCGTCAAGCAGCACAACCACATCCTTCTTCACCGCTGTCACTCCCATGTACCTGTCAAGCGTGTATAGAAAATTTAATTTCTGAGCAAATTCTTACCCCTCAAAAAAAACGTACACGGCCTCGTGACATTGTTAAGACCTGCGTATCCTAACCCTTTTGCCTAAACGGGCAGCCTAGGCAAGCTGACATATTTAGGATCAGGAAACACCCGCGTAAGCAAGATACAGCCTTAATGCTTATGGAATTGGCCCATTATTATTCTTGCCAGAATGAATTTTGATTCCTCATCTACGGCAGTCCCATAAGGAGCTTAACAATGCTACACATATTACCTACAATGACAGAATGTGAGATCCTCATTCTGCAAACTCTTTGGAATTTACTTAATTCTTGTACTATCCATTAATTGCCAAGTTGAAATAGAGGTTAATATGGAAGAATCAGCATGTTCATAAATGGAGTTACAGTTGAGAAGTTATTTACCATGGCCGTTTTCTTGGTTCAAAGGTGCAATTGTTTGCTGCTACATCCTGCAATGACATGAAAGAGTGATTGCATTTTTCTCCTCTAGCAACTCTCATTTTGCAAAGATGATGAGGACAGATTGAAGGGCATTCTAACTAGATTACTCAGCTCAGATGTTGATGCTGGAAAGCATTCTTCCACAAATTCGAAACCACATGGAGTAAGTGCCAATGCTAATAAGCCATGGTTAATTCCTGACTATTATCTGTGGTTTTAATGAGTGAAGCTCGGTACAGGCAGATCGCATACAATAAATTAGTTTCACACATGCTTCAAATTGTATCCTATATATGTGGAATTCTCACCCGTCCCGGAAAAGCTCGATGCACTCCTTCCACAGACGCAAAATAAGTCCATGAAGTCAGATTCAAAGCACTGTTGTGGGAACTTGAGATGTTCATGAAGATTGGATCCAGCATTCGCTGTGAGCATATCGTAGCATTCGCTTCATCTGTTAAAGTAACATTGGAGCCTGTTGGAAGCCTGTAAATTAACCACCATCAACTTTAAGTATCGATATTACAATTAACCTTTTCGCTTTTCCCACGTTTCTCAAACCGGGCAGCTGCAATTAGGAAACCAAATAAGAAGAAATACTTGAGTAACACGAACTTGGAGGAGCTGGATGCAATGAGTAACTTGAAAATATTCATTGCTTTCAACACTGCGATTGGTTTCAAGCACCAAACTGTTTGGCAAGGTTTGCTTAATCATGCAAGAACTGACTGAGCCAAAGCGTTGAAGTATGATGAATCCGTCTTCAGATATGAGGAAATTCTTGACCACTTCGACATGTGTTGGGGAGCTAATCTAACAACTTAATCTACGTCCACTCCAACCCCAAGATTAATTCTTGCAATATAAAGTTGCCCAATGATTTTGGGTTAGTTGCTCATGCTTACGAGTCTTGTTACCCTTCTTAAGGTTGTTTGATTCCACCGCAAGTGCCTAAGCTAGCTGTGCCTCTCTTTTTCCCAGTCCCAGTGGCTTTGTAATTTTTGGTGAGTGGAATAAAGCGTTTCACTTGTCTCCGAAAACAAACAAACAAACTAACTAAATAATAAATATTAAATATCAATAACAAAAGAAAACAAATATTGAGATTGGTTTGTATATGTTTCAATACTAAAAGGTTCACCTGACAAAGCTTTTGGTTAAAGAGACTCGCAGTTGCGAACATCCCTGGGCTCCATTTACACTATAGCAATTGGGGTTGAGGGCCACATCCTTGCAAGCATAGCCAGCTTCATCACCTTGTAATGGTACACAAGCCTGCCGAGAACAATTTCCTTCACATGAAGCCACCAACGCTGCCAGCAGAGAAATTGATTCAATATTAAATAGATAATGAAACAATTTCAACCAGGTCTGTGCAAGGGGAGAACACAAAGAATTCTCCAATTACAAAGACTGCTAATTAATTCCTGATCACAGGCATCCAGTCTACTTTCCCCGACAACAATGCCATTGAACTCTATACACCTTGGACTGCAGAAGTGAGCTTGTCCATTACAACCGTCTGTTGCAGCTCGCCTATTCCAACTCTTCGAGAGAATGTATAAATAAATAAATTTGGTTGCCCAGTGGAGGTTTTTGGCTGCGGTTTTATACACTTGGCCGCAACTGAATTGATTCATTTATACAATTTTTGTAGGCAGGAGTTGCCATGGACGGTTGAAATGGACAAGATTTTTTCGAGCGATGAGAGGATAGGCTCCATCCAGTCCCATGAGTCTCTAATGATTCAGTGTCATACCAAGCCTTTGAACAACAAGCCTGAGATTTGCATATAGAATTAAAGTCATGAAATCTTGGTGTTTGAACCTGTAGCCTTGGGGGTTCTTGATATGTGCATTATATTGACAAATTAAATCTGACATGGTCAAAGTCAGAGTTTCTCGTACCACAAGAATTCATGAAATTGAGCACAGCAGCCTGCGCAATCTCCATAACCTCTTTCTCCACCTTGTTGATGTAATCCACAGCATCCAACCCACTTTGTGCATGGCAAAGACTAATTAATGCAGCCAAAACAATAATAATCTTCACTGGGTCAGACGGTCTCCCCATTTCGTCTTGAATTACATTCGTCTTCAAAGTTACCTAAGTAGGTCTAGCTAGTAGCTACAGAAATGAAACTGGTCACTGCCAGCAGTTTGAACTGACAGCCCGTCCTAAGAATCATCATCCTCAGAGTTCGTCTTTGAGATTTTGATGACGTTCAACTGCAAGCCAACGAAGGTGTTCCAGCATGTTAAAAATGTGCCTACAGTTCTTTTATTTTTTAAGTAAACATGACCCAGTAGAGCCCAGCATCATCTCTGAACAAAGGGTTTAACAAAAGAATTTAGTAAAGAAACAGAAACGAGGTGAAAGTATGGAAGACCTGAGTTCTATAGTACTTTTCTCTGTCTATGGGATTCGCAAGCCTGAAGAAAGGATTCATGTGGTAGCTCTTGAGGCTATGACTGTAAATCCAAAATCCTCGGTCCCCTATATAGATTACTGTCTTATGTGAATTTGTGCGCCCCTCTACTTGATAATTAGAAGATAGCTATATCTGGTGACCCAGATATAAACTTCCAGTGCACGGTCGTTAATTGAGTCTCCTTGCTCATTCCCAAAACCCTGGAATTACCCCTTTCTTTTCTGTATAATAATCTGAAATTTTTTCAAGAGAAGCTTATGTTGCTGAATTAACGCCTTGGCTCAAGTCTGGAAGCATAAAGCTTGAATTCGGCCAAAGTCTGGGTCACCTCCAACCCAAAATTAAGTTCTCGGATGAATGGTGAACATAAAACACTTGAAAAACCGAGTCCACAAACATTAATCGGAGGTATCAGTTCCTCAGGTTTTGTGAAATCGTTTATAATGAACGATTTTACAATCGAAGGCGACGGTTATGGTGGCACTTGAACGGTTCAAACATTGGGCTGGCACCTCGTACGTGGAACCTTCTCAACTGTGTTCCCACAAAAAGCGGGGGGGTCCTCCTAAAACCCTGGAATTTCCCATTTTCTATGTGAAATCTCAAATTCCTCTTCTTGTTTCAGAGCAACAGCTTTGTGTTGCAGAACTCACGCCTAAGCTCGAGTCTGGAAGCCTAAACCTTGATTCTGGGTCACCTCCAGAATTGAATTTGTCAGAGGAATGGTGAACACAAGACACTTGAAAACTGAATCCACAAAAACTAATAATCAGGGGCATCACTTCCTCTGGTTTTGTCGGATAAGCAACACCTTTACGCTCGATAGGGACCCACGGTTTTGGTGGTAAACATTGGCTGGTACCTGGATATATACATGGGCTCTAAACTGTGTTACGACAACATCAATGGGAGGGTACTCCAAAAAACCTTGGACTTTCCCCCTTTTCTTTGTAAAATCTCAAACTACTCTCATCTTTAATTCAAAGCAACAACTTATGTTGCAGAATGCACGCCTAGTCGGCCCAAGTCTGGAAGCCTAAAACCTTGCGCTCGGCCAAATTCTGGTTCGGCGACCAACTTAATTTGTCTGGTACCTGGATATATACATGGGATTCTAACCTGTGTTTCAATAAAAATCAGGGAGAGGGTCCCTACTCCTACAACCCCTGAAACCTCTCCGTTTCGTGTGATCACTCTCATTTCAGAGCAACAACAACAAAAGAATTCCACGAGGAGGGCACATACAGACAATCCTCGGAGGAAGAAAGGAAGGGAGGGAGGACCTCCAAGAATCCTGCTGAAACTGCTGCTGCTGCTTCTTATCAGTCACGTTGCCAATTAGGACCTCCCACTACAACAAACTCCATCCAACTCGAAGCAGTTCATGGTGAACTTCACGACTCCTTGGATGGTCTCCGACGATCTCCGAGCCCCTTACAAAACCCCGACCCCCGAGTACTCCATCACGATCACGCACACCACGACTACACATAAATGCAAGTCTTGTCATTTCTCCACACTCCCGGTCTCCACAATGAGTTTCGTGGATCCCAACCCCCCATATGGATAAGCTCCCCCAGCCCCCTCCTTCTCTCCCTTAAACCCTCATCCTTCTCCCCCCAAACTCCCTCGTAACCCCCAAACACACCACACACACACACAGCTTAACCCCCACAGTACTCACTCAAACTCTCGTCCAAACCAGATGCCCAGCCTGCACTGCAATCCCAACAAGGACCAACACGAAATCACAAAGGAACTGTAACCTTCCCTCCCTGACACTCCCCCAAAGGCCAGAGGGCGCTTGCAATAGGCAGAAGTAGAGTTGGAGGGCACCGTTCCCGACACCGCAACGAAAGGCTTGCTTGCGCCTTGCAAAGATGTGTGTGTTGATGATTGAAGGTGCACCTGAGAAACGAGGCAGCTGGTAAGTAAGATTTCACGGAAGGAATCTGAGGAGACTTGGGGAGTCAGCTCAGTGCTGCCATAATGGGAGGAGAATGAGGAGCTCCCCGCCAGCCGCTCCGTCCGTCAGTCCACTGTGGCCACTGTCGGAGAAGGCGACGACCCGACCAGTGTTCGGGGAGATTCGCGGGCACAATCGGTCGACATCGTACTGGTTCCAAGTCCAACCGGTTACAAGTTGACATCTTCCGGGTTTCCTTTTATAAATTGGGGTATATTCTATAAATTCCTCTACAGTCTAATGCCCCCTCCCCACCTGACTTTACCAAATAACCAAAGTCTTTCCTAAAAACCGGGTAAAGCTCCCTCGGTTGTAGCGGAGGCATCCGGCTATCCCAATGCACCAACAAGAACTTGCTCCGGAGATTTTCGAGTAGGTTCTAGTTAGGTAGCCTTCACACATGTTCATTGTTGTTTTATCTACCAAGCAATGAATGTTGGGTAGTTTTTGTCCCATCCCCAAATGCCTTACTACTCATTTATCTTATCATCGGTTTTTGTTAATGAAGCTCCTCGTGCCCTCATAGCTAAGACTAAAAGCAACCAATCACAAGGGCGGGAGGTGACACTTTTAACCCTTAAATGTCAGAGGCCCTATCAGGGCCTCGTTGACCCTAAACTATTTGACCATAAGATAGCGTCAAAACATGTCGGAATTGCAAAAAAAAATTCCCCAAAATGTGTATCTCAAAATTCCATATCTAAATATGCCGATCACACTAAAAGAATTACATGGAGGTCTGAAATGGGGTAAACATAGGCTGATGGGAGAGGCCCTCTCACCCCCCCCCTTGACGTTTAAGGGTTAAAGGTCCTACATTCTTGCCTCATGTCTAGGTGCCGATGGGAGGGTCGGGGCTTGAGACTTAAAACCTCCACTTTTAAATCATGCCACATCATTTGCCAACTAGGCTTGGCACTAGATAATGTCGATGGTGTGAAGGCCGGGTTTTTAGAACCAACTTTTAGGCTTAGCTAAAGTCAGGTGGGGAGGGGGCATAACCTCGTTAACATGACACTCGTTTATACAACACCCTCGATATTACGACACATTTTTGCGAGACCAAACTTTTTAGTCCAAAACTCCCTCTTTTATACGCCCACAACGCTCGATAATGCGACATTTCAAATCTTCGTTTTGTCATATTAAAGAGGTAGTTAACCCTAAAAAATTTCATCTATGTTATGTACATCTAAAATACATCCATTGTCACTTGGGAACTACTTGGGAACTTCACTTATCATTGGGAACTTAATGATTATCAGGGTTGCTAGTTTAGAATGAGCATGGTTAGGGTTCAAGTGGCCTCCTACCTAGTAGGTTGTCTTGTACACGGGTGATATAGTCTCACCAGTATGTTGATGCTAAACGTCATGCATCATTGTTGTCTAGTTTCTTATTAGAGAACTCTTTATATTTTGGTGTTAATGAAATTATTAATTTTCAAAAGTTAGTAGGGAATTTCGATAAGATGACAGTTGCTAACTTGGGTAGGCAACACCATAGATCTTTGGACTCCTATTTCAAGAGTTCTTGAGAACATTTGTATTTGTTTGGAGTTGTAAGTCATTAGTTCATACTGTTTATATTGCTTAAACTCGTTGTATATATTTTTAAGCTCATATTACTTATGTTTTCGTATTCCCCCAATAATACGACAACTTTACACCATTTGTCATATTAATGAGAAGACGACACCTCGATAATACGACTTTGTTTGTGTTTCCCAAACGTGTCATACTGAAGAGGGAGAATAGTACAATGATCGGTATTTTGTCCTTTCTCAAATTCAACCAGTTCCTATGATCAGGGAAAACCGACAGTTAGCTACAAATGAACCAGTTGAGTTTGAGAAATAACCAGTTGAAGTTCAAGATTGTAGAAAAATTACTGATCATTTTAGAGGAATTTATAGAATATTCCCCAATTTAATAAAGGAAAACCGGAGGATGTCAACATGTAACCGGTTGGACTTGCAAACACTACGATCTCAACCGGTAATCTCCCCGATCACTGACCGGTTTCTCTGTAGCTACTGTAGTTGTCCCCGTTCATTGGACCCGCGGTCCGTCCATTAGTCCACTGTGCAACTGTCGGAGGAGGCGACAGCCGGACGAACGGAAGGACGGAAGGCGGAGGAAGGCGGAGGACGTCACCGGATGCAGACGGTCGTTTCGCCGACAGGGCGGGGCGGGGCGGGGCGGGGCGGGGGGTCCAGCTCCGCCAGAAAGAGGTGCCATGTGGGCGGTCGAGCTGGCGGGCGGCCAGGATTGGGTCTGGCGGTAAGGGTAGATGGGTGTTAACCCTGAAGGTAAACGTGCCTAATTCGGTTACTCTCTCAACTCCGAAATATCCCGCTCGTGGGTGGCAACCAAAGTGCACGTGATATTAAGGAGTCCTGCACAGCGTCCGAAAAGTTTTTGACGTTATTAAGGTTAATTGCCTACCTCTTTAAAAGGGCATAGGCTATTTCCCTCATGGCATAGGTTGCATCCTACAATATCAAATTTTTGTAAGTTGAAAACCTTTTGAGTTTTTAAGTTACCCGCCAATTGCAGCCTTCAAAACTAATTTTAGTAGGTTAAAATCCTTCATATCTTTTAATGTTGTAGGCTTTAAATTCAAAATTTGATTATTGATATCCGCCTATGTGCCACCCAAGAGCCCCGAGTATTAGCCTAAAGATATGTACTTAGGCCAACTAATTTCCCAATTTGAAGAAGGATGAATGGCTAAAATCCTCTCTTTTAAAAAATTTGTAGGCAAAATTTCCTACATGTTTTTAATCACATAGGTTGATATCCTATGTTTTTAAATTGTCCATAGGCTCTTTGTCCTACACTTTCAAAATTTTATAGGCTAAGTCACAAATTTTGTAGGTTGCATTTGTATTAGCCTTAGGCTCTTGCCGGACGCTGGTCCTGCAGTGTTAATATGGATGTGTGATGAAAGAGAATCAGTGTAGTATGTGTGACATTATGGAATAACACACACAAAGTTAACATGGCAATACTGACTGTAGTTATAATGATGACAACGTGATGCGTGCAAGCGGTTGGTTTGGATTCTTTGGTGGTTTATTTTTAATGTCAAAACTTGTGATGTATGGGAGGGAAACGTGACAGTAAGGAGTGAGACTTCAACTATGATCTAAGAGAAGGAGTGACATTAAGAAGGTTGATATTGTGGAGTTTAGAGTGTACTTAACGTAATTGGACACACCTATATTTGAGTGGCATGCGGTTGGATGCAGCTCCAAGAATGGATATAAAAAGGATACGTGTTTAAAGAAAATGGATTATGTGATAGATAATGCCCAAGGAGGGGGGGATTATGCGCGTAAGGGCCTGCGTCGAGGGTGGACCCCAAGGTGCAGCCAAGGGATTCGTTGTGTCTACGTAAACTCATCTATTGCACAAGTGAAAATGTAGTCAATTATACTATAACCTAGGAATGGATATTTATAGGAGATTTGACTCCAAAAATAGAGTCAAAGACCCCGAATTAGTGTAGTGGAGTTGAATTGGAATGAATTGGCCCTCAATCTTATAGGGGATTTTTTTTCACTAGAGCCCCTTCATCCACAATAGATGAGTTTACACAGACACCACAGACCTCAAGCCCCGACATGCAGGCATGTATGCATATAATGGTCCCCCATGCCCCTTACGGGCATTTTCTCTCATAAAGCCACTACATGTTTTTCTTGCCGTTGGATTTCCATAAAATCCCACCCACCTGTAATATTATGCCATGAGTCGCGGTGGAAAATTCCGTCTATAACCGGCCCGCCCACATGAAAGTTGCAGGGACTTCACACATACACCAAAGATCTTTAAAATACCTCACATATCTAGTGCTAAATAAAAGAAAACTCGACAACAAACAAGCCCCTGTAGACCCGCCATAGGACATCCCCCACAACACCGGTTTATATCACGTAAGAGATTTTATTCATGTTATATTATTTGCAGCATTTCACACTTCTTTTCTATGTGTTAAAATTTTAAGATTACCGGCATGAGCATGACCTGTTCCAGCAGTGGCAAAATGCAATAATTTACAGTGAACATGTATTCAACATATGACCTCGGCACTTGGAACCAATGATCCGACCGGGTGCAGCCGGTGACAGAGTGGACTAGAGACTGGTCATACCCAGTCACTCTGAAGGAAGGCTCCGGAAGGCTTCCTGCCCCTAGGGTTTACCTGAACCTAGTTGCCAGCAGGCTTCCAGACTCCCTTCCTTATTATTATTATTATTATTATTATTATTATTATTATTATTCCCCTTAGACTATGCTTCATGATAATACTCCACCATCATAACATTATCAGATCCATTATAACATTATAACATTATTATAACATTATAACAATATTCCAGTTTTGTCAGTCCCACAGAACATTGTTATGGATCTTAATAATGTTATGATAGCAATCACTTCACTACACTAAATATGCCAATTAGTGAATGTGGGCTAGTGTACTAGTCACGGTGGGACATTAGTGAAGGTGATATTAAATTTCTTTACGCTATGAATTAGTGCCACCAAAAGATCTAGGAAGCATTGTTCATCTCGGCACTTGGCACTAATCACTAAAAAGTATTGGCCCTTGACACTATTCATTGGCAAGCATGTGGCACACACTAATCACAAGCACGCACATTAATTTTCATGAAATCTATGGTAAATGAGCTTAGAATTTACCGTCTTCATGAATTTAGTGTCACTCAATAGCAACTTCAGCCCTCGGTAACTTTGAGATTTGGCTAGATTGTGCATGTGACTTGAATTAGCACCACCCTCAGTAATCAGTATATTTAGTGTAGATCCTGGAACAAAGTAATTATATTATGTGCTCCCCCCCCTCCCCCAAGCAAAGTAGTAATACATTTGGTTCATGTTCATGTTCATGTATTCAAGTTGACACTTGGAAATTTGGGTGGAGGTATATTCCACACACTATTCATAAGAAGCATTGTGCATCCCAACATTGGTCACAATATTCATACTATATTGATTATCCCAATTAGTGAGTGTTACTATTCGGAGTTACGCAATGCTACAAGTATTTAATGAGAATGTAATACTCTACCAAAAAAAGTAATTTTTGTTCTATAATATCATAACAACCTCTTGAAATTTTGCTAGTAAAAAATGAACTTATGAGTAAGATGTTATTGCACTGCGTAACTCCAAATAGTAACACACACTAATTGGGGTGATCAGTGTATTCATACCAACACTATTTATTATTCATATCAAGCGTCAATTTCTTCCTATTATCTAAGGGCCACTTCACACACGAGACTGAGAGCCCATGACCATTACACTTCAAGCACTCTCATTGGTGGAAAAGGCGGAGCCGGTCCAAGTTCGCTTCACAATACGCTTGAGGGACCAACGGAGTATGTGAATGCAAGATGGATGTCAACTCTACATGGATTCCTACATGGCATCAAATGGATCGTGTTTCATGGTCACTTGGACTATTTTCAAAAACCACCTCTTGGAGGTAGGCCTAACACAAAACTGGGAGACCATGCCACTCTAAACACCCACAACTGTTGGCTTATTCTATTTTATCATGTGCGAGGACCCGCATGAATAGAAATTCATTGAAATAGCATTTGGTTGAGAGCCCGGTTACATATGACTTCACACTACACTTGAGGGTCCATGACCACACTACATGATTTTGGAGGTGTCTTGGGACAGCCTTTGGACACTTTCTTTTGGGCTCTCACAATTTCATGGTCACGGCTCTTGGCTCGTGTGTAACGTGGTCCTAAGTTTCTTCCCATGAAGATAAGACGGTGGAGGGCCCTATCAGATGCTAAATATAGAAATAGAACCAAACCTACTTGTACCTCCAGATTCTTTTAGTGGACCATTTCTCATGATTTCGGTAAATGATTCTTTCTACTAAATAAGTTGACGAGATCTCATTTCCGAGCTCTACAGCTCCATTGTTGACTTGAACTTGTCCCTAAGACGGCGTCGAGATCGGGGCGTAAGTTTGAAACGTAACTTATTAGATGAGCTCAACCTTTGGAGACGAATTATGGCTCTTCCCAACACAATGGAGCCTAGCGGGATTCGACATAGTAATTTGGAACCCATAAAACTCCCGAGTCATTTGGTCATAACATTATTCAGATCCATATCAGCGTTCTGTGGGACTGGCAGTATTCTGCAGAATATTCCTTGATATTCCCACATTCAAACTGATATGGATCTGAATAATGTTATGGTTGTGATAACGTACCAAAACTATTTGAAAAAGGAATGACTTGACTTTGGGGCGTTTGTAGTGGATGAATGAATGAGAGGCACATTTCATATGCAATAATTCTTTCTTCACCTTTAACCCCTTAAAAGTCAAGAAGACTTTTTTGTCTGGGCAGTTGTCTCTACCCGATCATACCAACGTACATGTTTATGTTATGATCTTATGATGTTGGGCACATGGAGGGTTAAAATTTGCATGCGTACAATCTTAACTTTGCAAAGATGATATTGGTACGGTCAGGTCCACCATAAGAGGTGCAAGTTGTCTTTAATAAGTTGTTGGATTGGATCAAACTTTGTTTGTGGGGATTTTGGGGGGATTTTCGCTTCGGCTTTTGGAAGTTAAATTCTTAATATTGAACATTGAGAAAGCCTCAAGTTGTTGTTGATGATAAGAAAGATAAAATTTTGTTGTTGATAGCTTCATCTTCAACAATCATTCTTTAGACAAATTTGTTTTTATTGAAGAAAACAAATCATTTTTAATGAGGTTTTCCAATTGCACAAATCACTTGAAATAGGTTGCAAATACATTCAACTATGTGAAGTATGCAACGTTCAATTCTATGCACACTCTAGTATTTTTAGCCATCGTTCTTCCGCATGATTGTTTTCTTTCTTCCCCTCAAACATTGTTGTATATAATTTAGCTTGGAGGCTTGGGATAAAAGTAATACCTTGCTAGTAATTGTTTATGAATATTTCAATCATAATCTTATACATGGGTTTTGGTCATGTCAAGCAAATAGAGTTAGCATTTAACAATGTAGATGTAATCCTTATATAATGTGTAACAAGTGTGTTTTTCTATTATAGCATTTGAGCTTTGGAAGTCATCATGCCATATTTCTACAAATACTCTTTGACCTTTAAGGGTTGAAACTACTAGTATATGTTCTATGGCAAATGCAATAGTTTGTACAAGACCCCAACAAGTATTAATTTTGAATTCCACCTGCTCTATATTATAATGAGGTACACAAAGGAAGCAAAAATATGGTCATATACCAAGATTATGTTAGCAAATACATAGTATGTATTTGAATGTGTGTCATATACACACTATAGCACTTGTCCCATAACCCTGCTTAATAAACCCATCTCGGGTTCACATATGAGCTTGCGGCTACAATTGAGGTGAAGCGTCCCTCATTCACCTGCCAACACTAGAGATTGGTGTCATCTCTCTCTATAACAAGCCCAAACCTCCCATTTCTTTTCAAGTAAGTATGGTTCGATTGGAAGAATGCAAATGGCATATTGGTTAGTGTTAGATGGGGTCGCTTCGACATTTTAAGAATATATAACCATAGCACATGCAACCTTAAACAACTGCTTACAATGTTTTGAGTCCCAAAATGGGTCTCTTGGACCTTCAAGGGTTAACAATTGTAAGTAGGGTGAGAAAAGATTCACTAAACTCTTGGCATGGGCTTCTCAACTACACTATAAGTGCTTTTGGGGCCAAAATGTTGATGTATGCCAAATAGGCATTCATATATAGGAAGGTTTATGTACAACTTGGATGCAATATGTCACAGTTAACGATGTACTCTACTATTGATTGAACTCAATCTCTTAGAACATAAAGTTGTCTATGTTGAGTTGTGAATCATGTTTTGGGGTAATGTCACCCGTATTTGGGTTGGTTGGTTCCCTAGTGTGCATCCTAGAGATTTGTCCCACCTCTCTATTTCAGGTCCTAATGACCTAGTATGTATTTTGGTAATGAAATTAAACCGTTTCATTCATTTGAAAAAAAATGAAAAGATTGAAGGAAGGAATTAAAAATAGATAAGGTGTCAACACATTTTTTGTCCCCTACACCTTTCCTTCTTGCATGAATTGCTTGCAAACTTGTTGTAGAGGTCCCACACTAATTCATGATCTTGGATTCCAAAATTAGACTCAAAATGTCAAATTTGGACTCAAGCCGTTTGTTAAAATTAGAAATTTTTAATAATATCTATCAAAGAAACGAGTTTATAACCTAAGATTTTTTGTTGCATCCAAGATCGTAACATTACTCAACGTTCAACTCTCGTTTTGTGGCCCCTCAAATTATAATAATCAAATGCTCGAAAAGTTGCGCAGAGAGACTTAAATTTAGACTGAGCTCCCAACATCCCACTAATATATTACAAAAACCCAAGTCGTTGAGTAAAGTTATGACCTTCGCCACTAATAATATTGGACATGGTGTGCTTGAGATATTAATGATTTGCAAAAGTCAACTTGATGCTCAAATGGCTTCTCGGAGTTGCATGGAGGCACACAAAGCGAATATTGTTGCTCAACATATGACTTTAGCTCCATGATAGCCAATGAATTGTGTTTAGGTCTTAAAAAACACACTTGATTATTTCATAGCCATATTGATTGTACAACCTACACCTCAAAAGTGAATGTTTAGTCATGGTACCTAGCCTGTCAAGCCTTGCATTTTGCACACACATTCACAGGCCGGATGTGGAGGACGGTGGAATGTGATCCCAATGTTATTGAGACAACAAGGTTGTGTGGGGTTTATGTGAATGGATGAAGAGCTATGATGGATGCTCAAGGGAACGATATATGAATCCGGCAAGGCCACCTCAACCCCCCAACCTCAATATCTTAATATATTGGATGACAATATAGGTTGAGATCAAAGCCATTCCCATCCCAATCCTCAATAGAATGAATGCGAATGAGGTCGGCTTGAATAATCCCCTCTAACTTTAATATGATGTCTTTTATTCAAGCCAACCTCAGCCTTCTTCATACAATTGAGGTTAGGGTGGGAATATAGTGTCATTTCCCCAACCTATATTTGAGTTATCCATAAAGTCCCTCAAAGAGAGACAAAACCGTGGGTTTGGTCATTCTTTGAGCAAACTTTCCATTAAGAGCTCGTTAGCTTGTTGTGTGTCGAAGACTGTTGAAAGTTGGGTGAAACTTGTGGGACCTCTTCTCTCCATCTCTCAAAATTTAGAGAATTTTTTGGGATCTAAATACGGTATGCGTATGGGATCTACTTAGGGTGTACCAAAAGGGCCACGTCCTGTATTTTGTTCAAAAGGTTGGGGCACCCACACTCGAGGTTGGGGCACCCGTGGTGGAGGTTGGGGCACCTATGCTCCTTGAACCTTCCAAAAATTACAATCTGCCCGTCGGATTTTATCATCCAATGTTCCTTTATCATTCGTCCGAGGAGCCGCTGGAACTCACATCGCAACACTCTGCGTCTAGCCGCAGGTGCTTTCTTTTGTTGCCGTTGCTCGTTGTTGTGTCCGTCATGATTTTCTCTCATCATCGTGTGCTTTAGTTATCAGCCCATGCGCCAGGAGAATCACCACAAGCATTCGTTTTGATGCCTCGATATATGTTGATTTGCTTCAGCCTCATCAACTCAAATTTCATGGCGCAACACAGCCATGGTAATTGTTTGCCCTCGTTGTTCAGCTACATGGTTGACCAATGAGCGGTGACATTGGTGAAGGTTCTACAAAGGCTGCAGTTGCTCTTGCTGCGAGTGTTGCCGCTGCAGAAGATCGACCTCCAGGTATTTTTTCCACAAGATTCATTAGATTTTTTTTCTTCATCGGCAATTTAGGATTTAATCACACCTTAAGAATACGTGAAATGAGCCTTTGGTGTCTGTGTGGTTCGGTTTGACGTCATTTTGAACAGCAGGACTAATGAAACGTGATCCTAGCAGTGATGTAATTTTGTGTAGACTATGTCAATTGTAGGGACACCTGCTAACTTTTGGAGAGAAGACTGGGACTTTATTTAATTGCTTGATGATATGTGGCTACATTCAATATGGATCTAACTATTACTTGTATGCTACTGACATAGTTTTTTTCCTGCATGGGTCTTAGATAATTCAATATTGAGGTTCTTCTTCATGGTGTGCAGGTTATAGTTGGTGATCCAGCAATGACCACGATTGCCATACTACGATGCTTAACTCGTTACCACATTTATAAGTTTTTGTACGTCTGCACCCAAGCTATTTCAAGTACTTAGATTTCTCCCATTGAGGTTTTATTAGGATTTGAGAACTCCAAATTTATCTTTGTGGGAAGGGAAATCTGATTTATTGCAAATATGTGGTTTTCTTAGAGTAGAGGGACACACAATTTGTAATCCAGGTGAAATCCTTCCTATCTCCTCCCTGAACCCTAAACTTGAAGCTATAGAAGGACACTATTGACAAGATGCAGTATTGCTTTCACAGGTTCAGGTAGGTGACAAAGAGGGATGCTCTATGCTAACATTATCAGCTGCTTAACTGCTTGGGATACGGTGCTCCATCAGTTACGTTGTAAGCATATCTATTTTCCTCCATATTCTCACATATTACCGAATGATCTATCCATGATGCTATAGCAAATTTTGCGGTGCATGGTGTCGATGTCCTTGTACAGTGGGAGATGGAGCTTCTCGAAGCATGTTGATGATGAGATGAGAGGGTCATTTGTCCTATCCAGAAGTTCAATACTGACTGTCTTCCCTCCAAAATATTCGTTCCTTGTGATGAAAACAGCAAGTCTTGATCTTTCACTGTATGTTATTTTATGAACACATGCTCTGAACATGTCTTCCAAATATTTAGGGATTGTGCTAGAAAAAATGCACATGGCAAAAAATTCAGATGCTTCCATAGCATTTTTGGCATTGAAGATAACACGCATGGTATCAGCTGTAAGGGCGTCCAATGATTCCGTTATCTTTAGCTTCTCTGAAACAGAACAGTCGGCATGTTCAACCGCAAAGTGAAAGCCTTCCTGCATTGCTTTTCCAATTTCCAATCTACCATTAAATAGGTGATTGTATATGATGCTCCCTATTTTGTCTTCCACCTGTTGTTCCCAGGTTGCTTCTTCAAGTGTAAATGTCTTGAATGTCCACCCAAGGTCTCCTAGTTGATCATTCTAGAAGTCCTTGATTAATTTTGTAGCAAACTCAAAGCTAGTCCTCAGAGGAACAAGAAGGGACCATATTGCTCCCCAATCTAAGCGAAAGTCCCTCTCCAAGGCATGGCAAGTATCTGGACAAACTGAGGATGATAGGTTTGTTGATGTAGGTACTTGATTGCAAAGCATCAAAAGCGTTGCGAATGAAAATGGTCTGCTCACTTCAATGCCGTGCAATGTGAGCAGGTATATCAAGTGTCCAACCATGCGAGCCAAATCAAGTTGGATATCTAATCTGACAATAACAACATCAACCTTGGGGTGAAGGATCTTCCCTGCCATGTTATCTGGATACTCAAAAATAGCATTGTAGTTAAAGGAGCTACCCCAAAATTGCTTCCAGCAATTGCTCAACCACGCATTTGTCAGTCCAGAGAGGTCAACTGCAGTCTCTTGAAAACCCAAGGTATGGACTGAATCCACTGTAGGCTTGTAGCAGTACTCTCATGTGTTTAAAATCTAGTTCCAATGTCTTGTGAAAGCTTGGAGTTCTTTACCTTGTCTAACCTACATATTCCACCAACAAAATAGATTAGAAAATGAGAAATAAAGAATATTGTTTTGAAAAAATGGGAATAAACCATTACCTCAATGGGTATAGCTCTTTTGCTATCCAAAGCACTCTGAATTGTTTGAAATATCTGTGATGAAATGTAGAGTCGTTGGTATACAAGGAGAGCTTTATCCACATTTTCTCTTTGCTCAAGTAGCTCATTCTCCTCTTCAGGACCATCTATACCATCATAGGACATTTTTTTAATCTGTTGGAGTGTAAATGCAAAGAATGCTTCATTATTTATGAAGTTTTTAATATGTGCATTAGTTGGAGATTCAGTCTGGCTAAAATTTGGACCACCGTAAGTCTCAGCAAAGGCCTTTGCATACTCTTTTTCATGACCATGTATGCATCTTTCAATTGCTACCTCCAATAAATCCCAATCCATCCAGAATCACCTTGCTTGAAGTTCAAACTCAACTTTGAAATTTGTGTCATTGTACATTGAAATTGAACTATGTTGGTAAGTTTTGAAAGGTTTGCATCAGACAATGATATTCTTCTTCTCAATTGTTTTCGCTTCTGCAGGTTTAGGCATGCATTGAAGACCTCTCCATCACCATGTGGACTTTGCAGTATATTCTCACACAAGTCTTCAAATGCTGACCATAAAACTTGGGAAGTACGTGACTGAGCCTTCTTTTTGTTTACTTTCTTCTTGAAGTCCATAGATCCGTAGTAAGCAATGTGGTAATTTTCCTAATTAATTGCCAATCTTTCCAACTCTGTTAACTCTTCATCTGGTACAATAGGCAAACCAAAGGTAGTTTCAAAAGCAGCCATTGAAATTGGATCGACAAGTGAAATGGCCACTGAAATTGGATCGATAGGAGAAGCGGCCACTAAAAGTGGATCGACAAGATAAGCGGCCACTGAAATTGGAGCAATAGGAGAAACAACCATTGAAGTTGGAGCAACAGGAGGAACAACTTCAATTTGTGAAGCTGGCATATACACAATCATAGTCTTTAAATTTAATTTCCCATATACAACACTTGCTTCTTGAACGTAGGGCTCCAATATGTAAGCCCGATCTTGTCCAACTCCTCTTTTTTTCTTTGTTCGTTTAAAAAATGATCCAGAAATTCCAAACTCAAGAGTTTGGTATTGGGAAAGACCCCTGAATGCTTTTGCAATATGGAACTCCACACTATCTGGAGGAAAAATTTGTAGAAAAGTCACTCCAGCCCACTTTTTGGAATCTTCTAAGGCAACCAACACATGTTGTGTGTCTATTGGCCAATGTGTGATGCTTGGTATGCCAAATGTCCATTGGGTGCCCTCAGGCATTACCAAAAAATTTCGTGTGATGAATTTTTTTGTTGCCCTAGGAACATGAGGACTTGAAGATGAAGATACTACATGATCTTGAGGATAGTGAGGCATGATTGATGTTGCTGACACTTGAGTGATGGCAGTAGAGGTGGTGGCCATTGCATGAGTTGGAGTAGGTGGTAATGCTTGTCCAGACGAGAATCCTCTTCTTTGTCTTCGTGAATCTAACTTTGGTGGGTAAGAGAATACTCGAGCTCTGTCTACAATTGCTCGAGGGAACACTATTATTCTCGTTGGTGCTGGAGTAGGTGGTGGATCTGCATGGTCCTCCACCTGCAACTCAAAATCTTACACATCTCATTTTTCAATTTGGATGATTGTTTTCAAATGAGAAATATTTTCAAATTTTCCAATTAGATGTATGTGAAATGTAGCCAGTCAGATGTTGCTAAAATTTAGGAGAGCGAATGGTAACCATGATGTGGTTATAATTATTCATTTTTTTATTGTCAGCTAATTTTGGAAATCTACAAATATCTAGAATTAAATTTACAAGAGTTTCTATATACTAATTATGGAGGTGGTTTGCTTTATTAACATATTGTATATTACAATTTGAACATTATTATTCTGTTAATTATCTTACGATTACAACTCTATCAATTGTAAACCCAAAATATGGTCAAATGAACTAGGGTTTATTTTCTTGATTTATTCAAGATTCTAGTCCAAGGAATTAATAGTACTTAACTTCAAACAAGGAAGTTAGGCCTCACCTAGGAGATCATGTCCGCATCCATTTGCTAATATGAAGCTGAAAGCACAACAATGCAGGGGTTTTTGGAAGAAGAAAACTCACTCATTATGTACTCTTGAAATATCCAAGAATCATGGTAACCTCAACAGATGATCTAAGCTGCACCTCTCCTTTCATAAACTTTCTTGCAAGCTATAACTGACATCTGCGAAGACTAATTCCGGAAGAAGCAGAGAGCAACCAAATATCGAATGCTTCGGCATTTGATGTAAGGATGTGCAAATAAATGATGTCACAGCTCTCTTGAAATCCTAACAATTTAATGTATACGACCCAACTTTCATTAACCTGGAATCTAGATTTCATCTAGATAACCTAGATTTCATTTGTGTACCTTTAGAGAACGTTTTATGTGGAAATTGATTTGGCAATGGTGGAATCGAACAAACAAAGATTATAAATGATATCAAAGTTGTATTGCAAAGTCCCAAACCATCAAATCATTGTGCACCATTATTTATTTTCTTAATGGATAGAAATAATAGAATGACAATAATAGTATAATAAATTGAACCAATGTGGTGATTTGTTTTTTAACCCCTAAATGTCCAAGGCTTGTTTTGAACAAAAAGTTGGTGACCAAAAAAATTTAAAGTTAAAGAGGCTAATATGCATAACTCCAATCAATTTATCCAAACTAGAGATAATAATGTTTGATCACAAGATGTTAAAAATTATTATACATTCTTGAAAATTATACAGATTAATATGTCAATCTAAAGTAAAAATTAATTAAACGAACGATAAAACAAACAAAATTATTATAAGTTCATTAATAGTAAACAAGTTTGGACCAAAACTTATGAGGTTTAGGTCCCAAACCTTACAAGTTTAGACCCAAACCTCATAAGTTTCAGTCCAAATATCTAAAAATAGTAAATGAAACCAAAGTTAAAGAAAATTAAGTAAAAGATGAAACAAGTTCATTGATAGTTAATAGTTTTGGGCCAAAACTTCTCAAATCTTTTATCATGTTTTAGAAAGAATAACTTCTAGGATTCAAATCTAAATTTCAAATATAATTTTTATAAATTTTCAACAAATAAAATTCCACATGGTTTATTTTTAAGTCATATGAACAAAATCTAAAGCTTAAATTCTACAAGTTTATTTGCATCGCCATTTCAAAATATGCTCCTCACTAATTCTTTTGAAACCATCAATTTTAGAGATGAGATATTTTTCTTAAGTATGACACATAATTGAAGGCTAACTTGAGAATATATTTTACAAAGACAGACATGAGATTGTAACGACCCTGAAATCCTCACAGCCATCATCATGTAAATTATAAAAAACATCATTAAATCATCAAGACCAATGCATAATGGTCGTAACAGTGTCATAGCAGCACATGGTTATAAGACAGTAAGCTTCACAAACTGCACAAAACCTAACACAAAAAAGTAATAAGAAACTCATACCATTGTAACCAAAAACGTTTATGGAAAACTTGTAAATGAGTAGATTAGTGCTACATTGTAGACAACAACTAGAAAGCTTCAATGTTTTCTACTGAATGATCTATGCGATTAAGCTCAGAGAGAGACACGCCACTCTCAATAGATAAATAGCAATAGTGAAAGAGAAAGTAATGTAAGTGAAAACATTGCAAAATGTCTTTATCAACCTTTCCTACTTCATATGCAGCATCCTGAGTGGCCAGGAGATCTGCTGGCAACTGTGAAATGCTAAATAAAGTGAGACTTGGAAGATTCCTACATGCAACCCATGTCCGTAGACCATGTGGACCCAAATCTTGGGAACCAATATGCTCCGGAATATGCCCCGCGTGCATATCCGGAATATGTGATGTCCATCCATGAAGGCGCTCATATTCTTGGAAATATCGTGCTGGCACGTGAGAAGGGCGGAATCGTCCTTGCTCGTTAATTAATCGCGCTATGTAAAGGTTCCAAATACCAATCTATTCATTTACAATTTCTTGTAAAATCTAGATGTAAACATCTTGGAAGGAACATCGATGATAAAGATCATCGGGAATAAAGTACCCTTATTCTACCATTTCTTGAATGACATTCTTATGATACCAAATGACTTTCTCCCATAGTAACCTCCACCAATGTTCAATTCTTTGGTTGTGCACAGATGAGCCCACAAGAAATGGATTACGAATCCCAAGTTGTACCTCCTCCATGTACCTCTTAATCAAACCATGTTCTGCTGCAAAGTCAGACCTCATTCGCAAAGGAGGACCAAATTTCTGTACAACTGTAGAGAAGGGTTCAAAATGAGTCTCATGGGTCTTGTTTGATGCAACACGTGCATATAGCACATAATGTGAAGCTCCGTCAATGCAACCATGAATTTGGAGTCCAAACATGGACAATTTATCATATGCTACACACATGAGAATGAATATGTTACAAAAAGAAATAGAACATGGTGATAAGTTAAGTATGTACAACTCAATTGTAAATAAACCCTATTAGATACAAACTTTCTTAACATACTAGATTCTTGTAGCAACTACACATTTTGATACTTAATTTTTCAATGAATATCTGAGTAGGAGACAATAATTAAAATATTTTGTCAATATAATTTAAGCAAAAACTTTATTCTATTACTAAATAATAATAATAAAGTAGGCAAAAAAACTCACAATCGATATGCCACAAGGCCATGGGAATTGTAGCGTTATATTATCGACAAAAAACTGGCAATGCTCTCCTCCGTCTATTGTAATCAGCATCTGCAAAGAATGAACAAAACTGGTTAAAATTGTAAAACTAGCACATAATGTTACATGTAATAGAAGGAAAATGGAATTTTGAAAGGACATGATATCACTTGCAAGGCTCTAGCCACACTTCGCCTAGGTGTCCTGATTTGCAAACGTGAAAGAGCAGCCTTCACATGCCGAATGCCCTAGTTCGTCCCATGCTCTGTAATTGGAAGAACACCGTAAATTGTGGCGGACATCTCAGCTGTAGTGAAGCGATGATAGACACGAAACTCATATCCTAAAGCCTTCGTCATCATTCGTTTCAGTTGCCGTGGATCGGAGATATTCAACGACTCTGCTATTCGCTTAAATGAAGTCCCTTCTTTGAGCATGTTCTCTACATACTCCACCAAATCCGCCCTTGGCTGCTCAACATTCTCGTCAACCATCTCTTTGAAGCTTCTGCATCATCAATCAATTTCATGAATGAAAGGCGATTCAATTGTGTCCTTCTACAACTTCAAGTTTAGGGTTTAGGAAAGAGATAGGAAGGATTTCACCTGGATCACAAATTGTGTTCCTTTACTCCAAGAAAACCACATATTTGCAATAAATCAGATTGTCAAACTATCCCTAATCTGCACAACGAGGGTAGCAGATAAGAGATCAACATTTCGCAAGGAATGGACGACCAAGCTAGGGCGTAAAGAAAAAATTGTTAAAGGAAAGTATACCTGATTTAAAGTGATCAGAAGTCCGAGATGTTGACAAATACTAATGAGAGCAGCAACGATAGCTTTCTCAAGATGTCTAGTAGGTGACCGGAAGAGATGAGATACGAATGCCGTTGTGCCCAAAATTTGATGTACATCTCCAAGAAAAACGGTATGAACTAATGCAATTTGAATAGCTGGAAACTCCTGATTCTGCATTCCAAGCCATTGCAAATACACCTTATCAAACAATTATTTCCGTGTGAAAGTTATAAGTTTCCAACAAAAACAAGTAAATATGCCGAGGAAAGATGTTTCAAAACTATCACTTCTGTGACGCCATCCGTTACAAGTTGATCATTAATTGATATCCTCAGCTCGTTGCCTAGTCGAGCTGCAAGTTGATGTTCATAAAGACCAATCTACTATTTCAAGAAACACTTATGTATCAAGGACAAGGGATGCAAGATCAAACCTGCAACAAATGGTCGAGAACCATAATTCTTAGTTGCCGTGCAGCATGAGGTCTCAAAGCTCAGAGCAGCTCTTTGAGTAAGTACACCACTTCAGCATGATCAAGGCTTGAAGAAACGGGATAAGTACGGATAGTCCGGAAGATACCACCATCTTTTAACACAACTTCTGGAATGCATTCAATTTCGCCATATTTGCTACAAACTGAAGACTCTCATGTCGACTTCATAAAGAATGAAAAGGTGCCAAAAAACTTTATACAACCCTAATTCGGGTCGAGAAGATGAGGCTGAAGCAAATCAACATATATCGAGGCATCAAAACGAATGCTTGTGGTGATTCTCCCGGCGCATGGGTTGATAACTAAAGCACACGATGATGAGAGAAAATCACGACGGACACAACAACGAGCAACGGCAACAGAAAAAAACACATGTGGCTAGACGTAGAGTGTTGCGATGTGAGTTCCAGCGGCTCCTCGGACGAATGATAAAGGAACATTGGATGATAAAATTCGACGGGCAGATTGTAATTTTTGGAAGGTTCAAGGAGCATATATAGGTGCCCCAGCCTCCACCACGGGTGCCCCAGCCTCGAGTGTGGGTGCCCCAGCCTTTTGAACAAAATACAGGACGTGTCCCTTTTGGTACACCCTATCTACTGTCCTAAATCCCGGATTGGCCTATGCAAGGCTAGTTTGGCCCACCCATTCTAATAGGACAAGCTAGAAAATTGGGTCAATAGTCTGACACCGCTTTTTGTGTATGGTGATTTAAGCATTAAGAAAACTTGGGCGACTTTGTGTTGATTCTCACCAACTCATGGTTTGGAACACAACCCATGGTTTCATCTACTTTACTTTACAAATAACTCTAATATAGGTTGAGATCAAAGACATTCCCATCCCAATCCTCAATAGAATGATTAGGAATGAGGTCGGCTTGAATAGCCCCCTTTGATTTCAATACAATATCATTTAGTCAAGTTGGTCTCAACCCTATTCATTCTATTCAGGTTGGGATGTGAATGTCCTAGACCTCAACCTATATTATCATCCAATATTGAGGTATTGAAGTTAGGGTTGAGGTTGGGGTGGGAATACGGTGGCCTTGGGCCCTTCCCCAACCTATATCACCATTCCAATATTGAGGTTATGGGGTCGAGGTTCAAGTTGGCGTGGCCTTGTGCTAGAGGCATTGTGGAAAGACCAAGAAAAGCATAATGTAAGAAGGAAGGGAGAAAGAAGAAAAATTTACAAGCAATGAGGAGGAGAGAAAGAAAAGTAGGATATGAGGCAATGTGGACTTTGTTGTACAATATGTAATTTATCTTCCAATTATTTTATATACTTTATAAAATAATCTTTCTATGAACATACATATGGGCCGTTGTTAAGGGGAGTCCGTTATTATAAACATAGATAAGTATATGTGTATCACACAACCGACAACTCATCTGCACACCCCTGTGGGTTGATAAAACTACATTGAATAATCTTATTTTGACTTTCGATTCGTTCCTAAGTGACCATCTATGAGGACTTGTTTTCATAATCATTATGTTACGAGTATGTTACAACCTCCTAGATGTTTGGAAACTGGGAATCGGAGTCCTCCACAATGTGAATAGGTGAGTCCAAGATTTTACCATGTATAGAGTTCTTGAGGAACTGCTGAATAGTATCTACATTTGCTCATACCGATGTCAAATGTTATGAGTCCAAGTTTCCCAATGTTGTGTATTATAAAAGATGTACCATCACCTCGTGAATCTTTTGTTGACTTTTTGGTCAAAATCAATCCCTCAAGGTTGGGTAGGGCCATGTGAGTTATCATACGGCAAGTGTAGTTGTGGCCCCACATATCTAGTTCTCTTACGAGGACTTCCAATGTCACGTGTCTTGGGGTTGGTTGAGAGGTACACTCATATGCAATAATTCTTTGCACCCAAGATATTGTAGTGCTAGATTTGGTAGTTGAATTTGTGCTTAACCCTCGAAGGTCCTTGTGGGCCTCACAACATCGTACAAAGGTGTTTAAGGTTATTTACAATTTTTTGAGCTGTATATGTAAAGCGATGATTTCATCTAAATTAAGCTACTTACTCCTCAACTACATTATTCTAATAATAGCACATGTTAATGTCAAAGAAAATGCAAGAAGGTTTGGGATCATAGAAATTTGACCTACATTCAAATATGTTTACCATGTAAAATTTATCACCGTTTTCACCTATGGCTATGTCAATATTTTCTTGGTCCAGAAGATTGAAGTTTACATCAAACATAACCTACTTAGAGCCACTTCACACACGAGCCAAAGAGCCGTGACCATGAAATTGTGAAAGCCCAAAAGAAAGTGTCCAAAGGCCGTCCCAAGACACCTTTGAAATCATGTAGTGTGGTCACGGACCCTCAAGTGTAGTGTGAAGTCATATGTGACCAGGCTCTCAACCAAATGCTATTTCAATGGATTTCTATTCATGCGGGTCCTCACACATGATAAAATAGAATAAAGCAACGGTTGTGAGAATTTGGAGTGCCACGGTCTCCCGGTTTTGTGTTAGGCCTACCTCCAAGAGATGGTTTTTGAAAATAGTCCAAGTGACCATGAAACATGATCCAATCGATGCCATGTAGGAATCCATGTAGACTTTACATCCATCTTGCATTCACATACTCCGTTGGTCCCTCAAGCGTAGTGTGAAGCAAACTTGGACCGGCTCTGCCTTTTCCACCAATGAGAGTGCTTGAAGTGTGCTTGTCTTGGGCTCTTAGTCTCGTGTGTGAAGTGGCCCTTAGTATACAAAGGAAATAAAAATACACAAAGTCACTTATTTGACAACTTGAGGTGGGTTTACACTTGGGGGCCAAGACCAAAGAAACTCCAAAATTGAGTGATTCTATTGGTCAAGAGCTAAATTCATGTTCCAAAGAGTTTATACTCAGGTCCGGGTCCAATGTAAGAAAAAATGAAATGGTGCTAATGTGGCATTGCTTTTCCACCAAATCTCGACAGTCCCCACTCAAGAAAATACTCCTCCTAATTTAAGAAACCTGATCTTCAAGCTTAGATCCAAGCTTGAGTCCAGTCCAAAAAAGGGTCCATAAAGGGTGTAACCGAATAACACATGTGTACCTTATGTTTGATCACACACAAATACCAAAATTACTTTCAAAGGGTGGGTTTACATAGTGACCCGGTCCCAAAAACTTGTTGAATATTTTTAAAGAGATGGAGTAGAGGAAATGATGAGGAATGCAAGTTGTTTCATAATTTTTATTCCATGTAAATAATTGGTTACATTTTCCCAAAGAGGCAAGTAAGTCAAGCCCCGTACTTGTTTAATGGAGTCTCCCTAATTTGAGCATCAAAATATCCTATGTGCACACAAATGCACACAAAATAATTAACTCAATGCCACCCAAAAGTGGTGTGAAACAACACCTATCCAACCAATCACTACATCCCACCTATCACTGCATCCTTTTCGGGCCACCACTCTTACAATTAGCCATCTTGGGCCCACACAAGAATCATTCTACCCCTAGTCTAGTGCATGAGTAGTGGTCATTCACCATTTTGTTTTTTCTAACTTAAAGCACAAGTTATTTTTGTGGGTTTTAATTGTACACCTATATTCAAGTGGTGTGTGGTTAGGTGAGGACCAAAGAACAAACACCACAAAGACACATGTGTTAAAAGAGATTAGACTACATCCACAAAGTTTATCAACCACTCCACACTCAACAGTGAACACAATTGGGAGGACCTATGTATTTAGTTTAGGAATCAAAACGAACATGCATTTTCGATAACTGTAACTAAACCATGGGAGGTTTGATTTTTCAGCCCGTTTTTTTGTTGCTGCTTCATTGTAGATTTGCTAATGCAACAATTTCATGGTGTGATCCTTCCCTTTCCATTGGCAAATAGGGTGCAAAGATGCCATTCATTATTTTAAATACACTCGTAGGTGTCATAGGTGTCATATTAGATATTGGAGTGCATGAACTCTGGTCGAATTCGGGTTCTAAATCCTGCCGCTGAGATGCTCAGTGGAATCTTAAACCTTGATAGGAAGACGACTTCTTTCCAAAATTCTGAAAAATAATATCATAGTTAAAGGAAACATAAGAGAGTGGCAAACATTTTCGATATTGAATACCCTTTCCTTTATAAAATTCAGGAGGTTTACAACTTTTAAGTTAATGTTGGCAGTAAATTGAGTTGCTTTTTGATCATTCGGAGCAATAATAATAATAATATACAACGTTGTACAATCCGACATGAATTTGAGCCCATTGGCTCTACCCTGCTCAAGGATCCCCTTGGTGCAGGGTGGGGTTTACTGCCTACCTTGTGGTGGGTGGGCTCTTGGTTTTTCTGTCAAGTAGAGAGAAGATTCCACAGCCAGGAAGTGAACTACCAACCCCTCCATTCGGATTTGGGTACCTCTTCATTGTCATCCGGTAATTTAGGGTCATCTCATACCACATTCAGGGTGCTTATGGTTGATCTGTCGCCCATTTCTTTTTCATCTAATCAGTAGAAGTTGGAGAACATGGAAAAACAGACCGAATAGCACCCACCAACCCTTAGATGGGTAATGCCCCCTCCCCACTTGACTTTACCAAATAACCAAAGTCTTTCCTAAAAACCAAGTAAAGCTCCCTTGGTTAGAGCGGAGGCATCTGGCTATCCCAATGCACCTACAAGAACTTGCTCCGGAGATTTTCAAGTAGGTTCTAGTTAAATAGCTTTCACACATGTTCATTGCTTTATCTACCAAGCAATGAATGTTGGATAGTTTTTGTTCCATCCCCAAATGTCTTACTACTCATCTATCTTACCATCGGTTTTTGTTAATGGAGCTCCTCGTGCCCTCATAGCTAAGACTAAAAGCAACCAATCGCAAGGGCGGGAGGTGACACTTTCAAAAGTCCTACATTCTTGCCTCATGTCTAGGTGCCGATGGGAGGGTCAGTGCTTGAGGCTTAGAACCTCCACTTTTAAACCATGCCACATCATTTGCCAACTAGGCTCGGCACTAGATAATGTCGATGGTGTGAAGGCCGTGATTTTAGAACCAGCTTTTAGGCTTAGCTAAAGTCAGGTGGGGAGGGGGCATAAGGGTCACTTACCATAGTGATGAATATGAATGTCAAATTTTACCATGGCAATGCGGTGGGGGCCAATGGGCCAAGTTTTTGGGGTTGATACCGAGGCTCGTGATCTCCAAGGTCAATCATGGTGAATTGAATGTGCCAAGTGGGGTCGGTTCCATTCATTAACTTAATTCCCTCAAATTTGCACGTGGAACGGTAAACACGGGGCATGATCTTTGGCATGCTTGGGACTTTCGGAGGCCCAATTGTGAAGTCAAATTCGAGTCCCAAGCAGTTTCACGCAGCTGCACTCTTGCATACATCACTTCCAACGTACCAAAAAGGGATTTTTCATTGTTATTTGTTGCATGGCCCCTTGAAGGTATGTAGAAGTGCTACGATTCCTTAACTAACTTCAATTACTCAGCCGGTGTTTTATTTGGATCAAATAGTTATGTTATGAGCACAACGACATTACGATCACATGAATTGGAGCATATTATTTGATTTCCTGTAGAAATGTTCAAAGTCATAAGTTTCATTTGATCCGTTCTAGTCTCACATGCCCCTCCAAAGTCGACAATGTTGATCGTTGACATTGAGTATCCTCTATCCAATGAGTTGTGTTTTTAGTCCTTCAAATAATTCCATTAGTGTTCATGGTGAAGCACATAGTTGCCCGATTTAAAGGGAAGTAGGTGTCGGAACTGAGGTCACCAAAGGAATTAGCTTGCTTCTACCTTACATCATGGACTCAAATGATGCATGCATTTTTTTTTAGTATAATAGAGTTATCTGTAAAGTCCCTGAAAGAGGGACTAAACCTTGGGTTCGATCCTTCGTTAAGAAAACCTTCTATTAAGAGCTTGTTAGCTCATTAGCTCGTTAGCTCGTCATGTATTGGAGCCTATTTTGAAAGTCGGGTGGAACTTTTGAGACCTCCTCTTTCCACCTCTCAAACTTTGAGAGGATTTTAGGATCTAAAATAGGACATGTGCATGGGACTCGTTGTTTTAAATATGGGATTGGCCTATATATGCAAGGCTAACTTGGCCCACCCATCCTAGTAGGACAAGCTAGAACGCCAACTTTTAATAGCTCAACACCACTTTATATGTAAGATAATTTAAGCATTAGGAACTCTTGGGTGACTTTGTGTTAATTCTCATAAACTCAAGGTTTGGGACTATACCCATGGTTTCATATGCTTTACTTTACACATAACTCTAATGCATGAGCCAACATGGCAGTCTTGCATTGCAATCTATAATCTATGTACGTGCAATGTGCCCTTGGTGCCATTTTGTTTGAAGTGGTTTACACCAGTAAGCCACTTACCCTCACGGCTTCATGGGCCCACTTTATTACCATAGCTCTCTAGCAACTTGGGTTGGAAAATAATTAATTTTAGAGGTGCCTAAATTTATGGGAAATTAATCTCGTTCAGTGTCCAAAAAAATACATTTAAAGAGTGCCTAAAATCACAAAACTCCATAGATGAAATTAGGAAAACCATCTATGAATTATAGAAATGACTTGGATGAATGTCTAACTTATTTTAAATTACTTTTTAAATCTACCCAATTTTGTAATATTACTTTATGGATTGCCTAACTTACTTTTGTACTTTAATTAATTATTCGGCAGAAAGGTGCCCAAGTAGCTAGAGAGCTACGGTAGTGTGGGCAGACTGATTTATGAAGCCTTAAACGACAAGTGTTTTACACTAAGTAAGTGGGTCCAAACGGATGCTTTTAGTTCTACATTGATTTCTATTAGGATATCAAACATGTGATTAGCACAAGATGATTAGCAAATCCAAATTTGAGGCTCTACCCATTTTCCTCGCACTTTTTGGAATGATCATATGGGTTTTTCATAATTATGTTTAACTATTGAAACTAGAATAGTTAACAAATTTATGAGCATGTACTCAATCCAATCTCTTCAAAACATGGTTTTTTTAAGAGATTTATCAAAGGGGTTTCAATCCATTTTCATAGTGATTTTAGGGCCAAGGACCAAGGACCAAGGTTTAAGAAATTTTTTTAACACTTACACAAATTTGGGCTAGACTAGACCTACCAAGTAGAGCATGTTTGAAAAATTCATGTCTTCTTCTATTTGATAAATTTTGAAGGCAAAATTTTCTGCTTTTTTTTAATGTTTGTATAATTTGAAATCAAATGCACAAAACCCATTGTGTCCCGTACTTTAACCCCTAACTTCCCAAGCAACCCAATTTTGGTTGATGGACAATTTCTTCCTTGCATGAACCCCACCTAACTCATTCATCTACAATCAAAATAATTACAAACATGAAGCCAACATGGATAATTATCCATAAACTCAGCACATGTGCAACTTGGAGATGATTAGAATGTGCAAAAAAAATGTCAAAGTGGGCAGTGGTCATGTTTTTATTGTGTTGGGAGCTCATGTGAGGGTGTTGACTCCAATCATATGTTTGCCACTTCAATGCAAACTTTGCTTGAGCATCAAAACTGTTTATTTTGGTAAAAGTGAAATAAATTTTTATGCTCATGTCAAAATGGCCTTTGTGCTCAATTCAACATTTGAACCTCTCTAATTTTAAGGGAATTCTTTGCATGTATGTGGTTAGAAATATGGGACAATCTACATACTCCAAATGCAAGGTGGCTAATCTATTGTGGTTTGCACATTTTGGCATGAGAATTGGTGGAGATGTAGCTATTGAGTTGTTGTCATCTAGTGGATCACACATGCATTCTGCGCATTTTCTAGGTGAATCTAATTGGTCAAAAGTTTTTTCGGGAGATAAAACATGGCATTCCCTTATGCATTGCTTCCTCCAATTGTTATAATCTAAATATCCAAAGAGTTATTGAAGCCCATTTTTTTTGGTCGAAATGGCTCATCTCCCATGTTTCAAGATCTTATGGGAAGTTAAGGGTTAATGTTGAGCAACTCCTGCATTTGATACGGGAGTTGCTCTACCTATGCTAGGCCCTCTTACCTTATACATAAACAACATCATTTCTTCTTCTTCTTCTTCTTCTTCTTCTTCTTCTTCTTCTTAAGTTTTAATTGAATTTCAATGTTTATATATGGGTGTTGTGAAAGTTAAAATGAGAAGTGTAAGGGTAGTGAGCATGCACAGGGATGAGGCTTCCCGGTTCATTAAATCCCAAACAATTCAATTGTTGTCTTGCTCAACACAACTACATTAAATCATCTTCTTTAGCGTGACAATAAATTTGATGTGCCTTGTTAATAAAATGATCTTCATGACTTGTCATGTAGGATCAAGTATCATATGACATCCTCTCTAGTCACCACCCACTGATTGCAAGACAATTTATGTGGGTCGGTGATGGATAACGTGGGGCACACTAAGTCAAATGTTTAATATGCCGTGCGTAAAAGTGAAGCACTTGTTACACCTTTTGGTGCCATGCCCATGGAAAATTACTCCCTCCTTTCCCCAGGTCCACAACTCGCACAATGGATCAAAGATACCTAATCCCAAGGCCTTTTGGGGGAGGGGAGGGGGTTGTTGGGGGTTGAATCTCATCGACACTCTAGGTTGGTTCGTTCGGTGAGAAGGGTGTTGACAATGTTCAAGCGATAAATTTAAATATGTTGTGCAATACTTCAACGCAAAGTGAAGATGAAGCTCAAATTGTATCACAAGGTAGACATGGACCTCAGGCCCCCTTCCCACTTGACTTTAGCTAAGCCTAAAAGTTGGTTCCAAAAACACGGCCTTCACACCATCAACGCTATCTAGTGCTAAGCCTAGTTGGCAAATGATGTGGCATGGTTTAAAAGTCGAGGTTTTAAGCTTCAAGCCCTGACCTTGCCATCGGTACTTAGACATGAGGCAAGAATGTAGGACCTTTAAAAGTGTCACCTCCTGCCCTTGTGATTGGTTGCTTTTAGTCTTAGCTATGAGGGCACAAGGAGCTTCATTAACAAAATCTGGTGGTAAGATAGATGAGTGGTAAGGCATTTGGAGATGGGACGAAATCTATATGTCCTTGCTCGGTAGATAAAAAAATGAACATATGTGAAAACTACTTAACTAAAACCTACTCGAAAACCTCCGGAGCAAGTTCTTGTGGGCGCATTGGGATAGCCGGATGCCTCCGCTACAACCGAGAGGGCTTTACCCGGTTTTTAGGAAAGACTTTGATTATTTGATAAAGTTAGGTGGGAAGGGGGCATCATGTGGTCAGCCTCCTAATTTAATAACACTTATATTCAATAAGTGGTCTATGGCAAGGCTTGTAGTTAAGAAGGGACACCAAAAGACACGTGTTTCGATGAGATTGGAAGATGTGCTCAAAATGCAAAGCTCCATTTTTAACACATTGGGAATGACGGTCCATGTGATCACTCAATGAGAATGAGAATCAAGTTTGTTTTTAACCAATTATAGCTTTTGCATCTTCAATCCAATTCTAGAACTTGAAAACTGGATGGGATAATTCCCAGTATGAACGAACAAGCAACATTATTTGTGAGGTTGGAAACATCTTTGATAGGAATTCCTATGACATCAATACATATTCTCTCCTACACCTGATGAACTCATAATTGTTATCTGTGTGATCACTCTCTACATTTTCTATTGTCCTATCTATACCTATGCATATAAATTGTCGATATTCATATGTACAGTGCTTCAAAAAATATGAGGGAAATGCCTAGTATGAATTTATTCAAGAAGAAGGAGAAGCTTCAAAGCTGATACTGAATAAGATATTCATATAAACTTCAAAATCACAAGGAAAATGTCGAGTATGGGCTCAATTTGGAGTTGCTAATCATGTAGTATGCATGAATTGCATGTTTGAAATTGGCTAATCACAAAAAGGTTTGATGGAAAGATAAAAAGGAACTAAGATACTGTCATGGATGTTTGAAATTTGGATGAAATCCATGCCAATTATTGAAACAATGTATGGTATATTCTGCGTCCAAACATTCTTGTAATGAAATATTGAGATGGAAGATTGAAATTTGGATGAACATTGTAAGTGACAGTGTTTGCAACATTGTAAATCTGGAATGCCCAAAACTTTTACATGGAATGATGAATAGTGTTAGGTTTATACATATAGTGTTAGTGACACTACACGGGTGGGTTACAATTAGTATTGAGCAAGACAAATAGAATTGGTGACACTAAAGACAATATTTAGTGTAACTATTCAAGGAGAGATGGAGAAATAAAAAGTAACCTAACTATTCAAGGAGAGATGGAAAATAAAAAGTAACTTAACTATTCAAGGAGAGATGGAGAAATAAAAGTAACTAACTATTCAAGGAGAGATGGAAAAATAAAAAAGTAACTTAACTATTCAAGGAGAGATGGAGAAATAAAAAGTAACCTAACTATTCAAGGAGAGATGGAGGAATAAAAAGTAAACTAACCATTCAAGGAGAGATGGAGGAATAAAAAGTAAACTAACCATTCAAGGAGAGATGGAGAAATAAAAGTAACTAACTATTCAAGGAGAGATGGAGAAATAAAAGTAACTAACTAATCAAGGAGAGATGGACAAAAGAATTAAAAATAACTTGTGGGGTGAGAGAGGCTCGAACTCTCGACCTCAGGATTTCTCTGTAGCTATGAGACCTACGCGCTAGCCAACTGCGCCACCACCCCTGGATGTTTAGCTTCATTCCAACGTAATAATTATAGTTCTTCAATCTCCTAAGTGTCTAATCATTTCGTGCTGGTTTGATACCATGTCCAGTCCCGGCCCAGCACCTCCTGGTGTGGCCATGCCCTTATTAGATAGCCAATCCTCATCAGTTAAAAGATTTTTGGAGAAAGCAGGTAAGAACTAGATGTCTCAAGGCTGACTGCCGGATTTTTTTTACAGGATGTCTACATAAATCTGGACTCTAGAAGCCTCAATCCAATACGTTTCTCATGTATCTATCAAAATTCTTTCGTGAATTCGCTAGGAATCCTCCTGTGCTCCATTTTGTCCCCTTTTGGTGCTCGTACTGTTAACTTAGAACATTTGTGCTCAACAAGAAAGCTACAGATCTTCCACCAACACAAGGAGATTGATAGGCTACCTTAAGGAAGCCACGCCAAGCAATCCTTGCTGGTTGAGCACCTCCTACCGCTTGCAATGGCAGCTGGTAAGAATGTGACAAAAAGGCTGTCTATTCACATTTGATAAAGTATTATCACCTTTATTAGCTGTGAACAGAACTAATATAACCAACTGACCCGATCGAGTTAGCCTAATGAAATAAATTGCATGTGCGAACACACATAAAACATAGGATGCTTTTGTGATGCGTTTGTTATCCAATGTGAAATACGTCATTTAGTTTGGCTGGCAGGTAGATTGCAGGACTCTCTTCTGGTCCCCTTCTGGTAGTTTCAGGGTATGGTTGTGGAGACTAGAGATGATTTCCAAGAATTTCTTCATTGCTATCCCGCGTTATAGCATGCGATTCAAGAGAAGAACCTTGTAAAGTTTTAAAGCATGTGGCCCGTGTGTGATCACTCTTCTTTGTTGCAAACACCTATATTTGAGTGGTATTTTAGCAAGGCTTGTAGTGAAGAATGGACACCAGAAAGACAAGTGGTGTATATGAGATTGGAGCATGCTCTCAAAATATAGACACCATACTTGGTTCGATAGCAAACACAATCGGGAATGGTCTATGAGATAATTTGAAGAGACAGAGAATCTTTGACTTTGGACTCTTGAAGCTTTTGCACACATTCAGATGATTGTAGAAGCATACTATCTCATTGTCATGACTGAATAGTTGAAGTTCGCCTATGACTGTACTCACAATCTTCCAAGCAATTGAGGTTTTTGCAATTTGTTGTTCATTTTTGAGTCCATAGAGTGATGATGCTGTCACTGTCAGATCTGTAATGTGGATGCATATACCTGGAATCCAGCACAACAAAAAACTAGAATCCATTGAGGATGAAGAAATTGGAGAGAAGATGATGAAAATGATGCCTATATCAACTTTCTAAGACAATTGAAATGCTGCCATTGCGATTCTCTTCCATGTTTTCCTCCAGTAAAGTCTGTGCCATCTAAACCGATTACATTGTGGAGCTGCTGGACAGACTGAACTGATTGTACAAGCTACGTACCTGATCTCGATGTCGTAGTTGAAACGTTGGAACCTGCTTTAAAAACCTCTTGGGATGAAATATTGGCTATAATCTCTATATAAGGAGAATCTCCCATCAATAATGCTGTATTAACTTTTAAGGCTTTCAGGCTTTTGTTGCCAATTTTTGAGTCTTTGGAGCGATGATGCTCTCATTAAATCTTACATCCAACATAAACAAAAACTGTAATTGGCCAACGATAAGAAACCAGAGAGATGATGATGAAGATGGGAGCCTTTCAACTTTTCATGACGATTGAATCGCCATTGTGAAGCTCTCCTTCACACTTTCCTTTAGTAAAGTCCTCACCATTGAAACCAATTACATAGTGGAGTTACTGTACAGACAGAGTTGTAATGTGGATTGAAATTCCAGCACAGTGACAAACACCAGTATGTGTCAAGGATAAAGAAGTCAGAGAGATGACGATGATGATGAAAACCTTTCAACTTTTTATGACGATTAATATGCCATCACATATTCAAAGGATTGTAGAAGCAAATCTCGCTGCCGTAATAATACTGAGAATCTATGCCCTGTACTGACAATCTCTCGAAACCCGAAACCTGAAAGCCAAGGCTTTCAGCAAGCCGTTGCTGATTTTTTAGTTTCTCTTTGAAGGGATGATGCTATTTGTCACAGCTGTAATGTGGATGAGTATACCTGAAATCCAGCACAAATAAATCAGGGTCCATCCATGCACGGTGAAGAAATCGAAGAGATAGCAAATGATTTGCCATTGCTAATCTTTTATAAGGTCCTCACCACCTGACCTGGTTACATTGTGGAGTAACTACTGTACAGACTCGATTGTTTGTACAAGCTACCTAATCTCGCTGTCATAGTTGCAAGGTAGAACCTACCTTGAGAATCTATCGAGAGTGGAGAGACATTTGCATGTTATAATCTCACTTTGTGGATATTTGGAAAGTCTACATAGCGATGATGCTGTTTGCTGGATCTGAGCTGTTATGTGTAAGAGAGTGCCTGAATCACTCATGGTTGAGCAGTAGGTCTAATTAACAATACAAACTCACATCATCAGGGAGATGATGGTGATGAACATTTCACGGCGATTGCACCGCCATGGCTGAGCTGATCCATCTATACAAGTTTCGTTGTGGAACTCCTGTACGCATTCGGAAGGGTGTTCAGGCGAATTTTTTCTGTCGTAGGGGAAACCTTAACCCTACAGCTAGGGTATTAATTGTCTCCGAGAGCAGAGACAATTTGCTGATCTTTGGAAGGTTTGCGTGGCAGTATTAATTCGCCGCAGCGGTAGCATTGTTGATTGTCTTAATAGGTTTTGCTGTCATGTGTAAGGTAACACCCGTCGCTTATCGATGCAAGATGCAAAGGAATTGTTCCTGGTAGGCGACGTTTTGCCAGCCACGGCGGGAAACAGATACCGGAACTTGAAATTGAAGGGCACAATGGCGAAGGTTGGGGAATTGTTGAGAAGACGCCGCCGTCGCCGTTGCTCATGCTGCTGCATACGCTCGTGCAGAGCTGCCACTTGCGATGCGGGGAGATGGTTGCGCAACCAGTCCATAAGTGCAGTATCTTCCACGAAGTCGCGGGCGTAGTTGTACACGAGCTTCGGGATCAAGAGCTTTCCCTTCTCGGTCATGCCCACGGATGCACGCACGTAATCGCGCACCGCAGCGTCGAGCTCTTCATGTAGATTCTCAGGTTTGTAGATCCGCACCTAGGTCAAAGAAGAAGAAGAAACAATTCGATCAGTCCACTGTTCAACATCTTCTTCGTCTACATGACCAGCAATTTCAAGTTCAACATCGTGTTCGTCTACATAACCAGCAGCTTCAAGTTCAAGTTCGAGTTCAAGATCAAAATCGTCTTCGTCTCGTAACTAGTGAAAGCTAGCCTGATGTGTTTGTCATGGAGTGTCAAATTTGTTCTTCGAATTCGAGAACAAAGATTTGTAAACTTGCATCGACCTAGAGCAGCGATGTATCAATTACCATAGGAGATGACCGGGCGCCACACGATAAGGCGAAATTAACTTTCGACTCAACTCGATCAATGCCATACTTTCTTTGTTCATCCGTCAGCTTGTTTTTATGTAGAGCCAGCAACAGTGCCTGCATCCAAACCATGGAAAATGACATTGCTCAAAACACGAAGATTGCAGGAGATAGTAACCCTGAAGAACAGATAGACTGAGTCTGTCACTAAGTGTTCGAACCAATCTACCCCTGCTTGTAAAGATAAACTCTTCGCCAAGTCCGAAATTTCGATGTGCTGAATTGAGACTGTATCATTACAGAGGCGAAGGAGAGCTTACGAATTGCGGGCGATGGGCCATGACTTTTCCCTTGAGAAGACAGTGCTCAATGATAGCCGCGTTGAACCACTGCCCTCCCACACAGTATGCAGCCTGGCCATTCAGAAGACAAAGTTATCATCCACAAAAGAGTCATGGTAACCTCCGAATCCAGCAAACTAGATAGGCTTCGAGAATTTGAACAGTAGCAATCCTTGCAAGATTTATCACAGCTTCCGTTGCATGATACATCAATACGACTAAAAAATTAGCACCGCATGTTTAAGCCTCCTACGTGTTTGGTTTGTACCTTCTGTGTGAGAGTGAAGAACTTGAGGTCATTTCTTGGTATGCCGTATGCGAGAAAGGCCTGCTATCACAGCATCCACTCAGTCAGAACCCTAGGATAGCGTACGTAAGAGAAATGGAAGCAAGGGATGTAGATGAGGCATTTACAGATTGAATAATGAAGTGACGAGATTGCAGCCCTGAAGGGACAGAAACCAAAAGCATCTCATGCATCACCGAGCGCAACTTACATGCTCATGCATCACCGAGCGAAACTTACATGCTCATGCATCACCAAGCGCAACTTACATGCATCAAGAGTGCGTTGTAGAGGTTAATCCAGAACGCCAATTTCTGTTCGTGTGTCATTCCCGAGGGGTCCACTTTCGTCAGTCTCTCCACCAACACCCTGCGCAGACCAACACAAACCTGCAAATTTAATCTCACTTTGCATCGCACAAAATTACGTTGGATCGACGTCCTTCACCCTTGGCAAGGGAACGGCAACACATTGAGTAGTATATTATGAGATTGTGTAAAACCACATCCAATTGCAGCTAATTCTTTCAGCAAGCGCCATAAACTCCATAATCTTCCTAACAAAACCTCTATCCTGCTTGTGGAGGAGTTGATAAACATGCATCAATAAAGAGAACAATACTTGAGTACACCACATTGAGTAGTATATTCTGAGATTTTGCAAACATATCTGGCAATTGGAGCTAATTCTTTCAGCAAGTGCCATAAAATCCATAATCTTCTTGACGAAATCCCTATCCTGCTTGTGGAGAAGTTGATAAACATGCCTCGATCAAGAGAACAATACTTGAATGTACGCATTGGGTAGTATACTTTGAGATTTTCGAAACACATCGATTTGGAGCTAATTCTTTCAGCAAGTGCCATAAACTCCATAATCTGCCTGACATAACCTATACATCCTTTTTGTGCAGGAGTTCATAAACATGCATGGATCAAGGAATACAATACTTGCCTGAAATTACCAAGCGCATGGGCGACATATTGAAGCTGCTCTCTCCGAATGGACAGCCATGAAACCTCGACACAGTTGCGGTATGGACCGATATCGGCCCAAGGGAGCTTCCCCATGGCCTCATAAGGGTCCGGGCTTGCTTCACATCCCACCACATGATCTTCCTGCAATTTCTGGTTCGCAAACACAGAGGAGTCGGACAGGGAGGAAGGGGAATAGTCTGAAAACTGGCCCGTGTGGGAGGATGGAGAGAGAGGGCACCCTGGAGAGGCCAAGGGCTCACCACCTGGTTCTGCAAGATGGTAATAAATGTCTATCATACAGCGCACCATCTCCTCTGACAACCGATTCGCATCCTTGGGTGGCTCTGGCCATGTAATTAGCTCGGACTCCTTGTCCAGCTTGCTCCGTCGAGGTGACCGAGATGGCCGTTGCCTCGGCCGTGGTTGCTAGAGAATAAGAATAATAACAACAACAACAACAACAACAATGGTGAGTACGAAGACTCGAGATGGATATCCACAGCTGTGAATACTGTTGAACTTTGAAGAGTCTAAGTTAGCTCGAATCACCAGCAAGCCTGTGTAAAGCGACCTTATACATTCTAAGTGAGGAACTTAAGCTTTAGAGTATCTTAACACGAAGAGACTACAAGTGTAAGATTTTTACATATGAATAAAAGAGTCTTGGGGGTGAGACTCGGAAGATCATCAGCTTACGTGATTTTCTTCGCTCTCCACCCAACCTCTCTCTCTCTTGCTAATCCAGGTTCATTAATACCAGGAGTGGCGCAATTGCTGTCACTAAGCGATTCTTCCATTATGCTTATAGTTTAGCCCAAGGAATATTTTTCCCCCAGTTACTGCACGCTATGGTGATGGATGGAGCTGTGGCAAGAGGAAGAGAATAGATATTCAGATGGTCCAAATCGGACGCTCTACTGGTCGTTGCTGACATAGAAATTATTTTGCAGACACCCAAATGCATTGTAGAATTATGTTAGACCAGAATACACTTATCACTCCATTTGAAGAAACAGAGAAGTCAGAGTGAAATGTCTGATGATTTCAAATGGAAGAGGAGAGTTGCATTGCATGGATTGGGGAACTACCAGGCGGGCAAAATATGGATCCTCTGATCTGTAAATTTTGCATGACTGTAGAAAAATAAAAAATAAAAAATAAAAAATCAATCATATACATACAGCTCACTTCAGGTTGGTGAAAAGAGACTGAATGTGTACCGAGGGGCTGTCAGAGATGGAGGTACTGGTACCAAGCTCTTGTGTCCTCCGGTATTCGGTCTGTATACATGAGACCCGGCCCTGAATTTTGCATAACAGTACAAACCATGATGAGCAGGCCTATGCAATGATTGAGAATATTTAGAATCGCCGCATGTGGAGGGTTTCACATCCCTAACCTTGTTGTAATCGTGTTGTTTCTTCAAGGCATTACAATCTGTGAAACTAACCCTAATTAGGATGAAAGGTGTGCCTATGTACCTCCAATATTGGAGTAGCGGGTGCGGTTGCGTCGTCCTCTAATGCGAAATTCCAAAATGCGAGGCGCTTGGCAGATGGCAAGAGGTTGGGGAGATTTTGTCTCCGATGCTCGGCAGCCATGGAAGGGTCATCAGGAGTAACAGGGGAAGTTGGCACCGGCTCTTCCACCGGTGTGAAAGGAGACGTGGAAAAAAGTAGAGGTTGTTTCCTGATAGGAGATGAGAAAAAACGTTTCGACTGCGAGGAAGAAGGTGACATCATTTGATCCCTCTCTGGTGTGGTGGGATATGTAATTCGCAGCTGGGGTATGAGTGCCCTCCAATCCTACAAAATCACAGAAACTCTCTGAATTCATTAGCACTTGAAAGTAAAATGAAAGAGTATAATTTAGTGAGATTCTACCTATTTTTGTGATCATAATAATGTTTTTGTCACTCTGGAAAATTCAGGTGGAGGTGACCTAGCTTCACCGGCGAGACAGGATGTTTGTCTTCAGATCTCCTCTACGACAGTGGGAAAAGCTTAAACCCTGCAGGTGAATTTGCAACCCTTGAATTCTTGCACTCATAAATCCACTGAGACTCGAGTATTGCCGTTGTTCCAACCCTCATTGTTAGAGTGATTGTAAGATGTTGGTGGCTTCTTCATTTGTAATGCACTGTGATACACTTGTAATGCAGGTAGAAGGGCCTTTGTGCTAGGCATTAGATTCCAAGAGAGTTCACAACTACTCTTGTCGTTGAAGAGTGGATCTGACCTCAATGATTGTCCCTCCTATGGGTGCAAGCCAATTTACAAATTCTACTAGAATGTTTGTTCAGAAGTTTGAATCGCCTCCTTCAAATCCTCCCATACTTTGGCCTTGGAAGCTCTCTCCCGGTGCCACATAGTACTTAACCACAAACAAATCAGACTCAAAGAAAGCAAACGACAACCATCTTCATCACCGCAACTATTCTCAACTACACCTTGTATCGTAGTTGGGCAAGTAATCAGAGGAGTTGTTGGTTGTGATGGTTGTCACCAATCAATGGACCTCTTTTCCCTCCTTATCCCTCAAACATAGAGCCAAAGAAAGTAAAACTACAACCATCAATTTGTGTGTAAAGTTTTGCACCTTGAAGAACGATGGCGATGTCGGTGACTGTGGTTGCGGTTGCGGTTGCGGTTGCGGATCCTGTCCACCCCAGAGACCACGAAAGCCTCTCCGAGGTGACTTGGGGGGCGTCTGGGGCGTGCTAACCCTTTGCTCGGAGATTTCTCCAACAGTACCGAAAGACGGTGATCTTAAGAGATTCTTCAAAGCGGAGTTTGGTGTGGCGGGGGAATTGTGCCTAACCGAGGGTGACGATGCTTCCGAAAGATCAGACTGAGGTGATCTAGCTGTTGGAATTGCACCTGAAGATGAAGCAATGTGCCGTGGGGAGTTTCGAAGAATATGGAGGGAAGAAGAACTCTCGGCAGGGTTTAGGGTTAGGCCATACTCTATCACTTCACGCTCCCTGCGCTCGTGGACAATTTCCCACTGCAGAGCTGTCGTTTGTGTTTCGAGCTTTAATACTGCGACCTCCAGCATTGCAATGTCGGACAACAACCTCTGCGCCTGCATGGACGATTAGGGTTAACATTTGAATGTTATAATAAGGTATCCTCCTGATAACACCAATTATGCTTCTTCCAGTGCAAGAGACTGAATGAACACTTCAAAGCATCAAAGTGTTTAGAAATACATCAACACCCTTCACAAACATTGATGGGAAAACTTTTTGAGCCATATATGCCGGGTTCAAACCAGCCTGTAGAGTTTACAGGTTGAGCACAGGAAGAAAAAATTGCAAGAATTTGTGGATCGAATTAACGAGGTGAAGAGAATACATTGACATGAAGGTTGAGGGGGACCGAGTCCGGTGAGGCTCCGGAGGCATGCGCCAATGCCATCTCCAGAGATGTGTGGAGCTCAAGTTCTTGCTGCAGCTGCTGGTGCAACTCCAACACCTGATCCGTGTCAAAAAAAAGACAAAAAGAACCTTAGAATCCACATTGATGCAAGAACCCCTGGAGTGTGTTGCCGAACTTGTTGAGTAACTTGTAACAAGAGTGGATGCCTCCGTCACCGCTTCCAAACATTTTCACATCCATGGAACAGCAAATGTGAACCCTAGTGAGGCGTCGAAGCTCACCTCATCTTCAAGTTCCGAGCGATGCACAAATTTCTTGAACGTCGCGCTCTTCACTAATTTATGTATCGCCTCCTCGTCAATTCCCTGGAAGGAGAAAAGATCAAACACACAGGCTCCTCCAAATCAGTATCAGTATATTTTTGTTCCTCTCGAATTGAATGAAATCTTCATAACCAAGTTCCGGGCTTTCGACTCGCTAATGGAACCTGTGTTTATAATAATTACCTCTTCTAATGGCCGCGCTGCTGTCTCCAGATACTTGCTGATGAGACGAACCTCACCGGCAGATGGCCCGACCTTGTGTTTCTTGCGAGCGTGCTTCTCTACATGACTGTGATCATCACCCCAAACCCACTTCGATCTCAAATAAGTTGATATAAAGCGAGATTGTCGCCTCTTTCTAATCTAGCAAAACGATGGCTCCAAGTTCTCGATCGTAATTCTCTACATCGTTGCAGCTTGAAAGTTGCAACAATCATACTAACCTCCACATAGTTGAGTAATTACAAAATATAAATGGACGTGACAGAGAAAGACAGAAAACTTCCAACCACTTTTGGTATATACAGGATTGATTAGCAGTTCACATACCCAGATTTTGTAGTTGCCGAGGCAGGTTCGAAGGACTGTTCTTCACAGGCTCCTGCTCGTTGGAGAATTAGCTTTTCAGAAATTTCTACACTACCTTTGATGTTTTGAACCAAATTTCCATGTCCCTGCAACATGATATTCATGGGTGCGATATTACCAAACATGCAGCCGCAGTGGTCTTCCTCCTCCTCGCCCTGCCACTGGTCGCCTGCAATCAGCTCTCCTGCAGCTTGTCGAAGATCCCTCGCGACCATTGTTAACTACGAGTTCCAGCTTCAAGCCTTGTGGTAGAAACGACCTATTAATCATCCAAAACACCGTTGCCGCGGTTCCTTACCCATTGCACAGCTTTGCACCTGTTTCTCGGTTCGAGCAGACAAGCTCACTCCGGAGTACTCAAAACTGAGGTCATCAGCATCCATGGCATTTGAGAAGCTCCAAATATTACATAGCTGCATCAGCAGCTGCTAATTTCTGGGAGCACATGAGTCAAAGTGTGTGTAACTCCTCCATGTCCACTTGAAGTAGATTGGCCTGAATCTCTCTCCCATGTCAATGCAAACCTCTAGAAATCAGCAAATTCAGCGATCACAGCTCTTATTCAGCGAGTGGACACGTCATCTGTGGATTTCCACAATATCATCGCAAATCTTGCATGCCGCGAATGTCCACACAAAAGGCAAGATCACAAGCTCCAAGAGTAACTTCGCCGGCTCAACTTAACCCCCAATCCATCAACTCTTTTTAGCAAGTTGTGAGCTCCCAGCAATGGTTGACGTCGACACGCCCAGGAAGTTTGCGTTTTGCTTGCAATCCTTCCTCATACGCCTCTTGCGAAAGAAGTATGTGGATTCAAGCTAAAGCCATCATCAGCACTTACTTGTAACTGATGAAAAGCAACCCCACCAAACCAGCCCCGTTTCCTGTACACCGAAACTTCGTGATGATTGAGTAACCTCCAAGGGGCTGCAGTAATTAATACATGAGAAACAGGCTGCTGCGTCTTCACCGAAGCTCCACAAAATCCACACTCCTCAAGAACTTAATTAGGGTTCAAGGTACCTACCCACTGCTCAACCACCAAATTTGCATGTCCTGCTATCGAAACAGTAGAAAGTGATAAATCATGCCTCTCTAAAGTGGGTGGTCCTACCCCAAAATCGGACAAGTAATAAGTCCCACAGTATTGGCGATAATGATGTTGTTACAGTGCCAATGCTATGATTCGGTCATTTCCTTCACACCGAAACTTCATGATGGCCGGGTGACTCAACCTCCAAATGGCTGCAGCATTGCATGTCTCCCTCCGAACTGGAGAGAGAAAGAGAGAGAGAGAGAGAGAGCCTTTCAGTACCGAAACTCCACAGAAAATCCACACTCCTCAAGAATCAAAGAATCAAGGTGGGTAACTACCCATCCACTGCTCAACCACGATATTTGCATGTCCTGCGATCGCAACAACTGTAACTGTTGAATCAAAGCGAAAAACATTCCCCTCTCTAATGTGGATAGTCACTCCTACCCCCGAATCGGACAACTGAGCCCTACAGTATACTTAGCAATGGTATTGTTACAGTGACCAAGCTATGACTCCATCATTTCCTTCGCACCGAAACTTCATAAGAGAGAAAATCGGACAGCGTCTTCACCGTAACTCCTCAACTAGACAGGCTTCAAAGTTCAAAGTTCAAAGCACCTACCCACTGCGATCGAAAACAGTCCTTCGATCGAAACAGTTGTAGAAAGTAGAAATAACTGTCCACTTTTTAAAGTGTATGGTCCCTACCCCCGAATCGAACAACCAAGCCCAACAATTCCATAACCGAGGTCACAGCTATGAATGTATACGAAATATTCGTGAATTTGCATTTCCTGGTTGTAGTTCAAAGTAGAATCGATTTTCCCTCTCTAAAGTGGATGGTCCTAACCCCGAATCAGACAACTAAGCCCAACTGTTCCATAACCGATGCCACAGTACTCAAGCTATGAATGTGTATGTAATATGTCTCCACTAAGGACGCTAGACGGAACTGCAGTGCACAGTGATGCCCACCAACTTGGAAAGTCTAGTGTCTGACATTGGACAACGTTCCACGACGGAGGTCAAATCACCCACCCGGCCGGCCTGCCTGCAGCAAACTGGAACTTAGAAGACATGGAGCAATGCAAGCAGCACCGATAATTGAATGCTGCTGCTGCTGCTGCAGCGCCTGCACGAAGTGAACTTAACGAGTGGTGGGGCGATTTGGACGTGGCGCCGAACTACTTATAATTATGATAAATGATATCAGACGATATTTCATCAAACGGCGTGCAGGGTGAATGGACTCTTGAGGGCTGTAACTCATTTAGACTCTAGAGAGTTGAGGAGTTTGAGATGCAGCGGCGACTTCGTCTCCTGGGTTGCAGGGATCTCTTCTCGATCCGCCCAAGTGACAAAAAGTTTGTCAACTTCGCATCGACGGTGCGACTCCGAGGCGGCGATAGATAGCGAAAGGTTGGGGAAAGTTGAGCAGCCCTTTTAAGTTTGGACTATCTCTGACTGACAAAAAACTGTTAGAAGTCTTGTGTTTTAGCTTTTTCCCACAACTTGCCCCTCTGGTTTATTGATAGAGTTATGTTTTTGGCATGTTCCCTTCTTAAGTTCAAGGGAAATGAAACAAGGAAGAGATGGCTACATAACGGACGAGTAAGCTTAATAAGAGGAGTGTGGATGACGAGTTGCAATAAGCAACAAGACATCTATTGAATCTCGCCGGTTTATCTAGTCCATAAGTGTTTTGCTCATGGATGTAAATTATATATTATGAGTGACTTGTTTTATGCATGGATAGAAAAGTGCACTAAGATGAGTGATTAGTTGTGATGTTGTTGCCCATTCCCACCGCCATGAACTATGGTTTTCCATAACATAATTCAGCCTGATTGCAATGTTGTGTGTTCTTTTTTTTTGGTAAAAGAGAAGCATGAACTTTACTATGCAACATAGTATTCGTGAAAACGGAACATTCACATGTGAAGGTTTTTTTTTTCAAGGCTGACTCAGTTTTTAGTCTTGCGGAGTGCACTTCAACTTTCCAAAAAATTGTGTTTTAAAACCAGTTTTGTATGGGCAACTCTAGTACAAGTTTATAGAGTAAAATGAAGTCCTTTTATATCATGATTGTTATGCTTTGATTACTATCAAGAGTGTTTGAAGTAACAATGAAGAAACTAACATTCATGATATAAAAAACCTCCTTCCCTCGTTATCACTTGCACATGCTACTAGCATTTTGTAAATACATCTGAATGCGATTGGCAAAAGCATGCCTTCAAAGACCAATTCAAGCTGGCCTTCCTTGTATTCGAGAAAACAACAATATCTCGTCATTTAGGTTTCCAATCAAGAGTCCACCCCACGAGCCAAATTTTCAAAATGAAGAAAATGACCCAACTCAAGGTTCGTCAAGTGCCTATGCGGCGGTATCTCCACAATTGCATCAAACAAACAAAGACAATAGTAAAATTACTCAACCACAATTAAAAGAGAAAAGCTCAACAACTTGATGAGCACTCCAAGAGCCTCCAATTTGGAAAAACCTAGGATCGAATTGCAAATCATTTACAAATGGACAAGGTAGTCATTGGAGACTTCATGTCACACGACTCATACAAAGCCAGGGGTGGGTTTACACTAGTACAATGTAACAATAATGGATGAAAACATAAATTGGATGAACCTAGCACATATACTGTCAAATTTTCTCTAAATCTTAGGGGGCCCTTTTGTACATCTACCTTTACTTCAAAATTCTCAATAGATTTTCTAAATGTATTTTTGTACAAAGTGGAGAAAACAATATCCCCCAGGGGGGGTGGACTCTTCACAATACATATGAACTAACGTGAGCATAAGAAGGGGTATTAATTGAGGCATTAGTGTACATAGTATGCATAAGGGGGAGGTATTATTTCTCACTAGTGTGTACATCCAAAAATGCTATTAAGAAATATGAAATAAAGGCATATGTACAAAAAGGGGCCCTAAGCTTTAGAGAAAAACTTGACAATAGATGTGTTCGTTTCATCAAAATCACATTTTCATCCACTATTGTCATATGGTAATAGTCCTCAATGACAACCCTATCCATTCTTGTTAGGGTTTGCATTTGGGTTCTAGGTGTTTACAAACTAGAGGTGCTTGGAGTGCTTATGGGCTCCATTGAGTCTTGCTCTCCATAACGTGGCTAAGTTATCGTGCTTTTGTCTTTATTTGTTTGATGCAATCGTCGAGTTACATGGTATGGATGAAAAAGTGTTCAACGATTTTCTCATTGGAAAATGAAAGTGGGTTTCCTATGTAATTAACAAAGGCATGTTTAATTCATGATTTATAGCTCGTATATGTAGTGGAGGCATTTATCACATTGAGCTAAAAAACTTAGTACAAAATACACGAGTCCATTTTCAAACCTGCAGTTAGTACGTATACTGCATGAATATAACATGAGCTGAAAAGCTTAGTATAAATACACGAGTCCATTTTCTTACCCTTCTTGGGGTTGTGTGATTCCATTTATGTACACCCTAATAGCTGCTCCACTCTCTACTTCGACATTGAAATATTAAACTAGTTTCGTTTCGACTCAAATAAAATAAAATCAAAAGACTTACGTCTATACATATCTCGTTGGTTGCATCAGGACTTGAATCGATACGTCGTGTGGTCATCAAGTCGGGATGTTTTGTGTGATTAAGGCCTAAATCTCATGAGGCGGTTTTCCTGCCGCGAATTTGGTTCTGGTCAAACTTCACATCCATGCTGCAGTGGTACAGTACCTTACAAATCTTCCCATTTGTACCATCCACATTTAAACTTGGCTCCAGACCCAAATTACGGCAGAGTTCAGATGTCAGAGCTCCCACAAATGGTTTTAGGCGGCAGATTAGGCTAATACTACTTGACTTAGTGGTAAGTAAAGTACTTACTTAGCATAACGCATAATAAAATCTCTAATTGCGCAGTTAGTAATCTAAGCACCAGTCTGGAAGAATGCCGCACTTTAGCACGTGAAAGATCTTCAGTAATATGGAACACGTGATTAAGAGACAAAAGAGCTGATCAGAGTTGCATTCTAGAAGTAACAATAATCAACGTCCATAAGTTAATCACTTGGCGGCTGAGGTGGTGTTATGTGATTAGGGAAGAGGTTAACTTCCCAAGGGTCCGGAAGATGCAAACGATTATGTTCAGTAACTCCGCTTGGAAATTCCGGTCTTTAGACGTTTAATGGTGACCACCTGGATGAAAGTAATATTTAAGCAAATATGAACAAGACGTTTGCTCAAAAGCAATAATGCATATGAGAGTTCTCGTTAGTGCCGTCAATATATGCACATTGGAAAACAAAGCATTTCAAGACTCGTTATCAACTAGAAGCAACTGGTGAGAACCCTAACTACACATGCTTTGAGCTGCAATGTGATCAAAATTGATCACTCTAGATGTGGATTTTTCGTAATAATGCATCATACATGAAACAATAACGTGTTTACAACAAGAAGTGACATAGTTCAGTGCATCTTATGCTACATATGGTATTTGATGTCACTGTGGTAACTTTTCGGATGGCATTTCTTATGAATAAGTTTACAAATACTGTCATGAATGATGGATGAGTTCATCCATTGGCCTAAACCCTACCTTCTCTTGTCAGCAACTTGTCTTGAAATGTTGTTTTGGATGATTGAAATTTGGATGAAAAATCACTTGGTAAGTGATAGTAATTGCAACGCTGTAAATCTCCAATCCCCCCCAAAAAATTACAAGGAATGACAAATAATGTTGGGTTAACATTTAGTGTTGGTGACACTATACCGCAGTTTACAAGTAGTATTGAGCAAGACAATTAGAACACTGAATATCATATTTAGTTTAGTTTCTACCACTTCTATCATAAAGTCTGCCGATTTGAACTACAGGTATACATTTTTTCATAATGTCCAGAGTTCTTGTATGAGTCTAGATTTACTCATATAAGTCTAGAGTTCCTAGTTTCCATTCCTTTCCAATTGAGATGTTTACCTATTATAAACTTTTACTCAAAATGGAGTATCCACATCTCCCAACCAAAATTCCAGAATAGCGGAGCTCCTCATCTTTGTCATGTACAGGTTCACCGAACATAAATGGAATTCTAGATCAAAGGATGCAAAAATGTTTGACTCGTGATATTTGCCAGCAGAATTTATGAATGACACAGGTTGCATGCCCTTCCGCCGCCATGCAGTCACAAGGACCATGCTAACATACTTAGATCATCACATAGAGGAGAACTTTTTTGTGATAATTACTAAAATCAATCTCTGTCTTATTATTCGTGTTCAATCCGTAAGTTCAACAACAGCAACCCATAAATTTGTGCATAATTCAAGGCAAAGTGATGAATCGCCGAGGCCACATTTTGGCACGTGACGAATCTGTTTTCAAGGAACACCACCACTGCAGGTGGCTAGTAGTGACTGGTTCATGAGTTAGTCTAGGTCATTAGCAATACAGAGTCGTTTCGCTAGGAGTCCGGAAATAACACAAAATCTAAATGACATGGGTTCCATGCCTTTCAACACAATTCACACTCTCAGATGCTCGCCATCAATGCGTGAGGAGATGAGCCAACGAGAAACCCAGAACCTCCGAGGCAAAAAAAACAGTTCGATAGGTGGATCTAACTTAGATAAGCTGAGTAATCATTGCCGCGGACAAACGCATGGATGGCTTGAGTCTCAGCCCACACATGCCCAGTCTAACTTAAAGTGCAAAATCATTTGTCCATAAGTGTCTCATCATTGTGCCAAAATGTCGGCTCAAAGATGTCGTGGGCCTTGCACCAACTAATTAAGTTAAGTCAAGTGACACCAGATCCGAGGCCCAGCCTCCACGTCCCCCTCATCATTCATGCTCTTGTAAGTTACTGCAAATATTGAAGAGCAAGCCTCAATCCATAAGGTAACGCTACTAGGAAAGGTGGGTCTACATGGCACGCCAATCTAACAGGAAGTGTTTGAAATGACACCAACCGATGTCATTCTGGACATTTCGTGTTAGATTGACGTGTCATGTAGATCTGCCTGTCCTACTAGTGTATTGTGGGCCTTATGTGGTCGGGTTTTTTGATTGGACACCTTATATGTTAATTTGAGCAGTTAGTCCTTCATACATTTGGGATTCGGAAAGTCCTATGTGATCATCCAAATAGAAAGAGAAAATTCATTTTGTGTCTAAGCTTTCATTTTAAGACTTCATATAACAACCTTAACGATTCACAATTGCTAAACATGATGAGTCAAGTCCCAATAGGTCCACTCGTATAAATTTTGCATGAAATTCAAAGCCCCCCAACCCAACACCCCCCATCCCAAGTGCTTACAATAGGGCTACCTTATATGGGTAAAGTATTGGAATCTCCTACCATACTTTGTAACCCTATTGTATGTAACCCTTATTGAGGTATGTAACCCTATTGTGCACACTTCCAGCTCCATAGACAAATCTTGGTTGTTTGAGCAATTCCATAATCATCTTTTATGATTAGCAATTGCAAACAGGGATTACACGTCACGTCGCGTCACGTCGCGTCACGTCCTGTGACAGCGACGTGACGGCAGACCTGAAAACGTCACGTCCGCGGGGGGGGTAAATCCGGCAGTTACCCCAGGGGTAAACTGACGCGGTCAACCCCCTGGTCAACCCCCTGGTCGACCCCCTGGTCGACTGCTAAGTCGACTGCAGATAGCAGTCGACCTAGCAGTCGATTGCTAAGTCGACTGCAAAAAAAAATTTAAAAAAATTCCAAAAAAAATTCTGGACCGTCAGATCTTCTTGGCAAGAAGATCTGACGGTCCAGAATTTTTTTTGGAATTTTTTACATTTTTCTGGCAGTCGATTGCTAATTCGACTGCTATTTGCAGTCGACTTAGCAGTCGACTGCAAAAAAATTAAAAAAAATTTAAAAAAAATCTGGACCGTCAGATCTTCTTTTCAAGAAGATCTGACGGTCCAGAATTTTTTTGGAATTTTTTAATTTAATGTTTTTTTGCAGTCGACTGCTAGGTCGACTGCTATTTGCAGTCGTTTGCTAAGTCGACTGCTAATAGCAGTCGACTTAGCAGTCGACTGCAAAAAATTTACTTTTGCAGTCGACCAAGACCAATCGACTGCTATTAGCAGTCGACTAGCTGGTCGACTGCTAAAAGCAGTCGACTTCAAGGAAAACCTAAAAATAAATAAAATAAAAAAATTCTAAAAAAATCATGGACCGTTAGATCTTCAATCCAAGAAGATCTAACGGTTCAGATTTTTTAATAGATTTTTTTAATTTTTGTTTTTTGAAGTCGACTGCTCGTAGCAGTCGACTAGAGCAGTCGTCCAAAAGAGTAAAAAAAAAGTTACAAAAAATTGGTACAGTAACTTTTTTTTACCACGTCAGTGCGCGTCACGCCCTGACGTGACGTGACGTGACGGCGTCACTTCATTTGTGACGCAACGTGACGCAAAAAGGCCGCGTCACGTCCATTTGCACATCCCTGATTGCAAATCACAAAGATTGTAAGTTCAAAATCTAGAATTGAAGTGAAGATGCATAGTTTTATGAGAGGTCAAAGTGAAGATCCTCGAAAATTCTTAAATAAAATAACATTATAATTCTCAACATTTTCCACTTTGTTATAGAATAACCCTCTCGCTTTCCAGAATTCTCACTTACTATCCTATTTCTCCTCCAAAGAAGGAGATTGTCCAATTTGAATTCAAACTGGAGTAGGAAGTGTTTTCTTTAGTCTAAACCTCTAGATGTAAAAAAATCAAAACTTGTTTATTCTATCAAATAATATTATTCCCTAGACGTAATGAGTTGTTCAATGGTTGAAAAATGTCCATGAGGTCCTCCAAAATATCCGCATACACTTGGGAATACTCAGTAAATGACGCCACCGATAAACTTGCTAAATTTTGCCAAACCCCCACCCAAGGTTGTCTATTGTGTCATGACGGAGGCCAATCTCGGCATAATGTCGTGCCGTCACAACACGTATCCGTCACGACATTATGCCGGATGCTGTCTTTATCCTGACGGACTTGAATTTTACCCACCCTACTAGCTTCCCCCTAGGTTGACCCTACGTGGACCCTATTGTGTCGTGACGGAGGGGTCCGTCACGACACGACACGTCATGACGGCACGACACCGTCATGACGTCAGGATAGACAACCCTGCCCCCACCACACACCACTCCCCTGTACAACACATACCACCCCCTTTTGGCACTCCAAAATACTTACATAACAAGCCATCCACACCCATCATGCACCTCAATCTTACAAACATAAGGAATACACATGCCAACTCACAACCACAATGCAACCACAATACTACCCCGATACCCTTACATAGCAAAACAATTTACCAACCCACTAATCCACTCACACATCTTCGATTATTTATGGTCAACACCCCAATGCACAAATACATAAATCACACAAACCCTCAAACTAAGAACATGGCCAATACATGGGCAACCAAAGAAGACACATCATAGGGCCCACCAAATTCCCCTCCCCCCTCTACAACCTTTGCATGATATAAGAGGTTGATACATGTCTCCACCTCCTCTCCACGTACACCAACCCCACCTCAACAACATCCAAACAACTAGACACAACAAGCAATATGGAAATACATAAGTTATTCCTCTCCCACTGCACATCACAAGATAAACTGCTAATGAACTTAAACACCCATCTCGGAGCCCCCTGAAGAACACAATTACTACATGGCTATACCCCTGCATTTGGATCACATGACCATGCCAATGCCTCGTTGGGCTCAAACTTGACATCCTAATCATCACCACCACCTCCCCAAGGAAAACCACACACTATACCACCCAAAACTCCAACCTACGATGGAATTTACCTTATGCCAACACCACAACCCATAGGGAAAGAGGGGGAGGGAGGAGGGGGGGATTACTCAAATACCAAACATGGATGGACATTTTAAAAGACTCTAGATGGTATGTTACACTTACTATCCTCACAACATGCACCCAAGGAGGCATTTACATGGACAATATCACCTGCCCATTCGAACAATGTTACATCCCCTAATGCCCATCCATGCATGCATGCATGCAACAAAATCACTCAAAAACCATCAAATACCTTACCTTAGCCATGCTCAAAAACCAAGAAACTAGAAAGCCACCTACAACCAGCAATCCCCACCTAAGCAACCACCAAAAACCCCACACGGGCACCAAAACCCCAAGGATGATTCCTACAATAGGATGCCTACTTTATTAGTTCAAATAAAGGAAAGACAACCTCCCAAGGTCATCTCAGGTTTTGAACCCAACACATGATGCAACAAGTACACACTCTGCCCTTATAACACCCACTCTTGAGATACACATAATGATACACACAAAAACTCATATACCAATGAACATGCCAACAAACCAATGACTAGACCCAACAATACCTTCCCCCCCCCCTAGTATTTGGTTATCCATACGGACCACCTCCAACATGTGGCAATAGCACTTGTCCCATAGCCCTCTCGCGGTTATGAATACCAAACATTGGTGACATTCTAAAAGACTCTAGACGGTATGTCACACTCACTATCCTCACAACATGCATCCGAGGAGGCATTTACATGGACAATATCACCAGCCTATTCAAACAATGTTACATCCCCTAATGCCCATCCATGCATGCAACAAAATCACTCAATAACCATCAAATGCCTCACCTTAGCCATGCTCAAAAACCAAAACCACCATCAACTAGTAATCTCCACCTAAGCAACCACCAAAAACCCCACATGGGCACCAAAATTCCAAGGATGATTCCTACAATAGGATGCCTACGTTATTAGCTCAAATAAAGGAAAAACAACCTCCCAAGGTCATCCCAAGTTTTGAACCCAACACATGATGCAACAAGTACACACTTTGCCCTTATAACACCCACTCTTAAGATACACACAATGATACAAAAAAAAACTCAAATACCAATGAACATGCCAACAAACCAATGACTAGACCCAACAATACCCCCCCCCTCCCCTCTCTCTCTCATATTTGGTTACCCATACGGACCACCTCCAACATGCGGCAATAGCACTTGTCCCATAGCCCTCTCGCGGTTATGATCAAGGTGAAGCGTCCTTCATTCACGCCAACGCTTAAGGTCTCTCTCTCTCTCTCTCTCTCTCTCTCTCTCAACAAACAATTCAATCTTATCATAGCATGTGTCATTTTGGTGCCCATTCTTAACTACAAGTCTTGCAATATACCACTCAATCATAGGTGTCCGATTAAGAAGAATGCCCATATAAGGGCCCCAACATACCATATAAATGAAGTTTTAGGACTCCCCTCCAGGAGAGGTACGACCTTTAACACATGTTCAAAGCCTTATGTGGTCAATCTTTTTAATTAGACACCTACATTTAAGTGTTGTTTAACAAGGTTTGTGATTGAGAATGGGCACCAAAAAGACTTGTGTGACAACGAGATTGCACTATGAGCTCAAAATACATGAGTCATTCTAGGTCCAATTACTAACTTGTAAGGGGAGGGCTTATGCAATCACTTAGCATGGAGAAAGAATATATTTACTTTGACCTCATGTGACTGCTGCATTTCAACTCCAATCCTAAAATTACGTGATTCGCAATTGTCAACCCAACAATGAGACAATTCTCAATCCAATCTAAGGGCCACTTCACACCATGGTTGAAGGTTGAGAGGCCATCGATTTCCACCAATCATATTGCAAGAAACCAAGAATTCGGTCTCTCGACCCTTCACACTAGAGGCCAAAGTTCAAAGGCCGTCGCTCTCCAAAATGCCTACATGGCAGTACTTTTTGACCAGGGCGACGGACTCTCGAAGGAAGTTTGGGTTGGACAGAAATGGAAACCCAAACTATGGTCAAGAGGCCGTCGATTTTTTTCCATAAAAAACCAAAAATTGTCAAGATCTTTGTTGTTAGATTGGAGGGTTTGTTTTGAGCAGGGAATAAAGTGGGATGCTCCTTCTTCCTTTGAACTTTGGGCTTGGCCTTTGGAGGCTTCACACTATACCCAGCCGAAGGCTCCAATTCCTATATTTTATTGGCTATTTTGAACCCATTTCTTTGGACTCTCAACAAAGTTTAGCCATTCAATCCCATGGCCTCTCAACTTGGACGGCCATAGTGTGAAGCGGCCCTAATGGTCAAATATGTTTGTAGAGTTGAAACCATCATAAAGAACCCACAAAACCCTCCCTGCATTGGCATTAGGGTTTAGGGTTTTTGAACTCAATTGGTTTGAGTTTGAGAGATAACCGGTTGAAGTTCAAGACTTCAGGAAATTATCAATTATTTTTGAGAAATTCAGAGAATATACCTCAAATTAATAAAGGAAAACCGAAAGATGTCAGCATGTAACCGATTAGACTCAGAAACACTAGGATCTCGATCGATGATGCCCAAAAATAATCCGCCCAGGACATTTGATCCAAAGTGCAGTGCAATGAATCTGGTACTTGCTCGGCCGATGCTGCCAACTTCAACGAGAACTTGAATGGCACACAAATGCCTTCCCATTCAAATCACCAACCTTCCTCCTTCCCCGAATCTAATCAATGTTTTTGAACTTTGACTGGCATCTGATGTTGGCTAATTTAAGTGGCGCTCTCAAAAAAAGCGTTGGTAGTTAGTACTTACTCATGATGAGCATCAGTAAATTACACTTGTATTTCAAATTCAAGCATTCATGTTGCAGCAGATTTCTGTCTGGTTGAAAGTGATGTGCTTAAATAGACTTCCCATCATTCCCTACAGTATATTATGGGCCTTCTTTTTCTTTTCCTTTTTCTTTTTTTCTTCTTCTTTAAGACAAAGGAAAAAGTTTTATTACATTGCTTATTTTATTTTGGAGTTTCGGGAGGGAGAGAGAATTATCGTATACGGGCGTACGTCCCATTCATCCATTTAGTGGATTTGACATTAGAATTAGTTTTAAAGACCCCAAATTGGTTTACTCGAGTTCATTTGAGATGAAATGGCAACGAACTTGTAGAAGGTCAATTATTTATGTTGGATGGATGAGAGGTATGCTCATATGTGATAATACTCTCTCTCTCTCTCTCTCTCTCTCTCTCTCTCTCGGACTTTGGGGTGCCCACGGTGGAACCTTAAGAAGGTTAAGACGACATCCAAGCATGATTTACTAAATCAAGAAAGGGTGTCTTGGTGTCTTTATACAGAGTAGGAGAAGCTCTATGAAATTGATTGATTGATTGTTTGTGAAAATGGAGCAAGATTTGGAGGAGATATATCATCATTCGTTTCTTGAACTTCCAATGTTATATAATTTGGATACATTAATTGCATGCACTCGTAGTGTTATCCCAATGTTTTAACTACTGTGGAAATCTCATTTATAATGTGGTTCACATTATTTGTTATGATCAATGCGCTTCCTTTCATCCCACTTGTTGTTACTGTAAGTGAAAATGTTCCTCTCAACCCAAATATGTGCGCCTCCTATGATCGCTCTTCTCAATCATACACCTATATTTGGTTGTAAATGGAAAGGCTTGTATTACAAAAAAAAACACGTGTTACGGAGAGATTGGACTAAGTACTCAAAATATAGACACCGTTATAGGTTCAATAATCAACACAATTGGAGGTCCTATGCGATCACAAAATGAGAAAGAGAATGGTCGCTTTGATCCCCAATGTTTTTTGCATCTTGACTCTAGATTTGGAATTTCAAATGACAATATGTGTGATTTGCACATGCTACCATGATGCACGACAATACTTAATCCAATGCAATGGACAAAGTGCATGTGGAGTTGGATACGCCTACCATATGCCACATGCCTTATGTGGACCTCGTTCCAATTAGTGGCATGAGTCCCATGAATACTAAGAAAACCTAAATAGCACCACCCAATGAGGGGTATGGAAGCAAAGGATGTGGCTAGGAGAATTGGGAATATTAGGACCTAATTCTAGGTCATAGGGGCATTCCTTGGACAATCATCACCATTGAAACTACATTGGAGGATGCATTGGAAATGAAGACTATCAAAGTAATATTTCTTGTGTAAACTACGATATACAAGCAATTTGGTGTAGCCCACATAAGTGATCTTGTGATCTTCTTGCAATTACTAGGTGACAACCATAAAAAGATTGCATATGACCCATGTTTCTATAGGGTAAGTCATGGAGAGCACCATAATCAACATGCACATTGATTTTAAATGCCACACTTTATATCTTATATATACAATGCAGCAATTGCATGCCTTTTAATTTCATTGCAATGCTTATTTCATCACTTGTTGGCATGTCTCCACTGTCCCCTTGGAATACATATTAAATTAGTCATAGGAGATTTGATTTGCTCTTTGCGTTTCATTCTCAATTGCTTTTGATTGATATGTTTCATACAACTGGAATTGGAAGAATGAGAATATGGTGAGTGGTTCAAGATTGTACCTAGCCTTGCATGTCATTTTCATACGTGATGGTGTGCATTGTGGGCCACACTGTAGATGCAATGGAGAGTCAAAGTATACACATGTCCAAAATATTCGGCACAATCATCTTACTCAGGAGACTCTCATCTACATAATGAGAAATCAATGAAATCGGCTTGATTAACAAGGATAAATATAAAGTTCATTGCATACTACACTAAGTAATAGTTTTATTTACACCCAAATTTTGTTACCCTAGATTTAGCCCATGACTAGGTGCACTTGACATCTGATTTAGTGTGGCCCGCAATATTCATTACAATCATCATGGACCCACATTAATTGTCTTGCAAGCACTAGGTGGCGACAATAAAGTGTGTCATATGACGCTTGGTGTTGCATGGCAAAGTTGACGACCACTTTAATTTATATGGCACACCAATTTTTATGCCACATCGAACTGGAACGAAATCATATGTTAAGTACAGTGGTTTAGATTACAGCTTCCGCAACATAAGCGTGCCATGCGGCACAAAGTGTTGTACTACACCGATATCACCTATTAGTGTGGTTTACCATTTGTAGTTACGCAATGCTATAATTCTATTCTAAGATTATGGCACTACGTGACTCCAAATGTTAATACTATGCTATTAGGGGATAGCGGTGTAGTTATTGTGATACAAGGGGCACTCTTCTTTTGAAGTTTTTCACACGATACTCCAATATTAAATGAAGAAATGGTCACAGTATCTACCTTACATCTTTAGTTGATCCATTGGTATCTAGCTTCTATTCTGAATTATTTAAAGACAGAATGAAATATTCCAAGAATATTCTGTTATCATTCTAGCTTGGGGGGGAATTATAGAATCTAAGCTTGATTTGTAGAGGTTTGTATGCACAAATCAAGTTATTTTAGGCAATTTGCAAATGAATGGATTGTTTGTGTCTGACAAAATCTTCTCAAAATCCTTGATTTGAAGCTTAGAGTCCATTGTCCATTCTCAATTCTCCTTGAACATGCAAACTTAAACCTTTCCCCTTGAATTTTTTACATTTTTTGGAGATAATAATAATAATAATGCCTAAAAACCATACTAGGTCATCGGAACTTGAAACATGATAACTAGGGGCAACTCTCTTGTATGCACATGGTGCAACCACACAACCCCAGTAAGGATAAGACGCTTGAGCATTTTCAACTAAGCAAACAAACGGAGACTTGATTTGTTGACACTTATTTCAATAAACCTCAAGCAAGTGTTGAATTTAGTTGGAAAAAACAAAATGGTCCTGATACTATCAACTTCATCACATTTCTAAGCCTCATATTACTGCACCCTTCCCAAATAAATGAGACGTCCTGTCTCATGGGGTTCTTACTACAACACTAAGACTTAGACCATCGTTTTTTTGGGGAAAATCACAACATGTTGGGTGGATTATTCTCATGCCTAAGGTAAGTGGCAAGTGGACCTGAACAATATTATGTTGGTCTTGATTAACACGTTGGATTGATTGATGTATGGCGTGGTCAAATGCATGCTATAATACACTACTTGGTAGACCGTGTGGCAAATGGAAGTGAAGATATTTTAGATAGTGTGGCGTTGCATGCTTAAGTTAATGATTACTTTGAGATTAGCAAGCATGTTTGTCAAGCAAGAAACGGGAGGCAGAATAGATTAGCATAGGAAGCACACAACAAGCAAGCAAGTACACCAACATTTTGCTAATTAGTGGCACTCGGGGGACCGTCTTGTGAAGCAAGTTAGCATATTAAAATGGAACTAATTGTTGCATCATCATCATGGCTTTGGCTAAGGCCACACCCTTAGTGTGCAAGCAATAAGATATGTGCACCTTATGTGGTGGCTCCTCTTGATGGGACCCCTATATTTGAGTGGTATATGGCAAGGCTTCTAGTTAAGATCATACACTGAAAAAGACACATGTTATGATGAGATTGGACTATGCGTTCAATATATAGAGAATGTCACACATTCAATGATTAACGCAATTAGGATCCGTGGCTAGTGTTATATGATCACTTGAAGTGAAAGAAAATCTTCACTTGATTTCTTACAACTTTTGCATATGCTCCTCAATTCTGAAACATGAAATGTTGATCTTCATATTTGCAATTGCTAACCAGATGAGACGATTTTGCGATTTGATCCAATGACCAAAATTGTTTGTGGATTTAGACGTTCCACAATAGGACCAGATAACTTAGACCATGAACCAGCTCTTTACCAACCAGCTCTTTACCAACCACCTCCCTACCCAGGGCATGTTCACACTAAAGGCATAGGCCATGGCCCTTGAATGACCATGGTACCCCACTTTTTGGATGAGACCGTAGAGAAGTCCATGGACTATAGCCCAAAGTCTTTTGGAGGGTCCCAAGCCCTTGGTGTAAACTCCAATTCCTGCCGCACATTCCGTCGTGCCTGCCTCAAGAGTTGTCCCAAAAAACTCCCCTACAACCCTAGCCAACATAATTCATACTTGCCATGTGGGATTCCATGTAGGATTTTCATCCACTAAAAAGGTTATGGATTGTAGTCCAAAACTACTCTCATGTAAACTCAAAGCAAGGGCCCGTGATACTCTCAACCAATGAGAACTACATGATTTTCAAGAGCCATGGCCTAATGGCTTTCATGCAAACATTCCCTCAAATTGACATTCCAAAATGCAGTTGGCAAGTGTTTGATGTTGAGTCCATGATGTTTCATACCCTTCATGGTTTACTATCTTTGTTGTGCAACCAACTATGCATTTAGTTTTACAATTTTGTCAAAATAAATAAATAAATAATCAATGTTGGGCAATCCAACGTGAATTTGAGTCCATTGGCCCTACCTTGCTTAAGAATCCTCTTGATGCAAGGTGGGGTTTACTACCTACCTTGCGGTGGGTGGGCTCTTGGCTTCCTACCAACCTAGCTAGTTTTTTATGTCAAGTAGAGAGAAGATTTCCCAGCGGGAATCGAACCGCCAACCACTCCATTTGAAAATGGGTACCTCTCCACTATCACCTGGTAGTTTAGGGTCATCTTGGACCTCAATTCTATCAACATTGATTCAATTCACATTTCATCTTTTCAGTTCTTGCAACTCCAAAATATCAAATATATCAAAAATAAAATAACGACCTATTGTTTAGAGACATAGATTTAATGTTGTAGTTTGATCATGATGTGATTGAATTGATGTGAAATTAGTATTGATATATGGATAGATAATTCATTGTCAATGTCTTGAGGGAAAAACTCCATTATTTATATGATGAGTGAGGCATTTATGTATGGAGTTATCCAAATGCTATATTATCTTCTACAAAGAACACCAATCTAGGTTTTTTGGGTCCTTTGATGTGCATGCTTCTTTGTGCTTTCTTTGTAGATTGTGATTATGCAAAGAACTAGTCTTCAGAAAATTATTTAATGTTGCATAAGTCTAAACAATCGATCCACACTAATAATCATATTTTGTTATCATAAGAATACATATTGTATCATTACTTTCTTTATGTCTACAAATGCAACTCTACCATGTGCATTGTGATACGAAGGCAACTTATCTACACTTTTAGAATAGGTGACCATAGATCCGCTTATTTTCACTGAATTACACTAATCATGGAGTGGCACTACAAATAGCATTGAATTGTGGTGTAGACTCTAGTCAAACTAGACTTTCAATTCAAAATTTCTACGGTATTTTCTCAAAATGCAAATGAATATGAATTCATAAGATTATCAAATAAATCTTTGTCTATAATATCACACCAAACTATAAGAGCATCCCACTCATGGAGCCACAAATGGGCCTCTCTCATCGATTTTTTGGATTTTTTTAAAAAGGCCACATGTTCCATCTTTCCCCAAAACCCATACCGTACTTGGCCGTCAGGGTCGGCAAAATTTAAATAAAAAAATAGAAGTTGAAAAAATTAGAAATTATTGGAGAAGAGAGTTGAAAAGAAAACTTATTCATTGAAGAGCATGCCGAATATTACAAAATTGAGCCAACTTCATGTAGTAAAATCCCAAAATATTGCATATCATAGCATCATAACTAGTTCGTGCAAAAATATTTTTTTGTTTAAAACCGAACATTATGAGCCCGAATTTTTTGTTGTTTGCAGAGCAAATTGAATTGACCCCTGAAGAGCTTGTGGCCAAAATCATGCCAACCCAGAGGTTGCAGTGGCGTTTAGGATCCAAAAGTAACACATACAAAGGACCACTAATTGAGATTCGGGCATTCAATTAGGTTAAACCCACCAAGGCCGCCACAAAAGGGTGAAAAAAATAAAAAGTCTTTCATTGTTGTGAACTAGCCTTGTATTAAAGCGCCAAATCTTTTACAAATATTTTTTGAAATTGTTGAATTTTTTATTAATTTATTTTTACTATGCCGGACCCACTTTTCCCACTTTAATTAATTATTTCGGCATGAGATGTTGACCCTGACGGCCGGGTACGGTATATACTCTAAATTTTTGTTGCTCACAAATTATGTTGTAAAGGATCCTCTCTCAAGAATGCTTTGGTTTCGTACATGTGGAGCCACAAAGAGCTCGAGAGAGAGAGAGATCTTTGTAACATAATTGGTATCACATCCAATTAGCAAGTGTAGATCATGAAGTTTGTTGTTTCAAAGTGTCAAAAATTGGAGTCTAAACTTATAAGAAGTCAAAGAAAACATTCTCTCGGTTATTGTTACTTGATTCCCCTTGGGATCCCTAGCTTTGGGGTATTTCTCCCTTGGTGGTTGTACTTTGGTTGCAATTGAGTTTCTCAATTTGTACCAAAATAACCAATAATAATTGAATATTTTCATTTGTTTATTTTGTGTTGGTTTTGTTACACAAACAACTAGTACACAACCCTTAATTGGTTACTCCTCTTAATAAGATACCTAAGGTCAAGGCATCCATAGTCGATTGTGTCCATTTAACCACTCACTAGAATTATGTAATGTTGACATGGATGAGATCTACATTTTTTAGGCAAATGGAGTTAAATTTTATGTGATGGCAGCTTGTGATTGACTACTTCATAAGAGTTTTGACAATTATCGTAGCCAAGCATTAGCATTTAGACGAGCGGTTATGGGTTAACCTATAAATCAACTATGTGTTACCCTTACTTTACTGCTTCAAAGAAAAATACATAAAAATTGTTGTCTCCTTAGAATTTGTTTCTCTTTGCAAGAAAAAACAAGTCCCCTCTATTACTCCTCCTAAACAAATGAAGACTCTCTTATTTTATTAGTTCTAGATGCCTTAACCTTATATTTGAGTGGTATGTGGTTAGGCGTGCCTCCACAAAAGGATACCAAAAGAACATGTTCAAAATTCAATAATTATTCTAGGTTCAACAATCAACATCATTGAGGGGGCCCATATACGAATTCAATGAGCACAAGAATCTTCACTTTGGTAATGAATAAGATAGTCATACGAGCTCCAAAAAGTACGTGGAAAGCGGCTATGGCATCGATTTTGACTTGGTAACCATCTTGTACTACTTCATATCCTAGGACAAGTAGACTAGTCTTAAACAATAACCATATGCAAAGAACTCCCTAAAAATCAAAGAGTGTCCAAATGTTGAACCAAACAGTCGATGTGAGCACAAATACCGTTTTTACATGAACAATATAAGATATTCACTTTGACCAAACTAAACATCATTGATGTTCATGCAAAGTTTGCATTGGAGTGGCAACCATCGATTGGAGTCGACAACCTCACATGAGCCCCCACTACAGCAAAAAACATGATCAGGCTCCACTTTGACATTTTCTTACACGTTCTAGTCATCTCCAAATTGCACAGCGCATGCGTCTATGGGTAGGGTCCCTGGTAACTTGATGTTTATAGTTCTTTTGACTACAGATGAATGAGGTAGGTGGGGTTAATGTAGGGAAAAAATCATCCATCAATCAAAAATGGGTTGCTTGGGAAGTTAGGGTTTCGGGGATGCCAACTTATTAGCTCCACGGGTGCGGTGGGGCTACTAATAAGTTCTATGCCTCCGGGTTCATAAGACAAAAGGTTGGTGAGATTGCTGCCTTTCCAATCAAGCAAGGGACCAATAGGCTATCCCGGTCGGACTTTTCTTATTGCTAAAAGCTGTACTTACTTGAGGGTCATGTCCCACCTATTATGAATCTCTCAAAGTAGGAATCTTCAATTTACGGAGATCGATTTTTGTACCAAGAAGTTAGAACGTGTGCAATTAGGTTGCCCCCACACTAATTTAGCGGCATTCCACACCATTTTGAGTATTCATTATCATACTAACAAAATACAAGGTTAAAAATTTAATTGTTGTTGCTATATGGATGAATAAACAAAGTTAGAAGTTTGAGTAATCTGATTTTCACCCAAGGTAGAGGTTGCATGGGTAAAGAGGCACCCTATTTGCAAAGGCAACCTAACTGCACATATCATTGTAGTTGTGTCAAAATTGATCATAGTTAAATAAAGTTGACATCAAAATTGGCTTTGAAAACCCTGAATTAGTCTAGATGATGTCATTTTCGATATGAAACAGCCACAAACCTATAGAGGTTCAAGTTTATATGTTGTATGGATGAAAGGTATGTTCCTATCATAGGATTGACATTCCCCGAAAATTAAAAATTACGTGCGGCCAAAGATGGGGTCTTTTTCATGATGGTATCAAAAAATTGAAGTGGTTATAAAATAAAATAGGCCCCCACACAATATGTGACTCTGAGGTCAAAACAATATAGGTCGTTATAACTTCCATGAAATTAGGTTTATATTATTTCTAAGATGTTATGGTATAAAAAACTGCAAAAAGGTTATAGTGTATACATTCCCCCATCCCCCCCATAATGGGTGAAAATTTGTCGACAGAAAAAAAAGAAGGGTGAAGCACTTTGGATGACATGTCTAGGTAAGCAACATGAAAGAGATAGGTTTTGGTCATGACATTGCATTATGAGAGTTTGGTGTTTTGTTGGCATCTACAAACTGTATACCTTCTAGCAGATCGATATTGGCACATTTTCTTTTCTTGCTTTTTAACATGAATAAAAATGCAGTAGGATTTCTATCACTTTGCTTGGGGATGTCATTGGTTCATGCTTCCTTGATAAATGCATTTCATATTGCTCTTAATTGCGTATCGATTTTGTGTGTGTATGTTTTGTGTTGTGGCTTTATGAAATTGCTTCGAGGCTAAACCACTTTGCAATAACTTATTGGTTTTGCCTTTTGAGATGGTTTTTGAAATGAGCCAAAGTTTGGCCTCGGTTGGACAACCAACTAGAATAGGTCACGTGTGAAAGATAATCATAGGGCATAGCATTCTTCCAACCAACCACTTGTTGATTTATAATAAACATATGGTACATGAAAAAACTAACCCTAGCCTTTCAAAGTAATTAATAGTTACTACAAAATATGCACAATTAGAAAATTACCTAATTGAATGGGTCATCTAATTGCTTGTGAGCAAGATAACACCCCCCAAACAATTACACCCTCGCCGCACGTGGCTCCCGTGAGTCACACTAAGTGTCAGCCCCGTGGTTCCTACGCAATTCCGTTATTCACTCTCTTTGTTATGGTCCTCTCAACTTCACCATATGTGAAGGCTAATTTCAACATATGGCGCTCAAAAACATTAACTAGGATTGCATTCATTTCAACAACTTGAGAAAAAAAATCGAAATTCAAACACAAGATATTGATATACAAAAATATCTATTATACATTTTGGAGCTTTGGAACGGCGGCAACATTGACTTTGACACAATCGCTCGCAATGGTAGGTAGACATTGATGCTTTAACAACCGCATGTTAAGCATACAATGCAAGGCTAACTCGGGACATTAATTATGAGGCACTATACACACACTATAGCAACAAACCGGAATGGCATGAGTCCAAACTAATAATATTCTCACAATTCTTCTCTTTCCAACATGCATTATTTGGTATCTTACAATCTCTATATACAAAAATGTCACCCATAATTGGTCTCCAAACTTGAATGCTTCCTCCATCCATTTCTCATTCATTGTACGTACTTGCTTTCATCCCTCATCTAATCCACGTATAAAATTTTGCACTTGTCACAACCTTGATGCCATGTTAAGACATAGATTCACGGAAAATTCTTGTTCAAGACGCTATAGATTGTCTCCAAATACCGTAGGTGGTAAGCATATTCGGCACTTTAAAGCCAAAATGTTAAAAATTCTTAAGGCGGCACTTGGGTTTTTCTAGACGTTCTAGCCAATAGAAAGGTGACATGTGGCATTTTACTCACATTTTGAATCAAATTGCATCGAATGTGCTCATCATCTATGGCACATTAAAGTTATCCTTAAAATCTCAGCCTTGGGAGACCTGATTTTAGACCTGTACCTTGAGTTTAGGTGGATCAACGTAAACTTAAGGAGCTCGCCTGCCCCATTTTGCCAGAGCTTTAATTAGCCCGGTGCAGCCTGCCAACGCGGCTGCCTGGCAGAGTCGGCAGCCTGCCAACGCAGCTGCCTGCCTACATTTGGCTCAGAACGGGGTAGGGTGCCTCTAGAAACAAAAAAGTCAGGATCAAAAGCTCCCGAGGGTCCCAACTCAAGATTCCCAAAGATTGACCCTGTCATTATTTTTAGTCTACTGACACAAGAAAACAAACCATGTAAATATAGAATAGATCTCTCAACTCGGGACTGCAGCCTGACTTTCACCCGGCATCCTGAGACTTTAAGGATAACTTTATTGAGTTTCCAATTCCACACTATTTCTTGTTTAATAATCTAGGCCTATAGTTCTCCATAAACATGGACACTATAAACTCAAAAGTTTACATTTAGTTTTGATGGATGCTATCTATACTCCTAATTTCCGACATCTCCCATTTCCATCTCGGTTACCGAAGTACGAAACCGACCCGCACATAGGGTAACTTACGAAGCTTCGGTAACTTCTAAAATCTCAAATTCTTGCCCACAAGATATGGTGGGTAAAGTGAACTAGTACACATGTTGATTCTTGTCCCTTCTACCTTTATATGATACCTAGTACTCCGATAGACAAGCCTAAACTTCACTTTAGTGCCACCCTGTGAGCCAAATTTTTGGTCATTTAGTGAAACTATGGGCAAAAAGTTAAAACTTGGATGAAAGAGCATCCAAATAGATGAATATAGTGAAACCATAGGCTAGGAAGTTAGTTATAACCATAGGCATGGGCTTAGGTGCCCTTAGTTGGTTACTGTAACTATCGTCCTCTTCCCCGCCAAGCTAAGAGGGCTAGCGAGGGGAAAGAAGGCAGACAGTCTTTGATCATTGTTGAGCGCAGAGAAAGAACTATAGGTTGATCTCCCTTAGCACCGCAAGCGGGCGAGGTTAATTGTTAAAACTATCTTCTGAGTACATGTAGTGATCATCGCAGTGATTGCGAGACACTGAGTTCTACTGAAGTTTATTGTTATCTTTGATTTTGAGTTATGGAATGACCGAAGTGAGTCAAACTATTTTCTGGTTTCAGAGAAGTAATAAGGACTGTAAACTATGGTCCATTGTTGAAGTCGCCATCGATTGAGTAAGAGTTTGGGAATATAGTTGAGCAAGACAGAGTGTGCGTCTGTAGTGATTGAGTGAATGAGTAATAAGAAACTATTGCCTATTGTTGAAATCGTGATTGACAAAGTTCGAGTTTGTGAAGGGAACTGAGTAAATCAAAATTGTGAGAATGAGTATTTGAGAGTTAATAGAAATGAAACTAATATGAGCAGAGAATTGAATAACTTGTGAGAAGATAAGAGATTTTGGAAGTGTGAGGAAGAAGTCATAAGTGAGGGATTAAGAACTAAATGTCAAAGTGAAAACTATTGTCGTGAGAAACTGAGCATTGTACAACCATAGTCTGGGCATGGAACCCTAAAGAGAGTTGAACTTGCTGGAATTGTGACCCAATGCTTCAAGACTGTGGAATGAGAGAATTATTGATTGAGTGAGGAGTCTAAGTAATTTGAAAGATAGAAGTTGGAAGTCAAGAACATTAAAGAGAAAGAGTTGAGTTGAACTATGGACGGAGAGCCATTTATATTAGAGCGTATGTAAGATCTTTGGCCGAAGCAGGTGAGAGTGAGCGAGAGAGTGAACTATTGTCTGATGAGACAGAGCGTAGAATCAAGCGTATTGTTGAGTGCCAGTGTGAGCGAACCCTGAGAGAGGGAAGGCCGAGAGTTACACTATTGACGATTGTTAGGCCTGTGATAGGCAGTGTGAGAAGTAGGTGATGGGCCAAGTGTCAGCCTACGAGTGAAAACTATGGACTATTGTTAACCTGTGTCAGACAGCGTGAGGAAGTCGGAGAGTCCAGAGTCTACGAGTGGAACAATTGACAATTGTTAAGACCTGTGAGAGGCAGTGAGGAAGAAGAAAGAGCATATTGTTCAGCCATATGAGATTATAGTTGAATCATGATTTTAGGCTGATAGATTTATAATTGAGAAGAATGGAATTTATGAGAGAATCTCAATCAATTGATATGATGAGAGAAAGATTCTGATCAATTGATTAATGAAGGGATTAAGGAATATAAGTTAGGATAAACTTTGGATTATCAATGAGATTTAGGCATAAGTTATCCTAGAGTTAAGTGGAATTTTGTATGATTACCTAGTCTAGAGAATTGATCTTTGAGTATGAGATGCAAGCTAACCCGATCAACTATTGTCTTGTGTGTTACCCTGGTTGTTGTTGTTGTAGGTTGTGCAGGGCCACTAAGACTATAGCTTGACTTGCCGGTTGTTGTCAGTTGCATAAGTTGTGAGTAATGATTAAATCTTGGAATTAATGAATGAACAAGTTGTCTTGCATTGAAATTAACATTGACCAATTAATGAAGGAGTTGTTGTGATTTGAAGATGCATTGGCCAATGGTTACCAAAGACAATTGTGATACTCAAAGACTATTGTTCTCGAAAGACTATTGTTATACAATCTTATGACGAGATGGTTACTACTGTGACAGACACACATACCCCACTGAATGAAACACAGTGAGAGGAAACCTTGCGAGAAAGGAGAGAAGAAGATGGATAAGAGATGTTTTAGAGTGAAGATAACATACCTATTGTCTGATTAATGAACTATAATGTGACAGATGCCTGTAATAGACACTAGTTAAGCCTTCCTTGAGAGTCTGTACCCTAGGTTTTTGTTTGTTCAGTCATAGCAAAAAAACTAACTACACACCCCTTGTTGGTGGTTAAGGACACAACTAATTATATATGGTGAGCTTGTATAACATGTTCAACATCCAACTTAACAATAATATGGACACTTATGTTTGTGTAGATCTAAGAATGGATACCGAAAACACATGTGTTCAGAAGAGAGTGGATTGTGGACTACATGCCCATAATATGTTGATCATTCTGGGTTCAATCTTGGGTACTTCACTAGCGATATATTAGAAATAGGGTGAGACTTAACATAGGGTAATCTTTATTTGTGCAAGCAATTTTTTTGAAAACTATTTAGTGTAATATAGCATCATTTTGATTCACATATTGCATTGCAAATACTATACGACACCATGTAATGCAATGTATTACTTCTTCTTTTTATCTACATATAGGATGTTGTGTTTAGGATGGTACAAACCTTCTAGAGGGTCTTCCCTTGGATGTACACGATGTAGATGAAGATCTCCAACTGGCTACTCATGTCATCCAGTTCAAACTCTCCCATATAATCCACGCTAGTTGCAAGTGGTTTAGGCTATTAGTTTGAGTTAACATAGGGTTACATTTAAATGGATTTTTTTTTGAGTTCAAACTACCAAAGGGTGCAAGATGATGGGGCAATGTAGAAGTTGAAAATAAGAGTATTAGAAAAAGAAAATATTAGATAAATAGCGCCCCCCCCCCCAAAAAAAAGGTTGACACACGTATATACATAAACTACGAGATAGTGAAGTACCCGGGGGTTCAGTGTTCAACATGATTTGGGGGACCTATCTTATATGACCACTTAATGAGCACAAGGATCTTCACTAGTTGATATTGAATGAGATATTTATATGAGCTCCAAAAATTGTGAGGCAAATAAATGGCTAGAGGCATGTTGAATTATCTTGAACTGATTGTTCCTACTAGTATTTGATCAATACATCTCGAAAGTAGACATGCCTAATTCCAACATAGCAATAACTTGGACACCTATATTTGAGTGGTTAAAATGTGGTTAGGTGTGCATCTAAAAATGAACACCAAAATTCACGAGTTCAAAAGAGATTGGAATGCATGCTCAAAATATGTGGACCATTCTAGGCTCAATAGTCACCATGATGTTGGGAGACCTGAACGAACACCGGAATCTTCATTTTGACAATGAATGAATGAGATATCCATATGAGCTTTGAGAATTATGAGGCAAATAGCTACGGGCATGGTGGTGCTAATCGCTAATTATCTCACACTAATTGCGTGTTTCATATCCTATACACCCTAAACTCCATAATATCAACCTCCATAATGTCACACACTCTCTAATATCCTGAAACCCTAGGGAACGGGTGTTCGTAGTTCAAATCTCACTCCTTATTGTCACATTTCTCTCCCTTATATCACAAAATTTGTCATTAATGCAAACCACCAAAGAAGTCAATCCACACCCTCGTATTGCGTCATATATCAACATGTGGAGTGTCACCTTCTTCTTCTTCTTCTGCCACTTGTTGAATGTTGGTGCATGCGTCTGCCACATCGCCTGGGAAGGCCAAGTGGAGTGGACCACACTAACGTAGGTGGCGGGAGAACGAAATCAAATTATCCTCACATCTCCTTTGTATTATTCCATAATGTCACATGCTACACTAATCCTATAGTATCATGCATCCATGTTAACACTACAAAACTCCGTAATATCACGTGCACTTTGGTTGCCACAGGTGTGATACTACGGAGTTTAGAGTGTATAAGAAGTGGGTGCAAAGAGAAAAAGTATCCCAACAACACATGTTGACCTTATACACACCTAGCTAGGGTCTATGAATGTTGAGCATAAATGCCAAGGGCTACCTAATAGTAACATTTGGATGCCATCCAAGTAGCCCCCATATTGAATGAGGGGGAGATGGGGAGCATCCTATTGATAATTAGACTACATATAATGAGTGCCAACGGTAAATTTTGTGCCGCCCATAATTTCTACCATATCTCCCCTCATTAATTGTTCATCTTCCATATGATACTCTAGACTGGTAACTTTACCAACTTATATTTATCAAACCGAATATTCCCGGAATCCCTAAAAATCTTGAGCTAGGCTAGGAGTAATTAGTTTGAGTTAGTAAGTTAGAGCTTTAGTACTTTTTGGGTGGCTACTGAACTTAATGATGGATGATTTCTCCTTTTTTCACTAGCTTTATTAAACTTTGTGCCTTTTAGATTTCAGTCACCAGAAACCAAGCCTTTATGTGTTGAAGAGCCTCATTATTAAGTATAGTAAAAGGAATTCTCTGGACTTTAGTGCATGGAAAAATTTGATGCATAAAGGTATATGGGTCTTAAATGGTTACTTTTTTCCTGACTAGTACCATGCCCACACTAGGGCCAATCGTGGGACCTAGGCAGTAGGAGGAGTCCCTTTTCATAGGGATAGTGCATCCCTTTCTAAAATTTAGCATTATGGTGAGTAAGGACTTTCTATTCTACTCACAGTAACCTCACTGGATGTAACGTACTGCAATTTCGCCGGTGCATACAAGACAAGAACTCCTATCGAGATGGAAACTCTCACACTGGTGTGGGCCAGTTGTTGGTCCTAATGTAACGTACTGCAATCCCGCCAGTGCATACAAGACAAAAACTTCTATCGAGATGGAAACTCTCACACTGGTGTGGGGGCCAGTTGTTGGTCCTAACGTATGCATGGCATCAGAAACACACAATGTCTAGGACACGAAACATGCGATTAGCACCACGAGATCATTCAAGCTAGCAAATCTAAATCGAGTCCATATCCACTTCCCTCGTAGTTTCTGGAGCTCATATGAACACGTTATTCATTATCAAAGTGAAGATTCTCATGCTCATTAAACGGTCATAACCCCCCCTCCCTCAAATTATGTTCACTATTGAAACTAGAATAGTTATCATATTTTGAGTATTGTATGTAGTCGGATATGTTTTAAACACATTTTTTTCTTGTCGGTAACCGTTCTTGGAGCCACGGCTAACCACATACCACTCAAATACCAAGTGTGGCACTAAGGAAAGTATAATAACCAAATAAAGGTTGTCTACCTTACAATGTACATATAGGCATATACGAGATGATGAAGCCATTAATTGATCAATTAAAGCACACTTACTACGTACCTACCGCATTGTGCTGCGTACTACAAAAGATTTTGAGGTGAAATTAATTTGGAACAATTTAATTTATTAGCTGCACTCTGCCCCAATCACTACTACTTGTGCCAATACAGTAGCTTTATACTTTAGCTTCAGATTTGTGAACCTAATTAAGTTACTTTCGGCCAGTGCCCGGGAAGTTTTTGGGCATAATACACTCTAAACTCCGTAGTATCACACCTGTGGCAACCAAAGTGCACGTGATATTACGGAGTTTTGTAGTGTTAACATGGATGCGTGATACTAGTGAGTTAGCGTAGCATGTGACATTGTGGAAAAACACAAAGGAGATGTGAGGACAATTTGAATTCGTTCTCCTATCACCTACGCTAGTGGGGTCCACTCCACTTGGCCTTCCCAGGTGATGTGGCAGACACATGCACCAACATTCAACAAGTGGCATAAGAAGAAGAAGAAGCAAAAAAAGGTGACACTCCACATGTTGACACATGGCACAATGCAAAGGTGTGGGTTGACTTCTTGGATGGTTTGCATTAATGACAAATTTCGTGATATAAGGGAGAGAGATGTGACAATAAGGAGTGACATTTGGACTACAAACATCTGTTCCCTAGGGTTTCAGGATATTAGAGAGTGCGTGACATTATGGAGGTTGATATTACGGAGTTTAGGGTGTAGTCGGTCAAGATCCTAGTGATTCTAAAATCTAGCTGGTTACATGTTGACATCTTCCGGGTTTACTTTCATTCATTTGATGGGGAATATTCTCTAGATTCCTCTAAAACGATCGGTAATTCTCCTGAAGTCTCCAACTTCAACCAGTTATTTCTCAAACTCATCAACCGGTTCTTTCTTTCATCTGTAACTAACCACTTTCATCTGCTTCTTCCCCAAGCCCTGCTTTCGGCAGCTGATTGTAGGGAGCCTTTTTCCAATGTCAAAAGACAAAGTTATAGCTGTGGCTAAAGAAGTCTGAGCAGTCACCGGTTATGGCACACGACAGTTTACCAAGCTTCCAAGTGTCCAACATGCGAAGATATATGTATGGGTCTCATGATTTCAAAAGTGCAACTAGTTGTACCAATGGTGATTCAATGCAAATTAGTTCAAGATTTGAGGAAATTGCCACATGTCACTTTGTGGTTGGTTTAGACCATATACATAATCCTATGTGTCGCTTCAAATAATCGGCATTTCATCGTCAACTTGTGTGGTCGTGATTGTTCACATAAAATTTTCAGATGTCCACGTGTCCAAAATCATAAGATTGTGACGTAAACATGTACACTAGTATTATCAAGCACCGATGAAAGCCTAAACGACAACATCCACCTCGGTCCATAGGGGTTAAAACCGATGGTTTTAACACCCTTTGCCTTATATCACTACATTGTTTATGGTATTTAGTGTCCCATACACTTTTTGTGAGGGCCTAAACTAGTAGATGCCTAGAGCCCTAGTAGTGTCACGTCCACTAATTGTCAACATGACACTATTTGTCAAGATAAGTACCTTTTTGAAGTGTAAAATTTATGGACATTATGACATTTAGCATAACACATTGAAAAATTTGAAGAATTATGGTCGAACTTGGAGAATTCGGAGTACTTCCCATAGCATTATACGCTCTCAAGCTCACTATGGGCTTTCAACAAACGGCTTGCCCACCTGTCCCCTGTTGGTTGGTCAGTAGAGCAACCTCACTTTCATGACACCTAGCCGAACAAGGATTCAATACTTGGCACAAATCGACAACCATGTGGAAGACATCATGGGTCTATCTCAGTGGGAAACGCATGACAACCCAACCACATCAAAAATAGCATGTGATGACATTAAGGAGGTTTTTCTTGCTAAAGAGTAGAACTCTTTCCATCTCTCAGGGAAAAAACTAGACCACCTCCACCTTAAGGATTTTCTCAAATATGAATGTGAATTGTACTTGAACCAACCATTGACAACACCACAACGCAAGATCATTGCTACCTACTGCACCTTGAACCATAGGCTTGCCATTGAAACTGGACGATGGTCGACTACCCTTGTCTCTAGAGATACTAGACTATGCCACTTTTTCTCCTATAATGTAGTTGAAATTGAGGCACATTTGATGTTGGAATGTCCCCTATTTAAGCCCATTAGAGACAAGTTTCCATCACTATTTGAGAATGTAGTTTTAGGGAGCCTCAAGTCTTTCTTTCAATTGGACTATCAAGTTGACATTAGCCTCTATCTCAAGGAGGCTACCGCACTCCACCAATCTAGAGAATTAGCTAGTTTGAAACCATCATGATGTACTTTCAGTCCCACTAGCCTTTGCGGCTTCTTAAACTCTAAATCAATTTCATCTCATTCAATTCATTGGGATGTTTGAGACAATAGTTTGTGTTACATGAAGATATTACTGATTATGCAAGTGAAAGTGTCATGTGATTACACTAATGGTTAACCATGTTGGCCATTAGTGTATTTTAGGATAGGCCTCATAATAGGGTAAGTGACACTATTAGTGTGGTGACACTAAATACCATAAACGGTGCATAGATGTCCCATTAAGAAGTGTGATTGCATAAGGCCCACATACTTTACACAAACCACAATTTTTCTTTTAAAAGACTTGACTTAGCAAATGACAATTGACGTTAAGAATGCACTGAGATGATGGGGTCTACCTCCCGAAAGGACACTTGGTAAAACATGATTAGTGTAAGGGAAAACAATCTCCCATTCATGTCAATGCATGCACACTGATGTTTATTTTATTTTATCTATGCATTGAGATGTAGTTGAGGCAAAATATGCAAAGGTGATCGTGAATAGGTTAGTGAAATTTTGATGCCTATTTTTCCTCCTACCCAATTTGTCTTTAGTACTCTTGAGAAGGAAGCGCAGGCATATACACACATAGCTTGTTGTCAAACTGAAACATAGTATTGCATTTGTAGGTTAAATGGTCATCAATTGAACCTAGTTAGTATTACAAATAAATTATTTGGTACATAGTATTCAGGCAATGCTGATCATGGGGCTAGTTTACACTACGGAGAAGGGTTGTGGTTTGTGACCATGTAATTGTAAGGGCCCTTGAAACTCATCCCAAGGGCTGAGTTTCAAGGGCATACCATGTATATCGAAATCAAATTTTTGTTTGGCCATGCCTTGAAAGTGTAGTGTAAAGTCACACACGACCGGGTCTCAACTGAATGCTATTTCATTACCATCCTATTCATGTGGACCATTCCACACATCAAGTATAATAAATCAAGTTGCAAATTTTGAAGTGTCGTGGTCTCCTAGTTTTGTGTTAAACCCCATCACTTCGAGATAGGCTTGATGCAAAATCCAGTAAACCATGAATCAATTTCAATTGCATGTCTTGTACAGCTCCATGTAAGTTTCTCATCCATTCAAACTTCCTTAAGTCAATTAGAACCTCAAGCTCCATTGTAGAGTGCCCCTTAGCATACAGCCAAAGAAAGGATGGGGGCGGGTGTGAACTTCACCAACAAAATGCTTTAAAGTGACATCATACAAACCAACAAATAACTGGAACCAAACATTTTTAAATAGAAAGTGCAGGCTTCAGATGAAGGTGTTATAATCTATTATCTCATCCTCAAAAATCTGAGAGACAACATTATGAATCTTTATTGGGAGAGCATGCTGCCCCCAAGCTGGATATACATGAACAAGAGAGCAAAAAGCTTCTCATCAGGAAGTGACAAATAGACACCTCTTCCATATCTTACATACACCTAGAAAATATGTCTACTCCCCAGTGCCACGGTTTTGATCTCCATTCCTCCATCCTACCCAATCCTTCTGTTACTCAGAAGGAAAACGAGACTAAACTGATGGATCGAACCAATAAAAAATTTCCCTCTAAATATAAAATGGGTGGGAAGAATCCAGGAAACCAAGGAAATGAGAGTAGATTAATGTACAGGAGTAGATCCCCTGATTCCTTCTGCAAGTCCTACAAGACAGGATGATAAAAAAAAATTCCTACAGGATGACTTGTCTTTTCATTACTGGAGCAGAAGTTGCAACCATGAAATTTTACAAACTTCATGCAGCGGCTCATTGAATCAGAAATCATATGGTTGAAGGGACTGAATTTCCAGCCAGAACCCCTAAGAGAAGTCTGAGATTACTAAGGTATCCCATCCAACCGCATCTCACACATGACTTCTGACAGGGAAATGCAGTCTAACTCATGGTCTGTCATGTCAATCCACTTATCTTGAGACCTGTCAAGCATCCATCTGTACTGGTTCTCAATTTCTTCCAAGGCATGTGCTTCGATAGCCTCTGCATTGACATCGTCATGAAACACACGTCTCTCTCCAAGGACCATAATTACATCTGCGGAAACATATAATGAGAAGAGATAAAACTTCAAACTCTCAGGATTGGGTAGTGAGCAGACTTTCTTCCATTTGTGGCTTGGGCCTTCGAGCACCCAAACCCCACTCTTCTTCGTCTCTGTAAGCAACGCATATATCTGACCGTGATATTCTGCCAGAGGAAAGAAACCCCTGGCCTCGGAAAAGAAAATGTCATCTGCAACCCCAACTGGTATGCTTGGTATTTTTATTATTTGACCAGTATTTTTATCATAAGCTTTTATTCCAACAAATTCGCCACCCACATAATCCTTGTAGTAAACATACTCTCCACCCCCATTTCCTGAAGCTGTGGGACCCAAGAAAACTCCGGGACCCATATTCCATGTATCCGTCAGAGAGTTGTACACCTCCACTGTCGCTTTAACCATTGGAAAATGTGAACCATCCACAACAGTAACAGTGTATTGCTTGGTTTGTCTGTTATTTACAAGATGTACAAGACTAAAATCTTGCACTAGCGATGGTAGGGGGAGTTTTCTTTGTGTTTGAGTAAGAGGGTTGCAAACATATAGCTGCATGTCTTGTACTCCATTCACCTGGTCTCAAACACACACAGATTGTCAGGCTTGTTAGGCAACCCAACGAAACAATGACAACATCAAGTAAGGCTATTTGGACTCAAAAGCGATTTCCTTAACCTAAGACACAAGGTCAATCCAGGTTTGATAACTAATTCACACTTAACAGGAAAAGAACAGAACACAACTGTGTCGTGCTAAGAACCCTCCAAAATACATTTTCCCACACACTCAAAACTAGACCAGAGTGGAATATTTAACTCATAATGAGACAGGGTAAGCTAAGAGAAGTGAGCAGATGTGAACGAAGTGAAGGTACACACCTGATCACCTCTGTACGAAAGAGGACGTTTGCAACATAATAAACCTCCATCTCCAGCCACTGGAGTGTCATAGTGCATTGGTAGAAAAGAGAAGGGCAATGTATACCATCGCTTTTCTACAGTCCCAAAGGTCCACAACCTTTTCCATTCTGTTCCTGCCATGATGGCAAATCTGCCATGTGCACCAAATAGGTATAAGTGTAGGTAAAGAAGCACCTGCCATAACCTACGTAGCATGAGATTCATAAAAAGAGAGAACGACACCTACCAAAGACATGGTTAATGATGCTGCTAATACCTCATCGGGCCAACTCCTGAAAACCCAAAAATCTTGTTCTCTGACAAGTGTTACAGTTAAAGAGATTCTCCAACTCCCATTTTCTAAAAACCCTGAGGCCAGGCCTAGGCTTTCACAGATTAAAACGCCCTGTCTACCTCATGAATCCCCAAATACACCTCCTGGGTTCCATGTTGTGAACAAACCCTAGTATACCTGACAAGCTTGATCAAATTGCAAAAGTAGACATGAGTTACATCAGTCCAAATGACATGGAAATCACTGCAGTCAATGTAGACAGATAGCATGCAGCAGGATGGAGGTGAAAGCAAAACAAGAATGACATGATGCTTATCTCATACTCAAAGACTCCTTGGATTAATACATCTAGAAGTTAATGACAAGCTATAAACATCATGTCACTGTAACCAGAGCCACATCCATGTGCAAGACAGTCACGAGCCAGAACTACTTGGTTGCAAGATTGAAATCCGCATCCTAGAATCTACTACACATATTGAAACTTTGGAAGGGCAAGGGCACATGGATGTTGACGCAGTTTGCTTACGACAGTGGGTGGACGGTGGCATATTGAGTGGATGGCCCAGCACATTAATTCATTTGCACAAATGCAACGGTCCAAAACCAGTCTACCATACATTTTGGAACTTTGCAACGGCAAGGGTGCATGGACCTTTGACACAGTCGCCATTCCAGAGTTCCACAACAAACGGCCATCAACGGTGGCATGTTCAGATGACACTGTGGGGATCGTCCGGGACATCAATTCATATGCACTGGCCCAAACTAGTCTGGATAGATGATGAAGCATGGCAAACAACAAAACTGTGCGCACGGACCTGCGTGATGCGGTACTGCCGAAGGCATTTTGAAACGTAGGTGAGGTGATTGAAGAGCGCCACTGCTTCGACAGGACTCGCAGCTGGAAAATGTGATGCAGAGGTAATCGAGCAAACACCAATTCCAGAAGAGTTTGTGACAAATTACACCACAAAGAGCTATCCATGTCCACCTTCTCATGGACACACACCCGATCACACCACAAAGACTCATCCACATCCTCGACTGTAAGCTTCTCCAGATGACACCTCACTTGCTTGTTAGCAGTGGTGTCGTCTTCATGAGCTGGTGGTGTTTCTTCACAAGTGAAAGATTCCATCACATTGGTTTCAATCTCATCGAGAGATGTCCGAATTAACAATTCTATAGACTCAGCCGCGTCGTAGAGCTCTTGCCGTCGCTCCCACTTGACCTCATTGGTACAGGCACACTCAGGGTCTACTTCGAGTGTCCGTCTTGTACTTTGAACCACTTGCATGCAGTCTCTTAGAGAACTGAAAACCTCCTTGAGATTTCGTGCCGCATTGCTTGTAATCCGGTCTGCTTCCTCCTCTGCCCTTGCTGAGTTCATGAATGCATTCTCCATGTTCGCTGCTTCTTGAGTCCCCTGCAACCTGAGTTTGTGACTTGCATGTGAGTGAAGGGTTGTTTATACTAGGGGTGGTTGTGATCATGGTCATGGTTGTGGTTGTGGTTTACTTTCTTTGGTTCTATTTCCATAAGAAATGACATAATAAATGCTACCCACAACTACAACCGCGCTACTCGCCATGATGTGGTTGTTCATGCTCATGTGTGGCACCATTAGAGAGCATCAAGCCAAGGTCCAGGGAGAAAATTGAGGAAGCAACCACTTTAATCCAAGGCCAACAAGGATATTAATCACTTTGATTTCCTCTCGAGTCCAAGACCTAAACCAATGATAGATTGCGATTTCGAAGACCAACCCCACCATCGACCAGAACCACAAGAATGGAAAAAACCGTAGGTGTGGTTAAATTGCGGTTCACCACAAGCAACTTTATAGTGAGAACGACCCTTAGAGATTGGCTACGACTGCAATGCGAAGTTCCTGCGCTTTGTTTCCAAATTTGGAGCAATGTGCATTTCTTGCTGGCAATTAAGAATACAACGCGTCAATCAAGCACAGCTCAGATCACTAGACAGACACACAACCTAGTTGCAATAAAAATCAGCTCCGGAACATAATGCAGTCCTCTGTTTCCATTTCCACAAAGACACAAAACGTTCGAGATGAAAATGATGGCATTACAGACTCTCAAGCAAAAAAAAATCTTAAATCAGCTCCGCAACTTCAATCTCCCTTTACCGCCAACTGCAAATCGAAGAATCCACACGACCAATCAAACCCCAACACCAACCCCCAACCCAAACCCTAGAGCACGAATTGCATCGCACCTGCGACCAATCTCCACACAAACGTAGGATTAATTCCTCGGCTATCATTTCACAAGGCCGCCATCGCTGCTACAGCCGATTGCCGATAGGGCAAGCACAGATGTGCATCCATCGCCATCATCGCCATCATCGCCAATCGCCATACAGTCGAGCTCCAGGGTTTTGTCATGGATCCCGAAACCCTAGAATATGGAACAAGACTCTTGGGGAGCACAAGACTCATGGTCCCCTCCCCCGGGTTCGAAACCATGATTGATAAAGGGTAGAGTCCGATGAGTTCAATGATAAGGTGCGTGATCCTATTATGGACACAATTTGGATTTCCACATTAGGCAAGTGGGGTCTTAAATGGACACTTTTAGCTCCACACCTACTTCTCGAAGGATATGAAACACGCAATTAGTGCAAGATAATTAGCAATTAATCTACATAATTACCATTTGTTGAGATTCATATGAGTATCTTATTCATTTGTCGAAGTGACGATCGTCATTCTCAATAAATGGTCATAGAAGTCTCCTCCAATTATGTTCATTGTTGAGCCTAGAATGATTAACAAATTTTGAGCACGTAGTCTGATCTCTTTTAACATGTGTCTTTTTCATGTCCATTGCTAGATCCACACCTAACCACCCACCATTTGAATGTTGGTGTATGTTTAAGATGAGTAATTAAATTAGATCCACTTACCTTGTGTAGAGGTTTGATAACAAGTTTAAAGTAGCATAAGCACATTAGCAAATTCATTTGAAGAATGTAATTCTTGGCTTGATATTATTTAATGAAATATGAATAAGTGTTTGAGAACACTAGGCACACTCACCATATCATTAAACTCACCCTCCTCATCCCTGTATCAATCATGGTTTCAAACCTTGGGAAAGGGACCATGAGCATGTGTTGCACAAGATCATGGTTATATATTATGGGGTTTTGGGATGCATATTTGACTAACAAATTTAAAACACCAAGAGCATATTCGAAACTCCACATGTGATATGACAAACATGAGAGGTGAACTTGCTATTTTTAGGGCCAAGGTAAATATACTCATAATTCCCAAAGTGAAAGTCAAAGATGACCTATAATGTTTTTTCTTTTTCTTTTCAAAAATGTATAATTTAGACATGAAATGAGTATCGCATGTGCACGTGACCTAGCAAGTCCCTCGCCCAGTTCTTCTAGCCCTGACTGTAGCCTCCACGTCCCTTAGTGGCCCTTGCTCTCATTGGTTGTTGTTACTTGATTTCTAAATATGTGCATATTTTTTCAAAATAACGACCCCAGATTGAACAAGGCCCACATTGGTATTAAATTTGGAACCCCAATACCAACCATACTCAATTGTTCTCTCTATTTGTAGCTTTCAATGGTTCCTCCCTCCTTGTACACTCAACATTCAGATTGAGAGTCTTTGAGATTCTAGCATCTACATGTTTTGATCCCATCATCTACCTATCTTGACTCTCCAAGAAGAGAACACGTAGATCTCATTGAAGTATGTTATGACCCCATGATGAGTTTTTTATTGTATTTTTAATTCATTGTTTTTTTTTAGTGGATTGTGGTGTTGAGATTCTCACAAATGCTTGGGTTGGCCCCCTTGAGAGGGGACCTGACTATAATTAAACCTATCATCCAAAATAAACCTATGGGCTTGACTTGATACTTTCATGCGTATTTGCATCTCAAAGGAACTTTCTCTAATAATGAGTGTGTCCCATGGCATGATAGCATATTCTTGGTACAAAGGTCATGTCTCTTTAGTTCATGATACCATATCATCTACATATGTATGAATGTATGTAGAGACTTGTACAAATGTCTTTCTTTCCAGCCAAATACAACTCATGTGATCTCAATACATTTGTGATGCCACTCTTCGCCTTCCAACTACAATAGTAGAGTGACTCTTGTGATCTGACCTTGTTGTCATCTCAACATCAAATTGCCAATATCTTGTTTGAAGGCAATTCACAAGACAACCCATCTCCCTCCATTCTCTTCTCTTTCCAAATTAGTTACCATTACCTTTACATTGCATTGTATTTAGAAGGTGAACTTGGGTTGATGCTTTGATGAATTATCGACGATTAATGTGATTATGGTGCATTGCATCTCAGGGTTTTCTTGTTCAACATCAATGACTATTGAAAACATTTTTATGAGAATATCAAATTAAGTGATAGTGATCGTTCATGATTGTGACAATGTCAAACATGCAATTTCCTTGGATTGTTCCATAGCAGTTGACTTGGTGTTCACAAAATATCCTACAAATATATCATATAAAAACACATCTTGAAAGTGGCATCTTTAAGAAATCAAGCCGAATTCAAAGGTATGCGCATCATGCTCAAAGGTGTGGTAATCTCATAATGATCCAATTCATGAAAATTTTGAAAATATTCAACACAATTTTAGAAATAAATAAAATGGGCATGATTCCTCTTTTGGACTAATTCTATGCTAAGCTTCTTGGGACATCCATGGTAATCCATTATGGGATATTGTGAATATTGAGCACAAATGTTTTGATTATTCGGGATTCCAACAATTGAAGCTCATGGGCACATACATAACTATAGTAGGTACATGAAACATAAATATACAAAAAGCAACAACTTGCTAATCTCAATGGAATAAGGATATTGTCTTTCTATTGCCTTCGCATTGACTCATGGCAATTTGTGCAGGCGATGACTTATGATTGGCATGTTATAGTGGATGGCACTAAAACCATTACAATGAAATATAAAGACGAAGCTGAATACAAATCGTACAGAGATGAATGCTATGATAAATGTCGACTGTCACAGGATCAATGGAAGTGCCTTTATTGCCAAAAAATATGCAAATCCAAGAACCGGCTTAATTGTCATCGTATGGATGGGTGCAAGAAAGCAGTCGATGCTAATGGCAAACCTCTTAAATTGATGTTGTACCCTCATGGTGGCCTTGTAGCACCACTTTACTATGAGTGACATATGACAATAACACATTTGAGTATGTGCACACATTGGTACAACTTGATGAAGATATTCACTTTCAACCGAATCGTCACATCAACTATGTTATAGGTTGCATCACATCATGATGGTAGGAATTGCATGTTAGTTTCCCATGTTTTCTAGGGGTGGGAGGGGGGTAAGGAAAAATTGAATTAAAGCGGATATGTGGAAAAAAAACTTGGCAAGATTGAATAGTTCAATAAGCATGCTTTGTTCTTTAATATAGTCGATATGCATTGTAGCTTGACTAACATTGTTTTATAATAACCTCAAAAATAAAGTGAAGATCAATTATCACCACTTGAAAAATGCATCAAGTGAGGAGACGATTAGCTTTGGTGTCACCAAATTTTTCACTTGAATTTAGATCCGACACTAAATTTATAGGTTCGGAGAGTAACTACACATATGTTCTTAGACATCTCCCTCAGCATTTGTTGTCAGATGATACAACTACAATATTGGAAAAGTTTGTGAGGTCTACCACTAGATTAATTGCTTGTTGCAATTTTCCAATATTGTTTGCTTGATGACATCATTTCTAGATGGTGATAGAAATTAAATTTTGTATGTTTATTAAAACATAAGCACAAAGTATGTAAATGAGGAGATTGGGTCCCAACATTGCCATTGCCATGGCAACAACGTGGGCTAGTGCCCATATTTGCCAAGCATGCACACAGCAGTCCCCCATGATAGTCTTATTGTATGTCCTTCAACAAGTTCTCTTGGGTTGTTGCTGACCTACCCATTGCTATCCCATCATGTAAAATCAACATTTGCCATGTCACTCTAATCATAACCAACTCTGAATACGAAGTGGACGTCACGTGCCACAAGAGAGAATCACATTGAAAGCCATTCATTCCAATTCATATATGGTTGCAACAAAATTAATTAAAAAAAATGGACTATGAACCATAAAGGCCAAAATAGTTGTGTAGTTGCATTGAACATGATTTCTCATACTACCTAGTGGAAATAATTCTTTGCCGGCGCAAAAAGTCCATCATTGTGGATGTGGGACCCATGTGGGCTATGCTTTCTTATGCCAAATTGTAGTGGGAGTGCACCCTCATTTCTTATGATAATACTCCAATTTAGAGTACTCATGGTGGAATTTGGCAAAGCTTTATAAAATTTGATGCATTTGAGAACTTATTTGCAATATGCAAAATTTAACAATTAAGTGGAACTTGGCTATCACATTCATGGATATTGTTACTTAGGGTCGGGGCCCCAAGTTCCAAGTGTTGAAGGTAGTGCATTAGGTTGCTTGTAGTCATAGGATAGTGTTTGTTCACGGGGAGGTCACTCCATTGTCAAGTTGAAAACCATGTGCAAACAAAGTTTGCTACCCCTACATTATATGCCATAGATAATTTTAAAATTTGTGATTTTTTTTACATATACATAACCATTGATAATATCTTTTGTATATAATTTTTGAAATTTTTAGTCATCTTCATTTTTGTAGTAATTGTTTTAGTTCAATCTTGAGTCATTCTAGTTAGAAACGGTATGTTTTATAAAAAAAAGATCATCAAATTTGGTTATAATTTCTTACTATGTAATAGATACCGTGTATATCTACTCATGAAACAAAATTGATAAAATTTTGACCCATTTTGGTGATGCAACTTAGAAAAAATAGATTTTTTTTTGTTTGCACGTGGTTTTCAACTTGACAATGGAGTGACCTCCCCGTGTGTTTGTTAGAAGATTGAGAGTGAATGGGGTTTGAATAAACCCATATGGTTTGTGGGGAAGTGGGAGTTGAGATATCCCATATTCATTGCATGAACTGAGGAAGAAAAGTGCAATAAAGGTCAAGACAAGGGGTGAAGGTGACCATCTCACTCCAAACATTGTTCATATGCCTTTGTGTATGTGTATTTGCTTGTGTAATCTGATCTCTAGTTCTATTCTGCTTCAATAGGTTATGGGGCCATTCATGCAAATTCTAGAGTTAGAGATTTGATTGCTTGTTGGTTAGGGAGTGGATCTTGTGAAGTTTTTGTGTTTGGAGGAGCCTTTGGGGTGCTTCGTGTTGGAGGTGCATTGAAGCACGTTTGGGGCATCGGTTGGTGCTTGGAGGCTCGGAGTTTTGGAGAATTGGAGGTTGTAAGTGTTGATTTGAATTGGTTGAGTGCATTTGTGCAATTGTTTTGAGTGTATTGAAGGTCATTTGAATGTAAGAGGGTATGCTTTGAGGTTGTGGATTGCAAATGTGCACAATTTGAGGGTATTGAGGTCATTTGAGGGTAATAGGACCTGATTTGAGGGTGTTGAGTGCAAGATTACGTGTTGATAGAGAGGAGCAACCTTTCGAGGAGCAAAAATACCTCACAAGGTTGCGACTGGTGTTTAGTAAATGGTGGAAGAACCACATAATGTACCAACAAGTTGTAGAAAGTGGAAAGGAGACATATTTGGATGATAGTTTGAAGTTGTGTGAAACCATGTCATTTGGAAATAGAGTATTTAGGAATAATAAGCAACAGTCACTATCAAGGGCAATGAAATTAAAATCCTTTGACTACTCGCAAAGTAGAAGTGTTAAAGGTAGAGCATTAGGTTGCTCGTAGTCATAGGATAGTGTTAGTTAGATGATTAAAAATGAATGAGGTTTGAATAAACCTATACGGTTTGTGGGGAAGTAGGAGTTGAGATATCCCATATTCATTGTGTGAACCAAGAAGAAAAGTGCAATAAAGGGCAAGGTAAGGGGTGAGGGTGACCATCTCACTCCAAACATTGTTCAGATACCTTTGTGTATATGTACTTGCTTGTGCAATCTGATCTCTAGTTCTATTGTGCTTCAATACCAAGTCCCAACATGGACACAAAGTCCCAACTTTGGAGCCTCAAGAAATCATTAAGAAATGGTTAGGTATCACTAAAGTTGGATCTTGAATATTTGTATGCAAGAAATATTTATGGGACTTGAGTTGAAAGTTGAGTCTAGCTTTTGGCTCGATCCAACTCTCAACACAGTCTCAACTTCCAAACTCTAGCAAAAAATGTTGCCATGTAGACATCTACATCATACTTGGGACTTAGGACTTGGGACCCTATGTAAAGTGGTAAGTCCCAACTTCCATGCTCTCAACAATTGAGATTGCATGTATTGACCTCAAGTGACTTGGGACTTGGGACCCGTGTGAACCAACCCTTTGATGGTTTTCCTTTTCCTCCAATACTAAACTCAAAATTGTATTTAGTGTCATTGTGATAACTTTTCTAATGACACTTCTTATGATAAAGTTTACAAATACTATCATCCCAACTTACTTTTGGTTCATTCAAATGCCAATTAATGAAATAAAGCTTGGCATATTATGCGTCCTAACATTTATGTAATGAAATATTTTTATGGATGATTGAAATTTGGATGAAAATCCACTTAGTAAGTGACAGTAATTGCAACATTGTAAATCTATAATGCACGTTTTCTTTTAACAAGGAATGACAAATAATGTTAGGTTTACATCTAGTGTTGGTGACACTACATGGGCGGTTTACAATTAGTATTGTGCAAGACAAATAGAATTTGTGACACTAAATACAATATTTAGTGTAGTTTGTCTTGTGTTATATTGGCACATGAATCATGAAATGGCAAGATTTGTAAGGTAGCCATATGTACTAGCATGTGTTGTAGTGTGTCATTTTAAGTGAATTTAAACTTATGCATAAATTTTGGACATAACAAATTTTGAACTTGCATATGTGCATTTCTTGTTTTGTCAACCTCCATCTTCATGAATGCACCCTCCTAAGTGCACAACATTGTGTAAATCAAGCCAACTCACATTACACAATAATGGTGGATAATCATATTTTTAGAGATACTAGATACAACTCCTTAAATAAGAAAAATGATGGCATGGTTCTAAAAAAATCACACAAAGTAATATTTGGCGCTGCTCACTAAATTTTGTGGTTAATAAGATATGATGAAGATGACATAAACTAGTCTTAGTTGTGGACTGCACTTCTTGTTGTAAGCATGTTTGAGATCCATGCACATTATGTTATTTGTGGAATACACATTTAGAGTGATTATTAACCCACATCAATTCTTACAGGATGTGCGATTAGGAATCCCATCATATTCTTCTAGGTTTTGTCCATATTTACTCAAATCCTAGTTATTACTTGCCTCCATGAATCTTTTAGCTGACCATGTGACACATGTGCACTCATGGTAGATAAACAAGTGATAGGTAGATGGTGGGTGAGTGGGTAAGTTGCCACGTGTCACTCACTTACAAAAACCATAGGGTCGTTGTATATGAGGTTCGTATTTGTAGTGGGACAAAGAAGAAGAAATTTAGAAAAGAAGAATAAACCCAAAAGCCAAGTTTATATATGTAATTGCAGTGAATATCATCACAACTTCTATCATCTCAAACGGTCATTCTAAATTTATAGGAGAAGTAAATGTTTGGCAGTGAATCTTGATGAGAAAATGGCAAAACATTGGCATTTGAAATAAGTTTGGGGACATGACTTTACCTGAACATCACTTGAAACATCACCTGAAATTTTTTTACCCCCCTCCCCCCCCCCCACATGGGAGGTTAAGAACTTGAGTTGTGGAATCACATCATCAAAAATATGAGATGTTGTGAGGGACTTTGGATAAGTGGCATGCAATTCCTCTCAATCAATGTGTACTTTTGCAAGTTTTTGACATTTGACACGCAAAAACTTGCACCCAAAAAAAATGCACGTCAATTGACACGCATAATTTAAAATTTGATATTTAGTGTGACTTGTGAAGAAAAAACCACACGTCAATTGACACGTTAAAAATTGAAATGATATGTATTACTAGGCATGTGACATTGAGGTGACATTTTAAATGAAAATGTAGATTTAAAGTTTGAACGTCTACATTTTCGTCACACTTTGGATTTAAAGTTGAACGTCAAATGAAATTTGTCAAAAATACACACCGCTCTCAATGCAGTTTTGGAGAGCAACAGATAATGGACTCTGTCGAAAGCTCTTGACGCACTTTACAAGGTCAGGTGCCAATTTCTGGATTTGAGGAAGATTCGAGTGAGATAAGAGCAAAAATAGGTTCAGAGAGCATCTGATACAAGCAAAGATGTTGAATGGTTGAATTTTGGAGTGGTGTGGAGCTCGTTGGAGAGCTATTGGAAGTTGCTCTCTACGATACAATCAATTGATTGTATCAATCAATCAAATCAATCAATTGATTGAACAATCAATTTGAACAATCACAATTGTTGAACAAATCAACCAATTGTTTTGAGTGTATTGAAGGTCATTTGAATGTAAGAGGGTATGCTTTGAGGTTGTGGATTGCAAATGTGCACATTTTGAGGGTATTGAGGTCATTTGAGGGTAATAGGACGTGATTTGAGGGTGTTGAGTGCAAGATTACGTGTTGATTGATTTGAACAATCAATTGAACAAATCAATCAATTGATACAATCAATCGAACAAATCACAATTCGATTGAGGTTTGAGTGAAGTGTGAAGGTAGGAAGTTAGGAAGGAAAGGCGGAAGAAGAAGAGAAGCATGTGTTGGCTGACTAGGGTTTGTGTTGCAACAGAACCAGGAAGTTAGCAAATATTTTAAGAGGAGCAAAGAATTGGTGCCTGGTGTCATCATAAGGTAACTTACAATTGCGTTATACCTTGCATCTCTGGCAATGTTTGTTTTCTTCAGAGATTAACATAGAAAACCTCGATGTATGGATTAGGGTTTTAGATGAAGGGAAGACTTGACTAACGAGTATTCAAGTCAGAATTGGGAAGGTGAACTAGGACATATTATGCTCCTCACCACTCTTCATAAAAAATGAAACCAATCATAATTCAACACCAGTGTGGTCAAAACATAATTACGAAAGGTTCCTATTCAATCTCCAGAAGGTATACTGGAGCCATTTATGAGGATCTTGCATGACTCGAAATTCACGTGTTATTCTGTTGCCGGATTATGGTTATAAGGTACATTTTTCTGTAAAGTTTGTGAAGCTCATGTTGTGTTTGTCCACATTTTGAAGCACAATCTTAAGGCTCCTTAATTTCCAAGTTCGGTTTCATGAACTCAGAGGACTATTATCTATTGATTAATGATGTATTTGTGGTCTTGTCTCCAGTGATCATATAACGGACGCAATTTTGAATTGACTATTTTCGGGGATTTCAAGAAAGACAATGGTGGGAAGGGGTGGCAGGATGGGTGAAGATGATGTGGTTGCGGAGGCACTTCGCGTCCTCAACGCTGTCGAAAAACTCCCTCGTTTGGTGGTCTTTGATCTTGACTATACGTTATGGCCATTTTGGTGGTGAGTAATTAATTTTACCATGATGAACAATTTGGATGCATCTTAAACCCTTAAACCTTACTTCAACTTCTTGGCGTCCCGGTGTAGTCAGTCGCGTTTCATGTTTTGAGTCAAAGATTTGGTGCATTCCAGATGGGATTTCATAATCCTTGTGGAAGTTTTTATGAGGGGAGGTATGTAGTTAGCATGGTCAAAAGTTTCTTATACTTACATACTCGATGCTTCAAGGTAAATGGGTCTTAAATGGTTACTTTTTCCGATTAGCCCACTTCTCCAAGGATATGAAACACGCGAGTAGTAAAAGACGCTTAGCTAATTCGAATCGTGTCCTTAGCCACTTTTCTCATAATCCTTGAAGCTCATATGTATACAGTACCTATCATATTCATTGTCAAAGTGAAAGATTAGATGAGTTATTAAACGATCATATAGGTCCCCTCCAATGATGTTGACTATTGCGTCTAGAATGGTTGACAAATTTTGAACACGTAGTCCAATCTTTTTTCAACACATGTCTTTTTGGTTTCTGTTCTTAGATTCACACTCAACCATTCAATAATCAAATATAGGTGTTTATTTAAGATGAGGCACCGACTAAGGCATATCTACCTTACTACACACTCATTGCTGAAAGCTCAGGGAAAATGCTCTATTTTCTTTGCAACCATACAACTTGCTATAAATGTTGTCTTGCATAGTCGAACAAGCAGTATGTGGTTCGTTTTTAGATTGGCCACAGTTTGTGTCAGTTTTGACACTAAGTTTGACTAGTTTCTGTAGAGCTTTCCACTGACTTCTCAATATCACACATAATTATACTCTGCTACCAACTGCTGATAAAGTTCAAAAAGTTCAATTATAAGTATGTTGTTTGAAATCTGCTCACCTCGTGAACCAAAATTTATGTGACGAGACGAGCAGAAGTTTGTGTTGGTGGTATATGTAGATTAATGTGTTATTTGGTGTATGGTGCAGTGAGTGTCGGTCACCAAGGGAAAATCCATCTCTTTATCCTGAGGCAAAAGGGATACTAAATGCTCTTAAACAAAAAGGTGTGACAATGGCTGTTGCCTCGCGGACACCAACCCCGGATATAGCGCGTAATTTTCTCAACAAGCTAAGCCTTGTGAACCACTTTGCAGATATGGTATGGAGGGTTGAAGTCCTTTTTTCTCAGCTTATCAATGAGTTTCATAACTCACTTCATGATGATGAGGTTTCACACAATATGACATAGATGCTTAGAAATGGATAAGTGTTACTCATGGTTTTGGATAATATGTAATATGGTTGGGAGTTTGATTTCAGCAAATTTATCCGAGTTGGAGCCATAAAGTGGAGCACTTTCAAAAGATTCAACAGAGGACAAATGTCCCATACAAAGATATGTTATTCTTTGATGATGAAGATCGCAACATTCGATCTGTGAGTACTGTGCTTTGACTCTTAGTTTTTGTTATTTGTCTTTGATTTTCCCGCCATATGATATTATTGCAACTTGTGTTTCTTCATTTTGTATGGTACCATAACTTTGACAGGAAGAAAGCTTCTAGTTTTGGTTTTTAGGAGGTTTATTGTCATCTAAGGTAGACGTGCCTGAATCCAACATAGAAATAATCTGGACACCTAAATTTGAGTGGTATGTGGTAGGTGTGAATGTTAGAACAGACAACCAAAAAGACATGTGTTTAAAAGAGATTGGACTACATGCTCAACATATGATAACCATTCTAGGATCAACATTTAACATGATTGAGGGTCATATATGAGCACATAATGAGCATGAGAAGCATCTTCACTTTGGTACTAGAAAAGATATTCATATGAGCTCTGAAAATTATGAGGCAAATGGCTACAGTCGATTTGGATTTGTTAATCATCTTACACTGATTGTGTGTTTCATATCCTACAAAAAGTGGATGCAGAGTGAAAGTATCTGAATAACACACATTTTCTATCCTTAAGTAGTGTGTCCTCTCATAAATCACATACGAAAAGAAAAAAAGTACTAAGGGATGATTATAATGGCAGATTTCGGGTTTGGTGTGCAGGTATCACAAATGGGAGTGACAAGTATCTTAGTTGACGAAGGTGTAAATTTGAGCGCCCTGAGTCAGGGCATCGGTAAGCATGCTGGGTCATCCACTTCATCTTGATAGTGGCATGTTGAAAGCAATTGAAGGCAGAAGAAATGCATCTGTACGTACCTCAAATCTGGGGCAGTAAGGTGCAGGGTCTAAGTACTTTTCATTTAGTTTATTTTTCCTGCACAGATTTTGGGAAGCCTCCAAATCTTTGTAAATTGTCCCACATTAAATCACTACCTAATTTAATTTAGTAGTATAATTAAGAAGTGGAGATGAAGTATGCAGATACTGGTGCGCTTGGGCAAATAGTACCCAGTAGCAACAGTTTGTAATCGATGTTCATTTCCTTATTGAATATTATGTTTCATGTCGACAGATTTAATTTTCAAAAGTCTTTCTGGCATTTTTGCAATAGATAATGAGGTGCATTTGTCGAATCGCATGCTTGAATGGGGGCACATGCATTAACTCCAAGAAACTGTTGGTTAACTTCCTGGTATTGGTTATGAGGTGCAGGTAGGGTAGATAATTGCAAGCGACGTGCATATAGTCCTCCATAACTTTAAACACACACGAGTGTGTGGATGAAACCATGATTCTTTTGTGAGGTGGAAGCAAACATGAGGTCAATGTCACTGTCAAACAAAGCATTTTAGACTGGCTACTGCACTAAATTAAACATCATCCAGAAACCAGATTTTTTCCTTCACTCACGTAAGGGAGGAATCTGCAGGTCGCTTCGCCTAGATGTCCGTGTATTCTATTGTAGCAAAGTTCACATGGAGATGTATAATGATAATATAGATCATATATGTATCTACAATCTCTAATACTATAATATTTCATCGTTATAAGATGAAAAGGCACGTATAATTTATAAACCAAATACTCAATCCAGCTTGTAACTTATATAACTGTCTCCACCGAATTTTCATAAAGGACAATTATGATGGACAGTTACGCTTCGGCAAGAAATATGTGACTACAGTGTACGCATATCAAGCGTACAGATCACAGGAATCTCAAACTTAAATTACTTGAATGGTTGAATGGTCTACGCAATTGGCTCGTATTTTGCTGATTGTCATTGTCAATCCTTAAGTTTCAATCCTTTGCTCCTTACCAAAATAAAAATGAGGCATGCGTGTTCAGTCCCACTAAGCAATCTACCCAGTCCCTCAACTACAACGGCGTACTGCAATGGAAAAGTCAAGACACTTGCTTAATTCTCTACAATAGTTTGTCCCCGGAAAACATAGCCATCCAGTTATCCAGCAATGCGTGAATATATTCATAAAAGTGTGGCAACATTTACTGTTCAGTGTGTAACTTACAACCTACCAGCCCATTGCTGCCCTGACTTCGAAACGGTGCAACTGATGTGCACGGTTCGCAAATATGGGGTTTAAGGTGGGATTGCACCACCCATACCTAACTGCAACTACGAAAAAACTCCAGCCCCCAATCAGTATGTCGGTGCATGAGGTCCCTTTAAACTACTGCCATGTAAATACATGTAGCATGTACCATACGGTACGACCTAGATCTGAAAATCGATCCAGAGCTGCAATGAAGATAACGATTCTTGCATATCCCACCGCCTTGCTATAAAAAGCGCCACTACAAACTCCAAGACTTGAGATAGAGGATTCCACTCAAATACCTGTGTTCATTGACCATGTTCGAGCTCTCAATCTTCGAGTTGTGTCCACAACGAAGAAATGCTCCAGAATAGCGTCTATCGAGTCGTCATTGGACCCATCCATCCGTTAATCATCGACATGCATTTACAAAACCCCCATCCGGAAACCAGTTCCAGTGCGAGGAAATAGAAGACAAACCTACCTCATTCGATAATCGCTTGCTTCACTGCCTTTGTGCCTCGAAAAACGCTCTTTCACAGTTGAGGCTCAAGATTATTCTAGCCCCGGAAACCTTGTAAGCATCCTGTGTATGAAATTTGAATGCCACGGAATCAGTAGATGATGACAAGCTGCTCAATGAACAGACTTATCATTCAACCTCTCAGATCGGTTCAGTTCGTGACCGCCGCGATCTCTCAAGAGCAAATCGCATGTGTCGGAGGATGATCGGAACTCCAACTTCCATCGCATGTTGTAATCATTTCAGCTACCCTTACCTATTCTTCATCCATCATCAGCCGAACATGATCTCTCCCAGACCCACCACAAAAACACCATCGAAATATGATATCACAGCATTGGAAGCTCCACGACTTTATTAATCAAACTCCACGATTTGATTCCCACTGGGATTCTTCTGATTTTTCCTTGTGCTGATTTCCCTAACTTCAAAAGTAAGTAACTCGGATGATGACCATGATGATGGTGGACACAAAGAGCCGTGAATTTGACTTCCTTTCATTTCTAATCTGCATTCGCGGGGCTGCTGGCCACTATGGAGGACAGACAAATCCACTAAACTTTAAACCCTCCTAAACCTTAGAAACTTTTGGTACAGTGGAAACATCCATGCCTAACTTGAATCGAAGAAAATTCCCCAACATCGTGGATTCATCACTAAGTATTAAACCTGTGTGCACAAACATTGACTGGATGATTACTTAACAAAAATAACGAAAATGAGACTGCCCAATATCAACTTTATCCAACAGTAGAGAATCCCCACCCATACTATCGCATCACACTATTTTCCCTGACAAATAGATCTGTGTATTTAATTTCCCCTCCATCCCTCATCTGAGAGGATTGATTAAAAACCTAATCATGCTTCTGATGATGTTGTCGTCGTCTCCTTGTCACCCTTCTCTTCAGCTTCAGGTTGCTCAGCCTTAGTTGATGATTCCACGTTCAACTTATCCAACAATTCGGCAGTGGAATCCACCTCTTCCTTCTCCTTGGTCTTATCTACAACCTTTTTCTGGGCAGACTCATAAGCCTCCTTGAAATTCTTTGCGCTCTCCACGCTCCCGAACCGCATACAGAAAAGCTCCTCCTTAAGCTCACCATCGGAGAAATCAGGGGCATGCCACACCCATGTCTTATCACTCCCAGCATGCTCAGACATCGGCGAAGATGCATTCACCAAATGGTTAGCACATATCTTAAGAGTTCTGCTCTGACGCATCAGCAGACGGATACTCTTGGAAACTTTGTGTTCCAGAAGCTTCACTTGCCCTACACCTCTCTCCTTCCACTGGGTTCCATCCTTGTCAAATCGGTACAACTTCGCCTTAGCATCGAACAGCACATCTTCGTTCTCCTCTCCCGTGCTGATGGCCACCTCCTCCAGCTTCACGATCGGGGCAATCTGCGCTCCGGTGTCCTCCTCGTCGCCTTGCTTCACGATCTCGGCTTCCTTCGATGACTCTTCCGAAGCTCCTTCTGTTGTTGATGGCCCTGCTTGCTCAGCAACCACGGGAGCCTTTTCTTCATCTCCTCCGGCCATGTTGATAGCAATTTCGAAACAAAACTGGATGTAGATCTCACGCAACAGACAAAATGGCGATGGCGAAAGAGCAAAAGGAGAAAAATAATGCAAGACAAGAGCGGCAGTAATACAGAGCGATGTGTGTGAGACTTAAGAAGACAAGCTTGCCCTAACCCTAACTAGTTCCCTCCACCGCCCGCCCGTCTTGCCGACCGCTGGTCGCCGCCTCACCCCACGGAACCCGCCCTTACATCTGCGTGCTTTATAAGCACTCCTCCTTCCTTAGTTGTTGTTGCGTCGAATTTGGTGTGAATCATAACTTGGACTCCTTCCTTGTTTGTTGTCATTGGATTAGGTTGCATCCTTTCTTCCATAAATCTTACCATGGACAAGTTTTTTTTGGCTATAGTAACATAAATGGGCCTACTTCAATCGCTTATCTTTATTGGACATCTATGTTTGAGTGGTGGGTGGTTAGGTGCAAAAAGAGAGTGACATAACGATGCCAATCTTGTGTTGGTGTGAATGGAGGACTCTTCACTCTTTATCATTATTATCTAACACACAAGGTGGCATTATGTGACTAAGGAAGAAGATGACTTCTAAAAAACATAACCCTCTCCCTCCCCAGCCCTGAACCTACGCTATCACTCTCTATGGTTGAAGCCTCCAAGGAGATCACCAAAATGATTATGTTCAATAACCTTGCTCGGGCCTCCTGGCCCCCAAAGAATACCTAGTCCACAGCCACAAGTTAAAATGTAAACCTATAGTAGGTTTACATATCATGACTATGATCATGTGTTATTGTATATTGTTGGAGGTGGACCCTTGCAATATCCAGTTGGGTGTAAATCTAAGAATAGACACCAAAAAGACACATGTTCAAAAGATATTGAACTATGTTTTCAAAATTTGTCACCCATTCTAGGCTCAATGAATCCACATACTTGCGGGGACTTATGTGGCCTTCTTATAGCTCACCTTTAGTGGACTTTTATAATTCATAACAATTCAAGATTAGCTCCAAAACTTGATGGGGCTGATGATGGGCTTCTATGTATACATTTGCGGACGCACAAAAATCTTAACCTTGTGAATCCTAGTAACATGAGGTGTCATACAACAAAAAAGTAATCAAGTAAGGTCCATGCACCTTATGTGGACCTTGCGTGTCGCTCTTCTTAATTTTACACCTACATTTGAGTGGCATATGACAACCTTGCAGTTAAGAACAAACACCAAAAAGGCATGTGTTGTAGTGAGATTGGACTATGTGCTTAAAATATAAACGCCATCCTAGGTACAACAATGAACATGATTGGGAGGGTCTATGATCATTTTGAAAGTAAGGGAATCTTCAATTTGGACAAATTTCCATCCCAAATCCAATTATGAAACTCGAGACAAGAATATTCACAATTCAAAATTGTTGATTGGATGAGACAATTCTTGAACCAATCCAATGATCCAAACTGTACGTGGATTTGTAAGTGCCCACAATGGGGCCACATACCTTTTGTTGAATCATTAGTGCATTTAGAAAGCAAGACTTGGTATTCCATCCTATCATATTGTGTTCAAGTGGCGTGTGATATATTGGTCTAGTGAGTGGTTCTATGATGGTGGAATCCATGAGCATCCATTTATTGGGAGGCGAGAACAAATCTGCATGTTTTTATGCATGCGTTAATCACAAGCCATTCCTTCTTTGTTGCTAGACTCCATCCATTGTTCCATAAATACTTGAACGGTTTGTTGTTGTGCTAAATTAGTGCCTTACAAAGTAGAACCTATCTATAGTATTTGTCTCCGAGTGGCATAGGATGTGTCGGTCCAACTAATGGACTCTATGGACAACAAATGGCGAGCAATACATCAAAATAAAAATAAAAGATGTTGTGTTTTTATGTAGTAAAATTGATCTCATGTCATGGGCTTTTGCATTCACGGTTAATGACCCTTGGGCTAGTGTGCTACGCTTGCACTAGAAAAAAAGTTGTGCATTGCATCTCATGGTGAGAAAATGCATAAATAAATCAATATGGTTGTCAACCGAGGTTTTCGGTTGTCATTTGTCCAAAAATCCCAACTATAATGATTTATTTATGTATTTTCTCATCTTGAACAAATTGCAATGGATAGTTGGAATGAACAAGTTTTCTCCTAGTGTTGTACAAATAGGAACCAAACTCTCCATTGAAGCAGTTTTACCACGCACAATTAATAGGCCCACATGGATTGTGCTTTTTGGATTGGCAGTTTCAGTGTCAAAATATAATGTCTTTGTGGGAATCTGCAGGGTCATAGTCAACGTGGTAACCACATGTGACAAACTTTCTTTACTCTTTTCGATTGCTTCACTGTTTCAATATCGATACCAATATGTATTTTCTTAAGTTATTCACCCTCCTCAAGCCATATTTGTTTGAGGTGGCTTGCAATTCTTTATTGCTTCTCCAGTGAATGGGGATTGAAGACTTCTTCATCGTAAGAGAAATAATGCACTTATTAGTATCATTGACACCAACACTCTAGTGTGCTATTCAATTTGCGTTACTTTGGTGACAATCACATGCATCAACCAGAGGCTTGATGTTTTATGTTACTTGCATGCACTTAGCTATATATGTCCTTATAGAAACCATCGTTTACAAGATAAATATAGGGATGTGATGTTCAAACATGGGCAATGTAATTACCATATTCAAGCCATGTAAATGGATGGCACAAACTCATGACTGAACCACTGTTGATGATTTTACACAAAACAAGAACTTAATTACATAAGATTAAGCTTTAAAGTATCGTCCTATGCCAATTATCTGGAAAGCATTATTGTGCTCTCCAATATTCCCCTTGGCAATCTGCGAATCTATTGTTGAAACCATATCCCTCAGGAAGCCCAGTTGCTTGGCAGGGAGTTTATCAGTGGTTCTCAGCAATTTGTCTGCACATATTGGCCATAGACATTGGTCCTCTGCTGTTTACAGTCGGAAAGATACGAGCCAGAATTGGATTCCATCGACAGTCAGTCTGTCTGTCTATCTTCAAAGTTCAGATGACACAGGCTTTTATGATACTTGCTTTACGTACCATAGTTTGGAAGCTGATTTCCACGTTGGATTAAACAGAATCGTCACTAATGTGGATACAACACGTGGCATAATTCTTCCAAACAGTAATAATGCAACCAGAGAACAATGTGGGAAGGGGTTTTCAATCATCACATCAACTGGATCCTCATTATAATATATTTGGTGTAATATGATCAAAATTGTACATTGGTGAAGAGGATCCACTACTGTAATTATTTACGACCTCTCAATGTAAGTGATGCTAAACCTGCTACCCAAGCCTGTTCTAGGAGTAGAACACCACAATCAGCAGAAAGAAATTGGATAAGTAGAGGACACATAATCTGTATGCACTAGTAGCTGGATATCTTGGACATAAATGTACTAAGAATTCAATAATTCTTCTGAATCAGACATAGATACTGGTTCATCAAGGTAATAGTGAATAAACATCAAACATATGTTTGACATCAGGTGACACTAACATCTTCCTATAATCTATTTTACTGTCATCAGAATACTGAAAGAATGAATTAAATGCTGACACAAGCCCATCTTACTCTCCATGCAGCATAGAGGCTCAAGCAGCTGAAGCAAAAGTTGTCCTGGCCCTGCCAATGACAAACAAATTACACAATTTATACCCAAATTCTCTGTTAGTTTTTCATCATGTGCACTAAGTATCCCTAAAGCTCAATATACAGACATCAAAATGGCACTAAAAGATGGTACTAATAGTTGAAAGACCTTCGCTTTCTAGAAAGGCGTAGGAACTCCCCGAAGGTTATGCTTTTTAATGGCTTCAATAAGTTCTCCCTCGACATCAGCAGCAGTCTGCAAAACAATAAAACATCCCCCCAGTAATTAGCTTGACAAATAAGCATTCATGGCAAACTGAAATATACACAATATTACTATTTTTGCCAAATTATTGTATCAAACGTTATGAGATGGGGAAAGAAGGAAAGATTCACTTACAGGTTTATATTTTTGGAAGAGAGGTTGAATTGAATCAAACACTTCATCAATTGGTCTTGTTGCGTCAATCTGGCATGAGTGTACGAGTGAGGACAAAATTGGTGGATGCATAAAAGATCAATTCAGAAACAACCAGAACATGGACTAATGTAATCCCCTGAAAATAATAAACTGAGATTAGCAACAATGAGCAAAAGCAAACTGTGAAGTGGACTCTAGGGTATTGAAAAAGCAATTTCTGAGAAGTCAATTCACCTTGTAAACTTTGTCATGTTTCTCATAGTAATCAATAACAGGTAAGCTCGATTCTACGAAAACCTTGAACCTCTTGCGAATGGTTTCGATGTTGTCATCCACACGACCCTATTGTTTTTTCATGATCAAGAAGTCAGTAAAACGACATGACACAATACAAACAGAGTAGACTTTTCAAAAATTGACAACCATACCCCACAATTTACACACGATAATAATTCACAAGGAAACATGCAGAAACCAAACCTGGTTCCGACCCAACAAGCGCCTCTCCATCTCTTCCTCCGGGCAGTCAAAGAACAAAATAAATTGAGGTTCGATGCCCGTCTGCAGGAATTCCATATGAATGTACATTTCGAAGTATGAGAAGACATGTTTCAGGGAAACAAATCATCCTTGCAGTCTTAAAAAGTTCCTTCACTGTTCCTACATGTGTGTGTATATATGTATGTATGCATGTATGTATGTGCAAACAAAAAGCATAACTGCATGAAAGAACTGATACATACCACATCCTCAAAACACTTGCGATTGTCGTCATTACGAGGGAATCCATCAATAAGGAACTTGTCATTGTCACTCTTTTCCATAGCCTTTTGGAGCAGCTTCACAGTCACTTCGGCAGGAACTATTTTACCTTCTTTAATCATATTTTGAATCATAGTTCTGCAATATAAGGACAGATCATTTCCACAATGAGATCCCCACTAAAGTTATGCATCAAAATCCCTACCAATAATTTCCGTGAATTTCAAGACCCAAACCCAAAACATTTTGCTGCTCCATAACAGGGCTTACAAGTAGAAGCCAAGTTCTAGGAACTTCTAGTGACGCTTTTGAGATGTGGAATGCTGGGTCACATTGGGCACAACTATTTTACACTCTTTGATCATAGTCAGCATCATAGTCTTTGCAATATGAGGGCAAATCACTTCCACAATGAGAACTCCACTACATCAGATTTATCCATAAAAAAAATACCTAACATAGATTCCCTTGGAATCGAAAATTTTCAGATAAAGAAAAAACAAAACATCTTGCTGCTCCACAACAGAGCTCACAAGCAGAAACCAACTCTAGGAACTTCTGTGTGACACTTTTGAGGTAAGTTATTAGTTTCCTTCACACGATACTAGGTTTTATCCCAAATCCCCAATGTAGCAGAAGGCATAGCTGAGGTCATACAGTTCTAAGAGACATACCCATTCTCGTTGCCAGATTTGATCTCATCTCTCAGTAGATCGCCTGCACTCAGATGCACGAAGCCAAAGTTGTCCACAATCTTGGTGCATTGTGTGCCTTTCCCACTCCCTGGCCCACCTGCAAGCTCACAGAATTCAATCCCATCCATCATCATTCAACATCCTCCCTAGATCTCACACATAGCCCTGGCAACAAATCCACATAAAAACGCTTCAAAAACACCCGAAATGCTCAAAACTAAGCATGTCCGAATCAGGCAAGACATGTCCACTCATCCAATGCACATAATCTTGTAGCCTGGTGACTCTGACCCCCTTAAACCTCCAGATCTGCAAAGCAAACAGTGTGCAAACCACATACCGAGCACGAAAACCACCTTCAAGACCTTAGTGGCAACAGGGGTCTCCTTCGCCTCCACTCCATTCTCTACCTCCTTCACCTGTTGATACGATTTGCATGCTCAGTTGCCAAACCCAAAAGTACAAAAGATCTTCAAATGAGGCTGAGAGTAAAATAATGGCACAGACATGTGTCCACGGAAATCTTTGGGCAAGTCGGTATACCTCTTCTACTGCCTCTGGCTTGGTTTCTGTGATTGTGGTTGCCATAGTGTCAAAAATTTGTTAGAAATGTGTGCGAAAACAAGACGATATATGCGATGATGCGGAGAGGCAGAGAAAGAGAAGTGGAGTGGAGTGAAGAAAGAGCTCCTGGCATGCCTGGGTGCCTCGTGCTGCTTTTCTATGCTCCACGTTCCATGTATAGGACCTTTGTGCTAATACCCAGGTTTTGGAGATAACTGGGTTTTCACTTGGTTGTCACCAAGTAATTTCGAGGACACTGGTTAAGGTGATACTTTGTGGGCCACGGTATCGAGCTTTAGGGCCACTTCACACATGCGACTGAAGGCCCGTGACCATTGGACAAATGGAAAAGAAAAAGGAACGTAAGTGTCTTTTACCCTAACATGTGATGCATGTTCATTGCCTCCCTCCCGGACATGTGGGCATCGGAGTGGGGGGGGGGGGGGGGGTTTAATGCCTATTTTCATAGGTGGACCGTCGTGACTATTACAATATAAGATTTCTCATTGGTCAAAAAGGTCGAGACTGTCTAAGTTCACTTCACACTAGAAAGTGAAGACCTAAGGGCCCAAAGAAATTATCATGGATGCAAAGTCTATATGAATTCCTACATGGCAACCCATAAATAATGTTTCATGATCTGCCATAATTTGTGCTAGACCCACCTCCAAGAGGCACGCTTCACGCAAATTCCAGCAGACCATGTCAATTACACGGCCTTTCGATGAGAATCAAGGGCCTTCATAGTTACATGGTCATGGCCCTTAGATGGGGGTCAAAGGGGGGGGGAATAACAAAATGGAACAATTCTATTGGGCGAGAGGTGTAAATTGGACCAAAGGACTTTAGATAAGGGTCCAAGACCATGAAGAAACAACGTCAGGTATCTCCACATGGCATCATTTTGGAAGAAAACACTAATGGTCCAAACCAAGAAACAAACCTCAAAGGAGGGTTCTTGTTTCAGAGAACCATGTTGGAATGTAAGGTCCAAGGGAGGGTCTGGTTCAAGGGTTCAATATCCCTCAAATTGCTTCAAATTAGTCCCTATGTTCTTGGACTGTGGATTACCATCTAAAGCGCCCTTTATTTCCGGCTAGGGCTAGACACACCACCTTTTTGAGTCGGTCCCCCACCACTATTATCCAAGGTGAAAACTTAGTCAAATTTATTCTAGCCATTCATTTCTTTAAAGATTATTTGATCTCGAAATTAGCAATAGAGGTCTCAAATTAGTCTAGGGAGACCCGTTTGAGATGAATCAACCACAATCTATGGGGATCAAGTTTTAATTAGACCCCCTTTACCTCGGTAGCAATGATGGGGGCCTAGCTTCTGGCCTTGGCCCTTCATTCCACATGAAAAATGTGTGGTGGGGGGGGGGGTATTGTGGATCTATGTTGTAGATGTTGTTTTCCTATGCCCCATGTTGGATGTTTACGACTTTTATACCATACCTAGGATTGGAGATTACTAGATTTCACTATGGATATCATCAAGTCACTTTAAGTACACTAATTATAGTAACTAGTGTGGGTTGCACTAAAATATTAGGGATTATATTGTGGGTGCACACTATGACCATGTGCATTATTCAATATTTAAGATCTGTGTTTTAGGTGTTACTTTTATATGCTCCAAGTGCCATGTACAAAACACTTTGTCCCAATACCTAGGTTTTGGAGATAATTGGATATTCGCTTTGGATGTCATCAAGTGACCTATTATGTTAAATATTATGGGCCACACTAAAAATGGTGGGAATAATATTGTAAGTGCAACTTATTTATCAAATAATGTTATTACCTTGAGCTCACAAGACAAGGAAAATTGGATGTTAGGCCATGTCATCCATATTTCTTGTCAAGAAGGGGTAGTTCTTGAAGTTAAGGTTAGTTTATTTGCTATGTTTTAGTGTTATTTGTTAGTGGTAGTTGGTACTCGAGCTGCAGTGACACACGATCATTATTAGTTAAAAACTCCTCTTAAGGCTATGAATAGTGAGAAAAACTAGATATTAATATTCATTTAGTGAAAAGAGAGTAGTAGTTCCAAAAGTAAATAATTATGACTCTTGGATAGGGATAGGATGAATTTTAGCAAGAGGCAATGTTCATAAGAAAAATGTGAAGGGAAGATTGGAATCTGGCTATAGATAAATGCGCCCCTTGAGGGTTGAACTCCCTGGTCCTCTTTCATAAACCCCAGTGTAGGCCATAGTCATGATAGTCATAGAAAACTCAAGAAGTGTTTGGACTAAATAATTCTTCTTGAGAAGTGAGTGGATATTTTGCAAATGCAAATTTGTTCGAGTATCATCGTCTAAGTGAATTTCAGGGTCCGAAGCCCTTATTTTGATAAAGTTAAGTTCTCTAGCTTTATTTGAAGTTGCAAATAGTCTTGTTTGTTTGGTTGGCTATTGGCTAGTCCCTTGGAGAAAAGGAGAGATAACTCATAATTGGTTGATTACTACTAGAAACTAATTGTCGTTTGTGTAGTTGCCTCCTTTGTCCAGTAAGGGATTATGACAATTGGTTCGATCCAAATGTTTGGTTAATGCTTATACTCTCAGAAAGAGAGTGGGTTTTTTCGGATGTTTAGATTACTCAAACATCATAGTCTAATTGAATTAATTGGGTCTAAAGCCTTGTTTTTTTTTGTGAATTGGTCTCTTATGAATTTTATCTGGTTGTGACCATTTGCTTGATACATTTGCCTACGCAATTGTCTTGACTCTTGGGAAGAGAGCAAAGGATTGAGTTGAAAGTTGGAGTCCTATTATTGTCTGAGTAGCTCTTGGTTGATAGAGCAACGACTTTTTGAATTATGACCATAGTTTGTGAATGAGTAGACATGGTGGGAAGCCTCGGAATTAATTAGATTAGTTTAAAAAATGAAGAAAGAAAAAAGAACAAATGGAAGTGTGTGGCCATTTGATTGCTACTCATTGTTATCGCATTGGACAATTGTCTCATTTGAATCAAGGGGTCACTTGTGTAAAAGAGTGGATGCTTGTGAATGTCATATGGGCCATAGCCTAAGACCGACTAGTGGGATGTGAAGTCCATGGCAATAAGAGAGTAAGTTTATGTATTGTGTTGTTGTGTAACTATGTGTTGTGAGTGGACTAGAGTGTAATTATCACCAAGAGCCTTGTGATATTAACATTGGTTTATTTGTTGAGTCTTGCAAGCGGTTGTCTAAACTATGACAAAATAAATTGATTAAACAATAGTATGAGGAATCAAAGTGGAGACTTGGTGTTATACATATCCTTGATGAACAAGAGATTATTGCCTCAAATGGAGATGCTAAATTGAATTTGATTGATGACATTGTTGCAAGTATAGACATTTAGATAGAATTCATTAAGTCCATAGGCTAGAGTGTGAATTTTTGTGCTTTGAATGATGAAGGATTCAGAAGATGGGTAATGGTCTGATCCCAATTGTGAGGATTCTCAAAGTTGACCTAATAGGAAGGATTTCATGGAATTTTTTATTGAGTGGAAAGAGACAATGGTTTCCAAAAAGCTAGGGTGGAAATTAATCCTTCATCATGTTGAAATATAGTGATCATTGACAATTTGCATAGTTATACAGTGAATTGAATCTATAGCTTTGAGATTACAAAGAAATGGACAAGCAAAATCAAATAATTCAAAATCAGATCCATTAAATCACTTAATCAAAGAAGGATTATGGTTCATATTGGGGTGCCCTTGGCCTTGATTATATGACATTATTAGCACTCAAAAGACAATTGATGAGTTGAGACTCTTTGCATTTAAATTTATGGTATAGCGAGTTGTTACTACTGGACTATGGTTGGTTGTAAGGGAAAGAGTGCACAATTGAATGTATTGTATTGAGTGATCTTTGTAAACCGCCCTTTTTTTATTTCACATTACACCACAAAAATCACTTGAAATCAAGTCTAATATAGGTTTTGGCACCCAATTCTTAATTAAAACTCATTGTGACCTATCAGTTAACCTAATAGAACCCCAAACTGACACTAATTTAGCCTTCCATGTGTGTTTTGTTCAATTGAACCCAAACCAAAAAACATATCTATATGCCATGATGAAAACCCTCATTCTAAGTGGGCGTGACACTTGGAGACCTCTAGGCATCTAGTTTAGGCCATTTGCAAATAGTGTATGTGACACTAAATACCATAAATGGTGTGGTGGACAAGAGAAAACATATTGAAGAAGGTTACTCTCTTGTATAAGTGCACATAACTTCCTTTCATTTCCAAAGTAGTTAAGTGTTGTGGTGACTAACCTATTTGGGGTTTATTTTTCTTACTTGCTGTATACAATTACAAATGTGTCGGTTCAAGTTTACATGCACTTCACACTTCCTCTTTGTGACTCAAATGAATTAACAACCAATAGGTAATGATTTTTCCTCTGTTTTTAGTGTCCTATTTTCCACAACATTCTTAACCTTCATGTTTCCTCACTGTTTCTTGAATAAAAGAGATGTCATGTTGCATGGGAACCATAACCTAGGCTATCATTTTTAGAATCACAACATGGGTTAAACATAGATGGCTTAATCTCCATCAGTGGGAGAACTTAAGGGTTGTGAATATTAGATACATGTCATCCTACATGATTATGTACAAATCGAAAGAGGGCAAGGACTCGTTGAGTTAAGTCAAGTGTAAACACTCTAAAATGCATAGAGAAAAATCACCTATAATTGCTATGGTCTTTTTCAAAGAGATGGTAACTTAGAGAACCTTGTTGGCTGTATGTGTAGCAACAGAATGAAATCATGAGAATATATTACTATCAGAGGTGGGACCTTTAAACAATATATTCCCAACTTGAATCACTTAGGCCTCAAAGGTTTACAAGTTCTTGGACAATCGCCTTTGGAATTGTGCGGAATCATTTCCTTCATCGTGTGAAGGGATTATACCAATAAGGGAACTTTGTGTTTATCCCTAAGTGGACTTCATCCCATTGTTCAAGCACTAGCACTAGGTAAACATAAGTGCACATTGAGGACTAAGCCCAACAACCTAATTTCTACGCCCAAAATGGGACCAAAGTTGGGGCAAAATAATTCTATAAGAATCGTGGTTGTGGTTCATTTCGATTATAGGTAACAGGATATGATTTCGGTTTAATGTTAAAATAATAAAAATATCAAGGTTGGGTCCTAGAAAGTCATCAACAGTGAACCTCAATCATTTGCATTCTGTCATGAAACACGGATACTTCATATGCTACACAAATAAAGTAGGTTGGTGTTATTCAGTTCATTTTTCCTGTTTTTTCTAGCGTCTAGTGATTAAATTTACATAACGGAACTTGTGTTGCATTAGCAAATCTAAGATGAAGCTTCTGCAAGAATTGGAATGAAAATTGGTCCTCCTCTGATTTAGCTCTGGTTATTGGAAGTGCATAATTGATGGTTTTTAACTGAATCTACAGGTTCTCCCAATTGTGTTCAGTATTGGATGTGGAATAGTTAATAAAATTCGAAGACAGAATTCAATCTCTTTTGAACATGTGTCTTGACAGTGTTTGTTCTTTGATCCTCACCTGACCACAACCAATCAAATATAATGTCTGATTAAGAAAAGTGATCAAATTACACCCGCAAGATACCTTAATGATGCAGCCTTCAAGTCCCACTATCTAAAGTGGGACAACCCACAACCTAAACCAACAACATGATGTGTAAGCTTAAATCATCCAAGAAACCTGTTACACAAATCGAGATTCTACTCACAAGTAGCCTTTACAAAAGCATCTGGATCCCCAGAACATCATCCATTCTACTGGAATGCTAGAATTGATACCAACCTGTGTTGAATTCTCAGGTTATCAAATTTGGTTCTAATTACCTACTCTGGAAATAATCAGAGTGGACATATCATCTGGCTTGAATCACTTACATCATCAATCCTTGACGACAAATGTCACAACATCTACAAACCTGCTATACAAGAACATCATGAGTCTTTTGACCTAACTAAACCTTGATGTTATGAATGCATTAGTTGGGAACTCCAACCAACTTGAAAAGTAGTTCTGAAATACTTTTGTATACTTTTTGTACAAAACAAAACTCAGTCTCTCTCTCGAGTTCGCCAAATGTACAAACTACACGACAATGATGTCCCAACGGAACTCAAACTCCTTGCGCACTGCTTCAAGAAACCCCTCCTTTTTCTTTCTTCAAGACAGTAATTAGTTATTAGTAGAAGAACGTGTATAAGGCCCTTTTGCAACTTTTTGCCAACTTTGTGGTAGCAATGTTGGCATTGAGAGAGTTGCCCAAGGCACACATATATGTATGTACCTGTCAGAGCCTGCCTGCCTGAGCAAAGAAAAAGGATTGAATCTCAGGGCTGCATGAAAACACAACTAGAGGTGATGAGTCGAGGTTGACGTTGCTGAATTGGAAGGGGCTACTTTCACAGGCTTCGAGTTTGAGTGCGAGGAAGAGGAGCTGCTTTGTTGTTGTCCAGAGGCGAGGGCCATTGATGGCGGCGGTGATACAGGTTGAAACGTGGTGTTGCCAATCAGCCAGTAAAGGGCCCACTTCAAATTGCAAAGCGTGTATTTAAGCGCTTTCGTCCATTTCTCATGCCGGTTGAAGCTCTGGGTGATGGTAAAGCCGTCCACTTTATCATTCTCAATCCTGCATCCACAACAAGCACCTCAACAAAAATGGCAAGGGAGCAAAACCAAAAACAAGATTTTACATTTCTTGGTATAAGTGTATGATACATTCAATTGATTGCAGTACATCAACAAGGAAGACCCCAATTGTGCATCAACAATTGCCAACAAATGGGGCCATGCTTACTTTGACATAGACTCTTATTTCCCTGACAGTACCAGAAGTTGTTCCTCGTGTATACCTCTCTTTGTACATGATTGCAAAGCTTGCATTAAACTTAAGATCAAGCAAAAGCCGGTAGAATTGAAACTTGAACCATATCAAATTCCTCCATGTAGTAATCAAAAACCTGATATGCTTTCAGTCTGTTCAGAGTTTTGTAAAGATATCCTGACACTCATTATGAAAGTGACTAAAGATATGTACCCTCGTATAATGGTATTGGAAGGTAGTACTAATTATGGTACAAGGACGAAAGAAAAGTGTCGTTCTGTCCTAAAAACGTCTCTTTTTCCAAGGTCATGTTGATCTCCTTTGGAATTTTGTGGATGGGTGCTCCTAAAGCTTTCAATCCAAAAAATAAAAAAATGTCCTCTCTAATAGTTTATGGGTGGCTCACTATACTATATATCAAATATTTCGGAAACCCCAGTGCTGAGCATGCTTTAAATCATCAAGGGTGTTCTTCAGTGCCTTGGTCCATTTTTCTGGGACATTTGGGAAACTCTGTGTGATTGGTAACCCCCCTACAAGGGTGTTCTCTATCCTGCAGTTGGAAGTAAGCAAAATGACGAGTTTTCAAAAAGAGAAATGGATGAAGAACAGAGTTGTGAGTGATCCCTCAATTACTCACTGCACTCAAACATCTAATACAATATTTGGATCAAATCCCAAAACACAATGAAGCAGACGTGTTATGTTCTTTTTAAAGCCCTTGACATTGTCGTTGACTTCACAACTGTGTCTAGAATGCCAGAAGGCCAGGTCTGGGTCATGCATGGACAAATGCCGCAATACCTTATCAATATCAGAACAAAATATTTATTTTCTTGAGTGATGGTACCACATGTCACCCCATGGTTGATTGAAACATAATCAAAAATTTGGCATGAAAAAAAATCAATTTCAGCAAGCAAAGTGCCTAAACTGATTCTGTACCAACCAACAGATGCAGTCACACTGTAATTGAACTTTCCACCTTAATAAACTGGTGCCTATGTCAGCTATTGAGCCAAAACATTCAGTGGTGAAATTACTTACTTATATGGCAGCTGAAAACATTTTTCCGGTGGATGATTGGCTGCCTTGTCCTTGGCATTTGCAAACTCCGCAAACTCCTTCAGACACGCAAGGAAGAAGGTCATGGCCTTGTCATACCTTGAACTCCAGAATAGGTTCACTGGCCCGAAACTACACACAGGAAAGAAAATGGATTTATCCACAAATTCAGTATAATGTCTGAACAGACAGAATGTACCCAACTACATTGGTTGAGATTCTAATCAGATGTGTCAGACCATCACCAACTGCATTTTTTTGTTCAGAGTGGCTGCAAGAGAAGTCAAAGGTGATCCAAATCCATAATTGCAGTAAAATGTTTTGAGACCTTCCTCAAAATCTATCTAGTAAGAACATATTCTTTTAGTTCCACCTTCCAAATAATAATCACAGCATGCTGCATCAAAAAGCTGTGCAGGAAGTTTCAAGTGTATTCATGGCTGTAAGGAACTCATATGGCTGTGATGTGTAACAAAATGGATATTAATCTTACAGCTCATATGTGTTCTTGTTGTCGGCAATCCTTGGGTAGCTTCCCATGGGTAGTATCCGGTACCTGTCACAAAGTGGGCAAGGTTTAAGCAAGAAACTGAAAAATGGCAAAGATTTTAACTATAAGCAGGTTCAAGCATGCAAAAATCCAACAAAACACATGATCTGATCAAGGACACCACAGGACATGAAGTAACATTAAGACAATGCCACCTAGAGTTTCAAACATCATACGCAAAAACAGTGGAAATGAAGAGCATACGAGAAGTTGAGGCGACAATATTGAGCCATTGTGTGGAGGAGTAAGCAAGCCTGGCCCCAAGCTGCATTGATTTCATCCCATTCCACCTGTACAATCATAGTAATAACCATCTACATCAGTAATAGCCAACAATAGGAAAAACACATGTACCCTAAAGCCAACAACGTACATGATGCTCAATGGCACTTTCAGGAGATCAAAAACTGTTTGAGAATATCAAGTGGACAATAACTTGTGTGATTTAAATATATTATAGCACAGAACCAACATGCATGAGCAAATAAATCCTGAAAAGAGGTTAGTGGAAATTAATGTATTTCCTCCAAATAGTATATGAAAGAAAATGCAATGACCCATCACAAATTTGCAGTTATCTTGATAAACTAATCGTGTACTGTTTAACAGCAGACCTCGAATAAGACAGGTCAGGACATGGATGGAAGTAAATCACTACATGATATTGATATCATCTTTGATCAAATACAGACAATGCATCTTACAGGCACATTAGGAAGCCGCCCCAAGCGGAAGTTATTGATGGTTCCAAAGTCCCCATCATGCCATATGTGGAAAGCATCATTGAGCACGTTAGTTCTCTTCAACATCTCCAACTGTGATTGAGCAACCTCGATTTTGGCGAGCACACCATCCCTATCCTCCTGTACGCAACGTACAAGACAATTAAATTGTCAGCATTGAACCATTTAATTCTCTTCCTTCCAATTTCAGTGGAGAATTGCTTTGGAGTATTAAAAAGGTTAGTGAGACTCACAAACTGTTACAGAAGTGAGGACTGGCGCTGACACAAAAAAACCAAGAGACAACCCTGTACTCTACATAATCACAATTGGATCCATATCCCATCACTACATCTTTGTTTTCCATATTTCAGCAATATGACACTAGTTGTGAGAGTCACAATACTTGGTCCCACTCCTTTGCTGGAATAATTGTAACAAACCTTTAATTCTTTGTTGGAAGTTTCTTTGGCATGAACCACCCAACCACGAGGTAAGATAAAAAGCCCCTTACTCTTGCACAAGAGCCCTTTATATATCTCCCCACCATGCCCGGTTGTCTTAAGTTTATCTAAAGTAAAAGCAAGTTCAACTATAATGAACTCTATGCTTTTTCTTAAGTAAAAAGCAAGTTCAACTATAATGAACTCTATTCTATGCTTTTACTTTAAACTCATTCTAGACTACCGTTATCTTAGTTCTAGTTAACATGTAGTATCAATGCTACAATTTTCTTGTGAAATTAACTACGAGGCTTCAATCTATGATGAGTCTTTTGCACTTCCTCTTTAGAGGATAACAACCCAACTTTCTAAGACCAACTCAATTTCTGAAACATAGATATGATGATTATTTACACAAGAATTATGGTACTGTAGGTAACCTGGTGGACAGTTAGATCAAACTTGAAGACATTGCAATCGTGCCAGAACCTGAAAATATCCACAACACACATCCATAAATACAAGCAGCAATGTACAGGGGGTCATATTATACACCTGCAGTTCTAAAAATTAATGATAGAAGGATCAAGACTTGCCAACTCCCACCCTATACTGGTCTTAAAAAGCAAAAAGTGACATAGGCTACTTCACTTAAATATGCATCTCTCCTGGTTTACATATCTGTGCTTGCTCTCTCGAACAGTCTCCTAGTGCCATTGTTTATAGAAGAATTTGAATAGAACGTGATCCGATTATTTGACAGCAGTTACCAAGTCAGCAGAAGACAAAAGCTAATGACTAAACTACAACAGAAGAAAAACTCACATCTTCATTCTCTAACTCAGCATGACTTTTGGTCAGGGATTGGTTATATTGCATACAACACCTTGTGCGATCAGTGAGTTTGTGGTGCATGCTTGGGGGTAATGTGGAGATTTGAACGAAGAACATTCTACATCGGCATGCCAAGTGGTGCTAAAATGAGTTTGGCCCTTGATGAACCAAATAGGTTTCTCTTCATTCAAATCCAAACACTACCTCGAAGAGGGCACTACAGGTTGAAAGAAATTATTGTATGCAAAACAACCAGTGGAAAATCATAGGGGACCAACTCCAAACAAAAAGCCCCATTCAATTAAGGATAACTCTAAAAGCATCAAATATTATCAGGACCGTGACATAGTCATGAGATACAACAGGAAAGGACACATACTTCTCCTCGAGCTCTTGAAAGTCTTTGGTCTTAATTTCCATCTCACGCAGCTGACCTACTACTTCCTCCTTTTGCCTCTCAACCTCCTTGATAGCTGCTTTTAGTTTCTTTTCTTCTTCGTCCGCCTTCTCAGCACACCCAAAGACAGGTCAGAATAAACACAGCAGGTGATGCATCCTCCAGCATTTCTAAGTTGATTGCAGTAACCAGAAAGTACATCAACCAACAAATACTTGTTCACAACTGGAAGCGATGAGGATACAGCCACACAAAACTAATCAGAAAATGAGCACTCTGGAGGAAAGGAATGACACAATAAACTAAAACAAAACATACTAACTATCCTGTTTTATTTAACTCGCAAAACATATTCAGAACCTGTGAGGGTGTCTTAAAAGCTATGCTCATGCCCAGCCAGGCAAAAGGGGATGCAAGAAAAGAAACACTATGCAAACCTTTGATTTCTCCTTGGCAAACTCTTCTTCACTCAGAGCTTCTGTTGATTTCTTTTCAAGCTGATTGAGACAGGATTGGTAAGCTTTGATGTCATTGTTCACATCGTCCATTTGCTTATCAAGTTCCTCGGACAGAGCACGCATGCATTCCAAACAAAGTGGTTGATCCACCTGATGACAACAAACCTTTAAGGTTAGATGCATCAATTTCTACCTAAACCAAAAATCATCTTAACAATTCAGTTCTCCTTTAAATCAATGGAACTTTTTGTCGGGAGTTGGGCCCCTATGATTTTCTATTGGTTGTTTTGCATACAAAATCATTCATTTCTTTCCACTTGTCGTGCACACTAGGAGGTTAAAATTAACAAACCAATATAAAAAGTTTGTGGTTCAAACCACCACACTATCTCCAAGCATGCACCCAAAAGTTACCAAACATGGAAGGTCTTGTATGCAAAGCGACCAACTCCCAACCAAAAGTCATGGTTGAGTGAGGTAGAGGACAAACTCTGATCAGTGCAGAAAAATAAGCAGATCAGGACCTGTGTTTGGTTTGATGCAATCTCAAACACTCGTGTAAGCACATGGACAGTAGCATTGAAGCTTGCATTATTGGTGTGTTGGCCAGTCTGGCCTCCCCCTCCTCCTCCACCAGCCCCACCTGCATGGCTCATGCCTCCTCCCTCTACAGGAACTTCAACTTTGTACATTGATGCTGCTGCTGAAGGCAAGACGACAAATGACTCGTCCATAGCCCTTCCCCCATGAGACTCATTCACATTTGCTGCTGGCTGATGATGATGGGCACCTGCACTTGGAGTTGCCCCTGAGGTTGTACAACAAGAACATGTCAGGGAAAAAAAACCATGACCTTGAAAACAACTTACCGCCACGATAAACTGCAATAAGAATATGACAAATGCAATCTCTGTATACAGACATTAGCTCCCCTTAAATTGCCCATGTCAACCAGAGGCAAATTGGATAAGTCTAGATTAAGCTTACCAGGAAAACAGAACATGACCTTGACAATAACTTACAAACACCATATATTGCAATAAGAATTTGACAATGCAATCTCCTTATACAAGAATAAGGAGATTGCTCTCAAATTGCTACTATCAACCAGAGGCACACTGGACAAGTCTAGATTAAACACTGTCAGGAAAAACAGAATATGACCTTAACAACTTCAGACACAATATATCGCAATAAGAATATGACAATGTCATCTCTACATAAAGAAATAAGCTCCCCTTATTGCAATTGTCAACCAGAGGCAAATTGGACAAGTCTAAATTACAGCTTGAACACCACTCAAATATGGTAGCAACCTTGACTTTGCAAGTAACAAGGATATAGCAAGAAGACCATCACCTCCAACATGCATGGCAAGAAGTGGCGACAAGAAGTGGCGACCCCTCACCACAGTGGGAACTAAATAGTTTTCAAACAATCAACTGCAGCCAAAAGACAAGCATCTCTACATGCAAAAACCCCAAAAAAACTCTATTAAGCTTGTTGCTTTGCACTAAAAAAAATCTATGCTGCAGATGCATGGTGCTCCAAGACTGGAAACAATACAATATTTGTAGGAGGTATGAGTGTCTCCAACAGTCACTGTAAAAATATTCTCTCCCATCCACAAAACAAAGTCCACATGATATCCAAATCTTATTGCCCACAGATTATTGAGGGAGAGGAAACCCACTAAACCCCTACCCACACCCTCAAAAATCAAGTGACAAAGGACTTTGAAAGGTTGTCTCTCTCTCACTCAATAACGGGTGGCCAATGAAGGTTTAAGATACATAGACATGGACTTTATGGGTGAGATGAGCATGCGGAATGGCCCCTTAAAACTGCAAAAGCCGATTATTAAGAGAATCATTTAGAGTGACCATAGGAGTCGTTCTAAGAATAGATACCTGGAGTTGGGTAGTGCAACCCTCCAGTCCTAGGTCGAGGAGGAGGGAACCCTGGTTTCACTCCCCCTTGCTTCGGTAAGACCACAAAAGAATTCTCCATCCGGCTCCCTGCAAGCACACTTCCATGCACCGACACCTGCACCCCTGAAACCACACTACCAACTATTGGTTTTAAAATATATTCATAAATCTTATGGTTATGGAATAAATGTTTGTCATAAACAATTCATAACCTGAAATTATTGACTTCTCCATGTGGGCAAGTGTTAGATGAGTCCACCCTTTGAGGGGAAACATACAACTAAGAACATCTGTATCCAAGTGCAAACAAAGTAGACATAACATCCTAAGTCGAGAACACAATTGATGTTGATTTACAGTATAAGTGCCCTCTTGTGTTACGGTATGAAGCTTGATCTGGCGTTTTTCTTGACAATACCTGTTCCTTTTCACCATACAACCAGCCAAAATAACCCTAAGGTATGTGGGCCTAATGTAGTCACTCATCTTTATTGGACACCAATATTTTGAGTGGTATATTGCAAGACTTGTAGATAAGAACAAACCCCATAGAGAGATGTGTTGAATTGAGATTGGACTATGTACTCGGAATAATACCCATGAACATTCTAGGTTCAATTGATAACATGACAATTGAGAGGACCTACGTGATCATTAAAGAACCTGAGAATCTTCACTTTGAACTTCTACAACATAAGCATCTCAACCCCAATGACTCTGAAACTTTAAATGACAAATTAAATTGCATGATCCCAGAATGAGACAATTCAACACTTCGACCCAATTGTGGAGTTGGAAGTGCCTACAATAGGGCCACATGCTTTGGTACTTAGGGGATGAGATGTGGCAACATTAGAAACACAAACCTGATTGAGTTGCTTCCAAGAGGAGATGTGTTATGTTAAGATTGGATTATGTGCTCAGAATATACATACCATTTTAGGTTCAATTGATAATACAATTGGGAGGGCCTATGTGATCATTATAAGAGACTGAGAATCTTCGCTTTGACCTTCTATAACACATGCGTCTCAACCCCAATTGCGCATGCCTTGGTACTTGGGGGATGAGATGTGGCAAAATTAGAAACACAAACCTGATCGAGCTGCTTCCACGGAAAGATGAGTTACGTTGAGGTTGAGATTGGACAATGTGTTCGGAATATACATACGGTTCTAGGTTCAAATAATAACTTCAAAATTGGGAGGGCCTATGTGATCATTTAAAGAGAACAAGAATCTTCACTTTGACCTCCTCTAATATTTGCGTCTTAACTCCAATTCTGAGGGAACTTGAAATGACAAATTCAATTTATTGGGCGATCCACAATTGCTAACCGGATGAGACTATTCCCAGGTGTGTGGCAAAAGTGAAAACGCAAACCTGATCGAGCTGGCTCCATCATGATTCGTTCTGCATAGGTATCTGCTCCGGTGACAATAAAAGGGTGCTTGCACATTTGACACTTCCATCTCGGCAGAGTGGGATCAACTCCAACCTGTACCCTTCCACTCCTCGCAACCAATTCCTCCTTCATTTTCACCCTCCAACTAGTCCAGCGACCACCAATTCATACACCGGCCGGCCTCAATTCAAAACCTCGTAAACTCCAAATATGTACTCGGAAGGCTTCCACACAAGGCAATTTGTCATGTCAACCAATCTGGTAAACGCAAAACCTTAACAACACGGAAGTAGCTCTCCTAGCGTTTAATTCCAAGCGTAGATTGTAAAAGCGGATTACACCACAGGCGCAAAGTCGAAGACATCCAGCAGCTTCATTGGAATTGAATGGGTGGAATTGAGCCTTCTGAATTTGGGCAAGATGGTTGATGAGATTATGAAGGCCGGAAATTTCAGCATGTGGACAACCATGTAAGCTACGCAGACAAGAAAATGCACATATCCTGACAGAGAAAGCGCAAAGCTCCGTATCACATGCACATCAACATGAGCGTGTCTGTCTGTCCCTTTGACGCTCTCTCGCCGTTCCTGCTAACTGATTCTTATATATCAAGTCATCGGGTGGCTTTGAGAAGTGCAATTCACGAGCTACCGCAGCAGAAGTCTTTTGATTCCCGCTATCTGTGATTCCCGCAGGTTGGGAGAAAGGCCAGAAGCAAACCCTAAAACAGAGACTGAAGTTGCCAGGTTCCCTCGCACAAACTTCAGCTCAAGCTCAAGCTTGCAAGTTTGTTGGTGGGCCAAGGTAGTCTAACTTACAAGGAGTGGAGCCCTTAGATGTGCCTAAAATAGTGGAGCTTTGGTTCCTCCTTATTTGGCTATATTTTCAAAAAGAAGGAACATCGGCTCATTAACCAACGTGAATTTGAGCATGTTGGTCCGACCCTGTTCAAGAGTGTCCTCAGTACAAGGGCGGGTTTATTGTCTATCTTGCGATGGATGGGTCCTAATTTTAGGAGGGAGATAGGGAGAGAGTTGTTGCTCTTACAGTGGGAATATCGGCGTTTATTTATTATCAAGTTCACATTTATTGAGAACGGGGTATGTGAGGCATTTAATGGTTATTTGGTGTATGTTTTGCATGGGGATTTTTATTAATGACGTGGGTATGTGTAGGTTTTTAAGTTCTTTGATGTTGTTCGTGTGTATGGTGCCTCTCACTCCTACAATTATCACTCGTAGTGGGTAAACTTTCCAGCTTTGTGCGCAAAAAAAATCAATTAGCGGATTATATTTGTTTGTTTTTTGTTTGGATGGCTTGGTTGATGTATATGTCGTGTGTGTACGTAGAATCAATTATTTGTATGGAAAGGTCAAGGTTGGGGGTTAATAATCAAGTTTGCTCTATGGCAGCTCCTTGGATGTAAATGATGTATGGGCGTAGTTTGGCGGGGCATATACATTTTGAGGTGTTGTATGTGCATCACAGTATCCATGATGGCATGGTGTTTTCATGGGGAGTGTTATGTTGTGTATCTGCATCGGTGAATGTGTAGTGTCTTGTGTGTAGTGTCTTGTGTGTATGCTTGAATTGAGGAGGTTGGTTATTTGATGTCCGGTTGAATTGTGTCAGGCTATTCGGAGTCCTTTTAGAACTTTGTTGTCGCATAGGGATAGGAGGTGTGGCCACGTGTCTTTGCCGTTTTTATGGCATAGTGTGCAGTTGGGGTTGGTGTATGTTTGAGGGCAAAATCAGTTTTTTCTATGGTTTCCAATATATTGTGCAAAGTGGAATTTGAGAATTTGTGTTATTTGGGCGTTTGTGGTATGTGTGGATTGCCATTATTAATTTGATAGTTTCCTGACAATTTGGTTGTTGTCTATCCATTTTTCCATGTATTGGTATTGTTGGGCTTTGTTGAGTAAGAGTTGGTATGTTCTTTTTGTATGAAGGATTGTAAGTTTCGAATGAAGCCTGTAAATTTTGTTGTTGAGGGGGGTTTGTCTAGTCTATAGGGGATTGTGTGTGCCATGTGAATTCATGATATTGGGGTTATGGGGCTTTTGAGGGTGCCTTTGTTGGCAAGTATGTCTACATTTTTGTTGCCTTGAACGCATGTATGTGCTCGGACTTTTTGTATGGTGATCTAATGTTGGAACCATGTGATGACATGTACTTTGGAGCCTGTGAGGAGTTTGTCCGGGTGATTGCAAAGACTTCATGTCTTGCAATAAGCATAGTACTACTGAAGTCGAAGCAAATTTTGAGTTCACGTTTTTCTTCTTTCTTGATAATGTGTTTATTCCTTTATTCATTCCGCAATGTAAAGATGTTCATCAAGATGTTCGTACTTGTTTGGCCATGTACGACTTCAATATTGTAAGAGATTGGTGGGGTGTGGATGTCATGAAGTTGTGCTTGGGCATCAATGCTTCGGCTATTATAGTCCAATTCTCAATCCTCCACAATTTCCATTCATTTTGTTTACATTCATTTGATATTTGATAACTTCTATTAAATATGTCTAAATTTGTATTAGTCAAGGAGATTTTGGATCTTGTTGTTTTGTCACAAGAAAATGCAAATGTAAAGCTAGCCTTCAACAAAAACGTTGAGTTCAAAAAGCAAGGAGTATGCATTGGCAAGGATGATGTCTATTTTAACTACACTACTGTGAAAGACCAACTAATGAATGGCTATGTTCCTTGGCGGGGCGCTCGTGAGAAACATCCAACCTTAATCTAGATGTTTATCGAGGCCTTATGTAAGCATGGGGGTGGTCGTTAATGTCACAACTTCTACAAGTGGGTTTGTAATCTTGAGCTCTACCTTCACATTTCAATAGCTATAACATAATGCCTCAATGCTTTAATGTTTCAATACACATGTGATCAAAGTAATTTTGTTTCATTTAGGTGCCTCAGTCCACACATGTCGTAAGAGCATATGCCATATTGTTGGTTATGAGGAAAATTACCTCATTTTCAAGAAGATTTTCATTTTCAGGAGCCTTCATCACAAAACCTTGTGGTCAGTCATTCATCACAACTACCTTCACTGGAAAGACGATGAAGAACCTCCTCACAAAGTGGCCAAGAAATCACGTTTGAGTACATAAGTTTTGCCCAACATATTTTAGTTACTCATTTTTGGATTTGTACATCTTCATTTTAACTAACTCTCATAATGTATTTTTATATGCGTTGTCCGCAAGATGATGGAGCATTTTTCCTTAAGGATTTTGTTGAAATGTAGTCTATTTCTTCGGGAGTCAAAATGGGTTTCTGGATTTTTTTCTACATTCTACACCATCAATATCCCGGGCTTTGAGTAGCCATTCTAAATACAATGATTTTGATTGACAACTTCCATGTTTTGAAATGTTGCTTGATGAGGCTCAAACCCTAAACCTCCAAATCATGGACCCATGATACAAAATTCCATACACACACACACATGTGAACTCTTACACGGAAACTCACATGAATTGTAGGAGCGGTAGCATCGTGAACTCCTCCATTGCCTCCATCGTCACCGACTGTCTTCTCCTAGTAGCCTTCCCTCAGTCAGTTTGAATGTCTTGAGGTGTAGAAAATTTGACGTAAGGTATTTGAGAGTGTAAGGCACAATTTGAAAGAAAATGCATTCATTTGAATGAAACGAGATCTAACTTGAGTGATTGGAGAATGCAAAGGGCACATTTGAGAGAAATGCATTCATTTGAGTGAAACAAGATCTAACTTGAATGATTAAAAAGTCGTAACACACACTTGAGAGCAAGTGGACTCATTTTAGGTGTGAGAGATCTGACTTGAGTGATTAAAGTGTCTTTAGGCACTTTGGAAAAGAAGTAGACTCATTTGAGTGATTTGATAGTTCTAGGGCATATTTGAGAGTAAGAGCTCTTATTTGTCGCGAACTAGGTTTGACTTGAGTGATTTGAAAGTCAAAAAATACATTTGACACCACAAGAACATTTTTGAGTTGAAATGGATTTTATTTGAATGGGTTGGAGTCGAAGCATAAAGTTTTAAGGCAATAGGGTTCTTTGGAAATTAAAAGGGTGTTATTGAAACGCATTGTGTTGTAAGAATACATTTAGAAAGCGAGGGGGTGTATTTAAATATGAATTGAGTGTTTGAAGGCTTCTTTGAGGGCATTGAATGTATTTGGAATTTGAAATGATTTGACTTGGGTCATTTGAGTGTTGGAAAACACATTTGAGGAATAAGGCTAATAATTTGAGGTCAAGAGGAGCATAATTGAGTGATTTGAATGTTTCAAGTGTCATTTGAAAGAAAGGCTTAAGTACATCTAACTTCATTGGTTTGAGAATAAGAAAGTTTTATTTAAGGTGTTGTAGTACAAGAATACATTAGTGGTGCATTTTAGGTCCTAAGGGCCTGATTTGAAAGTTTTAAGAATACAAAACCATTCCTCGAACAGAAGATGGCATATCTTGAGAGTGAAGGGGCTAAAGTCATGGACAAGTTCCACGGAGAGAGATTTAGCCTTTGGAAGTTTAAAATGAAGATGGTTTTGGCTTTCATGGACCTTTGGGACATTGTAGACGGATCCGAGGAAGCTCCACCTTCCAATGCAAATCCCAAAGTGTTGAAAGAGTACCAAAAGCGCGTCAAAAAGGCCATGTCTATCATCGGCCTCAACTTGGTGGACAACCAACTTGTGCATATCAAGAGTTGCAAAGGACCAGCGGAGGCGTGGAAGACCCTTTGCAACATTCACGAAACAAAAAGAATTTTTCAACATGCGTGTAAATTATTGTTATTCCACACAAAACATATGTTTTATTGTTTACTGCTCAAAATTGGCTTGTAACAAAGTTGATATTATTTATTATTGATGAGATAAAAATGAATGAAAAATGTTCCCACTATGTAATGACTTGAGTGTCACAAATCTTTAGCCATGGTTTGCTCACAAGTACAAACACCAATCAAATGGCACCTAGGTAGAGAATTCATACAATGAACGGGGAGAATCAATCGCTAGTTACTTATAAATTGGTTGACTTTGAATAACAACGGGTTGAAGTTCAAGACTTCAGGAAAATGACTAACGCTTAAAAAATTTATGAAATATAATTCAAATTAATTAAATTATTAAAAAAACCAAAAGATCACAACATGTTATCAAGTAGGATTTGGAAACTCTAGGAATTGATCGATAATTTCCAAAAATCTCCCCATAGACTAAACTCATATCAAGTGACCAACCAAAGTAAAACCCCACAAATTAGTTGTCAATTACATGGACAACAGTTGAATGGTTGCCAACCACATGGTGCACTGACAATATGAACAAGTGGAGGTTGGGTAGAGCTACACAGTGCAAATCAAAAGTAGGTAACATTTTCTGTCTTTGCAATTTATTCATTTGTTTTACATACTTGTTACTGAACCCCGAGCTCAGTAGGGAAACATGAATGGACTAAAATATATATCTAAGATAGCGGTAAACAATTAGTTAGTTAGTCAATAATAATGACAATTCGGCATTATTATTTATTTACGTTGACCGCCGATTCTTATTCTCCAGATTCAAAATTTTAATGTTTCCTGGTTTTTCCAATTTGGCTGGCATCAATAAAAGTGTATAAAAAATCAATAATAATGACAAATCAATGGCAAATATTATTATTGAGAATTCAACATAATTAACTACAACCTTGAGCATTGAGTGAGCACAAAACTCAAGTTACCTAAGGTTAAGGGTGCTAAACTTGTCATTTTAAGTGCTGAGTATAGTTACCATAAAAGAAACATTAATAATTTTTTGTTGGCAAATTAAAGGGAATCCAACACACCAAAGTATGTCTCTTTGGGTGTTGTATGCAAAAGTTATAAGGGTTGAAACTTTTATGGGTAGATTACCCAAAAACCATTAGGGAAGCTTGATGTTGAGGTGGTGATCATTCTTATAATTCATATGTGCCCATTGTGCAAGACTCTAGGGTGTTGGTTTTAGCACCCCTCCACCTTATAGGAAAGCCATATGGGTACGACATTGTCATTCTTATCAAACACTATAAGGTTAACATGTCTAGAACAAACATTTTTAGCTCTCCACCCACTTCTCCTAGGATATTAACGAGCCACTAGGGCCAGGGGCCCCACGTTGGTGGGAGGGGAAGGCTCACGATTTTCTACCTAATTTTAATGAATGTAAATGAAATACAAGAAAGCAGTTACAATGTAGGGATTGGGTACATGTTAAATTCACTTGATACAGTTATAATCACCAAAGAATGAAAATTGTTCGTGCATATATGTGAGGATTGGTATTGGTATTGGTATAGGAATGTACAATATTTTGATAAACATGAATGTTAGGGTGAATAGACCTAGTTTCAAATTTAGAATAATTTGAACAATGTATATATAGGTATGATTATGAACCAACTTTCATGTATGAAATGTTGTTGCTTCCCATAAGAAACTAATCTAAGAATCACGGCCACAAGGATGCTAATGGCCAAAGGATCTTGTGATTGAAGACAACATGCACATCATAAATTATTCATTAAGGGCCGGTTCACATGGGGTCCCAAGTGCCAAGTCCCACTCTTGTTAGCAAGTCCCAACATGGAGACAAGAAACCATTAAAGTATGCTTAATTATCATTAAAATTGGATCTTGAATATTTTATGTTAAATATTCACGGGACTTGTGTTGAGGGTTGGGTCTAGCTTTTTGCTCGACCCAACTCTCAACAGAAGTCCCAAGTCTCACCTCCAAAAAGTGTTGCCATGTAGGCATCCATGTCATACTTGGGAGTTAGGACTTGGAACCCCGTGTGAAGTGGTAAGTCCCAACTTCCATGCTCTCAACAACTAAGATTGCACGGATTGACCTCTAGTGAGTTCACGTCAATTGACACACACAATTTAGATTTTGACATGTAGTGTGACTTGTGAAGGGAAATCCCACACGTCAATTGACTTAGGACTTGGGACCCCGGGTGAACCAACCCTAAAACACCAACTCCTCATGATGGTGAATTATTGAAAGGCTTGTGAATGGAATTGGAGTCGCTTCACAAAAAAACAAGAGAATGTTGGAACGACTATAGTCATACACACAACCCAAATGATTTCATGATGTAAGACAAAAGATACCTTCATGATTAATTCATGAAAATAGGTTTACTGCACCATTTACAAACAAATGAGGGGGTGGCATAAAACCTCATAACAAAGAAACGACCCTTGCATTCTTCCATCAAGTGGATTGAACTGTTGTTGCTTCACATAAGAAGCAAATAGTCTTTCTTCTTTAAGCTCAGGTGTTACCACTTGAGATATAAATGTAATTATTATAATCATATTAAGAATGCATATGACAAGTTTAACTACATTGCCATAATAATAAAATCAATCTTTCTCATACTTAAAGGAGGTCGCATAAAATCTCATAACACATAAACAATCCTTGCAGTCTTCCATCACATGGTTTGAACTGGCGGTGCTACAAATAAGAATCCATTAGAATTTCAACCCCGTGAGTTTTTGTGACTGAAGACAAAAGGCATTTTAGAACATAAGAAATGAAAAATAAAAAAATAAAAAAATAAAAAAATGAAAAAATGTTTGATTATTGTGAGTTGATGATATGTTGTGTAAAACCTTTGCCACAATGGACCATCAATGGAAAATAGGGGAAAAAAACTTTATTGCATAGAACATATATCGCAATGCTAGAGGCGTTTGCTTCTTCTAAGGATCCAATACAACGGATCTGAGGAAGGACGTCCAACCAAAATATTATAACTTAAACCTGGTTGACTTTGATTTTTTTATTAAAAGTGTTCTCCATACGATCTGCATGGTATTGGTGGTCGGTTGTATGAACTATATCTAGTTTGAAGTTGGATTCAAACGGGCCATACTGGAGCACATCTTTACGCATCCTTACAAGTGGAGATCATGCATGCTGTTTGTATTGAAGCTCAGGCCTAATGGATTGTCCAACGTAAACCCTGCATGTGATCCTGTAAGACATGGAGGAAGAATGTGAAAATGTGAAATATGAGATGAGAGGAGTTAAAACATATGATGCATGAATTTGCGAATATATAATGTGGGAAACATATGCAATGTGGACATGCGAGTTTATTGAAGTGGGAAGTTGGAAACTTACGTATTGGTAATTGTGTATACAAATTTCAAGTGTGCCTCCCATTTTTTGGACGAGCTTGGCTAGGTGCCGTGCTTGATGAAGTGGTTGCAGTATTTGTAGGTTGCATCGCCTTGGTTTCGCACTATCTCCTTGGTAGGCCCAACCCTACCCCCTAGGGGCCCAAATAACCCAAACAACATACTCTCGTAGTAATTATACAAAAATCTATCAAGCAAAATGACTAAATCATTGTTTCTAGGATGCTCATTTCCATAACAAGCCACTAGAGAAGCTATGTTTGAAGTTTCTGTTTTCAAGATGTTGAGGCATAAGCTGACATAAGCTATTTGTACATGGTGAAACGGTCGTCATTGTTCAGAAACATATTAATGTGATGATCTCTTCTGAAAGCCCTAATAAAAAAACGGTCACATTCACAGCCACAAGAGTTAATTGCTTGCACCAGTCCTCAAATTGTCATGTATATCTCCAATTAAATCATTTCATGCAAATTCCACAGAACATAATGACTATAGATTGCACACCTATTGGTTATGTCCATCTCTGTCAGGGCTTTCTGAAGAGGTCGTTACATCAATAGCGAACTTCAAGTGCCATTCCCGTACAAAGGCCATACTACACATGTCAGCTTAATTTATCATCCTGCAAACTTTGAGACAAGCTTGTTCTGGAGAACCATTGTTCGCAACGAAATATTTTATGTTGCTTGTCTAGTTATTTTAGTGTACATTGTTGTATGATAAGTGACATAGGGCACCAGAGAAAATTGAGATTAATATCGTGAGGCTCAATGAGCCTCGAATCAGATATTGAATTGATAAGAGCAGAAACTACACTTGATTTTAGCCAAAAGGCCGAGAAACGCATGCCTCTCCCTTCCTCACCTTCGGCTTATAGAACTCACCTCCTCATGACCAACATGTCTATCCCAAGTGTATGGGGCAACCTGCATGCAAGTCCACCTAAGAGCTGGAAACGAAACAGCGACAGATTGTCACACTTGAAAGCACCAGATTACTTACACCTTGAAGTACCTTGGCAGGCATAAACCTCTCCTCCTTGGGATCCAAATAAGCCAAACAACATACCCTATCTCCATTACCCATACAAAAATGCGTCGAGCAAAGTGATGACTAAATTGATAAGAACGGTGCTTCTAGTACTTTAGCTCGGCTTCGGAACAAGATCCAGAGACATCGTCATTGGAGTTTCTGTCCGAATGTCCGTAGAGTTTGCAAAGACTGACATGTGTAAGTGGCATGTGGTGAAACTGTTCACAACATCTTATTTCTCGTCGATGCAGCTCTTATTCCGTCCAACGTGGCCAACTGGCTTTTTAAGCATTCAAATTAGTGAAATAAAGGTTATGTTGATCATTGATGAAATTAACAAATGTATGTGCCTTAATCTGACGCCGAGACTTTTAGACCTCACATGCTGTGAATGCTTGTGGAATGGCACCGGGTGGGAGAGTACAAGAGTGACCCCTCCTCATCCATGGTAATTCTCATTTTCTCCAGTTTTCCCCGCAGCAAAGAGCACTGGGATGAACCACTTCCAGGCTCCTGCTCCAGCTTGGACCTAAAACATTCGGCTCTCTTCGGATGACGCACTTGTAGAGGCTGAGAGCTGACGTTCTGCAAGTGGAGAATGGCGAAGACTGCACACCTACTGGCTTTTTCTATAGCTGTGCAGTTCCAACCACTTTGGGCGCTCTTTCGCTCCGGTGAGCTGTGCGAAAACCACATGAAATAAATTAACTGAAGACATGCACCCCCATGTCCATACCAATGTAAGCAAATCTTGGTGACCATGAAAGCGGTGTGTTATCAAGGCTTTAAAAAGAGACGGTCATCACATCAATCGCAAACTTCAAGTGCCATTTCAGTACAATGGCAACATGTTCACCACATACTACACATATTAGCTCATTCCTTATCATCTTGCGAACTCTGGTGACATTCAACCAGAAACTGCGAACAAGTTTCTCTGGCAGCAAACCCTAAACCCTAAAGTTGTTCTCAAAAACCGTTGTTTCACAAAGGAATCACCAATTTTTTCACTAAGTAATCCGGTGAACATTTTATGTCCGGTACGTGTGATAGACTGGTATGTTGTTTAGCTTATTGGGACCCCAAGGAGGAGAGGGTCGAGGCGACGCTCAGGAGCTCTGACAGCAAGCTGCCGGATGAGCCCGCACCCTAGAAAAATAAGATTAATATCATGAGACTCGATGAGCCTCGTATCAGATATTAAACTGATAAGAACAGATACTACACTTGATCTTAGCCAAGAGGCCAAGAAAGGTATGCCTCTCCTTTCCTCACCTTCACTTTATATACTCACCTCCTCATCACCTTGAATACATTCAGGCCTACCCCAAGCGTATGGGGCAACCAAACAAATCCAGCTTGCTGCAATTCTTTCCAGCAGCTAAACCCATAACCCTAAATCCTAATTTGCCCCAATGTTGTTCATGTGGCCATCCGCACATGTATAGCCTCTGTGATCATCTGACTTGGAAACGAGCAAATGATGATGATGATGATTGTAGCATAGCATCACAAGGTTTTGCAGTAACTTAAAAGCTGGAAAAGAAAACACACGACAGATTTTAATTTCGCGCTGAAAAGCACCAGATTACTGATAGGAGAGATGTGCAGTTGCAATGGATTGCTTTCTCTTTTGTGTTGCTCTGTCAAATTTAAACAAGTCATCCGGGGCAGGGCATGGAATCATATCTTCTGATCAGTAGACGGTTGAAGAGAGCTCTACAAGATTGACAAACTCACCCAATTGTTGAGTTTGACAAAGAGTGACGTGAGTCATGGAGAAGCTCAAAATCAAGATATCACTCAATCCATTCAAACCATATGTCTTTTGGACGACCAATTTCAAATCAACACCTAACCACACACCACTCAAATGTAGGTGTCTAATTAAGACAAACCACCTAATTAGGACTCTTAACTCTATATCTCCCACACCCAAAGTGTGGGTTATAACTTATAACACCTTGAACCCTAAACCCTAAACCCAGGAAGCTGCTCACATGGATAAATTACACAAATGAAGCCAGACAGAAGGGCTACTCACATGCTTGAAATTTTAGGGTAAAGCTCATGTGTAAGGATCCCATTCTACAAGATACATTATATCAGGAGATAATGAAATTGCAATGTTCTGTCTCCCACTCAATTATAACTTCAAGAACAAGAACTCCAAAGCTATCCACCTCCACCTTCTCTGTAAATTGTCCATGAGCTGCATATTCTGGAGCCATCCACCCACTTCTAAAAACACACACATTTTACGCATGGTTGGATTGAAGAAATCGACGCTCTGGAAATGTATCTACCTACAATCTCATTCAACATTGTGCAATTTCAAGTGTGTCGAAGAATTGCTAGAAAATGGAGGGGGTTTCAGTTGAAGACGTACGCAGTCCCTGCAATATGCGATGTGGACAAATGACTGTTCTCATCATGCAACAGGCAGCGAGCTAAACAAAAAAGCGGCAATTTCGGCATTCATGCCCTTGTCAACAGGGATGTTGGGTGGTTTTATATCTCGATAAATGATACGCGGTTGATCACCATTGTGTAGATATTTACATCGTTGTGTACATACTGCTCAGATTTTTGCAAATGTTGGTACAAACTTACATACTTCGGAAAGGATTCACAAGATGACATCCTCCTCGATTTTGAAAGATTTTCGACCACATGCTGCATCAATGGTGATAGATTCCTGATCACCTTGTCCCAACGCTCCGAATGTAAATAGGAAGCATAGCCAGCGTCTCAAAAATTTGAGCCCATGTATTTTGTTGTATTCACAAGTAAATACACATGCCAAATTCTACAGAACTGGCAAGTGTTGTTTCAATATCATTGTTTCCAAAATGCCATGAGATTAGGCATATCTTGAGTTTCTACTTCTTCTTCATTGTCTATAGCTGGCGCCGGCTCAAAAGAGTCACGGCTTACTGGGGCATTGGTCGTTTCATGATCGGCATGAAGACAATCGTCATCTTCAATATCTTGTTGCAATAATGTCATGAAATAGCCAATCCTCGACTCTTCGCTTTGTGGTCGAGGTGATAATGTTACTCTCTTGTTGTTCCCCAACACCTCGGGTTGTGCGGTTATCTCAATTCCGGAAACTTCTCCAACATCCGGAATGTCATCAAAATTCCAATCCGAGCTCAATGGCCAGTCACCGATATTTTCTCCAACATCTGTTACGGTGCCCAAGTCCAAAGTTCCTACCCAGTCACCATTTTCTCCTACTGCTTGTGTGGTGTTCATAGATTTTCTCTGTGAACTTAAGAATTTTCCACTACATTCTCCAATAGCTTGCATGGAGTTTTTACAGTTCCTCCTGAGACTAAGTTGTCCCCCCTGTGTGAAAGTGGTATTGCAACTTCCACATTTGTAACGTGGTTGTGTGACCTTGCCATTGTTGAAGAACAGGAACTTGGAAGCTCCAACTTTCCCGCAACGTGGGTTCAAACATGCTACAGTTGCATTGTTTGGGAGAATCGTGGCTCCCACATTATTTCTCGCAATCAAGGAGTAGCCTTGTGGGTGCTTCTTCCGTCGGGAAGTGGGATTGTGGGTGAAGAATTTGTTACAGTCCAAACACTTGTATCTCGGTTGCTGGATGTTTTTGTTATTGAGGAACTTGAACCTGGCATTGGTGGAGCCGCAAAACGTGCATGTCTTGATGACACTCACGTACAGAGCGGGCTCCACGGCCGTCTTGGGCTGGCCCATGTTGGCCGCCATTTTGTCCATGAAAGGGTGTGAGGAAGAAGTAACGACGATATTCAACTTATGATGAATTACAGAATTATGAATGACGAGGTTAAAATGGCTCCTCGGTATTGCCCCTTCAATGAAACCGGAAGACTCTGAAGCTCTTTGTGGTGTGTGCGATAGTGGTTGACAGAGAGGCGAGAGAGATCGAGAGAGATCGCGAGCGAGAGAATGACGAGCTCTTCCTCCACCCTACTGGACTATATGAGGAAAGTAAAAGTGTTTCCGAATGACGAGCTCTTCCTCCACCCTATTGGACCATATGAGGAAAGTAAAAGTGTTTCCCAAGTCAGCAACAATCCGGAATCTTCCGTATAATCCGGAAGCTTCCGAACAATCTGGAGCGGTCCGATTGGTCGAGAGGAAGCGTTGGGAGCCAAGGAATCTGCCTTAGACCCAAACGATGTTGGGCGCCCTGTGCCCGGGAAGTTTTTGGGCATAGTCGGTCAAGATCCTAGTGATTCTAAATCCAGCCGGTTACATGTTGACATCTTCCGGTTTTGCTTTATTCATTTGAGGTATATTCTATAGATTCCTCTAAAACGATCCATAATCTCCTGAAGTCTCCAACTTCAACCGGTTATTTCTCAAACTCGACCGGTTCATCTGTAACTAACCGCCGGTTCTTCCCGGACATAGGGGCGCAGTGCCAAACACGATGGTTGCCCTCAATCCCAGACTCCGCTTGTTGCATGTTTTCACTGAAGTAAACACTACTACAATGAGGGCAAATAAGAACCTTTTTCTCTTTTTTTTTCTTTTTTTCTTTTTTTTGAGACAGAAGGCTGACATGCCAACACCAAAGCACAGGAGGCAATTGACCACCTGGCAAGTTTTCCGTCAAGTAGAGAGGAGATTTCACAGCCGGGAATTGAACCGCCAACCTCTTCCTTGAGATTTGGGTACCTCTCCACCATCATCCAGTTGTTTAGGGTCGTCTCGGACCATAACATTTTTGGAACGTGCTCGTTTCCAACGAAATTTGTTAACATAGATTTGGAACAACTCTAGAATACACCACTACATCATAAAATGTGTAGAACACTTTCATTTTACAACGTTTTTACGATATTTTTTTTCCGCTCAAGTTTCCAAGAGTTCTCATATGGTTATATGACATAATTTTACTATAATCACATCATGTTCCATTGGTTTTTGTTGCAATCTTGTTATGTTTTTTATTATATTTTCATATATGTCACAATCTTGGAAGAGATGCAAGTATGTTGATATACAAATATTTTCATATGGTTATCTTGATAAATTATGTGCAGATATATGACAAAATCACAATTCATTTGTGTCGCAATTAATTAATATTAAGAGTGATTTTATGTTGTCGTGTTCGACACCACAATGCATTATGGAGCATTGATAGAACGTGCATTTATAATAATGGATGATGTAGCGTGTTTAGTGCACATGCATACAACTTAAGGTCACATCAATGTACAACATGTGTCTAGGGAAGTATTCTTTAGGCCCTAATTATAAATGCATGAGTGATTTTATGCTAACCATTTTATTTGCAAAAATGGCAAATGATACTATTACAAACATTCCTATGTTTGCTGACAATCATTTCATAAAGATAGTTTTTAATAACCTTCTATTATGAGTACCACTACAATAAATCAAATTTTCCTTGGAATGAAAAATGAAAAATATGTACGATGAAAATAGAACTTAATCATTCAAACCCACAAATGTATCAGGAAATGTACCAACATTAATGCAATAAAAACAAATTGTCATTTATTTAATATATATATGGATTGAACTTACTTGTTGCATTCCATTAACAAGGCGTGGATACATGCAAGGGTCCTACCCAAAGTGTTTGAAATTAATATCTAACCTCACACAATAGAGCATTGTTTAGATTATAACTTTCAATCCTTAAGGAAGAATGTTATATGGAGTGCATGACAAAGTGTGCATGAATTGGGATGCACTAGGGGTGCACAATTCTCATGAGAGTGCATGAATAAAGTATTCATTCAATTTTTGTGGTGTGTCAGAAAAGAAAATTATAAATGTTTTGTTTTGTTTTGATATAGAGCACACAGTTTTATCACTATGAAAATGAGACATATCTTATTATCATTGTATACATGATGTTAATTTCTTGAAGTTTTTGTTCTTTACAACACAAATTCAACAATGATGAACAAAACATTACATATTTGTTCAAAACAACATGATTTTGTATTTATGTAATAATTTAAAGTTTATGATAATAAGCCAGACTTTAAAATTGAATTATACAAACAAGATATTATAACTTAGTGGGCAACATTGCGAAATAAACATAATGGGCAAAATAATTGTCGCCATGTCACACCATGTCACCATGAACATTGACTACATCACTTTTGTTGCCACATAACCTCATGTCTAAGACCCACACTTTGAAAAAATCATTGCAATGTTTGAAAATATTATAGACCTTAAACTTTTTGGATATACCAATGGAGGCATCAAAGACTTTGTAAATGCACGATCACCCTTGGACACCACATAGTACAAACATCACATGGGAACTATTGAGAACATTACGATAAAACTCCAAGGTCTTCTTCAACTTCAGTGCATGCATAGTCCTCCCCCAAAGGGTAAGACCCATAATTATGGAATTCACTGATACAAATAAACCACCGTCTTTCATTTTTTTATCCCTATACAATTTCTTGGTTGGCAACCTGATGTTTTAATTCTACATGTGCACTATGATGAATGCCAGCCAAATAAATTATATGTTTCATTCTCTTGGTTGTATATTCATTTTGTACATTGTATTGGTGTTCATGTGGCCTACATTTTTGGTGGTCATAATTTTATTGCGTTCATGAAGGGGGAATCACAAAGAGGACTACACCATTTATGCTAATCGATGTAATGTTTCAACATATTGGAGTGTCAAATACCAATCCAACCACTACAACAAAAATGAATGTCATTTCCACATGAATGGTGCCACAACTGATATATTAGTTCATGGGGATGTGTATTCCATTTTGTACATTCATGTAAAGGGTTATTTCGTTGTCAGTTCCAACCTTGTTGATCATTGTCTAGATGTGTTGTCCCCACAATCATAATACATTATGGAAACACAAGTGATCTAACCATACATTTATCAAATTCAAAAGTTATTAAGGTCATTTTTTGCATTCATTATTTTGTAAATTTCATCAAATAAATGTATACCTTGATGACATAATAAGCCATGATTTTATTTTTTTCATATGGCTTATTATTTGTGAAAATATATAAATTTATGGCTCAAATTAATTTACAATTGCCTTATTTATTTTGCACGTCGTTTATGAAAATCCGTAGGTTGTCTCCCCATAGACCACTATGTCATTTGTGCTACGTTTCATGTGGAAATGACATTCATTTTTCGGGTGGTGGAAATGTATAAGGTGTTTGACACCCCACTATATTCAAACCCTACATTGATTACCATAAATTTTGTGATTCCCCCATTCATGGTCAAGGCAATAAAATCATGAATATAAAAAATGTAGGGAACATGAACACCAACACATTTGAAAACCTTTGTGACCTTGAAAGACATGTAATGGACTTTTTAATCATAGGATTCACCATCAGTTTTTGTGCTTGCATCAAAAAAATAACAATTTTCACCTTTTGGAGTTGTTGAAATCTGTAACTTAAATTAAAAAGTATGATTGTGCGAGAAAAAAATGAGATGCTTAAGCAATTATAGAACAATCTAAGAACTTGGAATTTTATAGCACATTTAGATGCTAGCAATTGCAAGTACAAATTGGGAACCTGCACTCTTAGCTTTCCTTTTACGGATTATTATTCCACTTGGGAAAGAAAACCTTGGTGCTCTATTAAAGTTATACTTAAAGTCTCGGGATGCCGGGTGAAAGTCAAGCTGCAGTCCCGAGTTGAGAGATCTATTCTATATTTACAGGGTTTGTCTTCTTGTGTCAGTAGACTAAAAATAATGACAGGGTCAATCTCCGGGAACCTTGAGTTGGGACCCTCGGGAGCTTTGGACCCTGACTCCTTTGTTTCTAGAGGCATCCTACCCCCTTCTGCTTTCCACTTGCATCCTCATTTCCTTCTTGAGCCAAATGTAGGCAGGCAGTTGCATGCGCTGGCAGGCTACCGACTCTGCTAGGCAACCGCGTTGGCAAGCTGCACTGGGCTAATTAAAGCTCTGGCAAAATGGGGCAGGCAAGCTCCTTAAGTTTACATTAATCCACCTAAACTCAAGGCACAGGTCTAAAGTCATGTCTCCCAAGGCTGAGATTTTAAGGATAACTTTATTGCCTCAAAAATTAATGAAGGACATGCGTGGGCTACAAATTTTGATATGCATGTTATAAAATATTTATTTTTTGTAGTATTGTGCCCAAAAATTTGATTTCGGATTGTTAATCTTATTGTTGGGGAGGACACCACATCCACTTCAAACAAAAATAATTCCCTTTTGTCATTCAAAATCCCAAGGCAATTGTGTTAACATTCACTTTATAAGACTCATATTTATCATCTTCAATGCAATTCTCCAATCATAAAATTTCTATGGAAATGTACCGTTTTATGGAATTTAGTTGATAAAAATCACTTGGCACACTTCACAACTTTTCCGACTTGTATTGTTATGATGTGGACCACCCATGGATTCAAAACCAAGATTAAAATCATTTTTTTCATTCTAATGAGAGGGTATTTTGGAGAGTAGTTTCACAAAGAGTTGCCAAGGCATTTGTAAGAGCTTCACAAACATTTTTGTCAAGTGGAGGAATGATTTTAGTTTTATAGGGGTTTGGATTATATTGAAGATTCAAAAAAATATGGTGGTTAATTTTAAAAATAGTTAGGGACCACATTAATGTTGGTGGTTAATTGAAGGATAATAAAAAAAATCAAATTTATGAAAAATCTAAAGAAAAAAATACATTTATATGGTGATTGTATCCTAATCTCCACATGGATCCGAATCCCAACCATTCAATATGAAGAGGAAGATCATCATGTTACTTTAAAGGAAAGGAGAGAGACAGTGAATCCATCAAGAATTATGACTCTTTTTGGAACTTGAAAACCTTGGAAGAGCTTGAAGAGCATGGAGTTTTGGAAGACCTCAAACCTGGAACAAACCTTAAAGCCTGGAAGTGATGATACTTTAAAAGCGATGGACAACGTTGAAACCAAAAAAAATTGGAGACCATCAAACAACATTATTGCGGCATGTAAATATCATAAATATGAAATAGGTGCTTAAGTGAGAGGTAGAGGCAGAGACTTAGATGACATGAATATACGAAATGGAAAAATGATATCAAAGTGATTATTCGAGAAATACGAGTGAATAGGGAGATATGCAAGAGTGGGGATTGATGTGAAATGAACATAAGAGATCCAAAAAAGACACATGATTGATGTTTCAATAAGTGCCATCTCACATAAAAAAACTAAAATAAAGTATCATTGTTTATTATTGAGATGTTTAAGTTGTGGGTGATTGAAAATGTTGATGAGTTGTAGTTCTTAAGTACAGAAGAAAATAAGTTTGGTATTTAACAATGAGTTTGATGAGTACCAATTTATAAACATTGAGATAATAAGTATTGAAGTTACGGCATTTCTTTGAAACGTGTTAATAGATCTTCAATGTTAGTTTGTCTTCATTAAACACATTTGACTTATTAAACCCTTGTTTTATGCAAATCCAAAAATATATCTGCACAAACCCACAAATATGTCCCAAGGAGTGCACTCTTTATAAAACCTAGTAATCATGTGCATGCACACTATCTTTCCGAATTCCCATGCAATGTATGATTTTTCTTCCTTTCCAAAAAAAATACATGCATTGACTAAAGACCAAAAACTAGAATAGCATTTTTTTTATTAGGAAAACACTAATCACAAAATTGGTCGTAGCATGTATTCAAGAACTTGTCATCACAAAAGACCCCCCCCCAAATATGCATAATTTTCAATTTCATGTATATATATATATATGAGTTTTCATCACCAAAATGAAGTTCAATAATGTATGCTTGTACACCATATACCCAACACAATGAAAATATCTAAATATAGCATAAGATAATTTGTTTGATCATATGTTCATTTCAAGCCATTTGATTTTCAGGACAACAAAGAACATTTTCAAATAAATTTAACGTCACCTCCGCCAGTGCCCTCCCCCCTTTGTGCATCCTATTGTTGTCATTATCCAAATGAGAATATACCATGAATAGGTGTGCATTGCTAAATCTTTGTCATACACTCACACTTAGTAGGAATATTTTCATGCCACATGTATACATATTACATGTTCGATTTTAAATTGCTCCATGTAAGTATACTCTATACAACGATATTCACACAATAATTTATTTTTTGGTGCCACGTGTATATATATAGTACCTTATAAGTGCACTCCCTGGGATATGCACAAGGACCAATCATGGTACCTACAATTACAATGGAGCATCCATAGAGAATTTCCAAATGAATTTAATATTCAAAAGTACAATAAAGACGACCATGGAGTTTCGGGATTTTGGATCCTCAATGAATTTCCACTACGTGTCATTGTAAAATGGGGTTGCAATGGTGCAATGAAGACAAATTTCCCATCAATTGGGGAAGCATAAAAACTTTTAAAGTTCATCATGGAACTGTTTTATTTCTTTTAACAACATGGATGAGTTGAAATGAATGGGAAAATTACATGTTGGGGATCTTGAACAAGAGTTGGGGGTGGAAGGTGAACTTAACAAACATGTAATCATCTATAGAATATTCTTGGATTATACTAGATTTCAGAAGATGAAAGTAAAGTGAATCTATGTTTCTTATAATTTTATAATAATATAAAAATTTATATAAGAACTTACATATGAAAAGTGGTTCAAGAATTGATTTGACTAGCCATTTTTGAGCTTATTTTTACCTACTTTTTTAAAAACAATCTCTCTCACATTGCATTTGCCTCCTTATGAACCCAATAGAAGGCTTGGTGATCTTAAAAGTGACATTGAACAGAATTTGTGCCCTTTTTATTGCTTTTATGTAGATATCATGACTGAAGGTATTGGAGGGTGATTTCTATGGCTCACTTTACGTTGCTAAGCAACAACCTTGGTGATGCATATGGTGAGGGGGATGAATGATGTGTTGAATAATTGGTTTCTAGAAAAAATACCATGTCATTTCAAGATGATGTAACTATTGACGGGTGAAGTGGAGAACTGGAAAATGAGACGTTAGATATGATAGGGTATGGAAGATTTGTTGTGTTTTTTTATGCTCTATTGTAATAGGATTCGTTTGGAAGTGGAGGAGGCTCATTCCTAGGAAGGTCCTTCCATGTATTTTCTAGGTACCACTTGTGATAACATGGTATTTAAAAATACCTTAAAAACCTTATTAATTATTATTATAACAAAAAACATTTTATTTTTATTTTGGAATTGAGAATTTTGCACCCTATATTACTGCAATTCATTTATAAAAATTATCTTCGGGGCTTTTTTTAAACCCTATTTTTGTTCGCACATCAATGACAAATACTTGGAAGTGACTCCCGCAAGGGTTCATCACTAAGGGCCAAAATTGCGATTTCAAAAGAGAAAGGCAATTGTGGGGCATTTTTGTAGATGAAAGATTGAACAAAGACTATGGAAGTACAAAAGTGTTTTGGATCATATATTCCTCCCATAAATTTGTGTTTCACATCTTTCATACATAATTGTTCTAGTGTATGACTTGCTAGGGAAGGGATTCAAATTTGAATAAAGAGAGAAACAAAGCAGGACTATGTGAAATTTGGTACCACCAACTTTGAAGAGTGTGGAATATTAGTTGCAAAAATGTGGCATGCATGCATGATAGTCTGATAAAAAAAATGGTGCATTTGAACAGGATGCAAATAATGGACATCTGCATTGTTGTGGATATGGAGCAAAGATTTTGAATCTCGATCCGAGGGATTATGTGCAAATCATAAAAGACACGACAATCAATATCACAAAGCTTTAAAATATTGTCATTGTCTAATTCTAGACCTTTTGGATCGTAAATAGTTGTACCATGTAACAAATAGCGTTGGGATGGTCTAACTATATCCTAGGAGAATATTACTAGTGATGGATGAACTTACTAGGGTATTATGATTAATAAGGGCGAAGGTGGTTATTACTACCACATTCCCCCTACACTCATCCCTCCCCGATAGAAAGGGGAGTGTAGCCAAGTTTTGGTATTATTCACACATTTCCATAGCCTCCATGCAAGGTGTATTCTCCATGTATCTTCTAAATTTTTTCGTATTGTAAGTGCATGGGCTACCCATGATTCAGAGTTAGCGCTAGCAGATTTGTGTTGAGCGCTTCATGTGTCTCATCAGTGGGAGGGGGGGCACAATAAGCAAAACCCACCACCAATCTTTTGTTTTGCAATAAAATATGTTATTTGGGGAAAATAACAATGTTATTGACTTGACAATTTTTGCAAGTCTCCACCTCAATGTGCAACGCATGGTTTCTTCCAAGTAAACCAAAATTTGAAGTGATCTTCATCAATTTTGGATTTGTATTTATTTTTTGATGGGAAATGCTTCCAAAATGAATTTGATGGAGATTAATGACAACATTGATAGTTATAATTGTATGGATTTAGTTTGAAATTTAACAGTCACAGGTACACTAGTGATGATAAAGAGTGTCACCAACACTAATCACGAAGCATAACACTAATTGTCAACAATCTGGTTAATGTTACCAACATTAAATATCAACATAGACACTATTTGTCAACTATTGGGTATAAATTTATGTCAAGTTTACATTTAGTGTTACCTAAGAAGGAGCCATGCAGGTGGAAGGGGCATGCACGGAAGGGCCAAGTGGTGGGAGGTGGTGGCCATGCAAGGGAAACCTTCCCCCTTGAAAGAAAAGTGAATACAACACTAAATGCCAACTAATTAAAGTTTAGAGTGGCCGGGGTAAAAGTCCGGGTGTCACTAAATCACAACATAACACTATTTATCATCATATGATGAACCTCTTCTGTGGTAACTCCGAATACAATTTTATGTTATGATACATTTTTGGTTTGGGGTGGACCCCCTCGACCTCTAGGGCTAAACATTTTTACACTACATGAATTGTCCACTTGGCTAGTCAAATTTGCATACCATCCTCTCCTTTCTCCCATACACAAACAAGGTCATCATCATAATTCCAACATTGTGTAGATAAATGATGGTTTTTTGAACCACCATAACCAAACAATAAAATGTTTCATGACCATAAAGATTGCAATAGCAATTATTACAAATTTCTCCCTTCTATTGTCCAAGGTGCTACATCAATGTCAAAGAGCTGAAAAATGAAAAAAAAAAATTGAACATGATGAATATATTTGTTATATAGTATAGAAGAATTATTTTTGCCATGATGGATATGAGATTTCTCCTCCTCATCTCCACATGTCCATGGCTTTATTTTCCAGAAATGACGTATATGAAAATCTTGTCACCTTCATGTTGTAAATGATGTGAATTGAATTTGGATACATTTGGCCGGATAGATTCCAAGATTGGAATGTTTAAATGTTAAAAATGGACACCATAGTCTCCCTAGCAACACATTAGAGTTGGAATTTCTATTTCCCAACCTCCTCAAATGAAAATCATTTGAACAAAAAAAATACTCATGGCAACGGATGGGATGGCAATCTTGATAAAGGTTGGGATGTCGTGGAATATTTTGCGTGAGAATGACATCCATGTCTTGTTGCATGTTGCAGAGAATTTAATGTATAAAGCAAGCAACAAGACATTGAACCAGTTGGCCATGCTTACTACATCGCAAGATGAACTTGAAGAAACACATCCTTATTTTTTGAAATAGAGTATGTATACAATTTGCATGACATACATCGAACATGTATATTGCATGAATTATGCAAGGTTGATCCTTCATGATCCCAAAACCAGAGAGCAAGATGTCCAAGAAGTCCGAATCATATGGTGAGCGGATACATTGCAAAGCCTGCTTGGCACTAAATGGTAGTGGAAGAATTCATCAAGAAGAAGACAACATGATGGGACACAACTTCTGCACACAATTCATAACATGCTAGTGATTCAAGCTTGTGTGGGAACATACACATAGACATTGTTTGTAAAATTGTCAATAGGTTTGGTGTCAGTGATGACTTATTTGTGTCACTCACAAGTGTCCCGAGTTGAATTCATGAATCCACTCGAAGATCGTGTGTTTATGTCATGCGTCTTTCCATGTTCTTGTTTCAGATGCACAATGATCAACAAGGTTAACATGATGGCAATCTAGACATAGAGATCATGCTTTTGTTTTGGAGCTCCAATATCAAATTACCAAGGAAGTCAACAAAGTGGGAGGACTATAGATCATGGAGGGCACGTTATAGAATAAGTTGTTTTCATCACTAGGGGGTTGCACATTCACCTTCTCCAATGACGTCCCGGGTGCCATTGACGTCCAACTGGCAATCACTTTAAAATTGATCCACCAAAACCTCAAAGAACATTGAGAAACAAAAAATTTAAAAACAAAAACAAGAATGAGAAAACATTACAATGTGACCACTTACAATACTTATTAAAGTCTCACTTCTAAATAACCATTTGAAAACTTATCATACAATGCTAGCCAATCCCATATACAAACCAAAGGAACTAGTCTACATTAGATTCCATCAACGTGGTATGCTCTATCTACAACTTCCAAACATTCCAAAATTTAGATATTATTAACAAACGCGTTACGGTTTCCTGAGGCCTATGGAATATTGTGATCATATGATTCTATATCTGTTTTTTTCTCATGCAGTCCTCCTCACCGAACCCTTCAAAAAAAACTCTTCACTCCTACATATTTTGCTCGGACAATCTGGTCAGCAGAAGGAATAACTCCAAACTTTTCCACCTGAACAACGACACAAAATAACAACATGAAAAATGTATTGAACCAATTAATACTATAAAAATAATCACATTATTTGATTTGCAAACAAAATACTTACAATACTTTGGCAAATGAACGTTTGCCCCCACTCCCCAATTTCATTTGTGGAGCATTTCTCCTACTCGCGGCATTCACCTGTTGGGCATTCCAATTTGAATTCGTTCGGTGATCTCTAACTTCCTTCATAAAAAAAACCCCCATGATTTGGTACTACAATCAATGGGACGTTCATCTACATGAAACAATTTGTTGAGTTACATTCCAACACAAAAATTTGGAAATAAAATAAAACAAATGTATTATTGGCTTTACCTCAAACAATCAATGTTAGTTTCTTACCTCCTGCCATATTAGCCTTCCAAAACTCAATTTTTTTTTTGTAATCTCCCCAATTTTTTTGTGTGATCTTCCTAATTTTTTTGACTACCTCACCATAATCCCACGGACTCGGGGGGGGGGGGCAGTGTGTTAGAAAATTAAGGATATAGGTGCGAACAACCACTATTTTATAGGGGGGTATTACTTTCAATTCTCTTCTTTTTTCACATGCTATCATTATGTGATTTTCTATTTTGGGTTAATAGAAAAATGGATTGCATTACTTATAATTCCAAATTACCTATTATTCCATACACTATAGTACTTTAAAGATGTCTAGTGCCATTTTTGATACCCTATATTACTCTTAAGTCCAATTATAATTTTTTGCCCCCATGTTTTTAAAATACCCTATCATTTGTTCGCACGTATATTGCTACTCCAACCAATGACTACCCCCCCGAGCCCACGGACCCAAAAAATCTCGCATTAAGGCCTTCATAACCTCCGCCAATCCGTTGGATTTTTTTAATCTAGGCCACATAATGTGCACATCACTCAAGTACAATTTTGTCAAACCCCTAATCCGGCTCTCAAAAGCCTTTTGTAGCTCTCCCACAGGCAAACCCCATTCATCCACCTACATTTTTGGTTTTTTTAAAGGAGATTTTTTTTTGGGAATGAATGTGAAACCCTAAAATTTTCATGGGTTCATGGTGTTGATCCTTTTGGGTTCATTCTTCTACCATCCATCACGTTTGAAGCCTCCATTATGTGTTCATCACCTACTTCTTCTCGTTGCAAAGTTTCACGTACGCTGCGAATTGGCACACTTCTAAACTAAGATCAAGAAATCCTTGTATTGGGGGGCGCCTAGAATCATGATGGACGTGTACTAACTAGGACTTACAATATTTTGGGTCTTTGAATTCCCAAGAGAAAGCCTTTATGATCCATGTGCTCTCCGACTTGGTGTTGGCACGTTCACATCAAGTTCACAGAAAGGCCTGGAAATCCTTGTTTGAGGTGGAAGAATGGTTGTGTTTGCTATCATTGTAGTTTGAACTGGTACATTACGATTGCCCTTACATTTCTTTTGGCAAGGTGGAGCCATCATGGACCTTCTTCGTACTCGAAACATTTTTTTCTATAGCAACTCTTGTAATTGCATGCACAAACCATGCAAAAAGTCTCATAAGTTAGTACTTCATAAACACATTATGTACATTTCATTTCATTTCATTTCCAATGTACATTGATGAAGAATGACCCTCAAGCAAAAAAAATGAAATTTCTTCAATTGCTACTCTACTATGACTCTCTTGGGATAGCCAAACGCCTTGTCATCTAATGAGTAATTAGCATGAATTGATTGTCAATATTCTCACTCTTCCTATCTACTATCTAGTGAAACCACAACCAAGAGAATGGGTTTGGAAGAAATGTAATGCAAGAGGCCCTGGGTAAACACAATGCCAAACTACACATTTGTTCCTGTTGTTACAAACTTGTGTACAAAACAATTCAAGTGTACTTCCCCATTTGGTTTCATTTCCAAACTATGAAAATGAAAACAATGGACAACAAGACTCTTGCACACATGACTTGCATTCTCCTCAAAATTTATGAAATGACTAAAAAACAACTTTCAAAATACACAACTATTGTAGCATTTCAAATATGTAGCAACTTTTTCTCAATACACCGATATTTTGTGGTTCAAAGTTTTTTTCTTGAAGCAGGTTTGAGTGGAAGGTTTTGAAAGATTATGGTAACATGTTAATTCTTTGGAGTTTGAGGAGAATCATTGTCTCCTATACATGGTGTGCCTAGGTAAACATATCTTGACTAGGGTTGAGCTCCAGCCTTCATTCTAGGAGATTGGTGTTTTAAATCATTGTGGTTTTTGCTATTGGATGCACTCTATTATAGCAAATTCATTGACTCTATTGTTCCCTACCATGTACAACTTGTTGGCAAGGAGAAGCAAGAAGCGGAGGCTTTAAAAACATTCCACGAGAAACATAACAAGAAACAAACACAAGAACTTTTGGAGCAATACCTGGCATACAATAAGGTAGTTTCTATATTTTGTAATTGTGTCAATGAGTTAGGGGTTTCCATTTTCTAAAATTTCAACACCGTTAGTCTTAATGTGTCAGTGTGGTATGAAATTTATACAAAACCTGATGACTTGTGAAGATTTTGGAATACATGTATTTGATGAAAGTGATGTATCCTCGAACAAAAATATTTTAGAGATTGGATGCTAGTATGTCAAGGGTAAATGGTCCACTACAATAATATAAGTTACATAAATTTTCAATTTGTCAAATATTATTTTCATTAGAGATATTGAAAGAAAACAGACTCAAGACTTAGAAAACATCCAACTTACAACTTTGAAAATATTTGAAAGATCTATCTTGCAATATCCAACAAGGATGATCTTGGAAGCTCTATTGGTCTACCAAAGAAATCATAATGTATTTCAGTACTTGAAGTCTACAAAAGTAGTCAATTGTCACAACTTCAAGAAATTTGACAAGATGTTCAATATAAACAATGGCCATGTTCCACCATATGTAAATATACAAGTTTGTCGCCCGGCAGTGTACCATACTTTCCACAATGAAGGCCGAGGATAACAAAATACCAAATCTAGTCCAGTGTTTCCCACCCAATAAGTTCAGGAAAATGATATATGCCACTCTCGGTCTCACCTTCAACAACTGGAACACTCTTTCAATTTCAACACCGGCATTCCAATATCATTGCTCCCCATAGACCTGTGCTGCTTCCTACCCAATAAGTTCAGCACATCATCATTTGCCACCCTCACCCTCACCTTCACCTCTAGAACAAGAATATTAAATCAATTTCAACACTATTTGAAAATTGATGCTCCTCACATACCTGCAATAGTGCATGCGCTCCGCATCTAGGGTTTACTTGCTTCTTCTCCAATAGCTCAATAAGTGTTTCCCTAGACCCTCTTGTTGGCGCCCAATGTTTGCCGGTATCCCATGATCAAGTGCAAATTTCTTGGGATTTGTGGCTTCTGTTGTTTTGAAGAACGGACGCAACACGACCAACAAGAGGACAATCAAACCTTCAACCAACAATGCCCAATAACTAGCACCAGAGTAACAATTGTTACGCTCACTCCTCCTATTCTTCAAAACTTAATGTCATGCTTTAACAATATTAATTTGTCTACAATATGAAGATTCTAGTGAGGTCCAGCAAAGATCTGCATGCCTAGTAATATTTCCTTACAATATCAAAAGGATGGAGTATCTGATGGTAAACATTTCCATTTCACTTTGCCTATTGATGTACCTATCCATATGTAGGTCACAGAGCTACCCTCTCCAAATAACCTATAACGGTAGAAGTACATAAAGCTCTTGGAGTAGGAGCTATGCGCAACCTTCAACCATTGATGTCAACACCCAACACCCATAATTGCAATCCTCCCGTTCACTCCAATCCTTCAAAATTGAATGCTATGCCCTAGAGGTTTGTGTCGTTTGAAGACCAACCAAGTGGCTAGCTGGAGAACCCCTGCAGCACTGTGGTGTGAAGATACCAATTGGCTTGGTGAAACGATATGTGGCATGGAGAGATGGGGACAACATATCAATTGATTCCTGAACCCTAATAAGGTTGGGGTTTTGTAGAGTGATTGTCTCTTTTGTGCTAGATCTATTACTAGATGCAACAAAAAAATTGGGTACCGATTTATTACCATGCATTTAAGTAAGGTTGTTGTAATATTATCTCAATTCATTGAAGATCCAATTTCTATGGTTGGAATCTAATTTTATTGTAGTTCTAAATGAAGCACTTATCTTTGAAATTGAACAAAAATCATTATTATTATTACAATGGGTCGTTTCCCATTGGACAATATCATAATAGCATGTACTCTTTTAAGTTGTCAAAACCCAAATTATTTCCACATAAGTGTTTGACAAAGTAGCACAAGCCACATATTTCTTATGAAATGTGTTGCAATCCAACAAAAGCCAAACATTTTCCACGTAATAAAGTTATCCTTAAAGTCAAAACTCAAACACAAAGGCGGTGAGATTTGTTTAAGCAAGTGGATTGCAATCTTCGTGGGCATTGCAACCCATGAGGGCCTAGAACGAGCATGACAACTCATAACATTCTTCCGGCATTCTCACTCTAAATAATAATAATAATAATAATAATAAGTAATGGAAAAGCAGATGAATCCCCCTTGAAGCCCAAGAATGTGGCTCTTGGGAGTTTCATCTTGTTTCCCATTATTTATTTATGTTATTTTTTAGAGTGAGAATGTCAGAAGAATGTTATGAGTTGTCATACTCCTTTTAGACCCTTACGGATTTCAATGCCCACAAAGATCACAATCCACTTGCACCTATATCCTTAAACAAATCCCACCACCTTGTGTTTGAGTTTGATTTTAAGGATAACTCTAATGTTTGATATAAAACCATAGTTTATGTTAAAGAGGTTGTGATTATGTGATTTGCGTCCAATGGTAAAAGTTGATTGTTTTCGTTAAAATTCACCTTGGATTATGGTGTAGGGGAGGCCGAAAGAATGTTTGGCAAAGGCTGTGTTAAAAACAAAGCTATGTTTATATGTGGGTTAAAACACTATCATGTGATGTTAAGTTGATATTCATTTTTGTCTCACCTGAATTAGTCAAAATCAATATGTGTTATTGCTTGATTGCTAGGTCATGACATGTATGGAGTTCTCTCCACCTTGTATTTGTCCACCAAATTGTTGTCAATTTTAGTTGCAGTTATGTTTTGGAGAACATTAATTTTGGAAATTGTTTTTTTTTGCTTTGGTTACACTTTATCTTTTGGAAGATGTTAGCCTTAGTCCTTTCATTCTCACTGAGATTTGCATATTTGAGTACGAGAGGGACAAAGTGGTGGAACTTCACTTTTCCCTGTTCATTTTTGGGCAGGTCAAATTATGTGACTGCAAACAAAGAGAGATCAAGCAAAATTTTGTGTGTGTTGGTACTTGTTGTTTGAGCAAAGTTTTGGGCATGTTTTCTATTTAGTCAAATTTTTGTAGTCACACATGCACATTGGGCTCAAATACCATGTCGACATGATATATTGTTGGTAATTGCCCGGGAAGAAAGTGGTATGTGGGGGTTAAGAGAATGTTGAGGTTTGGGACCATATTGTTTGTTTATGCATTAAGTTTGGAGAGCACTCTACAACTGATATTATTTTGTTGGAATGATTGGTGGTCTCAATAAAACATTGATATGGAGAATCCCTAAAATGATATTGTTAAATGCACTTAGGTTTTGCGTTTCCTCTAGCATCCACATTGGATTGCCCTAGGTGAATTTCGAACGAACAAACTACTCAATGGCATTTGAAATAGACTTTGGTTATGAGGTGCGTTTGCAACTAGGTGAAATAGGAAATTAAACATGGTTGTACATTTTGTGTGGAAGGAATAAAATGCACCGGCACGATAATGAAGACCCAAAATATCTTCCCTACAAAATTGCAGTAGCGATCTAGTTTCAATCTCAATATAAGTTACATTATGAAAGCAAATAACCAACACAATGGATTGTTGTCACCTGTCAAAAGACTACGGTTGTGATCTCAAAGATGTCAATGATGGTCATAGCATATACATTAGCATCCAAGCAAAACACATAATAAAATTGAAAACCCATTTGGTACAAATATATGAGTAGGAGTAACATCATGTCCTTGTGTTCTTTATGTGTATACAAATGCCAATATACTATGGGATTTGAAAGATGCATGCTCAATGGTATTAACATTTGACATATTGTCATTATTTTTGGGTTTTGTGCGACTTTGACATTCCTCCATTCTTATTCAAGTACAAGGTTGGTTGGCAGGTGAACAACCAACCAAGTTCATTTACCGGTGACATAGACTATGGTCCTTGAATCATTATAAGATTTTAAGTTATTTGTGTAGCAACAAATTATTCAAGTTTGTATCTCACATGTTTTTATAGAAAGTTGAACCAAGCCAAAATCCATTTTCCAATGGGAAGTTTGTGCTTGCCAATTAGAATTTCCATGGTCACCAAAAATCGATAGGAAAAATTAGACAACCCCCCGATCCAAGGAAAAAGAGGGATGTGTGGCCTTGGCACAAATGCCCTCCAACATGAACGAGTTAGGTTCGTATGTGCATGCATCCCCGTGAAATGGTAATGTTGGCATTCGCCCTTAGGAAACATATGTTTGCACGACACTTAGATTTGACAAGGTTGCATATTTCCATTTCCACCTATCCATCACACGAGAACACGCTATTAAAATCATGTGGGACCCATCAACCCATGTGTAGCATGTTGCTCGGGTTGTAAGCCCATTTGCTATTGGAAAGGTTGACCAAGGTTCTCAACTATGACCTTTAACATGTATTGACATCTTGTTTTTTTGGAATCAATAAACAAACAAGAGTCCAAATTAGAATTTAACACACAACCTGAAACTCCATTTGTATTCAATTGCAACACCCATCACTCTGGTTGTTATTGCTCACGTACCCAAATCCAACCTATTGGGCCACTAGTGGGTATCGTATGGTAACCAATTTGTTGATATCATCAATACAACAAGTTCACTTCCCTGCACATGACACAAACAATAACTGGCTTAGATCAACATATTTTTATGGAAAATGAACCAATTCATAGATTTTGTTTGTTGAAAGTTGAAATTACAAACAATGTCAATTTGTATAGATAGATGTGCTCCATCCAAAACAACAGTGAACAAGCATAGCACAAACTCTTACTGGAAACTACAATACAAATAAATGTACCTCGTCCAATTATTGTCTTCATCTGTATCATCATTTGTATATCATTGGATGCCATGTATGTGCATTCGTCATCCAATGTACAATTGACTTCATGTGGTTCATCATCACTTGTATCGGTTGTTATATTCTCATCACCTTCAGAAACATCTTCAAGCTCTCTTGGCATATTGCTAGGAAAATTATGCCCAACAAGTAAGCCAATAACATGGCTTCCATTGTCGAAGTCTTTGGGTTCAAGATAATCAAACAACAAGTTTACTCTTGGATTGCCTTGCAATGTAAATGATATGTTGTGGTTGAGATTATCTGGAGCAAAAAAAACTTGTTCCGCATCTTTGGGCAATACAAATGGTTGGTCCCCAATAAAGTCACATCCATATGTTTGGGTGTGGTCAATTGATGGAAACAAACAATTATTTTGTGTGAGGGTGGTATTTTGGTACCATTTTACTTTGAAAATTATTTGTTTTCCAAGTGACCTAAAACTCACTTCAAGAATTTATTGGAAGATGCCAACAAATTTTCATATGAAGAGCCATGAACATGATATTTGCAACCGACACATGAGTCAAAGGTTCAACGTCTTATGTTTTTTTCATGTGTTCGAAAATGACGATTGTGCAATGTGGCTTTGGAAAATGTCTGATACTGAAAATTACAACCTATACTCACGTCGAGCACCTCGTCCGACACATCCTCACCATTGTCTTTAACAATTTGCACAACATTGCAGATCCAAACATCAATGGGCTCTGCTCTTCTGGATCATGGTCCCTTAGGTCGCCTGGTGGCACTCCATTGTTCAATCGCATCATTTTGACTACGCTCATATGCATCATAATCGTCAACATAATGTTGCATGCATACTAAACTCTTGATGAAAAATATATTTATTTGTCATCGTATTATGTTCTCGCATCCTCTAAACACTTTCATTTGTCCTTTGCCCTCAAGAATTGTATCTGAAACATGTACAACATCAACAAATAATACAATATATTATTATTATATATACATAAATCTACCTCACAACATATTGACACATTATATAAATATAGGTTATAACAAAATGTTCATTCCATATTTTTTTGAATTGTACTATAATCTCCTCTCCAAGCCCGTGGTGCATACATGCGTGCATCTTGAATAAAATCTTGATAGTTTTCCATTGTTTCTTGCAACAAATAACCCTCTATAATACTACCTTTTGGTCGAGCTTTTTGTTTTTACAAAGTTTTTCAAAACTTTTAAATATTTTTCTACAAAAAAACATCCACCTGTAGTACGGCGGTCATGCAAGAACAATCTCCTCCACCAAGTGTACAATCAAATGTTGTTGGCTGCCAAAAAATGAAGTCGGAAACTACATTTGCAACAAAGACATAACAACATAGCTTTTTTGTTTCATTTAAATTTTTTTTGCATCCACATCCTTCAATGATATCCATTGTACTAACCGAAAAAACATGTGTATAGCCTCACATACTCCAGGTGACAGTTTGCCATGGATTGCAAGTGGCAATTGAAATTACAGAATAATATAAAAATCGTGCGATTTAAGACACATATGAACACAATGCTAATATAACTCAAGCTCATAAAAAATGAACTAATTGCATAAACATTACCAACATTGTGGAGGTCATGATTAATGAAAGCACAAAATCAAATGATCATTGGTCCAATGATCAACAATGGTTGACACACCTGAAATCTATGCATTAAATATCGACATACCAGATAATCGTTCTTTTGTGTTGAAGAAATTGCACAAAAGTGATTCAAATCCAGATGGACTTCATATATTTCTAATATATGAAGAAAAAAATTTGTTCAACACATATCAATACCAGCGAATTTTTTTTCACTTTTTACTGGGAGGTGAAATGACTATTTTAATGGTATTATACATTGCAATTTCTTCTATGTGAGCATATTAGGAAATTGTAAATATTGCGATGAAATGCGTGGTAGAATAAAATTGCCGCTATTTTAAAATGGCCATAGGAATTGCAAATGCGATACTTGTTTGAATGGCTTTTGGAACTTTAGCTAAGTGACAAAAATAAAATATTGCAAGGTCACTATTGGAATAATGAAATGCAGCAGTAAATATGCGAAACTACATCTCACAAATCTTTGTAGAAAAAAATTAGGAGGAAACCACTTCTTTATTCACAATGGCATGCATTGCCAATAAGCCATTTGAGTACATAAAGCAAACTATTAATCCAAGAATGAAATGAAAACCATTGGAAAGTTGTAGAATTCAAGCAAAAAAATAACATTTGATTTCCCGCCGTAAACTATGGAGTGATGTGCTGCCTAAAATTGATCATTTAGGATAACAATTCATGTTGACTCGACCTGAATTGGCATGTACATTATGGCTGAAAATATAGTATTATTAATATTTAGGTCGAGTCAACCTAAATCGACAAACATGTTCTCCTCATTTAGGTCGAGTCAACCTAAATCGACAAACATATTGTCCTCATTTAGGTCGACTCAACCTTAATCGACAAACATGTTCTCCTCATTTAGGTCGACTCCACCTAAATCGACAAACATGTTCTCCTCATTTAGGTCGACTCCACCTAAATCAGCAAACACATTGTCCTCATTTAGGTCAACTCTACCTAAATCGACAAACATATTGTCCTCATTTAGGTCGACTCAACCTAAATCGACAAACATATTGTCCTCATTTAGGTCGAGTCCACCTAAATCGACAAACATATTGTCCTCATTTAGGTCGAGTCCACCTAAATCGACAAACATATTGTCCTCATTTAGGCTCCAACTTCGATGGCTTCAACACAACAGCCATGCACAACACTGTCTATCAGATCTGGAGGTTGGAGTGTGGACTCTAGAGTCTAGAGGGAGTGGACGACAATGCCAAGGGGCCCAACTTCATAATGAGGAGCTCCAACGATGTGGTCTAGGATAAATGGTCCAACGATGCACAACTTTGAAGCGATGGATGGGCAGGGGCGTGAGGGAGTGGAGCGATGGATGGGCGGTGACGTGAGGGAGTGGAGCGATGGATGGGCGGTGACGTGAGGGAGTGGAGTGATGGATGGGTGGCGACGCAAGGGAGTGGAGCGATGGATGACGTGATCATCCTGGCCCAATGGCGAAGTGAGGCTGGAGGCGGGAGGCGGGGGCGGCAAATCCCAACTATGGGTGATTTGATTAGGGCAGATTTAGGCGATTTGATTAAGGCTAGACTTGATTATTATAATAGGGAATTTCGTACCATCATTTAGGTTATAGCATTTAGTGCGAAGAATCGCCCAAAAAAAATTCACTGATCAATACATAAGATGCTATTTGGTATACCATTTTTCTATTTTTCAAGATAAAAGTTCGCCTCCACAAAATCTCTTTTATGTTCAACAATTCCAAATCTTGCCAAGAACTCATAGTATGCAAATCTCCAGATAAATGTATTAGTAACAATTTGCATACATTTCTAAAAAATATGCATAGGATCTAGAAGGTGGTTAATTTTCAATACATGCCAATATTCCAACTTGTGAAAAATGGACAAACGATTTATATCAGGAGCTGGTACAAAAATACCATTCATGGTGTTGTTTTTATTTTTTCAAATAGTTTTTCAGTCTGTTGTCCTGCAACGAAAAAAATAGTTTGTCCATTTTCGCAATCCCCTTGAAAAAATATTTTAATTCTTCGTGAAACGGATGCCCAAGAGGCAAAAATTGTCAAAATTCTGCATACACCATTTTGTCCAAGTGACGAAAATATCGGCATTTCAACTACAACCAACAAATTGGACATGTTGTTTTTCCTTGTACTTGTAAACCTACAGAATGTCCAAATTCTAAAACATTGTTATTGTGGTTTCCATATTGGTAACAAAGAACATAAAAAATTACTAAAAGTCTTAATGCGAGTGCATGTAGAACATATTTATAAAAAATACCTCCAAAAAAATTTATTCTTAAATATCAAAATTTCATCGCACCAAAAATACCAAATTAGAATATAACATATTTAAATTATAAATCATTGGCTAGATAGTTTATTCGTATCATATTTGCATAACAACAATTTGACAAAAACACATGTAGACAAATTTGTATGTTTAACTTTTATGTATATACAATTGTACTTAAAAAAATTCATGTTGATAGATGGAAATTACTACAAAATAAGTTCTAGATCTCTTCATCCCATTTGCCAATAAAAAACTTGGTCAACCTTTCTATGTGATAAAAATCAAACAATTTGCATATAATATAATTTTAATATTGTTTTATTTCCTAGTTTTCAAATTATTGTAATACATATAACATATTTTATATCCAATAAATATATAGTTACAAAACAACAAGTTCGATACAACCTCATGTCTTTACATGAGGATTAAATAAAATTAAAAGCTAATATATTATCTGAACTTGAAATATGTCCAAAATTCACATAGTCGTGGAATGTCCAAATCAAAATTCCATACAATCTTCTATGGTCCTCCTTGGGTATTGATATATCTCGCACCACAAATTCAACAGACCAAAGTATTTTAAGCTAATCTATCAAGGGTTGCAAAAGCATTTCCATATTTTTCACTTGATGTTCTTCAAGAATCATAAGTTTCAGAAAAATAAATACATTTTTGGTTGCCAACTCCATTGGCAAATTGTAAATAACGATCATTATATGAGTGATTGAATATGCCGAAGACATTAAATCCCATGGATTAAATGAGTCTGCTGCGATTTCAAACATCAAGTTACGAGATTCTTTAAAAAATCCAGGATATTGTTTTTTCAAATACATGAATGCTTCTACATTTGCAAGTCCACGAATTCTATTTCTGTTTTGATTTTCTATATAAGAGCCTATCAATTTTTCTTTTTCATAAGATTGAAACATTTTCTGAATCCTTGGAATGAAGAGTAATTGACGCACGACCTGCGAAAAACAAATATTGAAAAAATCAATATATGTGATACTAAACATAATTATCAAATAATAATATTTATAATAATAGACAAAAAAAAATTTATTTTATAATATTCAATTCATAAAATATCAAAAATTTCAACATAACAAATATATTTTATCAATAAATATTAATTTAACTTTTGAATAAAAACAAATAAATAAAATAATGTTTAAAATTTTATTTTTTATATTGTATTAGTATAAAAATATCATATGCATTTAGAAATTACTTATTTCAAGTAAGAAAACAATTATATACCTTATAAGATACGACCGAAAATTATAGATCTGGTCGGTATCGTTTAGGTTGATATTTCAAATAATTTTATAAGTGGCATCATCTCCTCTAAATTACATACAATCATTTACACAAGCATGAATGAAATCCACATGCAATCCGGCCTCCATAAAAGCTTGTTTAGCTTCTCTATGAGATCCCATAATAACGTTCGATTTTGACAAGAAATATTCCTTAAGAAACCTACAAATTCAAATACAATAGTTTTACAATCGTTCATCATCCTTGAACATGTCACTATACTATAGGCAAAATAAAATAAATCATTAATTGATGCATTAATTAGAATGTGATGGACATACTACACTAAGAATATATTTTGGCCCTTAGCCACATGATCTATACTATCGAATATTTGTTGTGGCCAAAAGAACCACTTCACTTCCTAATTTTCCATCACAAAACATATTATAATTAAATATCTAATACTTAAAACATATGATATATATTATTATTTAGTCTTGAAACGGATATGTATTGTGTCTATATATTTTTTATACATGTTCATAAATGAATTCATATTTTTAACATTATTTTTGTATATAAAATATAATTATTTGCAAGAATAAATCATTTAGTTACATGAAACCCCAAAAGGGTACAACGATGATTGTGAGCTATGGGCAGAGGTACAGTCTCCGCACTCATGGATACAAACACGAGTACCCCAACAAAATTCGGGTTGGGCTTGCGGTTTTTATATGTTGAAGAATATTTTGGAGTTTACTCAGGCGTTGAGACATAGGCCCCATATCTTAAGTGAGGTCACTTTTCAAAAAAACACATGAATATCCCTTAATATTATATATGTGAATTCTTATTCTTCATATATTGGCCACCAAAATACATACATACACATCTTATAGTGATTATAAGAAAAAATATAAAATGCAAGTATAGATAATTTGTGTTCCTCTTTGTTGATTTAAATATATCCAGAATTTTTCTACAATGTTATTATAAAAATAATGACATATTAATATCAAATAAATTTAAAATGTATGATTAATAATATTAAGCATTTGAAGAAAATCAATTTTTACATTCTCATATTGTTTCTTCTGGAAAAGATGTATAATTTTAAATTGATGATGTGTATTTTGCAATATGTATAAAAAAATTATATAAAATATATTCAAATAGAATAACACAAGTCTTGTTTCAAAAAGTAATAGGGTTAAATACTTCAATTTTGGATGTTTCTATAAACGAAAGGTCGGCCTAGACACTAGGATTACACATGCGTTAGATCCAAAAAAGAAAAATATGAAAATTTAAAGCATTTAATTTTAAAATTCAAAATAAGTACACATTTCATCATGTATATGTGAAAATTATTGTGTGTTGTTTGTTATGACATGTGTCAATATATGATTGTAATTGTAGTGCAAAAAAATATATCATAAATATATAACTTAATGTATGTGTTTCATGTGATATACAAGGTTTATACTTGATAATTTCAAGACCACATATGAATAACCTGCCTATAAATTATTTTCAATGATTTTTGTTCTAGAATAAAATAATCTAGAGCATAAAGATAAACTCTACTTCATTTCACTAAATTTTTCTTACATGATTTTGAGTATACATGTAGTGCATAAAAGTGGTACAGTCTAAACAAATATCAAGAACAATTACCGTAGTACCATAGCAGGTTCGTCCTAAAATAATTCTAAAAATAAAAAACGTAAAAATTAGAAAATTTTGAAGACAAAAAAACAAAAATAGAATAAATTAGTTTTTGAAATATTTTGCTATTTCTAAGCTATTTAGGGTCATTTTTACTTATTTTTTGCTAAAAAACAAAAATTGAGAAATTCAGTTTTTGAGAGGCGAACCTTATTTTTTCAAAAAAATTAAATATTCGTTCGCCAGGTGGCGAACCTGCTATGGTGTTACGGTAATTGTCATCTAACAACACAAAGCAATGCACAAAGTAAGGTTTCATATGAAGGACCCAATGAAACAATTTTTTTGTTTCGTAATCTTCCAAAGATATGCTCACTAAAAATTCCAAAGTGGACCATAATTCCATTTGAACTTGTAAAGGTAAACAAAGTCACAAATAAACTTGTGGAATCAAATTTGTGTAATTTTCACACCTAGCGAACCCTTAAGAAATTTTGGGAAAAAACATTGATTGAAGGCATTGCAACATTATATAGGGGACATATTGTAATTGACACCAAATTGATCCCTTTGGCTATTTTGAAACCAATAATCCATATATTTCTAGGCCCTTCTAACAACACAATTATGCACTCCAAATTTACAACTCAATCGTTCATGACACCACAATAGCAGGCCTTCCACACACACAATGGAATCATTGAGCAATGTGTATTAGACCCATATATAAGAGAAAAAAACCAAATATCGTGCATTTATTTTCTATCTTCTATATTTAAATTTATGTATTATTTTCATAGAATAGACATGTTGGAGCAAATAGTGTCATGATAACCCCCAACATCCCAACCCATAAATTTTATTTTTTGAATATTTTTGAACATTCAAGCAAGGTTCCTGGCTCTCCATTATAGATCTAAGTAGACTGATTGCAAATTGTACACTTTTCTCGCGAGTTTGCATCAAAAAAATCCAAAACTTTGTTCCTTTAAAACTACATAAAAAGATCTACAATGAGCAATTTCCAAATGCAAAACACCAACATATATATTTCTCAAAATTTTCAAAACAATGTTATTAAATATGACAATTTTATGCGATAAAAATATGGATGAATTTGTATAGTAACCCTTGCAACCCAAAATATTTTGGTTTGACTTAATATATTTGAATGTGCTCTAGCTTTGGCCCACCGGACAAAAACTCCTTGACAAATCCAATAATACACAACATGTGCTTCCATGTAGCGTGTTAATGGGCACATGATGCTCATTTTATCACCCAAGAACCGAGAAGTGACACCAAGGGCAATTGGGGGGCAAATATAATTTTCTGGGTCAAACCAACCCCATGCCTAAGTGTCCCAAATATATATGGTTTACAAAAAAATCAACCAATAATTTGTTATGTTTTTTTCATACTATGGTTTTTGGAAGCAATGAAAATCTCAAACTTGAGAAGGCCATCCAATGCTCTCATTGCTCCATCCATTCATTGCTTGCAGGCCGAGAAGACATATAATGCATGACAAAATACTCCCATGCGGTGCTCCCTCATATGGTGGTATTTGGGACAAGCGTGGTGCTTGAGGGAGATGAGATTCGTGAACACCCTCATTTGTTGCTTGCATAGGCAAACCCAATTGTGCATCCAAAATATGACTGAACTCTACAATGTCATCCCATCTTGGTTGAGCTTCCTATCAAGGTGCATTTTTGACAAATTTTTGCCAAGTTTTTCACATTTGACATGCATAAACTTGCCCAAAAATAATGCACATCAATTGTCATGAACAATTTAGAATTTGACACGAAGTGTGACTTGTGAAAGAAAACAATGCATGTCAATTGACATTGTAGAAGTTGAAATGACATGCACTACTAGCCATAGCAAGTATTGTAATGTACGCATCATGTTTATAAACACAAACCATAACAATAAGACATTTTTGTATACTCACTTATAGACTTAATTTCAACATTGTTTTGTTTTTGTAATTTATTTTCTAATTGGGATGACAAAGTTAGGCTACAAATTTTTGTTAGTTTCCAATTATGACAAACACTTTATTACTTTGTTCATTCCAACTCTTGTACTTACCAATTTCTTGTTCCTCATTACATACTATAAGTGATGTCAATTAGTTTGTAAATGAACGCAAAGGACAATTTTTTAATATGTATAAGTGAGCACAAGAAATTAGTACCAAAAATGCAAGGGTCCTTGCCTCACTGGCCTCCCTCCCCTGTTTCATGCTTTGTACTTTATAAATGTTTGTTCGTGTACTAGACTTGAAAGGTTGTGTGTGTGTGGGGGGGGATTTTTTCTTTGCGACAATGGCCACGGGCCTTTTTCCATTTTAAGTTTTCTTCTTCTTCTAGGAATGCTCATTTTGGCAAGCTCAAAAAAGTGTGGACATGAGGGTGGGGATATCCATTCCACGATGCCCCCCCTCCCCATTCTACGAACTTTCTCTAAAAATGTTCGCTTCTAGAAAACTTGACACTTGTCACTAACTCTTTCATCCTTTACCATGTTCATCCTTGACAATCAAGAATAAGTTAAGAAAACACCATTGGCTTATGGTCAAGGCCAACAACAATTTTTTTCTTTTATATATCATGTTGTTGCTTCAATTCATTAACAACCCAAGACAACCATGGAGATTGTGTAGGGACACAAAATAATTACGATATAGTACAATTTTCCTTACTCATAAGATGCATGTTTGTTGTATAACTCATATTGTACCACTGTGAGCCAAGATCACCCCCACCCTTAGTTGTGTTGTAGTCCGGGTGAGGGATCCCCCTTCCACGATTTTATCACTGCTTGCAAGAGAGTTTGGCCTTTTCCCACTCCATTGATGAATTGGTGCACTTGACATTTTTTTCTTTATTATAATTAACCACAAGTGTTCACAAACACTTGGGTCACACACTACACAAATCACACTCCAATACCAACTGTCCTATAAAAGATTCTACCCAACTGTCACCCCCTCACTCTATCACTAGTTTTGGTTTCACCACTTGATTAACCCATGCCTGAACATTCCCTATAACTGAGCTCCAATACTAAACCCCAACCCACTTAGGTCCTAAATAATCACCCCAACTCAACTCTCCAGTTACTGGTGGTGATTCCAACATTGCTGCACCGGGACTCTCCTCATCCACAATAGCAATGTCTGAGCTTGGATGGCCAGCAAGTCAACGGGTATCAGCTCCCTGCCCCCTCTCCTGGACTCATTCACCACAATACCTGCTTGACGTGTCAACTTCTAATTTTGTTCCTTCCTTCCTCATTCTGGGACTGTGCCTTGATTCCGCATCTGTCTAGCTGTTTGGCTCATCCGGCTGAGGTTGGTTAAGGAATCTCGACTAGCACTTCAATCCCTCAGCTGCTGCTTCTTGACGACTCGTGTGTTCAAAATCCATGCAATCTTTCTCGGTTGTTGCCATTCATCCAGTGACTTGGCTGTCCAACAGAGGCACCACCTTTCCCACATTCACTCTTGCTCCTCTCTCGCACCTCGGAGGCAACTTAATAAAGTTTTTGTACTACGATAGGTTTTCATTTACCTCCACCTCAATTGAGACCCATCCTTCTCTGCACCTGTGAGCACTACCGCAAAGGTCTCATGTCGCCCAACCCCCGAAATGCTCTCTGAAATGGGCTTCGACTGAGGACGCACTTCCCTCGGTCAGTTGTTCTTCGAAAGATCTCACTCCCTCTTCTCACACCTGTCTTAGCCAGCTTCCAGCTTGGATACCGCCTTCCTTCTTTCTGCTTCTCATTTCCAGGAGCCAGGCGCACGGGCTGAACCCTTGGCGGCAGTAGGATTTTCTTCCTTCACCGAACTTCCATTCCAACGCTCGGTAGCATTCTCAGTCCTCACTCATTCCTGAACTGCCATTTTCGGCATGATTCTTCTGCACACACCGCTCAACCACCCGACCGCTCTCTGTCCCTCTGCGATTTCAGCACACTCCTCCCCCTCTATCAGCTATCTGGAGGAGAAACCATCAGGTTGCCCGAAAAAAAAACCTTAGCGGCAGCTAGGCCTTCCTCCTGTTGTCTCTCTCGCACCTCCTCTCATGAGGGCCTCTCCTTTTCTTTTCAGATCCAGTTTTTTTCAAGAGCACCAGGAGCTCCCACCCTATCCTGGCCTGCGAGTTCCAAGGTCATCCAAATCAAACAACCCCTCTCCTAAAACAAACATTAACCTTGGCCTCTAACCACTTAGCCCTAAGCATCGCTTAGCTCAAAATAAAATTACTTCAATCATTTTTTATTTTTTTATTTTTTTGGTTTCCTCCTTTAATTACTCTTGATCTCACAACTCTACTCAACTCTACCTAAACTTCTAAACTTCAATCCTATCTAGCTTCTAAACTACTCATACAATTGCTAATCCTAAGGTTTCAACATTCTTTTAAGTTAATTTGAAATGTGGGCACACAACTGGGCTCACAACCACACACAAACTTCTCTATTTTTTTCACATAGTTGTGTTCATATGTATAATGCAATGTCATAATTGTAATTGTTATAATTTTGAGTAAATTGTAATCCTACATGATGATGCGAGACTAATGGTGCTTTCACTCAACTAAAAACTTTCACATTGCAAATTAAACATGTATCATAAAATTGTATATAATTTTTTATAAAATATTGTGTAACCCAAAATTAAGGTGACATTGAAGAATAAAATGTAGATGTTAGTTGACATTCAATTTGCTTTTTGAAAATGTCAAGTGACACTTTGCATTTGAAGTTGGACCTCCATGAAATCTATCAAACATATACATTGGATTTGTTCTACACCAACGTGTAATATTCCAAACTGGTTCGGAAATGACAGACACCAAAATCCAAGAAACTAAGAAGAAATAATACACATGTGAATGGTCATCCTCATCATCATCTGGTTCGGAAGAAACATCCAGAGCATCCATGAAACCATAAGTTGCGATATGCCTCTGAACAGTGACAACCCTCCTGATATGCTCCCCTTTACAAAAAACACATGTACATAGCACCTTTAGATTTCTACGCCGTTTTTGCTCTGCCCGCTCTTCTTCAAACCTCTCCATAACCTCAAACCGGCAGGAAGAAGTAGATAACAACACAACAAGTAGCCTTCTCTCTGTGTATGCATTTTTGTGCACAATCACGGCAGCAAAGAATCCTCATGGGGCTATTGCAACGCACTGCCGCACATGCCAAGAAGCGCAAGACATGGACAACACTTGTTTCAAAGGAACCGTTCGTAGAGGCGGCACCACTCACGCCCACAACATCTCGGCTGCAATGAGGTTGTTGGCGACGCCAAAGGCTGGAGACTGGCGGAGGACGAGAAGGGGCTTGGGGTGACCACAGGAAAAGAGGTTGGCGATGCCAGGAGCGGGACGGAGACTAGTGGATGACGGGAGGGGGCATGGAGTGACCGTATGCAAGAGGAGGATGCGTGAGGTGAGAATGATGGCAGGCTTGGGCTCCGGTGTGCCAACGATGCCCAAACTGAAGTGCGGGAGAGGGATGGAGTCATGCAATTCCCCGAGGGATAAGTTCTGGCTGATAGGAGTCGTGCAATTCCCCGAGGGAGAAATTATGGTTGATAGGAGTTGTGCAATTCCCCGAGGGAGAAGTTGTCGCTGACATGTGGTTGAATGCGCAATTGCGCTGGTTGATGTCCAGGGGCATTTCTACATGTGGACAACTTGGCTTCTGTGTGTTGCGTCTAGCGCCCTAATCTTCTTTGGCAGCATGTTCCATCAATTCCCATGCAAAAAAATTCTTTGGATGTCTGCAATAGCATTTTTGTAGTCGCTCTCCAGTGTGGGGTTCTAGGCAACATCGTATCAAATCACGGTGCATGCCAGCTTGACTATGTCTCTACAACAATCCCTACACTTGAGGAGGTGCATTCATTGTGCCTTGTAGTTTGCAGTCTTTGCCATGATTGGTGCCCTTTTTCCTTGCTCCTGCTTCCTTGGTATTTACTTGAGACTCTCATAGCCTAACATTACTCTTTTCCAACTTCACAGGTTGTGACCGCTGCAGCCGGTGGGGTGACAATGTTCCTTGATGGAGGTGTCCGTCGTGGTCTCGATGTGCTCAACGCTCTTGCACTAGGAGCTCAATAGTGTTTCTTCCATCGTGGCCTAACTGTAAGGAGGCAGCCAATGGGAGAGCTCGACATCAAATTTCTCTACTAGATTTGCCTCGGATGGTTTATGCCAAGCTTGTAGAGAGTTTTGAAGCTGCTTTGGTTGGGAGGATTTGTGTGTGGGTGAGGTAATTGCAAGGTGGTAGACATGATTTGTGGATCTTCTCACCTACGTGCCTCAATCTGCAAGTCAAACAAAGGTCCTTAATATGATTGAAACTACGCCAAGGGCAAGGAGGTCGTTTCAACTTGGATCATCAATATTGTTGATATTAAAGTGAAAGTATAACTTGATATACATTTCAATACAGTAGACGACGCAACTCGTTTTTGTGTGCATGTCTTGACGATGCTGCACATATCATATACAATGATATGGAGGGCCAAATTAAAGTTAATCCTGGTAGCGTGAAGTGAGTCCTAGGAATTTGTGAAATTTGGAAGGGGAACATTCTGGAGAAAAAGGTTTGTTTCCGTCCAATAATGCCCGATGAGAAATGTCTATTGCGTAGAAGAAGGCAATAGCCTTCAAAACTGAACATTTTCCTATGACTTTTTCATAGTAAAGGGCACAACATGAAGGTTTCACTAGAACCAGTGCACAAATTATACTCATCTCAAGAAACTTCGCCAAGGGACTTGAGTTATTGCATGGTCCTTTACCTCGTGTGATCATGTCATTATAGAACATAGTGATATGTCCACGAACTTTCCTCTGGACAGTGTGTGCTTCTAGAAAGGGACTGGAAAATTAAAACTTTGGATTTAATGATTTTGTTTAGCAATATGTATGCACAAACAAAGCTCGGTTGCCAAGCAAGTATGTGATTGAGAAGCCCTGCTTTATCTTAGCTACTGTGGTGGCTCTTTGCTTACACTACATGAAAACGGGCATTTGAGGGTAAGATTTTAGAATCATTGATGATATAGTTATTGCACATTGTAGATGAGTTCTAATGACGCTCGGCTACATATTGATGGTTTTATTGTATATGAGGAAATGGTGATGTTTGCTCATGTTCCAAATGTTGAGGGTGCAGCTGAGGTGGATTGGAAATCAAAGCGTGAAGTGCTTATGAAGAACAAGGTACATTTTCTCACTGTTTTGGTTTTGTCATTGTGATTTGTTGGTACATGTCAATGTTGGCTTAATAAACATACTTCACCATTTAGGGCTCGCATTGCTTTGTTTTGACTGCTCATTGGATTGCTTGATAGTGATCCAATGAGTGGTCATCGGTATTAGTGTTAACAATTGCTGCTAGTAGTGAAAAATGTTGACATTGCATTTGCTCACACTACCATAAGACGATATATTGTTATTAGATTTGTCAATAGGGTTGATGTCTGATTGGTTGTGCAGCTGCGGTCAGTCTCCCCAAAGGAAACATTACCACTCCAACAAGAACAAGGTTATATTATCCTTGATGTACGCCCAAAAGGTGAATTTGAAGAGGTATAACTTTGGTGGTCAATCTTTGAAGAGTGGACTTGGCAATACCTTGCATCAACGAGCTGACATGACAAACTGACTTCAAATTCTCCATGCTGATGAGATGTCACTTAAAAGTCGATTTTTGTCTTGTAGGCTCATCCAACATGAGCGGTTGATGTACAACTTTACAGACTCATCAAGGAATGGACTCATTGTGTGGATATGAAGTTTGTTGTTTACGCATTGTTGTGTGATATTGAAGTTTGTACGTATGGCATGGATGTCCATATCATTGGCCAAATTAAAAGTGCAATGGATTGTATGAATGAAAATGATTGTGCAGACATAGTGGCAGATTTGTTGCAATTGGAGTGTGATCTAGACAATATGCAGCAAAACTCTCAATCGATACAAAATATCACAAATCATGATGGAATTGTATGCATGATTTGAAAACTAGATCTCATAAAGAATGCATCAAAAATAACTTATTACTACTGTAATGGGATTCACATCGTGAACGGGGAATGTGGGGATGAAGTAATGAAAACATGAAGGAAATAGATGTGACATGTGGGGAAGTTGTACAATTTTAGATCCACAAATAAAATATATGCATAGCAAAAGATCACCCAACAATGTATTAAATTTGAACTACGAATGTGTCATAAATGTTTGCAAATTAGCACAAGAAAAAGACAATAATTTAGCAAAAATGTATGGATGTTGTGAGAAAGAGGTCCCTAAACAAGGGAAAAGTGGATGTAGAACATTGGGAGGTTGTGTATAGCATGTCTTGAAACTAATACAATTGTGTTGTGCATGGGGCTCATATTGCGTTGCAAATTTGAACTAGGAATGCATGAAAATTGGTTGAAAGCTAGTAGAACTACAATACAATAGTATTCTTGGAATATATATGGATAGCGAGAATGAGGTTGGAAAATCATTGAACAAATAAATGTAGTTTGTGAGAAAATGATTTGAGGGTTGAATGTGAGATAGGGGAGTTGCAATGGCAAAAGGTCCAAATTGTGTTTTTCCTTTGTTCCGTTGGTGTCTAAGAAGTGTTTAGAATTAAGGAAATAAACAAAGAGAGGGTGTATCAAAAATGAATAAAAATTGGAAAAGAGGTGTTGTGAAACAACCTCAAAACCATACAAAGAATGTGAGAAAGGTTGTTCGTTGTTGTGAAGGAAATGATGCAAATCCGGTGAGAATGGGTGGTATATGGAGATCCAATTTTGGATTGTTGTTGTATCTAGAACATATGTAAAGTAACTAAAACACACTGCAATATAGTGTGAATGACGTATAAATATTGTAGTGAAAGTGGGAAAAAAAAACATAACAAACGTGTGTGTTGTGTGGGAAGTTTGTTGGACAATCGTTTGAAAACTTGCCATGCTTTGTGCATGAACTAGGTTGGGGATGCAACAAAAACGTTCTAATATCATTGTTGTCAAAATTGTTGTTATCTTGTTACAAAGGATGTCAATAATGTTTCAATAACGTTGCAACCAGACAAATAACAACGGACTTAGAATGGGCCAAGCGCTCTTTTTTGCGTCGGGTCCATAACAGAGATCCCCATGTTGTTGGTTCAGTTTTGCAATGGACTTGTTAAAAAATGGACACCAAAGAAGCCCATAAAAACCTCGTTTTCGTTACAAAAGCGTTCCAAAGATGTTCCAAAGTGGCTCTAATTTGCTTTACTTCTAGTAGTGAAACATCACCGAAGGACCTTCAGGAATCGAACTTGGTAGGCATTTGATCACCACTGAGGAAGCTTGTGGTTGAAATCTTTCACAATGAAGCAAGGATGAGGCCTGTGCTGTCAACTCCTTTGCGTTGAGCATGTAAGTTTGTGCCAACATTTGCAAATATTTGAGCAGTAGGTTTCTTCGTGGAGATCGGTCATTGCAGGTCAACCTCAGAAATCAGCTTCCCTCAATCCCAGACTCCAGTTGTTGCACAGTGTGATGAGCAAAGAATCGCGTTGCATATACATATATAATCAGACTGTCTAGGGTCTGTATAATATGTAAAATGTGGAAGATGGAACACACTTCTTGCTCATGTTCATGATATTTCTTGAGAGGATTGGGACATCGTGGACGCGGAAATTATTATTATTATTATTATTATTATTCCGGCATAAACTGTTGTATTAACTCAGTTAGCAATTGTGAAGGGATAGGCCATTGGTTGATACTACATTTCCTGCATGTACTCACATAGCAACACCAAGTCATTCTACATCCACATCCACTAATTGTCCACACGACACTATTTGTCAAGAGAAATAACTATATGATGTGCAAAATTAATGTGCTACACTATGACATTTAGTGTAGCACATTGGGTGTTGGAGACAATGTTTTTGCATTTCAATATGCAAGAAGGTAACGTGACTACATCAATGACAACTTCCAAAAACTGACGAGGCAAAGAGGAAGCAAACATGAAGATATTATTAAGCATGCAAATAACAAGTGTCACGAGATTTACACTAATGGTCAACTTTGTTGAAAATTAGTGTAACCTAGGATATGCCTCATTACAGGGTAAGTGACACTATTAGGCGGGCGACACTAAATATCATAAAACGGTGTAGTCCTCTTTGCACCTAAAAGTTGTAGATTACAAGTTGGCATCCTAGCAAGTATAAACATGTCTCATGTCAATCCAATTACCTTTGCCAACTATACGACTTCTTACAATTGTTGTCAAATTTGGTGCAATGGGAGTCATTTTACTTTGCATAAAACTAGAAATTGGTTCTTTGCCATATCACACACAAGAATACATTCACAAGCCTTCATAACTTTCTTCAAAGTTTCTCTTAAAAGAGAATCCAGCAAGAACACCAGCGGCAACAACAACACCAACGACAACAACAGCACCAGCGGCAGCATCAGCACCAACGGCAGCAACAACACCACCAACAAACAAAACCAGAAAACAAAATTTTAGAGCTTAAATATGTGAAAATTAGGGTGGCGGCTGGTTGCCCTAAACTACATACGCGGACCCTGTGCGTTAACGCACAGGGTCTGCTGGCCTAGCTGCAGGCCTGTCACAGCTGCCAGCGGAGACCCTGTGCGTTAACGCACAGGGTCTGTTGGCCTAGCTGCAGGCCTGTCGCAGCTGCCAGCGGGGACCCTGTGCGTTAACGCACAGGGCCTGCTGGCATAGCTGCAAGCCTGTCGCAGCTGCCAGCGGGGACCCTGTGCGTTAACGCACAGGGTCTGTTGGCCTAGCTGAGACCGTGTGCGTTAAGCGCACACGGTCTGCGCTGGCAACTCTAACCAACATCCAGCTAGGCCAATAGACCCTGTGCGTTAACGCACAGGGTCCCCGCTGGCAGCTGCGACAAGCCTGCAGCTAGGCCAACAGACCCTGTGCGTTAACGCACAGGGTCCGCGCATGCAACTTTGAAGAAGAAAAAAAAAGTTTGAGGGTTTTTTTTTTTTTTTTTTGGGTCTGGAATTGGTAGATTTGGCAGATTTTGTAAAATCTATAACTAATTCATATTACCTCCAAAAAAAATTTAAAAAAATTTGTATATTATCTAAATCTCCTTGGCTACAATTTTCTCATATATTTTTCTGTGGTTTGGAATCATCTTCCCCACTCCATCTTCTATGGAATTCGGTGTTTTTGGCCACCTCATAGATTTCGTGTTTTCGGAGAAAAAAAAAATTCTCAATATTTCACATTTTTTTGAAGTCTCTCTTACATACTTCATATGTGTACATTTCCTACTTGTGACATTTCACCACCTTTTCCACAAATTTGGTAGTTTAGCCCTCTCTATGTTGCAACAAATTCATATAATATGATTTTTTCTTTAATTTTAAGCTCCATAATTCGCACTCCAATACCCTATGCGTTATTTAAGTGTGAATTATATAGTTCAAAGTTAGGAGGCAAAACCCTGTGCGTTAACGCACAGGGTTTTACAGCCTTACTTTGAACTGTATAATTCGCACTCAAAAACCCTGTGCGTTAACGCACATGGTTTTGCCTCCTAGCTTTAAGCTACATAATTCGCACTCAAAAACCCTGTACGTTAACGCACAGGGTTTTGCCTCCTAGCTTTAAGCTACATAATTCGCATTCAAATACCCTGTGCGTTAACGCACAGGGTTTTGCCTCCTAACTTTAAGTTACATAATTCGCATTCCAATACCCCCATATTAGAAATTCGTATTACGTATCAGAGCCCCAAAATTATTTTTGCAATTTGTGTCGTTACATATGCATGTTTCAAAATACTAATCACATATGAACCTTGAAATACACATCAATCCTATCACGTATGCATATTAATCACCTCTATTATATGAACAATTGGGCCTGAAAGAATGTCGTATTACAAATGTTGTAGTTGTACATTAACACTAGAAAGTTTGGTCATCGGGAAATGTGTTGTATATTCGAGCCGTTGTATAATCGAGTATCATAATATGGAGGGTAGACATGTAAGAAGGGGAGGGCTTGCGCCTTGCTGCCCCCTGCCCGATAGAAAAACATCCTGGATGATATTCGTTCCGGCGGATGAAACCATCGCACACGCACCGCGGATGAAAGCTCCCATCTAGGATTGGGCACCGGGAGCCTGCTGGGTTCCCAGTTCCGTTCCCCGTGTTCTCATCATAGTTACACTTCGGCCTTAAGTCTCTGTTTTAGGGTGTGCCACTGGCCTTCCTCGCAATCTGCAGGATTCCCAGATGGCGAAAAGAATTTTGCTCGTGAATTGCACATCTCAAAGCCACCCGATGACTTGATACATAAGAATCAGTCAGCGGAACAGCGAGAGGGCGTCAATGGGGCAGACAGACACGCTTATGTTGATGTGCATGTGACACGGAGCTTTGCGCTTTCTATGTGAGGATATGTGCATTTTCTTGGCAGCGTATCTCACATGGTTTGTCCACATGCTGAATTTGTCGACGTTCATAATCTCATCGCCCGTTTTTCTCAAATCTAGAAGGATAAGAACTGCATTCATCGCCACTTCGGTCTCGACATACTTAATTCCGGTGGAGCTGCTGGATGTCTTCGACTTTGAGCGTGTGGTGTAATCCGCGTTTACACTCTACACTTGCAATTACGCTAGGAGAGTTACTGCCGTATTTTGAAACTCTAGGATTTTGCTAGATTGCGTGACACAAACTGGACGACATAACCTTTGCCGTATGTGGAAGCATTCCTCTATGGACTTAGGGTGTTCAATGCTGCATGCTTGGAGCTGAGCTTCGAGCTTTGAGCTTCTGGTGTAATTTGCTTTTACACTCTACACTTACAATTACGCTAGAAGAACTATTGCCCTGGGTGTCAAGGTTTAGGGTTTGCCAGATTGCTTGGCATAATCTGGGCGACACGACAATCGCCGTATGTGGAAGCGTTCCTTTAACGGACTTAGGGTGTTCAATGCTGTATACTTGGAATTGAGCTTCGACTTTGAGCTTCTAGTGTAATCCTCTGTTACACTCTACACTTGCATTTGAGCTAGGGGGATTACTGCCGTTATAAGGGTTTAGGGTTTACCAGATTGCTTGCCACAATCTGATTTTGGACGACATGACAATTGCCATCTGTGGAAGCCTTCCTTTATGGACTTAGGGTGTTCAATGCTGTATACTTGCAATTTAGCTTTCTCATTGTGACCACCAGAGAGGACAATGGAGGTGGAAGTGGAAACGGTTGGGAAGCAGAATTGCTATGTATCTCTGCCAGATTGGCTACTGGAAGCATTTCTGTCGGAGCAGGAGCTACCCTCATTTCCCATTGTTCTGGAGCTTCATGTTCCCACAGAGAAGATGCAGCAGGAGGCTCAAGGTGGCCCATGGTTTGTTGCATGGGATGGCTCTGTGTCAAGGTCAACTAACATTGAGGTTGCAAAGAAATTGGCAGATTGCATGGGCTTACCAGCCGGTGCGCGTGTTGTGGTGAGAGGCAGGTCTGGGGTTCTTAAAGCTGACTCAATTGCCATTGAGCCTGCGAGCCCAGATGACTGGGAGATGGTGGAGCTGAATGCTGCATTTCTTGAGGAACAGTTGATGATGCAGGTAGGGGTGTTGTTCGAAGGCCAACAGTTTCCGGTGTGGATTGAAAGTGGAAGTGTATTGCTGCTGAAAGCTGTCTCCACAAAGCCAAGCAAGCTGGTAAGATTAGGGCCTGGAGCAGAGCTTGTTGTTGCTCCGAAAAAGCGAGTGGTTGCAGCACCTTCAACAAGTGATACTGAAGTCTCTGTAGCTGATTGTACAGCAAATGATCTGGATATGAGCAAGAAGACTTTACTGGGGGCTGGACATGCTTGGCTCCGAGTTCAAGAGTTGGATTCAGCTTTTGCTCAGCCTGTTAAATTTGAAAGATTGGTCTGTTCTAGTCTACCAACCACAGCAATCTTTGTGTGTCCGTTGACTGCGAAACTATTGGGACTTGAACATGGACAACTGGTTGTGTTGTTCAAATTTGCTTCTGTATTGTCCGAAGAAACTGGTGGAATTAATGCTGCCGCTGGACATGCTAAGAATAATCCACAAGTACAAGGTTTCAAAAGGAGGGCAATTGTACACGTTTGTGTCACAGAAGCTGCAAGAAGGGGTCACGGAATGCTGGCACACCCTCTTCAGAACTACTTGGGACTTGATTGTCATTCCTGTATTGGGATCCAGGCATGCAATACTTCGAATGCAGCACTCCCTGCCATTCTCGAATTGACTCCGACGGTGTTACGTGAGGTGAAAGAAGTCGAACATGGGGATACATCTGATGCATATCCTGCAAAGAAACCAGATCTTCGTGCAGGTGGACAGCTTGGGAATAGCTCAGGTAGATGGAGTAATCACATAGAACTATTTTCATTAGCAGGAGCAGGCCAGCCAAGTCAAACAAAAACTTTGAAAATAAGTGATGTTCCTAAAGAAAGTGTGAGGAAATTGCTGCAAGGTTGGGTGGCAGCGCAAAGGGCTGCTTTGTTTCTTGCAGGTTGTGAATCTGAGAATTATGTTCCTGTCACAGAAGAGACTATTGTCCATATCAGACTTAATCTGCAATCTGCTAGAAATTCTCAGGAGACTGGCTCATTGAAAAGTTCTTCAATTCGGAGCTGTAAAGATATGTTCTTTTTAGTTCGTTTCCCTGGTTGCCAAGAAGTTGGCTTGCCAAAGACAATGGGATCACCACAGCTGCCTACAGAGAACAGATTGAAGGCCTACTTTTTATTGGACGAACAGATCCTTGCAGAAGGAGTCAAACCTCCCAGCAAAGAGTCACCAACATCAGCATCTGGTGGTGATGGTTTTCTGTCAGTTGGGATCGGTGGTTTTGAAATGCTTTCATGTCAGATGAGGTCTGACTGTTGTGATTTGAAGGAGCCAGATGTTGCTTTGCCAATTCAGTTGGGTAACCCGGTTTTTGAGGCCCTCTTGAGGTTGAGATTGCTACTATTCCCAGCCATTCGAAAGATGCAGAAGAAATTGGAAATTGCACATCCTGGAGGTGTCCTTCTGTATGGACCACCTGCATGTGGGAAAACTCGGATGGCTTTAATGCTGGCACAGGAGCTGCAATCAGACAGTCAGGTGTTGGCTCATAGGGTATTTGTGAGCTGCAATGAACTGGTTGGAGAACAAGCAGAGGCTATCCAAGGAGTTCTAAATGACGCTCTGTCTGAAGCCCTGGACCACTCACCATCCTTGATAATATTGGATGACCTTGATTCCTTGTTTCCAAAAGACACAGACGGTCCAGAATCAGCACCGGCAGTTATGGCACTAGCTGAGTACCTTTGTGACCTCATGGACTGTTATCAGGGAGGGGAGCAAGAACAAGCGATAGCATTTCTTGCTACTGCAAGATCGCCAATGGAACTTCCAGATTTGTTCTGCTTCTCAGGCAGGTATGATTATCATGTGGAGTTGCCAACACCTGCGGCATTGGAAAGGGTGTCAATCTTGGAGCAAGCTGTAGCTGCACGGGGATTCAAATTTTCCAAGTCGACTGCATCTAAAGTAGCAATGGACCTTGATGGGGCTAATGCAAGTGATCTGGACATGCTGGTGGACAGAGCTGTCCATGCAGCTGCAGCTCGTTTTCTTTGTCCAACATCAGTTGTGCCTACATTGGCAGGCGTAACTGATGTGGAAGCTGTAGAGGAAGTACTTTCGTCGATGAGAAAGCAGAACTTTGAATTAAGCTTGCTAGATTTCAACATAGCTAAACGCAACTACGTCCCTGCAGCCATGCAAGGCATCACAACTGGTGGTGCCGGTGGAACATCAGGATGGGATGATGTAGGTGGTCTTGTGGAGACACGTCAGGCTCTGCAAGAGATACTAGAATTGCCGGTGAAGTATGATGACATTTTTGCAGGATCTCCCTTAAGAATGCGCTCAGGTGTGCTCCTGTACGGTCCTCCTGGCTGTGGCAAAACGCACATAGTGGCTGCTGCTGCTGCAGCATGCTCGCTTCGATTTGTTTCTGTCAAAGGCCCTGAATTGCTGAACAAGTACATTGGAGCGTCAGAGCAAGCTGTTCGTGATGTGTTTGCAAAGGCAGCTGCTGCTGCCCCAGCCTTGCTTTTCTTTGATGAATTTGACGCAATTGCTCCACAGCGTGGTCACGATAACACAGGTGTCACAGATCGTGTTGTCAATCAATTGCTGACAGAACTTGATGGCGTGGAGGCTCTTAATGGTATATTTGTATTTGCAGCCACCAGTCGGCCAGATTTATTGGATGCAGCATTGCTTCGGCCCGGTCGGCTGGATCGAATGCTATTGTGTGACTTCCCGTCTACTTCAGAGCGAAGTGAGATACTACAAGTGCTCTCTAAAAAGCTACCCCTTGCAGAAGATGTGGACTTGGACAGTGTGGCAGCATTGACAGAGGGGTTCAGTGCTGCTGATTTGCAAGCAGTCTGTTCAGATGCACAGCTGGAGTCAGTGCATAGCTTCTTGGCCAACAAGGAGACAATGGCATCATTCGAGTGGAACGCAAAACCAGTAATTGCAATGGACCAATTGCGAAGGGCAGCTTTAAGTGCACGACCTTCAGTACCTGAAACGGAGAGACGGCGTTTGAATGATATTTATGCTTCCTTTATGGGTTCAAGGAGAACAACCTCTACAAAGACACAAGAACGAGAAGGAAAGAGAGCCACTTTGGCTTAAAACACCTCATCTTCGTATTCCCTTCATCTGAAAAGCGAGTTGACTGGTCTTCCTCAACACAAATGTGAGTAAGTTATGTCAAAAAATGAACACATCCAAAAACTACTTTTTGTTGGGTTTAAAGGATTGAATGGTGTACATGGGGGCACACAAAATTGCCAATCATATATCTTTGCCTCCATGTAAGCTAATAGACTTCTTACATGATCCTTAATGCATACATAAAATGTTCCTCAACTATCCATCTTCGGCTTAACCATTCAAGGCTCATTGACCTTATTCCTAAAGGGTGTCAAAGCTTGGAAGAGCTGTGATTATGTCACCTAGACAGTAAGCTTTTGAGGTGCAGGGAGGGTGCAGATCGAGTGTCAGCTGTGATTTATTGAGCGAGCATTTATTGAGGCACAAGGCAGTGATATGAGGGGATCGATATATTGAGGTTGGTTTTGTTCTGATTCCTCTTGGTCATACATGTTGAGATAGGTCATGAAAGTGAATAGGCTGACCTAGAGCAGTGTTCTTTGGTTTTGATCTGGATGATGAGAGGGTCCAATGTGGATTATACACGCTGAATACAACTTGCAGATAAGTATCTCAAAAAAAAACTGAAGTATCGTTGATTTCGAGTTTATGTTAACAAGGCCTGTGTTGTATAGGTGTTGACATTCAAGGTATTAGATTTCTCAACCTGCAGTGTTGGGCGGTTTTGCAGAGGTGGTTTATCCTGTGCGGTCCATCCCATATTTTAAGATGCTGTGTTTTAAGAGAGATAGTATGCACCTGGATACTGATCAGTCTTCAACAGCTATGTCTTGTCCACAGGAACAAATTGTGCACATCTATTACATCTTTTTCAAATTGGGGGAGGCAACCTGTGGTAGGTTGTAAAGCATGTGTAATTTGGGCAGTAGAAGGTTGGCAGGTTGCAATCCACAGAGGCAAATGCATTTGCAAAATTCTGCACACATTGCTGGATCATGGAACAGAATTCAGTAGCAATGGGGCTGATGACAGAATGCAATCGTCAGACTCATCCATTGTGCTACTGATAACGCCAATCTATTTTCATGTTATGCACTTTGGTTGGAGAGTGTGTGAGGGCAACTGAAGAAAATGTCTGTTGGATTGCCATGGACAATCGCTGCTTCACATGGTTTGCACATCCGTTTGTATCTTAGCTCAATGATAAATAGATCCATTGCTTTGTACAAAGACTAAGTATACACTGTTCTGAAGCTATGTAGCTTGTTGAGAACTCAAGTATGACAGTGTTCAAGACTGTGTGCCAACTTATGCGGCAAGTGTTTCCTCTAGTGCATAATATTGATGTGCAGTGTGCCTGAACTAGAGCGTTCTTTAAATCCATATGCTTGAAAGCTGTGGCAAGGAGTTCAGCTCTTGATTACTGAAAAAGTGTGCCAGAATACTTATTACAAACTCTTGAAATTGCAGTGTGCTAAGCTCAATGCTAAAAGGGTTCGAATTTGGCCTGATATATGCTACCTTGATGCGCATGGCTGTGTAAGGGTGGGTAACTTCATGGTGAAGCCCACCTTCAAGATTGGTAAAAGGTCGACTTCACTTTATTTTTATTCAAGAATTTTAGGACCAATTTATTCCGAAATTGAAGGACTTCAGATGAGGTGGGTGGGTGGGTCGGTCATGAAGCTCTTGCAATGAAGTAAGCCGCGAATGCAATGCAGAAGACTCCAGAAGTTGGATAGATCCCAGCCAGAGATCATAAATCGCTTGTTCAGAAGGGACAGGTTTCAAATATGGAATTGGTTGTTTCACAAAGAATGTTCAAAAATTTGCAAACCTGAGTTATATAGACACAAACTTGCAAATTAATTAAACTTGTCTGTGTTATAAATTTGAGGTGGCCACAAAGGTATTCCAACCACAACTTCAATTTTAATGCAAAGTGGAAGGGGGCTTTTGTGTCTATATTTTTTGTTGCAACTTAACTTCATGCTTGGGGCCGAAGTCAAAAACTTGACCCAATAGGATCGCTCGGTTTTTCTTCATGTTCGGGCCAATAAGGACCGGCTTGAAAAATCAGAACGAGCTTTCTCTCGGCCCAAACTCTCAACATGGACCTCTACCGTCGGTCCATGAAAGTTTGAATCTCTTCACTGCACTTTCCCCTACGAACATCAGACCTAAAATCTGCTCGCGTTACTTTCATGTGACAAGATTGGGCCCGCAAAAAGGTGCGCCGGGTTAAAGGCTTAATTGCATATGGATTGGACCGTTGCTCGGGCCGGCCCGAAGCCGTGTACAAAGTGGGCTTAGCCCCTTGAGATCAACCGAAGGTCATTGGTGTAGATATTGCACATCATTGCCCCTACAGTTGGCTACATAGGCCAATTGCAGTCTTCCGTGGAGAATCTTGGCGTTGTTCTCATTTGCAGTTACACCGTAGTGTTGAATTCAAATTTCTTAAAAATTGAGAATGCAACCAGATATACATTTAGTTTTGAGGAGATACTGCACAAGTAACAGCCGTCCTACTATACAAACATAACCGTATACTCATGTGGTATGAATGAACATTGATTATAAGTTGGCGATTGGGTATGACCCATTCTCTTTGATATTTCTAAATTGTCGCCGCTGAATAAGGTACTCTTAGGTCTCATCCTTGCCATCACTGTCTAGTAAGTCCATACAACTTGCAATGCGCCCAATTTCTGTAGTCGATGCAGCTGCATCCAAGCACAACACAGATTGTTGATATAAATTCGTATAATCTGCCACCATACTTCTAGGAAACATATCAAAGGAGATAATGGCCACTCATGTGCTGATACCAAAACAAATTTGGCTCACCTGAGATTGATTGTCAACCCATCGGAGGAAGACCATCTATATCAAATAATATACACTCTTTGCAAAGATTCTCATCTTTTGTACTTAAAAATAATGATCAACTCTAGCTCTCTAGGTTTGATGTCATGGTCTATTTTGGCAGACATCCTATATCGCGCTTTGCTCACTAGCTCCTCATATAAATGGGGGGAAGTCCATCCAACCACCCGAGCAAATGAAATACCTCAATCCTGCAAAAGAAGAAACCACTCAGACATGATACCCTTCAAATCACCTCTTCCCTTGCTGGATAGTCCATCAGCACGGCATGTCCATCAAAATAAAAATCTGAACGTAACATATCTGAGCTCTCATCTTGAAATTATCCACACAGCCACAAGGCTTCAGAATAGCGTATATCAGGTCATATTTTAGACCCTTCCATCATTGAGCTCAGCATATTGCAAATTCATAACACTATCTACAGGCTATCTTCATAGAGACATGAAACACAATGGGATAAGTCCATAAATGTATGACGATCCTATGATTGTCTCCACCAATTCGAAAAAGGTGCAACTCTGGTGCACGATTTGTACCTGTGGAGGAGAACTTCCTATCGCGCCATCTCATACTAAACTGGCATTAGATGTCCGGCTTGTAATTGGTACTTTTGGCCCACACATCTAAAGTATTCAGAACAATGATCAATACAATATCCATCAGTGTTAAGACCCTTAATGCAGATCTTCAGTCCACCATTCTTGACTCATATCTGCTCTATCAGATAGTAATGGACACTGTGATAGGTTCCACATGAGCCTGCTCTAAGGACACATTTGATCACTTCACAGCTCTCACCAGTTTATCTTCCACAAAAGCTAAATAGCTTCAGAATAGCGTATACTGGATCACAATGGACCCATTCATCATTGAGCTCAACAACCCATCTACGTTAAATATCACATAAAACTACTCAAAGACCACTATCCTCTCCAGTCACCTCACCACTGTTCAACGATTTGAACAAATAAATGTTCAAAGTGAAACACTTACGTACAAATAGTGAAACCTTTATGTCCACTGAAACACAACAGTGTACACATAATCGAAGTGTCTCACGGGCTTCTACAGAATGTCTCCGACAATTTGAAAACGGCGCAACTGGTGTGCACAATTTGTACCTATGAGGGAAATATGAATGTTGCACCATCTCATACTAAGCTGGAACGAGAGTCTCCGGCCTGTAATCAGTATGCTGGTGCCAGTAGGGGGAAAAAAAAGTGAAACATACAAAACAGAGCAAACTCGCAAAACAAGTGTGAAGAAACCAGTTCTAGCAGGTTTACTATTTCCGCCAGCAAACTACGTATCGACTCAAGGCCCTACAAGGCTGTAATCAAATCCTAAACCCCTAAACCCATACTCAGATTCTTGAACATAGCTCTCATCTGTAAGTTGTCCACAAAGCGTGTGTGCTTCAGAATAGCGTATATCGAGTCCACATCGGACTCTTCCATCATCGAGCTTAAAACAAAGCAGCCAACCCAGAACCAGACCAACCCTTTCGATGTGAATCATTTACAAACAAATAAAGTGTAGGAAAAAAGAGAGACATACCCTAACTCCCTATTCCTTCTTCACACGTTTCACTGCCTTCCGCCTGGATGAATCCAAGATGCTCTTCCGCAGCCTAATGACTTTTGGGGTCACTTCGATGATTTCATCACCCGCCACATACCCAATGGCTTCTTCCAAATTGATCAGCCTCGGCGGTGAGAGCTTCACATTCTCGTCCTTCCCTGCAGTCCTTATGTTGTTCAGCTCCTTCGTCCGCACAGGGTTAATCTCCAGATCGGTCTCCCGAGTATGTTCACCTACGATCATGCCATCGTAGGTTTCCATCCCCGGTTTTACAAACAGAATGCCTCTAGCCTCCAATCCCATGAGGGCATGCGCGGTGATGGTACCAGAAGCCATCGACACAAGCACACCTTTCCTCACATTACCAAGGGGGCCTCGGTACTTCCCATAGGTCAGAAAAGCCCTATGCATAAACCCTGTTCCGTGTGTATCAGTGGAAAAAACACTTCGGTAACCAACCAAACCCCTCGAAGGACATGTGAAGGATAGCCTCGTCCGCCCCACACTCTCAGGACAAGGACCCATGTCCAGAAACTCGGCCCTACGATGTGACAGAGCTTCAATCACAAGGCCTGCATGTTCTTCGTTCACTTCAATCACCACTTCCTCTATTGGCTCCAGTTTCTTTCCATTCTCCTCCTTGTACAGAACAGCTGGGGGTGAAACAGAAAGCTCAAAACCCTCTCTCCGCATGTTCTCCAAGAGAATTCCCAGCTGAAGCTCCCCACGCCCTTGAACTTCATAGGCATCCTGCCTGGGTGTGGGAATCACAGCGATGGACAGATTGCTCATAGCCTCCGCAAGCAACCTCTCTCCAATCTTAGGTCCAGTAAGCTGGTTTCCATCACGACCTCCCAAGGGCGAATCATTCACACTAAAGGTCATGGATAGAGTGGGTGGGTCCATTGCTGCTGCTGGAAGTGCTTCGATCACATCCACAGATGCAACTGTATGGCCAATGGATGGTTGAGAAACCCCAGCTATGGAAACGATGTCTCCAGCACCCGCATTGTCCACCAATACGCTAGTCATGCCGTTCTTCTTCATGAGTTTGATCACTTTGCTTTCATCAAATGGCACCGAGGCTGATGTCCCATCTGTTACCCTTAACCCGTGTATTCTGTCACCAACTCGAACGATGCCGGAAGCTATCCGCCCTGTTATGATACGCCCTAGGTACACATCGTGCTCCATCATCGAGATCAACATCCGGAACGGAGTTGACAAGTCACCCTTGGGAGCAGGGATGTGGTCCACGATGGTATCCATAAGGGGAGCCATACTTCGGACAAACCCCTCACCTTCACCTTTAGTGTAAGTTTTGGAAACCCATCCTTCTCTCGCTGAGGCATATAGCACGGGAAACTCCAGCTGTGCATCTGTCGCTCCCAGATTTGCAAACAAGTCGAAGATCAAACTCTCCACCTCCCCGCACCGCTGTTCGGTTACAGAGGGCCGGTCCACTTTGTTCAACAACAAAATGGGCCTGATGCCAAGGTTCAGGGATTTCGCCACCACAAACTTGGTCTGTGCCAACGGACCCTCGCCTGCATCCACAACGAGAACAGCTCCTTCCACCATCCCAACCACACGTTCCACTTCACCTCCGAAGTCCGCATGGCCAGGTGTGTCCACCACGTTCAGTTGCATGCTCTTCCATGCCATGGAAGTGTATTTGGATGCTATGGTGATGCCCCGTTCACGCTCCAATGTGATGGAGTCCATGGCTCGGTCTCGTGGGACATTAGCCCCGCACTCACGTAGTATCCGGTCCAGCAGAGTTGTTTTCCCATGATCGACATGAGCTATGATGGCCACGTTTCGGATCTGCGATGGCTCCAACACCACCTCTGCCTTCTCCTCCGGTGCTAAGGCCGCACCGGATGCAAACCTCCTCACCGCCTCATTTGAGGTTGAGCATCGATGCCACCATCCACTCTGCAGCTGCCGGCACCATCCGGTGCCCAGATTTGCCGCCCTCCGCATCGTGTTGGATGCGGAATACATCTCTACACTCTCATCTCTGAACTCTCCAAACCCTCACCCACCCCCTCTCTCCGAGGCTCAAAAGCCTCTGACCTAATGTTGACCAACCCTAACACCTCTCTTCGTGAAGGTAAAACGTTGAAGAGAATTCAGAAGAATGCGAAGCTCCGGGTCTCCAAAGGTCGGAAACCTCACTTACAGGAGCTTCTGAGTCTGATTCGCAAAGGAATCGAATCGAGAAGCAATGTCCATGAGGCTCCGAGGGCCACCCTGAGCTCCACTAAACCCTGAACCCTAACAATCCTTGCCCAGCAACCCTAGAGCTTTAAACCCTAAAAGTGCTCTTTGCCATCCGATTAGGTCAGCCACGTAAGGTTAGCGGGCCTACTTCGGTTATGATACTCGTCTTATTCGGACACCTAATATTGAGGCATCTATAACCAATAAAATAAGAGAGTTTGCATCTCTTTAGGAGGAGTAATAGTGGGGAATTGTTTTTCTTGCAAAGAGAAACATATTCTAAGGATAATGCCAAAAAAAAAATCATGAACTGCTACAAATTTTGGGGCAGTAGTTTAGGGTAACATAAAGTCGGTCTATAGGTTAACCTATAACTGCTCATCTAAATGCTAACTCTTGGCTACGACAGTGTCAAAACTCTTATGAGAGTAATCAATCACAAACCGACATCACATAAACTTTAACTCCATTTGCCTAAAAATGTAGATCTCATGCATGTCGGCATTACATGACCCTGGTGAGCGGTTAAATGGAACTAGTTGACTATGAATGTCTCGACCTTATAATTGAGTGAATGTGTGTTTTAGGTGTGGATGTAACATGCACACCAAAAAGACATCATGTGTTTAGAAGAGATTAAGCTTATTGGAATACATGCTCAAAACTTGTTAATTATTCTAGGTTTAGTAGTCAATGTAATTGCAGGGGACTTATATATATGATCATTTAAACCTCTGCTTTTAGAAGATCTTGACTTTGACAATGAATGTGATGATCATATGAGTTCCAAAAATATGAGGGAAATGACTATGGGCACAACTTTGGATTGGCAAATCACCTTGCACTAATTTTGTTAGTGTGTCCTACGAGAAGTGGGTGCAAAATTAGGAGTGTTCATTTAGGATCCGCAATCTTGTTCCTCACAAGCTCAATTTTTTAGCATGAGGACCAAGGATTGGTGGTAGCCATGTAAGGTGAAGGTCAAATGTTGAGATCCTTGCACCTTTGGTGTGTGTTTTTAAATTGGGACTTGTGATTAGTATTAAAGACACCAATTAGTCTAAAGAGATTAAGTTGGGATGAAACAACTATACATTTATAAAAGTTAGGCTTTTACTAAACATGTAACATGGTTGCCGCAAATTCTAATGTCAATAGACTTTTAGTCATGACAAAGACAACATCATAATAATACATTTGAGCTTGTGCAAATCTCTAACATACTTGGACAAAGGTTCCCATCTTCAAATGCATTGTGCATGGATGCCAAAGACAAAAATTGGCCACCTCCACCTACATTAACACAATCCCATCATCCATCTTTTTCCATACATTGTTTCGCCCTAAAAATAACATCACAAAATCGTGTCATAAGATAGATGGTACTAAAACCAACACCTCATCCATAACTAGCACCCTAAAGTTTGATCAACAAGACATATTCATTCTAAGGACGTCCACCACCTTAACGTATGTTGATGTGTTGGTTTTGAGTCATCTACCAATAAAACTTTGAACCCTTATAACTATCACATACGAAATTCAAACAAGGCATACTTAAGTTGAATTCCATGTCAATCGTTTAAGATAATTCTTGAAATAATAGTATAAGGTATAAATACCATAACCCGTGAAAATAAGGTGATTTGCATTGAAGATATGGTCTTCAAATCATGAGATAATTTTCCAAGATAGATGAGAAGGATTCATGAAGAATGCAAGTTGCTTCATATTTTTTTGCCATGTGCAAAAAAATCTACAATTTTTCAAAATGGAAAGTTTGTCAAACCCCTACTCGTTCACTAGATTATGCTCACACTGAACACGGTAATCTGCATTTCCATACAGAACATCACCTAAACCGGTTAATTCATGATTGCATTAAACATGACTAAATTTGGCTAAACTAAGTGTACACGCATTGAAGTGGCCAGCCTCGCCATGATCGGTTTTAGAAATGGCACTTCACTATTCTAACGGAGGTCTACTGCACGGATAGAGGGTGGTTAACCGGTTTGGGTATTTCTACCTTATGTGCTTGACCCTTGGAAATGAATATTTTAGCTCAATCGACCTTACATTCTAGTAAAGAGGTTGATTCGTCATCGAAAGGGGGAAACATGTAGATTCTAGAGGAAGCCCCTTGGTAGATGGATCCACGAGAATCCGGCCTCAACTAAGGGAGTGACCTAAGAAAGGAAGTGATTCTCGTTCTTGCCTCAACACACTACTTATTCTCAAATTAACCTTTGGATGGCGTGTCTTCTGCGCTCATCACACAAATCTCAAATTTTCAACACATGTGAATTGAAAGCTCACTAACGTTTGGCGCAATCCCACCAATCCAAGTTAGGGGCATGTTTTTACTATTACCCCCTCGGTAGGTGTTACAAAACCAAAGCTTTCATCATGTACATAAAGGGATGCAAATCTTTTGTCCATGGATTACTTGCATGCCTTCTTTTTGTCAACCTATAACTAATAGCCCACCCACACTTATTGGTGTGGGCCACCAGTGAATGGTTCCTACCAGCAAGGGCCACTTTTAGAGTTGGTTTAGCTAGTGAGAGCCATTGGATGTAACCAATGTTGGTACTCAACGTTCACTGGTGGCCTGCACCTGTAAGTGTGGGTGGACTATAAGTCGCACATTTTTTTTTCTTTAACCTCGTGTGAATTGAAAGTCCACTAATGTTTAGTGTAATTCCACCAATATGAGGTAGGGGACATGTTTTCATTATTACCCCCGCTCGGTAGGTGTTACAAAACCGAGGCTTTCACCATGTAAGGTAGAAATACCCAAACCGGTTAACCACCCTCTACCCGTGCAGTAGACCTCCGTCAAAATAGTGAAGTGCCATTTTTGAAACCGATCATGGCAAGGCTGGCCACTTCAATGCGTGTACACTTAGTTTAGCCAAATTTAGTCATGTTTAATGCAGTCATGAGTTAACCAGTTTAGGTGATGTTCTTGTATGGAAATGCGGATTGTCGTGTTCGGTGTGAGCAGAATCTAGTGAACGAGTAGGGGTTTGACAAACTTTCCACTTTGAAAAATTGTAGAATTTTTCGTACAAGGCAAAAAATATGAAACAACTTGCATTCTTCACGAATCCTTCTCGTCTATCTTGGAAAATTATCTCATGATTGTAAGACCATATCTTCAATGCGAATCACCTTATTTTCACGGGTTATGGTATTTCTACCTTACATTATAGAGAGAGATGCGAAAACCTTTGTCCACGGATCACTCCTTAGTGGGCCCGAAACAATGATGGCGGCCGGACTTGTACCCCCACTCCACATCACTCTTTCTCAAATGTTCTCAAGCGCGGCCAATGGGGGCTCTCCCATTGCGATAATCCTTGACGTGGTCTCGATCATACAATCTCACCCATTCTCCGTACTCGAGCTTACAAGTGTGTTTGTTGTGACATGCCATGTGGACCATAATCCTCATTGCTCCGGGTTGCAGCCAATGGCGTATGGTGACACTTGTCAATTTTTGCATCGAACTTACGTCCAAGTTGTTGACCGGCACTTAGGGTATACTTTGACATGTTTCACTCGACTCACTCGAGACTTCGCATTATCTTGCGTTAGCTCATGTGGTTTAATTTTGATCAGTTCACAATCAAATGTCATAACATGATTCAGCTGCATGATTACGTTCCCTTCTATATTTAGCATATGACACGGGCTTCTACTATTTTATCTTCATGGGAAGAAACGTAGAAAATAGGAAGAAATTGATACTAGTACGAATAATGAATAATGTCGGTTTGAATAGTAAGAATATTATGAATAGTGTTAGTATTTTCAATGATAGTGTTGTTGTGAATAGTTTCAAGGAATAATGTGATGAATAGTGTTTCATGTGAATATTCACATGATGAACAATAATTCATGCGCATGGTGTAGGGAGTATAATTCCACCCATATTTCCAAGTCCGGCCTGAATGTATGGATAGTAGCGAATATTCCCATTTTGTTTGAAGGGCCCACATGATATAATTGACATATTCCAGGGTCATGGAACCAACCCATATGGCTGAAAAATGTTATGGTCGCCAAGGAAGTACATAGTGTACTTTTAGGGCGGTCATAGCTAAAAAAATCTACCTCTCCACTTTGGAAAACATGTGTTACAAGATGGAAGGAGTGGAAATGCTTCCCAAATTTATTACTCATATAGAAGGAGTTGTGTCAATAGATTCTTTAGGACATCAACATTTTGTTTCCTCTTAATAGAAATGCATCTTTAGTGTCACTCTCCATGACTATCATTTAGCAAAACAACATACGTGGGTGACATTCGTAGAACTTGTCACCTTTTTTATCTTTAAGAATGCTTTGTCACTTGCATAACGTTACTCATGCAAGTTAGCATGCTCCCTTTTCTAAGTGAAAAATCTCAGTTGGACTTTACGAATCATGTTGAGGAACTTCTCCATGCAAACAAAGTGTACAACATCGGTCAATATCTTGTTCATTGTCAAATTGAACATTCTCTTTGCTATTTAATGATCATATAGGTATCCCCCGTTTATGTTGACTACTGAACCTATAACAATTAACAAATTTTAAACATGTAGTCCAGTCTCTTCAAAACACACATATATTCTGGTGTTAACTTTTAAATCCACAACTATTCACGCACCACTTAAAACATGTAGATGTCCGTTTATGACGAGTAACCAAAGTAGACCCGCTTACCTAGAACAAAACAAGGTCTTCATTGCTAGACTTGCGTTCCATGGTCCCAATTCTTTCCTCCGTGTTACCATCCACCCCAATCCTACATATCTACATGGTTAACTTACCCCAAGGCTCCTCTATACAGCACCTTTGAGAGAATTTGGGTAAAGGTCCACATTCGTAGGGTCCATGTAAAAAGTTCCTTCTTACTATTTGCACGGGACACGTGCCCGAGGTTTCGCAAACAACTTCGGGACCGGGAGAAGTGGAGGAAATTCCATGCTTGGGGAGCACTCTCGTATGGTAATGCCCAATCACGTTATTAAGAAGTGTATTTTGTCTAGTACACTCCGACAAAACAATATCCAAATGCATCTCTTATTCACAAATCTACGTACCATCAACATGTTTTGGATGGGAGGATTTGTTTGTCACGATCTTGTAAGTAGGCATCTCTCACTTCACATTGTACCTTTTGTGTGCTTGTGAGTCATGGTGATGTAATAATAGAATGATAATATACATAGGGGATTGTTAAATCAACTGCAAAAACTTGTCGCATGGTCATAATTTGAAACATTATAGTTGTAAGTGGAACTGTAGAGAAAGAGGAAGCATAGTTGATACCTTGCTCATCTTCATGTGTGCGATGGAAAAAAAATTTGACAAGTCATGTGGCCACACAACGCGTCTATGTAATCGTTTTAACAAACTAAAGGGGTCGATATAACGATCCCCTATGCATATAGGTTCATGAAACTTCACTATGTGTTAGGACAAATTTTAGCTAATTGTCCAAGTGTTGCAAACCTTTTATAGCCCATTAGCTAGTTGGGCTAGCCCATATTTTTCAGGCCTTGATCTAGCCATAGCTGGGCTAGCCCATTTTTTCAGGCCTCAATCTAGCCATAGCTGGGCTAGCCCATATTTTTCAGACCTCGATCTAGCCATATAGTTGGGCTAGCTGACCTAAAAAACTAGCTCAACTAGCTCATATGTTGAATTCAAGGAGGCGTCGTCTCATCAAGCGCCTCACTGTGTGTTGGGTCACCCTAAACCCCATTGGGTCCTCTTTTGTGCACATGAAGAAGTTGATCCTGGCTCAGTCTAATTGTTGAGCTCAAAGCTCTCCCCCACCAAGCGCTAACATATCCTAGTTTGCTACGAAAGTCCTGCAAAAATGTGGTTTCGGGGGAGGCCGTCTTCACAACGGCTAGTGGTATTTGCAGTGTATATGAAGCAAAAGAAAAACTCCGCAGCAAAGAGAACCACTTTGGTGGTGGAGGGAGCAATACCAAAACTAGGAGACTAGTTTAGCAATAACCAGGAGAGGTTTAGAAGGTAGGGAGAAGACGCCAATGTTAGGGGTGACGTGGCAATTCCTTAGCTAAAACGACCCACAAGTAGGAATAGATATAAAATTAAAACCAACCATTAAGTACCGGGCCCACAAAATGGCCTGAACCGAACCGCAGTGTGTGTGAACGGGTCCAACCCTACAAGTTGGGCAGGTTTTAGCATTTAAAACCCCAACGCCCTAAGTCAGGTGGGGTTGGGCCTTAGCTTGAGCCGATTGAGCTACCTGACCTTTTCTTTAGCTAGCTAATAGCTAGCTGGGCTAGCCCATGTTTTTCAAGCCTCAATCTAGCTATAGTTGGGCTAGCCCATATTTTTTAGGCCTCGATCTAGCTATAGTTGGGCTAGCCCATCTTTTTCAGGCCTTGATATAGCTATAGTTGGGCTAGCCCATCTTTTTCAAGCCTTGATCTAGCTATAGTTGGGCTAGCCCATTTTTTCAAGTATCGTTTTCAACCATAACTCTTAGCTATTGGGCTAGCGGTTGTACAAGGTCTGAAGTGTTGTGCACATGTAACTAAGCTGAACTTGTTATGGAATAAAATGTATTATATGTCAAAATGTATATACTGCAACACTAGTAAGATTATAGTTGGGCTCAAAGTAAAACTCCATAAATTGATATTGAATGTGTTTGCAAACTTGCATTTTCCTTTTCTTTCGTCTATAATTGAGGTGATGTATGTTTGATGCTATACACATAATTGTTGGAATCAACACTAGACAAGTTTTCTTATACAAACTTTGTTGCTTTCGCTGCTAGGCACATGTTGTATTCATAATAATAACAACTGCATATAGCTAAGAAAGTTGCCATGGATAGAACGTAGAATTATAAAGAATCCATTTTCTTTCAATTTTTGTTTGATTTAACGTAGCATGCGACCATACACACAAAATGCATGACTGTAAAGTTAATTTACGAGAACACATCATGAAGGGTTCATGCTAAACAAAAAATAATGTTTCAAAACATGTGTTTCAATGGCATTGGAGGTGTGTTACTTTGAAAATGAGTACATGTAATTGGGTACCTTGATTTCTATCTAGCACTTTTGTTAGCGGTTGTGCTTGCTTTTAAAGGAATTTGTACTAGACAATGGCCATTAGGTGGACCCAACAAAGTCTAATGACCATCGTCTAATAAGCATGATATCCATTGGGCAAATAGATTATGCATATCATTAAAAAAATTATGTAGTTAATTTGTTGGACTAGATTACGCATTCTAAGAAAGGTAGAGGTGGGTGTGTTCAAAATTGTGATTCATCCTAAGAAACTTTGGATGGAGGATGGAATTCATTTCCGATGGACATTAAGTGAACATATCATACGTGTTTACCCTATGGACATATTCAATCATCATTGGCTAAACATTTCAATTTAGATCTCCAAAATCACCAATTTCGGTCAAAATTCTTAAACACTTTGGTAGGCGTAGACATGCTTATTCTTATGAATTGAAGATTATCACTGATGATGACGGGAATGAGCTCATACACATATTCCATGTTTTGAGACACTAGCCACTTATTTTGCAAACAAATGGCATTTTGGATATGGAATCAAAATTATGCTTTCAAACAAGGAAGAAATAATTATTGTATTATTTAGGTCATGTGTCTTTGATGATGCACAAAGGGATCCAACCCCCCTGTCGAGTGCATTGGAGGGGACACCATCAAAGCATGGTCTTCGTAAATTACTTGCAGAATCTATAAATCAGATATCATAAGATGGATCGAAACATAGATGTTTAAATTTGACATCAAATCCAACAAATCTAAAGTGTTACATGTCCAACTTAGAAGATTAAAGTCATGAGGTCCAAAAGAATATGAGGAAATTGAGCATTGTAAAGGGCACTTCATAAATTCATATCCATTTTTAGAGTTGGAACGCACTTTTCATGTGAGATTCATATGTTTTTAGATTGATTTAGAAATCTCACCTACCAAAATTTGAGGCCAAAATAATAGTTTAAATCGTATCAAAGGATCCTCTACGTATTATCATGTGTGGAGGGGAATCAAAACACAACCGCATCATTCATATTATGTTGGAAACCAATACATGCTTGCATAGTAGCATGCACTTCCACAGTTCGATGGTACTTGTAATGTGTGTAACAGATTGTACTAGCGTAGTTTATTTTATCTTTTCCTTCTTTCAATAGGGTTTGAATAACCACGATTTGTCACAATGTGCCCAATGGCAAAATCCAAAGCAACTAAATAAACAATGTTGTCATCAACATGAAGCATGGTCTTGTTTCATCTTCAAGGTGGTCTAGTTCAATATGTAATTTCGAAACAAACATCATGTTGGAAATCAAGGGAGCATGAAGAATGTTGCCTTGGTTTTAGCACATGCTTTCCATGGGATTTGTGTCGAGGCTTTGGATCAAAGTCATCCTTGGTAGGGGACATAACTTAATGCCCTCACATAGAAGCCCATGAGAAATGCTATCACACTTCCCAATGCTTGGGCAAGGCATGTTGGTTGTGGTTAGAGGCAAGAGATCAAAATCCTTCTTGCATACGAGGATACCTCTCTTCCATCAAACACAAAAAGTTGCCGAATCATCTCAAATTATTTGGTCTAGATTCATTTTGAATCTTTGAAACTGATTTTGATATGAAATCAATCAAATAAAGTTGTTATGTTGGATGTATGAAGAGAGAGAGAGAGAAAAAAAATTATTGGTAGATCAAGAAACAAAGAGCTCCAAACTCTTCAACTATTCAAACTTGCTTTATACTTTAGCAAAAGGATCACCTTAAATGACATGGAACCTACGTGACAACATTGACGCCAAATCTTAGATTGTGGAGCTCACAAGACATGAGTTCCATCTCTTTTCCATGTTGGACCTCGAGTTGGATGATGGATGCATCCATGGTGACTACCCTAACTCAAATGGCTTTACTTTGAAAGGTGAAGTAAACATTTCGTTGCCCCGAACAACCCGAAAACGAGACATTTGTGTTGTTATTGTTGGAGAAACCAACCACGAAAGTCATAAACCTCACGTGTTGCTTTTAAAATGTGGCATTTTATGGAGTGATTTCCAAAAAATGAGTGGGTTTGAGGAACAAGGCTTGGCTTCTCATTTTCCATTGTTCAAGTTTATGGCTTGGTCATGAAGGATGCACCACACACATTAGGGCCCTATGCATGATGGGTGAAGTTGGTATTTTATGTACCAAAAGGGTTCTAGACATATGAAATTTTAACATATGTCAAGATATGTACCATTGAGTCTGAGTCATATACATTGTCTATGTCTCATATGAATTGACTATGTTTCATTTGAATCTACCAAGAAATAATACTTGGGCGAGGTCCGAGTGACGAGGCATTGTGTATACCGTAGGCAACAAACATTCTAAAAGAAGTTTCCCCATGTCATTCCAGATCCTCCGACATAAATTTACAATTCAAGCTTGAAAGTGTTGAAACAAAATGGTCTCTATGATTATGAGACAATTCGCCCATGACAATCTCAAGAAACCTCAATAATCTCAAATTCAAAACATGACCTAATTTCCTTATGAATGGCCTCAAAATCCTTTATATTTCAAGCTCGAGAGTGACAAAACAACACCACGGTGACAATCTTGATGATAATTTGATGAAAATCTCAACCTCAAATCTTAATCTACAAAACACACTTACTTAAAAATAGTTGCCCCTATTGCATTACAAATCCATTCAAGAAAATACATTTCATAATTGAAAGATGCCAAATTATAGCCCTTTACGATAACAAAACAAAGTTCCTCATTTTTTTCTTCCCATAAATGTCATAGCTTCAATAATGACGGATACAACCTAAAATGGATACAATTAGTATGCTTATTCAATGAAAACCTCAACCTCAATCTTTGGTCTACAAATACATTATGTAGAGTGTGGCCCTACTAAGTCACCGCTAGATTCTCCAAAAAAAAATTACATTTTAGAATTGAAAGTGCCAAAACAAGGTGCTCACCAACAATATTGCCCTATGAAATGACACGCATTCCTCATTTTTTTTCCATCAACCTTGTAACATAAAATTATGATGGATATGATATCAAATGGGTGCTAGTGTAAGTTAAATGTCCCTACTAAACTGTCACAAAATCCTCCATAGCATTTATATTATGTATTAGTGAAAGTGTGGAAACAAAATGCCCTTACAACAACACCCGTGTGCCTATGCCATGCCATGTATTCCTCACTTGTTTTCTTCCATAGTCCTCTTAGCACGAATCACGATGGATGCAACCTCAAATGGCTACAATATGAATCCTAACTTGGTGAATAATAATAATAATAATAATAATACCGGGGCTTTTAATTCGTATCTACGTGAATGGGAGCCTGTTCTTCCTTACCTTGGTCCCGTGCTACTTGGCGTCATTGTAGGGGTACTTCTACCTTTTGGAATGTGGGCTCCATTTAGTAACAATTTCGTTTTGTGGGCTCTTGTTGTGGTTGGTTGTGGTGTTTGGGTTCATGATGTCGAGCTATTTTTGCATTTAGGACAAGGTGTGTGAGGTGTTTTATGGCTATTTTATGTATGTGTTTCATGAGCTTTTTGACTTCTCGTGGGGATATTTTGATAGGGCCCCTAGTGACTGCTTCCGGATAACTCCACAGACCAGTCCAAATGCTAATTTGATAATTATCAACCTTGATTTATGATCTACAAAGACACGTTTATTTTATTTTATATGTCTCTACTACTTAAGTGTAGGGTACGGGTTTGGCTCAAGTGGATTCCATGTTGTTAAGTGTAGGGTAGGGACACGAGTCTAGTGGAATCTCACGTTGTTAAGTGATGGTGTAAGGGCTTTTCCTCCAAAGGATTCTTCATTGTTAAGCATAGGGTAAGGGCCGGCCTCGAGTGGATTCCATGTAGGCACGAGGGCAAAGCTCGAGTGTCTTATAAGCTTACAACATGGAATCCACATGAGATTGACCCTAAACTACTGGATGATGGTGGAGAGATACCCAAATCTCAAGGAAGAGGTTGGCGGTTCAATCCTCGGCTATGAAATCTCCTCTCTACTTGACAAAAACTTGCCAGGTGGTCAACTGCCTCATGTGCTTTGGTGCTCGCTTGTTAGCCTTTTGTCTCAAAAAAAATAAAAATCCACATGAGACATGCCCTCACCCATTGTGAAACACACAAAGGGAAATCCATTGAACATGATGTTGAGTGGACTTATACTCCAAAACCCTCGCGTTGAGAAATTATGCTCCATTGAACCAGTCAAACTACAAAAGAAAACTTCACGTAGTTCTTTACGTCATCACGAAAGCCTCCAAAAACATTCCATTTCCCATAATTGGAAATGCCATGTCATCCTCAAATTTTCCATAAAACCTCACTCATCATCACCATCATGGATGAGGCACCAAGAGTGGCTGTACCATGCTGGCCAAAGCCGATTATTCCATTTTCCAAAAGAGGACAAAAAAACCTCACAAAGGGCAAGAGCCAACTTGAATGACCAAAAACTCTCCAAATGAAATGAAGAGCCACTGCCACACCATCAACGCCCAAACACACAAAGAGAGAGAGAGAGAGAAACACTCGCCTCTGCCCTTGTAAGTTAAGCTTAGTTGGAGAGAGAGAGAGAGAAAGAGAGAGAGAGCCCAAGCCCTAGCCTCGCTCTCTTTGCCTTGGCGGCTGTGCTCTCCTCGCCCCACTCCATCCCATCATCCCACCAACTCACAAACTCACAAGCTCTCCAGTTTGTGGGTCTTACTCTCGGTGTCGCACTTTCTTTCTCTCCATTTTGGGCTTGTGGGTTTTTGTGGGGGTCGGGGGTTTACTATTGGGTCGAGGGAGTTCGGTGGCCAGCTCGCATTTTCGGTGGTGTGTGCTGGGTTGGATTTAGAGGTTCATAGATTCGTGTGGATTTATTTTAAGAGTTTTTGCGATTTTTTTTTTGGTTTTTTTTTTTTTTGGTTTTTTGAGTTTTGAGGGATTTCCGATCAGTTTGGATTCTCCGCCCGGGGGCTGTGGCGATTGTGTGATTTTTTTTCCCCTGAGGTGTTCGCGTGGCTTGTTTTTATTTTTATTTGTTTCTGTTTTTTTGGTTTTGTTTTCGTACGTGGTTTTAAATTTTTTTATGTTGAGAGGAGTTTGAGGCGGTGGGGGCGAGAAATTGGGCGTTTGGGCGAATGCAGATTGGGTGGAATTTGTTGTGTGGGTGGAAACCGGGCTGCGAATTGGGGGTGAGCTTAGGTTTGCCAATTTTAAGAGTTTGGGTTTTGTGATTTTTGGGTGTTTGTGTGATTCTGGGTGTTGTGTGGGAGTGGAAATTGCATGCCTGGGAGGAATTAAGTGCGGGGAGCGCCGTGCCTAAGACAACGATTGCGGTGGTGGATCGGTGCCTGGCTTTGACGCTCCCTCTTCGTTTTCTTCTTCTTCATCTTTTTACACCACTAAGCTCTACAAGGTTACCCTTTAGCTTCCCCATCGACTTTCGGGCTTCTTCTTCTTCGATATCTCAGTGTAAAGCCTTCCACAGGAGGTTGGAAGAATTTTCTGGAGGAGTAGATAAATAAATTTGTCCAAAAAATAGATTCTTCCACCGAGTTTAGGTTGCTCACATCGGTGGATGATTAAGGTTGCGCTTGCCTGATTTGATTCCGCCGTGGAGACAATGTTGCACTTGAGATGACCCGATTGCATGCAATTAGGTCACATTCCACTTCGATCTTGGGAGTTACGAGGATCTCTTATTCTTGTGCATTGAGCTGGGCCATTTTTGCACATAATTTCCTTTCATCCAGATCACTTTGGACGAGCTGAATTTTCTTCTTCTTCTTCTTTAGCATTAGCTCCAGCTTCGAACCCAAACCTAATGGTTTCGCAGACTGATGCAACCACCTCCAGGTTGAAGAATAAGTATGCGGAGCAGGATCCTTCTCCCGGGGGACCGCAAGGAATGGGGCAGGGGAACACAGCCTACTGCCAGACCTCCCCACTGTATGTTGACGGTAAAGACGCAGCTGCCACCACTCTAGTCTCCTTGGCGGAGGAGGCAAGGTTGGCTACTCAAGATGTCAAAGCTCCCACCAGCAATGCAATTCTCACCATCTGCAAGTCCCTCGTGGCAGGGGGTGTCGCGGGTGGAGTGTAAGTCATCATCATCATCTGCCTCTTCATTCTCCTCTTTTTTTAATATGCTAAACTGGAACTAATTGGGTAGTAGTGCTTCTTTCCTTCAAAATCCTTCAAAATTTTTCCCATCCCCTTCCTACCTCACATTCATGATGGTTCCCGAAGCTTGTGAAAACACATTTAAGATAATTGAGCATCACAAGCTTTGAAGATTGATTCTGTCTGCATTTTGTGCTATTTAGCATAGATCTATACGTGGATGTAGATGGTCCATCTGCCTCATCATTCTCCCTTTTTTGTTTGCGAAAATGCAACTAATTAGCTTCTTGCTCTCAAAATCCTCAAGCTCAAGGGGTTTGTTGTTTATTCTCTTCCTTCTCCAACTCTCCCCATCCCCCAACCCCTCAAATTTATGGTTCCGAGGCTTGTGGAAACACATCTACGATTACTGAGAATCACAACAAGGTTTAAAGATGATGGCTACAACCCTATATTGATTCCATCTGCAGTTTGTGTGAAAACACATCTCCTGTCTTTAGAGATACTGAGAATTGCAAGCTTGGAAGACTATGTCTATGAATGAACAATGATTCCATGTGCAGTTTGTGCTATTTAGCATAGATCTTGTTCACCTAGATATATGTGCTCCTCCCTACAGGGTCCGCAAGTTCCAGCATTTTACCTATAGCAGATTTCCGGAGGTTTTGGATTGAGTTTTTGGCAAGGCATTGATGTGTAGAGTGTTCCGTCAGGTGTGATGAACAGGGCATATATTCAAGAGATTTGCATTTGTGGAGTTTATGCTGACTGTCACGATTATATCTATGTGGGTCTTGCACCACTTCTCATTTCTTTTGGGTTTGCTACCTGTTACAGGTCTCGCACTGCGGTTGCCCCATTGGAGCGCCTAAAGATCATCCTACAGGTAGGCATATCTATGCTAAACTCATTGGATCTGCTGTTCTGTTAAATTTCTACCTGTACAGGGCTGGAATCATGCACATTTTGAACCCGGGCAGTGATCCTATTGTCATATGTCTATGACACCAGCTGTTTGTTGTTGGCCCTGTTCCCTTGTTTGGGGAGCAATGACACGTGGTACTTCAGTCTTACACATCATTGTCACATAGGTGAGCAAGAAAGTTTATCTGTATCTGTTTCCACAAGCAAAATGGGAAGGAATTGATTTATTGTTACATCAATGTTCCAATGTAGGTGCAAAACCCTATCAATCCAAAGTACAGTGGAACTATCCAGGGGTTGAAATCTATCTGGGGAAGTGAAGGAATACGGGGTTTCTTCAAGGGCAATGGCACCAACTGTGCACGAATTGTTCCCAATTCTGCAGTGAAGTTCTACAGCTACGAGCAAGCTTCCAGGTTTGTCTTGTCTGTCTGTCTGATCTATGCGCTTGTTTTATCTGTTACTGAACCGTTTTTTAATCTCAAATGGTTAATAGGTCTGAGGATACCTGCATGTGCAGCTGTACTTGTATCTACTTTGAGTGCCTGAAAGATTGCACTGGATGCTTGAAACAATTTTGTATTTTGAATTTTGAGTATGTGACTAAAATCTCTGTGCTGTGTCTTCCTGCAGTGCAATTTTATGGGCATATCGGAGGCAAACAGGCCAGGGTGAGGTTGCTACTTTTGTATTTTTGTCTCTTATGTTATGACAAGAGTTTATAGTTGTAATGTCTATTAGTCCAGTCAGCGTGGATGATAAAGGCAATTCAATATTAGTTGACTTCTGGTAGGTGATTATGTGCATTAATCAAAGGTTGTAGAATTGGAGGTTGTTTTACCAGTTTGTTATACACTTTATTCAGTGACCGATCTGGTTCCTATCTGTGTACACCCCTCACCTATAACATTTTGTACACATATGTTGGAGTTTGTCAGTGCTCTGGTTTGCTTATCTGCATGTATTTTTGTTTTTTTACAGTGGATGCTGAGCTTACTCCTGTTCTGAGATTGGGTGCTGGAGCATGTGCTGGTATAATTGCGATGTCTGCCACGTATCCAATGGACATGGTGCGAGGGAGGCTGACCGTGCAGGTGAATAATGTTAATCTCTTGTGATGGGATAAGTTGAAGATATTGCACGCATGGAGTATAATCTTTGTCCAGTAAATGCTGCAGGTACTTGAGATGCTGTAGTTTTTCTTTCTAATTTAGTCCCTGCACCTTTGTTCACAGGGACTAAATTATATATGATCATTATTATTATTATGAGAGGGCATTAGTCTGAGAGGTTGTCTTGACTCTTTACAGGGGAACATATTTGGTCCTAGATCTATATTTTTCTTTTTGACTTTTGATGACAGTAGACGTCACTGGTTCATGTAATTGGTTGCAAGTCTTATGGTTTCACAATGTATTTAGTGATGTAAAGCTTGGCTGGTTTATGTACGTCCTTGTTTCTGTTGCAGACAGAGGACTCACCTCACCGCTATCGAGGCATGGTTCATGCTTTCCGCACAATCATCAAAGAGGAGGGTGCAAGAGCTTTGTACAAGGGATGGCTTCCGTCTGTTATTGGAGTGGTAAACTTCCAGAGACTTTATTGTTGTTCAGAGAAAATTTGTTTCAAATGTAAAAGTGGTGGGTGCATGAGATTGTTATTGAATATGAGTTATAGGAGATGGAGAAGGAACTGTATAGTCGTTCATCACAATCAACCACAACTATGGTTCTTTCCATTCACACTTGTAATGTGTGAATTCTTGTGGTGTGGTTGATGGTGGGGTTGTTCTTCCAAATCACAATCTATCATAGGTGTAGGCCTTTGACTTGAGAATAAACTAAAGTGATTATTATCCTTGTGGCCTTGGAGCTTATTGTTAAAGTGGTTGCCTCCTCAACTTTCTCCTTGGACCTTGGCCTTGAAGCCCTCTAGTGATGCCACATGAGCTTGAACAACCACAGTAGGGTTGGCTAACCACGTGGAGTAGTGGGAATGATGGAGTAGAGGGTGGTTGTTGTTGTGGTTGTGGTTGTGGTTAGCATTTATTATGCTCTTTCATTCCAAATAAAACCAACAAAGGAAACCACAACCACCACCCCAGCTTGAATCAAGAACAGAATTTAGGTAGTGTAAAAGGACCCTTGAGAGTAAATGTTTGTTACCAGTGTTGGTCAGTCTCTTTGTAGGTGAAAGTTATGTAAGATAATGGATGCTGGTAAGACCTGGCTTCTGCCACCCAAAGCAGCCAAGACCTATTACAGTTAATAAGGTAAACCGGTGTTAATAAAATATAGCAATAATCTGGACACCTATATCTGAGTGGGATGTGGTTAGGTGTGGATCTAAGAACGGACACCAAAATGACACTTGTTTGAAGAGATTGGACTATGTGCTCAAAATACGCTAACCATTATAGGTCAATAATCATCAAATTGGGTTGGACCTGATTAATGGGCACAAGATTCTTCACGTTGATAATGAATAAGATGTTCATATGAGTTGTGAAAATTATGAGGCAATGGCTATGGACAAGATTTGGAACTGATAATTATCTCACGCCAATTTTGTGTTTCATATCCCATGAGAAGGGGGTGCAGAGAGAAAGTGTCTGAATAACACATGTCTACTTTATGTTATGCTAAGTCAAACTGCTACTGCTCTTAACACATGTTGATGATATCTTCTGGGGTTGCAGGTTCCGTATGTGGGGCTGAATTTCGCAGTCTATGAATCTTTGAAGGACTGGATATTGAAGCACCCACAATGGCGGCCAGATGATGGGGCTGATTTGGCGGTTATGACAAAGTTGGGGTGTGGGGCTGCAGCTGGAACTGTAGGGCAAACAGTTGCATATCCTCTGGACGTAGTTCGTCGACGATTGCAAATGGTTGGATGGAAATCGGCCTCACCAATCATAACAGCTGATGGCCAAGTCAGGGCACCAACACAGTACACAGGGATGGTAGATGCATTTAGGAAGACCGTACAATATGAAGGTTTTGGGGCACTTTACAAAGGCCTTGTACCAAATTCTGTGAAGGTGTGCTTCTTGACCTCACCTACATCTTGCATTTTCGTGGTGGTTATAGTGTAAAATGGGTCTGATATTAGAGTTATCCTTTGATTTAACTGACCTTTCAACAAGAGTTGGTCCCGTGTGATTTTCCATTGATTATTTTTCATACAATATTAATAGTTCTTGCCACTTGTGGTGCATGCTTGGAGGAAGTGGTTGAATTTGAACAGAGAGCAACCTATTTCAGTTCCATTGAGGGCCAAACTTATCTTAGTACCTTTGGTATGCCAGAATGAGTTTGACCCTCAATGAGCCAGTGTAGAATGTTCTTCATTCAAACCTCCACACAAGCTCCAAGCATGCACCAAAAACTTACTAAACATGGAAGGTATTGTACGCAAAACAACCAACTTTTAATCAAAAGTCATGTTGAGTTAAGAGGATAACTCTATTATCATAAAACAAAAACTTGTAGTATTTCTTTAAGGATCTGTACGATGGTGCATTGGTTGATAAAGCCAAAAAGTCAATGCCAAACGACCGCTCACCTATAACCACTTAAGAAGATTGCATTTCTTCTCTTTGGAACATATTCACCTTGTTCTCATCCTTGTGGCATTCGATTCATACAAGATTTGCTGAGCGGCTGTTTTTGTTTCCGTAGTTTATTGCACATTGGTCTATCGTAAACTTATCATGCTGCATACCAGTTGTATTCACCTTGTGTTGTATTTTTTCAATCCTTGTTACTAAGAAGGGTGTCATATTTGCAGGTCGTGCCATCGATAGCCCTTGCGTTTGTGACATATGAGTTGATGAAGGATCTTCTGGGTGTAGAGATTCGAATTTCAGATTAAGCCAATTTTGTTGTCAAGGCTTGAGATTATACAGCGTAGATGCGATTGGTTGACAAATGGGTCGTCTGTAGTAGTTGTGCAGGAAAAAAGTGGTCTGGGACCTGAATTGGAGGAAGAATGAAAGTAGTTTGTTGCAGTTTATGGCGGTGTCCCAGTGTAGTTCCTTGAAAGAAAAATTTCAGTATTGAGTTTCAGTGATTAGTACACTATTGTGGTATGTTTCTTTTCTCTCAGCTGATGTGTGAAAGGAGAACCAGAGCAGCAAAATAGCAAGGAGGAGCAGCTTCTGTTCACCATGTTGTGGGGGTATCAAAGCTAGAGGCTTTTGGGGATGGGGTTGCTAAAAACCCTGCATATTTCAAGCTAGGTCCAAAAGTCCTTTCTGCCAAGGTTTCTTTTCATACTTATGGATTCCCACCCGGACACTGAAAGTGTTGACCCTGCTGTGGGTACACCATTTCAGAGTTCTGTAGCTTAGGCACTTTGTGATGAATGAAATTGCCTCTTGCAGGGAAGACTGAAAGGAACCTTGGTCCCAACATTTTGAGCAGTAACTACTGACTTTGAGATCCAAATCATGATTGTATAATATTCCCATCAGAAGTGTAATCTTGTGCAGCCTCTTGTGTGAACACTTTCTTTGGTGTGCTCTGTTTTTGTTGGGACTGCTTCAAGGCTAGACACTACAATGTTCTTAAGTAGGCTTTTTGGGTTTCAATGGAAATGGAATAATTCCTAGGTAACCTTGATAATTCTAAAATGATTACATTGGAAACATATGCACCTCTTCAATTGAATCTTGCTAGAGGGAAGAAGGCTTTGTGTTCAAATATAGGCCACAATGAGGTGTTGACTGATGAGAGCTTCCCACTTACTATGCTCTGCATTCATACATGTTCTTAAGGACCTTGATTCTTGAAAATGTATTCATTTAGAAAAGAAAGAGGATGTCCTAAGTATACACATGCTTAAGTTCGTCATGCATGCACTTCTGGGATTTGCCTTAGCCTTGGTGGTTCAGGGGAATAATATGGAATGAAATTGGTTTCAAAGTCTGGGAAACCAAATGGTTTATGGGACTAAAAGTACATCAATATGGTGTCAAACATGCTAATCCCCTACTATAGTGGGAGTGCAGTGGCATCTTTGAGATAGATGCTAATGTGAACTTCATGCTTTAATTGGAAGACTCCTTAGTACTACATTCTCAAGTAGTGAAAGGGGGCTTATCTCCAATGGAGTTGTAGAGGGGACTTATTAACACAAAGTGTCTTATTTTCAACTACGCAAAAGTGGCATACTTTGTTATCTCTAGAGATTGGAATAGTTGACCATCTGCCAATTTCAGTTACAAGTCTATGATTCAAGGTGCGGTAACCAACAATGATTCAAGGTGCAGTAACCAACAATGATTTTGCGTGGGGTGTTGTCAATGTAGTTAAAAAAGGAACTCACTACATTATTGATGGTATTTAGTGTTGCTCACTATTAGCCTTAGTGACTGCCATTGTAGAATTGAATTTACTACACTGGTGATGGAATTTCATATCACTTTATACAATTACATAAAGCTAGACCGTTGTACTATGGATTCATTAGAAAAGGTACAACTATGTACATAGTTTGGATATTATAGAACATGAATGACTTTTCTTGGTAAAAAAACTATAGCGTACCTCTGTTGACTGGTTGGATCTTCTCAATTTGTGTTGAAATGGAGAGGCATTATGGTGTTGGATTTCACATTCAAGTGCCCATTTCACCAAAAATTAAGAAGATCCAACCAGTCAATTGCAGTTGTGGCAACTTGTACAAATTTTCCCTCCCAAATTTGGATGACAGGATGGACAAACTCTCTGGATACAAATAAACACATTTTATCTCTACATGTGACACTCCAACATGAAACTTTAATAATCAACCTTATATGAACAGATTCGGTTATCCTTTTGAATCCATTGCGTCAACTGTATGAGTCGTTCCAGTCTGCATTACAAAAGTGCTTTTCCCTTTTTTGAAAATAATTCACACAATGGTTCTGAATTGAAGGCCGATGATTTTTGTTGACATTGACTAGATCAAATATCCCAAACTTTCACCTCCAATGATAAGACTTTTTGTTGACACTTCTTTAACTAGGGATTGATCTTGAAAACCACAAATGAGAGGCTAACCACATTACAGCAACAAATAATAATACCTTATAGGTATATAATATTGAAGAGTCCAAGCATCTATAAGAGGTATTTGTCTCTTTCCCTTGGTGGAGATTAATACTCAGCAGAGGATAAGATTCCTAAACAATATTGGCCATATTCATGATCCAAGCTATTACCACCAATTGCTAGAATGTATGTCAAATCAATTTAATGATTTCCAGTCACCAGGGGGGTATCACTTCAATTTGGCACAGAAGTCTGGAAGCTCAAGAGTATGGATTCGGGAAATGGTAGTTGCTTCATCTCTTTCCCTTGGTGTGTTATATCCCCAAGTACCTGCATTTCGACACAATCAGGAAGATGGTAAATCCCAATGTTGGACTGGTATGTAGGTGAATACATGGTATCAATAATCAACAACAATAATGGTATCAAAATTGTAATATCACTCAAACGTTGATATTTGGTGGGTATTTCAAGATGAGAATCTTTGTATACCCAAGTTATATTTGGGTCATTGCCATTCTAAACCATATTGATACTAAAGTGATTTTACCTAAGTATAAAGATTCTTGCATGGTCTATAAACCCAAATGGTATTGAAAACAATAACACCGGAAAATATCCATACCCTATTGGCATCAAAAACTGTGAATCCTCATTATAGAGACATGAATGATATCAATAAAAGATGATGCCAGTCCAACACTGGTAAGTATCAAGGAACCTCTTGTTTTTTTTTTCAACAACTGAAAATAGTTCTGATTGTACTGAAAAAGGAATTTCAGAGTTTAGTCCTTTTAAGTTGCTTAACAATCATTACTGATACTTCGATTTAGAGAGGATATCACATACTTCCAAAGGGTGGCCTATAATGTACTTAGCCTATAATGTATGTTATGTAACAATCTGCTTCATCATGGTAAAATGTGACACCCAATAAAAGACAATTACAAAGTCATGCAATTATCACGACATTAATCAAAACTTATGTTATTTCAAAATTATACCATTTCACACATTAATTTTTCTTTTGAAAGGTTGTGATGAAAGAAAGCAGATCTGACTACCTAAAAACAAGCAAGTTTCATGTTTGACATTAGTGTTATCCTTTAACTCAATGAGACTATTGGTCGGGAGTTGGTCCCTATGATTTTTCTATTTGTTGTTTTGCATACATCATTCATTTCTTTCCACTTGTGGTACATGCTTGGAGATAGTGTTTGAATTTGAATGAAGAGCAACCTTTTTCAGTTCATTCAGGGTCAAACTTATTTTAGCACCTCTTGGCATGACAAAGTGAGTTTGACCCTCAGTGCACAAATATAGAATGTTCTGACTTCAAACCTCCACACTACCACCAGGCATGCTCGGAAAATTTACCGAAAATGGAAGGTGTTGTATGCAAAACAACCAACTCCGACAAAAAGTCCCTTTGAAGTAAAGGTTTAAAGTATTAACTCAAACTTGACAGGTGGGCAGGGGGAAGTACCTAGGTACAGATTCCATTGATCAAGAGTGGGATCCTTAATGACGTTCCGTAATGTGGCCAGCCTATCTTCCACAAAGCTGTTCACAAAGTCCACACATCTCAAGAAATTCGCATTCTCAATCTGAAGCATCCGGTTAAGATAGACCTTATATAATAGACAGACATTGATGTGTACTTTATTCACCATACAGGAGAATAACTGTAACTTTATTGACCATCTCACCCACAGTAAGTTCAAGCTCATAATAACTACAGAGGCAGCCACGATCCTTTACATGTTGGCCCTCTCTATGCATACATAGCTTGGAGTCCTGTACTTAAAAACAATAATTCGCTAGATCAATTGGTAAGCGAGCCTATTCATTAACTAATCTTAATAAAAACACCTATATTTGAGTGGTGTGTGATTAGGTGTGCATCTAAGAACAAACACCTAAAAGACATAATTGGGGAAACCTATATGATCATTTAAGGAGAATCTTCACTTTGATAATAGATAAGATATTCATATGAGCACCAAAAATTATGAGGAAAATGGCTACGGCCTCAATTTGGATTTGCTAATCATCTTGACCAATATTGTCATTACTATACTAGGATAAAGGCCCATCCCCACCGGGCTTTACCAAATAGCCAAAGTCTTTCCTAAAAACCGGGTACAACTCTCTCGGTTATGGAGGAGGCACCCAACTATCCTAGTGCACCTACAAGAACTCGCTCTGGAGATTTTTGAGTAGGTTTTAGTGAAGTAGCTTTTACACATGTTCATTGTTTTATCTACTGAGCAATGACATGTTGGATAGTTTTTGTCCATCCCCAAATGCCTTACTGCTCATCTTTTACCATTGGTTTTTGTTAATGGAGCTCCTCACCCTCGTAGCTCAGACTAAAAGCAACCAATCACAAGGGCCGGAGGCAACACTTTTAAAGGTCCTACATTCTTGCCTCATCTCTAGGTACTGATGGGAGGGTCAATGCTTGAGGTTTAAGACCTCCATTTTTAAACCATGCCACGTCCTTTGCCAACTAGGCTCGGGATTAAATAACATCAATGGTATGAAGGCTATGTTTTTAGAATGAACTTTTAGGCTAAGCTAAAGTCAGGTGGGAAGGGGGCATAAGTGGGCTAATCTGAAAAACTAAAAGTAAAGACCGGTCTACCTTAGGACTGAAAGCAATAAAGAGACAATCACTACCCTGAGAAAACATGATAGTCTAATTGATATTCACAACTGATGCATCGTGTTAGTTCCTCTAAGCCTGATCTCAACATATATATTAGAGTTATCCCTAAAGTCTCTCACACTTTCAAGTTTTAAAAGGGAATTTCACCCCACTTTGGACATTTTATAATGTTCAAGGAGTGTTCAAGTGGTACCAAAACATCCGAGTAGAAATGAAGGGGATGTGTTTGACTTTGGCCAAAAGATGGCTACATGAAAATAACCCTCATGTCAAACTTTTGAAGTCACCTAAAATTCTACTTTCCTACTTACCTAACAAGAGTGACATGAGGTATCAAGGACTTACTGGAGGGTCAAGCCTGAATGCTCTTCTTGCTGCTGCAGCTTCTTTAGTACCTCCACTTTAGGTCTGACTGGGACAAGGCCATGTTAATACTTCAAGGAACAATTTTTAGCAACAAGAATTTTTAGCAACATGTAACAGTTGAAACCAAAACATTTGAAAACTGACTCCAGAGGAGCATAACCTTTTGAATGGGTAAATTTCAGAACAGTCTTACCCAGAACCAAGACCATATATGCGGTCAGCTGGGAAGTCAACACCCGCCAACTCCTTCAGTAATGCTAATGCAAATCGGGCCTGAAAGTTTCAGAAATTGAGGATTACAAAAACCATGGAAAAAATACAGGACATTAATTAACAGGACCATCAAAATTTACATGGATTTACATGACGTTCACTCATGAGACAGGACTGGAACAGGATCTGGACTTGAAGATTGAAATTGCATCTATTTTCACAATTGGACACAAATAGACTCCCCTCAAGAATTGGAACAATTTTGTACCTGCTTAGTTGTCACAATGTACACTGTCGAAGAAGAGAAGCACAAAGAATCTGCTGTTCCTGGATAAAACCTGCAAAGTGATACAACCAAGAAAGTGAATCACTTCGCCTCATTGTGTATTTGGCCAGTTTCTTGATGAGTTAGGGTGGGTTTACATTAGGGTCTGGGTCCAAGAAGCTTGACTTCAAAACAACCCGCAACGGACCTTCCTTTTGGACACAATTTGACCTAAAGCTTGAAGATTGGTTTCTCAAACTAGGAAGAGTATTTTCTTGAGTAAGGACCATTGCGATTTGGCAGGAAAGTGATTAGCGCCTCTTCATTTTTTCCTTACCTTGGACAAGGACCCTAGTATAAACTCCTTGGGTCCAAAATTCTGCTCTCTACCAATAGGATCACTTGATTTTGGAGTTTCTTTGGTCTTGGACCCAAGTGTACTCTCATCCTCAAGAACTTGTTATTCCTTCCAGGACTATTCTTGGAGAAGAAAAATCTAGCACCTGTTTCTGTGAATAATAAGTACAAGGACTGACCATGTGTGGTTCTCAGAATTAAAAGTTTTTGACTGCCACCTTATTTCAGGAATCTCGATCACATCTACAGGCTAAAGTAAGTACAATTTCGAGGGTGTTCAATGTTACACCTGTTAGCACCAATCCAACCGTGGATGTCATTTTCTATCCAGTCATCCCGAACTTTACCAAAGAGCTCCACAAGCTCCTCTTTGTTCTCCTCACCCCATTCTTTCATCACCACAGGCCTAATACCATGCTCCCAGTCAGCCAATATCCCTTCCAACGACAATCTTTCACTCACCTGCAACACATTGGACTTATCTGTAAAAAGTCTCCGGGTCAAAAACTCCAGAAGAGTTGGCTAAAAGGTAAGTTTGAGAGCTTATGCATAAAGTCACCCAAGTTTTCCAAGGCTTGAATTAACATGCTAAAAGAGTGGGTCAGCGCTGTATTTTGGCTTCTAGCATTTCATACTAGAATCAGTGGGCCAAGCTAGCCTTGCATAAGCCAAGCAGGGATTCAAGGTGACAAGCCATGGGCCAAACCCTATTTTAGATCCTAAAGTTTTCAAAGGAGCAGATTAAGTCTCTGGGACAACTTTATACTTGATAATTGTTGGGAGTAATAAACTCAGATTTGGCAAACTTAATCTGAATGAAAATGTTTGGGAACACAATCAAGGAAAAGCAAGACCTCATATGCATGATCCTCATAAGAAAGCAAAACAGGTTCCACAACTCTCAACACCACCACCATGACTAATAGAACTTGGATCATTTCACCCTTGCTTAGAAGTGCTTATCCTCTCCAATGTGTGCAAGAGTCAAATCTCAATGCAGTTGATTGACATTGTCTTCTGTACCACAACCTTGCAACTGGAAAGCAAAAGTTGACTCTAATAAGATGAAATTTTATGTGTACCGATGATTGGCGGAGGTGAGGCAGCTTGATCTCCAGCAACAGCCGCACGAGCAAAAGGTTTTCATAACCCGTCTCCACTACAGGCCGCACCTGCTCGGGAATTGTCTCATACGATTAGCAATTGCGAATCACGAAGATTGTCATTCCAGGTTTCAGAATATGAATTAAGATACAAAAGTTATACAAGGTCAAATTAAAGGTTCCGTCCTCTTTAAACGATGTTCAGTGTTGAACCTGGAATTGTTAATACATTGTGAGCACATGGTCCAATTTCAATGAAACACACATCATTTTGATGTCCATTCTTAATTTACAAGCCTTGCTACATACCACCCAAATATAGGTGTCCAATTAAGAAGAATTACCACAGACTAGGATCCACTGACTTGGAGCCTAGACCAGTAAAGTATGTGGCCCTATTGTTGGCGCTTCCAATTCCACATACACTTCTCGCTGTTGGATCAGCTCGGAAATTGTCTCATTCAGTCAGCAATTGCAAATCACAAAGATTATCATTTTGGGTTTCAGAATTGGAATTGAGAAGCCAATGTTACAAGAGGTCAAAGTCAGGATGTCCTTTCTCTTGAAGTGATCACATAAGCCCTCCCAGTTATGTTCACTATTGAACCAAGATGGTGAACATATTTTGAGCACATGGCCCAATCTCATCATAACGCATGTCTTTTTTGGTGTCTGTTCTTAATTATAAGTCTCACCATATACCACCCAAATAATATTGGTGTACATTAAAGAAGAGTGACCACACAAGTCCCGCATTCCTTATTAGATATCAACACAAGTTTACAATTTGCAGCCCACACAATTGAATATGTGAACAGTTTCTAAGGTGAATACATACTGTTCGCATGGATTCAAGAACCCAAGCCTCTGCAGCAGCATCCACATTTGTAAAAAGTTCCGGCCACCGGATCTTGGCAGCCTGCATAAAGTATATACAAGAACCAGAGGTGGTGTTATTACTAAGACAAGCTTAGTTTCAAAAAGATCCGAAAAAGGTAAGCATTGCACAGGATTAAGAGTATCTCACAAACATATTCACATCCGACGATGCTCTATGGATATTGTTGGGTCCATTTTGGAGGTCCTTGATCTAAACTTGATTCATTGGAACTAGTACCCTCTTCCATGCAATAAAGATTTAGCAAGAGTAGAAATAGACAAGGGATCCATGTCATGATAAACGTGTAATTCCTCAGTCACATGGCTCTAAGTGCCAAACTTGTGATGATAGCAGAAGTGCAAAGGAGAAGTCCTCTTGAAGAAGGTTCATTGTCTTTTATATGTGCCCCTACACCCGCCTTCCATTTCTCAAGCATCTAGGTGTTGTGGTGACTAACCTACTTGGGGGTCAATTTCCCCTACTCGTTACCGACAACTAACTAATTTTTTTTTTTTTTTTGAGACAGAAGGCTGACAAGCCAACGCCAAAGCACAGGAGGCAGTTGACCACCTGGCAAGTTTTCCGTCAGGTAGAGAGGAGATTTCACAGCCGGGATTCGAACCGCCAACCTCTTCCTTGAGATTTGGGTATCCCTCCACCGTCATCCGGTAGTTTAAGGTCGTCTCGGACCACAACTAACTAATTCACACATCGGTTCAAATTCACATGCAAGTGGCCCTTCCTCCCCGTGGTAGTTCACATGGTAAAATGAACCGATGATCAATACAAGATTTGTTTTTATCTCCGCTTCTAGTGACACCATTTAATAGAAGAAACCCCGCTAGGTGTTTTTTACACCATTTGTAAACCCTTGTGGCAATTCTCATGTTTTCTGAGCATCAAGGAACTAAAACACCTTTATCAGGTCTGGCCAGCTTTAGAAAATATAACCTAAACAATAGGAGGAGAAATTTCTGCATTGACAGTACCGTTTCTCATATTTGCTGAGCATCAAGGAACTAAAACATCTTTGACAGGTCAGGCCAGCTTCTGAAAAGATGACCAAAGCAATAATAGCAGGAGGAGAAATTCTGCATTGACAACACCATTTGAATTGAATGTGTAATTCACAACAAGATGTGTTAGGTGTCTCTCTGCTAGTTGAGACCTGACCTAATTCAAGGAAACTGCACACACATCAATTCTTTCAGTTACCGACACACCCAATTTTTCCAGGGACTCAAATATCTATAACCAGAATTTGAGAAGGAATCAAAAATCTGGCAAGCCTTAGAGCACGCTCCAGTTTCGTTACCCGACCAAATCAAGATACCCAATCCAGCCATTTGCTATTCCCCCTGTTGGAAGTTCTACATTGATTTATTAGCTGTTTATTTCAAGTTCCTAAAATGCACAGCCAGCATCGGGAAGATTGACACATCGGATGGTTTACCTTGACGGCGGAGATAGCGCTCTCGCCGCAGCTGTCGCACAAAACTCCATCAAAATCCAGAGCATACAAGTGCCCCATTTCTCTGTCTCTCTACTCTAATAATCCCTCAATGCCGCCCTTCAAGATCGGAATTTGGTCGCAGATCTATGGTTCAGCCAGACGCACAAGTGCGTCACCGAAGTGCCGGTTGTGCTTTTGCTCGGACAATTGTGGGTTCCTCTCACAAAAACATGCGATGCTGCGAGAATCGCCATATAGCCAATCTACATATCTGTTTTCTCTCTTCCCCTCCTTTTTTGGTTTTTTTTTTTGGGATGCGGGGTTTTTGGTTTTTGTAATTTTTAAATTAGAACTCTTTTAAAATCTAAGATAATTGCACTAAATATATCAATTCTAATTGTCTTGCTCAACACTAATTGTAAACCGTGGTATAGTGTCACCAACACTAAATGTCAACTCAACATTATTTGTCATTCCTTGTAAATTTTTTTGGGGATTATAGATTTACAGTGTTGCAATTACTGTCACTTACCAAGTGATTTTTCATCCAAATTTAAATCACCCATGACAATATTTCATCAGAAATTGTTGACAAGAGAAGGCAGGGGTTTTGGCCAATGGATGAACTCATCCATCATCCATGACAATATTTGTTCACTTATTCATAAGAAGCATCATCCGAAAAGTTACCATAATGACATAAGTTACCATATGACACTAAATACCATAGTTCTTGTAGTTTGGATTTTGCTAACCATCTCGTACTAACACTAAAAATAATAATCTTCGTCATATTGTTATATGTTAAATTATAACGTTCACAAAATCGAACAATATATTTTTATGAATCTTCCATTGTATATTGAAATTTTAATTTGACATTAATTTATCGTTACATTAACAAGTGTATTTTTAAATTTGTGGGGTCTTTTTGTGACTTAGGTTCTATAAGTATGTACTAATCGTGTGTTTCATATCCTAGGAAAACTCACATAGAAGTGGACTAGTAAAACATAGTAATCATTTAAGACCCATCTAACTTAGTTGAAATTGAAACTCTTCATGAACTTTTTCAAACCTTAAATGGAATTCAAATAAAGACTTATGGTCTAAATGCTTACTGTTGGATGAAGAAAGTTGAAATACTCCCAAATCCCCAAACAACCAATTATCTTGTTATTTGATAACAAATTCTATCATTGCAACCCAATACCTTCAATTTGCATTGTGTAGCCCTTCTTTATTACCCTAGCCCAACATGCATTTTGCATGTGGCTTTATGAAACACATGGCCAACTCCAATTTTCTTACTACACTGATTATCCCAATTAGTGAGGGAGGGCAAATAGTTCATGTGGGATGTTAGTGAAGGTGATCCTAAATTTCTTTACGCTATGAAACTAGTGTCACCAAAAGATCTAGGAAGCCCTATTCATCTCAATACTATTCCCTGAAAATCTTGTTCATTGCAACATTATTCATTGAAAGTACCAGCATTATTCATCTTTGCACTATTCACCGACAAACATGTGTTTGCATATTATTTTATTTTATTTTATTTTATCATTCCACAAGCACCTTAGAGCATGCACGGATTTCTAGAAATGTATGGTAATTGAGCATGTATTCATGAATTTAGTATCACTCAGTGAAAATTTCAACCATCACTAATTTTGAGACTTGGCAAAATCATGTGTGTTTCGGGAATGAGTACCACACGCACTAACTGGGATGATCTGTGTAGTTGATCTAGAAGAGACATGTGGAGTGTCAATTTCAATTATAAAGGCTTGACCCAAAAATAATAATCAATGAAACCTTGGAAAGGGCCTTTTCATAATTGAGTGCAATCTAGAAAACTAAGGCTAAGTTGTGAATGTCCAAAGCCATGAACCTCATGTCACAAAAGAATGTTACCCCATTTAGTGTCACATGCACAGTAGTGTCACTTACCCTATTTTGAGATGTATCCTAGGTTACACTAATGACGAACAACTTCATCATTAGTGTCACCTCATGACACTTGGCGTCAAGTGCGCTTACTATTATCTTGGCATGAGTATGTTTGATAGTGTTACAAGGTGTATGTCTTTGTTATGCAGTGGTCTACAAGTTGATTAAAGTGCACACAAACGACACTTGGCATTAGTATGCTCAAGAATATCTTCCTCTTGCATACTAAAATGTCAACACATGACTCATGGCATTAGTTTGCTCAATAATATCTTCCCCTTGTATACTAAAACACAAATCTACCATCGAGCAAGTATCCCAATGTGTTGTGTTGAATGTCATAAATAACTTGTCATAAGAAAGCTACTTATGTTGACAATTAGTATCATACGGGCTACTAGTGAATGTGAAACTTTGAGATCTCTAGGCGTCTAGTTTGGGCCCTTGACAAGTAGTGTACGTGACACTAAATACCATCTTAAAGGGTGTAATGCAATCAACACCTAATTTACAATGTTGTTAACCAATGTCCATGTGCCACTTGGCATATGGGTGGAATAGAGGTGGGTTGGTGACCACACTTACTTGTTGAAATCTATAACTTAACTTGAATCCCTCCCCACTATGAAACCAATGCAATGCATGCCTAGCAATTGAAAAGGAATATTGCACCAAGAGTGCAAGCATTAACCCCAAATTATGCCAAAGTTGATTCACGTGTCATACAAACAACACAATTTAAATAAATAACCAAAATTACTATATTTTTTTCTAAAGCTTTGATTGATGTATCCAAAAGATCAGTTTCCCACATGGACAAAGTACTTCCTTGAAGTTTTATCTCAGTAAAGTGGACCTTCCTACAAATTAAACAAATAATTTGTCAACAAGTGAAAGGAGAGACGACACCAACCTCTAGGTCTAGTGTGAATGAGGGATGCTTCATCTTGATCATAGCTGCGAGCTCATATGTGAACCTGGAGCAGGTTGATTAAACAGGGCTATGGGACAAGTGCTACTAACTCATGTCGGAGGTGTTCCCTAGTATTAGTACTAATGACAAGGGATATTGTAAAGCCAGTAAAGGAAATATGCGTTTTTGTTGAGTAATTGTCAACAATACAATATTGCATAGGCTCGCTACATTTTGTCCGAGTAGGCTCAAAATCAAACCTTGATAAGTTTCACCTTTTTGTTCCAAAATTTCATAAATGGGTGCAAGCACAGTAAAGTGGACAGCTCTTGATCCTTGCTCAGGTTTAAGTGAAAGTGATCCAAAACAATATACTAACTTTGAATTTTATGAAATAAAAATTCATAAACATTTAGAAAACATATGAATCTACAAAGCCAAGCAATTTATGTTCACAAAAAACAATTTCAAACAACGTATATGTATTTTAGAAGACGGTGCAAGTGGTGGTGCAAGTGGGTGTCATTGAAAAGATAATTGTCAAAAACTTGTTTAAAATACAATTACATTACATTAAATTGATGAATTTTTGAAAAAAAAATTACGATGACGTCAAGTTTGTAATGAATTCAAGGAATATGAAAAGAAATTTCAAGTTCAAAATATTTAAGGTCATGAAATTTACATTCAAAACTATATTTAGTCAGTTGCTTTTATGCGTCACTTTTGATGATAGGTTTTGAAGATCTCATATTAATATTCTATATTTGAGTACCTAACTTAACAATAGAGGTCATCATGAAAAATAATCTATTTTAAACAACATTTTGCTACTACTTATAGGCGTTTGACCAAGAAAATCATGGCTTTCATATACCGGAGCACTTTTTTGGTCCACTTTACTATGCTTGCACCCAAATAAATAACCAACGTCAAGCAATTTGATGTGAATTTGAGCCCGTTGGCCCTACCCTGCTCAAGAATCCTCTTGATGCAGGGTGGGGTTTACTGCCTACCTTGTGGTAGGTGGACTCTTGGCTTCCTCCCTACCTAGCTAATTTTTTTCGTTAGGTAGAAAGAAGATTTCACAGCAAGAATTGAACCGCCAACCACTCCATTCGGAAATGGGTACCTCTCCACTATCACCCAGTAGTTTAGGGTCATCTCGGACTCCAGAAATCCATGTAAAGAAGGGAGTTAGGTATGCTAGATGATCCTTACCACTACATCGTTTCTTATTTATGGTGTGATGCACACTAATTTATGTATCATGGTAATGATGTAAATCTATGATGTTTATAATATTATCATGATATAGTAAGAGATTATTGGTAGACTACATATGTACTCAATAAAATATTATGTAAGTTTATGTAGTGAGTGATTATTTGATATTGCTCTGTAGAATTACATGAATTTGTGTAGATTTCTATTTTATTGGAATACATGATATGTTTCTATATCATGCAACCAATGCTCCTTGAAAATTAGAAACTACGTGTGGCTAAAGATAGTGTATTTTTTTTAATGATGGTATCAAAAAAATTGAAGTGGTTTGAAAATAAAATAGGCCCCACACAATATATGACTTTGAGTTCAAAATAATGTAGGGTGTTGTAAATTCCATGGATTTAGGTTTATATTATCTCTAAGATACCATGGTATAAAAAAGTTACAAAAGGGTTATAGTGTGTGTGTGTGTGTGTGTGTGTGTGTATATATATATATATATATATATATATATTCCTTGGTCCTGCCCATAGTGGATAAAATATTGTCGACGGATGAAAGAATTGGTTGTAGTGATGGATGATGGGATTAGGTAAGCAATGTGGAAGATATTGGTTTAGGTCATGGCGTTCCATTATGAGAGTTTGGTGTATTGTTGGCATCTACAGAATGTATACCTTCTAGTAGTTCATTGTTGGCACATTTGTTTTTCTTTTTCTTTTCCACACAAATAAAAATGCAGTAGAATTTCCATCACTTTGCTTGGGGATGTCATTAGTTTATGCTTTTGCAATAAATACATGTTTTGTTGCTCTTGAGTGCGTATCAATTTTGTGTTTGTATGTTTCGTATTGTGGCTTTACAAAATTGCTTTGTGGCTAAACCGCATTGTAATGAATTATTGACTTTGCGTTTTGAGATGGATTTTGAAATGAGCCAAAGTTTGGCCTCGGTTGGACAACCAACTAGAATTGGCTACGTGTGAAGGATAATCATAGGGCATAGCACTCTTCCGACCAACCACTTGTTGATTAATAATAAACATATGGTACATGAAAATGACTAACCCCAACCTTTCAAAGTAGTTGAAAGGTACTACAAACTATGCACAATTAAAAATTATATAATTAAATGGGTCATTTCATTGGTCTTGAGCAAGATAATCACCCCCAAACAATTATACCCTCGCCGTACATGGTTCATGTAAGTCACTTTAGAACGGCTGATTCTAAACAACTCACTTCACTTTAAATGCTGCTAATGAGTTGATGATTTGTTGTTTCACAAAGAGGGGCATTAACGTGTTTGGAAAGAGCTAGGCATTGGCAGGACTCCATCGATACCATTTGTGTCTGCATCAGAAAAGGATATCACATTAAAATGTCGAGGTTTTAGAACTGATTAGAAGCATTTTTTTCTGAAGCAAGGATTGGCACCATCCAGACTTATAAGAACATCAATTAAATTTCTTGGCGTGTGTGTAGTCTTAGGCATGATGTTTATAATACAAAAGCGGAACCAAAACAGGGATGCTTCTTACACATGTTTTAGCAGCTCCAAGGGTGTATATTTTGAGGTTTAGCATTTAGGGTGCCCCCATCGAACAATGAAAGGCTTGAACGATCTCCTCTTTACCCGAGAAACGGAGCAAGTCATATATGTCTGTGGAATGTTCATAACCTCTAATTAGTGTCCTACCTTACGCTGGTTGTTAGAATCACATGTATGGCGAAACAAACATAAATGATCAAGTTCGGTGACTTCACCACGAATTTAATTATCACCACATTGATGAGCCTCTCCCTGCTCTGATTCTTGAGTGAAGAGGAGATTGTTGAAGGTTTTTCGTTGTTCGATGGGGTGGTGTGACTGGGAAGATTATCCAACAAGCATTCACAAACTAAGGTATGTGGCTCAATTGTGGACACTTCCAACTTCACAGACAATTCCGACTGTTGGAATCGGATTGAGATGCAAAAGTTATAGGAGGTCAAAGTCATTTATCGTTAAGTATCACAAAGGCCCTCCCAATCGTCTTCACAATTGAACCTAGAATGGTGTCTACATTTTGAGCATACAGTCGACACTCCAATCTCACTGTCAAACACATCTTTTTGGTGTCCGTTCTCTACTACAAGCCTTACCATACACCACTCAAATATGGGTGGCCAATTAAGAAGAGTGACCACATAAGGCTCACGTTCCTTATGTACGTGGGGAATTCTTTTGGTCAAAACTCTATTTATGTATGGGAAGGGCCATTCATACCAGGCGCTATTATGTTGAGTTGCAAGGGATGTTACGGTCCAATTTCTAGGCTTGACAATCATTTCCAGTAAAGGTATATAAAAGATCATATTTAACATGAATGCATGCACACTGGGGGGATTCTTGCACTATTACATGCACCTAGATTGACAGCAACATTTACATTTAAAACTTCTATGTTACATGTTGAGCACGCTCTAATGGTATGCTAAACTTTGCTTTGGAGGAGGATTGTTGTAACATTGAGAGAACAAAGAGAACAGGATAAAGCCCCGGCAGATACAGAAGCGTGTTACTGGATACTTTACCTTACCTTAAAATCCCTGTCATCTAAAATCTACTAAGAGTGAATGCGGTTATGATAGTTGATGACATGTAGCTTACATCTAAGGTTTAAGAGACTTAACCCCGTCCATAACAGCCAGTTTGAATGGCCCTTAAGATATGAGAGTTTGGAATTTACGTTTTCTGATTGGGTGACTCTGGAATGCAGATCAATGTATATCGCGAGGGATCGGCGCTGCAAATTTGTGCTTGGAAACACTTGCAAGAATGTGTTTGAAGCTGTTGTCTTCCCGTCATTATTTGCCCCTTCGACCGACTTTGAAGGGATTCACAATGAAGAGGTAGGTAACTGCTTCACCACATTCTTGCAAGTGTTTGGCATGTGTGTTATCGATTGTCATCAGGTGACAAGTTTCACAAGTACAAGATGGCTGCTCATTCGACATTTTTGGAAAAATATCAAATAATCATCATCAAACGCTCTCTTAATGTTTCAATTAATATGCGTCCTTGGTCACCCGCAATTCTTTGTCGAGTCACGACATTTATGTTTTGCACAGATCTTTTCCTGCCCATTCGACAACATATCTTGAGATACATTCGGTGGCTGGTATAGATTGGTCTCGTCAATGTGCTGGCAACTTCCGGTAACCATTCCGTCTCAAAATTATCCATTTGCAGCCAGGCTCGCGATATAGAGCTAACTAAACAAGTGGGCTTTGTAATGTCACTTGACACCACCCACTTGGCACTTTGCACGGACAAGAAAATGTTGAATGAACATTAGAAAAGTGTCGATTTGACGTGATCACGTGAAAATTCGATGTGGTTGTTTATATTGAATGAACGCCTTATCTTTTCTTGTGATTTTACCGCTGAAGTTGATGTACATTCGCAGATGAGTATGTGTGGAATTGACATAATATTGATGTATGGTAGTTTGGTGTTTTGGTGCTGTGACGGCAGATAGTGATGGAGGAGATGAACATCCCAGGGTGACAACTCTTCCTTTTATAACAACTTTTTCTAAATCACTTTTGATGCTTCTAATGTGTTGATGGTTTTGTAGAGAAGTAAACATTCTCAGAAAGAGTGCATATAGAGGAATCCATTGATACCATTTGCATCTGGAATAGAAAAGGCTTATCTGAATTTTATATATATTCTTAGAATAAGTGAGAAGAAGAAAACATATGATGGGGTGCGGTAGGTGGTCCATCCACTTTTAAAAAAACGGGAGGCGCATCCCCTCATTTGTCCCTTGGTTTGCAGGAATTGACCTCGACATCGCCAGTAGTGTTAAGGTCTTCAGAAGTGAAGCAGTTGTTCACTGTAGAAATTGTCCTTTACCTTCGATATGAAATGTGGCTTTCGATTATGCCAGCCTGAGTTCAAGGCAAAGTTCACATATCTTCAGGAACAAAAGAGTTTTGAAACTCGAGTCACTTGATTGTGTCATACAAACATGAAGAATCGAAAGCCACTCTAAGGATGCTGTCACATTGTGAGATGACCTTTCACTGCAACACTTGTAGCAACAAAGCGATGCCGAGTACATTGCTCTGTTTTCACAATTTGAGTAGATGATGCTGTTGATTGCAGGATATAAAACGAAATGAAGTGGCATTTTAGCGACGTTTAGCAGTGATTGCCGTTCCCCAGCCGTTGGTAAACCAAGACACTAAACCAGGAACATAATTCTCACGTTTGGGGCACTTCAAATGTGTATTAACACTGGTACATAGGTTTTAGGGTACCTGTTGGTTTTGGTATGCCTACTTTAATCAAGACATTGCAGAGATCCCATCCCCACTCTGACTTCTGGCAGCACTTCATGCATAGGTTTTAGGGTACCTGTTGGTTTTGGTATGCCTACTTTAATCAAGACATTGCAGAGATCCCATCCCCACTCTGACTTCTGGCAGCACTTCATGCAGAATCACATTAAAAATGTGCAATCGAGATCTGAAGGACGATACCAAAATCTTAAATAGAGTGGCATTCAATCAGTTCCAAGGAGATTTCAGGTTCTGAGTCTCGAGTAAGCGAAGGATGCACTATTGCCATATTTACAGTCGAGAGGTGATGGCCACGACAGAGAAAAATCAACCCAACATGGAAAAAATGAGGAAAAATTTCACAACAGACTCCAATCCACACAGTACACTACGTAGACAAGGCAAGGTCAATTTTGAGTTCAGTTGGAATTAACCTAAAAATACCCACAACATTAAAAGAATTCTGATTCTCTACGAGCTGCCAACGATCAGAGCACTACGAGAGCATACCCTACCTACATCATGCGATGGCAACCTTCAAGTAAGAAATAGCTGCCACGTTCCTAAATTGACTGCATCATCAACATAATCATGAGTTTCTGGAGTCATCAGTACAGATTGGGAGATATAAGCATGAGCTCACAATTTCGAGCAGATCCTTATACGTAATCTCAATACTGATCAGCTCTGCTACCTAGCTGGGAAAATTCAGGCATGATGTACTGCAGGGCTAATTAAGGTAGCTAGCTATAGATCGAACGAAGAGGAATCCTGCAAGTGATGATCAATCATCATCGAGCTTTTTGTACAAAGAAGTTCGCAATGCTGCTGCACTTATAAATTAGACTGGAATTGCTCTCATGTCTGCAGCATCCATCTGGTGCGTCGACGTTGCAGCAGTAGCAGTAGCAGCGTCGGAGGAATTCGACGGCGACGCGGCAGAGAACACCATCCTTTTGTCCCTCCCCATCAGCCAGTTGATGGAGAATCGACGTGAGAAGCTGGATCCAGCTTGCTTCACCGAATTCGTGAGCTCAGAGGAGCTATAATTACCTCCATGATGTGCAGCATCCTTGCAGGTGGCTGCAGCAGCTTGCTCCATGCCCGCGGTTTCCGACAACGACCTCCGGTAGCTCACACTAACCTTAACCCCCTCAGGCAATCTGCTCAGGGAAGAAGATCTTTGCTTGAAGTCATTCTCTTTATCCAGCACCGAATCTTGCAATGTCGATGCTGCAATGTTGTTATTATTCGTCCTCAACCTCTCCAGATTTCCACTGTGGTCATGATCTGGCTGCTGCTCAATATCCTCATCTTCTTCATCCCCATCCTCATCCTCATCCTCATCCTCCTGGAGATCATCTTCATCATCGACCATTTCGGAGTCTCGCTCGATGTTGATGTCGATCCACCTGTCACCACGGTCAGCGAAGTATTGGTAGTCCGGGAAGGCGGGAGAGAAGAAAGCATTCGAGCCCGGGGATGGAGTGAGAAGCTCCCGAACTCTGGAGAGTGTTTGCGGAGTGTACAACCCCCTGCTAGCCCAGAAGAGGTCATCGTTGGCAGGTGTGCCTCCAGCGCTAGCAAGCTCAGGAATGCTATCCGAGAGAGCACTTCGGTGAGTGGGTTTGGAAGGCGCCCAGTCCTGGGGTCGACCAGGGAACGGAGTGGGGGCAATCATGAGCTCCAAGTTGGAAGGATCCACAACATACTCATAGCTTCCCATGGAATATGACCTGCCTCCCCTTCTCGCACTTGTCAGCTTCCTTGAATCCGCCTTAACCTTCCCTGACACTTTACCAAGCTCCACTTTGAGTATCCTCTGGCTCCCATTCGCATCCACAACACGTATAGTAGGCACAAGAGGGCTAGGCGTCTCGACCTCAACTTGAATTTCATCCTCCGACTCGTCATCGTCCACCTCCTCCACCTCGCAGATCCGGAAACTGTTCTGGTAGCTCCCGTGGATGCTCCCATGGAGGCTGATATTACGTCTGGAGTCTCGCATCATCTGCTCCTCGAGGGTTAACCCTATAAACCGGTTCGAGTGCATCGACTCGGAAGAGTCCAGCTCGTTCTGGCTGGAGCTTTGGCCAGCTCCAGCTCCCGTGGGGTCGGGAAGCAAGCTGCGTCTGCACAGAGGACAAGTGGAGTTCGATAGTAACCATGTGTCGATGCATTCGAGGTGGAATGCGTGCTTGCATTTCGGCAGCAACCGGAGGCGATCGTCCTCAGCAAACTCTGTTAAACAAACTGCGCAGTCTGCGCTGTCCTTTAACCCCCGGATGGATCCGTATGAAAATACCGGCAGTGTGTCGATGAATGCTTGCTCCACCCCTGCGTCGTGGAGGTGGAAGAGATGTTGCAGCTGGCCATGGAGTGCGCTTACCAGTGGGCTGTGACGCGGTGGGCTAGCTGGGAGCCTCCGCCCCAGGCAGCGGGCGAGGAGATGAAGAAATCCAGAGAGGATGAACACCACGGAGAGGATGACCACTATGACCACCACGCTGGGGTTTATGTGTGGGTTGTTATTGCTGCTGCTGCTGCTTCCGCTGGGAGTTGTTGAGGGTGCAGCAGAGTGGGGTATGATGATGCTTGCTGGTGGCAGCACACTCGGGTAGAGGTTTTGGTAGCTCCCGGCGGATGGCGAGTAAAGCTGATGATCTCCTGGAGGTGGAGATATTGCAACTGGTGATGCAACTGGTGATGTTCCAACTGGAAATGATGATGATGCTTTTACCTGGAACCCTATCTTCTCCGCTGCCGCGCCATGTTTTCGGGTTGTTCTCACAGACCTGGCAGCAGGGATGAATGTCGGAGAGTACATACTTCACACTACTACTCCAGTTTCTCCAGTCAATAGTGGTGGTGAAGCTAGCAAGCTAATCACCTGCGCTGGAGGCCGCCTGCTAAGAAACTGTGCCCATTGCACATTGTTGTTGGTGATCCCTAGCTAGCATTTGCATAAGAATCTGTTGCTGTTGCTGTTGCTGCTTGCTCATGAGCCAGGCAAGCTGCCGTTGTGAGTGCCGTTCCTCATTGGTACTGGCGACGTTGCATGAAGCAACCGCCTTCACCATGGGCGTAGTACTCTATCTTCCAATGGCACTCACTGTAACAAGTTTGGTCATCAGAGCTGCCTCCTGTCCTGCTCAATGTGGGTGGTGTTCATACCTCGGAGCCTTGCATAACCATTCTAAGCAGAAAGATTTCACTCTCCGAAAACTAATTAGCTGCACGCCAGTAACCCATGAGGAGTGTACTCTATGTAGAAAGCAATGACGCTGCATGTAATAATTCACTGGAACAGGTTTGCTCAAAAGGCCCGCTTCCTGTTCTGCTCATGGGTAGTGCTCAGACAGCGCCTTTGATAAGCATTCTAAACCTACGCACATTTCACTCCCTGCTCCCAAAACTAACCTGCACAACAGTAACCCATGAGTGTACTCTGTCTAGCAATGGCGCTGCATGTAAGATAGACCTGCTTCCTTTCCTGCTCAGCTGTGGTGCTCACACCGAACACCCTTTCTATTAGCAGCATTTCACTCTCACCCAAAACTAATAAGCTTAACTGCGGTAAAGGCGCTGCACGTAACAAACTCACAGTTTAACAGGTGGGCCTTCTTCCTTTTCAGCTCATGGATGGCGCTCACACCGAGCTAGCCTATGACTCGTGAGAGGCATTAAAAGTGTAAGCAACATCTCTCTCTCTCTCAACAATAACAACCTGCACACCAGTAACCCATGAGTATAACAGCACTCTTTCTAGCGCCTACCTGCGGTAATGGCGCTGTATGTAAACTCACAGTTGCAACAAAAGTGGCTGCAATATGTATCAGCCTCGGCAACAAGCTGCATCTGATGTCTCCTCATAAGACCAGTACCTGCTTCTTCCTTTCCTGCTACTAATCACGGGTGCTGCTCACACCGAGCATTCCTAAGTAGCCACATTTCACTCTCACCCAAAACTCGCCAGTAAACAACCCAATAGGTTATAAGCTACAGCTGCCGATTCTCTGCGCCGCTAGCTCTCTCCCTCCTCCCTAGCTGCTCCCACATTACTCACAATGTCTTCTTCCTTGAATCGCAAACTGTAAGAATATTATGCCACCACCTTATCGTTGTTGTCTTCCATCTGTCCTCCAACTTGATGAACCTGCTTCAGAGATAGTATCACACACATAGTCTAGAATCTGCACCTCGGTGAGATAGTACTACTCGATCACTAGCTTGTCAAGCTCACATTTTTGCAGCTTCCAGAGTCTGCTGGCTCCCTCCCCAAAACCCCCCACCGAAGGCTCTGAAGCTAGCTGTCACCACTCTCCCCCCCCCCCCCCAAGCTCTCGCACTTCATCAGGAAAGCAGTGCAACCCTGAGTGCTTACGGCTGATCTACAGTAGTACTTGTCACTGCGTCCTGAGATAGATGTTGTAAGCATGCACGCAGTCAGTCACACAGCAGAGTGCCTAGTAAGCTTGTCCAGTTCTCTCCAAACATGAGGCCAAAACCTGAACCCAGCTGCTCTGTCCATAGCCGAAGCTGGAGGTGCTGCCGCTAGCCAGTGCGGAGGTGAAGGGCGAGGATGAGGGTGAGGTCGGTTGAGGGGTGCGTGGTGGTCTCTCTCGCACACCTGCTGCCAGTGTCAGCCCAGGAAACTCCTGCAGACAGGCGCACAGACACATTTTCAGCTCACACTGACTGAGCAGCAGAAATCAAAGATATCAAGCAGGTAGGCGTGCCTAATTCGGTTACTTCTCTTGAGCGGCCACCTGATGTTATATTTGAGTGGTTCTAAGTGGTTGGGTGTGGATCCAAAAATGGACACTCAAAAAACATCATGTGTTTCAAAGAGATTGGACTACGTGCTCCAAACATTGTGAGGAAAGTAGCTATGCCCTCGATTTGGATTTGCTAACCATCTCGTGCTAATTGCGTGTTAAGGTATGCGGGTATTACACGGTTGTTTTTCTTGATTGGACCCCTAGATGTGATTGGTATGTGGTTCAGTGAGGATCAAAGAGCAAGCATCATAAAGACACATGTTTAAAAGTAATAGTACTACGCCTTCAACTATTAATAACTTCTTTGCACTCAATAGTGAACACAATCGGGAGGACCTATGTATCCAATTAAGACATCCACAAACATGCACTTCTGATAACCATAACTAATGCAAGGGAGGCCTGATTTTCAATCCGGTTTCCGGTGCTTCATCGTAGATTTGCTAATGCAACACGAATTTTGTTGTGTAAATCTAATCGGTAGAAGTTGGAGAACATAAAAAGGAACCAAATAACACCCCACATACCTTACATATTATCCGAAGTGAAGTTGTTGCCATGTCAAGATAGTAAACTCTTGTAGACATGGGCACAAACAAATGTTATTGATTGAGGAGTAGAAATCAAAGATTTCAATAAGGAAGACGTGCCTAATTCAGTTACTTCTCTTAATCAGACACTTTTATTTTAGTAGAATGTGGTTAAGTGTGGCTCCAACAGCAGATACCCAAAAAAACCATCATGTGTTTGGAAGAGATGGGATTGCGTGCTCAAAAATATGCTAACCGTTCTAGGGTCAATAGTCATCATAATTGGTGTGTAGGGGGGATCTACATGACTCTTTTACAAGCACAAGAATCTTCACTTTGATAATGAATAAGATATTCATATGAGCTCTAGGTATTATGAGGAAAGTGGCTATGCCCTCAATTTGGATTTGCTAACCATCTCGTTAGCACATCCAAATCGAGGTCAAAGCCACTTTCTTCATAATTTTTGGTGCTCATTGAATAGTCATATAGGTCCCACACACACACACACAATTATGTTGACTATTAAACCTAGAATGGTTATCACATTTTGAGGACATAGATTGTAGTCCAATCTCTTTTAGAGAAATATTTTGGTAGTGTTTGTTCTTGGATCCACACCTAACCAAATAGCACTCAAATATAGGTGCCCAATGAAGAAAATTAATTAATCAAATAAGAACAATCAACCGTGGGATTCAATTACCAGTAGGAGTGAGGCTAGTTCATCACTGTAGTGATGATATATTTATTTATTTGGATGAAAGCACTTCCTAAGGCTTATTTGAAAAAAATTCAATAAATTCTTCATTGATTCAAGAAATGTGTTGAAAATAAGCATGCATGATGGTAAAATGATTATGGAGATAGCATGATTTTGCACATATGTTGTTGCTTCCAGGTCAAGGTTTGATTTTCTAGACATAGGATGGTTTCATATTTTTTCTCTCAAATTTTATTGTGGATGAACTAGGAATACATTCAGAATTGGGCAACCGTGTTTGTATAGGCAATTTGTATGTAAACTTAGTTTCTTTGGTACTAATTTATTAATTCAATATAAGCCTATGAGTCTTCAACCCATCCTATGCAATTATTTGTGTGACTAGAAAATTGTCATGTGCAACTGAAAAAAAGCTTAAATCTTAATCAATGGTAGAATTACATATTTCTTTCATGTAACATGTAATTATTTTTTATGTAATATGTCATGTAATTTTTTGGTAGTGATTATATTGATTGTGACATGAAAAACATGTACAAGTTTTCATGTATAATCTCCAAATACATACCAAAAAGAAAAAGTAAGTTTTGAAAAACATGCAATACCACGATTTAGTCCACTTTTCCTCAATCGGTCATTCCCTTCTCCATAATGTTTGTTCACTTCCCATTGCGAGAAATTACAAAGCTACCAAGGCTTGAGAAAAAGCGTGGGGAGGTTGCTCTTTTGGGGGACACACACAATGCAACCCAACAACCTCAAGAGAGGTGATGATTCTAATCATGCAAGACTCAACCACCACCTGCAGCCTACGTAAGAAACTTCAAAATTTCAGAATTCCAACATACCTTTTCTTTTCTTTTCTTCTTTCTTTTTGAGACAAAAGGAACCAGTATCCGGCAAGATTTTTGGGCATAATCTCGATCAAAATCATAGTGTTTCCAAGTCCAGCTGGTTACATGTTGTGATCTTTACGTTTTTCTTCACTAATTCAAGGTATATTCCATAGATTCCTTGAAAATGTTATATCTCGAGCTCAACCAGTTCATCTGTAATTACCCATTCAGTTCATTGATCGGAACAAAACTTCAACATTTCCAGCAAAAGTAAAGCAGATTGTTTGCTCCCCAGATTGCATTAAAACACTCCAGGATTTCCTCAAGCTCGTCAGGATGTTTTCTCCAGCGCTAAGTAAGGGCCACTTCACACACGAGCCAAGAGCCGTGACCATGAAATTGTGGGAGCCCACAAGAAAGTGTCCAAATGCCATCCCAACACACCTGCAAAATCATGTAGTGTGGTCACGGACCCTCAAGTGTAGTGTGAAGCCATATGTGACCGGCCCTTAACCAAATGCTATTTCAATGAATTTCTATTCATGCGGGTCCTCACACATGATAAAATAAAATAAATCAATGCTCGTGAGAGTTCGGAGTGCCATGGTCTCTGTTAGGCCTACCTCCAAGAGGTGGTTTTTGAAAATAGTCCAAGTGAGCATGAAACATGATCCATTTGATGCCATGTAGGAATCCATGTAGACTATACATCCATCTTGCATTCACTTACTCCGTTGGTCCCTCAAGCGTAGTGTGAAGCGAACTTGGACCGGCTCCGCCTTTTCCACCAATGAGAGTGCTTGAAGTGTATTGGTCACAGGCTCTCAGTCTTGTGTGTGAAGTGGCCCTAAAGCTTGTGTTGAAGAACTTATAGGAATGGGTTATTATAATGTTATAATAACTTAGCCCATCAGGAGGTACTTGGGATTTATAACAGTCCTGTGAGCAAGAGTACGGGCCTGCGGCCCGCTGTTCCTTGCAATTAAGGAATGAAGGGTCTTCCACTCGCCAGGCTCAAGGACTGCTTCGGGTTTGTACACGAACTTGAATCATGAGGGAATTGATAACAATCTAATGATGTGCTTGCTTGCTTGCTCACCAAATCCACAACTTTGCATTCTACACCTAGGCTTCGTGTCCCTTTTGTCATGGGTTTCAGTCACATTCTTTCTGTTAACGTTGTAGATATCCAGGCCGTTTTACACCACGTGACCAAGTGTTCGTGAGAAAATTTGATTTACGATTTCTCGTGGTCATGGTTGCTGGTCCAAAGACCATGACCAAGAGAAATCCACATCATTTTTAAAAGCTTTGGTCACAGGACATACTGTAAAGTGGACTTATTATGTAGTAGTTTTTTTAATGAAAAATATTAAGAACATGGATTTTTTTTGAAAATAAGGTCTACTGGAAGTATACATTTTTAAAATTATAAGCAATTAAAAACAAAAATTTCTTTCTAACATAGTCACCTTTGCTTTTTGATGAGATAACATGTTTGGATTATATCACCGTGAAAATTGGGTGACAACCAAACATTGTTCATTTATAGACATGTAGATTTCATGTCAATTTCTCGCTCATTTTGTGACATGATCACTTCAATTTTTTGGTGACCTTGTGTAAACAAAGTGGAACTGCCACTCATTTCTCAACCAATGAGAGACTTTAGAAAGCGGTGGTCATGATCATTAGTCAATAGTGTAAACATACCTTAAGTTTGTAAGTCTCATCTCAGACCCCTACCTCACAATCCACCACCTATAACCAAGGAAAAACAAGATTAAAACTAATGGATAAATTTTTGAAGTAGAAAGTTACATAGTACATAGAGGTGGTTCCAAATTCACTTTGAATTGACATGATTAACTTCATACCAAGTTTTTCAAACTAAAAGGATAAAATTTTAAAGTTGGCACCGACAAGATTTGACGGAACAACTAGATTGGTGCCACATAAGTGCCACTTCATTTTTGCGTACCTTGGGATTTGGACCCTAGTGTAAGTTGTAACGTGCTTGGGTCCAAATTTTTTCTCTCAGCCCCCACCAATAAAATGGCTTGATTTTGGAGTTTCTTTTGTTTTGAATTGTAGCGAGACCCATGCTAAGGGTGGGTTTATATCAGGGTATGGGTCCAAGTGAGCGGGTCCAAGAATCATTTGGGATTCAAAACACCCCTTAATGGACCTTACTTTTGGACTCAAGATTGGACCCGAGCTTGAAGGTTGGTTTCTCAAACCAAGAGGAGTAATGAATCTTTGAGTTGAGACTGACGAGATTTGATGAGAAAGCGATGTCACATTAGCGCCACTTCATTTTTTTCATACCTTGAACCCGGACCCTGGTCTAGATTTCTTGGGTCCAAATTGTTGCTCCCAACCAATAGGGTGGCTTGATTTTGGAGTTAGTTTTGTTGGGTCTTCGACCCGAGTGTGACGCATACTAATACTGTAAGTAGCTGCTGGAACTAAGTTAGTAGGTAGTCAGGAGCCTCGTCCCTTAGCTTATTATCAAGCAGACATGCCACCAACAGCTACCCACCCATAGTTAATCTTCAACTCCTTTAATTTAAGGATCCGATACTTTTGTAGTAGCAGATCCCATGATTATCGTACTTTTATCATAACTTCATGCTAGCTCGCATGATGTACAGTGCATTGTATCACTTCACAATCACAAAAGAGGAAGACAGTAAAATGACTGACTACACTAGGTACTCCAGATGTTCAAAACCTTTTCCCTACTTACACCTGGCTAGCAATGTGGCCCTGTTGTGGGCCATTGGATCGGTTTAAAGACCAGGTCATCCGGTTAGCAATTGCAATGCATGAAGATTTTCATTGTAAGTTTCAGCTTCCGAGTACAGATACAAAAGTTATAAGACATTATAGAATTATGGGTTTTACACTGGTTCTTCTTCACTGGGATGATTATGAATATGTTGAATTTAAAATTGTAGTAGACCATAAAACTATATAGTGGAAGAGAATCAGTGGTAAGATCACATGATCTCTGTAATGAGAGGTCGCAGTGAAGATTCTTCTTTTTCTCAAAAATTTCACACTTGTGCTTCCAATTGTGTTAACTATTAAGTCCATGGTGATGTTTGTATGTTAAGCACATAGTCCACTCTCATTGTAACACATGTTTTTGAAATTGGACCTGTCCATTCTTAACTACAAGCGTTGCCATATGACACTCAAGTGTAGGCCGTTGATTGAGAAAAGTGCCCACATTAGGTCCACATACCACTAATTAAAAACCATTTGCTAGTTTAGTTGATGCTACTTAAGGTACACATTTGTCATTTGGTTACTTTTCTTAACCGGACACTTATACTTGATTGGTGTATGATTGCGGTGAGCATCAAAAAACAAACACCCTAAAGACACATGTTTAAAAGAGATTGGACTACGCCTTCAAATTATTTCACGACTCCACACTTAAGAAAGAACACAATTGGGATGATCTATGTATGTAGTTAAGGAATCATCAAACATGTGCTTCCAATAACCATATCTAAATCAGGTCAAGCCCAATTTTCAATCCAATTTTGGCTGATGCTTCATTGTAGATTTGCGATGCAACACAAGTATTGCTCTACAAATCTAATTGGTAGAACCTGGAGAACATGAAAAACGAGTAGAATAACACCCACATACCTTAGATGGCATTGTATCCTTCTTGCGGTTGTGTGCCTCCAACGTATCTACCCAAAAGAGTTGGTCACTCTCTGTTCAAGGTCCCAGTGGCCTTGTGCATATTTTGGCAATGAAATAAATAAATTCATTCACAAAATCAAATAATAGTTCACATGAATAATGATCTATTTACTCACTTTAGAGAGGATAATCAAATTGTGTATGAGAACCAAGAGAGTGTGTCCTTAGGTGCTCATCCACGAAAAGAGGGAATTATCATATACGAGTGTACCTCTCATTCATCCAACATGAAAACCCAGAGGTCAAATTTCTTAGTTGATTTGACACCATAATTAACTTCAAAAACCCCAAATTAATCTACTTGAGATCATTTGAGATGATTAGCAGCAAACCTATAGGAGTCAAGTTTTTTATGTTGGACAGATGAGAGGTACACTTGTATATGATAATTCCCTCTCTCCATCATCCATTTTGATTACAAAATTTTCTGTATGATGGACACCTAGTGACCTACACTTACAAACATGCTGTTGTGTGAATAATTTTCCAGCAAAACACTCAAGGGGTAGTTGGGCAAGTCACTCAAAAGCTTTGACAGTTTTTTAGTGATCCCTTCCACTTGGTAGGTGGCCGCAATAAAGACTCTCCTCGTTTCTTTGAGGCACGACCGATCACAAAACTACATGCAGAAGATGACGTAAAAAGCACTATATTCGAGTCCACACTATGATGAAGTTTGTAGTTGGGGGAACTTCAAAAGATCGGGCTTCAGTATGATCTCGGAGGCGCAGGCAGAGGAAAAGGGTACAGAAATCTTGAGTTAAAATATAATTTGATGTGTTTTTACTCTCATGTGTGGTAACTATCGACGTTTTCCTCCAGGGTGCTTAATAAGTATGAACATAATTACAACGCACTCAGCATGGTGAGATTTTTTTGAAGCTCTGGTAAACTTAAAGTTTTCCTGCAACAATCTGCCAGGAACCACGAGACAAACACATAAACGCGGAGCCCCGCTGATCCCGCATTGAAGTCTGCCCAGGTTCGTATGTTCAAATTTGTTCCCGGGAAATTGCAAGTAGCTAAGGTAGGCATATCCAACCCCCCCCCCCCCGCATGACCTAAAACCTTCGCCCGTTTTAGGGTTTCGTGGTTCAACATGGTGCATCCAAGAGAGTCTCCCTGCTCTGTTGAAAAAACTCTTGTTTTGTAAAAAAGAACTAAAAACACGATAACTAAATGTAAAACGATAACTAGGTACATGTACTATTGTCATACATTTGAAGCTCTCAAATGTATGGTTGTGGTACATAGTATTGGTTCTAGATTTCGTGTTGGTTTTGGGTATATGTATCTTAGGCACGAACAATTGAGATGATTTGTTAGGGAGTCTCCACCACCACTGTGGCATCTCCCTTCCAATCCTACTTCAAATTGGAAGCGGAAGAACTTCTAGAGCATTAAGTTAGGTGGAGGGACTTGAAAACTACGTCGTCCCTACATCGGTCGCTAGTGGAGGCATCGTTGGTTACATGAAATAGATTACATTATTATTGGGTACACACTCGGCGGTCATAGTCCTACATATTGAGCATCAATGACCCCCTACATGGCTGCATTAAAATTGAGTGCCCTTTAAGTTTGGGCCCCTCTAAATTTACATTGACCAATGTAAACTTGTGAGATGCGTTGATGGTTATATGCCTCCACTCCCTCTAAAATAGTGTTGGAGGGAGATGTGGTGACAATAGTGGAGACCTATCTCAACATGGTGGCGGTGCAGCTGTCGTCCCACCGTCCCCAACCAATCCAAAAACACTGGACGAAAACAGCAGGTGGTAGCCTTGGACCCCCGCAGACCGCGTTAAAGTGATTCGTTATTCATACGCACGGGTGCGATGGGCCGGAAACAACATGGGTCTAGACCGCGTTAAAGTGATTCGTAATTCATACGCACGGGTGCGACGGGCCGGAAACAACACGGGTCCAAACTAATGCTCTTACAATGGAGCCTTCGAAATAAGTCCTTCCTCGCCACCTAGTTGATTGCATTGAAGGCACGGCCACTCGAGGACGGACCTTTTTCATACATCCAATTTTCATACAGCCTCACATTATCCTCTATGGCACCGTGGATCAGGATTTGGCCATGACCTCGATCCCGTGTATTGGATGCTCCCCCTCTTGGATTCCTCTTTCGTAGAAGCAGTAGGTTCAACAACATCTCGATCCATCATGGTACACGATTCAATACGCAATATTGAAGGCAGAGAGTATGATGGTGGCAGCAGATAAGTATGGGCATTGAGGGGAGGATCTCTTTAGTGTTTCGCAAAAAAGGAAAAGGGGAAAAAGAGAATGCCAAAATCTTGAATGCAGATGTAGATGGCAATTAAATGTCATGTCTGCGCTTTGCACATATTTGGGGATGGCCAGAATGTCTTAGGGATTTCGCCACTGGCCGTGTTAGTACCTAAGGGGTTGTTTACATCGTGGACCACGGAGTTGTCCCATGTCATATGGCCTTTTCCCATGGTCACACTGCATGGTCACATTTCTAAAAAATTGCACCTATGGCCCCTCACACTAGGTGTAAACTAAAAGTGGACCAAGAGGAGTGACCATGCACCAAATAGTGGATGTGTTGAGGGCTGGTTCACATGGGATCCCAAGTCCCAAGTCCCAACAAGGAGGCAAAAGTTCCAACGTTTCAGCGTCAAGAAACCGTTAGAATATGGTTAATTATCATTAAAGTCGGATCTTATTATTTTATGCTAAAATATTCACGGGACTCATGTTGAGAGTTGGGTCTAGCCTTCTTCCTCCCTGATTTTTTCTTCTTCTCTATTGTCTTCACCTTGAATTTTTGAAAGCATGGTTTCAATGGAGGAGAGGAGGAGACTTTCTTTTCCTTTTTAGAGTTAAACATGTTTTTGTACATGCTTATAACCATGACATACTCAAGTGAAATTCATCATTTCCAAACAAGGGTTGTGTGAGAGACAGTAGAAAAAAAAAGGCCATCACATCCAGCCATTGTGACCAAAAACAAAACCATGCCACTACCTCATTGGCAATTTTGTTCCTCTGCACTATATTTTCTTCGTTGCGGTCGCATTGTGTGGGTTGGTGGTACTGCCATGTCATTCATTCCTAAGCATGCAAAAAATTTATATACCACCATTTTTGGACAAGGGACTCATCTAATGACTCATGCACGACCACGTCATGCAAGAAGCTCATCGTGGTTGACGTCTCCACCATTGCATGTAATGGGGTGCCATTCCTTCTCAACTGCCCACCAACAACGGAGGCATACCTTTCACAATTCATGGCCCACCCCTATTGCAAATCTTGTGGTGGGTAACCATTTTCACGTTAGTTGCCATACACTTTGCAGTGGTTGCCAACCAATGTGTCCCTGATTCTTGCTCATTGCAACCATGTGTGGGGGCACGATGCTCAGGTTTGGGTGGATGTCAACACCTGCAATGACACCACGGGTGCAGCTACAATGTGTGGCGAGATGGTGGTTGCAACCATGGTGATTACGTGACGTGGACGTCCACCACGATAAACAACCTACATGTATGTATACAAATCCCTAGTATCACTATATTCGTTAATTTGGGACTTTTTCGGCATTTTGAGACAGTTACAAGTATAAGAACACGGATAAATTCATACAGATATTGGAGAATGTTGTAAGATGCAAATACTTTGAAGTGGGTGTTCATATCAAGAACCCAATTAAGAACTCATATCAAGATGGTTTAGGTAGGACAACCCAAACATTAGACCATGTTGTTTTGGTCCATATATTAATTTGAGACAAGAGAAAGTCTCAAATTAACGAATATAGTGATTAGTGCTCCCGGTTGTGTGTACATTGTAAGTTGTCTTTAGTATTGCATGTATTTGTGAGCATTGTGGATTGATTTGGGTGATGTGATATGTTATTGGACCACTCAATTTCAATTTATAAACCATATCTATTGCTATTGTGTGAAATCGTATGGATATTAACATATGTAAATGATTTTCTCTATCGTATATGGTCCAACATGTATACATTCATTGTTAATGAAAAAACAAAGCACAATGTAAATTAATCATGTTGGTATTATTCCAGTGTTGCCTTCTATTTTCACACCACTCAACGCTTTGTGGGGGTTATGATTGGCATTCATTCCATTCTAACCCTTGCCAATGCTTTAGCAACACCAGACATGGATGCCAACCACAACCTCCATTCTCATTTGCGATTGTAATCGCTTCCCAACTTCATCGCATTGCATACACTTCGCTAAATGAGCACTTAAGTACTATGAGATCAGGGTTGTCTATTGTGTCGTGACGGAGGCTTATCCCGGCATAATGTCGTGCCGTCACGACACGTATCCGTCACGACATTATGCCGGATTATGCCGGATGCTGTCTTTATCCTGCCGGACTTGAATTTTACCGATTTTTTTGTGTAATTACATTACCCAATTTCGGACACGTAGGATTTACATTGTCCACGTGTGACGACATGTCAGCAAAGTAAAGGGAAAGTGGGGAAAATTTTACTAGCGCCCGTCCGCCCCCCCGTCCGCCCCCGTTCCCAATCCCCGTTCCCACCCATCCGCCCTCGTTCCCAATCCCCGTTCCACCCCGTCCGCTCCCGTTCCCCCCCGTCCGCTCCCGTACCCAAACCCCGTCCGCTCCCGTTCCCAACCTCCGTCTGCCCACGTCCCCCGCCCCGTTCCCAACCCGTCCGCTCCCCCGTCCGCCCCCCCCCCCCGTCCGCTCCCCCCCCTCCGTCCGCCCCCCCGTCCGCTCCCCCCACCTCCGTCCGCTCCCCCGTCCGCCCCCCCCCCCCCCGTCCGCCCCCCCCCCCCCGTCCGCCCCCCCCCGTCCGCCCCCCCCGTCCGCCCCCCCCGTCCGCCCCTCCGTCCGCTCCCCCCCCTCCGTCCGCTCCCCCCCCCCATCCGTCCGCTCCCCCGTCCGCCCCCCCCCCCCCCCCGTCCGCTCCCCCCCTCCGTCCGCCCCCCCCCCTCTCCCGTCCGCTCCACCCCCGTCCGTCCGCCCCACCCCCCCTCCCCCGTCCGCTCCACCCCCCCGTCCGCTCCACCCCCCCGTCCGTCCACTCCACACCCCTCCCCCGTCCGTCCGCCCCACCCCCCCCCCCCCTCTCCCGTCCGCTCCACCCCCCTCCCCCGTCCGCTCCATCCCCCTCCTCCGTCCGCCCCCCCCCCTCTCCCGTCCGTTCCACCCCCGTCCGTCCGCCCCACCCCCCCCCCCTCCCCCGTCCGCTCCACCCCCATCCACCGTCCGCACCACCCCCCCCGTCCGTCCGCTCCACCCCCCTTCCCCGTCCGCCCCCGTCCGCCCCACACCCTCCTTAGTAATATTTTATTACTTTGATTTTAACACAATGATAAACACAATGGCAAAATGGTCTACGTGGCAGGGGAAATATGCACATCCACGTCGACGTTTTCTGCCACATAGGACGCCACCTTGGCAAGAAGGTAAGTATTTTACCCACCCTAGTCGGCTCCCCCTATGTTGACCCTACGTGGACCCTATTGTGTCGTGACGGAGGGGTCCGTCACGACACGACACGTCGTGACGGCACGACACCGTCACAACGGCGGGATAGACAACCCTGTATGAGATCAACTGACATATCAAGAGTGACCAAAGTGTTGAGATACTTAGTTTGACCTTGTTTGCCAAGGCACAAAGAATTCAGACAAATGCATAAAAAACAATGTAAATAACTAGTTATATATCTCACCCTCCACGGAAAAACTAAACTGGTTAAAAATAGAAGTTGGGTTGCCTTTGCTAAAAATCGAGTTTTATTGTTTGCTACATTCTTGACACCCTTTTGGACGCGTGACTATGTTTAGCTAGTTTACTATTTCCTTTGCTAGAAATCGAGTTTTATTGTTTTACTGCATTCTTGATGCCCTTTTGGACGCATGGCTATTTTTAACCAATTTAGTTTTTCCGTGGAGAGTGAGATATACACTTGATGATGTTGTTGCCAATCTTGCAAATAATGTTGCACAATAGCCAAAGCCTTGTTTCTTTGCTTCCAATCTTTGTACATCTATCCATCTACAACACCCAATGCCCGTAAAATAAAACCAATAGCACTTGAAGCCCATCAATTTAGAGGAATCTATGGAAAATACTTTGAAATGTCAAAGAAAAAATTTGAAAGATCACAACATATAACCGGTTGGACTTGGAAACACTCAAATTTTGGCCGGTTATGCCCAAAAATCTCCCTGACATTGCTTCAGCAAGATCTCTTAGTGCTCCACAATTGCTACAAGTAACCATGAACAAACTTGTAACAACCAAAGCCAACAATGTTATGAGAAGAAAAAACAAAACTTAAAACTCTAAATTCACATCCTAACAAAGTATCAGCACTACCAACTAGGTCTAACGCTAAAGAGGAAACCCTAAGAAAATATGCTTTGTAAGAACACAGGTAGCTACGTATGTCCATCTCAATTGCTCCAAGCACCTTACATGATTTATGACCTACGTCGTCCTCCAATACAAATTGACCATCATCATGACATGATTTTTAGACCCTACAGAATGCCTCTGATTGCTCCTACTCAAATTCATGTTGGAGACCAACATGCATTGGCAAAGAAACACAAGATGCAATCCAATTTGCGGTAAAGAGTGATTTGTTTACCTGGTTGGCTTCCTCTTGGCTCTTTGCTCTTCTACCTGCTTTCACACACACAAATTCTATCAAGACAATCAAATCTCCGCAACTCACCTTCCAATTCACACCTTTCTTTTTGTACACAACATTTTATACTTGGAGATTCTTGGTAGCCAAAATTCGAGATTTGATTGCATCCGTAAATCAAACACCATTAGTAGGAAAACATAAATTTGTGTTTTCATTGCAACCTTGACTTACCAAAGCTGCGGAGTCCAAGGCTATAGTATCGCTTTAGAGGAAATTGATGATGCTTGGGACTTTCTTATGGCTCCCAACAATGACTTGCTTGCAATTCACAAATATAACACCAAATCTTGTTAGCATTGTGTAGCTTGTCTTAGCTTGAAACTTGCCATGAAATGGTTTGTTGAGATTACAAAGTGTATCAACCATGCATAATATGTGATTTCACTAGTGACGCATAGGGTCAATCAAAGGGTTGAGGAAGCTTCATTGTTTACATGATGCGGGTCAAAATCAAGAAACATTAGATTATTCGATTTGTTTGTATCTCATATCATAAACACCGAACAAAGTGCTCTTGTAAAAATCAAACTACCAAGAATTTGCATTCCAAGCTCCGATTGGTTTACTTGAGATTGACTACAATAACACATGCATACTCACTTCGGACCTCATCTTAGTACCCATCAAGAAATCTCAATATCCATTCTCTTGGAACCTGGCGTGACGCCGTGATCCTAGAATTCACTAAGTAATGTCATGTTTAAAATGGTTATTTCTAGCCATTTTTATTCGAAATCATAAGCCTTCTACTCCCCACACATCTTCAACTTTCATTTTGTCTCATTAGGGTTCAAGAAGATGTATCTAGATACAATGTCACATGGACAAAGAGAATTGAAGAAACTCGCCTAGAATATTGTACTCCTAACACTACCCAATTGCAAAACTTTAAGCCAATGTTGGATATTTATAGAACATAGCTATATAGGTGATGAACTTGAGGAGTGGTGAGTGAACTTTACCAAACACAAAACATACCAGAGGAGAGGAGAGGAGAGGAGAGGAGAGGCAAGTGATGAGCCCAATGTGATGCCCTTACCCTAACCCTGCTCCATGTAGAGCTCTTTACTTTCCCACATCCCAACCCCCCTTGAAATCCTAGGAGACATCTCACAAGTGATTTCATCCATCCTCAATTCTTCACAAACAAAAAAATCAACAATTATTCATCCATTCTCCATAATTGAAGTGCAAGATATATGATTTTTCATATCTAGCCCTTTATGCCCATGGTATTTTATATGTACCACTTGGGTAATTTTATGATATTATGTCAAATGCTATATTACATATGATCATGTTTTGCACGCCTAAAGCACCCTAAATTATATGTAATTATTTTACAAATTTTACTCATAATCAATATATAAGACAATGTATTTTATTGCACGTAGTTTCAAAGTGTTTTGCCAATGCCCCCCCCCCAAGAATGCACTAAAAGAAGAGGGGAGAAACTTGGGACCATGCAACAATTGAGGGTGCCAAATTGTGAGAAAACAATGTGTGATTACTCCTAAAAAAATTGGAGCTATAAGCTATGGCAATGTTTAGCCCCCATGGAAAAAAAATTGATTAAAAAAATATTGAAACGGCGTTACCCTATCTTGGTCCCCTGCGAGAGAACCTTTTTTTGCTTCTCTCACCACACAAAAACGTTGGACCATGACAATGGATAACGTTGGCTTGTAAACATACCCTTTGGGGATCTCGAGCTCCTTGGTCACTTTGACATTTTTTTCGTCGATGTAAATTGAACTGGTCCCATGACGAGTTCAATGGCCAATAACATATTTTAAGGGAGCAAAGGACAACTTCACACTCCATGATGTAAACAACCCCTAAGTAATTTAAGAGATAGAGCTATCTAAAATGTTCTTGGGGATCCTTGGATTGGCATCATGGTGTTTTTCATGTGAAATTCCTTCTTACCTCAACAACCTCTTCATAAGTTGGCTTCTATGTAGAGGCATCATTCGTTGGTATATTTGGGCTAAATAGAACGACATGTCCTTCAATAATTGCAGGTGGGGATGAGAGGAAGGTCCATCAAACTATATGTCAAAGCCTTCTTACGGGGATTTTGCTTGGACTAAGGAGCTCAGACAAACGGAAATTGCTTATAATTGTGAGGAGAACCTCAGCTGCAACTTTGACTCACCTTAGGAAGCCAACATGTCAACTCCAACTCCAAGAATGCTTGGAACATTAAGGTGCCTAATGTGAACTTAAGATGACATGCATGGACATCACACCCTTTTTTCTTTTCTTTTTGGCACTAATTGAAAATTCAATTGTAAAGAGAACCCAAAATACAACCAACCCGACCGAAACAGCGCAACCCGAGTGGGAATCAGGAAATAATAGTCATTTGAGGCTGGACATCACAACCTTCTTGAGGTTATGTGGTCACATCAAGTACCTGAGAGAGTTGCCCTTATCTCTTTTTCAAGTTTTGATGTCATGCCCTTACTCATGTGAGGCTAATTCTAGATTCTTTTTTGCGCTTTTAGGGCCACTTCACACACGAGCCAAGAGCCGTGACCATGAAATTGTGAGAGCCCACAAGAAAGTGTCCAAATGCCGTCCCAACACACCTCCAAAATCATGTACTGTGGTCACGGAGCCTCAAGCGTAGTGTGAAGTCATATGTGACCGGGCCGTCAACCAAATGTTGTTTCAATGAATTTCTATTCATGCAAGTCCTCACACATGATAAAATAGAATAAACCAACGGTTGTGAGCGTTCAGAGTGCCATGGTTTGCGGGTTTTGTGTTAGGCCTACCTCCAAGAGGTGGTTATGAAAATAGTCCAAGTGAACATGAAACATGATCCATTTGATGCCATGTAGGAATCCATGTAGAGTTTACATCCATCTTGCATTCACATACTCCGTTAGTTTCTCAAGCATAGTGTGAAATGAACTTGGACCGGCTCCGCCTTTTCCACCAATGAGAGTGCTTGAAGTGTATTGGTCACGGGCTCTCAGTCTCGTGTGTGAAGTGGCCCTTAGTACACCCCTCTCGTAACCGTACATGACAGTTTGACAATGAATAAAATGTTACATATGTCTCCCGAAATCAAACATAACAAAAAAAAAAAAATCGATTGAGGACCTAAAACCAAAAAATTAAAATGAACCATATTTGAACCATGACCCTCCATGGGAGAGGGAATTGTTGCATATGAGTGCAGCTCTCATTTATTCATGCCCCTTACATCATGTTGGTGAATAATTCATCTCAAGTAACTTCTCAAGACTAGAGTAATGCAAAGTCTCTAGAAGTTAATCCCGGTTTCAAATCATCTAAAGGAAACACTAATTCAACCTCCGTCCTACACACTAATTCAAGACATTTGTGTTCATGAAAGATTATAGGCTCGTACTATGCAACAATTTCCTCTCGCCTTGATTAGTGTTCAGCCAACTGAAAGGGGTCGAAAGGCAAAGTAGTGAAATGTGCCCTGGCATATTCTGCCATTCTATCTAATAACAAATACATGGGTGTTATTTGGTTTATCACTATCATGTTCTTCAATTTCTACTGCTTAAATTTACACATTGAATCTTGAGTTGCAATAGCAGATCTCCAATAAAGCGTCAACATTTTATTCGGATTCCAGATCAGACCTCACCTAATTTAGTTATAATTATTGAAAATGCATGTTCATTGTTTTCTTTAATTGAACACATAGGTTCTCTCAGTTATGTTCACTATTAAATGCAAAATGATTAATCAAATTTGAAAACGTAATCCATTTTCTTTTGAACATGTGTCTTTATAGTGTTTGTTCTTTGATCTTCACTAAACCACACATCAATCAAATATAGATGTCCAATTAAAATAAGTATTCAAATACCACATGCATATCTTATATTGCCAAATTCCAAGGCTTTTTGGAGTTATAGGATGTTGAGGCCTTAATGTAGCACACGTCCAACATTAACACCTACTTTGGGTCTCTACCCAAAAGCTAGCTTAGGGTGTTTGGTGCCTGCCTCCAAGGTACTTGAAGCTACGTGAGCTGATGGAGTACAAAAGAGCATGAATAGACCCCCTCCCCTTCTCACTTAGCATTGAAAGGCTCAAATAAAAAATGATATTTTTGCTTCTGCCCTTGTCTCATAGAAACTTCGCTTGCGCTACAAATATTTTGACACTCTTGACAATATGAAATTTGCAGATACTCTAAAAGTGACAATTTAAGGGCTTAGTCCCTTTAGGCCCACTTTATGCTTAGGGCCAGCCCGAACTCCAAGAATTTCAACCAATAGGATTGCTCAATTTCATCAAATCCGACCCAAGGGCTTAACACTAGGGTAGGGCTTGAACATTTACTCTCCTATGTGGCATCCAAGGTGGCATAATTTCGGAGCCAAATCTTCGGGCCGGCTTGAACAAATCAGGTGGAGGTTTTGCTTGGCTCAAACTCTCAATATGGGGTGGATTGGGCAAATCCATTGGACAACAAACATCTCTACCATTGATCCATGGAAAGTAAATTCTCTTCACTAATCTTTCCCCTCAAGAACATTGGGACCTAAAATTGGACCTCACCACTTTAAGGTCAATGCATCTATAATCAATAAAATTAGAGAGTTTGCAATTGTTTAGGGGGAATCATAGCGGAGAATTATTTTTTCTTGCAAAGAGAAACATATTCTAAGGATAATGCTATGATGATGATGAAGAATGCTACAAATTTTGAAGTGATAAAGTCAAGGGTAACACACATTCGATCTATAGATTAATCCATAAGCGCTCATCTAAATGCTAATACTTGTCTACTCCAGTTGTCAAAACTCTTCGGAGGGCAATGAATCACAAGCCGCCACCACATAACCCTTACCTCCGTTCACCTAAAAAATTATAGATCTCATCCTTGTCAGTATCACATGACCCTAGTGAGTGGTTAAATGGACACGGTCGACTATGGATGCCTCGACCTTATACGTGACACAAGATTAGACTTGAACAAAGTTGATAATGTTGGACTGGATTGAGAACTCAATGCTTGAGAATCGAGCCGGTCCTCTCTTCTTCTTTTCGGCGCAAATTGAAAAAATCAATTGCGAGAAAGGATCGAGCCGGTCCTCGCTCCGGCCCAGGCCGTGTTTTAAAGTCACCCTTAAAATTGTGCCTGAGTCGGTGGCTAGGAGTAGTTAGCCCTACAAGCGAAGTCGGTACTAACAAGCCCACAGACGAGATGCTGCCTCAGAAACCTAAGTCAGCGCACACAGCGAAGGTATATATGTAGATGGATACTGGCAAGCCATTTGGAACTCCACTGCGTGTGGTGTGAAAACCAAAGGCAAGCATCCCGATTCTGGCGTGGCTCATGATTGCCGGTTGCTTGTTCTTCTGGCCATTCGATTTTGTTAGCTGTAGACAGAATAGGAAGTACTAACTTACAGTGTCTGAGGAGATTTTCGGGCACGATCGGTCGATATCCTAGTGCTTCCAAGTCCACTCGGTTACACGTTGACATCTTTTGTCGGTCTTTATGAAGTTCGGTCTAAAACTATTGATAAGTCTTGAACTTCAACCGGTTATTTCTCAAACTCGACCCGTTCAAGTTTTTAAAAGAGGATGTTATTTGACATGGTCATTTTTATTTTTCGCTATGACAACCTATTTGGGTTTTCTTGACGCAAAATACAGGTGATCACCAGACATTATCCAGTTTTGAACATGCAGGGATCCATGTCATTGTCTCGTCCATTTTTTTAACATGGTCACCCATGGTCACGTCTATTTTAGGTGACCAAGTGTAAAATAGAGTGGGGCTGCCACTGATATCTTAACCAATGAGAGATTTCAGAAGTGGTGACCATGATCAGTGGTCACTAGTGTAAACCAACCATGTGGCATCACGTTTATGTCAAATCTTAGCAGTCCCCACTCAAGAAAATATTGCTCTTAGTTTGAGAAATTAGTCTTCAAGGTTGACTCCAAACTTGAATATGAAAGTACCAACTTTCATTAAGGGTATTTATGAGCCCCTTCTTGGACTCATACCCATATATATATATTCCCTAAGGCAGGCATATCTCAAACCAACACATAACCTAAAACTAACACTACTTAGTGTCCCGAGGTGGCAATTACTTGTAGCACTTGTAGGGGTCATGGTCTTCAGAACTTGGTTTAGAGATGCTAAACCATTTCTAAGAAGCATTATTTGGGAGTTATTATCATATTATAAGCTTTTTAAAGACTTAAAACTCTAAGGAGTTTAATACAATTTCTTAGAAGTGAAATTCGTCACCTGGGGGTCTGGATAGTGAACCCCAATTTAGACAAATTGCTTCTAATTGCTTCTACTCATGACATTGTGAAAGCTAGATCTATTCATATCTTAGACACAAATCATATCAATGGATAATGGAGTCCTCCCAATGCCCTCTTTCCAAGCATGCTTCTCCTCTTTGTAAAAAAAATGAATTACTAATTCTTGAGAAGTATTAAAATTGATTTTGAAACAATCGTCATAAAAGGGAGAGTTGCCACCCCAAGCCTAATATGCACTATTGGCATAGTTGAAGCCACAAAATGCACAATTTTAGGGACAAATTACAACAACATGAAGGATGTGAATAGTGATGACCACACAACTAGGTCTTACAATGCACGATTTTATAAAACTTATGAGCCAATGTTTGCATAATTTTGGTTCACTTTTTGTCAAGGTGATATCAATATTGAATTGGTATATAGGTGAATGCATGACCTATCAATGTACAATATCAATAATGGCATCCAAGAACCAACCCAATCACTATCAAATATATGATACATGTCAAATATTAAACCCGATGGGTACCAAAAGATTGAAAAATGTTTGTTTCCCTGGGTCATTATTTGGGTCAATATCGTCCTATATCATAATTGCTACTAGGGTAGTATTTTCTACATATGATGGTTTTTGGATGGTATATAGACGTGCAGGGATGTGCGGGGAGTCACAATCTTGTAGATTAAACTAAAACACACACACACACAAGATAAAGGGGTGTTTTGAGAGGGGGCTATGAAATAATGTGCATATTCATGGACTATTATGTATATTTGATGGATACGTTTTAAATATGCCAAGTATGGTTTTATTTTGAAACATGAAAGAAAATCCTTTCTTTCATCACACCATGTTTTCTAGTGGAACACCAGCAACCCCCCAAATGGTATCAAAAAATAAAATTTAAATGAGAGATCCATGCCCTATCAACATTAAAAGAAAATGGTATGATCCTCATTACATGTAACCGATTTTTATAATATAAATAATGATAAATAAATGAATGAATGAATTCATACATACATACATATATGCATAAAAAATAAATAAATGACGCCACTAATTCATTGATTTAACACCAGTGGAAATGCCAATCCCCCAATTGCCATTGACGGTTTTAAGGTCCATGCCACATGGTCAATGCATGGGAGATGTAAGAAGCTTCATTGACATGTAAGCTCTTGGGGCATGAAGTACCACTTACCAAGATTTCACATGTACAATCCTATGATCCATCATTATGTTTTGGGAACCAATGTCATGTATAAAACAACCAGTGAGAAATGATTACTACACTAAATAGTCCTACTAATGTGGGTGGAAAATTTGCGTGGAAATAATTAATGTGAAAGCAAATTTTATAGTCAAGTTGGAATTAACATGGGTCCAAGACCCTAGGCCTTTCCTAAGTCTTTGTGAAGATTTCTAACCAATGCATTGAGTGTTAGTTATAAGACCAAAGTAGTATATAATAAGATATTCATCCACATCAAATTTCTAGAACAAATATGTGACCCAAGTTAATTTTAAACTAAATAGTTTGCATGGTTGGAAATGAACTTGGCCGACATTAAATACCGTAGTACCATAGCAGGTTCGTCCTAAAATAATTCTAAAAATAAAAAAACGTAAAAATTAGAAAATTCTGAAGACAAAAAAACGAAAATAGAATAAATTAGTTTTTGAAATATTTTGCTATTTCTAAGCTATTTAGGGTCATTTTTACTTATTTTTTGCTAAAAAACGAAAATTGAGAAATTCAATTTTTGAGAGGCGAACCTTATTTTTTCAAAAAAATTAAATATTCGTTCGCCAGGTGGCGAACCTGCTATGGTGTTACGGTACACTATGTGAATTAGCAAGGGCTCTAGAAAATTACTGCGCCCACATTAATAAGATTGTATAGTTTGGCAATTGATTTTTCAATTTGTGCCAAAAAAAGACTGTATAGTTTACATAGATGGGACCTTGTTTGGTTTCCTTTGCAATTGATTTTCTCAATTTGTGCCAAAAAAAACATAGATGGGACCTTGGTAGTGGACACCAATTATGCCATCAATTACCACAAAATAATTTGAGGCAAAAACAATTTCGTTTGCATGCTCGTCCACCATCTCCAAAAAAATTCACTTAGAAATAGTAAGAACTCTTTCAGTCACCAGGGTTTGCGTGGGGGGTTAACTTCCTTGTACAATTATGAACCACGTAAGACAAGTGGGGTGCTAAGAAGTGATGTGCATAATCATGGGCTATTTTGCATATTTGAATAATATACTATAATATACCTTTTATATTTTTAATTTTAAAGTTTTGAATACCATGAGACTTAAAAAGCATTCTCTATTGAATGGGACTTTGTATTTCATCGCATGACGTTTTTAATGATCGTCAACTGAAACCCCCCCCTCCTTGATGTCGTAGATTTTAGTTTTAAGAGGGCAATTGGATTCATGGATTCCTTTTCAAATGTAAATGATTCTCCTTTGATAAATGTAGACACACACACACACTTGAACTAAGAATGTCCTATCAAACTCATAAATGCACAAATGTGTTGTCAAGGTATGAACCTGAGGGGTGAATTGATATGTCAAACTTGTACCGTATGGGTTCACATAAGTGGTGTTAATTTTGACTATGGGTTACAAAATGTACATAGGGCTAGGGTTTTTCTTTTTCTTTTTCTTGGAAATGTAGATGCATTATGCCCTATGAAACATTGAAATTCATACATAAATCTATACGAAGGGCATACATATATGGGAGAATATAGAAAGTTAGGTAGGGCTTAAACTAGAGGTAATGAACCACGTAGATGCATATTTCATTTTGTCTATGGATGGCCTACCCCAACACCCTACAATTTGGGATATAATTTTGAGGTTTAGAGATGGGGGATTTCAAAGTAAGAGCTAACCATTGAATGTTTATTTATTATTTATTTACTTGGGGGGGGGGATCTACCTCTTGGGATGTAGTATGAGGTGAAGATTTTTTTGCCTAAAACGTTTTGAAGGCCTATTGTTTGCAAGTTCTAAGTTCTTTGTTTTTGTTTTTGGCATACATATGTTATCATAATACCTTATATGAATTTTTGGTGTTTTACATTCTTCTTGCTATCTTTTAGTTATAACTATGCATGCATATGTTCCTTCTTTTTGTCCACCCAAAAACTATATAAAAGAATATCAATTTGAAGGTGACACATGCATGTGACGTATGTTTTTAATGAAAGGTGCACCACTGGGGGTGTGAACCACTAGATGGACGATGGCCATGCATTTTCTATGTACACTATAATCAAAATTCGAATGCACACATCCAAACGAAAATCGTTCAAACTTAGAATACATGAGTAACATGTTTTCCAGAGTTCATAATGGTTCATCATGACTACATGAATGACAAGTTCAACTCTCATGTTACTACCATAGATTTTCTCATCACACAAACTCTAGCATTTTCTCATGAGCCAAGTGAAAAACCTATAGGCTATGATAGTTGGTGGTGTCCACTACAAATCACTCTCCTTCACCTTATGCCTCTAGCATAGGAAATTATCAAATAGTGCACACTTTAGTATGCAATGAACTTGAATCATGACACATTTATGATATTAATTAGGATTTAAGTGTATTTGGATTTATGCATGAATTTTGGACAATTTCAACCACCAATATGATGTATACTAGATCGCAAAATTACACAAATATGGTGCTTGGCGAACATGGAATGACAAGCATTTAAAGTTGTGGTGTTCCATTTGTTGTTGTCATTTGATATTTTTGTCCTCACAAGTGCACATCCCTTATTATTGTTGGACAAGTGGTTTGTCCAAATATACTTTAAATGTCAGCTTATTTCCAAAAAATGAAAGGGTAGAAATTAGATTTTGGGGCTTGGGGCCAACTTGGGATAACTTATCATCATTTTGGGAGCTTGTTAGAAACTTTATTACCAATAGAGTTTTGTAGATAAACCTTCTAAGCCACTTAGAGCCAAACTAGTAGCATCAAGAAGAGAAACAACACTTGTGCCACATACCTTAGATGGTTGAGCACTCTAATTGTGTGTAGCATTGTCCAAGTGTCTGGCTTTGTTATGGGGGACCGACTTTGATGGACGGATGAATAGAATGGTTACGGAAACTCTAGGATGAAGTTTTTATTTTATTTTATTTTTAAGAAGGATGAAATATTTTATTCCATTGTCAATAAACATACATGGTCATTGGGACCTAAAGCAAAGAGAGGGACAACTTCTTGGAGGGTACATGCCGGAACTGAATAGCCCTAAGGGTATGACTTAACCCTTAAAGGTCAAGAATGATGCAACCACTTCTGGCACCTAACCATATCAACGTACATGTATACATTATAATCTTGTGATTTAGAACACATGCACACTTGGAAATTTTTTGTGCACAATCTCAACTTTACGAAGATGTTTGCACGGTCATATCCACCAATGGACATACAGTGACTCACAAAAGTACTTGGCCGCTACCTGGGCATAAGCACGCTACACTAGTACAAAAATGTTGTCACAAAACACATTTTCAGAGGAATGTTGCATTCAATTGGGTGTAGATTTCAAAGTAGCATCTCTTTGAGGGATAAAATGGAATAATCTGGTTGTAGATATAGATGAGCAATAATTTTTCTAGTTTCTATCAATAAACTCCTCATGGTTTGACCGTGGTGAGTATATTTATATACCAGTGGTTTCCTGTCACACAGTATATTTTTTTATGAAAAATACTTCGTTTTGTGGGTTTTAGGTTATATTTTTCTATGACTATTTTGTGACATGTGTAATATATATTTATGAATCATATTTTGTTAAACAATTCCTACATTTGCAGTCCACTCAACGGTTAATGAAAGAAAATGGGGTTATTTTTGTAAGTGCTTAAAACATAGGAAATCAAAAAAATTTAATGCATTTTCACTTTTGCCCATACAAAACATAGAGAACACTACGTGGGCTTCTTGCATTTTTGTGCAACAAAAGCCTTTTCCTTCGAGATATCAAAGAATTGCTCCAAATTGGTGTCCAAAATATACTTTGATTTTTGCCCAAAGTGTACCAACCCTAGCGTGCTTCTACCGGTCTATGATTGTGAAAATTGGACAAAAGCTCTTAGACTAGTGAGAAATAATAAGCAAGATTTGTCATAGATACCATACAAGTTGTCAAGAACATGTTATCAAAAATTTGTGAAAAAAAAAATCGAAATGGTAAAAAGAAATTGAAAGAAGTATGCAAAAAGCATGGCCAAGAACTTATGTTGATTAAGTAGGAAATCATGATAACACAAAGAAAACTCGAAATGAAAAGCTAGTAAGTAGCAAATGCTACATATGTACAACAACTACATGTCTACCAACGTGTGTATCCACCCTTAGTTGCAAGAAGATCAACCACCCTTGTTGGCATTGTGCGGATTAGCTTCTGCACAAATTTTACTTCAATGTTTTGCCAAATAACCTGGATCTTCTCCCACAAATCATCTCTACTTTTGGGTGAATCACCAACGACGCTACCGTGTGAGCGGTAGGACGCGAGCGGTGAGCGGTGAGCAGAAAAAAGTCAACGCTTTCCAATTATAGTAATAAATTTCCTAAATTTAGATAATATAAATAGAAAAATCGTGGGACCTCTTTTTTTAGTAAAAATGATGGACCTATTTCCGTGCAAATTTTGAGGGCTTTAAGGACAGAGACTTGGTTTTAGGGTACCTTTCAGAAAGATTAGTTGACATGATCTAATTAAACCAGGGAACTTTTGACTGTCCACATTATGGTGAGAGCCGCTTAATCATAGGCTATGGTCACAACGTAAGAGAAAATTCTAAGTTAAAAAATTTAAGCATTCAAGCAAAGTAGCAAAACTCGTACCGTTCAATAACATCTAAAACTACCGTTGGAAGAAGAGACCCATAAATATTTTAAAACCTTTATAGATATTTAGAAACGAATACAATTCACATCATGTAGATAATGATAGGTCTGATATATCAGCGATATTTTTGGAAAACGTGCACTCATACTATGGTATACTCAACGCAATAGGAAATACTTAGCGAGAACTTATAAATAAGGGGGGGCAGCCTAGCTCCTATAGGTATCCATGCTAAGGTCCCACATGCTTCATGATGCCACTTTCGAGGAGGTGCTTCACTTCATTGAAACTAAGGCTCGGAGCATGGATGAAAGTTTCTTGGTATTGATCCAAGTTGCAGGTCACACGGAAGATGAAGTACAAGTGTTTGCAGTTTATCCAAGTGCGCCGCTTCCCAAATGCTCTTGCTGACATCTCCACGAAATCCGGGCATGTGCACGACGGGAAGGTGCTGATAGTGATACGGTACTCTTCAACCTTAGTCTTCTTTCGGGACTGGAAGAGAATGATGCACCCGATCCCTGGGTGAGGTATCATTGTGACGGAGGTGATTTGTCCGTCGACGTTGAGGGCTGACTCCCACTTGTTGCGTTGTTGGACGCATGGTCCGTTGTTACTGCGTCGGATCTTCTTTCCAAACCTGAGCGTAGGGTATTGATCGGCTTGGGCCGGGGTAGGGAGTTCGGCCATGGATGAGGCAACATTGGAGGAGTCGCCGAAGAGTCTTCTGGGTGACACATCTTGACGATGCTGAAGTTGGAATCCCCCTTCTTCAAGGGCCAGAACCTCCTGGAGAGTGAGGTTTGTCCCAGTGAGGACAGGCCAAATGTCCGGGACATCCGGACGGTGCTGCACCCACTTCCTCCTAGTGCCTTTGACACATCTCTCAATGTCGTCGTTGCAGAAGAAGAACTGTGTCAAGAATTCCTCGTTCTTCTTGTAGTCGCGCATGTAGCCGGTGTACGTAGGAGCTGGAGTATTTTTACCATGCCGAACGATCTTCTGGGTGCACTTGGTCTTTGTGCGAGCTTGCATGGCAAAGCAAGCCTTGGCGGAAGTCTTGGGTAGTCTAGAAATGTGCCACTTGGAGACATCGCAGTGGGTCTCCTGAATGTTATTGACGTGGGTGACCCGTTGTGGAATCGATTTCTCGGGGGATTGTGTTAGGGGCAGGGTTGATGGTGTGGCGGAATCAGTACGGGCCTTGGTTGACCTAGTGCTCACTCGTGGATGAGAGAAGCTGACCTTGTCGGGTCTATGTGAATCCTGATCAGAACCAAGGGGCATATCAAGTTTGCGTTTTGTGGTGCCAAAGACCTCCTCTCCTTCGAGTTGGGGTTTGCGGGTGCACCAATGCTCTGCTCCAGGCATGTGCTCGAGTGCTGCAATAATTCTCTTGGCGTCACCGGATCGTTGTGCAGCACGAAGGCGGAGTTCTTCTTTTCCTGGGCCAGTACCAGAGCGATCACCCTTCAAGTAGGCGTAGTAGTTCGTACATTGCATGAACGCCCTCACGAAATCATCCACGGTCGCAACATATAGATCAGAGCCACGATTTCCAGACTGCTGAAGCCATTTGTTATGGACTGTCTCAGAGAGGTTGCAAGATGACATCTCTGCCAACTCAAAATCTGTGAAATTCTGAGAGAAGTCAATAAAATGTAGTGAGTACGCTTTGCACAAAAATAGGCTAAAAGCCTAAACTGACACCAAAAACCCCAAAAAAACCAAAAAATAAGTTGACACCAAAAAGCGAAATAGAAAGTGGGTGGGTACTCACTAGTTGCATGAAACCACCCCATTGACGGTAACGAAAATGCCAGAATGCAAGCCATGTATCAAGGTCCTTGATTCCTTCCTCGGATGCAGCTCCAGAGGAAAGCCACCAAGCCCGGATGGCAAGATAACGGGACTCGGACTGCTCGGGAGTCTTGGCATCCTTGTACTGCTTGCATAACAACTTGTGTTGCTGTTGGAGGTCGGGCTTGATGTGGGCGGCGGTGTGGCGCTCCATAGACACTGTCCAATGCAATAGACATGTCCTCTCGCGAGACTCCATAGGAACCTTGGGATCACCACTGCCATAGATAATCCTAACTGCATTCCAATTTGCTTGTGCACTGTCCGCCATGAACCCTTTGAAGTTAACTTTAGCAATGCCATGTCTGTGCATAACTTCATTGAGCCCATGCCAAAGAAGGCTTTGCGCCGTGACATCCTCAGACTGCATATCACATACTGCAATAGTCATAACCCGGCAGTAGGCCGAGTCATAGACATGGCAAGCCATGGTTGTCCACCCCTTGACACGCTTGACATGGTCAAACATGACCCAAGCATCCTGCAAATCACCGTGTGGTTGCATTCTCCTGACAAGGTCAACTCCAGACCCAGGGCCCACTTCGGACATCTTGAACACATAGACTTTCTCCAACAGCTTTCCCTGGCCTGGGAATTTGTTTTCTTGCACATAGGGCCAACTGCTATGACCTCTCAGTCCGGTGATGCTATCAATGATCCCCCCTCGCCCAATGCGCTTGAAGGAAGTGACTGTGTTTCGAATACTCGGGGTGCTGAGGTGTTGGTACCTGTCCATGACAAACTTCATGGACTCCAGGTCCATAACTTTATTGGGATCAGATCCCGTGCGTAGAAGATATTTGGCCAGGAACTCTTTACTTGCAGCCAAGGCAATCGCAGAGTTGGTGGCGGTGGGAGTCCTCTCAACTTCTCTACCAATGAGAGCATGAATTTCAACCTTAGACTCTCTACAGACACCTTGCGAAACGGGGTGATGGTGATGACCCATATGGATGCATGCACGGGTCATGTCACCTTTGCCAAGAACATAGTACATCTTAGCTTGGCAAGTATCAAGACAGTAAGGTGGTGTCTTACAGACCTTACAAACGAGAGATGACCCAGCTGGGGGATCAGCATCTACGGAGAAGGGTGAGGCGGTACAGCCTTCCCATTCGGTCTCGTTGACGTCAGTGGCCCGATTGGGGCGGTTGAGGTAATCACAACCCTCGTTATTACAACGGAGATGGCCAACACAACATGAAAACCGGAAGGTCAAGCCGAGATCATTGGTAATATTAGACGTCTTTGTCCTGCACCAAGCATGACCGTCGAAACGCTTGTCCATTCCGAACATGAGTCTAGCATGGGAATGGGGAGCATCAGCTCGCAGAGGAGGGAACTCAAAGATGACGTCGCCGTCAAAAACAGAAGGGAGGAACTCAACCTTCTCATGCCTAACAGCTTCATAATCAATACTCTTGAGGATGTTCTTGGACCCTGGTCGGGTTGCAAGCAACTTCAAGTGGTGGACAACACTGGGACGATCTATAGACACACCTGGGTGAACTGGGGGTCTGGAAGTAGATGGTTGGCTTACAGTAGGCGAGTGTGGAATCATGAGAGGATTGATGACGGGTTCATCCTGCGATGGAGGTGGGGTAATGTCAGAGGCAGGTGGCAGATCATCATCAGAGTCACTGAGCAAGGTAACCTCTTCGATGCCGGGCTCCTTCTTGACCGTCGCCAGAAGAGGAACCTGCGTGGTGGACGTGAGGGACACACCTGGTGTTAGCAACACAGTTGTGGTGGCCATATCCGATTCAGTGATGCCTATGGCCTTGTACGTTCCAGGGATCAAGAACCAAACTCTACCATCGTCATTGCGAAACGATATCTGAAGGACAGTGTGACTCAAGTCACCGTTTGCATCAAAGACCTCTTCTTCGACATGAATTGAGGCTGGGTGGAATGTAAACCTCAAACTAAGGACCGACTCTGTGACTTTGGCTAGACCATCATCTCCTAGAGGGATCATAAGCGGGATGGAATGGTGCAGTGCTCGGATGGTGGCCATTGTAGAAGGATTGTGAATGCGAGTTCACAGCAGGTAGTGGCCAAATGGGCTATGGACTTAAGGAAACCACAAAGTGGGGAGGTGTATATAGTGTTGTGATTAGAAGGCCATGGCAAGATGGAATCTATGAATGACGGCGGAGACTTGGATTAGTAGTGGAATAATAAGCCGATTCATTATAGAAATGTGAATAAAAATTGAAAATGCACTGCAGCATTTACTTAAGTTAGTCATGATCATATGCCAATCCAAACTAGATATATCAATACCAAACAATGAGGCTGGATGCCGACTGACGAACTTATAAATACACAAGACCACGTGAACCATTTAGTGGATGTAAGGGGCACCCTAAAGGAAAGTGTTTCTTTTTTAGTCGAGGCTTGAAATGGGCAAGGGTAGAGCATTCACCTTTATGGCGAAGCGAGAATAGGAAAGTTTATTTGGAATAGTCTCGTCAAGTTATGGCTATACATACCGAGGAAAAATTAAAGAAACTACAGGTTAATTATCTAAATCCAAGATAATAGGAACATAATGATGACGCATAGATGTTAATTATGACAGACTTGACAATGATATATAACATTTGTTTGCTTCAATATGGTTAGAGATGAACACTCGGACGAGAGCGAGAGCAGATCGAGAATTGAGGAGGACTATTGAAAAACAGAGGCGTATAGAGAGAAGGCAAAGGTTAGAATCAAGAGGGCTCAGGGACGCCGTACAACTTGCGGAAAACAATGGGTAGACAAGGGGTTAATTTTTCTAGGGGAACAGGTAGAGGTTCTAAAGGGGAAAAGACATGAAGGATTGTAGGAAAGAGGATTGTAGGATAATTGGCTGTTTGCTAAAATTATTATAGCAGCTGTAAAATTCATGGGCAATGGTGATCGAAGGTATGTCAGCGCATAAGTAGCTGTGTGGAATGTGTGGCAACCGAATTTAGGCACAACCGACGTCATTTATTGGATCGATTAAATATCTATCCAAATTAGAATCAGAGGTTTAGGTGTAAAGTCGATTGCCCTCGGCCGCAATTTGAAGGATGAAAATAACAATTATACGTTATTATAAATAAATCATTAAAGGGGTCCATTAAATTGGAATGTAGTGGAGATTTAAACAAGATGCAAAACACCATAAAAGTCCTCTCAAATTGCAGAAAGATGAGCTGAGTTTGGTAATGAGGTAGTATCTCAGATGCATGCTGTGTATCCATTAGATGGTGTGACACCGTCGATCGCAAAGCGAAGGAGAAGGAAAAAGCCCCTATTCTCTAGTTCAAAGCAGATTAGGCGTGCTAGGATGAGAAATGCAGAGATTAAGAGAATGCGGCTTGCAAACTTGGACGGTACCGTCAAGTCGTTAACGAACCAGTTTGCGAAGCTTCCAGTTGAGATTGTACAAAATCAAGTTGTCGAACAAGAAGTTATTTTACCTTCACACTCAAAGTGTGAGACCGAGCTCGAACTATCGGTGGACTTTAGTATTGTCGAAGAGAGTCAGGTATTTGATAACCCACTCATTAATTAGTGTTGTTTTTGATATTATAAATTGCCACTTGGTGCAAGGTTAGGAACAACCTCGAATGGGACGTTCACAGATAAAGACTAAACCTTAGAATTCATATGCACTGCTCGGCTGGACTGCAATGCTGACGAGAAATAATTAGGGTTACAGTTTCGGAAAGGGTTGGGCAAGAGCAAAGAGTGCCACACGAGGCGAGAGAGTTGGCAGCCAACGAAGGGATAGTGAGTGCGGACTTCGTGGGTCTGACGCCCATTTCCAGCACCCTTAGGGCACTGGATTTTTTTTTGTGGTTGCTCTATTTTTTTGGTTTTTTCCCGAAGTGAGGCCTCGGAGTCTGAATCTGGTTTTCAGTGCCCAAAGGGTGGTGGAAATGGGTGGTCTCGTCCGGTGCTTTTTTAGGGGTGCCTTGATGCTATCATAGCAAGTGGATGAGCGAAACACAAGGCCATCGTGGTTTCTGATGTTGGTGGTCTGAGTCTTTGTCCATATGTGGCCGTCGTATCGTTTGTCCATACCCTCCATTGATTTGGCCTTAGTAGTAGAGGACGAAGCTCCAGCAGGCGGAAGAACAAACATACACGATCCATCAAATCGAGGGGGCAGATAATTAACCTCCTCTATCTTCAAGTGATTATAGTCCAATTTTTTTTAAATGCTTTTGCTACCAAGAATTGAAACTATCCTAATGAGCACCGAACCAATTAACAATAAAAATGAGAGCATTTGATGGAATGTAGAAGGCGTCAATTCAAGCTTGTTCTATGAAAATACTGGCAGGTAATAAAATAGGCAGTTGGAATTGTCATAGAAAGGGCACCATACGGCAAATATGAATGCTGAAATCGGATAACAATTTGAAATAGCGTGAGCACTTTTGTACTGACATTAGAAATTCAGTCTACCTAATAAATAATAGTGCAATTAATAGCCACCACTCACATATTGGGATGCGGACCATGATGGGTGAAGTGAATGGGTCATCAGATATGGGCAGGGAGTCATGAGTCAGCCCTAACCCTTGACTGCAAGAAGTATATAGACTGCGGTCATTGAGAGAATAGTCATTTTTCTGCGATGTTGAGTGTTGTTGTGAGAGTGGAGAGTAGAGAATAACTTATCGAGTCTTTGCGATGCACAAATGAAAAACATAGTCAAGGCCCTAGTTCCCGTAGGCGAGGTAGCAAAGAAGAAGAAGGAATCTAGCATAAAAGGACGTGGGATGCCTTCAGATATGAGTGACTCATTGGAGGAACAGGAGGGAGGATCTTGGAGGGCTAAGTGCACGATTAGGGCTTTGAATCTGGAGCCCATAGAAGAGGAAGCAGGAAGCAAGGATTCACCTGTACAATCTATGGCGGATCAGGAGCAGCATAGCGGATCAAATCAGAGCGACTTGCACGAAGACACAGGGGAGGAGACAAGTAATACTGTAAGATCATTTCAATACTCATATGTGAATGAGTGGATTCAGTTATGCTAAGGTGTTCCAAATCTTATTATCAGAGTTATGAATATGAAACACGTATTTGTTTCGAGAATAAGGGGAGCATGAAAGCGATGAGAACATATTCGAGGATGTCCATGAGTTGAGAGGCAGTGAGGAGCAGTCATTGATGGAAGAGGGACTGACGACCCCTATTGCACAACAGCAAAGCAAACAGACAATCATCACCAACAACAAAACCACAAAAGGACATGGGCTGACTGAAGGGCATCAAGAAGGGGTTGACAAAGGCTCGGGGGCCCAAACCCTTGTGCGCCAAAAATATCCAATAGAGCCCGGTGCTCAAACTGGACGGCGCACCAAAGGCGCAGTGTTAGAGGGTGAGGCACCTCGACCTCCACTAAGACGATCCTCACGAAGGAAGAGCGTGGAGCGTGAGGCAAGCAACCCTACAGTGGGCGAGTTTCAAAACACAACACTTCTATTGGTACAGGTGAGCCCTAACCCTAACCTCTACTGGTTACCTTTCAACTCTTTCGGACACTCTTGGCGACGAGAGGGTGTTTCCCATTTTTTTAACACGGTCCAAGGCATGTGGGTGGAATTTTAAGAGGGCACCAAAGGCCTCCACCCCCACCACCCTCTCGTCGACGAGAGGGTGGGCAACATCACCCTCTTTTGAGGCTCATGGTCCTGGTTGGGTCTTGATTTCCCATTTTTTGCAATTTTGAGCGTTTGATACGGCCCAAGGCATGTGGGTGGAAGTTTAAAAGGGCACCAAAGGCCTCCACCCCCACCACCCTCTCGTCGACGAGAGGGTGGGCAACATCACCCTCTTTTGAGGCTCCTGGTCCTGGTTGGGTCCTGATTTCCCATTTTTTGCAATTTTGAGCGTTTGACACGGCCCAAGGCATGTGGGTGGAAGTTTAAGAGGGCACCAAAGGCCTCCACCCCCACCACCCTCTCGTTGACGAGAGGGTGGGCAACATCACCCTCTTTTGAGGCTCCTGGTCCTGGTTGGGTCTTGATTTCCCATTTTTTGCAATTTTGAGCGTTTGACACGGCCCAAGGCATGTGGGTGGAAGTTGAAGAGGGCAGCAAAGGCCTCCACCCCCACCACCCTCTCGTCAACGAGAGGGTGGGCAACATCACCCTCTTTTGAGGCTCCTGGTCCTGGTTGGGTCTTGATTTCCCATTTTTTGAAATTTTCAGCGTTTGACACGGCCCAAGGCATGTGGGTGGAAGTTGAAGAGGGCAGCAAAGGCCTCCACCCCCACCACCCTCTCGTCAACGAGAGGGTGGGCAACATCACCCTCTTTTGAGGCTCCTGGTCCTGGTTGGGTCCTGATTTCCCATTTTTTGCAATTTTGAGCGTTTGACACGGCCCAAGGCATGTGGGTGGAAGTTTAAGAGGGCACCAAAGGCCTCCACCCCCACCATCCTCTCGTCGACGAGAGGGTGGGCAACATCACCCTCTTTTGAGGCTCATGGTCCTGGTTGGGTCTTGATTTCCCATTTTTTGCAATTTTGAGCGTTTGATACGGCCCAAGGCATGTGGGTGGAAGTTGAAGAGGGCAGCAAAGGCCTCCACCCCCACCACCCTCTCGTCAACGAGAGGGTGGGCAACATCACCCTCTTTTGAGGCTCCTGGTCCTGGTTGGGTCTTGATTTCCCATTTTTTGAAATTTTGAGCGTTTGACACGGCCCAAGGCATGTGGGTGGAAGTTGAAGAGGGCAGCAAAGGCCTCCACCCCCACCACCCTCTCGTCAACGAGAGGGTGGGCAACATCACCCTCTTTTGAGGCTCCTGGTCCTGGTTGGGTCTTGATTTCCCATTTTTTGAAATTTTGAGCGTTTGACACGGCCCAAGGCATGTGGGTGGAAGTTTAAAAGGGCACCAAAGGCCTCCACCCCCACCACCCTCTCGTCAACGAGAGGGTGGGCAACATCACCCTCTTTTGAGGCTCCTGGTCCTGGTTGGGTCCTGATTTCCCATTTTTTGCAATTTTGAGCGTTTGACACGGCCCAAGGCATGTGGGTGGAAGTTTAAGAGGGCACCAAAGGCCTCCACCCCCACCACCCTCTCGTCGACGAGAGGGTGGGCAACATCACCCTCTTTTGAGGCTCATGGTCCTGGTTGGGTCTTGATTTCCCATTTTTTGCAATTTTGAGCGTTTGATACGGCCCAAGGCATGTGGGTGGAAGTTTAAGAGGGCAGCAAAGGCCTCCACCCCCACCACCCTCTCGTCAACGAGAGGGTGGGCAACATCACCCTCTTTTGAGGCTCCTGGTCCTGGTTGGGTCTTGATTTCCCATTTTTTGAAATTTTGAGCGTTTGACACGGCCCAAGGCATGTGGGTGGAAGTTGAAGAGGGCAGCAAAGGCCTCCACCCCCACCACCCTCTCGTCAACGAGAGGGTGGGCAACATCACCCTCTTTTGAGGCTCCTGGTCCTGGTTGGGTCCTGATTTCCCATTTTTTGCAATTTTGAGCGTTTGACACGGCCCAAGGCATGTGGGTGGAAGTTTAAGAGGGCACCAAAGGCCTCCACCCCCACCACCCTCTCGTCGACGAGAGGGTGGGCAACATCACCCTCTTTTGAGGCTCATGGTCCTGGTTGGGTCTTGATTTCCCATTTTTTGCAATTTTGAGCGTTTGATTCGGCCCAAGGCATGTGGGTGGAAGTTGAAGAGGGCAGCAAAGGCCTCCACCCCCACCACCCTCTCGTCGACGAGAGGGTGGGCAACATCACCCTCTTTTGAGGCTCATGGTCCTGGTTGGGTCTTGATTTCCCATTTTTTGCAATTTTGAGCGTTTGATACGGCCCAAGGCATGTGGGTGGAAGTTGAAGAGGGCAGCAAAGGCCTCCACCCCCACCACCCTCTCGTCGACGAGAGGGTCCCCGTGGTTTGGCCTCTCTGTCACCTAGCATAACATAAAGCCTAGACTAGAAATAAAATAAGAACATGAGTGCATGTATTTGGCTACCCTCTCATCAACGAGAGGGTCTCCATTGTGGGAGGGGAGGGCCATGGTTTGGCCTCCCTATCACCTCGCATAACATAACACCTAGATTGAAAATAAAATAAAAACATGAATGCATGTATTTGGGGACCCTCTTGTTGACATCATAGTAAAGTTCTATTTGGCTTGTTATATTTGGGCTCGTTGCTTTAAATTGGGACGTATACCATTCAAACCTTGATTTCACTGAAGTACTGGCGTTTTTTTATAAATATTTGCTCAAAATCATTGAATATTTTCTAAATGTTTACATTATTTGAAGAATTCCACTTTGAGTCAACATTAACGTCTTGGTTTCTATTCATTCTTAATGCATTTACAATTTACCTTTCAATTTACCTTTCAATTTTAATTTTAATTTTTACCTTTCAATTTACCTTTCAATTTTAATTTTAATTTTTACCTTTCAATTTTAATTTTAAATTTACTTCTCATTTATTCTTTAAATTTAACCTCTAAATACCCTAATTGTTGAACATGTAGGGCGAAACCCTAATGTCGAACCCAACCCCTGTCGGGCAAACTCGAGGAGGACGAGGGTCAACTGGCGCAAAAGGGCGTGGGACAGCGGCCGCATTCGCAAGCGGAGCAGTCGGCGAAGAGGCGCAGCGCACCTACGCAACGTCAATGGTAAGGTTTCTTTCACTCGGAATTTTTGCTCTTTGTTTTGTTGCTGCAAATATGGATTGCGCGGAGGGGGGTGGGGGCAGTGGAGGAGCTTGCGCTCACCCTCCCACCTCGGACCCTCTCGTCGACGAGAGGGTCCCCGCGCCCCAGGTTTTGGTCATGAAAAGCATCCTCGGAGTTTCGGAGGAGATGCGGTTCCAAAGAATGAGTATCTCGAAATTGGCCTTGGTGCTTCTGGTCTCGCCGTGCATTGGAGGGATCTCGTCCTACAACTCCACCCTCGGATGGCAGACACTCAACAGTGCGCACTCTTCCTCTATCTCCTCTCTCTTCCTTCCTTGGTTCCTTGCTTGCTTGCCCGAAATGAGTGTGTGAATGCTGGGTCTTGCGGTTGCTTGTGAAAGTCAGCGGCATGTGGGTGAAAAATGGGCGTTTTAGGGTTAGTCTGGTTCTACTAGGTTTTCGTGTGAGGGGACTCCAGGCGGCAGTGGGTTTTGCACGATCGATTGCTCCTGGACGGACAGGCATTCGAAATTTTGAGCAAGATGCCCCGTCAAACAAATCGAGGGTTCAGTTGCGCTTTTGATTTGGGATCTACAGAGAGGTGAAAAATCAGTTGATGGCCAAGGCTTGGCAAATGAAACTCTGCGAATGGGGCTTATTGTTGGTGGGTTATACTGTGATCAGCTTTGAGATATGTCTCAATAATGAAGGTGTATGTTAGCATCAATCTCTGATCTTGAAGTTGTGCAGCACTTACTATTTCTCATGTCTGATTCAGAAATGTGCCTGTGAGTGCTCTTCATTCATTAGGGGTTTTCAGTTGATTTAGTCTTGAAATCAGAGGTCCTAAATAATGTGTTTGTTCTTAGAGAGGATACTGGTGCCTTCTCTTTGTTGATTTAGCCAAATATAAAGTCATCCGACAAGTATGTCAAATTGGGGTATTCTGTCTTTACAAATTGCATACATCAATGGAAAAAGGGATGCTGGGCTGCCTAAGTTCTCTTTAGAAATGAATGGGGAGAACCGGCCGCTAGTTGCAGATGAATTGGTTGAGTTTGAGAAATAACCAGTTAAAGTTCAAGACTTCAGATAAATTGCCGATCATTTTAGATGAACTTAGAGAACATACCTCAAATCAAGAAATAAAACCAGAAAGATCTCAACATGTAACCGGTTGGACTTGGAAACACTAGGATCTTGACCGATTATGGTCAAAAATCTTCCAGGACACTGCTCTTCAAGTGCCTCTAGAAATTCAAGTCATGTCTAAACTTCTTATGTATAGCTGACTTCGCTTTTATTTCCATCACACATGTAGTCAAGTCTATGTTGTTCACACTGGCCATGGGGAATTATTGCATACAAGTAACTCTCATCCATTTGGACTGGAACTTCCCACTCAAGTTTTTGACATTATTTAGTCCTGTTGGGTCTTATTTAACAAAATCGGGCTCTCTGTTTAATCATCACCATACTCATCTGTTAATCATTGCCTTATTAATTCATGAAGTTGTATAATTTGTTATTGATCACCTTCTGCATCCAAGCAACTTGTTGAAGAATGGTTGATGACTGTAAGACTTTGGTAAAGTATGCTGGAGTGAAAACCTTGTGCCACTTCCAAGAGTATTGATGAATATTTGATGGAAGAGAATATTGGTGCATGTATGCTTCTAGTCAGTTGGCAATCTCTTTTTATGGATCCCCTCTCGCAGCTTGGCCTAAGATCGATTGTGTCCGAGAGGAGGATCCCAGGGTTTTTTCCCTCCTGCATATCAATGTTTGCCAGAATAATTTCCTTGTCATGACAAAAGTGAAGTATTTCCTAGCTGCACAGCTCATGTGCACACTTTTGCTTGCACAAGTGCAAATGAGCAAACGCAATTACGAACGCTTTTTAGTTTTTCATGGATGCCGATGGTGAAGAGCAGTTGGTTTTGTGGCTGAATTCTTGGGCAAATTGCTAGTAGTCTAATTCTGTGGGGTAAATTGAATTGTTCACGGGATTCAGCAATCCAGCATACGAATTCTCGTTTGTTGGAACGGACTACGTATTGTCGCCTGAGACAATCATTAGCCCAATTGTGCCTGGAAGAGGGCTATATTTCTGGCTTCATATTGAGGTACACGCCTGTCTTTCTTTATTTGGAACTTCTTTGCAAAGTGTTCAGGATTTTACAAAGATGTGTTGCAATGGGCCTTTTGAGTTTTTCTTAAGTTTGTAATGGATGTTTGTACGCGAGTTAGTGGGCAGCCTTTGAACTAGTCTTGGACCGGTATCCTCTTTTTTGAATACCGTTCGGGTATTCAAAAATGAGGATTTCACAAGTTTTGGATACCAGTGGGGCATGGGTATTTGTGTTTTTGATACCATTTGGGTTTATATACCATGCGAGAACCTTCCTACTTGTGTAAAATCCCTGTAGTATCAAATAATGACTCGGGCATACGAAGGTCCTCCCACCTTGACATACCCACCAAATATGAATATTTGACTGGTATTGCAAGTTCGTTACCCATAGTTAGGTTCTTGGATGCCATTGTTGATGTTGATTATCAATACCCATGCATTCGGCTATTGATGTTTCAATTGCATTGTCAACCTAGGATGGGATGTATTATGTCGTCCTCTTCTATGCCATGGGACCACTAAATTTTTGTAATTGTTGTGCAGTATCCTTCCTTCTCCCAGAGTCGTCCTGCAAAAAACAGTTTGTCAAACTATCTGACTGGTTTCTTGAGGATGTATTATCCCGATTACTTATCAGCGACGGAAGTGAACATTTTGAGATTCCTTGCACCTACTGCCGCCAAAACCCAATCAATACTCCTCTTCAAGGTTTTGGACTTGGATATGGTGGAGGAGAGCACCACCGTGACTTATGGACATATTATGAGCAACTTGACTTATATCGCAACCTTTGCACGCGGGATTCTAGTTCCTAGGGAACTCGTGTATTCTGTGGACCCTTGGACAGAGTACTTAAGGCCAGCTACAACTTTGGTTCAAGATGCACACGCCGCAAATTTGACTGTCTTTGTTTTCGGTTTTGCCAATGACATCTACCCGTCAAGTTATAATTACAGTTATGACTCAGTTCGAGAGTATCTTGGATACATGGGGGACAACTTCACAGTGGATGAGTTTCTTACAGACTTTCTAACCACTGCAGGGGAACCCTACAAATTGATGCTAAACTCTGCAAGCATGGGATATATTTCCAGATTTCTTGCCATAATTTTACTGTGGCAAAGGATGTTTGGTTCAATTAGATAGGTCCATAGATGCAATTGGGAGACATTTTAGTACATTGATTGTTCTAATAAGCATGTTTTGCTCTTCTCTGTTGGTTTTTTTGCCTCTCTCGTCTCTTCATAGGTGTATTTCTAAGACTTGTGGAAACTCAGCACAAGGGTTATTGTATGCAGTCTCTTGTTTTCCAAGAATGTTGAACAAGAATCTAAAAGACCATATGTTTGAAACAATGACACAATGAGTCTAAAGTTCTCAATTCTCTCTCTGCTCTAAGTTATATCGGAAGACTGTGACTGTACCTTACAAATGTTGTTCACCCTTTGACACAATTAGTTTAGGATGAACGAGTGTCAATATGTCTTTAATGATTTTTTGGAAATTTTTTCATCTTGTGTTTTTGTTTGCACAAAAATTTATAGAATTCTTTTAATGTCAATACAGAAGCTTTGCTAAGACTGGCCAAACATTCAAATTTATCTGTCTGGACGCTAACCTGGACACTCCGTGGCCAAATGTACTTCGTGGGAAAGAGAAGACCATTTAGTAGATGAGGTTCTCACTGACACCACAATGGCAAAAATTTCAAGGTTACTAGGTGTGGGTGCAAGGTCTAGGTGTCAGAGCTACATCAAGAGGCAAGGGTTCGAGGCGATCAAAGAGATGTCCCCCTCCCACCCGGGACCCTCTCGTCAACGAGAGGGTCCCGACGCCCTTGTTATGTCGGCTTTCGTGGCAAATGGGAAACGCTATAATCTTTAATCATGGGCTAAATTTTACAGCACTAATTTCTTCATTGGTTCTTTATTGATTGTTGCATGATTTTAGTTTCATTGTTGTATGATTGGGGTATTGTTGCATCAATTTGTAGGCTCCGGAAACTGTTGACCTAGGTCACTCGGAGGTTGAAGAGGTGGAGAAGGAACCTTCGGTGATTGTTCTTGAGTCCTCTGGAGAGCCTGTTCCAGCACCCCCTGAGGTGATTGATTCAGAGTGTTATGAGCGTGGATTTTGTGCTTGTTCTTTGGGGAATTGTGTACCAATGCGTGTTATTCATAAACGATTCTTTGAGTCATTCCCTAATTTCATTGAATTGTCTTTGGTAGACCTCCACGATGGTTGTGTTGGACAACCTCCGCCCACTTGCGGAGTCCAACCCCGAGGAAACCGAGCTCTTGCTGCGGAAGTCACAAAAGGAGGATTCAAATGGAGTGATTCAGCGGATGCGCCTTAAACCCCCTAGTAAATCCCGCTTCAATATCCCCCTTTGTCGATTGCGGTGTTTGCCTCTTGTTCGACCCATAAGCGAGGTCGAAGTAGCTCATTTGGAAAATGAGTTTGTTATGGGCTACCGCGAGGGGGACCGGGTATTGTATGTATCTCCGTACAACGACTTCGGCAATGATCTCGATGTTACCGCCGATATTCAAGCGTCGTGGAGTCCTTTTTGGAAGGAAACAAATGCAGAGTTCGATGCCAAGCTCCGCATGGAGTCCGATCTTGTCCATTTGGAGGGCAAGATGTTCTATGTGTGGAAGGGGAACCACCGAGTGACTGCATGGTGGAGGCATGTGAACCGGCACCACTCCCAAGACAAGGAATGGCATCTTTCGGTGGACTGCATTGTTGTAGACCCAAGGGAGTCCACCGCGGTCTTTTTGAATGCTATGAACGACATCAACTGGTAAGTGCCTTCCTTTGTTTTTTCAAATTTTTTTTTTACCTTGTCTATCATGTCCATCCTTTTAATTGGATTCTTTTGTAGGTCAACATCACATGACCATGTGAAGGACAAGTTACCGGCCAAGCTTTTACGCATTCGTACGTTTGCAAAGATGAAGCTTGAAGAATTCAAGACCTTGATTTCTGCTGCAGACTACAAGGCTTGCGAATCCAAGATGGAGAAGGCTCCAACTTGGTATCCGCTTACTTTGGATGTTTTTGTGAAGTTTCTTTACAAGGTACATATCCATATCCATAGTTTTCTTGCATCTATTATGATTTTTGGCATCTCTCATCTCTTTTGTGTTTGTTCAGAGAGAGTTGTCCAATGAAGCAGATGTTGCGGCTCGGTATTACCGAGACACTACTCCGGAGCATCAAAGAACTGCACCAGAGATATGGGATGTTATGACCAAGGCGCAGGAGAGGTTGGTTAAATCCATTCGGGGTCGTAATTTTGAGAAATATATCTCGGTGGCTCATAATGACAACGGCGAGGAGTTTTTTCAGCAGGTCCCTCCTCTTCTTATGTTTTTTTGACTAGCTTCATGTACTTGGATTTCATAAGCATTTTTTTTCTTCCCCTCTCTTATATGACAATTTCTCTTTGTGTAGATTGATGATCATTTCTCGAAGTTTCCTCATCACGATATGACCATCGAGAAGTTACAGAAGGTGGCAACTTCTCATGTGGATGCTTCCATCAAGGCTAGGTGGCTTGCATGGTGGAACTCCACTCCTCACATTAGGAACAATAACAAATTCCCTGCTGTTCCAATTAAGGATAGACCGTTTGAGGATTGGCTTCATCGAGCTTCCTTTTGGGCACAGGTATACAATCTTTTATCATGTCTCATTGTTGCATTCTCTTCTTATGTTATTATAGTTCTACATTTTATTTTTTCTCATTTCTGGTTTGTCATGACAGTTGGAAAAGGGGGTCGAAGAGGAGATTGCAGCATTCGAGAGGCAATGCCCCTTCGACATTGATTGGCTCACCACCGAAGGCATTATGCGCCCTGCCCAATATGTTGAGCATTGGAGGCTCATCCTCTGGGACAAGGCTTTTCTGGTTTATTTTGATGGGAAGGGAAATTTGAAGTTTACAAAAGGCATGGACATCCTCGAGTTTGGTGAAGGCCCCATCGCTATCAAGCGGGTTGCCTACCGGTACTTCTTTCTTCCTCTCTTGCCACTTGTCTGCTACATCTTTCAATTTCTGTTTGTAATTCATTTTTCTCATCTTGTTCTTTTTTATAGGTACATACATCGGGAGCTCGTGGAAAAGGGTGCTATTGCAACTTCGTCATTGCCTTCGGACCTGGCCGATTGGGCGGATGAGAGTCTTCCTTTGTGTGTATACACGGGTATGCAACTCTCCAAGTTCCCGGTGGCTCATCTTCTTGCGGGAGGGTGGTATTTGGACTGCTCTCGTGGTTATGTTCCACAGCAGGAGGAAGCTCTTCATTCAAGTTTGATGCGGATTGCTCCTGAAATCCATGTGTTGCTTGAGGAACCGGAGGAGGAGGTTGAGACTCAAGCTCCGCCACCAAATGAGAAAGTCGTCGTTGCACGCAAGGTCAAGGGGAAGGGCAAAAAGGCTGTTGTACTTGCTTCTACCCAGGTGACCACTCGATCCTCCACTCGGGCTACTTCTCAACGCACTAGTGTGCCGGATACTAGTGCTATTGGGAGTCCGTTTGCTGCACCTTCTATAGCTCCCCCCGTTCCTATCTTTTCCTATTGCCCCTTCTTTGGAACCATCCATTGCTCCGTCCCCCACCCCCTCCGATGCTCCCTCAGAGCAAGCGCCCTCAGAGCAAGTTCCATCGGACCAACCTGCGATTCCTTGCGAGAGCAATGTGACCGTTCCCTCCTTGCCGCGCAAGAGGAAAGCAACTACATTTGACAACTCCGCTACGTCGTCAGAGAAGCCCACCACACTCTCTCTCATTGAGAATGTGGATATGGTGGAGATTTTGGAGGTGCGCCAAAAGATTGGGACTCTACACCCTGCCTACAACCGGATTCAAGATTTCTTAACCAAGGTTTGCATACATTCCCCCTTGTATTGCATTCATTTATCTTTGTTGTATTGATGTTCATTAAGTTCTTCATTTTTGTTTTTTTCATGTTCTTTAAGTGCTTCATTCATCTTGTATTGATGTTCTTCATGTTTGTTGTGTTGATTTACTTTGGTGTTATGTAGGTTGGGGCGGGTCGAAGTCGTCGCAATACCGTGGTGAAGGTTCATAAGGGCATTGATCTGCTCTTTGCAGACGTGCCTGAGAACTTGCACGTACCTCACATTTCTACCTCCTCCGACGATATTCCAGGTTGGAACAGGCGTAGCGTTTCATACTTCGGAGCTCTCTTTGCTTTTGTGAAGAAGAATCTCCATGATGACTCCGTTATTGTCTTTACTCATGCCGCGGATCCCGAGGTGTCTGCGGAGATCCACGATTGGGCGCATACAGACGGGTGGTACGTGGCGGAGGAGTGGTTTGGCATGAATGAACTTGACCTCCAATCACCCACGAATCCTTCAGTAGTGGTGTGTATTTCCTTCTTTCAATTTCTTTTCTTCCAAGTTATTTGAATAAGTTCAAATTTTTGGATTCTAACGCCTATCATGTGTTTTTTAGACTCGCAAGTTTTATATCAAGGTGTTGGTTCGTGACAACACGGTCCTTAAGGTAAGTGAAGAAGCTCTTCAGAAGTTTGGCTATAACCTCCAGAGGGATGGGTGGTTGATTTCGTTTACGGACGAGGAAAACCAGACTTTGAGGGCAAATGGTGTGCCTTGGAGAGGCGCTCGTGAAAAGCGTCAGGAGTTTTATGCGATCCTCTTTTGTGCCCTCACGAAGAAGGAAGACATCATCTTGGACTGGCAATGTGCTTTAGGTACGTGGTGATTTTGATTTTTGTTCTTCTACACTTGTTTTTTCTTATGTTTAAATTTCTGAAAATGTGACGATTTCAATTGTGTAGGCGGATCCATTATGGCATGTCGTTCTCATCAACGCCATGTTGTGGCTCTAGAGGCAGATGAGGCCATCTTCAATGCCATCCTTCTTCCCATGCGAGACCTTGATCCGGAGAGTGCTCCCCGTCCAGTTGCCCGCCCTCGAGGTTCTGTTTTTACTCCACCCCCCAAGAAGAAGGCCAGAAACGACTTTGATGATTGCCTTTGTGCGTAAGTATGGTTTTTTCCCTTGTTTGCATTTTTTCCCACTTCTTTCTTTGCATTTGCATTCTTTTGTCTTTGTTGATCTCATACTTTAATTGTTTTCGTGTTTAGGACTCCACGGGCGAGCCCGATTCTCAACCCCGACTTTGGAACTCCGTTGGCGGGGTTTGACCTCCCATGCTATGCGCATGATATGGCGGTTGAGATGGCCGAGGCCGCATCTCCTCCTCCTCGTCCCCCTCGCACTTACAATAGAGGAGTAGAAGGTTATCTTGACTTAGAAGCACAGATAGACAACAAATTTGATAGGGATTGAAACCGTAGATCCTTTGATTTGTTTGTTTGAGACTTCAACTCCAATGTGTGGTTTGAATTTTGAGGGCGGCCATGAGGGGAGTATCTTTGGAGATAAGGAATCTAGTAGTGACAACCTCATGTTTGATTGATTTTTGGTTTGATTGATTGGTATTTGGATTTATAAAGTGTGGTGTGGTTTTCAATATTCCAATTATCTCATTGAATGCATCTTTTCGTTGTTCTCAAATCACACTACACTTGGTGGTCGTCATACTCCAAAGAGAATTTAGTCCACCATCTTATCAACCATAGTGCATTTTCCCACGGTCATAGGGCCTCATTGGTAATTATAAGAAACTTTTTGGTTCTAGAAATTGGCCACTCCACAAATATAGGCCTTATAATTACAAAATTAAACTTGAAATATGTGCAAAATCCACGGTCATAAGGGGCTTAACATTCGTTAAATGGAGTTTTAAACTATAATTTTCTGCTCACGAAATCTGCTCACCGCTCACCGCTCACATCGTAGCATTCCTGGGTGAATCACCAAACAATCGTAAGCATCTATCTATTCCACAAGTGTTCGAAAGGATTTAGATCGGGAGATTGTGGTGGCCATTCCATCACAGAGAAATCCTGTTGACTTAGCCATCATTGTAGAAGACCAAATGTATGCTTCGGGTCGTTATCATGTTGAAAAATCACTTCTGCCTCATCAAGACCTTGTCTCTCAATAGCACCCAACAATTGCGACTGTAAAATGTCAAGATAAACTTGCGAATTCATAATGCCATCCATGCGGTGAAGGTTTCCTACACCTGCCCAACTCATGCATCCCCATACCATGATGCTACCTCCACCATGTTTAACTGTATGTTGCACATGACAATCACGAAGAGGCTTTGTAGGATTTCTCCAACACCATCTGAACCAAAAACATTGAACTTGGACTCATTTGACCAAATGACATGACTCCAATTTTCTACATCACAGTCATGTGAAACCCTCGCCCACTATAAACGCTTTTGCCTATGCCTCTTTGTCAACAATGGTTTCTTCCTCTTCACTCTAGCACCAAGCCCTTGCCTCCGAAAACTTCTACGGACAGTCTCATCAGACAAACAAAGACCTTGAGCTCTCAAACTACGATCTACAGCTGCCGCGGTCCCTGATTTCGGCTAATTGAGAGTCCTCACAACAAGCCTCTCATCCCGAATGCTCAAAGGATGTGGTCTCCTAGATCTTGGACAGTCAGACACCTCCCCATTTTCTCTGAACCGAACTAGAATGTGGCCAACTGTGCTACGAGGAATGTGAAGATGGCCGGCTATGAAACGTTGTGAAAATCCATGCTCACTCAATGCTATGACTTAGGAACGCTCATGAAAACTTGTTTTCTTCATTGTGACCGCTAGAAATGTGAAGAGTCTCAACTTAAGACTATTGGAAGCTCTCAAAGATCTATACACTCAATGGAAACACAAGTGGAAGAAGAAGTCACCATTGTCAACATATGTAGTTGGCCACCCTTGCGATTATTTGAACCACTCCCACAAAAATGTACCACTTGGATTACCCAAAGGAAGCCACCTAATACTGCATTAAATGATGTTGATTAACCCTAATTAATTTGGGAGGCGGCTTCATTAACCTCTCTCTACAATTGCATGCCAAGTGCATTCACAAGTAGTGGCCAAGTACTTTTGTGAGTCATTGTACAATGTTTCTTTTAATAAGCTCTCAAATCGAGATGAGTTGTTTTAGACAATTTTGCTCCGGCCTTTAGGGGCAAATGCTTAACCATGATTGTAGATTGAAGAATGTCATTTGTTTGTCATATTGTCAGTCATAAACCCCCGCCCTTTAGCGTCTGTTGTCCGAGTGGGAGTCCATGGCTCACATGTCTCTACTAAACCCTTAGTGTAGTAGAACCTTTGCTCGTACTCCAATGAAGCCAACTGTCAAACACACTCTTTTTATTTATCTCCACAGGCATTAGCATTAAGAAATACTCTTATCATGTGCCCATGTCAGTCATTACACACTAACACACTCTCACTCTTCTAATTTCCTCTTTAATCTTTGGCCACCAACACCTACCCTAAGTCTTAGTACTCTCAAGTTTTCCTCTTACATCAGAGGTTTATTCGAATCCACCTAGCCTACTGCTCAACTAAATTCCCCTCCCCTCTTGCCACATGGCCGGGAGTCCTTAGCCCTACAGTTTAGAATCTGTAACTAGCCAACCTTGCCTCAGCAACTATGACCGAGGCCCCTGACCCTCGGCACCCAGGTACATCCAGCCTGAGCCTTCGGCTAATCTACCCAACTCCTGAGCCTTCAACTAATCTGTCTAGCTCTCGAGCCCTTGGCTAATCTGCCCACTCCTGAGCCTTCGGCGACTCTGTCTAGCTCCTAAGCCTTCGTTCTCCCTGCCGAAAGAGCCAGTAACCTCGCGCTCCCCTGGCTGCATCACCGAAGCCCCTGGCCTCTTCCCAGTTCGCATTCACCGAAGCCCCTGGCCTCTTGGTTGGCTTCGTCTAGCTACCCTGCACACCATCCCTCACTCCTTCCTGGTCGAACCAGGGGCCTCTTGCCTGGTCGATCCGAGGATCCAGCATCTGATCCAATTGTGGGTAACGGCCTCATGCATTAAACCAACCCCCTTGAAGCCTAAAATGAACACCCCCCACACCTAAAGCAACACCTGAACTAAGTTCAAGCCATAATCTACCTAGCATTAGTCCTTAACCCACTAACACACTTAATTGTCCTTGTTTTTTGTACTTCTTTTCTTTTCCTTTTCTAAAACCAACACTCAATTCCAATCACAACTACGCAAGTTTGATGCCACTTAACTCACTTCTACCTTCAAAACAAACTCAACCACGTGGCAATTCTGAGTTCTTCAAATGATATTGGTTTAACCCTTTCTTGCCCCGGGGTCCATTACATGTGATCCTTAAATTTCAAACCACCTCCGTTGTTACACAAAGTTCAAGCCTTTTAAATAAACATTTTTTCCGATCGGGCTTTTGCTTGTGTTACGTAAGTTCAGCAGACATTCTATGGTCCAAGAAAATATAAAATCCATGGAAATCTCATAAAATCCAACGGTGTGAAAGTTTAGGGTCCCGTGTAGGGGCAGCTTTGAAAATACTAGTTTTTTCTATAATTGGATGACGGGTTGACTATGGATCCTCAAAAAAGTATATAAGAATATTCCCCATTTAAAATAGAGTACTTTCCCATTTTAAAAATATTCGTTTGGATTGTTTATTGCAAAGTTATGGTTGGTCAAAGTCCATTGACCGTTTCCTAGTCTGGAGGCTGGATCGAGGTGGCCGTTGAATTTCGGGTCGCCATTCATGCTAATGTGGGCTTGAAACTGAGAGGAACTAAAGCGGGCAACAACGGGAACTAAACCTCGGCTAACGGGTAGTCTACATAGGTAAAGACGGGCAGAAGACTTCAAGAGCTCTAACAAAGAGCTTGGAGGGTCCCTGGTCTTGAAAAAATTCCATCTTTCTCATCTAGGTGTGGATCTTCAATCAGACACCACGGTTGGATGGCAATGGGCATCCCCGAGGTCCATGCAATTTTTTTTTGGCAAATAACCGTTGCCCCAAGAAGAAATGTGGGACCTCATTTTCACAAAGAGCCCATGGGGTCCTTGGGGGCAATAAAGGGTTAACTAGAAATGTGAACACAGGATTGGGCTCACACATATGGACACTCAAGACAATTTGGGGGAGGGAGGGGGGTTCAAGGTACGCACGTATTATTCGTTCACTTAAATTCTAAATCTACCCCTATAATTTATTGGTGTGTGGTGAGGTGAGGATCTAAAAAACAAACACCATAAAAACACATGTTTAAAAGAGATTGGACTACCTTCTAAAATTTCATAAACTATTCCACACTTAATAGTGAACACAATTGGGAGGAGATATTTATACAATTATGTAATCAACGAACATGCACTTCCAATAACTATATATATATATAAAGGGAGATATGATTTTCAATTTGATTTTGGTTGATGCTTCATTGTAAATTTACAATTGCAACACAAACTCCATTGTGTAAAATCTAATCAGTAGAAGTTGGAGAACATGAAAAACGAATAGAATAACACCCACATACCTTAAAGTAAGTAAGAAAAACATTATTGCCACATGATAAGAGATTGGACTATGTTCTAAAATTTCATAAACTATTCCACACTTAATAGTGAACACAATTGGGAGGAGATATTTATACAGTTACGCAATCAACAAACATGCGCTTCCAATAAGTATACATGAATCAAGGAAGATTTAATTTTCAATTCGGTTTTGGTCGATGCTTCATTGTAAATTTACTATTGCAACACAAACTCCATTGTGTAACATCTAATCGGTAGAAGTTGGAGAACATGAAAAACGAACCGAATAACACCCACATACCTCAAAGTAAGCAAGGAAAACATTATTGCCACATAATAAGAGATCCATCCTCCCTAACATTTGTTAAACTAAGGACACATTAATGTCACCCATCAAACCCGAGCATTGATGGGTGTGCAGCTTTTGCCATGCTAGGGAGCTCCAAGCCATGCCAAGGCCCGTCCCATAGGACAATAATTATGAGGGAAGGGTCAGGGAAAGGTGTCCCACATGATCATAGCCCGAAATGAATGGAGGGGCTTTAAATGCCCCCTCCCCCCTTCCAAAAAGGACAAGGTCGAGAAAAAATGATCGTAAATGATATATGTGCTTGGCGTGCTTTACCGCAACCCTAAGTTGTTGTTTAAAAAAAAGAAAAACCTACAATCATTTCTAGGGTTAACAAACACATCATGCTAGGTTGTGTGAATATGATACTCGAAGAATCATGCACTCTTGATGAAAGGCGACTCATTAAACCAAAATTCTTTGCGTGTATGATGATTTGAATAGTGGGGGATGTCATTTGTTGTTTTGTGTTTGGATGGATCCCGCACGCCACTCCTCTCAACATTGTGGGGTCCCGTGGTTCCACTCTTGGTTTCGTCATAAAGTTTTGGATGAGGATGATGCTTGCTCGTTCATGGTTGTGTGGTGTTTTGGACCGGTGTATGTTTGGAGCTATTCAACATTGATTTATGTTTGGAGCTATTGAACGTTAATTTATGTTTGTGGCTAGGTGTATGGAGAATGCTTCTTTTCCTTTCTTTTTTCCAGTTCGGATTTTACACGCAACTCAATTTGGTTTGCAACAAATCATGTATGAAAAGATATGTGGCCGTAGACTGACATGAATGAGAGACACGGTTAAGGGAGTAGTGTGCCCTTCAAAGGGTGTACCATTAATTTTCTTTCACCTATTTTCTCACTTGTCTTCAAATTATTGGATATTGCTATAACTCACCAATCAAACCACCTTCAATTCTAGGCTTCCACTCAAACACTCAAAGATCCAATCAAACACACACAAATTACAACCACAAAACACCATAGAAACTGCAACTTGTCATATGTCCGCCTCCCCACTTGACTTTATCTGTAAAGTTTTTACTTGGGGGAGGGACTTCACATAGCGGCCTTCCCTAGCATCGTTGCTAAGGACTATTGAACTTAGTTGTGAAGGATGTGGCACTGGATGAAAACCACTTTTGAAGGCCAAGTCTATAAACATGCCCAACTTGTGTGTCAATTATGTAGGCTCCCTGTACTATGATTGGTCCCACCTCAATTCAGTTAACGACAATTGAAGCATATCTTCAACAAAAACCCGATGGCATTTACGAAGGGTGAGCGAGAAGATAGAGCATGCGAAGTGTAAAAGCAATGATACAAATAGATAGGAGCAAGGTTGTTTAGAAGGTTGGTTGGCGCATGTTCACTTAAAACCACTCTGGCAACAACTACATTCAAACGTTAGCCATGTCTAAAATGACCCTAAGATAAAATTGGCACTAAACCCCAAGATGTGCTGAAAAGCCTGAAATAAGACTCCTATTGTGTGAACAAGGTGTGGCCTAAAAAGCCGACAAGTTTTAAATGTTACCCTCAATTTTTTCTAAAGTCATGTGGGAAGGGGGCTTTTGTGTCCTATAAACAAATATAGTTCAGGGCATTACTCCACGGTGTCTAAACACACTCTTTATTGAGTGTGTGATGTATGGAAAGAATCATTACTACCTCACTTTAAGACTTTCTACACTTGCCAAGATTTTTCTCATCACATCTCTACCCTTCAGAGTAAAATTTCCTACTCTCTTGGCCACTCGGTGTTTGGAATTAGGTCTGCTAAAGTCCTTCTATCAAGAAAGTTAGACCTCTAACATACACTTCATGTTTGGATGTAAGATAAGCTCATATGTACCAAGCCTCATATGTATAGAATTTAACGCAATGTTGATCTTTCAAAAACCAAATTGTCAATTGGCTACGTATAATCTTTCCAAAATCTAAAATACTATTCCAAAATTTAGTTACATCCAGCAACATATACTACTATAAGCCATTCATGTGTATGGAAAATGCTATTATTTGATTGATGTTTTGGATAGAATAGGCTTTTTCACTCATCTTGTGATTGCCATAGACCACGAACTTCCAAATGATGGTGTAGAATGTAATCATTACATTATAAATACACATGATGACATATGGTTTTGTAGCAAATTTATCTTAATCTAGAGGTTTAATAACTAATTCATGTTTTTCTAAGTATCACTATAACATAGTCTATCATATTTATGATAAAACAAAATAAGATATTGATGTTATTAATTGGGTTTCAATATTTCAACTTTTTTACATTATGGGTGCATCAAGTTTTATAAGGAAATAAATATTATTTGATTTTATGTGCTTAATCTGCTATAATAATTTGACATGGTTTATTCTCATACTTGATGGAGGCGCTAGAGCTAGACAGTCACCTCTTTAAGTTGGGCCCCCATCAACATTACCCAAGGTGAAAATGCATTCATCTCTATTACAACTTGTAGTTTTCTTTTTCAAAAAAAATTGACATCATAATTAACATCAGAGACCCTAAATTAGTTTATATAACCTCACTTGAGATGAATTAACCACACATATATGGAGGTCGTATTTTGAATACAAACTATATAATATAATTGATTGTACTTTCAACTTGGGTAATGTTGGTGACGGGCCCAAGTTAGTGAGGTGGGTGTCTAATAATGGCCCAAGGGAAGAGCAAGGCGATTGTTTTATATATATTTCATATAACACATGCAATACACGGGTTTTCAAAAGATGATATGTATTTTTAGGTTTTGGTATTATTGCCCACCATATTAATTGCCTTATATCTATAGCCAATTAAATTATCACAATAAAGTGATGTTGTTACAATCTTGGTCATGGTAGGTGAAGGTTTGTGGAATTGGCCATCTCGATCTCCTAGTGGTACATTGCACAATTTGTGATGGCAAAAGGCCACTAGGCACCAAAGGAGAATGTTGATACCGACTCCGAGGCCAAAGAGCCACTTCACTCTTAGGTGTAAGTGTGTTGTTTGTGTTGTGACCCCACGTGGCGTGATAACGACACATGTGGCATCTTGTTGGCAAAGGGCAAAAGCCAATGAGAACACCAACCATATCCGGGGTACGAAGGACTCCAATCTTTGGTAGCAAACAACGACTACTAGGACACCGTGAGTGCTACTTTCATGACTTCTTGTTAAATGTCCTATCGATTGATGTTCTCTAGCTTATAGAAGTACACGGCATGCGGGCGAAGAGGCTCTTCATTCATGCTAAGTTGCTAACTACTCTAGGGCCAATGGACCATGGTTATATTTGTCTATTTGAAAGCACATGTGTTGATGTGTTTTGTAGGGTAATGTTTAACTTAAACATATTTTTGAGGTGTATACATTGTTAACAACCTCTGCAATTTTGAAATCTAAAAGGTCGATTGTTCTAAGATCGTTTGATATGAGGCACGTGCTACTCCAAATTGTGGTGCCCATCTCCCACATCTTTGGTTTGACACACATGCATTCTTTACATGTCCACATAGAGCCAAGGCATCTATAACCAATAAAATAAGAGAATTTGCATCTGTTTAAGAGGAGTAATAGCAAGGGATTATTTTTCTTGTGAAGAGAAACAAATTCTAAGGAGAATGCCCAAACAATTAATTATTTTTCATGAATATGGAAATTGTTGCAAATCTTGAAGCGGTAAATTTAGGGTAACACAGTCTATCTACAGGTCAACCCAAACCCGCTCATCTAAATGTTGATTCTTGGCTACGTCAGTTGTCAAAACTCTTATGAGGGCAATCAATCACAAGCCGCCACCACATAAACTTTAACTTTGTTTGCTTGAAGAATATAGATCTCATCCATGTCAACATTACATGACCCTAGTGAGCGGTGTAATGGACCTAGTCGACTATGGATGCCTCAACCTTAAACGAAGAGTATCTTTGGGTGCACACTACTGCCACTTTTGGCATGGAGCTTTATAAGATGAAGGTAACAATGAAAAGAGCATGTGGGCTTAGCAGTGAAGTTGTGGGTGTGTGGGTAGTGTTTAACCCTTAAAATCCCAAGCCTATGACAAGGGTTGTTTTGAGTGCATTTCACTCAATGTGGGTTGTGGAATCTTCATGGACAAGTTTTGAGGTTAAAATGAGATTTATCCATAGGATCTTGAAATATGGGAGATAAGCTATGTCAAGGGAAAAAATGGGCATGAATGACACTTTGGATTTATAGATTACATCAATTGAAGGAAGCGATGCACAAGGAAATGCCTTGTTTTATCCCTCCCCAAAAAGACCTTTGACTTATCAAATTCACATGGAATATGAGTGGAATGCTTGTGTGATCCACTACATGGGAACAACTCAATAGTTGATCACCTTCGTCAATTCTTATGCCAAAATGTGCAAATCATAATAGGCTAGCCACCTTGCATTTGGAGCACGTAAACTGTCAAAGGGCGGAGACCGTCCAAGTTTACTTCACACGCGAAGGTGAAGGCCTAAAGGTCCAAAGAAGACTTCATGGATGAAAAGTCTACATGGAGTCCTACATGGCGGACTATGGATAAGGTTTCATGGTTTCCCGGAATTTGCGTCAGGCCCACCTCTAAGAGGTGGGCCTGACGCAAATTCCGGGAGACCATGACTTTTTTTAATATTTTTCCAGCATGACAAATTTCAAAATAGATTGCAGGGCAAATTCCAGAACAGATTCCAAGATAGATTCTAGGATAGACAAACACCACCAAGTGATTCTCTCAAATTGGTAGAGTTTGAGACATATTATATTAAACCAAACCCTCCCCTCTTTTTCCGCCAACAAAACATGCAATGGTCCTGCGACATGGTTCATTCTCACTTCCCACTGTGCTTGAGGGCCCGTGACTACATAAAACGGCTTTCCCAACACCCATGGTACGGCCTTTGGATGAGAATCAAGGGTCCTCACCATTACAAGGTCACGGCTCTTGGCTCATGTGTGAAGTGGCCCTTACATGTTGTGCACATTTGAGGCCTAGGAATAAACAGGGGACTGGGAATTAGTGAGATTTGCCAGCCTTTCATTGTGCATACCTCATCTAGAAAGGATGCACACTGAGAGGCCAAGTAATGTTATGCATCACATCAATTGTCAAATGCTTTAGAAGTAGAGTGGAGTTGGTCTGAGATGACCCTAAACTATCGGGTGATAGTGGAGAGGTACCCATTTTTCGAATGGAGTAGTTGGCGGTTCGATTCCCGTTGTGAAATCTTCTCTCTACTTGACGGAAAAAACTAGGTAGGTAGGTAGGAAGCCAAGAGCCCATCCACTGCAAGGAAGACAGTAAACCCCACCCTGCACCAAGGGGATTCTTGAGCAAGGTAGGGCCAACAGGCTCAAATTCACATCGGATTGCCCGAAGTTGGTTAATTAATTATTTATTTATTTAGAGTGGAGCATTTTTTTAATGTGCCTCACCAACAAAACCACAAGTGGCATGATATGTCGCATGTATTAAATTCATCCAATACATTAGTGAAGGTGTGACCAGTGGTGATTTTTCACAAGGTCCGTAACATGTCTAGGGACATGTTCATAAAAAAAAAACATTTCCAGTGGACGGGTTCTTAGAAAATGAACCGGTTTTTGGACGTGTCAAATTCACTTTGGACGGGTTCTAAAAATAACAAATTTTTTGATAAATTTTTTCCAAAAAAAGTAAATGGTACAAATATCAGTTCATTATGTCATATATGACATGTGAATATAAGCATAATGCAATCAAACCACTAATACCCAATCAAAATATCAATCTTGAAGTGCTTGATTCACCTGCATACATTAATTCATCAACCACAAAATTTAGAACCTTTTTAACATAATGTCAAAGATTATAATTGAAGGTAAACTTAGCAATTGAATAAGAATTAGTATATTAGAATGGGGTGTACTGGAAAGATGAGAATTGACAGCAAAAGACAGATAACTGACAGGCATTGAAGGCATAATTTGTCAAGATCCTATTGTTTCCAAGTGCAACCAGTCACATGTCGACATCTTTCGGTTTTTTTGTTTTTTGTTTTTTTTTTAAATTTTTTTTACCAACATTGTAAGAGACTTATTTATACCTCTTGCGGGATGGGTATTTTCATTTTCAAACCGGTTTTGGGACGGGTTGTTTTTTCTTTAACCTTTCCATGGACGGGTTGGTTTAGAAATTACCGGTTTTGGGACAGGTTGCAGTTTTTTTTGCCTTTCAATTCAAGGTTTTTGGACATGGACGGGCAAAAACTTTGTGAAAAATCAGCCCTGGGTGTGACCATGACAAAGTGGCACGATGTAATGCACATTGATGACACAATGATGCCACATGACATACGGACAAGGTGATTACATCGAGGGACACTGATTGACTTCATAAAATACATCTTATATTGAGCACCATAATAATCTTTTGTCAATTGGTTTTGTGCATAACTCTACTGAGCCGATGAGCTGTGTTCAACTGTCCGAACTTCATATTTAGTTTGAAGCATTGAGATTCCGACATCCAAAGTCTTTATTCTCGAATCCACTGTTGATGGGCCCATGAACACAACTCATCATCAGAGTAATGTGATGTGTGATACACAACGATGACAATATTGGTGCCAAATGACAACTCCAAATTGCTTCGTGTGGGCTATTTTACACATTGATATGTGCGATGCCTTTTTGTAAGCAAACACAGTGGTGAATATTCGATCACCACGGTCATAACATTATTAAGTGCGTCAATGTGTTCTCACGGCCCCCGGGAATATAAGCCGGGATGCCGTCAGTTAGCTCACATTTAGACGGGATGCCGTGAGTTAGTCACATTCAGTCTAAATGTGAGCTAACTGACGGCATCCCGGCTTATATTCCCGGGGGCCGTGAGAACACACTGACGCACTTAATAATGTTACGGTTCACACTATATGACTAAGAACAATATTATTTGAAGACTAGTGAAAGACAGCTCATTAACTGAGAGATGAAAGAAGTCAACTCTCAACATTGTCAATTTTTTAAAAATAAATATAATCTTTTTGGTTCTTTATTTGGGGGGAGGGGGTGGGCTATGTAACTAGTTAAGATAGCAAAGGAACTTTGATTTTCATTCATTAGATCTAAGGGCCACTTCACACATGAGACTGCGAGCCCGTGACCAATTCATTTCAAGCACTCTCATTGGTGGAAAAGGCGGAGCCGGACCAAGTTCGCTTCACACTACGCTTGAGGGACCAACAGAGTAAGTGAATGCAAGATGGATGTAAACTCTCCATGGATTCTCACATGGCATCAAATGGATCATGTTTCATGGTCACTTGTACTACTTTCAAAAACCACCTCTTGGAAGTAGGCCTAACACAAAACTAGGAGACCATGGCACTTCGAATGCTCATAGCCGTTGATTCAATCTCTTTTATCATGTGTGAAGACCCGCATGAATAGAAATTCATTGAAATAGCATTTGGTTGAGGGCCTGGTCACATATGACTTCACACTACACTTGAGGATATGTGACCACACTACATGATTTTGGAGGTGTGTTGGGACGGCCTTTGGACACTTTCTTTTGGGCTCTCACAATTTCATGGTCATGGCTCGTGGCTCGTGTGTGAAGTGGCCCTAAATCATAGGATGTCCAAATCTCATGACATCAATTACATTCATGGATTTGCTAATCTTTGGACATTCTATGTGTAATATTGAGCAAGTTGGGCGTTTCAAGTTCTCAAAGTGCCAATTGCATGGTGCGATTGTAGATCACGTTTTGTTTATGATTGGTATTCAATTCGATATGTCCCAATATTATGAAGAATCAAGATAGAATAATAGCTTCAAAGAGTGTTTCAACAATTACCATTATGATTCCGTATGATTGAATTTCGAAAAGCTCAATGTATCCTTAATATGCAATCACCGCCTCCCCTTCCACGGGAGGTATCAGAGGCTCATCATTCTTGAGCCCATTAGTGAAAGGTGGTGGCACTAGATTGCGGGCAACGAGACTCTACGTTAATGCTTGCTTTCAAAAGAACCCGGTGTTTATATTGTTATCAAGCCATCATTCAATTTTGGCTTCCTTTATTGACTTTGGAAGGCCGTGCACGTGTAGTCATGAAGTAAACGCCTCTACACGCAAATGTTTTGGAGGTGGAACAATTCTTAGTTACAAGATAATAAATTTGGAACTCAAATTTTAAGATGTAGAGGAAATTGATTGAAACTTACTTTAATTACGGTAGTCGCTTAAGTTGGGAGTATGTCCTACATCTCTATACCGTAACACCATAGCAGGTTCGCCACCTGGCGAACGAATATTTAATTTTTTTGAAAAAATAAGGTTCGCCTCTCAAAAACTGAATTTCTCAATTTTTGTTTTTTAGCAAAAAAATAAGTAAAAATGACCCTAAATAGCTTAGAAATAGAAAAATATTTCAAAAACTAATTTATTCTATTTTCGTTTTTTTGTCTTCAAAATTTTCTAATTTTTACGTTTTTTATTTTTAGAATTATTTTAGGACGAACCTGCTATGGTACTACGGTAGTCATGATGCAATGCAAATTGGTAATTGTAGTCTTAGGGCCACTTCACACTATGGCCGAAGGTCGAGAGGCTGTTGATTTCCACCAATCAGATTGCAAGAAACCTAGAATTTGGCATCTCGACCCTTCACACTAGAGGCCAAAGTCTAAAGGCTGTCGCTCTCCAAAATGCCTACGTGGCAGTACATTTTGACCAAGGCAATAGACTCTCGAAAGAAGTTTGGGTCGGATAGGAATGGAAACCCAAACTATGGTCGACATGCCGTCGATTTTTTTTCGTAAAAAAATAAAAAAACTGACAAGATCTTGGCCGTTAGATTGGAGGGGTTGTTTTGAGCAGGGAATAAAGTGGGATGCTCCTTCTTCCTTTGGACTTTGGGCTTGGCCTTTGGAGGCTTCACACTGTGCCCGGCCGAAGGCTCCAATTCCTATATTTTATTGACTATTTTTAGCCCATTTATTTGGACTCTCAACAAAGTTTGGCCATTCAGTCCCACGGCCTCTCGACTTGGACGGCCATAGTGTGAAGCGGCCCTTATAGGTTCCTATATGATTGTATGTTTGAGTTAATCCTCAGGTTGGGTGACTCCGGTCATTTCCAAAACCATGTGGAAAAAGGTTAAGGTTGTTCTTATTCCTTGGAGTTTAAAATTACAATATCCTTAGTTTTAAGATAGGGTTGAAAAAATATGGAATGGGCATGTATGATTAAGATAGGATGGTTGTAAAGAGGAAGTAGTAGAGAAAACTACACTAAATATGATATTTAGTGTCACCGTTTCTAGTTGTCTTGCTCAATACTAATTGTGAATTGTGGTATAGTGTCACCAACACTAAATGTTAACCCGACATTATTTGTCATTCCTTGTAATTTTTTTGGGGGATTATAGATTTATAATGTTGCAATTGCTGTCACTTACCAAGTGATTTTTCATCACAAGTTGCTGACAAGAGAAGGTAGGGTATCGGCCAATGGATGAACTCATCCATCATCCATGACAATATTTGTTTAGTTATTCATAAGAAGTGTCATCCGAAAAGTTACCATAGTGACATAAAGTACCATATGACAATAAATATCATAGTTAGTGTAGCGATTCTTAGTTAGGATTGGATATTGGCTAGGAGTGGATGGAGGAAATATTTTTGCCTATGTGGATAAAAAATTGAGACGAGATAATATTGTGCTTAGTATGATTTCTTTTATTGGGTTTAATTTGCAGTGTGACATGTTTGTCATGTCAAGTATGCCTAGGGTTTGCATGGAGCACACTAAAGACTCGGATTTTGTGGGCTTGGTTTTGGATGGGGTTTGTGCTGTTCAATTTGATGTTGGGAAGGTTTCAAATGTCAATATTTGAATAATATTAATGATGATACAATACTATCTACAAATAGATTCTTTGATACCATTATTGATATTGGTTATTGATACTGTGTATACACTAGACCAACACTTGTTTGGACCCCAAGTTTCATGAACCCATACTCTAATGTAAACCCACCCTTATCATTATTGAAGATGGTTGCTTTTTTTCATGTCACAAAGCATGCCACTTTGATGGAAGTGCTTGGCCCATAACTTTCGACCATCCTCCGGCCATGTGAAAAGGCCCTCTCAACCTATAGGGGGACTTTGGTTTCACCTATCTTAGATCCCTTTAATTCATGACGGATGAGTTTACGTAGACGCAACAAAGCCCAAGCCTCATAGATGTGGCTCCAAATATGTGAGGACACATAATAAAAGTTCATCCTAGCCACTTTAACTTACATCCAATATGTGTGGAGATTTTTATGCAATAGCTCTAAAACTGAATAAGACAAACCAAGGACCTTGGAACAGAAAAATGTCGATGGATGAACCCACATCGCCTCGTCAGCCGCCGTCATCCACATCAAGGATAAGATCACAGGCCGGGCAGCCGATGCGAACACCATCCCGCCCCCGCCTTTCGAAAAATTACGTGACCCGTGATTGTCCGGCCGGGTCCGGACTCAGAGAGTACTACTGCACTCTACCTTATGACTTGCCGATCCCTTGACACACACTCGTCGCTGAATCGACAGAAGAAGAAGAAGAAGAAGAGGAAGGAAGAGATGGCGATTCTACAATGGCGCTCAGATGCATATAGAAATTGTCTTCTCAAGTTTGTGGAATAAATTTTGCAATTCGGATGTCTCGCAATCTGAGGGTTAAGTGTTCAGTTGCCGATATATGGAAGCTTGAGGGGATGGTGTAGCATTCGGAGGTTTGGAGCATTTGCAGGAAGCAATTCGGAAGGTGATGAGATTTTTGGGGAATGATTTAGTAGCTGGTGGTTATTGTGGCGGAGGATTGTTTTTGGGCCTTCATTCAGCTTGTCAGCTTCCTGGATTTGGTACTGCTCTGCTCTTTCCATTGCTCTCTTTGTTTTTGAGTGGGTGCCAGGTGGTGGTTTTTTGGTGTAAGTATGTTTCTGTTACCGTAAGATGCTTCCTGGTTCATCATTTTGATCTCGAATTATAATTTCCATGCGGGATTAGAGGGTCTGGAGCAATCTAAGACTGCCACTTGGTAAAGTGTCAAGAACAAATACTTAATTAAAGCCGAAGCAGGAAGCACTCTGTGGTATCTGTGTACTGGGGAGTGTTCTGTTGGCGGGAACAATTTCAGGGCTGCCTATGTAAGTGGGTTCGAATATTTTGATTGCTTCGTCGATGTCTTGGGCAGTGGGCAATCTCAACTGTTTCGTCAGGTGCATAGTCTTGTGTCAGTCTCTGTTTTAACCTCATTTCTTGTAGTGTAAGTTACTGTTAGTGTAGTGTAGTTGTAGTGTAGTTGTAGTGTCGATGTATTCCGTGAATATGAAAGGCATGGTACGAATTTATACGGAAGAGAAATTGAGACCTAATCCTCAAGTCAGGGGAGCAGCTCAAGGTTTATAGGTACTGAAGTGGCCGCAAACTGTGCTGTTGCACCATGTAATGATTTTGCAATTCTGTACAAATTGAGAAGTCATCCCAGGAATAGTGATTTTGGTAAAGTCTTGGACTCGATTGTGGATAGGTGTCTTACCTCGAATCCATTCAATTGTCTTGGGTAAGGTAAGCGGGTCTCAAATGGACAGTTTTATCTCTGCACCCACTTGTCGTGGGATATGGAACAAGAAACTACTGCAAGATGATTAGCAAATCCAAATTGTGCCCAGAGCCATTTTCCTTATAATTTTTTGGAGCTCATATGAGTATCTTGTTCTGTGTAAAAGCAAAGGTTCCCGAGCTCATCAAATGATCATATAGGTCCCCCCGATTATCATGTTGATTATTGAGCCTAGAATGGCTAACAAATTATTGAGCACGTAGTCCAACATATGTCTTTTTGGTGTCTGTTCTTAGATCCATACCTGATCACACACCACTCTAATATAGGTGTCCGTTTCAGATGAGTAACCAGATTAGGTCTGCTTACCTTAGTGTAGTGTGCTGACGAGATATTACCAAGGCATAGTACGAATGTAGAAAAATTGAGACCTAATCCTCATGTGGAATAGCTCAAGGTTAATAGGTACTGAAGTGGCAAATATTCTGATGTACTGATGTTTTTTGCAAGCTGTGCAATTCGAGAAGTTGTCCGATTTAGTGATTTTGTTAGTCTTGGACTCGATTAGTGATAGGTGTCTTACCTTGAATGCAGCCAATATTTCTAGGTAATCAGACCCTATATCTTGAGACGGCTTAAGCATTTACTAAGGTCTGTGGCCCTATTGTGGGCACTTCACAGACAATTGTGGCTGTTGGATTGTCTGGGGAATGGTCTCATCCAGTTAGTAATTGTGAATCACGAAGAGTGTGAAGATTCTCTTATTCTTTAAGTGATCTCATAGGCCCTCCCAATTGTGTTAACTATTGAACCTATAATGGTGTACACATATTTCGAGCACATACTTCAATCTCATCTTAATAAGTGTCTTTTTGATGTCCAATCGTAAGTACAAGTCTTGCCATATACCACTCAAATAAAGGTGTCCAGGAAGAGCGTGACCACATAAGGCCCACATACCCTGTGTTGAACTTGTGGATTGTTGTCTGTTAGTTGAGTGCGTGTGTCTCTGCTACTTTGTAATTACTGTGAGTTGTAATGAAATTATTGAAATTCTATGCAATTTGAGAAGTCATCCACGAATAGCTGTTAATTTACACCTGAGATTTCTTACTTTCTGGCTAAATGAGAACATTGCCGAGAAGCAACAGCTTTTCTAGTTCTAGGGAAAGCTAGCATGCTGCAGTGGTGATTTCGTGGCTGTTGAAACCCATAAAAGATGAGTAGAATGTAAATCATTCTGTTTTGTAAATCGTGAAATATCTCTAGTATTCACTGTGTTGAATTAAAAACTTCTGGATTGTTGTTTGTGAATTGAGCACACATGTCTCGTTCACATTTTAAAGTTTACACCTGATTAGGTTTCATACGATTAGGTTACATGAGAATATTGCCAAGAGGCCACAGCATTTGTATGTCTAGGGAAAGCTAGTATTGGTGGATTCGTGGCTGCTTGAGGCACATGAAATATTATCTGTTTACAATGAAAAAACCATTTTGTTGATAATTTTGTTCCCCTGCATTGAAGTTGAGGGAATTTCTTGTTCATATATAACGTGAAGGTTCTTCTCATATTGAACCTGTTGTGTGCTTGGGGAGGTAAAGTCCTTCAAAAGTGCAAATCCTGGTAATTGGGGTACCTTGTTGATATATATCCATAGGCGCATGCAAGCAATTTCTAGACTTTTGGATTTGGATTCTGAAGCTGTTGTTGGAAGCAGATTGCAGTGTTTGGCACCTAAGATAGGGCAAGAAGTGGTCCACGTGGGAGGTAGCCATTGGGGCAGCCATGGCAGAGCCACTGATGCGGAGAGTGCCACCTCTTGCGCTCCAAGCGTTGAAATGTATCACAGTAGATGTGACTGGCACATTGATAGCATACAAAGGGTTATTGGGGGACTATTACTGTATGGCGGCCAAGGCGGTGGGTCTCCCATGCCCTGATTATGACCGCATGCACCAGGGGTTTAAGATTGCGTATAAGGAAATGGCGACTAAGTTTCCATGCTTTGGTCAGGAGGCCAATATGCCAAATGTCGAGTGGTGGCGGAGATGTGTGCGCAACTCATTTAGCGAGGTACGTTTAAATCCTTCTCAGCATGGTTATTATGGTAGATTGGTCTTGAATGGTTGCTTTTTTCGACTAGCCCTCTTCTTTTAGGATATGAAACATGTGATTAGTATAAGATGGTTAGCAAAACTAAATTGAGGCCGTAGCCATGTTTCTCATATTTTTGAAGCTCACATGAATATCTTGTTCATTATCAAAGTGAAGATTTTATGAAATGGTCATATATGTCCCCCCAAATATGTTGACTTTTGAGCTTAGAATGGATATCATATTTTGAGCAGGCAGTTAAATCTCTTCTAAACACATGTTTTTTTGTTATCCATTCTTGGAGCCACACTAAACCACAAACCACTCAAATATTGGTGTCCTTGGAAGAAAATTAACCGAATAAGGGTTGTCTACCTGAGTTGCCTGACATGGAAGTTACTGTGCATTAAAAAATTTTGAGTGTCAATATTGATTTGACTGAGGTTTACAAAAGGTGAAACACTGAAAAATATTTGTGTTGTAATTAAATTCAATTGACTTCATAAGCAACTCTCTTGTCACTCAAGACCAGTGTTCCAAAAAATTGCCGATCGTTTCAGCTGAGAACGGATTGATTGAGTGTCCCACCTTACTCCCTTCACTAGATTATCCCCAGGTTTGCTTCTATATTATGTGGCACTTCTGTAATTTTGGAATCGTCACTGCTGGTAACATGATTGATAATTTAATGGATTCAAGGTACGCAGGCAGCTGGATATGAAATTGAATAGTACTTTCAAGCTTTTCATTCCTTGCGACACAATGCAAAAGTGTAAAGTTCTATCATTTAAAAGTATAAAGCTGTACTAATTTCTGCGGCATCAAGAGCAGAAAAGCTATTAAAACATATAACATCAACCAAAAAAAGAGAGTTTCCATTGATTTGCAATGTTTTTATGCTGGGATATGGAGGCTGGGTTATATGTGATCTTTCTAGCACCTTCAGTCCATTTGAACCAGTTTTGACCAGGAAACAAGCTTTAGTCTCCTCACCATTGTTTGGTCGAATGAATCAATTTGAATACTGAAGGGGTAACTTTGGTATTTGTGAAGGCGGGTTACGATTACGATGCCAAAACATTTGACCAGGTGTTTCGACGAATCTATGGCATTTTTGGGTCAGCTGCACCATATATCATTTACCCTGATGCACAGCCATTTTTAAGGTGGGCGCGGAAGCAAGGCATTGTCGTTGGGGTTGTGAGCAATGCTGAGTATAGATATCGGGATGTCATATTGCCAACTCTTGGCCTTAATCAGGTACTTATTTGCTCGTGTTCTTGCCTCCTTTACTCTCTGCTTTGTTATGTCTGCGTATAGTAAGATCAAGAGATAAGGTGTGTGGGCCTCATGTGGCCATTCTTCTTGACAATTGGAAACTTATAGTTGACTGGTATATGGCAACCCTTGTAGTTAAGAACAGACTCCAAGGCGACATGTGTTATGATGATATTGGACTATGTGCTCACATTATAGAGACCATTTCAAGTTCAATTTATTTTTACATTGGGGAGGGTCTATGTGATCACTCAAGGAGAAAGAGAATCTTCACTTTGACCTAGACTTATGAGTTTTGCATGTCGTGAAACTCCGATTCCAATACTTGAAATGACAATCTTCGTGATTCACAATTGCTAACGAGATGACACAAGTACGGATCCGATCCAACGGCCATAAATGTTTGTGGAGTTGGAAGTGCCCACAATAGTGCCACATACCTTAGAGATCTTGGGTACATTCTTTGCAACTTGGGATACTGAACGTGGACTCTTGTGAAAATTTGTAATTTTTCTTAGAAGTGCAAGGAAATATCTAGGGTGTCTGGATGGTGACCCCGGCTTTAGAAAAATTGCATCTAAGTGATTCTAATATGGATATCTGAAATTGCAAACATTTTCTAATTCAGACACAAATGGTATCAATGGATAATTCTCAATGCTTTCTCTCCAAGCATGTTGCTCTGACTCTTTGTGTTGTAATAAATCATAACACATTAGAAGCAGCAGAAGTGATTCAGAAACTACTGATCTAATAGGGAGAGTTGGCACCCTGAGGTTGGTCCTTCTGTGTCTAATTCCTGATTGTCCTTGAAACGAAACGCAGGGATCGGAATGGGATTTCGGAGTGTTCTCAGGCATCATTGGAGTTGAGAAACCCGACCCCAGGATTTTTGAGATTGCCTTGAAGGAAGCAGGTGGGTTTCAGCCTGAGCAAGCTCTCCACATTGGAGACAGCCTCGTGAAGGACTATCTACCTGCTAGAGGACTTGGCATGCACGCATTACTCCTTGACAGATTCCAAACTTCTGAAGCTAGGGCTGCCAAAGAGGCTGGTGTTCCTGTGCTTCCGGACCTTGTACAGGCTCAGAGATACATTTCATTTTTGCAAGAAGAGGCAGAAATCGCTGTATGACCTGGGGCTAGGTCTCACAAGAGAGAGAGACTATACAAGAGCAGAGTCAAAGGATAACGCCTACTTTTGCCAACACTAGCATGATTATACAGTCTCTTTTTCGCCCTCGGTTTCTTCTGCCTCAATGAAGAGGTGGACTCTTTCTAATGGCCGTAAGGGGCCACCTTGATCGCCATTGTTCCTCCCTTTCTAGGCTCGCCGAGTCCCTTGGTACCCACAACTTTTATGATGACCCCACCACAATGATAGCACAATGATAGGGTGGACCATAGTGGGTAATACTAGCATGGATTGGTGGAGAATGAAATTTACACCACCTGCAAGGCGGTGATGTCACAACCACTCAAGCTATTGGCTTGATGCTGAGCAGAATCACAATTTCAGGGAGCTTGGCCATTTTGTGACTCAACGTCGACCTGGCGATGCAATAGGCGATGACAACAGTACGTGAATTGGATGCTCTTCACAATTGTGAAAAACTAGTGTGAAGAAGGTAAATCAAGAAGTCATATGGAGTTGACAGCAGTTGTTGCATTTGTAGTATCCAAGGGGAGTTGTCAATTCCTTGCGTGAGTTTTTGAGATTCAAGAATATTAGGTACTTAAGGCTTTGGAGAGAACATCATGACCCGCCATCATGGGCATGTTTGACTTCATTGAAGCTGCACTCTGGTAATCCGTGGATTAGGTTCTGTGCACAAAAGAGACATAGAAGCCTTAGATTTTTGCATACATGTGTAATTTGACTCTGGGACTTTGATGGGTTGGATGGCCCATTTATGCTGATTTTCCTACATTTCTTAGAACTTATGTAAATTACAGGGACGAACATTAACATTTAGATTACCTTCTCTCAAATGCCTTCCTTATCTTGTATAGTTTACTGTTAACATGAATTGATCGTCAATGTCCAATCGGGGATTTGCTGGTCACATTGAGGTGACTAGATTGCATGGAGATCGGGTGGCACTCCACATGTGTGTCTGTTCGCAGTACATTTATCGATCTGATGACTTCAGAATTTGCAGCGAGTGGGAGTTCTATCAGTATGGCACAGCTCATTATCTGAATGACTTGAGGCTGAAATCTGTGGATCAGGTTCATCTACGCATGCTCTGTGGGCCCATTAGTAACATTTCTTTTGTCCAAACTGAACTTAGGTCCATGTGTGTGCTGGGGGATGTTACACCCAATGCCTTCATGGGCAGTAGATGTATGAAAGTCTTTGACAGTATGAAGGAGTGTTTGCTATTTGTTCTCACGCAGGAAGCTAAGGAGAGGATATTATTCAGAGGCTGATGCAAAGTAATGGCTGCTTCCACCGATCTCAAGCCTTCAAAGATACACCTAGTATAGGTTGTTATTGGTTGGTATATTTGGTAGTTCTATCAATACAAAAGGGGCGGGGGCCCACAAAGGGAAGCACAGAAAATGACACATCAGAAAAGGCACCCCAAAGGGTCACTTTATTCATTTCACAAAATGAAGTCCTCACAAGACCTCCTCACAGTTATCATCCCGGAGTCCCCTCACGTGAATGTACATCGGACTTGACGCTACTAGCCGCCGATTGTGTTGTCAAACAGCCTCATGGTTGTGGCTGCCACTATGCGACGCAAAACCATGTGATAGACTAGCATTCCTTTGGCAGGTAGCAATGCCTGCAGGCTGTGAACCAGTGATCGGGGAGATTTTTGGGCATAATCGGTTGAGATCCTAGTGTTTGCAAGTCCAACAGGTTACATGTTGACATCCTCCGGCTTTCCTTTATTAAATTGGGGTATATTCTATAAATTCCTGTAAAATGATCGGTAATTTTCCTGCAGTTTTGAACTTCAACCGATTATTTCTCAAACTCAACCGGTTTATCTGTAACTAACTGCCAGTTCTCCCCGATCATTGCTGTGAACCACCACTACAGCCCTGCGCACTCTCAGTTCGAAAGTCTTCACCTAAACCACTGCCCTTGGAAGTTGTCTAATGCGGGGTCTCCATCATCATCGTCCAAACCAACAACTTGCTCGCAATGAAGAGCACAATTATACTCTCACTCTTCCACTCGGTGTTCATGTGCGAGCCCTCGTGCATCGAAATACCTCGTATTGGAGGCCCCTGACATTGTATCAAGAACACATTGGAGATGTCCTCCATTTAATATCGTAAAGATTCATCAATATCTTCCATATTGAAGTCGCACACCACACATCCATACCCGTGGACCTCAATGGAATCACGCACGTCGGATTCGGATAAAATTGCCTGCTCTTGCACATGTGGAACAAAAGTGCCGGTAAGGCTAACATCCAAATGCTTCTTCATACAAAAGCGAGCCCATTGATGGGTCCTTTGCAAAATATTGCTATGCGAAAGACTCACACAATTGTTCAAACTGACCTTCCCAAACTTGTTGTACTCCATTTTACCATCATTCATGTCCTCTGCTGAAACATTATGATGCACAAACTCAAAATGCCCTTTGCTATTGTCCTTCAAACAATTTCCCACCATGCCCAAGAAGGTATGCAAATCCTTGTCCCTCAACTTCTTGCAAGACACGACACGACCCGTTGGAAGACTCACATCCCACCCCAAACAAATCTGGATTTGTTTTGTTCAAGACAACAAGACTAGTAAAATTCCCTTTGACCACAATTTGAAAATGCTTGTGAATCCATGCCCATCACTCTCTACAGAGCACTATTGTCACGTACCTCTCCATGAGGAGTGCCCGAAACACCATGGGTACAAGGGAGACCTTGGAGTGTCGCCCGGGACTTGTGGCGCCGTTGGTGAGAGGACCCAAGTGATCCTATTGTGGATAAGGGCCCCGGGCATTGGGAACGCCTCCCACCCACAAAGACTAAGAGGCACGAGGGTAAGGCCATAAGCTATGCGTAGCTTATGACGTGCCAATTCTAGAATGCTCAAGAACATCTTAATCGGAGGTGTGAGCTAGGAGATATGGCAATTTGAGTGGGGCGCTGTCCTGGGACAGCGCCCTGGTACAGCAGTGGCCTGGGAGTGGCTCCCGGGACTGCGAAGCTTTGAACAGGCATAACTTCGTCAATACTTGTCCGGATGGGGCAAGTGAGTAGTCCATCGGCATCTACGTGAAACATAGATGACGATGGAGTGGTCGATTGTTAGCATCAGAGACCATATGAAGAAGTTATGGGGTTCTGAAGTTGCTGGGGGCTTCCAGTCCCAGCGGCTAAGGAAAAATGTCTACTTAGTCCCAAGTGTTGGAAGAGAGACAAAAGGTTATTTGATGGTGGGGTAGGGGCCCTGCCTAGAGTCCTAGAGGCTTATATGGGTGAGGTGGTGTGGCCGAACCCACCCGAGGCCGAACGATACGGCCTACATGGGCATTGGCCCAATGTGAGGGCATAGTTGCCTAATATGGCTCGGCTTGTTGTAGTGTTGCTCTGGCAACACGATGATCAACATAAGATTGGACTTCCATGGATGAAAGTCCACATCTAAGAATTGGTTACCGATTAAGGGGTGAGTCCCGAAAGCAAAGTAGGAGGGTTGGTTTCCCTCCTATAAACTATAAGGTCCGCGGTATGGGGAGTTAACCATTCACATGGCGGAATGTGGAGGGTTAGCGCTCGTAATCCTTGCTAGAGTTGGAAAAATAACCAAGATAGTTAAGGGGAGCTAGCAAGGGTTGCGACAATTGTCCAGTAATACATTCTTTTTCGATAAACTTCCTAATATTTTCAAGTAGTGTAATGTTAATATTAGTGCCTCCCACAACAATTGTTACTGACACTTCAAAATACTTTAGACATGGGCGGCTTTGCTCTTGCGTTTGATACTGCGCAAGAGAATGCATCATAAGAGCCATGAAGCAATAATTAAGAGGAATACAATTAAGAGGAAACAATAAATGTGCAGTACTCTACGATGAGCTCCAGGAGAACGTGATCAACTTGCAGTAGTCTACATTTACCTCCAAGAGAGCGTTGCCATCAACAAGAAGCCCAACATGAGAGACAATGTCCATTGTTTGTTGAAGAACAATTAATGGGTTGCCATATATAGCTACAGATGTGGTGTAACCAGATCACTGCGGCACCAACGACCAGGACTTCCCATCTGACATGGCCTCCATGTTGGTTGGGCCGCACAACTAAATCAATCAAAACGTTGGACAAGCTAAGTAATCCACCATGGCACCCCTACCCAATGCATCAGAACAGGGCTCATATATTTACTTATAACATGATGATAATTTCTTAGTATGTATTTCCTGCATGACAGTACATGCAATTTCTTTGGTACGGGCAAATATATGCTGATGGAAAACAATCCAAGTAAATGGATCCTATCTAGTAGTTAAGCATCTCATAATCTATTTGATACAGCAACGATCACCTGCGTGGCTCTTCCAAGGTTGATTTTTTAGGAGTGAATTCCATTTATTTCCCAAAGACTGAAAAACCAGTAGCTTACCAAGCTTGTGCCCAACCATAATATTCATTGTGACAAACATGAGGAACACATAATGCTCACAGAACGCTATATTCAAAATTTTGAGAGAGTGGGATCCTATCAAAATAATATTGTCCATTTGGACACCTAAAAGTCATGTTAGGTTGATAAATACTAGATTATACTTCAGACGTGTAGTTTCCATTAAAATGAGAGTATGTTGAACTAGGGAATTGACTCATTTAGGTTGAGTCGACCTAAATGAGGATAATATGTTAGTCAATTTAGGTTGATTTGACCTAAATATTTAGAATACTCTATTGTAACCATAATGTACATGCCAATTCAGGTCGAGTCGACCTGAACTGTCATCCTAAATGGTCAATTTTAGGCAGCACATCACTCCATATTACGGCGGGAAATCAAATATTATTATTTTTACTTGAATTCTACAACTCTCGAGTGGTTTTCACTTCATTCTTGGATTAATAGTTTGCTTTATGTGCTCCCAATTCAATAGAAAACTCTCATTTTAATGAATATCATGTTACAGTTGCTTGGCTTACAGATTACATGAAGATGAGAGGGTGAAAAAGAGGAAATGATCAATTTAGAACAGTTTCTTACATCGTGTCCTTGAGTGAGAGCAAGTTTTGGCCGAAAAAGTCCTTGGGTTGGCAACTTATCACTTTGCATTGTGTTTAGACTCTGTCCAAGGAAGAGTGGTGATCTGCTCAAGCGTCATCGACTCGGTTCCAATTATTGGTCCCTTGACGCAGTTGCTGATCACAGGGAGTTCCTTGTGGTACAAAGCTGACATAATCCATGCAATTTCTGTGGCAATCACATGGTATCACTGCATTGCTTTATGTGCAGTTCTATTCGAATCTGCAAATAGAACATAATTTGTGAGTTTTGTCAAAGGAGGTGAAAGTTAGATGTTTGGTTTCATTGAAGTGTTCACTATGATATGTAGAAGTTTTTTTTCACAAAGTATTAGAGGAACAATGTGAAATTCACGCTCTAGTAGTGTTTAACTCTTATTGTCCCTAGGGTTTTATGCATTTTCCAGGTTAGTTAATAAAGTGAGATTTGCAAGCTTGGTTTATGAAACATTCATCAAGCAAAATAGTGGACACAAGTTGAAGAACATATCTAGGTGGTTGAGTTTCGTGTAAGCATTTTTAGAGCAAAAACCTAAGAATAACTTCATAAAATGAAGATGACATAAGTTTGCATGGATATTTTGTACAAATGTTCATCTTATGAAGACCTGTGTCTTATTTTGAAATGCAAGAAAGAGTATGATCTTATGTGTAGAGTGTGAATAACATTACTAATGAAATTGAAAACTTGTTATTTAGTGCATCAAAGAGAATATTTCATTTCTATCTTTTGTTGTATATACAAACTCATACTGGTGATGCACACACCAAATTTGAAACAAAACTAATACAATCACCATTTCTTATGAAATATTCAAGTTTAAATCTTAAAATTTTAATATCTAGATAATTAAATATTTTTTTAATTTATTTTTTGTGCATAGAGAAAAATATTCCCACAACTCTTCTTTGAAGATAAACACCATTTGAGGGTTGGAAGTCGATAACTTTACGAGTTTGTTAAGAAAATTGTTCACCAGTCGGAGGGTTGCCCATGACCTAAACGAAGGACCATAAATAATATCGGAAACCCAAATCCACTTTTCAAAACTCATTATGAAGTTACCTTGCACCACTCCCCCAAAAGAATTCTCTTCTCAAAAAGGACTTCCAACTAGTACTAATGGGGTACTACACCCGAACCCAAGACCACATTGTGGTCTTGTGGGACATTAGGGGTTAATGATTAAGATACTAGGAAGCTCCCCCTTTTGAGTATAGCCATGAATAGGGTTTAAAATGGCATTAGTGATTTGCGGTTTCAAGCTTCATCCTTAACTAACTGAGGAATGATCCATTATTCTTGAGAATGAGGCCCATGATTTGTTAAGCTTGAATTCCTCCCATGAGAGCCTTAACAATGTTTTGAAGTAAATATTGAAATAATTTCTCCACCAAACGTTGTGAAATATCTATTATTGTGACAACATATTCAATTCATCAAAGACATTCATGCACACGTCACAACCACCTTCATAGGCGCCTCCTACGGTTAGACCCCACTAGTCCAAATGAACACATGCATCATGCATGGGGATACCCTTAGCCTATACTTGTTCACTAGTAGAAAAATATGCCCAAAAAAACCGCAACCGAAATCAGCTGCGGTTCTTTTGACCAGCCTGATCTACAGTAATGACTATAGATTTTCCTTTTTTTGCGACTGCAATTTAAAAAACATTGGGCATGTAATATACCGTTGGAAAGGTATTTCCAAGACCTTTCCATTGGTATATTATAAGCCTCCGAATTCATAAAATTTCAGTTGCTAAAACCCAAAAAACAAATCTGCAGTTGTTTAGCGGCCACAGATCAGGCTGGTCAAAAGAACCGCAGCTGATTTCGGCTGCGGTTACTTTTTTGCATAATTTTCTACTAATGGCACCTCATCTTCCTTTAATCCCGCCTACATTTGCTAGAATGGGACAACTACATATACCAAGCAGAACTTCCAACTCAAAAACTAGCTCCACAATCTATGCCGACAAGCAAATTATCCTCTCCAACCAACCGGCACAACTACCCTCCCACTCAAGTTGGAATGTGGATTTCCTTGCACTAACCCATTTTGAACGTTCATTAATTTGGCTAGATTTATGAAACTTTGTAATTTGAGACTCTAGAAAACTTAAAAATAAATCCAAGAAATATGAAAACTTTGGGTAAGGTTTGAATAATAGAATATGCCAACATAAAAACATTTAGTGTAATATACAATATTATGGGGTGCACACTATTGACAAACATGTTAATGGATATCAAGTTTTGTATGTAGCGGCTCAAATGAAAGTCAACTCATGGGTTCTTGAAAAAAAAGGTGGTCAAGTAATACTCCTCAAACAATAAAATTCAATTTTCTCCTATAATTGTACCAACTCCTAGGGAGATCACAAGCTATATACTTTTGTAAACCACATGTAGGCAGGGTTAATTAGAGACATGCTATTTATGTATTTTTTTTGAATAATTGGCACCCTATTAGTAGATAAATTATACTTTCAGGTAATTTTGAAGACCCTATAGGTGGATATAATTAACACCAAGAACTTATTTTATAGACTCTATTTTGCTTGTATATTTTATTATTTTCAAAATATCGGAATTTTGACATGAATTGACATTAATTCATAACAAAATGACAAAAATACATTAACAGTACATGCAAATAAAATTGAATGGTACATGGTTGCAGCACTCTCTTGAAGCTCTCATTGACCACCCCAATCTTGCCAACATCTAAATCTGATGATTTTTAGTCAATTGAGGCAACTTCTCATCCAATTCAAAGACATTCATTGAACCTCACAAAAATTCTTCATTCCTCCAAATATAACATACCCTACTTTATTGATATAAAAATTCAAATGCTACTTATATTATTCACCTACCCTACTTTAGATATAATATTTTATGGGTCATTTCATCCAAGCTATAGTAATTCCAAAATTTGTATAAACTTTTTCTCTCTCAAATTAAAGTACCCTATAATTTTCTCACATAGTTTACTTAATTTTGACAGTGGCCTCCATGTGTACCAACTCCAAATCTGATTTTCCATGGAAAAATCAATGCACATTTCCATGTGGAAAGGGGTGAAAACATTATCATGTACGATAAACTAATATTTAAGTAAAATTGGACTATGTTCAAGTTTAGAATTACAAAATGTTGGACACTATTGTAAAATCCTCCAACACAATTGTATGGTAGGATCCTCTAATAGAATATACAAGATTGATTATGATAGTATTAGAGCTATTGGTTTGATCATATAAATATTTCCTAATGTTTAATTATTTCCATTTACAATTAGAAAATAAAAAATTTATTTTTCCATCATATGTCAATACCATAACATTCAAGTGAATCACTAAAGATTCAATAATCTTTCATGAAATTTAGATATATTAGAAGTGTATGGATAGATTTGTCCATAGAATTGAAGCTACCAAAAATGTCAAGATTTTAATAATATGTCCAAAATTACTTAAATACATGTTATTAATATGTACAATTAGTTTTCCTCGCGCTAGTTTATCAACTTTCCACATTATTTTGTATATTTACTACCATAGTAAGTTGCAACAATATACAATAATTGTTGTTACTACCATAGTTGCTATATGGATGAATAGACAAATGAAAAATTTATGATCCTATTTTCGTCATGTTCCTTTTTTCACAACAATAATACACCCAAGAATGCACATAAACCACTAGATTTGAACTTCCAAACTTTGTATATTCCAAAAGCTTTACAACTTAACCCCTCCCTTTGACACTAGTTTGGATGGTTTCTTGATTATTTCAACTATTCGTCTTGTTCATGTTCAAGTCTGCCATGTTCTGTGACGTGAATAATTTTGATTCAGTTGATAATTTTTTGGATTAATTCAAATATGGCAGTATGCTCTCAACTGGTTTACAATAGAATCCGTCCACAAACCAAAACTTGACATTTGTCACCTCCCTGGTTTAGGAGCAACATATCTGAAGTTGTTTTTTTGTTGATCCCTATGTGCATAGGATTCCCAATTGATCTGAAAATTTGCATGACACTCAAAAGCATCATATCCTAAATATGTGCCATTGGAATTTTTAGTTGGACATGTGCTGGTGGGTATAAATCCATGGGGAAGGTGTGCAGTTGTGGCACCATTGCCTCAAATTGAAAAGCTTCCCAAAAAATCACAAAATAATGGTTTCAAGGTTTGTGAGCTGATTTGAGTAGGTAGATTGCCCCTCTTTTGAATGAGGCTAACATTTTGTCCTTTGGGGATGATTTGAGTGAAGGTTTGATTAAAAAAAAACTCTAATTCAATTTCTAAATTGATGCCCATCATGACCACTATTAACATGAATCATGTTTATAATCTGCTACATAACAATTTGTCCGAATTTTTTTTAGATCTTTAGCTACGGTCGCTAAAATTGTGGTCACATTTTTTGGGCAAATTTGAGGGAAATTGGGTGTGGGAAGTTAGGGGCTAACCACAAGATTATGATTGCCTATGAGCTCGAACCACCCGACCATAGAAGAGAGACAAGTTATTCTCTTTCATCCCCCAAGCTCCCTTTTATGCCATAACACTACTTTTACTTTCTATTTCTCATATAGTAAAAGTATTCTATTTATAACTCTATATTTGATTCTATTATGAATCTTCTATCTTTTGGCTCAATCACAATCCACTAGCTGAAACTATCTATTTCCAACTTGATGCATTCATTTATTCTTCTAGTTCGAACTGTCTAATTCCAACTTGATCCAATCATCCATTCTTCTAGTTGAATTGTCTAATTCCAACTAGATCCATTCATCCATTCTCCTAGTTGGAAAGTCTAATTCAACTAGATTCATTTATTCATTGAGAGTTGTCTAGCTCCCACGAATAACATCCATCCGTTTGGAGTTGTCTAACTCCAATTTCTATCTTCTAGTTGGAGCTGCTAACTCCAACACAAAGATCTTCCAGAGAAAGGTGTTTAACTCCTAGTTGGAGTTGTCTAACTCCAACGCAAAGATCTTCTATCGGGAGTTGTCTAACTCTAGTGCACAATTCCTTCATGGGTTGTCTAGCCCTTGTGCATCATTCTTGGATTGTCTGACCCACTTCTTTCTTTGGAGTTGTCTGACTCCAAACACCCTCTGCTCACATGCTAAGTACAACAAAGTATAGTTAGTCTTTAATTCTTCCTTAATCAAACCTTATATCTTTTAATCCAAGTATATCACAATTTTAACCCAAGGCAATTTTCATGAAGAAAGAGGTAACCTAATTGCACATGTCAAAAAAGCGGGTTTTGCGACTTTGCTGGCACATGGAAGTTTGCCTTTAGTCCATGAACTACAAACAAGTGCACAAGTTGGCCATGGTCAAAGGCAACATAAGTTGTTGGTAAGAAAACACATATTATAGACAAGGTTATGATGGCATCAATATAATGGTCCAAAAATCCAAGGTAGAATAATGGTTTAAAATTCAGGAACTTACATTCATATCATATTGCATATCATTCAATAGGGTTGATTTGTCAATCCCTCATATTTCTTCATAAAAACTATGACATAAATATTGAGGTGGTGATCAAGAGGACAAAGTGATGAAGCGAATGGGAGTATGCAACCACGACTTGTGAGTGGTTCAACAATTGGCCACACTTAGACAAACTTTGGGAGTGAGTGCAACAAAACTTGATCAAGAGGCATCTTTGAGCTAGTTTGCCATTGGAAACACTTGATGCATTGATGCATATTCCATTGGTAGATATTCCCATCGATGAAATTGTTTGTATCATTTCCTCATTAATGTTGACTATTGCGTCTAAGAAAGTTAACAAATTTCAAAGACGTTGGCAATCTCTTTTCAACACGTAGTTTTTTTGTGTGTCCATTCTTAGATTTCCACCCAACCATACACCACTCAAATATAAGGGATGCAGGTGTTATTTTGTCACCTTTCTTAATCAAACACCTAATAAATTTGATTGGTGCATGGTTCAGTGAGGATGAATGGACAAATACCAAAAGACACATGAGATTGGACAAGGACTCCAAATTCAATTAACTACTCCACACTCAATAGTGAACACAATTGGGAAGACTTATGTAGTCACTTAAGGAATCAACACACATGCACTTATGATAACCATTGCTGACTCATGGGTGGCCGAATTTTCAATCCAATACTTGTTGAGGCATCGTAGTTGATTTGCCAATGCAACAAAAGTCGTGTTGTGTGAACCCTATTTGATAGAAAGTTGGAGAACATGAAAATGAACCAAATAGCACCAACATATCTTAGGTGCATGTTTAAGAGACGCCAAGTCAGGCACATCTACCTTAGCATCATTTTCCATATACTTAGTGGGTAAAAGCATTGAAAAAAAACTTGGTATTCAATACCCAACGAATCATGACCATTGACATCAAACAAATTCATAAAACATTCAAGAATACATGGATGAGTAGAGGAAAAATGAATGATTTAATTTGGGATGCAAAGCTGTTTTGAATTTATGCTGGGACGTAAACTGTTCTCAACTTTTAGGGTTTGGGACTTTTTTCAAAAAACATTATGTGTCAATTGAATGTTCGGATCAGTGCCTGGGAAGTTTTGGGGCATATATAGTCGGTCAAGATCCTAGTGCTTCTAAATCCAGCCGGTTACATGTTGACATCTTCCGGTTTTGCTTTATTCATTTGAGGTATATTCTATAGATTCCTCTAAAATGATCGGTAATTCTCTTGAAGTCTCCAACTTCAACCGGTTATTTCTCAAACTCAACCGCTTCATTTGCAACTAAGGTAGAAATACCCAAACCGGTTAACCACCCTCTACCCGTGCACTAGACCGCCGTCATAATAGTGAAGTGCCATTTTTGAAACTGATCATGGCGAGGCGACAACTTCAATGCGCGTACACTTAGTGTAGCCGACAGGAGTCAAGTTTAATGTACTCATGAGTTAACCGGTTTAGGTGATGTTCTGTATGGAAATGCGGATTACCGTGTTCAATGTAGGAAGAATCTAGTGAACGAGTAGGGGGTTTGACAACTTTCTGCTTTGAAAAATTGTAGCATTTTTTGTACAAGGCAGAAAAATATGAAACAACTTGCATTCTTCACGAATCCTTCTCGTCTATCTTGGAAAATTATCTCATGATTGTAAGACCATATCTTCAATGCGAATCACCTTATTTTCATGGGTTATGGTATTTCTACCTTAACCGCCAGTTCTCCCTGGACATAGTTCAGGATGCAGGACACCAAATTTTTTTCTTTTTAAAAATAAAATAAAATCAGCCTCGATAAATGCCCAAATTTTTGGTCAATGTCTTGCAGGAGCAGTAGCTCTGGAGTCCCTTGCTCTGATTCTCTCAAATCCTGCAAATCAGCACAGGGGCAAAACAGGGCAAGACAAGGCTTGAACCGTGTGCAAGATATGCATCCTACATGTGTCGAGCCTTGCAAGTCTGCAAGAAGAATATGCAGCCAAAATAATCATGTACTCCTCCATATGCAACACGTTTGTCTGGCATCATGGGATCTTTGGTAAGAAAATTTCCTTAAAATTTTGAAGCAAGTTTGATACGATTTGTTTTTGTTTTTCTCAGGAGGTCATATCACCCTTTAGAATATTTGGATTCTATGACTTTTGACAAATTCAGGCGGGATGAACAAAAGATCCAATTCATTTGGCAAGGACTTCTTTAGGACTTTTTGAACGCGCTAGGATCATGTGGGAGAAGTCGTTCATGTCAAGGTTTGTCAAGGAAGCTTCCATTTGAAGAAGTCATTAAAAACTTGGATCTAAGTGAATATGAATACAAATAACTTGATAAAAACAACAACAATACGTTTGAGAGTATTTGTTGTGCCCTTGAGACATGCATATCACAAACCAAAGTAATTGGGGGAAAAAACTGGAAGAATGTGATGGAAACCCTCATCATATATACCTTGAGAAACATTAAGGTCTAAATCTGACTTTTTCACAAATAACACAGTGAGCATGCAACTAAACATGCCCACAACAAGAGACTTAATCTGCATCTAAGACTACATTATGCTATTTCTATCATAGGGTCCTTTGATAAAAATGCATATATACAATTATATTATGTCCAAAATTCATGCATATGTCTAGATTTACTTAACTCTAGTTTTAACTTTTGATAACTTCGTGTTCTACTTTGGGAAGCCAACAACATGCTCTTTTCCAGTTGAACTCCAAAAGATCTTGGAACATCAAGTCTCCTAATGCTAGGATAGTTTATCATACCTGGAGATGTGTTGTTATCTTTCTTCGGTTTTTGTGGTTCCACTACGTGGATCCAAGAGAATTATCCCGCTCTATGAATGGGAGGATATGAGCGCTACTAGTTACAAATGGGCCAATTGAGTTTGGGAAAATAACCAATTCAAATTCAAGATTTTAAGCAAATTGATGATCATTCTAGAAGAATGTATAGAATATGCCTTAACTTAATAAAGGAGAACCAAAAGATATAAAAAATGCATAACATTTCTCAGCAACGTGGGCCCTCAAAAAATAATAGCATGATGTTGGGAGCTCATTTAAGGCCCACGTATTGAAAGCTAAATGTTGAGTATTGTTATGTGCAACCGGTTGGACTTGGACAATAAGTTATTGGTTTACCGACCAATAACTTATTAGTTTCTTGGAGCAGTATCCTACTAGTTTTTTTCCAACATTAACTTACTTGTTACCATAGTAATAACTCATTGGATTACTAATCAATAACTTTTGGTGTACTTGTGTTGATTATTGGTTTCATTTGGGTAAGTTGTAGTAACTAGGGTAACTTCCAATTAGGGTTAAGTGTAGAGATTTGCTACGTAAGTCCAGGCAAATGACTTTGGAGGAGTCTGTGGTACTGGTTTGAGTTAGTTGTTGGAGTTACTTTGAAAGTAGTCTTAGATTTACGTAGTAGGAGTTAGGCTCTTAGTAGTGAACACTACAAGGAAAACACGAAAAAATGACTACAGCCATATGACTGGATATGACTATTGGTTTCAAGGCAGTCATGTTGAACCAAAGTGATGACTAGAAGTGATTTTAGTCATCATATGACCTAGCTTTTAGTCATATCGGACAGGACCTAGATGGGAACCGTGTAGAGAACGTGTTGGGAACATGTTCTCTCAATATTTTATATTTTCATGGTAGTCATAACATACCACATGACTAAGATTAGTACTTAGCTAACTACGGTTTCCAGGTCCTAATAGTGAATGATTTTTATATTGCATTTGGATTTCCTTCGTACTTATTTGTATAGTGAGTCACAAGTCTTTGATCATTTCAGCAAATGTTTTATGGCAATGGCATTTTTGCTGGTTGTATACTGAATTTTGACAATACAACCATTTTTTACTTATTTGCAATGCTTTTGAGTTCTATTACTTTTACACAACATCATAGTTTATTTCTTGGCTTTACAATATGCAAATGCATGGTCTATATAGTCACAAAATGAACGATATACGCCTGTAGCTACTATCTTTGTCATGCGACCTTCCTTCCTAATGTCAGACAACATTATCTTCCAAATTTGGATCTTCTTCCACAACGTCCAACGCTCGGTTCAACGTCTTCCGTAGTTAGAACCCTCAATACAGGGGTACCGGGTGCCGTGTCAATGAAAATGGATATGGGCCTTAGGCCATGATGTTCTTCGTCCCTGCCTTACTGTAGACTATGCATTTCAGGTCTTCTGTCTACCTTTGACGATACTCTTAAGCTTTGTGGCTCTCTTCGTAAAATAATCTTCCACCCATCGTTCTCCTCGTCATCTACAAAAAAAAACTTGCTGCACATGAAAGGGAAATGCAAATGATTTTGCAAAATAAGGAATCAATCGATCAAATTTGAAGAGTATGAATCATCTGCACATGCATTTGATACTCCAAAAATCGTGAGGCAATTCAAAAGGAGAAGCACTACAACTAAACACGTTGTTCGAGAACCTTTGTATAGTGGAATTTTTTTATTCCTCTAGGACCTTCGTCAGCTCTACCTCCTCGAACTCCTCCTCTTCCATGGTAGTGGCATCTTCATCATCCTCGAGTCCATCATTAATGGAGGTAGGGTTGTTGTTGTACATGTCCAAACACTATGTTATCATTCGTACAACCTCAAATTCTTCATGTTCGCTTTCAATATTTGGAAATTCAAGTAACTATGTTCATATTTTGTAGTCATAGAGTCAAAATTAAGGACTACATTTAGTCGTCCATATGTATTTAGAGTCTATAATTATAGAGTCCAAAATAATGACTACATTTTATCATCCGTATGGAAGTTGACTACTACAGTTGATTTTAGTAAGGATTTTTCATATCCAAAGTCAGGAAGTGCTAAACTGTCACTAAACTATGCCAAATGAAGCAATGGATCCATGCTTCACTCGAGGCCACTACAGTCGAGGTCCAAAATTACGCGCCAATCTTTGTTGGTCGCTAAATGAACTAGGCACTCCCTCCCTTTGAAGCGGCATAGTAGCAGAAATTAAAGACTGTAAAACAACAATTGTTACGGCTTGCACATAAGGTCTCTACATTTCCTACATGTTTGAATGCAACATAGTAAGCTACGTACCGTTCCACCAAGACACTGTTTAGAAGAGAAAAACATCAACGACGTCTAGCAAACATACCAAGATTGATTTCTTGAATTCATGATCTCACTTGTACTCTCGAAGATGTTTGCGGATGGTTTTCCTTGACAACATTTTTGCACCCATGCATTTTTTACATGGGCATGCATAAATTATGAGATGTTGTCTATCTGCTTTCTTTTCCTCCATGTCCCACAATTGTAATTGCAGAAAATCCTCTCATGATCTCGAATCCATTTCCAAATGTTTCTATGCAATTGAAGGGGGGTCCAATCTTTTTCTTGTGCACGACAGTCCTGCAAAGGACATATACAAGTCTATGGATGACGGTTGGATTATTTAGAATTTTACTATAAATGAGGTTGATCACGTCTATGCCTAGTCAACTTATGACTAGTTGTAGTACTTAATAAAGTAGATAGATGACTACCAATAGTCATCAACATAGTAAGCAATGAAAAATGACATAGACTAAGACTAGTCATACATCTAGGACAACCATGACTAAATGCAGTCATTATCTTTATAAACCGATGACTATATCTAGTCATTAAGAACAAAAAATCTAAAACCGTACATGTAACGTGGATGACATGTAAGAAAAATCCTAATCCTAATACACCCACCACCTATAAAATACCTAAGTCATAAACTCGAAACCGCCATTCAAGCCACTATTGTCATTCACTACGATGTCGGTATGTCTGTAACTTCTTGCCTTAATTGCTTATAGTTGGAGGGTTTATGTCTGACCTAATCTTGTGAAAATTGGACGCAATGGCGAGTATTTCTGTAGAAAGCACTGTGACTCTAGTCAGAAGTCGCCATGGCCAGAGGGGAGGAATCTAGTGACTATAACAACACCATTGAATCATCCGTTAGTGAGAGCTCAGATAATGAGGAGAACACCATGAACAAGAATTATAGTGCAAGTGAGGAGAGAGGGTGAAACGGGAGAAGGGGTGTAAGCGCTGGGGAGGAGGAGCCCAACCCGTACGAGATAGAGCAACAACGGAATATAGAGCGGAACAAACAAGTTCTTCACCAACTGGGCATAGTTTGCCTCACTACATAGATCAAGGATGCGGAAAAAGAGAAGCAAGTTGCAGAAGAGACAATTGTGGAGAGGGAGTTGAAAACCATGCGGGCAAAGAAATGTCACAGTTCTACTTCCTCCAAGTGCACAAGTGGGCCATTATGCATGCTACCCTAAACCCTAATTTTTTTTTGAATTGATCTTCATTTTGAATTGGTCTGGCAGTAGTTATCATTTTTGAAAATAGTACTAGACGTAGTCTTTAATTTAATACCTCTTATTGTAGTTGATGAGGTTATCCATTACAAATTTTAACTGCCAGTACACAATCATCATAGAAGAAGAAAAAAAAGGAGTGTGAAAAGAAACTTGAGAAGAGGAAAGAACACTTTCTATTCTAATCGGCATAGGTGATCACATCAAACCAAGGACAGACATGTGAACCGTAGGGGAGTAGAGAAAAGCAAGGACGAAGATTATAAAATACAAGGGACCAAACATAAACAATGTAACGGATAAAAATGATAAAGAAGATGAAAAAAGTAAGAAACAAACATGAACCACCAAGAATGTAAAGATAAGTCTACCAAACTGTGTGACCATTTAGTGCTTCGTTAAATCGCATGTTTATTTTTATGATTTTTTCGTGAGGTTTTGATGTACGTAATCATTGCAACTGCAGGTAGTCGCAGCGGATGAAGAAGCCCTACCGCTCTTCACATTTTTAACAGGGGATGATGTAAAAATGATGGGTTATGAAGAGGGGGAGGAAGAAAATGTGGTTGTACACACAAGAAATGATAAGCGTGAAAGGGGTTACATTGTATGGAGTTATAAAACATGAAGGTTATATGTTTATGGAGATGCAGAGGAGCCACGATGATGAATATGTCCTCTTCAAAAGTGTAGAATTGGATGATCCTCCCATCAAAAAGATTGGAGAAGTTGTGGAGAACTTTATAATATAGTCCACCGAATTTTTACGCCATGTATGTGTAGAGTCTTAGGTGAATGTAGGAAACAAATTTTGGATAGAAGATGGATAGTAGTGTATATTATTTGCAATCGGTAGTTTGAATATGCTCAGTGCATGACATGTGTACGTGAGATGTCTCATAGTAAATTGTTTGAAGATATTAACTATATTTTGTCATCTATTGTAGTAAAATATTTTAATATATTGACTATACGTATTCATCTCTTGTAGTCCACTGTTTGAATATGATAACTATGTTTAGTCATATTTGTTTGTAAGCTGTTTAAATATGATGACTATATTTAGTCATATTATAGAATAAAATGTTTGAAGATGATGACAATGCTTAGTCATCTTGTTCATATGAATAATGTAATTGTCATGAATGTAACCTGCAATTTTTTTAAAATTGGTATTATTTATAGTCATATCGAATGACTATATTTAGTCATCAAAATTGAAATGCTTACTACTAGACCGAAAATAATGACTAGCCCCTCAGAATGCAAAGCATCAAAGATGACTCATTTTAGTAAGAAATCATGTATCATATGACTATTTCTAGTCACCATACGACTAATTGTAGTCGTTAATAGATGAATGTACTTGTCATATGACTACACGTAATGAAGACCATGTAGTCATGTAAATATAGAACATGACTAATTTTAGTCAAAGGACATGACTACACATGACTAAATATACTCACTTAGGTATGACTAAATATAGTGAAAAATGACGAAGGATCGAGGGGCGGCCCAAAACGAGGTCCCAAAACCCCATGGGGAACGCGCCATGGAGAACGCGCCATGGAGAACGAAAGTTGTCCGAAATGACCTTAGTCGTTTTGTCTGAAGCGACTGGTCCGACATGACCAGGTTGAGGACTAAAAATGGTGCTAGTCATCAGTGCACTTTCTTACCTATATTAATCATAAACCCCAGTCATTTTTTTTGTGTTTTCCTTGTAGTGGAAGATGTTAGAGGATACTTATGAGATAGTATTAGATATCCTTGTAAGAGGTTTTGAGTTGTATATGGAAGTAAAGGTTGAGGAAATCATATTTGAGGCATTCTCATAGTGGTACACTGATTATTCCAATTAGTGAGGGAGAGCTAATAGTAAGTGTGGGAATTTATTGAAGGCAATGCTAAATTTCTTTACGCTATGAAATTAGTGCCACCAAAAGATATAGGAAGCATTGTTCATCTTGATGCTATTCATTGAAAATATTATTTAACATAGCAACACTATTCATTGAAAATGCTATCCTTAGCAGCAAGGTAAAGTGAACACCTCTTGATCCTTGTGTAAGTTTAAGTGAAAGTGATTCCAAAAAGACTAACTTTGAATTTTGTGAAAAAACTATCATAAACATTTTTAAACATATTGATCTACAAAGCCAAGCAATTTATGTTGAAAAAAAAATCTCTAAAAAAATATACATATTTATAAAGGCAGTGCAAGTGGGTGTGCAATGGTGATAATGATCAAGTAATTGTCAAAATATGTTTAAAATATGATAAAATTACATTGAATTCATGATTTTCTACAAATTTATTTGATGATGACCTTAGGTGTATAATGAATTCAATGAATATGGAAAGACGAATCAAGTTCAAAATAGTTGAGGTCATGAAATTTACGTCCAAAACCAAAATCTAGCCATTTTCCTTTGAGCATTACATTTAATGATAAGTTTTGGACATCTCATCTTTGTATTCTACATTTGAGTACTTAACACAACAATAGAGGTCATCATGAAAAAATATTCAATTTAAACAACATTTTGCTAGTACTTTAAGGTGTTTGCAAGTACAATATCTTGGAAGCAATAAAAAGTAGCAACACATTGCTTCCTAAGTTCATTATCTTTAAGAATTTTGGTTTACATATGATTGAAAACAATGATAAGGTGATATTAGGCAATGGTGAAGAGGTTAAAATAGAGGGTCAAGCATGTGAAATCCAACAATATCAAGGTCAAATCCCTTGTTTGATTATCAAACTTGGTGAAGTGATATATTCGAATTTTGAGAGATGATTGGTTGCTTAAACACAAAGCACATGTAGACCTTGAGACTAAGGCTCCTATCCTACAAAGTGGTAAGAAGAAAATCATGTTATCCATTGATTCCACAATGCAATCTAAGAACCAAACCACTCCATCCAAGTGCCTATCTACAATGCAATTTAAAAAAGCACTAAGAAAGGGTGTTAACTTGGTTTTGATTCATCTAAGCAAAATTGGTGGTGAAGAATCAACTAATGAATTGGGGGGGGGGGTTTAACCCTTTGTTGGAAGAATACAAAGATGTATTTGAACCTTTACCAAAGGGACTACCTCTAGAGAGAGAACTGGCCCATACCATACCTCTTGAGGTTGGTAGCAAACCACCTTTTTAGGCCAATTTATACACTCAATCCTTTGGAGGCTAAAAGACAAATTAAAGAATATTTGGAGAAAGGATAGATTGAACCAAGTGCTTCTCCATGTGGAGCACCTATATTGTATGTCAAAAAAGAAGATGGATGATTGCAGATGGTGGTGGATGATTGGGCATTGAATAAACAAATAGTAAAAATTTGCTATCCTTTGTCATATGTAGATGATTTATTTGATCATTTGGCGATTTGGCAAGTGCAAAAGACTTTTCGTCTTGACAATTATCACAATGATATCATCAAATTTGTTATTATGAAGAGGATATCCTAAAGATAGTATATTTTATTCCTTTTGTTATTATTAGTTTAAGGTGTTGAAACTTGAGTTTTGGATTGACTAACGCACCAACTACCTTTCAGGGTGTTATGAAAAATATTTTTTGTGAATAGCTTGAAAATTTTGTGTTAGTTTATCTTGATGGCATTTTAGTCTTCTCCATAACAGATGAGGAGCATGTGGGGCATGTCAAAAGGTACTCCAACTTCTTTGTGAGAATAAATTTTGTATGCCAAAATGCCAAAATGTCAATTTGCAAAATATAGTTGCATTACTTAGGATATGTGGTTGGTAGAAATGACATTAGAGTAGATCCTTGTAAAATTGAGATGGTTGAAAAATGGACTACACCCTGAGATCTTGGACAATTATGTTTATTCTTAGGGCCCTATAATTTTTTAGGTGTTTCATACAAAGATATTCTATATTGGTTGCCCCTCTTACTCATCTAACTAGAAATAATGCAAAGTTCATTTGGACAAAAGAATGTGAAGCAACCTTTGTTGGAGTTAAGTTTGCCTTAACCCATGCTCCAATTTTGACTTTACCCATCCTTGGGGAGCCATTTGAGGTCATTTGTGATGCATCTTTAGTGGGTGTAGGGGTTATTTTGCTACAAATGGCAAGCTTATTGCTTTTGAGAGTTGTAAGTTGACTCCAATTAAAAAGAATTATACCATAGGAGAGCAAGAATTGCCAACAATTGTACATGCTATGCAAAACTTGGCGTTGTTATTTGGAAGGTGCAAATTGTGTTGTTGCTATTGACCATAACCCTTTGACCTATCCAAAAGTCACAACATAATATATCAAGTTGGCAAGCATGTTGGTTAAAGTATTTGGAACAAACTTTTAGATACAGATGGGAATACAACGCCTTGAAAGATGAGAGATCATTGCATTAATGCAACAACATAAGCTTCACCTTACAACCCCTCATCTTCATACTACGTTGATAACCAAGTGTGTTGAGCTTCATAAATTCAGCAGCCACCCAATCGAGAGTCCTTCCAACCTCCTTGTACCGTCTCTTGTTCACCTCCAAAGGCAAAACAAGACAAACAAACTCCTCGAACTCCTCATACCCCGGCCACACTGGGGGGCCTAGCCGGGACCTAGCCAGCTCGCCCGGTGCGGGACCCCCCCCGCAGTTGGGGCCGCCCATCCAAGACACTAGGGACAAGATCCCAAAGAGCCCCGGTTGGCTGGCTACAGGCCAGGTGCCTGTGGCCAAAACACACCTACGAATGACTTCGTTAGACAACCCCGAAATTAAACGAGGAGGACGCCCTTCACCAACACTCAATGAAGATACCAACCAGTCCACAAACACAAGCAACAGGTGGTGCACAACAACTATCATTGCCCACAGGATAAGACATGAATTTTGCCAAGTAGACATACTCTTAATTTCCATGTACAAAGACATGATTACACATATAGGGAGACGGTTTCTCGTGTGAGGGAGAGTGTAGGAAACCCTTTCACACTAGAGACCATTGAGGACCTGTAACCATCCAGTCCCAACTAGGATCCCTACTTAACATACAGTTGGCAACAAATTGTACAAGTGGACCATGTCGGGAGAGTATTCAACTACTAGTGTAAAGATTCCACAGATAAAGCCACAAGTGGCTAACATATATATATCTAGCTCTTGTAAGCAATGAACAGAAGAACCGACTGTTAGTTACTGATAAACCGATTGAGTTTAGCAAATAACTGGTTCATGTTCAAGGCTTCAAGAAAATTACCGATCACTTTAGCGGAATCTCTGGAATGTACCTTGAATCAATAAAGGAAAACCAAAAGATCACACCATGTAACTGGTTGGACTTTGAAACACTAGGATTTTGACCAATTATGCCCAAAATCCTCCCCGGACACTGCTCGTAAGAGCCCACCTTACTGCAAGTTTCTGAAGCTTCATTCTACATTCTAAACTCCGTAGTGTCACACCTGTCACAACCAAAGTGCATGTGATATTACGGAGTTTTGTAATGTATGTATGAATACATGATAATAGATAATTAGTGTAGTGTGTGACATTATGGAATCACACAAAGTGCAATATTGTAATGGTGAAATTGATGTTTTCATACATGGGACATGGATAATCTCCGTGCACATATATACAAAGCTCATTCCTTCGTGAAATTTATGTGGAGTGTTTAATCTCATAGTCAAAACACATAGTTGCCGCTTTGCGTTGGAGTTCTCAAAAGTTCTCACAGTTTTGTGCTCCAGACTTACCTTGGCTATGGAGATATGACTAGAGCACTGATGCGCACTAGAATTAAAATCAGTCAGATTTTCGCAATCCGGTGACAATGAAGTGCACATTTGCGATAAAGCACTCAAATCTGTGTGTTTGTCGTACTAATTGCAGTTCCCTAATCTTAATCCCGGATTCGATGCGTGTCACAGGAGGAGGTCCCAGAAGCCGGTGATAATCAGTTGGCATCATCAAGATGGCGCTCACATGTGGATCGTCACTAAGTATGCGTGCAGCAGTCGTCAAAGGAGACACCGCCTCTTTATCATCATCCAGATCATGTGAAAATACTGTCTCCAGAGCGAAAATTGGAGCTTCTTTTTCTTCCTCCTCCCGCAGCACTGCTCCTCCTGGTCGGCTGCGTGTCCAAGCCCAAGCTTTTGAGGTAGCAGTAACCCAAGATCTCACCAAGTCGACCCAATTGAAGGAGAAACTCCCGTAGTGAACTCACACAACGTATGGAGTTTGCTGGAGGAGGTGATCGTGGGCACAGTGGAAGGTGCCTCATTTTGCCCTCTGCACATCGCCGAGAAGAAAGTTGTGGAAAACCAGTACTAGGACATGTTCAACTCCAAGGTAGGCCAATCGTTCCCGCATAGCTCATCGCCAACGCAGAAAAAGAGGTCGACCTCGTCGACTACAAGGTTCTGTACAAGGAGGGTGTGAAGGTTCGACGACCAAGTGTACCCAACCCCGATGACTTCTCCAAGAGTTTCAAGAAGCCGGACTTCGAATGCCAATTGGGTATGTACACAGTGATGCCCTGTGATGTGCTTATCGAGGCTCTCATGGGATGGAGGTCACATTTCTTCCAGTATAGGGCTTACCGGAAGCTGATCAAGGAGTACTTCCGTGAAGGTGCCAAGTGGACAGCTGCTCCCAAGCCCCAGATAAGCGATGAGCTTTACGTCTCCGAGGCTGAGTTCGAGGATAAGGATCAGCCCGGTGACTGGGCAACAACAAAATTTGAGCCCATCTTTGACGCAGCCGAGTTCATGCGCTTTGGTAAGGATATCTTCACACAACGAAATGGGGTTACGAATTACAGTGGCATTCAATGGATGACTACGAAACATTGGAGATGACTACTGGATCCACAATATTCTTCACTTCCAGATTAGGCCAGACACATTTGGCTGCAGATTTCATCCGTCTGGCACTCGGGAAGCTTTTGCTCAACCCTGACAGACCTTGCACCAACAATTCAACAAGTGGCATAAGAAGGAGAATAAGAAGAAATAAGAAGAAGACACTCCACATATTGACACGTGATGCAATGAGAGGGTGTGGTTGACTTCCTTGATGGTTTGCATTAATGCCAAAACCCGTGATATAAGAGAGAGAAATGTGACAATAAGGAGTGAGATTTGAACTAAGAGCATCCGTTCCCTGGGGTTCCGGGATATTAAAGAGTGAGTCACATTATGGTGGTTGATATTACGGAGTACCACCAAAGTGAATGTATCAGTCATTCATTGCAGGTTATAAGGTTTTCCTCGTAAACTGGAATGCATGCTAACTTGGGAGTGCAGTGGTCTCTGCACTGATGACCTCAGTCGTGAGCAAAGAGTGAGCACGTGTGGGAAAGGAGGTCTAGAATCCAGAGGCTCTTGACGTCACGGAGCATTTGTTTAAGTGGCTGAGTTGATGGCCATACGTCATCACCCTACCGCAGCCGTCAGGAGCGTTGGGGGGGGCAAGATTCATCGACCTAGAGCTTGACAAAATGCCGGGATTCTTTAACAGGGACTGGTTTTCAAAGAGCTAAACTTTTCTTAGCCTGCAGGACCAGTGCCCAGGAAGTTTTTGGGCATAGTCGGTCAAGATCCTAGTGATTCTAAATCCAACCGGTTACATGTTGACATCTTCCAGTTTTGCTTTATTCATTTGAGGTATTTTCTATAGATTCCTCTAAAATGATCGGTAAATTTCCTGAAGTCTTGAACTTCAACCGGTTATTTCTCGAACTCAACCGGTTCATCTGCAACTAATCGCCGGTTCTTCCTGGACATAGTGCAGGACAAAAGAAGTAGTTTAGAACACAACTCATAAAAGGCCGGCATTGAAATGTTGATGATGTCAAAAGATCAGAGATCACCAGCTACTACATTGGACTACACTGTTATGGTATTAATTTATTCTCACATACACAATTTGCAAAGGGCCTACACTAGATGCCTATAGGTCTCAAAGTTTATAGTTTGTTTATTGTCAATATCATCCTATTCGTTAACATACGTAACTTTTTAAAATGAAAATTTATATTATGACACTTAGCGTAGCACATTGGGATACTTGAGATGATAGTTTTGCTATTTAGTATCCAAGGGGAGAATATTGTTGAGCATAGCAAAAAAATCCATTTGTATTATATGTCCAATTTTTTGGATATGCAAAGAATATTACATCATATGTACAATCGGTCTATAAGTCCATTCAATCGTGCATAGTCATGAAGACTTTTATACAAATTGGACTGATGATGTAGAGGACTTTGCCCTATCCGGTGCTTTGTTACGAATTGAAAAATGCTACCTTAAAGCAATGCAACTTCTAGAAGATATGGGGTCAACTAACTTTAGAGGTTCAAGTACCTCCCTTATTGAAAGGGTTCCAAGGCATACGAAGTATTGTGTTACCTAAAGGGCTCAAAAAGCTCTTGGTAGGTATATCATCTACTACAAGAATATCCTTTGCCACAAGTCTAGAACCTAAATGACATCCATACAATGGGATTGAACTTGACCAAAGTACCTTGGATAAGCATTTCAAAAACTATTGTAAACCTCCAAGCCGTCAACTATTTCTTAACACATCACCTCCCTTTCCATTGTGAAGTGGATGGCAAGATTTGTGTCCAAGTGCCAAGCACAATCGTCTTAAACCCTCAATTAGGAAATCAAAGATCAATTCTATTGTGTTTAGTTCATAATACTCCAAATGCACAAGTAGGCTACCTCAAAAATATGGGCAGACGATATCCTACCCCCTACGAGCTTTTGGGGGGAGGAATAATCTGTCAGGGGCAGCTGCCCCAGAAAGTCACCGGAATTTTCTGGGCCCGCCCGAAAACCTCTGCCCGCCCCGCCCGACCTTCAAAAAAATCATTGCCCTTGCATTCTTGAAGGCCACTTCTCCACAAATCCCATATCGAGTGCATCTCATCTCCAAGGTCCAAAATCCAATATATATGTTCACTTTCATCAAGTAAATAAGCAATTGACTGGGATTTCATTTGAAGTCAAACCTGCAATAAAGCATAAAAATAACTTGGAAGTAAAGAATATTACAAAACCCTCATTAGCATTGAGGTTATAATTTTGTGACTTACCATTGAAAGGGTCTTTGTCATTCTAAAGTGGAACTTAATTAGGTTAAAATTTTAAAATAAAATATTAAATTAATTTTTAGTTTAAAAAATGTTTTTAGTCAATATCTTCTACTTTCACAAAGTATTCATACACACAATCAGGAACTAATTTAGGTTTTTTATTTAATATTAAAATATTAAATAATATTACAATTTTAAGTAATATATAAACTTCTATATAATATTCTCGTTAATACCTTCTACTTTCACAAGGTATTCATACACACTCATACTTATTAAGTGTGATTATGTGTAATTAAGTCTAATTAATCCTAAATAATCCTAATTAAGACCAATTAAATCAGAAAGTATGCTAATCAAATTAAAAAAGCCCAATTAGTTAATTAATTAATGCAGTTAATCATTATTTGATCCAGATATGAGGAATGATGTGCTTAATTACGGTAGGTTAGGCTTCATTACGCTTAATTGGACTGAATGCACTTATTTGCACTTAATCAGGCTTAATTAGTTCAAATGTGTATGAATACTTATAGAAACCTAGGTCTTGCACCAAATTACCTTCTAATACGGCTAATTAGAGTTAATTCCACATAATCATACTTAATAAGTTTGAGTCTGTATGAATACTTTGTGAAAGTAGAAGGTATTAACGAGAATATTATATAGAAGTTTATATATTACTTAAAATTGTAATATTATTTAATATTTTAATATTAAATAAAACCTAAATTAGTTCCTGATTGTGTGTATGAATACTTTGTGAAAGTAGAAGATATTGACTAAAAACATTTTTTAAACTAAAAATTAATTTAATATTTTATTTTAAAATTTTAACCTAATTAAGTTCCACTTTAGAATGACAAAGACCCTTTCAATGGTAAGTCACAAAATTATAACCTCAATGCTAATGAGGGTTTTGTAATATTCTTTACTTCCAAGTTATTTTTATGCTTTATTGCCGGTTTGACTTCAAATGAAATCCCAGTCAATTGCTTATTTACTTGATGAAAGTGAACATATATATTGGATTTTGGACCTTGGAGATGAGATGCACTCGATATGGGATTTGTGGAGAAGTGGCCTTCAAGAATGCAAGGGCAATGATTTTTTTGAAGGTCGGGCGGGGCGGGCAGAGGTTTTCGGGCGGGCCCAGAAAATTCCGGTGACTTTCTGGGGCAGCTGCCCCTGACAGATTATTCCTCCCCCCAAAAGCTCGTAGGGGGTAGGATATCGTCTGCCAAAAATATGAGACCAAAAGTCACGTCCTCCTGACCTAACTCTAGCAACCTTAGGTCCCATAATGGTAGGGTAGCTTTCATCAAGTGTAGACATTATCCATTAAGTGACATTTATTCATCAACATTGAGATTCTTCCAATTGCTACGTTGTACATCAACACATTGAGGAATCACAATATTGTCTGTGTTGATGTACACTGAGGTGTGAGTTTATCTCGGATATGTGGGAGTCCATTGAATGATGAATATTGTTACAACGGAAACAACTTTAGATGACCACAAAATATTACTACCATAATTTCTATTGTACAACATTATTGTTTAAAAGTCGCATATGAAATGAACATTCTGGAAGTGTAACTAGAATATCACAATTTGGTACGCTACCCACGATGGCGCTATCCGCAACCTACACACATTTATAACAAAAGAACACCAAAACCGCGAAACAACCGCTGCCAAAACTAAATTTCCGTACGTAGACAAATGGTTATCAAATACCCAAATACACCAAAAACTATCCAACTACTCCTGGAAGAGCGCGACAGTGACTGATGCCCAAATCACCCAAACACTCAAATTCCGATATGCACAATACATGGGTAACCATCGGAAAACCATATTTTGGCCCCTCACACACACCAACCCCAACTACACACTATGCCACCTCAATGACAGAGACACATGGCCCCACCTTCTATCCACATGTGAACACCCATACCTAAAAGGCCTGAGAATCGCCCGACACAACAAAGCAGTACACTACATCACCCAGACCCTACAAGCCAACAAAAACACCCGATTCCTCACATTAACTAATGCAGGTAACTTCAATAACAAACCACCTGAACAAACAACCCCGGCATGGCTCCTTAAATGTACATGCCAACAAACCACATGCCATTGCCTTGCCAAACTCAGACCAGACATACTATGCCTAATTGGTGCCCCAAACTACACCCCAACATCGATTTCACCATCCTCCGCACTCACAGCCCAGCTCATTGAATTTACGTACTGTCACGATAGATTCCCGGATCAGGCACTCACACATAAGCACACCAAATATGACCCCCTCATCAATGCCATACAAAGCAATGGATGGAAAACCAACCCTCTCATTACCATCACAGCCGGAGTCCGAGGCGCCATACATGAACACTTTATTCACAAACTTACCAACCTTAAAGTCCCAAAATCAGCCATTAAAAATCTTATGAAAAATATTCACCAAAATGCCATCAAATACCTCACATACCTCATCCTTAACAAAGAAAACTTGACAACAAACAAGAACCTGTCTCACCACCTTAATGGTACGGAGCAAATTGCTCCCTTACAGAGCCCACCTCATTTGAGGAAGTACACCCCATGCTGCATCTTGGACATCCATGATCAACATTGGGCCAACGGGCTCATTAATCACGCCGGTACCAGGATACGGGCGTTATTTTTCTTTTTCTTTCTTCACAATTTGGTAAAATCAACAAGGGTAGTGCAAGTTGATGTATAAGATTATTTCCAAGAACATTGTTGACCTTCAAAGTGATTGTGTTCTTGTATGTCGTCCATATAAATTCATATTATGTCTTACACATTTTACAATGTCCATGTCAATCTTTTAGAATATTGAAGTACAATAGAAATAGAGATTAGATTGCATAAGGAAACACACATACACAAATGCATATGAACAATGTTTGGAGTGAGTCAAAGAATTGTAATTTCATCACCCTTGATAGTAATTGTTGCCCCTCCTTTGTAATGTTTTTTAATGACATGACTTTACACAACTTCAAATAATCACCAAAATATGTCATTTTGGGCCTTTCTTTATCATGTTGGGGCAATATATGGTTCTTCCATCATTTTTCAAGCGGCTGGTGCCCCCTTATGGGATATCTTTGCTCCTCTAGAGGTTGTCCCTCTTTACAAACACCTAGGTTTGGTTGCATTGTCTCATTACAATTGACGTTGTCCTATGTATTTATCCTCAATGAAAGTTTCACAAACCAATGAAGATGTGGGATAATGTTTTTTTACTAAAGTTCATGCCATTCATCATGCTTTTAAATGCATGAACACTCTTCACATTTAGATATCCAAGCCAAAGATACCAAAGCTCAAGTGTACCATCTGTATTCTACAATTGCACAAAATTGGCCACATCCGCTGTCGTAATGTAAATACGTACACTACATAGATGTGTACTTATTTAGTATTGCATTGTGATTATTTGATTTGAAGGAAAGTAAAGAGAATAGAAATAGATTACCTTCTTGTTTACTATTAGTTTACTCTTAGTTTACCCTTTTAGTTTTACCTTTTTGTTTACTCTTAGTTACTCCATGTTATCTTTTTAGTCTTACTCCTAGTTTTATCCTTAGTTCACTTTTGGACCAATGGGTGATTAGAAGCCCATGTGATGAGGATAAGAGGGGGACTTTGTCTCTCTCATATGGAGGGGACGGAGAGGAGTTTTAGAGAGAGTTTTTTTGTTGTGAGGAAGGAGGTTTTTTATGAAAGCTCATGGTGTGAGTTGATGTTATGAGAATTTTGAAATGAAATAAGAAGAAGTTGTGTTTCATGTTGATTTTCTTTAGAGTGATCTCATTTGTTTGATTGGAAGTAAACAATCAAAAATTGTGCTAGTTTGAGTGGAGGGAAGTCTGTTGGCTCTTATAGAGAAGGGCTGAGACTTCGACCGACCATAGAAGACGGACATGTTTTTTTTGTTTGCAACGAGACTTTGAAGATTTGAAGACTTTTCAAGATTCAAGTGTGTTGTGGCTTGTGGTTCGTTGTCAATTTTGTGAATCCCAGCCGGATTTGGAGGCTAGTTGCATTTGATTTTATTGCATCGTAAAACTTGTTGCGGGCTTAGTGGGAAACCATAAAAGCTCCATTTTGTGTTCGTGACAACGAAGTGGGATTGATGACCCACAAGGTTGTTTTCTGTCGTTCCCATTGGTGAGGCGCGATTGCTGGTCACCGTGGGTTTGAAAGTTTAGGAGCCAATCTTTCGGACGTCAGCTCGTGATCTGACGTCCCGTTTTACCCGTCCGAGGCCTGTGGTTTCTTATCACCCTACCCTTACCCTTAACCCGTTTAAAGCCGCAACAGGATAGGTTGACGGCAGAGAGTTTGAAGATTTGAAGAAACTGAAGACCGAGACTCTTGAAGATTAGAAGATTCGACGATCCGATAAACAAATCAAGTTGCAGCCAAAAGCCCAATGCTTTCCCAAGGCGGAACCCTCTCTACCCGACATTTGGTGCTTCCACTGAGAGGTGCTTTGGGGCAACTGGATTTAAGCATCGATGGGAGACTCTGGAAGGACAGCCGGTGCCGGTGGACAAGGTGTCGGTGGAGCCCAAGTTCCCATGGAGGACCTTCTTGGGGCATTAGCCTTGTTTATGGAGCAACATCGAGCCAATCAAAGTGGACAAGGGGCCACGAAGGCTCTTAAAACAATTGTTGCTAATATTGGGAGATTCGATGGCAAGAACATCTCCAAATTCTTGCGGGTGTACATTTGTGAGATGGAAATACACCAAGTTGGTGAGGACCGCATGTCTGAGACGTTTGACATGGCGGTTGTGCCTGAAATTCATGAACGTGTGCAAGAGATTCGTGAGAGGGCAGAATCATGGACTGAGTTTGCTGAGCTTCTTGGAGATGAAAACTTTGAAGAAGACTCAGAGAGAATGACTAAGAGGTCTTTTCTTGAGTGGGTGGAGCAGCGGCCTGGAAACAACATGGGGCCAAATGAGCTGTTCAAAGATTTTGAGAAGAAGTATAGCCAATTACCTTTGGCAGAGAGACACCTCCTAGAGACTAGGAAGTCAGAGTTATTTCTTCAAGCTGCTGATGAAGGACTTGAAGATAGACTTCTCATACTTCTTGGAGATCGCACAACAGAAGGTGGTTTTACCAATGATTGGAAGATGGTGGAGGAGACAGTTACTCTCTTGGCCAAACAACGACGTGTGAGGTCAAGGGGTGTTGGAGCAAGAATTGATGTGGAGCCTATTCAGACTCCAAGGGCTTCCAAGAAGCCATTTGATTCAACGCCTTTCATAGCTCCAGAATCCACCTTTAGAGCTACAAAGCCAAGTGAAGGAAATACCCTTGAAGACCTTATCAAGGGATTTCAAGAACTCAGAGTTGAGTTCAGTGAGCTTAAGAAGGCTAGAGGGGCTTCTTCTTCTCAACCATCGGAAGAAGCAAGAAAATACCCTAGGAGGTGTGTTTGGTGTGACGAAGAGACTGAACATACTTTGAGAGGGTGTGAGTCTTATGAAGCAACCCTCAAGAATGATCTTGTCATTTACAAGGATGGAAAGATCCACGATGCAGCTACAAACTCTCCATTGAGGACCAACTTTGGGAGAGGGGGAATGAAGAAGTTAGTGGAAGAGAAGATGACAAAAACCAACCGTGTGCAAGTGCATGGAGCTGAAACATATCATGTTCAAGTGGAACAACACTCAGTTGGTGCTTCATCTGTTCAATCACATGTGCAAATGAAGAGGGGGGCTCAAGCCATTAGAAGAGCAACTGGATGGGAAGATCCTGTTGATGCAAACAACATCAATGTCCTTTTGAATGAAGGAAAATACCATGATGACTTGCATGACGCTTCAGTTGAAGAAAAACGTGTGAGATTTGATATTGAAGATGAAGAGGAGCCAATATCTAAGAGAAGACCTCCAATAAACAATGATCTTGCAAAAGAAATGAGGAGAAAAATTCCTACAAGATCAAAGTCAGCAAGCCCTGACACTGTGCACCCAGGAGATGGACCACTTCCTGATAAAGAGTGGGGACAGTCTAGTGGCAGCAAAAAAGACAAAGGACAGGAGGATGTAAGCAAGACCAAAGCAAAGGCACCTGCTTACAAACTCCAATCAGACATTAAGACTTCCATTGACATGAAGGGAGTATTGGAGGAAAGGATCTTGGATGCCAAAATTGAATTCACCTTGAGGGAGGCTCTTGGCATAGCCAAGAAAGATTTTCATGAGCTAATCATCGACATCATCAAGAGGAAGAGACAGATGACAACTGAGGCTATAATGGTGACTGCTTTAGACACCCACATGACCGAAGATGAAGAGACGGAGATTGGTGAGGTGTTTGCTATGATGAGTGATCCAATAATTGAAGATGATGAAGCTCTGGAGAAAGGTCAAGAGAAGGTGGAGACTACATTTTCAACAAATCAGGAAAATATTGAAGCAAATACCTACGGAATGAAGATTGAAGTATTAAATGAAGAAACTCCAAAGGTTGAGGTACAAACTTTTGAATGTACCTCTGATCATTCTCTTATGAAAAGAGGTGAAAAAAAGACATAATTTGATCAATTGTTTTGGGCTAGGGCCACCACTGAGACAAAGGTGAAGCTTGGAGGATTAGATGACCCTATTTTAGCCCTTGTTGACCATGGTTCTGAGATCAATATTATGTCTCGGAATGTTTATGAGAAAGGCAAATGGCCAATTGATACAGACCATGGTTGGATCATGAAAGCAGCCAACACTGGGCGGACTTGATTGTATAGAGCTTGTCCTGCGATTCCTACAAAGATTGGAGATGTAGAGGTTGAACAAAATTTCTTTGTTCAAAATCTTAGTGCTTACCCGGTACTCTTGGGCCAACCTTTCATCACCGCTTCACGAATGGAGACCAAGGTGTTGGATGATGGATCTCATTATGCCCGAATTCGGAGTGTAGATGGAAGAAAATAAGTGCAATTCTTGACAGTGAAGCCGGACAATGAGAGACACCGACTCCAACTAAGAGAGAATCCACTACCGACATCTCTGAATTTTCAGGATTTCTAGAGAGCACACGTGGAATGTGGGGATCCGCGGGTGCTATGGAAATTCAGACTGTTAAATTCTCCAATGTAAATACCGATCTTAGAAGTGGAGTTTTAGGTGTAACAGAGTGTGGATTTGTGAGCTTTACAAGTCTCAAAGACTTGGATCTTGTACATACAAGATTTGCAAAAAGAATGGAGAAAATTTTCAAAAAGATGAAGGTTCTCTTGCCAGATGAATATATCTCCGGAATTTATGAGGAGAATGGAGTGTCAAATGATATTGTGCATCTCTTAGAGGACTTGGTTAGAGAGAAAGTTGCCATAAAGACAGTTGATTGTCTTATTGGCATTCACTCAAGTCAACTGTATCATGAGATTTTCCAAACAATGACGATGCTTGGTGACTTCAGAACCCATGGAATAAGACCGGAGGCAACAGTACATACAAAATACAAGACTGTTGCTAAGAAGGTGAAGCCAGTTGCAACTCAACTACCATTTGATACTGAGAAGCATATCAAACAAGCTGAGAATGAGCCAAGTTTGAAAGAAACCAGAAAGATTGGACACAAGTTTACCGAGGAAACTTTGAAAAAATTAAAGATTGGAGGAGATGATTTCTTGACTGAGCCGGAGAAAAAGAAATTTCAAGACATGCTTTCTATGCATGGAAAGGCCTTTGCTTCTTCGCCAGATGAGATTGGGTGTGTACAACCAAGTGTTGTAGCACCAATGGTTATTTTCACGGTACCACATGTACCATGGGATTTGAAGCCTATACCTGTGCCTAGAGCTCTACTTCCAAAGCTTGTAGAGTTACTCAAAGAAAAGATACGCATGGGCATACTTGAGCCTTCAATGGCTCCATATTCAAACCGTTGGTTTACAGTGCCAAAGAAGTCAGGAGCACTAAGGTTCATTCAAGATATGCAACCTGCTAACAAGGTGACAATCAGAAACAAAGGATCTGGTCCAATTGTTGATGAAGTGGCAAAAGCATTTGCTGGACATGCAATCTATTCCATTGGAGATCTATACTCTGGTTATGATCAATTTCAATTAGCTACTAAGAGCAGAGATTTGACAACCATGAAGACTCCACTTGGATTAGTACGCATGTGTACATTGCCTCAAGGTGCTACCAATTCGGTGGCGCATATGCAGAGTGCCATGAATCAAATTCTAAGAGACTTTGTACCTGACAAAACCATACCCTTTGTGGATGACATTCCCATAAAAGGATGCAATGAGAAGAAAAAAGACTTGACAATCCAAGATGATGGTTGCAGAGCTTTTGTGAATGATCATATCAATGATGTGGCCAAAATCTTGAGCAGACTTGAAGAGGTGAATTTGACCCTCTCCATTGACAAATCCAAGTTTGGGGTTGATGAGATTTTGGTGGTTGGGCACTTATGTGGTTCCTATGGAAGGAAACCAAATCCTGAAAATGTAGATGCTATAGGAAGGATGAAGGCATGTAGTAGTGTCACTGAAGTAAGGAGGTTTCTAGGAGCATGTGTCTTCTATCAGATTTGGATCCCTCATTTTGCTCATGTATCAGAACCTCTTTACAAACTACTGCGCAAGATAAACAAATTTCTTTGGCAACATGAGCATGATATTGCTATGAAGGAATTGAAGAAAATTTTAGAGTCACCACCGGTTCTGAAGCAAGCGAGCTATGACTGTGGGAGACCGGTAATTGTGACTGTTGATACAAGTCCAATTGCAATTGGGTGGGCTATTGGGCAAAATGATGAAGAATGAAGGAGTTTTGCTATCCGATTTGGAGCAAGAATCTTGACAGAGCGGCAAAGGGCATATCCACAAGTAAAAAGAGAATTATGGGGTGCCCTTACAGCTCTAAAGGCAGACAGAAACTACTTGATTGGGGCAGAGGTAGTGTTAGAAACTGATTGTTTACCTTTGTTGGAGATGATAGCAAATTGCTCTTCACCAGACATTGCAATGTTGCGATGGATTGCCTATATCAAATCTTTGAATCCTATTCTAATACATATTGAAGGCAAAACCAATAGTGTTGCCGATATGTTGTCTAGAGCTAGGTATTTCAAGGAGGAGAAGATGATGGCTCATGAGAGTGAAGAATAATTGTCACATGGAGGCTATGTGATGAGGATTGATGGAGAGAATTCATCCACTAGAGCTTTGCCTTTCATAATCGAGCTTTATGAAGAGAAATTAAGAGATATTGGACTCTATTTGAGTACAATGAAGCGACAAGCGGGTTGGCTGGATAAGACATTCAAAGACATCAGACATCAATCCTATGGATATCTATTGAAAGACGGATTTTTGTGGAAGAGAGCAAAAAGAGTTGATGGAATGTCATTGAGAGTGGTAGAGGATTCTGAGACTAAGACCCGAGTCCTAAAAGAGTTTCATGATGCACTTTGGGCCGGTCACAGAGGAGTTTGGGCCACTTATACAAAAATCAAGGAGAAATATTGGTGGAAGGGGTTATACAAAAATGTTGAGGATTTTGTATCATCTTGTATAGCATGCCAATTGCAATCGAAGGTACGACATAGAGATGAGTTGCATTCCACTTATCCCATTGCAATCCATTTTCAATGGATGATTGATTTGGTTGCTATGCCAAATACAATGTGGGGAATGAAGTACCTTGTTTTGGCCAAAGAAGAACTTTCCAACTTTGTTGAAGGAAGGGCTTTGAGAACTAAGACAACAGAAAATATCTGTCGCTTTATACTTGAAGACATTTTTAGTCGGTATGGGAGCATTGGTAGAATGAGAGCTGACCAAGGAGAATTGGATGTCACTGAAGCCAAAGAATTCTTCAAGCGATATGGTGTGCAATTGAAATTAACAATGGCTTATAACCCTGAGGCTAATGGTAAGATTGAGAGGGGATATCCTCCAATCATTCATGCATTGGTTAAAGCCTGCAAAGGGAAGCATAATCTATGGCCAAAATTGCTACCATTTGCTCTATGGGCTGATAGAACCACACACAGCACAGTAACTGGTTATATGCCTGTGGAGCTTATATATGGACAAAAACCGATGATGCCAGTGGAGGAAGATATTCCCACATGGGTATTTCTTTCATGGGAGGATGGCATTAGCAGAGAGAGATTGTTGGAGCTTCGTATGCAACAACTTGAGAGATTACCTGAAGACATTGGAATGGCATTGGAAAGATTGAAAGTTGCAAGGCTCAGCAACAAGGAGCGGTTTGACAAAACGCACCGATTGAGGGTAAAGAAAATTGAAGAAGGAGACTGGGTACTTGTGTATGACAGTTCCTTGGAAAATCAACATAGCACGGTGCGCAAATTTGCAAAGAGATGGTTTGGGCCTTACGTGGTGATTAAAGTGCATTCCAATGACACTTATTCACTTCGAGAATTGGATGGGACTCTTCTTCGAATACTTGTAGCTGGGAAAAGAGTCAAGGTTTTCAAAAGAAGAGATGGAATATTTTGCTCTAAAGAGCTAGCAAAACTTATGGGTCCAAACTCTCAAACAGATGAAGATGAAACTCAAGGAGAGTATGAACTTATAGAAGATACAGCAGACGACAACCAAGATAATGAAGAAGACTAAACTTGGCATATACCAGAGGATGTGCAGGTTTAGAGGGGGTGAATGTCGTAATGTAAATACGTACACTACATAGATGTGTACTTATTTAGTATTGCATTGTGATTATTTGATTTGAAGGAAAGTAAAGAGAATAGAAATAGATTACCTTCTTGTTTACTATTAGTTTACTCTTAGTTTACCCTTTTAGTCTTACCTTTTTGTTTACTCTTAGTTACTCCATGTTATCTTTTTAGTCTTACTCCTAGTTTTATCCTTAGTTCACTTTTGAACCAATGGGTGATTAGAAGCCCATGTTATCTTTTTAGTCTTACTCCTAGTTTTATCCTTAGTTCACTTTTGGACCAATGGGTGATTAGAAGCCCATGTGATGAGGATAAGAGGGGGACTTTGTCTCTCTCATATGGAGGGGACGGAGAGGAGTTTTAGAGAGAGTTTTTTTGTTGTGAGGAAGGAGGTTTTTTATGAAAGCTCATGGTGTGAGTTGATGTTATGAGAATTTTGAAATGAAATAAGAAGAAGTTGTGTTTCATGTTGATTTTCTTTAGAGTGATCTCATTTGTTTCTAGAGTGATCTCATTTGTTTGATTGGAAGTAAACAATCAAAAACTGTGCTAGTTTGAGTGGAGGGAAGTCTGTTGGCTCTTATAGAGAAGGGCTGAGACTTCGACCGACCATAGAAGACGGATAGGTTTTTTTTGTTTGCAACGAGACTTTGAAGATTTGAAGACTTTTCAAGATTCAAGTGTGTTGTGGCTTGTGGTTCGTTGTCAATTTTGTGAATCCCAGCCGGATTTGGAGGCTAGTTGCATTTGATTTTATTGCATCGTAAAACTTGTTGCGGGCTTAGTGGGAAACCATAAAAGCTCCATTTTGTGTTCGTGACAACGAAGTGGGATTGATGACCCACAAGGTTGTTTTCTGTCGTTCCCATTGGTGAGGCGCGATTGCTGGTCACCGTGGGTTTGAAAGTTTAGGAGCCAATCTTTCGGACGTCAGCTCGTGATCTGACGTCCCGTTTTACCCGTCCGAGGCCTGTGGTTTCTTATCACCCTACCCTTACCCTTAACCCGTTTAGAGCCGCAACAGGATAGGTCGACGGCAGAGAGTTTGAAGATTTGAAGAAACTGAAGACCGAGACTCTTGAAGATTAGAAGATTCGACGATCCGATAAACAAATCAAGTTGCAGCCAAAAGCCCAGTGCTTTCCCAAGGCGGAACCCTCTCTACCCGACAGCGCTCCATGCACCTTAATGAAGTTAATTTGGTACAAATTGCCTTGATGTAGCGCTATTGCAATAATTTCCTTATTGAGAGCTCTCACAATACATTCATTTAGGTTGAATTGCATTTTCAATCAATCCAACAAAAACTTGCTAACTGAAAGCAAATTTATTTGCAACTTATGCACATAGAGGGCATCTTTGATGTGAATCCTTTTAATTTCGTTTTTCACTAGTATCTCAATGACAATGGATCTTATTTTCATTACTTCCACAATACTATCACCATCCAAATGGACATTGAGTGGGGCAATTACCTTCTATGTGTCAAATGTTGCCTATAAGAAGTCATGTGTTTCGTTGCTTCTGAATCCATGATTTCGTTGTAAATGCGTATTCAACCTTTTTTTTAAGTGTTGTTATCATTCTCTTTGTTTTTTTCTTTGCTTTGTAGCAAAAATATGCAATGTGTCATGTTTGTTGCAATTGTAGTACGTCTTAATGTCTTTGCGTGAAGATGGATTGCTCCCTATGCCTTGACGCAACACCATAGCGACATCATCACCTTGAGTTTTCTTCTCCTATCTCTTGGACATTTCATGTATACATGTCGTCGCATATTCCATAGTCAACTCCTTCATCGGCACGATTTTCAAGGCGGTAATAAATTGTTCATACGAAGGTGACAACCTCTCGAGCAAAGTCACGATAATATCTTCATTTCTCATGGGTACCTCCAAGTAAGCGAGCCAATCCGCAAGTACCTTGACCTTGTTGATGTGGTCCTACAAATCATCACCTTCTTGCATCTTGCATGTAAAGAATTTACAGCGAAACAAAGATAATATTTTACAAAGTTCTCGTCTCATAAATGTTGTAAATGGTTTTCTAGGCCTCCGTCGGTGTGTGCAAATAAATTGTCTACTAAGTTTAGTGCAATGATGGACATTACTTTCATGACATGCCTTTTGTATCCTTTCTTCACTTTGGGATCAATGTTGGAAAGTGGAATTTCCTCGGATTCGTCCACAATACCTCAAAGGTCTATGGAAGCCAACCCTATTTCCAATTTGAACTTCCAAAGATTAAAGTTCACTCCATTGAACTTATCAATGACTCTAGCACCCTTACCTTCAAGTGATGTTGTCTTACGCTCAAAAATTGGGGATACTCTCTAATATTTAAATTAGCCTTTTGTAAACGATTATATGTACTCACTCAATAACTTGATAAACCTCAATCAACTCCTCTTGAACCAAATAAGGCCCTCTTAAACTCAAATGTGCCCTTGTACCTCAATCGACTTAAATGAGGCCTTTTTATTTTCAAATGTGTCCTTGCACCTCAATCCACTCAAATCAAGCTTTTTTACTTTCTAATGTGCCTTTGGACCCTCAATCCACTCAAGCCATGCCCTTTTTTTCTCTCAAATGTGCATTTGCACTTTAATCCACTCAAGTCATATCCTCTTGAATTCAAATGAGGCCTCTTGCTCTCAAATGTGCCTGTTGCACATTCAATCCACTCAAGTCACACCCTCTTGAACTAAAATAAACCCTCTTGCTCTTAAATCTTTCTTTGTACCCTCAATCCATTCAAATAAGCCCACTTGGTCTCAAATGTGCCTTTGCATCCTCGATCCACTCACATCATAACATTTTAAATTCAAATGAGCCCTCTTGCTCTCAAATATGCTTTTGCACCTTCAAATCATACCCTCTTCAACTCTAATGTGCATTTGCACCCTCAAACCACTCAAATCATGCCTTCTTCAACTCTAATGTGCCTTTGCACCTTCAAATCACTTAAATCATGCCCTTTTCAATTCAAATGTGTTTTGCACCCTCAAACCACTTAAATTAGATATTTGTCAAGTCAAATGTGTCTTTGCACCCTCCATCCATTTAAATCAGATCATTTTCAACTCAAAGGACCTTCAATATCCTCAAATATGCACAATTGCACTCAACCAACTCAGATCAAGATTAAATTACATCAAATATTCATTTAAGCATTAGAAATTGAAATCAACACTTACAAACTCTAAACATGCATTTGTAGCAACCAATGCTCCAAACGTGCACCAATGCACCTCCAATACGAAGCACCCCAAAAGCTCTTCCAAGCACTAGAACCACTTAAGATCCACTCCCCAATCAACTAAGCAATCAAATCTCTAACTCCACGACTTGCATGAGTGGGCCCATAAGCTATTGAAGCAAAATAAAACTAGAGATCAAATTGCACAAGCAAATACACATACACAATTGCATATGAACAATGCTTGGAATGAGATGGTCACCTCCACTTATTACATTGCTCTTTATTGCACTATTCCTCTTTGATTCATACAATGCATATGGGATATCTCAACTCCCATTTTCATTCAACCCATATTCTTTTATATACCTCTAAAAATCCTATGACTACAAGCAACCTGATGCTCTAACCTCAACAAAAAAAACTATATGCCATGAGGAGGATAAGTTCACGTCAATTGGTGAGAATGTTCCGGAATAGGGAAGAACAAGTTCACGTTGATCTTTAAGAAACTATCCGTCTCCATGGGGTAAGTTCATGTTGATTGCCGAGATTATTTCACACCTAGTGTTTGATCAATATCAAAGTTTATAAATATTTATAACGATCGACATAAATGTGTTGTATCCTATAAGCACTGTAATGGCTTATGTTGATCAAGTCGAACATTCTAGTATTTCCGGAACTGCACTAAATAGGATATTTAGTGTTTGATTATATTTAATGTTGTTACCACCTTATGCTGCTCAACTCCAATTTTCAATTTTTTGACAATTTGTCTTAGAAGATATGCTAGAAGATATGCTGGAATTCTCCTTTTATCATTGTCATTTTTTCTAACTAAATCCTTACTAACACTAAATTCAAACATGTAACTAAATTCATATTACCATAGTTGATATTTAGTGTTTGAGTTTACATTTAATGTTACTTACTTTCATAGGGTTATTGATATTTAGTGTATGCATTCGTATTTAGTGTATCAAACACTAAATATCCTATTTAGTGTGGTTCATATGGAATGGGTCGCATGGTGTACCTACGAGGGCGGAGCCCGGTTTAAAGCTCTCAAACCAACATTGTCACCTTATAAAAAAACTAAAAAAAATAGAGAAAGGGAGTTCTCGACTTCTTGAGATCCTTGTATATCCCCTGCTTAGGGTAGCCTATATAGTAGAGGTGCCTATTCCCGATCAGGACCCCATCAGCAATCTATAGAGTATTGGAATTTTGTCCAGACCAATAGTGTCATGACACATGTCATGGTTTTGAGTGCTAAAGTGAGGATGAATGAGTGGTTAAAATGAGGAGTTATGGTAGACTCTAGATATTGGTAATACGTTCAGGCCAACTTTTGGCTTAAAAATTCATAGTAATTTCAACTTAAGGAATAAAATGACAAAAAAACATTGCAGTCCTCCTAATTTCTATCTTCCTACACATGAAAATTTTGCACCGCCTTGTAATTCTCTAGATCTAGTGGAGAATCTCTTAAATGATCGGTTATGGGTGCCTCTACTCTAGTTAGATGTTGTGACATCCACCGCTCATTGGGAATCCGGACATGCAATCCCCACATATGATGAAGGCCCAAAGTGATAAGTTTGACTATCTAGGAAGGGTTCCATCCCGTGGCTTTATTTTTTTGTTATTAATGTTCAAGATGTGGTGCCCAAATATGGGTTTCAAGTTCACAAAGCATCTCATGTGTCTGCCTGTGACTTTGACCATATTTTTGGCGATTTTGTGTGATTTATTTTATCATTTTATTTTTATATATTGACATGAATGATATGGATCAATCATTACATATGCTTGAGGTAATATATAGCTAATGTATTCATTTTCGTAATTTGAATTACTATGCTGAACTTTAATTTATAACATTTTTTTTCTCGTTTTAGGTGTTGATTGCACCACGGGGGGTGCAGTGGCGAAAATGTAGAAAACCACGTGCGAGAAAATGTAGGGTGGATTTTATTCAAGACACATAATTTTTACATTTTTTTTAGATATACAATAGCGTCCTCTAAATCAGAATTTGGGAATTATAGATAATGTATAGTGTGTTTTAAGTTGTGGTATTTATTATTATTTAGATGTAAAGTAGCATAAATAAAATAAAATTTAGTTTTTAAAAATTTATAGGTGCAACATAAAACATATGCCATTAGTGGCATTGGATGAGAAATAGGCAAATTGTATGTGAACATGTGTATGGATTTGTTGAAACGGTCACCTTTGGATGGAAGTACCATCCTTAGGTTTTTGTTTTCTCTCTAGTCGGTTGCTCTGCTTCGGTTTAGGGTTTCTTGCTCACTGTGCTCACTCATGTGCTCGCTCTTGTGCTCGTTGTGCTTGTTCTTGTGCTCATTGTGTTCACTCTTGTGCTTGCTCCTGTGCTCATGTGCTTGCTCTTGTTCTTGTCGTTGGAAAATGGTGACCGAAGGACTAATTCCGGCCTTTTTTGGTGGTGCTGGTGAGTCGAACTGTCTCTGGAATTGCTAACACCTGCTCAACACTAACATTTTGTGGCCTCTATATGAACACTTAAGACAACTACATCTATGTTCCTTGAAATCCATCCCAAATTGGCATTTGCCATTGCATAGTGCACTATATGGGTAATGTATGTGCAGATTGTTCACACAAAATTTCTACTACTTATAAATAAGATAGGGTGATTATTATTATGTGACTCTGTAATTTATATATAATGATAGGGTGTTAGAAAATACCATCCAGTAGAAATTTAGCTACTTATAGGGTGGAAAATATTCAACGAAGGAAGGTAAATACCCCCCCATTAAATAGGGGGTTCTCGCACGTGTATACATAAAGCAAGTGTAGGTGCACCCCCCGTGGATTGCACACAGACATGTGGACGAAAAATACACCCATTATTCCCTTAATATCTATCTTGCACATTTTAATGCAATTATTGGATCAATTGCCAAATTGCTTTAAGATTTGGAGATCCCTCCAACTTCATCTTCAAGGCTGCTATTTCAAAATTTAGGAACCACCCCTTTGTATGAAGCAATGTTGAAAGGAAAAGGTATTTGTCTTAAGTTGTTTGTGGGTTCACCAAAGAATGTTGTGGGGGCTTTGCCTTTGTTGCCTGTATTGAATGTGCAACTTGATAATTGTTAGAAGGACAACAAATCAAGGTTTGTGTTTTATTTTTGGTCTCTTCTAGTTGCAAAGGGCATCTTTAAGGAAGTGTATGTGTGTTTCCTTATTGTGGGTCATACCATGATGATCTTGATGTTTCTTTTGATGATGGAGTATGAAGTTGTGTGAGAAAGATTGTCTCACAATCCTGGGTACGCAACTCCCGTATTATATGGCCCTGCTTATAATCACTTATAATGCATTTTAGTCCAATATCAAGTGATATAATTAGTTTTCATGTAGGAAACTCTTGTAGTCTTTCTAACAAGGAATCCAAAAATGTAATTATATATAGGAAATGAATATTCCTTGAAGCATAAAATTTCATTAAAAACCTAATTATATGAGTTTTTTTAATACAGGTGTGAGCCCAATTCTGTGTTCACATTTCTAGTTAACCCAAAATTACAGGAGGAACTTAGATTCGCCATGGGGTTAAGTTAGCTTAGAAGGTAGAAGTGATTTAAGTGGCATCAAATTGTTATTGTTGCGATTGGAGTTCGGTGTTTAGTTTAAGAAGAGAAAAGAAACCAAAAAACATTTAAATTGCTTTAATTGGATTGAGGGTGATGTTAGGAAGGGGGTGGCTTTGGCTTTCATCATGCCTTTACTTTTGGGGTGCATGGGTGTTCGTTTTAGGCTTAGGTTGGGTTCATGAAGGGTGTAAGGTAGTTACCCAAAATTGGGTAAGACACTGGATTCCCGGATCTGGGATGAGGGGAGCCCTGGTTTCGGTTTGGGGACGAGCTTCGCTCTCTGGGGCTCTCGCTCAAAAAACTTATGGGAGAAGAAAGAAAGGTAGCAGAGGCATGCAGCGAAGCGAGGGAGAAATTCAGAACCTTCGGGTGGTGGAAGTAGAGGCAGGAGAGGAGAATGTGAAAAGAAAAGAAGGCCCCTGGCCCGAAGTGGAAGCTCGGGGCTTGGATCGGCACGGTAGCAGTTGGGAGGAATTGTGTGCTGAATGGGTTTGGACTGGGCAATCAGTCCTCAGTGAGCAAGAATGAGGTCGGGCAGTGAGACTCTCATATCCTAGGGCTTTGGGAAACTGTATTATGGAGGAAGGTACCGCAGCTGGGAAAGGATTCGAACAGGGGCCGAATTGGAGGTGAATGAAAAACTTGAACGCAGGGTAGAGGAATGTGGCTGGAGAAGGCGGAAGGTATTGAAGTCGCCCTCAGACCTCCGGTCATTGCTAGAACCGAGAGTTGCTGAGGCAGGGAGAAAGAGCTGAACTGCAACACCTCAAGGGGCAGTCTATCTACTGAAGGAGACTCGACTGCTTTCACTCTGAGACAGGGGAGTAGCGGAATTCTCGGTGGTTGAGATTGACAAAGCAGTGTAGTCCTTTGTTGGTGGTCACGAATCTGATTCTTGAGCTCCTGGTTGCAATCTCAGAGGCGGCGAGAGCAGCTGCTGCAGTGAAGGATGCAGTTGAAGTTACTGTCTTTGAACTTCCTGAAATGCTGCAGCTGCACTGGGGAGTCGAAGCCAAACTGAAGGAAATGGCAGCCAATATTGTGGCAGCGGTGGTTGTGGCTGAGGAGGGCAGCTCTAAGGGCTATTAGTGCTGCTTACACCTAACCAGAGGCCGCTGGGAAAGGGGTAATGCAGTTCAGTGCTGCATGCACCTGACTGAACCCTTTCACGGTGACAGAGGAGGCCTTGTTGGCTGCTGGTGACTGATAGTGTATGGATTGTTAGTAACTTAGTTGAACTGTAGCTGGTAGGTTAGTGTAGGTATTCTAGCTATGTTGAGTGAGAATAGTAGTGAGTAGAAGTGGGATGAGAAGCCAATCCCGAGTGCCAATGCAGTGCTGGGATTAACTTAGTTGAGTATAGTTCATATTAGTGACTTTGAAGGTTTAAGTGTGGTGTGTGGAACTTAATGAGAAGGGTGCTTGGGAATGGCTATGAGGGAAGCGAGTATTTCTAAATACTTGTCAATTGGTGTTATTTGAATAAAGTTGTGTGTTGATATTTACATCGAAGAAGCTGGGGTGCCAAGTCCCAATGAGTGAGTGAAGTTGATCTAGTACATGTCAGCCATGGGCTTCCACCTAGACTACCACGCTTAAGGGTGAATGTTCATGGCTGACAACAGGTACCATAGGTCAAACTACCCAACTTTTTGGGCTTTTGAATAAAAATTTAAGATCTGTTTATTATAAATAATACATTGCCAATGACTTTTAATTTTAATTGGAGGCAACTACTTGTGAGGATCCTTTAAAATTGTGCATAGACATAGGTTTAAAAATAGGTGTTTCAATTCTTTATATATGTTGTGAAGTTTTTACTAAATAAATTAATATGCAACCCAACTTTTTCTACATCTCATTTTATTTAATTTGGTCTTCACCCAATTTTTTGGTCCTTTTAATTTTTTATAATTTGATATAATTTTTACAAAAGCCGTCCTCTAAGCCGTTTTTAATACGATGCCCCCTGCGTATAATATGGGAGTTGTGTACCCGGGCTCACAATTCCACATCTCATGAAGTCCTATGTGGGATTTGGGAAAATAACCTTGTGATGAATCTATATTTGATTGAGGTGACTGATTTCAAAATATCCACACCCTATAAAGCAGGTCCCAATGAAAGATCTAGATGAATCCTCAAGGGCCCTTCTAGATTCATCCAACATTGAGAAGAAATGGGTTCCGTGGATACGAATAACAAGGTGCCATGGCAATGGGGATCTACAATTACTTATGAGGAAGGGATTCTTAGTGCCTTGAAAACCACGGTCAAAGATACAACGACTAGTTTGAAGGACAATTTTTGGCCTCGATGAAGAATCAAAAGTACAAATACTGACATGTACTTGCATAATGGTGCAATTTGTGAAGGGCATGTGGTGGACGAGCTATTTGTAGGGTAGGTCCGTGATTGCCCAACATCTTCATTTTGAGCTGTGATAGAATGTTACAAAAGGTACTTTATTTTAATTAGTCATGGAGAAGAAATTGTAGGAAATCCCAAACTCGTGTAGTTGGTGAAACCCATGTCATGTTTAAGCCATGATTCCTTCCATCAAGTGGACATTTCAAATACACTAATCTTGATCTAATACTATACACCCACATCAACAAGCAAATGTGTTCAAAATAATTACACCAGGTGGGATATGAAATCACATTTTTGGATGGAAAGTTGACAACTTGTATGAACATACTTGGATTCATACATATTGTATTTTGGCATCTTGGAGGCCAGAAAGAACTAAAGTGGCCTTGTGAAAATCCCAATTGAGCAAATAGCTTTTGCCAAAGATAATTGCTCCATGCAGATCAAGTTGAACAAGGTGGTCCATGTTTTGATTCAAAGTAGTATTGAAGCTAGAGTGTGTTGTTTAAGAAATTGTAGCTTGCACAGTGGAAAGAGATGCTATTTCTAGTATTTCATAGACCTTTGTGAGTATTTGAATATAAATCAAATTAATCAAGCCTAATTAATTATAAAATATTGTTATTAAATGTAAATCATGAATAATTTCATGTAAGTATAGTTTATAATTAGGCTTGATTAATTTGGTAAGCACAATTTCTGATTTAATTGGGCTTAATTAGGATTAATCAAAATTAATTAGACTTAATTACATTCAATCACACTTAATTAGTTTAAATGCATATGAATACTTTGTGAAAGTAGAAGGTATTAACTAGACTATAATATTTAACATACTAAAAACAAAACAATAAAATTTAGTTCCATTTCAAGAATGACAAAGACCCTTTCAATGGCAAGTCACAAAAATTATAACCTCATCACTATATTCGTTAATTTGAGACTTTCCCTTGTCTCAAATTAATATATGGACCACAACAACATGGTCCAATGTTTGGGTCGTCCTGCCTAAACAATCTTGATATGAGTTCTTAATTGGGTTCTTGATATGAACACCCACTTTAAAGTATTTGCGTCTTACAACATTCTCCAATATCTGTGTGATTTTATCCATGTTCTTATATTTGTAATTGTCTCAAAATGCCAAAAAAGTCCCAAATTAACGAATATAGTGATCCTCACTGCTAGTGAGGGTTTTATAATATTTTTGACTTCCAAGTTAATTACATGCTTTATTGATAGTTTCACATTGATAATGAAATCCCAATCAATTTCTTATTTACTCAATGGAAGTGAACATATATATTGAATTTTGGACCTTGAAGGTGAAGTGCACTCAATATGAAATTTGTGGATAAGTGGTCTTCAAGAATGCAAGGACAATGGTTTTTTCGAAGTCGGGCGGGCCGGGCAGAAGTTTTCGGTCGGGTCCAGAAAATTTGGATTTCTCTCTGGGCGGCTGCCCCTCCCCGAATCCACCTCCCCCGAAAAGTTCGTGGGGGTGTTTAACGTCCCCCATACATAAGCTTATTTGTCTTCCGAGACACTGGACCTCAAGTTGTGATTAGTTCTGACGCAAGAATTCCTGAGATCAGACTTACGTCACCAGCTGCTCCTGCAACATTGAACTTGTCAACCTGTCAGGATTGGGTTAACGTAATTTCGTCACCGATACTTTGCCATTTTATTGTGATGTGGTAAAAGGACGAAACCAGGAACCTTGACCTGCTTGCAAGATTAGAGCCTTCAAAGCTAGATAAAAGCAAGAAAAGTTGTCAGAATGGCTCGTAATTCAATTCATCTGCAGTACTACTGCAAGGGAAGCTTCCGAACCGGGGCCGGCAGCTTCACAAGTTTGGACCTAGCTACTCAGCAAGGAGTCATGAAGGTGCAGCTGTAAGGATAACGTACTGTTGCCTGCAAATTAAGTGAGGAGCTAGGTATCATCCCATCGCCGGCTTCATTATCATCATTATTAACAGTAATCTCTAGAGCGAGCCTGCAGCAGCAAAGGTTGCAAATAGATGCATGTTGTGATGATGCGATTTGTATGTATGCAGCCAGCTCTACTTACTATCACTATATCATGTCCAGCTTTAATTTCTTCATGACCAGCTTCACTTTATAGAGATGAAGTTTCTTCGAAAGTGCTGCAAATCCAGTCCACCAGCCCGCCAGCCCGCCGCCTAGTTCCTCATGTACACATGTATGCAACTTGTATGGATATAGTGAGTACTAGTGGTCGGCATGCAAAGTAGTCAAAATTCTCATGTGGTCGTCGAGATTTGCATGTGGCGGTCGAGTAGTAGTTGTTGTTCTAGTGTTGCAGAACCCGCTGACATGTTTGACTGATCCCCAAGACCCTGCTGGAATGAATTTGACTTGTGATTGTGGTTATGAGAGTTTGTGTTGCAACTGGAATGATATTGGGAGGTCGACATGTGCTAAGTTACACTATAAACTTAACTTTCGGTGTATGGATAGACTGCCCAGAGGATTGCTGAACAGTTCTTTCCACTAGACTCAGTATGTCCATTACAGTTGCATATAAGTGTAGGTGAGGTAATTTGACATTAGCACAGTATTTATAGTCGGTCCCTACTTGTATACATGATGATGCCTGACAGGTTTTGTAGATGTCCAGAATTACGTCTCCAGGTTTTGGTGATCGAAAGTTTCTACAGACCTTCATGTGGAGATTCATTGATGCCGATTGCATGTTTGCAACTTAAGTGACTTCATGTGATCTCCTTCCAGGTGCCAACGATTTCGAAGATGCGGATTATATAAATAGGTCTGGCCAGTCCGAACTATGTGGCTGTGGCTAAGTATGAGTGCCCAGCTTAATTATGTTCATCACAGTGATCAATCGTGAGCAACAGATATATTCATCACGGTGAGCAACAGATATATATACCGCATATGAGCGTACCTCTCATCCATTCAACAAAACACCCCTATAGGTTTGTGGCTGATTAATCTTCAATGACTTGGACTAGACTACTTCGAGGTCTGTAAAACTAATTTCGGTGTCAAATTAGCCTCAAAAAGCAACCTCCGGGCTACATACTATTTTAGGGCTTTTATGATAGATGAATGAGGGGTACGCTCGTACATGATAATTCCCTCTTTACCAATTTTGCACTAAGGCATCGATCAAGTTGATGCAGATGCATAGTCCTTGCCAGTTTGTAGATTTATCATGTGCACTCCTGATGAGTACTATCGACTAACTGAAGATTAGATTCTTGATGGTTATGTTCTGTATCAACCTTTATAACTAAAAATTAAACTGAAGACATCACATATCGGAGTAGTACTGCAGCAGCTATCACATCCTTAATATATTCTTGATTAGGTCGCTGGGCTGAACTCTTATAATTATATGCTGAGGGCATGCATCCACCGACAGAGATGCCTTCAAGTGGGCCAGATCTGACTGACAGGATAATCGGAACAGTGCAGTGTTTCCACAAGCTCTAAACAAAGACATGATTCAAGAGAGTATACTCTTGACAGGGTTGGGAAGAATATAATTGCTCTCTCCAGCTCCAGGCACTGATTGTTCACCCGTCTTTCGACGGAAGAATCGGTACTGCGCCATCTCCACAAATTAGGACCCGAACATGCAGGAGATTGGTTTGATAGCCCTGACAAATTGTCACAGAATTGGATTTGATTGAAACCGACCAAGGGATAGTACACGATGTTGCTGGATGCATACTATATATATCCTGATTGAGAAAAGCTACCTATCCTGCAGGTTACCAGTTTTATCATAAGTCTGAAGTCAGGTGTCCATGGCCCTATTGTGGGCACGTTCAATTCCACCGACAACTTTGACCGATGGATTTAATCAGGAATTGTCTCATCAAGCTAGCATCAAGTTAGCAATTGCAATTGCTAATTACACAGATTGTTAATTTCAAGTTTCAGAATCGGAGTTGAGATGCAGAAGTTATGGGAGGTAAAGTGAAGATTCTGACTCTCTAGGCGCTAAGTGATCACATATGACCTCCCAACTGAACCTAAAATGGTGTACATAGCCTGAGCACAAAGTACAATTCCATCAATATACATATCTTTTTTTGTGTCGATCCGTTCTTAATTACAAGCCTTGCCGTATACCACTCAAATAGGTGTCCAATTAAGAAGAGCGATCACATTAGGCCCACATACCTAATGTTGGAAGCTGGTGCCATGAGTGTACTACTCACTGTGATCTCTCTAACTTGTTGAGTGACGACAAGCAGATGGGTTAATGATCTACATACATTTTAAGTAAGTTGGTACATTTGATCATACGTTATGATTTGTTGAATCAACATGTTTGATTCGATATGAAAATGCAGTGTCTGAATTGATCCAGTACTACTCTTGCTGGGATTTGGATGAGTTGGAAGAATGACCTGCCGCAATAGCACAGTAGAATGTCCAATAGGATCCAAACAAATATCTCAATCGAAAGATTCAGTTCGCAAGATAAATTGAAGGAAAAATGCCGTCACATGTTTTTGGCCACTAATTCTGACACGTGTAAGCTCCTGGAGATCCTCAAACGAAATCGGCTTTGAAGTGGGTCATAGTCTGTGTGTTCACATAAGTCTGTTGGATCTCGGAGTACTAACCTTCTTCATGTGAGGCTGCGACAACTACTTCGCTACTAGAGAAGGGGGCGGCCAAAACAATTCAGCCGTTGGATTATCATACTTTCTCAGGTATATTTGACTTCCAAATTACTTTGCCATACTTTACCCATAATATCCATCTGACTTCCGTAAGGGTTGGCAAGTCTTCAGTTACTCCAGAGACCTACTTACCTACACATGGAGAGAAGTGCTCATCAGAATGAAACTGGGAATCAGAGCTCAAGTGATCAATTAAACATCAGGCTGACAAAGAAACGTAACATGATGCACTGAGATGAAACCCTGCGCAGTTGTGGGTGGCATGACTGAGCATTCTCATCATCGATCTGATACAGTAAGCACTTGTTGTGGGGTTTGATGAAATTAGGGTGGCATGCACTAATGACTTTGTTGTTTAGTATTTGCAAAATAAAGTTGCAAATGTCCATGTCGGGTTCAGCGATGTGAAATAATACCGGGAACCCAGTGCACGGATTTGACATGTTGCTCAAATGTTCAAAAGCTCACCGAAGTACCGGACAAAAGTGGCTATGGTGGAGCAGGCATAACTTAGGTTGCAATTGCAAAGGATCATTCCCAATTTGAGGTTACAATCTACAAAGCATCCAAGACCAGTGGCATTTGTACGAGCATTCAGATATGGCGATGGCAGGGCTCAGTGTTACACATACCTTGGCATCACTCCTGCTGATAATCCTCATGTGGCAGAGAGGCACTGGTGCGGCGCTAGAGGAAGCACATCCTGGCCTCCTCTCATATGGGATCCGTGAGAGCTGTGAAGCTGGGGCGGGACGGAATGGGAGGTTTATAGATATCTCGCACTCGTACCGACCCGACATGCCCAAATGGGACTCGGCGGATGGGCTGGGCAGCCTCACACGCTTGGTGGAAAGCATCGCGGATGGCGACCTTGCCAATGTCTCCGAGATGAAGTTTGAGAATGCGCACTCCGGTACCCATGTGGATGCCCCCGGCCATTTCGTCCGAGAGGATTATGAGCATGGAGACTTCCATGTGGCTTCATTGGATCTCAATGTCCTCATCGGTAAGTTCGAATCCCCCAAATGTACTACGCGCCATAGGTAGCCTTTTTGTGCAATTTTGCTTGTGGGTCACAAGTCGGCACCAACAAGGACTCTATGAGTCTTGTTTCAATTACAAATTCGGTTCGAAATCTCTAAAAGTACTATGCGTTATAGATAGCCTTTGTTGTGCAATCTTGCTGGTGGGCCACAAGTTGGCACCAAGAAGGAGGAGGAGAAGGAGAAACCATCGCTTACTTCATGCATCTTCTATCCATCACAAAATTTAACTCGAATCCCCCCAAGAGTAATTGATATAGATAGCCTTTGTTGTGCAATTTTGCTTGTTGGCCACAAGTCGCCACCAAGGAGGAGAAGAAACCTTGGCTTACTCTATTCATCTTCATATCACTACAAATTCTGTACGAAACCCCCAAAAGTACTAAGTGCCATAGATAAGCTTTATTGTGCATTTGTGCTTGTGGGTCACAATTGGCATCAAGAAGGAGGAGGAGAAGAAGAAATCCTTGCTTACTCTGTGCATCTTCTATCCATCATAAATTCGCTTCGAATCCCCCCAAGAGTAATTGACATAGATAGCCTTTGTTTGCAATTGTGCTTGTGGGCCATAAGTTGGCATCAAGGAGGAGGAGAAGAAGAAACCCTATCTCTATGTATCTTCTTTCAATCACAAATTCGGTTCGAAACTCCAAAAAGTAAGCGCCACAGATAGCCTTTGTTGTGGGCACAAGTCGGCACCAAGAAGGATGAGAAGAAGAAACCCTCGCTCACTCTATGCATCGTAAATCGGCGCAACGCAGAAACGGTCGTGCAATTAGAGTGAGTGCAATGAGAGGGACGAGGCAGGCTTAGAACAAGAGCAAGTAGAGGGTGAGATAGGTTAAGGTTTAGGGTTTTAGAGTTTAAGATTTAGGGACAAGGATTGCGGTTTGGCTTGATGGTGTATGCTCGGAGCTCCGCATTAGCAAGAAAGTTTTCTTGCTCCGCCATGAATTGATTCCATTTATCTAAGTTGTGGTGGTGGTCACACAGGTCCAGTGCTACTGATGGATGTTCCTCGCAGTTCAAATATCACAGGTACTAATTCTTCACAACCTTCCGTTTACTCAAATTGACTAAGGTATGGGGCCCTATTGTGGGCACTTCCAACTCCACATACTTACATTCCTGACCTTGGAGCGGCTTGGGAACTGTCTCATCCAGTTAGCATTTGTGTATCACGAAGATTTTCATTCTAAGTTTCAGAATTGGAGTAGAGATGTAAAAGTTATAAGAGGTCATGGTGGAGATTCTCTTTCTCTTTGAACGATCACATAGGTCCTCCCAGTTGTGTTTGCAATTTGAGCACATAGTCCAATCGCATCGGAACACATCTCTTTTTGGTCCATTGTTAACAACAAGCCTTGCCATATACCACATTGTCTGATTAAGAAGAGTGGCCACGTAAGGCCCACATATCTTAACCCAGCACTCATCCAGAAAATATGTGAGTCCTTGTATACCAAAGTCATGTTCTGACAATCTGCCACCAAATGCTAGGACACAGGGGAGGCTTTGAATTGGGTGTGTTGGTATGTGAGCCTTAATCGAACAGATTAAGGCTTAGTCTTGTTCAGACGCATATATTTGAGTCACATATGGCAACGCTTGTAGTTAAGAACGATGAGATTGGACTTTGTGCTTAAAATAAGGACACCATTATAGGTCAAGTATTTAACACAACTGGGAGGGCCTATGTGATCACTTAAAGAGAAAGAAGAATCTTCACTTTGACCTTATAACCTTTGCATCTCAATGCCAAATTTGACACTTGAAATGACAATCTTCATGAATCACAATTGCTAAGTGGATGAGACAATTCAAGATCCCATCCAGCAGCCAGAAGTTTATGTGGAGTTGGAAGTCTCCGTTATAGGCCCACATACCTTAGCATGTTTGCAACTGCTGTTGAGCATCCTATGTTTGAAACTTCCTGGAGTTTTTGTGTGCAGGAAACCCTAAATCCTAATTATTTGCACTGAACTTGTGTAAGCAGCTCAGGTGTTGCAGAACCTTCACCTGCCCTCCGGGGTTGAGCGGGTTGTGTTTCGAACACTCAACACTGACAGGTATTGAAATCTGTCACTCACATGTGTAAAACTAAGTTTAGCATCCTGTAAACACTTAACATCCTTTCGCAACCTACTCACAGTGCTGAAGTTGTGTGAGCAGACACAAAAATCCGATTGCAGCAGCACAACTCATTCATAATTTGCACTAAGGTAGACAATGACAATGCTAAAACTGTCACTTCAAGCGTTAAGTACATCTACTGGTATTAGATTGCTAGAATGTCTTTCTTGTTGGCAATCAAAAGGGATTCCAATGCACCAAATTATGCCTTTTGTGAATTCCGTATCCAATGTTATATAATGGCCAAAAGCCTTTTTGATAGATGACCCAAAACCATCAGGGAACCTGATATTAAGGTGCTGGACATTCTCAAAATCAACATGTAGTTAAATGCAAGATTTTACAGTGTTCGTTTTGCATGGGTAATGGTTAAAACGTGCTATACCTTAATTCACTCTGCTAATACAGCAAGGGGGGGTATTGGAACGTTTGATTTTTGATCTTATAGGAAGCTGATGTGGAAGAAAGAATTCGACTCCAGCTATGCGGGTTTCACTACAGATGGTGCAGAATGGCTTGTGCACCATACGAACATCAAGTTTGTCGGTAAGGAATCATCAGGAATCATCAGCATGTCTGTACTCATGTGCTGATGATCCTCACTTCAAAGCTTCAAATTCTAGTGGAAACTTTGTCAAACAAGCAAGGGTTATCTTAAGGATCACATTGTATGGTACTTGGTTAATACTGGACAAATCATTACCTAAACCCTATTTTTTGGAGTTCTGGAGAATCACAAATGTCAGGTCCTCTAAAAACTAAACAAATTCTTTGAGAAGGGCTTCAGTCTGTTGGAACTCACTGATCTACTTACCAATTGAGAGCTCAAAGATCTTGACCAGTAGAAGACGTGAATGAAGTAATCTCGTCATTGGATCAAATGGAAACATACCTCCCACGATCAAATGGAAGCAACTGTCATGTTGTTGGTCGTGAAGGTGGTGGTAATGCAAAATTCTGATTGTACTGAAGAATGTGCTCTGGCTTGATACCTTTGCATTGAATTATATCGTTTTGACCCCACTTCAACCACAACTAGATTTCTCCATTTACACATTAAGGTAGTTTTTTAAGAGTGGATTTGACCTTAATTATCGTTCCCCCTATTAGTGCAGTCTGTGGAGTGGAGACAAACAGTTTACAGATTCTAGTAGAAAGTTTGTCCAAGATTTTCTACAAATCCTCTTCCATGCTTTGGCCTTGAAGTTATCTCCCAGCGCCACATGGTAACTACAATCAAAATAGAACCAAAGAAGATAAACTCCAACCATTGCAACTACTCCCAACTTCACTTTGTATCACAGTTGGCCAAGTAATAAGAGTGGTTGTGGTTATGGTTGTCATCAATGCACCTTTCCCTCCTTACCCTTTAAAAATGAAACCAAAGAAAGTGAACTACAACCATCAACCACCGGAATGGTTGTGTAAACGCCTGAGAATGGCTGGGTTGCTTTATAGGTATGAATAAGGATATTGATGTATTTGTTGATTCTACACCCCTCATTGCTTCTAAGTTCTCTTCATATTTGGGAGCATGTAGAATTATTTGATGTATTACCAATGCATCTCCCAATGTGAAAGGTGTAGCTGTATGGCTTTGACCTTTCACTACCTTGATTTTCATTTTGAGTGAGACCAAAATCACATTAGAAATTAATTCACCTTTTCGGATTATCAGAAATTTGATGGCATAGGAAATTGTGTGGTTATGTCTGACAATGCAGGCATTGATTACCTCTCTATTGCAACATATGTTGACCTTGCTCCGGCCCATCGATTTCTCTTGGGAAAGGTAAATCTTGTCAGAGTCGACTTTACCTATGAGAATTCTCTTTGTTGTTCAAACTTCACAGGCATCAAGTTTTGATGAGGTTGAACCTCTTAACAAGTCTCAACGTTAAATACCTTCAGATGTAGCAGTGTCACAGCCACTTAAAACATGTTTGCATCTAAGATATGTGGTCCTTATGTTGTCACTCTTCATAATTGGACTCCTATATTTGAGTGGACTCCTATATTTGAGTGGTATAGGACAAGGCTTGTAGTTAAGAACGGACACCAAAAACACGTGTTACAATAAAATTGAACTATGTGGTCAAATTATATTAACCATTCTATGTTCAATAGTAATACAATCGGAGGGCCTAAGGAGGGCTTAGAGTGAAAGAGAATCTTCACTTTGTTGTCTTATAAGTTTAGCATCTCCACTTCAATTCATAAAGTTGAGATGCCAATCTTTGTGATTTGCGATTGCTAACTAGATAAGACAATTATTGAGCAAATCCAAAGGCCATAAATTTCTTTAGAGTTGGAAGTGCTCACAAAAGGGCCACATGCCTTATTAGAGTTGGAAAGGGTTTACATGCATCAAGCTTCACTACCTATTGTCATCCCACTTGATGACATATAATTTAGGTCTCTAATTATGAATGCCATTTTCTACCATTTTGCAGAGAATAATTATTGTGGAGGGACTAAACCTAGACAATGTTGATAGTGGTCTCTACACTATACATTGTCTCCCTATCAAAGTGCAAGCAGAAGGTTGCCCCATTCGTTGCGTTCTTTCAATCTAAGAGGCTACTCCCATCAAATGAACTCGGTAAAAGAGATTAACTCCAAGCTCCTAACCCTTAAAGGTTTGTTTTGGTCCCCAAGGCGTCATATAGAGGTATTTAATATTACTTGATGTTAATTTTAGTTGAAAATGTAGTGAGATGAGGGCTCGTTCAAATGAGCTAGATTAAATACATTTTTTGTAAATTTGATCATTGTTTTGACTTCCTCTTTTGTAATAGTTGCACATTGAATATTGTATCAAATATGATCCCCATTGTTCAATTTTGGGTCATCAGTTGAGGGGGTAGAATAAATATTAGAGTATAATTGCCGGTGGCTAATTGGGGGAGAACTAAGAGGGGAAAATCTTCCTTTGTATACCATATCCTTATGGAGTAGAGGTGAAGTGTTATTGAAGTGAATATTCATTATCCTCAAGAGTGGAGGTGAAGTGTTAGTTGAAATCTTTAATGACTATAACCATGAATATTATTTCATTAGCTAAATAGTGTTAACTTGAGTTCTATACTTGGTTATATCATTGCTTATTGCATACCTCTACTTACTAAAACTTTAATGAATACAAAGTTTATGAAGAGAAAGAAGACCCAAGAAAGGCATAACGTGGGGAAAAAAAAGGAGAGGGTAGAATAGGAGAGTGAGGGAGGGAGGGAGGGAGGGAGGATTGATTTACTTTGGTTTTGTTACATTTACTTGGTTGTAGTTGGGTTGCTAATTTTGTGTAATCTTACACTCAATTGGAGAAAGAAATAACAACGGTCAGAGGTGAGAGATGGGGAAGGATATGTAGTCTTCCTTTGGGTTTTTCTCATCAACCAGAATTCAAATCAAAATCTTTGTATTTTGTAAATATTTTCCTAAGTTCATTTTTGAGATAGCATGTGCCTAGACCTCTCCATCCATGAGTTGAATCAACCAAATGTTTACAGTGTTCTCTGAGGGGTCCACTATTTCATGATTGCCCAATAATATACACGTTGATCTCATAGACCAGTTTAAAACAGGCTTGAATTCTTGTTTGGGGCGAAGTGTCATGTAGCTATACCACGCAATAGTAGCTTGAGACCTTCCAGGTTTAAGGATCTTCACCACAGCCTTCTGCATAACACACAGGAGTGCATGTGGACTTGTTTATTGCAAATCGTAAACTTCAAATTGGGAGTTTCTGCTTGCTACAGATTAGAGTTACTGGATCTAGTATTCTGGAAACTAGAAATTGTCAAATTAAGATACATGTCTCAGATCATTCAATGCCATCTCAGTGATTCATATACTCTCCCTCCTTGAAAACCTGGATCTGCTTCTGTTTTTGTTGTATTCAGTATCTTATATTTGTTTATTTGATGGGGAAGTGCTGTATGAAGACCTTGATTCTTTGGAGGTTCACATGCTAGTTACTCTGCACCTTCAGGACAACATCAAATCAAAATTGAAGTGGCTAGCATTCAATGTTGAGTTTAATGTTAATTAGCATCATTATGGACCCTCCAGTGTTTAATATCTTTACAATGCTAGTTCAACATCAAAGCTGATTGATTCAATTCACATTTCATCCTTTTAGATCTAGCAACTATAAATATTAGTAACTAAAGAATAAAAGTACAACCCTATGTTTGATAAGTGTTAATTCAATATTGCAGTTTGATGTGATTGATTTGAAATGAAATCAGCATTGATATAAGGTATGTGGGCATTATTCAGTTACTTTTCTTTAAAAAAAAACCTCTATATTTGATTGGTGTGTGGTTCGGTGAGGACAAAGGACAAACATCATAACAACACATGTTTTTAAAATATTGGACTATGTCTTTAGATGTTTTTAACTACTCCTCACTAAATAATGAACACAATTGGAAGGAAAAACAATATATATTCAATTAAGAAATCAACAAACATGTAATTCCGATAATCATAAATAAATCAAGGAAGATTCAATTTTCAATCCGACTTTTACTCATGCTTCATCGTAGATTTGCTAATGCAACACAAGTTTTTTTGTGTAAATCTAATGGGTAGAAGTTGGAGAACACAAAATGCAAACCGAACAACATCCACATACCTTATGGATCACATAGGGGTTTGTGATGTATACCTATTTTTTATGTTTGAATGTTCTAGATTTAAAGTTGGAGATTCATAAAATTGTGGGTGTTGGAGAAAGATGATATTTAAGCCAAGCACTTTGGGTGGTGATATTTGTTTTTCACACTTCCACAGGACAGTACATTAATTATCTCAATTAGTGAGGAAGGTCTAATAGTGCATGTGGGAAATAAGTGAAGGTGATACTATATTTCTTTACGCTATGAAATTAGTGCCACCAAAAGATCTAGGAAGCAATGTTCATCCTGGCACTATTCAAAGCAACATTAATTACTAAAATATTATTCATAGAAACATTATTCACTATTCATCTTGGCATTATTCATTGACAAGCATGTGTTTGCATATAATTATTATTTTTGTTGCTCTACAAGCACTTTAGAACACACACTAAATTCCTTGAAATGTATGGTAAATGAGCATGTATTCATACATTTAGTATCATTTAGTAAACTTCAGCCCTCACTAATTTCGAGACTTAGCAAAATAGTGCATGTTTCGGGATTTAGTACCACACGCACTAAGGGTGAGTTTTCATGTAGGCCACTCACCCGCCAAATTTTTGTGGGAACAAGGAAAAACCCGCCCAAATGTGGATGGAATTTGGTGGGGTACGGTTCGTGTGTGCCAACTAGCTACTTTCATCTTCTCAAATGTAGGCCCACCCACTAACCTCCTCCTCCATGGTAAACCCTCCTCCTCCTAAATCCAGTCTTCAATCCTTCAGTGACTAGCACTTGTAGGTTAAAAAGTGCTTTAATGGGTGCATGGAAGTCTAGCAACCCATGTCCATGGTCCTCCACATTCTAGTAGGCCACTAGAATGTGGTTGATTGGCGGCTTGTGCTTATCTACATGCGAACACCTCCAACCCACTATTATGTAGAATCTAGTGGTCGAGTGGCCTACATGGAATCCCACCCTAATTGGGATAATCAATGTAGCTGCCATATGAGGTCTTCCGAAAGGCAACATTTTTTAGGCTAATGGAGTTAAGGTTTATGTGGTGGTGGCTTGTGATTGATTACCCTCAAAAGAGTTTTGATAATTGTCATAGCCAAGCATAAGCATCAAAATGAGTGCTTATGGGTTAACCTATAGATCAACTAAGTGTTACCCTAAGTTTACCGCTTCAAAATTTGCAACAATATTCCATATTCATGATGTTTTTTTAATTTTTAATTTTAAAACAAAACTTTGGCATTCTCCTAAGAATTTGTTTCTCTTAGCAAAAAAAATAAATCCCCGCTATTACTCCTCCTAAACATAGGCAAACTCTCTTATTTGATCAGTTATAAATGTCTCAACCTTAATCTACCTAGGCACCATCTTCAAGAATAACCTGGCATGATGTAAAGGAGTAAGGTTAATGAAGCTAATGTGAACACCCCTAGCTCTGTGGAATCATCCAGCCAATGGATTCAAGAATTAGAAGCTTGAGTGAGTTAGCAGAATCAAGACCAAAGAATTTGAAATCACTAAAATTGGAGTTGAGGAAGGTGTTGATCTAGGCTCCAGAATCAAAGATTCTTTGCTTCCCAAATATGGTGTTATAGGGGGGAACTCTATTATCAATGTTGTGTAAGTGGACAACATCATAAGCAAATTCTTACAAGGGTCATTTGCCAATGAAACCAAGTTCAATGCTAAAATTGGTTGTGTCATGTCTCTAAAGTGGTCACATGTAAGATAAAATGTTGCCCAAATTGACTTTTCATTATAGAACACCTACAATACAAGTTGGTCGGCACCTCACAATCACATGCTGCCTCCTAATTTGCCTACCTTACTCACAAAAATCAAGTGTGTCACAGCTCAGTGGATAGCACTCCTAATTATGAAAGATGTTGGGTGTAGTTTAACTTTTGGCGAAGGTGACTAAACCAAATATCATCAAGACGGCAGCTAAATCACCATGTATTACTCACCCACCAAATTAGAGCAACTGCACCGTTGATTAAGAGCCAAGAATAGGTGTTCGAGTAAGGAAGCTTACCAAATTAGCCTCATCTTACCTTACTAGAGTTGAAGAAGAAACCCAAATCCGACGTTGGTTAGTGACCCAACCCATTTCCGGTGCCTTTTCTTTTTTAACCCAAAGAGGGCAGCTTCGTACTTCTCAATGACTGATGATATTTATTTCTAGGATGAAAACTTGCAGCTCATTGGTTGAGAGACTAAAAGTCAATGCTCGACTCTATCAGCTTAGGGTGGGAGGGGTTTCGTAACCACTTTGGATTCCAAAGAAACCTCAACTTCCATGAATCTTATCTACACCACCAGATATCAAAAACTCCATGAACTCTTGGAGAAAATAAACTGCTAAAAAAAACATGAATGATTTTCTGAAATGTTCACACATGTTAAGAGTCTCCAATGCTCAAAATGCCTGTTACAGTTCTTCTACATTCTACCTTAGAGAGAGAGAGAAGAGATATTGCCGCCCATGAAGAAGCAACCATAATTATTTTCTTGTATCCAACCAATTTTGAAAACATGACATAAGGTAGAACATGTTATCATCAGCAATTCGTCCGAAAGCAACACTCTAAAATCTTACACTGTAATTGCATGTTGATTTTGAGAATATCTACCAACTTGACATCAGGCTCATGTGTTGGTTTCAAATCATCTACGTTTTGAGCATTTATAACTTTTACAAATTGGAGCTCACATAAAGCATATTTTGGTGAGTTGGAATTCCCTTTCAAATGTTAAAGAACATATGAACTTTATCAAATATTTTAATCGAAAGTACAGTCAGCACTTAAAGTGGCGGATTTAGCACCATCTACCTTTTAGCTTTTATTGGGGCATGAACTCCGTTGAAAGCATGGTTCACTCAGAAGGGAGAAAAAAAGTCACGTAAATCATGCCAACTTCGACCTTGACGCATGGGTGGTGACTTCTGAGGTGGCCAATTTATGATATGCACGGGAATGAAATTGCAGCAACTGGAAACTGCCACCTGGAGCAGGTTGTTGGTGACTTTGACACCTCACCGCGAGGGCCAGATATATAGGCCGTACAAGCCTAGTGCAAACAAACAGCCTTAACGATTGTCCAGGGAGATTTTGGGCACAATCGGTTGAGATCCAAGTGTTTCCAAGTCCAACCGGTTACATGTTGAGTTCGTTCCGTTTTTCTTTCTTAATGTTAAGGTGTATTCTGTAGATTCCTCTAAACTGATCGCCGAGTTGCCTACAGTCTTAAACTTGAACCGGTCATTCCTTAGATTCAATCGGTCTATCCATAACTACACTCAAATATTGTATTTAGTGTCATATGGCATTTTATGTCATTGTGGTGATTTTTCTAATGACGCTTCTTATGAATAAGTTTACAAATACGATCATCTCAACTTCCTTTCAGGTCATCCACTTTTGGCACATTCTGCATCCTAATATTTCTGTAATGACATATTGTCATGAATGATTCAAATTTGGATGGAAAACTGTTTAGTATGTGACAAGAATTGCAAAACCGTAAATCTATAATGCCCAGATTTTTTAACAAAGAATGACAAATAATGTTAGGTCTACATTTAGTGTTGGTGACAACACACGGACGGTTTACAATTGGTATTGAGCAAGAAAAATAGAATTGGTGACACTAAATACAATATTCCGTATAGTGGTCATATCTCCTGTTATGTAGCCCTTAATCCTTAAAACGCTTTATCCACCATCTCTTGGTTTCCCTGTCATCAAACCTAGGTTTCCCACATAATAGATTTCATCAGTTGCATTTCATGAGTCTACCTAATGATTTGAAGTTCTTTGAGTCTGTTTTCAAATGAATCCTGGACCTTTGAAAACTACTTCAAGATAAACTTCAATACTTCACAACTGGAAGCTTGTCAAATGGAGCTAAAATACAGAGCTCACAATACACTAGATTACGATCTAGTCTGTGTCCACATCCTTACAATTTCTTTGATCGCTAATAAGGTCTTTGTTTGTGTTTTCGTACATGGAACAGGCATGTGAAATGTAAAACATGCTCAAAACATGCTCAAAACGGTTCACAGGAATTCTTAAAAATCAGCAAATTCATATGGAGACCATTGCAGTTGAGTTGTGAAATTTTGAAATTTTGTGATGTGATCTGATTCACTGCTCAGGAAGAACCGGCGGTTAGTTACAGATAAACCAGTTGAGTTTGAGAAATAACCGGTTGAAGTTTGAGACTTCAGGAGAATTACCAATCATTTTAGAGGAATCTATAGAATATAACTCAAATGAATGAAGCAAAACCAGAAGATGTCAACATGTAACCGGTTGGATTAGAATCACTAGGATCTTGACCAACTATGCCCAAAAACTTCCCAGGCAATGATCTGATTTACATAAGTCAAAGTTTTTTGGATTCTAAAGTGGTTACATAAGCCCCCCAAAGCCAAATAGTGTCGAGCATTCACTTTGTTGTCTCTCTTGACCAGAGAGCTGTAGGTTTTTAGAAGCACTATGCTACCCACTTTGGAAACCACAAACAAACCCTACAATAATTTTGAAAGCAAATAAACAACTAAAACAACAACGTAGTTGAATCACCAGCGGATTTGAACATTTCTACATACTTCAAGGTATGTGACCCTGTGGGCACATTTAACTTCACAAACACTTTTGACCGTTGGATTAGATTGAGAATAGTCTCCCTGGCTAGCATCGCATATCACAAACATTTTTATTACATGTTTCATGATCAAGGTTAAGATTTTATATTATTTTGAAACGAAGATCCTCATTCTTTTTAAGTGATCACATCGGTACTCCTAATTGTGCAGCTCATTGTGAATCCTTAAGTAATGTCTATGTTTTGAGCACATAATCCAATCTCATCGTAACACATGCCTTCTAATGTCCAAATGTTCTTAGCTACAACCCTTGTCAATTCTTAGCTATATACCACTGCAATCTAGATGTTCAATTAAGAAGAGTGGCCATGTAAGGTCCACATGCCTTAGTGCAAAATTGGTAAGAGGGAATTATAATGTACAAGCGTACCCCTCATTCATCTTTTATAAAAGCCTTAAAATGGCATGTAGTCTGGAAGTTGCTTTTTGAAGTTAATTTGGCACTAAAATTAGCTTTACATACCTTGAAGTAGTCTAGTCCAAGTCAGTGGAGATTCATCAACCACAATCCTATAAGGGATCAAGTTTTTATATTGGATGGATGAGAGGTGTGCTCATATGTGGTAATTTAGAAATGGTACACCATTTTTGTATTTAAAGTCACTTGCTATTCAGACTTTCTCAATGCTATAATTTTTAAAGGGAACGTAAGACTACATCAAGTAAAGTCATTTATGTTCAACAATGTTCAAACATAATAAAATCTTACATTCTTTGTGAAAAGTTTTTGGGGGGTGGACTCTTCATAGTATGTATGAACTAACGTGAGTGTAAGAATGGGTATTATTTGAGGCATTAGTGTACATAGTATACAAGAGGGAGAGGTACTATTTTTCTCTAGTGTGTACATGGGTGCAAGCCTGTAAAGTGGACCAAAAAAGTGCTCCAGTATATTAAAACTATAGGTTTATTTGGTCAAATGCCGAAAAGTAGTAGCAAAATGTTGTTTATGTTGAATTATTTCTCATGATAACCTCTATTGTTGTGTTAAGTACTCAAATGTAGAATACCAAGATGAGATCTTCAACACTTATCATTAAAAGTAATGCTCAAATCAGTCTACTATAACGACGCTAGTGTTGCCAAGCAACGGTGACTACCCAGGCAAAAGCGTTTGCCTTGGCCTTTAGAGGTTAAGCACATATACACAACTTAAATCGAATACATAAGATTACTCAACTTATGAGCCGTGTTCATGGGCCCTGCAGTAGATTCGAGAATAAAACCTCCGGATGCCGGAATCCAATGCTACAGACTAGATATGAAGTCAGGGTAGTTGAACACAACTCATCAGCTGAGTAATGTTTATGTATCACATCCCAAATAACTTGGAGCAACACGAGTTTAGTTGATGCGAAACGAGTGGACCCATTCATCAGTACTTTTGATGCGGTTTACACTAGAAATTTGAAGGTGTTCAACGAAGACTTCCAAGCCACCCGGTGACAAGAAAATTGGGCCGTTCAATGCAGAATCTGGTCCAAGGAAACAGCAGATCAGCGGCGGGGCAGCAAGCTGGACCCACTAATTCCGTTGGCCAGTGTGTTATAGAAGTATGAGAGGCAATGACTTATTATGCCTTCATGTTTTCAGGGTAGCATTTCGCTCCCTTTCGAGCTGTCTGTGGGCTCTCAGGAATTGAGCTCATTAATTGCATGGAGTGGGCCTCATAAGTTATATCAAAACATTCCGCAGATGTTAGGCATGATGCCTGACTGGTTAATAAGTAGTGCCATTCTGGTGGTTATCAAGCAACAAGCGCAACTGGCGCTCTTCAATGTGTATAGGCTATCAAGAGGGATTCAAGGAATGGAATGGGGAGAACTGGCTGCTACACTGTTTTTGTCTAATTAGTGTGGGTTACCATTCGGAGTTTCATGTTGTTATAACTTTTTAACAACGTTATTGTTTTTTACCGACTAGGTTATATCATATATTGTGGTGTGGATATTAACTACTTATTCTATTTAGGTAAAAAAATGATACTCTCAGTAAAATGTTATAGCAATGGATGATTCGAAATGGTAACTCACACAAATTAGACATAATAATGTAATTACTGATGAACCAGTTGAGTTTGAAAATAACGGGTTGAAGTTCAAGACTTCAGGAAATTAACTGACCATTTTAGAGTAATCTATGGAATATACCTCAAGTTAATAAAGAAAAGCGAAAGATCACAACATCTAACCCAGTTGGATGTGGAAACACTAGGATTTTGATTGATTATGCCCAAAAATCTCCCTGGACAATGGTGGGATTTTTGTCATGACATATAAGGTATGCAGTGGTTTCTCAATATGTTTTTCTTGGTCTCCATCTTCTTGTATTGATCAGATTTACGTCTTCAACAAATCTATGATGAAACATCAACAAAAACCAAATCGAACATCAAACCTGAAGTGCACATTCTTTTTTCCAAAAACTAAATATATAGGTCTTTTAATAGCATTCATTAGTGAGTGTAGAGCAGTTAGTTAATGTTGAGAATGTAGTCTAGTCTTCTTTTTAAACATGTGTCTTTATGGTGTTTGTTCTTTAATCCTCACCTAATCACACACCAATCAACTATAGGCGTCCAATTAAGTAAAAATAACCAAATAACACCTAGCAGCATATCTTACCATGGGAGATGCGTTAAAAGCATGCCCTTCCCAAGTTTGTTTTTAATTCATTTCAATTGGATCCCGTGCAAGACTTTATCATAGCCTTTTCCGCCTTGATTCATGGTTCAATTTATTTTAAAATAGAAATATATGAATTGTACTATACTTCCTAATGTTTTCACCTTCCCCTTGGTAGGTGTCACGGCATTTTACTCATCGAGAAATGACACGGAAGTCGGTAACTTGTGTGGGTGTCAATATTGATGGGTAAAATTTCATAGTAGTTATCATCAAGAGTGTGAAAACATGGAGAAACATTGTATATGATTTTGGATATTTTATTCTTAGAAACATGACCCATAATTGGGGTTTGGAGAAACCCCGTCTAGTCTACACGGACGCACCTCTCATGATAGTTGCCATGAACTTGGTCCCAAACCGGTTATTGACATCCATGTTTGATCTAAGTTACAAAGCCTAATACTCTTCATTCCACATTCCAAGTATGCAATTAACATACTTTAAATTGGGGAAGCTCCATGATTGGACAAGACCTCAAGCACACATTTATAGTAAAACATGATGACCATGACCTAGATAACAAAGCGTTGTCCACACACACATATGAAACATGATACATTAGCTCTTAATTTTATTTGAACCTCATTCAATCTTGACTTGATTCTCAATTGGAACTTGCTCTAGATGGAATGATCAGTTGTAATGTATGTGGGTGTTATTTGGTTACTTTTCTTGATTAGACATCTATATTTGATTGGTATGTGATTAGGTGAGGATTGAAGAACAGACACTATGAAGATACATGATCTTTAAAAGATATTGAACTACTTTTTCAAATTTGATTAACTACTCCATGTTCAATAGTGAACACAATTGGAAGGATCTGCGTATTCAGTTTAAAGAATCAACAAACATGCACTTCCAATAACCATAACCAAATAAGAGGAGGTCCAATTCTCAATCCAATTATTGTTGATGTTTCATCATAGATTTGTTAATGCAACACAAGTCTCGTCGTGTAAATCTATTTAGTAGAAGTTGGAGAACATAAAACACAAACCAAATAACACCCACATACCTTAATCAAGGTCACATTGGAAAAGATCGGCTAATACCATGATGTAACACTAAGGGCTACTTCACATACGAGCCAAGGGCCGTGATCATGAAATTGTGAGGACCCTCAACTCTCTACCATAGGTCGTACCAGTTGTTCAACTGACATGTTTTGTCTCTTGGAGGTGGGCCAGATTCAAATTCCGACAGACCATGAAACATTATCCGGGTGCAAGCACGGTAAAGTGGACAGCTCTTGATCCTTGCTCAGGTTTAAGTGAAAGTGATCCAAAACAATATACTAACTTTGAATTTTATGAAATAAAAATTCATAAACATTTAGAAAACATATGAATCTACAAAGCCAAGAAATTTATGTTCACAAAAAACAATTTCAAACAACGTATATGTATTTTAGAAGACGGTGCAAGTGGTGGTGCAAGTGGGTGTCATTGAAAAGATAATTGTCAAAAACTTGTTTAAAATACAATTACATTACATTAAATTGATGAATTTTTGAAAAAAAAAATTACGATGACCTCAAGTTTATAATGAATTCAAGGAATATGAAAAGAAATTCCAAGTTCAAAATATTTAAGGTCATGAAATTTACGTTCAAAGCTATATTTAATCAGTTGCTTTTACGCGTCACTTTTGATGATAGGTTTTGAAGATCTCATATTGATATTCTATATTTGAGTACCTAACTTAACAATAGAGGTCATCATGAAAAATAATCTATTTTAAACAACATTTTGCTACTACTTATAGGCGTTTGACCAAGAAAATCATGGTTGTCATATACCGGAGCACTTTTTTGGTCCACTTTACTATGCTTGCACCCATCCATAGTTTGTCATGTAGGATCCATGTAGACTTTTGATCCAAGATGTAACACTAAGGGCTACTTCATGTATGAGCCAAGGGCCGTGATCATGTAATTGTGAGGGCCCTCAACTCTCATCCAAAGACCATACCAGTTGTTTAACTGACATGGTTTGTCTCTTGGATGTGAGCCATATTCAAATACCAACATACCATGAAATATTATCCATAGGCTTTCGTGTAAGATCCATGTAGACTTTTGATCCAAGATAATTCTTTGGACCTTAGGCCTTCACCTTCTAGTGTGAAGTGAACTTGGATGGTCTCAACCTCTTCGACCAATGGGATATCTTAGAGTGCAATGGTCTCGGACCTTAGTCTCGTGTGTAAAGTGACCTAGATTGAGTTTTTTTTTTAAATTAAATTCTCATGGTCCACCGTGGACCTTGTGTGCCTTTAAATTTTCAAGGGTACCTTTTCGATGGGCAATGGTTGTGCGCTTTCAAAACTTGCGTGGAAAAGACGGAAGCTAGCCCAAGCCTTGCCAACCTAGCCCATGTGATCGGACCATAGTAAAACCGACCATTCTCATGTGTATTTATTATAAACATTGTGTGACAACCCGTCGTCCATTTATTGGGCACCAAGGAGTTCGACAAACCGTTGATAACGGGAAAGTCATGCACAACCTAGAGACATAGTTCCCATGATTCCGACTTTTGCAAAGTGTCGACCTTGTACTTCAAGCAAGAGCTCTACAATATGCTCCTTTGGTAAGATGACTTCACATAAGTGCAGACTTAATTTCATGATGGTTCCAAGTTAGTTCAAGAACCTTCCAACCAATGTTACCAGAATATTCTACCAATTTCATACCCCCCCCCCAATTGACTTACCGTAGAGTCCCCCCCCTCTTGCACATGGGAAAGAAATTATCATATATGAACGTGCCTCTCATTCATCCAACATAAAAGCATATACAATATGAAATGATATACAACATGGAGGTTACTTATTTTAGTTGAGTTGAGACCCAAAATCATTTTCAAAGACCTGAAATTAGTGTACTCGAGGTCAATTGAGATGAATCGACAACAAACCTAAGAGGAGGTCAAGTTTTCATGTTGGATGGATGAGAGGTACACTCGTATACAATAATTCCCTTGCTCCCTCCCACAAGCTCGAGGATATTGAAAATCTATTGACAATAGATTATGCCACTTTTGCTCATACAATGCATTTGAACATGAAGCACACTTTGTGTTGGAGTGTCCCTTATATAAACCCAACAGAGATAAGTTTCCATCACTATTTTAGAATGCAGCATTAGGAAGCCTCGAGTCTCTCTTTCAACTGGACCAACAGGTCAAGATTAACCTCTATTTCACAGACGCTACCACACTCTACCACTCTAAAAATTAGAAACCATCATGACGTACGTCCAGTCCCCATTACCCTTTTGGCTTCCCGGACTTTAAAACCAATTTCATTGCATTCCACACGTTGATAAATTCAACCATTTCCTTGCACGAAAAGATAGCTAACTTACCGTCCGAAAGGTGAAGAAGGTACACACACTTCCGGCAGCAGCCGGGTGGCCTTGAGGCATGGTACGACCAACTGCAACTCCACCTCAGAGTCGTAAGCAATCAAAATTTCTCCTTGGAAACATTAGTAGCAGTCAGACTCCCCACTGCAAATCGGGGTGGTAGTAGTAGTGTCCGAATGCCAATTATATGTACAATGTTTGCAGTTGGCAACACAGGTCCATTTATTATGTTGGGCCCTGGATCCATCCACCTGTAAAAGGCTCCTGCAAATCTCCACGGAGGCGGCCTCCTAACATGGGAGAGGTGGGCCCCACCAAATCGCCCTCTTCGGTGTAAAAGCAACCGCATTAAATAAATATCTGATGCATTCCGTGGGCCCCACTATTCATCGTCGACCCCACTTTAATTGCCTTGCAGTCGTCGGGGTCAATGTTCAAGATTGAAGCCCTCATATGAGTTTCATTTTGAAGGGTTATCAAATTTCAGCCCTTCAGTTGAAGGGTTGGTTCAAATCCAAGACGAATATAGAAATGAAATACAAAACTCACATTAAACTTGTGCATCAATTATATGGTACATGTTTCCAGTACAATGTGAAGAATTAAGAATCAACCATCTAACTCCGTTTCTTGTGGTGACAATGCCATACACTTGTCGGTTCTTGTGGCGGGCAAATTATATTGAGGACTTCAAGTGACGTCTTCATTTTTCAATTCGGGGTTGTGTTTTGAAGGGTTGTTTGGAGAGAGGCATATTTTGAAGGGCCAAATCGTGTTTGAAGGGCATTGAAGAGTTCAATCTTGAACACTGGTCGGGGTGGGAAAAAAAGAGGAGGTGACTGCCATTGGTGCTACACGACAAGTCATGAAAACCTCCCTAATTCCCATTCTTTCATATCAGTAGGGTACATAACATTATTCAGATCCATAACAATGTTATGTGGGATTGACAATATTCCACACAATATTCCCAGATATTCCCCACATTCAGTCTGAGTGTGGGGAAACACTCATATTATGTATGAGTGTTTGAGTTTAGTTTGGTTTTTTTCCAATATCAATATCATTTGGGTCTATATACCATGCACGAGCTTGCAGACCTGAGTAAAAACCGCCCTAGTATCAATCAATGCGGTTGAGATGATATTGGCCTATATCAACATCAATATTAGTATATACACCCATATACATGTCCAACATTTGTATGGAACTATATAGAAATGATATAATTGTCAATCTTGAAATCATATGCTATCCTTTTTTTACAACCACGTATTGGATTCAGCTTTAGGAACTATGATTTTACACAACGGGGAATTTAGCGGTCTAGTGTGGTTGGACTCATAGAGCAACATGTTCACAAATGCCTTATTTTTTTCTTGGGTTTTGTATTGATTCCATGACTAGTGGCATGAGTTTGTGACATCTATGTAAACTCATCGATCGTGGATGAAGAGGCTCTACTAAAAAAAGTCCCGTATATGTTGAAGTTGATACGTGCTCGTACTAGACTAATTTAGGGACTCTGATATTATCTTCATAGTTTACTATGTGTTCACCTTCCCAATCAAGGAGTTTATGTAGACACCACAAATCCCTAGCTCTTGACCAACCTCACCAAATCAAGGTGTGCGAGCTTAGAACTATTCACAATCGTGCCCACAATCCCCAAAACTCTATCCAAATGTGCAAGAGCAATCCACCCGGCTTCCTCTCTCTTGTTGCCAAATGGTGAGTCTTGGTGATTTTCAATCCCGTGTAGCGAATGGGGTTCACCCAAGTGTGTCGATAAGGCTATGTTGAGTTGCTCCCGCCCGCCGTCCAAATAACACTACGTTGGGGGTGTTTGATCAATGAATGAGCGGTGAACACAACTAACCTTGGATAGACTTTCCGACCTCATAGGAAAGTATCTCGTAGCGAAAAGTGCATGTTATATACATATATTTAAATGCCTTGCTTACCCTATTCACGATGCACACCTTTCATTTGTCCACAATTGATAAGAATGAAATTCATTAAAAAGTAAGACCTCCAAGTTGGAGGAAACTTCATCCTATCACTATTACCTACCAACTCTTGCACGCATTTCGAAGTTCCATTAGAGCACTAAGGAACAAAACGCTCGGGGTTCGTGGTGTCCATGTAAACTCATCCATTGTAGATGAAGGGGTTCTAGTAGAAACAAAGCTCCCTGTAGCTTGAGGGCCATTTCATTCCAGTTGCATCCCACTAAACTACTTTAGGGGGGGTGGTGTCATTTTGAAGTCAGTTTGGCTTCAAATTGAATCCTGTCAAATTATAGAATGGCTCCTTGTGTGTTCACCTTCTCAATGGGAGAGTTCACCTAGACACAGTTACAAAGAACTACACTTACACATATGATTTAATGCGACCCATGACAATGAGCATTGGACCAATTATCGTGGGCCACATTATAACACATTTCCCTCGCTGATATTGATTAGTATGGACCACATGATTCAGTGATACCATAGATTAATGCGGATCACTAATTATGACATGTGTCATAGACAATACGGCGGATCAATGGTCATAATACCTACCGAAGGGGCTCCTTGGGCGAACTAAAGCTGAGAGGAGGGTGAACAAGTTGATTACTATTGATAGATCCCGGTGTTGTTGTTTTTGATGAATTTCACCCCTAAATCGGGACCCCAATTAGCCTAATGAGCTTAAATTGAGATGAAATCAACAACCAACATGTAGGGGGTAGTTTTTATTATTACTGAGAGGGCTTATATTGAGGATTGGGTTAGAATGAAAGTTATGTTCTAGAGTAGCCATCCTCTTCGCCAATCCTGGAATGCCACCTCATGCGCCAAATGGGCTATAGAAAGAGATTCACATGCCTAGTTGGTATAGAGGAAGATACGAGGAACCTTTGTTGACAGATATTTCACACGCAGTTGGTAACATATGAAAAATCTAGGAAGCTACTAGAATACAAAGCCTGTACAAGAGTACACAGGACCATGCACTGAGAATTGACAGAGATTGAAACGCCCGTGAAGGTGACCGCCAGGTGTCCGATGATGTCACATGAAAATAATTAAAATATCCCACCTGGCTTGCAATCACATGCGACACCCGGACATTGCTTGGTAAGTACAGGGCTATAGTAACTATGCTGTTTTGTCTAAATAGTGTGGGTTGCCATTTGGAGTTACGTTTTGCCAAACTTTTTTACTGAGAGTATCATTTTTCACCCAAATAACATAAGTATTTAGTATGCGCACCGAAGAATATGAAATAGCTTAGTTGGTAGAAAATGATAATGTTGGTAGAAAGTTATAGCAGCATGTAACTCCCGAATGGTAACCCACACTAATTAGACAAAACAATGTAGAGTGATATTTGCAAGTATGGACAATTTTGCTACTCATTCCCATAAATATGTTGGTAGGGATGAATCATTTGGTTTTTCAACCTTGCAGTTGAACAATGGTATTTTTGCTTTCAGACCACCTAATGTTACAATGTGGCACAACCCTTGGATCATGAAATAAATTGCTTCATTCAAAATTGACGGAAGAAGCTTTTGGAATGGGTAATTTCTCAATTTGATTCTTCTACTACTCACCATGACTTGAGGAAAGTAGTGCCTAATGTAAGGCATGCTATTGTGTGGTGCTCTCAAGTGTGGAGAGAGATGAATCCCCCAAATGATACGAAACAATTGGAGGATGTCCAAGAAACAATAAATGAAGTGGCCAGTCTCATTTCCTCTTTGAATCTTGGAAGTGTAGGCAAATTGCCTATTGGAGAATTTGTGCAATTGGCAAGAGAGGAGATTGTTGATGCAGAGTATAGCATGACTGAGTTGGTGGATTCAACACGAGATAAAGAAATCCATTTGGGTTTATATTTGAATGCAGAGCCAGTGGAAGGGAATGATGTGGATGACCAACCAACACCAATAGTCAAGCGTCCTCAAGCCCTTGAGTATGCCCAATTACTATCAATTTTTGCAGTGGAGCGTCCTTCGGAGCTTTCAATTATAGATGTGATGAACATGGAATCTTTTATGGATAAATTAAACAAGATGACAATTCCCAACACCAACAAACACGATCAAAAGACAAGAAACTCTTACTTTCGTAGTGTGTGATATGGTGAAGACATCATCATGACACTATATACATATTTTAAACTCCATATCGTGTGACATTGTGAGCATATTTCTCCAATAAACAGGTTATTTCATTGTCAAGTATATTCATTGTGTATACAAAACGACAATTCACATTGAAATAACCCAGTTTCTTGGAAAAACCTCAATAGTACAACATTTGAGACCAAAATGCCATATTATGCAAAATACAACATTTGGATAATCCAACACTTTCTTGCGCGACCAAACATGTCATATTGAAGAGGGAGAACAATAACTTACTTTCGGTCCCATTAGCCTTTTCGACTTCCTGGACTTTAAAATCAATTTCATTTCATTTCATTTCAATGGTGACACGCACATGCCTTTCAACGGCTAGTTCCCAACTCTGGAAGATGGGCCACCGTTGCCACGAACGGTGACAGAGGCAGGAACCTCTAACGGTATCCACTGCAAACGGTTGGGCAACGGGGCTGCCTCCGTGCATGGGCACCTGAACCCTCCATCAGGAATCTCGGTGGGTTCGAAACCATTCCCACCAGTGTCTGGGGAGATTTTTGGGCATAATCAGCTGAGATGCTAGTGTTTGCAAGTCCAACTGGTTACATGTTGACATCCTTCAGTTTTTCTCTACTAATTCGAGGTATATTCCATAAATTCCTCTAAAGTGATCGGTGATTCTCCTGAAGTCTTCAACTTCAACCGGTTATTTCTCAAACTCAACCGTTTCATCTGTAACTAACTGCCGGTTCTCCCCGACCATTGATTCCCACTTATGCAGATGAGGAAACCATGGCGCTCGTTCGCGAAGAAGGAATATCACACCGCCTTTTCTAACTCCAACAGTGACAATGATTCTAGTTTGTGTGAGAAAATTTGGTTGTGGAAACCGATCTTTCGATTTGAATCCTTCAAACTTACGAAGAAGGTTTCCATTACTATACGGGATTCAATGACCGTAAAATATCATGCATTAAGGCTGGTGTTGATGATGAGGTTTAACAAACACCGTGTGATATGAAGTACTTACCTTTGTTGAGCTTGGAATTTGCCAAAGTTGTGCTATAATATCATGACATGACTCGCCTGATGGTTTGTGTGTTCAGTTGCCTCGATTTCTGACTTCAGATTCAATGTGAAGCAGTGGGATTCCGACATCCGGAGTCTTTGTTCTTGAATCTATTGCTAGATCCATGAACACAACTCATCGACTGAGTAATGTTATGACTCTTTGGAGACGACTTGAAATTTCAAAATCTCCTTGGTGTTTTGGAGTTTGTCCTTCTCATGTTATGGAGGATGAAAATGATATGTAAATGTTCTTTGCTTGATGTGTGGTGAGGATCCCGCATGTTATGTTCACTTACCGATGACCGGTCTTGTATTTTAAATTGGTTTTGGCATGAGGTTTGACGTATAGTGAGTCTCTAGATATTTGTGAATCTAACTTTGGTACTGTAAAGCATACCTAAATCCCCAAGTGCTTCCCAAGTTTTCTAAAGGGAAATAAAGGAACCCACCTTTTGGAGGGAAGCAAAGATCTCTCACATATGTGGGAATCTCTCCATTGGTGTAGGCCCTAAGATTTCTAAGAACCAATTCTACATGTTTCTTGACTACTTCAATAACACTTGGAGAAACCTTGCGAACAACTTGATAGATGTGCCATCATGTGACACTCATGTTTTGATATCCTTCACTTTTGAGGGGCTTCAAAAATATATATGTTTTAAAATTTGTTGCACATGATATTGTTTCACTAACGACACAATTTTCGCTTTGAGTGATGAGCATAGATATTATCATTAGATTAAAAGACTTAAATGATTTTCTTCAAGCAATTGACAAGGGATTCTATCTCTCTAAGTGGTTCAAGATGACCCTAAACTATTGGATGATGGTGGAGAGGTGCCCAAAATTGAATGGATTAGTTGGCAATTTGATTCTTGGCCATGAAATCTTCTCTCTACTTGACGGAAGAACTAGCAAGGAGTGGCCAAGCGCCTCCTTTGGTCCAAAAAGAAAAATAAGACATAAAAAATAAAGAGAAGGGAATTTACCGTTGTAACATTCTTCAGGATTGAAATTCGTTCACACATCTTTTCCCGGATGCTACTTAATTGTTACAATGTTCAAAGTATTCACTTGTTTAATTTTCCACCTACCCTAGAGATTTTGGCTAGGGATTCGTGGTGTCTACCTAAACCTATCCATTGCGGAGGTGAAAACATAATGATTTGTATTATGGCATGTAAATGTCTCTTTTTGGATATATGGACTCGGGAAATGGCATCAAGGACCTTGAACTAGTTTGGTGGAGTCTAGTTTGAATGAATTGGTCATTAACCTTGTAGTAAACTTGTATTTATTAGAAGCCCTTCATACACAATGGACGAGTTTACATAGACCCCAGATATCCCAAGCGGGAGGAGTTTCCAAGTGTCTTGTCTTTGTATTCATATTGATACATAGTTGTGTAACGACCTCATATTTTGACCAATAGTGAATCGTGTCATGCATCTCAAGCTAGGGCTAGATGCCCACCCCTTTGAGTCGGGTCCTTGCCATTATTAACTGAGGAAAAACATAGAAAATTCTATTATAGCATATAGATTTTTATTTTGCTTTTGAGAATTTGACTCCGAAATTAAAATCAAAAGTCCCAAGTTAGTCTAGAGGGGCCCACTAGAGATGAATAAACCACAACTTTTTGGAGGTCTTGTTTTTGCTCTCCCCCTTTTGAATGACATTTGGGGGCTCACAAAACATGTTCATCTTGTTGAGGAATGTTATGACACCATAGTATGTCTTATTTGAAAAAATTATACAAAAGTTATAATGGTTCAAAATTTATCAATAGGTAACCCAAAACCAACACAAAAAATGTTTTGTTGAAGTGGTGACGTTCTCATAATCAACATATACTTATTGTGTAGAATATATGTTGATTTTGGGTGGGGTGTTGATTTTAGGACCATCTCCCTACCTAAGTAATCTATCTTACAACATGGTTCAGTTGAGATGAGCTCTTGAAGTTATTGACCCTTTAATCCGGGATCTCTGACTCACCATTCTAATCCGGGATCTATGACCTCGATTTAGAAATTAGTTTAGTTTTAAATAGTGACCCATGGCTCCACAATAAAAATAAGCATTTTCACCCTCCCCTCCCCTAGTTCTCCTTCCCCCTAATTAGGTGTTGTGAACATTCATCCATATTTTCCATCCAAGAAAGATTTTCTTGGTGAGGCCTCGGGCCAAGTGCACCTAATAACTTATTACCTTGACTATTTTATACAAATCGCAATGTTCACTACATATAATTTAGCACATACCATATAATATCATAGTTCCACATTAGATTCGTGATGTGCACATTACGAGTCCCCAAATTTGAGAATAGCAATAACCAACAACCACTAAGCTAACTTAGGGTGAGTTTCCATGTAGGTTGCTTGCCCACCAAGTTATAGTGGGAATAAGGACAAACTCGCCCAAATGTAGATGGAATTTGATGGGGTAGGGTTCATATGTGCCCAACTAGCTACTCTCATCTTCTCAAATTTTGGCCACCTACTATGGTAACCTGGCCTATGACCGAGAGCTACACATTGGTGAATTTTCACGATGACCTCTTCTATGGTAATGAACGATTTAAAATTTTTCATGCAAGGTAAAATGAAATATTTGTCTATTTCAAAAATTTGGAAATTTTTAAAATTAATTTTGAATTAGATATGATTTTTTAAAGATGTTCCCTAGGGTATCTTATGATAGACCTAAAGAAGTTTGACGTCAATGCTAATACAACCTATGAGCATTCTATAATTATCCACAAGCAAGTAAGAGGTTGTAAGAACTCCAACATTACTAAGCCGGAGACTGACTTTGACCTTACTATGTCAAGAGACATCCTAAACGAAGAACTAATCTCATCCAACACATTGTGGCAAGGTCTCATGTGCCTTGAACCGAGACCTATGGGCCTTGAACCGAGACTTATGTGCCTTGAACCGAGACCTATCCTCCTCCTCCTCCTCCTTCTTCCTTCCCCCCCTCTCTCCTCCCCTCTCTCTCTCTCTCTCCCTCCACATCATTAAGTGCATTAATGTGAGGTTAGTTGAGCTACGGACATGTCATCCACCTAGGGAACATTTCCTCTAATTTGTTCCCTAGAGCTCGGTTTAAGGTCAGGTGTCGGTAATAGGCTAGGATACCATAATCTCCTCCTCTAGGTTACTAAGGATGGACCTCCTCCTTCAATCCTTTAGTGATCATCACTTGTAGGTTAAAAGTGCTTTAGTGGGCACATGGAAGCCTAGCAACCCTTGTCCACGGCCCTCCACATTCTACAGGCTACCATAATGTGGTTGGTTGGCGGCTTGTGCTTTATCTACATGAGAACACCTCCAAACCACTATTATCTAGAATATGATGAGCGAGCAACCTACATGGAAACTCACTCGTACTCCCCAATCAATTAGCATAGTTGCAACAATAGGGTGTGTGGACCTTCATGTGATCACTATTCTTAATTGGACACAAGCTTAGTATATTTGAGTGGTATAAGTTATAAGAAAGTTTGTAGCTAAGAATGGACACCGAGATGATACGTGTTACGATCAGATTAGAATTTTGTGCACCAAAATGTCGTACTTAGGGTTAATTTACACACAAGTCAAGGGCCGTGACCATGTAATTGTGAGGGCCCTTGACTCTCATCCAAAGGCCGTAGTAATTTTTAAATTGACACGGTCCGCCATGTAGGGATCCTTTTAGACTTTTCATCCATGATAATATCTTTGGATCCTTATGCCTTCACCTTCTAGTGTGAAGTGAACATGGACGGTCTCGGCCTTTTCAACCAATAAGAGATTTTAAAATTCAATGGTCGCCGGCCTTTAGTCTCGTGTGTGAAGTGGCCCTTAGCATCTTTCAACGTAGTGTGCATGAGCCTCTCTTTGTGAAAGAATCATGCTCTCATTATCCAAATGTAGTCATGACACAAAAACATTAAGCATGTATTTGAATATGAACCTAGTGTCCATAAGCTACTTAGGGCCTCTTTATAATAGAGATTGAGGCCCCTTGACCCTGCTATACAACTTATGTGATTGGCCGAGAAGTCGGAGACAATCCAAGTTCACTTTACACTATACCTTGAAGGCCTAAGGGACTAAAGAAATTTGAATGGATGAAATATCTACATGTTGTCCCACATGGTAGCAAGTGGATAATGTTTTATGTAAAAAAGAAGTGGATCTCACATAAAAACCAAGAGCCATGATAATCAAATTAAATTGTCCTTGGCTCCTACAAATAGTGCAGTGCCATGGTGGGACTTCGAACCCAAAAACATGTTGGGGTCTCTCACCATGTTCCACTTTTACTTTACACTAAGCTTCAAGGCCCACCAATTACAAATTGAATTTCTATTTCCCATTGGTGCGGCCTTCGAATAATTTTCAAGGGCCCTTAACTTTTCATGGTCATGGGCTCTTGTCCATGTAAGCCTAGAAGCAGCCATTGTGCACAAAATACGCCTTATTTGTCCATGACTCCACGGTAATGTTATTTTATTCCTTCCAACAAAAGCAACGGAGGAAGACGAAGATGCCTGGCAGAGGCATGTACATTGTGGATCTTAGTGAATGAATGCAGGGGCACCTGCAATTTATTTATGTGTTTTTTAAAGGGGGCCGGGGCACCTTCAATTTCTGCACCCTAATTTGTGGCTGCATTCAACGGTAGAGGGCGGTGCCATGTGTCGGCAGCCACAAAAAGGGCGTTCGGTTTCTCTTATTACACACAGAGGTCGTGTAGTACTTATTACACTACCAATGTTAGACTGGTGTATCATCCGTGAATGCAAAGCTATCAATACACAAGATCAACGATGGCATCAAAGAACTTATTCGATCGGTATCAAAATTGTAGTGCAATCACATGTTGATGCTTAGTTGGTACCATAAATGAAGAGAACTTATTTATACTCAAGTCATTATTTGAGTCAATATCATCCTACTACTATATATTTAAGGGGCTGGTGCAAATTTTTTGTGTAGACCAAATTCAACGGGCTTGTGCAATTTCAATATTTAATCAATTTCTCCCTTAGTTTGTGGTGTGTGTGGCCACATGAAGACTATGAATATGAATTTGGGGTCATTGTTCACCTTTTCAAAGCATACATGTAGCTTTGGATTTCTCCTGGGGGTGCACATTTCATTAAAAACCAAGAATCACGTGCATTTGCAACACACTCTAAAGACCACCTATATGCAAGTATTTTCCCCGTAAAAAACAAGCAATACATGTACAATATTAATGATAAAAACATGAGTGACAATATTTATATGTAAAAAAATTATATTCACACATAGTCATTAACATAAGTACAAAAATATACTTTTGAATAATAATGAACCCCCATCATATGTATAATGTAAAACCCTAGCTTTCATTAATAAAGTCATTGAAGACTTTTCCATCCCCGGATGTAACTCATAAGCATCTAAGTTTATAATATATGTCGTAGAAGCTAATGCAATTATTGTTTCTAAATCTACCCTCAAATGATCCATAAGATCGGTAGTCCACTTATTGTTGGTTCCTTTCTAATACCAACATAAACCAATCTCCATATTTGATGGATAGTCCATCAAGTCCATTGGATTCTTATGCTCCAGCCAACGATTAATAAATTTTCGACGCATCCTATAAACCTCCCAACAAACCAAACCTATAAATCCTCTCAACAAACCAAACCTTTAATTGGAGTTTTTTCTTTTTTCCTTTTTATGGTTTGGTCTACCACATTTTTTGGACAATTCTAGCTTCAAGTGTGTTCGAAAAACACACTCCGCAATCACAACCAAGATTTAACATAGTATCGTGATTTGTGGCGGTAAGGAGTTTAGACCTCATATATAATATGCCAACGTTAATCTAAGTCATTCGAATTTTGAATGAAGTTGGATTGCCATTTAATTTATTAACAGGTGTACTTCTGAAAATTTTGGAGTCGCCTACCTCTACGTAAGCCACAATGAACTTTATATTAGATTGAGAGGGCATTTCAACATTTTTCATGTTCATTCATTGAAACATCCAAGGCATTGAAGCTTACTTTGCAACTCCACATCTCCATGTAAATCATTCTCAATATGTGACTGTATCAATTCCATCGCTATGACAACATCCTTGCACATGTTTGAGTTATCTTCTCCAACACTTCTCCGCTCTTGTCTCCACTCTCCCCTCCTTAGGCACACCTCCTTCAGCGTTCCCAATCCTTCACTCTCTAATCCTACAAGTTCCCGCACTCTTCCGCTCCGCTCCCCCTCGCCACCTCCTCATGTCTCCGATCAGTTCCTTCCACTCCGCTCCTACTATCCACTTCCCCTTGCTGCCTCCTCATGTCCATTTTCCACACCTCCACTCCTGTCTCCGCTCTCCCTCCTCAGGCGCACCTCTTTCACCGCTCCCGATCCTCCTCTTTGATCCTATCTTCTTCGTTTCCACTCCGTTCTCCCACTCACTCCCGCCGATGTATCCCCTCACTGCCTAGCTCACCGGACTGCCCACGCCCCTGATCTTCCTCTCTCCTTACCTCCCTTGTGTTTTTTCTTTTTCTTTTTTTCTTCTCTTGAGCCTAATCTCACTTCCTAGCCTACTGGTCTGAGATGACCCTAAACTACCGGGTGATAGTGGAGAGGTACCCATTTCCGAATGGAGCGGTTGGCGGTTCGATTCCCGCTGTGAAATCTTCTCTCTACTTGACGGAATAAACTAGGTAGGTAGGTAGGTAGGTAGGTAGCCAAGAGCCCACCCACCACAAGGTAGGCAATAAACCCCATCATGCATCAAGAGGATTCTTGAGCAGGGTAGGGCCAACGGGGTCAAATTCACATCGGAATGCCTGACGTTTCATTTATTTATTTATTCCTAGCCCACTGCCCAGAGTCCTTCCACACCTTACCATGATCTCCCCCTACCCTCGCTTCTACCTCACTCGATCCAGTCTAGATCTCCTCTATTTCCTATTCTAACCTTCCATCTCTTTTGTCCAATTCCTGATCCGATCTAGTCTACCTCCCGATTCAAAATTTCCACCCACAAGTATTCTCTCATCCCCACCCCATTTTGCATCTCCTCATGCTAACACTAATTTCTATGTTTCCCTTATCTACTCTCTAATTTGATACCATTTGAACTTCTAACTCCAAGGATCCATTTCAAAATTATAAGCTACAGAAAACCTTCCCTCATTGTATCGATCCTTGGTTGTGCCTGAGGAGCCCCTCCCTCATTCCTTTCTCCATTGCTTCAGATTGTTCAAATCCAGCTTAATATCCATTTGCAAAAGGTTGTATATTGCTATGCACCTTGTCTGTCGTTCACACCTGACTTGGGTGTTGCGCCCAATAGTTTGATCCAGACTCTACACACCAATGTGCACATTTCCGGAGGATCCTCTGTGTTCAATCAAAGATCTTGAGCCGGCCTCTGGTTGCGTTGTGCACCAGGGCTCCACCGGCTGCCCGAGCCATCCCCCCCACTCCATCATCCTACACTAGTCCAGTTAGCCTTGGCCTTGGAAGTGACTAACATTTATCAAGCATGGTAGTCTACACTACGAGGCCTTGGGTTTTGGAATCCCCCCCTATTTCTCCTCATTGTTTTCCAACTCTTCTTGATCTAATTTTACAATGGAACACCACTCTTGAGCTGAATAATGTTATGATAGTTGACTTTGTGTTCACCTTATGTTAGATTGTTGGGGCCCAAGATTTGTAAGCAAGTCATCCAAATTGTTTAAGGCATTAATATCATGTAAGGTAGTCGACCCATTCTCAACCACCACCCCATTTATGCAACTTAGGTCAACCTGTTTTTGTGTAACACAATATCAATCTATGATCAATGTTGACATGTCATGGTCGAAATCCAACTTAGCCAAATGTCAGTGGTTAAGTTGACAACTATGTTTAGATTGCAAGCATATTTAGGTGCCACAATTATCGATTGCAGGAATTAAGCATTCTCGATTTTGTAACCAATTGGCGATCATGAAGAGGGTAGTCTACATCCCAAGTATAGGTAAAAGAGAATAACCACTTGGAAAAATCATAGTAACTTGGTTATTTGTTTGTAGGGAGAGTTTATTCACTACAAGGATCACTTGGTCATCCCACTAGATCATGTCATTGGGTTCAATACCTTCACACAAAAGTAGGAGAAAGTGTTCAAAGTCACTATCATGCCCATGTGATTTCTAACAAATCTAGCAACCGCACTATACAGTCTCCAAATAGGGGGCCTCCAATGAGGTCAACCATGTCAATACATGCATAAAAGTAGTTGTGAACAAATACTTACAAAACATAATATGAATGTGAAAAAGATGTTATGAACACACACAAACTCTTCAAAGACAGTTTGAACAAGAATGTAGTGGGGAACCACTTTTGAGCTCTTTTAAGGAGCTCAAGTAAGCTAAAAGATAGTTCATGTGGCAGGAAATCTCTTTTGAGCTCATTTGAGAAGCTCATTTAATCTCAAAGATAGTTCCCTTAGTGGTGGATCTCTTTTAAGCTCATTTGAGAAGCTCAAGTGAGCTCAAAAGGTCATTCATGTGAGATCATTATTGTTGTTGACACTAATAGGAGAATTTATTACACTTCAATAAGTTTGGCCTCATTTTTTGGCCTCTGATGCCTCATTTTAAGCATGGCTAGTGTAAAGTGAGCAACACTTTGGTTAATAAACTCAATGTGTGCTTGTGTCATGAATGGACTTAGTGGTTAGTCAATTGTTTGGGAGTAGTGACCTCCAAAGTTTGAAACTCTTGGTAGGCCCCCTTAACACAGTTGTACATGCCTAGGTAGACGTAGGCATGCTTATCAGTAGGGGTTTTTAATTGGATAGAATTGATGCACACAACTATTTTTAATTTTTTGCAGTCTTAACCAAGTCGATGGCATTATGGAGGACACCACCTCTGGTTCCGTCCCACTACAATATACTACATAATACTATGGAAATAGACTACATTGATTAGCCCATTTAGTGTGTGTGGTACTAATTTCCAAAACATGCACTGTCATCCTATATCTCAAAAGTAGTGAGTGAATACATGCTCATCTACCATACCTTTTGAGAAAATCAGTGTATGCTAAGGTGTTTGTAGAGTGCATAATTCATTTTGGTCAGCATGAAGATGCTTCTTCTTCTTCTTCTTCTTCTTCTTCTTCTCACTTGGTGCCACTCGCTCACAAAACATCTCCTCTAACATTAAAAAAATTGAAGAGAACTTGTATTGGGAGTTTCCAGTACTTGGACATTTTGGACTCCCTAAACCCGGCTGGGGCGAACCAACCCCTATATTCGTACCTTACCGGGGAGGGCGAACGGCTAGGGATTCGTGGCATTCACTTAAAATCAACCATCCTACATATCGTGGATGAAGTGGCTCCAGTACAAAAAGACCCCCTATGAGGTTGAGGGCCGATTCATTCAAATGTGACATCACTAGACATCCGGTAAGGTACCAATGTATGGGTCGGTTCGCCCTCCCCCCGAAACCCTATATCTTCTAATGGCACTAATTATATAGCGTGAAATTTTTTAGTACCACCTTCACTAATTTCCCACACGCATTATTAACCCACCCTCGCTAAAAGGGAGTGAGATGCACCATTTCCACCTTCAAAGCTTGACCCGGCGATCGTTATATTGATTCTTGGGCAGGCAAGAGTCACAACCGGTCATGAAATGAGGAAAAAAGTAACAAGTTACCGGACTCTGCGTTTTGTGGAGATGGAGATTCAGCCGATAAGAAGGAACTTGAATTGTACCCGACTTGATTCCACCGATCTGGACTAATTCCCTTACATTTATTCTTATATCATATTATATACTTGGCTATATTAGGCTAGTATTCAAGCTCTGCCCATACTATACTAAACATGATATTTAGTGTCACTTACTATTTGGAGTACATAGAGCTATATCATTTTTGCTATTGATGGAATTTTTGACCAAGTAAAGTTGTTAATGTCTTATAAGAACCAAACAACCACTTTGACATTCGTAGGTAAAATATGAGATACACAGTAAATAGATATAGCATTGAGTAATTCCAAATAGTAAGTGACACTAAATACAATATTTAGTGTAGTGGAATGTGGGTAACATTTAGTTAGATGATTCTAATGATGCCCTTCAAGCATCAGTTTGGGACCAATCCACACACGTCGTATCCTGTTTGAAGTCACGACTTCTGCGGCAAAATATCTCTCAACTAAGATATATGTGGCACTCCTGCATGCAAAATCGAACAGAATATAGTAAAATTTCTATAGCTCGATTTCGATTGAGTTCATCAAACACTATGAATGGTCCTAGGCTTACAATAAACGGTCATTTAACTTAGGGCCACTTCACACACGAACCAAGAGCCGTGACCATGAAATTGTGAGAGCCCAAAAGAAAGTGTCCAAAGGCCGTCCCAAGACACCTCCAATATCATGTAGTGTGGTCATGGATCCTCAAGTGTAGTGTGAAGCCATATGTGACCGGGCCCTCAACCAAATGCTATTTCAATGAATTTCTATTCATGCGGGTCCTCGCACATGATAAAATAGAATAAATCAACGGTTGTGAGCGTTCAAAGTGCCATGGTCTCCCGGTTTTGTGTTAGGCCTACCTCCAAGAGGTGGTTTTGAAAATAGTCCAAGTGACCATGAAACATGATCCATTCGATGCCATGTAAGAATCCATGTAGACCTTACATCCATCTTGCATTCACATACTCCGTTGGTCCCTCAAGCGGCTCCACCTGTTCCACCAATGAGAGTGCTTGAAGTGTAATGGTCACGGGCTCTCAATCTCGTGTGTGAAGTGGTCCTCACACTAGGGATATAAAGGGTGTGGATTATGGATTTGAACCAAATGTTCGCTTATTAGTTGATCTTATTTGGGGTTCGTTGGATCCAATATGTGATTTTTGTAGAGTTGTCTCTATATGGTTCCGATCCTAGTGGTCCTATGTACATTTGATGTCGCGCAGCTCTCCATGAGGAGTGCCTGCAACACCATGGGCACAAGGGGGACCCCGGAGTGACACCCGGAACTTGTGGTGCCATAGGTGAGAGGGCCCAAGTGATTCTAGTGTGGGTGTGAGCCCCGGGCGTTGAGAACGCCTCCCACCCACAAAGTCTATGAGTCATGAGCGTAAGGCCACAAGCTATGAGTAGCTTATGGCATCTGGATTCTAGAATGCTCAAGAACGCCTTAATTGGAGGTGTGAGCTAGGAGATATGGCAATTTGAGTGGGGCGTTCCCTAGGGACAGCGCTCTGGGACAGTAGTGACCTTGGAATGGCGACCAGGACTGCCGAGGTTAGAAGAGCCATAACTTTTGTAATACTTGCCCGAAGGGGCAAGTGAGGAGTCTATCGACAGCTACGTGAAGAGTAGATGTCAATAAAGTGGTGGGTTGTTAGATTCAGAGACCAGACAAGGAAGTTATGGAGGTCTGAAGCTGCTATGGGACTGCACCTCCAGCGGCTAAGGAAAATGTCTACCTGGCCCCAACTCTTAGGAGAGGGACAAAAGGTTACTTGACGGTGGGGTAGGGGCCCTGCCCAAAGTCCTAAAGGCTTATATGGGTGAGGCAACATGGCTGACGGAACCCACCTGAGGCCGAACGGCACGGCCTCCACAAGCGTTGGGCCAACGTGGGGGCATAGTTGCCTAGTATGGCTCCGGTTGTTGTAATGTTGCTATGGCAATGCGATCATCAACTAAAGATTGGACTTACGTGGATGGAAGGCCACATCTAACCATTGGCTACCTATTAAGGGGAGAGTCCCGAAAGCATGTGCAGGAGGGTTGGTCACCCACCTATGAGCTAAGAGGTCCAAGGTATTGGGAGCTAACCATTAGCATGGGTGGAATGCAAAGGGTTAGCACTTGTGACCCTTGCTAGAATTGAAAAATGATCAAGATAGTTAAGGGGCGCTAGTAAGGCTTGCGACATTTTACAACGAAATGAAGTTCATTCATTTGTCTAAAAATAGAATTGAAATTTAAACTTCACAAAAGCGATGACATTGTGCAATTTTCTTGCATTAAACCATTTATATTGTTTTAGTTGTTTCAAACAAATAAACAAATAAATAACACAAGGACGGGTTTGATTGTGGTTAACGACCACACTTATATTTTTTTCCATTCACACTTGTAGTTTGCAAGTCATCATGGTTGTGGTTGATGGTGGGTGAAACTTCCAAACTACAATGTATTATTGGACTACGTAAGATATTGCATGTGATGGTTATCCTTGTGGCCTTGGTGTTAAAGTGGTTGGTTTAACTTTCTTCTCCTACAAGTTAGCCTCAAACTCCTTTAGTGTTGCCACATAAGCATGAACAACCACATGGAATAGTTTGGTACATCGGGTAGAGGATGGCTATGGTTGTGGTTATTAATTTATACGTTAATTTCACCAAAATGTGAACGTTAATAAACCCTAAGTATTATAAACGTTAATAAATTTAATGAGAAATTAGTGTTAGTCACACTAATGACCCTATTAAATTGTACACACCTTGTAAGCCATGCAATAATTCACATAATGCTTCTATACTACATTATTCATCCCATTTAGTGTGTGTTACTATTTGGAGTTACGCAATGCAATAATGTCTTACTCAAGAGTTCTATTTTTACTACCAAAAATTGAATAGGTTGTTCGGACATTATAGAACATAAATGACTTCGCTTAGTAAATTTTACATTTCGTTAAATAGTTGTAACAATGCTTAACGCCAAATAGTAACATGCACTAATTGGGATTATTAGCGTAGTTGATTTCTAGATCATATAGATTGTATCAAGAGCCTCAAATTGGTTTAGGGCCTTGGCCCATGTGATATAATGTCAACGATACCACAAGTTGTTAGCAGGTTGGGTGGAAATAATTCAAAATAATTACGCCTATTTTTTTGGGAAAATTATTGGGCTAGATGGCCTAAGTGAAAGAAATATGAATCATCAAAATGTGTAGATGTTAGGAAATTCTCCAATCCTCCCAAGGCAATCTCTCTCAACTTGGGCATTCAAAACTTCAATATCACTTGCAATGCTCAATAATCTCTCATCCTTGTCAATGGGATGGAACATATAATTGATTTGCCTTTGGCTCTTAGTCATGCTTGCAAATTCTCACACAACCTCTACCGACCATGAGCACAAAATGACATAAAACATTGTTCACAACCCTAATTAGCACACTAAGACGCCTTAACCTAAATCCTCAAGTCTAACATCGCATACCAACGACGCTAGGATGTGAGCATGCGAGCGTGAGCCTAAGAGCGGTGAGCAGGGATTGTGTGAGCCCACAACCTCAAAATTTTCAAACTGATGTAATTTCTAAAAAAATTTGGTTAATAAATCAAAGATCGACATTTTTTAATTTTAAAATATTATATTATATTTAAAATATTTATTACCACATGACCCATGACCGTGGATTCTAGATTAAATAAACCTCGCAAGGTGATACTATTGCATGTTTTAAAATTTATATCATGTTCAGGGAGGCCATCCCAAAGTGGGTTGACCAAATCATAGCACAAATAATTTAAAGGCAATTTTAAGGATAGGAACGTGGATGAACGTGTCTATCTTCAAATCCAATTTGCATAAGTAACACAAGATGTAATAGAAGTGTTTGCAGTTTATGTACATGCCACGCTTTCCAATGGATGTGCCGTTCATGCTTCCATAATGGAGACAAGAACAAGATAAAAAATTATAAAGTGTGATGTTATAAACTTTCTTGTTAGAAGCAGTCTTGGACGAAAGCATGATAATAACACCAAGTCCAGGGTAAGGAAGGTGGTTCACCCTGGTAATAATTCCAGTTACATTCCTTGCACTCTCCCACTGATTGCAGTGATTTTTGGTGGATGCCTTATAACTTCGACGAACTTGTATGCCATTTCAAAGAGAAGGGATTCTTTTGGCATGTGTTGGTCAATGATGAGTCCACAAAATATGTTGAAATACCCTAGATAAGGAGAGAAGTCGTCGAGGAAAAATAGGCACACTGGATTGTAGGCAGAATCCAATTTCTTCAAGCTCAATGACTTCAGTACGGGTAAGGTTGATACCAGAAAGAGCATGCCAAACTTTAAGAATTTGAAATTGTGTGAGTCATTCAAACCACTCACGGTTTGAATTAAGGCTCACTGTCTATAAAAACAAGATAGTTAGTTAGTAAGAATAGTCAATATATAGGTTGCTATTAGATTTTGAGACATCCGCCTGTAGATGCGAGTTGTCTAAGAGACTGGTATTAGGTCTGGACCAACCCGGGTTCGAATCCGGGTGGTTACATTGACTGGTGCTATCCTAAATTGAGCTAGTGTTAAAGCAAAAATAATTTATAGGTGGATACCGAGAAGAAGTTAGTACGCGCGTGTGCGTAAAACCTTCTCAATCATATTATCTTTTAGAAACATTTTATTATCTACCCTCGGAAATTAACCAAACCGCTTGCGGTTGGATTAAGGTTCGTAGTCTAAGTAGAAAATAAATTATTGGTTAGAAATTAGATTTAGGTCAATTAGTTAGTATGAAGACTCTTTTGCATTAGGCTCGCCTTAGTTTCTGCATTAGCCTTCTGTATAAGGCTCTGTATTAATGTTCTGCATCAGTCATTTGCATTAGTATTTTACATTAATTTCCTACATTAATTTTTTGCATTAGACCCTATATTAGTCTTCTGCATTATGTTCTGCAGTAATCCTCAGTATTAGGCTTTGTGTTAGTATTCTGCATTAAAATCTATATTATGTTCTGTATTAATCCTCTGCATTAAACTCTGCATTATGTTATGTATTAATTCTTTGCATTAAACTCTGCATTGGTGTTATGCAGAAAACTCTGCATCATGTTCTGTATTAATCCTTTGCATTAGGCTTTGTGTTAGTGTTCTGCATTAAATTCTACATAAGACTTTACATTGGTGTCCTACATGAACATTTTGCATTCTAAGAATTAGAAGGTCATTGCTTAGAAAACACTAGAGCAGTATACACATCCGGTCAATCTTGTGGGATTGTTATTCGCTCAGAGTAGCAATTGTCACCACATGTGAACCAAATGAAAGGAAATTGTATGATAGCAAATATTATATAATATTTGCTATAGAATGAAATATTGTAATATCATTTGAAAATAGAAGTTATGCAGCGTGAAGAGATATTAACAAAATATAATGGTTATAATCAACACAATATACAACCTTTCATTTGCAAATAGTGGGCCAAACGAGGAATGTGACATAATTTGTATAGTATGGAAGTTATTAATTTATGCAAGATTTACAATTGACACTAACAATTATTATAAGTAGCATTATTTCAATACATAGTATTACAAATGACAATATTACAACTGACACCATTACAAATGGTACTACTAGAACGGATACTATTAGAATTGACAACTAATAATATTATAACTGGTTTTATTAAAACTAACACTATTACATCTGGTAATATTAAAACTGATATTATTACAACTTGCATTTTTATAACTTGTACTATTACAATTGGCAATATTAGAACTAACACTAATAATTTATGATGCACACTAACCTAATATGTGCATGTATACATGCAAATAACTTAAGAATATTAAATAAACTAAGTGTAGCCGTTAAAATGTAGCCGTTGATGGCTATACTTTTACAGCTATTAGTCATGTAATGAGGTGGGCTAGTGATGAAGACCATCATGTAATATAAAAGATCACAAACGAAAATGAAATAGTATAGAGAAATGCATGTTATTGAGAGTGGACAATGTAATGGAAAGGAAAGCTGAATGTGTTTAGATGCAAGAGAACGTCATTTGTCCATTGTTTGCAGTGGTCACTCCAGTAGAGGGTAGAAAAACAAATAGGAGGAGAAGTAGCTATTGTATTTCAAGTCAGAGACAATTGTCAAAGGCTAGAATTAATAAACGTGTTCCTCGAATGATAGGAGTGAATCCATCATGCATAACAAAAAATTTGACGTACAAATATATTATAGTATGTGAAGCCATAAAGGAAGGTATCTTCGAACATAAAACCACTACATATGAAGCTCAATCATATAATGTCTCCGGATGTAATGAGCAGAATGAAGAAGAGGAAGATGATAAAAAAAACATTGACAAAGAAAAAATGACACAATATGAAGAGGAAGAACAACCATATGAGCCGAAGGCAGAGCTTATAGTACGAACGAAATGGTAAGAGAATAACCTTGAAATGAAATAAATTTGAAGGTATATGATGTACATCGTATTGTGCACACCAAAAATACGATTCCAACGATATATAGCACGGAAAAAATGATTATATTTTGTATGTTTTAGAGCCAAAAAACAATCGTAACATCTTAGAATCTAACCCGAAATCTTCAAAATTTGAAGATTTGTTGGAGAAATCAAACCTTATTAATTTTAGTAGAATTTGGCGATTTATGTAAAATCGAAATTAACTCCAAAAATTCCGAAATTAATTGGAATGACTATAAATGATATAATAAATAGACACAATTTGTTTCGGAATTAAATATAATATAACGAATAAATTGAATTTCATTTTTCTCTCTCTCTTCCAAAAGGGTAGCCGTTAACGGCCACCTTTTTCTAATGTTAGTCTGTTTGACATATGTGGTTTCCTCCACACATAAACACTCACTTTCACAAAAAAAATTGTCTTCCAAAAAGGTCGCCGTTAACCATATTAATTTTAGTAGAGTTTGGCGATTTATGTAAAATCGAAATAAAGTCCAAAATTTTTTTAACTAATTTTAATGACTACATATGATAGAATAAATAGACACAATTTTTTTTGGAATTAAATATGAAAAAATAAAAAAATTATAACAAGTAAAGTGAACTTCATTTTTTTCTCTGTCTTCCAAAAGGGTAGCCGTTAACGGCCACCCTTTTTTCATATTAGTTAATTTGACATATGTGGTTTCTTCCACATAAAAACACTCACTTTCATACAAAAATTTGTTTTCCAGAAAGGTCGTTGTTAACCATATTAATTTCAATAGAGTTTGACAATTTATGTAAAATAAAAATTAAGTCCAAAAATTCTGAAAATAATTGGAGTGACTACAAACTATATAATAAATAGACACAATGTTTTTCAGAATTAACTATGAAAATTTTAAAATTTATAACGATTAAGGTGAATTTCATTTTTTTTCTCTCTCTTCCAAAAGGGTAGCCGTTAACGGCCACCATTTTTTCATGTTAGTTTGTTTGACATATGTGGTTTCTTCCACATAAAAACACTCACTTTCATACAAAAATTTGTCTTCAAAAAATGTCGTTGTTAACCATATTAATTTAAATAGAGTTTGGCAATTTATATAAAATCAAAATTAGGTTCAAAAATTCTGAAAATAATTGGAGTGACTATAAAATATATAATAAATAGACACAATTTTTTTCAAAATTAATTATGAAAATTTTAAAATTTATAAAGATTAAGGTGAACTTCATTTTTTTTCTCTCTCTTCCAAAAGGGTAGCCGTTAACGGCCACCCTTTTTTCATGTTAGTTTGTTTGATATATGTGGTTTCTTCCACATAAAAACACTCACTTTCACAACAAAATTGTTTTCCAAAAAGGTCGCCGTTAACCATATGAATTTTAGTAGAGTTTGGCGATTTATGTAGCATTGAAATTAAGTCCAATTTTTTTGAAAATAATTCTAGTAACTACAGATGTTATAATGAATAGACACAAATTTTTTCGGAATTAAATATGAAAATTAAAAAACATTATAACGATCAAGGTGTCGTTCATTTTCTTTTGTCTCCCTCTTCCAAAAGCGTAGCCGTTAACGGCCACCCTTTGTATGATACCTTTCATCATAAATATGAACCATTTTTTCTCTTTCAAAAGGGTGGCCGTTAACGGCCGCCCTTTATATAATACCTTCCATCACAAATATGAACCATTTTTTCCCTTCCAAAAGGGTGGCCGTTAACGGCTACCCTTTCTATGATACCTTCCATCACATATATGAACCATTTTTTTCAAATTCTTTTCATAACTGGGTTATTACACATATTAATGCTGACTTTGACCAAAAAAATTTGTCTTCTAAAAGGGTGGCCGTTAACGGCCACCCTTTTTTCATTTCATTTTGTTTTACATATGTGGGTTCTTTCACACATAAATACTCATTTCTACAAGATAATTTGTCTTTTACAAGGGTCGCCGTTAACGGCCACCTTTTTTTCATTTCATTTTGTTTTACATATGTGGGTTCTTTCACACATAAATACTCACTTCTACAAGATAATTTGCCTTTTAAAAGGGTCGCCGTTAACGGCCACCTTTTTTTCATGTCACCTTTGTTTTACATATGTGATTTCATCCACATATAAACACTCACTTCTACAAAATAATTTATCTTCTAAAAGGGTGGCCTTTAACGGCCACCCTTTTTTCATGTCACCTTTATTTTACATATGTGATTTCATCCACATATAAACACTCACTTCTACAAAATAATTTATCTTTTGAAAGGGTGGCTGTTAACAGCCATGATTTTTTCATTTCACTTTGTTTTACACATGTGGTTTCTTCCACACATAAACACTCACTTCTACAAAATAATTTGTTTTTGAAAAGGGTAGCCGTTAACGGCCACCCTTTTTTCATATCATCTTTGTTTTACATATGTGGTTTCTTCCACACATAGACATTCACTTCTACAAAATAATTTGTCGTTTACAAGGGTGTCTGGTAACGCCCACATTTTTTTCACGTCACTCTATTTTACATATGTGATTTCTTCCACATATAAACACTCACTTTTACAAAGAAATTTGTGTTTCATAAGGGTGGTTGTTAACCATTTTAATTTCAGTAGAATTTGGCGATTTATGTTAAATTAAAATTATGTCCAAAAATTCCAAAAAATAGGAGTTACTATAAAGGATATAATGTATAGACACAATTTTTTTTAGAAATAAATATGAAAATTTTAAAAATTTATAGCGATCAAGGTGCACTTCAGTTTTTTTTCTCTCTTCGAAAATGATAGTTGTTAACGGCCACCCTTTTTTAGTGCCAATTTTTGTGTTTTGGTTTAGGGTGCCCATTGACGACCTCCCTTTCTAAAGTTTCAGTCTCCATTTAACAACATGACTTTTTAAAAATAAAATCACACAAATGAATCAATTTTTTTTCTTTCAAGATAATGGTTGTTAATGGCCACTGTTTTTTCAATTTTAATTTGTTTTACATATGTGGTTTTATTCTACATATAAATACTCACTGTCATAAAAAAATTTCTTTGCATACGGGTGGCCGTAAATGGCCACCTTTTTTTCATTTCACTTTGTTTTGCATATGTGGTTTATTCCACATTTATACATCCACTTATTCAATTTTTTTCTTCTTAAGGGTGGCCGTTAACGGCTACCCTTTTTCATTTCACTTTGTTTTGCATATGTGGTTTCTTCCACATTTACACACTCATTTTCATAAAAAAATTCCTTCAATAAGAGTGGCCGTTAACGGATTTTTTTCTATTTCTATTTCTTTTTAAATATATAATTTCTATTACATGTAAACATTGTTATTCATCATTTTTGTTGTCCTTATTTGTATTTCAATTTGCTTTGGATATGTACTATTTTTCACATCCGAACACTTACATTCATCATTTTTTCTCCTTCTATAAGGGTGGCCGTTAATGGCCATTGTTTTTAGATTTCATTCTGCTTTGTATATATGATTTCTTACACATGTATACACTTCAATTTTGTTTCCTTCCATAAGGGTGGTTCTTAACGGCCACCCTATTTTGCATTTCATTTTACTTTGCATATATGATTTCTTTCATATGTAAGCACTCATATTAATTTGTTTTCCTCTTTTCATATGGATAGTGACATTTTGTGACAGCGACGTGACGGCTGACCAAAAAACGTCACGTCCGCGGGGGGTAAATCCGGCAGTTACCCCAGGGGTAAACTGACGCGGTCAACCCCCTGGTCGACTGCTAAGTCGACTGCAAATAGCAGTCGACTGCAAAAAAAAAATTAAAAAATTCCAAAAAAAATTCTGGACCGTCAGATCTTCTTGGCAAGAAGATCTGATGGTCTAGAATTTTTTTTGGAATTTTTTAATTTTTTTTTGCAGTCGACTGCTAGGTCGACTGCTATTTGCAGTCGTTTGCTAAGTCGACTGCTAAAAGCAGTCGACTTCAAGAAAAACCTAAAAAAAATCAAAAAATTCTAAAAAAAATCATGTACCGCTAGATCTTCAATCCAAGAAGATCTAACGGTTCAAAATTTTTAATAGATTTTTTAATTTTTTAAATTTTTGTTTTCTGAAGTCGACTGCTCGTAACAGTCGACTAGAGCAGTCGTCCAAAAAAGTTACAAAAAAGTTACAAAAAAGTTACAAAAAATTGGTACAATAACTTTTTTTTGCCACGTCAGTGCGCATCACGCCCCGACGTGACGCGACGTGACGCAAAAAGGCCGCGTCACGTCCATTTGCACATCCCTGGTACACATTATATCCAATTACATTATTATTATCTCAACATTTGAACGTATATTAGTTCATTTTTTGGTACAAATTGGCATAACAAAATTTTCTTTTGTTGTTCATTTTGACTATAGACCCTTACATATAACTCCACGGTCATAGGTCCCCAACGTATTTACAAATCATAATCGGGAAGAAAATTTGTAGGCTCACAGGCTCACAGGCTCACGCTCGCAAGCTCACATGCTAGCATCCCCGCATCGCATACTTAGCTGCTATGAATGAATGAAAAGTTAGTTACAATACATGGATTGATATGTAGAATATGCTATGTACCTAAATGAATAAATATACATATACATGTTTACCTAATCTTTCATACATGTTTTTACAGACCACCTGACCCTTCTTTTGAATTTAATTAATCATTAAACAAAATGTGCCCAACATGCTATGGTAGTAGATAGGAACTTTGTTGTGAGATTTACTCCTCAATAGTAAAATATAACCGTTTCCCATGAAGATTGCATTTGGCCGGTGATTGATAGCTAGAAAAGTTATGTTGATAAGGAGGAACTTGTACTCACTTTTCCTCGGTATTCTCTCGTTACATGTATTTGTGCAACTTTTGGTCACAACTTAGTTGATGCGCTTCGAACTCGAGTTTCGGACCAATCCACACATGTCATGGTGGTGGCCCTACCACCTTCGAGTCATTCTCATTGCCGAATGATGTTCCAAGTTCTACCAAGGGTCTTCTTGAATTTTAACTTACATGCTTTTTGTGGGCCAACAACTAAATGTAGGTGGGACCCAATTTCAAATTCTATTGCACATGAAGTGCTTGCACGAGTCATCTATAAACTACATGGCCGAGTCTATCAAAGAATGTGAGCCTAAATTAGATGTTGAATTTGGAATTTCTTTTAAACCGTAGGTGATAAGCAAGTTTGACGTAGATTGATTCAAGTTTTCAACAAAGTGTCACGGGTCACTTTCTTAATAGTTGTAACTTCTACAAAATCCCATGTGTCACCTTAAAATATTAGCAAGTCAACAACAAAGAGTCGAACATGCTTATGACCTAGGATACAAGTCCAGAGAATTCTTGAATGGTAGAGACTAAAACCACATGTGTATTTTGCACATAATAATTTAAAAAGTTGTCCAACTGTAGAGTACTTGATGTGACATGTAATCTACGATCGCTACCGAGTCCATGACCGCGTATGAGAACCCAAAAACAATATTATAAGAATATAATATAATATTGAAGTCTTCATTTCATTGTGTTTTGAAATATCAAATGCTATTCCATATGGCATGCATTCGCTCAAGGTTCCAACTATCTTGAGAGGAAAATATCTCTTAGAAAAAATATCATGGAAGGAAGAGATCATTTGACTACACCTATGTGGATTAACTCGAATTTGGATATCCCCTTACATTGCCACCCTTGATCCCAACACTCTTGAGATAACAAAGAATCCTACGATTTGGTTGGCTCAAGAATCGAATTCTAGTCGGACTCTCTTGTTTTCATGAATCCTTGCTTTTACACATAAGAATGTTAAGTCAACTAACAAACTTTTGCACGACTAGAAGATGATGCTCACTACTTAGAATCCCCTATTTATAATTGGGACAAAGATGGTTTTGAGCTTGTAATGCGGATTGAAGACATTGACTCAACAAAATAACAAGTTGACATGAAATTGACGAGGTTCGTAATAAAAAAAATAGTGCTTCATGCTTCAACTTTTCATAAATAATTTTTATTGACATATTGCCACGAGGCAGTATTAAATAACTCAATGTTTGTCTCATATAAAGTTTTGTGTATACATTTGTAAATTCCAAGATACATATGGCTAAGGTCAATGTATATTAGATACACTCTCACTTTGGTAGCAATTACTGTGCAAGTTTGGCTAGCTATACCGTTCAATCCACTTAGTGTGGATTGTCATGTAGGACTATGAGGGAAGCTAGTATGTGAGTGGTGAGCAATGAGCAGTGAACGGTGAGCAACGAGGATTTTTTTATTCAATAAGAGGCTATTCTAAATAAGAAATGAAATATAATTGATCTATAAATTCAGGTACAATATTTTGGAGAGACCATAAATATTGAAGTGGACCCTATTAATATGGATTTTAGGGTGTCATTTAGTCCACAATGATAGGCACTTTATTAAGTAGACAAACATGACATTGAAATGTAAAGTTTCTTATTGTGACAAACAACCGTTGAGTTGCAACATTAGTGTGCTTTTTCTTCCTATAAATAAACATACGTGTTCCTTTATATAAAGACTAGGTGTATATGGTAGTCACTACTATGGCACTAAGCTTGTTTCACCACGCATGCATGCTTGAGAAGAAACATCATCTCATTGTAGTTGAATGTGGTTGCATGGATGAATTTGCCGGCGGCATAATCAACCTTGTACAAATGTTTGCATGATACCCATTGATCCCTCTTTCCCACTGCCATTGATGACATCTTTGCAAAGTTAGGGCAAGTGCATTGTGGATTATTTGCGATGGACATGAGGTATGTCTTCTCCTCCTTGGACACTATGGTTATGATGGATCCGTATGCAAGGTAAGGATGGCTATTACACCCACCCATAATACTATTCATATGCAATGCGCTTTCTCATTTGTTTCTATGCTTAGGCAGTGACATCAACGAGTTACGACAAATTGCCTTTGAAAACCGTGTGTTGGGGTGAACACTTGGGTTTGCTCGAACATGAAAGTGCGACCGGGGGATGGGAAGATTAGGCATTGTACCCAAACGACGATGTGGAGACATGGGTTGACGTTGTTGCAGTTGAAAACCAACGTCCTCCAATGCAAAAAAAACTCCTCCCATGTAAGGTTAGTCCCAACCTTCACCAGCCATACAGTGGTAAGCTTTGGCCAACCCAACACCCACATCTTCTTGTTGCTCTTCACACAATGATTAATGTCATCTCCGCAAAACCAAAAATCAGAAGGTATGTGGTTGTTGGAACATAATTCCTTCTTCAAGCCTCTACATGTTGGCATGGGTGTGCCATGTTTACTCTTCCCAACTTTGGTCTTGCATGCATGTCTTATATTGTCCTGGAACGCATGACAATCTTTCTTTGACGGGCAAGGCGATATAGACATGTGCCACTATGATTCCGGACATTTTGACTCCAACACATTGGTCGTGTAGGAAACCCCATATTCTCATTGTGTTTCAATGACTCCTCAATGTGAAACCTAATCGACCTTGTGGCTAGGTGAGGAATAGAGTCATTCTCTTTGTCTAGACGATGAGAATCATACTCAGACCTTGGAGGCAAGTATAGTTTCATGTTGGTTGATCCAAACAATTTGGACCCCTCCAATGCACATGTCCTTATATTCATATCCTTAGCACCAGGGTATGACTCATAGCCTCCGCAAGTATCTTGGGATCACCGGTGTGAGTTGCAGACCCTCTTGAATCCAAATATGTCTTTGCACCCTCAAACCATTCAAATCATGCCCTTTTCAATTTAAATGTGCCTTTGTACCCTCAAACCACTCAAGTCATGCACTCTTTAACTCTAGTGTGCCTTTACACCCTCAAACCACTCAAATCATGCCCACTTCAACTCTAATGAACCTTGGCAACCTTAACACACTCAAATCAAGCCCTTTTCAATGTGTTTTTGCACCCTCAAACCAACCAAATCATACCCTATTCAATTTAAATGTGTTTTTGCACCCTCAAACCATTCAAGTCAGGCCTTCTTCAATTTCAAATGTGTTTTTGCACCTTCAAACCACTCAAATTAATCCGTCTTCAATTCAAATGTGCCTTTGCATGTTCAAACCACTCAAGTCAAGCCCTCTTCAATTCTAATGAAATTTTGCAACCTCAACCCACTCAAATCAAGCCTCTTCAACTCAAATGTGCCGTTGCACCCTCAAATCATTCAAATCATGCCCTCTTCAACTCAATTATACCTTTGCACCCTCAAACCACTCAAATTAGGGCCCCTTCAATTTACATATGTCTTTGCACCCTCAATATACTTAACTAACCTTCAATACCTTCAAATATGCAAAATTGCACTCAACCAACTCAAATCAACACTTAACTGTATCAAATACGCATTCAAATATTTTAAAAATCAATGTAATACTTACAACATCCAAATGTGCACTTGCACACCTACAATGCTCCATATATGCAAACTTCAAATACCAACTGATGTTTCAAATGTGCGCCAATGCACCTCCAACATGAAGCATCCCAAAGGCTCCTCCAAGGACTACAATCACTCAAGATCTAGTCCCTAACCGACTAGTAATCAAACATTTAACTTCACAACTTGCATAAGTGGGCCCATACCTATTGAAGCACAATAGTATTATAGGTCAAATTGCACAAGCAAATACATATATACAAAGACATATAAACAATGTTTAGAGTGAGATCGTCACCTCCACTCATTGGCTTATTCTTTATTATAATTTAACACCTTTGGTTCATACAATCCATATGGGATGTATCATCTCCCACTTTCCTCAAACAATATGGGATTATTTAAATCTTATTCATTCATAAACCTCTAACAATCACAATCCTATGACTACAAGTAATTTAATCTTCTAACCTCAGCAAAAACAACAAACATTAATCCCACTAGAATAATCCCACCTACACTACCTTCCCGAGACATCAACTAATCTTACTAACCAACGGTTCACCTATTAACCTTAGGTATTAAGTCATCTTTCCCAATCCCAAGTGGAATGGGGAAGGAGATGATGAACAAACATTGCTTGTCAATGTAAATTACACATTGACGATCCTTTTTCTTTTGTTCTAAGATAACATTAGTAATCATGACAAGCGTAACCCCTTTCTTCAATCTAGTAGATCTACAAACCATATTCAACAAACAAACCATACTAAGGTTGACGCACCCTTAGTTGACCATATCCATTTAACTGCTCATCGGGGTCATGTATGTCGACATAGATGAGATCTATATATCTATTTCTTAGGTGAACAAAGTTAAAGTTTATGTGGTGGCGGCTTGTGATTGATTACCTCCATAAGAGTTTTTGATAATTGTCGTAGCCAAGGAGTAGCATTGAGATGAGATGTTATGGGTTAACCTATAAATTGACTATGTGTAACCCTAAAGTTTACACTTTGAAATTTGTAGCAATCTCCATATATTCATAATTATTTAATAAAATAATTTCATTCTCCTTTGAATTTGTTTCTCTTCGCAAGAAAAAAAATTCCCCACTATTAAGGTTCAGGCATCCATAACCGATAAAATAAGAGTGTTTGCGTATGATTAGGAGGAGTAATTGTGGGTAATTATTTTTCTTGCAAAGAGAAAAAATTCTAAGGAGAATGATTTTTTTAAACATGAATGTGGAAATTGCTACAAATTTTGAAGTTACACATAGTCAATCTACAGGTTAACCCATAATTGCTCATCTAAATGCTCCTTCTTGGCTATAATAATAGTCAAATCTCTTATGAGGGTACTCAATCACAAGCCGCCACCACATAAACTTTAACTTTGTTCGCCTAAAAAATATAAATCTCATCCATGTCGGGATCACATGACCATGGTGAGCGGTTAAATGGACCTGGTTGACTATGGGTGCCTTGACCTTGCTCCTAAACAAATGTAATCTCTCTTATTTTAGTGGTTATAGATGCCTCAACCATAGATTGAAATGAGCTTTAATACATGAATCCCACCTCTACTAATATAAGACCAAGTTGTGTGAGACTCCTTACTCGACTATGTAGACGTGAATCGCAACAGACCCTCACGGTTTTGGAAAGAAAAAAACACCAGATTTTGCTTACAAGAACGTTCTTAAAAAAAAATTCACAATGATTGGTGCGTCAAAGGTCTTATTTTCACGCACAAAAATCCAGTGGTTACTTGGAAAATTAGGCCCTGGTTGGGCATTATTTCTTAAGTCCCATCAATTGCTCTTTTTCACTTGAGGTGGTTGTACTTTTCGTTCTTGAATTGAATTCGCTTCCAATTTGTGCCCAAACAAAAAAAAACCAAAAAACCAAAATCTAAGAAATATATAAGACAATTCCATCTTTGTACCAACTTTCTTGTAGGATATAGAACATGCAGTTACTACCAAAAAATCCAAATCATGCTTGTAACCATTGCCCTCATAGTCTTAGGAGCTTATAGGAATATCTTTGTATTATTAACAAGATGAAGATTCTCTTGCTCATTAAGTGGTCACATCCCTCCCCCACCCCCCCGATCACGTCGTCTATTGAGCCTAGAATGGTCAGCATGTTTTGCACATGTAGTCCAATCCCATTTAACACACATATCCTTTTGCTTCCAATTCTTACATTCATACTTTACCACATATCACTCAATTGTTGTGTCCATATTATTGGTGTGCTCGATTTAGGCACATCTACCTTAATTTGCATCGTGCACCCAAATTTCCCAATGTTCCCAAATAGTCTATGAACGTCGTTCTCTAGGTGCGGGACATGTAAGGCACATTTACCACATATTCTCAATGGGTTCTTCTAGATTGACACGGGAGTCCTCTAAATCTAAATATTGACTACAAAATCTGTTCTAAATAACCTCATTTGCTAAGTTTAGCCAAGTTGATCATGCCCGTTTCAACTAGATATGCACACATGGAGTCATCCACAAACCTATTTTAAAATTACGATTAGAACTCACGACCCCCGATCCGCGGGCCCGGTCAAGGCTCGTGTATGCCGTGGGTCCCACGCCACTCCAAGGAGACCACAACGTGACAATAGGTGACAAATATGTGAGGCAAATTGCAATAGACCGGAATAGGGTCCACTCCGAGGTGGTGACTAAGAAAGTGATCGACATGGGGTGTAAATAATGGCTCTCATTATTCGACCAGATCCGGCCACCCAGTTTAGGCTTTTAGTTATAGTTATCCGCGTGGAGCCAATTAGGCACCATGGCTAACAAGCACCCAAAGAAATGAGGCTGCTTCTTATTAGAGGCCTTTAGTTTCGTCCAGAGGCTGGAAGTGTGTTGTTGCTATTGAAAGGGCCAAACCGTCTCCTGTCACAAATCACTTCGCTCGGAAGATATTTATTTGTTGAGAGCGAACTAAAATCCGGAATTTTATTGGGCGATGACTGTTATGCAGGAAGATATTAAAAACGCACATTATTAAAGACAAAGCTGACGTGGCTAAGTTCTGATTTTGTCTTGGGAAACGTCAACTTGTCTATTTTTAATTTTTTATTATTATTTTGATTCAGAAGGCCAACATAACATTATTCAGATCCATAAGAGTGTTTTGTGGGACTGACAGTATTATGTGGAATATTCTATCATTCAGGCTAAATGTGAGGAATATTCCACAAAATATTGTCAGTCCCACAAAACAATGTTATGGATCTGAATAATGTTATAAACACAACCAACGTCAAATGAATTTAAAAATCAAGAAAACTCGCCCACATAGAGGGGATGTCGGGCCCCTTGGACGCAAAACACCGCCATGTAAAAGTAACAACACCTAACCCCACCAAGGACAACCCACCAGACCTTCCAAACCAAGGACCACCCCCACCCCACCTGCCAAGGACAACCCCCAAACCACCAAGAAGCCCTCATCAGAGAGCAAAACAAACTACCCATGTTGTCGCTTCCAGTTCCACTCAATTTGCAATTGGTCCTCCTACAAAGGACATTCTTAGCGCCCCAAATTTTGTCAAACCCTTGGAGCATGGCCGCAACAGAGAAGCTGCTAATCTTAATTTGTTTGATCACCCTTTCCCATGTCGCCTTGGCGTAATGATGAGCTCATCCCAAATCCGGTGCTTGACCTTAGACTCATGCCATTGTTCGTTGTTGAACACTTTATCGTTGTGTTCAATCCAGATGGTCCAAAGTGTGATACCCCTAAGGAGGTGCCAAATTTTGATCTTTTTCCTTTTCTCCGAAAATAACTTGCTTCCAGTTAAAACTATCATAGTTGCCATTTCTAACTCCACAAAGTTCATGCATGATAAAGATGGCCCATCTCCAAGCCCTCCTAGCTTGAATACAATCCCGAAATTTGTGCTTGACAAATTTGCTAGTGTTTGGGAGGCAAAAGACACATTGCTTGGAAATAGAAGCCGGTGCAATGCGAGCCCTCCATTCATTAACTGCCATCGCTTTGTGCCAAATGGACCACATGAACGTGGCTTCTTTACCCAACCGAAGCAGATCCCACACCTGTAACCAATAGAACATGTAGTTACCCGGTATATAGCCTTGCCATTTGTCCGCCGTCCGTGTGGTTCCCGGGTTCCTATTGATGATAGCATCTCTACCAAACTTCGTGGTATAGTTAAGAAACCTATAACCATCTACCCACCGCCACCGATTCAAGTCCCCGCCAAGTGTGGCAGTCTTCCCATAGAAGAAGGTGATTTCTTCCTTTTCGCCTTCCTTCTTTGGACCTCTGGTAGTATGAATGATTTTCACCTCATGAAAAAAGTCAACCATATCCCCAATAGGGTTTTTCCATTCCCTAAGGCAACGCGAATGGGTGCCAACCGTAAAGCATTGCACTAGGGGGGGCATAGAGGTATGGTGGAGTTGCATGCAAGTGGGGGAGGGATCAGTAACGCATTGCTAGACAAAATCATGGTCCTCCCCTCCGTCAATGTAAAAATGAATCCATTGTCCCGGGTGGGTGGTATCCGAGTCTTCGTCCAAGAGGTGTCACCATTTACTAGAGATTTTGTTAGTGAGCATGGTCCAGTCTCCAGCCTCCGTTGGTGTGAGGTTAAACTTTTCTTGTGCTCTATCCCATGTGAGAAAATTATGTTGTTCATTGTCCCACACATCATCGACGCACTGAATACCTTTGCGGTAAAGGTCCAAGCCTTTGTTGCAGGTGAAACCATTATTAATAAGTTCCACCCCATCAGACCACCAAATGTTTGAGTGCAACAATTCCATCCACGTACAGGGAGGAAGTTGGTAAGTACCTTTCACCATGACCTTCTAGGTTTTACTAATGTGATCCCAGACCTTGGACCCTGAGAAGCCTTGAACTTGTCTATTGTTCTCCGATGGTCCCTAGGAGGCAAACTTAATGTTGGTCACATTGGTATTGTCACATTGGTTCCCAACAAGGAAGAGTTCCCATGCAGGTGCGGGCATGACGACCGGGCAATGAAGGAGGTGTGGGAGGGGCAAGGCCCAGCCGAACACAAATGTGATTTAGCCCGGGGCATCCCTGGGAGACAAACTTAATGTTGGTCATGTCCCGAGTTTTATTGTTGAGACAAGAAGAGTTAAGGCCCACTTTAACATACACTCTAAACTCCCTAACATCATGCCTTTGGCAACCAAAGTTGCACGTCATGTTAAGGAGGTCTCCAGTGTTAACATGGATGTGAAGCTCAGTGAAGAAATTAGCAAGAACAGGAAATTGATTCAAACCTGCAAGAAGATTCAAACTTGCTGATGTAAGACAAGATTCAAGATCTATTAAATGATTTCTAAATACCAGTTCTACTTAATAATTTGATTCCTAGTGTAAGAAGAGCAATGTTCGATCAATTGAGATGAATTCCTCAAGCTCTTCACAAGCAGCTTGGGTGGAGCAAGTGTACAACCATATGACAAGCCCTATCACTAATTTTGGAGTCACAATTTTGAAATTTTGAAAAAATAAGAGAAAAAAAAACCTTAATTATGCCATAAGAAGAGCCACCCTCAAACACATTCACGTCTTCTTCTTTGTGTAGAGTAAAGCTGCCAGTTTTTAATCACTAATTAAGCCCTCAGAGGTTAGTGCTCAACACACACCAAGAAGATGGAGATGAATTGAACAAGTAACTTACAAATCACACTCAAATTATCTTATAAGACATTCACATGAGCATAAATTATTGTCCAAACCCTGAATCAAAGATCAATCCACCAAAAAGAAATGCATTCAGTTGCAACCCTTGGTTCCGGTACATGAATTATGGGTCATCATCAATTGCAGGGAAGAGGCTTCAGGTAGAGGGTGCTTAAACCAACACTTTAAGCTATTGCACATACATATCGCTATGTGGTTGATAAAAAAAATCATATTAACCTTTGGGCTAAACATAGGTATAAAGAAAGGAAAAATATTTTGAGCCTCAATTGAATTTTGCATGAATATTCAAAGTCAAAATTATTAGCTTTCTTAAACCAATCCAATAGGCCCCGTGTACGACGACCTTGCATATCTCACCCTCCACGGAAACACTAAACTGGTTAAAAATAGCCATGCATCCAAAAGGGCGTCAAGAATGCAGTAAAACAATAAAACTCGATTTCTAGCAAAGGAAATAGTAAACTAGCTAAACATAGTCACGCGTCCAAAAGGGTGTCAAGAATGTAGCAAACAATAAAACTCGATTTTTAGCAAAGGCAACCCAGCTTCTATGTTTAACTAGTTTAGTTTTTCCGTGGAGGGTGAGATATGATGAGGACCCCCACTAGTAACAGTGCGCAAAGCCACATGACCATCTCTATGATCCCACCCGGTTCGCTTGCAAAATCGTCACCTTGCAACCTGTACCGACCCCCTTGCATCCCAAGAACCCGACCCCCTTTGTGGGTACCATAGTAACACGTAATGAAGGTAAATGGGCCAAGGCAATTTTACTAGTGCTTGCTCCATGATATATGAGAGGGAAATGTGACAATGTGGAGGGATTTTAAAACTAAGCACATATGTTCCCTAGAGTTTTGGGACATAAGAGAGGTAGTGACAATATGAAGGGTGATATTACGGAGGTTAGGGTGTGCATTGGAGCTTGAGGGCCCTTGACCTATGATATACAAAATATGCGGTTGGTCAAGAAGCTAGAGACGGTCCAAGGGGATTACACTAGACCTTGAAGGCTTGAGGGAACAAGGAATTCAAATGGATATAAAATCTACATGGGCATCCTACATGGCAACAAGTGGATAATGTTTCATGGTCTAACATATATTGTGTTGGCTCCTTCAAAAAGAGATGGGTCTAAACACAAAACTAGGGGTTGTGACAATTAATTACATTGCCATTGGCTCCTAGAAATATCATATTGCCATTGTGGGGACTTGAACTTGAACACATGTTGTGATCCAGCAACCCGGTATGCTTTCACTTTACACTAAGCTCGAGGGCCCACCAAATGCAAAATTAGAATTTGTTCGATTTCCCACAATAATAGCTAGCCTTGCATAGATCAATCCAAGATTTAAAACAACATGTCTCTTGCACATACCCTATTTTAGATCCTAAAATTCTTTCAAAGTTTCAAAGATGGAAAGAGGAGGTCCCAAAAGTTTCACCCGGCTTTCAAAATAGGCTTTGATATACGACGAGCTAACGAGCTCTTAATAGAATTTTTTTTCAAAGAAGGATCAAACCCACGGTTTCGGCCCTCTTGGAGGGACTTTACATATAACTATATCATAGCTCCCTAATTTCTTAATATTGTGGACATATACTTTCATGCTTTACAAAATAATATACAAGTAAGCGATAATGTGGAAGTAGAGCATGACCTACTAAGGTATGCAGGTGTTAAGTGGCTCGTTTTCTTGTTCTTGATCTTCTATTCACCAACTATCCCTCTTGAAGTTTGTGTTCAATTAGGAAAAGTAATTGAATAAGACCCGCATACCTTATGCACACGCGGCATTTTGATGATGTTGCGCAGCAATTCGGAGACAAGCGAGTAAAAGCTCCAATATAGGTACAACTATAGAGTTGCAAATTTCACATGTCAATAAACCATGCGTATGGGATTATACGTAAGCGTGGCATGTCAAATATGATCCCACATTTGTCATAATCACGTGGTTTAAGAAAAACCATAACAAATCATTGAGGAAGGGTTGAAGAAGCACCTCATCTCCCACAAACATGGGTCATGACCTAAATTGCCGGACAAGTTTTCACTAGACCTCTACCTTGGTACAATTAGTAAGGGCTCATATCCAAGAGTAAGACATCTAGCCCTAGCCCTAGCTAACCACAACCATAACCATGATTGGCTTCTTATAGTAATAAACAAACTTTAAGGGGAGACTCTAGTAGCTGTAAAATCCAACACCACACTACTAGAACCACGAATCCCACCAATGCCTACAACCACAACTACATACAAGGTTCCACCGCATGAAGGGATCGATCTACAATACACTAACCCATCATAATTCTCCTCCTTGTCTTTAGGAAATGTTGCCACTTGGCGATGTGTGAATAGATGGAGATAGTTTCGTGGAGTGCTTTCATTCGCTTGATACCACGTTGCGAGTACAAATCAATAAAATAATTGAGCGCACAAAGGTGGTAAACCACGAGTCATTAAGTCACATTCTCAAACGCACAATTCTTGTGGTAGATTCCTTTCCAAAGTGTGGTCACGGCCACAAACTTAGTCATTGGGTAGGTGTAAAATATTGCTTCAACACCAACCATATTCTTGCTTAACCCATATTCTAAACGAGTGCATAACATTATTCAGAGCCATAACAGTGTTATGTAGGACTGACAATATTCTGCATAATATTCCTCACATTCAACCTTAATCATGGAATGTTTTGTAGAATATTGTCAGTCCCACAGAACATTATTATGGATCTAAATAATGTTATGTGTACTCAAAAGAGTTTCCATTATAATGTCCATATTAGATTGATGGGGTGAATGGTATCAAGGGCATTGCCAAGCCTAGGCCCAGGTAGGCCGGGCCCACCTAAAAGCCTAGGTTATATACATAAAATAACATTTTTCCTAAAAAAATATGCACTGGATAAAATTCGATTTCTAGAGCAGGCCTACCCTGAAAATCAAGGTTGGTGACGCCCCTGAGTGGCATCCAACTCCCTTCATCTACTTTCCAAACATCAACTACCAAGATATCAAGAAAGAGCGCGTGGACAACGGAGAGAGAAAAAATAATGAATTTGTTGGGGCTTACAGTTGCATATTCGAAGTTTATGGTTCAAAAGGGTGGTCAACTTCGTGGTTCTGATCATGTTGTGACATAGCCTTGGGACATGCCTCATATTGACACATGTCACTACATGGTCCATCACAAGTATAACGGGATTGGATGGAATGGTGCTTTGAGGATCAATTCTCAATAAATTAGTTGTTTTGGCCTCGCTTTATTCAAATTTTATTAGTGACAATCAACATAGAAATCTATAGTATTAGAAGCAAACCATGATCGTGGTTGAAGTCAAATGTACGTGCTACTACAAACTCACTCAATGCACGCAACAAGGGTGAATAGCACGTCAACACATCTTGCACATGCAAATATAATTTAGTTATTGTTTTCCAAGGACTATTGACTTCATGAGACCTCAAAGCCATTGGTAAGGTAGAAATACCATAAACCGTGAACTACCCTCGACTCGTGCAGCCGACTTCCGTCAGAATAGTAAAGTGCCATTTCTGAAACCGATAATTGCGAGGCTGGCAACTTGATATGCATGTACAGTCAGTTTAGCCAAATTTAGTCATGTTTGACTACCATCAATCACAATTTAATGTACTCATGAGTGAACGTGTTTAGGTGATGTTTTGTGTGGAAATGAGCATTATTGTGTCCGGTTTAGGGAATAAAAATATGAAACAACTTGCATTCTTCATGAATCCTTCTCTTCTATCTTGGAAAATTATCTCATGATTTTAAGACCATATCTTCAATGCGAATCACCTTATTTTCACGGTTTATAGTATTTCTACCTTAATGGTCACATATTGAGCGGTAGGTGATATTATTTTTTGGTGATATGGAGAATGACATCCTAACTAAAATACAACTACCGGATGAACAGGACCTCATTCACACTGATTCTAACCAAAGTCTTTTTGGTATAAATAATAAAACATGGCCAAAGAAAAATCCATACTTAACTAACATTCCATCCATTTCGTAACTTTCTTTAACTTCGTATATTGGGCTTCTCACCTTACTAGCCCCTTATTTCCCAAGCAACCCATTTTGGGTAGATGGATGTTTTTTTCCCTACATTAACCCCATTTAACTCATTCATTTGCAATCAAAATAACTATAAACATCTAGCCAACATGGATATCTATCCATAGACACATGAACCAGTGCAATTTGGAGGTGATTAGAATGCAGGATAAAATGTCAAAGTTGGTCGAGATCATGTTTTTGTTGTGTTGGAAACTCATGTGAGGGAGTGGCCCGGGGGTTGGACTCTTCATTGGAAATCTAAATGACGTGCATGGGCCCCTATATACAAGAAGTTTATAGAGAGAAACAAATGTATGCATACTAATAGCATGACAGAAAATGGGCTCATGTATTTATACTAAGCTTTTCAATTCAATGTGATAAATCCCTCCACTACATATTATACAAAATATTATCATGAATTAAATAGCCTTTATGGCACATGAAATCCCCTTTCGCTTTCCAATGAAAAAGTCATTTTGATCCATAGCATGTAACTCAATGATTGTATCAAACAAACAAAGACAAGAGCATAATAACTTAGCCACAAACCGGAGAGCATAACTCAAAAAGCCCATGAGTGCTCCAAGAGCCTTTAGTTTGTAAAAACCTAGAACCCAAATCCAAACCCTAACAAGAACATACACGATGGTCATTGAGGACTATGACCATATGACAACAATGGATTATAGAAACGTGAATTGGATGAAACTAACACATCTATTGTCAAAAAAATTCTAAATCTTTTGTACAGATAACTTTTATGTCAACAAAATTAATAGCCTTCTTAAGGGTACACACTAGAGAAAAAGTATACCTCTCCCTTATGTGTAATATGTACGCTAGTGCCTCACATAATACTCCTTCTTACACTCATGTTAGTTTGTACATGGTATGAAGAGTCCACCCCCTGGGGGGTGTCGACTCCAATCAATGGTTGCCACTTCATTGCAAACATTGGATGAACATCGATGATGTTTATTTTGGTAAAAGTGAATCAGCTTTTGATATTCATGTGAGAACAACCTTTGTAACCACTTAGTTTAACAATTGGACACTCTATGATTTTAGGGAAATATTTGCATATGTGTGGTTAGAAACATGGGACACTTTACATTCTCCAAATGCACGGTGGCTAGCCTATTGTGATTTGCACATTTTGACATGAAAAGTTGTGGAGGTGCTCAACTGTTTAGTTGTTCCCATCTGGTGAATCACACAACCCATCTCCAAAGGGTATGTATAGTACAATTAAGTAAGTGAACCCAATAGTGGAGCACATGAACTTGAAGGTTGGATGTCCTTGGAGGCTCACATCAAGGCTTGTATCATTCATTTACTAAGAAGAGCTTGCATAGCACCCTCTAGGGAGGTGAGGCTAAGCCCTCCAAACTTATTATGTAAAGTTTAATCCACCAAATGAACTCCAAGGTTGTCCCATTGGACGGGGTAGAATACATAAGGTAAGTGGTCCTATTGTTGGCACTTTCAACACCATAAAGAATTTCAACGGTTGAATCGACTCAAGAGTTATCTCGTCCGGTTAATAATTGTGAGTCTTACAAAACTAACATTTCGAGATTCATAATCGCAATTGAGATGCAAAGTTATTAGATTTTAGAGTGAAGAAATCTTCTATTTCTCTTCAAGTGGTCACATAACACCTCCCAAATGCGTTAACTAGTGAACCTAGAATTATATCTATAATATGAGTACATAGTGCTATCCCATTGTAACACGCGACTTTTTGGTGTCCATTCTTTACTCCAAGAAGTGCCATATCCCACAAGCCCCAAACACCTTAGACCGGATTAAGGTACGAGGATATTTATCATGTTATTTTTCTTGGACACCTATATTTGATCAATGTGTGGTTAGGTGAGGATCACAAAACAAACACCCATTAAGACACATGTTTAAAAGAGATTCAACTACATCTTCCACATTTATTAACTATTCCACACTCAATAGTGAACATAGTTGAGAAAGGCCCATGTATTCAATTAAGAATTCAACAAACATGCACTTCCAATAACAATAACTAAAACGTGGTAGAATCCGTTTTTTTGTTGATGCTTCATCATAGATTTGTTAATGCAACACAAGTTTATCTCATCATGTAGAAATTGGAGAACATGAAAAGTAAATTGAACAACACCCACGTACCTAAGTGGACGTTTGTAGAGTGAGGGCTAGTTTAGACTACGGTGAAGAAGTGCACCGCTCGGTTAAGCATTTAAGCCCAAAACAAGGTTATTAGAGGCAACAATTGGTATGGCGAACAAGATGGGGGTGGGGGCTCAAGCTTGAGACCACGTTTCTTGTTTGAGGCTTGGAGGTTACTTAAGAAACTTGACCTTCATAAAACTCCCGTAGCAAAAAGTTGTTGCCATGTTGACAACCATGTTATTTCATCCATGCTTGAAGTCCTCCAAAGAAAAAGTCTTGTCCATAGTGTAAACCTCGACCAGTGAAGAACCCCTTTTGTAGCCAATCATATTGCACTTCTTTACCCACAGTCTAAATTGGCCCTTAATGTAGAAGGTCCTCCCACTATTGGCACCTCCCTCTAGCTTTGGCTGTAATTGTAGATTTATTCGGAGCGGCCGGGGGAGGGGGTCCTTGTGACAAGTTTTGACTGCCAGCTGTGGGTTGCTGCCTATCGCCAAGTGAGGCATTATTGGGACGCCAAGGTGTCAGGACGGCATGGATAAGAGTGACCACCCACACCCACCAACACTAGCCCACGTCCCAAGTGTCACGGGAGGCATTGCACATGTCACCCCCTTAGCCCCTCCCACCATTGTCCCGGGATTTAGTTACAACGGACCCCTACACCTAGACTCCCCTTTCACACCATGTTCTTATCACTTCGCACCACAAGACATAATGTAAGATGGAAAAATGGGAAACGGTGAAAACAAGCCGATTCGGCCATAAAGAGTGGCTTGATATTTGTGCAATGTTTTTGCAAAGATGGAGGAGAGGAAATCATGAGGATTGCAAGTTGTTTCGTAATATTATTCCTTGCAAATAATTAGTTACATTTTTTTCAAAGAGGAAAGTAAGTCAAACCCTCCTACGTTTATAGTAGAATCTCCCGCTAATTTTAGCATCAAAATATCCTACTTTGCATACGAATGCACACAAAACAGTTAACTCAATGGCACCCAAAAGTGATCCCAAGTGGTGTGACACAAGATCTATCCAGCCAATCATTGCATCCAGCCATCACTACATCTTTTTTGTTCATGTGGTCTTTAATGTTGTTATGCCAATTTCATTAGAATATTGGATAATTTGTCAAGGTTAGGGTAAGGAACTGTAGAGCTCAAAGTGAGAGGGATAGGTGCATCTACGTTATGGTAGACTTGGCACCTAGAATTGTTACAATTATTACTATGCAACCTATAATTGCACCCATTGTCAACACATGTGATCCATGAATATGTCACTTACAAGTCGAAAAACACCCTATTAGGTTATGATATTGGGGTGATACCGATGTTTTTTCTTCTTCTTCCATATTTCCAAGGTAGCCCCACAAGCTACAAATTCTGAAGTGAGAAAGCCAATTCCATCCTTGGGAATGTATAGTGTGGATGAAACCACACATCTTCATCCATAAACATCTATGCTCATCCAAAATATGGCAATCATGTGCCTTCTTGGGTAATCATTTGGCTATTTATTTCTTTATGGAAATTTCAATAATTTGTTACCAAATATTCCTTGTTCGATATTGAGGTAGAAATATGGTTACTATTAGCCAGATTAATTTTTTTTAAACCATTGAATGATACTACTGGCATAATCTAAAATCTTGTGGGAGATACATTTAAACGCACATTAGTGACTATGATAGGTCCCTATGCTTCTCAAGCTTCAAAAATGTATAAGATATTCATCCTGTTATACAAAATTTATGCTTTTATATGAACTAAGTTAGGCTCATGAAATTCATCTTTCACATAAAATTGATTCCATATTGATCGAATCCATGTGCATTCATTTTCAATTTAACTTGAGGTGCTGGAAATAGGTGCCTCAACCATACCTTCACCAAGCTCAATAATGCCAAAATCCATCAAGCCTCATCATATTTTGTTGTTATTTGACCTGCCATGACATATAAAAACAGGTAGACCAGGCCAACGACTAACGGCCACTTCACACACGAGACGGAGAGCCCGTGACCATTACACTTCAAGCACTCTCATTGGTGGAAAAGGCGGAGCCGGTCCAAGTTTGCTACACACTACACTTGAGGGACCAACGGAGCATGTGAATGCAAGATGGATGCAAAGTCTACATGGATTCCTACATGGCATCAAATGGATCATGTTTCACGGTCATTTGGATTGTTTTCAAAAACCACCTCTTGGAGGTAGGCCTAACACAAAACCGGGAGACCATGGCACTCCAAATGCTCACAACCGTTGGTTTATTCTATTTTATCATGTGTGAGGACCTGCATGAATAGAAATTCACTGAAATAGCATTTGGTTGAGGGCCCGGTCACATATGGCTTCACAATACACTTGAGGATCCGTGACCACACTACATGATTTTGGAGGTGTCTTGGGACGGCCTTCGGACACTTTCTTTTGGGCTCTCACAATTTCATGGTCAGAGCTCTTGGCTTGTGACCCTAAGATGGTTGCATGCCTATGTTGGCCCACTAGCAACATGAAATAGTATTTTTACAAAAATGTCATCATCACTTAGAAGTTCAAAAAATAGTGATGTAAACTTAGTTGCAATAAGAACACGATACAATTGAAAATGGAATAAAAACTACGTCAAGTTTGTCGGGAGAGAGAGGGAATTATTGAATACAAGCATACCCCTCATCCAACATAAAACTTGACCCCTTATAGGTTTGTTGTTGATTCATCTCAAATGACATGGAATACACAAATTCAGGGTTTTTAAGGCTAATTCCAATGTCAAATCAACTTTAAAAGTAGCATTGGGCAACATACTATTTTAGGGATTTTAAATTTGTTGAATGAGAGATATGCTTGTATACATTAAATCTCTCTCTCTCTCTCTCTCTCTCTCTCTCTCTCTCTCTCTCTCTCTCGCCTTGTTAAAATAAAAATCATGCCTATTTACTTGATCTTAGCTACCTAACTGTGAGCTCAATTATGTGCCCACATTTCAAGTTAACCTTAAAATTGTTCAACGCAAGGGTTTGCATTCTTGTTTGGGGTTGGTTAGAGGTTAGGATGCATTGGTGTTTTAAAAAAAGAATTTAAATTAGCTAAATTTGCGTGGGTGATTGGGTGTTATTTTAATGTCGTGAAAACCATAAACAAGTAGTGGGTGTGTTTGACTTAGGGACATGTTAGTCCAAGTGACTCGTCCTTAGGTGGTTGGGTTAGGCTTGGAGGGTGCCCCTTTAAGGGGAGGTGAAGGCCCGAGATGGGGTGGAAGCCAAGGGAGGTCGAAGGGGGGCCCTGATCTTTACTAGATTTTCGGTAGTTAAAAGAGAGTTCCAAGGAGGAGGAGCGGGGCACCCTCGGAGGCGGAGGGTCAAGCAACCAGGGGCTTCGGCGATCAGGTGCAGTCCTAGGCCAGAGCTCGAAGGCGAGGCATCTAGGGGCTTCGCCCATAGATTAATGTGGATTAGTTGTGGGCTTCGGCCAGAGAAGAATGTGGATTAGGTGTGGGCTTCGGCCATAGATTAACGTGGATCAGGCCGAGGCTTAGGCCAGAGTTCGAAGGATGAACAGCCAGGGGCTTAGGCCAGACTCGAAGGCGAGGCATCCAGGGGCTTCGGCCATAGATTAATGTGGATTAGGTGTGGGCTTTGGCCAGAGAAGAATGTGGATTAGGTGTGGGCTTTGGCTAGAGAAGAATGTGGATTAGGTGTGGGCTTCGGCCATAGATTAACGTGGATCAGGCCGAGGCTTAGGGCAGAGTTCGAAGGTTGAGCAGCCAGGGGCTTAGGCCAGAGTTCGAAGGATGAACAAACATGGGCTTAGGCCATACTCAAAGGCGAGGCATCCAGGGGCCTTGGCCGGAGTGTAATGTGGATCACGTGTGGGCCTCGGCCATGGTTTGACTACAATTCAGTGGTGGGCTTTGGCTAGAGTTGAGATAAATCACGGGTGTAGAAGCTAAATAAGGAGTGGGACTAGTAGAGGTGTAGTTAAGTGAGGCTTAAGGAACCCATGAGGTGTGGGGGGTTGCCTTAGGTCTCTAGGAGTTAGATTGGTTAGTTGAAGTTCACACTTACTAGGTAGTGGACTAGAATAGGAAGAAGGTGTTAGTGTGGTTGCGTGTACTGATCCTCATGGGTGCATAAGTATTTCTCAATACTAATGCACTATGGGGTTTAATGAAATGAGTGTGTTTTGTATTCAAATTCATTGGAGCATGAGTATGGAATTCATAGGCTAAGAGTTAACAAGGACATGTGAGCCATAGACCTCCACTCGGACCACAGACGCAAAGGGGTGGGGGTTTATGGCTGACACTAACGCAAGTTAAGCAAGCCTTAAACAAACACTCTTCTCTCTCTGCTCACTCCTCATAGGATATGAAACATGCAATTAATAAGATATGATTATCAAATCTAGATCATGGCCATAGCCACTTTCCTCATAACTTTCGGAGGTTGTATGAATATCCTAACAATTGTGAAGGTCAAGAATCTTTGAGTCCTTGAATGATCATATAGGTTTCCTCAATTATGTTAATTATTAAGTCCATAGTGGTTAACAAATTTGTAGCACATTAACAAATATATTTTCATCATACGCCTCTTTGCATGCATTCTTAAATTCACACATAACCATACACCTCCCCAATACATGTGTCCGTTTAAGATTAGAAACCAAATTAGGCACAAGTACATTATGTCAACTGGGGCGAAGAGAAATTATTGCATGAAAGTATACCTCTCATTCATCCATCCATCATAAAACCCCAAAATAGTATGCAATCTGAAGGTTACTAGAGCGCTCTATGACACTAGAGACACGGAGTACACCCTAAACTCCATAATATCAACCTCCATAATGTCACATGCTCTCTAATATCCCAAAACCCTAGGGAACAGATGTTCGTAGTTCAAATCTCACTCCTTATTGTCACATTTCTCTCTCTTTTATATCACGAAATTTGTCATTAATGCAAACCACCAAAGAAGTCAATCCACACCCTCACATTGTGCCATGTGTCAACATGTGGAGTGTCACCTTCTTATTCTTCTTCTTCTTCTTATGCCACTTGTTGAATGTTGGTGCATGCATCCGCCACATCGCCCAAGAAGGCCAAGTGGAGTGGACCACACTACCGTAGGTGACAAGAGAACGAATTCAAATTGTCCTCACATCTCCTTTGTGTTATTCTGTAATGTCACGTGCTACACTAATTCTATAGTATCACGCATCCATGTTAACACTACAAAACTCCGTAATATCACGTGCACTTTGGTTGCCACATGTGTGATACTACGGAGTTTAGAGTGTAATTCTAACTTGACGTTCAACCAAAGGGAGCAGGGCTATTTTTTCACAAAGTTTTTGCCCGTCCATGTCCAAAAACCTTGAATTGAAAGGCGCAAAGAATTGCAACCCGTCCCAAAACCGGTAATTTCTAAACCAACCCGTCCATGGAAAGGTTAAAGAAAAAACAATCCGTCCCAAATCCGGTTTGAAAATGAAAATACCCGTCCCACAAGAGGTATAAATAAGTCTCTTACAATGTTGGTAAATGTTTTATAAAAGAAAAACACAAAAAAACCGAAAGATGTCGACATGTAACTGGTTGCACTTGGAAACAATAGGATCTTGACAAATTATGCCTTCAATGCCCGTCAATTATCTGTCTTTTGTTGTCGATTTTCATCTTTCCAGTACACCCCATTCTAATTAGTGGTTTGATTACATTATGCTTATATTCACATGTCATATATGACATAATGTAACTTATATTTGTACCATTTATTTTTTGGAAAAAATTATCAGAAAAATTGTTATTTTTAGAACCCGTCCAAAGTGTATTTGACACGACCAAAAACCGGTTCATTTTCTAAGAACCCGTCCACTGGAAATGTTTTTTTTATGAACATGTCCCTGGACATGTTAGGGACCTTGTGAAAAATCACCATTGAAAGGGAGGATGAAAGGGAGTGGAGTCACCTCGGGGTTGTGTTGTGAGTGGTGGGAGTTATTGACTAGGTGCTAGAGAGTCCAAGGTTTGAATGCACGAGGACCATCCATTAAGCTAGGCTTGTGTGTAAACACGTGTTCCCCTACCATGAGTTTTGGAAATAATAAACATGTTTAGTACAAGCTCTAGGAATGTTCCTTCCCATGTAATCAAGATCACTGTCAAATTTTGTTATGAGTGCATCAATTAAAAGGGGTTTAAAAAAAAAAGTTGTTTGTTTACTTTGTTTTTTTTCAAGTTTTTGTTTATTGGGGATAGTTGACTTGGAGTAGATGGATGTGGTGTGCAAGTGTATTTGCATTCTCCTTATTGGTTGTGAACTGAGGTAATCTTCCTTGAGAGTGGGAGCCATATGTGTGGGTACTAGGCGGAGGGGCCTTAAAAATATACTGGTGAAGGCACTACCGCTACAATACAAATTGCTACTCTATATATAACAATATAATCACAAAATGTGAGGAGAACTAACATTAACTGAGATATGGGACCCTCTATTTTCATACATTGAATCACAAGCCACAATAGAGTGCTCTAGGAGTACCCTCTTTGATTTGGTCCCTCTGAATCATCACTAACTGGTATGGCGGAAGATATGGTGGAATTCGAATGTAATCGTTATGCATCTAATCCCTTTAAGTACTGGTAGAGGGGGATATGGCGACAATGATGGAGGTTTTCTTAGTAACATGAGTGCCATTTTACCCCAAAGACAAAAGAATGTAACAATTTACAATATCTAGAGTAGAGGCACCCATTACCGATCACTTAAGAGATTATATGCTAGATTTGGAGAAGCATAAGGCGGTGCAAATTTTTCCATGTGTAGGAAGATAGCAATTATGAGGACTGCCAAATCTTTGATAATTTTATTCCTTAAATTAAATTATCATGAATTTTTGAAGCCAGGAGTTGGCCTGAACATATTACCAATATCTAGAGTTTGCCATAACCACTCGTTTTAACCACTCTTTCCTCCTCACTTTAACACTCAAAATCAGGACACGTGTCATGACAATAATGGTTCTAGAATGATCAAAATTCAATCATAGCCCAATTGAAATTCAGTCCCAACATGATCGTAATACCGGTACCATATAGATTGTTGATGGGTCTCGATCGAGAATAGACACCTCTACTTTAAAGGCCTTGACTCTCGGTGAAGCCTTTACACAGATGACTCATTTATGTTTGAGCCTAAAATCTAGTATAGACCCTCAAATGTGATGTTGAAGTCAATGGAACACCTCTTCTTGCTTTGCAACCAGTGCATGCCAAATGAACAATATTTTGCTTTCTGCCATATCAGATTTCCTGACTCATCAATAAAATAACGACACGTGGAAATTTATATAATTATTGAAATTATACCATAACATTATTTAGATCCATAACAGTGTTCTGTGGGACTGACAATATTCTACATAATATTCCTCACATTCAGTCTAAATGGTGGAATATTCTACAAAATAATGTCAGTCCCATAGAACATTGTTGTGGATTTGAATAATGTTATGACTGGGATTATGGAGCATGTAATAGTTATTAAATTCGACCATAATGAACCAAAGTTGATTATAAAGTCCAAGAAGCCAAAAGGCTTATGGGTCTAGAAATACATGAAGGTGGGGCCCAAAAAAATTTGAAGTCCTAAAGTAAGGAGTGTAGTTGTCATTGTGAGACAATGGCCAACATCAACATGATGATCCAGTTGGTGGAATGGGAAGCAATTTTTCTTAAGTTATTGTAGTGCTTCTTGTATGCCGATAGTGCTCCCATTCACCCTTTGCTTTAGAAAGTTTCAAACCAAGTTTCATGAATATTCCACGTGAAAGTGCAAGTTGCATTTGTATAGCATGAGCCTTTTAGACCTTTTGTGAGTTATATCCTTTTCACCTTTCAAAAAACTTATCATGACCCATGTGGCCAAAGAAGAAAGTCCCACCTTGGCAATTAAGGGTCAACTTAGCCTTGTGAATGCTTGAAGGTCAACATGAGTCCCATTTGTTGACCCTATTATAACTTATATTCCAAAGTCCTATTACTTATGGCCTAAAGACGTTGCAAAAAGTGGTTTAACCCCTAAACTTCCAAGCCCAAATCTCCTCAAAATCATCTTAAGAAGTTTATCTCAACTCAACAATTTCAAGAAAGAAACTAAGTAACTTCAATGGTGACTATGATTGTGCACATGACATGTTTGTAGACTTAGCTCATAATAGCATCCATGTTCCATGTGTCCCAATTCAAAAGGTTATAATGTAAAGTTGTACACTAGTATAGGCAGGCAAAGGTGGCTATTTGGACCAAAAGTTCCTTCTCGACTTCTTAGGGTCAGGGATGTACAAATGGACGTGACGCGGCCTAAACGCGTCACGTCGCGTGACGAATGACGTGACGGCATCACGTCCAGGGTGTGACGCCAAACGGACGTTACTGTAGTAAAAAAAATTACTAATGGGATTTTTTTTTCAGATAAGTAATTATTTCGACATCAATACAGGCAGTCGTCTACCATGGTCGACTGCTATATAGGCAGTCGACCACTTAATCGATTGTTAACTCAACAGTCGACTACAATGGTCGACTGCTAATGTAGCAGTCGACTAAGTGGTCGACTGCTATATAGGCAGTCGATTACCTTGGTCGACTGCCAATGTAGCAGTCGACTACCACCGTCGACTGCCTGTATAGCAGTCGACCATGGTAGTCGACTGCCAATGTTGCAGTCGACTATCTTCGTCGACGGCCAACATAGCAGTCGACCATGGTAGTCGACTGCTACATTGGCAGTCGACCATGGTTGGTAGTCGACTGCTATGTTGCCGTCGACGAAGATAGTCGACTGCAGTTGTAGCAGTCGACCATTGCCGTCGACTGATACTATTAACAGACAAATGCAGTCAACATCATATGTTTGTTGGGTTAAATTTTAATGGTTTGGGTATAGTGGAATATGGATGGATGGAAGTAGTTTAGGAAAAATGTGATTAAAGCCAACAATGATATGTAGAAGAAAAAAAAACCGCGTTGTATTAAAACAAGTATATCGTAAAGATATAAAAAATATACAAGGTTGTCCATATCAATGATACACGCATACTACCTTAACCCCTACGATGTTGCCTAAAGAACTAAACAGACTAAACACTATCATTAACCTCAGTTCTCCAGCAGTCTATCGGCTCATCCCACCCCACAAACGGCATCTGCATCCGTAGTTTGGCGATGGTCAATGAAATGCGGTTCGACACGTTCTCGCATGTCAATGCACTCAAAGTGACATCCCAAATTTTCCTTCCTTCATTGGCAAAGAGAATTCGGTCATCACCATCGTTGCAAAGTTGTCGAGCAATCATGCCGATCGCATAACACTCAGCCTCCGCGGTGTAATATACATCGGGATCCTGGTGTCTCCTGTTTTGGATGTAAAACAGTTTCGGCGCCACCCAAACCTTTTCCTTCCTCAAATTTTCCTTCGCTTCTACGGTTTCCGCATGCCATAGCGATAGGACATCCTCACCCGAATGCGTTGCACATCCCCAATCGCACACCCCAATCTTGAGGCTCCCGTCCGATTCCCAATGCAACATAATGTTGTCAATGGATAGATCGTTGTGTTGCACATTTGCAGCGTGCAAAGCCTCCATGATCCATAACAATGCCCAAACCAACTTTACCCTTTTCGCCCGGAACTTTTGGACTTGGTCATAGAGTTGCCATTCGGTTGCGTCCATTGTCAAAATGTTGGCATTTGGGCGGTGGGCTCTATCCCGGATGAACATCTCTCGTAGAGTGCCCCCGTTCCACCATAGTGTATAGCCCGCATTGGACACACTGTTGATTAACCAAAACTTGATGAAACCTGGATGCGTGCTCTTTAAAACGCATGCCTCCGCACTTACTTGGATACGAGCTTTTTGCCTATCCGACGTCTTTGGGGTCTTTTCAGCCCACGTAATCTCCGGTGGGAGACGATCGTCGCCCTCGATCCTCACCTTCCTCACCTCCCCGTAACCCCCCACCTTCTTTATGCTCTCAAACTCACGACATTTGCCGTATCGGGAATCCACAATAGTTGGCATGGGCCCGACACCCTTAGCCACTTCTCCAATTTCTCCGCCTTCCAAGGAATTATTTTGGAGGCCGTCTTGGACAATCCTTTGGCCACGGGATCCCACCACAAAAATATTTCCCGGATTCTTACAGCTCGAGGGCTCAACACCTCGCCTGTTTCGCCCTCCGGGAACATGTTCTCAACCAATTGCTTGAGGTTGAAAATACCATTTTGGGCCTTATTCTTCACCCATGAATCGAACCCCGCAAGATTCCTATCACCGCTAAACTCGGGGCCATCCACTTCCTGTCGAATACCAACCTCCATGTCCCTTTTAATTATCTCAACCCTTTTGTGTTTCGGCTGCTCCAAAAAACGGAATTTGATGCCGGCTTCCCCATTCCTCAAATATCAGTCAACTATGGCTTGGTGGACCTTTGCCGTTATCGCATCCGAGAATTTTACCCTTGGTTTCCCGCTCCTACTCGACGACCCTGAGGCCGCGGAAGCCCCTCCTTGGCTGCTCGTAGGGGCACCGGCATTTGGGCGGACGGGAACGGTATTATCTGAACGGGGGGTAATATTGGCTCCCGTTCCCGAAGCACTTCCTGATCCCACATCGGAATGTCATTGCCGCTTAGGGGGCCGTTTGTGCACCCTGCCGGGTGCATCCGGCTCGTCCTCCGGCATCCTCCAACTTTGATCCTCCATCGTGTTTAAAAACACGCTATTATTGTGTTCACAAACACAACTCAAATGTGTTCACAAACACGGCCGTATTCACACCGCTCCACCGCAAAAAATCGGATCCAAAATAGGCAAGAGTTTGCACCCTAAACCAATCTTCCAACCGCCCCGTAGGCCCTCTCAAAACATTAGGCAAAGGATGCTAGGCATGCTTAGTTCCAATGTCCCGCTTGAGGAGGGGTGGTTGAAAAATGATGTCAATGAGGCCTCCCCACTTATATATATAGGTTGGGTGGGCCTCACACCGACGGTACGACCGGACGCCGCGCCCCTGGATCCTGACCGTTGGACCGTGCATCATCCAACGGCCAGGATGGATGCGACGATTGGTCGACTGCTATACGGCAGTCGACCATGCAGTCGACTGCCAGATAGCAGTCGACTCTGGATAAGGCAGTCGACAATTAGCAGTTGACCGCGGCGTCGACTGCTATGTGGCAGTCAACGTGTGGGCCGACTGCATTTAGCAGTCGACTGCGGGGGTCGACTGCCATGTCGACTGCTAGTTTGCAGTCGACTGCCAAGCAGCAGTCGCCCCCCGATGTCGACTGCGAATGGCAGTCGACGTGGCAGTCGACCGCCACATCGGCTCCAAACTAGCGGTGGACTGCTAGTTTGCAGTCGACCCTGGAAGTCGACTGCCACGTCGACTGCCAAGCAGTAGTCGACCCCCGATGTCGACTGCGAGTGGCAGTCGACCCTGGAATTCGACTGCCACGTCGACTGCCAAGCAGCAGTCGACCCCCTATGTCGACTGCGAGTGGCAGTCGACGTGGCGGTCGACTGCCATGTCGACTGCTAGTTTGCAGTCGACCCTGGAATTCGACTGCCACGTCGACTGCCAAGCAGCAGTCGACCCCCGATGTCGACTGCGAGTGGCAGTCGACGTGGCGGTCGACTGCCATGTCGACTGCTAGTTTGCAGTCGACCCTGGAATTCGACTGCCACGTCGACTGCCAAGCAGCAGTCGACCCCCGAAGTCCGCTGCGAATGGCAGACATTGGACCTCCCCCCCTCCAAACATAAACAAATTGCTTTTGCAATGGATCCTATAGCAGATTACTCTAAACACTTTCAATATCATAGCATCTTTTATATTTAGTGCACGTTCAAGCGTCGGGACTATAAAGGGTTCACCGCTCATTAGCATTCATCATTCCCCCTCGCTCTAGTTGGCCTTGATTGCTTTTTGGCATTCGTTGCAAGTGGAGAGAGGTAGTAGGTTATATTGGGATGGGCACGCGAAACGAATGGAAGCCTTGGTTTGTGCCCAAGGAGTGGACTCCAACGTCCAAGAAGGTCGAGTGCAAATTTTGCGCGTTGGAATTAGTTTATAGGAAGGACCGCATGGTTGCCCATTTGGGATACCAAAAAAATGACGGCAAGATGCGGGGGGTGGCATTGTGTCAACGTCAAGGGCCGATTGTAAAGTCTTTATTTTCGAGGTGCGACGGATCGTGGCCGCCAATTCCGGATGACTTTGTGGACGAGTGCGTTGAGGACGGGGGAGAAGCTATGGTGGGATCCCAACAACAAGCGTCATGCGGTGCATTGTCGAACGCGAACGGAAGCCAAACCGATCCACCATCTCCCGCACCGTCAGTGGCATGGGAGTTGGTGTCCGGGACGACTCCCGAACCCCACCGACGTTCCCAACGGCAAATGGGACTAAAAGAAGGGTTGCAAAATTCGACAAAACGAGACTTGGATACAAAATGGTCGCAAGCCTTTTATGAGGCTAATATCCCCATTAGTATTGTCCGCCATCCCGCGTTCATCCAGGCCGTTAAGGCAACCGCCGAGGCTAGAATTATGTACAAACCCCCAACATACCATGCAATGCGCAAGAGTTTACTTGACGATGCACGGTTCAATACACAAAAAATCGTGGAGTTGAAGACAACATCATCCATCCACAAATATGGGTGCACTATTTGTTCGGACGGATGGGAGAATGTTGTCCACCGCCCTTTGATGAACGTCATGCAAATTTGTCCGGCGGGCGACGTGTTCCTTGGTTCCATCGACACCACCGGTAGCACAAAGGATGCCGCCTACGTGGCCACCGAGGTCAAACGCTACATCGTTGGAGTGGACCCCACAAAGATTGTTCAAGTTTGCTTCGATAATGCGGCGGCCATGAAAACCGCGGCGAGCAATATTAGCCGGGAATGGCCACACATATATTGGCAAGGGTGTGCGGCGCATTGTTTGAACTTGTTGTTGAAGGATTGTGGCAAACAACGATGGGCGAAGGACGTCGTAGACAAGACGAAGGACATTGTCAAATACATCCGGGCCCACCAATGTCCGACGGCGGTCTTCCTCACCTACTCGCCCAATTTGGGCTTGAAGATGCCCGGGTCCACACGATTCGCCACCAACTTCCTCATGATTGACCGGCTTCTAAAGGTGAGACATGCTTTGGAACAAACGGTTATTCATCCCGATTGGACCGCCTACGTGAACAAATTAAATAGAGGAGGCGATGATCGAAGGAGAAGTGCAATGGAGGCACGTCAAATCAAGACAACGGTTAATGACGATAATTTTTGGACAAGTTGCGATAATTACCGCCACATGTCGGAGGAGGTGTTGAAAGCATTGAGAGTGTTTGATGGCGTTGAACCGGCAATGGGCAAGGCTTGGTTGACCATGAAGAACTTGGAGAAACATGTGCTTAGCCTAAAGAATCCTCCTTTCAACCTAGCACACAACCTCGCTACCTTGGCCGAAGAAGATTTCTACAGCCGGTGGCGTATGATGACCACGGACCTACACCATGCCGGTGCAATCTTGAATCCTTATTTATTGGACGACAACGTCGTCCACGAAGACGCGGCCGTTAAATCCGGATTCTTGGACGCCATGAGGAGGTTGACCACGGGCAAGGACGGTCATTACGGTCGGGTTGTGGCCGAATTTCAAGCATTCAAAGAGCGTAGGGGCGCGTTCGCCAATATGCCCCTAGCCATGGAAGCCAACATCCCACCCCACGAGTGGTGGGACCTCGTGGGCGAAGGTGGCACCCACTTGGCCTCTTTGGCAAAGCGAATATTGGCCCAAGTGTGCTCCTCTTCGTCTTGCGAAAGGAATTGGAGTAGTTATTCGTTTGTGCACAACAAGACTAGGAACCGGTTGAGTTCGGCGAGGGCCGAAAATTTGGTGTACATTTATACCAATTCACGGTTGGCACGGGAGAGGGTTGATCGGGACTCGGCCGCATGGTATCTAGTGAACATGATGTTCGAAGACTCCGACTATTCGGCCGATGAGGATATAAATGGTGACCCCCCCGCGGGATCCGGCGGGGATTCCTCGGGGCCTTCGGACAACGAGAGCGATGGGGGACATGGTGGAGGGAATTTGGGCCTTGACAACCAAAATGATCCGTTTGCATACGATGGACTTGACGCCGAGGACGATGGTGATCTTCACATGTGGGCCAACATAGCCGGTCGGGAGTTTCTCTCCACTACGCATGTGCGTCCCGCTACGCCGACAACTACAATACCCGATGTACCGGTAGACATTCAACCCGTAGTGGATGAAGATGTAGTGGCCGAACCACATGTGGATGAAGCTCTTGAAGCGGCTCCGAACCGGATGGACATGGACGAAGTCCCACCACATGCTTCCCCCATTCATCCACCGACGGATGTTGTGCCCACTCCTATTGTACCGACAACATATGCACAACCCATGCAAACTACACCACCCTTTCCCGAGCCCCACGGAGAGGGCACGTCCAATGTTGTCCTTAACACTAGTCCATTGCGAGGTATTGGGCAATGCCCGGCCGTTGCGCGAGCACCGGAATCCGACTCGGATGACACATTGGCGCAACACATTGCGCGTCGGGCCCCAACAATACCACGCATGGGCTCCCGGTTGGTTGGTGCCACCATCGGCATGCGCGCCCCATGCCCCACACCGGCTAGGCCACCCCCTAATATTACATTGACAAACTTTGGTCGGACCACGAGAGGTCAAAAAAGAAAACGACAAAGGGATGTGCGAGAATGGAGGACTACCGGGGCCACCCCACTTGCACGTCCACAAACTGACGGCGTTATGGATGCAACGGGTTCAAGACCAATGGTATCGATTAGAATGCCAAGGGCTGGCACACGGCTTAGTCGAATTCCCGGCCCGGCAATTGATGGCCACGAGTCCGACGCCCGAACAGATGACAATGCAGCACGGACGATGAATCCGGCGTAGGCGAAGCTCCCGATGATAGTGATTACCAAGCACCGCCCCCAAAGGTAGTTGTGGGAGGGCCACGCAGGACAAGGAATTCTATTCCTCAAGACAACGATAATGCCCCTTCATGAATGAATATTTCTAGTAATGTCAAATGTCCTATGGTGTTCAATGGGTTTAGTTGTATTGGTGATCAATTTTTGTAATAACTATTTTTGGGTATGTTTGTTGAAAAAATAATATGAATTTCAAATTTGTATGTTGGATGTTGACTAGAAATTGAGCCTACATGTATGATGTAGGGTTTAGGAAATGAATGTCCAATGTGCACTAAGGTTAGGACTCAGGAGTAGGATACATGGAATTGATTTGTAATGCCAATAGGCCATATGTAGTGTTGCATTTTTTATTCTATAGGTCAGAGGCGGCATTATAAAATAGTTTTTAGAATATTTAAGACTATTTTTATGTTTTTATTATTGAAAATCATCGAAGACATCAATCCGTGAGGTCCTTTATGGCAAATCATTGTCGAAAACATTCCCCTCTTCTAGGATTAGGTCATCGAGCTCTTCTCCGCCCAAATATTGATCCAAGAATGATGACATTGTAAATGCAGACCACCATTCACGACTTGTCCGATGTGCCATGTGGGGCGTTATGTATTCCAATATTTGCCAATTTGTGTGGCAAATTGGCAATGCTCAAGGCTCAAACATTGCCATTGAGTTTGAATGTACTAATGCTATATGGTAATATGGAACAATTGTCAAAGTTGAGCGTGTCTATATTTGCCCTATTGCCATGGATTGGCTATAGTCGTGAACTTATAATAAAAAACATTTAAAAATGCCGTAGAAATTTGTCGAGGATTTTAAAATGCATTTTAAATGTGTATTTTAAGATAAAGTAAAAATAAATGCACCTCTAGCCCTATGTCATGTGGGAGGATGAAATGAATGTCCAATGTGCACTAAGGTTAGGAGTAGGACATATGGAATTGATTTGTAATGCCAATAGGCCCTATGTCATGGGCGAGGATGGAATTAATGTCCACACACACACACATATATATATATATTGCAAATACCCCCAAATATATATATATATATATATATTGCACATACATCCATATATATAGCGCATACGTATAGAACATACGGTATACCGGGAACCCACATATATATTGCACATACACATACATATTGCAATTTGCACGTACACCCATACATGTTAGACATACATATTGCACACGGGTGTAGCTAATAAGGAAGTTATCATTTGTTTAAATAGCGATCCACTTTTATTTCACATTACGGATCATATCTTTTACATAGTGCGATTATATCCACTAGGCCTAAACACATATACACTGTGTTTGCTAGGATTAAATCGGCGAACTATATAGAACATGAACCGCTACATCTACATAGAAAAATTATAATGTCAATAGTCGCTCCGAAGGACAAATCCAAAAGTTGGTGCATCGATGATATTCGGCAGAACGTTTGTCGACTTGAAGCCAATATTCTCCATTCTCCACAAGCATATCCCGCAAGTATTCAAGTTCCATTATGAAAATATCGTTGAGCCGAGCATGCTGAACTTGCCATCGAATTGGGATGGCAATGCGTTGCGTATGGCTGAACATGAAGAGGTTCAGTCGGAACGCTCGCAACAATTCGGCGAGCTCCGAAGTCCCTCTCACGCCCCTAAATCGATGCCCCATTGGTATGTCTACGTCCCCAATCGACATACGCAATGCATTGTAGACTTCTCCCATACCAAAATGTTCCCGCCAAGCTTTGTTAACTCCCATGTATTTAAAAATACATATGAGAGTTAAAAAATTCGCCCTCACTTCACACCCCCGCCCATACTCTCCTCGGTGATATGGCTCCAAAATAGGCTCTAGGACCTTCGGCAATATGTGCTCCCCCACAATTTCCGCGGTCAATCCGGGTAAAATGGTCGACGGTGCCATGTTTGGCACAACCCTGAAATAGCAGCTTCTCCGCTCCTTCTCCCTTTGTTCTCCATTTGCAAAGCTTGCTAAAACAGGCTATGGCCAATGGAGAACTTGGGAATGAGGGAAATGGGAGGTTGGATTGCTATATATATGCATCATTTGTCATGATTGTATGCATTTAATGCATGATTTGACTAAGCTAACGCTCTTCCCAAATCCTAACGCCTAATTTCGACTGCTGGGCAACAGTCGACTGTGGATGGTCGACTGCTACACAGCAGTCGACTGATAAAATCGACTGCTGGAAGGCAGTCGACTGTGGCTGGTCGACTGCCTTCCAGCAGTCGACCATCTTAGTCGACTGCTGGGCATTTATCAATCGACTGTTGTCCAGCAGTCGATTTACATAGTCGACTGCTATGAAGCAGTCGATTTGCATAGTCGGCTGCTGTGTAGCAGTCGACCATCCACAGTCGACTGCTGTGTAGCAATCGACCATCCACAGTCGACTGCTGTGTAGCAGTCGACCATCCACAGTCGACTGCTGTGCAGCAGTCGACTATGCAAATCGACTGCTACAAGGCAGTCGACTGTGGATGGTCGACTGCTACACAGCAGTCGACTGCCTTGCAGCTTAATTTAGACAACTAATTAGACACACCCGTAACCCAACCTGCCAAATCATTGGATGCCACCCGAGGGCCCACACTGCGATATCCCTATAAAATCAAGTGTGCTACCCACCATGAGGCCACCTTGCCTCGTAGTGATTTTGAGGACCTTGTATGCGTCGCGTACATTGCCCAAGATCAACTACGGTGTGGGCAATCCATAGGATTGCGATGGCTGGGAGTGGCAAGATACGGGATGCGGGTGGTTCGTCAAGAAGTATGTATTACAATCCCCGACACGCATGGGGCTTGCCGGACGAACCGGACGAATTTACACCCGAGGTGGTTGCAGAGAACACTCGAAATGAGGACGATTTGCGCAGTGTTTTACGTCCGATTCAAGGGTTCACTGAATTCTATTGGGTTCGACTGCCTAGGAGACAAGTTGATCGTCACCACCGCGGATACTTGGACGCCCAAGAAAGGCCCGCATGCCGCATCGGTTACAAGGAAAAACTTTTCCCATGGCACTTGTTTCAGGACCTTAGCGACGTTCTCACGAAGGGGAAAAATCAATTGTATTTTCGAAAAAACTATGGGACCTTGTGGAGGTTCTACCAAACCATAAAACACTCGGTGCATGACGCAATTCATTGGGGGTTCAACCGGTGCACCGCGCACCAAAAGGAATACCGGGTGTATAGAGAGTACACACTTAGGTCGTCAATGTAAGATTTGCCCACGAATATGGTGAGAGCGTAGTATCAAGTTTGTACTGGCACGTATACTTACGTATGTTGGTAAGTTGGAAATGCGCAATATATGAATTCCCAGCAATATTGCGGTGATGTTTTCCACTTGGTGTGAACTTATAATCATGTCACATGGAATCATTGTCACAGTTATTTGCATCGATACGTGTTTGATTCAAGTGCAAATGCATGTAGATGCAAAGTCCATGGTTTAATTGGATGTTTGTGGCAACCGATTGTGTGGGCAAACATAAGAACTGATCATTGTGCGGCACTCGTACATTACTCCCAACATTGATAGTGAACAATAATTCACTTATAAACATTTCCAAAATCATGGTTTTTCCCGCATTGTGTACAATTCAGTTTCAAATAATGCCTCCTAGTCCAACGCCTATCTCACAAACACTAGCCAACATTCCTAATCCGGCTCCGAATCACTATCCAATGGAATGGGGGGTCCGCGGCTTGAGCTTGCACCGTTCAGATTTGGTGGCCGTAGTGTCCGGCGCCTCGCCTCACGCCTGCTCTCGGTGATGGCCCATAGTTCTTGCGCCGCAGTCTCCCGGTCAGCTTGTGCACGAGCGCGCGCGCGGTCTCCAATGTGCAACCCCCTCGCGGCATTCGGATGGCGCAGGACGTCTTGCATGGTGGGGCTAGAGGCCCCGTCACGGATGTCCAAAAGGCCGTTGACGTATTTCCACTCATTCATCCGGATTTGGACGTCCACCTCATTGAAGCTACCCTCTTGTGTAACGGCCTCCTGCCTCTCCAGATCGGCCTCAAAACTTGTTGTGTCCAACACGTGTTCCACATCCCAAGTTGTTTCCTCGCCCGGGACCGGTTCCCGTGGTAATACCCCCACTGTCACATTGCCGTTGGAGTCATACACGTATCCGTGGGGGTGAGGACCTGGGACGTATTCACCCGTCTCTCCGGCATGCCCACCCACAACACGGTACAAAAATGCCCTCAAACCTACGGCCTGAGGAGAGGAGCCGGGGTAAAACTCATGAGCAACCCTTGTGTACATTTCAGGCGTGAAGTTTGTCGGGTAGCCTCGCAGGTCCTTCAAATACCTCCGTGCACGCCAGCTATAAGCAGGAGGATCGCCGTATTCTGCGGGCGGCACACCATGGATTATTGTGTATTCAAAATCGGGAGGCATTCCCCATTGCACTCCGAATTGCTCGTACAACCTTCGATGCAGAGGGGCTTGGCACGTAGGACAACGGCGTGTTTGCAACATGTGTGGCAACAAACAATTCGGGTGGACCATGTAACCGCACGACCCAACGATCCATGCGCCTTCGGGTCCCCAAGGATTGGAACAAATGGGGCACATGCTCCCGTCCTTCATCCAATCGGGGACGCATGGCCACAACAAGGCTGGTCTGGCCGGGGGTATCACGATGCGGGATGATACTGCGGTATCCCATTGGAATTCATCCTCGGGCCTCTTGGTCCACGCAATACTGGGGTAATGGTCGTCATCGACCGGGAGGTTCTCAGGATACATGAAATCCAATGGCGGCCACGAGGTAAAAAGAAGCCGTCGTTCGGGCCACTGTTCGCCGTGGTCCCTATAGTGTGTCAGCTCGTCCATCAATGCCCTCTCACGCGTGGCGAACATGATAGTGGCTGTGACCATGCCCATGTAGTCGTCCTCCAACAACCGGTTCCTCCTAATGACCCGGTCGTAATCAACCCTCATTGCCTCCAAGTTTGTTGTGGGCGACGGCTCCCGCCCTTGTCCATCACTACCAGACATTGCTTGCGGCAGTTGTGGCGCATCAGCCCTCGCAAGTTCAAGGTTGGTCAAACGTGCAATCTCGGCCTTCAACCCTTGGACCTCCTCGGCGTGTGCACGTCGGACCATCTCCAATTCCCGTTCGTGGTCAGATTTGCATTTTGCCAACTCCGCCCTCAACGCCTCCACAACGTCGTTGTCGGCAACTACCAATGGTGGGGATGGCACCGCCGATGCCATCTCCACATCAACGGGCGAAGATGGAGGACAAACCAACCGGGAACCATGTGGCGGTGTCACGTGGACCCTTTGTCGCCGGCTAGGTGGTTCAACCGGCAACCCTATGGCAATGTTGTGCTCGTCCATGTTTGACTCGGCGGCCGGTGGAGTCCCCACAATTTGATGATCTGGTCCCGCAAGGAAATCAAAATAAGATCGGACCCTCAAAGGATTCATTGGAGTTTGCCATGCCAATGGAATCGGACGGCCAGCGTTCCGTCCTAGCACGGCACTTGGTATGACCGTGACCCGGCGTGCCTGCCTCAAGTCCGGGCTCGTGCGGGGTATGGTGGACCAGTCGATATCCACTCCCAAAATTACCTCCGCGTAGACCATTTGGCATAACCACATTAGCATATGCCCGCGATCAAATTCCCTCGGTGCACCCCACAAGAAATCCCACACCTCCTTGCACCGTTCTCCAAATATTTGATGGCTCACCTCCCTCCATATGCCATAGCGTTGTCTAGATATCCGTTCAGCATTCGCGCTAGGAACGAACATCCTCGTCAAATGGGTCCACTCTACGTACCTTCGGACCGTGCTATACAACCACATGCCCCTCTCATTTTGCCAGTCGGGATTGGCGAGAATGTTCGGGTCCCGCGCCACCTCCAAATTGATTGGTTGCGGCCTGCCCCTCGGCGCATTGCCGCGTCTTCTAGCGCCTGCCGACCCCGGTGTCGCTTGCGGAGTCCCCCCCGGATCCAAATCCCCGCCACGTGGAGGTTCCGGCGGCAAGTTATCTTCGTCTGCCATCGTTGCCCCTAACCCCTAGCTTTGTATGCCTACTATAAATTAAACCTAATATGGTAGCACTTCCAAAATAAGCGCCACCACCCACAATTTTTTTTCCAATCCACTAAATCCAAATTAAGGCCGTTCAAAGTTCAAACTACATAATTAGATGTAAACCACTTTCAAAATAAGTGTTCACATATAACAATTTCCGGTATGGTTCAAACTAACCGCAATGGGGTACAATGTAGACCGTATGTAGGTGGGTTGCAATACACACGTTAGGCAATAACAGTATACCGTATGCACCGTATACGTATTTCAGTACGTATGTCCACCTGTAGCCCTCCAGCTCACCTCTATCTCCAAATGGCAAGGGTTGATTAACAACCTAGGCCCAAATGGAGGGAGGTGGGAGTGAGGGAATGAGGGAAGTGGGGTCCATATATACCCCAAGGAGGCGTCCTTTCGATTAGACGCCCCCTGGACCAACCCATGGACGCCACGTGCCCATGGGTGTCTCTACGCGACTGCTCGTGAGCAGTCGCACCCCTTCGTCGACTGCTATTAGCAGTCGACCATGGGGTGCGACTGCTCACGAGCAGTCGCAACCCATTCAAGTCGACTGCTGATAGCAGTCGACCATAGGGTGCGACTGCTCACCAGCAGTCGTCCGCACTTTGTCGACTGCTATTAGTAGTCGACTTGGGTTGTCGACTGCAGTTGGGCAGTCGACTGTCTTCGTCGACTGCTAATAGCAGTCGACTTGAAGGGCAGACGACTGCTTGTAAGCAGTCGCATCCCTTCGTCGACTGCTATTAGCAGTCGACGAAAGGGTGCGACTGCCCACCAGCAGTCGTCTGCCCTTCTTCGTCAACTGCTAATAGCAGTCGACGACAGGCGGGCGACTGCTTGTGAGCAGTCGTCCGGACTTTGTCGACTACTATTAGCAGTCGACTTGGGTTGTCGACTGCAGTTGGGCAGTCGACAGTCCAAGTCGACTGCTAATAGCAGTCGACAAAGTCCGGACGACTGCTCACAAGCAGTCGCCCGCCTGTCGTCGACTGCTAATAGCAGTCGAATTTCCATGTCGACTGCCCAAGAGCCGTCGACAACCCAAGTCGACTACTAATAGCAGTCGACTAGTTATGGTAGTCGACTGCTCTTGAGCAGTCGACATGGAAATTCGACTGCCGTCAGCAGTCGACACACCTATACGACTGCCCTTTAGCAGTCGATTCAGTGTGTCGACTGCCTAGTAGCAGTCGCTGTAACTCGTCGACTGCCCACTAGCAGTCGACACTGTTGACGACAGTTTACCCTGTGTGACGACAGGGTAAACTGTTTTACCCCCCCCCAAACGGACGTGACGTTTTCAGGTCTGCCGTCACGTCGCTGTCACAGGACGTGATGCGACGTGACGTGTAATCCCTAAGTTAGGGTTGAGGTCATTTTCTCGTGATCATGTCAAAAGTGACCCTCTCAATGCCAATCGAATTCTATTGAACATTGTTGGGACATGCTTAGGAGGGTGCAATTCTTTTCAAATGTGTGTTGTTAGGTGAATAGGTTAATTTTCTCTAACATAGAAAGCTTTTCATAACAAATTGGTTTCAATGCTTGTCCATTAATATTGTCTAACCATGAATGGCATACAAGAACCAAATCCATAGGTGTGGTGTGCTTAGGGTGAGTTTCCATGTAGGCCACTCACCCACTAGATTCTATGTAATAGTGGGTTGGAGGTGTCCTCAAATAGATAAGCACAAGCTGCCAACCAACCACATTATGGTGGCCTACTAGAATGTGGAGGGCCATGGACATGGGTTGCTAAGCTTCCATGCGCCCACTATGTGATTGAGGCATCTATAACCAATAAAATAAGAGAGTTTCCATATGTTTAGGAGGAGTAATAGCATGGATTTATTTTATTTTATTTTATTTTTCTTGCGAAGAGAAACGAATTCTAAGGTGAATGCAATTGTTTAAAAAAATCATGAATATGGAAATTGCTGCAAAATTCGAAATGTAAATTTTAGGATTACACATAGTCGACCTATAGACTAACCCATAATCGTAATCTCAATGCTACTCCTTGGCTACAACAATTGTCAAAACTCTTATGAGGGTAATTAATCACAGGCCTCCACCACATAAACTTTAACTTTGTTCGCCTAAAAAACATTGATCTCATCTATGTCAGCATTAAATGACCCAAGTGAGCAATTAAATGAACCTGGTCAACTATGGATGCCTCGACCCTAAAGCATTTTTTAACTTACAAGTGTTGGTCACTGAAGGATTGAAGGAGGAGGTCCATCCTTGGTAACCAAGAGAAGGAGCTTAGTAGGTGGGCCCGGATTTGAGAGATGAGAGTAGCTCATTGGCACATATAAACCCTACCCCACCAGATTCCATCTACATTTGAACGAGTTTATCCGATTTTCCACTAGAATTTGGTGGGCCAGTGACTACATGCAAACTCGCCTTTAGAAGAACATAAAAGCAACACTTGCTAGAAGGATGGTTGTTAAATTGTGTGCGCCACGAAGGTGCTTTGTATGGTCGGTTTGTGCTTTAAGGCATTTCCACTCTAAAAGGAAAATCCAATTCTAAAGAGGATTTTACCTTGTTTTGGGTAGGTCTTGACTTTTCTGCATGGGCTTCTCTCACCTTCGATGGAGGTTGACCATAATTTCACAACTACTCAAGATGGTAAATGTCCCCGGAACCATATTAAGTTTGTCGTCCCTTTTGGTTTTATGAATCTAATTTGAATCTTTTTTCTATTTCTTTTCTTTTCTTTTCTTTTCTTTTGGAACATAGGAGGCGCATAGCCACCTAGCTAGTTTTTTCGTCAAGTTGAAAGAAGATTTCACAGCTAGGAATCGAATCGCCAACCACACCATTCGGTTTGGGTACCTCTCCACTGTCATCCAGTAGTTTAGGGTCATCTTGGACCATACTTTGAATCTTTTCAAATACAACACGTGACTTTTTTTAATTACTCATTTATAAAACGTATTCTTCCAATCACGCCGATACAAAGAAAATTACTTCTAAAGACATGATTTAGTGAGTCTGGATTCTAAACAAATCCAATTGGAATAAATTAACCGACAAAACCTCTCTTTTTGGAATAGAAGGATTTTGGTTCACAACACCTAACCATGAGGGGTGTAATAAATCATGTCACTGTAGAGATATAGTTTTTCAATTGCATTCAAGTAGACTAAATGAAGATTTTGACTTCGAATTAGAGGGTCAATTCCACCCGCTCCCCCCCCCCCCCTAAAAAACCACAAAAACCAAATCCCAACGAGAGGAGGAGGAGGATGAGGGGAAGAAGATAGTATACAATGTTTCTATACATTTTCACCCTCCCCTTCGTAGGTGTCATAGAACTTTACAAGGGGCGGGGGATGCTATGGGGTTTGCACCAACTTGTACAATTGCAGCCAACTTTTGTTGTAGGAAAGAGCACCTTTTCAACTAGATTAGGATCTTTTGTAAGAAGTGGTCCAAGTGTTTCATAGCCCATTTTTCTTCTTGTAGGAACTTGTCACTCAATGGAGTATACCGTAAGTGCTAACCGGAATGGCTATGTGGTACCATTTTAGGTATATAGGTATTCAAGTTGTGGTGGAAGCCAATCCCGATCTTTACAAGTACTTTTCCCCGACCTTTTCAAGTGCATAACATTATTAAATAGCATGCATTCGTTCGTTCATTCATGTGGGCCCTGAGAATATAATCATAGGATGCCCCAACCTAGTGCAAGATGACTTAGATCAAATATGAATCTACACTAGGTTGGGGGCATCCCACAGTTATATTCTCAAGGCCCACATGAACAAACTCACATTGCTTAATAATGTTATGTGTGGCCTCATGACATTGATACTAATTTATTTCGAGCATAAGTTATATGTATAAGTGAGCCTTACTAACTTCTAAGTCCTCAATTCTTCTAAGTCCTCAATTAGTACTCCGTTGATTTATACGTAGTGGTAGTAAGTTGTACACCGTTTGGGATGGGATATTTTTATTGTGGTGCGAGTACAAGGGTTGGTTCATTCAAGGCCAACATAAAGTGCACGCAACATCAAAATAGTGTCTCCAATAAGAACAAAGATGACGGATGTGGGACTAGGTTTATGTGAGACATTCTCTAGGTTACCATAATAAGATTCTCGAGGCCTTGGTTCTTGCACTTCGCTTACATAACTAAACCAACGTGGGTGATGAGTCTTCCCAAACAACCAACATTGACGATAAGTTAATGCTCGCTATGAGATGATAAACAATGCTTGATTCATCTTTCCCACAAATTGAGAGTTGTATAGACACTATATTACAATCTATACAATAGTTGAAGTTTCTTGGAATGATGGCTCAAAGGGGACATGGTCTCTATCCTAAAAGTGCCCCCATCGTTGGGTTAGAAGTGAACTCATCACCCCCACTCGTGCACTTTCACTTTCGCCAAATATCTCGGTAGAGCTCGATGCAGCTAAAATTAGCCCACTAAATGCTAATTTTAGACTCCATGTTCCAACTTAATGTAGGTGGAGCTTTCGCTTTCACTTTTCATAGGTCAAACATCATGGAGGAGGTCCAAGACCAAAAAAAACACCAAAATCAAGTGGTCCTATTAGTTGGGAGCCAAAAATTGGACCCGTGTAACATTACACACCTCCTTGGCTGCATTCTGTGGGACCATGTACCACATGAGCATAATTATCCTTTGATTCCGGGATTCCTTATTTATGGGGAGCATTGGGATTGTGTACTATGAAGTTTTCGACAAGCAACTATAAATTATCATGTAGCTACTTAGTAATGTATCCAAGGAGTTTGCACTAAGGTCGAATTTCAAAGCATAAAAATTGAAATGAAGTGGTGGACACGACATCACTTTCCCGCCAATACTTGTTGGTCCCAATCAAGAGAAACTTCTTCTTAGTGTTTTGAAACTGATCTTACAGTGTGGGTGCAATCTTGAAAAGGAAGGGCCACGAAGGAGCATTACAATTAACAAGGTTTTAAGACCTTCGCCTTAATGCAACCTTGCCCTTAAGGGTTTTACAATATGAGTGCCACTCTTCTTATTGTCACAACATCTTCTTTCATCGATTGTGCCTATCTCCCCCAAGAGCAAGCCCCTAGGTTTGCATGGACACCCCCACTATGATTTGGTGGATCAAGTGCTAGATTAAAGGATACCCATCTAAGCATTGCTTTGGTCTCATGTGGCTTAACCTTAAAGTTCCATGGGATCCAAGTTAAGGTCTTGGATTTAAGCCAACCCCGCACCACTACACCACTGCAACACTACATAGTAAGGTGGTAGTTACAATATAAGGACCTTATTTACACAATAATGAACCTTAATTTCATACTCAAGATTGGACCCTAGATGAAAGATCAGTTTCTCAAACTAAGAGAGTATATTCTGAAGTGGGAATCACCAATATATGGTGGGAATGGATGCCACACTAGCACCACTTCAATTTTATACCTTGATCCTGGACCCTAGCGTATACTCCTTGGGTCGAGAAAAAATCTCATGACCAATAGGATCGCTTGCTTTTAAAGTGCCTTTGGTTCTAGACCGTAGTGAAAACTCACCCCAATACGGTGGACCAAAATATCAAAATTGAGGTGGCAACCCGTTTATGTAAGTTGGGCATTATAGGTGACCAAAGGTTAACCCTTAAGCATCTAACACACCCAAAATGGGCCTCCCCAACCAAAAAAAAAACAAATAGTGTTTTTGAGCTACGTACATTCATTTTTAGCGAATCATGACCCTATCTAAAATCAACTCATTCTTCAAATGCACTATTTGAATAAAGTTAAACCCTAAATGATGTTATCGAAGATTTAACCTCGAACACGCACCTTGGGTGCCCTCATATCCGTTGTATTTTGGCCATCAATGTCTAGTATGAGTATACTTTTATTTTCTCCTTGGCATAACACAATGTATATAATAATATTTCAAACACATAAATATACAAATATGATTTATGAACTTGGTGAAACTTGTATAAATTTTGTATTAAGGAATGTGGGTGTGATTTTATTTGTTTTTCATGTTCCCCAACTTCTACCGATTAGGTTTACACAACAAAACTCATGTTGCATCAACAAATCTACGATGAAGCATACGCAATAACTGGATTGAAAATTGGACCTCCCCTAATTTAGTTACAATTATTGAAAGTGGATGTTTGTGGATTTCTTAACTGGATACATAGGTCCTCCCAATTGTGTTCATCATTAAGTGTAGAGTAGTTATTAATGTTTGAAGACATAGTCCAATCTCTTCCAAACACGTGTCTTTACGATGTTTGCTCTTGATCCTCACAGAACCACATACCAGTCAAATAAAGGGGTCCGATTGAGAAAACAAGCCACTCAAGACATTGAAATGGTTCAGCTGCATCTGGTTCTTCTTAAGGAGCGGACTCCCATGGATTATTTAGAGCCAACAAAATGATATGGTGTTCAATGCGCTGCAATGGCCCATTGAGAAAACACTACAAGTCATTTGGGACGCCTTGCAGGATTATGGGAGGATTGAGTGGAAACAAACTCTCATGGATTTAGAGAAGGCCCCGGACGTTGCCTACCAAGACGTTCTTAACGAATTCGATTCAACTTTGGGGGGGGGGTCAAAGGTCTTATTATGACCCTGAGTAACTTAGTGGTCACGAGGAAAGTTAGACCCCAGTTGAGCATTATTTCTTGATCTCCCCTTAGTTGCATTGGTTCTCCCGAGGTGGTTGTATTTTAGTTCCTTTCTTACAGTTGAATTTTCAATTTATGCCCCCAAAAAAATAGAAAAAAAGGAAGAAAAAAAAGGAAGGAAAAAACGAGCCTCTTGAGACCCATCTACCTTACGGCCGTATATTTGAGGATTTGGGACCCCACTTCCTTTGGGGGTTAAGCAACGCAACGACGCATTTCAAAGCCGTTGTTGAATTCCATTTATGCTTCAAATCCGAGGTCCTCGGATGAATCCCATGGAGGGGACCAAATTGTACGTAGCTTGCAGTTGGGATGTCTCCAATGGAAGGCCAGCAGAACTCGAGACCCCAATTATTCCAACCGACCAATGCACTGCAACTCCTTTCAATCTGCATGCCCACCAGCATTTTGAACCCCATCTGCATGGGATCCCCAAGCCGGGCCCCCAATGGTCGATCCAAGGGCCCGTAATTAATGATAAAGGGGCCGAGTCTAGGACCCCAAAGACTACTGTATCTATGATCCGTCCACACAATAAGTTAGTGCTCTGTGTTGAGGTCCAAGACGAAAGAAACTCCAAAATTGAGGGATCCTATTGGTTGAGAGCAAACATTTGGACCACAAAGAGTTTTCACTCGAGTCCGGGTCCAAAGCAAAGGGGAAAAAGAAGGAGACGATGTGGCATTACTATCCTGTCAAATCCTGGTGGTCTTTATTTACTCTTTAGCTTAAGAAAATGTTCTTTTTATTATAAGAAATTTGAGGTCCATTAAGGGAGATGGGTCTTGAATGGATTGCTTTTTCCACCTCTTCAAAGTTATGAAAGAAGTGATTAGTACAAAGGGGTTAGCAAATCCAAATCGAGGTCGTAACTAGTTCCCTTGTGTTTTTGAACTCGTATGAATATCTTATTCATTATCAAAATGGTGATTCACTTACTGATTGAATGGTCGTACAAGAGTAAATTGTGTTGACTATTTTAACCTAGAATCATTATCATGTTGTGAGCACGCAATCCGATACCTTTTACATTTGTTCTTCTATATTATCAAATTTTATTCTATATATATATATATATATATATATATATATATATATATATTGGACTGGGCCTCTACATTTGAGTGATATATGACATGGTATGTAGTTAAGAATGGACCCCAAGAGACACGCCTTGCAATGAGATTGGACAATGTGCTCATAATATAGACAGTGAGTCTACATTAAGTTGTTGACATTATTGGGAAGGTTTATGGGATCACTTGGAGAGAGAGAGAGAGAGAGAGAGAGATTTGACCTCCTATGACGTATGCATCTCAACCCCAATTGTAACACTTAATTGATAATTTGTGTGACTCCCAATTCCTAATATAATGAGACAACCCCCAAATCAACCCAAAGTTCCAAGGTGTCTATCGGGTTGGAAGTGCCCATAATAAGGCCACATACCCTACATCTTGTGGGTTCACACCCAAAAATCATAGTACATGCTTAATGATGGACCCAACTATAACCACAATCACTCTACAATATATGCGCTTTATGTGGTTACTCTTCTTGATTAGACACCTTTATATAAGTTGTATGTGGCAAAAATTGTAGCTAAAAATGGACATTGAAAAGATACATGTTACGTTGAGATTGGATTGTGCACTGAAAATATAGACACCTTACTAAATTCAACAGTTACCACAATTGGGAGAATCTACGTGTTCACTTAACAATAGAGAGAATATTCACTTTGACCTCTTATGCATTCCACATCTCAGCTTTGATTATGAAACTTGGATTGACAATCCACACCCACTTCTCGTAGGATATAAGTAATGCAATTAGTGCAAGACAATTTAGCAAATCCAAAATTGTGCCCATATCCACTTGCCTCTTGACTTTTGGAGCTCATACGAATAACCTTGTTGGTTATCAAATTGAGGCTTTTTGTGTTCGTTAGGTTAGTCATATAGGTCCCCCAAATTACGTTGACTGTTGAACCTTGAATGCTTAGCATATTATGAACACGCACTCCAGTCCATTTTAAACACATGTCTTTCTGGTGTCCAGCTTAGTGGTGTGTTAGAATTAGGCACGTCCACCTTATACATATGAGACAATATCCTATCCTATCCAATCCACTCCAATGGCCAAAATTTTATGTGGACTTGGAAGTGCCCACATTAGGGCCACATACTTTTAAGTTACTACCTAGTTGTGTGCAAACGGTGCTTCAATGCTCCTCTTGAAAAGGAACTTAGGAAAGAAGATTCGGAGACTATGGAGATTCAGTTTGGGAATGTGAGCCCTTGTTGGAGTTGCCAAAAGTGCAAAGTGATGGAGAAAGAGCGCAACTCCCACCTAGTGTTTTGTTGTTGTTGTGGCCGATGAGCACTTTATTAGTTGCGAATATTCGTTGCATTGATCCCAAAGACGAGGTGAGTAACCTTTGGCGGATCGTGAATAGGGGCTTGAAGTTTGGAAAGTTTGGAAAGTTTGGAACATGGGTGGCAAGTTCTCTTAAGGTAGGGTAAAGGTAAAGGTATGTGGTGGATATTTTCATTCATTTTTTTGCATGTTCTCCAACTTCTACCAATTAGATTTACACAACAAAACGTGTGTTGCATTTAGCAAATCTATCATGAAGCGTAAATGAAAATAGGATTTTAAATCGGATTTACCACGGTTATCAAAAGTGCATGTTTGTTGTTTCCTTACCATGAGCATGTTCTTAAAGTGGTTAGTGGACATTCTCAAAATCATTATGTACTTCTATTGTGATATTTTAGGGTTTTGGGTTTAGTAGGATCTATCTTGTGTAGGATGACGTGGGCACTACCCACACATGCGATTCTAGGCCGTTGGATCAGATTGGGAAAGCGTGTCGTTCGGTTGTGAATCGCGCATGATTGTCATTTCAAGTTCAAAATCAGAGTTGGGATGCGAACGATATAAACCTTGCTAAATTGTGTCATAATGGTGTCTATAATATGTGCACATGGTCCAATCATATCATGACATGTTTTTATACATATAATATAAGTGTCTAACTACAAATGTTGCCATACACCACTTAGATTTAGGCATTCAATTAAGAACAGTGACCACGTAAGAGCCGTATGCCTCAATGAGGTATGTGGCATTATTGTGGCACTACCAACTCCACAACCAATCTTGGCCCCTTAGAAATGATCTTTCTCGTCTGGTTAGCACATACAAAGGTTATCAATTCAAAATTTGAAAGTGAGTTGACATGCAAAAATGATAAGAGGTTGAATTGAAGATTCTCTAACTCCTTAAATGAGCATGACTTAGGCTCTCATAACCGTGTCAACAATTAAACCTAGAGTGGTGTTTATATGTTGAGGACATAGTTCAGTCATCTCTTTTTGGTGTTCGTTCTTAAACACAAGCCTTGTCGTATATTGTTGCACTCATATATGGTAACTACACCCAATTGTGACCCTTGTCTGGAAGCAATTGCTACGTATTCTTGGCTAAAATTATCATTTTATGAACATGAAACTCTATTGTTGGTTATCGACACACCTATATTCAACACATTGAAAATGCATACTTTATTGATATGATGTCCAAAACCTATATGATAACATGTGTTGGAATCATCTTCCACTTATTAAGAAGATGTGACAACACTACGGTGATTGTTATTATTAATATCGGTGCAGTTAGCATAAAGGTATCAAGTTAAGAAGACTGACCGCATTCGACCCGCATAGCTTAGCATCATGATGCATGGGGCATAAGTTTTGGAATCTTAGGACTTTGGAGGAAGGGCTTTTGAAGGTTCGCTTGACAAGTTAGATTTAAGGCCCTTGAAAGTTGGTTGTGTGGTGGTGCACATGAGGCCCAAGTTCCAAGACAAGTATCCTAGGTTACTTAGTTATTAGCCAAGTTCATTCCATCTCCACCCACCACTCGAAAAAAGAGAAAAGTCCGAAGCTCGGGTTGTGAATGTTAGGAGCACTTTACACTAGAGCTTGAGGGCCCGTTACCGTTGAAAGCCAAAACATCTCATTGGTGAAAAATGCAGAGACCACTCCGCTTCACTTTACACTAGGGCTTGAGAGCCTAAGTGGTCAAGAAAGTTTGAATAGATGAACAACCTACATGGAGTCCTTCATGGCAAGCTGCAAAGCACAATGATCAATGGTCCATCAAATTTTCGTCAAGCTTGCTTGAAAGAGGGGATTCTAACACCAAAACCATGGGACCATGACACTTCAAAATCTCATCACAACCTTTGAACTACTATTGAAATTGATTGTGTAGAAAGGTCCACATGAATAAGATAATGATGAAATAGCATTTTGTTGAGAACCCAGTTGCATACGTCTTTACACTAAGGGCCACTTTACACTAAACCTTTGATCTATAACATATATATTATGTCATTGCTTGAGAAGCCAAAGACCTTGAGGGCATGAGAGACCAAATAAATATAATTGGATGAAAATCCTACATGGCATCAAGTGGATAGTGTTTCATAGTGTACCCAACATTGTGTTAGGCCCATCAAAAAGAGGTGGGTCTAACGCAAAGCTAGAGGCCATGGCAAGCCATTAAATTGCCATTGACTCTTAGAGATGTTATATTACCATGGTGAGGTCCAAACGACCTACTATTTGGGGATTTTCATTAGTGACGCAAGTTATGTTTGTAACCTTGATTAGTTTACTTATTCATCTATCATAGTGGTATATTTGTTTTCATGGTAAGTGTAATACATTTTCATGTATACATAGGTTTCTAATGAGCTTGAAGTCTTTCTTGTTTTTAAAAACACTATTGCTAAGTAGATTAATGTCAGAGTTCTTAATTAGATAGCAAGGCATCGAACGAGATCACTTAACTATCCATTTGCAAAGTAGATTAGTTTTGGTTGCCTTTGGATCAACTAGTCCAAGGCCCCCATATTTCTTTTTCATGCACAACTCTTTCCAACTAACTGTAGTATGCATGAGTTGCTCCTTCCCAAACCAAGGGTAGTTCCTGATTGCACCCCTTATTTTCCTTAGGCTTTTGTTAGAGTCACCCCAAATTGTGATAAAAAACCACAAGGCATAAAGCAAGACGTAGTTACAAATGAGCACTCACTCTGCTAGGGAGACTCTCATAATACTCTAGTAGTTGAGCTTCCTCAAAAATTTCTAATACAATAATTGGTCAACATCCAGAGTTTGGAGTTTAAGTCCAAAAGGGGTCCCAAGAGCTTAGAGAGGCCCCCCTCCTTGCCCATCTCCAATTGTAGCCTACTAGCCACTTGGTTTGTGTGTCTACCTATTGAACCGTTAGGTACATGATTTCTCCCAATTGGTTTTCATTATGGAGGCCTCACTAAACGCTTTGAGTAATCTAACCAATTCGTCCACATATTGCTTATCTCCTCTAATCATGACCAATGAATCGTCAACATACGGCGAGATGGTTTGTTGTTTAGTTCCCCATGCTAGGGTGCCCCCCCCCCTAAGTCTACCCTTTTGCACATGCCTACTTAATAATGTGCGTAAGCACCTCTCCAAGAATAAGAAACATGTAAGGCGCCAATGGGCAGCCATGGCAGACCCCGTGTTTGATTTTTAAACTCTATTTGGGACTCCTGTTGAGATTGACCATGGCGGTGGCATTTTGCAAGAGCAACTTAACCCCAAAGTGACATAGGATATTCCTCAAGGAAGAATCCTTGCATCAGATGTTCATTTTTTAATTTTTCTTCAGGGAGATCAATGGCTATAGATGTAAATCCAACCGTATAAAGGGAGGGTGTAGTAGGGTACAGATCGCCACAAAAAAATTGAACCGTCCATTCTCTTTTTCAATAAATTTGTTTGCATTGAAAACACCTGTCAGTACATAACAACTTGTAGGGTTTCTCGGGCTTTTTCTTGCCTCATTCCTCGGTACGGCCAACAACACTCCAAATTTCACGGCGACTTCAACTAAGAAATTTGAGCTTCACATACTAGCTCCCCTCTCCACTTGAAAAATTTGTAAAAAAACTTTGTTGTACTCGACGTCGTGTACATAGGGTTGTCGGAAATTGCAAACATAAGAGCATTTCTTACATAAATTCAGGAGAATTTGTGAAGTTAGAAACATGCAAATCCAAGCGGCCACAGTACAACTCATAGCAAGTGCAACTTCAGGAAATTTTTCGAGCCACTTTGAGCGGCTAGATCTTCGGCCAACGAACTCTGAGTACACGTGAACCATGCAGGAAGCCAATGCCCGGGTTTTGTGCCAAGACATGGTATTGCAAGATAGCCTAAAACTTTCAAGCTTCATAGAAATTATAGTCCATCCTCAAATTTGTTGTTTTTGGTGTCATTGGGTTGATCTCGCAGATTTGTACAATTGCTCTTTATTAATTTTTTCTAGAACAGTTCGACAAATGCCTTCAAATTCGGATTGAAAATAGTCGAGGATAGTTTCTGTCCATGTCACTTTGGGGTTAACCCTTCTAATAAATAACTCACTAGTCCCCTTCCTTTGCATTGCATGAAAAAAGAAAAGTCCACGAAGCTTTGTCGTAGGCCTTCGAAAAGTTTAGTTCTAAGAAAACAGTAAGTTGTTTTGAAGTCTTGGACCAGTGTAGTGTTTCTTGAGTTAAAACTATGTAGTCAAGAATGAACTTAGAGTTGAAGCCGTATTTGCAAGGTCTTGGTGAGATTTCATAGATTACTATGAGTAAGGTAATCCGTCGCCAATGGTTAAGATCCCTTAACTCTTCCCTCCTTAGGAATGAGACCAACTAACCCTTTCGTTATCCTCCCATGAAATGCCCCTTGGTCGACCCCTTTAAGTATCATTCCATGGAACACTTTCGTATAAATGTGATACTAGGGTTTCGCAAACACTTTACACACACAGTAAGATTCCCTTCGCAAAGCATCCACATAAATTCATCAGGGGTCTCAAAAATAATAAGCAGGGCCCTAGAGACTCGGAACAGGTCAATAGCCCAGATCGTAGAAAAGTGCAAAAGCACAAGGAGTGTGGTGGGCCCCACGTACCAGGTCAGAAAGGCCCGCCACTTAAAAAGTGCACAGAAATTTTGCACTGCCCTTTCCATCATTATAATGCCACTGTGGATTCCTCTGGCGGCATACAGAACTAAAAAACTCCCCCCAAAAAAACACAAAACAACTAGCAACATGGTGGTCCAGAGATCTAAGTTGGAGTATCTATGTTGTTTTGGGTCTCGAGGATGCCCCAACCGTAGCCATGGCCCAATTATGAACAGTTCTTCAAATTCAAGGAGGCATAATATACTTATATGTTACCTAGTACATAGAGCCCAGATTCTTGAAAGCTTGTACAGCTGCCCGAAGACCAAATCATTCGATCCCTGCCCGACTACTATTGCTTATAAAACACAATACATTACTTCCAACAGTTTCAACGTCTTTCTTGTCCTCCGTCCGTTTGAATGTACTGTACTTTTCAGGGTGCGAAATAATTCCCGTTTTCCAATATTTGGAGGCTGTTTTGTGGGCCTCACTATGTGGGCCAAAGGCTAGACATCCACCTCCATGAGGTGGGCCCCCACCAACATTAACGGAGGCAAAAGCGGGTTTAGTATAAACACGACTCCCATGATTTGTGGTAAATTTGTTTCAAGTGATTCTCTTTAGACTATTTTGGGGTCATTGATGTTAATTCCGGGGTCATATTAGCTTAAGATGAAAACTTGCAGCTATTTTATAGTTGATTCCGTTTTCACCTTGGGTGTTGTTGGTGGAGGCCCAACTTAAAGAGGTGGGTGTCTGGCCCTGGTCCTTGTGTGATCACTCTTCTTAATGGGATGTCTATATTTGAGTGGTGTCTACCAAGGATTGTAGCGAAGAATGGACAATAAAAAGACATGCGTCATGATGTGATGTGCTGAAAAAATAGGCATTGTTTTAGGTTCATAGGGTAGTTAACCTTGAGTGTCCCACAAGGACATCTTAGTCCAAACGGTAAATTCTAGAAGGGTGGGAATCAATTTCACTCATTTTTTCGTGGGTTAGTAGACGGCATGTGCATCTGCTTATGACAACAAAATGAATCAGAATTTTCATAAGGAGTCATCCTTTTCATCATAAAATATGCTACTCATTGGTGTGCAACCCAATTAACGTTTTACACATGTTGAATACGATGGAATCACAAAAACCTGGATAAAAGGATGTTTCCATGTCCAAGTTTTTTGTAACAAAGCACAAAGTTGTGAATAAAGTGTTATAGAAGACATTCATGCTCTTTATACATGACTTGAACCCATTTAATATATGATACCTAATTTTAACTTATCTAAAATAGGAAATGCACATCAAATTGCAATTGAATGAGACTTGTTACAAATAACATTTTCATATTGCTTGCAACATGTAGCCCATCTTAATCATACATGTCTTAAAAATTAGTACTATTCTCTTGCTCAAACTAACATCTCTTTATGTACCATCCATATATTAGCCATAATCGATTCTCAAGTTTTTGATGGATCATTAGCCTACATGTGCTTAGAACACCAAAAAGTTTCAATATGAAGCTAATTTATCTTGAATTATGAGCAATTTATTTAGTTTCACATTCAAAAAATTGTTGCATGGAGTTCACCAAGTTATGAAGGGGTATTATTTGAGGTATTAGGTCACATAATATACATAAGGGAGGGGTATTATATTTCTCTAGTGTATATATATATTCAAAAAGTCTATTACAGCCCGAACCCATTGTCAAGCAAACATAAGCTATGATTGGCGAGAATAAATTGTCACATATGAACATTCCTCTCATCATCCAAAATAAGACCTTGAAATAGTATTGTATTGGTGATCACTTATTCATTCGACTTAACACCCAAATTGTCTTCAAAGACCAATACCCAAAACCAATGCCTAACCTAAAACCAAGACCTAGAAATCATGTACTACAAGTACATATACGATTACGAGGATGTCCACAATTTGAACATCTAATATGGGTGTTGGTTTGAGCTCACCTACAAATAAAGATTTAAAACCCCCGTAACTTTTGCATATGGTATCCAAACGATCTATTTCTTAGTGCGTTGAACCCCTCTTGACCTTGCAAGCAAGAAAATATAGAGAGTTGATCATTCAAATGCTAGAAAACATGATCAATTCTTAATATGTTGCTTTTGGGTGCAATTACTTTAGTTCAAGTCATTAGAAATGAAACGACCACAAACCTATGAGAGAGAGGGGGGGGAGTGAAGTCTTTATGTTGATTGGATGAAGGGCATGCTTGTATGCAACAATTTCCTTCTTCACTTAACAATTAATGGTGCCACGCACAAGAGCAACCATCAGCCGCTCCGCATGGTGGAGGCGATGAATCTCATCCATGCTCCGCCGGCGAGGGTGGCGAAGTGGACCGTCCGCCCCAACCCGGAAGCCATGGGTTCGCCGCCCTCCGCCAGGTAATTCCTTGACAAATTTCTTACTACGGAACAACTTCAACACTCTCAAATTCCCTCTTTTTCCTTTCTCTCTCATACTCACAGACACATATTGGGGTAAAAATTGCCGGGATAGAGTAAATGGAAGGTGGGGGGAGGCAGAGGCAGGCGCAACAAGGCGCTATGTGCACGCCTGGCATATCAAATTGCATGCAGAGGTATGAATGCGCCCCCGCCGACCAACCGCGGGGGCCCACGTGGACCTCCACCAGGTGCATGGCGGGGCGGACCGCCGCTATGTGCACGGCACCCATGACTCCTCAATCCCTTGCTAAGTTATAGTCTATACTATATATGATATTTAGTGTCACTTACTATTTGGAATTACACAACGATGTATCATTTTACTATTGATGTAAACTTGTACCAAGTAAAGTTGTTAATATTCTACCATGTCCAAACAACCAATTTGACATTTTTTGGATAAAATATGAGATATACAGTAAATAGATGTAGTGTTCCGTAACTCCAAATAGTAAGTGACACTAAATGTCGTGATGTTTCATTGGAGGGGAACAATGAGTGAGAAGCTACGGCGCTGGTGTGGAAGAAAAAGCAAGTTCCGGTGTAATAAGTAGGCCCAGGTGACATGAGCAGGGAGTTGGGAGGTAGAGAGGGCCCTGTTGAGGACGATGTGGGGCCAGGACACTTCTGGGCCGTCCCTTGGTCCCAGCTTGTCAGCTCCGTCTTGCTTCCCATGTTGAATCCCTTGCCATGCACTTGAGCCCAACTTGGCTTTGCCATGGCCCATCAATTGCTGCTTCCCTTCTTAAACTCATAGCATGCCCATACCGGGACCGATGACGGGCCCACAACAAGTGGGAGAGTTTCTCCTTTTGATAGGAGTTTTTTTTTGTTTTGTTTGTCTTGTATGCAGTGACGTGAACAGACATAACTACGTTACATCCAATGAGGTTATTCTGAGTAGGACCAAAAAAATCCTTATATGTGACAATAAATTTTGGAAAGAGACGAATATTGTCTATCGAGAGGGACTCCTCTTGCTGCCAAGGAGTACCAAGTGGTCCCAGTGTGGGCATGTTGTTACTAACTACTTCTGGTGTAAACTTTTGTGACGCCTCTTACTGTAACATGGGGCCAGAGGGCGAAAATGTAGAGAAACATTGTCCAGTCCGGCGATGCTTTTTTATTTATTTAAAATAGACAAATCGATCTCTAAGACAATGTTATTCAATTCTTCTGGTTACAATGTGGATCCAAAAAAATTTACATAATTATGTTGGGATTTCTTATGAAAGAACTTGTATTGAGTGTAGAATTGGAATCATTTCGTATAGCATTAGCTGGTACGATGTTTATGGTATTTGATGTCACATGCGTAATAGTGTCACTTACCCCATTTTAAAAGCAATTGCTAGGTGACAATAATGATCAACAACTTCAACATTAGTGTCACCTCCTGACATTTAGTGTTCAAGCACGCTTCCAAATACCTTGGCATGAGTATGCTCGATAGTTGTTATGAGGCGTATGCACACAATGATACACAAGTTGACTAAGAGTGTACACAAATGACACTTGGCATTAGTACGCTCAAGAATATCTTCCTCTTGCATACTAAAAAAAAACCCCATGGCAGTTGCCATCAGTGTTTCAAATGAAAACATGAGAAACAATAGTGTCATGATCTAAAACAACTTAATCCTATAATTTAATACAGAAGATTCTTTGCAGTTTTAGATTTGCATCCCTCCCATGCTGGTCCTACGTTAGGGTTCACGGTTGGTGTTAGGTCGAGCTACCTTATGATTATACTCTCTCACTGTTTGTAGTATGTAATCTATATACTTGCCCCAATTTGTAACTGCTTTGTGTTGAGCCCCACAACTCGGAATCTTTGTGTTGGTTGCACGCCGTTTTTTTGGCCTAACTTACCTACTACTTACTGAGAGTACGATTCATCAACAATAGCAGGTGGGGGAAAAGAATCCCCAGATGTCTCTGTACTTCACTGCGATCAGTTCATCCTTGTATGTTTCAAAAAATTGCATGTTTTTTTTTTTTTTGCAAAATATTGGCCACAACATTACATTGTTTATGGTATTTAGTGTCACTTAGAATTTGAAGTTACGCATTGCTATAACAGTTTACTGTTGATGTACATGTTTACCAAGTGAAGATGTTAATGTTATATAGTGCCGAAACAACCAATTTGACCTTTGTTGGTAAGCAAATGAGATCCACAGTAAAACGTTATAGTACGTACAATGTAATTCCTAATAGCAAGTGACGAATAAAGCTTCTATAATGATACAGTTTCCTTTGTCTATATCATAAACGATGTAGTCTAGTCCCACTTGCTTTGCAACTTACAGAATCCGAGATGCTCTGAAGCAACCAATGTCCACCGGGGCCTTTCTGATTGAGAGTCTGCTGAATCCACCCATGCTGCCATCCGTACTAGGTTAAAGGCCGCACATGTATTTCAACTTGGAGCTATGCACTTTGTTATTAGGCTTGCTTTTCTCGTTCTCCGTCTTCAATTGGTGAGCTTCACATCTTCAAATTTGCGTTGCACTAGCAAATCTATGATAAAACTTCAACAGAATCTCAATTGAAGTAGGATTTCCTTTTATACTCAACATACAACTCTCGTTCCGTGGGTCCTCAAAATATAAGAGCGAGATGTTCCAAAAAGTTGCACAAGGAGACTCAGATTCATACTAAAATTCTCAACATCTCATTATTATATTATGAGGGCCCACATAGCCGAGTAAATAGAAGAAGTCCTCTCAATTGCCTTCATTGTTGGATGTGGAGTAGTTACTAAATTTGAATAAATTGTCCAATTATTATTAAACATGTGTATTTGTGGTGTTCGTTGATCCTCACCTAACCATACACCAATCAAATATAGGTGTCTGATTAAAAAAAAGTAACTGAATAACACCCTGCATACCTTAGCCATGCATATCATCGCCATATTTCCAAAAACGCAAGTGATCATCATTTCATGTCGAGTCATACCTACTACTAGCCTTTTTGTGTATAATATCTCTTCAATACTAACCCAACATGTAGCTAATGATTCATTCAACATTGTTTCAACTCATAACATAATGATGTTCAAGTGTATCGGTGGGCCCAAGGAACTGACACCAACCATATAATATGTGTGAATCCCAAGCATGTCTTCTCGACATTCACACAGTTTCAGTTTGAGTATATGGTAGTTCGACTTGCAATTTGGAGATAAGTAGAAAGATGTTCATGAAAGGTGGATAAATCCACCGTCGACTCTAGCTCGATCAGACATTGTAGCTCCACAAAGTTACATGTAGATATAGTATCGTGTTGTAGAAAACCGAACAACTCTTCAACTATCATGGGAAAATCTGTTATGACTTCAACCTTCCAAGTCTTGCACTTATAAAAACGAGTTCTAACAAGCTATTGAATCGCACCACTACTGCGTTTGGTAGGCATCATTGATTCAACGTTGTCGTTTGATGTGGTGGAATCAACGTGAATGAAATCAGTTGGCTATTGATATTTTCCAATTTAGATATTTGTGGCGATCACATTGCAGCTACTACCAGATGAGATGTGATTCCTCCTTCATTGTCAATGCCCTTCATCGGTCAGTCGATTGACTCGATTCCCACAGAACTTTTAACCAGAAATATCAGCGGTGTCAAGCCATGTGCGTCAAAAAGGGCTTGATATTTCGTAGATATCCACGAATTTGGACGAATTTGGAGGGACCCACCTATTCAGGGGCTGGCCAGGCAAAGCATGGCGATTATTTTTTATGTTATTTTTTATTTTATTGTTATTTTTTTCATCACAAATGAAAGATTAATGGTGTGGATTTCGTGCAACTTGGGCGCGCCCGAGGGCATGCAGCAATACAAGGGGGGAACCTCCTCAAAGCACCGAATCTGGGGTTCGACATGGCGAGCGCTTGTTGGTGATGATAAATTTAAGGGGACCGGCTACCACTCCTTCAACTGTGGCCGGGCACCTTCGAAACATGTTGTTGGGTATCTTCCCTTATACTAAGCCTCCTTTATGTGCTCCCTCCCTCAATTGGACCAAGCGTTGAGCATCCCGAGGCCAACCCCAACCAAGCATTGGCTTCGGTATACGTCAAGACACATGGTTTCCCATACCACAAAATCATGTTCTCGGGTTTTGACTTTCTAGGGCGTGGGGCCTTATGCACTAGGGCCCTTGTAGAGAGAGAGTGTTGCGCTTTGGTAAATTAGGGGAGTGGTGTTCAAGGTTTTCGTAGATTTCTTGGTCCCTCTTGTGGACACGTCCCACTCCGAGTGTAGTTTCGACCATTGGATCGGAACGTGACCGTCTCGTCATGTTAGCAACTATGAATTGTGAAGGTTGTTGTTTCAAGTTTTTGGATCGGAGTTTAGGTGTAAACGTTGGATGAGGTCAAAGTGAAGATCCTCTTTCTCTGTATGTGATCACCTAGGGCCATCCCAATCATGTTAACGATCATGTTTCCACTTTATGCGAGTTGGGACCTAGAGTCTAGGTCCTTTGTGAAATTGTTGTACTTTGGAAAGAAATTTCAATGTTTGTGATTTATGGCCCTATTGTAGATGCTTCCATATTGACATAATTTTTTTTATTGTTGGATTGCATTGGAAATTGTCTCATCATGTTAGCAATTGCGGATTATGAAGGATTCAAGTTTCTTGGTGTGCGTTGTTAACAAAAACAAGCCTTGCCATACAAGGTAGAAGCACCCAACTCCGTCAATCACCCCAATTCCAGTACCTACTCTTTATCCCAATGAAGCAACTACATACTTCATCACCATGACAATTGATTAAATTATTCCAATGATTTATAAAGCAACTTATTGGTTGGAAGAGACAGAACCTCAACGTATTGTCCACTTTGGGGTTGGGGGGGGGGGTGGGGGGGTGGAGGAGGCTATGTGACTAAGAAGGGTTAAATGAGGTCTGTGACTTTGAACCTTTCTTCATAAATAATATATTGTGAATGATATGATTTCAATGTCGTTGTGATCATCAAATAATGTGTTTGGGTCAGATAAAGGAACATAGTGCTCAAAGTGTCCATGATGGGTGATACTATCTTATACTCACTACTCAAAAAGCATGTGTCCGATTAATCCCTAGAGGCCAAACCAAAACTGCCCATATTTTTCTTTAAAAAAATCATTCCAATTCAAATCAAAGAAAACATTGCAACATCTTATGATAAATTTGATCGCAAGGATGAAAACTTTGCAGAGTCAAGATAGTACATACAAATTTCATCTGTTGAAAATCATAAGACTATAATATAAACATGTATGCTGATATTGTCAGGCAATGATGATTGCTCGGACAAAAACGTCTTCCTCGACCTTTAGGCGGTAAAAAGAACGACCACACACCTTAAACTATGCACTCAACTATGACACCTGAGGCTAGAAATCACACTACAACCTCGTGAAGCAAAGTCATGTCCGACATAGAAAATTCCGGAACTAGAAATATGATTCCTCCTCTCGGACATACTACTCTAAAGAAGGACATAAATAATGACCTGAGCGTATCACAGACCTAGTACTTCCGGATGTTGCAACCTTCAACATGCAAGTTAGCATCCAATCGGTGTCAAGTTGTGTAGGATTCGGGGGTTTCGGTGACACTTGACAGCCGATGATGTGTCATCGAATAATAACCAGTCACGTCCCCTTCATACTGTCGGACAATTTGTCGTTTCCTCAAAACTGCATTCGATCTTCTGTTCATTCCTCTATTTACTCGCCCTAGTGTCAATATATTTACAAAACTTTCAATTTTGTGTGTGTGTGTGTATATATATATATGTTCCATGATTTGTTAAGTTCGAGTGCCACATGGCATGGTGTCATTAGTTAGTTAAGTGTGTTATCAAGTCCATGTGTGGTACCTTGTAAAATGAATAATTTTGTCACATGGGTGTCCGAAGGTGATCACAACTCACGGTCATATAATTAATTGGTAACATCACAATGCTACTTTGACCACGAGTTCTTAGGGATTGCCTAGTACTATATGGTGACTCATGCCCCGATCACACCAAAATTTATGTACGGTTCCAGCCCTCAAATTGTTGGGGATTATGTTGAGAAATAGATGTTGGTCCACCACTTTGCACACTATTATAGCCCAAGATGCTGACAAATGGTGTCGGAACTGGCCGGTGTGATCAGCCCCCCAGCCCCCCCTGTTTGTTCCCACATGATCCTAGATGATAACCGACAATTCATTATTCACTGTTGAAGGTTTTTTTTTGCACAAATTGAAAAATTCAATTGCAGAAGGACCTTGAGCTTCATAATACTTAAGTTGATCCATGAAATACTAGATCAACGTAAGGACCTTGAGCTTCATAATACTTAAGTCGATCCATCGATATTGATGTTTTGCCAAATCTTACAAAATTTACTAGACAGTAATGCATAAGCAGAGAACAATGTCTAGTATTTCATGGATCAACTTAAGTAAGCGAGGCTATAAAGGGGGCCTTAAGGTTTAGAGAAACAATTGACAATAGATGTGGTAGTTTCACCGATTCACGTTTTCATTCATTGTTGTCATATGGTAATAGTCCTCAATGACTACATTGTCCATTCTTGTTAGGGTTTGCAATTGCATTATTATTTATTATTATTATTATTTCAATTTACAAATTGTAGGCTCTTGGAATGCTCATGGGCTCCCTTGAGAGTTTTGCTCTTCGGATTGTGGCTAAGTTATTGTGCTCTTGTCTTTGTTTGTTTGATGCAAATGTTGAGTTACATGCTATGATGGATGAAAAAACCTTCGATGACTTTGTCACTAGATAGTGAAAGTGGATTTTATAAGTAATGAAGGCCTACTTAATTCTTGATTTTGATTATGTATATATAGCGGAGGCATTTATCACATTAAACTGAAAACTAAGTTTAAATACACACATTCATATTATAGCATGCCATTAGTATGTACATGTTTTGTCTTCTATATAAACTTCTCATATTTAGGGGGTGTTATTTCACAGTGACCCATGCACGTCATTTTGGTCTCCAATGAAGAGTCCACCCCCCCCTAAGGGTGACAAGTATCTACTTACTATCTGTAGATAGGTTTTTTACTTGGGTTCAATCTTAAACAAAACCCCAGGGAAGACTAAATGAGTGTCAGGTGTATAATCTAGATATCACTCCTAAGTTCCTTGATAGTTCCTTTTAGTTATTTGTGAGTTTTAGATACAAAAAAAAACCCAGGAAAAACCTTGTTTAGGATGTTGGATTCGGGTAAAAAGTGATTGGATACGTGGTTTTGTGGTTTTAGGGTCCCTCAATTCAGTACATGCAAAATGCAGTCACTCCCTCACACAATAGTCCTGTAGTGACCAATTTTGACTATCGAAGTTTCTTGCAGGGAGTCACGGCTCAACAATTGTCTTTTTCAAGTAACCAGTAACCACTTCCAACACCAGAGCCAAGGGCACTCTGGCGAATTGTATTGTCCCTCCTTTGTTACCTCCAATTTAGTGTATCAAGAAATCCAGTCTCGGCCTTTCCTTAATTGATTTTCCGATTTAATGATATCAGTTTAATAATACATGGTCTTTCACACCAACTGAAGTTGGTGGCTCAGATACCATGGTTCATTCATATCCTTTAACCCATTTTTCTTTCTTTTTAGAAACTTATTTTCACAATAATGGGCTCCTTAATACCAAATTATCCCAATTTGCTTATTATGCAATAAACAACTTATTGGATTCCTTAATACTTTAATCTTCTTAATTTAGAATTCACTTCTAGAATTAATTAGATTTTTATTTAATTTATTTTCTGATTTTACCTTAATTAAATTTCTCGGCCGCTTTCTTCCGCCAAGTGTTCAAAAACACTTTTTCAATGGGCAATTTGAAATTGTTTCATTGGTGAATTTGGTTATGCAATATGCCCTCTTGATAGTACTTAGATAATGTTGCAGTAATATTTAATTTATTAATTTAAATACTTTAAATCTCAATGAGTTTTACCTGTGGTAAAAGAGCCTTCTCAGCCTCTATAAATTTGACTTTTACAGGCTTTTACCCCTGTGCAGTGTGAATAGGGTCTTTTCTGAGCTGGTTACTTCTGGGCCACTTTGTTAATGTGAACACCTCAATGGGAGAGGGCCTGTGCTTGCGCCAAGTGTCCTCCTCTCCTTCTTCTTCTTCCTCTCCCCTGCTCCTCTCTCCTTCGCAACAGGGGATCTCCTTCAACCAAATTTTGTGTGCAGAAATCGCAGGAACCCTCGCTCGGTTGAATCTCTTCACTTTGACATTCAGAGTACTGGGCAGGAATCACATTTCGGCGACATTGACGAAGATCCTCGCCATCCGACTCAGAGGTGCCGCCTTCGAACTTCGGCGCTCTCGTTCCGGCGCGAACTTCAACTGGTTATTTCTCAAACTCAATTCTGCTGAGCCTTCATCAAAGGGACCACCGACACCTGCTTCTCGGTCGCAAGGCTGAAACTTAAAGGAATTGACGGAAGGGCACCACCAGGAGCGGAGCCTGCGGCTTAATTTGACTCAACACGGGGAAACTTACCAGGTCCAGACATAGTGAGGATTGACAGATTGAGAGCTCTTTCTTGATTCTATGGGTGGTGGTGCATGGCCGTTCTTAGTTGGTGGAGTGATTTGTCTGGTTAATTCCGTCAACGAACGAGACCTCAGCCTGCCGGGATAACTTCGGCACTTCTCGGACGCAGGTGATTCGGTGCCGTTGTGGCAGAGAGCGGACTCCCAACCCCCCTTCCTGAATTGCTCCGTGCATGCAAGAGAGTGAAAAGCTTCACCGAAACTTCCAAACTCAAGACTTGTTGTGGTACACACTGTGGAGGTTTCTTCGGCACTGCGAGTATCGATGATTTGCGGCACTTCTGATTCAATACCCAACTAAGAAATCTTCACTTTACTTGATGGAAACACTTGACATCGGCATATAGGCCTTTTGTTATTGTAATCGCAACGGAATCTCAATTTACAATGCCTACTGCTCTTGCGTAAAGCTCTTGAAATCACTCAAGGCAAAAAAAATTTGACTGCAGCCTGTTACAGCTATTTTTAGAGCAGTCCCGCATCTAATTTTAGAATTTTTAATTTGATTCACTCACACCACAATAACAATCACAATTTACACACACGCACGGTGAAATTAGGGCTTCACACCCTCCTTAAAATTATAATAATTTTTTATTTCAATACAAATTCCCTCTCTTCACGAGAGGTTTCACACAAAAAACACCTTAAGAAAGGAGCACACAAATCACTCTCTTCACGAGAGTTCAACTCAATTTTGCTTAAAAGTTCTTTCTAAAAAATTACGAGAATGCGGTGCGGTTTCTTCGTCTTCCTCCCTCTTAACTCTTTCCGGGGAGGTTCGGGAGCCTCCAAACCTCTTCCCAATAGGTTTGGTTGCTCCGGACCTAATTCCAAAGGTCTTTTGTCAATTTACTAAAATCTAATTAATCACTAATTTACCAATTAACCTAACTTTTGGTCTTTTTCACCTAGGCTAGCTACTTTTAGCTTTTTAGTGACTAAAGTCACTACTTTACTAACTAATTTGATTGCCGTAGCTAGGCTAGGCCCTAGAAAACCCTAATTTAGTGTTTTTAAGGTCTTGAAGCCAAAAAATCGGACAACACTATCTCATGATTTCAAGACAAGTAGTGTTGCTCGATGATGGTTAGTACGGGCCACACCAAATTATATCTTTATTGTAGTAGGAAACATGGTCATGTGGATTTTACAACTATGTTGTTAGGACCCCCTTTTCTACTACCCATCCTAAACCATAATAAAGTTACCTATACATGTTTTACAGAATGCACATAAGGTATATCATATACTAAAATCAACACCCCGTCCAAAACCAACACTCTAACATCATGCACATCAAATAAGGTCGAGGCGTCCATAGTCGACCAGGTCCATTTAACTGCTCATTAGGGTACATGTAATGCCGACATGGATGACATCCATATTATTTAAGCAAACGGAGTTAAAGTTTATGTGGTGGTGGCTTGTCATTGATTACCCTAATCATCTTTGACAACTGTCGTTGTCAAGAATTAGCATTTTAGATGAGCAGTTATGGGTTAACCTATACATCGACTGTGTGTTCCTTTAAACTTTACCACTTCAAATTTTGTAGCAATTTCCATATTCATGAAAAAAAATTGCATTCTCCTTAGATTTGTTTCTCTCCCGAAGAAAAATAATACACCTCCTAAACAGACGCAAACTCTCTTATTTTATCAGTTACATATTCCTCAACCTTACGCATTGAATATAAACATGTTCACACCACATTCTTTAAAGATTAACATCATGCTCGCATGCTGGTTTTTGGGTCATCTACGAAAAAAGATTGAACCCTTGTAACTTTTGCATACAAAATTCAAAGAAGATGTACTTTGGTACGTTGGAATCCCCTAAGTTCAAGGTGTACTGAATCATTAAAAATTAATCTGAACCTGAAAATGGCATATGTGCTGATCTCACTTAAACGCAAACATTACACAGCTTTCTGTTGAAGTGGCGATTGTTTGAGCACCATCTACCTGAAGTGAAAGTACAACGCAGTCCTGCAACTATCTGGCCCAGTGGCTAGCACATGGAGCCTCTGACTCATCACCTCCATTCTCTCAGTTCTCTGCCCTTTTTGAACCACTGCTACATACAGCACCCACACCTGGAGCACTCAGGAGGGCCCCCTCACAAACACACTCCTCCCCAAATGAAACCCAATAACTTAGCTACACCATTTATGGTATTTAGTGTCACATGCGTCATAGTGTCACTTACCCTATTTTTTAGGTGTATGCTAGGTCACATTGATGATTAAACAACTTCACCGTAAGTGTCAACTGATGACACTTGGCGTTCAAGTGCGCTTACTGATATCTTGGCATGAGTATGTTCAATAATGTTTTGAGGTGCATGCCTATATTCCCTCACATTTAGTTTGAATGTGGGGACTATCCCATGGAATACTGTCAATATTGTTATGAATATGAATAATGTTATGTAATACAATGGTCTATAAGTTGATTAAAGTGTACACAAATGGCACTTGCCATTAGTATGTTCACGAACATCTTCCTCTTGCATACTAGAATGTAAACACATGATACTTGTCATGAGTACGTTCAAAAAGATCTTCCCATACGAAAGGACATACTAAACGCAAGACTATCATCTAACGTATCCCATTCTGCTACTCTAAATATCATAATGTAGATCAGTTTTCTCTTAAGGAAGTTACTTATGTTGACAGACGGAATCATGTTGGCAATTAGTGGATGTGACACTTTGAGACCTCTAGGCATCTAGTTTTAGGCCCTTCACAAATAGTTTAGGGCTTGATTTTTTGATAATCTTATTCATTAAATTGAAATTATTGTGAATTTTTAAAGCCAAAAGTTGGCCCGAACATTTACTAATGCATAGAGTATGCCATAACCGCTCATTCCTCCTCACTTAAGCACTCAAAACAAGGACATGTGTCATGACATTGTTGATTCCGACATGATCAAAATCGAGTCATAGCCTAATCGTAATTATGGCACCCTGTAGATCCCCAATGGAGTCTTGATTGGGAATAGGTGGTTCGACCTATAATGCAAAATATAACATGACTCAACACCTACTATTTGTTCATTGGACTCTCGGAATATTACAGTCATATGCCCAAAAAGCCGAGCCAAGAGACTCAACTTTCCGAGCACCCGACTGTCATATTCCAAGGGCCCACTAAACAAACAGTAGGTGTTGAGTAATGTTATAACTCCAAAGTTATTGTATTAAATTCTTATATAATCATTTATAAATTATGAGAATGTGGAACTTTGTCGGGCTGCCACTTGTTACTTGGCTTGACGAGTTTGTCTTTCGTCAGGTAACGTGAAACCTGCCACAGTTCCAGATACTTAGTAAAGGTAAAAGAAGCAAATTCTGCAACTGACGAGCATATGAATTTTGTAAGCAAAAACGAATTCTCCAAACCACCATTGGGAGAAATTTGCTCCAAACCTCCAACCCCCCACCTCGGTCAATCCTCGGTAAATGGCATGGCATCCTACCACCACATCTCAAGTTGAAATGGGGAAACATGTGGGATAGAACTCGCAATAAGAAAGAAGAAGCCTTCATTTGGTCAGTATGCAACAAAGCCGTTGTTGTCAACTTTTAGAGAGCAAGATTCATCTTGTATTTTGATGACAAATGTCTCATGTGTTGTGTTGATTGTCTGGAAACCATCACGCACAAATTTTGAGATTGTAGCCACCCATCGCAAGGTAGGCCGTAAACCCCACCCTGCACCAAGAGGATTCTTGAGCATGGTAGGGCCAACGGGCTCAAATTCACGTCGGATTGCCCGACGTTGCATGTACAGTCAAGACTCTATAAATGTTACAGGTCGGGAGTAGCAAAAAAATAACATATATAGAATTATAACAAGTAACACTTATAGAATTCATACCGATGATTAATAACATTTATGGAAATAACACTTAAAATTTCCAAAAATGAAGAACATAACGTTTTATAAAAATAAAAATAAAAGTACAAATAATAAAACATAATTCAATTAAACTAATTGAAAGAAATAATCTATATAGTAGTAACTTGACAAGATTTTTCCAACTAAACTAACCGAAAGAAAGAGTCTATAGAAGTATGACGAGAAACTTCCAAATGATGAGACGAAACTTCCTTCTGGAGTCCTTAAATGCTCTTGATGTGTGATAGGGCATCATTTGGTCTTTTTTCAAGGTATTTCTTCAAAGTCTCTAGAGACCGCTCAGCAACACTCAATCCTACAACTTCTTCTACCACATCAACCATAACCTCATCAACATCAATTTCTTGATGTTCTGAGGAATACATATCCAAAAACTCCTCATTGGTAGGTTCATAGGGGTTGTTTAAATCAAACTCCATCTCATAATTGAGGTATTCATGAGCATTCATCATGTCACCCACCTCACTATCAGATGAGAACAACATCAGTTGATGAAGTAGAGTAGCAACTTCATCAACCTCTACCAAGCACCTAGCTTCCTCTATCTCCCTCTCAATAGAGATCGAAAGAACACCTGTGTGCCTCCAACAATTTTGAATTGTCGATGTGGTAACTCCCTTGAAAGTGCACAAGGAGGAAGGATCTCTAAATAAGAGAGAATATTTGACTTGTTCGCAAAGAATATGGGATAAATGTGATTACATGTTTAAAATGTATGCTCTCATATATTATTACTTTGATTTTCTCAAAATTAACACTTATAGAGGTGCAATTAACAAAGAAGGGAGTAGAGCATGTTATAACACTTAACACATAACACTCACTAGTCTTACCAATTGTGTTTTTGTAGGGGAGTAAAATTTTCTTAACATATATGAAATTATAACGCTTATAGGGGTAACACTTATAGAGTCTTGACTGTATGTTGAGATTGTAGGATTGCCCACAAGGCATGGGATTTTTTCCATCGAGGTTGTTAATGTCACCAAAGCAAAACCAGGGCCAAAGGGACCTTGGAGACCTCTTGACTGGTAACATGGGATCTTTGTCAATAATATTCCCTCCACACAAAGTAAACTCTCTAGAGCTCAACTACTCCTTTGAGGTGTCATGTTGTGGACCATTTGGATTGAAAGAAATGAACCTTTAACAACACTAGATGGGATAGTAGAAAAATGCAACAAATGATTTGGCAAGGTATTCTTGAATATGCGAGAATTGCTTGGAACATTGCCCGCAAAGCAGTCAACAAAGAATCTAACTATGATGACACGATTGGGAAATTAGACCAGACCTAGGGAGGAAATGAGATTCTCTACTACCGTGATAATACTAGAACCGTACACTGGAACACAAGGGCGCCTAATGTAGGCTTGGTAACCTTATGTAGGTTGTTTACTCAACTTGGGTTATTTTTATTTCCATTAGGTGCACCCAAGTGGACTCACCAAATCCTCATTCTCGGGTCCCCAATGGTCTTGATGTTTTGGTTTTTCTGACATTGAAATAAAGGTTTTAATTATCTAAAAATAAACGTTCATAAATAATAAATAATGAAACTCTCTAAACCACACCGTCTTGTAATGTAAGGTAGACAAGCATACTAAGGTAAGTGGGCCTTGAATGGGCACTTCTCACTATGCACCTAAGCTTACTTCTCGCAGACTACAACACACGCAATTAGTGCAACATGATATCCATGCCTTATGGTGCTAAGTTATTACTCATGTCATGTTGGTCCAGTTGGCCATCAAAGTTCTTCACCAAAAGGTGACAGTACCATGCGGGCAAAGGAGGCTCTTAATTTACGATTGCTTCCTCAAACATCCGGCATTTCTATCTATCTATTTGCATGATGATTAGCAAATCCAAAGTGTGTTCCTTATGTCATCAAATTATTCGCTAATTTGTTCCGCTTTTCTCATTAAATTTAGAGCTTGTATGGATATTTTATACATGATCAAAGTATATATTATTTTTCTCATTAATTGGTTATATAGGTCATTCCAGTTATATTCATTATTGAGTTTAGGATGGTCAACAAAATTTCAACACAAAATCCAATTTTTTTTAAACGTATACATTTTTGCTATTTGTTGTTAGATCGACATGTAACCATGCACCCTTCAAAAATAGGTACCCATTTAAGAGGAAAACTTGAATTAGATCCACTCATCTTACAAAAACTTCCATGAGGTATGGCTTCTTTGGATGTGCAGTAAATCTAGGAAAAAAACCTAGCCAATTAGCAAATCTTGTACAAACAAATGTTGTAATAATGAGGTGACTCAGGCATCCACTTGTGATGAATGTTCAAAAAGCTTATATTTTATCATGTTATGTGGTTATATATGTGTGCATGAAGTGGTCAGTGTTAAGCGGATGTTGAGCATTAACGTTTTGGCTTTCCCAACAATGAACCGTCATATTAATCCTTGGAATAATACTATTATTCATTTTCAAAGAATATTTAACCACTTTGCACCTAAAGAAGGTGTCTGATTAAGAATGGTGTTTGAATTATACATTTCTACTTGAAGTAAGGTAATATGTGCATGAGACTTTTGGTGTCCTTGTGGTGTCCAATTTTAACTATATGCCTTGCCATTTTCCACTTGATATAGGTGTGAAACAATTAAAGAATGACCACATGCCTCACTTGGCTTGGTAACATTGTACATGGGATTGTTAAATTGACCACAAAGACACATCGCGTGGTCACATAGCCTATCAAAAATTGAACAATTTTAGTTGTAAGTTGAAACGTAAAGAAAGAGGAAGAAGAGTTGATACTTGCTCCTCGTCATGTGTGCAATGAAAAACCAAATTTTGTTAGGTCATGTGACTGCACAATGTGTCTATGAGGTCGTTTTAACAAACTACTTGGTCAATTTAACAATCCCCTTTGTTTGGCGTCGGGTAATCACACAATCATGCCACATGGCTTAGGATTCATGACATCCATGTGAACTCATCCATAGAGGATGAAATGAACGTAGTAAAAACAAATCCATTACACCGTTTATGGCATTTAGTGTCATCTGCACAATAGTGTCCTATGTGTAATAGTGTCATTTGCCCTATTTAAGGCGTATGTTAGCTTACACTAATGATCAACAACTTCACCATTAGTATCACCACATGACACTTGGCGTTCAAGTGCGCTTGCAAATACCTTGGCACGTGTAGGTTCAATAATGTTATGAGGTATATGCCTACGTTACACAAACGGTCTACAAGTTGACTAAAAGTGTACACAAATGACACTTGGCATTGGTATGCTCAGGAATATCTTCCCCCTTGCATGCTAAATTACAAGCGCACGATACTTGCCATTGGTATGCTCATTAATGTCTTCCCCTTGCATGCTGAACACAAAACTATCATCTCAAGTATCCCAACATGCTTGAGATGCTAAATGTCATGATGTAAATAATATTGTCGCTTCAAAATTTACTTGTCTTGACAATTAGTGTCATATGGACAATTACCGGACGTGACACTTTCAAACCTCTAGGGATCTAGTTTAGGCCCTTCGCAAATAGTATAATCGGTGACACTAAACACCATAAAACATTGTACATGTTTGAGGACATAGTCCATAAATGTGAATGTGAAAAATTATGGGAATATCCCCGGAATATTGTCAGTCCCACAAAACACTGCATGGGTTTGGATAATGTTATGCCATCACCTATATCCCACAAATTTGTATGGGATTTTTGATACCTTTTAAAAGAACCAAAACCTCTAAAAAAACCCATTTGCATGCTATAGTATGATTCATCACATTTTCACCTTCCCAAGGGACGAGTTTACATAGAAACCGTGATCCCTAGCCCCGCCACGTGGCTCGCTTCCATAGACTTACTACATATCACCTATATAGGTAGATAATTCAACAAGGGACCGGGCATATGACACTTGTAACCAAAATAAAGTGCTCAAATTTTGACATCGTGTCACGGTAAAGTTTGGCGGCTTAGATAATTCAACAAAGGACAATTCCAAGCAAAATTGAAGTTGTCCAAATTGCGACATCATGTCACGGAGGTGTACGTAGTAAAGACTCTTGTAGTTTATTACTGCCAAGTGGTGATGATGATGTGTTAAAGTGCACATATTTCCCGGGTTGATTCACGGAAACTACATAACTAATGTGCAATTAATAGCACATGCATGTGTGTTTTTGCAGGGTAATTAATATAAGTCTTCCATTCCGTTTGTGTGGGGGCACTCAATGGGACCACCGGACATTAAAAGAAAATAAACTTTGGTATTTGTGCATCTATATATGTGAATGCATGAGAGCCCCGTTTACCTTATATGGATTATTATGCAACATGCCACCATGCAATTTTATTCTAGTTATAATAATGTTGTGATACCTAAGATAAGATGGATCTTAAATGGTTTTTCTTTTCTTTGGACTAGCTCACTTCCCTTCTAGGACATGAAAGATGAGATTAAGGCCACTTCACACACAAGACTGAGAGCCCGAGACCAGCACGCTTCGAGCACTCTCATTGGTGGAAAAGGCGGGGTCGGTCCAAGTTAGCTTCACACTACGACCAACGGAGTATGTGAATTCAAGATGGATGTAAAGTCTACATGGATTCCTACATGGCATAAAATGGATTATGTTTCGTGGTCATTGGACTGTTTTCAAAAATCACCTCTTGGAGGTAGGCCTAACGCAAAACCAGGAGACCATGGCACTCCAAACGCTCATAACTGTTGATTTATTTAATTTGTGAGGACCCGCATGAATAGACATTCATTGAAATAGCATTTGGTTGAGGGCCCGGTCACATATGACTTCACACTGCACTTGAGGATCCATGACCACACTACATGATTTTGGAGGTGTGGTGGGACGGCCTTTGGACACTTTCTTTTGGGCTCTCACAATTTCATGGTCACGGCTCTTGGCTCGTGTGAAGTCATATGTGACCGGGCCCTTAGTATTGCTCGAGGTGGTTCGTAAATCCAAATCAAGGTGATAATCACTCCCCTTGATTTTTGGAACTCATGTGAATATCTTATTCATTATCAAAGTGAAGATTCATGTGATCATTCGATGGTCATATAAGTCCCACCACACAATGTTGACTAGAATGGATATGATAAGTTGAACATGTGGTCCAATCTCTTTTAAACACGTGTCTTCTTGGTATCTGTTCTTGGGAACCAAACCTAACCACACACCACTCAAATATAGGTGACGGATTAAGAAAAGTAGCCGAATAAAGGATTGTTTACCTTATGTCTCTCTCTCTCCTCACAATCACCATCCATAAGTAAGTCACTTCTTGTCCAACGTGGGATTAAATCTTCAAAGTGTTAGCATCACGTGGCGGATTAGGATGGAGTAGAACTTTGGAAGAATATGAGAAAACCATATATGGCGATCACCGAACCTACTAGCTTGGTTCGATACTATCCGGGGATGTTAGATATCGGGTCCTTGTGAGATATGTAAGCCGCATGTTCCTTGATTTAAGGGTCCATTTGAGCCTTGCAATAATTATCAACGTTTTCATCCTCCTCCTTTTTGGTTCATCCCCTCCCCGTCCCCCGGTAGGTGTTGTGACCATTCGCCCAATTAAATCTTCAAGAACGATTTTTGTTTTGGTTGTGTATTGTGTTATCTCCATCATTTGAGTTTTGTTTGAAGAATGTGGGTGTTATTTGGTTATTTTCCTTAATTGAACACCTATCATTGATAACTTGGCACTAAATTTCGTCCATGAAGGTCCGATATCATTCAAAATTCCCCACATCATGTTCATGAGTTGGCATGTTGTGATTGATAGCCAACTTGATCAAGGTTAAGGCATCCATAGTTGACCGAGTCCATTTAACTGCTCACCAGGGTCACGTAATGCCAACATGGATGAGATCTGTAATTTTTAGGTGAACAAAGTTAAGGTTTCTGTGATGGTGGCTTATGACTGATTACCCTCATAAGAGTTTTGACAAATATCGTAGCAAAACATTAGCATTTAGACGAGCAGTTATGGGCTTACATATAGATTGACTATGTGTTACCCTAAACTTTACTGCTTCAAAATTTATAACAATTTCCAAATTCCATGAAAAAAATTCGCATTATCCTAAGATTTTGTTTCTCTTCGCAAGAAAAACAATTTCATGCTGTCTCCTAAACAAATGCAAACTCTCTTATTTTAATGGTTATAAATTCCTCAACCATAGTGGGCGCAAATCAACTTGGGACTAAATTTTGATGAAGCCTCCGGGGGTGTACTCAATGTGGCATGTACTGACCCATGTAGGCGCACAAAAGGGGTATTATTTGTGCCTAGGGGTTACAAAACACACCTAAGGTACATGTATTCTTTATTCTTTATTCTTGCTTTGCATATACATTAGGCATATTATTCATATAATTCTAGTTGTATTTCTACCTTTAGGCCCGTAGCTAGTTATAATGAAGTGGGTAATCTACAAGAGGTCTAAATGGAGTCATGGCATTGCACTGGCTAGAATGGCTTATATCGTGGAAACAAATTTGTATGAGTTATCTCAAATGGACGAATGAGCGTTCAATGATAAATAGATATGTCTTGCTAAGAGTATTTTAGCCATATTTTTCATATGATCTTTTTGGCATATACATATCATTGGGATCTATATAATTTATTTACTTTTTACTTGTGTATGTATTTGAGGGGATTTTCTAGCTACAAATGTGTATGTGTATCATTTTTAGGAAGGGAAATCTTGTACACTAGGGGTATTTATTTCATGGTCATGCACGCATGTGGTTCCCGGTTCTACCAATGAGTGCACCCCGTGAGGATCAGGCCGCAATGAATAATGCCATGACACATGTCATGAGTGCTAAACCCTAGGAGGAATGTGTGGTTAAAATGAGTTGTTATGGCATACGCTAGACATTGGTAATATGTGCGCGGGCCAACTTGTGGCTTCACAAATTCACATGATTTTCAATTTGAGGAATAAAATTATTGAATTTTGCAGTCCTCTAGATTCTATCTTCCTACATAGGAAAAAATTGCACCGCCTTATACCTCCCCATATCTAGCGCATAATATCTTTAGTGATCGGTTATGGGCACCTCTACTCTAAGCTACTATTGATAGGTTTTGCAAACAATTACCAAGGACTCTTAAGCCCAAGAACAAGTGAAGCCCATATATAGTAGAGTCACCCATTCGTGATGAAGACCCCGTCGACAAGCCATAGGGTACTGACATTTTGATTAGGCTGGGACTGAATCCAAGTTGGGGTTAAATTTTGATCATGTTGGAACCAATAATGCCATGACACATGTCCAGGTTATGAGTGCTATAGTAAGGAGGAACGTGTGGTTAAAATGAGCGGTTATGGCAAACTCTAGACACTGTTAATATATTTGAGCCAACTTTTGGCTTCAAAACGTCATTGTAATCTCAATTTAAGAAGTAAAATTAGCAGGAAAATCGTAGTCCTCTTGATTTATGGAAAAATTCGCACATCCTTATACTTCTCTAGATCTTGCGCATACACTCTTAAATGATTGGTTATGGACACCTCTACTTTATTTCAAGACACACATTAGCAAATGGAAAGAAGAAGAAAAAACTAACCAAATAACACCCGCATACCGTCTTAAACGCATCGAATGATGTGTACAAACGGGTTTATGCTCCCGAAAAAGGATCGGGGTTTGCAATATGAAGGGTGTGCACCATTGAAGTTTGCTTATACACTTTTGTCATACACCCCACATGACGATTGCACTTTATGTGCCTGACTGAATGCGTTCAATTTGTACCTTGAAAAACAAACGAAGGACAAAAAGAAACCCAAAAAGAAAACAAACACAATAACAAAAGAATACCAAAGAGACGCTTTCATGTGCTTGGGATCCCATGCATGCATCAATGTCCCCAAACCTCACTTTCAAACTGCACACTCCACAGTGGCCTCAGTCACTGCACGAGTCTCGATCCTCGGGCACACGTGTCGAAGCCTAAAATTCTAGATATTTGTAGTTTTATTCCGAGGATGCCTTTCAGATGTGAAAGAATGTATGTCAGGTAGCGAGAGCGGTGGGTGTCATAAACCAACAACACTTTACGCATTTTGAGAGCCGCAAGGACCCTTGTGGCTATATTTATAGAATACTACTAGAAAACACGTATACTTTCGTTAGCAAATCGGGACATAACTCGAATCATACTGGAATTTGCACTAGTTGTGGCATCCCATGGTTATATTCTTGGGGCTCACATGAACGAACGCACACTACTTAATAATGTTGTGGACTAAACTGAATAGATCTACTTTTTAAAAATCAACATAACATTATTCAGATCCATATCAGCGTTCTGTGGGACTAGCAATATTCTACGGAATATTCCCTGATATTTCCCACATTCAGACTACCGCATAATACTGCCAGTCCCACATAACGCTGATATGGATCTGAATAATGTTATGAAGCACTAATACATCCTGTTAATATTTGAAACTCATGTATTGGAGTAAGGTACATTGATCATCCCGATCAGTGCGTGTTACTATACAGAGTGCAATAACATCTTCACTCGTGAGTTCCATTGTTACTGATGAAAGTTGTTCGGGCATTATGACAACATAAATGACTTTGCTTTGCAAAATGTTACATTCTTGGTAAAAATAGGTATAGCAATGCATAACCATGAATGCATATAACATGCACTAATTGGGATAATGAGTGTTGTAGTAGATGATAATTTTTGGGGGTCGTATATAGGTACGCACTACGTTAGCAACCTAATAACTTATTAGGTTGTAAATGTAATGTAAGGGGCTGCGTTAAGGTCTTATTGTGACTCAGAGCAACTTAGTCGTTACTTGGAAGGATAGGCCTCAAGTGAGTGTTATTTCTTGATTTCCACTCAGGCTACGCTGTTTCGGCCAGGTTGGTTGTATTTAGGGTTCTTTTTGCAATTGAATTTTCAATTTGTGCCAAATGGAAATAAAAATGTAAGGGGCCGCGTTTCGGAAGGTTGAGAGCTTCCAATAGGTATAAGGGGCGCTTCACACTATGGCCGAAGGTCGAGAGGCCGTCGATTTCCACCAATCAAATCGCAAGAAACCAAGAGTTCGGCCTCTCGACCCTTCACACTGAGGCCAAAGTCCAAAGGCCGTCGCAATTTTAAATGATTACTTTTTGAAGAAGGCGACGGACTCTCGAAGGAAGTTTGGGTCGGACGGGAATAGAAACCCAAACTATGGTCGAGAGGCCGTCGGTTTCTTTTCATTAAAAAATCAATCATTGACAAGATCTTGGCGGTTAGATTGGAGGGGTTATTTTGAGCAAGGAATAAAGTGGAATGCTCCTTTGGGTTTGGACTTTGGGCTTGGCCTTTGGAGGCTTCACACTATGGCCATCCAAGTCGAGAGGCCGTGGGAGTTCATGGCCAAAGGTTTGGACTTTGGGCTTGGCCTTTGGAGGCTTCACACTATGGCCATCCAAGTCGAGAGGCCGTGGGAGTTCATGGCCAAAGGTTTGGACTTTGGGCTTGGCCTTTGGAGGCTTCACACTATGCCCGGCCGAAGGCTCCACTTACTATATTTTATTGGCTATTTTCAGCCCATTTCTTTGGACTCTCAACAAAGTTTGGCCACTCAATCCCACGGCCTCTCGACTTGGACGGCCATAGTGTGAAGCGGGCCTAAGAAGTATATGATACGGAGGAAGGAGAGCATGGAACCTAAATGAAGGCGAGGTAGGTGGACATAGCGGCCCCAGGTGGCGCCCCATGCTTGCTTGAAGGCCCACAATATGCATGCAGGGATGCATGTAGAAGATCATGATTTAATTGAATTAATATACAATTCAAATGGGAAAAAAAGGGTCCTTCTATGTACTAAAGGTGGAGGTATCTTGAATGGTTACTTTTTCAGACTAGCCCACTTCTTCTTAGAATATGAAACACACCATTAAGATAGTGCGAGATGGTTACCAAATCCAACATAACATTATTCATATTCATAACAATGTTTTGTGGGGTTGGCAATATTATGTAGAATATTCCTCACATTCAGCCTGAATGATGGAGTATTCCATAGAATATTGTCAGTCCCACAATACATTGTTATGGATCTGAATAATGTTATGAAATCGAGGCCGTAGCCACTTTCATAATGTTGAGGTAGATGGGTCTTAAGTGGCTCGTTGTCTTAACCAGACTCCTATATTTGATTGGTATGTGGTTTGGTGAGGATCAAAGAGCAAACACTAAAAGGACACATGTTTAAAAGAGATTGGACTATGTCCTCGAATATTAGTAACTACTCTACACTCAGTAGCGGACACGATTGGGAGGACTTGTGTATCCAATTAAGAAATCAACAAACATGCACTTCCGATAACCATAACTTAAACAAGGGAGATCCATTTTTCAATCAAGTTATTGCATATGTTAACAAACAACTTCCAATAGCTTTATAATTCAGGGTCATAGACCACAATCTATTTAAAATTGACCATAATTGGAATGAATTAACAAAAAACTTGGGAGGGGCATGATTATATTACACCCCCCGTAGGTGTTGTGTATTGAATATGGTAACGATATGATTGATTCACAATGTATATTCTATGTTGTGCAAATTATATTTATTGTGTCTTTATTTGAGATTTAAGCCTAAATTCATGGTATAAGTTGGGTTAGGTTTCGGCCAGGGATTCGTGGTATCTACGTAAACTCATCCATTGCGAAGGTGAAAATGCAGTGAATTGTATATATAACATGTACATTACTATTTAAAGATGATTTGATTGAAAAAATAGAGTAAAAAACATGAATTAGTCTTGTGGTGGCAAATTGAAATGAATTGGCCCTCAATCTTGTAGGGGTGTTTTTTTAGTGGAGCCCCCTCATCTACGATGGATTAGTTAGTGTAGATGCCACAAATCCCAAGCCTTGGGTTTCCAAGGCTTGACGACTAATTTGATGTAGAAAGGCCAAGTATAAAAAGCAATGTGATATTTTAAAGGAACAATACTCGGACTATTTTTGCCAATTTTGACATGTAACAAATTTTCCTGAAATATTTGGTTGATAAGTACTTATTGTGATTTAAAAAACACTGATGATTTAGATGCATTTCAATCTTATATAACTGACTCGACTCTCATAACTTTCAAGTTTACTCAAATTTTAAAGATTAGGGCTGTGTAACTCAAGTTAAAAGTCAGAATTTTGCTAATTACCCAGTTTGAATAATAAAAATAAGAGTGAATCCTATATATTTATGTGACTCGAATCTCAGAACTATATAACTCGAGTTATAATGCAAATCAATGACCTTAAGCTGGTTTTTAAATTACTACACTAAAACTTGTATATAGTGTCATATGGTATTTTATGTTGTTGTGGCAACTTTTCTAATGACACTTCTTGTGAATAAGTTTACACGTGATATCATCCAAATTTACTTTTAGTTCATCCAATTTGCTATATTATTCATCCTAACATTTACATATTGAACTCGTCATAGAACAACTTCGGTTTTAATCAAGAAAAATCAAATGTAAGAGTGATCATGGAACTTGTGGTCCCCAGAAGGTCTATCTCCAGGCCTACATTATTCATTGTCTCAGTCTCGTGTGTGAAGTGGCCCTTATACCATCATACAAAATACATTGATTATCCCAAATTTATGTGTTACTATTTCGAATTACGCAGTGTTATCTATAACTATTTAATGAGATTGTACTATTCTACCACGCAAGTTGGTTTATTGTCTACAATGTCCAAACAACCTATTGAATTTCGTTAGTAAAACTTGAACTCACAAATAACATCTTGTGTATAGCAACACACACTAAGGGCCACGTCACACACAAGTCCGAAGGCCCGTGACCATTGCAATCTAAGAGCTCTCATTGGTCAAAAGGGTGGAGACCGTCCAAGTTCACTTCACACACGAAGGCGAAGGCCTAAAGGCCCAAAGAAGACTTCATGGATGAAAAGTCTACATGGACTCCTACATGGTGGACTATGGATAATGTTAATGGTCTCCCGGAATTTTCGTCAAGCCCACCTCCAAGAGGTGGGCCTAACGCAAATTCCGGGAGACCATGACTTTTAATTTTTTTTCTTTCCAGCAAGACATATTTCAGGACAGATTGCATGGCAGATTCCATAACACATTCCATGACATATTCCGAGACAGACAACCACCACCAAGTAATTCTCTTAAATTGATAGAGTTTGAGACATATTATATTGAACCAAATCCTCCCCTATTTTTTCGCCAACAAAATATGCAATGGTCCCGCACCATGGTCCATTCTCACTGCACACTATGCTTGAGGACCCGTGGCTACATAAAATGGCTTTCCCAACACCCATGGTATGGCCTTTGGATGAGAGTCAAGGGTCCTCACCATTACAAGGTCATGGCTCTTGGCTCATGTGTGAAGTGGCCCTAATTGGGATAATCAACGTAGTTGGCGAGTCAAATGCATGGCCTAGTAAAACACGGGTAGGTTTTGATAGTGCCTTCTTGTAGGCTTCCTAGAATGGCAATGCGGGCGGAACAACTCCCGTAGTGTGATGTGGCAAATCCCTCGAGTGTTGCTCCACATAATTCCTCAAATCATCCCCCCTATCATTTAGGCTATGCATTTATTTATTTATGTATTCTTTATTTTATTCCCGTGACGATAGTTAGCTCGGGCTCAACCACATTGCCCACTACCATAAACTCTTGGTGTTTCCTTGCTAAATCCATTTGCTCTTCAAACCCCCAAAATTGTGTGGATGGGAGGCACATTTCACCATCCTCGTAACTACACCATTTATGATTTTTAGTGTCACGTACACTATTTGCAAAGGGCCTAAACTAGATTCCTAGAGGTCTCAAAGTGTCATGTTCGCTAATTGCCAATATGACATTATTAATCAACTAAGTAACTCTTTAGAGTGAAATTTTATTTACATTATAGCATTTAGCATAGCACATTGGGATACTTGAAATGATAGTTTGGCTTTTTAGTATGTGAGGTTGAAAATACTATTGAGCATACTAATGGCATGTGTCATATGTTTACAATTTAGTATGCAAGAGGAAGATATTCTTGAGCATACTAATGTCAAGTGTCATGAGGTGACACTAACGTTGAAGTCTGTGTAACCTAGCATACGCCTCAAAATAGGGTAACTGACCACTATAACACATGTGATACTAAATACCATAAACGGTGTAGAGGTGCACATGTTCACCATCTTCACGCCTTTTGTAAGAGTGTTTGATGGTTACAATGCAAACTTTTGCGGAGGAGGTATTGATTGTTTGATTTGTTGTTGTTACAAGGATTGCTAGTCTGCCATATTTTGGATATAATGCATATAGAGAAAAATATGTCTGACTCATTATCGAAGTTATTAACTGGAGAAAACAATACTTTGATGAGCACGAATCATTTTGGAAGAGGTTGGGGTAATGCATGATTTACATTTGAGAAGGGGAATTTGCTAAAATGGAGTGCTCCTTACATGTTTAGGGCCACTTCACACATGAGCCAAGAGCCGTGACCATGAAATTGTGAGAGCCCAAAAGAAAGTGCCCAAAGGCCCTCCCAAGACACCTCCAAAATCATGTAGTGTGGTCATGGACCCTCAAGTGCAGTGTGAAGCCATATGTGATTGGCCCTCAACCAAATACTATTTCAATGAATTTCTATTCATGCGGGTCGTCACATATGATAAAATATAATAAATCATTGGTTGTGAGATTTCAGAGTACCATGGTCTCCCGGTTTTGTGTTAGACCTACCTCCAAGAGGTGGGTTTTGAAAACAATTCAAGGGACCATGAAACATGATCCATTTGATGCCATGTAGGAATCCATGTAGACTTTACACCCATCTTGCATTCGCTCACTCCATTGGTCCCTTGAGCGTAGTGTGAAGTGAACTTGGACTGGCTCCGCCTTTTCCACCAATGAGGGTGCTTGAAGTGTAATGGTCACGGGCCCTCAATCTTGTGTGTGAAGTGGCCCTATAGCTGCATTGAAGATGTCTAGGTACCCGAGTAACTTAATGTACTTGAGGATCTGTTAGAGGGAGGCTCACAAAAAGCCATAGTGGGACCTAGCTAGCCATGAAATGCGTGAATACAATAATCAACTTCAAGCAATATATCTATATGGGTTAACAACTTGCCTAAACTAACACAATGGCTCCATGAACACCTAGTTAGAAGGGCCATGGTCATTTTGACAAGGTGACCAAGTGTTCAAAAGAGCCTCCATCCATCTATACTAGTGAAATCTTATTTATTGTGCTCCAAACCCATTAACATTCATGCTAGCATACCATTATTCAACTAATATCAGCCGTTCTATTCTAATAGTATTCATCGACAGGGTTTCACCCAAATCCCACTCGTTTGTCAAGCCGAATGTATTTATTGACAAACATATGTAAGGTATAATTCTAGCACCTTACGTGCATATTCCCGGCCCCACCCAACCTGGTCACTCAGCTAAATAATGTTATGAGACGTGCAACCTCCCCCCTCACATATAAACACTCGGTTTGCAAATAAAGCCTCCGCTCGGTGACCAATAAGTAGTACACTTTTCCTCCCGCTCAATAATACACGAGATTGGAGAGTCAAATCCACAATGACTAATATTGGGTTGCTTTAACTGTCATCCAATATTTTTTATTGACATATTTTGATCACAATGCCCGTAAGACTTATCCCCCTCTCCATTTAGTCGACGTCCACTCCACCTTCCATACATGATTTGATCACTAACCCTTATTCGAGGCCAGGCAACTAGAGAGCTGAGGCGGTTCCAAACAACACTAAGCCGCTTTCGGAAAGTCCCGTCCAGCCATATTGAATGTTAAAATGCTCATTAAAATGCCCCCTCCTTCTCATCACCCAATTTAGCATCCCCACCAGTCCAGTCCAGGCCCCTGCCGCCGTCTCTCTCAACTAACCCCCCCAACGAACTCTCATCCACATCATTCATCCACTCCACTCCACCTGTCGCCCTGCCAGTGGCTGGGCCCAACCGCCGTCACCAGCGAACGACCCACATTCACCAATACTCGTCCCTGGGGACGACCTTCATCCATTATGGAACCAAACCTCATCCACGGACGCGGAGACCATCCTTCCGTAGTACAACGCGAGGCCACCTGTAACCCGGCTAGCAGCGCCACAGTGCATGAACACTGGATGAGACTGGGGTGTCGTCCATCCAGATGGATGAATGAGGTGGGTCCCTGCTTCCGGGGATCTCTCCTCGTGGGAGACTCCCTGCGGTAAGTATTATTTTACTGCGTCGACGACTCACCCTTTTGCAGAATTGTTTCCATTTTGCCTTTGTTGTTTATTCTATTTTATTTTACTTCCATCGACATATCAATCAACTGGGTCATCGATTGATCGATCGATCGGCGCTGCTGCCAGCGGACAGCGCTCGTCGCAGCTTTCTTGGCCCTCCAGATTCATTTCACCGTCGCTCCCCAACAGTAAATAATAGGAGGAGGAGAGGAAGAAACCGGGCAAATTGTGAGGTAGAGCGCGACAGGCACAAAAGCGTTGAACGCGCAGCAGCGTCGGAGGAACCGAGGAGCAGCTTTGCTGTGCTGGGGATCTTCGATTTCACGGGCCCGGGGGGCAGTGGACGACGGGCGCCGGGGAAGGGGGGTGACGGGGTATGTAGTTTGTGAGTGGTGGGGTCAGAAGGCGACAGGAGAGTAGAAAAAATCAGAAGGAAGCGGAGAAGGAGGGAGGAATTTGTTCGTTTTGGTGCATTTTGGTTGTATTTGGAAGCGGAGGTGGGGCCAGGGTTAAGGAGAGGAGAGGAGGACAGGGGCAAAGGGGAAGGGAGTGACCATCCATCCCTCCACCTGTGTTGCGGAGGCCAGCTTATAACGCGAGGGGCGCCGCTGAGGAAGCCACACAACACTGCACAGCAGCAGTTTGTGTTCAGGTAGTAGAAGTCGTAACAACATCATCATCATTCTTAGTCCGGAGACACCGAGACGCCACCAACAAACAACAACCCCAACCGACTCCAACTGTTGTTGCAACTTGGTTTTGTTTCGAACGATCGCTCTTGCAACTCGCAACTTGGTACGGGTGGAACACAGTTTTCCTTCCTTCTGCTGCTTTGGTGCCACGTCCTCTTGAGGCGGGTTGGGGATCTGGTCGGTGATTGGTGCGGGAGTAAATTGGCAGGGGAGAGTGGGAGCCCGTTGGTTGTAGCAATCTTTGACTTATGTGTGTAGGGGTGGTGGCCCTGGGTTGGGTTGGGCATGTGTCTTTGGGTTTACACAGTGGACGTTGTAACATCAGCCTTGGGTGTTCGAGGAAGTGTATTGCAGAGAGTGAGTTGAGTTAGTGAGGTTGGTGTTGGCAGGGGAGGCGGTGGCAGGTCTGTGTGGGTGTTGGTTGCAATCGGCATTGCATTTGATTTGCACCAGGACTTCGTGTTGTGGTGATCGTAGGATCGGGGACCTGAGAGAGAGAGGGATAGGGAGAGATCCGTGAGGGTCGTGAATTTTGAGACGTGTGTGTTGTCGTTGTCTATTGTTGTGAGCATTCGACATTCTCTTGTTTCCTTTTTGGAGGCTTGTGGGGTAGTCAAGCAGCCTGGTAACTTGTTGTGCAGAAGTGGGAGTGATGATCACGAGGCTGATCGCTTTAGCTTGTTTGGTTGTGCTAAACAGGTTGGAAGCAGGCTACAAGGCAACAGGGAACGGGCTTTTTGTATTGATCGGCGTGATCTGGTCACGAGGAACTTTTTTGTTGATCGAAGAGGCGGGTTTGGTGAAATCCATCCTACACCAGAAAGGGATTAGTAAAGAATCAACAAGAAAGACTTGGTCGCACAAGTTTGTGGAAGTCTGGTTAGCAATGGCAGCGGGGGCGTTCGCTTCGACCAGTTACTGTACAGTCCCCACGGCTGCGAGGGAGGGGTTCTCCACCAAGAGACAGACTCAGCAGCAGCGCCATAGCCATGAGGCAGCGGCCTCTAACCAGAGATTGCGTTCTTCCTTCAAGGGGGAGAAGGTCTCCACTTCTGGAATGCTGGCCACCAATGACCTCTCGGCCTTGAAGGCTCGAAAGGCGGTCGCCAACAATAGCAACAGGAAGCTTCTGGAGATCTCCGCAGTGCTGGCCGAATTCCCCAAGGAAACTGTGGTGAGTCTGAACCTCCCGAAATTCTAAACTTTGTCTCACCACAACATGCTTGGGCATGCACTCCTTTCCAGACCTTGTCCTCAGCTTGGAATGTTGTTTGAGGACGCAAATTACATTGACTTTGCATTACTGTCGAACCCAACATTGGGAGATCGAGACTTCTTGGGAGTCGTGCTCGGTGGCCTTGATTTGGTTGCTTTGACTGCCTAGAAGAGTTCGAGGGACTACTGAATTGTTTCGGATGTTATAGTTGTGGCCTGGGTGTGAAGGTCGAGCGTTGTTGCGAACTGTATTGCCGGTGTTTGGAAAAGTGACCGTTGAAGGGTAATGTTTGCTGTTTGTTTCTTCACGGTTGTTTGCTAAAATTTAGACGTGGTTGCATGTGAAGACTGGACAGAACATTCGTGAGAAGGAAAGGACCAAGGTGGACATGAAGAAGGTGACCTCCATCATTTTGGGAGGTGGAGCCGGCACCCGGCTTAACCCTCTTACTCTCCACCGTGCTAAGCCCGCTGTAAGCATTTCAAATCATCCCATCACACTTGAAAAGCGATGCTGAAAATCATTTGAATGTTGATATAATTTTTCCCACCCCTGTGTATGCATCTGCTTTGTAGTTCTTCGAACATTTTGACGAGGGAGGGTAAAGAAGGTACTGCTGTAAGGGTTTTGGATTGTTGTAATCTTCGGTTTGAGAGTGGACATGTGCACCTCAAGGACAATGCTTGGTGCTGGAAATTTGTTGAAGGTTTTTGTTGCGTTTGTGTTTGCCACAGGTCCCTCTGGGCGGAGCTTACCGTCTGATCGACGTGCCCATGAGCAACTGCATCAACAGTGGCATCAATAAAATTTACGTGCTCACTCAGTTCAATTCGCAGTCACTCAACCGCCATGTTTCCTCCACTTACAACTTTGGGAATGGTGTCAACTTTGGAAACGGATTTGTCGAAGTCTTGGCCGCTGCCCAGATGCCCGGGCCTAGCGGCCAGCGTTGGTTCCAGGGAACTGCAGATGCCGTGAGGCAGTACCTGTGGTTGCTTGAGGATGTCAAGAACAACGATGTGGAGGACGTGATCATTCTCTCCGGAGATCACCTGTATCGTATGGATTACGAGGACTTTGTGCAGAAGCACAGAGAAACTGGTGCCGATGTCACTATCTCCTGCGTGCCTATGGATGACAGGTAAATTGCGACACCTAAACATTCAACATTTTGTTGCGTCAAATTTTGTATTCTTGCCGGATAGTATACATATTGTTGTTTTTCTTCGAATTCTATGGTTTGATCACACTGCCTGCGTACTGTTGTTGCTTCCAATTCTGTAATCTGGTCACACGTTGTCCATATTGTTGTTGCAGTACTGTAATTTGGTACTGTAATATGCATCTTGTTATTGTTGCAATTTTGTGATCCTGTCACACAAGATGCATCTTGTTGTCGTTGTTGAAGATCTTTGTAATTGGGACTGACTCTTTCTTTATTCATTTTGGCAGCCGTGCATCTGACTATGGACTAATGAAGATTAACAACAAGGGCCAGGTTCTTTACTTCAATGAGAAGCCGAAGGGAGATGATTTGACCTCCATGGTAATTATTCTGTACCTAACTTCAATCTCTGCATCATTTCCAAAAGGGTCCAACGACCACATGATGACATGTGGCACTTTCTAATACAAATTTTTATATTCCTGAAGTGAATGATTTACACTTGATCCAACGTAGGGTAGTAAGGTGATTCCAACACTTCTGCTTGATTGGAATCGGTGGATTCTGAACTGTGGCCATTTTGGTGATGATTTTGCAGCAAGTAGACACTACAGTGCTGGGACTGTCAGCAGAGGAGGCAAAGAAGAAACCTTACATTGCATCCATGGGTATTTATGTGTTCAAGAAGTCTGCTCTTCGTACCATGCTCAAGTGGAGGTTCCCTGAATTACACGACTTTGGCTCTCAGATATTACCCAGGTCGACTGTGGAGTATAATGTTCATGCTTACTTGTTCAATGATTACTGGGAAGACATTGGAACCATCAAGTCTTTCTTTGATGCCAACCTGGCCCTCACTGCACCGGTAAATTACTACCTACTGCTAAATGATAAATAATAAAATGCGTTGCTCCAATTGAGAGTTCGTGAATTCCTCGTATAATGTTTGCATTAAGAGTTGGTGAATCATTAAGAATTCGTATCAAAGTAATTCTGATCCTCGGTGTTCTTATTGACAGGGTGCAAAATTCAGCTTCTATGATGCTGGAAAGCCTACATATACATCTGCTCGATACTTGCCACCAACAAAAATTGAGAAGTGCAGGGTACGCTCTAATTGCTGATTAGATGCATAAATTTGTGTCTGTTCAACATGTACTGGTAAATATACTTATTTCCTGGCTTAATTATGATGAATTATTATCTGAGCCTAACTGTATGTCATGAATGTTGGTGTCGTGCAGGTGAAGGACACTATTATTTCCCACGGTTGCTTCTTGAGGGAATGTAAAGTTGAAAACTCTATTGTAGGAATTCGATCTAGGATTGAGTCTGGCTGCGATATTAAGGTATTTTGTCTAACCTTGCACCTCTATCTTCTAGGTGTTGTTTTTTCAGTTAAAATTACTTACTTTAAGATCAAATGTGCAACTATTTACTCAAATTTAACTCATGATTACGATTAAATGTGCAAATTTTTGTTGTAACATAATTGTTAATCTTGTCTTCTTTGGCCATGTGCTAAACACACTCCGTAAATGTTTTGCAGCGTGCCATGCTTTTGGGTGCTGATGTCTATGAAACTGAAGAAGAAATGGCTGCACTACTTGCTAGTGGCAAGGTTCCTTTGGGCATTGGTGAAAATGCAAAGTTGAGGAACTGCATCATTGACAAGAATGCAAGGATTGGCAAGGACGTGACAATTTGCAATACTGATGTAAGCGCCTTATACTTGCACACAAAGAGATTTTTCTTTTGTGATGTTTAAATATATTATGAAACTTGCGATATCCAATTGTGTATAGGTCAGAACTTGACTATCATTTTTGCAAATGTGCAGAATGTTTTTGAAGCTGCACGACCAAAGGAAGGATTTTACATCCGGTCAGGTATTACGGTTGTTATGAAGAATGCTACTATCCAGCATGGCACAGTGATCTAAACCTCCGAAATTGAACCTGTAGTGATGAAGACCTTAGCAGTGACATTTTAAATCGAAATGAGGGAGGAAGGCCAAGCAAGCTACTGCTGAAAACTAGCTCTGGGCATAGTGTATATAGGGGATGTAATTTGTCTGGCGAAGTGTTGGCGAAATATTAATGTGATTAGGGTATAACTCTGCGAATTCGACGACTGTACTCCTGGCTCGCTGCAGGTCTCTGAAGGTATAGGATCAATTTTGGAGTGTATAGAAAGGTGTGCGGAACGATTCTATAAAGGCTTTGTAATATATCATGGTTTAAATTTAAGGTGTTTCTTTACCTTTGCCATGCATTGGGAAACATGTTGAATAAATCCAAAGGAACATTTATCATTTAGCTTGGTGTTGTACATAAATTTCCTACTTGAAATTGAATATCAGGTGTCCATTCAATTCCATTGCCCCACTTCTTTAATTACATGTTGATTGAGGATACGATTGAATGTTGTCTCATATACCATTTGCACTGAGTGTGGTTTTCGTAAAGGAGAATATCAGATTTCTGTTATGGAATGTTTTTGCCTCCAGTATAATACTTCAGCTGCCAGATCTTATTGGAGCCATCAGAGAGCACTAAAGATAACAGCACATGGGGGTTGTAACTCACAACAATCACCACTTCGGTTATTCTCGAATATTTTGAAACTCTTCATCTTCGTTCTGAATATCAGACTGGAATACATTACTTTGAAACCTCCTTAAACTATGGAGAATTCAAGGTGTTATATGACATTGTTCACCTAGACTGCTTCGGTTGAGTATTACTGGGAATGGAAAAGGGTTAAGTACACATGCTCCTTGGCCACTAACTTCCCAGCGCCCAATTTCCCTCAAATCTGCCCAGAAAATGTGACCTCAATTTTATCGGCCATAGCTAAAGATCTAAAGTTATTTTTTTGGGTTAAATCTGAATGTATAGATGTTTGTAGGTTAGAGATAACTACTCACAGTCCAAAGTTTTAAATGTTGAAGTTTTGTTATGTAGCAGATTATAATAGAAATGTCAATAATGATCTTGAGGGACCGCCATTTTGGAAATTAAATTGGGTTGGCTTTTGGATTGAACCTCCACTCAAATCATCTCCAAATGACAAAATGTGTTACCCTCATTCAAAAGAGGGGCAATATACCTACTCAGATCAATTCACAATTCTTGAAACCATTATTTTGTGATTGTTTGGGAAGCTTTGCAATTTGACGCGGTGGTGCCACAATTGTGCACCTTCCACATGGATTTATACCCACCAACACATCCAACTAAAAATTCCAACATTAGATGTTTAGGATATGTTGCATTTGAGTGTCATGCAAATTTTCATATCATTTTCAAATCATTTGCAAAAGTGATCAACAAAAACATGTTTAAGATATGTTGCCCCTAAACCGTGGAGGTGACAACGGTCAAGCATGCGTTTGCGGATCGGTTCCAATGTAAACGAGTTGAGAGCACACTCCCATATTTGAATTAATCCAAAAACAACCAACTCTATTGAATCAAAATTATTCACATGGTAGGACATAGCAAACCTGAAGATGAACAAGAGTAGTTGAAATGATCCAGAAACCATCCGAATTGGTGTCAATGGGGTCAGAGCGAATTGTTCACGACCACATTTTGGTCGCATAGGACATTAGGGGTTAAGACTGGTATGTTACTACCATCACAATTATCTACATCATGTAGATAATAATGTTGGAGGTCCAAATAAGGTAGGGGTTTGTGGTGTCTAAGGGTGAGTTTCCATGTAGGGCGCTCACCCACCATATTCTAATGTGAATAAGGGCAAACCCTCCCAAATGTAGAGGGAATCTGGTGGGGGTAGGGTTTCGTATGTGCCAACTAGCTACTCCCATCATCTCAAATCCGGGCCCACCTACTAACCTCCTTATTTGGTGACAAAGGACGGAGTTCTAGACCAACATTGGTTCTTCAACCGGTATTAATCCTTTGATGACCCAACACTTTCTTTAGTGGGCACATGGTAGTCTAGCGGGTTGTGTCCATGGCCCTCCACATTCTAGCCGACCACTAGAATGTGGTTGGATGATGCCTTGTGCTTAACTACATGCATACACCTCCGACCCACTATTATCTAGAATCTAGTGGGTGAGTGGCCTACATAGAAACACATCCTAACTAAATTCATTTATTGGGAAGGTGAAAATGCAATGAACTAGGTATTCTATTGCTTGAAGTATCTATTTTTAGAATGTATTCTAGAGAGCCAAAATTAGTCTACTTGGATCCAGTTGGAATGGATCCACCCTTCGGGAACTTGTTTTCACAGAGCCCATTCATCCACAAAGGGGTGAGTTTACATAGACACCATGAACCCCAAGCCAGGCTCAATCAGTGCTTCCTCATGTCAAGCATATGCCATTGGCACATCAAAGGTTTTGGTTAGAGAAATATCAAGTCATCGTACAGAAAATTTTCCCCTATGTGTTGCGAACACATGATGTGGAGCAAATCAAATGTCAGAACTGCTCACTGCATCCATGCATTGCTTTCACATTTGAATCAAAGTATGAGAGAATGGGTTCCCATTCACGTTGGGTGTACAAACAAACACTGATCTTAAGTTTAATTTGATGCAATTTATTTACATCTGAACTGATCGATCATGATAAATACAGCCAATAAATTTGCTAAAATTAAGCTCTTGGTTGTCAAGTATATTGTAGATTCATGTATTCATTGTGGACTATGTCATGTTCAATGTCAAATCAACAACAATTTAATGACAATGTTTGATGTTTGTAAGCAATTGCTATCCTTGATGTTTGGTACCAATCTACAACTATGCAAATAGATCAAATTAGTGTGTCCTACTCATGGACAATAGACTTGTAAATATCAAACAAATTTGATTGAGCTTCCCAGGTGTGCACATTTCACCTAGTTAAGGTATGTGGGCCTCATGTGATCACTCTTCTTGATTTGACACCTACATTTGTGTGGTCCATGGCAATTTCACCCAGAGGATAATTGTTTCGATGAGAATGGACTCTGCTCAAGATGTACACACCTTTCTGAGTTCAACAATTAATGCCTTGAAAGGCCCAATGGAATCACTTAAGAGAGAGAATCTTCACTTCCACCTCCTATAAAGTTTACATTTGAACTCCGATTCTGAAACTTGAAATGATAGTAACCTTTGTGATTCACAATTGCTCACTGCATGAACTGTTTCTGAGCTGATCAAATGGCCAAAAATGTGTGGAGTTGGAAGTGTCCACGACTGGCCACATACCTTAGTTAGGTCTATTTGGATTCTGGACATCCTAAAGAAACTCAATACTACCTATACAAGAGCACCAAGGCAGGGAGATCCTTTTTTCAAGGATACTGCATTTACAGCTGTTCTGTCACGGAGATGTACTAGCACCTACTCTACGATTCTTGGTACAAATGGATGTTCTAGAAGGTGCAAAACTACAATTAGATTTGAACCACAACGAAGACACAATATGGTCATTATTCTGTTTGGTTTCAGTAAGATGTGCTCCAACAAATCACAAATGTAGTCAATTTCATTTTAGGGTTAGAGAACTGAGTGGACATAGCTTCCCAAAATATGGGCAATGGTCTCTGCTAATTGTTTCATAACACTTAAAATTGCAAAAAGCGAGAAGACTGACTCCAAGCAACAAAGTACAGTATATACCTTTTCGTCACCTCAACACAGATAATCAAAATTTTCAACGTTGCCATGACTCTGGATTGTTCAAGTAAGAAAGTAATAATGGAAGGGGTAACTTTGATACTAAAATTGTACATCTTATCAGTTGTAAGGATCCGGTGAAATAAACATTCACACTGAATCAAAACAGGGTATGGAAACAATTTTCCATGTATAGAGAGAAGAAACCTTTGTGGCAACCTCTTGGATCCTTATGCTGTTGTGCTAACACCTATACAACACCGATTTCATGACAATACTAATAATAGTGGTGTAATAACATTATAGTCTGCGAACTGGAGTAATTTTGTATGTCTTTGATACCTCGTCCATGGACATATGGAAGCTTGCCATTTTGATCTTATGGGTAACGCGAGGTGACGATGCCTTTGCGTCTTTGCTCAAAGGATTGTAGACCATCATCAGTACCTTCACGACATCCTTGACTTGAATAAACCATCCTGCTCCTGCTTCAAGGTAAGGCTTGAAGCCAGAAAATTTGAGGGATAGCAAATTTTGCCATAGGCTTGACGCCATGGACACTGCAGAGCCTAAGCACAACCCCACATGAAAATTTAATAACTTTCCATATCACGTTCTTTAAAGTATACAGGTAAGATCTATATCCCAAACTTTGTTATGGCGATCTATCATAAGTGAATACATAATCACAACACCGATGCGCACAATGTGTTGATTAGTGTTTATATGCACAATTCTCAAATTATGCACTGTGATACACTCAGATGCCATCTTATCCTGCTAGAATTTATCCATATCAATAGTCTTAAAGTAACAATAAAGTCATTCAAATTTGACCCCGCAAGAAATGAGTTTAAAGTTTTAGGTTGGAGATGTGTTGACAGCATGCAAAGACATTGGACAGAGTGCAAGTCATTGGGACCAGGATCCGACAATGAAAACTTGATCCATCTGTACGCAAACTCGAACTCAATATGAATATACTTTTCCAGTACAGAAAAAAAGCTTCGGTAGAATTCCGAACAGAGATGAAAAGAACCAGCCTAAAAAGAAAATTCCAAAAGTAGGCACACAAAATGCAAAATTGCCATGTCGATACATCTTCAAATTCTTCCTCCATGGCAATATCCTTGTAAGCATCGTGTTTCAGAGAAAAATTACAGATATTGGTACCCAGGACACAACAAAACAAGAATTAAATTCAGAGAGATAGATATTCCAGAGATCTTTAGAGTTACACACTCAGCTTAAAGCAAGCAAAAGGAAGCACCCAAGAACGAAAAATGAATTAGATAGCCCAAAAGACATTAATGAATGGCAAAGCAATGAGGAAGAAAGCAGAAGTCTCGCACGAAGTAATTTTGTCACTCCATTATTTAGGGTTCACTAGTGTGAGGAGATCAGCCTCGTGTGTGCACGTGTGGCAGAAGGGGCTAAAACCCCACAACCATAGCAAGGTAGCCCAAAACCCTTATCGTAAGAATACCTTCTATGTGATGAAAAATGTCATAGAAGTGATCTCCAAACCCCTTTCGCTGATTCAATGAAACAGATCCAGTAGGTTCTTTTCAACTATTAGTTTCTCCGAACCAGATGCACAGAACAGATCCGGTTAAGTGCTCCTGTCCATTCCCTCCTCATGACGAACTTCCACTTTCAGGACATCAAAGGTCTTAAAACAATGACTCACAATGTGTAACAAAGAAATTTCCTGTCTACGAAAGCTTCCAATGTGTGAAAACCTTTCTGCTCAAGTGTGACGAACTTCCACTTTCAGGACATCAAAGGTCTTAAAACAATGACTCACAATGTGTAACAAAGAAATTTCCTGTCTACGAAAGCTTCCAATGTGTGAAAACCTTTCTGCTCAAGTGTGAAGGCCACTGGCCTTCAATGGACCATTGAAAACATGGATAAATTTAGTAATTGTTGTCTCTATAGGCTTGCTTCACTGTGCCTGTGGTTGTAAATTTGTAGATTCATTGTTCACTTTCTTCGGAACGAACTCAATGTTTCCAAAAACAACCAAAATGGCTAAATTAGGGAAATTCAGTAATTTAGCCATTGTTCGTATATGGTCATGTGGCCGACAAGACACAGATGGAAAATCTCCTGAGCAAGAACACACGCAAGCCCATTATCGATGGCAAGACAGCCGATCCAGCATCTCCTTCCTCAAACTTCATGTTTGGCGAGAATTGAGAAGGAGCCGGAGTCTCCCTCTTCCCGACACGCCGACACGCCGACACACATGTATGGATTTAATCTTAGAATGATCACCTCATTCAAGTAGGTCAAATTGCTCCAATTCCAAAATGGCGATCAAAGAAGGCAAAATCCCCAATATCCAACCCCCTTATGAATTGGATAAAAAAACTATCCAATTCCCTCACCATTTACCCTCGCCCTTCCAAAGGCCCATCAATCCATCAACCCACAAATTTCTTCTCCTTCCACCATTGACCAACCCATAACACCACTTGCACAGATTTGATCCCCAATTGGCCACATATAACCCTCCCCAAGCAAGAGGCAGAAGGGCAGAAGATTACAGAAGCAAGTATGACTCACTTGCTTGCTGGAAAGATTGCAGCAACAGCAACAGCAACAGCAGATTGCAGAGGCATATGAGGTTATAGAGTCACATTGCAGGAACAAGAAAGAAGCAAAGAAGCTCCTCCGACTCCGAACTCCCCCAACTCCTGCCACTACGTTACTGCACCGCTCTGTGCAAATTGGCTCAAGAGGAGGAAGGAGGAAGGAGGAAGGAGGAAGGAAGAAGACTCTTCTTCCCCTCACTCCCTTTTTCTTTTCTTTTCTTTCTTTCTGTTGTGTATCTTTATCTTTCTTGGTTGGCTTTGCTTTGTCAACAACAGCCAGCTGCAACTGCCCCCCTTCTCCTCTCTCTATCACTAAATTTGGTCACCCACTGATCACTCAACCAAGATTGCGTTGCATTTTGTATCTCCAGCCCTTGTGGCCGTGGCTTCACGCATGCACATAAAATCTTGCACCCCGGCCATGATGTCAAAATGTAATGAACTATTTCTTAATTAAAAATCTGTGCTTTCAAAAGTGGATATCACCTTTAATATAGTATCAGAGACCCTGAATTAGTCTAATTGGATCTATTTAATCCCAAACCTATGTGGAACAAGATTTTTTGTTGTTGTTTAAGTTCTTTGTAGATATTAGCAGATTGTAAGTCCCCATCTCTCTCTATAATTCAATTTGGTCACCCATTGAGCATTGACCCAAGATTGATGACCCATGCGTTAGTTGAAATTTAAGTATATTTGGACAAATGACTTGTCCATAAATAATAAGGGATGTTCACTTGTGGGGACAAAAGCATCAAACGACAACAACAAAAGCAGCAACATAACAACCACAACTTCGAATGTTTGTATTCCATGTTCGCCAACCACCATATTTGTGTAGTTTTGCGATCTAGTGTACGTCACATTGGCGGTTGGGATTGTCCCAAATTCATGCATAAATCCAAATACACTTAAATCCTAGTTGTTGCATTTGTACCTTCAGCCCTTGTGGGCATGGCTTTGCGCATGCATGTAAACTCATCCACCTAGGAAGTGGAAACACTATGAACTATTTTATAACTCAATTTGATTTTGAAAAGTGGACATAACATTATTCAGATCCATAACAGTGTTCTGTGGGATTGACAGTATTATGCAGAATATTCCATCATTTAGGCTGAATGTGAGAAATATTCTGCAGAATATTGTCAGTCCCACAAAACACTGTTATGGATCTGAATAATGTTATGGACTAGACCCCAAAAACAACATCAAAGACACCGAATTAATCTAGTGCTAAGTGAGACTTGATTGGATTGAAATGACCACAAATCTAGTATGTGGGATAATTTTCTATTAGAGTTTTTTTTTTGTCAACAATAGCCAATCGAAACTCCCATTCTCTCTTTATCACCTAATTTAGTCACCCATTATCACTCTCGCCCAAGATGGGGTGATCCATGTGGCCATCATGGCTTCGCGCAGAGCTCTAGTTTTTCTCCAATTACCTGCAAATTTTAGCCTTGTAATATAAGAATAAAATTGTTTCCCCCGTCCCATGTGTACATTTGTTTTACTTGTGACCTCGTCTTTACTTCATTAGAACAATTTTCCCTTTCAAAATTGCTTATTGTTTGGTTTTGTTGTTAGTCTATCCACAAGCATCATGCACATGTTGCCACTTGCACTAATTTCCTAGCCACAAAAAAATGAACGTTGAGTGGGACCTATTGGATTGAAATGATGACAAACCTACGTGGGATAAGTTTTTACTGGTGTCTTTTTTTTCTGTCAACAATAGGAAAAGTTCACAACTCTCTTTCTCCTTCTAACATTAAATTTGGTTGACCCATGGGTTGCATTTGTACATGTAGTCCTTGTGGCCATCACTTCGTGCCATGCATGTAAACTCATCCACCCATGAGGTGGAAATGTCATGAACTATTTTATGACCTGAAATTTGTTATTGAAAGTCGATTTGACCCCAATAATACCATCAGAGACGCCAAATTAGTATAGTGAGACCCATTCATATTGAGTTTGCCACAAATATAAGCATCAAGACAAGTTTTTGTTGGAGTCCTTTGTCAAAGATAGTAGTTGCAACCTCCCTTGTTTGTTTATTGTTAAATTTGAACATCCACTGATCACTCACCAATATTGGGTGACCCATATGTTGCATTGTACTTGTATCCCTTGTTGTTGTTGTGGCTTTGCACTATGCATGTAATTTCACCCACACAGGAGGTGGAAATGCCATGAACTATTTCATAACTTGATTTGTTTTTAAAACTTTTTGGGCCTCCAGATTAGTAATAGAGATCTTCAATTAGTCCAATGGAATCCGGTTAAATTTAAACTACCACAAATCCGTGTGGGATGAGTTTTAATTAAAGTGTTTTTGACAAGAATAGCAAATTGCAACGCCCCCACTTCTCTCTTTATCACTAAAATTGGTGACCCATGGATTGCATTTGTTCATGTAGCCCTTTTGGCCATGGCTTTGTGCATGTAAACTCATCGATCCATGAGATTAAAATGATGTATATTATTTTATAACCTAAAATTTGCTCTGAAAAAACTAATTTGACCCCAAACATAGCATCAAAGACCACACAAGGTGGTTCAATGATGCCACATTAGATTGAATTCACTACAACATCTACAAGAGGAAAGCTAAGACACGAGTGATGAACGGTGACATGTAAGCAATGAGTCAAATTTAGACAAATTTCACATGTTCAGGATGTCTATTTTAAGTTTGGTAACTTATTTAAAGCTTTATTTCATGTAAGTAAGAAACTTTTGCTTAAACACGAAAAGTGAGGGTCTATTACCATGTACATGTGGAAAACCTTTCAGTCAAATGATGATTTTTATTATACTATTCCCAACATTTATTTATGCAATCAAATCAATTTCCATACATATAATGCCATGTTTTGCCAATCCAATACAATATGATAAACACTACACTAGAATCACTACACGTGCTCAACAAAACATGCTAGCTCAAGAAGCCGCATGGCCTTGTTGTAGGTATACATTGGAGAGTGAATGAATTTGTCGTTGTTGTAATCCACCTTGCATAGAAAACTAACATTTAAGTATATTTTGACAATCGACTTGTCCAAAAATAATAAGGGATGTGCAATTGTGGGAACAAAAACATCAAATGACAACAACAAAAGCAACAATATAACAACCAAAACTTCAAATGTTTGTATTCCATGTTCATTAATGACCACATTTGTGTAGTTTTGTGATCTAGTATACGTCATATTGGCGGTTGGTATTGCTCAAAATTCATGCATAAATCCAAACAAACTTAAATCCTAGTTTAATAACTAGTCAAGTTGTTTGCAATATTCCCATTTCCTTTTCTTTCCCAAAGCTTGAGAGGACATTTTGGTGAAGTCCGGGCACGTGCACTGTGGATGTCGCCAATTGTAACACAATATGCAATGTTTGCCTTGGACACGTTGTTGATTATCACTTCAAATCCATGATATGAAATGGGAGTGACTCCAAACAACTTAGTATATGTCCATGAGTGCAACACTCTCCCATTTGTTTTTGTGATTAGGCGTTAGTGATGTTGGATCCCAACGCACTATTTTGGAAATTTTTGGAGGTTGGGTTTGCATCCAGGTTTAGTGGCACACGAAATTGTGACCAAGGGATGCAATTGTTGAAAGCCTACGATGAGGTGAAAATGCCCTTGTGCTGCAAGTGGAATCCAACATCCTCAAGCACCAACACCTTCTCCCTAGACAAATTGGTACCTATCTTTACCGGCCACGTGCTAGGTACTATAAGCTAGTCCCACACATATTTCTTGTTGTTGCCATTCGCACAACATTTGATGTCGTTAGGGCAAAACCAAAACTTGTACTCCATGTTATTGGTGGAGCATAATTCCTTCTTCAAGTCTTTGTACATTGGAGCAAATGTGCCATGTTTGCCAATTCTGCCTTTGGCATTGCACAAACTCCTTGTATTGGCTTGCATTTCCCAACATCTTTTGGTAGTGTTGGGTGGCAATCTTGCAACGCATCATTGGGAAATAGGGCAATTAGTCTCTAACACGGATGTTGTATGAACCACACCATGATATGTAGAGTTGAATGACTCTTCAATACATGCCCTTTTTGCCCGAGTGTTAGGGCAAGGAATGGAGTAGTTCACTTTGTCGGGTCGATGTGAACCGCAATCGACATTGGGTAGCAAATCGAGCTTCCGCTTGGTGGACCCAAACAACTCCGAGCCTTTCAAAGCACAATCCTAAGTGTTCATATCTTCTACCCCTGGAAAGACTTCATGGCATCCGCCAGTAGCTTAGGATCTCCACACCTGGCATCAACCTTCAATTCCAAGGACATTAAATCATGTCTTTTACTAGAGCAACCCCCCTTCAACTATGACCTATAATTTGCAATTTGCATGAAGGCTCAGATCAAATTGTCCATTATGGCTTCATTTAGGCAAGTCATTTTGTTTCCAGATAGTTGGAGCCACTTGTTGTGCACGATCTCAACAAGATTGCATGTAGGCATTTCAGCGCGTTCCTCTAAGGTCATGTCTTGCGTACATAATTTATATTAGAGTTGGATGATTACAGAAATAACCTCGGATGCAACTAACGCAACCAACAAATTCTAGATACATAATGTTGACTTGTAGAAATAATGGAACAAATACTCACCAATAACTTATGTTTGCCCTATTGTTTATAACAAAAATGCCCAAACCCCAACTATTCTAAGAGTCCAAGCAAAACCTTTTTTGTCGTAGCACTAGATGACAACCGCCATGAATGAACGACCTAATATTTCGTATCGGCATCATCCATTGTCTTCGCATCCTTGTAATCCTTGCACATTTGCTTGTATTGGCTTTATCGTACGCATGCCGAGTTCTTTGTAGTTGCATTACTTGCAACACACTGGCATGTAATGTCTAAAGTTTTGCAACATGTGTTGCTAGACATGTGATTAGTCATGTACCCCAAGATGAATGCAAGCCCTAGACATCCCAAGGTTGTAGAATGGATATAAACAATGCACGCACTACACACATCAACACATATTGGTGCCAAATGACGTACCTTACATTCCAACTTAGAGTTCTCTAGGGCCACATTACCAACTGAAAATGGTATACCGTAACACCATAGCAGGTTCGCCACCTGGCGAACGAATATTTAATTTTTTTGAAAAAATAAGGTTCGCCTCTCAAAAACTGAATTTCTTAATTTTCGTTTTTTAGCAAAAAATAAGTAAAAATGACCCTAAATAGCTTAGAAATAGCAAAATATTTCAAAAACTAATTTATTCTATTTTCGTTTTTTTGTCTTCAGAATTTTCTAATTTTTACGTTTTTTATTTTTAGAATTATTTTAGGACGAACCTGCTATGGTACTACGGTAGTCGTTGATCCAACCCATTTGTTGCAATTTTAAACACCAACATTGCAATGAAGATAGTCATAGAAATCGTTGGGTGTTTCCAATTCAATTGTTCATCATGTCTCTCAACAACATTCAAACAAAAACATAGAATATTTGTGGAGTTACTACAGTTGTTTCTTCATCTTCACTAGGTGCACAACATGTTTTTGTTATGGAAAGAATACATCAATCACAATAAATTTGGATAATATTGCCGATAAGTACCATGTCATGGTCGACATGTTGGACTTATTAAAAAATGTAACTTATATACCTATATTGAATTTCATTATAATTATTTAAAATTATCCACTTAATGATGTAATTTGATATTGTGTGTGATGTTTAATTGCAATTGTCTTTAGGTGGTTGTAAGTTTATCTTATGATTGCCAGGAGGGCTACCCATTCCCAATGTCTCCTTACCTTCCAACACCATTCCGGAGTGGAATACTCACTCAACTTTCCACATTGAGGCCTTATTTGAATTTGCTAATGTTTACCTTCACGAAGATGTTTGCATGCTTGTATTCCTTCCTAAAGGAAGAGAAGTTAGACAAGATGTAATGATTTATGCAGAAATTTATGATTTTGTTATTGCAAAGGATGGGTGGGACATCAACGAGTTGTTGTTATGCTTTGGAGTTGACAAGACTCTTACAATACGTGATAAAAAAATTTCTTGTACATTACTGTAGTACTTATACCACTTTGGCTATTTATAAGAAATTTATTATTATTATTTCTATTTATATTTGGCAATCCCGCATTTAAAGGATTATTTATATTAATTTTAATTTTTTTGAAATACAATCTCCAAAATTTTGGTTTCTCCTAAAAATATTTTAATGAATGTCGAAGCGGTAAAGGTGCTATGGTATTCCTTATTGCATGTGTATTGTGTGTTTAGTTCAAACTTATATTTATACATTTTAACTAGCTTTTTATTTTTATATACTCAAAGATTTTTTATTTTGGTTTCGTTCACAAGGCGAGATCATCAATTCATTATATGTTTTGTAAATGTGAGGATGTGCTAGATGTGGATGTGGGAGCCATTGACTTGTTTTTAAATCCAACCAATTCTTGAACTCAGCTCATGAACAAAGGGGTCCCTTGGAGGTGGTCAGGAGGAATACTTAAAATCGTTGCAAGTTTTCATCGAGGCATTAGCGATGTGATACTTGATGCCTATGCATCCACATGTGACTATAGAACTCAATGCCAATTGTTCAAATTTGATTGCTCATTCTCTATATTTTGTGTTCAATGATTGATTCCCATATTGTGTACATGTGATTCTATTCATGCATGTAAGGGAAGTAGTCGCCACCTTGTGGCCTTGGAGGGTGATTCGGCCATATTTGATGTCATTTTGTCTCCGTTGTGTGCATAGACTCCTCCCTTAACATGTGGGAGTGTGCCTCACACTACATCTCTCGCATACAAAGACGAACTTGTTTGGAAGGTTGCAAAGTGTTCTCGCATTGGTAAGTAAGTGCGGTTGTCATTTGATATGTGAAATTTGTTGTATTGCATATGGGTACAATTTCAAGTATCTTATGTTTCTATTTCATGTGAACATAATCATGAGCCAATTGCAATCTCCTCCCAGATTGATGTTGCTTCCTCCACATATAGAGAATGTGGCACATGTTATGGCAACTACCTCGACACTGGTCATTTGTTGAAGATCCCGACAGTTGGTTTGGATGGCATATCTAGATGATGAGGCACTAGAGGGTAATGAAGAGGATAGTGAGAATGAATAACATCATAGTTAGTCTTAGACATTACGAGTGGATTTGTGTGGGTTGGTTTTCATGTTTATGCCTTGCTTTGAATAAACCACAATGAATGGGCTTGGTTTAATGTGCCAATATCATCTTCCCCTACCATCATTTCATCGGATATACATGTGTTGGCAAGTATTATTTAATCCCATTGTATAACACTCTATTGATCACAATAATACAAAGTGCATATGAATTTGATTGGTGAATGGAGTAACCACCCTACATCATCCATACATGTGTACATGGTTCATATTTTCATGGCAAAAAATTCATGGTTATAAGAAACATGTAACCCTAATACCGTTTGAGTTTTTTTTTGGTCACTGCTCATATGTTATCGCTCATTACTCATCGCTCATATGTTACTGCTCATTGTCCATCGCTAATATGTTAACCGCTCATTGCTCACTGCTCATTTGATAGCATTCCCCCATCTAAAAATGTACGCAACCATCACTTAATGTTGAGGTGGTGTTGTAACACCCTTCAAGATTTAAGTCTTGAACTTTGAGTTCAAATTAGACATGTTGCTAAACCAAACTTGTTGATCTCCATTCGCCACACTCCAGATCACTTTGTGTTACAGTCTAACCTCGTTAGTACGACACTCGTTTATACGACACCCTCAATATTACGACACATTTTTGTGCGACCAAACTTTTTAGTTCAAAACTCCCTCTTTTATACGAGTACGACACTCGATAATACGACACTCGATAATACGACATTTAGAAACTCCATTTTGTCATATTAAAGAGGGAATAAATGCTAAAATTCCTTTCATCCATGTTATGTACATCTAGAATACATCCATTTTCACTTGGGAACTACTTGAGAACTTTAGTTATGATTGGGAACTTAATGATAATTAGGGTTACTAGTGTAGAATGGACATGGTTAGGGTTAGAGTGGCCTCTTGCCTAGTATGTTGCCTTGTACATGGGTGAGATAGTATCTTTGTGCACTCTCTTGCATTCTTGCAGTCTCCAATTCCATCTTCTACAATCTCCAATACAATCTTACAATCTCCAATTCAATCTTGCAGTACTCCAGACTAGGCTCGCTCCAATCTCGCTTCTTGATCCATGTGGTGAATGTTCCATCTCCTAAGCATAGCCCGAAGTTTTTTTGTTTTTTGTTTGGTGGAATTGTATTCATTTCAAGTAATTTTGATCTTTTTAATTTTGTAAAAGGTGAGAAGTAAAGATGGGGCACTGACTGATGAGATGCTCATGCGAAAGGCTGCAATTCTTTGGGAATCTTTTGTGGCAAAACTTGCAAATGATCCAATCAAGGTTGAAGAGTACAAAACTTCAAGATTTCAAATGGTTGGTTGGAAAATTTCAAGAAAAGGAACACTATTGCAAGGTAAACATTGAATATGTTTCATTTTTATTATTTGATCATGCAAGTCCTCATTTTATCTCTGGAAGGCCACACTAACTATTGATCATGTCTTGATTACATTGTATTGAATTATCCTCACACTATTGTACAAAGTGTATCTACATGGTGAAAATGGTGATGTTGATGTTGATGGAGTTGCCCAAGCAATAAGCCAACTTCCTATTCTTTTGTCAGATTATGAGCCCGAAGATGTTTACAACATGGATGAGACTGGATTGTATTTTAGAGCACATCCTAATAAAACATTAGCACAAGGGAAGGTGAAGGGTCGGAAGTTACAGAAGGAGCATGTAACACTTGCTCTTGTTGTTAATTCAACTGGGACTGATAAGTTGTAGTTGCTTGTGATTTATAAGTCTAAGCAACCACGATGTTTTGGAAGGTGGCAGCCTCATGAGTATGTTTGGTGGCACTCAAATAAAACAACTTGGATGAACGGGATATATTTGAAGCTTGGATTTTGCAGCTCAACAATCAATTCAAAGGCCAAAATCGAGAGGTGATTATGATTTTGGATAATGCATCTTCACATGTTGTTAGCTCTGCCAAAGTTGATAAGTCTCATGGTTTTTCAACCTTGGAATTGAGCAACATGACTTTGGTATTCCTTCCTCCCAATGTTACAAGCGTAATTCAACCTTTAGATCAAGGTATAATAGCATCTTTCAAAATTCAATACAAGAAGAAACTTTTGCGGTGGGTTTTGTCACAGTATGATGATGCTACATTGAAGGACTTAAGGAAGGTGGTGTCCAACATCAGACAAGCTATCATGTGGAGTTATGAAGTATGGAGTGAGTTGGATGCACAAATAGTCAGGAATTGTTGGAGGATGGCGCGTATATTACCTGCAACATGGAATGTTGATTTTGCCCTAGTTGATGAAAGGGAGAAGAATAGAATGCGAGAAGAATAAGATGAACTTGGTGCTCTGATTTCAAAGTTGCGATTGCACTAGAAGAAATCGTGTCCATTTCAACCCTTGGCCATCGCGACTCGCACCAAGAAAATGCATAAACAATTCAATTGGTAGGCAACCGGAAGGTACCCGTGGTGTACCCATGGAAGGTGCCCCCCGATTCCCACCGAATTGATTTGTTTATGCATTTTCTTAGTGGAAGGTGCCACCCGATTCCCAACCGAATTGATTTGTTTATGCATTTTCTTGGTTTAGTCTTGATGGCCTAGTCGCAAGGAGGGTTGAAATGGACAAGATTTCTTCTAGTGTTGGATGATGATGAGATGTCAATCGAGTCTTACATTCAGATGGAAGGAGAAGAAATTACTGAGTTAGAATTGAGTACTAATGAATTGGTGGATGTTGCTTTGGGAATCAATTATGCAAAAGGCTTTGATCTTAATGTTGATATGCATTCAGTAGATGTGGATGATGTTGCTCCACCTACAGTAAAGCTTAGTGATGCTAAACGTCATGCACCATTGTTGCCTAATTTCTTATTAGACAACTCTTTACATTTTGATGTTAATGAAATTATTAGTTTTCAAAAGCTAGTAGGGAATTTAGATAAGATGACAGTTGCTAACTTAGGTAGGCAACACCAGAGATCTTTGAACTCTTATTTCAAGAGTTCTTGAGAGTATTTGTATTTGTTTGGAATTATAAGTTATTATTTCATACAATCTATATTGCTTAAACTCGTTGTATATGTTTTTAAGCTCATATTGCTTATGTTTTTGTATTCCCTCGATAGTACGACAATTTTACGCTATTTGTCATATTAACGAGAAGACGACACCTCGATAATACGACATTTTTTGCGTTTCCCAAACGTGTCATACTAAAGAGGGAGAACAGTAGCCTCATTACATGAGCACTTATTGTTTTTCCTTATTCACCAATCCCTTTAATATTTCATACGTTGCAAAGTGCTAGGATGGTGATCATTGAAATTAGAATGCAACCACGGTTCTATATTCATCCACCTGTTGTATGGAATTTTTTGTTCATCAACATCATATGTGCATCATTTTCATCCACAATCCGACCGGAAATGATTTTTCAGCAATGACAAAATATAGCACGATTGAGTTCATCGAAAAAGTTTGGTTATACAAATCAATTTTGCTCTTGGACACATATTTTGTCCATAAGAATAATGATGCACATAATTTGTCTTTAATATAAATGTACGTTGTCAAATTACATGAGCACTAGGGTAATGCACTCCTAGTGTTGAGAAATTTGGGAGCATTATGGACCATTTATATTGGACTACCCTTACAAAATGTACGATACTTAGCCTAAATGTTGTTCATTTTGCAAGAGTGAACCAATAAATGGCATAAAATATCCAAACTTGTATGCTTCCCACATTTTAGGTATAGGACTATCTATCCATCTATCCATATATATATATATATATATATATATATAGATGCCGATGCCAAGGGTTCACATGCACTAGTGCATTTGCTTGGTAGGTCAACACTAGGTTCACCTTGCCTTCATGTATATCAAATATGGGAGTAAAGGCCTAGGAATATAGCTCTACGCTAGCCTCAACCCCTTTAGAAAGGGAGCCAAAGTAGAGTAGAGGTGCCCATCTCGGGGGCGTCACTCCCTCTTGTGTTACGTAACCACGTGAGTACAAAGGGTGCTTTTATGGGGGCTATTTACCTCCTCATTTGGATTTTAAAGAACCCTTTAAGTAGAAAAAAGCAAACTTCACCAAATATTCAACACCCTATAGGTAATTATAAAAGAAAACCTAGAGTATTTCTAATAATGCTAAATTACTTATAAAATTTTGATTTACTCGTTCCGTACGAAGGCAAACTTAAGACTCCATTATGGCATGGCGTATATCCACATTGCTATATATTGGTGAAAGAAGAGTGTACACATCAAAACCCAGTCGTTTAATTTTCATCCATTTTGCATGTATTATATGTGAATATACTCATTCTATATTAAAAAAAATCCCCTTATTATTTTTGTGATAATAATTCTTTCTACCTCAAACCTAAAGTGGGGGTTTTCCCCTTATGCTAAATTATATATAATCACATGTTTTGCAATTTAAGTAGGCTACGGTAGATCCAAAGTTTCTATAATTTTTCTTGTCAATGAATAAAAAGCACCCTATAGTTGTTTTCACGTGGTTTCTACCTTTTGGCTGGTCACCCCCTTGAGGTGCCCATAACCGATCACTTTAGAGATTTTGCACCAGATAAGGCGGTGCAAATTTTTCTCATGTAGGAAGATAGAAATATGGAGGATTGCAAAACCTCGGTAATTTTATTCCTTAGTTTGAAGTTAATATGATTTTTTGAAGCCAAAAGTTGGCCTAAACATATTACCAATGTCTAGAGTATGCCATAATCGCTTATTCCTCCTCACTTTAGCACTCAAAACCAGGACATGTGTCATGACACTATTGGTTCTGGCATGATCAAAATTTAGTCCCAACTTGATGGAAATTACGGTACCCTATAGATTGCCAATGGGGTCCTGATCAAGAATAGGCGCCCTCTACTATAGTAGATTGTGTAATGCTCTGTAAATGTTTTAAATTTTCAAAAAGTCCAATTCTACTTATGTTGTTTCTTATATTGATCTGCATGTTGGATACTATTTATATTTATATGACCAACATGGCATGAAATCACTCGAGTAGTAATCACGAACTGACTCTATAAGTAGTATGTTCAATAAGTACACTATATATGATATTTAGTGTCACTTACTATTTGGAATTACACATTCCTATAATTTTTTAAATATTAATGTAAATTTCTACCAAGTAAAGATGTTGATGGTCTATAATGTCCAAACAACCAATTCAACCTTTGTTCATAAAAAACGAGATGCATAGTCAATAGTTATAGCATTGCCTAATTCCAAATATTAAGTGACACCAAATATCATAATTAGTGTAGTATGTCAACCATTTTGAAACAATTATGACCTAAATCACCATGTCAAATTATATTTGTAAGATTTTCATTTGAATGATTTTGGATTGGTTGATTGGTTGGCATTCCATGACGACCTTACCAATGAGTTCAGCGGAACTACACTAAATATGATATTTAGTGTCACCAATTCTAATTGTCTTGCTCAATACTAGTTGTAAACTGTGGTGTAGTGTCACCAACACTAAATGTTGACCCAACATTATTTGTCATTCCTTGTAAATTTTTTTGGGGATTATAGATTTACAGTGTTGCAATTATTGTCACTTACCCAGTAATTTTTCATCCGAGTTCCAATCATCTATGACAATAATTCAAGGGTAAACATGAGTAAGATTAAACCTTACCATGAACCCCTTGAAGCAAAGGCATATGTTTTGGAAGTGGAAGACGCCACGAACTCGCCACATGATAAAACAAGCACAAATTGTACAAACAAATCCAATCATACCAACCACCGAAATGCAGATTCAAATAATTCGTATGTTAAGGAGAGACCATATAATTTCTACAAAGGTCAAGGAGAAATTTTTACATCCTTGGATTATGATGAAGTCCACCATAAAATGCTTGAATGTTATTTTATACAACCATCGAGAATAGGAACTTACGACGCAGTACTTACAAAAAATTAAATCAGAGAGAAGTTACCCTACTCAACCGTTACCAAAAGGGACCTCAATTGAACGAACAACCAATGGAATACAACCAATGACCAAGGAAGAATTTACTCAAATAATTGCGAAGGGAGATAACTACGACAAAATTGTGCCGCGCATACAACCATTGTATGACTCAACCATAGGCACAAGTTGCTGACAAAAGGAGGTAGGGTTTTGACCAATGAATGAACTCATCCGTCATCCATGACAATATTTGTTAACTTATTCATATAGAAATGTGTATACACACATAACATTATTCAAACTCATAACAATGTTATGTGGGACTTGCAGTATTTCACAAAATATTCTCCACATTCAGACTGAATATGGGGAATATTTTGTGGAATACTGCAAGTCCCATAGAACATTGTTATGGGTTTGAATAATGTTATGCACGCAGGATCGGGAGTCTTTGTCAATGTTTACTCATAGAAACTTTTGTCATCAACTATCATGTGGCAATATTTTACAATTTTATGGATGAATTTGCTATAAAACTGAATATACATAATAGTATGTGACCTTTTTTCGCACACACTTTCAGTTGCCAATCAACATGCTTCCACTACATCCCATTCAATATCACATGGTTTTCAAATTATGCAATGCTATAACTTTTTATTATGATAGACCTGTTATATATATATATATACACAAACACGATACTACACTATTTTGTCTAATTAGTGTGGGTTATTATTTGGAGCTACACATTGCTATAACATTTGACTAAGAGTATCACATTTTGCCCAAATAACATAAGTAGTTAGTATGCACACCAAAGAATATGATATAACTTAGTTGGTTCAAAATGATAATGTCGACAAAAAGTTATAGCAACATGTAACTCTAAATTGTAACCCACACCAATTAGACAAAATAGTGTAGATGGTTTGGACAAAGTTGCAAGATGTAGTGGGCTTTACTCCTCAAGTCCGGATGGAACCTAGTTTTGAACTTAAGTAATGAAGCATGTGAGCTTATTTAGGTTCATTAGTAAGCTCATTCCACAATTGAGAGGGAACTACTGCACACAAACTTACATCTCATCCATCTAACACAAAACCCTTGAAGTAAAATAAATCAGTGTAAAATGCAATAAAATAAATGCCAACAACTATTGTTGATGATGTGATTGGGGGCCCATTCATCCTATCCATGGCGAAGGGTTTACCCTTGTCGCTTTTGGCATATGATTACTACCTACTAGAGCCCGACATTTTCCTTCGAATTTGTACCCATACCCAGACCATAACCATTAGCAGCGACCTATGCCCACCCATGCCCACCCATAGCATGACCTGTGCCCACCCATGCCCACCATGCTATTAAAATTGCGCCAATGTATTAAAAAATTGTGTAATGTGCATTACCCGCCTACACCAAGTCTTGGTTGGATCGGACAAATACAAGGTCGTTCACTGTCGCTGGCTTCAGCCTAGAGCGCTTCTTGGTTAGCGTATTCCCTGCATCCGAGAAGTTTGACTCCGATTTGGAGCTGGATGCAGGGATGCAGGGAAACAATACCCACCCATGCCCACCCATGAACAATAATATCGAACGCATGCCCACCCAAAACCCATGGGCATGGGCATGGGTATGGGCACCCAATGTAGGGCTCTACTACCTACCGGTTGATAGGAGGACTCTATATGTAAAGATCCTACATATTCACATCAAGTTCTATGCACACCTACAAATCATACTTGACTAAATTTTGATGAGAATGGCATGAGTTTGGGATGTGGAGAGGAGAAAAAAGAGGAGAGTTAATGGGTTCGTTTTACATATATGTTTTGTGTGGGTAAGTGCATAGTTTAGTTGGTAGTGAGACATGTTAAGGTTGCGGGATCTAGTGAAGAAGAAACATTATGGTCACTTGTGAGGGGCCGGGGTTGAGACCATGTGGGCTCTTAAGGCTTGTTGAAGCATGATAGTAACACCATTTTAATTAAAATGAGACTTTTCAAAATCTCATTTTGCCAATCACCTTAATAGCGTACATTAAGGTGAATAATTGCGGAGGATGTGAACGTGGTGGGGGAACACTGTAGGGAACTTTTGGTACTTTATCATTGGGAACACTATGTACCCCATTGGAACTTGGCTTATGGGAACAAAGTTCCCCTTGGATTTCACCTTAAATTTCCTTTAAGGTGCCTCGAAATTTCACCTTAATTTTTTGTCTCGAAAAGGCCAAATTGTCTCATTTTAATTAAAATGGTGTTTAGTGTAATTCTTAAATCTTAGCTAGACCATGTTAATCCTCTTTCCCACCACGCAATCTTGGCATTTTGTTGGAGCAAAATATAACTGGTCGATAGTATCTATCCTAAGCCTGAAGGGGAAGCTCTATAACATCTTTTTTACATGAGATATGTTGAAAGACTTATGTTACAAGAAACATAGTTGAAATGGTTCGTGACTTTTGTCTGTGTTGTTTGCACAATGCTTATTAGGGTTTTGGTAGGTTTGAGAGTGGTAAATTTGCAAGTTGTCCAAGTAATTTAGGATGGTGGGTCTTAGATCTACTAAGTGTGTAATTTGTAGTAATACCTTAGCAAAGGGAAGTGGTTGCTTCGATGGCAAAAATGGTTTTGTCCTATAACATTTGCCCAAGGACAAATTATTCTAAGATTCTAACGGCAAGATTCCCTCCCAACCCATATTCACAACATAGGTCGACCTATTTCCAATAATTGGGAGACAAAAACTTGAGTACAATGAGTACCCTTTTAAAGGAACCCAAATTTGCGCCCTTTTAACTTATTTTTTCCATCATGCCAAATGTGAAAGCTACATGTGTGATTCTTCATGGCTTTTTCCATCACGTTAGAAATGATGGCTACATGTGTGGAACTTCACGTCTTTAGGGGGCTCTATGTATTAAGAGCTAAAGTTAAGTAACTGCATTTTATAATTAATCAGGCTTAATTAGTTTGGTAAGCATAAATTGTTATGTAATTGGGCTTAATATGCTTAATTACATTTAATCACACTTAATTAGATTGAAGGTGTATGAATACTTGTGAAAGTAGAAGGCATTAACTAAAATATTATATAATAATCATACTAAATAGAAATCACTAATTTTAGTTTCATTTTAGAATGACAAAGACCCTTTCAAATGGTAAGTCACAAAAATTATAACCTCAATGATAATGAGGATTTTGTAGTATTTTTGATTTCCAAGTCAATTATGTACTTTATTGATGGTTTCACTTTGAAAATGAAGTTGCAATCACTTGCTTATTTACTAAGTGGAAGTGAACACCTATATTGGATTTTGGACATTGAAGATGAAGTGCACTCAATATGGGTTATATGGACAATCGGCCTTCAAAAATGCAAAGGCACATTTTTTTTCTTCCCGAAGTTGGGCGGGGCAGGTACCAACATTCGGTCGGGATTTGAAATTTTCATATTTGTTTTGGGGCTACCTTGGGGTGCTGGATTGTAGGCCCCAAACCCTATCCACCTCCCCTTGACATTTCGTAGGGGGAGGTTTAGCATCCGTTGTCATATGGTGTATTGAGGAGCTTTTGAAGGCCCAAAAGCAACTGTTTCTAGTTGGACAAATAATGGTGGGGTTGACTATAATCACCATTGATGGTTAAGGAGGCCAATGCTGCCTTTGTTGTTTGATTGTTAGGAAGAGGTTGTTGTAATATTTATTGAGTGGTTGGCTTTATTTTAGGGAATGCTACCATGTGAGCGGCGAGCGGTGATATGTGAGTAGTGAGAGGAATAAACAACGTGGATATAGGGGCACTTGGGTCCTATAATCATGGAATTGGGAGATATTTTGGGAATGCATAGGAAAATCAATGAGCCCAAATCTTCATTACTGGGAGGGTTTTAGAACAAGGAATGCTATCATATGAGCGGTGATGAGCGATAACATTATGAACAATGAGGAAGGTAAAATATATGGAAATGCACCCACTAGTATCATGTACCCATGGTATCTTGGCATAAAAAATACCAAGTTTGTTCAATAATATGCAAACAAAGTGCAATTTGCCTAAAGAAATTTCTTACTCTACGTTGAATATTGACAAACACGAGGTTGATTCGAGGATTTATATTGAACCATAATATTGTTGTCATACTCAACATTGAAGAAAATGGAAGGAATGCTAGCACATCTAGGTTAATGCAATGAAATGATGGATACAATGCACAAGAAACTATTATAAGTTTCTTGGTATAGATGGAAGAACAAAAGGAGTTTGTTCACATAAAACTATGTCAACTAATTGTGATTATGTAATCAACATCAAAAAAATTTCATACAAAACCAATAAAACACATTTTTGATGTACTCTATGTAGAGCCATGCATAACTACTCGTATCATTTTCCATTCCCTTCTATTCAAGTATCACTATCTGCTCCGTTAAGCTCCTTTGCCTAATCATTTATGAATGGGTGGCTATTGAGCCATTTAGATCCACGGCAAGAGATAAGTGTTCAGGTGGGCCCTAGAACCTTTGTGACTCTTTGCACATGGGAAGAATCATTAAGCTGGGGAGTGGCATAGCAACTGTCATTTCTCTGCAAAGAACAAACTCAACAATGAGGTGGTTGAATAGTAAAACGAATGTGTGATGCAATAAATGTATCCGCAAACATATGATTATTCCAATCTATTTCGTAATGCAAGATTGCTTTGCAACCTTCTGAATGGGTGCGTCATGATCATCCAAGGAGATAATGTGTGCTCCACTTCCAAATTTGGGAGGAGATGTAGCAATGGAGATGGCCAATGTGACGTTGCCATGCTCTAACCCTATGATTATCCTGCTACAATCAAAACAGTTTTTGTTTGACCACACCTAAATCATTGTCAATGGATAAGACATTGAGTTAATTTTATAAGTTGACAATAACTTATAAAATTATTGATGTTTTGCCAATGTTTATCCCAAGATTCATAGGTAGTTTGAGTGACCTCCTCTATTTCCCTTGCGTAAACCAAATGTAATGCAAACAACGGTTTTGGAAACGGACAAAAGGTTGACTGAAAAGACCAAAAAAATAATTTCCATAATTCTATATTTTAATGGATTTTTTCCCCACATTTTGGCCCTTTTAAAGGCCCTTCAAAACTCCAATACTTTTGGATGGAGTGCACTTGTGCAATTAGGAGGCATAAATACAATTGAAATCAAATTGTGTACCCTGGTTTAAGGTTTAGGTGAAAAATTGCTGTTGCAAAAAAAACACAAGCTAATGAGCCTCTATTTAAGGTTTTGGAGATAGAGAACCTAGTTCCCTCAATTCCCATTTTTAACATCATTTTACATTAAAAATATTCTACCCACATTTGAGATGTGAAACTTACATAAATTCAATATTAACTATGTACTTATACATGCATGGGACCCACCATGTAGCTTTTATTACCCTATAATAGAACATTTTTGGGGGCCCATGAGTGTTGTATTAACAATGTCACAGTCATGTTGTAGAGGTAGATTTAACTAGAAAGTTTTGTTTACAAAATTTGTGTCATTATATCGAGGTTGTTGTATTATCGAGTGTCGTATTAAAGAGTTAGGACTATATTTCATGCCCTTTAAGGCAGTTACCATCCAATAATAATAGCAATAATAATAATAACAATAATAAGCGGTTGGTTGACCATAAAAATGTGGCTAAGAATCCTTGTGGGATATCTCACATTGCTCCAGGCCCAGGGCTAGATCACATCTGCCCAGCCCCCCGCCCCGCCCCGGGCACGTTTCCTGAGCGCTGCCCGGAAAGCCTCCTATTGCCCGTGGGAACGAAGGGCATTGGGAACGCGTCCCAATACCCGGGTGGTCATACCCGGCCTCACGGGGCCCGCAGCTGCCGCAGCTCCCGATCCCAGAGTTCTCCAGCCCCCGACCCTGAAGCACACAGCTCTCCGCTCTCGTGTCTGCTGTTGCAGATTAGGGTAGAGCTCCCCAAGCTTGGATAATCTGTTGCAGATTAGGTCATTACTGCTGAGCTCGATGCCCATTGCATCGAAATACAAGGGTGTCCCGTCTACTTTTTTTTTTCCCAGTCTCCTTCGATGTGTAGATACAACAAGGAGCAAAGAATCAGTACAAAAGCTCATACTGTGAATGACATAGAAAACTGTGAATTTGCAAGTGATCTATTCGAGTTTTGGATGTACACATGGTTGGTTCTGCACAGTTCGGAATATCGTGAAAATCTCTGTCAAGAGGAGGGGCAGTAGTTTGAAAGATTGGGAGGAGATTCGCATCCCTAGCAAGTAAGTCCCAACTCTGGACTCTGATGTTCTTGATGTGCTTAATTTGAAATTTAGAAGGTGCCCATCACATTGTGTACTCTAATCACTCTGATCACTCTAAACTAATTTATTGCTCAAATTGGCAACAGTATTCGAGCAATTGTGGTTCAGAATCTACAAAATTATGCGGGTGGGCGGAACCCATGGGGTAAACCTTCATCAAACACTAGGGCTCCTCTCCTGGAGTTCTCCAACTTCTGAGCACTCAGCTTGATAAGAGCAACCACATACAAGAGGTTAAGGAACCCCTAAGCAAGCAAGATTCGAACCTGGAATAACTTGGAATACTGAATTCGAATTGGAATGTATGGTTGTTATGACAAATTGGAAATCATGCCTCTTTACGTTTTGGAATAGTCAATGTCTCAATAACTTGGATTCAGTGTCCAAGAGAGATGTTTGAGCACAATTGGTCGATATCCTAGTGTTTCCAAGTCCATCCAGTTACATGTTGACATATTTCAGTTTCTCTTTATCAAATTTGGGTATATTCTCTAAAGTCCTCTGAGATGATTGGTAATTTTCCTGAGTACTTTGAAATTGCAACCGACATTGCCTATCCTACCAATTCAGTTGCAGTAAAAGAAGTATTCGATGGTAAATCCAGCTCCACAACATCATCTTCGATTCATGGGCTGGAAGAATTATCACATGATGGACCTTTACAACAACATCATCAGGCTAAAGAAATCGTCAAGGAAGGTGATGACATTCAGGACCAGGATGTTTAGGGAACAAAAATGTTCGCCACCGCAAAAGACCTAGTCCAGCCAATGTCTTCAAGGATGCCGGCACCTTACATGGATTTACGAAACACAACCTGTGGGGTAGAGTGAAGTCAAATGACATTATTTTTCCATGTACAGAGGAGTAAATTTGATTGAGACAAATGTTCAGCTAACTTGGTGGGGTTGGGAAATCTTTGTACTTCTACATTTGACAAATATTTCAGCATCTGCGATGAAGGGGTTCAAGGTTGTTATGCAATCAGCTATGTGACAAAAGGTAAGAGGCAGGTTTTGAGGTCAACAAATGGTGGGAAGTAAGTTCTATTTTCAAATAAGATAATAATAAATTATTGTTTCAATTTTTCATTGACAGTCAGTTACTATGTTCAAAATCATACTAATTGAGGGTTATTTGCTTGCAGATTATACGAGAATATGTTCCGCAATAGCCCACCTTGGTGATGAAGATCTTACTTTTGTATTTCTGGGGAGAGTGCACCTTGGGCTCTTTCACATGACAGTGTCATTCTCAAGTAATGGTGATCCAAATGACCTAGATGGACTTCATCTAAATCTCACAACACAAGCAGCACATTGTACTAGCATGTTGGTTGATTTATTTTCGGTCAAATTTTCATGTGCATAGAAGTGCGATGAAATAGATGTGAGAAAAGCTCAGGATATGTCACTGGGATGCTTACCAGATACATAATATATATTTGCAAGAGACTTTTCTCTGATGCATGTGTTCAAACATGTCGTCGATCAAAGAGGCACTTGAAATACAAAGTGTCAGGTCCTGTAAAAATGATGTAAGCTGTGTAACACTTGCAAATCACAAAACAATAGGGAAACTTGAATAAGTGACCTTGAATGATTTTTATATGAACTACAATTGACAACAACATTGATATTAACATTGGTGTAAAATAATAGACTTGGAGGCAGTGGAGTCAGGCAACACAACCTACTGTAAAAACTCTATGAGATATACATAGCCCGATTTTATTTCATTAATAGGTGATTTCTAGAATTACTAGCACCAAAGATCTGTTTGAGTTGAGTATTGCCATGCGTATTGTGGTCAAAAGTTGGAGTTCAAATTCATCCTGAGTTAGAACAGTGTATGGGGGAGATTTTTGGGCATAATCAGCCAAAATTCTAGTGTTTCCAAGTCCCACTGGTTACATGTTGCGATCTTTCGGTTTTTCTATATTAATTTGAGGTATATTTCATAGATTCCACTAAAATGATCGATAAATTTCCGTAATTGTTGACCTTCAACTGGTTATTTCTCAAACTCAACCAGTTCATCAGATTGAGTTGGAACCTGGGCTCCCAAATTCATCAAATTCAGTTCATTGAGTTCGTTGAGTTCTGAACTCATAACAGAACGGGAGCCCATAGCAGAATTGAGTTCTGAACCCATAACAGAACCATAGCAGTCAGTTCTCCCCTGTTCATTGAGTTGGAACCTCGGCTCCCAAATTTCAAAAGTGTTGGAATGTGTATGAATGACTAATGTACTGAACAATAGATAAGCTTAGACCAAGTGGGGGCCCTTGTTTGCACTTCAAAAGATATCATATGGACCATGTATGATAACATGGGTTTATTATCTTATTGTCGAATTTGTTTTCTTACTGTCCTGATCCACAAAGGAGATTCCTATTCCTCAAAAATCCACTTCGCGGCCAAACTCACGGACTAGGGTCCTAGCAATGTACCATAAAAGATATATCACAAGATTCCCAAAACCAACCAACATCTTACCATTGTGATAAGGGCATCAAAATCAACAATAAAATCCATCACAACAATTCTTGAGATCAAATATATATATACGTGCTTCACAAATGGATTCTATATCAACATACGACAAAATGAGTACAAATTTCATACTTCATTATCTTGTATAAGAAATGAATAAAAATTATTTTTTCTTTTTGCATATACGCTCTACCAAAGGCTTCTTCCTTTTCACTGATACACCCCAGTCATCAATGACTTCTGTTAAGGGATCAGATGGATGTAGAACGTCACTTTGTAAACGTTCTCTAAGTTCCAATAACTCAATATGTACCTTCTGAATCTTTGATACGGCATATTTTTCAAGTTCAGGATTTTGCTTCACCAAATCTTGTAATAATGCTAGTTCCTCCGATAATGTCTTTGTCGTAGGTTGTGTTCCACTTGATGAAGGATGATTGAAACTTAATTCTAATTCTGGAGTAATAACGGCTACAGATTGATCCGTGAGATCATCTAAAGAAGGGAAATCAATCATACTCTCATCATTTTGAAGAGATGGAGGAAAACACCAATTTCCGCCATTTAGGGTTTCATAGAATGAAACACATACCCGGAGAAGTTGTGAATCATCTAAACCTACCATAATATGCAATGCACGTAGAATGTGCTTGCATATATTTATCTGAGATGCTCTTGTACATGTACAAGAGGCCCATTCCGTATCCGGGTGATAAACCAAATACTTTACATCTGGACCATGACTTCTATCGGATACAATAATAGGCTCTAACTTTGAAGTAGGAAATACGACATCATCTATGCTGATATCTTTACTCCTGATGATCATGGTACGAATGAGCTCATCTCTACGAATATTTTTGATATGCCCTTGTCTCTTCAAGAAATCTATATACCAATAGTGTCCTGCAAGGTCTTCAGTGAGCATCCAAATCAACCAGTCAAGTCTTTTTGGTTTTAGAGTTTTCTTACTCAATGCTTGTCTTTGCTTCATAAAACCATGATATGATTCAATAGCTGAATTAGTGTCTTGTCCTGCATGTGGATACTCACGTGTAGCTTTTATCCACATATCTGTCACAATAACAAATATAATTAATCAGGGTTGATATAGAATTAAAGATTATGATTAACTGATATATCAATTAGTGATTAAAACAAATACAATATACTTGAAAATTAACTAAAGAGGGCATAATAAAAATTAATAAGTTTGACATAAGAAAATAAGAGAGGTTAAACCGAATTCATACCCATCTTTCCCATCCATGTGGTCATAAAATACTGATTGAACTTCACCTCGTTGGGGTAATCTTGAAATATTTGTAAAATCTTTTGCTGAGCATCTTCGAAGGTTTCAAGTACTGATTTTCCAAATGTTCCCATATACATAACTTCCCCAAGCTTCCGCATAATGTCATGTCTCACTTCTTTATTACATATTTTTTTTATTGAATGATTGAGCCAACATCTTCTTACATGCCATAAACACAATATGATTGGGGTTGATGCACCCCACACCATCCTGTATGTTGAAACAAATGCATGTGTAAATATTAAACAAACATAAAACAAAAAATTGTTTAATCATATGAAAATATAGAAAATAAACAAATAAATTGACTAGTATTGTTGCAAAATACAAAAACCTTACCTAATGGCATTGATTTCTGCATCAGCATTGTCCACAATAAAAGCATTGGGCTTCCACTCAACATCCAGTCTTTTCATCTTCTCATTGATTGCGTTCAACCAAATTGCCATATCTGATGCTTTTGCACTGCTTGTAATAATCCACGTTACAGGAATGCCGTTTGAAAATGAATCAAACACCATCAAAGTAAACAAATGATACTGTCAAAATTCAATGAGCGAAGTTAATATCATATCTAAACTGAAAATAAAATACAAATAAGTAAAACTTCAATATTTAAAAAAAACTTAGAAAATGAACACTTACTTTGTACTTATTAGTACCAAATGTTGCATCGCATGCAATAAGACTTTTGTGACCAAAGTCACACATTTTTTTTTGCTGCCAAGGAAGTTGAATGCCCAAAGTAAAACATGTATCAGCTGCAGCTGATGCTTCTTGATAAAAAAACACACTTTCAGGATGTTCTTGAATCCACATATTCACACTTGTTGTATCACAAGGATGTTGCTGGTATTTTTTCTTGTTCCATTTCCGAGCTATATTTAAAACGTCTTTCATCTTTAAGCAGTCATCACGTGTCATATTGCCTTCTCCTTCAAGATCTACCTTTGTTTTTACCATCCTGAAATGTTCTGCTAAAATCTGTTGAGGTTTCAATCTTCGAGCCAGTTCTTGTTCTATCCAAAGCTTCATATCTTGGGATATCCACGGTTTGTGCTGAGCTTTTTCTTTTACAGACGTGCTATCAGCAATTCCATGACAAGGTAAACCATACTTATCAGTATGACTTACCTGATAATATGTAATTTGAGCAACCAAAGGCCACAAATAAAATTGCTTAATTGAAAATTTAGCTAGACATCCCCTCTTTCTACTAGGTCCACCTTCGTGTCGTGCCAATCTACTCCCTTGTCCAGTCTTAGGTTTGTTGGATTTATCAAGTACCAAATCTTTTGCAAACCTATAATCTTTGTCGCCATATGAACATTGCCACCTGTAATAATAAAATTAAGCGTTAGCGTATCGCAACATCAATATTAATTGAACCTACAATATGAAAGTTATGCAAAAATTTATATAACATATGATTTGTTTTTTACATGCCAGATATGCTTGATGAAGCTGTTCTTGTTGACCCTTGCACGTTCCATGTCAGTGTCGTTTTCAACCTTGGATTGATAAAAGGATGTAGGGGCAAGTACATTGTTACCCTCAGCTTGTATGAATTCATTCACGTGGTCATAAGGAACACAAGCAATTTGAATATTGATAGAATTGTTTCTAGCTTTTCTTATTCCATTTTCCCAATGAAGTATATCATAGGAAATAGAACAATCGGGATTTTGAACAACATAAGGAATTTCTCGTTGTTCCGCCATTTCTTCAAATTCCTATCAACAAAACATATACATTGTAAGATGCAAATACTTTGAAGCGGGTGTTCATATCAAGACCCAATTAAGAACTTATATCCAGATGGTTTAGGTAGGACGACCCAAACATTAGACCATGTTGTTGTGGTCCATATATTAATTTGAGACAAGAGAAAGTCTCAAATTCACGAATATAGTGATCTTTCCTGTTGCCAATCACTACACGTGACCTAGAGTGCATGAAAAACAAATCTTTGAAAACGCTAACTCGATAATCTTGTCCTTGCGTACCTGGTTGAAGTCTTCCTGAAGTCTTGTAATCCAAATTCTATTTCTGTTCCACAAGAGTCGTCTTGGGCTACATCTAGGTGACCATTGATTTTCCTCCTATATGGTCACAAGAAATCATTTGTATTAATCAAGGAATCCTAACTCTCGCCCCATTTGGAAACTTGGGACTTGCAAACTATGCAGTTGTAGGCAGTAAACCCTCCAATTTAGACTGCAAAATCAAGCCCATAGACTTCAAATTAATAGCTATAATGTATTTATTAAATACTACACAGAAACAAATGAGAAATATGTAGAACATGATGTACCTGATTGCAATTTTGTCTCCACTTGAATCCCTTAGATTTGAAGTGGCCTTGGACTACCTCTGAAGTGAGTTACAAGTTTCATGATTATTATCCAAATAATATACAAGTAGTAGGAAGCATCAGAACAAAAAAACCTCTTTGGATTTTAAATCTATGATGCCTAGAATCACTATATTCGTTAATTTGAGACTTTCTCAAATTAATATATGGATCACAACAACATGGTCTAATGTTTGGGTCGTCCTACCTAAACCATCTTGATATGAGTTCTTAATTGGGTTCTTGTTATGAACACCCGCTTCAAAGTATTTACATCTTACAACATTCTACAATATCTATGTAACGTTTGCATGTAAGGAGGAATATGTCCATATGACCCCTATATCCACATCTCCCACGCACACATTATAACTTGATCTCAGTGCAAAATCAATGATATTGATGGACGACATCTCCAGAAGAAAAAAAAGAATCAATCATTAATCCAGCAAGGACTCTTTGATGCATGATGTTATTTGACTTGATATTCTTCAGCTACATAAAATGCCAATGCACGTTTACTTTCCAATATTCCAAAATAAAGTTAGCCACGAACTACATTCCTAACATCCACTCGATTGTCTCCGGACAGAAAGAGGGATCCATCACATCGGCCCTACATCTATATCTACATCGCGCACATTATAATTATGAAAAGAGCTTTAACATTAGTGCCATTGAATTCTGAAAGTAAAAGGTGCAATTTTTTGCCAAGGCAATTGCCAAGGATTTATTTATTTATTTTTAATTACAATGTATGGTTGCATCGAGAGCAATCGATTGAAATTAATGTCATACATTTTGAATTCAATGGTAATTGTTCGAATTTGGTTGTTGTTGCATGACGTCCAGATCATGAGACAAAACCCAAGATGCATGGCAGGTCACGCGTCACTACTATGTCAGTTGTTGAGACAGGTTGCGTAAGCCTTCCCCGCCCATTAATATTTCAAATAAATAACCAAGGTTGCCAAAGAGGTTGTTTAAGAATTATATCCGTGTCTTGGAAAGACTTGTTCAGAACAAAGGTTCATAAAAATAACTCAAATTCTACATTTTCTTTCATACCTTAGGTAAATATGCTTACTTCGGTGTTTTTCTTAAACAAACACCTATATTCCAGTACTGTATGGTTGGGTTTAAACCTAGGTATACACATGTGTCATAAAGAGATTAAACTACATGCTCAAAATCGGTTAACCATTCTAGACATAATAGTCAACATTAACCAGGAGCAACTATTTGATCATTTAATAACTCAAAATTCTTCACTTAACAAAGTGGAAGATATTCATACGAGCTCGGAAAACCATCAGGCAGGTAGCTATGAGCATGATATGGAGTTGTTAATCATCTCGCACGAAGTACAAGTTTCATGTTCGGACAAAGAGTGCAGAAAGGAAACTGTCTGTTTAATACATGCTTACCTTATATTTCCTCTTTAGTGAACGCAGAAACAAATAAATACAGGAATCTTGGTCCTCTCCAGCACCGCTACTGAGTAAATCTCAGCATAACAAATATGAGGATCAATTTTCCAAAATTTGCATGCTTGCAGGTCACTTAATTCAAGTATAAAGTGATCCCTGCAGCTTTTGAAGCTACAGTACCTTCACAGAGAAGGTACACAGAAACTGCTATGTTTTTAATACTTGCTCCACTTGACCTAGTTCGACGAAGCTGCAGTTGCCGATTCACCCCAAAAAGAAAGTGACTATGTTACGTTTCCACAATGATTCACTGCATCACTGCTCACAACAATACCTATAAGTGATACAAACTTGGATCAAGACTACACATATTGTACACCATATATAGTTTAAACTCTTGATGAAATCCTAAATGCCAAATTTACTAATATTAGGTTCAGCACTTTGTGTGTCTCTAACATCACACCTCGAAAACAGAAATAGACACAATTCACAAATCCCTACAGTCTTCTCAAACAACAATTAAATCTCACATAGTGATATATTACAAGAAGACAACTCACAACTCACAACATTCATATGTAAGACGACAAATCTGAAGGAATACAACATACCTATTCCAAGCAGCTCATATGAATATCTTATTCATTATCAAAGTGAAGACTCAAACTCTTTTAGTGTCAACATATAACCAGGAGATATTCAGTATCACCTCATTACAATCAATGAAATCGTCCATGGGAGGGGAAGATGTGGCCTCAAGACTACAAGGTCAAACCACCCTCACCTCAGAATGCCATCCACTGTGTTGTGGGTCTCTGGTACTACAGTGCCAATATACTCTACCTTGACACCACTAATATTAAACCCGAAGATCATTTTTTCACTGTGACTCCACTCTATGTTCCTAAATATTACCAAAACCGGAACTTCAAACAACCTGGTGGGAAATTCACAAGGACTTACTTGACAAAGCCTCACAGCAGTGCAAACACTAAGCAAGACAAAAGCAGAATGCCAGCCATCCCTCAAGCCCATAATCTCTAAAACACCATCATCACATCTTTGCTCCACAAAATTCTCCTGCACACATGCACATCAATTTCATTCACACAAATAGAGAGTCAGGCAGAAAGCACGCAGTTGGGGTATTTGCTTTAAGTTCATGTTTCCATCCATCTAAGACAGACATAACAGCCACATGAATGCTTCCTTACAGGTAGCAAGAAGCGGAAGGGTAGACCATTTAAACATAAATCGCTGGAGTGGAACCTACCTCACATTTCTAATGCTGAAGTAATAAGGTGATAAAGTGCAAAGCTGTTACTTTAACATAGAGAATTCTACAACAGAGAAGAAAGGAGTTTAATATCAAGAACTCTGAGGACTCCATCCACATTGAACATGGATTTGCCTAGGAACACTACAAAAGAAGACATGGAACATTGCCATTTACTCTACTTAGGCATGTGTACATAGGAGATGGAATAATTTAGACAAATAAACTACTTTCAGAACCATAAAATGTGGTAAGAATATGTACCCGTTCCCTAGTGTTTGATGAAGGTTTACCCCATGGGTTCCGCCCACCCGCATAATTTTGTAGATTCTGAACCACAATTGCTCGAATACTGTTGCCAATTTGAGCAATAAATTAGTTTAGAGTGATCAGAGTGATTAGAGTACACAATGTGATGGGCACCTTCTAAATTTCAAATTAAGCACATCAAGAACATCAGAGTCCAGAGTTGGGACTTACTTGCTAGGGATGCGAATCTCCTCCCAATCTTTCAAACTACTGCCCCTCCTCTTGACAGAGATTTTCACGATATTCCGAACTGTGCAGAACCAACCATGTGTACATCCAAAACTCGAATAGATCACTTGCAAATTCACAGTTTTCTATGTCATTCACAGTATGAGCTTTTGTACTGATTCTTTGCTCCTTGTTGTATCTACACATCGAAGGAGACTGGGAAAAAAAAAGTAGACGGGACACCCTTGTATTTCGATGCAATGGGCATCGAGCTCAGCAGTAATGACCTAATCTGCAACAGATTATCCAAGCTTGGGGAGCTCTACCCTAATCTGCAACAGCAGACACGAGAGCGGAGAGCTGTGTGCTTCAGGGTCGGGGGCTGGAGAACTCTGGGATCGGGAGCTGCGGCAGCTGCGGGCCCCGTGAGGCCGGGTATGACCACCCGGGTATTGGGACGCGTTCCCAATGCCCTTCGTTCCCACGGGCAATAGGAGGCTTTCCGGGCAGCGCTCAGGAAACGTGCCCGGGGCGGGGCGGGGGGCTGGGCAGATGTGATCTAGCCCTGGGCTTGCTCCAGAGGCGGCCATCATAAACCCTAAACCAATGGCTCAATGTACGGCCGTATACAGAGTTTCTATGAGGCTTACCAAGTCTAAGATTTATAAGGTCTGAGACGACACTAAACTACCAGATGATGGTGGAGAGATACCCAAATCTCAAGGAAGAGGTTGGCGGTTCAATTCCCGGCTATGAAATCTCCTCTCTACTTGACGGGAAACTTGTTAGGTGGTCAACTACCTCATGTGCTTTGGTGTTGGCTTGTCGGCCTTCTGTCTCAAAAAAGAAAAAAGTCTAAGAATTATATTACACATATTATACATATGTTTTATTATTATTCGATGTTCAGAAGAAAATAAACTATACATGTATGTGAAATTGAGGATTAAAGTATGAAGTGTGTATTTGCATCCAAGGACATCCAAAGTGTGTAATATAACCCAAATTTATGGCTGGGGATTCGTGGCACTCACTAAGGAACATCCATCCAAGATATCGTGGATGAAGTGGCTCCAATAAAAAAAGCCCCCCTATGGGGTTGAGGGCCGATTCATTCGAATGTGACATCACTAGACTAATTCGGGGCCTTTGACTCTATTTCTGGCATCAAATTACCTAAAAATAGTCATTTAGATGATTCCTGCATTTTTTTCATCCGCATGGATGATTATACTTGAGTGCCACGAATCCCCGGCCCAAATTTATAGTAAAATACAGGTATTCAATTGACTTGGAAAGTACACCAGAAGAGCGCGTTAATTTTGGATAATTCTATTTTGACACAATTGACTAGGCTTTAAACTATGTAGTTCAAGGCCCTGGGCTAGATCACATCTTCATTTGGCTAGGCCCCGCCCCTCCCACGCCTCCTTCACTGCCATGTCTTCCTGTCTGCACCCTGGGGGAGGGGGCACTAGCAAAAATGTTGGAAACCACATGCGAGAAAATGCAAGGTGGATTTTATTCAAAGACACATAATTTTTACATTTTTCTTAGAAATACAATAGCGTCCTCTAATGTGAATTTGGGAATTATGTATAATGTACAGTGTGGTTTAAGTTGTGGCATTTTTATTTATTTAGATGTAAAGTAGCACAAATAGAATTACGTTTAGATTTTTTATTTATAGGTTCAACATAAATCCTCTGCCATTAGTGTCATTGGATGAGAAATAGGCAAAATGTATGTGGACATGTGAATGGATTTGTTGAAACTATCGCCTTTGGATGAAAAGTACCGTCATCCGGCGACGGAAGAGTTGGCTGGCTTATTTAGGGTTTCTTGGGGGGGGGGTTCAAGAACCATACACAATATGCTAGAGTTTATAGTATGATGGTTGTATGTGTGTAATGTGCAATGTAATGTATGCATAATGTATTGTATGCGTAATGTATGTGCAGACTGTTTACACAAAATTTCTACTACTTATAAATAAGATAGGGTGATTATGCGACTCTAAAATTTATATATATAATGATAGGGTGTTAGAAAATACCATCTAGTAGAAATTTAGCTACTTATTTCTCCTTTTATCATTGTTATTTTTTTTCCATATCCTTACTAAAACTAAATTCAAACATGTAACTTCCACATATTAGCATAGTTGATATTTAGTGTTGAGTTTACATTTAATGTTACTTACTTTCATAGGATTATTGATATTTAGTGTATGCGTTTGTATTTAGTGCATCAAACACTAAATATCCTATTTAGTGTAGTGTTAGTTTCTCTTTCTATGTGCTGTATATTTGGTCCCCATTGTATTAAATTCTTGTACCATTTCTTGATTCTCATGACAAGTCAATAATCTCAAGTAATTAATTTTGTTAGGCAAACATTATTTTCATAATTGTGATTGTGAATATATTATAAGACCAATAGTTGGTGGTTCCCCCATGGTTCCCTATCTCGGTTATCAACCTCAAATTGCCTTCAACATTTTATTACAATTCTAAAATTTATTCTAAGTCATAGATTAAGAATCAATCACCTGAAGTATTATCTTAGTAAAGTGCCTTCAATGATATCATAGTAAGCATTATTTCTCTTTTAAGATTAGAGGTATTTATTATTGACATTTGCATATTTGGAAGTAGAAGGTTACCAACAGTAAGTTTTACTTGGAATTTTCTATGTGGCAAAGTCAATTATGGTCAAGTATTTAACTTCTTGAGACATGCAAATATCTATAGTCCATAATCATGTGATAAACGATAACTGGATTGATAACCAACCACAACATGTGCAACCAGTCAACACTACACTAAATATTGCATTTAGTGTCACCAATTCTATTTGTTTTGCTCAATATTAATTGTAAATCACATGTGTAGCATCAACTACACTAATTGCAAACCTAACATTATTTGTTGTTCCTTGAGCATTACAGATTTACAATGTTGCAATTATGGTCACTTACTAAGTGGTTTTTCATCCAAATTTTAAGCATGCATGACCAACTCTCATCACATAATTATCTTAAGATGCAAAATATATCAAACTTTGTTTGAATAATTGGCAGTTGGATGAACCAAAAGTAAATTGGGATGACATTATTTGTAAACTTACTTATAAAAATATGTCATTAGAAAAGTTACCACAATGACATAAAATACCATACGACATTAAATACAAATTTTAGTGTAGTACTCTCCTTCCTAATTATGAAACAAAAATGACAAAATCCAACCATTAAAAAGTTCACTGGGAATTCCAAGAAAAGCTCGTTTACTTGGTGGACCACCTATTGAGTATTGTAGTTCAATGTAGAACAATTCATTACACACACACATACACACTTAGGGCCACTTCACACACGAGCCAAGAGCCGTGACCATGAAATTGTGAGAGCCCAAAAGAAAGTGTCCAAAGGCCGTCCCAAGACACCTCCAAAAATCATGTAGTGTGGTCACAGATCCTCAAGTGTACTGTGAAGCCATATGTGACCGGGCCCTCAACCAAATGCTATTTCAATGAATTTCTATTCAAGCGGATCCTCATACATGATAAAATAGAATAAATCAACGGTTGTGAGTGTTTGGAGTGCCACGGTCTCCCAGTTTTGTGTTAGGCCTACCTCCAAGAGGTGGTTTTGGAGCATAGTCCAAGTGACCATGAAACACGATCCATTCAATGCCATGGTTTAGGGTAGTGTGAAGCGAACTTGGACCGGCTCCGCCTTGTCCACCAATGAGAGTGCTTGAAGTGTAATGGTCACGGGCTCTCAGTCTCGTGCGTGAAGTGGCCCTTACATAATGTAATGCTTTATCAGTGTCAACACAAAATAATTATACTCTTGAATGAGGGTGCCACATGTCACACACTGGTTGGTTGGCACATCTGATTTTTGTGACGTGACATGCAAATATCTATTCAATGCGGGAAGCAAAGTGGCTAGCCTGCAAAGGTACTATGGTATACACACAACAAACACTTAGATATCCACGACAATAATGAAGTGCATGTCCACCCCGTGTTTTTGTTGCATCCTTTCCTTGTCTTGCAAACATCTTTGTTGAGTGGGAAAATGATGTGTGTGGCCGTTAGCAACTTGCCCGAGCTCACTTGCCCACAATTCCAAAACCGATACCCTCAAGCTCGTTTTTTAAGTCCATCAAAAGGTGCCCAATACCATATTTAACATATTATTCTTCAAGAAACTTATCATGATGCCATAGGGACCACCCAATGTGGGGGTAGAAGTAGAGAAAAACTTTAAAAAAATCTCGTATTCGCATTGATCAAGATTCCAATTAACCATGTGGATCACATGGAGGAAGTGTCACTTGTGGGTGAACTTGAACCAACATGTCAATACACTCTAAACTCCATAGTATCACACCTGTGGCAACCAAAGTGTATGTGATATTATAGAGTTTTGTAGTGTTAACATGGATGTGTGATACTATAGATTTAGTGTAGCATGTGACATTATGGAATAACACAAAGGAGATGTGAAGACAATTTGAATTCATTCTCCCGTCACCTACGCTAGTGTGGTCCACTCCACTTGGCCTTCCCAGGTAGTGTGGCGGACGTATGCACCAACATTCAACAAGTGGCATAAGAAGAAGAATAATAAGAATAAGAAGGTGACACTCCACATGTTGACACATGACGCGATGCGAGGGTGTGGCTTGACTTCTTTGGTGGTTTGCATTAATGACAAATTTTGTGATATAAGGGAGAGAAATGTGACAATAAGGAGTGAGATTCGAACTATGAGCATCTGTTCCCTAGGGTTTCGGGATATTAGAGAGTGTGTGACATTATGGAGGTTGATATTACGGAGTTTAGGGTGTAGTTTACCTGTTGCTTATAGAGAGAAAGGAATAAATAAAATTCTAAGCAAATCAGTCATCACAACACAAGTTTGCACTTGAATCATGTGGTTGGTGAACAGGTTACTTCTGTTTATGACATGGATATGTTCCTCTTCCCCCCTCCCTTCCCTCTTTCAGGCTAAATAGTTCTGGCATGGAAGAAGGGCACTACACTAAATATTGTATTTAGTGACGTATGGTATTTTGTGTCACTGTGGTAACTTTTATAATGACATTTCTTATAAACAAGTTTACAAGAAATGTCATCCCAACTTACTTTTAGTTCATCCAAATGCCAACTATTGAAACAAAGTTTGGTGTATTTTGCATTCTAACCTTTGTGTAATGAAATATTGTCATAGATGATTGAAGTTTGGATGAAATTTCACTTAATAAGTGACAGTAATTACAGCATTGTGAAACTATAATGCCCACTTTTTTTTACATGTATGACAAATAATGTTAGGTGTACATTTAGTATTGGTGACAATACACGGGTGGTTTACAATTCATATTGACCAAGACAAATAGAATCGGTGACATTGAATACAATATTCAATGTAGTGCTAATGAATAAAGTTAGGCGTCAAAACTAACACCACCAGGCATCACCAATATTCTATCTTTTAACACATCTTGTACGTACATTGTATTTAACAATTTTATTTTATTTTATTTTTGAGACATGAGGCCGAAAGGCCATCGCCAAATGCACTAAGAACCAAGGAAGACATTCCCACTTCGAGGGGAGGTAGAACCCCTCAAACGCGCCATGCCACCATGTAAAAAGTAACAGAGAACCAGGTAACAAGAGACCCATCAAGGATAACCCCCCAAACCTTTCAAATAAGATGCGTTTTATTTGCATGATGTTGGCTTGCTCTCTTTTGTGCTAATACTTAGTTCTAACTTAACCGGGAAATGATCAAATCCAAGAGAATCTCCATGAATTGCATAAGCTGCCGGAATGAAGTCTTCCCCTTTATTCTTAGGTGTATAAATATGGTCTAGCTGAGCAAGACGATGCTCTAGCCCTTTGTTGCTGGTTATCCCACAAGAACTGTGGCCCACCCCTATGTTGAAACAAGTCATGTATTTGGAGGGCATGCACTAGGGAGTTCCAATTGAATGTTTCTAGATCACTTTGGTTCTGCCACAATCTTGTGATTTATCCTCGGGGTGTTCTCTCATGTTGAAGTCACTTCCAACTACAATCCTTAGGCAAGGAGTTTGTCATATCTTGCCAAAGTGAACTTCTATAGGAGGGAATATTGGGGGCGTAGATACATGCAATGCCTAGGGTGCCCCTTTCTATACCTTCCATCTTGATTCATACGACTCTATTATTCATGATGGACATAGATGATGTAAATGATCTAGTGTATTTGGAAGCTAGTAAAATACTTACTCCCCCTTTTTCAGCTCCATCATGGTTAAGCCAACTTTTGTAACGTGGCTCTAACTCTAAATCTATCTAATGTTGTCACCAAAAATCCTCCACCCTTCGATTTCGTCCTAGCCCGAGTGGAAAAGTTTATAATGACATGTAGAGACTTCTCTCTTTGTAACCCAATATATAATTCCAATCTACCCTTGGAATATACACAACTTGATTAACACCACACTATGTAGTTTTACATTCCTTAATGTCGGGCAAGGTTATATCCTTAGCATTTTCTAATGTCTACCCGGCCGCTTTGGCCACGCATGCCTTCAAAGATATCCCTCTTGTGAATCGAGTCCTTGCCGTCGACTCCACACTACTACATGAGTTCTCGCTTATTGATTCCGTGCTATCACATGTCATCGTGGTTGATTCCGTATTGGTACATGACACTTCGCTTGTGGATTCCATGAGCACATAGGCTTTAAATACAAGTATTAAAAAATACTTATATACTTATCCTTGCCCTTCCTTCTCTAAGTTCTTCTTGATGTAAATCTCTATCAATGTCTTCCTACTAAACTTCAGAATAGTATAACTCCCACCCAACTTATGTTCTTCAAGTGAAATTTGGTACACTTGTTAAGTACCTTATCAAAAATCTCCACACCAAATTTTGGCACAAACAAACGTCATATGCAAAAGTTATGCATGAAATTCTAACTCTAACTACTTAGTATGAATGTTGTGATAAAGCATCCGGTCATTAAAACTCTAATAACTTCCAACTCCTACGTCCAATCAATCTAAAATTTTGACACAAGATAGATATATAAGTTCAAAAGGTAGTGTCAAATTTTGGTATCCATATCTATAACCCTCTAAGAGATACATATTTTCAAACCTTGCTGCTTTGTTCCTAGACACCCTCCCCTTCAACTTTTAATAACTCTTTCATCCCAATGACTAAAGCTCTCAAATTTTTACCACAACTCCCATACTTTATAATAAATAATTCCTCAAATTTTCATATCCATTGAACACTCTGATCATCCATAATTGACAAATCTCTCACTATAAAGTTCTGCTCAAGTTCATAACTAATAAAACACTACAAGTAATGCACCTAGTACAATCTAGTCACTCTAAATGCCACAAGTTTAAACAAGTTTGAACTCTCTCACTTCAATATGAATCTCAATGCAACAAGTTGAAGTTTACAATCAAACTCCAAATTCTTTAAACCCAATCTACTTCTAACAAGAGGTCAATCCCTCTTCAAGGCTAAATAGCCTTGGCTCTTCTCCTAAGAACTAAGCACACACATGTGCTCCTATCTTGCTTCCCACACACCCACACTTATAACCCGTGGGGTGCTTAAGGAGCACGAAGGAAAGAGAGGATGAGTGAGGGAAGAATGAGGGATTATATAGTGAGTTGAGAGGGAGAGAGGGCATGAGGTAAGGATAGGGTGAGAGGATTAGAGCCTCCAATCACAACCCCTTAACCTTCTCCTTCTAAATAGGGACTCATCCCATCCACAAGGCTCTCGATAAGCCTTCGAAATCTCCTCTTATTTTGTAGGCTCTCATCTAATCTCCTAAGCCTTCCTCCTTCAAATGATCAACAAAGATTCTAATTCAAACATTTAACTAACCTTGGCTTTCTACCTACCACACTTTACCAAGGTATGTCCTCATACTACTTAAGTCCACTCCACACAAGTCTAATGCTTCAAACTTAGCTTTCTTCAAGCTTCACTCTTTTTATATTTTTGTGAATAATCATAAATCAACAAAACACTACTTGTAATGTTTTACAAGTGTTAACAACACATGTGGGCATCAATTTGGGCTCACATTATTGGCGACCATCTGGGACCGGCTCCTAGAATGTCTTGCTTGAAGTCAAGTGTCTTCATGTGTGGAATTGCTTGCACCTACTGCCGGCCGTTCGTGTCGGGAAGCTTTGTCCATTGAGTGTCTCCAATTGTACCGAGTTGTTAGGAAAGGTATTCGCCACAATGTAAGGACCTAACCAAACCGCATCAAATTTGCCCGGAAAATCTTTTTTCTTCCCATCTTGGAGCATAACTAACATTCCTCGTTCTAATGCCCTCTTCTTGTGACGCTTGTCAAAGATTACCTTCCTTCGCCTTTGAATTGCTTCCATGTGTTGAGCGGCCCTCCGCCTCTTCTCATCCAACTCCTCTAGATCCCCGAGCCTATTTCTCAAAGAGTCATTGTCGTTGAGGCGTGTCCCTATTGCAACCCTCAATGACTCCACCTCAAATTCAATAGGGAGTGTAGCCTCAATACCGTAAACCAAAGAAAACGGAGTAGCTTGTGTTGTCACTTTGTAAGTCGTCCGATAAGCCCACAAAGCCGCGTTTAACTTGACGTCCCAATCTCTCTTTGAGTCGATGACCGTCTTGCGTAAAATGCCCACTAGAATCCCGTTCACCCGCTCCGTTTGACCATTAGTTTGAGGGTGATAGGGAGTAGTCTTCCTATGATCGATCTTAAACCTCTGAGTCATCTCTGAAATGAGGTCATTAAGAAAATGTGTACCTCTATCACTAACTAGAATCTTTGGGACTCCAAACCTAGTAATGATATTTTCATACATAAATGTGGCGGCATGTGCGGCCGTGTCGGTTTTTACCGCCTTGGCTTCCGCCCATTTAGTCAAGTACTCGGTAGCTACAACAATGTATGCCATCCCTCTCGAAGAATGGGGATGGACCTCCCCTACATAATCTATTCCCCATTTTTCAAAGGGAACTAGTGGTAATGAAATGTGCAATGGCATCTCCATCCTAAGGTCATTTCGAGCGTACCTTTGGCAAGCATCACACCTTCTAACATAGTCGTGTGAATCCTGAAACAATGTAGGCCAAAAGTAACCTGCTCTAAGGATTTTCTGGCCGGTAAGTTGACCAGAAAAATGCCCTCCACAAGCACTATCATGACAAGCCTCTAGAATATCCGGAACCTCTACTTGCGATACACATCTTCTCAAGATGGTGTCCGCTGCTCTCCTGAACAATCTATTGCCTTTCACTGCAAAGTGCCTACTATTGACTCTAACCTTTCTTTTCTCCTCTTTCGTCCATTCGGTTGGTAATTGTTGAGTGGTCAAGAACTCTACAATTCCGGCATACCAATCCGGTGTGGACGTGACTACAAACAATCTATCATCCATGAGGCTATCATCTATTGGCGTAGTGCCCATCTCCTCCGACAATCTAGACAAGTGGTCGGCTTGTAAATGCATGCGGCCCGGTTTATATTCCACCGTGTAATCAAACTCTTCGAGTAACAAGACCCACCTAGCCAACCTTCCACTCAACTCCGGCTTGTTGACCAAATATTTAATGGCCATGTGATCCACAAAAAACACTACCGGATTACAAATAAGATAGTGCCTAAACTTCTTGACCGAAAATACCATGGCTAGACACTCTCTCTCCGTAGTGGAGTAATTCCTCTCCGCGGAAGTCAATTGCTTACTAGCATAAGCTACGGGTAGATCCTTCCCCTTCTCTCCCGTGGATTGACACAAGGCACTACCCACCGCTACGTTGCTAGCATCACAATACACATGAAAAGGCTTTTCCCAATCCGGGGGCCTTAAGACATGATAAGTGCTCAATTTGGACCTTAACTCAACAAAGGCCTTTTGGCACTCATCCGTCCACACAAATCTAACATCCTTCTTGAGCAAATGAGTGATAGGGACCGCTATCTTTGCAAAATCCGGAATCAACTCTCTTACCACCCCACATGTCCTAGCAACTTAGAGATCCCCTTGGCATTTTTCGGAGTTTCCAACTCATCAATGACCGCGATCTTGTCCGGATCCGGTTCTCTCCCCTTTTCACTCACAACATAACCCAACAAAACTCCCCTTTGTACCCCTAAAAATGTCTTGTCCGGGTTTAATGCCAACCGCATTTGCCTACACCTAATCAAGGCCTCCCTCACACAATGCACATGCTCTTTAGTACTAGATTGGGTACTAAAATCATCAATATAAACCGTCATGGACTTGAAGAGCAAGTCGCTAAAGATATACATGACTAGTCGTTGGAATGTTGCCGGTGCGTTGCATAAACCAAATGGCATCACCACCCATATGAAAGTCCCCCAAGGTGTCGTAAATGCCGTCTTGTGCAAATCCGCGAGCGCTATGGCTACTTGGTTGTAGCCGGCGTATCCATCCATAAATGTGTACCTCTCATGACCCCCTACCTCCTCTAACAACAAGGTAATGAACGGCAAAGGAAAGTGATCCTTTTGCGTACAATCATTGAGCTTCCTATAGTCTACACAAACTCTAAGCTTCCCATTTTTCTTTTTCACTAACACCATAGGAGAAACCCAATCCGTAATCTCTACCGGCTTTATAAACCCAGCCTGCAACAACCTCTCTAATTCCGCCTTGACCAATAATTGCAATCTAGGGTTCATCCTTCTCTCTTTTTGTCTCACCGGTTTTGAGCCCGGAACTAACGGAATACGATGCTCAACCATCTCTCTAGGAATCCCCTTGAGCTCATCGTATGACCAAGCAAAAGTATCACTAAACTCATCTATCAAATCACTATACTCCTTAATCTCCTTCTCATCGAGTTTAGAGCCCATCTTCATTGGTCTAACTTTCCCATCCTTCATTTTGACATCCACAAACTTCCAATCCTCTTCGACCACTCGTGTTTGCTCCTCGGTATCTCTATACCAATCGTTGGGTACATTAGGGTAGTCCTTGACATCATGACCCACGATAATGCCCGTAGAAGTAGTTTTAAAATGCAAAGCGGGCTCTAACTTTGAGAGTTCTAACATGGCCTCCTCATCTTGAGTCCCATCTACATGTACCAAACTTACATCACTCAACTCAATATCATCTAACCATGGAGTGAGTCCTCCCTTCACCCATTCTTCCTCCGTGAGAACCTCACACGGCTCTAAGGACAAATAATCCTCTCTAGACCCCCTATCTTGGAGAATACAACTATGAGTCATCATCATGACGTCGCTAATGGACTCCGTGTATTGTCTTGACCAATGTATAAAATCTCCATCAACATCTTGATTGTAAAAATTAGGACCTAAGAACCCGCTAGAAGAATACATTTTAGCCTTCTCCTTGTCTTGAACAACTTCCACCAATGTATCCTCAAAATCCTCCTTAATTCCACCATTTTCCTCTTCATCCGACATTGGATCAATCTCCTCCCTAACCCAACCACCTAAAGGTGCAATAGAGACCTTGACTCTATTATCTACGGGACCATAGGTGATAGAAGGTTTGTGTCCTCCCCAATCTACTACGGCGTTAGACATCCTTAACCAAGGTCGCCCTAACAAGTGGGGAATGCATCCTTATTGTCGTGCATTTTAATGACTTGGAAGGTCACAATGTATTCTTCACCTCCCGTGTTAAGCCGACAATCTTTGATAATCCCCACCGGAACCACCGGACTTTGATTGGCCATATTAATCACAAATGGCGACGGACCCGTCAAACTTAAGCCCAATTTCCGCATAGTGTGCTCGGGTAGAATATTGAGACTACTTCCACTATCCACCAAAACATGAGGAACCACCTTGTCCACTATTGTTACTTCAATCTCCACCGCCTTGACTTCCCGAGTTCTTCCTTGCATTTGGACCCTTGCCGACACTCCAGTCTTTGGCCTCTTGGCCCTCCTATTCACGGGCATCCCGTCCTTCAAAGTTTTCCTAGCTACCGGTGAAATTTCTAACAATTGGCCAAAGGTGATATCGGCCTTTAGTGAGCTAAGGTCGGCCCAAAGGTCGTATCCATCTACTCTATCGGCCTTAGGCCTTCTAACACTATCAAACTCCTCTACGGGAATGCCCGGACCTTCCCACTCTCCTACATCACCACCCTCTAAATCATGGATGACATTAGACCTCTCCCTCTCATTGGCAATTTCATTTTCTCTCTCTAATGCCTTAGTGGCCTTCCTAGCCTCTCTAGTTACATTCTCCAAATCCGAAAAATAAGGAATTTCCCCCAATGGATTTTCCTCTTCTTCCTCCTCCTCCTCTACTTCTAATGGTGCATTACCCCTCATTGCTCTAGTGGTAACGGCTAATGCCGGAGCCTTATGCACAATTTCCTCCTTAAGACTTTTTAACTCGTATGAAATGGAGTTAGCATGTGGAAGACATGAACCTTGACCATTTGTGGACATTTCTAAATTTACCGGAACGGTAGAAGAATCCATAAATCGGACATCTTGAGATGTAGACGGTCCCATTTGTTTAGGTGATTGTGTAACTTGCCCCGAAAGATTCGTATTCCCATCATAATAGAAGTTAGAAGGTTTAAGGGTATTATTACCTTCATTTTGTGAACCCCTCGTATTCTCTTGATCCGGTTGGGTTGGGTTAGTTGGAGGGTTCGGTGCTCCACTTACCTTGTCCGGATGACGACATTGGTTAGAAGCGTGTGGCCCCCCACAATTATTACACACTTGACCTTGGTTTTCGGACCAACATCGCCCTATGACGTGGTATCTACCGCAAAGATGGTGAAAATCTTTTTTTTCGGTATTTTGGTTAGTTTGTCCACGTGGCGGAGGGCCCCGATTATTCCCTTGGTTTTGACTCGGACCCCTTAAGTTTTGTTGATGCCCATTATTGTTCGTTCGTTGATTGCGGTTCGGCCCGTTTCTACAAAATTGTAGTGTATGACCGTGTTGTTGACAATTAGTGCACCAAAATCCCGATGTGTGGTTTTCCGACTCTATTTGAGGTGGAAGACCGGGTTGTTGATTTTTGATCAACAATGCCATTTGGTCCGTTAGATGTTGAAATTGTTTTAACATTGTCTCTTGGAACCCTAGTTGAGTAGCACCTAGTCGTTGCTCTATCTCTTCAATTTGAGGGTCTACCCTAGGGGCCGGTAATGCTAACATGGTTGGGGGGGCCGTTACCGCTAAGGGAATTGAGGCCGCTTCAATGGCGACATATGGAGGGCGATTATGCGGCCTAATCGGGTCCATTCCCGTCTTAGGTAGGAGAGGGATGAATTGAGGGATCAACTCATCCTCTTTCCTCCATAGCCGCTCATAATCCCTCTCAATATGTTCCATATCCCTAGCGGCTACCTTAGCCTCGGCTAGGGTGCGAGGGTTCCTTTGTAATACACCCCTAATTGTAGTCGCTTTAACAAACCCTCTCATGAAAAATTGCATTAAAGTATCATCGTTGAGTAATCACCTACCCACCTTGCGCATACCCAATCAAATCTTCTAATGTATGTGGAAATCTCTTCATCTCTTCCTTGCCTCATTGTCATTAAGGCTCTAAAAGCCATACTTTGACCGACTTCGGGTCGAAACTCATTAAGGAACTCCCACGGGGGGGTCACTCCATTGTCGAGTGAATACCACGTGCGAGACAAAAAAATCTACTTTTTCCTAAAAACATCACCAAAATGGGTCAAAATTTTATCAAATTTTTTTCTTGTGTAGATATACACGGTATCTATTACATAGTAAAAAATGGTAACCAAATTTGATGATCTGTTTTTTTAATAAAACATGCCGTTTCTAACTAGAATGATGCAGAATTGAACGAAAAAAATTACTACAAAAAATGACGATGACTAAAAATTTCAAAAAAATATACAAAAGATGTTATCAATGGTTATGTATATGTAGAAAAAAAATCATAATTTAAAAAAAAATCTATGGCATATAATATAGGGTAGCAAAATTGTCTCGCACGTGGTATTCACTCGACAATGGAGTGACCCCCCCGTGGGAACTCCCGTTGTAATTGGTCCCACGTTTGGAAGTGGCCCTCATCGTGGTCTCTATACCACTCATAGGCTTCCCCCTCTAAAGTCGTAGGGAACCAAACTAGCCAATATTGTTGGTTTGTAATTAGTGAGCTAATTACCCTCTCAACGAACCTCTCCATATGTCTAGACGGGTCTTCATCTTTAGTCCCGTAGAACTTCGGGAGGTTCGAAGGTATGTCTAACGAAGGTAACCCTTGAGGTACGATTATTGGTAGGCCTCGCGGCCTAACCAATGGATCGATGGGGGGGATTGGTAATATGGGAGGTGGAATTCCACCTCCCCCTAAATCATCCATGGTGTTTCGTGGTCCTCCTTCACTAGATTCTCTAGAGCTTACACTACTCTCTTCTCTAGTCCTATTAGGTTCTTCCACTAATTCTTCACTCAATAGGGAAGGAATATCTCCTTCCTCTAGTCGAGTAGTGACCGGAGATACTTCTACCAATGGTTCACCCCTAAAGCCACCCTCTACACTAGTGCCTACCCTTTCTACCACTTCCTCTATATTAGAAGATCTTCGTTTAGTAACATTTTTCTTTAGTCCTAATGCTAACTTAGGTTTCTGGGACCTCGTGTATCCTTGCATCCATCATTCACCGTTCAACCCTCACATTGACCAACCAAAGCCTCACAAGTTCTCTCTTTAATATTTCCGCTTAGTTCGTGTGATCATTGTTTTGGAGGTGAGGAAATAGAGACATACAATTTTCAATGAACAATCCCAATAGGGGATGGAAAGCTCATGTTAGTTTCAGGGTTAGTGCGAGTATCACCTCGTCACACCCCCTTACGCTCAACACTTGCAACAAGACTCTTCGTGAGGGGCTGACCATTCTTGGGTACCGTGCTTGGAATCGAGGTTCACCCTTCGATTCCTTGCACTATACGTCCAAGTTTGGAATTACCCTCTCCGTTCGTCACGACAAAGACAATTACGAAAATCCTTTTTTAATTTAATATTTTTTCAATTGGAAGAGATTTTGCTTACCTCAAGCTCTTGCTTCCTCCTGTTTTGTTAGCTCTCTCCCCTCGATCGAATTGCTAAACATACAACACTCAAATAATTGTAATTTAAAAAAAAACTAAAACGCTCTAGTTTAAAAACTTTAAACTCTCACAACCGAGTGAGTATTTAAAGTTTGAGATCCTAATTCTTTAATTATCCCTCTACCTCTTAATTTTCTAGTGCGGGTCTTATTAAGGTGATCTTCGTTATGCCATCCCAAGAAGGTTTAGTAGGCGCACCTTTGCCGTGCTCCTTTCTCAAATCGAAATTGCATGAAATAAATACTAAATTCAAACCATACCTCTCACGAGCGCTCCGTCCTTTAATCGATCTTCACGTTTCGCCTCTCCTACCGCCTTCCAAGACTTCCGTCGCCCGCTCTCCAAGCTCCAAGCTCGAAACTCCCGGCGGACGCACCATTTATGTCACCAAAAATCCTCCACCCTTCGATTTCGTCCTAGCCCGAGTGGAAAAGTTTATAATGACATATAGAGACTTCTCTCTTTGTAATCCAATATATAATTCCAATCTACCCTTGGAATATACACAACTTGATTAACACCACACTATGTAGTTTTACATTCCTTAATGTCGGGCAAGGTTATATCCTTAGCATTTTCTAATGTCTACCCGGCCGCTTTGGCCACGCATGCCTTCAAAGATATCCCTCTTGTGAATCGAGTCCTTGCCGTCGACTCCACACTACTACATGAGTTCTCGCTTATTGATTCCGTGCTATCACATGTCATCGTGGTTGATTCCGTATTGGTACATGACACTTCGCTTGTGGATTCCATGAGCACATAGGCTTTAAATACAAGTATTAAAAAATACTTATATACTTATCCTTGCCCTTCCTTCTCTAAGTTCTTCTTGATGTAAATCTCTATCAATGTCTTCCTACTAAACTTCAGAATAGTATAACTCCCACCCAACTTATGTTCTTCAAGTGAAATTTGGTACACTTGTTAAGTACCTTATCAAAAATCTCCACACCAAATTTTGGCACAAACAAACGTCATATGCAAAAGTTATGCATGAAATTCTAACTCTAACTACTTAGTATGAATGTTGTGATAAAGCATCCGGTCATTAAAACTCTAATAACTTCCAACTCCTACGTCCAATCAATCTAAAATTTTGACACAAGATAGATATATAAGTTCAAAAGGTAGTGTCAAATTTTGGTATCCATATCTATAACCCTCTAAGAGATACATATTTTCAAACCTTGCTGCTTTGTTCCTAGACACCCTCCCCTTCAACTTTTAATAACTCTTTCATCCCAATGACTAAAGCTCTCAAATTTTTACCACAACTCCCATACTTTATAATAAATAATTCCTCAAATTTTCATATCCATTGAACACTCTGATCATCCATAATTGACAAATCTCTCACTATAAAGTTCTGCTCAAGTTCATAACTAATAAAACACTACAAGTAATGCACCTAGTACAATCTAGTCACTCTAAATGCCACAAGTTTAAACAAGTTTGAACTCTCTCACTTCAATATGAATCTCAATGCAACAAGTTGAAGTTTACAATCAAACTCCAAATTCTTTAAACCCAATCTACTTCTAACAAGAGGTCAATCCCTCTTCAAGGCTAAATAGCCTTGGCTCTTCTCCTAAGAACTAAGCACACACATGTGCTCCTATCTTGCTTCCCACACACCCACACTTATAACCCGTGGGGTGCTTAAGGAGCACGAAGGAAAGAGAGGATGAGTGAGGGAAGAATGAGGGATTATATAGTGAGTTGAGAGGGAGAGAGGGCATGAGGTAAGGATAGGGTGAGAGGATTAGAGCCTCCAATCACAACCCCTTAACCTTCTCCTTCTAAATAGGGACTCATCCCATCCACAAGGCTCTCGATAAGCCTTCGAAATCTCCTCTTATTTTGTAGGCTCTCATCTAATCTCCTAAGCCTTCCTCCTTCAAATGATCAACAAAGATTCTAATTCAAACATTTAACTAACCTTGGCTTTCTACCTACCACACTTTACCAAGGTATGTCCTCATACTACTTAAGTCCACTCCACACAAGCCTAATGCTTCAAACTTAGCTTTCTTCAAGCTTCACTCTTTTTATATTTTTGTGAATAATCATAAATCAACAAAACACTACTTGTAATGTTTTACAAGTGTTAACAACACATGTGGACATCAATTTGGGCTCACAAATGCTCCAAGGCATTAATATCTTGTTGAGATGTTCTAACTTTGCCCCTCTTAGTTTATGTTCATGAAATAGTAGAACATCTACTCTAGGAGAAATGGACCAAAGGAATCTGTTGTGTTTAGGAATGCTCATGGGGTTGTTTAGTCCCCAAATGTTGTGAGTCATGATGTTTAACTTCACAAGAAAAAAAATTTAGAATGACTATCCTTGTTGCTTCCCTCCTAAGGGGGGTTTACCTCTAAGTACTCAAATTTCCCCTTCTTAGGGTTCAAAACATGTTGTCCAAGGGCCATAAGATTGACTGCACTATTATGATTAGGGGTGCTAACATATCTAGACCCCATTGTTGCCGTACTATTGTGGATAAGGACATTTGCAACTTGGTGAATTGGGGTCCTTATGGGTGAGTTATGGCCATAACTACCTCTTTCTTCTTGGGAGGCCATAGGGCTATCTAGTCCAATACTAGCAAGAATCTCCTTAACTACATACTCATTATACCTAGTGTGAGCGTTTAGTTGAGTTTACAGGATGATGTCTTTAGGTTCGCTAACTGGTGATGAAGGAAAATTACCTCTTGGGTAACAATCTTCTGATTTTTCCATATCGGTATTAGGTGAGGGATTACTACAAGCCCTTAGCCGTTGATGCTCTACTTCGGCCCTTGGTGCATGAGCTTTGGATGCATTGTTAGTCCTCTCCATGGCCTCCTTGTTGCCACGTCGAGTTGATCCCCCCTTATCTTTAGGTGATGTGTAGCTGGCTCTGAGGTAACCACGCATTGGTCTTCCTTGGCTACTCTTGGGGTACCGCCTATGCCAATCACCTCTCTTTTTGCATGTTCAAGCTTGGCTGCTACTACTCCCTTGAAGTTTGCCTCCTCTCTTGGCTCCTTTGAGGCTGTTACATCGTTGTTTTCTCTTTCTTGTTCACCCAACCTCCTTCTTCCTTTGCTTTCTCTTCTTCTCCCTCATGCCCTTCCTTGTCACCCTCATCTTCTTCCTATCATTGGAGCTTTATTTTTGCTAGTTCTTCTTCTCATCAATTTTTTTGAAAGTGTTCGCATTGTTTAGTACTGTTTGAATGTCTTGTTTTTGGCCAGAAAGTTTTTGAGGCGACCACATCATCAAGGTTGTGTCAATGAGTTCCATTGCTTGGTCACTACAACATTGGGGTCCTGCAGTGAGCAACCAACTCCTTTTGCCTCGTCTTGTGTTGTTCTTCTACCTGTTGGTGTCGGGGAGCCTTCATCTTCAACCTTAGAGCTCCTTACACCTCTTGAAGGGAATGTTGCATGCTCGCCCGTAACCACCCTGGGTGTTATTGCCCCAAATATTGTATCCCTAAAGGCAGCCAGCGTTGTCGTTTCTTATGGGTTGGAACTATGGCCACTTGTCTCTTAGCCAATCTTGCTAGTGTGGAGCGGTGATCATCTGTGGTTACTAGAGCCTCCTTGGGACGACCTTCGGTGTTGTTGTGGCTTGAGCCACTAGCCTGCATCAACAGTTCAGCTAAAGCTCCGCTAGTTCTAGTTGACTTGCCCTTTGTAGCACTTGTGTTTGTGGTTATTGCAATTGTTCCCCTTCTAGCAACATGGCTAGCCTTGTCGGTCTTTCTTCCGTTAGTCTCCAAGAGTGTACCTTGTGCTTTTGTGGTCTTCCTTTGTTTGTGTTGTAGTGGGAGCCGCAACCCTAGTTGTTTCAAAGGCTTGCCTCATTTTTGAAATAGTTTTCCCAAACTAATGACCTTTCTTCTGCTCTTTGCTCATAGGTTTGTATCATGCACTTGCATATTCCATGTCTTGTGTTGAAAATATTCCTTTTTTTAATTCTTTATTTGTTGGAATCTATTTTGGTATGTTGGTATGCCTTTCCCTTTCTCTTGTTGGAGTGGATGTATTGTATGAGTCGACCCTCTATCCCCTCTATATGGCCTATTTTGATTTTCCTTGCAGTACTTAACTTGGTGTGCCCAACTATAGCATGTTCTACATCTTAATGGGAGAGTGTCATAGTCCACAAGTAGTAATTGGAGAGGTAAGAGGCCTTCTTTACATTTTAGGGTGATGCTTGTAACCCAACCTTTGCCAACCCTAAGATTTATGCAAAACCTTGGATATCTAGTTTTCTAATTCAATGCATATGCTCTTATAACTTCTCTTAAAATTTCTGCAATGCCGTAAGCTTGATCAAGGTGATCATAAGCTAGATCTCTAAGAGAGACCCATGTATGGAAAACTGGGTTACTTGGGTCATTCGGATTGAACCCTAGTATCCAACTTTGAAGCATGCATGTGCCCCACTTTGATTTGTGTGGTGATAGCATGAATGTTATGTGTAGTGCATCTATCTTTAATCCAACGAGAAAGAAATATCCCTTGCTTACATTCCTGCACATTGTGTGGGGGTTCTTTCCTAGCTCTTTGATTTAGGGTATTCAACCATAGATCTAGGGCATGCATGGTAGGTTTAGGTCCTACAAACTTTGCAATTAGGAGTTGCTCTTTCAAAAGTGCGATACGAGTAAGCAACTTTTGAGAATCAATTTCAAAAGTGAGTGAGTCTTTCCTTACTAGGAAAACCACTAAAATTTCTTTCAACATTCAGAGGAAGGACCTCATTGATCCTTGCCTTGAATGGGTTGGTCTCTTCTTCCCCCAAGTTGATTGTTGGCTTTCGCCATTACTTCAATTGCTGCCTATGTCATTTCGGTGTCTTTCCGAGGTGCTTCATTGGCAATCCACCCACCTTTGTCCTCCATCATAGGGTCGAATTGGGGAACCCTGCCAAACCTAACCTTCGCCGCGAATGATTCCAATTCCACCATCCTTTCTAGCATTGGGTTCATAATGCTTCTCTAATTCCATCTATGCCTCTGCTCCACACCTATGATCTTTCCAACATTGTCCTTCCTAGATCCAAGTCCCTCGTTGGATCTGGATCTGATTCACAATAGCTTCTTTTGCTACATCCAATCCATTGCTAAAACCCTTTGCTTTCTTAACTACCATTTGAATAACATAGTGAACTTTTGTTAGCAAAAATTGAACTCCTAAATAAGACATTATTGCACTGCATTACAACTCCGAATAGTAACAAACACTAATTGGGATAATTAGTGCAGTAAAGATGAAATAGAGTGCCCTCTACAATAATTTGAAACTTGAACTATTGTAAAATTATTTTTTGTGACATGTCTAGGGAGCAAGCACGATTGAGTATACGAAAAAATGCTTCAGAATACGAAAACCATAATTTTTTTGGTCAAACGTCTAAAGGTAGTGGCAATGTGTTCTTTAAATTGGACTTTAATGGTGCCCTTTATTGTTGTGTTAGGTACTCAAATATCAAGATGCGATCTTCAAAAATTATCACTAAATGTACTGTTCAAAAGGTGTCGCGGACCTCTCCATAAGGATTGCCCGAAACACCATGGGCACAAGGGGGACCCTGGAGTGACACCCGGGACTTGTGGCGCCGTTGGTGAGAGGGCCCAAGTGATCCTATTGTGGGTGAGGACCCCGGGCGTTGGGAATGCCTCCCACCCACGGAGACTAGGAGGCATGAGGGTGAGGCCATAAGCTATGCGTAGCTTATGGCGTGCCAATTCTAGAATGCTTTAGAACACCTCATTTGGAGGTGTTAGCTAGAAGATATGGCAAGTTGAGTGGGGCGCTGTCCCGGGACAGCGCCCTGGAACAGCAGTGGCCTGGGAATGGCTCCCGGGACTGCAAACCTTTAAACTGGCATAACTTCCTCTATACTTGCCCGAATGGGGCAAATGAGTAGTCCATCGTGATCTACGTGAAACGTAGATGACGATGGAGTGGTTAATTGTTAGAATTGAAGAACGTATGAGGAAGTTATGGGGTTCTGAAGCTGCTAGGCAACTAGCGGCTAAGGGAAAATGTCTACTTGGCCCCAAGAGTTGAGGAAGAGACAAAAAGATACTTGACGGTGGGGTAGGGGTCCTACCTAGAGTCCTAGAGGCTTATATGGGTGAGGTGGTGTGGCCTCACCCACCCGGGGCCAAACGGCAAGGCCACCATGGGCATTGGCCCAAGGTGAGGGCATAGTTGCCTAGTTTGGCTCGGGTTGTTGTAGTGTTGCTCTGACAACACGATGTGCAACATAAGATTGGACTTCCATGGATGGAAGTCCACATCTTAAGATTGATTACCGATTAAGTGGTGAGTCCCGAGAACCAAGTAGGAGGTTTGGTCCCCCTCCTATGAAGTGTTGGGTCTGTGGTATTGGGAGCTAACCTTTCGCATGGCAGTATGCGAAGGGTTAGCGCTCGTAACTCTTGCTAGATTTGAAAAATGGACCGAGTTAGCAATGGGGAGCTAGCAAGGGTTGCGACAAAAGGTAATGGCTAAATCTGGTTTTGGGCGTAGATTTCATGGCCTTAAATATTTTAAAATTGAATTTTCTTTCCATATTTGTTGAATTCATTATAAACTTGAGGGCACCATGACAAATATTTGTAGAAAACATTAATTTAATCATATTTTAAACAAATTCTAGACAATTATGTGTTCAATATATCTACTTGCCCACTACTTGCACCGGCTTCTGTGTAGACTTTTCTTGAAAAACAATTTGTCAACATAAATTGCTTGGCTTTGTAGATCAATGTGTTTCTCAAATGTTTATGATTTTTCCTTCACAAAATTCAAAGTTAGTATATGGTTTTGAATCACTTTCACTTAACTCTATCCATAGCAATGGAGTTGTGTACTTGACTGTGCTTGCGCCCTCCATCCCCATTGGTTTTGATTCATCCCTTGCGACATTCTACTTTGTGCCTTCCAACATTAAAAGTCCTGCAAGGAATGCCGTCCACTATAGGAACCTCAACTTCTTGACAACCACTATCAAGGCTAAGGTAGACGTGCCCCCGGGTACGCAACTCCCATATTTTATGTAGGGGGCATCGGATTAAAAACGGCTTAGAGGACGGCTTTTGTAAAAATTATATCAAATTATACAAAATTAAAATGACCAAAAAGTTGGGTGAAGACCAAATTAAATGAAATGAGATGTAGAAAAAGTTGAGTTGCATACTAATTTATTTATTAGAAATTCCACAATGTATATAAATAATTGAAAAACCTATTTTAAAACCTATGCCTATGCATAACTTTAAAAGATCCTCACGAGTAGTTGCCTCCAATTAAAATTAAAAGTCATTGAAAATATTTTATTTATAATAAAAAATCTTAATTTTTTCTTAAAAAGCCCAAAAATTTGGGTAGTTTGACCTATGGTACTTGTATTAAGAAAACTCATATAATTAGGTTTTTAATGCAATTTTATGCTTCAAGGAATACTCATTTCATATATATAATTACATTTTTGGATTCCTTGTTAGAAGGGCTATAAGAGTTTCCTACATGAAAACAAATTATATCACTTGAGATTGGACTAAAAAGCATTATAAGTGATTATAATCAAGGCCATATAGTACGGGAGTTGCGTACCCGGGGACGTGCCTAATTCAATTACTTATCTTAATCAGACACCTATAGCTTAGTGGTATTTGGTTAGGTGTGGCTCCAAGAATGGACACCAAAAGACATGTGTTTTGAAGAGAATTGGACCACATGCTCAAAATCTGATAAGCCATTCCACGTGCAATGGTCAACATTATTTGGGGGGGGCAACTATATGAGCATTTAATGAGCATGAGAAACTTCTCTCTGACAATGATGCTCTGGAAATAATGAGGAAAGTGCCTATGGCCTTGATTTGGATTTGCTGTGTGTTTCATATTTTAGGAGAAGTGGGCTAGTTGGAAAAGTAACCATTTAAGACCCATCTACCTTATCCAAGTATGATGAAAGGAGAGTATGCCATGGAGGAGTCATGGCTCATGAACGTAACACGACAGCCTCGTGGGACCATTATTTATTGTGTGGCTATGGCACAGATAATGGCCGATAGGGGGTGGATGATGACCTCATGAGAAATTTGTGGGCGAGAGTGTGGCTGTGGCATAGATGATGGATGAGCGAACTCCGACATTATTTGTAGCGAACGTCTTCAATGCAACAGCAAACAATGTAAATGGGACTAATTAGTTAAGTAAAGTATCCATACTCCTATGGTATAAAGGCCTTCGTGTTCTTTGTGTGGAGAAATTATGTTGGAGTGAATGCAAGAGCATTCAACCGCTGATGTTACATTTTGTTTTGTTATTTGGTCATTGATGATGAACTCATTCGTAAGATTAGAAGGATGGCCAGCAAAAATCCTTACCAGTCCTCATGAAATTATGTGTATCAATCATCGAAGAGCCAACTCATCAGGGTGCATGTGCATGGTATGATTTCCCACTTGCCAATCAAGGAGCTTATCTAGACTACAAATTTTTTAGGTTCAGAGATGCTCCTGCCACTATTGTCACATGTTTTCGATAGGGTGCTCCGTAAGTCAATAGCTTGAAGTTACTTCTGTTTTTTTAATCTAAATAAGACCTTCCTGTGATTACTTATAAGACAAACAAGGTTCAAGCTTCCTCACAATAAATAGATGTGAACTTGTGTGTTGGTCCCAACCTGCATGAGTTCATTAACATCCTGAACATGTGTTTTCATTCCGTCCAAGTGCACTATTATTCTTATCCAAAGAGAGTAGGCTCTTCTCACTGATTACTGCATTCTTCGTGGTTGTTGCGAAGACATGTGGATGGAGGCAAATGCAAGAGCTGGTTGGCTGACCTTGATCAGAGAAAGCAGCTTGTATGTTTGACAAATCTCAATTGATGTTTTAACTTCAAATCCAAAGTGTTACGTGACGTGTTCAGAAACAAAAGTGAATGTCAATTGACATCTACAATTTATTCTAAAACGTCAGGTCAATTTTAAGTTGTCTAGTAGTACGTGTCATTTCAACTTCTAATGTTTTCAAATTCTAAATTGTGCGGGTCAATTGACGTGCCCTTTATTTTGATTAAAGAAATTTATTTTTAGGGTGCAAGATTTTGCATGTCAAATGTTGAAAACTTGCAAAGACTTTGTCAAAAATACAAGCAGAGAGAAATGATATATACATGTAGATGCATTTGTAGATAGTATAAGAGTCAACTAGATAAGCTGTTAGTGATGAATCTGCCACTTTCACACTTTTACACATAAATCTGTAGCTTGAAGCTTCTCCATTTTCAGTTATACACAACACCTCCCCCTGATTACTGATAAAACGAACAAGGTTCAAGCCTCCCCACAATAAGTAGACGTGAACACTGACATGTGTTGGCCCCAACCTACACAATCTCATCATCGTCGGCATGGACATGTATTGTTGTTCCGTCCAAGTGCACTATTATTCCTATCCAAGGAGAGTAGTAGGCTCTTCTCACTGATTAAAGTATTTTTTGTGGCTCTCGTGATGGCATGAAGATGAGGCAAATGTGTCGCAGTAGCTTTGCTGACCTTGACCAAAAGATAGCGCAAATGAAAAAACCGATGTATGTAGACGGGTAGATAATCAGAGTCAAATGGATAAGCTGTTAGTATCAATCTGCCACATGCACATCAAGTTGGGACGTTAGTGTCTGTTGCCCAGATGCCATGAAAAAGTAAAATTGTTGATTGTGTTCCACTTGATTGAAGCAATGAGTTGCGGTGGCTGAGGGCCTACGAGAAAGTTGGACAGGAAATCTCACTTGAAGCCTCCAGATGTTGTGTCAGCCACTCATATATCGTCCAGCACTTTGTCTGGCCAAGTAATGTAGTTTGGTCCAATTTTCGACCGGTATAGTATAGCTGGATGCATGGCATCAGTACACAAGATCAATAATGGTACCAAGAACCTTTTACCCTACTGGTATCAAAATTATAATACCAGCCATATATCGATACCTGGGTGGATATAACAAGATAGGTGAATGTTCATAGACCCTTGGAAGTCATATATCTGGGTCAAATGAGCTATCAAAGGAACTCATTAGGACTTACTTGTCGGGAGTTGGTCCATCTCCCATAATATTCCATTGCTTGTGTGATGCATTCTCGTAGGTAGTGTTTGATTTGAGTGAAGAGTAACCTTCTTCGCTTTATTGAAGGCCAAACTCAAATTAGCACCTTTTGGAATGCCATGATGAGTAAATGATCCTCAATGAACTGATATAAAATGTTCTATCAAAATTTTCAAACCTCTACACTACCTTAAAGCATGCACCAAAAACTTACCTGCAAACATGGAAGTTGTTGTATGTAGCAACCACTCTTGACCCAAAGTCATGATGTTGAGTCTTAACTCTAATACCGTCCTAATGCGGCATTGATACTAGGGTAATATTACCTAGGTTTGGATGGTATATAGACCCAAATTATACCAAATATAATTATATCCTACATAACATTATTTAGTTGCTATCAACCGTTCCTTTCTAATAATATTTAGTGACAGTGCTTCACCTGAGTTTATCAAGTTAAATGTGAGATAACAATGCTAGTAAGAAAATAACTATGGTATAGTTTTTGAATAGAATTTGACTTATTCCCGGCCCCACCCACCCTCCATACTCAGTTGGATAATGTTATGTAAATTGCCCATAACCTACGGATAAAAATAAAATAAAATCTCATTATATATATACCCAAGTGGTATGAAAAAAAGTTGATACTAGTCCAACTTTGGTTCAGTTAGTGCAAATATTAAATGATTTCGTTCACATCAAAGTAAGCCAACACTTAGCTACGTTGACACATTGTGTCATGGATATAAGCTAGTGCACTGCTGAAAAATGGGTTGGAAATATGATTAATGGGATCGTGGGATTTTGTTGAGCTAGTTCGAGGTCTAATTTACTTTGAATTTTTGGATTGCTACATGTAATTCTTCTGTAATTATGATGAAAATATTGGAATAGGTAAAGAAAATGTAATATGTCAATTGAAAAAGCATCCAATTCAATATATGAATTTTTTTAAGGGGGGAGGGGGGCAACAACCTCCTCTTTCATAGATTGAACACTAGAAAGGTGACTTGGAAAAACTATATTCGGTAATCGGAGACTTTTTGATGATTTTGAGACTATTCAAGAACGTGCTTTTCAAATTTGGACCAGTGATGAGAACATAAATATCCCATATGTATAATTTTGAATACAATTATCGGACATAATGCATCAAAGTGAAGAAAAAAATGAACCATATATGAAAACATTTGCGTACGAAATGAGATATCATTGCCAATGGAAGGGAAGATGCGGAGAATGATTGGAAATTGAATCTATTCAATGGGTTTGAAATACAAATATAATGGAAATGCCTGTCGGAACATGGGATCGACAAAAGGATCCGGTTAAGCGTTTTTAGTGCTTAATCCGGTTGTCCGGATGATCCGAGTATCATTCCGGGGACCCTGTGAAGTGTAAGATGGTAGCTCCTCTCCTTCCCTGTTTGAAAATCAACCACTGGGCGGAATGGCCTTTCCGTTTCCGGATGGTTACTTGGAAATCCTCACTTCCGGGACTTACCTTCCGGTTGAACCACTAAAGCCAAGACTTACTCCTACTCCTACCTCCTCAATTCCTACCTCCAATGGTGATTTGGCTCATCCGAGAAAGATGCCCCGCTGTGGCCACGTTCCGGTATCCACTCACAACCAGTCCGGATCAGCTTAATCCGGCTTGGCAGGTCACACAGAGAATCCGTAATGTATGCCCGGAACTACAACGACATATTAATCTGGATCCGCCCGGGGTCTATAAATCCGGGATAACTGGGCGACCCGTACCGCTCCTCGAACTACCCCTCCCAAATACTATGGGACCTCATCAGAAGGTCGGATGGCGTAAGTTCGAGTACCCCTCGCAACCTTACCCAATCCTAACAACGGCTTTCCCATGTATAGAAGTTATACAAGCAAACGAACCAGCGAGGCTTCACTCCTACTACACCTCAGAAGTGATCAACCCGATCCGGTTTCTCTCCCTCTTCCAACAGACCGTTCCGGCTACAAGTGACCGGGGTCCAATAAATCTGGGATAACTGGGCGACCCGTACCGCTTTCCGTACTACCCCTCCCAAGTACTGTGGGACCTCATCAGAAGGTTGGATGGCGTAAGTTCGAGTACCCCTTGCAACCTTACCCAGTCCTAACAGCAGTTTTCCCACATAGAAGTTATACATACAAACGGAACAGCGAGGCTTCACTCCCGCTACACCACAGAAGTGATCAACCCAATCTGGTAGTCGGAATTGATCCGGGCCTTTCCCTCTTGTTCTGTTTGGGCTTCCTACCCCTTCTATTCTCTCTGATACTTTGACACTCTCCGGACTGTTCATGCACAAACACACCAGGGCTATAGAGAATTAAAGTTTTATTGAGTAGAAAACACAAAACAACCACAAGGGAGAAGAAGACACCTTCTCCAGCTTCACAACATCCTAAATAGTGGTTTCAATCCCTAACTAAAGGGGCGGCGCCATTGGCTGCTCTAAAAAAACCCTAGCTGAGATAGTGTCCCGGAAGGCGCTTTTGAGGAATTTCCGGATCTTAGATCCTACTTTTACGCTGACACAAAATTTGAACTACCACGTCCCTACATGATCTCCTATTCTTGACTTCCTAATTCAAGTGGTTCGGTACTTCTTTGTTGCCGTCCTTGCCTTGGATTGGCCTATTGGCCCACTGATTCCGGACGCCCCTCCAGGTGGGGTCAGGAGCCTCCTCTCCTGGAGTCGGGTGAAGATCTTGCGCATGCTGGGAGAGGGGGTGACCTCTTCATCGGACTCTTCAGCTGCTGAAGGCCTTGTTTGCTCCCACAATCTGTCGTCCGAGCTGGAATGCTCTAGGGTCGGAACCTTCTTCTTCTTTCTGGAGCTTTGTCATGGTGAATGTTCGCTCTCCGCCGTCCTTTCCCTGTTCCAGCCACACGGGGTTGGGGTGATCTTTCGCTCCCGTACCGTCAGTGAGGAGGTGGTTGTCCCCATGGTTCCACAATCATGCAGTCGGGTGCAGGCGGCTGCGAAACTTGCACCATAGGGGCCTTCCCATGATCCGGGGTCTTGACGCTACCAAGCTGTAAACTTGTGATTACCATCCCACACAAAGAACATCTTCCCTCGGAATGCAACATAGTTGGGGTTTGATTAAAGTTGATTTTCAAAGCGTTCATTGACATCATGCCAATGAGGGTCCCAAGAAGTCATGCGCTCTTCAGTGACATCCATAGATGACACATGGTCATAAAAAATGAATATGTACATGGCACGATCACCGTCGATGTAACCCCCCTCAAAGTATTTTCCAAGATAGCGACATCAACCTCTTGAATTGGTCGGACTCTTGGAAGATGAATCATCTTACAGAGGGGGACATAGAATCGATCCAATGGGATACGCATATTATCGAAAACCTTCATAAAATCAGACTTTTGATGAAGTCTCTTTGCTTGCTCTCCTTCCTTAGAGTCTCGCAGTCCAATTGGACATTTGGAAAAAGTAGAATTCTCAGAATCAGAGAGTGACAAATCTTGGCATACAATTCATGGCAATGCAAATCATGAGAAATAAAAAACTTGGATAAATTACATGGTTCATTGAAATCCATGGAAAAGAACTGATACCCAAAAAATAATTTATGCCCAAAGATTATGCCACATTCCCAAGAGTTAAGGATGATGAGAATTAACTTGAATGACATCAAGAACTCCAAGTTGGTCTTCAAATTGAAGGCTTTCATGCTCAAGCCATGAATGCGCGACAACCTACACAAAATTAAAAAAACATCTGTAATTTTAGAAAAAAAAGCAACATGCAATGTAGGGTTTGAAGAAAACTTGAAGTCACTTAGCGTCGGAGTTGGACAGGTTATAAGGCACATGTATAGAGTGTTGGGGTCGTAGTCTTACTGCGGAGGAACTAGACATTCTATATTTAGACAGAGACAGCTAAATGCAGCCAACAGTGGATAGAGAATGGCAGAGCAAAAAAACATTCGGTACTGAATGCTTGCTGGACAAGGCTGGCTGGAGGCGGATGTGAGCCCAAAAGGGTGCCCACATTTAGTCTTAGACCCTTGAAACGTTAGTTGATGCACTTTGAAGTAGCATGTTACTTCACAAAAATATAAAAAGAGTGAAATGTTAGTCTTAGAAGTGCCATGTTGTAAGAGGCTAGGATGTGAGTTGTTATTGTGTTTTTACCTTCGGAAGGATTTGAGTGAATGAGGATAGGTAAGGAGAACTTGGATTGAGTAGTTAGTGAGTAGGCTAGTACAAATGGATGGAGACAACCAAAGTGACTCAAGAGGCAAGTGCATTCGAATTGGGATGAATGGAGGATCACATGGAGCGCACAAGTGGACCACCTCATCATGGCCACTTAATGGGGAAGGTCCAAGGAAGAATGCAAGGTGGAGGATAAGCAAATTCTCAAAGCACCAATCAAATCACGAGTTAAGCATCGTGGTTTGAATTAAGTGGTGAGCGACGATTTGGGAAAGTAAGGGGAGAAAGTTATGGCGGTGGAAAGCGAAGGAGGCTAAGTTTGGGTTGAAGCATCCCAAGTTTGGTAAAGTGTGGTAGGTAGAAAGCCAAGGCTAGTTAAATGTTCGAATTAGGATCCTTGTTGATCATTTGAGGGAGGAAGGCTTAGAAGATAGGATTGGCGCCTACTAAGTAGGAGGAAATCTCAAGGGCTTATCGTGAGCCTTGAGGGTGCTCACCCCCTCAAGCTTACTATATAATCCCTCATTCTTCCCTCACTCATCCTCTCTTTCCTTTGTGCTCCAAGGCACCCCACGAGTTATAAGTGTGGGTGTGGGAAGCCATAGTGGAGCACATGTGTGTGCTTAGTTTTTAGTTTGAGAGCCAAGGCTTGTTAGCCTTGAAGAGGGCTTGACCTCTTGGTAGAATTAGTGTTGACGTGAAGGATTTTAAAGTTAATTCATGATTCCAATTTGTGGTACTTAAAGTTCATGTTTTGAATACACGTGGTTGCAAGTTCCATGTTTAAGAGTTGAGCACTTGAGGTTGTGATGAGTGCAAAAATATACTTGTGTGGATTAGTTAGTCTTAGTGAAGTTAGGAAATTCTCTCTCCCCCTCTCCTCTCTAGGATTTTAGGATTTTAGGATTAGAGAAGAATTGTGTGATTAGAAAGGGGTTGTTAGTAGAATTAGGAAAATTAGGTAGGAAGATTAGTTAAGGGCTTGAATAATTAGTGAGGTAGTTGGGGATTACAACTACAAAGTTGTGGGTTCATGAAGGAGCTGGGTTCATGAAGGAGCTGGGTTTATGAAGGAGCTGGGTTTGTTTAGTTAGAAGCTAAGAAGCTGGGTTTATGAAGGAGTTGGGTTTATGAAGGAGCTAGGTTTATGTAATTAGAAAGTAAAGAGATGGGTTCATGAAGGAGCTTAGTAGATAGCCTACTTAATTAGCTCATAGACAAGTAGTTAGTTACATTATGCTAGTTAGTGTTATGTGTGGCTTTCACAAGTAAATGTATTTGAGATTGACTATAGAGAATAGTGTTTTTTAACACTTGCATCCTCTCTTTAAAAATAAACCACGTGCACAAATTAATGGAGAATGTGGAGCACTCTCGCGATGGCAAGACAAAGGAAGCAAAGACCAAAGTTAAATCCAAGACCACTTGAAGGGTGAACCTTGCACTATGGACTCATCCAAGTCCAAATCCAATACCGCGGAGGAATGTGAGCCCAAACCCACTACTCGGACTACGGACGCTTAAGGGTGGGGGGTTTGGCCTCACATAATTGGTGCGTCCGCCGGGAGCGAAGCGGAAGGTAGTTACAAGACTTGGAGGCGACTAGGAGACTTGGAGGCAACTAGGAAAAATTGGAGACACAAACTTGAGAGAAGGGAAGGAGCACCCGAAACTCGGTAAGTATTCTCTCTTTGGGTTACATTTGAATTCATTGTATTTCAACTATTCCTTGGAATGAATTGCATTGTCAATTACGCAAATTCATTTTTGAGGAAGGAGCGCGGCGAAGGTACGTCCTCAACCTTTTTGGGGATTTGCTAAGAACTTAAAAGGAACCTATAACCGAGTAGCTCATTAAAACATTAGAGGGTAAATTCACCTTAGGACATTGAACTTTGACACTCACCTCGGGGTGAGTCTCAAAGTTTTGGGAGTTGTCATTTCATGCTCTAGATTAAATTAATATTTCACAAAGTTTATGGTGTTGTTACATTGAGTCACGATTGAGGGGAGTGCTAACTCACAGGGGGATGCGATTGCTCAAGGTATGTTTATTTCTTCAAAGTGAACTCATTAACTAATTAAGGAATGCCTTTTGTACTCGTGATTGTTGTTATCCGTTGTAGAGGGTAATTCCCGAATTGTGGATGGTGTGAGAAGTTGAAGGGTGAAGCCTCGACTTTTAACATAATCTACTCGGAAGGTCACCCCCTCACAATCGGTATTGTGGTGAGTGTTAATTTGCGGGAAGGTGCGGAGGTGATGCTCCGACTTAACCAAAAAATTAACATGAACATGCCTATCCCCTATTGGGATTCTTTCACCTAAGTGGGCTTGCAGGTTCTTTTCCTCACCTCCTAAAAAAATTATAACCACACCAAGACAAGTGAAAATATTAAGAGGGGAATTGCTAGGATTATGTGTGGTCAAGTGAGGGTCGATCGATTCTTATGGAATGCAAGGTAGGACTCGCTCACAAAAACCAAGTTTGATAGTAGGACTAGAGAAATCTACTCGAAAGAGGCGGTCCTCTAAAATCAGTGATAGATTAGAACAAGATAATGTTAGAATAGAGAGTTGTTTGAACGTCGAACCTAGGACTAGGTCAATTCTAGACACCTTAGAACTTGGAGCTCAACTTGAAGAGGAGATCACTCCCTCCAAATTGAGTGGTGAAACTTCTTCGGAAAATTACACACTTAGAGAAGAATTCCCGGTAGAAGTTGATAGGGGATTGTTGAATAGTTCACCGGTCACCATGGCCGAGGAACGGGGGATGGATCCACCACCCATACCCCCAATTCCGCCCATACCTCCTATACCTCCAATAGACCCATTGGTTAGGCCAAGAGGCCTACCAATTGTGGTTCCACAAAATTTAGCGGCGATGGATATGCCATCTCATCTCCCTAAATTTTATGGGACCAAGGATGAGGACCCCTCTCGGCACATGGAACGGTATATCGAACGGTTGGCTAGCTTCCTCATAACCGACCCGGGTTATTGGTTAGTGTGGTTTCCTACCACTCTAGAGGGGGAAGCCTATGAATGGTATCGGGATCATGCCGAGGGACATTTTAGGGGATGGGAACAATTACAAAGGGAGTTTCTTAACGAATTTAGGCCGGAAGTGGGTCAAAGTACCGCATTAAGGGCATTGTCGTCATTGAAGCAAGGAAGGGAGGAAGAAATTTCGGCTTACATTAGGAGGTTTGATTTAGTGTGCACTAGATTTGTGGGTACCATGCTCAACGACGACACGCTAAAGCAATTTTTCATTCAAGGGTTTTTTAAGTCCGGAACTATTAGGGGTGTTCTAGAAAGGAATCCCTTGACCTTGGCGGATGCCAAGCGTGCGGCTAGAGATATTGAAAACTTGGATAAAGATCACGAAAGGCTATGGAGAAGGGAGGATGAATTGATCCCACAATTCATCCCCATACGCCCTAGGGTGGTAGCGGTAGAACCCGCTAAGTATGAGAACCAAATTCCATATGCCATTGTGGACACCGGCCCCCGACCTTTAGCGGTTAGGGAACCGGCACCTCTTTTGGTACTACCGGCCCCTAGAACGGATCCACACTTGGAGGAGGTTGAGAGAAGACTAGGTGCTAGCCAACTAGGATTCCAAGAGGCTATGATAAAACAAATGCAAAGCCTCACGGATCAAATGTCATTAATGATCCGGAGTCAACAACCGGGGCCTCCACCCCCGGTTGAGTCGGGTAGGCATTCTTCCGGATTATGGTGTGTCCAATGTGGCCAACCGGGCCACACGCGTCAATTTTGTAGAAGTGGACAAAACCGTGACCAAAGAGGAAACGGTAACCCACCTCAACAAAATCAACGAGGTCAAGCGCCACCTCACTATGGAAATGGAAGCAATAGAGGACCACAACCTAGAGGGCAAGGTGGCCAAAATTTAGAGAAGAAGGAATTTCATCCCTTTTGTGGAAGGTGGCACGCTCAAGGACAATGTTGGTCCGAAGGTCAAGAGTTTAATTGTAGCAATTGTGGAGGAAGTCATCCCTCGGATACGTGTCGCCAACCGGACAAAATAATTAATGTCCCTTACCCGGTGGCTAATCCACAACAACAAGCAAGGGATAATATGCGAGGTGCTAGGCCACAAGGAGTACCGGCCAATGAACTTAGGCCACCTAACTTATACTATGACCATAGTAATGCTAGGCAAACTTTTCATCCACCGGCGGGCTTGCAAACTACAACCGGTTACATTCCAATACAAAATAGACAAGGAGTTCCACCTAATGGTAGTAACGGGAGACAAGCGCCTCCAACGGATCCGGGACCATCTAACTCCCAAGATGTTAGGTTCATGGATGGAGTGTTGGAGGCCACATGTGATGACATGCTTCCTCTCCCAACGAGAATTGGAGAGGAGCAAAGTCAATGGCCTCCTCACACCAATGCTATTACATATGAGTTAGTGAAGGGTAAGGGTGTGGTTGAAGAAGCACCTGCACTAGCGGTAACTACTAGGGCTAGGAGAGGGGATGCCCCGTTGGAGGTAGGAATAGGAGAGCAAGGAAATTACTCTTCGGATGAAGAGATTAATCTCTCCGAGTTGGATAGGGTAGCTAGAAGAGCTACTAAGGATGTGGAGAGGGAAAATATAATTTTACAAGATAGGGAGAGGACTAATGCGGTACATGACTTGGATAATAGCGATGTGGGTGAATGGGAAGGACCGGGGGTTCCCGTAGACGAATTCGACGTAGTGGGTAATTCTAAGGTGGAAAGATCTACCGGGTACGACTTGTGGGCGGACCTTAGTACACTCAAGGCGGATATTACTTTCGGCCAACTATTGGAAATTTCACCCACGGCAAGGAAAACATTAAAGGAGGGAATGCCGGTACACAAGAGGATGAGGAAGGTGAAAGCTAAAATAGCCGCTAGGATCCAATCACAAGGTGGAAGAGACGTGAAAGCTATAGAAATAGAAGTTGTTATAGTAGATAAGGTGGTTCCTAATGTGCTAGTCGACGGAGGGAGTAGTCTAAATATACTACCGGAGGATACTATGAAAAAATTGGGACTTGGACTCACGGGGCCTTCACCTTTGGTCATAAATATGGCAAATCAAAGTTCGACTACGCCTTTGGGGATGATCAAGGATTGTAGAATGACTACGGGAGGCGAGGAATACTTGGTCACCTTCCATGTCATTAAAATGCACTCCAACAAGGACACCTTCCCCATTTTGCTAGGTAGGCCTTGGTTGCGGATGGCGAATGCTATGGTCAATTGGGGTGGACCTAAACCATCCATCACTTATGGTCCGGAGGGTAATAGGGTCATAGTGTCCATTGGTTCATTAGAAGGATGGATGAAGAAGGAGATGTATTTGCCATTGGAGAAGGAAATTGATGACTTAAACGAGAATGAGATTGGCAAGGCATTGGTGGGAGTCGTCCATCCCGAAGGTCAAAGGGTTGTTATAGATTCGGGCTCGGGAAGTCTAGGTCCTAATTTTTACAATTATGGGGATAATGGGGATTATGCCCAATGGCTAAGGGAGTACCCCGAGTCCGAGGTTGATGTAATGGTTACATTTCACCAAGTAGGCTTAGGGAGTGAATTTCCTAGTGTTAGTTTAGGAGAGGGCTCATTGTTGGAGCCATGTGAGGTGCTCACCGAGGAAGAGTGGGTTAGCGGTGGGTTAACACCTTGGGTAGATGACGTGGAAGAGGGTGAGGTTAGTTTAATTCATGTAGATGGGACTCAAGAGGAGGATGTGATTATTGAGTCATCGAAATTGGAGGAGCCTTTACATTTCAAGACCACGTCTACGGGGATAGTTGTAGGGCAAGATGTGAAAGATTACCCCAATGTGCCTTCCGATTGGTATCGGAACAAAGAGGAACAAGCACATGTGTCGGAAGCGGATTGGCGGTACGTGGATGTGAAATTAAAGAATGGAAAAACCCGACAAATGAAGATGGGTTCCAAATTGGGGGAGAAAGAGGTTAGGGAGTATAGCAATTTGGTGGATGAGTTTAGTGATACTTTTGCATGGTCCTACGATGAGCTTAAGGGAATTCCTAGGGAAATGGTAGAGCACCGGATTCCTTTAATTCCGGGGGCGAGGCCAATTAGACAAAAGGAGAGGAGGATGAATCCTCAATTGCAATTGTTGGTGAAAGCGGAATTGGAAAGGTTATTGAAGGCCGGGTTTATCAAGCCGGTGGAAATCACGGATTGGGTTTCTCCTATGGTCTTAGTAAAGAAAAAAAATGGGAAATTAAGGGTTTGTGTCGACTATAGGAAATTGAATTCGTGCACACAAAAGGATCACTTCCCCTTACCTTTTATCACCTTGTTGCTTGAGGAGGTTGGAGGTCATTCGCGATATACCTTTATGGATGGGTATGCGGGTTATAATCAAATTTCCATAGCCCTCCAAGATATCCATAAAACGGCTTTTACTACACCTTGGGGTACTTTTGTGTGGGTAGTGATGCCATTTGGGTTATGTAATGCCCCGGCTACTTTCCAACGATTAGTAATGTATATCTTCACCGACTTGTTGTTCAAATCCATGACCGTCTTTGTGGACGATTTTAGCACACAAAGTAATGTGGACGATCACCTACATTGTGTTAGGGAGGCATTGGTTAGGTGTAGGAAGATGAGGTTAGCATTGAACCCGGATAAGACATTTTTGGGAGTGAATAAGGGAGTGTTGTTGGGTTATGTTGTTAGTGAGAAAGGTAGAGAACCCGATCCGGATAAGATTGCGGCCATAAGCGACTTGGCAACTCCAACCAATTCCAAGGGGATCTCTAAGTTGTTAGGACATGTGGGATGGTACCGGGAACTTATTCCTAATTTTTCAAAGATAGCGGTGCCCATTACCCATTTGCTCAAAAAGGATGTCAAATTCGAGTGGACGGATGCTTGTCAAAAAGCCTTTGAGGAATTGCGGGATAGGTTGAGCACCTATCCGGTGTTGATACCACCCAATTGGGGTAAACCTTTTCACGTCTATTGTGATGCTAGTAATGTGGCAATAGGGAGTGCGCTTTGTCAAGCAACGGGAGAAAAAGAGAAGGATCAACCTATAGCTTATGCGAGTAAGCAATTGACCCCCGCCGAAAGAAACTACTCTACAACGGAGAGGGAGTGCCTAGCCATGGTGTTTTCCGTTAAAAAGTTTAGGCATTACCTCATGTGCAACCCGGTTGTATTTTTTGTTGACCACATGGCTATCAAGTATCTAGTTAACAAGGCGGAGTTAAGTGGTAGGTTAGCTAGGTGGGTTTTGTTATTAGAAGAATTCGACTACACGGTGGAATATAAACCGGGTCGTATGCATTTACAAGCGGACCACTTGTCTAGGTTGTCGGAGGAGATAGGAAAAAATCCGGTAAATGATATGTTAGTAGATGATAGCCTCTTTGTGGTCACTTCTACACCGGAGTGGTATGCGGGCATAGTGGAATTTCTAACAACCCACAAGTTGCCCAAAGAGTGGACAAAAGAAGAGAGAAGGAAGGTGAGGGTAAATAGTAGGCAATTTGTTGTAGTGGGCCATAGGTTGTTTAGAAGGGGGTCCGATGGTATTTTACGACGATGCGTGTCAAAAACGGAGGTTGAAGCGATTTTAATCGCTTGCCACGATAGCGCTTGCGGCGGTCACTTCTCGGGTCAACTCACCGGGCAAAAAATACTTAGAGCGGGCTACTTTTGGCCTACACTATTTAAGGACGCCCATGACTATGTAAGGAAATGCGACGCTTGCCAACGGTATGCCCGAAACGACCTTAGAATGGAGATGCCTTTACATGTATCATTACCCTTAATTCCTTTCGAAAAATGGGGCATCGACTATGTGGGTGAGGTCCATCCCCAATCTTCAAAAGGAATGAAATATATTGTGGTGGCAACCGAGTACCTCACCAAGTGGGCGGAAGCCAAAGCGGTGAAGACCGACACGGCGGAACACGCGGCAACATTTATGTACGAAAACATAATTTCGCGGTTCGGGGTGCCGAAGATCCTAGTAAGCGATAGGGGTACTCACTTTTTGAATGACTTGATTCGAGAGATGACAGAGAAATTTAAAATTGATCACCGGAAGACTACTCCCTACCACCCACAAACCAATGGACAAACGGAAAGGGTTAACGGAATTTTGGTGAGTATACTACGCAAGACGGTTATAGACTCGAAGCGGGATTGGGATACGAAACTAACGGCGGCACTTTGGGCATACCGTACAACCTATAAGGTAACTACGCGTGCTACACCATTTTCCTTAGTCTATGGTCTTGAAGCGACACTACCAATCGAATATGAAGTCGAGTCACTTAGGGTGGCCGTGAGTACGAGACTTACCGAAAGTCAATCCTTACGAAATCGACTAACCGATTTGGAAGCACTTGACGAAGGGAGGAGAATGGCGGCTCAACATATTGAGGCAATCCAAAGAAGGAGAAAGATTACTTTCGACAAACGACATAAGAGAAGGGCCCTAACACCGGGAATGATGGTCATGATTCAAGACGCACGAAAGCTTGAATTTCCGGCGAAATTCGATGCAATATGGTTAGGACCTTACCTTGTCTATGAGGTCTTTCCTAATAATTCAATTCAATTGGAAACGTTGAATGGTGAGCTCTTTCCTACCCGTACATCGGGAAGTAGATGTAAGGAGTACCGAGCTTGACTAGGCAACTTACCCTTGGAGCAAGAGATGTTTGGATTCATCCCCCGATGGTCGCCAATTATGTGAGCCCAAAAGGGTGCCCACATTTAGTCTTAGACCCTTGAAACGTTAGTTGATGCACTTTGAAGTAGCATGTTACTTCACAAAAATATAAAAAGAGTGAAATGTTAGTCTTAGAAGTGCCATGTTGTAAGAGGCTAGGATGTGAGTTGTTATTGTGTTTTTACCTTCGGAAGGATTTGAGTGAATGAGGATAGGTAAGGAGAACTTGGATTGAGTAGTTAGTGAGTAGGCTAGTACAAATGGATGGAGACAACCAAAGTGACTCAAGAGGCAAGTGCATTCGAATTGGGATGAATGGAGGATCACATGGAGCGCACAAGTGGACCACCTCATCATGGCCACTTAATGGGGAAGGTCCAAGGAAGAATGCAAGGTGGAGGATAAGCAAATTCTCAAAGCACCAATCAAATCACGAGTTAAGCATCGTGGTTTGAATTAAGTGGTGAGCGACGATTTGGGAAAGTAAGGGGAGAAAGTTATGGCGGTGGAAAGCGAAGGAGGCTAAGTTTGGGTTGAAGCATCCCAAGTTTGGTAAAGTGTGGTAGGTAGAAAGCCAAGGCTAGTTAAATGTTCGAATTAGGATCCTTGTTGATCATTTGAGGGAGGAAGGCTTAGAAGATAGGATTGGCGCCTACTAAGTAGGAGGAAATCTCAAGGGCTTATCGTGAGCCTTGAGGGTGCTCACCCCCTCAAGCTTACTATATAATCCCTCATTCTTCCCTCACTCATCCTCTCTTTCCTTTGTGCTCCAAGGCACCCCACGAGTTATAAGTGTGGGTGTGGGAAGCCATAGTGGAGCACATGTGTGTGCTTAGTTTTTAGTTTGAGAGCCAAGGCTTGTTAGCCTTGAAGAGGGCTTGACCTCTTGGTAGAATTAGTGTTGACGTGAAGGATTTTAAAGTTAATTCATGATTCCAATTTGTGGTACTTAAAGTTCATGTTTTGAATACACGTGGTTGCAAGTTCCATGTTTAAGAGTTGAGCACTTGAGGTTGTGATGAGTGCAAAAATATACTTGTGTGGATTAGTTAGTCTTAGTGAAGTTAGGAAATTCTCTCTCCCCCTCTCCTCTCTAGGATTTTAGGATTTTAGGATTAGAGAAGAATTGTGTGATTAGAAAGGGGTTGTTAGTAGAATTAGGAAAATTAGGTAGGAAGATTAGTTAAGGGCTTGAATAATTAGTGAGGTAGTTGGGGATTACAACTACAAAGTTGTGGGTTCATGAAGGAGCTGGGTTCATGAAGGAGCTGGGTTTATGAAGGAGCTGGGTTTGTTTAGTTAGAAGCTAAGAAGCTGGGTTTATGAAGGAGTTGGGTTTATGAAGGAGCTAGGTTTATGTAATTAGAAAGTAAAGAGATGGGTTCATGAAGGAGCTTAGTAGATAGCCTACTTAATTAGCTCATAGACAAGTAGTTAGTTACATTATGCTAGTTAGTGTTATGTGTGGCTTTCACAAGTAAATGTATTTGAGATTGACTATAGAGAATAGTGTTTTTTAACACTTGCATCCTCTCTTTAAAAATAAACCACGTGCACAAATTAATGGAGAATGTGGAGCACTCTCGCGATGGCAAGACAAAGGAAGCAAAGACCAAAGTTAAATCCAAGACCACTTGAAGGGTGAACCTTGCACTATGGACTCATCCAAGTCCAAATCCAATACCGCGGAGGAATGTGAGCCCAAACCCACTACTCGGACTACGGACGCTTAAGGGTGGGGGGTTTGGCCTCACAGCGGAGCAAAGAAAAAAAAATGACAAATAAAAAAGAGCATTCGGCGTCGAATGCTCACTGAACAGGGCATAGGCCGAGTAAAAAAAAAGTCAAAGAAAAAAAGAAGTTTGGTTTTCAATCAACGAAATCAACGTGGCCACGCAAGCGAAGCCGCGAGAAGAAAAAGGTATTTTTAACTTACTTCCCTCGGTCACCCATCTTTGAGGTATTCCTCTCTACCGTTGTTTAACTTCCAAGTACTTAGCATCCTCCTACCATGGCTTCTAAGCCTTGAAGATGTTGAAGACTTAAAAATTTAGAACTTTGTAAGATGAATGCAAGAATGACTTGTATTATTCAGTATCACACTTTGTTTGCTCAATTTTCTTTCAATCACTACTCTTAGAGTATTAATGTAAAGAAGTTGAAATTTGAAATGAAGGTGCATATGACTACTTCAAACATAACTCATATTTTTTTTATGAAATAAAACAACATATATATATATATAAACCCTCGATCATATGTTACACTTATAATTTTGGGGGTCAAAAGTACAATGAATTTGGAACTAAGATTTTGGGAGGATACTACACCACTTGTCTTAAGGATTTCTAATAACGATAAAAACTCTTTATTATAGGCATCTACAAAGTATCAAAATTAAACTAGACTATTATTTCATAGAAGAAAATTGTATTTTTTATAATTCAAACCAATGTAATTCTTAGCAAAGGCCAATTCTTATTGTAATTTTTATATTACAAATTTTTTGAAAAAGCATTCCACCATATTACCTAGAGAGTTCGACACCAAAAACTCATTGCGAGGCTTATGTGAATCCCCCTCTCAAACTAGTAGGTGCATTCACACGTCAATGACACGGGGGGACAAGAGTTCGAAACAAGATGGCAACGGGCCCGCCCCAATGAGGGTTCGACGCCGAAGCCTCATTTAAGGGGCCCATTTGAATTCTTTCGTACAATTGGGGGGTACAACCTAACGTCAAGGTGGGGAAACGAGAGTTCGAAAGAAGATGGCATCGGGCCCATCCTAAAGAGGGTTCGGCGCCAAAGCCTCATTGTGGGGCTCAATTGAACCTTCTCTCACAACTGGTGGATACAACCTAACGTCAAGGGGGAGACACGAAAGTTCAAAACAAAATGACATCGGTTCCACCCCAACGAGGGTTCGGCGCCGAAGCCTCATTTAGGGGGCCCATTGAGCCCTTTCATGCAAGTGGGGGGTACAATCTAATGTCAAGGTGGGGAGACGAAAGTTCGAAAGAAGATGGCATCGGGCTTGCCCCAAAGAGGGTTCGGCGCCGAACCCTCGTTGTAGGGGCCAAAAAACTCAAATAGTGAGCATCATAACCAAACAATCTAGTTTTATTATGAAGATTTGGTTAATGCGAGCCGGCTTCCACTGCTCGTGGGTGCTTTTCGATGTTGCAGAGGGGAGGTGAAGCCCCCTTCCGACTATGTGATTCATTCAATTTTAGAAGAGGAACTTCGAGGCCTGTAGAAAGATCAAAAAATAAATGAAAGTGCTATGATGGAATGATTTATTACATCTGAAGCCTTTGAGGGCGTGCTTTGTGTACAATCGTCCATATCTTCATCACCTTGCTTGTTTTGGTATAGTTCGTGATCATGATTATTCATGTCTTGATCGGTCTCTTGAAACTGCTTTCCACTTGCCTCCTCTACTTGCGCATCCTCTGATATTAATGCCGCCTTCTGAAATATTGATCTAAATATCGTCATCTCCGAGCTTTTAGTAACAAAATCCTACACCCCAATGACTTGGTATTGGACATATCAATGATAACCCACCTTTATATTATACTTGCGACAGGAACTCGAGCAAACCATATTGCAATTGACATCTAAGGAAAAGTATATGGCCGCAAAATGCTAAGAGTGGCTGGACGTTCTAGTGCACTCGGAGGTAAATGAGCGTTGGGACCTAAAACCACACTTTGAGCCCGAACTTTGAATCACACTGCAAATCCCTATCATTTCCAAAATTTCATTCGACTTTGAATATTGAGCGTCTCGCATCCGACGTGCCAAATCTATCTCATTCGGGCAATAGTTTTAGACTGATTTCTTTTCCACTTACTATTAATTCCACAGTTGACATTGATACGATTAAAACCTAAAAAATGATCCGCAACACACCACATTATTTTGTAAGACATCAAAGATATTCTTCAGCCAATAGATACTTACTTTGATTTTTTTTCACTTGACAACTCTTCTTCGAGCTCGCACTCAGACATGAATGGTTGATTGTCTTGCGATACCGCAAATCTTGATATCTCGCCTTCCAATGGAAGAGTCTCAACAACTTCTTCCAACAAAACACTGTCATACAAAAGTGTTCTAGTTGTACTAGTAAGGTCTATGCCCGAACTTTGAAGTTGTCGCCTTACCATTCTAGATTTGGCTAGTTGCTTTCTAGATGAATAACAAAACCCACCCCTCCGCTTCTTCTTCCTATCTCCGTTTTACATTTGGCTCAATAGAACATCATTTAGGTCTCCACTATATATACTGCCTTCTATTGAGTCGGAAAATGTGGCAATGCCCTTAAAACAAACGTTTCTCAATAACATGCAATTGAATTTGAAATACTCAATTACGGACTCTTTTTCCATATATCAATCTTTGTTATTAATGCTAATCATCACACACATCGAATATCAATAGTCACTTGAGTGGCATTTTCTACATTTTTATGCTCTCGATGGCCAGTTGGTGGGTACAACCCTGTAAGCTTGATATTTTCTACCTCCTCCTTCACGCTCATTCAACACTCTATTTCAAGTATGAAATAAATTATGACTACTTGAATACTCCAATTGAATGTCTATACTTTTCAAGATTGTTTGTTTTATTTAGATTGTCATATCTTTCTTAAATAGAAAGGCTATCCTAGCAATCTAACTCTAGTCATCACTAGAATAGTGGGTTCCTATTACACTTATAAGCGCCGCTAATTTGTTGTCCTTGTAAATTTGAAATCCACCATAAATAGAAGTAATTCAAACTAACATCTGCATTTGGTTCATTGTGGTTCCCCGATGAAAGACCTTTCTTCAAACATGTATTATTTGACAATGGCAAATCTGTATAATTGAACCATCATATATTAATGCTATGGATTGGACTTCAATCACAATTCTATTGTATAATTATTTTATAACGCCAACACCTTTATTATTAGACTTACAGAGTTATAGGCAACCTACTTATCTGACACGCGCCGGCAACTTCTCTAAAATAGGTAATTTTCATCAATACATGACTCTCAGCGTTTTTTCTAATTTGAGCGCCTCTGAATCACCCTCTTTATTAATTCTAGTTTTCTATGTCTTTATGCAGTGATGTTTGCATAACCGCTTGCATTAAAATATATATGTAGAATTCTTCGACTTAAAATATACTCACAACTTCCATGTTGTCCGTGTCTTCCCTTTCTCTATTGCAATGGCTGATTCTCAGAATCCTCCTATGGTGCTAATTCGTGCTGATGGACAAGAGGTTCCTATTTCTTTTTAAGTGGGAGCTGATGGAAAGTGCACAATCAGTGCTCTTCGTTTGCATCTTTGTTTTCAATTTCTAGAAGGATCTATGCATGTTGATGAGGATATATTTGATGTTGATTCAGGAGAACTTCTTTACACTATAGGTCAGGAGTCCTCTACGAATGATTAAGGTCAATGTTGGATTTTGAAGTCAGGGGCTTACCGAGTGTATGGGTTGAAAGATCTTCTTCAAGGCGCATCCACTGAGATCCTCACCCCTAAGGTGTCATCTACATGCACCTTGCAAACACCTATGCTCCAAAATGTTACGATTGAGCCTTGCGAACGTACCGTCCATCTTTTGAGTGATGATTCTGAAGATGAGCTCCCCACTAGATAGCCATCTTCCAATATTCCAATCCCCAATCCTACTGTAATATGTCACGCATCGCATGATACAAATTCATCGCAAGGCTGTCGTCCAAGTACTTCTAGGCCTCTGATTCCACCACGGATTGATGACTATGTGAGCGTTGTTGATTGTCACAAAAAATTAGCTGCAAGGAAATGATCGAAGTCTATCTTGTCTAAGGTAGACTTTACCAAAATAAAAACTGAGAGAGTGGAATTCCTTCCCCCTAGATTTGATGGCGACGTAATATTTGAGTTACCCTCGCCATGGAAGTATGCATCACAGTCACAAGTAAAGCTCCTTCATGGCATGGACAAACGCCATGATGGCCATGTGTCACCAAAAGTACTCCACCCTTCGATTTCGTCCTAGCCCGAGTGGAATAGTATTGATGACACTTAGCAAACTCCTTCCTTAGTAACTCAATGTATCATTCTAATATGCCTTTGGAATATACACAACGTTAATGACTTATGATTTAAATCCCAAGGCTACATCCAGAACAAATTTCAGAATAGTGGAACTTTCCCATTACTTCTCGGAATGTCCTGAAATTTTATCTGTAACTAGGGAGACAAAGCAAAAAACATCTCACCAATTTGTAAGCCTATCCCATTTTCTGTCCGACAGTTATGACCATTTTAGTGTGTCAGTCTACCCAGATTTCAGAATGTCATAATTTCCTCCCACGGGCTCCAAAGAACTTCAAATTTTGGGAGCAATCACAAAAACTAATTGTTTATGACCCCCTGAAATTTCAAACTATTTTCATTTTTTGCCAAAACGTTATGGCCTTTTTAGTCTACAACTCTTGAAAACACTTCAGAATGATATATCTCCTTCTCATCTACTCGGAATGACTTGAAATTTGTACCACAACTAGGAAACCTAAGAACAAAGCATCCGTCAAAATTTCATGCATTTCCAAGCCTCTGTCCAGGAGTTATGCCCATTTCAGCTCGAAAATGTAGGCAAAGTTCAGAATGTCATAACTGCTGCTCCAGTACTCCAAACATCCTCAGATTTTGACCATGTTCATATAAACAAGTTGTTTACTAACCCTCTAAATTTCAATGAAATATCTTCTTTTGCTCGGAAGTTATGCCCCTTACAACCTAGACTACTCAAAGGACCCTCTCATTTACCAACTCGTGTTCCGGCAACGTGTCACCAAAAGTACTCCACCCTTCGATTTCCTCCTAGCCCGAGTGGAATAGTTATGATGACACTTAGCAAACACATATACCCAAGAAATATGAACTCAAGTACTACAACTTGAAGCCATAAATTATATTAAAATCATTCACACCCAAACTAATGCTAACAAGAGGTCAAGCCCTCTTCAAGGCCAACTAGCCTTGGCTCCTAACTTCAAAACCATGCACACACATGTGCTCCTATCTTGCTTCCATACACCCACACTTATAACACGTGGGGTGCCAAGGAGCACGAAGGAAAGAGAGGATGAGTGAGGGAAGAATGAGGGATTATATAGTGAGTTTGAGGGGGTGAGCACCCTCAAGGCTCACGATAAGCCTTCGAAATCTCCTCCTACTTTGTAGGCTCTCATCTTATCTTCTAAGCCTTCCTCCCTTAAATGATCAACAAAGATCCTAATTCAAACATTTAACTAACCTTGGCTTTCTACCTACCACACTTTACCAAGGTATGTCCTCATACTACTTAAATCCACTCCACACAAGCCTAATGCTTCAAACTTAGCTTTCTTCAAGTTTCACTCTTTTTATATTTTTGTGAATAATCATAAATCAACAAAACACTATTTGTAATATTTTACAAGTGTTAACAACACATGTGGGCATCAATTTGGGCTCACACCATGCTTGGACTCACACCATCACCTCCAATATCAAGAATGACATGGGTTTAACATTTAGAATGTCTTCGTGCTTAGGTCATTTGCAATGCATTAACACAACTTGTGATTATTTATCTCGTGTGCACTGGTCCTCCCAAGCTAATGAAACCGAATGGGATGGAATCTCTTTGTTCACCTTTGGAGTTGGATCTAACCCTCCAAAGGGCTCAACTGTCGTGTATAAAATCTGCAAGGTTTCTCCATCATGCTTGGATGTGTGCTTGGCTAAGATTTATAATGTTCTTGGTCATGGAAATATGACTCGCTCGGGGAGATCACTCCATTGTCAAGTTGAACACCACGTGCGAACAAAGTTTGCTACCCCTATATTACATGCCATAGATAATTTTAAAATTTATGATTTTTTTTTTGCATATACATAACCATTGATAGTATCTTTTGTATATTTTTTTGAAATTTTAAGTCATCTTCATTTTTTGTAGTAATTTTTTTAGCTCAATTCTGCGTCATTCTAGTTAGAAACGGTATGTTTTATAAAAAAAACAAATCATCAAATTTAGTTACAAATTTTTCCTGTATAATAGATACCATGTATATCTACTCATGAAAAAAAATTGATAAAAGTTTGACCCATTTTGGTGATGCTTTATGTAAAAAGTAGGATTTTTTAGATGTAAAAAGTTCGCACGTGGTTGTTCAACTTTACAAGGGAGTGATCTCCCCGAGATGACTCGTGCATGTGTGCACCTTGGAACCCATTGTCATCTTGTGAAAATTGGCGAATACAGGGATGTTGCTGAGAAGATAAAGAGCCTAATTGGTGAACAAGTAGAGAAAACTCCAACAGCAATTAAATCTGCCATTGTCCTTGAAGCGAGCAAGGAATTCCTTGGTGAGTTGCTTCTTTTTGCGAATGGATCAACGCAGAAGGAACTTACTCTTGATGAGCTCATACCAATGTTTGATAAGTTCAAACACATGTCTTCCCCGAGTATTCGGAATCAAGTCACGACATTTCGGTACTTACGACGTTTTGGAGTCATGGACAACATCACCAAACTTAGAGGGTCTAGCTATTGGGCATTTGCCCAAGAGAACAAATTCCTTGGCCAAGGGTCCGAGTCCGACAAGGTCTTTGTTTTCAAGATGTCTGAAATCGGGCCAGGAAGTGGAGTTGATCTCATGACAAGAATGCGGCCGGGTGGAGATTTACAGAATGCATGGATCATGTTCGACCATGTCAAGCGTGTGAAGGACTGGACTTCCATGGCTTGCCATGTTTATGATGCTACCTATTGTTGGGTAATGACCATTGCAGTGTGTGATATGCAGTCGGAAGATGTTGCCGTTTAAATCATCTTATGGAATAACTTGAATGTTGTTGTGGCTAGACACAACGTTTCTAACGTACAAATCAAGGGCTTCATGGCAAACAATGTGCAAGTGAATTGGAATGCAACTCGTATTGTGTATGGTAGCGGTGATGCTTCAATTCCTCTGGAGGACCAAGAACGTACTTGTTTGTTCCATTGGACCCAGTCATTGGAGAAACATACAAAGGCTAACATTCGGGCGGACCTGCAACCACAACATCGTCAACTGTGCATGCAATACAAGAATGCCAAGCCGTTAGAAGAGGCTAAAGAGCGATACCTTGCTATCAGGTTATGGTGGCTTTCCTCCGGGGCAACGACTGATGAAGGGGTCGTTTGTCTTGATCTATGGCTTGCTTTTTGGCACTTCCGCTATCGCCAATGGGGTGGTTTTATGGATTTGGTAAGTTCATACTCTGCTCTGGGCCTTTTTTCTTTTAGTTTCCTGTGAAGTTGTAATCTCATTCTAAATTCTATTACCATTCATTTGACATCACAGGCTCTTTCCGAGGCTGAGCTTGTTGAAATGCCTTCATGCAATTTAGCGGAGACTATATACAATAAGTGGCTTCAACAGAGCGGTAAACGAGGTAATGACTTGTATGTGGCAACTGTCAATGATTACGTACGTGCTTTCCTGCAAATGGTTGCCTACTACCAGTATTTGAATGGTGAGAGACCGGGTATTGGACCTGGAAAAGAAGAATTACTGTTGCGAGTTGCTCAACGAATCGTCCAACGTTCTGGCAACCCGAAATCGCTTCATCAAGCGCTCTGAAACATGCCCGGAGCTGAAGGTTTTTGCACTCGCGAGCCTCATTTTCAAGGTGAGGAAGTATTTCTCTCCCTTTAGTGCAAACTAGATATTCCTCCTAGGTTGGAGTTCGACTTTCATAGACCTGACAAGATTAGCATTTCTCGCCCTCGGGTACAAATGCGAGCAGGAGGTGCAAGATTTTATGATCTCACTTCATAGGGTGACGCACAACAAGAAGCAACTGAACACCTGCATGACAATCCGGTTCAACTAGAGACACCTCCCACAAATCCAGCCGTGGAGCATGTGAAGGTTGTAGAAGAAACAACATGCAATGAACATGAATGACACATCGCACAACTTCCAAAGATGTCAGCAAAGGCTTGTTTCGCTCAACAGGCCTTTCTCCCCATTCACACCTACCGTGGCCATGTTTTAAAATACAGTTTAGGACAACGGCGCATTGCTAAGCATTTTTAAAACTGCATGTTTAAGGCTCACATAATATATAGTGTTTGGACACGTGGACAATAAATCAGGGGGTGACAACACTTCCATGTGGCGGCCAAATCAGCAAAGCTACTGGACGACAAAATTCCAACTGTCCATCCAACTGGTAGTGTGTTATATTTCCACTTGGAGAATAAATATCGATGGTTGGAACAATTTTACACAGAACTTGAAATTTAAAGAGGAGTTGACCACATGTACAACTTATAACTACGAGCTTTAATTCTTTTGGAGACTTATATAAGTTGTTGAAGAGTCCTATTGCTATCAAATATTGATGATAATACTATATATATATAAATATATACATATGGGATATGTTTTGAATGATATGGATGGAACTTTAGAGTATTGATACACCTCTTGAACCCTCTCTACCTTAGTTGTTCTCACGAGCAACTTACATTGAGAGTGAAAATAATTGAGAATGAGCCTTACATTGAGAGTGAAAATAATTGAGAATGAGATCGTTTAACTCCAATTAATTATATTTAAATTATAAGGAGAAGAGAGGTTACTAATTTTAAGACCGAGCATGTTAATGAGGCACGGTAGTTCTCAAGCGAATATAAATTTAACAATGACGCCGCACCGTGAGTCCTCTTAGCTAGTTTGCGAAGGAAGGCCCGCGGCGCATCCGTCAACTTGGGGGGCGAAGACAACGACACGGAGCCTATCCAATAGACCTAGGCATCTCAAGCACGGCAAGCAGACGATCTCATGGAGATGAAGGTGTCTGCAGCGGTGGATATTACGAACGAGCGTTCGTTAACCGCTGAGGAGGGAGCGGTTGTTTGGTCCAACAACGATGCCCTTCCCCCCAATGATGAGGTAACTCATTTATGAGAATACCACATGCATTGACAAACGCGTGTTCGTAACAGTTATAACCACTTGAGTTGTTTTTTTGGCGTATTTTTTTCATTGACACCCAAGACTTGCAAGAGTTTTTTTTGCATGCTCCTTTAGGTCGATCAATTTTGTAGGACATGGCATCATGTTGCTTTAGGAACATGTGTGATAGATTATCACTTGAGATAAATTGTACATTTTCATCAAATTAATATATATGCAAATGAATCGTAACATCAGATCGCCCAAACATTGTATCGTATTGTATTTTTTGTATTATGTATGTTCATGTGTGTTCATTCACTCGTGCAAATCCACCTCGTTCACAAATGACCACTCGTAAAAGGATGTGACCATGTGTCCACCTCCTTCACGAACAACCGCTCATGAATGTTCATTAAGTCGCGTTCATAAATGATGCGCCTCGCCATTGGTAACCTTCATTCACGACCGTCCATTTGCGAATGTACCCTTCACTACATGGTTCTTGCACTGCTATTCTCGCGCCTCTTCATTTTTTCATAATGCATCCTCTTCATGTTTGACGTACATTTCTTTACTGGATCATAGCATTGAACTAGTTAAATTGTTAATCACAAGATCCCCCGGAGATAGATCGCAACCCCTCGGCCAGAGGACTTGAGACCCGAGACAAACCCTTCATAGTTTTTGACTTGAATGGGGTGTTGTGTCACACTAAACACATCCCCAAAGTTCCCACGTGTCCCTTCCGTCATCCTGACGAGAGGGACTATGACGGCAAGCTCGACACTCTCATGAACCGGAAGGTTGTCCGTGCCCGTCCCAGCTTGCGAGACTTCCTTCGCGAGGTGCTCGACATAGCTCACGTCATCGTGTGGAGCTCTATGGTCTTGGAGAACATTGAGCCCATCATCAAGTTCTTCTTTTGTGATCTCCCGAGCCCTTGCCTCATTCTCGGCCAAGAGGCATGCGATGAGCTTCTCAACGAGAAGGGTGTGCCGGTTCCCAAGTTCGGTGGTCGAGGCGGAGGGCAACAATTCCCCAAGGTCCTCGGGTCCAAACTGTGGCGAGGCGTTCCCCCGCTAGAAGGGGTACCCCACGCCTGCTGGCCAACTCCGGAGAACACCCTCCTCATCGACGATAGCCCCGCCAAGAGCGTTCTCAACCCCCATGGAGGCCATTGGAGCCATGGAGGACATTGGAGCATTATAGAGAGAAGCCACCGCAAAAGACAAGGACACGGCTGCGAAAAAAATAGTGGGACATACTAATGGGACTACAAACGTCTACGGACTCCCTAAATGTGTGTAGGGGTAGAACGTAGTGCTTGGTTATCTATTCTATTTGAAGGTCTTCAAGACATTAATGGTATTTCCATTATATTTGTATTTCAAACCCATTGAATAGATTCAATTTCCAATCATTCTCCATATCTCCCTTCCATTGGCAACAATTTCTCATTTTAGACGCAAATGTTTTCATGTATGGTTTACTATTTTGTTCACTTTGATGTATTTATGTCTGATAATTGTATCCAAAATTATATGTATGAGATTTAGCTGCAAAACATATATGTATGGGATTCAAGGTAGTTAGGAAAAAATCCTTTAGCATACATTCTCAATGGCCTAAGAGAAAGGCTTGAGAAACTCCTCTACTCTCTCTCCTAATTAGAATGTGTATTTATTAACATACCAACAAAATTCTTCATTTCTTTTGTAGAGGTAGGTTGGATTGTAGAATTTTGAGTGAAGGCATTGTAGACCTTAGCTGCCAATGCCCTGAAGGCTTAGTTTAGAAGCTAGACCAAAATACTTATTATTTTTCTCTTAGAGAGATTTCCTATAGTTATCTATAGCCGTTTCCCATTTGTGATTTGGTCAAGATGACAATTAGTTATGGATTTTCAAAGATGGAGTAGGAAAACTGGATGGTCCTGTGGGTAGCGACTGCTGGATCAGACCTGCCAGTCCAATTAAAATTTTAATTCTAAAAAGTTATATTTTTTTCAAATAGAACTTTTGTCTAGCTTTCCAAAATTACTTAGAACATTTGATTTGAGCATGATTTGAATTAGATATGAATTTTTGAAGACGGGATACATAGTTTGAGAATTATTGGTTGACTGCTGCATTACAGAGGGTCTGCTGAATTCACTTTGGCTTAACTTGTTAATCACATATTTTTATCAAATAGATCTTTTTACTACCTCTCCATGGCTATATAAAACGTTTGATTTGAGTAGGAATTAAATTAGATAGGAATTGTTGAAGACGAGATACATAGTTTAAGACTTCCTGGTTGACTGTTATGTTACAAGGAGTCTGCTGAATTTGTATTGGCTTAACCTGTTGATGTCATAATTTTTCTATTTAGAACTTGTTAATAGCTTTCCAATGGTATAAGGAAAGCCTAGATCCAAGTCGTAATGAATTCACTATGAATTTTTGAAGCTAGAAGTTAGATAGGTGGGTTGGAAGGATCGGTTGAATCGACCTCGCACTTCCAACCCTCATAATTTTTGCATTTCTTATCCGATTAAGGTGATTTTTAGATCATTGGAAAGATAATTACATGGACTAAGTAAATATATTATGCTTAGGCCTAAATTATAGTGCAAAAAATACTTTATATTTTAATTGTTAACTAAGGTACGCTTTACTATCAAATTAGTTACAAAGAAGGAGGCAAGGTCGACGCCCGGGAAGTGGAGCAAGGAAGGAGGTAGCGGCTCGGCCTACATCGAGCCCAAATCAACCGAGAAAAATTGAGGTAAACTAACTAACCCTAGCCTTTCATTTAGGATTGGAGGGAGCGCGGCTAAGGTATGCATCTCTAAACTCACTCACCTATCTTGTAAGGTCAAGTGGCTTGACCACTTGACCGCCAAGGGAGTACCCAACTCCATTGTCTTCGGGCCCTTGGTATATTTTGTGGTAGTAGCTTCATTTATTAGCAAGTTTCGTATGTGGTAAGTCAGATTAATCACCGACACAACCACTCTGAATGTTGTTGGTGGAAAGGTGGGGATTAATGACCCGCGAATCCACTATTATGTTGTTGGCCCCATAGATTGGGAGTAATGGCCCCAATTTATGAAGATTGTACAACAGGTTGGACCTACAGGTTGTCCGTCACCCTGGTCCCATTAAGTTGCATTTTGTGGTCTATCTAGTGTAAATATGCTTAACAATTAAAACATACAAAATAAATTATAAACCCTTGTTGGCAAGAGACCCGAATCAGAAACTTAACTCGGTAGAGTGACACCACCCTTCGAACCATTGATGTCTGAAGGGTTTGAGATATCACTCGACCTTCAAAGGACCTGCACGAGGCCTTAGAAGGTTCCGAGGTAAGGGGTGCACCAACCAGGTAAGGGGTGATGCCTAATATGTGAATGTAGTGAGGTAGGATGTGCAAACGAAAGTAAATAATTAAGAAAGAATTTGTGTGAAGAATGGGACTTAGGCCAAGTTCCCCCGCTTAGAAAACTAAATAGAAATAAGTAAAAAAATAGGAAGAGTTGAAGGATCCATCAAATTGTCGTTATTTCGTTCATTGAGCTAGGGTGGTATGAGTCACACCCGGTTGGTGTGTATCAGAACCATCCCAATTCACAAATTAGGATTGCCTTGGTTTCAAGGCTGGTACGTCTGTGCGTAGAATAGGTTGTAGGTTAAAGTTAGAACTAGATATGAACTTGGTTAGTGGAGTTAAGAGCCACACTAATAAAAACAAAGGTACAACCTCCGGAGGTACTACGACGCATATTTAATTTCCCTTAAAATCTAAGTACCCACGTTATACACCTATCATCCGGGTTCGGCTTGGGCACCTTATGAGCCCAAAATGGTTGCTCATATTTGTTTTATGTTTAGGATCTACTTAGAATTGCATTTGGAGTGTTATTGAAATAATTAAAAGTATAAAAAGAGTGAGGCTTGGTGTGGATTTATGTTTAGGTCTTAAGCCATTTTGTGTGGCTCATTAGAAGCTTAGTGATATTAGGGAGTGTGGTGATCAAGTGAGTAGTGTTTGATGAAGCAAGAGGAAGGTCCTTGGATTTAAATGTTTGAATTAGAACGTGTTCTTGTTGGTTTAGGGGGTAAGGAGTTAGTGGATAGGATAAGGTCCTACTAAGTAGGAGAAGGTTGAGGGACTTGTGGTCTTGGGTGCCCTCCCCTCCTCCTCTCTTTCTTTCTTCATTCTCTCCTCTCCCTCTCCTCTTGCTCTCTCTCTCCTCGAGAACTTCTTGAGCTCTTAGAACTAGGAAAAAATGTGTGAATTAGGTAAGGATATTTTAGGAAATTAGTGAAGTTAATTAGTGGAATTAGTTAGGGCCTAGGGGGGTTAACTAGTAAAGTGTGAATTAGCTAATGGTGCTGGTTCGGCAGCTGGTTAATGTTGGTTTTTGCAGCTAGCTAATGGTGTTGGTTCGGCAGCTAATGGTTTCTGTAGCTAGCTAACGGTGCTGGTTCGGCAGCTAAGGGTTTCTGCAGCTAGCTAATGGTGCTGGTTCGGCAGCTGGTTAATGCTAGTTTCTGTAGCTAGCTAATGGTGCTGGTTCGGCAGCTAATGGTTTCTGCAGCTAGCTAATGGTGTTGGTTTGGCAGCTGGTTAATGCTGGTTTTTGCAGCTAGCTAATGGTGCTAGTTCGGCAGCTAATGGTGTTGGTTTCTTCGAAGCTGCCGAAGAATTAAGGCCAAGCTGTGGAGAATTTTAGTTAAGGGGCTTGAGGGAACCAAGGGATATAAAGGGGGTAAAGCCCGTGGTGCCAAACTTGACGTGGTAATAGATAGTGAATCAGGTGGTCACTTAATATTAGTTTAAATCATTAGTTCGTGATTAAGCTCGGAAAATAGGAATGATTGGATAGTAGGATTAGCGGTTGCATTGGGGGTGTGGATGAGATGGTGATAGCAATAGGGGGTATTATGATGGGGATAATAGAGAAGAGCGTTTGTTAACGCTTGTAATATTATCATGGAATGGATTGGTGTGCAACGACGCTACCGTGTGAGCGGTGGGACGCGAGCGGTGAGCGGTGAGCAGAAAAAAGTCAACGCTTTCCAATTATAGTAATAAAATTTCTAAATTTAGATAATATAAATAGAAAAAATCGTGGGACCTCTTTTTTAAGTAAAAACGTTGGACCTATTTCCGTGCAAATTTTGAGGGCTTTAAGGACAGAGACTTGGTTTTAGGGTACCTTTCAGAGAGACTAGTTGACATGATCTAATTAAACCAGGGAACTTTTGACTGTCCACATTATGGTGAGAGCCGTTTAATCATAGGCTATGGTCACAACGTAAGAGAAAATTCTAAGTCAAAAAATTCAAGCATTCAAGCAAAGTAGCAAAACTCGTACCGTTCAATAACATCTAAAACTACCGTTGGAAGAAGAGACCCATAAATATTTAGAAACCTTTATAGATATTTAGAAATGAATACAATTCACATCATGTAGATAAAGATAGGTGTGATATATTAGCGATATTTTCGGAAAACGTGCACTCATACTATGGTATACTCAACGCAATAGGAAATACTTAGCGAGAACTTATAAATAAGGGGGGGCAGCCTAGCTCCTATAGGTATCCACGCTAAGGTCCCACATGCTTCATGATGCCACTTTCGAGGAGGTGCTTCACTTCATTGAAACTAAGGCTCGGAGCATGGATGAAAGTTTCTTGGTATTGATCCAAGTTGCAGGTCACACGGAAGATGAAGTACAAGTGCTTGCAGTTTACCCAAGTGCGCCGCTTCCCAAGTGCTCTTGTTGACATCTCCACGAAATCCGGGCATGTGCACGACGGGAAGGTGCTGATAGTGATACGGTACTCTTCAACCTTAGCCTTTTTTCGGGACTGGAAGAGAATGATGCACCCGATCCCTGGGTGAGGTATCATTGTGACGGAGGTGATTTGTCCGTCGACGTTGAGGGCTGACTCCCACTTGTTGCGTTGTTGGACGCATGGTCCGTTGTTACTGCGTCGGATCTTCTTTCCAAACCTGAGCGTAGGGTATTGATCGGCTTGGGCCGGGGTAGGGAGTTCGGCCATGGATGAAGCAACATTGGAGGAGTCGCCGAAGAGTCTTCTGGGTGACACATCTTGACGATGCTGAAGTTGGAATCCCCCTTCTTCAAGGGCCAGAACCTCCTGGAGAGTGAGGTTTGTCCCAGTGAGGACAGGCCAGACGTCCGGGACATCCGGACGGTGCTGCACCCACTTCCTCCTAGTGCCTTTGACACATCTCTCAATGTCGTCGTTGCAGAAGAAGAACTGTGTCAAGAATTCCTTGTTCTTCTTGTAGTCGTGCATGTAGCCAGTGTACGTAGGAGCTGGAGTACTTTTACCATGCCGAACGATCTTCTGGGTGCACTTGGTCTTTGTGCGAGCTTGCATGGCGAAGCAGGCCTTGGCGGAAGTCTTGGGTAGTCTAGAAATGTGCCATTTGGAGACATCGCAGTGGGTCTCCTGAATGTTATTGACGTGGGTGACCCGTTGTGGAATCGATTTCTCGGGGGATTGTGTTAGGGGCAGGGTTGATGGTGTGGCGGAATCAGTACGGGCCTTGGTTGACCTAGTGCTCACTCGTGGATGAGAGAAGCTGACCTTGTCGGGTCTATGTGAATCTTGATCAGAACCAGGGGGCATATCAAGTTTGCGCTTTGTGGTGCCAAAGACCTCCTCTCCTTCGAGTTGGGGTTTGCGGGTGCACCAATGCTCTGCTCCAGGCATGTGCTCGAGGGCTGCAACAATTCTCTTGGCGTCAACGGATCGTTGTGCAGCACGAAGGCGGAGTTCTTCTTTTCCTGGGCCAGTACCAGAGCGATCACCCTTCAAGTAGGCGTAGTAGTTCGTACATTGCATGAACGCCCTCACGAAATCATCCACGGTCGCAACATATAGATCAGAGCCACGGTTTCCAGACTGCTGAAGCCATTTGTTATGGACTGTCTCAGAGAGGTTGCAAGATGGCATCTCTGCCAACTCAAAATCTGTGAAATTCTCAGAGAAGTCAATAAAATGTAGTGAGTACGCTTTGCACAAAAATAGGCTAAAAGCCTAAACTGACACCAAAAACCCAAAAAAAACCAAAAAATAAGTTGACACCAAAAAACGAAATAGAAAGTGGGTGGGTACTCACTAGTTGCATGAAACCACCCCATTGACGGTAACGAAAATGCCAGAATGCAAGCCATGTATCAAGGTCCTTGATTCCTTCCTCGGATGCAGCTCTAGAGGAAAACCACCAAGCCCGGATGGCAAGATAACGGGACTCGGACTGCTCGGGAGTCTTGGCATCTTTGTACTGCTTGCATAACAACTTGTGTTGTTGTTCAACGACGCTACCGTGTGAGCGGTGGGACGCGAGCGGTGAGCGGTGAGCAGAAAATCTGCTCACGGTGAGCAGAAAAAAGTCAACGCTTTCCAATTATAGTAATAAAATTTCCAAATTTAGACAATATAAATAGAAAAAATCGTGGGACCTCTTTTTTTAGTAAAAATGATGGACCTATTTCCGTGCAAATTTTGAGGGCTTTCAGGACAGAGACTTGGTTTTAGGGTACCTTTCAGAGAGACTAATTGACATGATTTACTTAAACCAGGGAACTTTTGACTGTCCATATTATGGTGAGAGCTGGTTAATCATAGGCTATGGTCACAACGTAAGAGAAAATTCTAAGTCAAAAAATTCAAGCATTCAAGCATTCAAGCAAAGTAGCAAAACTCGTACCATTCAATAACATCTAAAACTATTGTTGGAAGGAGAGACCCATAAATATTTAGAAACCTTTATACATATTTAAAAACGAATACAATTCACATCATGTAGATAATGATAGGTGTGATATATCAACGATATTTTCGGAAACGTGCACTCATACTATAGTATACTCAACGCAATAATACTTAGCGACAACTTATAAATAAGGGGGGGCAGCCTAGCTCCTATAGGTATCCACGCTAAGGTCCCACATGCTTCATGATGCCACTTTCGAGGAGGTGCTTCACTTCATTGAAACTAAGGCTCGGAGCATGGATGAAAGTTTCTTGGTATTGATCCAAGTTGCAGGTCACACGGAAGATGAAGTACAAGTGCTTGCAGTTCACCCAAGGGCGCCGCTTCCCAAGTGCTCTTGCTGACATCTCCACGAAATCCGGGCACGTGCACGACGGGAAGGTGTTGATAGTGATACGGTACTATTCAACCTTAGCCTTCTTTCGGGATTGGAACAGAATGATGCACTCGATCCCTAGGTGAGGTATCATTGTGACGGAGGTGATTTGACCGTCGACGCTGAGGGTTGACTCCCATTTGTTGCGTTGTTGGATGCATGGTCCGTTGTTACTGTGCCGGATCTTTTTTCCAAACCTCAGCGTAGGGTATTGATCGGCTTGGGCCGGGGTAGGGAGTTCGGCCATGGATGAAGCAACATTGGAGGAGTCGCCGAATAGTCTTCTGGGTGACACATTTTGACGCTGCTGAAGTTAGAATCCCCCTTCTTCAAGGGCCAGAACCTCCTGGAGAGTGAGGTTTGTCCCAGTGAGGACAGGCCAGACGTCCGGGACATCCGGACGGTGCTGCATCCACTTCCTCCTAGTGCCTTTGACACATCTCTCAATGTCGTCGTTGCAGAAGGAGAACTGTGTCAAGAATTCCTTGTTCTTCTTGTAGTCGCGCATGTAGCCGGTGTACGTAGGAGCTGGAGTACTTTTACCATGCCGAACGATCTTTTGGGTGCACTTGGTCTTTGTACGAGCTTGCATGGCGAAGCAGGCCTTGGCGGAAGTCTTGGGCAGTCTAGAAATGTGCCACTTGGAGACATCGCAGTGGGTCTCCTGAATGTTATTGACGTGGGTGACCCGTTGTTGAATCGATTTCTTAGGAGATTGTGTGAGGGGCAGGTATGATGGTGTGGCAGAATCAGTGCGTGCCTTGGTTGACCTAGTGCTCATTCGTGGATGAGAGAAGCTGACCTTGTCGGGTCAATGTGAATCTTGATCAGAACCAGGGGGCATATCAAGTTTGCGCTTGGTGGTGCCAAAGACCTCCTCTCCTTCGAGTTGGGGTTTGCAGGTGCACCAATGCTCTGCTCCAGGCATGTGCTCGAGGGCTGCAACAATTCTCTTGGCGTCACCGGATCGTTGTGCAGCACGAAGGCGGAGTTCTTCTTTTCCTGGGCCAGTGCCAGACCGTTCACCCTTCAAGTAGTCGTACCCGACATACCCCCCCCCCTTGCCTCAAATCACAAATCACGCCCCTTACAAGCCTCACCCTTCAAAGAATTCTCAAAGAATTAAGCTATATGGCCTAAATCAGACCAACTATAAGCCTGCCCCAATCTTAGAAATCAAAAAATAAAGCTATATGGCCTCTTTTCAGACCCCTTACAAACATGCCAGAATCCAACAAATTACAAAATGTAAACATATGTGAGGTCCCGAGTTGAGAACCTAAGGGCCTGTCGGATCCGACATACCCCCCCTTGCCCCAAATCACAAATCACACCCTTTACAAGCCTGCCCCAATCTTAGAAATCAGAGATTAAAGCTATATGGCCTCTTTTCAGACCCCTTACAAGCATGCCCCTTCAGAGAATTCTCAAATAATTAAGCTATATGGTCTCAAATCAGGACCCCTTATAAGCCTACCCCAATCTTAGAAAATCAAAAATAAAGCTATATGGCTTATTTTCAGACCCCTTAAAGGCACTCCCAAAACCCGAAAATCAAAAATCTAAACCTACATGGCCTCAAATCATACCCCCAACAAGCATACCCCTTACGAGAATGTTTAAAAAGCTAAAGCTACACAACCTCAAATCAGACCCCTTACAAGCCTGCCCCAATCTTAGAATTCAAAAATTAAAGCTATGTGGCCTCTTTTCAGACCCCTTACAAGCATGCCCCTTCAGAGAATTCTCAAATAATTTAGCTATATGGCCTGAAATCAGAACCCCTTATAAGCCTGCACCAATCTTAAAAATAAAAAACTAAAGATATATGGCCTCAAATCATACCCCTTAAGAGCATGCCCGAATCCAACAAATTACAAAATGTAAACATATGTGAGGACCCGAGTACTGAAACTAAGGTTCTGTCGGATCCGACAAACCCCCCCCCCCCTTGCCTCAAATCTCAAATCACACCCCTTACAAGACTCACCCTTCAAAGAATTCCCAAATATTAAAGATATATGGCCTCAAATCAGACCACTTATAACCCTGCCCCAATCTTAGAAAACAAAAAATAAAGCTATGTGGCCTCTTTTCAGACCCCTTACAATCATGTTGAAAACAGATATATCTGCTGAAACAGAGGAGAAGCAGTCAAAAGACTTGCAAACATGAAAGCAGTCAAATCAGACCCCTAACAAGCATACTCCACTCCGAGAATTCTCAAAAATTAAAGCTAGATGGCCTCATATCAGGCCCCTCACAAGCATGCCCGAATCTAAAAAATCAAAAATCTAAACCTTCATGGCCTCCAATCAGACCCCTAAGAAGCCTGCCCCTTCAGAGAATTCTCAAAAATTGAAGCTATATGGCCTTAAATCAGACCCCTTACAAGAGTGCCCGAATCCCATAAATCAAAAATCAAAGCTATATGGCCTCAAATTGGACCCCTTACAAGCATGCCTCAATCCCAGAAATCACAATCCTAAGCCTACATGGCCCCATATTAGGCCACATAGAGGCTCGGCCAAATCTCAAAAATCACAAAATTATAACAATTGTGAGGTCCCGACATGTGAGCCCAAGGGCCTGTCGGATCCGACATCCCCCCCCTTGCCTCAAATCAGACCCCTAACTACCCCTTACAAGCATGCCCCTCTACCAGAATTCAGAAATCTAAACCTACATGGCCGCCAATTAGACCCCTAACAAGCATACCCCACTCCGAGAATTCTCAAAAATTGAAGCTATATGGCCTTAAATCAGACCCATTACAAGAGTGCCCGAATCTCAGAAATCAAAAATCAAAGCTATATGGCCTCAAATTGGACCCCTCACAAGCATGCCTCAATCCCACAAATCACAATCCTAAGCCTACATGGCCTCATATTAGGCCCCATAGAGGCACGGCCAAATCTCAAAAATGCACAAAATTATAACAATTGTGAGGTCCCGACATGTGAGCCCAAGGGCCTGTCGGATCCGACATCCCCCCCCTTGCCTCAAATCAGACCCCTAACTACCCCTTACAAGCATGCCCCTCTACCAGAATTCAGAAATCTAAACCTACATGGCCGCCAATTAGACCCCTAACAAGCATACCCCACTCCGAGAATTCTCAAAAATTGAAGCTATATGACCTTAAATCAGACCCCTTACAAGAGTGCCTGAATCTCAGAAATCAAAAATCAAAGCTATATGGCCTCAAATTGGACCCCTCACAAGCATGCCTCAATCCCACAAATCACAATCCTAAGCCTACATGGCCTCATATTAGGCCCCATAGAGGCACGGCCAAATCTCAAAAATGCACAAAATTATAACAAATGTGAGGTCCCGAGATGTGAGCCCAAGGGCCTGTCGGATCCGACATCCCCCCCTTGCCTCAAATCAGACCCCTAACAAAGCCTGCCCCTATCTTAGAAATCAAAAATATAGCTATAAGACCTCTTTTCGGACCCCTAAAAGGTACGCCAAATAGCCAATAATCAGAGAATTAATATATATGTGAGGTCCCGATCTATCAACAAAGGGGCCTGTCGGATCCGACAGTTCCCCTTTGCTTCAAATTAGACCCCTTACTACCATACAATAATCCCAGAATTCGTAGAAATAAACCTCAATGGCCTCACATCAGACCCCTTACTGACACGCCCATATATTAAAAATGCAAAAATTAAAACATTTGTGAGATCCCGAGCTTTCAACCCAAGGGCATGTCGGATCCGACAGACCCCCCTTCCCCCAACTGAAACCTCTAGCAAGCCTGCCTTAAACTTAGAAATCAAAAAAATAAAGCTTTATGGCATCTTCTCGGACCCCTTAGAAGCATACCCCACGTTCAGAAATCAAAAGTCTACACCTACATGGCCTCACATCGGGACCCTTACAAGGATGCCCCAATCCCAGAAATCACAATCCTAAGCCTATATGGAGACAAATCGGACCCCTCTCAGGCACTCCCCAATCTCAAAAATCTGAAATTTATACCAAATGTGAGGTCCCCAATTCTGGATCAAAGGGCCTGTCGGATCCGACACCCCCCCCCCCCTTGCCTCAAATCAGACCTCTAACTACAAGACCCCAATCCTAAAATTCCCAAAATTTCAACCTAAATGGCCTCAAATCAGAGCCTTCATAAGCATACCCCACTACTTGAATTCAGAAATCTAAACCTACATGGCATCTTACTAGGCCCCTCTCAGGCACTCCCCAATCTCAAAAATCTGAAATTTATACCAAATGTGAGGTCCCCAGTTCTGAACCAAAGGGCCTGTCGGATCCGACAGCCACCCCCCCCCCCCCGCGTCACTGAGGCGCTGTGAACGGGCCTTGTGTGGTCTAGTAAGTAAGCCTAAGCAACTGAGGCGCTGTGAACGGGCCTTGTGTGGTCTAGTAAGTAAGCCTAAGCAACTGAGGCGCTGTGAACGGGCCTAGTAAGTAAGCCTAAGCAACTAGTTATTTAGTAAGTGGGCCTAGCCACCTATTAAGTAAGCCTAACCAAGTAGTTATTTAGTAAGTAGGCCAAGTCACTTAGAAAATAAGCCTACCTAGCTGCCTAATCCGCCTAGCCACCGAGCCCGCTTAGCCACCTAGCCCCGACAAGACCCTAAAGCTGGCCTCCCCGAAAAAAGACATGAGGCCCACGGCCCCACCCCGCCTTGGTGGCAAACACCACCCCCGCCCCCACCCACCTTGGTGGCAAGCACCACCCCCCGCCCACCGCCACCTAGGACCACTAAGGCCCTTGGATGGGCCTTGGTGGATCAACGGCCCGGATCCACCATGCCCGCGACCACACAAGGCCCATTCACAGCGCCTCAGTGACGCGGGGGGGGGGGGGGGCTGTCGGATCCGACAGGCCCTTTGGTTCAGAACTGGGGACCTCACATTTGGTATAAATTTCAGAATTTTGAGATTCGGGAGGCTCTACTTTGAGGCCATTTAGGTTGAAATTTTGGGAGTTTTGCGATTGGGGTCTTGTAGGTAGAGGTCTGATTTGAGGCAAGGGGGGGTTGTCGGATCCGACAGGCCCTTTGGTTCAGAACTGGGGACCTCACATTTGGTATAAATTTCAGAATTTTGAGATTCGGGAGGCTCTGCTTTGAGGCCATTTAGGTTGAAATTTTGGGAGTTTTGGGATTGGGGTCTTGTAGGTAGAGGTCTGATTTGAGGCAAGTGGGGGTTGTCGGATCCGACAGGCCCTTTGGTTCAGAACTAGGGACCTCACATTTGGTATAAATTTCAGAATTTTGAGATTCGGGAGGCTCTGCTTTGAGGCCATTTAGGTTGAAATTTTGGGAGTTTTGGGATTGGGGTCTTGTAGGTAGAGGTCTGATTGAGGCAAGGGGGGGTTGTCGGATCCGACAGGCCCTTGGGCTCACATGTCGGGACCTCACAATTGTTATAATTTTGTGATTTTTGAGATTTGGCCGAGCCTCTATGTGGCCTAATATGGGGCCATGTAGGCTTAGGATTGTGATTTCTGGGATTGGGGCATCCTTGTAAGGGTCCCGATGTGAGGCCATGTAGGTGTAGACTTTTGATTTCTGAACGTGGGGTATGCTTCTAAGGGGTCCGAGAAGATGCCATAAAGCTTTATTTTTTTGATTTCTAAGTTTAAGGCAGGCTTGCTAGAGGTTTCAGTTGGGGGAAGGGGGGTCTGTCGGATCCGACATGCCCTTGGGTTGAAAGCTCGGAACCTCACAAATGTTTTAATTTTTGCATTTTTAATATATGGGCGTGTCAGTAAGGGGTCTGATGTGAGGCCATTGAGGTTTATTTCTACGAATTCTGGGATTATTGTATGGTAGTAAGGGGTCTAATTTGAAGCAAAGGGGAACTGTCGGATCCGACAGGCCCCTTTGTTGATAGATCGGGACCTCACATATATATTAATTCTCTGATTATTGGCTATTTGGCGTACCTTTTAGGGGTCCGAAAAGAGGTCTTATAGCTATATTTTTGATTTCTAAGATAGGGGCAGGCTTTGTTAGGGGTCTGATTTGAGGCAAGGGGGGGATGTCGGATCCGACAGGCCCTTGGGCTCACATCTCGGGACCTCACATTTGTTATAATTTTGTGCATTTTTGAGATTTGGCCGTGCCTCTATGGGGCCTAATATGAGGCCATGTAGGCTTAGGATTGTGATTTGTGGGATTGAGGCATGCTTGTGAGGGGTCCAATTTGAGGCCATATAGCTTTGATTTTTGATTTCTGAGATTCAGGCACTCTTGTAAGGGGTCTGATTTAAGGTCATATAGCTTCAATTTTTGAGAATTCTCGGAGTGGGGTATGCTTGTTAGGGGTCTAATTGGCGGCCATGTAGGTTTAGATTTCTGAATTCTGGTAGAGGGGCATGCTTGTAAGGGGTAGTTAGGGGTCTGATTTGAGGCAAGGGGGGGGATGTCGGATCCGACAGGCCCTTGGGCTCACATGTCGGGACCTCACAATTGTTATAATTTTGTGCATTTTTGAGATTTGGCCGTGCCTCTATGGGGCCTAATATGAGGCCATGTAGGCTTAGGATTGTGATTTGTGGGATTGAGGCATGCTTGTGAGGGGTCCAATTTGAGGCCATATAGCTTTGATTTTTGATTTCTGAGATTCGGGCACTCTTGTAATGGGTCTGATTTAAGGCCATATAGCTTCAATTTTTGAGAATTCTCGGAGTGGGGTATGCTTGTTAGGGGTCTAATTGGCGGCCATGTAGGTTTAGATTTCTGAATTCTGGTAGAGGGGCATGCTTGTAAGGGGTAGTTAGGGGTCTGATTTGAGGCAAGGGGGGGGGATGTCGGATCCGACAGGCCCTTGGGCTCACATGTCGGGACCTCACAATTGTTATAATTTTGTGATTTTTGAGATTTGGCCGAGCCTCTATGTGGCCTAATATGGGGCCATGTAGGCTTAGGATTGTGATTTCTGGGATTGAGGCATGCTTGTGAGGGGTCCAATTTGAGGCCATATAGCTTTGATTTTTGATTTATGGGATTCGGGCACTCTTGTAAGGGGTCTGATTTAAGGCCATATAGCTTCAATTTTTGAGAATTCTCTGAAGGGGCAGGCTTCTTAGGGGTCTGATTGGAGGCCATGAAGGTTTAGATTTTTGATTTTTTAGATTCGGGCATGCTTGTGAGGGGCCTGATATGAGGCCATCTAGCTTTAATTTTTGAGAATTCTCGGAGTGGAGTATGCTTGTTAGGGGTCTGATTTGACTGCTTTCATGTTTGCAAGTCTTTTGACTGCTTCTCCTCTGTTTCAGCAGATATATCTGTTTTCAACATGATTGTAAGGGGTCTGAAAAGAGGCCATATAGCTTTATTTTTTGTTTTCTAAGATTGGGGCAGGGTTATAAGTGGTCTGATTTGAGGCCATATATCTTTAATATTTGGGAATTCTTTGAAGGGTGAGTCTTGTAAGGGGTGTGATTTGAGATTTGAGGCAAGGGGGGGGGGGTTTGTCGGATCCGACAGAACCTTAGTTTCAGTACTCGGGTCCTCACATATGTTCACATTTTGTAATTTGTTGGATTCGGGCATGCTCTTAAGGGGTCTGATTTGAGGCCATATATCTTTAGTTTTTTATTTTTAAGATTGGTGCATGCTTATAAGGGGTTCTGATTTCAGGCCATATAGCTAAATTATTTGAGAATTCTCTGAAGGGGCATGCTTGTAAGGGGTCTGAAAAGAGGCCACATAGCTTTAATTTTTGAATTCTAAGATTGGGGCAGGCTTGTAAGGGGTCTGATTTGAGGTTGTGTAGCTTTAGCTTTTTAAACATTCTCGTAAGGGGTATGCTTGTTGGGGGTATGATTTGAGGCCATGTAGGTTTAGATTTTTGATTTTCGGGTTTTGGGAGTGCCTTTAAGGGGTCTGAAAATAAGCCATATAGCTTTATTTTTTATTTTCTAAGATTGGGGTAGGCTTATAAGGGGTCCTGATTTGAGACCATATAGCTTAATTATTTGAGAATTCTCTGAAGGGGCATGCTTGTAAGGGGTCTGAAAAGAGGCCATATAGCTTTAATCTCTGATTTCTAAGATTGGGGCAGGCTTGTAAGGGGTGTGATTTGTGATTTGGGGCAAGGGGGGGTATGTCGGATCCGACAGGCCCTTAGGTTCTCAACTCGGGACCTCAGATATGTTTACATTTTGTAATTTGTTGGATTCTGGCATGTTTGTAAGGGGTCTGAAAAGAGGCCATATAGCTTTATTTTTTGATTTCTAAGATTGGGGCAGGCTTATAGTTGGTCTGATTTAAGGCCATATAGCTTAATTCTTTGAGAATTCTTTGAAGGGTGAGGCTTGTAAGGGGCGTGATTTGTGATTTGAGGCAAGGGGGGGGGGTATGTCGGATCCGACAGGACCTTAGTTTCAGTACTCGGGTCCTCACATATGTTTGAGCGTGCCTGTAAGGGGTCTGAAAAGAGGCCATATAGCTTCAATTTTTGTGAAATCTGATTTGGCCTCGAATTTGTTCACAGCTAGAGGATGCTGCGGTCAAGGAGTTACCCGATATACTTACTGCATTGGGTGGGCTTGATGGAGACGTGGAAGTTGATTCGTTGCCGGATTACTTGGAGAAGTGGCGAATCTGCCTTTGGGATTTTGCGGATGAGATCCTGCATGACGATGGAGCTCTCCTCCTCTTTCATCCAGATGACAATGGTATCACTATATTCGTTAATTTGAGACTTTCTCTTGTCTCAAATTAATATATGGACCACAACAACATGGTCTAATGTTTGGGTCGTCCTACCCAAACCATCTTGATATGAATTTTTAATTGGGTTCTTGATATGAATACCCGCGTCAAAGTATTTGCATCTTACAACATTCTCCAATATCTGTGTGATTTTATCCATGTTCTTATATTTGTAACTGTCTCAAAATGCCAAAAAAGTCCCAAATTAACGAATATAATGATTGGTGACTTCAAGGAGAGCATTCAAGACCACTTCGCTGCTTTTGGCTTCACCATCTTTAAGGAGTGGTTGGGAGTCAACCGTCTTCGCCTTCATTCAGCTAAACATGTGGACAAGACCACTAACCTCTTCCAAATTGTGCTACTTGTTCGTGCCACGAAAACAATTGGATCCGACCTTGATAAGCGGCCCCGGCACTCGTCATTTCGCCTTCGCGATGCCAATGAGCTCAAGGCTCTTGGCATTGAGCTGGACATGGATGATGCCATTATGAATTATACCACAACCCCTCTCATGGATGGCTCCAAAGCTTGGCGTGGTCCCCGTGAGAAAGATATTTCTTTCATGTCCTCCTTGATCATGGCAACTACTGACATTGGGCAGGTCGTGGTTGACGTTAATGCAGGCGTTGGTATGTCCTACTTCACTTGCCATCATATCTTGGTTTTCATTTTCTACCTTTGCTTTTATTTATGTTTGCTAACCATTCCTCTGCAACAGGGACTTCTGTCCATGCATGCAGGCAACTTGGGCGCCATATCGTTGCTCTCGAGGAGGACGAGGACATCTTCAACCGTGTCCTTAAGCCACTTCAGAGTGTTAAGCATCCGGTGAAGGCTCCATCCATTGTTGTTGCTTCCACGCAGGCTTCACAAGGCACGCAGAAGAGGCCGCCCGCCTTGAAGCGATCGAGGCCAGAGTCCTCGCAGTAAGTGAGTATGATGACCTTCTAAGTTGCTTCTTTTCCTTGTCCACTCAGCTTTTACACTTTCCATCCTCTTTCTTACAATTTTCATGCTTGTTTTCAGACTTGGCCTTGGAGTAGATGTGTTTGGTACGCCTACCAAGGGATTCACTTTGCCAATCTATGCCCATGATATGGCGATGGTACTAGCGGCACAACCTTCTCCTAGCAAAGCTAGTACCCCGTCTCCACGTTATGACCCCCGTGCCTTAGACTTCTTCGAGCTTCTTGCAGAGGTGGATAATGAATGCCATACCTTAGATTCCACTTCAGATGAGGGCGGCCATGAGGGGAGTATCTTTGGAAGTAGGGAATCTAGTAGTGACAACCTCATTGTTGATTGATTTTTGGTTTGATTGATTGGTATTTGGATTTATAAAGTGTGGTGTGGTTTTTAATATTCCAATTGTCTTGTTGAATGCATCTTGTCGTTGTTGTCAAATAACACTACACTTTTGTGGTCGTCAACTAGTAGACAATCTAAAGACAAGTAGCCAAACCAAATACACCTAACATTTTGATTTCTCAAGCATATCCTACCCACAAGAAAGAGGCCTCGGATCCCAGGCCTCTTTCCAAACCTCCTCCTCATGCTAGAACATACAAGAAATGGCCAAATGCAAAAACAAGTAGCCAACTCAAATATACATAACATTTTGATTTCTCAAGCATATCCTACCCACAAAAAAGAGGCCTCGGATCCGAGGCCTCTTTCCAAACCTCCTCCTCATGCTAGAACATACAAGAAATGGCCAAATGCAAAGACAAGTAGCCAACTCAAATATACATAACATTTTGATTTTCAAGCATAAGCTACCCACAACTAAGAGGCCTCGGATCCGAGGCCTCTTCCCATAGGTCCACCACCTTCTCAACCACACTGAATTTTCCCACGGCCATAGGGACTCGTTGGTAATTTTAAGAAACTTTTGGTCCTAAAAATTAGGCACTCCATAAATATCGGCCTCATAATTCCAAAATTAAACTTGAAATATGTGCAAAATCCACGGTCATAGGGGTCCTAACTTTCGTTAAATGGAGTTTTAAATTTTGATTTTCTGCTCACGAGATCTGCTCACCGCTCACCGCTCACCGCTCACCGCTCACCGCTCACCGCTCACCGCTCACCGCTCACCGCTCACCGCTCACCGCTCACCGCTCACATCGTAGCATTCCTGTGTTGTTGTTGGAGGTCGGGCTTGATGTGGGCGGCGGTGTGGCGCTCCATAGACACTGTCCAATGCAATAGACATGTCCTCTCGCGAGACTCCATAGGAACCTTGGGATCACCACTGCCATAGATAATCCTAACTGCATTCCAATTTGCTTGTGCACTGTCCGCCATGAACCCTTTGAAGTTAACTTTAGCAATGTCATGTCTATGCATAACTTCATTGAGCCCATGCCAAAGAAGGCTTTGCGCCGTGACATCCTCAGACTGCATATCACATACTGCAATAGTCATAACCCGGCAGTAGGCCGAGTCATAGACATGGCAAGCCATGGTTGTCCACCCCTTGACACGCTTGACATGGTCAAACATGACCCAAACATCTTGCAAATCACCGTGTGGTTGCATTCTCTTGACAAGGTCAACTCCAGACCCAGGGCCCACCTCGGACATTTTGAACACATAGACTTTCTCCAACAGCTTTCCCTGGCCTGGGAATTTGTTTTCTTGCACATAGGGCCAACTGCTATGACCTCTCAGTCCGGTGATGCTATCAATGATCCCCCCTCGCCCAATGCGCTTGAAGGAAGTGACTGTGTTTCGAATACTCGGGGTGCTAAGGTGTTGGTACCTGTCCATGACAAACTTCATGGACTCCAGGTCCATAACTTTATTGGGATTAGATCCCGTGCGTAGAAGATACTTGGCCAGGAACTCTTTACTTGTAGCCAAGGCAATCGCAGAGTTGGTGGCGGTGGGAGTCCTCTCAACTTCTCTACCAATGAGATCATGAATTTCGACCTTAGACTCTCTACAGACACCTTGCGAAACGGGGTGATGGTGATGACCCATATGGATGCATGCACGGGTCATGTCACCTTTGCCAAGAACATAGTACATCTTAGCGTGGCAAGTATCAAGACAGTAGGGTGGTGTCTTACAGACCTTACAAACGAGAGATGATCCAGCTGGGGGATCAGCTCCTGCGAAGAAGGGTGAGGCGGTACAGCCTTCCCATTCGGTCTCGTTGACGTCAGTGGCCCGATTGGGGCGGTTGAGGTAATCACAACCCTCGTTATCACAACGGAGATGGCCAACACAACATGAAAACCGGAAGGTCAAGCCGAGATCATTGGTAATATTAGAAGTCTTTGTCCTGCACCAAGCATGACCGTCGAAACGCTTGTCCATTCCGAACATGAGTCTAGCATGGGAATGGGGAGCATCAGCTCCCAGAGGAGGGAACTCAAAGATGACGTCGCTGTCAAAAACAGAAGGGAGGAACTCAACCTTCTCATGCCTAACAGCTTCATAATCAATACTCTTGAGGATGTTCTTGGACCCTGGTCGGGTTGCAAGCAACTTCAAGTGGTGGACAACACTGGGACGATCTATAGACACACGTGGGTGAACTGGGGGTCTGGAAGTAGATGGTTGACTTACAGTAGGCGAGTGTGGAATCCTGAGAGGATTGATGAAGGGCTGATACTGCGATGGAGGTGGGGTAATGTTAGAGGCAGGTGGCAGATCATCATCAGAGTCACTGAGCAAGGTAACCTCTTCGATGCCGGGCTCCTTCTTGACCGTCGCCAGAAGAGGAACCTGCGTGGTGGACGTGAGGGACACACCTGGTGTTAGCAACACAGTTGTGGTGGCCATATCCGACTCGGTGACGCCTATGGCCTTGTACGTTCCAGGGATCAAGAACCAAACTCTACCATCGTCATTGCGAAACGATATCTGAAGGACAGTGTGACTCAAGTCACCGTTAGCATCAAAGACCTCTTCTTCGACATGAATTGAGGCTGGGTGGAATCTAAATCTCAAACTAAGGAACGACTCTGTGACTTTGGCTAGACCATCATCTCCTAGAGGGATCATAAGCGGGATGAAATGGTGCAGTGCTCGGATGGTGGCCATTGTAGAAGGATTGTGAATGCGAGTTCACAGCAGGTAGTGGCCAAATGGGCAATGGACTTAAGGAAACCACAAAGTGGGGAGGTGTATATAGTGTTGTGATTAGAAGGCCATGGCAAGATGGAATCTATGAATGACGGCGGAGACTTGGATTAGTAGTGGAATAATAAGCCGATTCATTATAGAAATGTGAATAAAATTTGAAAATGCACTACAACATTTACTTAAGTTAGTCATGATCATATGCCAATCCAAATTAGATATATCAATACCAAACAATGAGGCTGGATGCCGACTGACGAACTTAAAAATACACAAGACCACGTGAACCATTTAGTGGATGTAAGGGGCACCCTAAAGGAAAGTGTTTCTATTTTAGTCGAGGCTTGAAATGGGCAAAGGTAGAGCATTAACCTTTATGGCGAAGCGAGAATAGGAAAGTTTATTTGGAAGAGTCTCGTCAAGTTATGGCTATACAAACCGAGGAATAATTAAAGAAACTGCAGGTTAATTATTTAAATCCAAGATAATAGGAACATAATGATGGCGCATAGATGTTAATTATGACAGACTTGACAATGATATATAACATTTGTTTGCTTCAATATGGTTAGAGATGAACACTCGGACGAGAGCGAGAGCAGATCGAGAATTGAGGAGGACTATTGAAAAACAGAGGCGTATAGAGAGAAGGCAAAGGTTAGAATCAAGAGAGAGCTCAGGGACGCCGTACAACTTGCGGAAAACAATGCGTAGACAAGGGGTTAATTCTTCTAGGGGAACAGGTAGAGGTTCCAAAGGGAAAAAGACATGGAGGATTGTAGGAAAGAGGATTGTAGGATAATTGGCTGTTTGCTAAAATTATTATAGCAGCTGTAAAATTCATGGGCAAGGGTGATCGAAGGTATGTCAACGCATAAGTAGCTGTGTGGAATGTGTGGCAACCGAAGTTAGGCACAACCGACGTCATTTATTGGATCGATTAAATATCTATCCAAATTAGAATCAGAGGTTTAGGTGTAAAGTCGATTGCCCTCGGCCGCAATTTGAAGGATGAAAATAACAATTATGCGTTATTATAAGTAAATCATTAAAGGGGTCCATTAAATTGGAATGTAGTGGAGATTTAAACAAGATGTAAAACACCATAAAAGTCCTCTCAGATTGCAGAAAGATGAGCTGAGTTTGGTAATGAGGTAGTATCTCAGATGCATGCTGTGTATCCATTAGACGGTGTGACACCTTTGATCGCAAAGCGAAGGAGAAGGAGAAAGCCCCTATTCTCTAGTTCAAAGCAGATTAGGCGTGCTAGGATGAGAAATGCAGAGATTAAGAAAATGCGGCTTGCAAACTTGGACGGTACCGTCAAGTCGTTAACGAACCAGTTTGCGAAGCTTCCAGTCGAGATTGTACAAAATCAAGTTGTCGAACAAGAAGTTACTTCACCTTCACACTCAAAGTGTGAGTCCGAGCTCCAACTATCGGTGGACTTCACTATTGACGAAGAGAGTCAGGTATTTGATAACCCACTCATTAATTACTGTTCTTTTTGATATTATAAATTGTCACTTGGTGCAAGGCCTCGGACTCTGGATCCCCTTTCCAGTGCCCAACGGGCGCTGGAAAGGGGATCCAGAGTCCAAGGCCTCACCTGGGGCAAGAAAGGAAAAAACAGGGCAACCACAAAAAACAATTTGGGAAGTCATGTTTGTTTGTGACCTGGATTGAGGCATGTTAAAGTTGCAGATTGGTATGATGTTTCTGGAATTCTTAGTCACGGCCCCTGTAGATACTTTGCAGTTTCAATCAGTGAGTTCAGGAAGGGTTTAGGCTAGGCTTGGGTGGGATTATTTAGATGTAGATTTTGATTTTGATTTCTGGAATCCTACATCTGAACCTGGTTTTTGTTGGTTGCAGTGTCTCACTTAGAATTCTAAGAAGCCAAGTGTCACAGTTTGTATGAGTCCAAGTCTAAGGTTTGAGAGAAAATGTAATGTTTACATTGTAGGTACATGCTGCATCCTCGCCACCTTCGACACAAGTATCAGAGGGAATGGAGCCAGAATTGGAAATTCTTGATGACTGTCCTGAGGGAGAAGAAGATATTCTTGGGGATGATATTCAATTTATGGCTGATGAGGATGAGATTCGGACTCGGCAGAAACTTAACTCAGTGTCCACGATCACAAGCTTGAGATTCCAACCCATCAGTTCCTCGCGATTTTGTATTCCTTTGTGCAGAATGCTTGCAATGCCAATGGTAAGGCCAACTCTGTCTTCCGATCTTGCTAAGCTTGAGCAAGAGTTTGTCCACGGATACAGGGAGGGCGCCTCAGTCTTTTATGTCTCAACCACAAATGAAGACGGTATGACACAGGAAGTGTTAGAAGCTGATAAAGCTTCTTGGGGTCCTATTTGGAACTCCAAAAACGACGTTTTCAACACGTTTCTCCTTTCAGATCCACATTTGGCCCGCTTCACAAATTTGATGTTTTTTGTGTGTGACGGAAACCATAGGCGTCAAGCTTGGTTAAATCACATTGACAGACTTCACCGAACTGAGGATTCTTGGCATTATTTGGTGGACTCAATTCTCCTTGACACAAATGGGAAAGTTGCACTTGTTATGCAAGTCATGCACAACATAAACAAGTAAGTGCATTTTCTTTTGATAAGCAATCTTTCATATTAATTTCCAGCAGGTTTCAACTTCTTTTCATTTCAATAATCTAATGTCTTTCACTTGATTTTTTGAATTTAGACATACCGAGGACTCGCACGTGAAGACCAACATTGTCCATACCCTCTTCAGGGTTCAGAAGTATGGTCTAATGTCAATTGACCAGTTCAATGACATTTTGAGTCCGGCCGATCTCAATAGGTGCAAGAAGTCACATAAGACTTGGTATTCGTTACCATTACATGTGTTTACAAATTTCATATTTCAGGTGAGTCATGGAATAGTCCTTATGGTTCTGCGAATCGCTACCAACTTCTTTAATTTTTTTTTGGGTCTTAAACATCATGTTTCATTTTCATTTGAACTTTTGGTTTCCGCATTCTTGTTCCCTCTTTGTGCAACACGAACTGGGTCTCGCTGCAGACGATGGTATACGTCAGCTTGTAGAGCAATCAGAAGGCGACGTCTCCCCTGCTGACAAGGCAGCTGCGATGAAATCCGCACTTGAGAAGAGAGCTGTGGCACTTCGCATTAAGATGGGAAAACTAGTTTCTGTGTCTAACCCGGAGCTTACCGACGGTTGGCTTCGTGAGGTAGGTACCCTAATCCTTTGTCCATATCATTCTGTTCTGCTTATCCTTAAGAAGTTCTCACAATCCCTTTGTCACACAGATTGAGCGTCATTACACCCTGAACTCACTCTCACCGGAACTCAACTTAGAGAAGCTGCAGCTCATTGCAACTTCAAGGGCGTCTCCAGCATTCAAAATAAAATGGCTAGAATACTTTAATTCATCTGCTTCCACTCGCGAGGCTCGCAGGCTACCTCCCAAGCCCATCAACGAAGAGAAATTGGCAAATTTCCTTGCAAAAGCATGTTTCTGGGCAGGAGTAAGTCCACTGATTTTATTGATTTTTCAGTTAGTTGAGTTCCTTGTTGGCATGTGTTTTACCAACCTCACATTCTTAATTTCATTTCTTCGGGGTTCGGGGTTTAGTTCATTTCTGGGTTAGGACTTCGAGGTGGGATTGGTTAAGGGCAGCTAGAAATTATCATTTCTGGATTTCTTACTCTCGGCACCGAGATGCTCAATGCAGGCTTAAGTAGTGAGGCCAGGGAGGTTAAGGTTAGGCTTTGGGGTGGGTAGTTAGAATTTTGATTTCTGGAATTGTGTTCTCGGCACCGAGCTACTCTAGGCAGGTTCATTTAGTAAGGGGGCAGAATTAGGCTTTTTTGTGGATATAGTAAGGGGTACCTTTAGAGTTTGATTTCTAGAATTGTGAGTCTTGGTAATGGAGGTGCTCTAGGCTTGTTCAATTAGTAACGTCAATTAGCTGATGCTTTCTGTCTTGCTTTCCAGATTTCTGAGCATGCCAGTTTGATTTTTGACGAGACCATGCGTCAAGACCAACTTCCTATCAACATGAGTGTTGTCAGTGAGCCTATGTTGTTGTCCGTGTATATCGAAGATTATCGCATGAAGTTATGGGACCATGCGTTCAACACCTATTTCAGAGGACCTGATTCCTTCAAAAAACTTGATGACTTTGTTGGATTTAATGGATCTGACCTTGTTGTCCGCAGAGTTCTTTTTAGGTACGTCTCAAATCTTTAAGTACTCTTCATTAATTTCAGTTTTTTTCTTCAGTTCATCTTATGTGATTTGCTAGTTTGAATGTTCTACAATGTAATGTTATGTGCTATTCCGTGACACATGTACTTTAAGTACGAGCTTCTGGCCAAAGGAGCTATTTCCAAAGAAGACCTTCCTATATTCTTGACCACATGGCTTGATCGATCAAATTCAGCGTGCATGTTCTCAGCTCTTCAACAACGCACTTGGACAACTTCTCACCTTGCCGGCGGTGCCTGGTATCTTGATTGCGCTCCAAGTTTTACTCCTCATTTTGAGACTGAGCTCAGGAAGTCACGAGAGGCTGTAGGTGAGTCTGGAATTGAAATGCTGGACTTACAGGGCATTGAAGATGAGAATGAGAGGGCAAAGGCAATGAAACGACGCATGGAACAGGACCTGAAGAAAACGCTCAGGGTCAAGGAGGCTGAGGAGAGAGCTGATCAAAAAGAGCGGGAGAAGCTACAGAAGTCACTGGAGAAGTCCACCAAGAAGGGCAGAAAGAAGATGAACCCCCCCTCAGAGCTAGAAGGTAAGAGTCCCGTTGCTCCAAGTCCCACATATGAATCTGGTTCTCATGCTCCAACATTTTCTAGAGGAACAAAACGCAATTCCTCCTACGATCAGTTGAGTGAAATTCCTATTTTGACTTCGGGGGAGGAGCTCGACATCCATATTCAAGAGCTCATTCTCAATGCCTCAATGGAGGTCGTTCTTGGCGGTGACACGGAGGAATTCATCCCTTCCTACAACGAGTTGAAAAGATTCATGCTCAAGGTACTGCTCTTCCTTAATTTTGTCATAACATGTTTGCCTTGGAATTTATGCATTTCAATGTGTTCCACATTTTTCATTAACTAGAAAGTAACCGAAAATTTTGATTTCTGGAAATATGGGTCTCGGCCCCGAGACCCACTAGTCAAGTTTAATTAGTGAGGTCAGGGTGGTTAAGGTTACGCTTCGGTTTAGTTAGGGGTAGCTACATATTTTGATTTCTGGAATTGTGAGTCTCGGCACCGAAATGTTCTATGCAGGTTCAATTAGTGAAAGGTCAGGGAGGTTAAGGTTAGGCTTGGGTTTAGTTAGGGGTATCTACATATTTTGATTTATGGAAATGTGGGTCTCGGCAGGCTCAATTAGTGAGGGTCAGGCATGTTAAGGCTAGGCTTCCGGTTGGGTGTAGTTAGATTAAATTAGACTTTTGATTTCTGGAAAGCATCTGCAATCATTGTACCTAATTCGGCCATAATCTTTGTTAAGTGTTTTTACAAGCTGGGTGTTATTTGAATATATCAATTTCGGAGCCCCTCTTGTTTCAACTCAGCAATAGCTTACAATATGTGCACTAACTGTGATTAATATCTAGAGTTGGAACACTTTACGAGGGTACAAGAATGTATAAAGAATTTGTTTTGCATTCAAGTACTAGGCAGTGTACAAAGCAAGGAGGATTATTTTAACACCAAACCTGCTTGTCCTTTGATTGTGCAGCACTCAAAAGACAAAACCCGGCACTACAAGGGTTCTCCGGAGGACCATCCCTGTTTGGACTTGATTCTTGCAGATATACCGGAAGGTCTTCCTGTTCCTGGCATATCAAACCCACCCTCGTCCATTCCCGCTTGGAATCAAGAATCGAAAGAGTGGTTACAACCACTCTTTGACTTTGCCGACGAACATCTTCACGACGACGGGGCAATTATTTTGTTTCACCCTTTTCGCTTGAGTACGAAGTCCAATATTCTTGGATATTGCAAATCATATGGTTTCGCAATTCGGAAAGAGTGGTGGGGAATGAACCGCCTTCATCTCACATCCCCAATAAATCCAGCATCAACTGTAGGATAAAGCTTAAGTCTTCTTTCTGATCACCGCATTCAGTTTCAATTTCATCCTTGAGTTAGTTCTTAGTGTAGACCCACCTAACTATTATACTCACGCAGTTGTGTTGTTTACTTTGTAAAGTAATATTGTTCTTTATGTCTTGTACATTGTAGACCATGAGGTTCGGTATTTCATTGGCGGTCAGGAGCGTGCCGGGGTCACCTCCATCGAAGTTTTCGTTTCGCCATGTCCCTGAATTGGATCCTTATGGGGTGGATGTTGCACGGGATGATATTCTCCAGAACTTGGTCTCTCGTGAGGACCAGCTAACTAATGGATCCACACCATGGCGAGGGCCTCGTGAAAAGTCCGTGCTTCTAATGCAAATGCTAATTGAAGCATGTAGCTCCCCAGGGGATATTATTCTAGACTGCACGGCAACGACCGGTATGTCTTTGTAATCTTCCATTTCAGTTGGTTCATCGTTAATATTGTTTTGCTCTACAAAATTCATAGTGGTTTTTGTACTAAGTTTTTCCAACTTCTTTATTTGCAGGATCTTCCATTCATGCATGCCGCAATGTGCACCGTCACATTGCGGCATTAGAGGCTGATGTTGATATTTTTGAGGCCTTACTTGCTCCATTGATTATCTCTAGAGCAGCCTCTGAAGTCACTCTTGAAGACCCTGTCACCAGTTTAGAGGATCCTGAGGGTGAATATATCCCCGTTGAGAGGATTGTGAAAAGATCTCGGTTTACGAAGTGAGTAAGGTCCACAAATTCTCTTACCAGTGTTGTGTTTTTTGTTGTCATTTCTTATAAAGTTGAGTTATGAACATGGTACCATTGGCATTTGCAGATGCGATAAATTGAACTATCCTATTCACCGGCCTTTTTTTTGTGACCCTAAATTCTATCCCAGCCCTCCAAAGTCTTGGCAACTTCCTACATATGCAACTGATATTGCTAATCAACTAGCTGGAGGTTCTTATCAGACTTTTACATCTAAATATCATCCGGGAAGAGTTTTAGAGTTTTTGGATATAGAAGCTTTAGAATCTGATGGTCAAGCCTCCTCTGATGCAGATATTAGTGATTCTAGAATGTCTTCATCATCAGGTGATCACAGTGATTCGGATCTGTTGTAATAGCTTCATGTGAATGTTTGTATACTATCTAATATACCGCTTTTTCTTCCGTTGGTTTTTCAGTTTGTGCACTCATTCCGCATGAAATTCATTGTATTTGTATTACTTTCGGAGTTTATGGGATTGCATATATAATTTAAGTTAACTTTTGACTTCGTATTTTCTAATATTTTTTAAAATATTTTCGAACACCACTTGGTATCTTATTAACATTTGAGTTTACGATTAATTTGATTGTTCATCACTTAATTCCATAATCTTACTATTAGTTCATACCTTTCTCTTTTAAATTTAAGGATTTCCACTATTCTCCTATTATCGTTTTCATATACTTTTTCAATGATGTGCAGAGGTGCATAATGAATGCCATAGCTTAGATTCCACTTCAAATGAGGGCGGCCATGAGGGGAGTATCTTTGGAAGTAGGGAATCTAGTAGTGACAACCTCATGGTTGATTGATTTTTGGTTTGATTGATTGGTATTTGGATTTATAAAGTGTGGTGTGGTTTTCAATATTCCAATTATCTCATTGAATGCATCTTTTCGTTGTTCTCAAATCACACTACACTTGGTGGTCGTCATACTCCAAAGAGAATTTAGTCCACCATCTTCTCAACCATAGCCAATTTTCCCACGGTCATAGGGCCTCATTGGTAATTTCAAGAAACTTTTTGGTTTGAGAAATTGGGCACTCCACAAATATGGGCCTTGTAATTACAAATTTAAACTAGAAATATGTGCAAAATCCACGGTCATAAGGGTCCTAACTTTCGAACAATAGAGTTTTAAATTAACATTTTCTGCTCGCGAGATCTGCTCACCGCTCACCGCTCACCGCTCACATCGTAGCATTCCTGGATTGGTGTGCAATGATTGATGGGAATTGTAACGGAGTCTCACGAATTTGGTAACTGGAGTATGGAAACACGAATGTGATACCCATTCCCTCACCCGGACTAGGACGCTTAAGGGTGGGTGGTTTGGCCTCACACACCTGCAAGTGCAGGCCACCTTCACCGAAGGGCTTATGTGATACTTTTAAGCTCCCTTGAAAGGGGGTGGCCCAAAAGTACCACACCCAACATAACATTATTCAGATCCATAACAATGTTCTATAGGATTGATAGTATTCTACAGAATATTCCATCATGTAGGCTGAATGTGAGGAATATTCCACAAAATCTTGTCAGTCCCACAGAACACTGTTATGGATCTGAATAATGTTATGAAAAAAACTACAACTGGAATAGCTGGGATATGCGGATAGTGTTGAAAGCCCTACTCCCATGCCGTGCCCTGCTAAACTTGTGGACAGCATTTTTAGAGTCACTCCTTTAGTCTTTTAAAAGATCAAGTGTACACCTCGAGTAAATGATATTGACCTTCAAAATTGGTGACTTGAATTTCATGCTATGTGGAGCATCTGAGATTCTATACAAACAAAGAAGTCAATGAACAAAGGGGGCACAAAGTAATTGTGCTTTCTGATGGTTTATCTGTTAACATGAGAAATTGTGCTGGATGATGACCTTGCACCTGCATCGCATACAGTTTCACCAGAAAATATTGAAGCAGGATAGCTAGACTGAAATGATGTAAAGTAAACAGATGTAAACTGAAGATAACATCGATCTTTTTGTACATCGACATGAATGGGAGCCCGTTCTTCCATACCATGATCATGTTTTAGCAAGCTTCAAGGTATGGTTACTTCCATCTTTTTTGGAGGGTGGGCTCTTTTTTAGTGGTATGTTCAAAATGGGGATGGTTGCCCTTAGGGCACGTCCACATGGGCTTGTTTGTTATCTAATTTTGTTTTGTTTAGTATAAGGTATGTGAGGTATTTATGGATATTTGATGTAATTTTTTCATGAGTTATTTGGTTTTAATTTTTTGATTTCACATGGTGGTATTTTGAGGTGTGAAGTGGCCAGGCTTGGTGCAACCCTTAGTAAGAAATAATACATGGAGTTCCTTATGTGAGTCCAAATATCCAAAATGAATGTGTATTTAATTAAGCTAATAACCTCCAACGAAGAATCCAACTAATACATTGAGGTGGAAGGTGATGCTTGCCATGTGATTCATACATGATCAGTTTGCAGTGTATAATCGGGTGCAAGCACGGTAAAGTGGACAGCTCTTGATCCTTGCTCAGGTTTAAGTGAAAGTGATCCAAAACAATATACTAACTTTGAATTTTATGAAATAAAAATTCATAAACATTTAGAAAACATATGAATCTACAAAGCCAAGCAATTTATGTTCACAAAAAAATTTCAAACAACGTATATGTATTTTAGAAGACGGTGCAAGTGGGTGTCATTGAAAAGATAATTGTGAAAAACTTGTTTAAAATACAATTACATTACATTAAATTGATGAATTTTTGAAAAAAAAATTACGATGACCTCAAGTTTATAATGAATTCAAGGAATATGAAAAGAAATTCTAAGTTCAAAATATTTAAGGTCATGAAATTTACGTTCAAAACTATATTTAGTCAGTTGCTTTTACACGTCACTTTTGATGATAGGTTTTGAAGATCTCATATTGATATTCTATATTTGAGTACCTAACTTAACAATAGAGGTCATCATGAAAAATAATCTATTTTAAACAACATTTTGCTACTACTTATAGGCGTTTGACCAAGAAAATCATGGCTTTCATATACCGGAGCACTTTTTTCGTCCACTTTACTATGCTTGCACCCAATCAATACCTCCAAAACGTATTGGATGGCAAGTAGTCGAAAGTGTCTTCGTTGAAACCAATGAAAGCAATCTTCTCTGTCAAGTGAGGTGCATTGTCTTCCTACATGAGCACATCCATGCACACATCGACAGCCATGTTTTCCATGTCCTTTAGTTGGGTGCTTTAGAATGCCACCAACCATGTGATGTCCATCAAACTACAACAATTCACATAAGTTTATACCAAGAGACATCTTAAAACATTTCAGAGCCATGTCATTTTTAGAGGGGAGAGCAAGGCCCAAGCTTTGGGAAAACCCAACCTGTGCCAAATGTGTAATGCCCTTCACCAAATTTGGTGAGAACTTCGACACTTAAAATATTTTAGACACAAAATGTGCATTTTCAAGGGTCCTACAGTAAGTGACAATTTTCACATGGGCCATGTCAAAAATACCCTTTTTCTTACTAGTGCACCATATGGTTGTTGCCTTTAAAACCTAGTTTGGAGCTACTAAAACATTTGTAAGAGGCATCACATTTTGGAGCCAAGTGCTTTCTTTCATCTTATAAAAACCCCCTAGACTAAGACTCTCAAACATTGAAAAACATCAACATTTAAAAGTTTAAATATTTTCTATATCAAACAGATGCATTTAATGGTATGATTGGATTTCTCTCCATGCGTAAACATTATAGCTACACTGTCATATGGTATTTTATGTCACTATGGTAACTTTTCAGATGACACTTCTTATCAATAAGTGAACAAATATTGTCATGGATGATGGATGAGTTCATCCATTGGGCAAAACCCTACCTTCATTTGTCAGCAACTTGTGATGAAATATTGTCATGGATGATTGAAATTCGGATGAAAAATTACTTGGTAAGTGACAGTAATTGCAACATTGTAAATCTATAATCCCCCAAAAAATTTACAAGGAATGACAAATAATGATGGGTTAACATTTGGTGTTGGTGACATTATACCGCAGTTTACAATTAGTATTGAGCAAGACAATTAGAATTGGTGACACTAAATTTCATCTTTAGTGTAGCTCTGTCCAAGTTCTGTCCAAGCATCACACTGCTCTTTGTGCAACAACTAAACATCAATTCAATCAAAGCATCAGAACTAGCAATCTAGGAACGTCAACTCTACCTCATACACGATGGCATAAATTCCACCATGCTCAGTTACAGCTGCCTCCACAAATCGGGCAGGCACCCAACCTGGGACGCCTTGCATTTCGGGAAACTGGTAAGCATTCTGGCACATCAGAGCGAATTGGTGTCGGAAGTGGTCGCCATCCAGGTTCGGGAGATCGCTTAGATGCTAGCTCCACGCATCTGTAGAATCTGCTCATACTCGAAGACATACCGCTTGCTGGAGAATTAAAACCAGTGATAGCACTCAAGAGCCTGACAGTCCTGCAGATCAGTGTAGCCGATGCAAATTGGTCAGAACAATGCAGCACTCACTGTAATATTGCACCACCACTCCTGGATCTCAGTGTTTAGGCTAAATTGGCTCTAAATATCCGTGCTCCTTGGAATGAGTTTTGAATCGATGGTCTGCCGCACTAAGAACATGATCTGCATGACTGAGTCGTGTCCGGGTTGAGCCTGAAGATCAAACTACGCTTCTAATTTTCTCGAGGTATTCCATGACATAGCCGACAGAAATGCGTCCCAAATATGTGCAAAACAACTCCCGATCCTGTGTACATTTGTGTCAAATGAGTTTCTCCTTTGGATTTGGATCCGGGTCGGCGACTTATGACACTTTTATAATAAGTTCATAATAAAGAGTGAGTGTTATAAATAGAGTACATCAATTGTAAAGATAAGGCATAATAAGGTATAATAAGACATATTATCGTTTATTAAGGTTCATCAAAGCTCTTATTATATCTTAAGATCCATCCAATTTTATTTAATTGTTTGTCTTTTATAATCCATTGCCTGCGGAAAATATGGAAGTTAACTATGTCAAAGAAGATCATACCACTGGATTCACCTTCTTGAGCTCTTTGCAACAAGACTGATTTCATTGAGAGAATAAGATTTGTGAAAAAAGAAGCATAATGAACGAAAATAAATTGCTTAATATAAAACCTACAGTATGTTGCCGCCCCTGGATTTGGATGAGAGATCTCCACAGCGAATGGGCATTGTGCACCTCGGTGACAGTCAATTGACTCACCTTGAGAACTTGAGGTATGTCCATGCTAGGACTTAATGTTGCTGAGTTTGTATTTTACTGGGTTTTCCTCCTGGTTTCACTCCTAATGGGTGCCTGCATACTCTTACTTTCTTTTGTCATGAAAACATTGTCAATTGAAGTGAAAGTTTTAAAAGATAAAAACTGCTCAACAAAGAATGTAGAATCGGGTGGGATGGCTCTAACTTTGCTTGTTATTCAGTTTTTGCCGCTAAGTGCAAAAGGGAGGATAGTACTCATAGAAAGAAGCATGTCGGCATGCAAGAAAGTGGTAAAAAAAATCAAGAAAAATAAAAGACAATGCAATACTACGAGTACTAATGAATACAAAATATTTTCCAATGCATAATCATTTCTTCCATTTATATTCAGTGGCCATGATTGTCCAAGGAATGCACAATTGGCCTCATGGGCCCCTAGCTAACCCAATTATCCTAGCCTCTTCCATACCCCTCATTGCAACAAGTTGCTGATCTGATGGTAATTGCTGCTGTTTCAGTTCTAAGCTTTATGGGGCTCACCACACTAATAAGGGAACATCAAGGCCCACATATGATTATTCAGTGTGTGAAAGTTTATGTCTCGATCTGCCATATTTGGGCTACTTTACAGTAATTTCATAATAAACTTTTATGAAATTGAAATCCACACAACACAACAATCTGCGAAGGGTTAAGTTACTACTTGAAGCAATTGAATCTCTTTAACCCACGTGCACCCAGGCGCCCCTTGAAGGGATGCCGTTCTGCACCAGGAAGAGGATGTAGTATTGTTGAGGAGCGACGTTGGCATTGGGGGGAGCTGTAACTTGGCATGACCATCCTCCGCCAGCCAAGACAGGCACCGAAGTCTCGAGACTGAGTTGTCTTTGGCCTTGCGAGAATGAATGTGTGGAGTAAGGAGCGCTGTTCAAGTTCACTCCCACGTCACCCACTCTGGCGCCCACCACGAATGTCACGGTGAACACCTGATTGTATCCGAACCCCCCGGGCACACCAGTGATTGTGGGTCTCACGTTGTTGAAGCTGCAAAGGTGGAGTCATTGAGGAGTTTAGATCAACGAATTAGAAATGTCTCATGCACAAACCATTGCTATGTCATTGGCTAAAGGTCACTGTAACAAGCTGAAAATATGGGCCTGAAATGCCCACCTCCTGAATCTTGATGTCCTCTGACCCGGGTGGCAACTCTCCCTTTTAGAACAGTTGTTTATAAATCACTTCTAATACTTCAAATACATTGATGATTTGCTCTTTCACAAAGAAGAGAAACATGCTTGGAAAGAGAACATCGGGAGGAATCCATTGATATGATGTTGTGTTTGTATTAGGTAAAATATGCACTTTAAAATGTCATTTTTAGAATCACTTAGAAGCAGGGGTCACCATCTAGATTGCTAGTTGTTGAATTTCATTCCTTAGAGCCTTTAGTCTTAATAATGCTTATAATACGAAAGTAGCTCCCAAATAATATTTTTTAGAAATGGTTTAGCACCCGAGCCTGCTGATGTTGATGAATTATGGCACAAAGGGAGTTTATGTATATATGTATGTTTGATGAAGAATCCAGTTAATTATGCCTGGTACTTCCTAACTTCCTTCAGCATAAACTGTTCAATGGGATTACAGCGAACGTGGAAATTCCAATGATTCATGAGCTGGACTTACTTGGCGCCTAGGTAGGGTGGTGAAAAGGCCTCCACTCGGAGCTCCGTAGGGAATGGGCCGGTGAAAGTGTAGAATTGGTGGGTGTTGCTTCCGGCCACCATGATCCGCCCGTCGGTCAGCAGATTGGCGGTGGAGTGGTACATCCTCGCAATGCCGGTCCCGGCGAGAACCTGGAACCGCGTTCCAGCAGCCGCGCCTGGGTTGTACTGCACTGGGTTGAGAGCAGGATTATTAGCCAATCCCCATCCTTGGTACCCGTTTTGCGCTCCGTTGATGATGATGATGTTGCCGTCGGGTGTGTTGAGCATTTCTCCCATCACTCGACGGATGGGCATGTTCTCCATCGCCCAACCTCCCCCGGCCCCAGTCGCCACGAGTCTCCCGCAGCTGGCGGATGCGGCTGCCCCTGGGTCATGGGCCGTCGCTCCTCCGCACACCAAGATCTCTGCGGTCCCGAATCCAGTCTGCCATGTCAGTGGGAGCATGACGGCAGACCCTGCGGATGGGTAGTTTCGGGGGTTGCCGGGGATGGCAGGGTAATTCGTGGTCACCACGCCGGTGTTGTAGTTGAGGGAAACAGCGTTCCTATTTGAGAAGACAAAAAGCTCTCCGGTGGGCAAAAGGAAGACGTAGGGGTACAGATTGTCGGCCCCGTTAAGCACCCCCAACCCGAATGCTCCCTCTCCCGCTGCCCTCTTGGGCACAAACTCGTAATTTGACTCGCCTGTGCCGCCCACCACAATTTGGCTGTTGCCTCCAGGAAGAACATGGTTGGAGGCATACCACCTTCCATTCACCAACGGCACATTCGTCTCCACCCAGTCGCAGTTTCCACCACTCGGGCAGGGAGCTAGCGTCCTGATCTTGAAGTTGCCATCTCTCCAGCCCCCAGTCTGCACCAAAGTGCCATCGGCCATGAACTGCCCCGAGGAGCACCAAGTATCTGTTTGGATGAACAAAGCGCGAACGTTGTTGAGTCCGGGTGTGTACATGACAGAGTGAGCAGTGCAATCGTGCTGGAGCACGAGGTCCTGAGCGTTGTCGCGGCATCTCCCCCCTGGCAGTGCGATTTGCGAGGGCCCAATGTTGGTCCGGTCGAGCAGGATGGCCGTGTCGTAATGACTGAGAGCACCATGCATGGCAGCAATACCAACATTATTGTTGAGGACTTGCCATGTGCCCTGCCCATTCACCAGGACAGGACTCCAACTGAAGCATAGCAGAAACGTGACCAGGTTTAATATCAACATCCTGATCATAATTATGTTCGAAGTTCTCATCATCGGTCGTAATTCGTGGAGTAGTTGAAAATCTTCCGGAAGTGTAGAGAATTGGTGCAGGATTGCTCCTCTGCAATTTGGTACCCAACAACCAGCGGAATTTGAAATGTCAGTCGATGCACATCATGCTGCAATTCAAAAATTTCCGGTCGCTTGCAGACACTAACAATTAATTCTAGTATGCAATTCCAGACACCAAGAATTTGTGATTTGTTGGTTAATCTAAACTTGTCACAGAAACCTGATCAGATCAATCTCACTAAAACTCAAAGTTGGGAATAGAATGGAGAAATTGATGAAGAAGATCAGATGAGGCAGTCACTTACCGCATGAATGTTGTGAAGCTTAAGAAAGAAGGACATGGAGGTGCAAGTTATAGTGCTTAGACTTGGAAGATGAAATGGAATATTTAAAGTGCGTCTTTGAAGAACCTGGGAATCATGGGATCCTTCACATATCAATAAGTTAGTTCCGGTTTTTGTTGGCACTCGGTCCTACCTCTTTCATATGACATGTTTGGGAAACGAGAAACCCGATGACCGTTGTATTATTGAGGTGTCACATTTTCAGTAATATGACATGTGGGACCTCTTTGTCATAACAATGAAGTACTTCATGAAAACACACATTAGATATTTTGCCACATATACAAAATAAATATTCTTTCAAATGTCTTTACAAATGTGTAAATTTTTCTCATGAAATCTACTTCCAAAAAAAGCACAATTTCAATAGCTTTTACCATGTGTAACTGAGGAAGATTGGATCAAAATTAACCTTAGAATCTGCGAAAGTAGATCGATATCTAGAAATGAATTGCAAAATTTCAACCTACCATCAATTGCTCATAACTCTACCAATACAACTCTAAATTGAAAAGAAAAAAGAAGGAAAAAAAAAAAAAAAAAACTACCACCAAAAGAAGTGAACTTTCAAGAGATTTCTAGCAATATGCAAATCAAAGGAATTTGATAAATATTGAGTTCAAAATGCTCGTGAAAAATTGTTGCAAAAGAGACAAGAGTTGATGAGTCTCTTGATTAGGTTTTGAGATAGAGAACTTAGTTCCTTATTCCCCATGTTTTAACATCATTTTACAATTACAATTTCTTTTATCCACATTTTAATATTAACTATGTACTTCAACATGTGTGGTACTTGCCATATATGCATTTATTACCTCTATAATATGACATTTTGGGGGTCTAGGAATATGTATTAACAATGTCATGATAGTCGTATTATAGAGGTCAAATGTTAACTAGAAAGTTTGGTTTACAAAATTTGTGTCATGATAGCGAGGTTATCATATTATTCAGTGTCGTATTAAAGAGGTAGGACTACATTTTGGTCAATCAATGCTTGGAAGTTGGCATCGACTTGCATGATTACATTAAATGAGGTTGAACCTAAAGGACATGACATCTATCTATAGCAATACCTGTAGGGGTCAGCATTTTTTAAATTTGAATTGCTTTGGAATCACTGAAACATTGTTAACCTTTGAAGGATTGGTGTTGCAAGCACGGTTAAGTGTACCCAAAAAGTGCTTTGGTATACTAAAACCATTTTTTTTTTGAAACGCCTAAAAATAGTAGAAAAGTTTTTTTAAAATTGAAATTTTTTTCACGGCAAACTCTATTGTTGTGTTAAATACTCAAATGTAGAATATCAAGATGAGATCTTCAAAGCTTATCATTTTAAAAGCGATGTTTAAAAGCAATGGCTAAATTTGGTTTTGGACGTAAATTTCATGACCTTAATATTTTGAATTTGGATTTTTTTTCATATTCCTTGAATTCATTATAAACTTAAGGGCAACATTAGATTTTTAAATAAAAAACATTAATTTAGTGTAATTTTATCATATTTTAAACAATTTTTAGATAATTACTTGTTCAATATCACCTCCTTGCACACCACTTGCACCATCTTCTAAATGTAGACTTCTCTTGAAAAACAACTCATCAACATAAATTTCTTGGCTTTGTAGATCAATCATGTGTTTTTAAAATGTTTATGATTATTTTCTTCACAAAATTCGAAGTTAATATATAGTTTTAAATCACTCTCAATGAAACCTATACAAGGCACATGAGCTGTCCACTTGACCATGCTTGCACCCTCGGCAATGTGTTTGTTTTGATAATTCTAAAACGTCAACATTGAAAGTGTAAATCTTTTCTAATTCTATTACAAATGATATCAATGGTTTCCTCTCAGTGCCCACTATCCAAGTGTGTTCTTTCTCTTTGTAGAACAGCAAATTGTTAGTTTGATTAGGACCATTAAAAATATTAGGTGAAATCTTGTCTGCCAAAACCATGATCTCTTGCAACTCAAAAATCATTGCCACCTCTTTGCTAGCAATCTTTTCCTATGAATAGTGTTTTGTTCCAATTATAAACAAGTTGCAATTTATGGTTGCGATGCCATGTCATTTAACATTGGGTAGAAGGGCATATATTTTTCACATGAAAATCTAGTTGGCCTACCGTAACTGACATTTAAGTATATTGGACAAACCAAATATAATAAGGGATGTGCACTTGTGGGGACAAAACCATCAAACAACACCACAAATGCAACACCACAACAACCACAACTTTGAATGTTTGTATTCCATGTTCGCCAACCACCATATTTGTGTAGTTTTGCGATCTAGTGTACATCATATTGGTAGTTGAAATTATCCAAAATATATGCTTATATTCAAATATGCTTAATCCTAATTTACACTGGTTGCCTTGCGAGTTGTTGAGGTGTGTCCATTTTGGTGGGAGGCGAATGTTTGTGTAAAGTAACTTGGAAGAAACAATTTACAAATAGGAAGAGAATGTGGACATAATCTGAAAGTAATCTTATGCATTTGCAAGTACTTGAAAAATGAAACATGTCGCCTCACCTTCGTCATTGCTTGTGTGGGAGGTTAGTGGGCTCAAACAGCTGCAACTTTTTGTGCAATCAAAACCCCAATCCTAAACTAATCAACCAATCAAATGGAGGAGCACATGGTTTTCGAGAGATTCAACCCCCCTCTATGTGGAACTTGGCAACCAAGTTCAGATGACAACCAACTTTGATGGTTGCCAACGTGTTCACGGAATTGAGTTTGGCAAGTAACCGCCACCATGTAAAGGAAGAAAAGGGGGTTACCTTATGATGCATGGCTACTTGATCATGCCAAAAATTAGGGTGGAGAGAAGGGAGTTTTAGAAGGCCATGAGCTGATTCAATGATTATGGGTTGGTTAGTAATCAAAGTAGATATCTTATGGGCATCCCATCTAGTATACATGATGTTTGATAGTTAGTCCTTTTACCAAATGTGGTTGAGAATAATTTAGTCGAGTGACACCTACACATGTTAGCAAATAATTTCACCATGTAGCCATCCACCACTAGTCAATTTTGTCACCAAATGCATTTTTTAGTCACAATGCCCAGCTATGTTCACAGTTGAGGTGGACAAGATTCCACGTAGTGATGGTTGGAAACCACTTTTGGGTAGAGTTTGCATGTTTCAAAGCCTATAAACCATTAATTTAATGAAGTATTATGGATAGGTCATCATTCCCTATGAATTTCTTATGTGCAGGTTGCTCCGAGGTTGCTTAACGATTGTGAGTTAGCCTCATCACTAGTTTTGATTGCAAACTATGTGGTTGCATGCCACCTACCCTATTAGTAAGGAATTTTAGCATGTCTATAACCACCCACAAGTCGAATCGGATGCAAAATGGACAATTTAGTTGCAATGCCCAGTTGCGAGGGTGGTTGTGGCGGACAAGTTTTCTTCTAGTGAAATGAGGTAGCTGTTACAGCTGTTGTAAAAGGAGAGTTGTCACCGGGGGCTCACTACTGTAGCTGTGCAGAATTTTATTTGCACTTATACAGTAGTACTGTCATAATTACCTTGGCAAGGCAAGGACCCAATACAGTCCACCCTCGATAAATGTTACACTTATAAACGTTAACTCATTATATTTGTTAGCAAAATCGTACTCCCTTCATATTGCTAACTAGAATGTTAACTATGTTAAATGTTAACAATAACTTACTCCCCTCTTTGTTAATTTGCTACTTATAAATGTTAACCTACGAAATACATCCAATACTGTGTGATGACATCCATTATATTGACTCACAACCTTTCAAAGTGGCAAAAGCCACCAAATTTGACTTTTGTGATCAAATTATTCATTTGGACTATATTGTGGAGGATACCATATGAGGGTTCAGAAGGTCTTGAGGCTGTGAGGGTTTGGATTGGAACATCTGGAGCAGTTTGAGCGTTGGACTGTTGGACTGTGGAGTGAGAGTGAGGACACAAGTCAGGTTAAGTAATGGAGGCAAAGAGTCTTTGTTAAGTTTAGCACAAATAGGTTTCATTTTCATTTTGTGTTTAGGGTTTTAGGGTGTTAAGATGGGAGGCCAGTTTACAAATGCTCAAAGGAGAGAGATTATCATGTATCATGCAAGTGCTCCTATTTCAAACCGGTCTCTCACACTTTGGGCAAATGAGAAGTTTAATACATCTGTGAGTGAGATCACAATTTCAAGGCTTTTGAAAAACAAAGCTTTGTATTTGGGTAGGGTTACTGATAAACATAATTCAATGAAAGCACACAAGGTTCTCATTTTGCACATATTTGATACACATATTTTATATATGATAATTTTGCAAAATCTCCCTCCATAATTGTAATGAATTTATATTTGTTAAGCATTCAAAATGCTCCCTTTATAATTGTTACAATGTTAACTCACTATAAATGTTAGGAAAATTTTACTCCTAACATTTATAGAGGGTGGACTGTAGAATGCATTGACTTTCCAGACATCAAATCCATTTTGAGGCATCTCAGAAGGGAAATCTTCATCACAACTCCAGCAGAAATCACAATCATGAGCAAGGAAACTGGCAAAAGGTTACACCATCATAATAATTGAGGTCCGGGGATACATCCAACACATATTTTACTCTGGGTTTTTCAGCAAAAGCTCTAGTTTATTCTGTTCACAGTGCCTTAAATGAATTTTTTAAAGGCCAAGGCCGATGAATATGGCGTGAAATGGGATTTGCGGATGGGTATTACAAGTTATTCTTTGAAATTCAAGGGTCTTCAGGTCACAATTATAACTGTGTCACAATTATAATATTCTATGATGACTTGCCCAATGGCTTCCCTACACATTCAGCATTCCGACCAAGGCAATCTAGAAGAAAACGTCCATGTTACTATCAATCCTGAAGAAAAATAATTCCTTCAGTTCACGAATAGAACAGTCCTATTTGCAACCAAGCCTGAGGCCCACCAGTCTACAAGGACATCATTTTCCTACTCTCAATTAATCTTTCTACAGCATGGTTATTCCAACATATCACTGTTACTTGCAGATTGTAACTTTTATACGATTTGCCACATATCTATGATAGTGAATGCCAACAGCTGTGGAGACCAGCTAAATAAGTCTATAGTCTTGACGCATCATAAAATAAAATAAAATGCAGGGCAATTCGACGTGAATTTGAGCCCGTTGGCCTTACCATGCTCAAGAATCCTTTGGATGCAGGGTGGAGTTTACTTCCTACCTTACGGTGGGTGGGCTCTTGTTTGTAAAATATATGTATATATATGAAATAAAATGAAGTAATAATACATTACATTTATACATATTTACTATGTGGGCGGGAGTACTGGTTCTTGTTTATTGTCGAGTTTTCTCTTATAAAGTACTAGATATGTAAGGTATTTGATGGCTATTTGGTGGATGGTTTTTATTGTTTTTTTTATAAGTGATGAGGGATATGTAGGTTCTCAAGGAGTTCTATGCTTCTTGTGTGAATGGCCCTCCTTACCCCTGTGGTGATACAGTCAAGACTCTATAAATGTTACATGCAGGGTTGTCTATTGTGTCGTGACGGAGGCTAATCTCGACATAATGTCGTGCCGTCACGACACGTACCCGTCACGACATTATGCCAGATGTTGTCTTTATCCTGACGGACTTGAATTTTACCGAATTCTGTGTGTAATTACATTACCCCATTTCGGACATGTAGGATGTAAGATGTCCACATGTGATGACATGTCAGCAAAGTAGAGGTAAAGTGGGGAAAAAATTATTAGCCCTCGTCCGCCCCCCCCCGTCCGCCCCTTTGTTCCCAGCGTCCGGCCCCCGTTCCCCGTCGTGCGGCCCCGGTTCTCTACCATCCGCCCCCGTTCCCCCCCCCCCCCGTCCGCCCACCATTCCCAACCATCGGGAACGTGTTCCCCATCGCCCGCCCCAATTTGACCCCTTCACCTTTGAAGGGCCCTAGCAGCCTCATTTTTCATCCGTTTGTTACGTTTGAGGACATTTTCGGCATCTACATTTCATGAGGATGTCAAAAATGTCCTCAAAATCAACATTTGGATAAAAAATGAGGCTGCTATATTATTTGGTATGGGTTGGATTCCCATGGACTCATTTGAGTGGATGTGGGTGTAAGATGACATGGTGTTGCTATGTGAATACATGCAAAAAATGTAGTAATGACCAATGGCCTATCTCAAAGCAATTGAGCTAAACAATGATTTGCGCCAATATCAATATTTTTGTTGTGTTATTTTATGGCAGGTCTAGGAGGTCTATGATGTATTACTTATTGGCTAGGTGTAATGTAGGTTTTTCAGCGTAGGTTTGTGTCTCTGATGATTCTCTTTGAATTTGTTGGTTTAAGGTGGGCCTTGGAGATCTGCAACAGGTTGTCGGTTTCCTAGTCTTCATTTATGGCTAGTATGGAGTGTTCATAATGTGTGACAATTGTGTTGGTTTCTTTAAATGTACTCTTGATTTTTGTGATAGGGAGTTTTACTTTTGCTTCTAGGCTTTTCACTGATGGGATGTGTGTGGTGGTTTGACACCCTAAACCTTTAATAATGGACGGTTTTAATTAAAAACAAGAGGGCCCAACCTTTTCTCAGTTTTAATTAGCATAGGTCTCATGCCCATTTCTTGAGCATAATTTAGACCTTTAAGCGAAATATGCGCACCTTGAAGAGCACATTAAGGCCTAAATTTTAGGGCACACTCAGATGGTCACATTCTCAATTATGTAAATGACCTACCTAGCTATGAAGTATTCTATGTGTGTTCTAACAACATCTATATATATGGCAATCCCTAACTTTATTGCAAATACTAAAGTGCACCCCGTGCCATGGTGTTAATCGTTAAAAAAATAAGGATTAGCACTAGTTGCCAATGGGAGTCATGGACCCTAGAAATTATTGTGAATTAGCCAATGTTGAAGCTGGCAGACTACCAACATCAGGGAGCTCATTGGTAGTAGCATGGCTAATGGAAATTAAACAAACCTAACCATCAAGTCAACCACCTTAGATTTGGGGAAACCTTCCTATCCCTCAAGGTAGGAGACAAGTTGGAACATGAAAACCACCTTAAATATAGGGACAATTACCGTTACAATTACACAAGCAAGGTAATGTAGATTTAGGCTGAATTTGTACTCCGTAGAATCACAATAACGTTGTCTGGGAACAAACTCTAACATATTCCTAGATCCACTCAACACCCTTCTTCAACTTGACAATGTTATGCCCCTTCTCAAGATACTTGGATCATTAATCAGTAACAATAACAACAATTGAAATGAACAATGCCAGGCAGGGACCAAGCTTGACGCCTTCAAAATACTCCCTGACATGATGAGATGACGGTTAGGAATTGCCATGAAAGTGTTCCTCCAGACCAATGAACTGGGAGAACCAACCATTAAATACAGATGAACTGGTTGAGTTTGAGAAATAATTGGTTGAAGACTTTAGGAAAAATAGTAAAACATTTATAGGATATACCTAATTTCAAGAAAGAAAAACCAGAAGATGTCTGTCAACATATACCTGGTTGGACTTGGAAAACAGGAGGATCTCGACCGATTATGCCCAAAAATCTCTCCGGACACTGTCCAGAGTCCAGACCAAGGAATTGGGTTTCCAGTCAGCGTTACATTAAAAAATTCCAACAGAATCTCTATTAAAAGGGTCCTCAATCATAACTGCCAGCAGGGATACACAAGATACACCAAGTCCATTATTTGAAAATTAAGTAATTTTAAAAAGTGAAATACTTTTTTATGTTTGGACATAGTGTAAGGCATGAGAAATGAGGATAAAAAGTGAACGGTGGCGTGGTCACTTAGTACAGATGATCTGGACCACTTGCAGGAAACTGTCTCTCCATGTTTACATATCTTTATATTCAATTGGAAAATATTACATACAAATATATGGTTCTTTAAAAAAACCTCACCTCTATGTAAAATCTAAACTCAACTTTAATATTTTTATTCAATAAAATGACATTATTATTATCATTATTGATATGAAATTTTTTTTACTAGTGGTTCCATCAATAAAATCGAGGCCGAATTCCATGTAATGTGTGTCCATTTTTGCTTTAGATTTGGTTATAACACTAATTGGAATCACCTTGGAAATTAGTGTAACCTAATACACATAGCTGGGTTTCAATAATAATAAGGTACTAAGTGACACTAATGGATGAGTGACACTAAATACCATTAATAATGTATTGATGTTCGCACAAAATTTCTATGACAAATGCAAGTTTTGTTCTCCAACCAATCTTGCCCAATGCTTAAGATAGTTTATACTAGTTACCACCATCACATGAATACTGAAATGAAAGGAGGGAGCCTCATTTTAGAATGCAAATCTTCAAGGACCTTCAAGGATCTCCCTTAATGAAGGCTTTCTTACATGGTTTTTGGGAATTGTCTATAGCTAGTTGAAAGTGTCTAACACATACAACTTTCAAGTCAATTGCACATTGTACCGCCACACGATTTTCCATACCGGATGCCAATCACCATGGAGTCCAACTAAGACCTGACCTCTGGGATTTGGACACCAAATAAATTAGCCAAACTACCAACTTTTGGACTGTTAGAGTTCACCTCATAGAGTTGCAGCTCCCAATGAATGAAGCTCATTAGGTGCAGAATTCTTGTAGTAATGTTTTTGGATACATAAATATTTTGAAACTCATGAAACTAGAGGGATGTCAAGCGAAGATTTTGTAGTATTGTTTCTAGAGACAAGAATGTTTTGAAACAAATGAAACTAGGGAGTCAACAACCATTGAGAAAAGAGAGGCAAATATGATTGGACTCGTACATATAAGGTACATATACCCAAACCAACACTAAACCTAAAACCAACATTATGTGCCAAAATTTACATTTAGGGGTTCAAGTGTATGACAAATGTATTTAATGTTGGTTTTGGTATGCCTACCTTATACCATTTAATAGGTGGGTGGGGTTCATCTCTGTCTGGACTGGTATTCAAACGAAAGCTTTGTACCCATCACGAGTCATGAATAGTGTCTGCATTTTGGGCTCCTGTAACATGCATTATAGACTCAAGTAACATGCAGACACTATTCATGTAACATGCTGTGACAATATGAAGCTTAGGAAAACTCTTAGTCCAGTTCATTTGTGATAGTCACAGATCCTCAGTTTCAGTGCCATCTCCGAAAACTGCAATAAATCTTCCCAAAATTTTAGATTGTAAATCCAATGACGTAATGGTATCCAATGAGGGTAAATAATTTCTCTAGTCATCCAAAATTAAATATTCCAGATTTAAATAAACAATGCAGCCATGATCTAAATCTTCTGAGTGTCAAGATTAATAGAGACTGGAAATTACTTGATATAATGACTTCCTAAGTCCCCTGGATGAAATGGAGGAATCCAAAGAGGCATGTTCAATTTTCACTTGTATCATGGCATGGTTGCCTCTCAGCTGCCTTTATTGATTGAGTGCTAATGTAATCTCCGAGGCACTCTAGGCAGAATCACATGTCAAGAGAGCCAATTTATTTGCTTGACAGGGATTGATTAATCCTCAGTCATAGCATCCCAACTACGTCTTTCAGCTACTCTTTCTTTCCCATGGAATCTTTTCGAGTGATCGTATGAGGACTAAAGGGAACCCCAAAAGAAAACGAAGGAACTGCTTCACATCCTTATGATTCACTAAGACACAACTGTCTCCTGTCCAAGTTCTACCTCCTCCACGCAGAAACCAAATGAACCCTCCCAGATTCTGTGGTGCCGGGTAGAGTGTTGTCCAGAGCAAATATTCATTGCCGGCGCTCAGACCAATATTCTCCCAGCTACGACATAATGAACCAGCGTCTCTCATACCACCCTCGGTAGAAGACCCAAATCTTGTAACACCTGGACAGTCGACAAAGTTGCTTAAAGGGAGATCGAGGAGATGTAGCAGCTCGCATGAAACTAAGGAGGTTAAGAGTCCTAAGCAGGCTTCGGTGCCCTTTGACTAATATGGTACAGGGCTATCTGAGTGCTTCGACTCAGCCCATGTGCACCCAGGCGCCCCTTGAAGGGATGCCGTTCTGCACCACGAAGATGATGTAGTATTGTTGAGGAGCGACGTTGGCATTGGGAGGAGCTGTGACCTGGAACGACCACCCTCCGCCCGCCTTGACAGGCACCGAAGTCTTGAGACTGAGTTGCCTTTGGCCTTGCGAGAAGGAATGTGTAGAGTAAGGCGCGCTATTCAAGTTTACTCCCACGCCGCCCACTCTGGCGCCCACCACGAATGTCACGGTGAACACCTGATTGTATCCGAACCGCCCGGGCACGCCAGTGATTCTGGGTCTGACGTTGTTGAAACTGCAAAGGAACATTTAATGACAACCAGGTCAGTACAAGTGATCCAAAACAGAGTGCCGAATCTATAATCGATGGCACCTCCTAAACATTACTAGCACGCACAGTTGTGTCCGAATCTGTTATTATTGAAGTCACTACACAAAGCCCGTGTAAACTACAAGGCTGTATTTCATATCAACTATTTACGAACCAGACATTCTTCAAGATGTAGACTGCTTTCATCTGGAAAAAATTAAATCGATGTTTATAGGAAGATGTGTAATGATTAATTCTGCCTCCTCGAAGTGGTCATCTCAGAACATAATAAACCATGGCGGATCCTGGGACTCTATCCAAATTGCAAACTTTATAAACCACTTACTTGGCACCAAGGTAGGGTGGTGAGAAGGCTTCCACTCGGAGCTGCGTAGGGAATGGGCCGGTGAAAGTGTAAAATTGGTGGGTGTTGCTTCCGGCCACCAGGATCCGCCCATCGGTCAGCAGATTGGCGGTGGAGTGGTACATCCTCGCAATGCCGGTCCCGGCGAGAACCTGGAACCGCGTTCCAGCAGCCGCGCCTGGGTTGTACTTCACTGGGTTGAGAGCAGGATTATTAGCCAATCCCCATCCTTGGTACCCGTTCTGCGCTCCGTTGATGATGATGATGTTGCCGTCGGGTGTGTTGAGCATTTCTCCCATATTTCGACGGATGGGCATATTCTCCATCGCCCAACCTCCCCCGGCCCCAGTCGCCACGAGTCTCCCGCAGCTGGCGGATGCGGCTGCCCCTGGGTTATGGGCCGTCGCTCCTCCGCACACCATGATCTCTGCTCTCCCGAATCCAGTCTGCCATGTCAGTGGAAGCAAGGCGGCAGACCCTGCGGATGGGTAGTTTCGGGGGTTGCCGGGGATGGCAGGGTAATTCCTGGTCACCACGCCGGTGTTGTAGTTGAGGGCAACAGCGTTCCTATTTGAGAAGACAAAAAGCTGTCCGGTGGGCAAAAGGAAGACGTAGGGGTACAGATTGTCGGCCCCGTTAAGCACCCCCAACCCGAATGCCCCCTCTCGCGCTGTCCTCTTGGGCACAAACTCGTAATTTGGCTGGCCTATGCCGCCCACCACAATTTGACGGTTGCCTCCAGGAAGAACCTGGTTGGAGGCATACCACCTTCCTTTCACCAACGGCACATTCGTCTCCACCCAGTCGCAGTTTCCACCACTCGGGCAGGGAGCTAGCGTCCTGATCTTGAAGTTGCCATCTCTCCAGCCCCCAGTCTGCACCAAGGTGCCATCGGCCATGAACTGCCCCGAGGAGCACCAAGTATCTGTTTGGATGAACAAAGCGCGAACGTTGTTGGGTCCGGGTGAGTACATGACAGAGTGAGCAGTGCAATCGTGCTTGAGCACGAGGTCCTGAGGGTTGTTACGGCATCGCCCGTTCGGCAATCTGATTTGCGAGGGCCCAATGTTGGTCCGGTCGAGCAGGATGGCCGTGTCGTAATGACTGAGTGCACAATGCATGGCAGCAATACCAACATTGTTGTTGAGGACTTGCCATGTGCCCTGCCCTCTCACCACAACCAGAGTCGACATGAACCACTGCACAAGTGTGAGGAAGCCTACCAGGGTCTTCTTACCCCCAGCCATCCTCATCATCTCCGTGCTTTATCTACACCTTGTCAGAATCAGAGATCAAAACCTCTAGACACTGAGTTTGCCAGTGCTCCAGCAGCTCCCTCAATCAAAGAACTCGATGCATCCACTTGCTGAACTCTAATGCCTCGACTCAAGTCCACCGGATCAAATGTGAACTTAAGTTATGTCAATCGTTGTCTCTGCTGCTCCAACTTTGGACAGGCTATGTCAGAGGATCCAGACACATCAGCAATAAATGTTTGTCGGGTTCTCTAGAGCCAAAACGGTTTTCCGGTTCAAATGTACAACGGTGCTTGGCTTCAGATGGCGGAGTTGTAAACCAAAGGTGTGCGATCCACAACTGCAATGGTGATCGTCTTGCCGAGGTTATAAATACGCGATGGGAGGCAGCGTCGCCTAGTCACCACTCCTCGTGTCCTGAACAGGTAGGGAATTCACTGATTGACGATCTCCTTGGATTCATCGGAAAACCGTGCGTCTGCAACTTAAAGAAATGGATGTGCACCCCCGACGACTGACCGAGTCGGTTTTGCACGTAATTGTTTCTCAAATTTCTATTGTTAGCAGAACGCAGGGAGGTAGACTTTTGCCCAGGTTACCAGGCAGTGCTTCCACTTTCTACTGCCCGTGGGGGGTGGGGATCAATGAACGGGGAGAACCGGCTGCTAGTCACAGATGAACCGGTTGAGTTGGAGAAATAACCGGTTGAACCTCAAGACTTCAGGAAAATTACCCATCATTTTAGAGGAATTCATAGAATATACCCCGCTTTTAACAAAGAAAACTGAAAGATGTCAACACGTGACTGGTCGGACTTGGAAACACTAGGATTTCGACTTGACTATGCCCAAAATTCTCCCTGGACACGGATGGGGGTGGGGGGAATGCCTCATTCGAGCACACCTCCCATTCATCGAACATAAAGGCCTTGAAATACTATGGAGCCCAGAGTTGAATTCACGCAGGAATTACCTGTAAAGGCCCAAAGTTTGTCTAATGTCATACTAGAGGAATTGGCACAATCTTATAGGGGGTCAAGTTTTTATGTTAAATGGATGAGAGGTACACTCATATGCGATTTAATTTTCTCTCTCCGTGGGGGTGAGAGTGGGGGTGGGGGATCGCCCTCAACTAATCAAGGTGTGTGGTTTTATTGTGGGCACTTGGAACTTCACATAGAAATTTGAATGTTGAAGCAAATTGGGAATTATCTCGTCTGGTAAGTAGCAATTGCCGAATGACACAATCTATCATTTCAAGTTCCAAAACCAAAGTCCAAATGCGAGTATTGTTATAAGAGGTCATAATGAAGACTGTCTTTCTTTTCAAAGCGATGACATTAGCCCTCTCAACGTGCAAATAATTATTGAACCTAGAATGAGTTTAGACTTGGTAAATTTTGAGCACACAATCCAACCTCAACATAACACATCTCATTTTGTACTACAAACCTTACATATATATATGCCACTCAAATAAAGGTAAAGCATGGCCACTTATTAACTGAATTATGCCCATCTTGAAGATAAAATAGTTCACATATTGAGGCCCACCCACATACCTTATGTGATTTTGCATTGCCCAATTCTCATCGTAAATCAATCCCACTACATTGTTTATGGTATTTAGTGTCACTTACTATTTGGAGTTACATTGTGCTATATAATTTCTTTATCATGGATCTCATTTCTTACCAAAAAGGTCAAATCGGTTGTTTGGACACTATATAACATTAACATCTTTACTTGGTGAAAATTTACATTAACAATAAAATGTTATAGCAATGCGTAATTCCAAATAGTAAGTGACACTTAATAACATAAATGGTTCGGTAGATGTCAACACGAGAATTCCACTTTTGAGAATGGTTCACTAATATGCCATTTATGATATTTAGTGTCACTTACTATTCAAAATCACTTAATACTACAATATTCACTATTCTAGAATTCATTTTTTATTAGCAAAGGTTGAATAGGTTGTTTGGATGTTATAGACCATATTGATTTTACTTGGTAATATATTACAATCTCATAAGATGGTTATAGGGGGCATTCACGATTGGGGTGCCAAGAATGAGTGTCTAACGGTTAAAGGACTAAAGTAGACAACTTTACATAGTTGGTGTGCTTAGATTTGTATTGTGGAGCATATTTTGGATCATACCTACATTTAATATTCCATAATGAGTACACCGACAAAGTTAATTTACAAGGAATAGGGTTATCTAAGATATCATTTTGATTCCTTAACTGACATCTTTGGTTGTTGTCTGAACTGTTGACCTTAGGATTAAGGAATGAAAAAGACAAAAAAAATTAATTGAAATGATCCCAATTTTCTTCAAAGATGGTTATAGCACTATGTAACTGTGAATAGTAATTGCCACTAATTATCGTAAATTGTGTAGTGGTCGGAAATCTCTCCTAAAGTCAACTTGGTTTTTGCGCCTTCACCTGGGTCAAGCAGGGTTTTGCTATGTGAATGGGTATCACTCACCAATTCTCTTGTTGCTCAGACACTCACAAGCATTCTACATACATGGGTGGTAAAACGTTTGAAGTAAGCACTTCTCCTTGGGATTCAATGCAAGCAAGGGTACATTCTCAATTTAAGTAACAAGTCAATCTTTTATTATCTTCAAGAATGAGTCCATATGTTTCCGTTGGCTGCATCACATTCACAGCCCCCCCCCCCAAATGACGAGGATGCAGTTGGGAAGCCACAAGTTACCTGATGGCTTGAAAGTGGCCGAGACGAAAATGAAAGAACTTATACTTCCCCTTTCAGATTTACAGGCACCACCAGCCTGTCAAAACATTCTCATTCCAGCATATACAGTAGGCCCGGGAGCCTTGATCAAGTTTCCATGCCAGCTAGGAATGCCATATCACCAACAAGCACCATTGGAGACTAGAACTTGGCAACATTGTAGTTTACGATTCCCAGTGGATGAATGGTTGACTTCTACTCCACATCCTTTTGGAACCTGGTCCTCCTCCCAACTCTGCGTGATTTCTGACCTTCTCTTGGATAAGATGCCCTCAATAAGGGGTTTGGTAGGCTGGGAGTAGCTCAACAATCATGATGATTGCTTAGCATTATTAACCCTTAAAGGTCAAGGGGGGGGGGGGGTGAGGGCTAGGGCGAACCGACCCATACATTGGTACCTTACCGGATGTCTAGTGATGTCACATTTGAATGAATCGGCCCTCAACCTCATAGGGGGTCTTTTTGTATTGGAGCCACTTCATCCACGATATGTAGGATGGTTGATTTTAAGTGAGTGCCACGAATCCCCAGCCGTTCACCCTCCCCGGTAAGGTACGGATATATGGGTTGGTTCGCCCCAGCCGGGGGGTGAGAGGGTTGAGGTTGGCCTCAGCGAGAAAATTTGAAGGGTTTCTCGTATTTCATGGGGAAGGGTTACTTAAAATTTTGCCTTTCAAAATGAAGGGTTACTTCAAAAATTGCCCTTCACATATTTACAATTTTTTTCTTCAAAAATGCACAATGTAATGTTTGAATCTTAGGTTATATTGTAAACTGAAGTGAAATGTAATTTACATGGAACAAAATACGAAAAGAAATATTATTAGAACATATATTTATTTCATGTACAGAGCTCACATAACAAAAGAAATTTTGTGTCGAAAAACATTCTCCCGTCGCCCAGGCCCCAAGGATAAGAGCGGCCTGTAGTTCTCACCGGGTGTGGGAGGGTATCTACAGTTCTCCCAAGGGTATGAGCGTATTTGCAAGACTGCATCAACCACAAGCCGGAGCCTCCAGGGAAATGAGCTAGCCGGATCTCCTGAGGGTATGAAGGCCCAAGGGACTGGTTGTTTTAAAAATGCCCTTCCCTTTGAAGGTGTCCTGGAATTTATGCCGGTCCCTTTTGAAGGGTTGGCCCAGCTGTTGAAGGGAAAGTGAAGGGCTGCACCCCAGAATAAGGGGTACAACCCTTCAATTTTATTCGTTGGTTGGCCTCTCCCATCAGCCTATGTTTACCCCATTTCAGACCTCCATGTAATTCTTTTGAGATATGCATATATATTTAGATATGGAATTTTGAGATACACATTTTGGGGAAAAATTTGCAATTCTGACATGTTTTGACGCTATCTTATGGTCAAATAGTTTAGGGTAAAGAGATGGGGGCAGCATAGGAAAAAATGGTTTTTTTCTATATTTGGATGACGGGATCGCCATAAATAGGGCCAATATTGTGGATTTAGAATTGGTTTATGTTTTCACTAATGTGGTTTTTTATAGAATGTCATTTGGGTTCCGTTTGCAATTTAGAGGAGTGGTCAAGTGCATTGACTTTCATTTATTTCTTCTTATTTCTACAAGTGGGAGATCCGGTCACCAAAGAGGCTGCCCCTCTCTTCAAAAAATCATCCTTGTGTTCATCGAAGGTGTGGATAAGTATGAGGGGGGCCTCTCCAACCGCCAACATTGCTTTGTGTTTTTTATGTCATTGGCCTCCCTCCCCCTTTCAACTAGTTTTCCACCAACCATGAGAGTTGAACCCATGAGGTCACCCGGTCATGTGGCATTGGTTCCCACTCTCCCTATCAAATCTTATTTCAACTACATTTTCCAATACACATTTTTGGTAGTTCACTCCCTATTTAATAAAAATCACCTCGAACACTATAGATAAAATTGCCCTATCACACATAACACCCTTGTGACTTCAAAAATTTGATGCCCGTCTTGAAAGAAAATTGTGATCCACTTGTTTGGGGTTTTCTACACTCCAAAAATTGGCCCAATAACAATGTGAGAAATCATTGACTACACAATTACCATACATACAAAAAATAAAATAATTTTTTTCACAATATGGAAACCGTAAACTCCAATTGCATATAACTTGCCTTTTATATTTCGTCTTGCTGGGAGTGCCATTTCACAAAGCATGCACCAATGCAAACGGTCTTATTCCCGCAAGTGGGGCAATACCATTGACATCTCTTTCCACATACCACACACAAACGTCGTTTCTTCTCTCCTCCTTTCCATTGCATTGAATAATGGATTTTGTGTGGATTCTCCACTATTGAGCCATGCGCACAAATGGCCATTGGCTTCAATTTTTTCCCACATCTCATCAATGCCTCGGCCACCTCTTTGTTGAATTTTAAATGCGACATTGGTTTTTCCCTACCTTTGCACATTGCATATTATCCAATATCAAAACAAAACACCAATACAAAAACAACATATCTATTTATTAAAAAAATTGCATATGTCACATAATATATTATCTAAAAATTTCAAACAAAATGAACTCCATACATTATACATATTGAAAAATAAAACAAGAGCCTTAGCATTTGTTACATACTTACCTCTTTGAGCATATGTTTTATGCATGATATATGAAGTGACAATTGTTGTGTCAACTATGTGAAATAGCACGCGATGCCACCATTTGTGTGTGCGTCTTTGCATTGTATGGTACCCTCGTAGTTGATCTTGTACATCCACGCCTCTCATATGTTTTTGATAATGTATCAAAATAGGGGAGGCTGGGATTTCAATAGGGCCATCGCCATGCCATCTCGACACATACATTGTTCCTTCATCATTAATCGGATTAGACGCTGTGGATATCAATGATACATGTTTGTTGTCAAACCAAGTAATAGTAGCCATCATGCCTGATGCATGCACCCTCCACCATAGTTGACCCCTATTGCATGCATTGCTTGAAACCGTCAATGCCACTAGCCACCCAATTCTGTTCGTACGAATGGCCATGTTGCGTAGATGCTCACCTTCAATAGATTCCAAAAAAGAGCAGGGCTAGAAAAAAAATTGTCACATGTGATAATGTGGCCCAAATTCTCTAGTCCTTTCACCAAACTATTCACAATTTTGTATCCAATTGAGTGTTCATCTTCATTGTTTTCCCCTGCACCACAATAAACTTGCATCTTTTGTACATATTTACTACTAGTGTTAGCCAAACACCAAATCTTGATACCATACTTTGTGGGCTTAGCCTTCATGTACTGTCGTATTGGTGAATACTTTCCACTATACTTGACTATCATCTCATCCACACAAAGATTTTGTTCAGGAGCCCAATAACGTTCACAAAGATTATTATGTTCTTCCACTAACCACTTTGTTTTTGCAAGCTTGTCATATGTAGGATCATTCTTGTCTAGCACTACCTTATTGTTGTCAACCAAATGTACGCATCTCAAAATAGTTAATTTTAAACCGGGCCCTTGACGTACAATTTACAATTGCTTGAGTCCTAGACACATCTTTGCACTTAGACCAATGCAATCTAGTATGAGGAACTTTGTTCAATCCCATGATCATTAAAACTCCAAAAAATTTCGTAACTCGTCAACAGTCAGCCTTGTCCAACCTTTACCACCCTTTGTGCCCCCATCTCCTAGTTGTTGACAGGCATATGCATTAGTCATTTGGCAAATTCTGACAAGCATTCGTGCTGGCCAAAACAAAAGAAACAATTGCAATGGAGAATGTAATGCATGCTCATCTTCTTTTGGCCCTTCACGTCCTCCCATCCATAAAATTAATGACACAGTAGATTGGGGTGAATTCCACATGTTGGGTCCAAATCGTTCGGGAAGTGGCATGTCATTCAACTTATGGAAATCTGTCTCAATATCCAATCCCAACTCATTTCGAATGTTGTCTTTTCCTATAAATTATTTTTTGGTTTGTGGAGTTAGTTTTCCAATATCAAGTTTAGGATCAACCTCTATAGATTCATGTGAGAGGCTTGGAATATAATCTGCATCCTCATCTTATTCATATGATCCGTTTGATTTTGAAGGTAATTACAAAGACATACCCCATACCTGAACCTCCGGACAAGTCTTTGACGAATCATTCTCATCTACAAATGAGACAACTGCCTCAGGCACATCAAAACACCCCCATGGACCCAAAAAAAGTACAGAAATCATATCAATAGCCTCAGAAGGGTCATAAAATTCAGCAACAACAATCCCCCAAAATTTTGACAAACAACAAGCTTCCAAAAATGAAGCCTCGTCAACTACCAATGAAGGCAACTATGTTTTGGGAACAACAACGGTCTTGCCGCACAATCCCAAATCAAATAATGGCACATGTAGTTTTTCTACCCTATCAAACCTAAGATTGACATTGCGAGTTGGTCATTCTGTCATGGTTTGCCACATAGACTCAAATCGGGTTTGTCCTTCATCATCAAGGTCTTTCCGACGGGTTCAACCAAAAAACTATGCTGAACCTCGTATAGTGCATCCAAAAGACCATCAGTGTCAATAGATGTCCTCGTTTCCATGTCCTGGTGCAATAAAACACATTCAGGGTTCACAACATACGAACAAGATGCATCCTGAGAAGATTGAAAAGTTGGAATAATTGAGTTACCAGGTGATGAGCAAGACACTGCGGGAGCCACATCAAACACTTGGCCACAAGCACGACCATTTCCACGAGAACCTCTTGCACGCCCTTGTCCATGAGAACCTCTTCCACATCCTCGTCCACAAGATCCATGGATATTGCTAGTGGAAGCTGGAGGGGAAGATTGCAAAATTGTGGCATCCAAAACGCGGTGTGATTGAACATGATCAATCTACGCCAATAAACAAAAATAACAACCATTGATGAGTCACACCCCTATATACATATGTAATTGGACACAAAAAATAATTTCAAACAACAACTTGAAAAAAATAAACGACTTGCTAGTGCATACAAACACACACACGCGCGCACACGCACTATATTGAGAAAATAAGAAACAATGTACACACATAACCAAGGATTACATGCGTGTCGACGGTTGCATTCTCATTAGAAATAAACCCACCAAGGTTCAGACGTTGCCGCACTATTCGTGTGGACTGTGGTAACTCTTGTCCATTGGTCAAAGTAGCAGATTGTTGGACTGAAATGTGGGGAGGGAGGGAGAGTGCAGATTGGGGGGTAAATTCGGCCATTTTCTCTACCTCAACATCAAGAGAGCACATGCGTCGACGTTCCACACTATCACATAGCATACAAAGAAAGAAACATTATCAGGAGTAATAAACCATGGCATAGCACAGCACACACACAAGGACTCAAATCTTTGTAAAAACATTTGGTTTGGACTCTGTTGTTGAAAAATGTTGTAGATTGCGAGAGGGCTGAACCAATTATTTACAAGTTAGTGAACGAGATTGAGAAGCCTGTGACGCTGGATCTTAAAGAACTTGGCCGATCTTACAACAACCCAAACGGTGTAAGCTGTTTGAAGATACAGCATAATTGTTATGGTTTTATTTGAGAAAAACTCCATGTTTCTTTGATTGCCTGAACAGGGAAAGGATTCAAGAATAGGGTCCTTGTCGCAACAAACTACAGGATTGGAGGTTACAAGGTCACGAAGTCACGGAGTCATCACAGCAACTAACCTGGGCAGCTTCAAAGAAAAACAAATAAAACACACCTGCTCCAGAACAAACCACAATCACAACCTGTTCTAGTGATAAGTATGAAAATGGACATCATGTAGAATACATCCTGAATATGTACAAAAAACTGACTTTGAAGCTAGATATGTAAATCCACGATCGACGGAGCCAGGGACTCAGGTTATCTAACTAAGACCTTTGGAGGAAAGTCGAGGATCTGAGGATCATTCACGCTCCTTATCGTCTCTAATTCGTGAAATAAAAATCAACCATAAACACTACTTGACTCGGTGAAGAGAGTTGCGAACTGAATCGTCCAGTCACAGGTCTACAAATACAAACAACTTACAGAAAGCTCTCTCACACAAAAATAAGAGACTGCCGTTCTCAACTTCAGATGACATAATAAAGAATCTATACAGGATAACGGGGTGATTATTAACAACTCTAAGTACATTATATTTGAGAGAGAGAGAAGTCATTTCCGCAGACTTCTCCAGTTTACAAGAAGATGGCCCTCAGCCACGAAATCAACAAGAGGATCGTGATTTGCAACTAACCTAACCACCTTGCAGACAAGATGAGACACCATGCGACATATCGCATTGAGAACAGAGACAATTTCCCTCCATCTCCAATGATAAATAAGAAGTAGAATTTCCAATTAATTAGGATCTAGATACAAAGTGCAGATCAAAATTGCTTATGTCCATGCAGTGCATTTGTTTACTTTACTGGCTTGAGTGAATACCTAGGCTCAGAGGCAACTACCAATGCGTATTCCTCAGAAAGACCTTACTTGAATTCCACATGCAACATCACTTAATTGTCTTCAGTGATATTTCAGTAAGCAATATTTGTTGATAATGTCTGACAAGAATTTTATGAACCTTAATTTCATTCTGAAGTCATTCACAGCTAATAGACAGAATAGCTGTGAAGCTGGGAGTATCGAAATTGCGGAGTGAGTGGAACCTGGACATCTTCCTTGATCTGGAAGTGCTCTGGTTGAAATATTAGTGTTCTCAAACCCAGCCGGTTACATGCTGACATCTCTCGGTTGTCTTTATTATCTTGAGACTCAAATGGTTTGTTAGATTCTTGCAAGCGGAGTTATCTCTGAGTTTAGATCCGAGTTCCCTCTTCGCAGCTCATAGCTACCCTAAACCCTAAACTTCGGAACTCACACTTTTGAACTTCACAGCTTTGAAGTTGTCTGACAGGAATTTTATGAACACATTGGACAGTCATAGGATGAGATCATCGATGCCAAGCTCCTACCAGTAGTCCACTTTCAAAACTAGATGAAATACCATAACAAACAAAGATCTACCCTACAAACCCTAACTTCGGCAATCAACATGTTTCGGCAATCAACCTGAAACCCTGAACTCACCTTGCTGCATCAGGAGGGGAACTTGATGGAGGGTCGTATGGCCACCACTTCTCCCGTAGCAAGGGATTGCACGTCACGTCACATTTTGTGACAACGACGTGATGGCTGACCAAAAAACGTCACGTCCGAGGGGGGGTAAATCCGGCAGTTACCCCAGGGGTAAACTGACGCGGTCAACCCCCTAGTCGACTGCTAAGTCGACTGCAAATAGCAGTCGACCTAGGAGTCAACTGCAAAAAATTAAAATTAAAAAAAAAATCCAAAAAAAAACTTGGACCGTCAGATCTTCTTGGCAAGAAGATTTGACGGTCTAGAATTTTTTTTGGACTTTTTTTTTTTGGCAGTCGATTGCTAATTCGACTGCTATTTGCAGTCGACTTAGCAGTCGTCACGTCGCTAATAGCAGTCGACTTAGCCGTCACGTCGCTAATAGCAGTCGACTTAGCAGTTGACTGCAAAAAAATTACTTTTGCAGTCGACCAAGACCAGTCGACTGTAATTAGCAGTCGGCTAGCTAGTCGACTGCTAAAAGCAGTCGACTTCAAGGAAAACCTAAAAAAAAATCAAAAAATTCTAAAAAAAATCATGGACCGTTAGATCTTCAATCCAAGAAGATCTAACGGTTCAGATTTTTTTAATAGATTTTTAAAATTTTTAAATTTTTTTTTAAAGTCGACTGCTCGTAGCAATCGACTAGAGTAGTCGTCCAAAAAAGTTAAAAAAAAGTTACAAAAAATTGGTACATTAACTTTTTTTTACCACGTCAGTGCGCATCACGCCCCGACGTGACGGCGTCACGTCATTTGTGATGCGACGTGACGCAAAAAGACCGCGTCACGTCCATTTGCACATCCCTGCCCGTAGCAAGTTGTTCAAGGCATCGGAGAAGCTCCCAACAGTCCTTTCATTTCGGCGATCTTTCCACCCTAGCATGTACGCAACTTGCCTGCGAAACAAAAACCTCCAATTTTTTCCGATTGGGTGAGAAGGCCAAGACAAGCCTGGTGGTTTGCGGAGGGCGGCAAGTCGGTGTTCATCCAGCAATGACAAAATTCCGGCAACCATAATGTCGCCTTGATGTTGGTCTTCTCTGAGCCAACGGCTCAATTTATCAACCACCTGCACTCGAAATCCTTCTCTAGATTGCATCTTTTTTTTTGGCCACTTCAGTGTGCATGGAAAAAAACCAAGCAGCGGTCAACAATACAATGTGCAAGGAAGAGCTTCCGTTAGATGTCCCTACCCTTCTCAACGTCCACATGCTAATCTTGTGAAATCTATCAGACCCCAAAAAAAGGCACTAGATGAACTATGAATGAGGAATGACAGATGAAATCACTTGGCAGAATTCCCACAATGAAGTCCGGGCAGGCTTGAGCACAAAGGATGCCGAGGACATTGTCTTCTTCGATGACTCTCCAACACTCCAAAATCATCACAGGGTTCTCTGCAATGCATGTTTGAAAATTCTCCCCCCTGCATAGCATGAAATGGTCAGATTTGACTGTGGTTACCAGTAGGTGGCCACAACCAGATCAACGCGGCCCTGAGAGGGCCGCTCCGTCGTTTAAGGGTTAAGCAATGAATGGGAAGAACCAGCGACTAGTTACAGATGAACCGGTTGAGTTTGAGAATTAACCGGTTGAAGTTCAAGACTTCAGGAAATTTACCCATTATTTTAGAGGATTCTGGAGAACATACCTCATTAATAAAGAAAATCCGAAAGATCGCAACATATAACCAGTTGGACTTGGAAATACTAGGATCTCAACGATTATGCCCAAAAATCTCTCCGGACATTGTTATTAAGGTATGTGGGTCTTACATGGGCACTTTTCTCTCTACATATGATATGAACACGCAATTCTAGTGCGAGGTGATTTAGCATATCCTCATAACTTTTTTAAGCTCTTATGACTATGGACAGTCTTTGTTGGAGTGAAGATTCTTTTAGTTAATAAAAGATTAGTTAGGTCCCCTCAATCATGTTGACATTTATATCTAGAATGGATAGCAAATGTCGGGCATGTAGTCTAATTTCTTCCCAACAGATGTATTTTTGGTATTCGTTCTTAGATCCGCACCCAATCATACACCACTCAAATACAAAGTCAGGGGAGTTCTGTAGAGAAAACAGATAATTTCCTAGCTTCTAGGAGGTGGCTCAAATTTTTCAATTTTTACCCGGAAGTGGGCCTAGAGAGTGCAAATTTTATTGGTTGATATCCCCCATTTCCTAATGTATTTAGGCAATTAGCCGACATTTCTTTTTTTATTTATCCAGTTTCCTAAATGTCTAAAATGGGGCCAGTTTTGTATTTTGGTGGTGGATGTTTATTCCCTCCCCATTTTTTTTCCTTTAAGTTTCATTGTCATTCATTCATTTTTTTTTCAAGTGCTCAAGATTAAAGAATGTTGGCATTCACTCTCTATTTTCTTTTGTCTAAATAGTATCCTTAGTAGGAGTTGAACCTAGCAAAGCCCCTACCATCTTAGGGCCAAGGATGTAGCCTTCAGAAAATACAAGATCCACAAAGGGTCCAAATATTTTTCAAAGGCTGGTTAGTATTGAAAGTCACGAAATATGCGTACCATTGCCGTTAGTATCAACTGCCCTAAATGAACAAGACACATCACTCACACTTGGTGTATTAGGATAACTCAAATAAGAAGAGGGATTAGCATACAAAAAAATGATATTTACTATCATTCTTCCAAAGTAGGACACGTTACTAATAATGTCATCTACCCCCTCATTTGGCCCTTTCAAGGCAATTCGTAGCATTGCCTCGAGATTCTTACTACCCAACCTATTTCTAACTTTAGTCTTGATCAAATTTTGCACACTAAAAGCATGCTTACACGTCGTTGTAGAAAGACATAAGTTAATTCTGCAAGATTGAGGAGGTTGGGGTATCATGCTTGTAAAGCATGATTCCAAGTTATCATGCCCCACAAATCCTTGAAATTTATACCCCCCAATTTTGTAGTGCACTAAAGTTTAAACACTAAAAATTCACGCTTACATGTTGCCTGGTCCACAAGAGGAGGGAGTTTGAAGCTTCCATGTGAGCGGTCTACCCCATAGTGGTCCAACAAAGTATCCAATTCAAAGATATACCAATTCTGTAAGCCCATTTGCCCTGAAGGCATATTAGTCGGGTTCAAAATCTTAAAGCAAGAAATCAAATCATTGTTACTATATAAAGCATGCATCAAAGGCGGAACAAACAGCCTATGCAATTTTTTTTTAAACATCAATGCCTCCTCCAAGTCAATGCCAATGTCGCGTACCTCTCCATGATGAGTGCCCAAAACACCATGGGCACAAGGGGGACCCCAGAGTGACACCCAGGACTTGTGGCACTGTTGGTGAGAGGGCCCAAGTGATTCTAGTGTGGGTGAGGGCTCCGGGCATTGGAAACGCCTCCCACCCATGGAGACTAGGAATCACGAGGGTAAGGTCATAAGCTATGCGTAGCTTATGGCATGCAAAATTTAGAATGCTCAAGGACACCTCAATCGGAGGTGTGAGCTAGGAGACATGGCAATTTGAGTGGGGTGATGTCCCGGGACAGCGCTTTGGAACAGCAAAGGCCTGGGAGTGGCTCCCAAGATTGCCAAGGTTTGAATAAGAATAACTTCCTCAATACATCCCCAAATGGGGCAAGCGAGGAGTCCATCGGCATCTACGTGAAATGTAGAGGACGATGGAATGGTTAATTGTTAACATCAGAGATCATATGAAAAAGTTATGGTGTTCTGAAGCTATTGGGGGGTTCTAGCCCCAACGGCTAAGGGAAAATGTCTACTTGGCCCTAAGTCTTGGTAGAGAGACAAAAGGTTTCTTGATGGTGGGTAGGGGCCCTCTCTAAAGTCCTAGAGGTTTATATGGGTGAGGTGGTGTGGCCGAACCCACCCGAGGCCAAATGGCATGGCCTCCATAAGCATTGGCCCAACATAGGGGCATAGTTGCCTAGTATGGTCCGGGTTGTTGTAGTGTTGCTCCGGCAACGTGATGATCAACTAAAGATTGGACTTCCATGGATGGAAGTCCACATGTAAGATGTGGTTATCAATTAAGGGGTGAGTCCCGAATACAAAGTAGGAGGGTTGGTTCCCCTCCTATGAACTATAAGGTCCGCGGTATGGGGAGCTAATCATTCGCATGACGGAATGCGAAGGGTTAGCGCTTGCGACCCTTACTAGAATTGAGAAATGACCAACATATTAAAGGAGCACTAGCAAGGGTTGCGACACAAACTCAATAGTTCATCTTTTTATTTCTCATGACAGTCATAGCCTCTTCATATTTCAAGGTAAGTGGTCATCTATCAACATCTCGTGTGCATAATTGGTACTATGCATAGACTATATATTTTTCCTTATTACTCAAGATCAATCCATTCAAGACAATTCTTCACAATAATATAATTGGTTATGATTAGATCGGATCCATCTTTATTAGCACTTATTAAATCAATTCTATCAATTTTAGGATAATGAATCTATCTTGCAAGTTCTTAGTTCACTCTCTCATTACGGCATGGATTAGATCAAATTCAATCACTTCATTAGGACATATTCACCCATTTATAGTCACTCTCTCAAATTCTACCAGGCCATCATCTATATTAGTATCATAATACAAAATCTCATCATATAGCAAGACTATAGCCAGAATAGAAATTTACTTGCAAGAAACACCACAGATAATAGTAAAATTAAAGTAAAGAACTCGCACTCCAGTACAAACCCCCTAGAGGCTTCTTCTTCAATTACCACCAGGCAATAGCCTTAAGTTATAAATCACTCATGACACAATCCAAATTTTCAGACAATAGTCTTCGTACTTTTTTTTCTCTCTCTTAAGACTAAACATATGGTTTTTTCTCCTAGCATACATGGGGTAACTTCCCACACCTACTTAAATTTTTTCTGAAAGACATGTTCTCCTTTGCTGGTACCTTTTACAATCAGGCTATAGTCTCTCAAATTCTGCTTTTTGACATCTCAAGTTCATCGTTTGTTCATACCTACAATTTGTAATTGTTTGTGTTTACAATAAGTCATTTTCACACTTAAATCCTATTTGGATTAAAAAAACTTAAACCAATAAATTTTTCTATATTACACATCAGCATTCAAATCACAAGAATCGACAATGACCATCATACGAAAGTGTCATCTGAAAGCGATGAGGCGATTAGCTCAAAGCAAAGCAAGGAGTAGAAGATTGGCGACCACTCCGACCAAGAGTCCAGCAATCAGGCACTCCAACTTCAACACTCATACAGACTCACACAGAGTTACTCACACATACTCAATCACTCAATGATTCAACGATTCAAGATTTCAAGCACTCAGAAATTCAGAATGCAAACTCGAAAACTCGGAATCCAAGTTGCGGCGGCAAGCAACTAACCCTAAACCACAAGCCAACAAGGCAACAATAACTCCAAGTCTCCAACTATGCATAGTATTAAAAAAGTCCTAAAAAATATATGTTTGGTTGGTTGCGCACCATGAAAAATGCCTTTCAATCGGTAATTTGCCGTGGATACTCTAGGTTAGCTTGCCTAAATGCCAGTATTTTTTTTCCTAATCGGCCCATTTCCGAAATCCTTGATTTTTCTTCCAAAACCTCTTCCTAAACATTTCTATTTCATTCGGAAATTCTCAAAATCAACCGGCTAGCTTGTAACTAACTGTCGGCACGCCCCGTTCATTGCTCAAATATAGGATGTCCTTATAGTATGATAAAACAAATTAGGGTCATCTACCTTATCTCTCTAAACATGCTAGCACTTGCTTTATATTTGATGAAAGCTTAAAGGTATGGGAAAATTTAGTAGTGTGAGCGTAGAGCGGAGAGCGGAGAGCGGAGTTTGGAGAGCGAAGAATTTGAATCGTGGTGGTCGATTCCGATAGAAGGAGTGCCTATGACCGTGGAATTTGGAGATATTTTGAGATCAATTTGTTGAAAAGGTACCCCAATCCCGTGGACATGATAACTCAATCTAATTCCAGAAGCAAGTAGAACGTGAAGGTGTCGAAAAATGTATTTCTTCTGTAGCATAGTTTCTACATGGGTTAGGTTTAAATTAGGGTTGACGTCAGCAAACAAGATCTAGAAACAACATGAGATAAAGAACGAGGTGAATGTGGCATTTGCAAAAGGTAGATGTAAATGAAACAAATGAACATAGAAAAAATTTAAATAAAAACAAAGCATATGAGCATGAGTCTCCAAACCCACGAGGCCTAATCAACAGCTTGGACTATCATGTCTACCACTATCCTCGCCTTGCTCGGCCTCTAATCCTAGGAAATCCAATACAAGTTTGTTAAAAGGGCGGGTGCGAGTACACTAGTAGAAAACATGGTAAAAAAGAACCGCAATCGTTTTTCCATTGCGGTTCTTTTGACCACCCTGATCTGCAGTCACTAAACGACTGCAAATTTGTTTTTTTGGTTTACCGGTTGAAATTTTTAGAATTTGGGGGCTTGTAATATACCATTGGAAAGGTATTTTGTCCGGATGCGAAGCAACTTGGCGGGGAGGTTATCTTTAACGTGGTCATGCTCCGTGGACATAAATAAAGAGAAAATAAAAGAGAAACAAAAGAATTAAAAAAAAACCAAAAAAAAACCAAAATTCACCAATTGATGTCATTCATGGTATTAAGGAAGACGGTTGTGCAATTTCTTGGATCCACGATAATACAATCAACATAGATATGCCAATCCTTGTCCAACGAGTGATGCTTGTTGATGTGCCTCCACCAAGCTATCAACCGATGGTTCCCCTCCCACACTTAGAATATCTTCTCCGCAAAGTGAGCAAGTCGGAGTCTTTTTGGAGAATGGCGTCGAACTCGTCATTGGCCTCCTGCTACAATGAACTCTAAGAGGCCTTGATGTCGTCGGAGATATGAAGGACCTCATCAAGGTTGTTGTATGGAGAAACGTACATAGCTTGGTCATTGTCAGGATAATTCATCACGAACTCGTTTTCCAATCGAACAATATCAACATCGTTGATGGACCGAACAAGTGGAAGACATCATAATCGGCACAATGGAATTGAGAAACGTGACTTTCCAAGAGGTTTGATTCGAACCCGGTGAATTACAACATTGGAGTTTTTTTCTGCAATCTCCGTATCAAGAGCTCAGTTTCATCTGGATTCGACTTAGCTAAAGGTCTAAGGATGTCTGGTGCAACCAGTACGTCATTCTACAAAATAAATCACACAAAGATTAGGTAGACATCAAATATATCAACCATACAAAAATTTGTAAAAAAATGTTGGAGCACAAAATCCAAGCAAATAGTTCTATGAATCTGTCGCAACCCTTGCTAGCTCCCTTTAACAATCTTGATCATTTTTCCAACTCTAGCAAGGATTACGAATGTAACCCTTTGTATTCCGCCATGCGAATGGTTAGCTCTCCATACCGCGGACCTTCTTGGTCCATAGGAGGGGGACCAACCCTCCTACTTTGTTTTTGGGACTCACCCCTTAATCGGTAACCAATTCTTAGATGTGGATTTTCATTCATGGAAGTCTAATATTGATCATCGCGTTGCCGGAGCAACACTACAACAACCCGAGCCATACTAGGCAACTATGCCCTCACATTGGGCCAATGTCCATAGAGGCCGTGCCGTTCGGCCTCGGGTGGGTTCGGCCACACCACCTGTGAATCCTCAGAGTGGTCCACCACTCCATGGGATCACTTTTAGTTAGCATTTTAGTATTAGAATTTAAAATTAATAAAAAATTAGGGAAAAAATAGTCCATTTAACATTTAGCCCGAAAAGGGAAAGATGAATTATCGAGGATTTTGGGCCTTTACTCGTGAAGGTAGAAAGATCTAGTTTAGGTGGAATTAGTCAAAAATAAAACTTAGTAGCGGTAGAAATTAGATAAGTTAGAAAAGATGGCTAGCTAAGAAAAAACCTAGCTTAGCGGAAAAAAATGCTAGCTAGTGAAAGCAACTAGCTAAGAGGATTAAATTAGTAGAGGCTAGCTAGGCAAAGGCTAGTTTATTTAGTTAGTGTGGGTTACGTAAGATAAGTGGAGGCACTTGGCACAAAAAAATAACTTGGCGTAAAGACTTTTGAAAAAAAATAGCAAGGGCTACTTGCTTTCTTGCCCTTGCCAACTTGATGGTAAAAATTAGAAGGAAATTGAAATATTCTTGTTGGAGCCACATCAAAAAATGGTGGCAACCTCAACTGGGAAAAACCCCCGAGCCGAAATTTCGGGAGGGGCTCGGAAGAATGGACCGATGGCGGAGGGGTCCAACATTTTTTTGAAAGGGTTTAAAAACTCCCTCCTTTCACTTTGCACTCTTTCTCATTTTTCTAGAATGTGGGCGAAAATGGTAAAACGGGGAAAGGTCCTGATAGGTTGGAGTTGCTCTTGCGTGCACCTCGTCGTCAAGGATCCCATATATCCCTTGCCCATGGGATAGATAAATATGCATCCAAGTTCCATGATAAGCTCCTCCATTTGGAAGGTGAGGAACATTTCAGATCCATCAAACACAAAATTTCCAATGAATTGGGTTCCCCCAATGAGTCTCATCGTCTAGATAGAGTTAACTTCAACACTCCAAAATTGCCGAGGACTGTGTTGCACCGATTATCATCAAGCCCCCATCCAATGTAATTAGAAAATTCTCTCAATTTATTGATTAGTGGACAAAGCCCTACATCTCTGTAGTTAGGAGGAAAAAAAATCCTTTCCTCTTGATAGTTGGACGAAGTCCTACCTCAATGCAGCTATAAAAATCTTTCTTTTGCATTTCTCCAATAGTAAGGTTTGAAGAGAACCCCTTCCTACCTTATCCTAGTTGGAATGTGTGCTTGTGAACACACAAAATTTCTTGCTTTCTTAAAAATAGGTTAGCATCCAAATAAAAAATTGAAGCATTATAGACCTTAGCCACTGATGGCATGAATGTTTAGATTGTCATTTGGAACCAAATGTAGTATTTTATCTCTTACAAAGATTTTCCATCGTTGTCCATAGTCAGTCTCCAATTGTAATTTGGTTGAGATAGCAATTAGTTGTGATTTTCCAAGTCGGAGCTTTTGTTTGGCTTCCTAGGGCCGTTTACAATACATGTGTAAAGTTTACGGACACGCGTCCGTAAATTTTTAGGGCTAATTGCGTAGAATATGAGAAATTCTCCCGTAAAGTTTCGGACACGCGTCCGTAACCTTTAGAAGTAATTACATAGGACATGAAAAATTCTCCTGTAAAATTTTACGGACGTGCGTCCGTAACTTTTTAGGGGAATTGGTATAGGCCAGAAAAAATTCTCCTACATAATATATGTGCAAAATTTACGACCATGCGTCCATAAACTTCTAGGGATATTTGTGTAGTAGGACAGAAAGAATTCTTCTGCACTATATATGTACAAAGTTTATGACCGCGTGTCCGTAAACATTCAATGAACGCGATTTGTATTTTGATCAAAATTTATCAATTAAATTATATTACATATAGTATACACCAAATGCTATAGGTAAATCCATCAACATAACATAATCCTTAAAATATTGTTCTAAATTACATTTGGTATATATATCAAGTTGAGTAGGTACAAGAAATTCTCTGCTCTAATGTTCATCCAAAGTTTATAACCGCGCATCCGTAAATTTTTACGGATATTTGCGTAATTGGACAAAAAAAATTCTCCTGCACAATATATGTGCAAAGTTTACGACCGCGTGTCTGTAAACATTTAGAAATATTTGCATAGGGCAGAAGGGAATTCTTCTACACAATATATGTGTAAAGTTTACGGACATGTGTCCGTAAACATTTAGGGGTATTTGCGTAGGACAGAAAGAATTCCCCTACATAATATATGTGCAAAGTTTACAGAAGAGTATCCGTAAACATTTAGAGGTATTTGCGTAGGGCAGAATGAATTTCTCCGCACTATATATCTGCAAAGTTTACGACCGCGCGTCCGTCAACTTGACTATGTTTTCCCTTCAAATATCAAACTAAATTGTTGTCCATCTTACAAGGGATGGCATAAGTCACACCCGGTTGGTGTATACTAAGTCATTTCATTTCATAGGTTAGGATTGCGTTGGTTCCAAGGCTGGTGCGTCTGCGCTTAAACTAGGTTGTAGGTCTAGATTAGAATTAGGTATGAATTAGATTAGTGGAATTTAGAACCACAATATTAAAAAGTAAGGCCCAACCTCCGGAGGTACTACGATGCAGATTTAATTCCCCTCCAAAATTTAAATACTCAACTTATACACCCACCATCCGGGTTCGGCTTGGGCACCTGCAAGTGCAGGCCACCCGCACCGAAGGGCTTGTGTGACACTTTTAGGCTCCCTCGGAGGGGGGTGCCCAAAAGTGCCACACCACCTCACCCATATAAGCCTCTAGGACTCTAAGCAAGACCCCTACTCCACCGTCAAATAACCTTTTGTCTCTCTCCCAATACTTGAGGCCAAGTAAACATTTTCCCTTGGCCGCTGGGACTGGAAGCCCCCAACAGCTTCAAAACCCCATAACTTCTTTATATGATCATTGATTCTAACGATCAACCACTCCATCATCATCTACGTTTCACATAGATGTCGATGAAGTACTCGGTGGGACGCGAGCGGTGAGCGGTGAGCAGAAAATCTGCTCACGGTGAGCAGAAAAAAGTCAACGCTTTCCAATTATAGTAATAAAATTTCCAAATTTAGAAAATATAAATAGAAAATCGTGGGACCTCTTTTTTTAGTAAAAATGATGGACCTATTTCCGTGCAAATTTTGAGGGCTTTCAGGACAGAGACTTGGTTTTAGGGTACCTTTCAGAGAGACTAATTGACATGATTTACGTAAACCAGGGAACTTTTGACTGTCCATATTATGGTGAGAGCTGGTTAATCATAGGCTATGGTCACAACGTAAGAGAAAATTCTAAGTCAAAAAATTCAAGCATTCAAGCAAAGTAGCAAAACTCGTACCATTCAATAACATCTAAAACTACTGTTGGAAGGAGAGACCCATAAATATTTAGAAACCTTTATACATATTTAAAAACGAATACAATTCACATCATGTAGATAATGATAGGTCTGATATATCAGCGATATTTTCGGAAACGTGCACTCATACTATAGTATACTCAACGCAATAATACTTAGCGACAACTTATAAATAAGGGGGGGCAGCCTAGCTCCTATAGGTATCCACGCTAAGGTCCCACATGCTTCATGATGCCACTTTCGAGGAGGTGCTTCACTTCATTGAAACTAAGGCTCGGAGCATGGATGAAAGTGTCTTGGTATTGATCCAAGTTGCAGGTCACACGGAAGATGAAGTACAAGTGCTTGCAGTTCACCCAAGGGCGCCGCTTCCCAAGTGCTCTTGCTGACATCTCCACGAAATCCGGGCACGTGCATGACGGGAAGGTGTTGATAGTGATACGGTACTCTTCAACCTTAGCCTTCTTTCGGGATTGGAACAGAATGATGCACTCGATCCCTAGGTGAGGTATCATTGTGACGGAGGTGATTTGACCGTCGACGTTGAGGGGGGCATAAGCACGCTACACTAGTACAAAAATGTTGTCACAAAACACATTTTCAGAGGAATGTTGCATTCAATTGGGTGTAGATTTCAAAGTAGCATCTCTTTGAGGGATAAAATGGAATAATCTGGTTGTAGATATAGATGAGCAATAATTTTTCTAGTTTCTATCAATAAACTCCTCATGGTTTGACCGTGGTGAGTATATTTATATACCAGTGGTTTCCTGTCACACAGTATATTTTTTTATGAAAAATACTTTGTTTTGTGGGTTTTAGGTTATATTTTTCTATGACTCTTTTGTGACATGTGTAATATATATTTATGAATCATATTTTGTTAAACAATTCCTACATTTGTAGTCCACTCAACGGTTAATGAAAGAAAATGGGGTTATTTTTGTAAGTGCTTAAAACATAGGAAATCAAAATTTTTTAATGCATTTTCACTTTTGCCCATACAAAACATAGAGAACACTACGTGGGCTTCTTGCGTTTTTGTGCAACAAAAGCCTTTTCCTTCGAGATATCAAAGAATTGCTCCAAATTGGTGTCCAAAACATACTTTGATTTTTGCCCAAAGTGTACCAACCCTAGCGTGCTTCTACCCAGGGTTGACTCCCATTTGTTGCGTTGTTGGATGCATGGTCCGTTGTTACTGCGCCGGATCTTTTTTCCAAACCTCAGCGTAGGGTATTGATCGGCTTGGGCCGGGGTAGGGAGTTCGGCCATGGATGAAGCAACATTGGAGGAGTCGCCGAAGAGTCTTCTGGGTGACACATTTTGATGCTGCTGAAGTTGGAATCCCCCTTCTTCAAGGGCCAAAACCTCCTGGAGAGTGAGGTTTGTCCCAGTGAGGACAGGCCAGACGTCCGGGACATCCGGACGGTGCTGCATCCACTTCCTCCTAGTACCTTTGACACATCTCTCAATGTCGTCGTTGCAGAAGGAGAACTGTGTCAAGAATTCCTTGTTCTTCTTGTAGTCGCGCATGTAGCCGGTGTACGTAGGAGCTGGAGTACTTTTACCATGCCAAACGATCTTCTGGGTGCATTTGGTCTTTGTGCGAGCTTGCATGGCGAAGCAGGCCTTGGCGGAAGTCTTGGGCAGTCTAAAAATGTGCCACTTGGAGACATCGCAGTGGGTCTCCTGAATGTTATTGACGTGGGTGACCCGTTGTGGAATCGATTTCTTAGGAGATTGTGTGAGGGGCAGGTATGATGGTGTGGCGGAATCAGTGCGTGCCTTGGTTGACCTAGTGCTCACTCGTGGATGAGAGAAGCTGACCTTGTCGGGTCTATGTGAATCTTGATCAAAACCAGGGGGCATATCAAGTTTGCGCTTGGTGGTGCCAAAGACCTCCTCTCCTTCGAGTTGGGGTTTGCAGGTGCACCAATGCTCTGCTCCAGGCATGTGCTCGAGGGCTGCAACAATTCTCTTGGCATCACCGGATCGTTGTGCAGCACGAAGGCGGAGTTCTTCTTTTCCTGGGCCAGTGCCAGACCGTTCACCCTTCAAGTAGGCGTACCCGACATACCCCCCCCTTGCCTCAAATCACAAATCACGCCCCTTACAAGCCTCACCCTTCAAAGAATTAAGCTATATGGCCTTAAATCAGACCAATTATAAGCCTGCCCCAATCTTAGAAATCAAAAAATAAAGCTATATGGCCTCTTTTCAGACCCCTTACAAACATGCCAGAATCCAACAAATTACAAAATGTAAACATATGTGAGGTCCCGAGTTGAGAACCTAAGGGCCTGTCGGATCCGACATACCCCCCCCCCCTTGCCCCAAATCACAAATCACACCCCTTACAAGCCTGCCCCAATCTTAGAAATCAGAGATTAAAGCTATATGGCCTCTTTTCAGACCCCTTACAAGCATGCCCCTTCAGAGAATTCTCAAATAATTAAGCTATATGGTCTCAAATTAGGACCCCTTATAAGCCTACCCCAATCTTAGAAAATCAAAAATAAAGCTATATGGCTTATTTTCAGACCCCTTAAAGGCACTCCCAAAACCCGAAAATAAAAAATCTAAACCTACATGGCCTCAAATCATACCCCCAACAAGCATACCCCTTATGAGAATGTTTAAAAAGCTAAAGCTACACAACCTCAAATCAGACCCCTTACAAGCCTGCCCCAATCTTAGAATTCAAAAATTAAAGCTATGTGGCCTCTTTTCAGACCCCTTACAAGCATGCCCCTTCAGAGAATTCTCAAATAATTTAGCTATATGGCCTGAAATCAGAACCCCTTATAAGCCTGCACCAATCTTAAAAATAAAAAACTAAAGATATATGGCCTCAAATCATACCCCTTAAGAGCATGCCCGAATCCAACAAATTACAAAATGTAAACATATGTGAGGACCCGAGTACTGAAACTAAGGTTCTGTCGGATCCGACAAACCCCCCCCCCCTTGCCTCAAATCTCAAATCACACCCCTTACAAGACTCACCCTTCAAAGAATTCCCAAATATTAAAGATATATGGCCTCAAATCAGACCACTTATAACCCTGCCCCAATCTTAGAAAACAAAAAATAAAGCTATGTGGCCTCTTTTCAGACCCCTTACAATCATGTTGAAAACAGATATATCTGCTGAAACAGAGGAGAAGCAGTCAAAAGACTTGCAAACATGAAAGCAGTCAAATCAGACCCCTAACAAGCATACTCCACTCCGAGAATTCTCAAAAATTAAAGCTAGATGGCCTCATATCAGGCCCCTCACAAGCATGCCCGAATCTAAAAAATCAAAAATCTAAACCTTCATGGCCTCCAATCAGACCCCTAAGAAGCCTGCCCCTTCAGAGAATTCTCAAAAATTGAAGCTATATGGCCTTAAATCAGACCCCTTACAAGAGTGCCCGAATCCCATAAATCAAAAATCAAAGCTATATGGCCTCAAATTGGACCCCTCACAAGCATGCCTCAATCCCAGAAATCACAATCCTAAGCCTACATGGCCCCATATTAGGCCACATAGAGGCTCGGCCAAATCTCAAAAATCACAAAATTATAACAATTGTGAGGTCCCGACATGTGAGCCCAAGGGCCTGTCGGATCCGACATCCCCCCCTTGCCTCAAATCAGACCCCTAACTACCCCTTACAAGCATGCCCCTCTACCAGAATTCAGAAATCTAAACCTACATGGCCGCCAATTAGACCCCTAACAAGCATACCCCACTCCGAGAATTCTCAAAAATTGAAGCTATATGGCCTTAAATCAGACCCATTACAAGAGTGCCCGAATCTCATATATCAAAAATCAAAGCTATATGGCCTCAAATTGGACCCCTTACAAGCATGCCTCAATACCACAAATCACAATCCTAAGCCTACATGGCCTCATATTAGGCCCCATAGAGGCACGGCCAAATCTCAAAAATGCACAAAATTATAACAAATGTGAGGTCCCGAGATGTGAGCCCAAGGGCCTGTCGGATCCAACATCCCCCCCTTGCCTCAAATCAGACCCCTAACAAAGCCTGCCCCTATCTTAGAAATCAAAAATATAGCTATAAGACCTCTTTTCGGACCCCTAAAAGGTACGCCAAATGGCCAATAATCAGAGAATTAATATATATGTGAGGTCCCGATCTATCAACAAAGGGGCCTGTCGGATCCGACAGTTCCCCTTTGCTTCAAATTAGACCCCTTACTCCATACAATAATCCCAGAATTCGTAGAAATAAACCTCAATGGCCTCACATCAGACCCATTATTGACACGCCCATATATTAAAAATGCAAAAATTAAAACATTTGTGAGGTCCCGAGCTTTCAACCCAAGGGCATGTCGGATCCGACAGACCCCCCTTCCCCCAACTGAAACCTCTAGCAAGCCTGCCTTAAACTTAGAAATCAAAAAAATAAAGCTTTATGGCATCTTCTCGGACCCCTTAGAAGCATACCCCACGTTCAGAAATCAAACACCTACATGGCCTCACATCGGGACCCTTACAAGGATGCCCCAATCCCAGAAATCACAATCCTAAGCCTATATGGAGACAAATCGGACCCCTCTCAGGCACTCCCCAATCTCAAAAATCTGAAATTTATACCAAATGTGAGGTCCCCAATTCTCGATCAAAGGGCGTGTCGGATCCGACACCCCCCCCTTGCCTCAAATCAGACCTCTAACTACAAGACCCCAATCCTAAAATTCCCAAAATTTCAACCTAAATGGCCTCAAATCAGAGCCTTCATAAGCATACCCCACTACTTGAATTCAGAAATCTAAACCTACATGGCATCTTACTAGGCCCCTCTCAGGCACTCCCCAATCTCAAAAATCTGAAATTTATACCAAATGTGAGGTCCCCAGTTCTGAACCAAAGGGCCTGTCGGATCCGACAGCCCCCCCCCCCCGCGTCACTGAGGCGCTGTGAACGGGCCTTGAGTGGTCGCGGGCATGGTGGATCCGGGCCGTTGATCCACCAAGGCCCATCCAAGGGCCTTAGTGGTCCTAGGTGGCGGGGGGCGGGGGGTGGTGCTTGCCACCAAGGTGGGTGGGGGCGGGGGTGGTGTTTGCCACCAAGGCGGGGTGGGGCCGTGGGCCTCATGTCTTTTTTCGGGGAGGCCAGCTTTAGGGTCTTGTCGGGGCTAGGTGGCTAAGCGGGCTCGGTGGCTAGGCGGATTAGGCAGCTAGGTAGGCTTATTTTCTAAGTGACTTGGCCTACTTACTAAATAACTACTTGGTTAGCCTTACTTAATAGGTGGCTAGGCCCACTTACTAAATAACTAGTTGCTTAGGCTTACTTACTAGCCACCTAGTAAGTATGCCTAAGCAACTAGTTATTTAGTAAGTGGGCCTAGCCACCTAGTAAGTAAGCCTAAACAACTAGTTATTTAGTAAGTGGGCCTAGCCACGTAGTAAGTAAGCCTAAGCAACTAGTTATTTAGTAAGTGGGCCTAGCCACGTAGTAAGTAAGCCTAAGCAACTAGTTATTTAGTAAGTGGGCCTAGCCACCTATTAAGTAAGCCTAACCAAATAGTTATTTAGTAAGTAGGCCAAGCCACTTAGAAAATAAGCCTACCTAGCTGCCTCATCCGCCTAGCCACCGAGCCCGCTTAGCCACCTAGCCCCGACAAGACCCTAAAGCTGGCCTCCCCGAAAAAAGACATGAGGCCCACGGCCCCACCCCGCCTTGGTGGCAAACACAACCCCCGCCCCCACCCACCTTGGTGGCAAGCATCACCCCCCGCCCCCCGCCCCCTGCCACCTAGGACCACTAAGGCCCTTGGATGGGCCTTGCTGGATCAACGGCCCGGATCCACCATGCCCGCGACCACACAAGGCCCGTTCACAGCGCCTCAGTGACGCGGGGGGGGGGTGTCGGATACTACCGGCCCTTTGGTTCAGAACTGGGGACCTCACATTTGGTATAAATTTCAGATTTTTGAGATTGGGGAGTGCCTGAGAGGGGCCTAGTAAGATGCCATGTAGGTTTAGATTTCTGAATTCAAGTAGTGGGGTATGCTTATGAAGACTCTGATTTGAGGCCATTTAGGTTGAAATTTTGGGAATTTTAGGATTGGGGTCTTGTAGTTAGAGGTCTAATTTGAGGCAAGGGGGAAGGGGTCGGATCCGACAGGCCCTTTGATCCAGAATTGGGGACCTCACATTTGGTATAAATTTCAGAATTTTGAGATTCGGGAGGCTCTGCTTTGAGGCCATTTAGGTTGAAATTTTGGGAGTTTTGGGATTGGGGTCTTGTAGGTAGAGGTCTGATTTGAGGCAAGGGGGGGTTGTCGGATCCGACAGGCCCTTTGGTTCAGAACTGGGGACCTCACATTTGCTATAAATTTCAGAACTTTGAGATTCGGGAGGCTCTGCTTTGAGGCCATTTAGGTTGAAATTTTGGGAGTTTTGAGATTGCGGTCTTGTAGGTAGAGGTCTGATTTGAGGCAAGGGGGGTTGTCGGATCCGACAGGCCCTTTGGTTCAGAACTGCGGACCTCACATTTGGTATAAATTTCAGAATTTTGAGATTCGGGAGGCTCTGCTTTGAGGCCATTTAGGTTGAAATTTTGGGAGTTTTGAGATTGCGGTCTTGTAGGTAGAGGTCTGATTTGAGGCAAGGGGGGTTGTCGGATCCGACAGGCCCTTTGATCCAGAATTGGGGACCTCACATTTGGTATAAATTTCAGAATTTTGAGATTCGGGAGGCTCTGCTTTGAGGCCATTTAGGTTGAAATTTTGGGAGTTTTGAGATTGCGGTCTTGTAGGTAGAGGTCTGATTTGAGGCAAGAGGGGGTTGTCGGATCCGACAGGCCCTTTGGTTCAGAACTGCGGACCTCACATTTGCTATAAATTTCAGAACTTTGAGATTCGGGAGGCTCTGCTTTGAGGCCATTTAGGTTGAAATTTTGGGAGTTTAGGGATTGGGGTCTTGTAGGTAGAGGTCTGATTTGAGGCAAGAGGGGGTTGTCGGATCCGACATGCCCTTTGATCCAGAATTGGGGACCTCACATTTGGTATAAATTTCAGAATTTTGAGATTCGGGAGGCTCTGCTTTGAGGCCATTTAGGTTGAAATTTTGGGAGTTTTGGGATTGGGGTCTTGTAGGTAGAGGTCTGATTTGAGGCAAGGGGGGGTTGTCGGATCCGACAGGCCCTTTGGTTCAGAACTGGGGACCTCACATTTGGTATAAATTTCAGAATTTTGAGATTCGGGAGGCTCTGCTTTGAGGCCATTTAGGTTGAAATTTTGGGAGTTTAGGGATTGGGGTCTTGTAGGTAGAGGTCTGATTTGAGGCAAGGGGGGGTTGTCGGATCCGACAGGCCCTTGGGCTCACATCTCGGGACCTCACATTTGGTATAAATTTTAGAATTTTGAGATTCGGGAGGCTCTGCTTTGAGGCCATTTAGGTTGAAATTTTGGGAGTTTTGGGATTGGGGTCTTGTAGGTAGAGGTCTGATTTGAGGCAAGGGGGGGTTGTCGGATCCGACAGGCCCTTTGGTTCAGAACTGGGGACCTCACATTTGGTATAAATTTCAGAATTTTGAGATTCGGGAGGCTCTGCTTTGAGGCCATTTAGGTTGAAATTTTGGGAGTTTTGGGATTGGGGTCTTGTAGGTAGAGGTCTGATTTGAGGCAAGGGGGGGTTGTCGGATCCGACATGCCCTTTGATCCAGAATTGGGGACCTCACATTTGGTATAAATTTCAGAATTTTGAGATTCGGGAGGCTCTGCTTTGAGGCCATTTAGGTTGAAATTTTGGGAGTTTTGGGATTGGGGTCTTGTAGGTAGAGGTCTGATTTGAGGCAAGGGGGGGTTGTCGGATCCGACAGGCCCTTTGGTTCAGAATTGGGGACCTCACATTTGGTATAAATTTCAGAATTTTGAGATTCGGGAGGCTCTGCTTTGAGGCCATTTAGGTTGAAATTTTGGGAGTTTTGAGATTGCGGTCTTGTAGGTAGAGGTCTGATTTGAGGCAAGGGGGGGTTGTCGGATCCGACAGGCCCTTTCGTTCAGAACTGCGGACCTCACATTTGGTATAAATTTCAGAATTTTGAGATTCGGGAGGCTCTGCTTTGAGGCCATTTAGGTTGAAATTTTGGGAGTTTTGAGATTGCGGTCTTGTAGGTAGAGGTCTGATTTGAGGCAAGGGGGGGTTGTCGGATCCGACAGGCCCTTTGGTTCAGAACTGCGGACCTCACATTTGCTATAAATTTCAGAACTTTGAGATTCGGGAGGCTCTGCTTTGAGGCCATTTAGGTTGAAATTTTGGGAGTTTAGGGATTGGGGTCTTGTAGGTAGAGGTCTGATTTGAGGCAAGGGGGGGTTGTCGGATCCGACATGCCCTTTGATCCAGAATTGGGGACCTCACATTTGGTATAAATTTCAGAATTTTGACATTCGGGAGGCTATGCTTTCAGGCCATTTAGGTTGAAATTTTGGGAGTTTAGGGATTGGGGTCTTGTAGGTAGAGGTCTGATTTGAGGCAAGGGGGGGTTGTCGGATCCGACAGGCCCTTTGCTTCAGAACTGGGGACCTCACATTTGGTATAAATTTCAGAATTTTGAGATTCGGGAGGCTCTGCTTTGAGGCCATTTAGGTTGAAATTTTGGGAGTTTTGAGATTGCGGTCTTGTAGGTAGAGGTCTGATTTGAGGCAAGGGGGGGTTGTCGGATCCGACAGGCCCTTTGGTTCAGAACTGCGGACCTCACATTTGGTATAAATTTCAGAATTTTGAGATTCGGGAGGCTCTGCTTTGAGGCCATTTAGGTTGAAATTTTGGGAGTTTTGCGATTGGGGTCTTGTAGGTAGAGGTCTGATTTGAGGCAAGGGGGGGTTGTCGGATCCGACATGCCCTTTGGATCAGAACTGGGGACCTCACATTTGGTATAAATTTCAGAATTTTGAGATTCGGGAGGCTCTGCTTTGAGGCCATTTAGGTTGAAATTTTGGGAGTTTAGGGATTGGGGTCTTGTAGGTAGAGGTCTGATTTGAGGCAAGGGGGGGTTGTCGGATCCGACATGCCCTTTGATCCAGAATTGGGGACCTCACATTTGGTATAAATTTCAGAATTTTGAGATTCGGGAGGCTCTGCTTTCAGGCCATTTAGGTTGAAATTTTGGGAGTTTTGGGATTAAGGTCTTGTAGGTAGAGGTCTGATTTGAGGCAAGGGGGGGTTGTCGGATCCGACAGGCCCTTTGGTTCAGAACTGGGGACCTCACATTTGGTATAAATTTCAGAATTTTGAGATTCGGGAGGCTCTGCTTTGAGGCCATTTAGGTTGAAATTTTGGGAGTTTTGAGATTGCGGTCTTGTAGGTAGAGGTCTGATTTGAGGCAAGGGGGGGTTGTCGGATCCGACAGGCCCTTTGGTTCAGAACTGGGGACCTCACATTTGGTATAAATTTCAGAATTTTGAGATTCGGGAGGCTCTGCTTTGAGGCCATTTAGGTTGAAATTTTGGGAGTTTTGCGATTGGGGTCTTGTAGGTAGAGGTCTGATTTGAGGCAAGGGGGGGTTGTCGGATCCGACAGGCCCTTGGGCTCACATCTCGGGACCTCACATTTGGTATAAATTTCAGAATTTTGAGATTCGGGAGGCTCTGCTTTGAGGCCATTTAGGTTGAAATTTTGGGAGTTTTGGGATTGGGGTCTTGTAGGTAGAGGTCTGATTTGAGGCAAGGGGGGGTTGTCGGATCCGACAGGCCCTTTGGTTCAGAACTGGGGACCTCACATTTGGTATAAATTTCAGAATTTTGAGATTCGGGAGGCTCTGCTTTGAGGCCATTTAGGTTGAAATTTTGGGAGTTTTGGGATTGGGGTCTTGTAGGTAGAGGTCTGATTTGAGGCAAGGGGGGGTTGTCGGATCCGACATGCCCTTTGATCCAGAATTGGGGACCTCACATTTGGTATAAATTTCAGAATTTTGAGATTCGGGAGGCTCTGCTTTGAGGCCATTTAGGTTGAAATTTTGGGAGTTTTGGGATTGGGGTCTTGTAGGTAGAGGTCTGATTTGAGGCAAGGGGGGGTTGTCGGATCCGACAGGCCCTTTGGTTCAGAATTGGGGACCTCACATTTGGTATAAATTTCAGAATTTTGAGATTCGGGAGGCTCTGCTTTGAGGCCATTTAGGTTGAAATTTTGGGAGTTTTGAGATTGCGGTCTTGTAGGTAGAGGTCTGATTTGAGGCAAGGGGGGGTTGTCGGATCCGACAGGCCCTTTCGTTCAGAACTGCGGACCTCACATTTGGTATAAATTTCAGAATTTTGAGATTCGGGAGGCTCTGCTTTGAGGCCATTTAGGTTGAAATTTTGGGAGTTTTGAGATTGCGGTCTTGTAGGTAGAGGTCTGATTTGAGGCAAGGGGGGGTTGTCGGATCCGACAGGCCCTTTGGTTCAGAACTGCGGACCTCACATTTGCTATAAATTTCAGAACTTTGAGATTCGGGAGGCTCTGCTTTGAGGCCATTTAGGTTGAAATTTTGGGAGTTTAGGGATTGGGGTCTTGTAGGTAGAGGTCTGATTTGAGGCAAGGGGGGGTTGTCGGATCCGACATGCCCTTTGATCCAGAATTGGGGACCTCACATTTGGTATAAATTTCAGAATTTTGACATTCGGGAGGCTATGCTTTCAGGCCATTTAGGTTGAAATTTTGGGAGTTTAGGGATTGGGGTCTTGTAGGTAGAGGTCTGATTTGAGGCAAGGGGGGGTTGTCGGATCCGACAGGCCCTTTGCTTCAGAACTGGGGACCTCACATTTGGTATAAATTTCAGAATTTTGAGATTCGGGAGGCTCTGCTTTGAGGCCATTTAGGTTGAAATTTTGGGAGTTTTGAGATTGCGGTCTTGTAGGTAGAGGTCTGATTTGAGGCAAGGGGGGGTTGTCGGATCCGACAGGCCCTTTGGTTCAGAACTGCGGACCTCACATTTGCTATAAATTTCAGAATTTTGAGATTCGGGAGGCTCTGCTTTGAGGCCATTTAGGTTGCAATTTTGGGAGTTTTGCGATTGGGGTCTTGTAGGTAGAGGTCTGATTTGAGGCAAGGGGGGGTTGTCGGATCCGACATGCCCTTTGGATCAGAACTGGGGACCTCACATTTGGTATAAATTTCAGAATTTTGAGATTCGGGAGGCTCTGCTTTGAGGCCATTTAGGTTGAAATTTTGGGAGTTTAGGGATTGGGGTCTTGTAGGTAGAGGTCTGATTTGAGGCAAGGGGGGGTTGTCGGATCCGACATGCCCTTTGATCCAGAATTGGGGACCTCACATTTGGTATAAATTTCAGAATTTTGAGATTCGGGAGGCTGTGCTTTCAGGCCATTTAGGTTGAAATTTTGGGAGTTTTGGGATTAAGGTCTTGTAGGTAGAGGTCTGATTTGAGGCAAGGGGGGGTTGTCGGATCCGACAGGCCCTTTGGTTCAGAACTGGGGACCTCACATTTGGTATAAATTTCAGAATTTTGAGATTCGGGAGGCTCTGCTTTGAGGCCATTTAGGTTGAAATTTTGGGAGTTTTGAGATTGCGGTCTTGTAGGTAGAGGTCTGATTTGAGGCAAGGGGGGGTTGTCGGATCCGACAGGCCCTTTGGTTCAGAACTGGGGACCTCACATTTGGTATAAATTTCAGAATTTTGAGATTCGGGAGGCTCTGCTTTGAGGCCATTTAGGTTGAAATTTTGGGAGTTTTGCGATTGGGGTCTTGTAGGTAGAGGTCTGATTTGAGGCAAGGGGGGGTTGTCGGATCCGACAGGCCCTTGGGCTCACATCTCGGGACCTCACATTTGGTATAAATTTTAGAATTTTGAGATTCGGGAGGCTCTGCTTTGAGGCCATTTAGGTTGAAATTTTGGGAGTTTTGGGATTGGGGTCTTGTAGGTAGAGGTCTGATTTGAGGCAAGGGGGGGTTGTCGGATCCGACATGCCCTTTGATCCAGAATTGGGGACCTCACATTTGGTATAAATTTCAGAATTTTGAGATTCGGGAGGCTCTGCTTTGAGGCCATTTAGGTTGAAATTTTGGGAGTTTTGGGATTGGGGTCTTGTAGGTAGAGGTCTGATTTGAGGCAAGGGGGGGTTGTCGGATCCGACAGGCCCTTTGGTTCAGAATTGGGGACCTCACATTTGGTATAAATTTCAGAATTTTGAGATTCGGGAGGCTCTGCTTTGAGGCCATTTAGGTTGAAATTTTGGGAGTTTTGAGATTGCGGTCTTGTAGGTAGAGGTCTGATTTGAGGCAAGGGGGGGTTGTCGGATCCGACAGGCCCTTTCGTTCAGAACTGCGGACCTCACATTTGGTATAAATTTCAGAATTTTGAGATTCGGGAGGCTCTGCTTTGAGGCCATTTAGGTTGAAATTTTGGGAGTTTTGAGATTGCGGTCTTGTAGGTAGAGGTCTGATTTGAGGCAAGGGGGGGTTGTCGGATCCGACAGGCCCTTTGGTTCAGAACTGCGGACCTCACATTTGCTATAAATTTCAGAACTTTGAGATTCGGGAGGCTCTGCTTTGAGGCCATTTAGGTTGAAATTTTGGGAGTTTAGGGATTGGGGTCTTGTAGGTAGAGGTCTGATTTGAGGCAAGGGGGGGTTGTCGGATCCGACATGCCCTTTGATCCAGAATTGGGGACCTCACATTTGGTATAAATTTCAGAATTTTGACATTCGGGAGGCTATGCTTTCAGGCCATTTAGGTTGAAATTTTGGGAGTTTAGGGATTGGGGTCTTGTAGGTAGAGGTCTGATTTGAGGCAAGGGGGGGTTGTCGGATCCGACAGGCCCTTTGCTTCAGAACTGGGGACCTCACATTTGGTATAAATTTCAGAATTTTGAGATTCGGGAGGCTCTGCTTTGAGGCCATTTAGGTTGAAATTTTGGGAGTTTTGAGATTGCGGTCTTGTAGGTAGAGGTCTGATTTGAGGCAAGGGGGGGTTGTCGGATCCGACAGGCCCTTTGGTTCAGAACTGCGGACCTCACATTTGGTATAAATTTCAGAATTTTGAGATTCGGGAGGCTCTGCTTTGAGGCCATTTAGGTTGAAATTTTGGGAGTTTTGCGATTGGGGTCTTGTAGGTAGAGGTCTGATTTGAGGCAAGGGGGGGTTGTCGGATCCGACATGCCCTTTGGATCAGAACTGGGGACCTCACATTTGGTATAAATTTCAGAATTTTGAGATTCGGGAGGCTCTGCTTTGAGGCCATTTAGGTTGAAATTTTGGGAGTTTAGGGATTGGGGTCTTGTAGGTAGAGGTCTGATTTGAGGCAAGGGGGGGTTGTCGGATCCGACATGCCCTTTGATCCAGAATTGGGGACCTCACATTTGGTATAAATTTCAGAATTTTGAGATTCGGGAGGCTCTGCTTTCAGGCCATTTAGGTTGAAATTTTGGGAGTTTTGGGATTAAGGTCTTGTAGGTAGAGGTCTGATTTGAGGCAAGGGGGGGTTGTCGGATCCGACAGGCCCTTTGGTTCAGAACTGGGGACCTCACATTTGGTATAAATTTCAGAATTTTGAGATTCGGGAGGCTCTGCTTTGAGGCCATTTAGGTTGAAATTTTGGGAGTTTTGAGATTGCGGTCTTGTAGGTAGAGGTCTGATTTGAGGCAAGGGGGGGTTGTCGGATCCGACAGGCCCTTTGGTTCAGAACTGGGGACCTCACATTTGGTATAAATTTCAGAATTTTGAGATTCGGGAGGCTCTGCTTTGAGGCCATTTAGGTTGAAATTTTGGGAGTTTTGCGATTGGGGTCTTGTAGGTAGAGGTCTGATTTGAGGCAAGGGGGGGTTGTCGGATCCGACAGGCCCTTGGGCTCACATCTCGGGACCTCACATTTGGTATAAATTTCAGAATTTTGAGATTCGGGAGGCTCTGCTTTGAGGCCATTTAGGTTGAAATTTTGGGAGTTTAGGGATTGGGGTCTTGTAGGTAGAGGTCTGATTTGAGGCAAGGGGGGGTTGTCGGATCCGACATGCCCTTTGGTTCAGAACTGGAGACCTCACATTTGGTATAAATTTCAGAATTTTGAGATTCGGGAGGCTCTGCTTTGAGGCCATTTAGGTTGAAATTTTGGGAGTTTAGGGATTGGGGTCTTGTAGGTAGAGGTCTGATTTGAGGCAAGGGGGGGTTGTCGGATCCGACATGCCCTTTGATCCAGAATTGGGGACCTCACATTTGGTATAAATTTCAGAATTTTGAGATTCGGGAGGCTGTGCTTTCAGGCCATTTAGGTTGAAATTTTGGGAGTTTTGGGATTAAGGTCTTGTAGGTAGAGGTCTGATTTGAGGCAAGGGGGGGTTGTCGGATCCGACAGGCCCTTTGGTTCAGAACTGGGGACCTCACATTTGGTATAAATTTCAGAATTTTGAGATTCGGGAGGCTCTGCTTTGAGGCCATTTAGGTTGAAATTTTGGGAGTTTTGAGATTGCGGTCTTGTAGGTAGAGGTCTGATTTGAGGCAAGGGGGGGTTGTCGGATCCGACAGGCCCTTTGGTTCAGAACTGCGGACCTCACATTTGGTATAAATTTCAGAATTTTGAGATTCGGGAGGCTCTGCTTTGAGGCCATTTAGGTTGAAATTTTGGGAGTTTTGCGATTGGGGTCTTGTAGGTAGAGGTCTGATTTGAGGCAAGGGGGGGTTGTCGGATCCGACAGGCCCTTTGGTTCAGAACTGGGGACCTCACATTTGGTATAAATTTCAGAATTTTGAGATTCGGGAGGCTCTGCTTTGAGGCCATTTAGGTTGAAATTTTGGGAGTTTTGCGATTGGGGTCTTGTAGGTAGAGGTCTGATTTGAGGCAAGGGGGGGTTGTCGGATCCGACAGGCCCTTTGATTCAGAACTGGGGACCTCACATTTGGTATAAATTTCAAAATTTTGAGATTCGGGAGGCTCTGCTTTGAGGCCATTTAGGTTGAAATTTTGGGAGTTTTGAGATTGCGGTCTTGTAGGTAGAGGTCTGATTTGAGGCAAGGGGGGGTTGTCGGATCCGACAGGCCCTTTGGTTCAGAACTGCGGACCTCACATTTGGTATAAATTTCAGAATTTTGAGATTCGGGAGGCTCTGCTTTGAGGCCATTTAGGTTGAAATTTTGGGAGTTTTGCGATTGGGGTCTTGTAGGTAGAGGTCTGATTTGAGGCAAGGGGGGGTTGTCGGATCCGACAGGCCCTTTGGTTCAGAACTGGGGACCTCACATTTGTAATAAATTTCAGAATTTTGAGATTCGGGAGGCTCTGCTTTGAGGCCATTTAGGTTGAAATTTTGGGAGTTTTGGGATTGGGGTCTTGTAAGTAGAGGTCTGATTTGAGGCAAGGGGGGGTTGTCGGATCCGACAGGCCCTTGGGCTCACATCTCGGGACCTCACATTTGGTATAAATTTCAGAATTTTGAGATTCGGGAGGCTCTGCTTTGAGGCCATTTAGGTTGAAATTTTGGGAGTTTTGAGATTGCGGTCTTGTAGGTAGAGGTCTGATTTGAGGCAAGGGGGGGTTGTCGGATCCGACAGGCCCTTTGGTTCAGAACTGCGGACCTCACATTTGGTATAAATTTCAGAATTTTGAGATTCGGGAGGCTCTGCTTTGAGGCCATTTAGGTTGAAATTTTGGGAGTTTTGCGATTGGGGTCTTGTAGGTAGAGGTCTGATTTGAGGCAAGGGGGGGTTGTCGGATCCGACAGGCCCTTTGGTTCAGAACTGGGGACCTCACATTTGGTATAAATTTCAGAATTTTGAGATTCGGGAGGCTCTGCTTTGAGGCCATTTAGGTTGAAATTTTGGGAGTTTTGCGATTGGGGTCTTGTAGGTAGAGGTCTGATTTGAGGCAAGGGGGGGTTGTCGGATCCGACAGGCCCTTTGATTCAGAACTGGGGACCTCACATTTGGTATAAATTTCAAAATTTTGAGATTCGGGAGGCTCTGCTTTGAGGCCATTTAGGTTGAAATTTTGGGAGTTTTGAGATTGCGGTCTTGTAGGTAGAGGTCTGATTTGAGGCAAGGGGGGGTTGTCGGATCCGACAGGCCCTTTGGTTCAGAACTGCGGACCTCACATTTGGTATAAATTTCAGAATTTTGAGATTCGGGAGGCTCTGCTTTGAGGCCATTTAGGTTGAAATTTTGGGAGTTTTGCGATTGGGGTCTTGTAGGTAGAGGTCTGATTTGAGGCAAGGGGGGGTTGTCGGATCCGACAGGCCCTTTGGTTCAGAACTGGGGACCTCACATTTGTAATAAATTTCAGAATTTTGAGATTCGGGAGGCTCTGCTTTGAGGCCATTTAGGTTGAAATTTTGGGAGTTTTGGGATTGGGGTCTTGTAAGTAGAGGTCTGATTTGAGGCAAGGGGGGGTTGTCGGATCCGACAGGCCCTTGGGCTCACATCTCGGGACCTCACATTTGGTATAAATTTCAGAATTTTGAGATTCGGGAGGCTCTGCTTTGAGGCCATTTAGGTTGAAATTTTGGGAGTTTTGGGATTGGGGTCTTGTAGGTAGAGGTCTGATTTGAGGCAAGGGGGGGTTGTCGGATCCGACAGGCCCTTGGGCTCACATCTCGGGACCTCACATTTGGTATAAATTTCAGAATTTTGAGATTCGGGAGGCTCTGCTTTGAGGCCATTTAGGTTGAAATTTTGGGAGTTTTGGGATTGGGGTCTTGTAGGCAGAGGTCTGATTTGAGGCAAGGGGAGGTTGTCGGATCCGACAGGCCCTTGGGCTGACATGTCGGGACCTCACAATTGTTATAATTTTGTGATTTTGGAGATTTGGCCGAGCCTCTATGTGGCCTAACATGGGGCCATGTAGGCTTAGGATTGTGATTTCTGGGATTGGGGCATCCTTGTAAGGGTCCCGATGTGAGGCCATGTAGGTGTAGACTTTTGATTTCTGAACGTGGGGTATGCTTCTAAGGGGTCCGAGAAGATGCCATAAAGCTTTATTTTTTTGATTTCTAAGTTTAAGGCAAGCTTGTTAGAGGTTTCAGTTGGGGGAAGGGAGGTCTGTCGGATCCGACATGCCCTTGGGTTGAAAGCTCGGGACCTCACAAATGTTTTAATTTTTGCATTTTTAATATATGGGCGTGTCAATAATGGGTCTGATGTGAGGCCATTGAGGTTTATTTCTACGAATTCTGGGATTATTGTATGGAGTAAGGGGTCTAATTTGAAGCAAAGGGGAAATGTCGGATCTGACAGGCCCCTTTGTTGATAGATCGGGACCTCACATATATATTAATTCTCTGATTATTGGCTATTTGGCGTACCTTTTAGGGGTCCGAAAAGAGGTCTTATAGCTATATTTTTGATTTCTAAGATAGGGGCAGGCTTTGTTAGGGGTCTGATTTGAGGCAAGGGGGGGATGTTGGATCCGACAGGCCCTTGGGCTCACATCTCGGGACCTCACATTTGTTATAATTTTGTGCATTTTTGAGATTTGGCCGTGCCTCTATGGGGCCTAATATGAGGCCATGTAGGCTTAGGATTGTGATTTGTGGGATTGAGGCATGCTTGTGAGGGGTCCAATTTGAGGCCATATAGCTTTGATTTTTGATTTCTGAGATTCGGGCACTCTTGTAATGGGTCTGATTTAAGGCCATATAGCTTCAATTTTTGAGAATTCTCGGAGTGGGGTATGCTTGTTAGGGGTCTAATTGGCGGCCATGTAGGTTTAGATTTCTGAATTCTGGTAGAGGGGCATGCTTGTAAGGGGTAGTTAGGGGTCTGATTTGAGGCAAGGGGGGGATGTCGGATCCGACAGGCCCTTGGGCTCACATGTCGGGACCTCACAATTGTTATAATTTTGTGATTTTTGAGATTTGGCCGAGCCTCTATGTGGCCTAATATGGGGCCATGTAGGCTTAGGATTGTGATTTCTGGGATTGAGGCATGCTTGTGAGGGGTCCAATTTGAGGCCATATAGCTTTGATTTTTGATTTATGGGATTCGGGCACTCTTGTAAGGGGTCTGATTTAAGGCCATATAGCTTCAATTTTTGAGAATTCTCTGAAGGGGCAGGCTTCTTAGGGGTCTGATTGGAGGCCATGAAGGTTTAGATTTTTGATTTTTTAGATTCGGGCATGCTTGTGAGGGGCCTGATATGAGGCCATCTAGCTTTAATTTTTGAGAATTCTCGGAGTGGAGTATGCTTGTTAGGGGTCTGATTTGACTGCTTTCATGTTTGCAAGTCTTTTGACTGCTTCTCCTCTGTTTCAGCAGATATATCTGTTTTCAACATGATTGTAAGGGGTCTGAAAAGAGGCCACATAGCTTTATTTTTTGTTTTCTAAGATTGGGGCAGGGTTATAAGTGGTCTGATTTGAGGCCATATATCTTTAATATTTGGGAATTCTTTGAAGGGTGAGTCTTGTAAGGGGTGTGATTTGAGATTTGAGGCAAGGGGGGGGGGGGGTTTGTCGGATCCGACAGAACCTTAGTTTCAGTACTCGGGTCCTCACATATGTTTACATTTTGTAATTTGTTGGATTCGGGCATGCTCTTAAGGGGTCTGATTTGAGGCCATATATCTTTAGTTTTTTATTTTTAAGATTGGTGCAGGCTTATAAGGGGTTCTGATTTCAGGCCATATAGCTAAATTATTTGAGAATTCTCTGAAGGGGCATGCTTGTAAGGGGTCTGAAAAGAGGCCACATAGCTTTAATTTTTGAATTCTAAGATTGGGGCAGGCTTGTAAGGGGTCTGATTTGAGGTTGTGTGGCTTTAGCTTTTTAAACATTCTCGTAAGGGGTATGCTTGTTGGGGGTATGATTTGAGGCCATGTAGGTTTAGATTTTTTATTTTCGGGTTTTGGGAGTGCCTTTAAGGGGTCTGAAAATAAGCCATATAGCTTTATTTTTGATTTTCTAAGATTGGGGTAGGCTTATAAGGGGTCCTAATTTGAGACCATATAGCTTAATTATTTGAGAATTCTCTGAAAGGGCATGCTTGTAAGGGGTCTGAAAAGAGGCCATATAGCTTTAATCTCTGATTTCTAAGATTGGGGCAGGCTTGTAAGGGGTGTGATTTGTGATTTGGGGCAAGGGGGGGGGGGTATGTCGGATCCGACAGGCCCTTAGGTTCTCAACTCGGGACCTCACATATGTTTACATTTTGTAATTTGTTGGATTCTGGCATGTTTGTAAGGGGTCTGAAAAGAGGCCATATAGCTTTATTTTTTGATTTCTATGATTGGGGCAGGCTTATAATTGGTCTGATTTAAGGCCATATAGCTTAATTCTTTGAAGGGTGAGGCTTGTAAGGGGCGTGATTTGTGATTTGAGGCAAGGGGGGGGGGGTATGTCGGATCCGACAGGAACTTAGTTTCAGTACTCGGGTCCTCACATATGTTTGAGCGTGCCTGTAAGGGGTCTGAAAAGAGGCCATATAGCTTCAATTTTTGTGAAATCTGATTTGGCCTCGAATTTGTTCACAGCTAGAGGATGCTGCGGTCAAGGAGTTACCCGATATACTTACTGCATTGGGTGGGCTTGATGGAGACGTGGAAGTTGATTCGTTGCCGGATTACTTGGAGAAGTGGCGAATCTGCCTTTAGGATTTTGCGGATGAGATCCTGCATGACGATGGAGCTCTCCTCCTCTTTCATCCAGATGGCAATGGTGACTTCAAGGAGAGCATTCAAGACCACTTCGCTGCTTTTGGCTTCACCATCTTTAAGGAGTGGTTGGGAGTCAACCGTCTTCGCCTTCATTCAGCTAAACATGTGGACAAGACCACTAACCTCTTCCAAATTGTGCTACTTGTTCGTGCCACGAAAACAATTGGATCCGACCTTGATAAGCGGCCCCGACACTCGTCATTTCGCCTTCGCGATGCCAATGAGCTCAAGGCTCTTGGCATTGAGCTGGACATGGATGATGCCATTATGAATTATACCACAACCCCTCTCATGGATGGCTCCAAAGCTTGGCGTGGTCCCCGTGAGAAAGATATTTCTTTCATGTCCTCCTTGATCATGGCAACTACTGACATTGGGCAGGTCGTGGTTGACGTTAATGCAGGCGTTGGTATGTCCTACTTCACTTGCCATCATATCTTGGTTTTCATTTTCTACCTTTGCTTTTATTTATGTTTGCTAACCATTCCTCTGCAACAGGGACTTCTGTCCATGCATGCAGGCAACTTGGGCGCCATATCGTTGCTCTCGAGGAGGACGAGGACATCTTCAACCGTGTCCTTAAGCCACTTCAGAGTGTTAAGCATCCGGTGAAGGCTCCATCCATTGTTGTTGCTTCCATGCAGGCTTCACAAGGCACGCAGAAGAGGCCGCCGGCCTTGAAGCGATCGAGGCCAGAGTCCTCGCAGTAAGTGAGTATGATGACCTTCTAAGTTGCTTCTTTTCCTTGTCCACTCAGCTTTTACACTTTCCATCCTCTTTCTTACAATTTTCATGCTTGTTTTCAGACTTGGCCTTGGAGCAGATGTGTTTGGTACGCCTACCAAGGGATTCACTTTGCCAATCTATGCCCATGATATGGCGATGGTACTAGCGGCACAACCTTCTCCTAGCAAAGCTAGTACCCCGTCTCCACGTTATGACCCCCGTGCCTTAGACTTCTTCGAGCTTCTTGCAGAGGTGGATAATGAATGCCATACCTTAGATTCCACTTCAGATGAGGGCGGCCATGAGGGGAGTATCTTTGGAAGTAGGGAATCTAGTAGTGACAACCTCATTGTTGATTGATTTTTGGTTTGATTGATTGGTATTTGGATTTATAAAGTGTGGTGTGGTTTTTAATATTCCAATTGTCTTGTTGAATGCATCTTGTCGTTGTTCTCAAATAACACTACACTTTTGTGGTCGTCAACTAGTAGACAATCTAAAGACAAGTAGCCAAACCAAATACACCTAACATTTTGATTTCTCAAGCATATCCTACCCACAAGAAAGAGGCCTCGGATCCCAGGCCTCTTTCCAAACCTCCTCCTCATGCTAGAACATACAAGAAATGGCCAAATGCAAAAACAAGTAGCCAACTCAAATATACATAACATTTTGATTTCTCAAGCATATCCTACCCACAAAAAAGAGGCCTCGGATCCGAGGCCTCTTTCCAAACCTCCTCCTCATGCTAGAACATACAAGAAATGGCCAAATGCAAAGACAAGTAGCCAACTCAAATATACATAACATTTTGATTTTCAAGCATAAGCTACCCACAACTAAGAGGCCTCGGATCCGAGGCCTCTTCCCATAGGTCCACCACCTTCTCAACCACACTGAATTTTCCCACGGCCATAGGGACTCGTTGGTAATTTTAAGAAACTTTTGGTCCTAAAAATTAGGCACTCCATAAATATCGGCCTCATAATTCTAAAATTAAACTTGAAATATGTGCAAAATCCACGGTCATAGGGGTCCTAACTTTCGTTAAATGGAGTTTTAAATTTTGATTTTCTGCTCACGAGATCTGCTCACCGCTCACCGCTCACCGCTCACCGCTTACATCGTAGCATTCCTGGCTTCGCAGTCCCGGGAGTCACTCCCAGGGCACTGCTGTACCAGGCCGTTGTCATGGGATAGTGCCCCACTTAAATTTCCATGTCTCCTAGCTCACACCTCCGATTGAGGTGTTCTTGTGCATTCTAAAATCGGCACACCATAAGCTACGCATAGCTTATGGCCTCACCCTTGTGCCTCCTAGTCTCCGTGGGTAGGAGGCGTTCCCAACGCCCGGGGCCCTTACCCACACTAGGATCACTTAGGCCTTCTCACCAACGGCGCCACAAGTTCCGGGTGTCACTCCGGGGTCCCCCTTGTGCCCATGGTGTTTTGGGCACTCCTCATGAAGAGGTACGCGACAGAATCAAACAACTCTCCTTGCAAACAATCACCAACATCCGGAATGTCCAACACCAGAAGCTCCAACTGGACGTTGTTGTCCTCCATTGAGGGCTCCTATGATTGAGTAAGATCCATGGACTGTGGTGCCTGAACACATGAACCACAACTTTAACTCAAGGCACCCTCTTAGTTCTGACAAGGGCCCCCCTCCACCCAAAACACTCACACATCCAACATCCACATTTATAATCAAAATATAAATAATTGCACAACATAAACACTAGAACTCAAAAAGTGCAGAAATGGGCCCGACCAGACCAACTTTGCCCACCCTCTTGGTTCCAAGAGGGCCCCCCCAACACAGATTTGGAAGCACACTGTAGTAAGTTTTTTGGTTGACAAACAAACCCAGGGAAACAATCAGGGAAGACTCAAAAGGTGATTCATGTAACATCTAGGTGTCTTAGATAAAGTTTATTAAGGAAAACACAGGGTTAATTCACTTTAATTAGGATAAGGACTGACAATTGGTTCATGGATAAGGGATAAAAACTTCTAAAAACCACTCCACGTCAGTACATGCAAATGTGACAGTCTCACACCTCACACTAATTTCCCAGGCAATTGTCTGGCAGTGAGTTCATTTTAATTGGACCAAGTGCGGTGCACAAGCATAGGCACAACCATAGTCCATGGTCTTGCAATAGTAACCCATTTTTGTCTCTTTACCGAAGCCAAGGGCACTTCGGAGTAGTCCATAATCTTTCATTGATTAACTCCATTTTAATGTAACTTGAAAAGTCAGTGCGGTAATCCTTTCAGGATAAACAATCTTCTTTGATTAAATTCAATTTTAGTTAGGCGGTCCGTATGAGCCCAAAATGGTTGCTCATATTTGTTTTATGTTTAGAATTTACTTAGAATTACATTCGAAGTCGTTATTAAAACAACTAAAAGTATTAAAAAGAGTGAGGCTTGGTGTGGAGTTATGTTTTAGGCCTTAGGCTTATTTGGTGTGGTTGATTAGAAGCTTAGTGACATGAGGGAGTGTTTTGGCTAAGTGAGTAGTGTTTGATGAAGCAAGGGGGAGGTCCTTGGATTTAAATGTTTGAATTAGAACGTGTTCTTGTTGGTTTAGGGGGTAAGGAGTTAGTGGATAGGATAAGGTCCTACTAAGTAGGAGAAGGTTGAGGGGTTTGTGGTCTTGGGTGCCCTCTCCTCTTCTTCTTATCCCCCTCTCATTCTGTCCCTCTCTTCCTTTTTTTCTCTTTGTCTCTCGTGTGGGTGTGTGAGTGAGTGTGTGTGTGTTGTGTAGTGTGGTAGAGAATAGATTTGACTAGGGGGAACTTAGAGAATAGATTTGATTAGGGGGAGCTTAGAAAATTAGCAGACTAAGGAGCTGCGACAGAATACTAAGGAGCTGCGACAGACTAAGGAGCTGCGACAGATTAGTAAGGTAGCTGCAACCAACTACTAAGGAGCTGCGACAGAATACTAAGGAGCTGCGACAGACTAATGTAGTTGCGACAGACTAAGGAGTTGCCACATACTAAGGAGCTGCGACAGACTAAGGTAGCTGCCACATACTAAGGAGCTGCCACATACTAGTAAGGTAGCTGCGACCAGCTTACTAAGGGGCAGCTGGATTAAGGGCAGTTAGAAGGAGGGTTAGTTAGGTTTAGTACCCTAAGGTAAATGGATGGGTTAACTAGGCGGTTAGGTCTCCGTGTAATCGGGGGTACGGTTGTGGGGGAGTGTACTTGAGCACGCGAATAACGCCACAATAGAGAAGAGTGTTTCTTAACACTTGTTACCTTGTTATGGAATAAATTGGTGTATACGAATTAATGAGAAATGTAATGACTTCCAATGAAGTTGGTAAGAGGGAGCTATGCGAAACGAATGTGACATCCATTCCCTCACCCGGACTAGGACGCTTAAGGGTGGGCGGTTTGGCCTCACATAAATGGTGCGTCCGCCGGGAGTGAAGCGGGATTAGGGGAATCAAGACTTGGAGGCAAGAATGTGGAGCTAGGAAGGAGCACTTTGTGCGGGGTAAGTATCTCACTTAGAGTTTCTTTTTTGATTTTGTCATTGATTAGATTAGTTTATTTCTTTTATTTCCTTGGAATGAATTGCATATTTCCTTTATGCATTTTGTTTTGAGGAGGGAGCGCGGCTAAGGTATGTCCTTAACCTTTTTGGGGATTTGCTAAAAACATAAAAAGAATCTATGATCGTTAGTTCACTAAAATCTTAGAGGGATAATTAATTTTAGGATGATTCGACTTTGACACTCACCTCGGGGTGAGTTTCCAAGTTGTGGGACTTGAAATTTGATGTTCTAGATTAGGATTGTTAGTTTAGAGTCATTGTGATTGAGGTTATGTGGAGTCACGGTCGAGGGGAGTGCTAACTTGCAGGGGGGAAGCGAATTGCTTGAGGTATGACATTTCTTCAAAGTGAAATTGCTAATTAATTAAGGAATGATTTTAGTACTTGTCTTTGTCGTTATCCGTTGTAAAGGGTAATTCCCTAGTCATCACATTGTGTTGGAGATTAGTGGGTGATGCCTCGGTCTTCAATGTGGTGTATGGCGAAGGTCAGCCCCTCACTCTCGGTATTGTGGTGAGTGGCAATTTGAGGAAGAGTGCGGAGGTGATGCTCCGGCTTGACTAAAAATTGGCATGAACATGCCTATCCCCTGTTTGGGATTTTTCACTTAAGTGGGCTTGCAGGTTCTCTTTCCTAACCTCCTCAATTTTTAATTCACACCAAGGAAAGTGATAACATTAATGAGTGAAGGTAGTGAGGAGTATGTTTGGTCAAGTGAGGGTTGATCGATTCTTTGGGGAATGCAAGGTAAGACTCGATCTCAAAAACCAAGCTTGATATTAGGAATTGAGAAATCTACACGTAGGAGGAGATTATCTAGGATTAGTGAAGTGGTAGAAGAAGCTGATGTTAGATTAGAAAGCTGTTTGAATGTGGAGCCTAGTGTTAGTCCATCATCGGAGACTTATACATTTAGGAAAGAAATTCCGATAGACATTGATAGGGAAGTAGGAGAGGACACACCTGTCACCATGGCTTAGGAGGGAGAGGGTCCACCTCCCTTTCCACCCATTGATCCATTGGTTAGGCCGAGAGGTCTACCAATTGTGGTTCCACAAAACTTAGCGGCGGTGGACATGCCATCCCACCTCCCTAAGTTTTATGGAACTAAGGATGAGGATCCGTCGAGGCACATGGAGAGGTACATTGAAAGGTTGGCTAGTTCTCTTGTGACTAATCCAGGATATTGGTTAGTATGGTTTCCTACCACTCTAGAGGGTGAGGCTTATGAGTGGTATAGAGACCATGCCGAGGGACATTTTAGAGGATGGGAGCAATTGCAAAGGGAGTTTTTGAATGAGTTTCGTCCGGAGGTTGGTCAAAGCACGGCTTTGAGGGCGTTGGCTTCATTGAAGCAAGGTAGGGAAGAGGAGATTTCGGCCTACATTAGAAGGTTTGATTTAGTGTGTACACGATTTGTGGGAACCATGCTCAATGATGACACACTAAAGCAATTCTTCATTCAAGGATTCTTTAAGTCGGGAACAATTAGAGGTGTTCTTGAGAGGAATCCTCAAACATTGGCGGATGCCAAGAGAGCGGCTAGAGAGATGGAGAGCTTGGATAGAGATCATGAGAGATTGTAGAGAAGGGAGGATGAATTGATACCACAATTCATTCCCATTCGGCCTAGAGTGGTGGCGGAAGAGCCGGTCAAGTATGAGAGTCAAGTCCCATATGCTCTTGTTGACACGGGTTCACGTCCTTTAGCGGTTAGAGAACCGACACCACTTCTAGCATTACCGGCCCCTAGAGCGGATCCTCACCTTGAGGAAATGGAGAGAAGGTTGGGTGCTAGCCAATTGGGATTTCAAGAGGCCATGATTAAGCAAATGCAAAGTCTTACGGATCAAATGTCTTTGATGATCAAGAGCCAACAACCGGGTCTTCCTCCTCCGGTTGAGTCGGGTAGGCATGCATCGGGATTGTGGTGTGTTCAATGTGGCCAACCGGGCCACACTCGTTAGTTTTGTAGGAGTGGACAAAACCGTGACCAAAAAAGAAACGGTGGTCCACCTCCACAAAACCAAAGGGGTCAAGGACAAATTCAGTATGGATAAGGTGACAATAGGGGACCTCCTCCTAGAGGTCAAGGTGGTAAAAATATGGAGAGAAAGGAGTTTCATCCTTTTTGTGGAAGATGACATGCACAAGGTCAATGTTGGTCCGAAGGACAAGGTTATGGTTGTAGCAATTGTGGGGGAAACCATCCTTCGGACGAATGTCGTCAACCGGATAAGATTATTAGTATGCCTAATCCGGTGGCCAATCCACAACAACAAGCAAGGGACAATATGAGGGGAGCTAGGCCACAAGGTGGGCCACCGAATGAGCTTAGGCCACCGAATTTGTATTATGATCATGGGAATGCGAAACAAACCTTTCATCCAACGGCGGGATTGCAAACGGCGAATGGTTACATTCCGATTCAAGGTAGGCAAGGAGGCCCACAAAACTTCGACAATAGGCGGCAAGCTCCCATGGATCCGGGTCCGTCTAATTCTCAAGATGTCAGATTTATGGATGGTGTCGTGGAGTCACATCATGATGACGCTCTTCCTCTCCAAATGACGATTGAAGAGGAACAAGGTCAATGGCCTCCACACACCAATGTCATCACCTATGAGTTGAAGAGTCTAGGAGATGAGGTTATTCATGAGGCACCGGCATTGGCGGTTACCACTAGGGCCATGAGGGGGAAGATCCCATTGGAGGTAGGAGTAGAGGGTCAAGAGGAGTATTCTTCGGATGAGGGTCCTAATCTTTCTGAGTTGGATAGGGTAGCTAGAGTAGCTAGACGGGCCACTAGAGAGTTAGAGAAGGAGAATGTGATTCTCCATGATAGGGAGAGGCCTAATGTCATTCATGATTTAGAGGATAGTGAGATGGGAGAATGGGAAGGACCGGAAATTCTTTTGGATGAGTTTGATGGTGTTGGCAATGCCAAGGTGGAGAAGTCGAGCGGCTATGATTTATGGGCCGATCTTAGCTCACTTAAGGCCGATATTACCTTTGGACAATTGTTGGAGATTTCACCCGTGGCTAGGAAGACTCTCAAGGAAGGAATGCCGGTTACTAGGAGGACTAGGAAGGTGAAGACTAGGGTAGCGGCTAGAGTTCAATTGCAAGGAGGAGGACGGGATGTTAAACCTATTGAGATTGAAGTTATGGTGGTGGACAAAGTAGTTCCGAATGTGTTGGTGGATGGAGGTAGTGGACTAAACATCTTGCCGGAGCACACTATGAAGAGGTTAGGTCTTAGTCTTATGGGTCCGTCGCCTTTCATCATCAATATGGCTAATCAAAGTCCGGCCGTGCCTTTGGGAATGATTAAGGATTGTAGGATTAGCACCGGAGGGGAAGAGTATGTGGTCACCTTTCATGTCATAAAAATTGTTAAAGATCACCCTCTTCACTTTCCACCGGTACCACCCTACTTCCGGTAGTACCTTACCGGTACGCGAATAGGCTTAGTCCAGTATTCCTTACCGGCATCCTAAGGTCTCGCCTACTACCGTTTTTATGTTGGAAGTCTCATTCCATACATCCTTGTTTTCTCCCTACCTCTCTGGGGGTATGCCACTCTTACACTGCCCTTACTGGTGGTACGCCTCCTATGCCAGTCGAGTCAACCAATACCCCTACCGGGTTTTTCTACCGAGTTTCCGGGGGATCTACCGGGTTCTCTACCGGGTTCTTAACCGGGTTTCCTGGGGGTCTACCGGGTTCTCTACCGGGTTCTTAACCGGGTTTCCTGGGGATCTACCGGGTTCTCTACCGGGTTCTTAACCGGGTTTCCTGGGGATCTACCGGGTTCTATACCGGGTTCTTAACCGGGTTTCCTGGGGATCTACCGAGTCTGACCGTACTACCTCAATAATGTGGTTAACACGAGTTCTAGCTTCCTACCATGAGGTTCCCCCTACCCCCTTTATTTACCGGGTCAACCGGTTTTATACTCGTATTACTGTTAGAGTATTACTTGACCTATTACTGGGGTGGATTATACACCCTACCGAACTCTTCATTAGTACTCCTAAACTATTGCTCTCTTATACTACCACTCTCAGAGTTAGTGCACAATCTATTCTTCTACCGGTAGTCAACACCTTTAGTATCAGGACTCGGCTAAGATAACACCATTCATCTCATTCGTATATACGTGCTGGTACTACCGTCTTATAAGGACTCTTCTGAAATGATTCCCCAACCATTCCTTAGCTACTTGTAAACAACTCTTTTGTCAATCCAAGTAGTCCATTACCAACTTCTATTTTCATACAACCAACATTTACAAGAGGTAAGGCAACTACCAATACAAGATAACCACAAGTTCCTTATATCAGATTCAAACAGTATCTTATTCAAAAGCAACCCAACACTCTATTGATATAAATCCTAATACACATTTCTAAGAATGAGAGAGAGAGAGAGACGACTCTCTTCCTTAAGTACCTTCTCCTCATCTCTTCCTATCAATACTAACCACTCACTGGATTTATCTTATCCACTACTATCCATTCCTTATCTGCAACTACGGCTCACTCTTATCCCTAATGGCTACTTCTGATACTATTACAAAAGTAACTTGAAAACCTCTTTAACCTTATATTGCTAAAAGTTACGGTCTACTAAACCCCTTTAACATTGCCCCCCTTCTATTCTAAATTCCGCCCTCGGAATTTCTAATCCTTGCTACCGGTTACCTAATGCCTATGCTGGTGAGACCGGCTTGGAGGCGCTCCTGAAGACTCGGCAGTCCGCTCATCGTCTGGGATTGGCGACGTACCCTGATTCACGGTTGGAAACACGGCAGGTCCCCTGCCATAATGTGACGGTGACCCTTGTCGAGGCCCCGGCGTCCCCGATCGTGATCGAGACGTCCTGTCACCTACCGGAGGTCGAATTATCGGGTCTTCTTCCGGATCGAGGGAATTGTGTTCTTCAGTTGCTGCTACCGGACTTGGTTGTCGCTATTGGCTCCTACCTTGAGAAGGCGGTCTCGGGCTTCGGGGCTGGCTGGGGCTTCGCGTTTCTGTTGGTCGAGGAGAAGGAGATTTTGTCTTGCTCCGACTGCGACGATCTGCTCTAGAAGAATGAGGAGAGCTCCTCGGTTGACTTCGACTTCTGCTTCGAGGTCGAACCGGTGGTGAGGAAAGTGTAGGATCGGGTTGGGCGGGCGGTGCGGAATTTGATGGGCCAACTCCGTCACCTACTACTTCGTCATCTGACTCTTCCTGGTCTGAAAGAGGTGCTTCGGGCATTTCGAACTCCGGAAATGCTAAGCGGTACTCTCTCAGCTGACGAATATACTCCGCTTCATCCCTTCTAAAGGAGTCCAAAAGCTCTCGGTAGATTTCGGTATAATTATCCTCAATCTCACGAGCTTTCTTCTTCCTTTCCCCACTCATTTCTACCGCTAATTGCCTTGTCAACAAAGTAGCATAATTTTGAACTACTTCGTGAAATCCCTCTAAGCGGTTTTTACACAATACCCTCACGCTCTCCATTTCCTCTAACTGCCTAATCCTAGCCCGCAGACAGTCGATCTCCCTTTGCATCTCGAACCGGGTCTGCCCGTCCGCTGGCGATTTCGACCGTCGTCTCGCGCTTGTCCGTAATTCTTCCTCCAGCTCCGCGATACGTGCTCGAAAGCCTTCAGTATGCCCCACTGCTTCAGCCAATGCAGCTTCCCTCTCCGTCAATCGAGTGTTCAGCAGTTGAATCGTCCGCTGTTGGTTCTGATTGGCGGTTTCGAGGTTTTCCACTTGAGCCTCCCGGGTTGCAGCTTGCTGGTTCACCGTCTGCAATGCTGTTTGGAGACTCGCTGCTTGCGACCTCCAATACTCCTTCTCCCTTTCCACCGCCAACCTTGCCGCTTCTGCAAGGTCTGCCTCCCGATGTAATGCAGCCATTTGTCCTACCAGCGTCCTCCTCTCCGCTTCTCGCGTATGGAGATCTCTTTTGAGCTGCTCTTCGGATCCCCGAACTTGTCCCAACAACTTGTCTAGATGGGCCAATTGTTGCTACAGCTTCGCGATCTCCTTAGTCATCCCTGCCATATCCCGATCAACCTTCTTCTTGATGTCTCGGCAGGCATTGTCGATGGCTTCCTTCTGGTCGTTGCGGAAGCGATCCCGAGCTTCTTCGGCCGACATTCTTAGGGTTATCTCCAATTCCATCTTCTCCCTAAGTTTCCTTGTGGCCGTGCTCACATTTTGGACCACCTTCTGATACCTGTTTAACGACCCTAAGACCTTGTCCAATTGTTCTAGGGCTGCTTCCGGTATCAACTCGCTTGGCGGCTCCAAGTGGAATGCTGCTCTGTTCGATCCCGGTGATTCGAACAGTGTTTTCTTTGTCCCCGCAGGTGGTGTCTTGTGAACCACCATTTGCTTCCCCTTTCCTGGGCTTTCTTTCACCGGAGTGGTTGAGGGTGCCACCTGCGCTATCGTAGCGGGACTCGCTCTCTTCTTCTTCCTCTGTCCCCTTGAACCTTCGCCTTCCGATTCCTCCTCCGTTTCTTCATCCTCGTTTACCGGTCCTTCCGTGGCCTGGATTGCTCTCGAACTCTGCCCTGGCCCACTGATTGACAAGGGTGGTTGCAAAATGGTAACCGGAAACCATTTCCGTAGGAGAACATCAATCACCTGTGCGGCCACCAAAATGGGTTGTCCCGTTTCCGCTCCTGACCTAACTCTCACCGGTGTGCACAACCTTTCTAGTTCCTTCACTAAATTCTGGTAGAGAATCGCCGCCCAATTGAATTCCCTACCCATCCCTTCTGCTAAACACACACACTTCACTAAATTATGAGCTGCATATGTGAGCTTCTTCTTGAATACTATCGCCTGCAAAATAGCGTAGATCCTCGGAATGTAAGGTCCCGCGAACTTGATAACTGACCATCCCTCCCTGGTCAGTGAGTTTGCTCCCGAAATGTGCGATACATGTTCGCCCCATTCATCTGCCGCAAACCCCGGAATCTGTGTACTGCTAAAATTGTGCGGTAATCCCAAAAATTCTACTAGCAACTCCTGGTTGATCGTGATTATCTTCCCCTTCACTACGGACTTAATGGATTTTGTATTGAAGGATAAGTCTAATCCCCTAATGAAGTCTACCACCAAATCCCTCCTCAGTGTTCCCCATCTGATATGTTTGAAACCATCTAATCCTACCTTCTTGGCCCACTCATCCTCCTCTGCCATCGCTGCCCACCGATTAAACTTCCGCATCGCCCTTATCTCGAACTCCTCAGGAATGACGTAATTCCTCGACGTTGCTGGCCTTATCATTTGTAGTGGTTGTGGCGGTGTGTTGGTTTGTCTCTGCGGCCTTGTCAACCGCCTATCCAACGTCACTTCTTCTTCGCTTTGCTCATTTCCGCTAACCACAATTCTCTCATCTTCTCCTGCCATTTTTCTTGCTGCTTCTGTTGCTAAAATCTGAAGGTTTGAATGGCGTTTGAAATTTTTGCAGCGCTTCGCCCTCTCCTTACACTTCTTGCGTTCTTTGCTTGCAAAAATGAACGGTTTAAATAGATCGTCTGAGGGTCTATCCCCCTCATATTTCGTCATAACTGCCGTGATAATGAGACAACTAACTGGCGTCGCTCTCGGGGGGATCACACCCCCTTACGTTTTGTAACCACGTGCGATAATGGGGTATTTAATGGGGGGATATTTATGCACCTCTCAATATTTTTTCCCTCCCTATTTGTAGATATAAAGCTACTTTGACGTATTTTTTAGCACCCTATATTTATTTGTAATTGTTTAAAGAGACTAATTTTTGGCACCATATTTTTTTTATAAATTGTACAAGTACCAAATAGTGGACGGAATACTATAGCTTTGCAAAATCAACTATGTGAGCAACAAACATTCTATACCATCCATCTTGTCATTAAATTGGTTTCAATTAGTTATACCAATCCTAAACCATTCAAAGTGCCATTCAAAACACAACCAATAGCACTTGGATATTAATTAAAGGGTTACCAATAAACATGGAGATAACAAAATGTATAAGCTAACATAGACAAGTTGTAAACGCAAGACCTCCCACCCGAACGCTTCACCGTCTTGGCGCCACCGTGCTTGCCCAAACCCTAAGCAAGCCTTACCCTAAAATCACTCTATTGCAAAACCCAACAGCCGTTGAGAAGTCACAACATTCCTTCCCCCAAAAAAATCCCACAACATTTCCCTCCATACTAACACGTTTCATTCAAATTTGGACAAAAACTACACACTTCTTCATCCAAGTAGTCAAACCCATAATTATTCTATTGATCCTAGTACACACTTTTGGGGGGATCCAATATCTATAACCCTATTTTTTTCTACTGAATACTAGAATGGAGGAATTATTCACCACCCTATTTTACATATAACCATGTAGGGGACATATTTCCAATGCTATGGTAGATCTAACGAAGTTATAAATTTTACCCTCAACTATTTTTTATCTCACGTGGTTTCTAAAATTCCGATAGTCACCTCCCCGAGGCGTCGCTTCAAGAAAATTAGTTCCGCCGCCTTTGTGGGTTGCCTCTTCATATCCCGTGCTATTATGGCGGCTATAGCATTTTAGACTTCTGACGTGTATATTATCTATTTTCTCTTGCCTATCACCCATACTAGCCACGTCTGGGGAGCCGTCTTTGTTATGATTGTTACCCCCACTACCTCTTGCTAGGTCTAGGGCAACGGTGTCGTCATTATTACCATTGCTACCCCTACTACCTCTTTCTAGGTCCAGGGTAACCGTGTCGAGGTTAATTTTGCTACTGGTTTTGCTACTGGTTTCACATAGATTACCGGTACCCCCTTTGTCTACCGGGTACTGCTCATCCACTCCGTTGGATGATGTCTCCAAGACCCGATAGGGTTTCAGTTTGTTAACGTTTACCAGTACTAGTTTAGGGTCAAAAGTCTCTTCATTGACCAGTAGTACAGTATTATTTGGTCAGACATACTGCACACGAAATGGACCATGCCACCGTTGTTTAAACTTACCTGGATGGTCCTTCGCGCCTTTGGGGAACCACATGACTCTATCTCCGAGTTGAAATTGTTTAGGCCGGTAGTGATCCTGACTCCAAAGTGCTCGCTCCCACTGTCGATGAGTCTGAGTTTGTCGAGCTTGTTCTCTTGATTCATCCAGCAGTTCCAATTGTCGGTGCCTTGCTTGTATTATTCACGCTGGTTGTTCCTCCCGATTCCGGTCCACTGTAGGCAGAATGTACTCGGTAGGCATTAACGGAGTCATCCCATAAACCAGCTGAAAGGGCGAGAAACCGGTAGCTACCTTGAAAGAAGTTCGGTATGCAAACAGTACCGTGGACAAGTGTTCGTCCCAGTCGTTGCGAAGGTCACTAATAAGTTTAGTGAGCAATGTGCCAATAAACTTGTTGGAAGATTCTGCTTGGCCATTACCTTGAGGATAATAAGTGGTGGATGTACGGTGTTTTATCAGGTAATGGTCCGTGAGGTACTGAATTGCCTCGTTGATGAAATGAGTCCCTTGATCACTTACCAGATACAGAGGACAACCGAAACGGGTCAGAATGTTTTCGTATATGAAGCGGGCGGTGACCACCGCCGTGTTTGTTCGTAATGTCTTGGCCTCAACCCACTTGGTCGCGTAATCTGTTGCTACCAGGATATACTTATTGCCGGTATATCTTCCTACCGGTTTAATTGGTCCCACAAAATCCAAACCCCATTTCATGAATGGTTCAATTGGCAAGTTTGTAATTAACTGGGCCATTGATCGAGTATTCAGGCCTCCCGTTTTTTGACATTCGTCACAGCTACGGCAATACTCAATAGTATCTTTGTGCAATGTAGGCCACCAATAGCCGGCATCCAAAATTTTACGTATCGAGATGTGGGATGCCAAATGTCCGCCACCTACCCCCTTGTGTAGCAGTTCCAGTACGGCTCTAGCTTCACTTGGATCAAGAACTCGCCTTGGTATCAGATCTTGCCCTTGCTTAAACAAAACCCCGTCCTTCAGAAAGAAACGGAAACTTTGAAGTATTAATCGACGCTTTTGCTCTTCTGATAAATGAGCTGGGTACTCTCCGGTAGCTAAGTACGTTCTTAGATCTGTGTCCCATGGAATGGATATCGTGAAAAGTGTGGCATCCGTAGGTTGATCCGGAACGCCTATTGGAGGTCCAAACTTTGCTAAGCGTGTTAAACCGTCAGCTACCGTGTGGGTTCTACCGGGTTTGTATACAACCGTAAAGTTGTACTCTAAAAAGAGAAGTAACCATCTAGCAATTCGTCCTGAAACCTGTGGTTTGTTGACAAGGTGTACCAAGGCCATGTGGTCTACATAAAATACAAACTTGTTTGCCAGTAGGTAATGGCGAAATTTATGCAACGCATAAACCATAGCTAAAGCTTCCCTCTCGGTAATTGTGTAGTTTCGTTCTGCCTTATTCAACAGTCTAGAGGCGTAAGCTATGGGCTGATCATATTTTCCACTAACATTTTGTGCTAGCATAGCTCCTACTGCTAAATTAGAAACATTCATATGAACGTGAAACTCTAATTCCCAATGCGGTACTATTAGTATTGGGGCATTGACATACCGGGATTTGATGTGATCAAAAGCCATCTGACATTCTTCCGTCCACTTGAACTCTTCGGCCTGCCGCATCAGCTTTGTAATTGGAGCCATGATGAACGCAAAGTTCTTGATGAAGCAATGGTAGAATTGAGCAATTCCGTTAAAAACTTGAATATCATGAGGGTTTTTTGGTGCTGGCATCGATACTAATGCTTCCACCTTCTTTGGATCGGGCATTTTTCCTTCCTTTGAGACGATGTACCCCAACACAATACCAGAGAATACAAAAAATAAATTTTTCTCCGGATTGAGGCTAATACCTAACTGTCGACATGCTTCGAAACATTGCCTCAGTTTCTCCAAATGGGAATCTATGTCGCTATAGATGCTGAAGTCGTCTAAGAAGATTTTCATGAATTTGTTGAGAAATTCTTTGAAGACGGTGCCCACAACGCGTTGGTATGTTGATGGTGCTCCAGTTAAGCCAAATGGCATATTGATCCACGAAAAGGCTCCCCATTCGGTTATGAACGCTGTATGGCGACGATCTTGCTTCCTGATTTTGATTTGGTAGTATCCTGAGTATCCATCGCAAATGGAAATTGCATCGTGCCCAGCTACCTGGTCCAAAACTTCGTCGGTAAACGGAAGAGGATAAGGATCCTTCTTAGTCGCGGCGTTCAATTTCCGGAAATCAACACATATTCGTAGTTTCCCATTCTTCTTTGGAACTACCACAATGGAGGACAACCACGTGGCTTCCTTTATTGGCTCAATGAATCCTGCTGCTAGTAGTTTGTCAATGTCATGTTTGATTATAGCTGCATAATTGGGGTTCATTCTGTAGCGTGCTTGATGAGCTAGTGGCATCAAGGTATCCAACTCGATCCTATGTTCTGCAATGTAAGATGGAATGCCTTTGAGCTCCTGATAAGACCATGCAAAAACGTCCTTGAATTCTCTTAATAATTCCTCAGCTTTTTTTGCGTACCTTGGTTCCAGAGCTGCATTCAACTTGACACATTTGGGCTCTTCTTCGGTTCCCAAGTTGATTTGTCGAATTTGCTCGGTTTCCGGTAACGTCCAGCCTGCAATCTTCAGGTTTTTAACCCTTTCGTGTGCTGGTGTATCATCCACAACAATGTCCCCTAGTATTGGTTGTGAAAAATGACTTGGGTAGTCTTGCGATGATTCCTGATCCAGTAAGCAGGGTAGAGTAACCGTGCCAATCGAAAACAATTGGGGTTCGGTTTCAAACAAGGTATCTTCTTCCTCGTCCGTCACCCCTTCCTGGAAGTCATAGCAAATGAGCACTTCCGGTCTCCTAGTATTAAGTCCTAATTTCTTGGTTACTGGAATCACACGAGTAGTGCCATTCCCTTCAATGGCCACCATGTTGTTACCCCAATCATGAAAAACCTTAGCATTCGGTAGCCATGGCCTTCCTAACAACATTGAATAGGAATTATCAACCACACTACTATTCATGACGGTAAATGTCACCGTGTAAGGTATGCCATGGATACCTATACGAACATCTCTGATCAACCCTACCGGTTTAGTGGTAGTTTGATCTGCCATTCTTAGATTGTAAGGCGCAGGTTTTGGGGTTGGTAATCCCAACCGTTTTCGTAGATCCTCCGTGATAATGTTCACACCTGATCCTCCATCCAGAAGAACATCCTCCACAGTGTTTCTCCCGACTTGAACCGGTATGACTGCCATTTGATGATCAATGGCTACCGCAGCTACAATACTTTCAGGAAGTCGGTCTGCATTTTGTTGACGTGACGTACCTGGGGCTGTTAAGTATTCACGCAGTGCGGGAGCTAATTGCATCAATTGCTTCAATGTCAGCGTATACTTACTATCCAAGACCTGGGATCCCAAATCCATCAATACATCCTTAAGTTCAGTAGACGGGGCTTGCAAGATTACCTTGGGTGATTCCATCTTAGGGAGCCCTATCCATTCCGTGGATTGACTGACTACTGGTGTGTCCTGAAGTTGATGAATGGTTTGAATGAAATCATTCTTCAATTGCTCTTCCCTTTTCCAATCTTCCGGGGATTTTGTCTTCAAGGGTTCCTTCTCCTTGAATGCTACCTCCTCGTTCACTTTGCTTCGAGTGGTTACCGCTAGAACCATGTTGACATTTGCCTCTTCCACTCTAGGCGGATTCCTAGGTTCATGCTGCGGTGGTTGGTTTTGCCTATTTTTTAACATGGCCTGAGCCTCATCCTTGTAAGGGCAAAAATACGCCTTATGTTCTGTCCTACCACAAATGTAGCAAGGTAAAGGCCTGTCGTTCTGCCTAAAGGGAGGTCTTGCCGGTATCCCTCGATTATACTGTGCCGCTACCTCATTAACCGCTACCGTGGTTTTTTCCTTTAGTCTATTTAACGGATTCTCTGGATTGAAAAAACACTTTTCCATGGTGTGTCCCTTCCGTTTGCAGCAAGCACACACCTCCTCATTGGGTTTCAAGATTTGTTTTCTCTTCTCCTCCGGTTGAAAGGCACTAATGATTTTATGCCCATCCGAATCTGCAGTATTTTCTTCGCATAACACTGCCGCTTCTTTCAAGGTTACTAACGAGCCCTTTTCTCTAGCTGTAAGTAGCCGTAAGTATGATTTCAACCCCGTTCTAAAAAAGGTAGTTAGGAATGCGTCATGTGGCGGGTTTTGCAAACAGTTTGCCAATTTGACTAACCTTTCAAAATAAGACTCTACTGTTTCTGTCTCCCCTTGTTTAATGTTTCGGAGAGCCATATAGACTTGTTCATCTGTTTGCACTTTCCTATAGCGTTTACAAAACGCTTTTGTCAATAATTCGAAATTACTATCTGGGTAATTGTTCAAAAAATTCTCACCCCATTCTGACTCTTTGTCCCTCAATGTATAACAGAACAGATTTATCATCTCTTCATCCTCTGTTTCACGATTTGCTTTGATAGCTTTCCTAAACACTTTAATATGAGCGTCTGGATCTGCACCCGACTGATACAGTGGATATGACAATGATTTACGAGATGGTAAGAGCGTAGGTGTTACCGGAACAGGTGGCGGCATTGTGGTGTACCATGGTGGAAAGTAACCGGGTCGCATCCAAGGTGGTGTGTCGTTCTTGTTGTCGTCATCTTCTTCCCCGTCATCACCTCCCGGTCCTCTGTCCGGTGGTTCTCCTCCCGGTGGTTCAGCAGGTGGTCTTCCTTGACCTCGTCTGAATTCGTCCTCTCGATCTCGCGAGGTCCCCTTCTCCTTCCGTTGGGCTCCTCTTCTTCCCATATCCTTTTGATCATCATCCGATCCTCCTTCTGGTGGTCCTTTTCCTGGTGGTTCGATAGGTGGTCCTCTTCTACCGCCTCCTGTGTCTGCTACCGTTTTGTTTCTTGTATATTGTTGTTCCATGTTTCTCTCCAATCTTGGAAAACTTCGTTGATCCTCGTTTCGTCCCTTGTTTGGATAATGTCTCACTCCTTCTACGCCCATCGATTCATATCCATGTGATTGTGATGGCACGGTGTCCTTATTATAAGTGTTCTTCCCTTTTTCTGGTTTTCGTGCTACTTCTGGATTGACCCCTTGGACATTGTATTCTCCCCTTTGGTGAGAAGCTATGGTTCCCATATACCTTTCATTCGGATAGTATGACGACCTATCCATCCCCCCTTGAAAACCGTATCTACCTCCTGGTAGAGAATGTGAGGAACTGTATGGAATCACAGGGGGTGTAAAATAAGGATTAGAGAAATGAATGATCGGTGGGTTTGGAATAATGGAGGGAGTGGGAAGTAATGTAGTAGGGATTTGTGAAGAGTCGTTGTGAGGAAACGACTTGGTTCCTAGATGATGATCATCTAGGAAGGATCTGACAAAATGACACTCAGTATCTCTATGACCCGGAAGATTGCATTTTGTGCAATATGGTGGAGCATGGTGAGAACCAAATTTATCGTCCCATAGATTGGGAAGAGTAGAAAATCTTACATGGCGTTGCTCGGTAGGAATGTTCGCCGTAGGCAGCGCCATCGTTTGGAATTCGTGAAGCTGCCTAAGTTGGTGGATTCGGGAAGAAACGCCACGAGATGTTTCCTGAGTAGATAGGTCTTCCATAGTAAACCAGGGTGGTGGAGGATGCCGTGTAGGGTGTATAGGTTGTTGACCGGAATGCTGGGAAGCTACCTGGTTATCATCCTCTTCACTACTAAAACTCATACTGACCTCGGGGGTGCTGGTATGGTCGTATGTTGATGAAATCGTGATGAATGATGTTGTAACATGCATCACTGTGTCGGGGTTAGCCGAATCTACTGGACGACCATGACCGATGCTGCCTCCAAGAGAATTGTCGTTGCCGACCTTGTCGTTATTGTGAATGTCATTTATGTTTTTCTCCTTCCTGATTCGTCGCTCCTCCATGTGGTTTGATTTGTCAAGCATGTACAAAAGAGGAGAGTCACTTGTTGTTACCTCTGGGATGGGTGGGTTGAAGTTCCATTCCTTCCATGGGTGTGCAGAATTTTGATCGCCGTCTGTTGATGTAGTCGGTCCGTCAACGTGACGCCAGTATGTTTCTGTGTCCGGTTGTCCCGCATGAGGATGAGTTGGTTTTGTTTCAGATATGAGATCAGTTTCCAAGACTGTAGCCAGACGTTGCCGTAGCCCCCTAGTCATCACCGCCATTTGACCGTTGATCGTAGCTGTGGAGTGTCAGTTGTTAACTGCAAAGTTGTCCTTCTATAAAGGGTTTACCCGCAGAGTACCGAACTCAATCGGTATAAGAGGTATTTGCCAATACCCAGCGGCAACCGTTAATCTACGATGGCGATAATGGGGATGAGAGATCTGAGAGCTGCAGGTTGGTGTCGGTCCAGAAGTATCTTGGTAAAGGATAACAGAACGGCATGTGTTAGACGAGGAAATACTACCGGAACCCAGTCCGTGGTCCATTGTCAAACCACTACATGGTCGCCAAATGTTAAAGATCACCCTCTTCATTTTCCACCGGTACCACCCTACTTCCGGTAGTACCTTACCGGTACGCGAATAGGCTTAGTCCAGTATTCCTTACCGGCATCCTAAGGTCTCGCCTACTACCGTTTTTATGTTGGAAGTCTCATTCCATACATCCTTGTTTTCTCCCTACCTCTCTGGGGGTATGCCACTCTTACACTGCCCTTACTGGTGGTACGCCTCCTATGCCAGTCGAGTCAACCAATACCCCTACCGGGTTTTTCTACCGAGTTTCCGGGGGATCTACCGGGTTCTCTACCGGGTTCTTAACCGGGTTTCCTGGGGGTCTACCGGGTTCTCTACCGGGTTCTTAACCGGGTTTCCTGGGGATCTACCGGGTTCTCTACCGGGTTCTTAACCGGGTTTCCTGGGGATCTACCGGGTTCTATACCGGGTTCTTAACCGGGTTTCCTGGGGATCTACCAAGTCTGACCGTACTACCTCAATAATGTGGTTAACACGAGTTCTAGCTTCCTACCATGAGGTTCCCCCTACCCCCTTTATTTACCGGGTCAACCGGTTTTATACTCGTATTACTGTTAGAGTATTACTTGACCTATTACTGGGGTGGATTATACACCCTACCGAACTCTTCATTAGTACTCCTAAACTATTGCTCTCTTATACTACCACTCTCAGAGTCAGTGCACAATCTATTCTTCTACCGGTAGTCAACACCTTTAGTATCAGGACTCGGCTAAGATAACACCATTCATCTCATTCGTATATACGTGCTGGTACTACCGTCTTATAAGGACTCTTCTGAAATGATTCCCCAACCATTCCTTAGCTACTTGTAAACAACTCTTTTGTCAACCCAAGTAGTCCATTACCAACTTCTATTTTCATACAACCAACATTTACAAGAGGTAAGGCAACTATCAATACAAGATAACCACAAGTTCCTTATATCAGATTCAAACAGTATCTTATTCAAAAGCAACCCAACACTCTATTGATATAAATCCTAATACACATTTCTAAGAATGAGAGAGAGAGAGAGAGACGACTCTCTTCCTTAAGTACCTTCTCCTCATCTCTTCCTATCAATACTAACCACTCACTGGATTTATCTTATCCACTACTATCCATTCCTTATCTGCAACTACGGCTCACTCTTATCCCTAATGGCTACTTCTGATACTATTACAAAAGTAACTTGAAAACCTCTTTAACCTTATATTGCTAAAAGTTACGGTCTACTAAACCCCTTTAACAAAAATGCAATCTAACAAGGATACATTTCCCATCTTGTTAGGAAGGCCTTGATTGAGAATGGCGGATGCCATAGTAGATTGGGGAGGAACCAAACCTTCTATTACTTATGGTCCTGAGGATAATAGGGTCAAAATCTCCATAGGGTCATTAGGTGGTTGGATAAGGAAAGAGATCGCCTCATATTCGGAGGATGAAGGTGATGACAAGAAGGAGGACAAGGAGGATGACGCATTGGTAGGAGTGGTTCATTCGGGTGGTCATGGGAAGATCATGGATTCGGTGTCGGGTTTCTTAGGTCCTAGTTTCTACCATCATGGGGATAATGGGGAGTATGCACAGTGGTTGAGAGAGTATCCCGAGTCGGAGTTTGATATAATGGTGACGTCCCACCATGCATGTTTGAGTGATGAGATTCTTAGTTCAAGGGAGGAGGAATATTCCTTGTTGGAGCCATGTGAGGTGCTTACCGAAGAGGAATGGATTAGAAGAGGATTGACACCTTGGGTAGATAGTATGGAAGAGAGTGACGTTAGTCTAGTCCATGTGGATGGGACTCAAGACGAGGAGGCTATTATGGAAGCGGAGAAATTGGAGGAACCTTTACACTTCAAGACTACGTCAACGGGAATTGTGGTTGGACAAGATGTCAAAGATTATCCTAAGGTACCGGTGGATTGGTATAGAAACAAGGAGGAGCAAGTTCATGTGACGGAAGCGGATTGGAATTATGTAGGTGTTCCCATCAAAGTTGGAGAGTGGGTGTTAGAGTGGTCATCTTGCGACCCACAACAATGCTGGGTTGAACTTTGGAAACTATGGGTGGAAAGTGGAATTAGGATTCAATTGGGATATCAACAATGTCACGTCGAGATGTCTGATAATGAAGACAAAGACCAGTGTTTTTCTAGTTCTAGAAGGAGGTTGCCTAGACATCGATCTACTTTGCAGTGGACTCTCTCAAGGCCATAGGCTCACGCCTTACCGAGAGTCAATCGTTAAAAAATAGATTGACCGACTTGGAAGAGCTTGATGAGAGAAGGCGAATGGCGGCTCAACACATTGAGGCGATTCAACGTCGCAGGAAAATCACCTTCGACAAAAGACACAAGAAGAGGGCACTACGACCGGGGATGATGGTGATGATTCAAGATGGTAGGAAATTTGAATTCCCCGGTAAATTCGATGCGGTTTGGATGGGCCCTTACCTTGTACACGAGGTATTTCCCAACAATTCCATGCAATTGGAAACATTGAACGGGGAAAGCTTTCCAACACGAACCGCGGGGAGTAAGTGCAAGGAGTATCGAGCTTGAAGACAACTTGCCTTCGAAGCAAGAGATTCGGGATCCATCCCCCGATGGTCGCCAATTATATGAGCCCAAAATGGTTGCTCATATTTGTTTTATGTTTAGAATTTACTTAGAATTGCATTTGGAGTGTTATTGAGACAATCAAAAGTATAAAAAGAGTGAGGCTTGGTGTGGTTGATGTTTTAGGCCTTAAGCCTATTTTGTGTAGTTGATTAGAAGCTTAGTGACATGAGGGAGTGTTTTGGTTAAGTGAGTAGTGTTTGATGAAGCAAGGGGGAGGTCCTTGGATTTAAATGTTTGAATTAGAACGTGTTCTTGTTGGTTTAGGGGGTAAGGAGTTAGTGGATAGGATAAGGTCCTACTAAGTGGGAGAAGGTTGAGGGGTTTGTGGTCTTGGGTGCCCTCTCCTCTTCTTCTTATCCCTCTCTCATTCTCTCTCCCTCTTTCTCTTTTTCTCTTTCTCTCTCATGTGGGTGTGTGAGTGAGTGTGTGTGTGTTGTGTAGTGTGGTAGAGAATAGATTTGACTAGGGGGAACTTAGAGAATAGATTTGATTAAGGGGAGCTTAGAAAATTAGCTGACTAAGGAGCTGCGACAGATTAGTAAGGTAGCTGCAACCAACTACTAAGGAGCTGCGACATAATACTAAGGAGCTGCGACAGACTAAGGTAGTTGCGACAGACTAAGGAGCGGCCACAGACTAGTAAGATTAGTAAGGTAGCTGCAACCAACTACCTAGGAGTTGCGACATGATACTAAGGAGCTGCAACAGACTAAGGTAGCTACGACAGACTAAGAAGCTGCGACAGACTAAGGAGCGGCCACAGACTAGTAAGATTAGTAAGGTAGCTGCAACCAAATACTAAGGAGCTGCGACAGACTAAGGAGCGGCCACAGACTAGGAAGGTAGCTGCGACCAGCTTACTAAGAAGCAGCTGGATTAAGGGCAGTTAGAAGGAGGGTTAGTTAGGTCTAGTACCCTAAGGTAAATGGATGGGTTAACTAGGTAGTTAGCTCTCCGTGTAATCGGGGGTACGGTTGTGGGGGAGTGTACTTGAGCACGCGAATAGCGCCACGATAGAGAAGAGTGTTTCTTAACACTTGTCACCTTGTTATGGAATAAATTGGTGTGTACGAATTAATGAGAAATGTAATGACTTCCAATGAAGTTGGTAAGAGGGAGCTATGTGAAACGAATGTGACATCCATTCCCTCACCCGGACTAGGACGCTTAAGGGTGGGCGGTTTGGCCTCACATGTGGCGCTGTGTGATTGCATTCTGTGTGGGTGTTGTGTGAATGGGAGGCGAGATGAGTTGGAGATTGTGACAATGCATAGGTTTTGTGTTTAGGGTTGTGTAGTACCTTCGGGTAGCTGGTGCAGTTTCTGATGCATGTGTGTGTGTTGTGTGGGTGGGTGAAGTGTTTGTGGTGTTGATGTGGTTCGGGTGTGGTGGCGGCTGGGCTTTGAGGTAGCTCCCCCGGTAGTTCCATCTGCGCCATGCTCCTGCGCTATTGTGGGGCGGTTGCTGCGACTTCGATGGAGGCTGCTGAGATTGTCGGTGTAGATCTGGGGTGTAAGGAGGGGAGGTATAGAGAGTATCAGGTTTAGGGTTAGCCCTGTGGGGTTGTAGTGTTTGATGAGGGCTGAGTAGTGTAAAGAACACTAGTACAATGATAAAGTGGTGGTTTTGAAGGCCGATCCTTTGTTATCTGCTGGATCTTGTGTTGAGTGTGTCATTTTTCACTGTTTGGGGTTTGTGTCGATGCTTCCATTTGTGCCTCTGCCTGGTGGCTGTCTCTGCGGCAACCTTTTCTTCAGTCGCCTTCTCATTCACAGGCTCGCAAGCTCTCGAAATGAGGCTTACAGGTGCTGCTGACAGACGGTCGCGGTGCACGCTCATGTTCTGCGGCAACAAACAGCTTCCCTCCTGCTGTATCTTCTGCCGCGTGAAGTTCTCCTGGGATCTGTGTTCTGTTCGTTCGCTCTTTCCTGTCTGTACCGGGCTCCGTCTTCTTGTCTTGCTACGTCGGGGCTTGGATGTACTCACTAAGGGGTGGCTTTTCGGATCCTTGGTGAGCCTCTTCCCTGTTTGTGTGCTCTTGCCGTTTGTGTTGCTTGCAGCCACTGTGTCTGCGGCGATGGTTCTCCCGTGTGCTTGCATCGTGACTCCGTAGTTCCAAATGCAACCATTCACGTCAACTTTGCAAATAATCTACAACACAACATAGAGTGATTACAAGGTGGCCAAGTTTGTTAACAATCATCCATTTGTTGGATGATTGTACCCACCACTATGTTGTCCACGTGTGTTGTAACGGCATGACTTGGTCTACTTGTGTGAGCTAGCCAAACCGCTCACGGTTTGAATTAAGGCTCAGTGCCTAGTTAAGGAAGGAAAATAACTGTTAAGTGTTAGATTAATATCGATTAGTTAGCATTGTTAGATAATTAGATAACACTTGAAGATCCGGCAAGGCGTTGTGCGGATGAAGGCGTGTACAGATGAAGAAAGCCGTTGGATTAAGAGGATGGCGAATGAAAACCTTAGGATTTAGGAATTTTGAACAAGAATAGGTAGCGTGAAGTCGGCTATAGATGCTGATCATTATATTTAGCTACGGCCAGTAGGTCTTGTGGTTGGAAGGGGGTGGTCCACAAAGGTTAGCATTGGGCTCATTCTCACTCTCTCTTTCAATTAGAACACACTCTCTCTCCCCCTCTATGTAGGTAATGGTGCTCCTTGTGGGTGTTGCCTTTCTTAAAATGCTATCAAAATTAATGTTGAATAAAAGGATTGTAAACCCTATTAATGTTGATTAAAAGGGTTTATAAACCATGTTGGAAAATTATTGTGTGAATATGTGGCTACTGTAATGAACTATTGTTGGATATGTGGTTATTGGAGTGAATTGATGTATGGATATGTCATTGCTGGAATGAAGGCTGCAGCTGTTTGCTGTTTCAAGTTCTGTAGGTTGTATTGTTGCTAGTTGTAGTGATTCTGGATTGTAGTGATTATGGGTTATAAATATGAAGGCTACATTTGATGAGGTTACTACTTAGTGGTCAAAACTTCGTCTTGTGAACATTGACAGGAGCGAGATAATTAGGAATCACCTAAAGTGGCTTGCCTGATTTCAGGCGATTCAAGCCAACAAACACTATGCAACACATGCTGTTGTTTTTGGTTTGGAAGTTTTGGTGGAAGAGTCTAGAAACAAACCCAGACCATGACCAAGTAATGCAAGATTTAGAATATTACAATTATTTTGGCCCAACGGGTGGACATATGGCTAGACATAAGGACATGCATGTTTGAAAAACAATTGAGGTTGTTGCTGCTACAACATAGCATAATGGAGTCTTCATCCATCACTACAACTTAGGGCTTCAAGTTCAATGAGGGATCAATGTTTTGGACCTTAAGGTTGGAGATGTTCAGTGCATGTCACTTTCGTTGTTCTAAACATTCAGTGTCCAGTGAGGTTGTTGGTCGTTTCTCACTGCACTATGTATAGTAAACATTATGTGCCATGCCCTTAGGCTTCAGGAATACGCATATTACAAACATTCATCATTTTGTTCTTGTTCATTTCAGTGTATGTTATTTGTTGTTGCACATTGTTGTAGGGATGTCATGTGTGCAATAGAATTAGGGCCAACTTCAAACCGTAATCCATATGAATCCTAACAATGTAACTTATTTCCAAATAAAATCATTCGTGCAATGAAAAAGTTCTTTTGGGCAACACATAAGTATTTTGGGCAACTGCCTCTACAACACGGTTATAGGGATATGTGTGGCATGTAAATAATCCCCCAAAAATGTGGGCAAGCCCCAAATGTTTGTAATAGGCGCATGCTCATGCTCATGCTCGTGATCTAGCTTCTTTCATCTTGTTGACTACAAGATCTACAGGTCCAAAACAAAATTTGGAATTTTTGGATTTTTAATTTTTTGGGTTGAGCAATCAATTAGCAGGTCAGCTGTTCTAGGTTGACTGTTGGAGTCGACTAGAGCAATCAACTTCTAGGAAAATAAAAAAATCCCCCCCCCAAATTTTTTGATGGTTAGGTCTTGCTACTAACAAGATGAAACAGTCCAAATTTTTTTTCTTCAGATTTTCGATATATATTTTTATAAGTTGACTGTTACTAGCAATGAACTAGAGCAATTGACCCAAAAAATTACAAAAGTCTACAAGAAATTGCTACAAGGGAAAAAAAATTACCATGCCAGTAGGCATCACGTTATTGTTGATGTGACGTGATGGCCAAGGGCCGCATCAAGTCCATTTGCTCATGCTTGCCTTCAGGTGGAAGTGTCCAAAGACCACATCTTGTCCTTCAAGAGAGATTCAATTTCCTCCATCATAGCTTGTTGCCATTCCACTCTATAATCAAATTTAAGGGCTTCACTGTATGTCTGGGGCTCTGGAGGTAAAGGTGAAACCCTAGGGCTATGAGTTTTTTTGATTGCAGCGACAAAAGAAGTTGAAGTTGAAGGATGAAGAGATGAATGCACCGGCATGCTATTGCAGTAGAGGTTTTTGATAGCCCGAGTGATCATCAGACTTTGGAGAATGAGAATCGGATGATTGAGGAGAAAGATGACTCTCAACATAGAAATAATCAAGTAGATAGGAAGTGTTTGAGGAAGAAAAATGGTGAAGAGTGATTTGAAGAATTTTGAGAAGAATTTCCACTAATTGTTGAGGCAATGATATCCTTAGGGGTGAATAGAAGGAAGGAAAACCATTCTCAAACTAATGAGAACTTATGCCCAATGATGAAGTGTGCCTAGATGAGCCATATGGAGTACTATTAGAGGTAAGGTAGAGGGTGCTAAAACCAACCCCTCATCCAAAACCAACACCTATAAACGCCTCCCAATTGTCAACACTCTACGACCTTGAACCGTACCCGGCGGTGTAGGAGCATCTGGGCCCACGGAGTGACGGTTTTAGGTGTCATTAGTGGTGCCACCTCATAGCAGCCTCCACTACCTCCATGTAGGGTAGGTAACGGGCTCCACTCTATCTCGGGTTGGTTCAAGGTAGGAGTAGGATGGTTTGTCAATGCCTATTCTAGCCATTCTATTCACAACGCCAAGGAGGTAGGCCCACAAAGCACAAAAGGGTAATTTTCCGGGATGCAAGGGGGTCGGTTCCTAGGATGCAAGGTGATGGTTTTGCAAGTGAACCGGGTGGGATCATGGAGGTAGCCGTGTGGCTTTGCATACCATTACTACTTGAGTTTTGGTGTAGTTTGGGTCTAGTACCCAACTATGTTGTGTTGGTTCTAGGCAATGAAGGTGGGGGTCCTCATCATATGCAAGGTTGCCATACACGGGGCTTATGGATTGGTTTAAGGAAGCTAGTAGTTTTGACTTTGAATATTCATCAAATATTCAATTGAGACTAAAAATATTTTTTCTTTCTTGATACCTATGTTTAGCCCAAAGGCTAATATGAATATATATTTTTATATCAACCACATAGCCATATGTATGTGCAATAGCTTAAAGTGTTTGTTCAAGCACCCTCTACCTTAGTGTCAATCGAGAGAAAAGACAAAGAGGCTGCAAAGTCAATAGGGAAGGGGAAAGAATAATTGGGAAGACATGGAGAAGAAATGGAGAAGAGGAAGAAGATGAATTGGGTGGAGAAAAATGAGAGGAAGTTTCTTCACAAAGAATAACATTCCATGTGACCACAATTTTTGTCTTCTGAGGACACTATATCTGATAAACTTTGGATGTTGCACAATATCCCACGAAGACACACTTGCATGCTTTGCTATCTAGTTTATGTCGAAGAGACTTGGGTACATGACTACAACATGAACTGGCAAAAATTCAAAAATAGGTCACATTAGGTTTATGGCCATACCATTTGGTGTGAGGACTATCTCCATGCAACGTGTAGCTAGACACGCAATTAAGAATGTTGACGACAATGTTGATTGCTTCACCCTAGAATTGAAAAGGCATGAAGTGATGGCACAACATGTTGCATGCATTTTCGACCACAATTTTTTCGCCTTGTTCAATGACAAACTTCTGGTCGTTGCCAATCTATAATTTAGTCATACAATGACATGTCTCCTTCTTCACCAATCTATAAAGACTTTTTGAACTTGGATAGAACATTTGTGTGATCAACCATGAAAAAAACCAAGTAGAAACTACTATGATCATCTATAACTGTGATGAAATAAGGATGGCCTCCATGAGAAACCACTTGAGAGGGTCTAGAGATGTCACAATGAAAAAAAAACCAAGCCTCAAGACACCCTTACGCTCTTCATTCATGGGAAAAACTCCATGATGATTTTTATTGTGTGCACAACCAACCAACACAAAGAAGCAAATTTACCTTGGAAAACTCCGGTAAACCTACAACACATCTTGAGTACTCATTTGTTTTTTGTTTTTTTTGAGACAGAAGGCCGACAGGCCAACGCCAAAGCACAGGAGGTAGTTGGCCACCTGGCAAGTTTTCCGTCAGGTAGAGAGGAGATTTCACAGCCGGGATTCGAACCGCCAACCTCTTCCTTGAGATTTGGGTATCCCTCCACCATCATCCGGTAGTTTAGGGTCGTCTCGGACCATTGAGTACTCATTTGTTGCAAAGTGCAAAAATTCACATGGCTAAGCTATGAGTGCCACTTTTGTAACATGTGAGTAGTAGTAGGAGCAGAGGTGGTAACAAGATTGGCTACATTCTAAGACTTGGTAGCGATGATATGAAGGTGCCAGAGACCATGGAATTTGTGGCCAGTCATGAGAAGAGGACCATTGCCATTGTTTGTGATCATTTTGCACAGGTTACGAACATGGACGATAGCAACACATTTTTTAGTAAGCTGTCCTATGGAGATAAGGTTGTGACAAAGTTGAGGTACGTATAAAATGTTTTTGAGCTTGAGAGGAGTGATAATGCCATTAATTGTGGCATGAACGTGAATGTCACCAATGCCTCTAACATAGAGAAGATGGTTGCCAACAATTATAATTGTCTAGCAATAATCGTCAAGAGGTTGAAAGCTTGAAAACTACACTATTGTGTCTAATTAGTGTGGGTGGGAAATTCACGTGGGTTGGAAATTAGTGTGGCCCACACTAAATTTCAAGTGTTTGCATCACTTTGGATGTAATTCGTACTGTCATCCATCCGTGTGTGTTAGGGTTCTCCGCAAACAACCTCCATGGGATGTGTTAGGTGCTTCCCAAGGTGCTTCCCGGGATGGAATTATGAAGTTTCATCCAATTGTGGAAACGACAACGCCCACACAAAATTTTCACCTTTGAAATTAGTGTGGGCCACTCTAAATTATAATTTGAAATTAGTGTGTTTTATTGGGAATTAGTGTGGCCCACACTAATTAGACACAATAGTGTAGTTAAGCTTATTAGCTATGTGCTCAATGGCACTCTAGTTTGCGAACCAAAATGATTATGCATAAGAGGAGGAAGAATCTTGAGAAGAAGAGACAACACAATACACTTCACTAGAGACATAAGGGGATATAAAGGCGGATGATTTGCCCGGGGAGTGCACTTAATGCTAAGACTAGGAATACACGTGAGTGCGTTTTAATAGCATACCCCCCTATGTACTTGACCTTGAAATAGTTTTTAAATTAAGATTTTTTAGGTGCTAAATCATTACGTATATATCTATCATTTGGTGTAAATTTCAGGACCAAAAGTTTTTAAAATCTTATTAAAAAAAATTATAGAAGTTTGAACTGAAATGTGTTGTTTTTCGCTTCAAAAATCAATTTAAAAATATTTACAAGTGAGTATTTTTTTGAAATTTATACAACAAGATCTTTAGATTGTGTTTAACAACTTCATATTATTTTAACAAATTGTAAATGATTTTTTAGTACATACATAGGGGGGTCGAAAGTACGCACTCACGTGATTCCTAGTCTTAGCATTAAGTGCACTCCCCGGGATGATTTGATAAAATTGGCCATCACATACACATGACTTTTTTTCTTTCTCTTGTGTGATTTGATATGACGTTTGGGAGAACGTTGTTGTTAAGGTTTTTGCTAGGGCTCAAACTAACCCAAAGAAAACAACCAAGGGACTAGGTCTCAAGGAAGGCTAAGCTAGTGTCTGTAAGGATTAATGTCACATTATATTAAAGATCTAATAACAATCTAGGTCTTTTATTCCTTTATTTCCTCTTCCTTAGGCCTAATTTCCACTCTTATGGTTCATTGGTGCTTTGAGTCATGTATGGGTTTGTCCTATCTGATGACTCCTATCATTCTAGTTTCATACTTTCTAATTTTGTCGTGAAGCTCAAAAACTTTGGCAATAGTCTTTTCGTATCTTGGCAATAGTCTTCCAATGGATTTTCATCCTATTGAGGTTAGTCTCTTCTTCCTTGATTAAATAATCATTTAATGCCATCAACCGTAATTCAAATTACATTGCTCAAAGAATTTGTTCCTTCACTTTATCTCCTTTATCATTCCTTAATTGTAATCGAGATTCACTAATCTCATATTCTTCATTGTCACACAACACACAAAGGCTTGCTTTGATTCCTACAACACCCTTAAATCATTATATAAATTCATAGGCTATAGCCATTAGATTTTGACGCAATTGACTTCGACGGCTAGCCTAATTCATCTTAACATCCAATCATATCATTCTCATTCCTAATCATATCAAGGCATGCTCTTTGTTGATTAGATTATCCGCCAACTCAACATCATCATTATTCCCCAATTTTTATCATATCTTGTCGATCCCTCGAAACCTCTTGTCATTCTCAGTAATGATAATTTTGAACTACTTTATCATCATTTCATAATTAGTTACTTAATTAGATTTCCTTGCCCATTCGCCATTTCAGTTTCCTTTGTTACGCGGGGTGTCTCTCTCTCTCTCTGCAATGCTCTCTGTTAGCCTCTCACAAGCTATAGTCCGTTAGGTTTGCTCTTGGTAATTAGTTGCTGCCGCACGAAACCTCTTTGCGCTCGGGCTGTCTCTCTCTCTCAAGCCGCTCTCGGCAAACTCCTTCTTCTGTGTGCACTAATGTAACTCAACCGCCTCCGTGATTCGCTCATCTCTGTGTAGAGCAAATTTTTGGACTATAGTCTGAAAAGGAACTTTTTGAACTAAGATTTTTTGAGAATGGATGAAAATTTTGGGCTATAGTCAAATGAATGTACTGCCGTAGTGGTTTGAGCAACTGAATAGCTTTAGGAAGGAGTTGTAACTGTCTGAGAGAAGGTAGGATAAGAGACTATTGCCGTAGGAGGAAGGCAGGCCATAATCAGAGAGTTTTTCAGGCAATAGGCTAGAGTAGTCGCTATCAGCGAAGAATGTAGGATCGGCCAAGAGCGTGACTTGTATGCGAGCGATGGGCAGAGAGCAGAGAGCGGAGAGCGGAGAATTGGAGAGCGGAGAGCGGAAAATGGAAAACACTATCCAAATATAGAATATTTATGCTAAATTTAGTTTTGAAATTTAGGCATTTCAGAATATTATGTGAATATTCTATGAATATTTCTTTTTTTGGCCAGTTTTTGAGACCTATAACCGTGGACCCAGGGGGTTTAGAAATTGATACATTCCTATTTTTTTTCCTATTATCGTGCTATCACTTTCCAGTAATATTGGTTGATTTAAACAATTTTTTTACGTGTATGATTTACGATATGTGTTACCAGCAGCTTAGGCACTCTTTTGCCTAATAATTAATTAAAGTGAAAAAAATGGTTAGGCAATTTGAAAAATAATATCTCAAAGTTGGGCAGTTTTCAATTATAATTAAATATAAGTTAGGCATTCATCCAATTTTCTAACTGGTTAGGGTTACTTTCAAAATGGATGGTTACCCTAATCACTTGCATTAGTAACCTTAAGCAGACTTATTGTTGTGTGATGTAGTTTTATCGTGTATGAAATTGTTGTTGTATGTAGGGAAGAGATTTATGAGTTATACTTAAATTTATGTAAGTTTAGGTAGTTTCATAATTTAATTTAATTTAGTTGTTTTTGGGCAAATATAATCAAGAATTTCCAGAAAATTTAGGCAGTCTTGTAAATAATTATTTTCTGCCTAAGCTGCTAGTAACATGCGGTAGTCGTGCATAGTCTACATAGTTTGAATGACAAAACCCTTTTTATTGAAAAAGACAATATGAATATTGTATTGCTGACTCAGTACATGTAATGACAAGGGAATTTTGAGTGGCCACCGTCCATTGAAAAGAATCTAGGTTGTTTGTAGGTTGCATCCTAGTTTTTAGCCAAAGGGTGAGTCAAGAGTCCGCTTCCTAGGACTAGCTTGACCTCGTTGAAGCTAAAGGTAGGCGTGTGAATGAAAAGGTCGGCATCGGGATCACGGTGGCAAACCTTCAAAAGGATGAAGTACACATGCTTGCAATAAGAGAATTGGGACCTCCCTCGGAACTTAGTCATCGTCTTCTTGAATGCAGGGCAAGTGCAACCCACGAAAGAGCTGATGGTGACCTGGTACTGTGTGATGGTAGGAGAAACACCCGAATCCAGCCCGATGATGCAACCATGTCCTGGATGAGGTATCATAGTGATGGAACGGATGCAAGCTTTCAGAGAGTCGGAGGAGGCCATGGAGAGTCGCTGCACGGGATTTGGGCGAGTGGCAGTGCGTTTGACCATCTTGCCGTCTCTCTTGCCAGGGTAGCGGTCTGCTTCTGCAGGAATGGGCACCGCGCTCAGATTTGCAGGCGGCGGGTGTGAGCCCAAATTGATGTCCACATGTGTTGTTAACACTTGTAAAACATTACAAGTGGTGTTTTGTTGATTTATGATTATTCACAAAAATATAAAAAGAGTGAAGCTTGAAGAAAGCTAAGTTTGAAGCATTAGGCTTGTGTGGAGTGGATTTAAGTAGTATGAGGACATACCTTGGTAAAGTGTGGTAGGTAGAAAGCCAAGGTTAGTTAAATGTTTGAATTAGGATCTTTGTTGATCATTTGAGGGAGGAAGGCTTAGGAGATTAGAACACTATATTCGTTAAATTGAGACTTTCTCTAGTCTCAAATTAATATATGGATCAAACAACATGAAGATGCCCGAAACTATATTGTCAACAATCTCAAATATATTATATGTTCTAATACCCCAAATCTATGATGTGCGGACATAAGCACATATGGTAGAGCACTCGACACCAACTTCATCAACAAAAACACATTGGGTAGAGCACTCCAAATAAAATTCACCCAAAAAACATATAAAATGATTTCTATTATTAGCATGGTCAATAAAATATAGACATTGCAACATACGAAGTGCATGTAATAAATGCATATTTCTTCAATGGACAATTTAGTCCCAAACTTAATAATAAGATGAACTTCACATTTGTTTTGAAATATAGTAAATGGATATTCATCCATCCCCAAACAATATAGCATTCGTAAGTTCAACCCAAACTCTACCCCAATTTTGAAGAGCACACATATGAGTAATATATATTGCTAGAATTACATATGAAACTATAATCATGCTTACACAATCCTACCAACTCTCTCATTCAACGTGGGTTGCTTCTAACACCATTTTAATTAAAATGAGACTTTTCAAAGTCTCATTTTGCCAATCACCTTAATAGCGTACATTAAGGTGAATAATTGCGGAGGATGTGAACGTGGTGGGGGAACACTTGTAGGGAACTTTTGGTACTTTATCATGTACCCACTATGTACCCCATTGGAACTTGGCTTATGGGAACAAAGTTCCCCTTGGATTTCGCCTTAAATTTCCTTTAAGGTGCCTCAAAACGTCACCTTAATTTTTTGTCTCAAAATGGCCAAATTGTCTCATTTTAATTAAAATGGTGTTATCTTGTGTGATCCGAGCAAGGTTGTCTTTTGCAAAAGTTATGTACTTTTGAGGGATGGACACTGATCCACTATGATTTTTCCGTGGTTTCCATGCTATGAATATGAAATCTGTATCCACCCAAGATGGACCGTGCTCAGAATCCACCTTCCACCGAAAATTATGGTTTGTATCCCAGCCTGTATAATGCCGAATCACATCTTTGTTCCGTGCTGTCGGTCTGTAGTACTCCACTTGTATTTGTCGAAAATGAGGGCTGGAAGTTGCAAAATTTGGTTTAGACAAAGCTCTTGCCACCCACACTGGCTTCGCATATGTCTCATCTCCAGGACGCAAAATGAGCATATAACCTTCATGAGAATCCACCGCAATGCGGAATGAAGGTGGGGGACGTTGACTAGCAGGCCCAACGTAATGGTCGTCCACATCAAACTCCTCACGAACCTCTCCATTTTCCAAAAGGCAAGCCTCCGAAGCTTGTACTTCGACACGAGTTTGTGGCCAAAACCCGTGCCTCAATGTATGAGGGCTATCTTGGTGTAGGTCTGACAAGGCGGCACGAACACGTGTCCAATAATGTATCCAACTCCCGTAACGATGCCAACATGATCCACCAACATCCGCTATCTTCAAACTCTCCCAATATTGTATGAAGCCTGATATACCTTTCAAAATATCCTCCAAATTCTTCATGTGTATTGGCTTGCAAGGCCTGGGCTCTCCATCCGGTAACATCGTCTTTCCATCCGCATCCACGCGCCACACAAGGAGACCTTCCGGCGGGCTCCAATCTTGTGTCGTGCACAACAACTTGTATTGCATGGCGGGTACACCATCGTCACGCATGTAGAAGCGGAATTGTTGTGCCTTCGTATGCCCGATCAATCGGTGAGCTCCGCTTCGAATAAATGGTTCTATAAATGCCTTAAAGTCAGGCACCTCCTCAATCATATGGGGGATGACGGGAACGTTCTCCAAATCCATGTACAACTTCATCAATAAGGGGATTGTTGGAAAATCCTCCTCCCTCAACTTCATGCTCCACCGCCCAAAAGATGCATCAATATCATCGTGCGTGTGGCCTACCAGTAGGAAGGACACAAAAACCTCCTTGAAAATGCCTTTCGCAACCAACAACGACCAATATGCAAATACATATCTACTTTTATTGTCCTTGGCACAATTGTCCAATTGGACACGCAAAGTGGGGGGCAACTTCTTGGCAATCACGGGTTCACTGGGTGGCTCTGGCAACGAATGCAAGCATACATCTTTTCCATCCAACACCGCTTCATATAAAGGTGTTGAACCCGTATTTTCAAATAACAATCCTGAAGAATAGGCCGGCGGTTTCTCCAAATCACGTAAAAGCCTTGCGAATGACCCTATCGTGTGGTTTGAATCCGCTGGATACAAATCAAGAGCATAATGAGCAAACTTGACATCCCCATGTCCATGTGCAATCATTCCTGCAATGCCAACCCAATGTGATTAGTATCTATGAATAAATAAACCAATTTGAGGGAATCCATGTTCTCAAGCACATCACGTAATAAAACACCACAACATTTAGGGTATGCGATGACATTGTTTCCAAATTCACCTGTAACCGATACAGGCAGCTTAAAAAGTCCATCCGTGGCCTTGATTCGATTTGCAAAACATGGGGAGGCTGTTTTGGCATGATCCATTTTGTCATGGATGACCGTAAGAACCTCCAAGGGTCTGGAGATGGACAAAGCTCTATTTGTGTAGTAATCATTACGGTGTGCCTCTTGCATGTTTACATGCTTGAAATAGTTCAATTGATGTGCCGCATATGACTCGGTGCCCATCGTGTGTGCATCGCGAAGGCGCTTCAACTTCTCGCAATTAGAGCAACGGGCAAATTTGTCCCCTCGTCTTTTTGTAATGTATTCGCTAAAGTTTGCTTTCTTGATTGCACTCAATTTTGACAATGAAATTGGCTCCAAACCGACCTTCTCGCCAACTGCATTCACGTCCAACAATATGTCTTTCCATTTTGTGCCTGTGGGAAGAACTTTCTCCACAACCTTTTCCCCGGTTGTGAGTGTGCGTGTTTTGTGTGGCATTGCATCGGCAAGGGGGACGATGATGGTCGCCAGAGTGGCCGTTGCTTGCCTTGTTGCTTCCCTGGGTTTCTTTAAACCCACGTTCCCATGGTGACGGGAACGGCGGCCTTCCTTGGCATAAGCAACTTGTCTATAAAAGTCCGCTTTTGACACACCATGAATGGTGTACCATGCCTTACAACACACGTCTATGCTTTCAATGGTGATGACCTTGCGACCCGTCCCATTCACATGTATCGCCCTATGGACATCAAGTTTTTTGGTGGATCTTAGACGGAAATCTCCAAGCCACATTTCTTCGCGGATGGCCTTCAATTTATCCCTTGGAAACAATTGGCAACAACGATGCACACAACAATCCTTTGTGGCAACTTCTCTAATGGACTCCTCGCCGAGCAACCTTTGGCGTTTACAATCAGTTGCAGAGGGAGTAGGACGTGCCAATGTCTCGTACTTTCGTAAGCCTTTGCGGGGCCGAATGTTTGCTTGGAGCTCCATTTGGTTTTGCATGTATTGTCGTTCATGGTCACGCAAGCTAACTCCATCAATCGTGACATTCCTCAATGGCCACCTGTGGAGGGAGAACCTATGAGTGGGATCCACCTCGGAATGAATGAGTGACTCCAATATGACAACCCCAACGTCCTCTGTGCCAAGTGGGTTCTCATCAATGCAATCTTGTGGATGGGTGTTACGACAAATACCATCCGCCACAGCAACTCCACTATCATTAACGAGTACCACCTCCAAATTCAGCCACGAGGCTCTTGAAAGTCCCGAACATTCAACAATGGGACAGTGCGGTACGGAAGGCGAAGGTAAATCCAAATGATCTTCATCTGGACTGTCATCCATAGTAGCCTCCCCGACAATGTCTAGCTCATCCTCAGATGCAGATGGCCAAGTGGCCATGTCTTCAGATGACCAATCCCCTCTTTCACTAAACCCATCCATTGTGCCTACACACATGAACATACCACCTTGTCAAAAAAATCACAAAAATTGTAGATTCCAAACGAAGAATACAAAAACCAGCTTATATAATCAAAATTGCAAATACTCAGTGCTCATACATGTTCATATGACAGCTATGCCATTGGGTTTGCAAAGGTTTGGGTTGTCCAGCGGACACACTGTCATCCAGAGCCCATCCACACTGTGGGGATGGCTTTGGGTCGAGCGGCCCAAACCTTGTGGCAGGATGGGTTCATGGTCTTCCAGAGCCCATCCACAATGTGGGGATGGGCTTGGGTCGAGCGACCCAAACCTTTTGGGGGGATGGGTTCATGGTCATCCAGAGCCCATTCACAATGTGGGGATGGGTTTGGGTCGAGCGACCCAAACCTTGTTGGCGCAGGATGGGTGTAGGCTCATCACAGAGAGCACCCACACTGTGGGGATGGGCTTGGGTCGAGCGACCCAAACCTTTTGGGGGGATGGGTTCATGGTCATCCAGAGCCCATCCACAATGTGGGGATGGGTTTGGGTCGAGCGACCCAAACCTTGTTGGCGCAGGATGGGTGTAGGCTCATCACAGAGAGCACCCACACTGTGGGGATGGGTTTGGGTCGAGCGACCCAAACCTTTTGGCGGGACGGGTTCATGGTCATCCAGAGCCCATCCACAATGTGGGGATGGGTTTGAGTCGAGCGACCCAAACCTTTTGGCGGGATGTGTTCATGGGCATCCAGAGCCCATCCGCAATGTGGGGATGGGTTTGAGTCGACCGACTCAAACCTTTTGGCGGGATGGGATCATGGTCATCCAGAACCCTGCCCACATTGGTTAAATGGGTTTGGGTCTATCAGGGTCAAACTAAAAACCGCCCACACTAGGGCAGGTGTTTGGGTCGACCGACCCAAACTTTAGAAGGGTCATACTAAAAACCGCCAACACTAGTGTAGGGGTTTGGGTCGACCGACCCAAACCCACCGCAGAATCCGGCGTATAATGCGGCGGAAATTGCGAGGTGGGATGAATTTGAGCTCATTCCGAAGTTCACAGTGGGGTTGCATGCTGTGGATAGCTGCTCGTGAACGGCAGCGTGCACGAACCTTGAAGTACAGCTCCGACTGAGAGTTCTCCCTACGATTTCAGGAGTGGGAGAAGAGCAAAAAGAACCGACTTTTGGGGGGTGCGCCCCTTTATACTATCCACCTCCGCTTCCCCAACTTCCTCATTGGATGCCTTTCCCGCCTAGTTCTCCTGCAGAGGTTATTTTCAAACCTCCTGACAGAATTCCCCGCCTTTTGTTAATTATAAAAAAATGCGAATCTAACCTAGCTCTTGGATACCCCAACCGTCATCTGACTTTGTGTGTGTTGAGAATGTCTATTGAAAGTAATGTGGATATTTAATCCGTTTCATATTGTTTTGTGTGGATATGACATGCACCATTGGAAGGAAGGGTGGCGGCCACATGTATTTTTCCAAGTGTCATGAGGAGAAAAGGTTTGGGATAAGTGATTTATATTAAAGACTTCTAGAATGTCACTCTAATGCATCATATACATATTAAATCATGATACTAATCTACTTGATCTCAAACATTACGGTATATTTTAACCAATATGTAGACAAAAGAAGTCTAAACATTGTGTAACACCTTATGGTAAGAGTCACTAAATACAATAGTTAAAGTAGTTATTAAGATCCTCGCATGAGGAATTATATAATGATTGCATACAACATTGCTCTATTCTCTCGCATGCAAGTGTGGCAATGACGAACGTATGTGGACGTCGTTAAGGGGATACTAACCACCAATGTCACTTTTTAGTTCAATCTTTCAATGATATTTGAATCTAATATCCTCAAGTTCACTTCAAGTTTACTAATGTGTGTGAGCAAAACATCCAAAGTTGGACCCTAAACCCTTATAACATCCACAACATGAAATGTGTATTGAATAAACACAAGACCAATTAGTATATCATGTTTAAACGTCCCAAATAACATATTAACACGATCAAGATTGTATTTACTCTAACCTTCCTATTAGACTCTTCTTCATATACAAACAACATCTATTATATCTTGCGCCATTATGTAATATACGTGGAGGGGACATTGAATAAGAACATGATTGCGTGAATGGCTTCATTTGATGTTGTGCTTCTCCGATTTACTTTTATATCACATTCCATATATTACATATATCATAAACCATGGTTTATTGGCAACTATGTGATTCATCAAAGTGAGCAAAACATCCAAAGTTGGACCCTAATAACATCCACAACATGAAATGGCATTTGAATAAATACAAGAACTATCAATGTATCACGTTTAAACGTCCCAAATAACATATTAACATAATCAAGATTGTCTTTACCATAACCTTCCTATAAGACTCTTCCAAACCTTGGACAACTAACTAAGTGGCCAGCTATTTAGTTAGCTAAAAGCTCCAACTAGCTAAAGCTACGTAGGAATTTGGTGCCTCAAAAGAATAGCTAGCTAAAACTAAGTGCCATAATCTGGGCGAGGAAAGGTAGCTAGCTAAAGCTAGCTAATAGCTAGTTGGAATGTAAAACATACATTATTTTTTTAATATTAGGGGGGATCCCATATAGCAAAAACCTTGTTGTCCAAATTGACACCCACTTAGTTAGTTGTCCCATGGCTATAGTTTAGGTTTCGATTATGGTATCTGCAATCAATTTTATGTAGGCCATTTCCAAGCTAATTCTTTTGGAAACTCTCAATTTTTACATTGAGATGTTTGTGTAGAAATCTCAATACACATGGCACGGTCTTCACTGTTCCTAATAGTCAATAGTCACATAGGAATCTAGTAAGATCATTAGTGTTAGCCGCTCACCCTAAGTGGGCATTTAATTAGGAACAATCTTCTAGGTAGGTTAATCAAGCTCATGGTTGGGCTCACTTGTATATATATAATGAGCAATGTAGCACCAATGCCAGTTGAAAGTGAGGAAGCCAATGTATACGTGGGTTTATTGGCGACTATGTGATTCATCAAAGTGAATATATAAGGGATTTACAAAAAACTTGAGCATGTCAGCATTTTGAACTAAGGATCATGCAATTCAAAATCCTTACAAAATGCACTTGGGAAAGGCATTCATTTAGGCTCCACACTGAAGTATTCTAAATTTCCGAATTTCATGTTGGGGGGTGGGGGTTATATTTCTTATTCATTGAATAATGTGTGAGTTGTTGGCATCATTGGTAAAGTCTAAAAGTCAATGATTACATCGTTAAATGTCACGCAATTGTATTATTTTTCTAACGTGCTCAAACAAAAGAGAAACAAATGACTTCAACTTGTTTGGAAAATTTAGGGCATGGTGTCATGTAAGTAGGGGTTAAGTATTAGTTTTAGCATAAAGTTACGTTGTAAAAATGCATTAGTTGTATAAATGGTTAGTCTTGTAGAATACCGCATTTGATGTAGCACCTAAGGGTACTCCAAAGTGTCTTCAAATAACTAATGCCCGCTAAGGGGTTAGAGTTAGGGTTTAGGATTTAGGGTTCCCCGTAACCCTATTTCCGTTGGTGCCCTAATCCTGTGGGCACCCAATTCCCGAGGCAAACAAAACCCCAGCCGCCACAGTTTCTCCTCCTTTCTCTCTCTCTCCGCGCCAAGCATTCGCTCCGCGTGTCTCTTGGAAGCGCCGCCTCTCCTGAAGCGCCGCTTTCACGAAGCGCCGTGGCTATTCAGGGCGGCATTTGATTCCTTCTCTCTCTCCCGCCTAGTGTTTCTTCTCCTTCCCTCCCTTCTCTTGCTCTTAATCTTAGAAGCTAGGAGGTGTTTCCAATAGAACAGAAACCTACGGAGGAAGTTAGTCGAAGATTGTTGAAGGGTTTTCGAGCATTGTGTGGGAGCTTTAGCGAGTGTTTGCGAAGTTCATGTGTTTGTAGATTATTTCTCTTTTGGAGTTTGTATTGTATTTGGAGTGTTTGTGAGATTCAGGAGTTCTATAAGATAATCAGGAGGTGTTTGAGACATATAGAAGTGATTTGAGAGCTTCAGTTGTTGTTGGAGTGATTCAATTGTTGTTTGAGAGATTCAGCTGTTGTTTTGAGAGATTCAGCTGTTGTTTTGAGAGATTCAGTTGTTGTTTTGAGAGATTCAGTTGTTGTTTTGAGAGATTCAAAAGTGCGTTGAAAGCCTGAGGAGTTGTATGAGAGATTCAGGCTTTATTTGAGAGAAGTAAGAATTATTTAAAAGCTTTAGTAGTTGTTTGGAAGTTTAGCGTGTGTCCGAATCACATTCAGCTGTTTGTGTGTTAGTGGACGAAGAACACCAGCTCTACTCCACAGTTTTTGCAACAACAGCTTTAAAAGGTAATATCTTTTGTTATACCCAACATGTATTAATTAATTCATGGTGCTGTAGCATACACAACGCATAAGCATTGTATATGCTCTGTGCCAACCTTTAAAATATATATTAAATAGAACAGTTTGGAGAGACGACCCAAACACGTCCTGCTGTTTGGGTCGGTCGACCTAAACCCAGCCTCCTATTTGGAACGCTCGGCCCAAAAACATCCTCATGTTTGGGTCGCTCGACCCAAAAACATCCTCATGTTTGGGTCGCTCGACCCAAACCCAGCCTAATGTTTGGGTCGCTCGACCCAAACCCGTCATGATAATTGGGTCGCTCGACCCAAACCCAGCCTGATGTTTGGGTCGGTCGACCTTAACCCAGCCTCCTATTTGGTACGCTCGGCCAAACACATCATCATGTTTGGGTCGCTCGACCTAAACCAATATTCATATTTGGTACGCTCGGCCCAAACACATCATCATGTTTGGGTCGGTCGACCCAAACCCAACCTCTAAATTATTATTTTATCAATAAATCCATGATGTTAAACACAATATAAAATGAAAATCCACCCAAAAAATAACAAAATAACATATCACCATACAAATGATGTTCACATATAATAGTGCACAATCCACCAAAATATATGCGCCAATCCATTAAATTTCCCTTAAATCAATTGAAAGAAGTTTGGGTCGAACGACCGAAACTAACATTAAGCTTGAAGAAGTTTAAACTATCCATTAAGCTTGAAGAAGTTTGGGTCGAACGACCGAAACTAACATGGTTTATTCTTTCCTTACAGATGGCCCCAAAGAAAAGACCCGGTGAAAGGTGGTTCATGTTTGCGCCAGACATGTTATGGCAGGAGCACGAAACACCGCAGGATGACTCCTATGTTCCAAAGGACAATCTTATCCTCGCTTGGTCAATTCAAGTGGTCAAAGCCTCGCAATACAAAATGATATTTGTATTGAAAGTTGGCACCATGGAGAACCATACATGGGCCACAGTCACGGGGTGGGAGGTGGCATCGGTTCAATCGCTTGGTGACTACGTGGACGTCATCCTAGAGAACTCCGCGGTGCAGAATGTCCATATGTTCATGCACCAGTTCTCCGAGCCGTTCGACGCAATCTACGTAAAGGAGTCCTGCGTTGAGCCAGACGTCATCAAACCGGAGTCGATATTTATCGATAGCAGTATATCGAACACCAAGGTCTCTAGCCGGTTTACAAAATTAAAACATGCAATCACCGTGCTGAACAAGGCCATGCAGAGCAAAACAAAAAGTCAGCAACCTGCGAGGCGGAAAGCAACAACTGAGGAGGGTGTAGGGTCGTCAAGGCCTCAAACGGTGAGGAAGCCGCGACCAGTACCGTCTGACTCAAGACGGACGACTCCCTCAGAGACACCGGCGGATAGCGAGACGCCTACGCCTTCTGCCAGCCGCCAAACAACACCATCGAAAAGGGCGAGAGAGTCATCTGTGATGACCGAGGAGCCAGTTTCACCTTAGCTGCGCATGCCAAAGCCCGGGCAAGAGGTGGATGCGGGGGAGATACAGAAAATCGTGAACAATTTCACGTCCAAGTGCTCCCACTGTTTCTTCATGGGTAGAGATTTCAAGTTCGATGTCAACATCAGCCAGTGCCATCTAGCGCCACCAGAAAAGTGCGTCCGGGCAAAAGAAGACGCCTACGTCGACTGGATAATCGCGCAGATCGTCAGCGAACAATTCAAAGACGACAGGCAAACAATTGTAGTCATGCCCCAGGGACAGAAGAAAATGCCTACCCCTGAAATGTGGCCTACAATTCAGAAAGGCGATTTTTGGCTGATAGACGGCCAGCACAGTGTGGAGGCATCAAAGAAAATCCAACTGATGACCGAGTGGGATGATCCCAACCATCAGAAGGAAAAGCTGAAGGTCTGGAAGGCATTGGTGGTGTGGTCCGACGACGAGACCAGGCTCAGCGACATCTCCCGATACTTCAACATGGGGAACAAGAAGAGGGCCTACCAAGCTTCCTGGATAAGGAATATCATGGCCTCACGGGAGGTGTGGGAGTTCTATGGCAGGCCTCCCAAAGAGAAGGAGAACGCCAAGGACAAGAATCCAAAGTGGGAGGTGAGTATTGTTTGGGTCGATCGACCCAAACTCTTGTTTGCAGCCTCGTTTTTTAGTTTGGGTCAATCGACCCAAACTCTTGTTTGCAGCCTCGTTTTTTAGTTTGGGTCGATCGACCCAAACTCTTGTTGCAGTTATTGTTCATGATATGTCTTGGAAATCACATGTACATATCTAACACGCATTCAAATGGTTTGTTTTGGGGAAATGCAGGATTTCAAATACCAGATGATAAATAAATTCTCCTCAATTGACAATGCTAGTCAAAAGCAGAAGAAATACAACGATCTAAGAGGGGAGATTTATTTAATCACAGCTTCCGATTTCGTTTGGATGAAATGGAGGAGTGTATTTGAAAAGCATGAGGCGGGTGAGCTAATCGACCCCGACACTGGCATGCTCTTCAACCAGGCATCGCGCTTCAAGCAGATGAAGCCTCTCGTGAGGGAGTTCTTCAGAACTCTTCAAGGGCTGTCGGAGGCAGAGATGGGGAAGGCGGCATCCCACATCCTGCACATGCAGCCGACGGTGAAGAGATGTTGGGTCCACCCGAAGATCGTCTTCAGCAAGCCCAAATGCTTCGTCCCTTCATGCTACACCATGAAAGAATGGACGGAGAACAGGAAGAAGAAGACGACCATCGTCCAGGAGCTGCACAAGCTAGTTCCTGAGAAGAAGCTCATCGTGGATGGAGAGGTTCACGAGGCGCACTGGAGGGCGTTCAAAGCCGAGTATAAGTTCACCAGTGCGTCCATGGCGGCACTCATGAGGGAGGCGGGAGACGACTTCCTCAGGTCGAAGCTCGTGAAGGGGGGGAAGAACCGGGCGCTTCCCGAGCACTCCGCGCGTGCCTTCTCCAACTTCGTAAAGGAGAAGCAGATCGTCAGTTTCGAGGGCGACGCGCATTTCAACTTGGTCACCCTCGACCCTCTAAAGATCCAAGGCTGGCCGGGGTCTGATGCCAGGAAGGCCATCAGGACGAAAGCCGGGGACCGCTTCCCCTTCGGAATGATAGACTTCAGGAACATCCCTGGAAGCTCATTCGAGGGGACAATGAGCACCCCGTTTTACGAGCCATTCCTGTCAAAGTTCGTGGACTATAACAGCCCCAAATTTCGGGAGGTCGACATCTGGTTGTGGATTGTCGAGGACAGGAGGGCGGAGCAGGTGTACGGGATCGTGCGGAAATTGCAGCCAGAGTACGCCGTCTCGAAATCGCACTACGTTGCTGCACCGACGGAGGGGGCGTACAACACTTTGAAAGACAAGAAGACGAAGGTCGTCAACGTGCTGTGCTTGTACTTCGTGTACAAAGCTGAGCTGCTGAAGGTGCCAAACCATCCCATAGGCCGGATGGAAAAACTTTTCCAAGTCCCAGAAGGGTTGGGTACCAGCAGGAGCTTGTACGACGAGGCGAAGTACGCCAACTACCCCGCGGATGAGCTGCGGATGGAGTTCTACCTGCGGATGATGAGGACCCTCACAAAGAGAGGGGACTGCATCTTCAACGTCTTCGGGGGCTCCAAACCAATTTTTTCTGCTATGGTAAGTAACTCTAAATAAATTGTCGACAGTTTGGGTCGAGCGACCCAAACTACACACTGCCTGCTCAGAGTGGAGCAACCTAATCTACACAAAGCCAAGTTTGGGTCGAGCGACCCAAACCAGGCATTGTATAGGTTGGGTTGCTCCACTCTGAGCAGGCAGTGTGGTCTGGGTTGCTTTGTGTAGTCTGGGTCGGTCGACCCAGACTCCACACTGGCTGGTCTGAGTGGAGCAACGCAACCTACACAAAGCCTACTTTGGGTCGCTCGACCCAAACTTGGCTTCGTGTAGGTTCGGTTGCTCCATCCAGACTAGCGAGTGTGTAGTCTGGGTCGACCGACCCCCAGACTAGACACTGCCTGGTGTGAGTGGAGCAACCCAACCTACACAAAGCCTACTTTGGGTCGAGCGATCCAAACTAGGCATTGTGTAAGTTGGGTTGCTCCATCCAGACCAGGCAGTGTGTAGTCTGGGTTGCTTTGTGTACTCTGGGTCGAGCAACCCAGACTACACACTGACTGGTCTGAGTGGAGCAACGCAATCTACACAAAACCTACTTTGGGTCGAGCGACCCAAACTAGGCATTGTGTAGGTTGGGTTGCTCCACTCAGACTAATCAGTGTGTAGTCTGGGTCGAGCGACCCCCAGACTAGACACTGCTTGGGTTGAGTGGAGCAACCCAATTTACACAAAGCCTACTTTGGGTCAAGCGACCCAAACTAGGCATTGTGTAAATTGGGTTGCTCCATCCAGACAAGGCAGTGTCTAGTCTGGGTTGCTTTGTGTACTCTGGGTCGAGCAACCCGGACTACACACTGCCTGCCCTGAGTGGAGCAACGCTATCTACACAAAGCCAACTTTGGGTCGAGCGACCCAAACTAGGCATTGTGTAGGTTGGGTTGCTCCATCCAGACTAGTCAGTGTGTAGTCTGGGTCGAGCGACCCCCAGACTAGACACTGCCTGGGTTGAGTGGAGCAACCCAATTTACACAAAGCCTACTTTGGGTCAAGCGACCCAAACTAGGCATTGTGTAAATTGGGTTGCTCCATCCAGACAAGGCAGTGTCTAGTCTGGGTTGCTTTGTGTACTCTGGGTCGAGCAACCCGGACTACACACTGCCTGCCCTGAGTGGAGCAACGCTATCTACACAAAACCAACTTTGGGTCGAGCGACCCAAACTAGGCATTGTGTAGGTTGGGTTGCTCCATCCAGACTAGTCAGTGTGTAGTCTGGGTCGAGCGACCCCCAGACTAGACACTGCCTGGGTTGAGTGGAGCAACCCAATTTACACAAAGCCTACTTTGGGTCAAGCGACCCAAACTAGGCATTGTGTAAATTGGGTTGCTCCATCCAAACAAGGCAGTGTCTAGTCTGGGTTGCTTTGTGTACTCTGGGTCGAGCAACCCGGACTACACACTGCCTGCCCTGAGTGGAGCAACGCTATCTACACAAAACCAACTTTGGGTCGAGCGACCCAAACTAGGCATTGTGTAGGTTGGGTTGCTCCATCCAGACTAGTCAGTGTGTAGTTTGGGTCGCTCGACCCAAACTATGCAGTGTTTTTGTAAGATGGATGCCGATGTTTTTGTTTTCATTTTCTTTAGATTTGGTGTAAATCTAATGCAAGCGATCTGGGAATGTGCAGATGTTGGGGTTGACCATCTATTCGTACATAGATGACGCCGATGTTCTGTTCTACAGAACGCAGAAAGCGTTGGCGAGAAAAATGGACATCCTCGATTGGATCCCCGGAAGCTACGCCGAGGAGATTGTTGAAGGGGGCGAGAACCCTTTGGATAGGGCGAGGCAGACCAACCCGGAGGAGTTCGTTACTCAGGCCCCCGTCGCAATTCCCGAACCCCTGGTGGAATTGCATCCTAGCACCTCGTCACGGGGCCCAGGTGATGAAGCGGGAGAGGACGAAGAAGAGGAAGAAGAGGACCCCAAGGCGGAGGGCGAGGTGGAGGAAGGGGCAACGGGGTTCACGCAGGAATCTGAAGCCCCCCAACGAAAGAAGGCTATGCGGGTGGCAACTCCGCAAAGTAAGCTGGTGCCCGTCCTCACTGTGGACGACGCGAGGGACATGTACTCCAGGGACGCGACCGCCGGGACGACACTTGTATGTGAGCGTAGAGCGGAGAGCGGAGAGCGGAGAGCGGAGATTTGGAGAGCGGAGAGCGTAGAAGATATAATAATAGCAAACTTGAAATGCCAAAAAAAGACATTTGTAAATATAGACTGGAATATACCTGGAATATTCTTGAATCTGCCAAATATAGTAAAAAAAGGACCTATTTCCGTGGAGGGTAAAGGCCCGGAATTTGGAATGGTCTCATTAAGTTTGGAAACCGTGAGGTGGTTGAATTATTAAAACCAAGGATGATCACAAGAAAAAATCAATGAAAATTGATTTTCGGAGATTGGTATAATTGAAGAATGAGTCAATCAAAATACAAAGGAATCAAAATAATTAACTTCCTTTGTTTGGATTCATCACTTTTCTCTTTGTCTTATATGTGAGTCAACTCTATAGCTTGGACTTTAGCAATTATTGTGTGTGGCCGAATAGATTATATATTGGACTCTTACCCAACATCATTGTATATACACTTGCATACAATGGGTGATGAAAGAGATATGTTTGCTGGATTAGGATGGGAGAAGGAAATAAGGAGTCTAGCAGATCCTCATATTCCGGTTAATTTATCGCCGGAATTTTCGTTTGCTGCTGGAAATCGAAGTAGTGATGACTATGACCTGACTCCATTTTCGCAGTCTACACAAGCATGGAGGTGGAGGACGCGGGAGGAGCAAAAACAACGCGAGCAAAAAGAAAAGAGGCAAGAAGATGTGCCGGAGAAGGACGCTGATTTGGATGAAGACAAATCGAACGAGACGGAGGAGGAGGTGAAGGTTATAGGGGAATCTTCGAAGTCTCTTTCATTTCGCGAACGGATGAGGGGAATGACGCCGCATCATCTTCCGCTAAAGGAACGAATGAAAGATAAGACAGTTTCTTATATGGATTTGCTTCGACCGGGTCCACCTCCCTCGGATTCATCCAAGAAGTATGCAAAACGGAAATAGAGTTGATAGACATAGGAAGCATTGTAATCATACCTTTAGTATATCAATAAATTATTGCAATTGGTTTCGGCGGTGACGGTTCTTGGAAAGGAGGGATCTGGAAGAGATAAGAGTACCCAAAATGTAGTGAACCATGAAAGGGACATGGTTGAAAGAGGTGTGTCCAAATTCGATGACTCGAATTTGGCCACACCTCTTTCAACCATGCTCCTTTCATAGTTCACTACATTTTGTGTACTCTATGCGGAGTAGAGCTACAGATGAAGAGTCACTTCAATGCGCTGGAGGCCGAAGAGAAACGTCATGTATCTTAAATTGTTGATGCTTGAATGTGTATCCAGATAATTTAGGCAGTCTTGTAAATATATATTTTCTGCCTAAGCTGGTAGGAAGCATTGTAATACACAATTTTGAAGTAAATAAAAATAATCATTGAGATTATACCTTTATTATATCAATCAATTATTGCTTCACAAGATGTCCAGAAATGGACACAAATATCATAGCCTAATGTAGTGCTAGGCTGAGAGGAATTCTAGGAAGTTGAATGTGTCAAGAGACCTCCCTCCATGATGAGTTTGACCTCATTGAAGCTAAATGTCGGGGCGTGTATGAACAAATTTACATCCGCATCCAAATTAGAAACCTTGACGTAGATGTAATACAGATGCTTACAATTCATATAAGAATTCCGTTTGCGGCCGAACTTGGAAATCATATCCAAGAAGTATGGGCAGTTGCATTCTGGAAGAGAACTCACTGTGACTTGGTAGATGGGTGGCTGCGGTTCTGACTTGGACTGCAGTGTGATAATGCAACCAAATCCCGGTTGAGGGATCATAGTTAACTTGAGAACAGTAGCATGCATAGCTTCAGCAGATGCCACCATCTGCCTCTGCTTTGCGGAAGGAGCGCTACTGGATCGCCGAACAAGTTTGGACAATCTTGTCGTAGGGATGGCGTCGGGGTTTTCTGGAACACGGATTCGAGACATATCCAGCGGGGTCGCAGAGTTGGTGAAGAGTCGAGACGGTGTGATGCGCTCCTTTGGTGGGAGTTGAAAACCTGCGTTCTCAAGCGCGAAGATCTCCGAGCGGGTGAGGTTGGTACCAATCTTCACGGGCCAGATTGGGGGGATAGGAGGCTTCTGGTCATTAGCAGAGAACGGCATGACCCATTTCCGACGAGGGCCCTTGACGCAACGCTCGATGTCGTCTGGGCAAAAGACAAAGTCTGTGCGCTTCATAGATTGGAGTTTGTAATGATGCCACATACCGGTGTAGGTGGGCGCAGGGACGCTCTTGTTATTGGTGACGATTCTTGCGGTGCATTTTTTTTTCGTGCCCGCATGATTAGCCCAACAAGACTTTCCAGAGGTATAGGGTATGCGGGCAATATGCCAAAGAGAGACATCTACTTTGGTTTCTTGCACTGCGGTGACACGCTGGAAACCAAGTCCTGCAGGTGAAGGCACTTGAACCTCTTGTACAGAGGGGGAAGACTCCTCAATGATAGTAGGCAGTGTTTCAGGTTGAGAGCGAGTGACTCGCTTAGCAGGGGGAGGGCGAGAGAAGTTCACTGTATCGGGACGGTGGGTCTCGCCATCATCACCAATTGGAGTGTCGGGTCTTCGCTTCTGCGATCCAAACACCTCGGCGCCCTCAAGGTGGGGATCGCGAGTGCAAAACTCTTCCCCACCGGGCATTTCAAGCAAGACCTTCTGCAACACTGTCGGGTCGCCAGTACGCTGAGCTCGACGTTGAGCACCTCTCAGCTTTAGTTCTTCTTTGCTTGGACCATCACCGCCACTTCCACCTTTAAGGAATTGGTAGTATGCCACAACCTGTAAGAAGGCGCGAATGTAGTCGTCAACCGTAGCCACGTATAAATCTCCACCCTTGTTGCCGGAGGCTTGAAGCCACTTGTTGTGGACAGACTCCGCAAGATTGCAGGACGGCATCTCGGCCAACTGGTCTTGGGTTAAAACCTTTTCCTGAATGGACAAATCAAGTATTAATATAAATGTACACAGAGAGGAAAACGAAGCCAAGAAAAACCAATAATGAATTATGACGGAGATGTACCAATTCCATGAAACCACCCCATTGAAGGTAGCGGAAGTGCCAGAAAGCAAGCCAGAGCTGAAGATGCTTGAGACCGTCTTCACTTGTACAATTGGATGAAGCCCACCAAGCTTTGATAGCTAGGTACCTAGTCTCCGCCTCTTGCATAGATGAGGCATTTCGATATTGAAGGCAAAGGTGTCTATGTTGGTCTTGCAACTCATGCTTTATATACGATTTCGTATGTTTCTCGAGCGATTGTTTCCAATGAAAAAAACAAGTGCGCTCACGACCCTCCATTGGAACTTTGGGATCTCCAGAACCATACACAGTGCGAACAGCGTTCCAATTGGCTTGGGCACTGTCGGCCATGAAGCCTATAAAGTTTGGATGTGGGATACCGTGGCGGGCCATGACGTGGTTGAGGTTCTGCCAGAAGAGAACTTGGGCATCCTTATCCTCCGATTGGAAATCACAGCATGAAATGGTCATGACCCGTTGATAAGTCCCATCGTATACATGAGCGGCCATGGTGGTCCACCCTTTGACCCGCTTCACGTGATCGGACATCATCCACGCATTCTCGAGGTCCCCCCCCGGTTGCATCCGACGAACCAAATCCACACCACTTCCAGGACCAACCTCGGACATCTTGAAGACGAACACCTTGTCTGTATCGTCACCTTGTCCTGGGAATTGGTTGCGTTGGACGTAAGCCCAATTGCTAACGCCCCGGAGCTTTGCGATGCCATCCATAACCCCGAACCTCCTCAAATATTTGAAGGAGGTAACCTTAGAGCGAAGGTTAGGGGAATTTAACTCTCTACAACTTTCGAACACAGGTTCGAGCTCTTTCAAGGAGAGGAGACGTTGCGTGACATTATCGCCAGAAAGAAGGAACTCACCAACAATGTCCTTGCTGGCTTCAAGCACGATCTTGCTGTGAGTGGCTTGAGGCATACGCTCAACATGCTCCTCGATAAGTGCATTGATACGCTTCCGACTGTCTCTGCAGTCTCCAACCTTCACTGGGTGTTGATGAGTACCGATATGAATGCAGGCTCTTTGAGAAGACTCCTTCCCATGGACGTAGAAGATTTTGGCATCGCACAGAGCAATGCATTTGGGGGGTTGTTTGCAGATCCTGCAGACAAGAGTAGATCGGGATGGCACAATGCCAGAGAGAGGGAAAGGATCTTTAGTGAAACCCTCAAATTCCGTGTCATTAACCTTAGAGGTACGATGGGCGCGTTGAAGGTAATCACAACTAGGGTTTTGGCATTGGAGGTGGCCAACACAGGCAGAGGAACGAAAAGCAAGGCCAACGTCGTTGGTAATGTTGGTGGTTTGAGTCTTGGTCCAAACATGGCCATCATATTGCTTGTCCATGCCGTCCAACGACTTGGCTCTCGATTGAGATGAAGAGAATTCAGCGGCAGGGAGGACAAATAACTGGGTACCATCGAAACGAGGGGGGAGGTGATTAACCTCTTGGATTTTGAGTTTATCGTAATCCAATTTCTTGAGGACATTCTTACAACCAGGCATAGAACCAAGACGACGAAGACATTGAACAATAGGTTGAGGAGGTTCGGACGCAGACGGTACAGAAGGAGTGGAAGGAAAAGAGGGAGAAAGAGAAGGCGTTACAAAGGAAGCAGAAGGAAAGAAAGAAGGGGAATCATGGAAAACAGCCTTCTGCAATGATACATCATCATTCGAAGAATCAGACAAGTCTATAACGTCGTCTAAACCGGGCTCTGTCTTGACACTTATTACCGGCGGGGTGCTAAAGTCAGCAGTCGACGATCGAAGAGGAGCAAGGATTTTTGTTGACTCTCCCAGCTGAGAATCTGGCCAGCCACAAACCCTATACTTTCCCGGGCCAAGCTCCCACACTACATTGCCATTGTCAGTTACCTTGGAGGTCTCATGGAAGGTATGAATAAGCAATCCAGTATCAGTATTGCGCTATACTTAGTCTTGGCCAATCCAAGTAGGGTTTGGGTGAGAGAATGTGTTAGAACAACCAAAAAGGTAGGTGCATGGAGGAATACTTTCGGCCTTTGGTTAGGCTAGTGGATAAGGAGCATTCGGATGAGAAGGAGAGTTGGAGGTGCTCTCGGCCATCTCAAGTTTGAGGTGCTCCCAGCCATTTCAGGTTTTGAGGCACTCTCGGCCATTTCAGGTTATACTAGGATATGTGTATGAATGTGCAAAGAGGCGAGGCCTCATTCTAGAGTGCAAAATTTGATTTCAGAATATTGAATATATATTTGGATTTGAGGCACTCTCGGCCATTTCAGATTATGCTAGGGTATGTGAACGAGTTGTGGGAAGAGGCCTCGGATCCGAGGCCTCATTCTAGAGTGCACAAACTGATTTCTTAACGGGGGCTAATATGATGATTTTGAGGCCCTCTCGGCCATTTCAGGTTATGCTAGGGTATTTGTATGACTTGTGGGAAGAGGCCTCGGATCCGAGGCCTCATTCTAGAGTGCACAAACTGATTTCTTAAGGGGGGCCAATATGATGATTTTGAGGCCCCCTCGGCCATTTCAGGTTATGCTAGGGTATTTGTATGAATGTGGGAAGAGGCCTCGGATCCGAGGCCTCATTCTAGAGTGCACAAACTGATTTCTTAAGGGGGGCCAATATGATGATTTTGAGGCCCGCTCGGCCATTTCAGGTTATGCTAGGGTATTTGTATGAGTTGTGGGAAGAGGCCTCGGATCCGAGGCCTCATTCTAGAGTGCACAAACTGATTTCTTAAGGGGGGCCAATATGATGATTTTGAGGCCCTCTCGGCCATTTCAGGTTCTGATAGGCTAAGTGTATGACTTGTGGGAAGAGGCCTCAGATCCGAGGTCTCATTCTAGAGTGCACAATCTGATTTCTTAAGGGGGGCTAATATGATGATTTTGAGGCCCCCTCGGCCATTTCAGGTTCTGATAGGCTAAGTGTATGACTTGTGGGAAGAGGCCTCGGATCCGAGGCCTCATTCTAGAGTGCACAAACTGATTTCTTAAGGGGGGCCAATATGATGATTTTGAGGCCCTCTCGGCCATTTCAGGTTCTGATAGGCTAAGTGTATGACTTGTGGGAAGAGGCCTCGGATCCGAGGCCTCATTCTAGAGGGCACAATCTGATTTCTTAAGGGGGGCTAATATGATGATTTTGAGGCCCCCTCGGCCATTTCAGGTTATGCTAGGGTATTTGTATGAGTTGTGGGAAGACGCCTCGGATCCGAGGTCTCATTCTAGAGTGCACAAACTGATTTCTTAAGGGGGGCCAATATGATGATTTTGAGGCCCTCTCGGCCATTTCAGGTTCTTATAGGCTAAGTGTATGACTTGTGGGAAGAGGCCTCGGATCCGAGGCCTCATTCTAGAGTGCACAATCTGATTTCTTAAGGGGGGCTAATATGATGATTTTGAGGCCCTCTCGGCCATTTCAGGTTATGCTAGGGTATTTGTATGAGTTGTGGGAAGAGGCCTCGGATCCGAGCCCTCATTCTAGAGTGCACAATCTGATTTCTTAAGGGGGGCTAATATGATGATTTTGAGGCCCTCTCGGCCATTTCAGGTTATGCTAGGGTATTTGTATGAGTTGTGGGAAGAGGCCTCGGATCCGAGGCCTCATTCTAGAGTGCACAAACTGATTTCTTAAGGGGGGCCAATATGATGATTTTGAGGCCCTCTCGGCCATTTCAGGTTCTTATAGGCTAAGTGTATGACTTGTGGGAAGAGGCCTCGGATCCGAGGCCTCATTCTAGAGTGCACAATCTGATTTCTTAAGGGGGGCCAATATGATGATTTTGAGGCCCTCTCGGCCATTTCAGGTTCTTATAGGCTAAGTGTATGACTTGTGGGAAGAGGCCTCGGATCCGAGGCCTCATTCTAGAGTGCACAAACTGATTTCTTAACGGGGGCTAATATGATGATTTTGAGGCCCTCTCGGCCATTTCAGGTTATGCTAGGGTATTTGTATGACTTGTGGGAAGAGGCCTCGGATCCGAGGCCTCATTCTAGAGTGCACAAACTGATTTCTTAAGGGGGGCCAATATGATGATTTTGAGGCCCCCTCGGCCATTTCAGGTTATGCTAGGGTATTTGTATGAATGTGGGAAGAGGCCTCGGATCCGAGGCCTCATTCTAGAGTGCACAAACTGATTTCTTAAGGGGGGCCAATATGATGATTTTGAGGCCCTCTCGGCCATTTCAGGTTCTGATAGGCTAAGTGTATGACTTGTGGGAAGAGGCCTCGGATCCGAGGCCTCATTCTAGAGTGCACAAACTGATTTCTTAAGGGGGGCCAATATGATGATTTTGAGGCCCCCTCGGCCATTTCAGGTTCTGATAGGCTAAGTGTATGACTTGTGGGAAGAGGCCTCAGATCCGAGGTCTCATTCTAGAGTGCACAATCTGATTTCTTAAGGGGGGCTAATATGATGATTTTGAGGCCCCCTCGGCCATTTCAGGTTCTGATAGGCTAAGTGTATGACTTGTGGGAAGAGGCCTCGGATCCGAGGCCTCATTCTAGAGTGCACAAACTGATTTCTTAAGGGGGGCCAATATGATGATTTTGAGGCCCTCTCGGCCATTTCAGGTTCTGATAGGCTAAGTGTATGACTTGTGGGAAGAGGCCTCGGATCCGAGGCCTCATTCTAGAGGGCACAATCTGATTTCTTAAGGGGGGCTAATATGATGATTTTGAGGCCCCCTCGGCCATTTCAGGTTATGCTAGGGTATTTGTATGAGTTGTGGGAAGACGCCTCGGATCCGAGGTCTCATTCTAGAGTGCACAAACTGATTTCTTAAGGGGGGCCAATATGATGATTTTGAGGCCCTCTCAGCCATTTCAGGTTCTTATAGGCTAAGTGTATGACTTGTGGGAAGAGGCCTCGGATCCGAGGCCTCATTCTAGAGTGCACAATCTGATTTCTTAAGGGGGGCTAATATGATGATTTTGAGGCCCTCTCGGCCATTTCAGGTTATGCTAGGGTATTTGTATGAGTTGTGGGAAGAGGCCTCGGATCCGAGCCCTCATTCTAGAGTGCACAATCTGATTTCTTAAGGGGGGCTAATATGATGATTTTGAGGCCCTCTCGGCCATTTCAGGTTATGCTAGGGTATTTGTATGAGTTGTGGGAAGAGGCCTCGGATCCGAGGCCTCATTCTAGAGTGCACAAACTGATTTCTTAAGGGGGGCCAATATGATGATTTTGAGGCCCTCTCGGCCATTTCAGGTTCTTATAGGCTAAGTGTATGACTTGTGGGAAGAGGCCTCGGATCCGAGGCCTCATTCTAGAGTGCACAATCTGATTTCTTAAGGGGGGCCAATATGATGATTTTGAGGCCCTCTCGGCCATTTCAGGTTCTTATAGGCTAAGTGTATGACTTGTGGGAAGAGGCCTCGGATCCGAGGCCTCATTCTAGAGTGCACAAACTGATTTCTTAAGGGGGGCCAATATGATGATTTTGAGGCCCGCTCGGCCATTTCAGGTTCTGATAGGCTAAGTGTATGACTTGTGGGAAGAGGCCTCGGATCCGAGGCCTCATTCTAGAGTGCACAAACTGATTTCTTAAGGGGGGCCAATATGATGATTTTGAGGCCCTCTCGGCCATTTCAGGTTCTGATAGGCTAAGTGTATGGCTTGTGGGAAGAGGCCTCGGATCCGAGGCCTCATTCTAGAGGGCACAATCTGATTTCTTAAGGGGGGCTAATATGATGATTTTGAGGCCCCCTCGGCCATTTCAGGTTATGCTAGGGTATTTGTATGAATGTGGGAAGAGGCCTCGGATCCGAGGCCTCATTCTAGAGTGCACAAACTGATTTCTTAAGGGGGGCCAATATGATGATTTTGAGGCCCTCTCGGCCATTTCAGGTTCTGATAGGCTAAGTGTATGACTTGTGGGAAGAGGCCTCGGATCCGAGGCCTCATTCTAGAGTGCACAAACTGATTTCTTAAGGGGGGCCAATATGATGATTTTGAGGCCCTCTCGGCCATTTCAGGTTCTGATAGGCTAAGTGTATGACTTGTGGGAAGAGGCCTCGGATCCGAGGCCTCATTCTAGAGTGCACAAACTGATTTCTTAAGGGGGGCCAATATGATGATTTTGAGGCCCCCTCGGCCATTTCAGGTTCTGATAGGCTAAGTGAATGACTTGTGGGAAGAGGCCTCGGATCCGAGGCCTCATTCTAGAGTGCACAAACTGATTTCTTAAGGGGGGCCAATATGATGATTTTGAGGCCCTCTCGGCCATTTCAGGTTCTGATAGGCTAAGTGTATGACTTTTGGGAAGAGGCCTCGGATCCGAGGCCTCATTCTAGAGTGCACAATCTGATTTCTTAAGGGGGGCCAATATGATGATTTTGAGGCCCTCTCGGCCATTTCAGGTTCTTATAGGCTAAGTGTATGACTTGTGGGAAGAGGCCTCGGATCCGAGGCCTCATTCTAGAGTGCACAAACTGATTTCTTAAGGGGGGCTCATATGATGATTTTGAGGCCCCCTCGGCCATTTCAGGTTCTTATAGGCTAAGTGTATGACTTGTGGGAAGAGGCCTCGGATCCGAGGCCTCATTCTAGAGTGCACAATCTGATTTCTTAAGGGGGGCTAATATGATGATTTTGAGGCCCTCTCGGCCATTTCAGGTTCTGATAGGCTAAGTGTATGACTTGTGGGAAGAGGCCTCGGATCCGAGGCCTCATTCTAGAGTGCACAATCTGATTTCTTAAGGGGGGCTAATATGATGATTTTGAGGCCCCCTCGGCCATTTCAGGTTATGCTAGGGTATTTGTATGAGTTGTGGGAAGACGCCTCGGATCCGAGGCCTCATTCTAGAGTGCACAAACTGATTTCTTAAGGGGGGCCAATATGATGATTTTGAGGCCCTCTCGGCCATTTCAGGTTCTGATAGGCTAAGTGTATGACTTGTGGGAAGAGGCCTCGGATCCGAGGCCTCATTCTAGAGTGCACAAACTGATTTCTTAAGGGGGGCCAATATGATGATTTTGAGGCCCTCTCGGCCATTTCAGGTTCTGATAGGCTAAGTGTATGACTTGTGGGAAGAGGCCTCGGATCCGAGGCCTCATTCTAGAGTGCACAATCTGATTTCTTAAGGGGGGCTAATATGATGATTTTGAGGCCCCCTCGGCCATTTCAGGTTATGCTAGGGTATTTGTATGAGTTGTGGGAAGACGCCTCGGATCCGAGGCCTCATTCAAGAATGCACAAACTGATTTCTTAAGGGGGCCAATATGATGATTTTGAGGCCCTCTCGGCCATTTCAGGTTCTGATAGGCTAAGTGTATGACTTGTGGGAAGAGGCCTCGGATCCGAGGCCTCATTCTAGAGTGCACAAACTGATTTCTTAAGGGGGGCTAATATGATGATTTTGAGGCCCCCTCGGCCATTTCAGGTTATGCTAGGGTATTTGTATGAATGTGGGAAGAGGCCTCGGATCCGAGGCCTCATTCTAGAGTGCACAAACTGATTTCTTAAGGGGGGCCAATATGATGATTTTGAGGCCCTCTCGGCCATTTCAGGTTCTGATAGGCTAAGTGTATGACTTGTGGGAAGAGGCCTCGGATCCGAGGCCTCATTCTAGAGTGCACAATCTGATTTCTTAAGGGGGGCCAATATGATGATTTTGAGGCCCTCTCGGCCATTTCAGGTTCTGATAGGCTAAGTGTATGACTTGTGGGAAGAGGCCTCGGATCCGAGGCCTCATTCTAGAGTGCACAAACTGATTTCTTAAGGGGGGCCAATATGATGATTTTGAGGCCCCCTCGGCCATTTCAGGTTCTGATAGGCTAAGTGTATGACTTGTGGGAAGAGGCCTCGGATCCGAGGCCTCATTCTAGAGTGCACAAACTGATTTCTTAAGGGGGGCCAATATGATGATTTTGAGGCCCTCTCGGCCATTTCAGGTTCTGATAGGCTAAGTGTATGGCTTGTGGGAAGAGGCCTCGGATCCGAGGCCTCATTCTAGAGGGCACAATCTGATTTCTTAAGGGGGGCTAATATGATGATTTTGAGGCCCCCTCGGCCATTTCAGGTTATGCTAGGGTATTTGTATGAGTTGTGGGAAGAGGCCTCGGATCCGAGGCCTCATTCTAGAGTGCACAAACTGATTTCTTAAGGGGGGCCAATATGATGATTTTGAGGCCCTCTCGGCCATTTCAGGTTCTGATAGGCTAAGTGTATGACTTGTGGGAAGAGGCCTCGGATCCGAGGCCTCATTCTAGAGTGCACAAACTGATTTCTTAAGGGGGGCTAATATGATGATTTTGAGGCCCCCTCGGCCATTTCAGGTTCTTATAGGCTAAGTGTATGACTTGTGGGAAGAGGCCTCGGATCCGAGGCCTCATTCTAGAGTGCACAAACTGATTTCTTAAGGGGGGCCAATATGATGATTTTGAGGCCCCCTCGGCCATTTCAGGTTCTTATAGGCTAAGTGTATGACTTGTGGGAAGAGGCCTCGGATCCGAGGCCTCATTCTAGAGTGCACAAACTGATTTCTTAAGGGGGGCCAATATGATGATTTTGAGGCCCTCTCGGCCATTTCAGGTTCTTATAGGCTAAGTGTATGACTTGTGGGAAGAGGCCTCGGATCCGAGGCCTCATTCTAGAGTGCACAAACTGATTTCTTAAGGGGGGCCAATATGATGATTTTGAGGCCCTCTCGGCCATTTCAGGTTCTGATAGGCTAAGTGTATGACTTGTGGGAAGAGGCCTCGGATCCGAGGCCTCATTCTAGAGTGCACAAACTGATTTCTTAAGGGGGGCCAATATGATGATTTTGAGGCCCTCTCGGCCATTTCAGGTTCTGATAGGCTAAGTGTATAACTTGTGGGAAGAGGCCTCGGATCCGAGGCCTCATTCTAGAGTGCACAAACTGATTTCTTAAGGGGGGCCAATATGATGATTTTGAGGCCCTCTCGGCCATTTCAGGTTCTTATAGGCTAAGTGTATGACTTGTGGGAAGAGGCCTCGGATCCGAGGCCTCATTGTAGAGTGCACAAACTGATTTCTTAAGGGGGGCCAATATGATGATTTTGAGGCCCCCTCGGCCATTTCAGGTTCTGATAGGCTAAGTGTATGACTTGTGGGAAGAGGCCTCGGATCCGAGGCCTCATTCTAGAGTGCACAAACTGATTTCTTAAGGGGGGCCAATATGATGATTTTGAGGCCCTCTCGGCCATTTCAGGTTCTGATAGGCTAAGTGTATGACTTGTGGGAAGAGGCCTCGGATCCGAGGCCTCATTCTAGAGTGCACAAACTGATTTCTTAAGGGGGGCCAATATGATGATTTTGAGGCCCCCTCGGCCATTTCAGGTTATGCTAGGGTATTTGTATGAATGTGGGAAGAGGCCTCGGATCCGAGGCCTCATTCTAGAGTGCACAAACTGATTTCTTAAGGGGGGCCAATATGATGATTTTGAGGCCCTCTCGGCCATTTCAGGTTCTTATAGGCTAAGTGTATGACTTGTGGGAAGAGGCCTCGGATCCGAGGCCTCATTCTAGAGTGCACAAACTGATTTCTTAAGGGGGGCCAATATGATGATTTTGAGGCCCCCTCGGCCATTTCAGGTTCTGATAGGCTAAGTGTATGACTTGTGGGAAGAGGCCTCGGATCCGAGGCCTCATTCTAGAGTGCACAAACTGATTTCTTAAGGGGGGCCAATATGATGATTTTGAGGCCCTCTCGGCCATTTCAGGTTCTGATAGGCTAAGTGTATGACTTGTGGGAAGAGGCCTCGGATCCGAGGCCTCATTCTAGAGTGCACAAACTGATTTCTTAAGGGGGGCCAATATGATGATTTTGAGGCCCCCTCGGCCATTTCAGGTTCTGATAGGCTAAGTGTATGACTTGTGGGAAGAGGCCTCGGATCCGAGGCCTCATTCTAGAGTGCACAAACTGATTTCTTAAGGGGGGCCAATATGATGATTTTGAGGCCCCCTCGGCCATTTCAGGTTATGCTAGGGTATTTGTATGAATGTGGGAAGAGGCCTCGGATCCGAGGCCTCATTCTAGAGTGCACAAACTGATTTCTTAAGGGGGGCCAATATGATGATTTTGAGGCCCTCTCGGCCATTTCAGGTTCTTATAGGCTAAGTGTATGACTTGTGGGAAGAGGCCTCGGATCCGAGGCCTCATTCTAGAGTGCACAAACTGATTTCTTAAGGGGGGCCAATATGATGATTTTGAGGCCCCCTCGGCCATTTCAGGTTCTGATAGGCTAAGTGTATGACTTGTGGGAAGAGGCCTCGGATCCGAGGCCTCATTCTAGAGTGCACAAACTGATTTCTTAAGGGGGGCCAATTTGATGATTTTGAGGCCCCCTCGGCCATTTCAGGTTCTGATAGGCTAAGTGTATGACTTGTGGGAAGAGGCCTCGGATCCGAGGCCTCATTCTAGAGTGCACAAACTGATTTCTTAAGGGGGGCCAATATGATGATTTTGAGGCCCTCTCGGCCATTTCAGGTTCTGATAGGCTAAGTGTATGGCTTGTGGGAAGAGGCCTCGGATCCGAGGCCTCATTCTAGAGGGCACAATCTGATTTCTTAAGGGGGGCTAATATGATGATTTTGAGGCCCCCTCGGCCATTTCAGGTTATGCTAGGGTATTTGTATGAATGTGGGAAGAGGCCTTGGATCCGAGGCCTCATTCTAGAGTGCACAAACTGATTTCTTAAGGGGGGCCAATATGATGATTTTGAGGCCCTCTCGGCCATTTCAGGTTCTGATAGGCTAAGTGTATGACTTGTGGGAAGAGGCCTCGGATCCGAGGCCTCATTCTAGAGTGCACAAACTGATTTCTTAAGGGGGGCTAATATGATGATTTTGAGGCCCCCTCGGCCATTTCAGGTTCTTATAGGCTAAGTGTATGACTTGTGGGAAGAGGCCTCGGATCCGAGGCCTCATTCTAGAGTGCACAAACTGATTTCTTAAGGGGGGCCAATATGATGATTTTGAGGCCCCCTCGGCCATTTCAGGTTCTTATAGGCTAAGTGTATGACTTGTGGGAAGAGGCCTCGGATCCGAGGCCTCATTCTAGAGTGCACAAACTGATTTCTTAAGGGGGGCCAATATGATGATTTTGAGGCCCTCTCGGCCATTTCAGGTTCTTATAGGCTAAGTGTATGACTTGTGGGAAGAGGCCTCGGATCCGAGGCCTCATTCTAGAGTGCACAAACTGATTTCTTAAGGGGGGCCAATATGATGATTTTGAGGCCCTCTCGGCCATTTCAGGTTCTGATAGGCTAAGTGTATGGCTTGTGGGAAGAGGCCTCGGATCCGAGGCCTCATTCTAGAGGGCACAATCTGATTTCTTAAGGGGGGCTAATATGATGATTTTGAGGCCCCCTCGGCCATTTCAGGTTATGCTAGGGTATTTGTATGAATGTGGGAAGAGGCCTTGGATCCGAGGCCTCATTCTAGAGTGCACAAACTGATTTCTTAAGGGGGGCCAATATGATGATTTTGAGGCCCTCTCGGCCATTTCAGGTTCTGATAGGCTAAGTGTATGACTTGTGGGAAGAGGCCTCGGATCCGAGGCCTCATTCTAGAGTGCACAAACTGATTTCTTAAGGGGGGCTAATATGATGATTTTGAGGCCCCCTCGGCCATTTCAGGTTCTTATAGGCTAAGTGTATGACTTGTGGGAAGAGGCCTCGGATCCGAGGCCTCATTCTAGAGTGCACAAACTGATTTCTTAAGGGGGGCCAATATGATGATTTTGAGGCCCTCTCGGCCATTTCAGGTTCTGATAGGCTAAGTGTATGACTTGTGGGAAGAGGCCTCGGATCCGAGGCCTCATTCTAGAGTGCACAAACTGATTTCTTAAGGGGGGCCAATATGATGATTTTGAGGCCCTCTCGGCCATTTCAGGTTCTTATAGGCTAAGTGTATGACTTGTGGGAAGAGGCCTCGGATCCGAGGCCTCATTCTAGAGTGCACAAACTGATTTCTTAAGGGGGGCCAATATGATGATTTTGAGGCCCTCTCGGCCATTTCAGGTTCTTATAGGCTAAGTGTATGACTTGTGGGAAGAGGCCTCGGATCCGAGGCCTCATTCTAGAGTGCACAAACTGATTTCTTAAGGGGGGCTAATATGATGATTTTGAGGCCCCCTCGGCCATTTCAGGTTATGCTAGGGTATTTGTATGAATGTGGGAAGAGGCCTCGGATCCGAGGCCTCATTCTAGAGTGCACAAACTGATTTCTTAAGGGGGGCCAATATGATGATTTTGAGGCCCTCTCGGCCATTTCAGGTTCTGATAGGCTAAGTGTATGACTTGTGGGAAGAGGCCTCGGATCCGAGGCCTCATTCTAGAGTGCACAAACTGATTTCTTAAGGGGGGCCAATATGATGATTTTGAGGCCCTCTCGGCCATTTCAGGTTCTTATAGGCTAAGTGTATGACTTGTGGGAAGAGGCCTCGGATCCGAGGCCTCATTCTAGAGTGCACAAACTGATTTCTTAAGGGGGGCCAATATGATGATTTTGAGGCCCCCTCGGCCATTTCAGGTTCTGATAGGCTAAGTGTATGACTTGTGGGAAGAGGCCTCGGATCCGAGGCCTCATTCTAGAGTGCACAAACTGATTTCTTAAGGGGGGCCAATATGATGATTTTGAGGCCCTCTCGGCCATTTCAGGTTCTGATAGGCTAAGTGTATGGCTTGTGGGAAGAGGCCTCGGATCCGAGGCCTCATTCTAGAGGGCACAATCTGATTTCTTAAGGGGGGCTAATATGGTGATTTTGAGGCCCCCTCGGCCATTTCAGGTTATGCTAGGGTATTTGTATGAATGTGGGAAGAGGCCTCGGATCCGAGGCCTCATTCTAGAGTGCACAAACTGATTTCTTAAGGGGGGCCAATATGATGATTTTGAGGCCCTCTCGGCCATTTCAGGTTCTGATAGGCTAAGTGTATGACTTGTGGGAAGAGGCCTCGGATCCGAGGCCTCATTCTAGAGTGCACAAACTGATTTCTTAAGGGGGGCCAATATGATGATTTTGAGGCCCTCTCGGCCATTTCAGGTTCTTATAGGCTAAGTGTATGACTTGTGGGAAGAGGCCTCGGATCCGAGGCCTCATTCTAGAGTGCACAAACTGATTTCTTAAGGGGGGCCAATATGATGATTTTCAGGCCCCCTCGGCCATTTCAGGTTCTGATAGGCTAAGTGTATGACTTGTGGGAAGAGGCCTCGGATCCGAGGCCTCATTCTAGAGTGCACAAACTGATTTCTTAAGGGGGGCCAATATGATGATTTTGAGGCCCTCTCGGCCATTTCAGGTTCTGATAGGCTAAGTGTATGGCTTGTGGGAAGAGGCCTCGGATCCGAGGCCTCATTCTAGAGGGCACAATCTGATTTCTTAAGGGGGGCTAATATGGTGATTTTGAGGCCCCCTCGGCCATTTCAGGTTATGCTAGGGTATTTGTATGAATGTGGGAAGAGGCCTCGGATCCGAGGCCTCATTCTAGAGTGCACAAACTGATTTCTTAAGGGGGGCCAATATGATGATTTTGAGGCCCTCTCGGCCATTTCAGGTTCTGATAGGCTAAGTGTATGACTTGTGGGAAGAGGCCTCGGATCCGAGGCCTCATTCTAGAGTGCACAAACTGATTTCTTAAGGGGGGCTAATATGATGATTTTGAGGCCCCCTCGGCCATTTCAGGTTCTTATAGGCTAAGTGTATGACTTGTGGGAAGAGGCCTCGGATCCGAGGCCTCATTCTAGAGTGCACAAACTGATTTCTTAAGGGGGGCCAATATGATGATTTTGAGGCCCTCTCGGCCATTTCAGGTTCTTATAGGCTAAGTGTATGACTTGTGGGAAGAGGCCTCGGATCCGAGGCCTCATTCTAGAGTGCACAAACTGATTTCTTAAGGGGGGCCAATATGATGATTTTGAGGCCCCCTCGGCCATTTCAGGTTCTGATAGGCTAAGTGTATGACTTGTGGGAAGAGGCCTCGGATCCGAGGCCTCATTCTAGAGTGCACAAACTGATTTCTTAAGGGGGGCCAATATGATGATTTTGAGGCCCTCTCGGCCATTTCAGGTTCTGATAGGCTAAGTGTATGGCTTGTGGGAAGAGGCCTCGGATCCGAGGCCTCATTCTAGAGGGCACAATCTGATTTCTTAAGGGGGGCTAATATGATGATTTTGAGGCCCCCTCGGCCATTTCAGGTTATGCTAGGGTATTTGTATGAATGTGGGAAGAGGCCTTGGATCCGAGGCCTCATTCTAGAGTGCACAAACTGATTTCTTAAGGGGGGCCAATATGATGATTTTGAGGCCCTCTCGGCCATTTCAGGTTCTGATAGGCTAAGTGTATGACTTGTGGGAAGAGGCCTCGGATCCGAGGCCTCATTCTAGAGTGCACAAACTGATTTCTTAAGGGGGGCTAATATGATGATTTTGAGGCCCCCTCGGCCATTTCAGGTTCTTATAGGCTAAGTGTATGACTTGTGGGAAGAGGCCTCGGATCCGAGGCCTCATTCTAGAGTGCACAAACTGATTTCTTAAGTGGGGCCAATATGATGATTTTGAGGCCCCCTCGGCCATTTCAGGTTCTTATAGGCTAAGTGTATGACTTGTGGGAAGAGGCCTCGGATCCGAGGCCTCATTCTAGAGTGCACAAACTGATTTCTTAAGGGGGGCCAATATGATGATTTTGAGGCCCTCTCGGCCATTTCAGGTTCTTATAGGCTAAGTGTATGACTTGTGGGAAGAGGCCTCGGATCCGAGGCCTCATTCTAGAGTGCACAAACTGATTTCTTAAGGGGGGCCAATATGATGATTTTGAGGCCCTCTCGGCCATTTCAGGTTCTGATAGGCTAAGTGTATGACTTGTGGGAAGAGGCCTCGGATCCGAGGCCTCATTCTAGAGTGCACAAACTGATTTCTTAAGGGGGGCCAATATGATGATTTTGAGGCCCCCTCGGCCATTTCAGGTTCTGATAGGCTAAGTGTATGACTTGTGGGAAGAGGCCTCGGATCCGAGGCCTCATTCTAGAGTGCACAAACTGATTTCTTAAGGGGGGCCAATATGATGATTTTGAGGCCCTCTCGGCCATTTCAGGTTCTGATAGGCTAAGTGTATGGCTTGTGGGAAGAGGCCTCGGATCCGAGGCCTCATTCTAGAGGGCACAATCTGATTTCTTAAGGGGGGCTAATATGATGATTTTGAGGCCCCCTCGGCCATTTCAGGTTATGCTAGGGTATTTGTATGAATGTGGGAAGAGGCCTCGGATCCGAGGCCTCATTCTAGAGTGCACAAACTGATTTCTTAAGGGGGGCCAATATGATGATTTTGAGGCCCTCTCGGCCATTTCAGGTTCTTATAGGCTAAGTGTATGACTTGTGGGAAGAGGCCTCGGATCCGAGGCCTCATTCTAGAGTGCACAAACTGATTTCTTAAGGGGGGCCAATATGATGATTTTGAGGCCCTCTCGGCCATTTCAGGTTCTTATAGGCTAAGTGTATGACTTGTGGGAAGAGGCCTCGGATCCGAGGCCTCATTCTAGAGTGCACAAACTGATTTCTTAAGGGGGGCTAATATGATGATTTTGAGGCCCCCTCGGCCATTTCAGGTTATGCTAGGGTATTTGTATGAATGTGGGAAGAGGCCTCGGATCCGAGGCCTCATTCTAGAGTGCACAAACTGATTTCTTAAGGGGGGCCAATATGATGATTTTGAGGCCCTCTCGGCCATTTCAGGTTCTGATAGGCTAAGTGTATGACTTGTGGGAAGAGGCCTCGGATCCGAGGCCTCATTCTAGAGTGCACAAACTGATTTCTTAAGGGGGGCCAATATGATGATTTTGAGGCCCTCTCGGCCATTTCAGGTTCTTATAGGCTAAGTGTATGACTTGTGGGAAGAGGCCTCGGATCCGAGGCCTCATTCTAGAGTGCACAAACTGATTTCTTAAGGGGGGCCAATATGATGATTTTGAGGCCCTCTCGGCCATTTCAGGTTCTTATAGGCTAAGTGTATGACTTGTGGGAAGAGGCCTCGGATCCGAGGCCTCATTCTAGAGTGCACAAACTGATTTCTTAAGGGGGGCTAATATGATGATTTTGAGGCCCCCTCGGCCATTTCAGGTTATGCTAGGGTATTTGTATGAATGTGGGAAGAGGCCTCGGATCCGAGGCCTCATTCTAGAGTGCACAAACTGATTTCTTAAGGGGGGCCAATATGATGATTTTGAGGCCCTCTCGGCCATTTCAGGTTCTGATAGGCTAAGTGTATGACTTGTGGGAAGAGGCCTCGGATCCGAGGCCTCATTCTAGAGTGCACAAACTGATTTCTTAAGGGGGGCCAATATGATGATTTTGAGGCCCTCTCGGCCATTTCAGGTTCTTATAGGCTAAGTGTATGACTTGTGGGAAGAGGCCTCGGATCCGAGGCCTCATTCTAGAGTGCACAAACTGATTTCTTAAGGGGGGCCAATATGATGATTTTGAGGCCCCCTCGGCCATTTCAGGTTCTGATAGGCTAAGTGTATGACTTGTGGGAAGAGGCCTCGGATCCGAGGCCTCATTCTAGAGTGCACAAACTGATTTCTTAAGGGGGGCCAATATGATGATTTTGAGGCCCTCTCGGCCATTTCAGGTTCTGATAGGCTAAGTGTATGGCTTGTGGGAAGAGGCCTCGGATCCGAGGCCTCATTCTAGAGGGCACAATCTGATTTCTTAAGGGGGGCTAATATGGTGATTTTGAGGCCCCCTCGGCCATTTCAGGTTATGCTAGGGTATTTGTATGAATGTGGGAAGAGGCCTCGGATCCGAGGCCTCATTCTAGAGTGCACAAACTGATTTCTTAAGGGGGGCCAATATGATGATTTTGAGGCCCTCTCGGCCATTTCAGGTTCTGATAGGCTAAGTGTATGACTTGTGGGAAGAGGCCTCGGATCCGAGGCCTCATTCTAGAGTGCACAAACTGATTTCTTAAGGGGGGCTAATATGATGATTTTGAGGCCCCCTCGGCCATTTCAGGTTCTTATAGGCTAAGTGTATGACTTGTGGGAAGAGGCCTCGGATCCGAGGCCTCATTCTAGAGTGCACAAACTGATTTCTTAAGGGGGGCCAATATGATGATTTTGAGGCCCTCTCGGCCATTTCAGGTTCTTATAGGCTAAGTGTATGACTTGTGGGAAGAGGCCTCGGATCCGAGGCCTCATTCTAGAGTGCACAAACTGATTTCTTAAGGGGGGCCAATATGATGATTTTGAGGCCCTCTCGGCCATTTCAGGTTCTGATAGGCTAAGTGTATGACTTGTGGGAAGAGGCCTCGGATCCGAGGCCTCATTCTAGAGTGCACAAACTGATTTCTTAAGGGGGGCCAATATGATGATTTTGAGGCCCTCTCGGCCATTTCAGGTTCTGATAGGCTAAGTGTATGACTTGTGGGAAGAGGCCTCGGATCCGAGGCCTCATTCTAGAGTGTACAATCTGATTTCTTAAGGGGGGCTAATATGATGATTTTGAGGCCCCCTCGGCCATTTCAGGTTATGCTAGGGTATTTGTATGAGTTGTGGGAAGAGGCCTCGGATCCGAGGCCTCATTCTAGAGTGCACAAACTGATTTCTTAACGGGGGCTAATATGATGATTTTGAGGCCCTCTCGGCCATTTCAGGTTATGCTAGGGTATTTGTGTGAGTTGTGGGAAGAGGCCTCGGATCCGAGGCCTCATTCTAGAGTGCACAAACTGATTTCATATTTTCGAGTCTATGGTGTGTGGAAGGAGGTTTGGGTTTTTGTTTTTTTATGGTCACTAAAATATTGACCTTGCTTTTTGAAATTCTCATTCTCTTCATGTTCTTAGGAAATGGACTCTTCACAAGGCGCTCAATCGCAACCCGAATTTGGAGAGGATGTTGTTGTTGAGGCTCCGTTGGTTGAAGTTGAAGCCGTCCAGGTGGATGCTTTTAATTCAGAAGGCGAAATGCAAGTAGAGGTAAGTTGGATGGTTGTTGAGTGATGTGTTTAGCAAATTTCTTGTGTTCAAGCATTCTTAGCATTCATTTCTTGTTTGTGATTTTGTTAGGCTCTCCCAATGAGTGACGATGCCGTGCAAGCTGTTTCCGACACCGATCCTGTTGTGTGTGAACTTGAGCTTCGGAAATCACAAAAGGAAGATTCCGTTGGTGTTATCCAACGCCTCCGGATTAAGCCAACGGGTAAGTCCCGTTTATCCATTCCTTTGTGCCGCTTGAGAGCCCTCCCTCTTGTCCGTCCTATCAGTGAGGTTGAGGTGCAGCGCTTGGAATGTGAGTTTGTAATGGGATACCGAGAGGGTGATCGAGTTCTTTACGTTTCTATTTTCAACGATGTTCCCGTGGACCTTCCCATTCCCCCTGGCATCATGGCCTCTTGGAGCCCCCTTTGGCAAGAGGCCTCCGCAGAATTTGATACCAAGCTCAAGCTGGATCCGGATCTCGCACATTTCGCGGGGAAGATGTTCTTCGTTTGGGAAGGCAATCATCGTCTCACTGCTTGGTGGAGGCATGTCAATAACCACCACCCCGATGAAAAGAGTTGGCATATCTCGGTGGACTGCATAATTGTTGACCCTAGAGGCTACACTGGTGTATTCCTCAATGCCATGAGCGACATTAATTGGTAAACTCACTCACTTATTCATTCATTTTGCATTTTTTATTCAATTTTTTTGCATTATTTTCAGTGCAACTTCCTCACATACTTTGTCTCAGGTCAACCGAGCATGATTATGTCAAAGCAAATATTCCGGCCAAGCTTCTTCGAATCCGCACTTTTGGAAGGTTAGAATTGTCCACCTTCAAGGATCTCATATCGCCAGCTGACTACAAAGCATGCGAGAAAATAAAGGAGAGTCGCCCAACTTGGTACACCTTGACGGCTGATGTGTTCGTTAAGTTTCTTTACAAGGTATGGTTTTGTGCATTCAATCATTTATAGCTTCCAACATAGACAATCTCCTTTAATATAAACTCACCAAGTTCTATCTCGCAGAGAGACATTTCAGCTCAAGCAGACATTGCAGTGAGGCATTACCGTGAGACGACACCAGTTGCAGAGAGATCAGCCACTGAGATTTGGAATGTTATGACCAAAGCCCAAGAGAGAACAATTAAGAGTATTCGGGCCCGTTCTTTTGAGAAGTACATATCCGTTGCACACCCTGACAATGGAGATGATTTCTTTCATGAGGTACTGTCTTCATCTCAAATCACTCTAGAATCCAACTCATCCCATTCAAGCATTGACTCTCTTTATCTCAAATCATTTTTTCTTCGTGCACAGATTGACCGCCATTTTAATGAGTTCTCGTCGACGGACATGACAATTGAAAAATTACAAAAAATTGTCACATGTCCGGTCGAAGCTTCGTTCAAAGCTAAGTGGCTTCATTGGTGGAACGCCCCTCTTCCTGAAAGGTTAGATAACAAGTTCCCCGTCGACAAGCCTTTGAGGGAGAGGGCTTTGGACGACTGGCTACACAAGGCGTCCTTTTGGGCTCAGGTAAATCCCTTTCTCGGCATTCTTTGATTTCATTTTCCTTTATTGGAGTTATCTCGTATCTAATCATCTCCCTCTGCAGTTGGAGAAGGAAGTCGCGGTTGAAATTGAGACCTTAGAGGAAAGCCTCTCCGTGGACATTGATTGGGACGCATCAGAAACTATCCTTCGCCCTCGTGAATACGTTGATCACTGGCGGATTATCCTTTGGGACAAGGCCTTCAAGCCTTACCTCGGCGATAAACCTAACATCGGCTTTGCCAAAGGTGATAACCTCTTGGAGTTCGAGGAGGGGTCACTCGCTGTCAAGCGTGTGGCGTATCGGTAATATATCTATCATCTTCTCGCACCTATCCTTATTCTCATTTCTTGCTCTTTTTCTTGTTTTTCTTACTTTCTTGTTTTGTCATGTAGGTATATTATGAGAGAGTTGGTTGAGAAAAATGCATTGGCCTCGTCTTCCTTGCCGGAGTACCTCTCGGACTGGGTGAATGTTTATTCTAGCCTTTGTGTGTACACGTCGGCGCAAACAAGCAAGTTCTCCGAATTGCACTTGCAGGGTGGTGGATGGTGTGGTGCTTTTGGGCACCCCCCTCCGAGGGAGCCTAAAAGTACCGCATAAGCCCTTCGGTGAGGGTGGCCTGCCTTAGCAGGTGCCCAAGCCGAACCCGGTATTTAATGAATATTTTGGGTTGTGGAGGGATTTGATAATCGCGTCGTATCCTTCCGGTAGGTTGTGCCTAGATCATAAGTATCTAAGGTGATTATCAATTTCTCTTACCTAATGCCTAATCTATCCTAGTCTACGCGCAGACGCACCAGCCTTGAAATCAAGGCAACCTAACTCTAATGGATAAAAGAACCTTACCTCTTACCTTGACCACACCTAATTCCTTAATTCTTATGGATTAAATTCTCTAAAGGGGACCTTGATTAAGTTCCACCTTTCCAACCTTCATTCTTAGTTATGGTTGATTGAACAAAACCTAGGTTACTAAGTTCATAAATTATGGCATCACCGCTTACCTGGTTGGTGCACACCTTAATCCGAACCCTTCAAGGCCCTGTGCGGGTCTCTTGAAGGTTGATTGATACTTACACCCTCCGATCTTTGCCGCCGAAGGGGTAGTATCAATCTTCCGAGTTAAGTTCCCGGTTGGTTTTTTGCCCACGGGGGTTGTACGAATTTTATTGGTTATTAATTAGTTTAACACGGGTTGACCACAAAAATTCAACTTAATGGGACCGGGGAATAAGGCAACCTGTGTGTTCGACCTGTTGCACAATCTTCAAGGGTTGGGGCCATCACCTCCAACCCTTGGGGCCAACAACATGATGGTGGTTTCGTGGGTCATTACTCCCACCTTACCACCTACAAACACGCAGAGTGGTCATGCCGGTGATTAACCCGGCTTCACCACACACGAACGAGCTATGAATGGAAGCTACTACCACAACACTTAACCGAGGGGCTCCGCACACATGGGAGTTGGAATCCCCCCTCGGCGGCTAGGTGGGTGATGCCCCCCTAGCCTTACATGGATAGTTGGGTTGGGTTTAGAATATACCTTTGCCGCGCTCCCTCCATTCCTAAATCGAAAGGTGTAGGGCTAAAAAGACTTACCGATTGGCTCCCATCTTGATTTGGCGATGGTTGGTGCGGAACCCCTACTCCAACGTTCGGCCGCCCACAACGCCAACTCGCCAACCTTGGATGGACGAACCTCTTATCGTAAGGCAGTAGACACCCCTTTGCTTGAACGGCCACAACTTCCTCTCACAAGCCTCAATTGGAACAATTGTTAGTAATTTGGAAAGCTAACAACAATAACTATAACCCATCCAATTATCAAAATAACTGCATGTATCCCCTTAAAGATATGAGCTCACAAAGTCGGCTCTTAGAATTCAAGAGGCAGCTGGGATACCTTCATTCAAAAATTCATAACTCTCACTCCTTAAATCCGATTGTCACAAACTTATACTTTCTAAAAAGCTAACAAGAAGAACTATAATGCGTCTAAGTCTCAAAGCAACTGAATAATTTCTCTTTTAGTTATGCGCTTGTAAAGTTAGTACTTATAGTTGGAGAGGTAGCTGAGACACCTTCATTAAAACACTTATAACTTTTACACATCAAATTAGATTCCAGCAAGCTTATACATTCTAGAAAGCTAACAACAACATCTATAACATACTTAAATACCAAAACAACTGAATAAATTTTCTCTTAGTTATGCGCTTGCAAAGTCAGCGCTTACAATTTAAGAGGCAGTTTGAGACATCTTCACTCAACTACTCATAACTTTTACACATCAACTTAGATTTCTATAAGCTTACACATTCTAGAAAGCTAACAACAACATCTATAACATACTTAAATACCAAAACAACTGAATAAATTTTCTCTTAGTTATGCGCTTGCAAAGTCAGCGCTTACAATTTAAGAGGCAGTTTGAGACATCTTCACTCAACTACTCATAACTTTTACACATCAACTTAGATTTCTATAAGCTTACACATTCTAGAAAGCTAATAACAACATCTATAACATACTTAAATACCAAAACAATTGAACAAAATATCGTTTAGTTATGCGCTTGCAAAGTCAGCGCTTGTAAATTGAGTGGCAGCTGAGATACCTCTACTCAAACACTCATAACTTTTGATCCCTAACTCTGATTCTAATAAGCTTAGACTTTTTGGGAAGCTAACATAAAGGGCTATATCCACTCAAAATCTGAAAGCTAAATTACAATTTGTGTGTCCACTACACTTGATTGAATGTGGCACAGCTACTGAGGGGTGTGTTCAAAAACACACTACCTTCTCTCAAGAGTTCTAACCATAGAATTCTAACTTATGCCTATATTGTATGAATGAAAATGCTCTCTCCTTCTAGCTACAATCCTAGAGGGCTTCGCCGTGTTAAAATGAAAATTCGGAGAGAGAACGAAGAGGAGAAGAGGGGGTTTTTATCACCCTTCAATGAAGGGTCGGACCCCTTCTCCCTTCCGTTCAACCGAGGGGTCCCGTCCCTTGAACGGTGGCAACCAAGCCCTCGGTGGTGAATGGAGTGGGGAAAAGCCACCTCGCACCCACTTGCTTAAGCCCTTAGAAAGGCTTTTCCATTTTGGTTTGAATTTCATTTTTGGTGGCAAGGATGGCAACATGGCCCCCTTGCCCTAGTTGGCAAAATCCTTTACATTTGTAGTTGTCACCTTCTTTTTTCTTCGTTGGCCGCTTCCGGAAGCACTCTTTTTTTGCCGCCGCTTGACTTTGCTTGCTTGAATTAGTTGTTCCTAACTTAACCTACCTATTTACTAGCCCACTACTTTCACACTTCCGATTCGGGTAAAGGGCATTTCCCTTTTACCCCTTCGGTTTCTAATTTCTACTTGTCCAAGAGTTTTACCCCAAAGATAAAACACTTCTAGCCAACCTACCTTAATCTAAATGGCTTTTTGGCCAAATTTTCCTAGTCTAATCTAATGATTTTGCAAAAAGCCCTCAATTGTGAGCCAAATTACCGTTGGGGGCAATTTTGGTGCTCACATATGTCGGCCATCAGGGGGCGCTCGCCCGAGCGCGACGGACCCAAATTTCTCTTGCTCGCACGACAATCCTGGGCACACGGTAACCTGCACTAGCACACACACACATACACACATTTTCTTTTTCTTTTCTTTGTCCTTATATTTTTTGTTGGTTAACTTCCAAAGAATTGAGGAGAGAGGGGTGAAAGAGAGGACACAATACTAAGCCAAAAAGCAGTTCAAAGCCGCCATACTTCCCCACCGGACTGGGTTTGTGTCTACCTAAGACACCCCCTCCGCCTTGCGGGAGCAATTTGGAGCTATAGATAAAAAAATTCCAAAACCACCTTCCTCCCTCTTCGGAGAGAGTTCGGACTACAAGAGCAATTCCCAGGCGCTGAAGAAAGAAGGTCCCCCTATTGGTTTCCTTCAAACAATGACCACGGAGGGCCGACCTCTAACCTAGCACCAATTGCAAGAAATAAAGCCCTCCGCCTCTGCTTCGGGTCTAAAAGATTGATTCCCATTTAATTCGCCAGTTGCACCTGTTCACACGTTGTATAACTTGCACCGACCCCTGTTTGTTCGTGTAGGAAAGTTCGTGCTATTTAGTGGAGCCAATTGAACATAATTGTTGTCGTACACATTTGTGACCAAAAAGGGGCCTAACCACAAGGCGTCAACCTTACTTCGGAACTCCATTTTCCACGTATCTTGGAGCATTACCAACGTCCCTGGGTGCAAGGTTCGCACCTTGTGTCGTTTGTTGAGGACGGTCTTGCGCCTCCGTTGCGTCGCCTCAAGATGTTGCACACTAGGCCGTCGTCGTTCGGTGGCGGTGATTGTGTATGCCTGGGTTTGGTTGGGAATTTCTTCCGGGTTAAGTTCCATCCATGCCGCAAATTCACCCGTGTCCTCCCAACCATAGAGGCCGGGACCCATGTCCTTTACCGGGCCTAGATGGGTCTTAGTGCCTAACACTTGGTTGGCTAAATCTACCGAAGTGATTTTGGACTCCGGCTTCGACTTGGGTAGGTCGGATTCCGTGAATTCCGTCGAAGGCTTGCGGAGGGCAATTCTTGTCGTTGTTCGGTTGTGAGGGGGCCCAAATGATATTTGGGAGGTGCCCGTAGACCACTCGGTGATGGCATTGGCCCTACGAAGCCAATCTCTTCCTAGGAGTATTGGGTAACTTTTGGATGTTACTGGAAGCCTCAAGACTTGGAACGTGATCGTGTAGACTTCTCCCCCTACCGTCATCAAGCAATCTTTTACCTGTCCAAGGGGGGTGACTTGCCTTTGATCCGCCAAGTTTATAACAAAGGGCGAAGGGCCAGTAAGCTCGAGGCCGAGTTTTTCCAATGTCGAGAGTGGCATGATGTTAATTCCACTACCCCCATCAACCAAGGTATGTGGAATAATCTTGTCCATAATCTCGACTTCCACCTCTATCGGCCCTTCGTCCCCTAAGGGGGTTCTACGGACCTCAACCGCCATCGTTGGGATTTTTGGCTTCCTCACTTGGGTAGCTCCTTCTTTGAATTCCTTCCTTAGGGCAGGGGCTACTTGAATTAGTTGAGCCAAGGAAATATTCGCTCGGAGGCTACAAAGGTCCGTCCAAAGATCGTATTCTTCTGCCGGGTTAGAGGCGCGGCTGGACCGGGGTTTTGGTGGGAAATTGGTTGGCAATCCATTCCCCCAAGTATCTCTTCTATCCACGAACCGGAAGAGGTCTTCCTCTTCTTCCGGTGATGGATCATCTACCGGCTCGTCATCAGGGTTAGGCCCTAGGGAGGTTGCGGGAACCTTGGGCTTGAGGGCTGCATTTTGCAAGAACTCCGGGAGTTCTGCAAACTTTGGTGATTCTTCGGACTCATTGGACTTCTCGGAACCTTCACCCATCACGGTTTGTGCCTTTTTTTGGGCCCTAGTGACTACTGCCACGTCTATCCTCTGCTTGAGTATCCCCGGGGGAACCAGGATAGACCGTAAAGAAGAATCGGCTAGCTCATGAGAGATGAAGTTGCTTTGACTAGTGTTTGGGTTAGAAAACATTGGGGCTGAACAACTTGTGCTCGCCTCATTGTTTTCAATGAACCTAGCGTCTTGGGTTTGTGCTTGACCGAGGTTAAGGGGACCTTGGGACATTGGAGGCCCATTTCCGTTTTGCGCCCACTGTTGGTTAGTATCATGTCCACTCCCCATATTTTGTTGAGGAGGATTGTAGTTGTACTGACCGTTAGGACCCTGAGCCTGACCTTGGTTCATTTGGTACCCATAGAATTGGTTGCCCCCGTTGGGGGGGTTGTTGAAGGCATTACCTTGTTGTGCCAATTGGGGTCCATTGTTGAACCTATTCGGTTGGTTCTGGCCCATTTGAGGGACATACAATTGGCTTACCACACCTACCAAGTTCGAGTTGGCTTGCCTACCACCGGATGGGGGGTTTTGAGGGTAAGAATTTTGTGAACCTTGATAATTGTTCCCTCGATTACCTTGATTTTGGTGGTTGGGTGGACCGTAGTTTTGTTGGCCATTGCCTTGCGGGTTACCTTGGTGATAATTACCCAACATTCCTCCTTGGTTCTGTTGATTCCTATCATAAAAGAATGCAGGAGGCTGCTGGTTCAGTTGGGAATTGTAAGATGGCTGATTCACGGGGACCCTGCGACAATTCTCAGTGGGGTGATTACCCCCACAATGGTTGCACACCACTCCCGTCTCAATCCAACACTTACCTGGCCCCAAAATGTGAACCTTACTGCACGTGGGACAAACTCCTTTGCCGTTGTTCCGGGCTTGACCCTGGGCGTGGCCTTGCTGTGGACGAGGAGGTGGGGCGACAAGGTTACCTGTAAACTTGGGCTCCGTGCAAAACTGGTCACTGTGACCGGATTTGTTGCAATTACGGCACCAAATGTTAGTGCCATAATTGCCGGTCTCCGAGGCTGGCGGAACTTGCTGAGCTAGAGGTCTAGACGTGATTGCCATTGTTAGTTGCTCTGTGAGGGTCTTGAGCGATTGCATGACATCGTTCCTCAACTCGTCGTTGGCTCTCTTAACTCTAAGTTCTAGCTCCTCGATGGTGGCGTGGCTCGGAGGGCTCGGGAGTGCTAAGAGCTCGGGTGGCGGCCTTGTAGCCAATGGAACTGGGGCCGCTCGGTGGACGGCGTATGCATCCGGTCGGGATGGCTCCAATTGTGGAGGCTTACTCTGCTCCGAAGGAATGTAGGTCGTCGGTAGGAAAGCTGGAATTGGCGCGATCGTGCAATTCCACATTCGTTCATTTTGTTTGTCTACACCCTCGATCCTCCTAGCCTCTTCTTTAGCCTCCTCTAAGTCTTGAGGGTTAGAATTGAGAATCTCTCGGATAGTGCCTTGTTTGTTAAACCCTTGTATAAAATAAAATTTAATTGTCTCGTTTGCGAGAAGGGTTCCTACGTACCGGGTTACCACCGTCTCAAAACGCCGAATATAAGATGTAATGCTCTCGGATGGGCCTTGCCGCATGTTCGTTAACGCCACAAGTGCACTTTGTTGGCCCATTTCCGGTCTAAACTGTCGGAGAAAGGCTGTTTGCAACGTTGCCCAATCGACAAATGTTCCCGCATCGTGAGACCGATACCATTCGTAAGCTGCTCCCTCTAGCGTGGTAGAAAACCAAACGAGTTTGTACGTGTCTTCGGCTATCACATTGGCCAACATTACCTCAATGTATCGCTCGATGTGGGTCGAAGGGTCCTCATGCGGGAGGCCACCGAACTTCGGAAAATGACTCGGCATTGCCCGTGGCGCTAATGCCTGTGGCATTAAGATGGGAGGCCCCCTAGGAGCCATCATGGCATCTAAAGGATTCGCCATGGGTTCGTGTTGTACCACTCCAACTGGACTCTCCGGGGTAGGGGACTCCTCCCTCTCGTGTTCGAACTCGTGACCTAGACCTTTAATTGTTACTTCCTTAGTTTTATCGGGTTTTGGTTGTTTGTTCTTCGGCCTCTTACCTTGTGTGGTCTCTGATGTAGTCGCAGTAGTCGCGGTGGTCGTGGTTGGCGTATCGTACGTTCCTCCCCTAGTACTAACCATAGCACACGTGGACCATGGCGAATGACTAATTTCTATAGGATTCAATTCTTCCTCTCTAAACTTAAATGTGTAGGTACTTAAGAAAATGTCGTCCGGGGTTGGCCGGGGCATCCACCCTCCCGGCGGACGCACCAATTATGTGGTGCTTTTGGGCACCCCCCTCCGAGGGAGCCTAAAAGTACCGCATAAGCCCTTCGGTGAGGGTGGCCTGCCTTAGCAGGTGCCCAAGCCGAACCCGGTATTTAATGAATATTTTGGGTTGTGGAGGGATTTGATAATCGCGTCGTATCCTTCCGGTAGGTTGTGCCTAGATCATAAGTATCTAAGGTGATTATCAATTTCTCTTACCTAATGCCTAATCTATCCTAGTCTACGCGCAGACGCACCAGCCTTGAAATCAAGGCAACCTAACTCTAATGGATAAAAGAACCTTACCTCTTACCTTGACCACACCTAATTCCTTAATTCTTATGGATTAAATTCTCTAAAGGGGACCTTGATTAAGTTCCACCTTTCCAACCTTCATTCTTAGTTATGGTTGATTGAACAAAACCTAGGTTACTAAGTTCATAAATTATGGCATCACCGCTTACCTGGTTGGTGCACACCTTAATCCGAACCCTTCAAGGCCCTGTGCGGGTCTCTTGAAGGTTGATTGATACTTACACCCTCCGATCTTTGCCGCCGAAGGGGTAGTATCAATCTTCCGAGTTAAGTTCCCGGTTGGTTTTTTGCCCACGGGGGTTGTACGAATTTTATTGGTTATTAATTAGTTTAACACGGGTTGACCACAAAAATTCAACTTAATGGGACCGGGGAATAAGGCAACCTGTGTGTTCGACCTGTTGCACAATCTTCAAGGGTTGGGGCCATCACCTCCAACCCTTGGGGCCAACAACATGATGGTGGTTTCGTGGGTCATTACTCCCACCTTACCACCTACAAACACGCAGAGTGGTCATGCCGGTGATTAACCCGGCTTCACCACACACGAACGAGCTATGAATGGAAGCTACTACCACAACACTTAACCGAGGGGCTCCGCACACATGGGAGTTGGAATCCCCCCTCGGCGGCTAGGTGGGTGATGCCCCCCTAGCCTTACATGGATAGTTGGGTTGGGTTTAGAATATACCTTTGCCGCGCTCCCTCCATTCCTAAATCGAAAGGTGTAGGGCTAAAAAGACTTACCGATTGGCTCCCATCTTGATTTGGCGATGGTTGGTGCGGAACCCCTACTCCAACGTTCGGCCGCCCACAACGCCAACTCGCCAACCTTGGATGGACGAACCTCTTATCGTAAGGCAGTAGACACCCCTTTGCTTGAACGGCCACAACTTCCTCTCACAAGCCTCAATTGGAACAATTGTTAGTAATTTGGAAAGCTAACAACAATAACTATAACCCATCCAATTATCAAAATAACTGCATGTATCCCCTTAAAGATATGAGCTCACAAAGTCGGCTCTTAGAATTCAAGAGGCAGCTGGGATACCTTCATTCAAAAATTCATAACTCTCACTCCTTAAATCCGATTGTCACAAACTTATACTTTCTAAAAAGCTAACAAGAAGAACTATAATGCGTCTAAGTCTCAAAGCAACTGAATAATTTCTCTTTTAGTTATGCGCTTGTAAAGTTAGTACTTATAGTTGGAGAGGTAGCTGAGACACCTTCATTAAAACACTTATAACTTTTACACATCAAATTAGATTCCAGCAAGCTTATATATTCTAGAAAGCTAACAACAACATCTATAACATACTTAAATACCAAAACAACTGAATAAATTTTCTCTTAGTTATGCGCTTGCAAAGTCAGCGCTTACAATTTAAGAGGCAGTTTGAGACATCTTCACTCAACTACTCATAACTTTTACACATCAACTTAGATTTCTATAAGCTTACACATTCTAGAAAGCTAACAACAACATCTATAACATACTTAAATACCAAAACAACTGAATAAATTTTCTCTTAGTTATGCGCTTGCAAAGTCAGCGCTTACAATTTAAGAGGCAGTTTGAGACATCTTCACTCAACTACTCATAACTTTTACACATCAACTTAGATTTCTATAAGCTTACACATTCTAGAAAGCTAATAACAACATCTATAACATACTTAAATACCAAAACAATTGAACAAAATATCGTTTAGTTATGCGCTTGCAAAGTCAGCGCTTGTAAATTGAGTGGCAGCTGAGATACCTCTACTCAAACACTCATAACTTTTGATCCCTAACTCTGATTCTAATAAGCTTAGACTTTTTGGGAAGCTAACATAAAGGGCTATATCCACTCAAAATCTGAAAGCTAAATTACAATTTGTGTGTCCACTACACTTGATTGAATGTGGCACAGCTACTGAGGGGTGTGTTCAAAAACACACTACCTTCTCTCAAGAGTTCTAACCATAGAATTCTAACTTATGCCTATATTGTATGAATGAAAATGCTCTCTCCTTCTAGCTACAATCCTAGAGGGCTTCGCCGTGTTAAAATGAAAATTCGGAGAGAGAACGAAGAGGAGAAGAGGGGGTTTTTATCACCCTTCAATGAAGGGTCGGACCCCTTCTCCCTTCCGTTCAACCGAGGGGTCCCGTCCCTTGAACGGTGGCAACCAAGCCCTCGGTGGTGAATGGAGTGGGGAAAAGCCACCTCGCACCCACTTGCTTAAGCCCTTAGAAAGGCTTTTCCATTTTGGTTTGAATTTCATTTTTGGTGGCAAGGATGGCAACATGGCCCCCTTGCCCTAGTTGGCAAAATCCTTTACATTTGTAGTTGTCACCTTCTTTTTTCTTCGTTGGCCGCTTCCGGAAGCACTCTTTTTTTGCCGCCGCTTGACTTTGCTTGCTTGAATTAGTTGTTCCTAACTTAACCTACCTATTTACTAGCCCACTACTTTCACACTTCCGATTCGGGTAAAGGGCATTTCCCTTTTACCCCTTCGGTTTCTAATTTCTACTTGTCCAAGAGTTTTACCCCAAAGATAAAACACTTCTAGCCAACCTACCTTAATCTAAATGGCTTTTTGGCCAAATTTTCCTAGTCTAATCTAATGATTTTGCAAAAAGCCCTCAATTGTGAGCCAAATTGCCGTTGGGGGCAATTTTGGTGCTCACAGATGGTACTTGGATTGTGCTGCAGGATTCGTCCCCGGGGAAGAGAAGGCTTTGTTTGCTAGCCTAGTGGGTAGTGCTCCGGATGATAACATTCTCAGCTTGGACGAGCCTGATATCGTTGAGCTTCCCCCTCCTCCTCCTAAGGCACCAAGAGGAAAGGGCAAAGCAAAGAAGTCTGCCACTCAAGCATCTTCCCAAGTTCTCACTCGGTCAGCTTCCAAGACCCCGGTTGAGCCACCCACTCTCCCACACAGTCCATCTTTCGCTCCATCCGTTGCTCCCTCTCTTGCTCCCTCTCTTATTCCATCTGCATTTCGTCCACAACCTCTTGACACTCCATCTCACAGTGGCACTTCTCTGCTCTCTTTGCCTCGCAAGAGGAAAGCTGCTCTCTTGGATACCACTGCCACCTCTTCGGATTCTCCTAACACGCTTTCTCTCATCGAAAATGTTGACATGGTTCAACTAATGCTCGATTCCGATGTTGCCGGAGGTCCCCTCCCCCCATATACCCGCATCCAAGAGTTCATTGCCAAGGTTTGTTTACTTACCTTTGTCAATTCTCCATTTTATTTCCTTTTTGGTTTTCTTTGTTTTTGCATCCTTGTTCTCATGAAGCTTCATTCGCAGGTTGGGGCTGGTCGTTCCCGTGTTAACACGTCGAATTCAGCTCACAAGGGCCTCGACTTGCTCACAAGGGCCTCGACATTATTTGTGTGCAAGCCACATTTGAATTCTGTTGGTTTATTCTTATGTTATTATATTCAGGTTGTGTGTTTCAATGTGACTCAGGTAACGCAAAAACGCGCCGATTCGTCGTCATTGTGCCCCACGTATTGGAGCTGGACCTAGATGTACAGTTGTCCGTATTAGTTCCGAACTTAGTGGTGGGTGCTACAAAGGATTATACGAGCCGGGAGAAGGCGTTTGACACCAAACGCCGTTTGTTGGTGATCGGCAAATTACGACTATGTTGCAAAGCATGGAAGGACATTGTCGATACCAGTGTGGAGTACCATGCGCTTCGTTTGGCGGCGCATGAGTTTAGGATGGGTCCACATGCTCTCCCAGAGTTGTGTTTGCCACGCGAACACAACCTGGTAAAACTTTTTAAATTGAACCTCATGTTGTTTTCGCAGAGCCGCCACGTCACCTCAACAATTTCCAAGAGGATTTTGCGGTCGGAGTTGGCGGAGTTGTCTTTGCGTAATTTGGCTAGGCTTAGAGATGAATTAGAAAGTTGTTATGGTGCAACGGAGTTTTATGGCATGTTTTTTGGATCTTTTTACCCATATTGGACATGCCCCGCAGATAGGGTGTAGATGGCCCTAAACTAGACTATATAGCTACTTGAACTAACTACACATTTTTGTAAGTCTTCATGTTGGATACATTTTGTTGACCAATAAATTATTTTTTGTGTATGGTATTTTGATTTTCATTTGTTGATGTTAGCCCTAATCAAATATATTACATTTTAAACATATACTAAAAGATGTTTAATAACAAATGCAATCTTCCACGCCTATAGGATCCATTGGTTTCTCAAACAATTCTAAGTTATACTGTCCACGGGAATGGGGTTCCTTTCCAAAAAATGTAATTGAAAATATCTCTAATTCCACGGAAATAGGTACTGCTTCTCCTAAAATTACCTAACAAAATCTAAATTTTCCGCTCTCCAATCTCCGCTCTCCGCTCTCCGCTCTCTGCTCTACGCTCACATACTTGAGTTTCCCGCGACCGCCGCGTTCAGGGAGAGGAGGAGGCTGAAGGGGAAGAAGCTCTACGGCGACTACGCGGTGGAAGAGACCATCGCCATTAGCAGCGAGGACGAGGACGACATGGAGCTCGCCAAACGGCTCAGGTCGGATCTCCCCTCCCCCACAGCGTTTGCCGGCATGGTGAGGGTGAAACCCGAAGTCCTCACTGTGGACGAGGCTAATGAAAAGATGCGGAGGGACGAGGAGCAGCGCGTCCGGCTGGAGAAGGCTGCCGCCGAGGAACCCTCGGTCCGCAACGAAGTCGCGGAGTTGAGGGCTCTCCTCTTGGAGCAGGAGCGGCAAAGGGCGATGGCCCAACCTCCGTCCAGCGCGGACCTGATCACGCAAGTGATTCAGGGCATGTTGGCGCAGGGGTTGGTGATGGCTCCCCCGAGTGCATTTCCGCACTTGCCCGCCGGCTTCCCTCCCCAGAATATCAACCCGCCGCCCGCACCGCAGCAGTCCTTCACCTTCGGCCCTATGCTGCAGCCGCAAACCCGCCCGTACGCGCCCGTCCAACAGGTGGACGACCCCAGCCTTTGGCGCGTCCCCGGAGCTTCAAGTCCCTTGGGGCCCCCCCCCCGCTTCGGCCTCCCATCCTCGTGCCCCCACACCACCAACAGGACGACCCCCACATGTTTGGGTCGTCCGACCCAAACACTGCCGCCCTTGCACCGCCAGCCAGAGATCCGCTCGAAGCAGGAGGGTTTGGGACGGCCGACCCAAACCCCGTCTCAGCGACGGCCCCGGTGGACGAGCCCATGCTAGATGTTGAAGGCCCGCAAGGGCCTGGTGATACCTCTACTCCTAACCCAGTCGATGAACCAATGCATGATGCGCATGCTGTGGTGCTTTTGGGCACCCCCCTCCGAGGGAGCCTAAAAGTACCGCATAAGCCCTTCGGTGAGGGTGGCCTGCCTTAGCAGGTGCCTAAGCCGAACCCAGTATTTAATGAATGTTTTGGGTTGTGGAGGGATTTGATAATCGCGTCGTATCCTTCCGGTAGGTTGTGCCTAGATCATAAGTATCTAAGGTGATTATCAATTTCTCTTACCTAATGCCTAATCTATCCTAGTCTACGCGCAGACGCACCAGCCTTGAAATCAAGGCAACCTAACTCTAATGGATAAAAGAACCTTACCTCTTACCTTGGCGACACCTAATTCCTTAATTCTTATGGATTAAATTCTCTAAAGGGGACCTTGATTAAGTTCCACCTTTCCAACCTTCATTCTTAGTTATGGTTGATTGAACAAAACCTAGGTTACTAAGTTCATAAATTATGGCATCACCGCTTACCTGGTTGGTGCACACCTTAATCCGAACCCTTCAAGGCCCTGTGCGGGTCTCTTGAAGGTTGATTGATACTTACACCCTCCGATCTTTGCCGCCGAAGGGGTAGTATCAATCTTCCGAGTTAAGTTCCCGGTTGGTTTTTTGCCCACGGGGGTTGTACGAATTTTATTGGTTATTAATTAGTTTAACACGGGTTGACCACAAAAATTCAACTTAATGGGACCGGGGAATAAGGCAACCTGTGTGTTCGACCTGTTGCACAATCTTCAAGGGTTGGGGCCATCACCTCCAACCCTTGGGGCCAACAACATGATGGTGGTTTCGTGGGTCATTACTCCCACCTTACCACCTACAAACATGCAGAGTGGTCATGCCGGTGATTAACCCGGCTTCACCACACACGAACGAGTTATGAATGGAAGCTACTACCACAACACTTAACCGAGGGGCTCCGCACACATGGGAGTTGGAATCCCCCCTCGGCGGCTAGGTGGGTGATGCCCCCCTAGCCTTACATGGATAGTTGGGTTGGGTTTAGAATATACCTTTGCCGCGCTCCCTCCATTCCTAAATCGAAAGGTGTAGGGCTAAAAAGACTTACCGATTGGCTCCCATCTTGATTTGGCGATGGTTGGTGCGGAACCCCTACTCCAACGTTCGGCCGCCCACAACGCCAACTCGCCAACCTTGGATGGACGAACCTCTTATCGTAAGGCAGTAGACACCCCTTTGCTTGAACGGCCACAACTTCCTCTCACAAGCCTCAATTGGAACAATTGTTAGTAATTTGGAAAGCTAACAACAATAACTATAACCCATCCAATTATCAAAATAACTGCATGTATCCCCTTAAAGATATGAGCTCACAAAGTCGGCTCTTAGAATTCAAGAGGCAGCTGGGATACCTTCATTCAAAAATTCATAACTCTCACTCCTTAAATCCGATTGTCACAAACTTATACTTTCTAAAAAGCTAACAAGAAGAACTATAATGCATCTAAGTCTCAAAGCAACTGAATAATTTCTCTTTTAGTTATGCGCTTGTAAAGTTAGTACTTATAGTTGGAGAGGTAGCTGAGACACCTTCATTAAAACACTTATAACTTTTACACATCAAATTAGATTCCAGCAAGCTTATACATTCTAGAAAGCTAACAACAACATCTATAACATACTTAAATACCAAAACAACTGAATAAATTTTCTCTTAGTTATGCGCTTGCAAAGTCAGCGCTTACAATTTAAGAGGCAGTTTGAGACATCTTCACTCAACTACTCATAACTTTTACACATCAACTTAGATTTCTATAAGCTTACACATTCTAGAAAGCTAACAACAACATCTATAACATACTTAAATACCAAAACAACTGAATAAATTTTCTCTTAGTTATGCGCTTGCAAAGTCAGCGCTTACAATTTAAGAGGCAGTTTGAGACATCTTCACTCAACTACTCATAACTTTTACACATCAACTTAGATTTCTATAAGCTTACACATTCTAGAAAGCTAATAACAACATCTATAACATACTTAAATACCAAAACAATTGAACAAAATGTCGTTTAGTTATGCGCTTGCAAAGTCAGCGCTTGTAAATTGAGTGGCAGCTGAGATACCTCTACTCAAACACTCATAACTTTTGATCCCTAACTCTGATTCTAATAAGCTTAGGCTTTTTGGGAAGCTAACATAAAGGGCTATATCCACTCAAAATCTGAAAGCTAAATTGCAATTTGTGTGTCCACTACACTTGATTGAATGTGGCACAGCTACTTAGGGGTGTGTTCAAAAACACACTACCTTCTCTCAAGAGTTCTAACCATAGAATTCTAACTTATGCCTATATTGTATGAATGAAAATGCTCTCTCCTTCTAGCTACAATCCTAGAGGGCTTCGCCGTGTTAAAAATGAAAATTCGGAGAGAGAACGAAGAGAAGAAGAGGGGGTTTTTATCACCCTTCAATGAAGGGTCGGACCCCTTCTCCCTTCCGTTCAACCGAGGGGTCCCGTCCCTTGAACGGTGGCAACGAAGCCCTCGGTGGTGAATGAAGTGGGGAAAGGCCACCTCGCACCCACTTGTCTAAGCCCTTAGAAAGGCTTTTCCATTTTGGTTTGAATTTCATTTTTGGTGGCAAGGGTGGCAACATGGCCCCCTTGCCCTAGTTGGCAAAATCCTTTACATTTGTAGTTGTCACCTTTTTTTTTCTTCGTTGGCCGCTACCGGAAGCACTCTTTTTTTGCCGCCGCTTGACTTTGCTTGCTTGAATTAGTTGTTCCTAACTTAACCTACCTATTTACTAGCCCACTACTTTCATACTTCCGATTCGGGTAAAGGGCATTTCCCTTTTACCCCTTCGGTTTCTAATTTCTACTTGTCCAAGAGTTTTACCCCAAAGATAAAACACTTCTAGCCAACCTACCTTAATCTAAATGGCTTTTTGGCCAAATTTTCCTAGTCTAATCTAATGATTTTGCAAAAAGCCCTCAATTGTGAGCCAAATTGCCGTTGGGGGCAATTTTGGTGCTCACATATGTCGGCCATCAGGGGGCGCTCGCCCGAGCGCGACGGACCCAAATTTCTCTTGCTCGCACGACAATCCTGGGCACACGGTAACCTGCACTAGCACACACACACATACACACATTTTTTTTTTTTCTTTGTCCTTATATTTTTTGTTGGTTAACTTGCAAAGAATTGAGGAGAGAGGGGTGAAAGAGAGGACACAATACTAAGCCAAAAAACAGTTCAAAGCCGCCACACTTCCCCACCGGACTGGGTTTGTGTCTACCTAAGACACCCCCTCCGCCTTGCGGGAGCAATTTGGAGCTATAGATAAAAAAATTCCAAAACCACCTTCCTCCCTCTTCGGAGAGAGTTCGGAGTACAAGAGCAATTCCCAGGCGCTGAAGAAAGAAGGTCCCCCTATTGGTTTCCTTCAAACAATGACCACGGAGGGCCGACCTCTAACCTAGCACCAATTGCAAGAAGTAAATCCCTCCGCCTTTGCTTCGGGTCTAAAAGATTGATTCTCATTTAATTCGCCAGTTGCGCCTGTTCACACGTTGTATATCTTGCAACGACCCCTGTTTGTTCGTGTAGGAAAGTTCGTGCTATTTAGTGGAGCCAATTGAACATAATTGTTGTCGTACACATTTGTGACCAAAAAGGGGCCTAACCACAAGGCGTCAACCTTACTTCGGAACTCCATTTTCCACGTATCTTGGAGCATTACCAACGTCCCTGGGTGCAAGGTTCGCACCTTGTGTCGTTTGTTGAGGACGGTCTTGCGCCTCCGTTGCGTCGCCTCAAGATGTTGCACACTAGGCCGTCGTCGTTCGGTGGCGGTGATTGTGTATGCCTGGGTTTGGTTGGGAATTTCTTCCGGGTTGAGTTCCATCCATGCCGTAAACTCACCCGTGTCCTCCCAACCATAGAGGCCGGGACCCATGTCCTTTACCGGGCCTAGATGTGTCTTAGAGCCTACCACCTGGTTGGCTAAGTCTACCGAAGCGATTTGGGGCTCTGGCTTCGATTTGGGTAGGTCGGATTCCGTGAATTCTGCCGAAGGCTTGCGGAGGGCAATTCTTGTCGTTGTTCGGTTGTGAGGGGGCCCAAATGATATTTGGGAGGTGCCCGTAGACCACTCGGTGATGGCATTGGCCCTACGAAGCCAATCTCTTCCTAGGAGTATTGGGTAACTTTTGGATGTTACTGGAAGCCTCAAGACTTGGAACGTGATCGTATAGACTTCTCCCCCTACCTTCATCAAGCAATCTTTTACCTGTCCAAGGGGGGTGACTTGCCTTTGATCCGCCAAGTTTATAACAAAGGGCGAAGGGCCAGTGAGCTCGAGGCCGAGTTTTTCCAATGTCGAGAGTGGCATGATGTTAATTCCACTACCCCCATCAACCAAGGTATGTGGAATAATCTTGTCCATAATCTCGACTTCCACCTCTATCGGCCCTTCGTCCCCTAAGGGGGTTCTACGGACCTCAACCGCCATCGTTGGGATTTTTGGCTTCCTCACTTGGGTAGCTCCTTCTTTGAATTCCTTCCTTAGGGCAGGGGCTACTTGAATTAGTTGAGCCAAGGAAATATTCGCTCGGAGGCTACAAAGGTCCGTCCAAAGATCGTATTCTTCTGCCGGGTTAGAGGCGCGGCTGGGCCGGGGTTTTGGTGGGAAATTGGCTGGCAATCCATTCCCCCAAGTATCTCTTCTATCCACGAACCGGAAGAGGTCTTCCTCTTCTTCCGGTGATGGATCATCTACCGGCTCGTCATCAGGGTTAGGCCCTAGGGAGGTTGCGGGAACCTTGGGCTTGAGGGCTGCATTTTGCAAGAACTCCGGGAGTTCTGCAAACTTTGGTGATTCTTCGGACTCATTGGACTTCTCGGAACCTTCACCCATCACGGTTTGTGCCTTTTTTTGGGCCCTAGTGACTACTGCCACGTCTATCCTCTGCTTGAGTATCCCCGGGGGAACCAGGATAGACCGTAAAGAAGAATCGGCTAGCTCATGAGAGATGAAGTTGCTTTGACTAGTGTTTGGGTTAGAAAACATTGGGGCTGAACAACTTGTGCTCGCCTCATTGTTTTCAATGAACCTAGCGTCTTGGGTTTGTGCTTGACCGAGGTTAAGGGGACCTTGGGACATTGGAGGCCCATTTCCGTTTTGCGCCCACTGTTGGTTAGTATCATGTCCACTCCCCATATTTTGTTGAGGAGGATTGTAGTTGTACTGACCGTTAGGACCCTGAGCCTGACCTTGGTTCATTTGGTACCCATAGAATTGGTTGCCCCCGTTGGGGGGGTTGTTGAAGGCATTACCTTGTTGTGCCAATTGGGGTCCATTGTTGAACCTATTCGGTTGGTTCTGGCCCATTTGAGGGACATACAATTGGCTTACCACACCTACCAAGTTCGAGTTGGCTTGCCTACCACCGGATGGGGGGTTTTGAGGGTAAGAATTTTGTGAACCTTGATAATTGTTCCCTCGATTACCTTGATTTTGGTGGTTGGGTGGACCGTAGTTTTGTTGGCCATTGCCTTGCGGGTTACCTTGGTGATAATTACCCAACATTCCTCCTTGGTTCTGTTGATTCCTATCATAAAAGAATGCAGGAGGCTGCTGGTTCAGTTGGGAATTGTAAGATGGCTGATTCACGGGGACCCTGCGACAATTCTCAGTGGGGTGATTACCCCCACAATGGTTGCACACCACTCCCGTCTCAATCCAACACTTACCTGGCCCCAAAATGTGAACCTTACTGCACGTGGGACAAACTCCTTTGCCGTTGTTCCGGGCTTGACCCTGGGCGTGGCCTTGCTGTGGACGAGGAGGTGGGGCGACAAGGTTACCTGTAAACTTGGGCTCCGTGCAAAACTGGTCACTGTGACCGGATTTGTTGCAATTACGGCACCAAATGTTAGTGCCATAATTGCCGGTCTCCGAGGCTGGCGGAACTTGCTGAGCTAGAGGTCTAGACGTGATTGCCATTGTTAGTTGCTCTGTGAGGGTCTTGAGCGATTGCATGACATCGTTCCTCAACTCGTCGTTGGCTCTCTTAACTCTAAGTTCTAGCTCCTCGATGGTGGCGTGGCTCGGAGGGCTCGGGAGTGCTAAGAGCTCGGGTGGCGGCCTTGTAGCCAATGGAACTGGGGCCGCTCGGTGGACGGCGTATGCATCCGGTCGGGATGGCTCCAATTGTGGAGGCTTACTCTGCTCCGAAGGAATGTAGGTCGTCGGTAGGAAAGCTGGAATTGGCGCGATCGTGCAATTCCACATTCGTTCATTTTGTTTGTCTACACCCTCGATCCTCCTAGCCTCTTCTTTAGCCTCCTCTAAGTCTTGAGGGTTAGAATTGAGAATCTCTCGGATAGTGCCTTGTTTGTTAAACCCTTGTATAAAATAAAATTTAATTGTCTCGTTTGCGAGAAGGGTTCCTACGTACCGGGTTACCACCGTCTCAAAACGCCGAATATAAGATGTAATGCTCTCGGATGGGCCTTGCCGCATGTTCGTTAACGCCACAAGTGCACTTTGTTGGCCCATTTCCGGTCTAAACTGTCGGAGAAAGGCTGTTTGCAACGTTGCCCAATCGACAAATGTTCCCGCATCGTGAGACCGATACCATTCGTAAGCTGCTCCCTCTAGCGTGGTAGAAAACCAAACGAGTTTGTACGTGTCTTCGGCTATCACATTGGCCAACATTACCTCAATGTATCGCTCGATGTGGGTCGAAGGGTCCTCATGCGGGAGGCCACCGAACTTCGGAAAATGACTCGGCATTGCCCGTGGCGCTAATGCCTGTGGCATTAAGATGGGAGGCCCCCTAGGAGCCATCATGGCATCTAAAGGATTCGCCATGGGTTCGTGTTGTACCACTCCAACTGGACTCTCCGGGGTAGGGGACTCCTCCCTCTCGTGTTCGAACTCGTGACCTAGACCTTTAATTGTTACTTCCTTAGTTTTATCGGGTTTTGGTTGTTTGTTCTTCGGCCTCTTACCTTGTGTGGTCTCTGATGTAGTCGCAGTAGTCGCGGTGGTCGTGGTTGGCGTATCGTACGTTCCTCCCCTAGTACTAACCATAGCACACGTGGACCATGGCGAATGACTAATTTCTATAGGATTCAATTCTTCCTCTCTAAACTTAAATGTGTAGGTACTTAAGAAAATGTCGTCCGGGGTTGGCCGGGGCATCCACCCTCCCGGCGGACGCACCAATTATGTGGTGCTTTTGGGCACCCCCCTCCGAGGGAGCCTAAAAGTACCGCATAAGCCCTTCGGTGAGGGTGGCCTGCCTTAGCAGGTGCCTAAGCCGAACCCAGTATTTAATGAATGTTTTGGGTTGTGGAGGGATTTGATAATCGCGTCGTATCCTTCCGGTAGGTTGTGCCTAGATCATAAGTATCTAAGGTGATTATCAATTTCTCTTACCTAATGCCTAATCTATCCTAGTCTACGCGCAGACGCACCAGCCTTGAAATCAAGGCAACCTAACTCTAATGGATAAAAGAACCTTACCTCTTACCTTGGCGACACCTAATTCCTTAATTCTTATGGATTAAATTCTCTAAAGGGGACCTTGATTAAGTTCCACCTTTCCAACCTTCATTCTTAGTTATGGTTGATTGAACAAAACCTAGGTTACTAAGTTCATAAATTATGGCATCACCGCTTACCTGGTTGGTGCACACCTTAATCCGAACCCTTCAAGGCCCTGTGCGGGTCTCTTGAAGGTTGATTGATACTTACACCCTCCGATCTTTGCCGCCGAAGGGGTAGTATCAATCTTCCGAGTTAAGTTCCCGGTTGGTTTTTTGCCCACGGGGGTTGTACGAATTTTATTGGTTATTAATTAGTTTAACACGGGTTGACCACAAAAATTCAACTTAATGGGACCGGGGAATAAGGCAACCTGTGTGTTCGACCTGTTGCACAATCTTCAAGGGTTGGGGCCATCACCTCCAACCCTTGGGGCCAACAACATGATGGTGGTTTCGTGGGTCATTACTCCCACCTTACCACCTACAAACATGCAGAGTGGTCATGCCGGTGATTAACCCGGCTTCACCACACACGAACGAGTTATGAATGGAAGCTACTACCACAACACTTAACCGAGGGGCTCCGCACACATGGGAGTTGGAATCCCCCCTCGGCGGCTAGGTGGGTGATGCCCCCCTAGCCTTACATGGATAGTTGGGTTGGGTTTAGAATATACCTTTGCCGCGCTCCCTCCATTCCTAAATCGAAAGGTGTAGGGCTAAAAAGACTTACCGATTGGCTCCCATCTTGATTTGGCGATGGTTGGTGCGGAACCCCTACTCCAACGTTCGGCCGCCCACAACGCCAACTCGCCAACCTTGGATGGACGAACCTCTTATCGTAAGGCAGTAGACACCCCTTTGCTTGAACGGCCACAACTTCCTCTCACAAGCCTCAATTGGAACAATTGTTAGTAATTTGGAAAGCTAACAACAATAACTATAACCCATCCAATTATCAAAATAACTGCATGTATCCCCTTAAAGATATGAGCTCACAAAGTCGGCTCTTAGAATTCAAGAGGCAGCTGGGATACCTTCATTCAAAAATTCATAACTCTCACTCCTTAAATCCGATTGTCACAAACTTATACTTTCTAAAAAGCTAACAAGAAGAACTATAATGCATCTAAGTCTCAAAGCAACTGAATAATTTCTCTTTTAGTTATGCGCTTGTAAAGTTAGTACTTATAGTTGGAGAGGTAGCTGAGACACCTTCATTAAAACACTTATAACTTTTACACATCAAATTAGATTCCAGCAAGCTTATACATTCTAGAAAGCTAACAACAACATCTATAACATACTTAAATACCAAAACAACTGAATAAATTTTCTCTTAGTTATGCGCTTGCAAAGTCAGCGCTTACAATTTAAGAGGCAGTTTGAGACATCTTCACTCAACTACTCATAACTTTTACACATCAACTTAGATTTCTATAAGCTTACACATTCTAGAAAGCTAACAACAACATCTATAACATACTTAAATACCAAAACAACTGAATAAATTTTCTCTTAGTTATGCGCTTGCAAAGTCAGCGCTTACAATTTAAGAGGCAGTTTGAGACATCTTCACTCAACTACTCATAACTTTTACACATCAACTTAGATTTCTATAAGCTTACACATTCTAGAAAGCTAATAACAACATCTATAACATACTTAAATACCAAAACAATTGAACAAAATGTCGTTTAGTTATGCGCTTGCAAAGTCAGCGCTTGTAAATTGAGTGGCAGCTGAGATACCTCTACTCAAACACTCATAACTTTTGATCCCTAACTCTGATTCTAATAAGCTTAGGCTTTTTGGGAAGCTAACATAAAGGGCTATATCCACTCAAAATCTGAAAGCTAAATTGCAATTTGTGTGTCCACTACACTTGATTGAATGTGGCACAGCTACTTAGGGGTGTGTTCAAAAACACACTACCTTCTCTCAAGAGTTCTAACCATAGAATTCTAACTTATGCCTATATTGTATGAATGAAAATGCTCTCTCCTTCTAGCTACAATCCTAGAGGGCTTCGCCGTGTTAAAAATGAAAATTCGGAGAGAGAACGAAGAGAAGAAGAGGGGGTTTTTATCACCCTTCAATGAAGGGTCGGACCCCTTCTCCCTTCCGTTCAACCGAGGGGTCCCGTCCCTTGAACGGTGGCAACGAAGCCCTCGGTGGTGAATGAAGTGGGGAAAGGCCACCTCGCACCCACTTGTCTAAGCCCTTAGAAAGGCTTTTCCATTTTGGTTTGAATTTCATTTTTGGTGGCAAGGGTGGCAACATGGCCCCCTTGCCCTAGTTGGCAAAATCCTTTACATTTGTAGTTGTCACCTTTTTTTTTCTTCGTTGGCCGCTACCGGAAGCACTCTTTTTTTGCCGCCGCTTGACTTTGCTTGCTTGAATTAGTTGTTCCTAACTTAACCTACCTATTTACTAGCCCACTACTTTCATACTTCCGATTCGGGTAAAGGGCATTTCCCTTTTACCCCTTCGGTTTCTAATTTCTACTTGTCCAAGAGTTTTACCCCAAAGATAAAACACTTCTAGCCAACCTACCTTAATCTAAATGGCTTTTTGGCCAAATTTTCCTAGTCTAATCTAATGATTTTGCAAAAAGCCCTCAATTGTGAGCCAAATTGCCGTTGGGGGCAATTTTGGTGCTCACACATGCGGAGGTTGGGTTGGGACAAAGGCCTAACAGTCAGCCTTTGCAGGAGCAGGTTGCTGCTGACGTCGCCGGACCAGGCGTTGGTGACGCAATTGGGGAAGCGCACGCGTTGGCGGCGTCAACGGCGTCAAGGCACGACCAAGGCGAGGTAATGCACTGACCCCACTCAGTTTGGGTCGCTCGACCCAAACTCCCTGGGTGTTTGTCTTCTTGCCTTGGTCGTGTCCCCTAGCTAGGAGGAACTGACCCACCCGTCCCCCCCCTTCTTCGCCCCACCCCATCCCCGCACTCGCCCCCCTTTCGTCACCCCCCCCGACCATCCGTTTCGGGCCCCCCCCACCCCGGCTTGCGACGAAGTCCTCATCACGGCGGCTCGTCATTCAAATTTTGTTAGATGTAGACTTAGGCTAGTTTGAACGCATCGTTCAACGCGGCTCTCCCCCAATATCAAAATGTACATGGAGCATTGTATAATATAAAATCACCATTGTTTACTCCCATATATTTGTATCTTCGGTTTGAATGTATACTGTATGCTCTTGCCTCTCTTATATCCCTTGTTCCCCCCCCCCTGGGCCAATGAATCAAATGGTTTTGTGTATGCACCGAGTGCAAATAAATTTCCTTAATTCTTCGTTTGGACATAGCATGACATAAGTCGCCCCCGTTTTCTCTCGATCGTCCCCGCAGGGCTCGGAGCATAGCGTAGCGGCTCCCCAACACTCTTCTCCCAGGAGCGGAGAGGGCAGCGCGGCGGCGCCCCCGGTTCTGCCCGCCCTGCGCGCGCTGCGGAAGGAACGATTCCTGGTGTTAGACCTTAACGGGGTCCTCGTCCAGTGCGTCCATTGTCCCAGGGTCCCCACGGTGCCCTTTTGCAAGCCCGAGGACGCGAACTACGATGGGCCGCCCACGCACATTAAGACCAAGCTGGTGCACCTCCGCCCGTGGCTTCGGCGCTTCCTGCAGATCGCCCAAAACAAATGGTGGGTGGTCGTGTGGAGCTCCATGACGGCCGAGAACACCAATGCGGTCGTGGAGTTCATCTTCAAGGGCTTCGAGCCCCCCTGCTTGGTCCTAGCACAGGAAGCGTGTAGAATATTGTACACACCGGACGGCAAAGTCGTCAAAAAACCAAACAACCCCGCGTCCCCCCAATATCTCAAGGTCTTGAAGCCGATTTTTTGGGACCAGCGACCGTCCTTGATAGGCGTCCCCTACGACGTCCGTCCCACCCGCGAGAACACGCTCATGGTGGACGACAGCGCTTCCAAGAACTTATTGAACCCGACGGCCAACTTCATTGTTTGCCCTACGTGGACGATCGAGAAGGTCCGGGACCGATTTTTGTTAGACCTTGTTAAGTACTTGCAGACGCTCTGCGGTAGCGGGCTGCCCGTAAACCAGTTTGTTAGGAGTAATCCCATAGGCGAGAGATACTTGGATCCACGAGACCATTTGTACAGAGAGTTGTTCTCCCACGCGAAATTTAACAAGCTCATTTGAGAGAGTACGTGTGTGTGTGTGTGTGTGTTTGTGTGTTTGTGTGTGGGGGCGCCCCCACTTTGTGTAATATATTCTTCATATGTATCTTGATTTTCACATGCTCTATCTCTCCCTTTTCCCTTTGGGTTCTGTTTTGTTTTGTTTCCATTTTGGCGCCAGCGTTTGGAGCCCTCGATTGACATCGTCAGTGACTCAAACTTGGGGAGCTTCTTCTATGAGACCGTTTATGACGCCGCTTCAACCATTGACTACTCCAAGGAGCCTATTGACGCCGGCGTCGTCGATAGCCCCCCGCCCAAGCAAATGTTCCGGCAGTCTCCGTCTCCGTCGCCACTCAAGGGCACAAAGCGCGGCTGCGTCCGGACATCCCCCTCTCGCCCCGGCGGCGCCGTTGCACCCCGACGACAACTGGCGATGGGCGCTCGGCCTGCAAAGAGTGGACCCCTGCATGTCCCTTTGCGCGACGCTTTCCCCGTCCTATCCAACTCGGACGCGAGCGCCCCTACTGCCAAGGTGATCGCCCACAATACATTACAATCCCTCTCCCTTAAGTGGGGCGTGCAATATATATATGTTTGGGTCTTTCTCCTCAAACTAACCCGTGTTTTTTTTGGTCTTCTTTGATGACTTCCAGGTTGCGTCCAGCCCCAAACCTCCGCGGGCCAATGCGTCCATTGAGCTGGAGCGTTACTACGCCATGCGCCGATATGCCGGACAGTCTACGTCGTCGTATTCGAATTCCTCGTCTTATAATTCGGGCGGTCGACACAATCCAAAATGTGTTATGGTGGGCCCACATCCAAAACTCGGCTATAGTCGAGGGCCAGAGATTCTCAGAAATGTTGAGGCGATGCGAGCTAAACAAGCGGCGGCAAAAGAAAAAGATGCGGTCTCCCAGCCTAGATAGGCCATTGTAGGGCGTAGACATTGCATGTAGGCGGGATGATTTTAGGCCGCACTATCCAATAGATTTGTGCCATTAGTATGCTATTCAGTTTCTCATGCCATACATTGTATATGGTACTTGCAATAATATAAGTGTTATGGGATTACCCCTTCAATATGGTCTACGGTTTGGATTGCCCTACCTAAACCATATTCAGGGATTACACGTCACGTCGCGTCACGTCGCGTCACGTCCTGTGACAGCGACGTGACGGCAGACCTGAAAACGTCACGTCCGCGGGGGGGTAAATCCGGCAGTTACCCCAGGGGTAAACTGACGCGGTCAACCCCCTGGTCAACCCCTTGGTCGACTGCTAAGTCGACTGCAGATAGCAGTCGACCTAGCAGTCGACTGCAAAAACAAAAATTAAAAAATTCCAAAACAAATTCTGGACCGTCAGATCTTCTTGGCAAGAAGATCTGACGGTCCAGAATTTTTTTTGGAATTTTTTAATTTAATGTTTTTTTGCAGTCGACTGCTAGGTCGACTGCTGTTTGCAGTCGTTTGCTAAGTCGACTGCTAATAGCAGTCGACTGCAAAAAATTACTTTTGCAGTCGACCAAGACCAGTCGACTGCTAAAAGCAGTCGACTTCAAGGAAACCCTAAAAATAAATAAAATCAAAAAATTCTAAAAAAAATCATGGACCGTTAGATCTTCAATCCAATAAGATCTAACGGTTCAGATTTTTTAATAGATTTTTTTAAATTTTTTTTGAAGTCGACTGCTCGTAGCAGTCGACTAGAGCAGTCGTCCAAAAAAGTAAAAAAAAAGTTACAAAAAATTGGTACAGTAACTTTTTTTTACCACGTCAGTGCGCGTCACGCCCCGACGTGACGTGACGTGACGGCGTCACGTCATTTGTGACGCGACGTGACGCAAAAAGGCCGCGTCACGTCCATTTGCACATCCCTGACCATATTCATACAAGCTCTCATATTTTGTGTGCAATAATATGAATGTTTTGAGATTACCTGTTCAATATGGTCTCAGGTTTAGATTGCGCACCCTAAACCATCACAAATATGAGTTATTAATGGGCTTCTTGGTATGAACACCCGCTTCAAAGTGTTCCAATCTTACAACTTTCTCCAATATGTGTTCCATTTATCCTTGTTCTTATTTATGTTAATGTCTAAAATGCCCAAAAAGTCTCAATTCAACGAATATAGTGTTTTAGATGAGAGCCTACAAAGTAGGAGGAGATTTCGAAGGCTTATCGAGAGCCTTGTGGATGGGATGAGTCCCTACTTAGAAGGAGAAGGTTAAGGGGTTGTGATTGGAGGCTCTAATCCTCTCACCCTATCCTTACCTCATGCCCTCTCTCCCTCTCAACTCACTATATAATCCCTCATTCTTCCCTCACTCACCCTCTATTTCCTTCGTGCTCCTTAAGCACCCCACGGGTTATAAGTGTGAGTGTGTGGGAAGCAAGATAGGAGCACATGTGTGTGCTTAGTTCTTAGGAGAAGAGCCAAGGTTATTTAGCCTTGAAGAGGGATTGACCTCTTGTTAGAAGTAGATTGGGTTTAAGGAATTTGGAGCTTGATTGTAAACTTCAACTTGTTGCATTGAGATTCATATTGAAGTGAGAGAGTTCAAACTTGTTTAAACTTGTGGCATTTAGAGTGACTAGATTGTACTAGGTGCATTACTTGTAGTGTTTTATTAGTTATGAACTTGAGCAGAACTTTATAGTGAGAGATTTGTCAATTATGGATGATCAGAGTGTTCAATGGGTATGAAAATTTGAGGGATTGTTTATTATAAAGTATGGGAGTTGTGGTAAAAATTTGAGAGCTTCAGTCATTGGGATGAAAGAGTTATTAAAAGTTGAAGGGGAGGGTGTCTAGGAACAAAGCAGCAAGGTTTGAAAATATGTATCTCTTAGAGGGTTATAGATATGGATACCAAAATTTGACACTACCTTTTGAACTTATATATCTATCTTATGTCAAAATTTTAGATTGATTGGACGTAGGAGTTGGAAGTTATTAGAGTTTTAATGACCGGATGCTTTATCACAGCATTCATACTAAGTAGTTAGAGTTAGAATTTCATGCATAACTTTTGTATATGAACTTTGTTTGTGCCAAAATTTGGTGTGGAGATTTTTGATAAGGTACTTAACAAGTGTACCAAATTTCACTTGAAGAACATAAGTTGGGTGGGAGTTATACTATTCTGAAGTTTAGTAGGAAGACATTGATAGAGATTTACATCAAGAAGAACTTAGAGAAGGAAGGGCAAGGATAAGTACATAAGTATTTTTTAATACTTATATTTAAAGCCTATGTGCTCATGGAATCCACAAGCGAAGTGTCATGTACCAATACGGAATCAACCACGATGACATGTGATAGCACGAAATCAATAAGGGAGAACTCATGTAGTAGTGTGGAGTCGACGGCAAGGACTCGATTCACAAGAGGGATATCTTTGAAGGCATGCGTGGCCAAAGCGGCCGGGTGGACATTAGAAAAGGCTAAGGATATAACCTTGCCCGACATTAAGGAATGTAAAACTACATAGTGTGGTGTTAATCAAGTTGTGTATATTCCAAGGGTAGATTGGAATTATATATTGGGTTACAAAGAGAGAAGTCTCTACATGTCATTATAAACTTTTCCACTCGGGCTAGGACGAAATCGAAGGGTGGAGGATTTTTGGTGACATAAATGGTGCGTCCGCCGGGAGTTTCGAGTTTGGAGCTTGGAGCTTGGAGAGCGGGCGACGGAAGTCTTGGAAGGCGGTAGGAGAGGCGAAACGTGAAGATCGATTAAAGGACGGAGCGCTCGTGAGAGGTATGGTTTGAATTTAGTATTTATTTCATGCAATTTCAATTTGAAAAAGGAGCACGGCAAAGGTGCGCCTACTAAACCTTCTTGGGATGGCATAACGAAGATCACCTTAATAGGACCCGCACTAGAAAATTAAGAGGTAGAGGGATAATTAAAGAATTAGGATCTCAAACTTTAAATACTCACTCGGTTGTGAGAGTTTAAAGTTTTTAAACTAGAGGGTTTTAGTGGTTTTTTAAATTACAATTATTTGAGTGTTGTATGTTTAGCAATTCGATCGAGGGGAGAGAGCTAACAAAACAGGAGGAAGCGAGAGCTTGAGGTAAGCAAAATCTCTTCCAATTGAAAAAATATTAAATTAAAAAAGGATTTTCGTAATTGTCTTTGTCGTGACGAACGGAGAGGGTAATTCCAAACTTGGACGTATAGTGCAAGGAATCGAAGGGTGAACCTCGATTCCAAGCACGGTACCCAAGAATGGTCAGCCCCTCACGAAGAGTCTTGTTGCAAGTGTTGAGCGTAATGGGGTGTGACGATGTGATACTCGCACTAACCCTAAAACTAACATGAGCTTTCCATCCCCTATTGGGATTGTTCATTGAAAATTGTATGTCTCTATTTCCTCACCTCCAAAACAATGATCACACGAACTAAGCGGAAATATTAAAGAGAGAACTTGTGAGACTTTGGTTGGTCAATGTGAGGGTTGAACAGTGAATGATGGATGCAAGGATACACGAGGTCCCAGAAACCTAAGTTAGCATTAGGACTAAAGAAAAATGTTACTAAACGAAGATCTTCTAATATAGAGGAAGTGGTAGAAAGGGTAGGCACTAGTGTAGGGGGTGGCTTTAGGGGTGAACCATTGGTAGAAGTATCTCCGGTCACTACTCGACTAGAGGAAGGAGATATTCCTTCCCTATTGAGTGAAGAATTAGTGGAAGAACCTAATAGGACTAGAGAAGAGAGTAGTGTAAGCTCTAGAGAATCTAGTGAAGGAGGACCACGAAACACCATGAACACAATATTCAAAATTTTGAGAGTTTTCCAGTGAATTGAGAGTACATAAAGCAAACTATCAATCCAAGAATGAAGTGAAAACCAGTGGAGAGTTGTAGAGTTCAAGAAAAGAAATAACATTTAATTTCCCGCCGTAAATTGCGGAGTGATGTGCTGCCTAAAATTGACCATTTAGGTCGGCTCAACCTAAATTGATTAATATATTGTCCTCATTTAGGTCGACTCAACCTAAATTGACTAACATATTGTTCTCATTTAGGTTGACTCAACCTAAATGAGTCGATTCCCCAGCTCAACATACTCTCATTTTAATGGAAACTACACATCTGAAGTATAATCTAGTATTTATCAACCTAACATGACTTTTAGGTTGACAAATGGACAATATTATTTTGAAAGGATCCCACTCTCTCAAAGTTTTGAATATTGTGTTCATGGATGATTTAGGGGGAGGTGGAATTCCACCTCCCATATTACCAATCCCCCCCATCGATCCATTGGTTAGGCCGTGAGGCCTACCAATAATCGTACCTCAAGGGTTACCTTCGTTAGACTTACCTTCGAACCTCCCGAAGTTCTACGGGACTAAAGATGAAGACCCGTCTAGACATATGGAGAGGTTTGTTGAGAGGGTAATTAGCTCACTAATTACAAACCAACAATATTGGCTAGTTTGGTTCCCTACGACTTTAGAGGGGGAAGCCTATGAGTGGTATAGAGACCACGATGAGGGCCACTTCCAAACGTGGGACCAATTACAACGGGAGTTCCTTAATGAGTTTCGACCCGAAGTCGGTCAAAGTATGGCTTTTAGAGCCTTAATGACAATGAGGCAAGGAAGAGATGAAGAGATTTCCGCATACATTAGAAGATTTGATTGGGTATGCGCAAGGTGGGTAGGTGATTTACTCAACGATGATACTTTAATGCAATTTTTCATGAGAGGGTTTGTTAAAGCGACTACAATTAGGGGTGTATTACAAAGGAACCCTCGCACCCTAGCCGAGGCTAAGGTAGCCGCTAGGGATATGGAACATATTGAGAGGGATTATGAGCGGTTATGGAGGAAAGAGGATGAGTTGATCCCTCAATTCATCCCTCTCCTACCTAAGACGGGAATGGACCCGATTAGGCCGCATAATCGCCCTCCATATGTCGCCATTGAAGCGGCCTCAATTCCCTTAGCGGTAACGGGCCCCCCAACCATGTTAGCATTACCGGCCCCTAGGGTAGACCCTCAAATTGAAGAGATAGAGCAACGACTAGGTGCTACTCAACTAGGGTTCCAAGAGACAATGTTAAAACAATTTCAAAATCTAACGGACCAAATGGCATTGTTGATCAAAAATCAACAACCCGGTCCTCCACCTCAAATAGAGTCGGGAAACCACACATCGGGATTTTGGTGCACTAATTGTCAACAACACGGTCATACACTACAATTTTGTAGAAACGGGCCGAACCGCAATCAACGAACGAACAATAATGGGCATCAACAAAACTTAAGGGGTCCGAGTCAAAACCAAGGGAATAATCGGGGCCCTCCGCCACGTGGACAAACTAACCAAAGTACCGAAAAAAAGGATTTTCACCATCTTTGCGGTAGATACCACGTCATAGGGCAATGTTGGTCCGAAAACCAAGGTCAAGTGTGTAATAATTGTGGGGGGCCACACGCTTCTAACCAATGTCGTCATCCGGACAAGGTAAGTGGAGCACCGAACCCTCCAACTAACCCAACCCAACCGGATCAAGAGAATACGAGGGGTTCACAAAATGAAGGTAATAATACCCTTAAACCTTCTAACTTCTATTATGATGGGAATACGAATCTTTCGGGGCAAGTTACACAATCACCTAAACAAATGGGACCGTCTACATCTCAAGATGTCCGATTTATGGATTCTTCTACCATTCCGGTAAATTTAGAGGTGCCTACTAATGGCCAGGGTCCATGTCCTCCACATGCTAACTCTATATCATATGAGTTGAGGGGTCTTAAAGAGGAAGTTGTGCATAAGGCCCCGGCATTAGCCGTTACCACTAGAGCAATGAGAGGTAATGCACCATTAGAAGTAGAGGAGGAGGAAGAAGAGGAAAATCCCTTAGGAGAAATTCCTTATTTTTCGGATTTGGAGAATGTAACTAGAGAAGCTAGGAAGGCCACTAAGGCATTAGAGAGAGAAAATGAAATTGCCAATGAGAGGGAGAGGTCTAATGTCATCCATGATTTAGAGGGTGGTGATGTAGGAGAGTGGGAAGGTCCGGGCATTCCCGTAGAGGAGTTTGATAGTGTTAGAAGGCCTAAGGCCGATAGAGTAGATGGATACGACCTTTGGGCCGACTTAAGCTCACTAAAGGCCGATATCACATTTGGTCAATTATTAGAAATTTCACCGGTAGCTAGGAAGACTTTGAAGGACGGAATGCCTGTGAATAGGAGGGCTAAGAGGCCAAAGACTAGAGTGTCGGCGAGGGTCCAAATGCAAGAGAGAACTCGGGAAGTCAAGGCGGTGGAGATTGAAGTAACGATGGTGGACAAGGTGGTTCCTCATGTATTGGTGGATGGTGGAAGTAGTCTCAATATTCTACCCGAGCACACTATGAGGAAATTGGGATTAAGTTTGACCGGTCCGTCGCCATTCGTCATCAATATGGCTAACCAAAGTCCGGTGGTTCCGGTGGGGATTATTAAGGATTGTCGACTTAGCACGGGAGGTGAAGAATACATTGTGACCTTTCAAGTGATTAAGATGCACGACAATAAGGATGCATTTCCCATCTTGTTAGGACGACCTTGGTTAAGGATGTCTAACGCCGTAGTAGATTGGGGAGGACAAAAACCTTCTATCACTTATGGTCCCGTAGATAATAGGGTCAAGGTCTCAATAGCACCTTTAAGTGGTTGGGTTAGGGAGGAGATTGATCCAATGTCGGATGAAGAGGAGAATGGCGGAAGTAATGAGAAATTTGAGGATACATTGGTGGGGGTTGTTCAAAACAAGGAGAAGGCTAAAATGTATTCCTCTAACGGGTTCTTAGGTCCTAGCTTTTACAATCAAGATGTTGATGGAGATTTTACACATTGGCTAAGACAATACCCGGAGTCCATTAGCGATGTCATGATGATGACTCATAGTTGTATCCTCCAAGATGATGTGTCTAGAGAAGATTATTTGTCCTTAGAGCCATGTGAGGTTCTCACGGAGGAGGAATGGGTGAAGGGAGGACTCACTCCATGGTTAGATGATATTGAGTTGAGTGATGTGAGTTTGGTACATGTAGATGGGACTCAAGATGAGGAGGCCATGTTAGAACTCTCAAAATTAGAGCCCGCTTTGCATTTTAAAACTACTTCTACGGGCATTATAGCGGGTCATGATATCAAGGATTATCCTAATGTCCCCAACGATTGGTATAGAGATACCGAGGAGCAAACACGAGTGGTCGAAGAAGATTGGAAGTTTGTGGATGTCAAAATGAAGAATGGCAAGGTTAGACCAATGAAGATGGGTTCTAAACTCGATGACGAGGAGATCAAAGAGTATAGCGATTTGATAGATGAGTTTAGTGATACCTTTGCATGGTCATACGATGAACTCAAGGGGATTCCTAGAGAGATGGTTGAGCATCGTATTCCGTTAGTTCCGGGCTCTAAACCGGTGAGACAAAAAGAGAGAAGGATGAATCCTAGATTGCAATTATTAGTCAAAGCAGAATTAGAGAGGTTGTTGCAGGCTGGGTTTATAAAGCCGGTAGAGATTACGGATTGGGTTTCTCCCATGGTGTTAGTGAAAAAGAAAAATGGGAAGCTTAGAGTTTGTGTAGACTATAGGAAGCTCAATGATTGTACGCAAAAGGATCACTTTCCTTTGCCATTCATTACCTTGTTGTTAGAGGAGGTAGAACACCATTTTAATTAAAATGAGACAATTTGGCCATTTTGAGACAAAAAATTAAGGTGACGTTTTGAGGCACCTTAAAGGAAATTTAAGGCGAAATCCAAGGGGAACTTTGTTCCCATAAGCCAAGTTCCAATGGGGTACATAGTGGGTACATGATAAAGTACCAAAAGTTCCCTACAAGTGTTTCCCCACCACGTTCACATCCTCCGCAATTATTCACCTTAATGTACGCTATTAAGGTGATTGGCAAAATGAGACTTTGAAAAGTCTTATTTTAATTAAAATGGTGTTGTAGGGGGTCATGAGCGGTATACATTCATGGATGGATACGCCGGCTACAACCAAGTAGCCATAGCATTAGCGGATTTACACAAAACGGCATTTACAACACCTTGGGGGACTTTCATATGGGTGGTGATGCCATTTGGTTTATGCAACGCACCGGCTACATTTCAACGACTAGTCATGTATATCTTCAGCGACTTGCTCTTCAAATCCATGACAGTTTATATTGATGATTTTAGTACCCAATCTAGCACTAAGGAGCATGTGCATTGTGTGAGGGAGGCCTTAGTTAGGTGTAGGCAAATGCGGTTGGCATTAAATCCGGACAAGACATTCCTAGGGGTACAAAGGGGAGTTTTGTTGGGTTATGTTGTGAGCCAAAAGGGAAGAGAACCGGATCCCGACAAGATAGCGGTCATTGACGGGTTAGAAACTCCGAAAAATGCCAAGGGGATCTCTAAGTTGTTAGGACATGTGGGGTGGTATAGAGAGTTGATTCCGGATTTTGCAAAGATAGCGGTCCCTATCACTCAATTGCTCAAGAAGGATGTCAGATTTGTTTGGACGGATAAGTGTCAAAAAGCCTTTGTAGAGTTGAGATCAAAATTGAGCACTTATCCCGTCTTAAGGCCACCGGATTGGGAAAAGCCTTTTCATGTGTATTGTGATGCTAGCAACGTAGCGGTGGGTAGTGCCTTGTATCAATCCACGGGAGAGAAGGGGAAGGATCTACCCGTAGCTTATGCTAGTAAGCAATTGACTTCCGCGGAGAGGAATTACTCCACTACGGAGAGAGAGTGTCTAGCCATGGTATTTTCGGTCAAGAAGTTTAGGCACTATCTTATTTGTAATCCGGTAGTATTTTTTGTGGATCACATGGCCATTAAATATTTGGTCAACAAGCCGGAGTTGAGTGGAAGGTTGGCTAGGTGGGTCTTGTTACTCGAAGAGTTTGATTACACGGTGGAATATAAACCGGGCCGCATGCATTTACAAGCCGACCACTTGTCTAGATTGTCGGAGGAGATGGGCACTACGCCAATAGATGATAGCCTCATGGATGATAGATTGTTTGTAGTCACGTCCACACCGGATTGGTATGCCGGAATTGTAGAGTTCTTGACCACTCAACAATTACCAACCGAATGGACGAAAGAGGAGAAAAAAAAGGTTAGAGTCAATAGTAGGCACTTTGCAGTGATAGGCAATAGATTGTTCAGGAGAGGAGCGGACACCATCTTGAGAAGATGTGTATCGCAAGTAGAGGTTCCGGATATTCTAGAGGCTTGTCATGATAGTGCTTGTGGAGGGCATTTTTCTGGTCAACTTACCGGCCAGAAAATCCTTAGAGCAGGTTACTTTTGGCCTACATTGTTTCAGGATTCACACGACTATGTTAGAAGGTGTGATGCTTGCCAAAGGTACACTCGAAATGACCTTAGGATGGAGATGCCATTGCACATTTCATTACCACTAGTTCCCTTTAAGAAATGGGGAATAGATTATGTAGGGGAGGTCCATCCCCATTCTTCGAGAGGGATGGCATACATTGTTGTAGCTACCGAGTACTTGACTAAATGGGCGGAAGCCAAGGCGGTAAAAACTGACACGGCCGCACATGCCGCCACATTCATGTATGAAAATATCATTACTAGGTTTGGAGTCCCAAAGATTCTAGTTAGTGATAGAGGTACACATTTTCTTAATGACCTCATTTCAGAGATGACTCAGAGGTTTAAGATCGACCATAGGAAGACTACTCCCTATCACCCTCAAACTAATGGTCAAACAGAGTGGGTGAACGGGATTCTAGTGGGCATTTTACGCAAGACGGTCATCGACTCAAAGAGAGATTGGGACGTCAAGTTAAACGCGGTTTTGTGGGCTTATCGGACGACTTACAAAGTGAAAACACAAGCTACTCCGTTTTCTTTGGTTTACGGTATTGAGGCTACACTCCCTATTGAATTTGAGGTGGAGTCATTGAGGGTTGCAATAGGGACACGCCTCAACGACAATGAGTCTTTGAGAAATAGGCTCGGGGATCTAGAGGAGTTGGATGAGAAGAGGCGGAGGGCCGCTCAACACATGGAAGCAATTCAAAGGCGAAGGAAGGTTATCTTTGACAAGCGTCACAAAAAGAGGGCATTAGAACGAAGAATGTTGGTTATGCTCCAAAATGGGAAAAAAAAAGATTTTCCGGGCAAATTTGATGCGGTTTGGTTAGGTCCTTACATTGTGGCGAATACCTTTCCTAACAACTCGGTACAATTGGAGACACTCAATGGACAAAGCTTCCCGACACGAACGGCCGGAAGTAGGTGCAAGCAATTCCACACATGAAGACACTTGACTTCAAGCAAGACATTCTAGGAGCCGGTCCCAGATGGTCGCCAATAATGTGAGCCCAAATTGATGCTCACATGTGTTGTTAACACTTGTAAAACATTACAAGTGGTGTTTTGTTGATTTATGATTATTCACAAAAATATAAAAAGAGTGAAGCTTGAAGAAAGCTAAGTTTGAAGCATTAGGCTTGTGTGGAGTGGATTTAAGTAGTATGAGGACATACCTTGGTAAAGTGTGGTAGGTAGAAAGCCAAGGTTAGTTAAATGTTTGAATTATGATCTTTGTTGATCAATTGAGGGAGGAAGGCTTAAGAGATAAGATGAGAGCCTACAAAGTAGGAGGAGATTTCGAAGGCTTATCGAGAGCCTTGTGGATGGGATGAGTCCCTACTTAGAAGGAGAAGGTTAAGGGGTTGTGATTGGAGGCTCTAATCCTCTCACCCTATCCTTACCTCATGCCCTCTCTCCCTCTCAACTCACTATATAATCCCTCATTCTTCCCTCACTCACCCTCTATTTCCTTCGTGCTCCTTAAGCACCCCACGGGTTATAAGTGTGAGTGTGTGGGAAGCAAGATAGGAGCACATGTGTGTGCTTAGTTCTTAGGAGAAGAGCCAAGGTTATTTAGCCTTGAAGAGGGATTGACCTCTTGTTAGAAGTAGATTGGGTTTAAGGAATTTGGAGCTTGATTGTAAACTTCAACTTGTTGCATTGAGATTCATATTGAAGTGAGAGAGTTCAAACTTGTTTAAACTTGTGGCATTTAGAGTGACTAGATTGTACTAGGTGCATTACTTGTAGTGTTTTATTAGTTATGAACTTGAGCAGAACTTTATAGTGAGAGATTTGTCAATTATGGATGATCAGAGTGTTCAATGGGTATGAAAATTTGAGGGATTGTTTATTATAAAGTATGGGAGTTGTGGTAAAAATTTGAGAGCTTCAGTCATTGGGATGAAAGAGTTATTAAAAGTTGAAGGGGAGGGTGTCTAGGAACAAAGCAGCAAGGTTTGAAAATATGTATCTCTTAGAGGGTTATAGATATGGATACCAAAATTTGACACTACCTTTTGAACTTATATATCTATCTTATGTCAAAATTTTAGATTGATTGGACGTAGGAGTTGGAAGTTATTAGAGTTTTAATGACCGGATGCTTTATCACAGCATTCATACTAAGTAGTTAGAGTTAGAATTTCATGCATAACTTTTGTATATGAACTTTGTTTGTGCCAAAATTTGGTGTGGAGATTTTTGATAAGGTACTTAACAAGTGTACCAAATTTCACTTGAAGAACATAAGTTGGGTGGGAGTTATACTATTCTGAAGTTTAGTAGGAAGACATTGATAGAGATTTACATCAAGAAGAACTTAGAGAAGGAAGGGCAAGGATAAGTACATAAGTATTTTTTAATACTTATATTTAAAGCCTATGTGCTCATGGAATCCACAAGCGAAGTGTCATGTACCAATACGGAATCAACCACGATGACATGTGATAGCACGAAATCAATAAGGGAGAACTCATGTAGTAGTGTGGAGTCGACGGCAAGGACTCGATTCACAAGAGGGATATCTTTGAAGGCATGCGTGGCCAAAGCGGCCGGGTGGACATTAGAAAAGGCTAAGGATATAACCTTGCCCGACATTAAGGAATGTAAAACTACATAGTGTGGTGTTAATCAAGTTGTGTATATTCCAAGGGTAGATTGGAATTATATATTGGGTTACAAAGAGAGAAGTCTCTACATGTCATTATAAACTTTTCCACTCGGGCTAGAACGAAATCGAAGGGTGGAGGATTTTTGGTGACAACGATGGAAGTTGAGTGAAGCGGAACAGAGATATGCCGAAAGCAACCAGAATATAGCCAGATATAATTTAGATATAAGAAGAAGATACATCAACATAATACCAACTGTCGATCTAATTTGTACCGCCGAGAGCTAGTAAAGAGAACAAGTTTACGGCCATGAGTGAGATAAGGGAGAGAACGTTACCGAGCTTTGGTACATTCTTGATACCGTGTGACTGCTGAAAGTCTATAGCCATTCTAAGCAGTTAGCACCAGAAAGAAAGAGAGGGAATGAGAGAGATAAGATCAGAGAGTCGAGACCTCACCGAGACCCTAGGAAGAAGAGAAATGACTATTGCCATATGAGAAGAGTGAGCGACTGTGAGGATAAGGTTCGCGAGGCTGTCGAGAGACAGAGAATCGGAAGCAAGAAAGACTATTGCCGACGAGCGAGAGAGACGACAGAACGTAAATACAGTTAGGTTTAGTAAGAGGAAGTGACTGAGAGAGGAAGCCGCATTAAAGAGTAGATAACTTCAGTCCTATGATGAGGATATAGCTAGGCTAGTCTATGATGTGAGAGAAGTATGGGCTAGTGGTGCAACAATCATCATTACTTGGACAGTGAACCAGACACATCATACTGAGTTGAGAGATGAAAGAATTGACAATTAAGATTATTTGTTTTATCGAGCGTAATTAATATTTGGCTAATCAAAGCTTTATGTTAATATAGATTATAGCCATGTATGTTTGTTTCATCTTGAATTGTGCAGAGATTGCGGACCAAGATGTAATGTGTGATGGTTCATGAATGAGATAAGTTCTTAAAGGAATATTAATGCAAGCAAAGTAATTAATGGAACCATTGTGTTGAATGAAATCATTTGAATTAAGATGAATGACATTGCATTGTTGTTTTATGGAAGCAAAAGATACTAACCCCAATAGGATGAAAATCCATTGGAAGACTATTGCCAAGATCCGAAAAGACTATTGCCAAAGCTTTTGAGCTTCACGACGGAATTAGAAAGTGTGGAAATAGAAGTGATAGGAGTCGTCAGATAAGACAGACCCACACACGACTCAAAGCACCAATGAATCATAAGAGTGGAGTTTAAGTCCGAGGAAGAGGAAACAAAGGAGTAAAAGACCTAGATTGTTATTAAAACCTTAATCCAATGTGACATTAATCCTTATAGACACTAGCTCAGTTTTCTCTGTGACCTAGTTCCCTGGGTTGTTGTTTTTTAAAGGGACAGCAAAAAACTAACTACACTCTGCCTCTGTCCTTACAGTTCTGGCAATATTCTGATATTCTTGGCTATGGCCCACTACTCTTGCGAGCTCTTCCTCAATTTCTTACAAATATGCTTATGGCATCCTATCCATGCTACAGACTATGGCCCTTGCATTTATCTCTACTTTGGCTATAGTCAATCTCTCTTCTCTATAAGTTCTTCTTTGAATTTTGATTCACGTTGAGACTCTTCAAATCTCTACTATTATTTCTCTCGCCTCCTGGCCAACCACTCTTAGATTTTCACCCACCCTGGCTACAGCCTACACATTTCCTTGTGAGCCCAAATTACGTGCATCCATGCATTCTTACCTTCACAACTCATTAAAACTTTGGAGTTGAGTCCTTTAATTCTACAAAAACATAAAAAACATGGACCTTGAAGTGAATTACAATTTTTACTTGGAATTCAGGTGTGAGCACCTTGGTTGGGTGGCGACTGATAGGTATTCTTTGGGGCTACTATAATAGGTTAGGCCCTTGAGCCCAAGCTTGGGCATTGGGAGGTTGAGCTGGGAATTATTGGCTTTTATAGGGACTTGTGCTGACCATTTAAGGGGAGGGCCCTTGTGCCCTAGGAATTCCAGGGATGGGGAAGAAGGTGGCAGTTGAGAGAGGGCGGCTCTCGGTGTGGCTCTCTTGCGGCGGTTTAGAGTGTGGCCGAAGCCAGGGAGCTGCTGTGGCCGAAACTAGCAAGCATTTGGTTACTGGGAACTGCTGTGGCCGAAGCCAGGGAGCTGCTGTGGCCGAAACCAACAAGCATTTGGTCACTGGGAACTGCTGTGGCCGAAGCCAGGGAGTTGCTGTGGCCGAAACCAGCAAGCATTTGGTCACTGGGAACTGCTGTGGCCGAAGCCAGGGAGCTGCTGTGGCTGAAACCAGCAAGCATTTGGTCACTGGGAACTGCTGTGGCCAAAGCCAGGGAGCTGCTGTGGCCGAACCAGCAAGCATTTGGTTACTAGTTGGGTGTTGGGGAATAGATAGGAGTAGTAGTAGTGGTTGGCTGGTTGCCCTTAAATGATAGAGGGTGTGAACTGGCATTGAATCGATGCGTGCAATTAGGGCTTCCAGTGGATACTAGATGAAGTAGTTAGAAACAAGTGAATGATGTTAGAATGGAATGTGTCATTCTCTCTACTGCGATGTGTGTGTTTTCCTTTCATTATTAACAGTGTGTGCAAGTCATTTTCACTTGATGGTGTGTGAAGTGGAATGGAGATGACATGCATGCGGCTCATGTTTATGTAAGTCATGAGCCTCCACCCGGACTACGACGCATAAGGGTGGGGGTTTATGGCTGACATTCCTGCAATAACTTTCTTCCTCTCAATCGTCATAGGGTGTGATTTTCTGACTCTGATTCACCCTGTTTCTTTCGCAACACAAATTATAGCCTTTCTTTCCACTTTGGTCTATCTCAGTCCTTAAGTACCACTATTTTGATTCGTCCAATAGATCCTCTCACCTTCATTTCACTCCACTCAACAAATCCTCACATTTGACTCACTTGTTTCACTCACATTGTGTTTTCTCCACTCACTGGACACTACACAATCCTGAAATACACTTGCTTGACCACATATATTACGCACAGACTATTGCCATATATCAGTCACAAACTCATGCTTTACTTAGCTAATCTCAATCAAGTTTGTTTGTTTGCATGCCCCTATCACAGGCGGTGATGCTACAATTTTGATTCTACTATCAAAAACTGATGCATTCGACTCTAACTCTATTGCCTATAGCATGACTCTCCGCAGCTATGGCCTTAGTGGATCTAACGAGAAGTACCTTCTCCTTGACAATAACCCTCTTATTAGGCTCGAAGCTTCTGGTGGTTGTAACTTCTACAACTACTTTCCTCGGGCTATAGCCTTCTTAATTCATCCTAAACTAGCTTTCATCTATCATTTTGGTTACTTTATCATTAAAAATAAAATATTTTCCTTCCTACTACCAGGCTATGGCCAAAAAGTTGAATTACAAACGTGTAGTACACTTGTGTTGTGGTGATTTAGCAACGGAAACTATTAATGTCGTTAAGATACCGTACTCGGCCGTCAGGGTCGGCAAAAATTAAATAAAAAAATAGAAGTTGAAAAAAATCGGAAATTATTGGAGAAGAGAGTTGAAAAGAAAAGTTATTCATTGTAGAGCATGCCCAATATTACAAAATTGAGCCAACTTCATGTAGTAAAATCCCAAAATATTGCATACCGTAGCATCATAACTAGTTCGTGCAAAAATAATTTTTTTTTAACCGGATGTTATGAGCCCGAATTTTCTATTATTTGCAGAGCAAATTGAATTTACCCCTAAAGAGCTTGTGGCCAAAATTATGGCAAACCCAGAGGTTGCAGTGGCGTTTTAGGATCCAAAAGTAACACATACAAAGGACCACTAATTGAGATTAGGGCATTCAATTAGGTTAAACACACCAAGGCCGCCACAAAAGGGTGAGAAAAAGAAATCTTTCATTGTTGTGAACTAGCCTTGTATTAAAGCGTTGAATCTTTTACAAATATTTTTTGAAATTGTTGAAATTTTTATTAATTTATTTTTACCATGCCTAACCCACTTTCTCCACTTTAATTAATTATTCGGCATGAGATGTTGACCCTGACGGCCAAGTACGGTAGTCTTTTCTAAAGTGGCCATGCTTGCCGCATTGATAACAATATGCATGCAGCTTACGTTGGGCAAGCTTTTTAGCATGCTCCTTTGTTTGTTCTATAGTCAGAGGAGCAAGAATGAGAGGCATCAAAGGAAATGCCTATAGTGAAAAATGTTTTTTCATTGGGAGCCTCTGGCTGTTGTGCACGATTCCACAATTTTTTTGGATCTTGATGAATCAAGATTAAAGAGTGATAAGGGTTTGATCGCCAAAAGGAACATTGTTCCATGCAAGTAGGAGCGGGTCAAATGAAGGAGGCAAACCTCATATGTCGCAACCCTTGCTAGCTCCCCTTAACTATCTTGGTTATTTTTCCAACTTTAGCAAGGATTACGAGCGCTAACCCTTCGCATTCCGCCATGCAAATGGTTAGCTTCCTATGAGCCCAATATGGTGCCCACATGTGTTTTTATCTCAAAAGTTCATTTGACCGTTTACTTTGGCATTTCTTCAATTACTCAAAATTATAAAAAGAGTGAAGCTTTGGTGTTTTAATTAAATTTGAAGTTTGGAGAGTGGAGCGGGTGTTGTGTTGGGATTGGGGTTGGATGGATTAGTGGGGTTGCTAGTGGATGGTTAAGTTGAGATTTGAGTTAGCCGGGTTAGAATTTGAGTGAGGATTTAGTAAGAATTGTGGTTCTTAGCCCAGGTTAATTGTTTGGTTTAGGATACCTAGGAGGTGGTTTTAAGGGGGGTTAAACCTGCTCGGATGGATAGCGTTCAGATTTCTCGGATCTGGGAAGGGGGGGATTGATTTCTGGTTCAAGGTAGACACCACCCAAGGGGGCTCTCTAGCGCGAGGGGGGGGGGACGAAAAACTGAGGCTCCGAAGCCTGATGCGAATTCTGGGTTGAAGCTAATCTGAGATTCTGGTTCGGAGCGAGTGCGAACTCAGGCTCCGAAGCCTGATGCGAATTTTGGGTTGAAGCTAATCTGAGATTCTGGTTCGGAGCGAGTGCGAACTCAGGCTCCGAAGCCTGATGCGAATTCTGGGTTGAAGCTAATCTGAGATTCTGGTTTGAAGCTAATCTGAGATTTTGGTTCGGAGCGAGTGCGAACTCAGGCTCCGAAGCCTGATGCGAATTTTGGACTGAAGCTAATCTGAGATTATGGTTCGGAGGCGAGAGTACATTCTGGTTACAGGGGGTGCAAGCCCACTGCCAAAGGAGCATTCGGGTTACAGTAAGGTTGAAGGCCAGCTGCCGAAAGAGCATTCTGGTTGTGAATTTGACTGCCAAAACCAAGGCTCTGGGTAAATGTGGTAGGACAGGGGTTAGAAGAGATAGGTAGTATAGCTAAGTTAGACCTTAACTCTCTAATGTGAGAGAAGGTGCTTTTAAGGGGCTAGGAGTTAGATTAATTGGTTGAATAGGACATGCATTATGCAAAGGATTAGAGGAATAGGAAGATATGAGTGTGGTGGTGTGTAATAATTATCATAAGTGTATAAGTGTTTTTCAACACTAATGCTCTGTGGTTTGAATAAAGGAGTGTGCCTAATATGTGATTTTATTGGAGCATGAGCATGGGTTTTCAAAGTTGAGAGTCAACAAAACATGTGAGCCATAGACTTCCACCTGGACTACAGACGCAAACGGGTGGGGATTTATGGCTGACACTTCCTATACCGTGGACCTTATAGTTCATAGGAGGGGAACCAACCCTCCTACTTTGCTTTCGGGACTCACCCCCTAATCGGTAACTAATTCTTAGATGTGGACTTCCTCCATGGAAGTCCAATCTTATGTTGATCATCACGTTGCCGGAGCAACATTACAACAACCCGAGCCATACTAGGCAACTATGCCATCACATTGGGCCAATGCCCATGGAGGCCGTGCCGTTCGGCCTCGGGTGGGTTCGGCCACATCATCTCATCTATATAAGCCTCTAGGACTCTAGGCAGGGCCCCTACCCCACCGTCAAGTAACCTTTTGACTCTCTCCCAACACTTGGGGCCAAGTAGACATTTTCCCTTAGCCATTGGGGCTGGAAGCCCCCAACAGCTTCAAGACCCAATAACTTCTTCATATGGTCTCTAATTCTAACAATTGACCACTCCATCGTCATCTACGTGGAAGCCCTAGCAGCTTCAGAACCCCATAACTTCTTCATATGGTCTTTCATTTTAACAATTAACCATTCCATTGTCATCTACGTTTTACGTAGATGCCGATGGACTACTCACTTGCCCATTCGGGCAAGTATTGAGGAAGTTATGCTTGTTCAAAGCTTTGCAATCCCGGGAGCCACTCCCAGGCCATTGTTGTACCAGGGCACTGCCCCGAAACAACGCCCCACTCAAATTGCCATATCTCCTAGCTCACACCTCTGATTAAGGTGTTCTTGAGTATTCTAGAATCGGCATGCCATAAGCTACGCATAGCTTATGGCCTCACCCTCCTGCCTCCTAGTCTCCGTGGGTGGGAGGCGTCCCCAACGCCCGGGGCCCTCACCCATATTAGGATCACTTGGGCCCTCTCACCAACGGCGCCACAAGTCCCGGGTGTCACTCTGGGGTCCCCCTTGTGCCCATGGTGTTTTGGGCACCCCTCATGGAGAGGTATGTGACATCAGATGATGTTGATGATGAATTTTTGTTCAATAATCGTTTGTCCAAGAGCAGCTAATTGTGTGGCTAATTGCTACAAAAGAACCAATGACGTTGATGATTGAGTTTGCAGTTGTAGCAATTCTCTTGAAGACCAATGACGCACACTTCGGAGTGTTGGTCATGATAAACTTGAAGTGGTGTCCACATAGCATGAGGTACAAAGCAACCGATGACCTCTTGTTTATGAAACAAATCAAGGGTGCCAAGAATTGCAACAATGGTTTGTTTATCATTTTTCTCCCATAAGAGTTGCTCAACAAGATCCATAAGAGAAGATTTCATGAGTGTGCCATTGACGATAAAACACATGTATCGAGATTGGAAAATGAAGTGGATGTGCATCTTCCATAACGAAAAATTGGTGCCATTGTTCTCGAATGTTGTGCATGATTGCTTTAGTTTTTCCACTATCTAATGTTTGCATGTGTTATGGAAATGTTGTGGGAATCTCACCATATTTTGCATGTTTAACATTTCAAAGAGGCCTGTAAGTGTGAAAGGATCTTGTTACTTCAACTTTTCAATGTAATAGGTATGAGTACTTGACCGCGTGGGGGGTCAAAGCATCATAATAGTCGGGACGAGGGGGTTGCGCGCTAGTTACCTCTAAGCAATAGACACCTACGAGGTAATGGGATACAACAATAACAAAGGGATGTCGTGGCTAAGAGGGCTCATGAAATGCACCAACGGGTTGATCGAGGGGCCAAGCATGCCCTTCTCAAAAGATGACAACACACTTAGATGGCCCTAGACGAAACACTAAATTACAAAATATTCCTTAATCTCAACCACAATTGCCTTAGGCAACTTGGGTATTTAATCCATGGTCCAAATGGTCAATTAATCATCAAAAAGGGAAAATTTGCACCCTTCTACCAAGACGACAACACACAAGATGGGGCAAAATGGTTGTTCCCACATTCCGATTTCACCAACTAACACCACATCAATACCCAATAATCATAATGGGTCAAAACCAATTACACCTTGGCCATGAAATGCAATTGGATTTGTAGTTTTTTGAAAGGATTGGACAACGCTTTCGCGTCGTACCCATAACCTTGAATTTGATTATACCTATGCCTACCAATCGGAGTAATTCTACCCAATTGGGACCAAAGCCTGGTGCAAATATGGTAGCGCTACCGCACTATACCATGCACTGTGAGTTTCAATTTTACGTACAAATCCGCCACCGTCCAAAAAAAAACATCCAATGTCCAAATTCCTGCACTTCTTAACATGGCCTACAAAATTTGTCTCCTACAAGGGTTTCAAGGGACTTGTGGAAATTGCATGTGCTACATATCGGCCTTCCAATCGAAATGCAAAGTCAATCATTTGATAGAGCATATTGTTAACACTTAGAGACATCCATTGTTCCGCATTGTATGTTGAAGAAACATTTAAATGTAGAAAATTCATGATGCTCGCCTTGCTTCCTCTCTCGCTGCCAGAATGCCTAATCGCAGAGGTGTTCTTCTTTCTTTGCACGAAAAGAGATTCATAGGCATGCCTGAAACGATGTGCATTTGCGAATAGCTATGATCAATAAATTGAGGTGAAACTAACGGGTCAACTATGTGGAGCCTAGAAGGTCCAAGTTACGTGACCAGAAGATGAGGAGCTAAAAGCTCCGCACCTCGAAGGCCAAATTATCAGACCGTAGATCTTAATGCAGGGAACTGCAACCTCTCAAAAGCATTTTTCTTACTTCAACACCTCTTCCAACGCACAAATCTCCTAAGAAGACAAGGACAAACATGCAAGCTCCCTTAGAAACAAGAAACAAGTTCCAAAAGTAGCTCCCAGACCATCAGACTCAACACACTATCTCGCCCGATCCACAACGGCCACTCAATTGTGCGCACAACCAATTGAATCTTCACCACAATGGCAACCAAAACCAACCAAACCGCCATGGAGACTCCCAAGTTGCCACCAATTTGCCTCCATAGCTTACACAACAGACCAAAGATCTCAGAGAACTCGGAGATGCAGGAGAGAACAATATGGGATGGAAGCTAAGAAGCGACCACGTCAGTGAGGGTTTCTTCACAAAACCAGCCGAAATGCAAAAGATGTCCAAGAAAACATCACAAAGCACCAAATTGCGAGCAATGCGCCTCCACAGCAAGCACAAGATCTCAGAAACCTCGAAAATGCAGGAGAGATTGAGATGGAAGGGAACAAGTGACCATGGCAACGAGGGTTTTTTCATAGAACAAGCTGAAATGTGGAAGAAGGTACAAGAAAACAACACACATCACCAAATTGCAAAGGGGTGATGGCTACAGAGAGTGCAAAATCAGGGCACCCAGGAGGATGTGAGGCACAATGTTAAAGATAGCTAGGATTTAGAGGAGCGAGGAGCTATGAGCAATGACAAGTGCCGGAGATGGCGATGGCACTCGCGGCGATGGACACATGTTGCCTCACTCCTGGCAGTGCTCTTGCTCCTATTGCTCATGCTCTTGCTCCTCCATTTGCCCTTGCTCCCTCAACAACCTCACTTCCTCAATCCTCAACATAATCCTCTAAATCTCCTCCTAGATAGAATTTCTCCCTTATTCTTCAAAACCTAATATCATCAGTAACCCAGGTACGCAACTCCCATATTATACGCAAGGGGCATCGTATTAAAAATAGCTCAGAGGATGGCTTTTATAGAAATTATATCAAATTATATAAATATAAAATGACCAAAAATTTGGGTGAAGACCAAATTAAATAAAATGAGATGTAGAAAAAAATGGGTTACATATTTATTTATTTTTTTAAAACTCCACAATGTATATAAAAAACCAAAACACCTATTTTTTTAACCTATGCCTATACATAATTTTAAAAGATCTACACGAGTAGTTGCCTCCAATTAAAATTAAAAGTCATTAGCAATGTTTTATTTATAATAGAAAAATATTAATTTTTTATTAAAAAGCCCAAAAAGTTGGGTAGTTTGACCTATGGTACATGTATTAAAAACTCATATAATTAGGTTTTTAATGCAATTATATGCTTCAAGAAATATTCATTTCCTATATATAATTACATTTTTGGATTCCTTGTTAGAAGGCTACAAGAGTTTCCTACATTAAAAAAAATTATGTCACTTGAGATTGGACTAAAATGCATTATAAGTGATTATAATCAAGGCCATATAATTGGGAGTTGTGTACCCGGGATCAATTTATTGCCAACTCTCTCCTCTCACACACTTTCCCTAAATCTCAGGGCTTCGCCCTCCTACCAACTAGCAGAAGAAAAAAAAACCATCAAAACAACAAGACAGAGGATTTCAATCCTTTGCCTCCCAACTTCATCCATCCCCAACTTCATACGCCAAAAACGTTCATCCAACTCTCTCCTCTAGTCTAACCTTCTACTATTCCTAACTCAAACCTAAGATAACTCTAGGTATATTGTAGATCTACTCCAAGGTCTAAAACTGCCCTAATTTCTACCACCTATTCAATCGCCACTCTAACTATCGTTGAGGGTAACCACATAACCTCTCTCACATTGTAAAACCCAATTCACAAGATAATTATCAAAAAAAGGCCAAGGATAATCATCAAAAAACCACTAACTCATGCAATTCACGCAAAGGATTGAACTCACGGTAAAACATCTAATTGACCACTGCTTATCCTACTAAAATACCTCGTTAATTCAATTTTGGCAAAACAACTAAGATAAATACAAGGAGTATAGAAAATATCTCCAAATACCATAGTAATTGTTTTACCATGACTCGTGAGCCGTTTGGATGGTTCACAATAGGTATTGGTGACATGTCCCTCCGTATGTTCTTCTTTCCTAAAATATTTATGAAGGGGATATGCTATATTAATAAATCGCCCAATAAGTGCGCCAAATATGGTATTGAGTGTCATCTAAATATTTACTTGTGATGAAGTATTTTCATGGATGATTGAAATTTGGATGAAAAATCACTTGGTAAGTGACAGCAATTGCAACACTGTACATCTATAATTCCCCCAAAAAATTACAAGGAATGACAAATACTGTTTGGGTTAACGTATAGTGCTGGTGACACTATACCACAGTTTACAATTAGTATTGAGCAAGACAATTAGAATTGGTGACACTAAATATCATATGTAGTGTACCATTTACCTACTACTTATACCCCTATGAACATGCGTTTAGGCTGAATAGGTCTCACTTCGGCTAGGGCGAAACAACCCGTACACTGGTTCCTTGAGGCAAGGGTTTAGGCATCCAACAAGGAACAATTGTATGGGTTGGTTCGCCCAAATCGACACTTATTACATGTTGACTGTGTTAGACTCCTGTATTTCACCGACATCTGACATGGTGAGTGGCCAATTGACCTTTTGGTTGAATTGAAACAGAAACAATTCACCACCTCAATAATTCAAGGAGTGTTTGATGCTCTTGTTTTCGGGATTAACTTCACCTAGTCTAACGAAGTAATATAATCAAAATATTGAGTGCAGTGGAACCAGGTTGGGGTGAAACAACCCGTACATTGGTTCCTTGGAGGCAAGGGTTTAGGCATCCAACAAGGAACGAGTGTATGGGTTGGTTCGCCCAAATCAACAGAACAAACACTGTGACAAAGGCCCATAAACCTATTGTTAAGCAGGACCAAACAAATTCACATATAAAGCACATCTCATGTGATTAAACTCCTACTTATGTGGCGGTGTATCGAGCCCGAGGGGCCCTGCCCCCTTGGTGTGGGCGTGTTTTCTTGGTTTTTAATTCTCTTGGCGTTGGCTTTGTTGGCCTTCTGTCTCAAAAAAACTAAAAAAAACTCCTACTTACTATCTTTATTGTAGAATATCATCATGTTGCCCACATACTAGAGTCCTAAACAAAGTAATTCCACTCATCGAGTACCAGCCCTAAGCAACATCGGGGGAGGATGTTAGGCATACTCGGTCAAAAATCCTAGTGTTTCCAAGTCCAACCAGTTACATGTTGTGATATTTCGGTATTTCTTTATTAATCTGAGGCATATTCCATAGATTCCTCTAAAACGATCAGTAAATTTCCTGTAGTCTTGAACTTCAACCGATTACTTCTCAAACTCAGCTGATTCACCTGTGACCAGCGGTCGATTCCTCCCATTCATAGGCCCTAAGTACCATAAGCGAGATGCCCACTCACTATGAACTTACTAACCCACAAACTAACTACACTAAATATAATATTTAGTGTCACCAATTCTAATTGTCTTGCTCAATACTAATTGTAAACCGCGGTGTAGTGTCACTAACACTAAATACTAACCCAACATTATTTGGCATTACTTTAATTTTTTTGGGGGGGGATTATAGATTTACAATGTTGCAATTACTGTCACTTACCAATTGATTTGTCATCCAAATTTCAATCGTCCATGACGATATTTCATCACAAGTTGGCAGGAGAAGGTAGGGTTTTGGCCAATGGATGAACTCATCCATCATCCATGATAATATCTCTTCACTTATTCATAAGAAATGTCATCCGAAAAGCTACCATATGACACTAAATATCATATTTAGTGTATCTTCCAGATGGTTCTAGACGGTGATGAGATTCAACGTTCTTCTACAATGTTAAAACCTACTATTGACTAACTATTATTGCCAATAACAAGAAACTAAGCCATATGCTTGGAAGGCTTTAACTTAAGGGTTAATTGTTATTCATGTGACATAATCCAATCTTTTTTAACATATATATTTTGGTGTATGTTCTTAGATCCACACCTAGTCACACACCATTAATATAAGGTTGTTTAATTAAGATGAGTAACCAAAGTAGGCCCACTTATGTTAGTGGCTAGTGTGTTCACTGACCCTAGCATATGCTATGTTATAATGTGTTCTTGCATCCCATGGGTCGTAACATTACTCAACGACATGGGCCCTCATAATATAACAGTGGGATGCTTGGAGTTTAGTTTGAATTTGAGTCTCCTTGCATAGCTTTTCAAGCATCTTACTATTATATTCTGAGGGCCCACGAAACAAGAGCTACAAGCTGAGTAATGTTATGGGCCATGACCGTATACGTACAGGATTATCATACTGATTTCACAACAATGATTTGCTCTTTGCTGAATTTCACAGCTTGTTCACTCTCAAATGCAAAGTAGGACCTGTCCACTCATCAACATGATTTGGGAGCACTAATATGCATCAATGACCATGTCTGTCATGGCTTCAAAGCTCAAATACCTGCACTGCCCTGAAACTACACTAAATATGATATTTAGTGTCACCAATTCTAATTGTCTTGCTCAATACTAATTGTAAACCGCGGTATAGTGTCACCAACACTTAATATTAACCCAACATTATTTGTCATTCCTTGTAAAAAATTTAGGGGATTCAAGATTTACAATGTTGCATTTACTGTCACTTACAAAATGATTTTTCATTCAAATTTCAATCATCCATGACAATATTTCATCACAAGTTGCGGGCAAGAGAAGGTAGGGTTTAGCCAATGGATGAACTCATCCCTCATTTATGACAGTATTTGTTCACTCATTTGTAAGAAGTGTCATCTGAGAAATTACCATAGTGACATTAAATACCATATAACACTAAAAATCATATTTAGTGTACTTGTGTGCCTATAACAAAAATTTAAGTATTTTTTGGGCATTGAAATTTGAGGTCATTCGCAACACTTGTGACTCGTCAGTCGATTTTCCATTCCTTTCTTTGAAATGATTTTACTTTTTCACAATTCCTCTCTTGAAACCAAATCTGAAATTTATTTCTGGTTCTGGGGTAGGCTGCACAAAGCCCTCGAGAGATTTGATGATGTAAGCTTACACCTCGGGGCATTTAAGGGTTAAGTGAACCCTCGATCAGTAATGCATGCTTGAGCACATTCCTCTCAAAAGTTAGCATCTATTACCATTGCATATGTTTGTTGTGTAGGTGAGGTAGCCATGCTGCTCAAATTCAAGCTTCGTCTGTTTCAGTTGGATCACAAAGTTAGCTTATATCAGGGTTGTTGTGAGCTAAATATTTTCTGGCCAAGGGTTGGCCATTTTGCAGGTTGCAAGCCACTTTACATAGTCTTGTAACTTAGTACAGAGTTTCACAAGCAATCCTATGACCAGCTTATATCAGTCATCATTCAAGTTTTGAATATCGGAATCCACTGGGGTGTGGACCACGACCAGATTCTGTGCTTTGACAAGGGGAACCATTCCTTTTGGAGTCTGCACTTGCACATGTTTCAATAACTTTCCCAGATTACAGGCCAGACTGCATTGTCATTGGTGCACAAATCCGGCTTCGGAAAACCCACATGCACTCTCATCAAAACCGCGAGTCAGGATTTTTGAATCAAAATCTGCCTTTATTCATAACCAGTTTTGGCAGAAACACAGGAGGGGCAAGCTATCCTTTATTCATTTAACACGAGTCTCTAGAACTCATCTACGCTTTATCTACGCTTTTAGCATCCTCTGTCCATTGATTTTACAAGCTGCCAGCTCACCCACCAAACCTACTGCTACTCTGGCTTACAATGAAGCTGTTGATAGAACATACATATCTCTAGCACTAGCCGCACAGCCTCTACATCCAATGGTAAGTACTCTACATACAGCATTGAGTAGCCGCTCATCTGTATATCATTCAATGGTTGCATGAAAGTCCCCTCAATAAGCCCACTGAATTACCCCAGTTTACATATTGTTGACCTCCAGCCTCCATTACAAAGTTACCTCGATCGACCCTGTCCGTTGTACATCTGTTTTCAACCCAGGAAAGCATACTGAACCCTGCACTGTGTCTTCCCTGGAAGGAAAATGCGTACTTGCATCGAATGTTCAATGTTCAATGCAGTGCGCACATTAAATTCTCGAGCCGCAATCCCACCACGTGGTCAGCGAACCTTTAATGGTGGAGATTGGGAGTACAGCAACCCAAGGATCTTGATAATGCAATTGTCGCATCCCCAACTCCTCAGATCCTAAGATTGCCATTGTACAGAAACATACAACTTGGGTGGTCTGGGGGTTTAGCCCATGTGCACCCAGGCGCCCCTTGAAGGAATGCCGTTCTGCACCACGAAGATGATGTAGTATTGTTGAGGAGCGACGTTGGCATTGGGAGGAGCTGTGACCTGGAACGACCACCCTCCGCCCGCCTTGACAGGCACCGAAGTCTTGAGACTGAGTTGCCTTTGGCCTTGCGAGAAGGAATGTGTGGAGTAAGGCGCGCTATTCAAGTTCACTCCCACGCCGCCCACTCTGGCGCCCACCACGAATGTCACGGTGAACACCTGATTGTATCCGAACCGCCCGGGCACGCCAGTGATTCTGGGTCTGACGTTGTTGAAACTGCAAAGGAACATTTAATGACAACCAGGTCAGTACAAGTGATCCAAAACAGAGTGCCGAATCTATAATCGATGGCACCTCCTAAACATTCCCAGCACGCACAGTTGTGTCCGAATCTGTTATTATTGAAGTCACTACACAAAGCCCGTGTAAACTACAAGGCTGTATTTCATATCAACTATTTACGAACCAGCCATTCTTCAAGATGTAGACTGCTTTCATCTGGAAAAAATTAAATCGATGTTTATAGGAAGATTAGGTGCAAGGATTAATTCTGCCTCCTCGAAGTGGTCATCTCAGAACATAATAAACCATGGCGGATCCTGGGACTCTATCCAAATTGCAAACTTTATAAACCACTTACTTGGCACCAAGGTAGGGTGGTGAGAAGGCTTCCACTCGGAGCTGCGTAGGGAATGGGCCGGTGAAAGTGTAGAATTGGTGGGTGTTGCTACCGGCCACCATGATCCGCCCGTCCGTCAGCAGATTGGCGGTGGAGTGGTACATCCTCGCAATGCCGGTCCTGGCGAGAACCTGGAACCGCTTTCCAGCAGCCGCGCCTGGGCTGTACTTCACTGGGTTGAGAGCAGGATTATTAGCCAATCCCCATCCTTGGTACCCGTTCTGCGCTCCGTTGATGATGATGATGTTGCCGTCGGGTGTGTTGAGCATTTCTCCCATATTTCGACGGATGGGCATGTTCTCCATCGCCCAACCTCCCCCGGCCCCAGTCGCCACGAGTCTCCCGCAGCTGGCGGATGCGGCTGCCCCTGGGTTATGGGCCGTCGCTCCTCCGCACACCATGATCTCTGCTCTCCCGAATCCAGTCTGCCATGTCAGTGGAAGCAAGGCGGCAGACCCTGCGGATGGGTAGTTTCGGGGGTTGCCGGGGATGGCAGGGTAATTCCTGGTCACCACGCCGGTGTTGTAGTTGAGGGCAACAGCGTTCCTATTTGAGAAGACAAAAAGCTGTCCGGTGGGCAAAAGGAAGACGTAGGGGTACAGATTGTCGGCCCCGTTAAGCACCCCCAACCCGAATGCCCCCTCTCGCGCTGTCCTCTTGGGCACAAACTCGTAATTTGGCTGGCCTATGCCGCCCACCACAATTTGACGGTTGCCTCCAGGAAGAACCTGGTTGGAGGCATACCACCTTCCTTTCACCAACGGCACATTCGTCTCCACCCAGTCGCAGTTTCCACCACTCGGGCAGGGAGCTAGCGTCCTGATCTTGAAGTTGCCATCTCTCCAGCCCCCAGTCTGCACCAAGGTGCCATCGGCCATGAACTGCCCCGAGGAGCACCAAGTATCTGTTTGGATGAACAAAGCGCGAACGTTGTTGGGTCCGGGTGTGTACATGACAGAGTGAGCAGTGCAATCGTGCTTGAGCACGAGGTCCTGAGGGTTGTTACGGCATCGCCCGTTCGGCAATCTGATTTGCGAGGGCCCAATGTTGGTCCGGTCGAGCAGGATGGCCGTGTCGTAATGACTGAGTGCACAATGCATGGCAGCAATACCAACATTGTTGTTGAGGACTTGCCATGTGCCCTGCCCTCTCACCACAACCAGAGTCGACATGAACCACTGCACAAGTGTGAGGAAGCCTACCAGGGTCTTCTTACCCCCAGCCATCCTCATCATCTCGGTGCTTTATCTACACCTTGTCAGAATCAGAGATCAAAACCTCTAGACACTGAGTTTGCCAGTGCTCCAGCAGCTCCCTCAATCAAAGAACTCGATGCATCCACTTGCTGAACTCTAATGCCTCGACTCAAGTCCACCGGATCAAATGTGAACTTAAGTTATGTCAATCGTTGTCTCTGCTGCTCCAACTTTGGACAGGCTATGTCAGAGGATCCAGACACATCAGCAATAAATGTTTGTCGGGTTCTCTAGAGCCAAAACGGTTTTCCGGTTCAAATGTACAACGGTGCTTGGCTTCAGATGGTAGAGTTGTAAACCAAAGGTGTGCGATCCACAACTGCAATGGTGATCGTCTTGCCGAGGTTATAAATACGCGATGGGAGGCAGCGTCGCCTAGTCACCACTCCTCGTGTCCTGAACAGGTAGGGAATTCACTGATTGACGATCTCCTTGGATTCATCGGAAAACCGTGCGCCTGCAACTTAAAAAAATGGATGTGCACCCCCGACGACTGACCGAGTCGGTTTTGCACGTAATTGTTTCTCAAATTTCTATTGTTAGCAGAACGCAGGGAGGTAGACTTTTGCCCAGGTTACCAGGCAGTGCTTCCACTTTCTACTGCCCGTGGGGGGTGGGGATCAATGAACGGGGAGAACCGGCTGCTAGTCACAGATGAACCGGTTGAGTTGGAGAAATACCCGGATGAAGCTCAAGACTTCAGGAAAATTACCCATCATTTTAGAGGAATTCATAGAATATACCCCGCTTTTAACAAAGAAAACTGAAAGATGTCAACACGTGACCGGTCGGACTTGGAAACACTAGGATTTCGACTTGACTATGCCCAAAATTCTCCCTGGACACGGTGGGGGTGGGGGAATCGCCTCATACGAGCACACCTCCCATTCATCCAACATAAAGGCCTTGAAATACTATGGAGCCCAGAGTAGATTTCACCCCGGAATTAGCTTGGAAGGCCCAAAGTTTGTCTACAGTCATACGAGAGGAATTGGGCACAATCTTATAAGACTTGATTGTGTCAATTCACCTGCATGCAAAACGGCTCTGTGATGAAGTATGTGGCTCTTGCGTTGCTGCCGTGGACCTCGAGCTTCAGTCTCTCGTAGTCGGATGTTGAGAGCATGGATCTCCAAGTTTTACTCACTCAAGCACGTTCTCAAGAAATTGTCCACAGGAAGGCATGCACGGACACGGTTCAGCATATTCAAGGGCAAATGCTCCCAATTCTCCGGTTTCATAGATTCATTGTTGTGAGTTTTTATGTTAAATGGATGAGAGGTACACTCATATGCTATAATTTTCTCTCTCCGTGGGGGTGAGAGTGGGGGTGGGGGATTGCCCTCAACTAATCAAGGTTTGTGGTTTTATTGTGGGCACTTGGAACTTCATATAGAAATTTGAATGTTGAAGCAAATTGGGAATTGTCTCGTTTGGTAAGTAGCAATTGCCGAATGACACAATCTATCATTTCAAGTTCCAAAACCAAAGTTCAAATGCAAGTATTGTTATAAGAGGTCATAATGAAGACTGTCTTTCTTTTCAAAGCGATGACATTAGCCCTCTCAACGTGCAAATAATTATTGAACCTAGAATGAGTTTAGACTTGGTAAATTTTGAGCATGCAATCCAACCTCAACAAAACACATCTCATTTTGTACTACAAACCTTCCATATATATATATATATATATATTCCACTCAAATAAAGGTAAAGCATGTCCACTTATTAACTGAATTATGCCCATCTTGAAGATAAACTAGTTCACATATTGAGGCCCGCCCACATACCCTATGTGATTTTGCATTGCCCGATTCTCTTCGTGAATCAATCCCGCTACATTGTTTATGGTATTTAGTGTCACTTACTATTTGGAGTTACATTGTGCTATATAATTTCTTTATCATGGCTCTCATTTCTTACCAAAAAAGGTCCAATCAGATTTCTGGACACCATATAACATTAACATCTTTACTTGGTGAAAATTTACATTAACAATAAAATGTTATAGCAATGCGTAATTCCAAATAGTAAGTGACACTTAATACCATAAATGGTTCGGTAGATGTCAACACGAGAATTGACTTTTGAGAATGATTCACTAATATGCCATTTATGGTATTAAGTTCAGTTACTATTCAAAATCACTTAATACTACAATATTCACTATTCTAGAATTCATTTTTTATTAGCAAAGGTTGAATAGGTTGATTGGATGTTATAGACCATACTGATTTTACTTGGTAATATATTACAATCTCATAAGATGGTTATAGCACTATGTAACTGTGAATAGTAATTGCCACTAATTATCGTAAATTGTGTAGTGGTCGGAAATCTCTCCTAAAGTCAACTTGGTTTTTGCGCCTTCACCTGGGTCAAGCAGGGTTTTGCCATGTGAATGGGTATCACTCACCAATTCTCTTGTTGCTCAGACACTCACAAGCATTCTGCATACATGGGTGGTAAAACGTTTGAAGTAAGCACTTCTCCTTGGGATTCAATGCAAGCAAGGGTACATTCTCAATTTAAGTAACAAGTGAATCTTTTATTATCTTCAAGAATGAGTCCATATGTTTCCGTTGGCTGCATCACATTCACGCCCCCCCCCCCCCAAATGACGAGGATGTAGTTGGGAAGCCACAAGTTACCTGATGGCTTGAAAGTGGCCGAGACGAAAATGAAAGAACTTATACTTCTCCTTTCAGATTTACAGGCACCGCCAGCCTGTCAAAACATTCTCATTCCAGCATATACAGTATGCCCGGGAGCCTTGATCAAGTTTCCATGCCAGCTAGGAATGCCATATCACCAACAAGCACCATAGGAGACTAGAACCTGGCAACATTGTAGTTTACGATTCCCAGTGGATGAATGGTTGACTTCTACTCCACACCCTTTTGGAACCTGGTCCTCCTCCCAACTCTGCGTGATTTCTGACCTTCTCTTGGATAAGATGCCCTCAATAAGGGGTTTGGTAGGCTGGGAGTAGCTCAACAATCATGATGATTGCTTAGCATTATTAAGCAATGAATGGGGAGAACCAGCGACTATGGTATCCTAGCCTGTTACCGATACCTGACCTTGAACCGAGCTCTAGGGAACAAATTAGAGGAAATGTTCCCTAGGTGGATGACATGGTCGTAGCTTAACTAACCTCACATTAATGCATTTAATGACGTGGAGGGAGAGAGAGAGAGGGGAGCATAGGTCTCGGTTCAAGGCACATGAGACCTTGCCACAATGTGTTGGATGAGATTAGTTCTTCGTTTAGGATGTCTCTTGACATAGTAAGGTCAAAGTCAGTCTACGGCTTAGTAATGTTGGATTTCTTACAACCTCTTACTTGCTTGTGGATAATTATAGAATGCTCATAAGTTGTATTAGCATCGACGTCAAACTTCTTTGGGTCTATCATAAGATACCCTAGGGAACATCTTTAAAAAAATCATATCTAATTCAAAATTAATTTTAAAAATTTCCAAATTTTTGAAATAGACAAATATTTCATTTTACCTTGCATGAAAAATTTTAAATCGTTCATTACCATAGAAGAGGTCATTGTGAAAATTCACCAATGTGTAGCTCTCGGTCATAGGCCAGGTTACCATAGTTACAGATGAACTGGTTGAGTTTGAGAATTAACCGGTTGAAGTTCAAGACTTCAGGAAATTTACCCATTATTTTAGAGGATTCTGGAGAACATACCTCATTAATAAAGAAAATCCGAAAGATCGCAACATATAACCGGTTGGACTTGGAAATACTAGGATCTCGACGATTATGCCCAAAAATTCTCTCCGGACATTGTTATTAAGGTTTGTGGGTCTTACATGGCCACTTTTCTCTCTGCATATGATATGAAAACACAATTCTAGTGCAAGGTGATTTAGCATATCCTCATAACTTTTAAAGCTCTTATGACTATGGACATATTCTTTGTTGGAGTGAAGATTCTCTTAGTTATTAAAAGATCAGCTAGGTTCCCTCAATCATATTGACATTTACATCTAGAATGGTTAGCAAATGTCGAGCATGTAGTCTAATTTCTTCCCAATAGATGTATTTTTGGTGTTCGTTCTTAGATCCGCACTCAATCATACACCACTCAAATATAGGATGTCCTTATAATATGATAAAACAAATTAGGGTCATCTACCTTATCTCTCTAAACATGCTAGCACTTGCTTTATATTTGATGAAAGCTTAAGGTATGTAGGTGCTCTTCAATTACTTCTGTTAATTGGTCATGTTCTATATTTGATTGGTTCGTAGTTGGGTGAGGAACAAAGAGCAAACACCATGAAGACGCATGTTTGGGATATATAGGAGTATGTCTTCAAAATTTATTAACTACTCCACATTCAAAAGTGAACACAATTGGGAGGGCCTATGTATTCAATCAAGGAATCAACAAACATGCACTTCAAGAAATCATATCCAAATTAGGAGAGGTCCAATTTTCAGTTTGGTTTTTGTTGATGTTTCATCATAGATTTTCTAGTTATGCAACACAAATTTTGAAGACATGAATCTAATCAATAAAAGTTGAAGATGTGCGTCTCCCACTGTCACTTTTAAATTAGTTTTCAAGTGAGAAATCATTTTGTGAAGGAGAGATTGATCTCTATATATCACCAAACCATCATTTGCCCGAATTAGTGCGAGAATTAGCCAAGGGGCTTTAGTAAGTAAAAAATGCATGGATCAGTTGTGCTTTGGATGAGATCATACTCCTTTAAGAAGTCTGAAAAAGTCTTGTTCCATCCTCGGGCAGATTGCTTCAGGCCGTAGAAACCTTTGAGAATACGATAGACTTTGAAGAAATGCTAGAACATGAGCAAGCTCATGTGAGTCTGCTTATGCTATAGGGGTTGTATGTTTGTGGTCATAGGGTGTTCTATGATCGCTGCAAAAAATTTAAGGATATTGGCCGGAACTTCTTTTGTATACAAATTTTTTTCAGGGCAAGACGGACAACCTTAATATTTTCTCATGTGCATGAGGAAAATATCACTGCCTAAAAATGATGCCAAAAAATAAATTCCTTTTATTTAGGAAAATAGTGTAAAATGAGCTCAATTAGAGCTAGATATTCAATTGACATGTGACAAGGAAGACCATAGTTGAGGAGATTAGAAACGAGAAGGAATTGAGGGGACTATGGTCTAATTGGAGAAGGTGTGGATTTATAAATTAACACATGCATTATAGTGAATATATAGTCTACCCTTTTAGGCTACCTATTTCTTCTGCTACCTTTGTTTCTATTACATTAGTTTATGTTACAATGAGACATAGACAATAGAAAAAAAACTATAATTTATCTAGAAGAGTAACAAAGAAATTATCTATGTTCTTCACCAAATGTATGGATTCATGGATAGATGCAAGAAGAGCTCTAGAATTACCAACAATTTGTCTTAACAAACTTTCAATCTTCCGATGAGTTTTTTTCCTTCTCTTGTGTTCTAGTAGTTGATGGTGTAACACTTGGTAGTGTAATTGTAGTTGCTTGATAAAAAGTAGGTGTAGATGGAATAATATTTTCTTCATATGATTTTGTAGCACTTGAAGAAATCCGGTTGTGTACACTTGGCTTGCTACCATGCCATTCATCAATTTCTTAAAACCACCTACATTGTTATTTCATATCAGTTCCTTGAAACTTCATTAGCCTTCTTGTCAGTCATGTATTCTTTGAGAATGAATTTGTATTTTTCTTACATGATAATAAAAAAAATTGAAGCCTTTGATTACAACCATTAATCAAATTTGTAGTTTGATCCAAGAACTAATGCTTGCAGAAGAAGAAAAAATAGAACGAAAATCAAATAAATAAAAAGGAACAAAAAAACAAACTATAACATAAAAAGAATCAGCATAACAAAAATTTCAGTAATAAAATTAGCTCAATAAAATTTCATTAAAATCGACTTCATAAAATCAATTTAATAATTTATTATAGCAACATTTCCCTACTATGGGCCCCTGCCTTTTTCTACCAGACCACATGTTTTGCCTTTCTTATCGCAAAACCCATTGGACCATGTCAGCGGACTATGTAGGCCTTTACATATGTCTTTTGGGGACCTTGACCTCCATGGTCACTCAGAGATTTTTTCCTTGATGTAAACCAAAGTGGTCTTGGGACAAATTCAACAACCAATCACATATTTTACAAGACCCTGGTACGACTTCATGATCCATGGTGTAAACAACCCCTTAGTGTACCATTTACCTAATACTTATACCCCTACGAACATGCATTTAGGCTAAATAGGTCTCACTTATTACGTGTTGATTGTGTTAGACTCCTACATTTCATCGACATCTGACATGGTGAGTGACCGATTGACCTTTTGGTTGAATTGAAACAGAAACAATCCACAACCTCAATAATTCAAGGAGTATTCGATGCTCTTGTTTTATGGACTAACTTCACTTACATAACATTATTCAAATCAATAACAGTGTTTTGTGGGACTGACAATATTCCACGGAACATTCAAACTAAATGTGAGATTATTTTGAAATATTCCATGAAATATTGTCAGTCCCACAGAACATTGTTATGGATTTGAATAATGTTATGCTAGTCTAATGAAATAATACAAGCAAAACATTGTGTGCAGCGGAACAAACGCTATGACACAGGCCCATAAACCTATTGTTAAGCAGAACCAAACAAATTCACATATCAAGCACATCTCATGCGACTAAACTCCCACTTACTTTTCTTCTTGTTTTTAATTCATTTGGCGCTGGCTCTTTGGCCTTCTGTCTCAAAAATAAATAAATAAATAAACTCCTACTTACTATCTTTATTGCAGAATATCATCGTGCTGCCCACATGCTAGAGTCCTAAACACAGTAATTGCACTCATCGAGTGACCAGCCCTAAGCAGTGTCTGGGGAGGATTTTAGGCATACTCGGTCAAAAATCCTAGTGTTTCCAAGTCCAACCAGTTACAGGTTATGATATTTCGGATTTCTTTATTAATCTGAGGTATATTCCACAGATTCCTCTAAAATGATCAGTAAATTTCCTGTAGTCTTGAACTTCAACCGATTCCTTCTCAAACTTAACTGGTTCATCTGTAACTAGCGGTTGATTTTCCCCATTCATAGGCCCTAAGTACCATAAGAGAGATGCCTACTTACTATACAAACTTACTAACCTACAAACTAACTACACTAAATATGATATTTAGTGTCACCGATTCTAATTGTCTTGCTCAATACTAACTGTAAACCACGGTGTAGTGTCACTAACACTAAATATCAACCCAACATTATTTGGCATTCCTTTAATTTTTTGGGGGGATTATAGATTTACAATGTTGCAATTACTATCACTTACCAATTGATTTTTCATCCAAATTTCAATCATCCATGATGATATTTCATCACGAGTTGTTGGCAGGAGAAGGTAGCGTTTTGGCCAATGGATGAACTCATCCATCATCCATGATAATATATTTTCACTTATTCATAAGAAATGTCATCCGAAAAGTTACCATATGACACTAAATATCATATTTAGTGTATCTTCCAGATGGTTCTAGACGGTGATGAGCTTCAAAGTTCTTCTACAATGTTGAAACCGAAGCCTAATTTGGTGCCTATTTTGGTATTTAGATCAATGCGGCAAATCTAAGAATTATATCAGATTGGGTGCAAGCATGGTAGAGTGGACTAAAATAGGTTAGTTTCAATCGTTTCAAACGGTAGTGGGTCACGAAGTTTCTCCTAGTTGTTAGTCACATCAACCCTTTGATTGAGATTATACATGAATGAATATCTTCTGTGCCCCATGCAGTTTTCACCTCTCAAAGATATCATTTTTGAGAGCATGATCCCCGTGGAAAAAACTATTTCACACCAAGCCAACAAATGGAATCAATGCAACAATTGTCAACTTCAAGCATGGTTACACAACGGATACCCAAAAATGTTGCCTTAGTTTAGAGATGTTTAAGAGTAAGGTGTCAAAACATGTAGGAAGGAACAATAAGAACAAGCGAGAATAATGCTAAAGACAATCATTCAAAGGCTGGGGCAAAACAACCCGTACAATGGTTCCTTAGAGGCAAGGGTTTAGGCATCCAACAAGGAATGAGTGTATGGGTTGGTTCTCCCAAATCATCATTCAAAGGCCTCAAATCCCTTCTATGTACTAAGTTCAAATGGATATGCTAAAAATGAGTTAAAACAATAGGCTTACTATTTTGATATAAGTGTTTTGAGGTAGAAATAGTTGATTGATGAAGAGTTGTATAGTTACAAAAGGCCATTTTTCAAATGGATGTTTATTTGTATTTGTATATGAATCAAAATTGAATATGACATGTATACAAGGGATTTTATGATTACCCTATGGACATACGTGCTACTAGTGATTTATAACGAATGCATCCCCAGGACGAGGACCGTGACGGCTTCAAAGTGCACGTTGGACCTTGGTTGTATGACATTTGTTCCGATTAAATGGGATCAAATTACTCCGGTCACTTGCTAACATTGCCTTGACACCCGCTATATTTATCAAAAGGCGTGTGCCAAAAGTAACTACATCGATTATCCCAATCAGTGCGTGTTCCTATTCAGAGTTTACACAATGCTGAAACCATATATTGAGAATGTAATATTTTACAAAGCACAGTCATTTAGGTTCTATAATATCTGAACAACCTATTGAACTTTTGTTAGTAAACATTGAACTCTTGAGTAAGACGTTATTGCAGTGCGTAACTCCAAATAGTAACACACACTAATTGGGATAATCAGTGAATTATATTCCATGGAAATTACAAAGAACATGTGATCTTCTGTACCACATTCCATCTTTAAGGCTGTGTTTTTATGGGGTTCTTTAACGGTTGGCCATCCACACTAACTCATTGACTTATGTAGACACGCTCTTGATAGTTTAAGGTTGCACCTTGACAATGTTGGTAGAGGTCTCTAATATTTCTCTAAATTGCTTTCTCTCACCCGCCGCCTCTTTACTTTTTGCGGATTCCTCCTTTGGAGTTTGGCTCCAAGTGTGGGCATGGTTGTAATTTTACTCCCTTGGTGGGCCCAAGCACGGTCAAGTACTAGACAAGTCCATTACGCTGCATAGGTTTAAGTGAAAGTGAGTCAAAAATATATACTAACTTTGAATTATGTGAAGGAAAAAATCATAAACATTTGAAAAACACATTGATCTAAAAAGCCAAGCAATTTATGTTGCCTAAAAAAATTTCAAGAAAAGATTTTAGAAGACGATGCAAGTAGTGTGCAAGTAGATATATTGAACATGTACTTGTCTTGAATTTGACTAAAAAATGATTAAAAATACATTAAATTGATTTTTTTCTACAAATTTTTGTAATGATGCCTCAAGTTATAATGAATTCAAGGAATATGGAAAAAATCCAACTTCAAAATATTTAAGGTCATGAAATCTATGTCCAAAACCTAATTGAGGCATTACCTTTTGAGCATGACTTTTAAATGACAAGTGTTGAAGATCTCATCTTCATATTCTATATTTGAGTACCTAACACAACAATAGAGGGCATCATGAAAAAAAACCAATTTAAAGAACGGTTTGCTACTACTTTTTAGGTGTTTGACCAAAAAATTAATGATTTTAGTATACCGGAGCAATCTTTTCGTATACTCGACCGTGCTTGCTCCCTCGCAATCAAATTATTGTTCCGTCGGGAAAATTAAATATTACAAATTCCAAAGGTGGCTAAATTAGGAGGTTTAAACACTTTTAAACCGGAGTACAATGTGCTCAAATGGCATTTAGCTAGAATATCCAGATTCCCATCTAAATAAACATGGTAAGAAACCATTCAAAAATATGGTAGCATATATTTGGATGAATGCGTATCATACTCATGAATTCCGTTCACATGAACCGGAAGGCTATTTTGGAGACTGCATGTAATAGTAGTTCACTTTCTACAAACTTATCCCGGGCACATGGGGCATGCACCTTCCGAGTTCCAAATTTTTATTTCTTTTTGTGTCACTTGAAGGATGTAGCTGTTGTGATGCTTAACTTACAAGGAACCCACAAAGCTTCTTCTATTCTACCGTTGGCGTGTTGAGGTTTTTATTTATTTATAATTTATTCATAATTTTTTGGGAGACAGAAGACCAACACGGCCAACTCCAAATAAAATGGCGTGTTGAGGTATTGAAGACTCAAAGTGGAGACACGAAACACAAATGGCCATGACTCCAGGCATCATTGTAACAGGACCAACCAACGGCTATCCAAGAATTTTGTATGGTTGCATTGAACTCTAAGAAGCATAAAAATAGCACAGGTTCCTGAGTTCAACGGATCAATCGTAACAGTCCCAGCTTTATGATTTTGGACTGTTGGATTTTTTATTTTTATTACTTTGGTTTCAAAAAGGACAGATATCCGTTACATTAAGAAACACTAACACAACCCAAGACATTGGGATTCCAAAAGGAGCTATGCTCAAGGAGACCAAGCTGGAGACCAACCAATATACATAGTTTTTTCTATATCATATTATACATATTTAATAAATTGATCTCATAACACTACTCGGTAGTTATATGTTACTCTTTGGGTCTACGAATCTACATAGAATTCTTCCACCCTTATTGATGGAAAACCTCTGTTGTATGTCCCCAGCTAGGTTGACTGATGTAGTTGACGTCCCCAATTTCAACTATCATGTGGGTGGACGTGTCACTAGGACGTCCCATGAGCCCAATGCAAGCACCAGTGCCCGGGAAGTTTTTGGGCATACAGTCCACCCTCTATAAATGTTAGGCTCTGGAGTAAAATTTTCCTAACATTTATAGTGAGTTAACATTGTAACAGTTATAAAGGGAGTTTTTTGAATGCTTAACAAATATGAATTCATTACAATTATGGAGGGAGAGTTTTGCAAAATTATCATATATAAAATATGTGTATCAAATCAATCTTTTATTCTTATGAAACAATCTAAACCCTCACAGCCTCAAGACCTTCTGAACCCTCATACGGTACCCTCCACAATATAGTCCAGATGAATAATTTGATCACAAAAGTCAAATTTGGTGGCTTTTGCCACTTTGAAAAGTTGTGAGTCAATGTAATGGATGTCATCACACAGTATTGGATGTATTTCGTAGGTTAACATTTATAAGTGGCAAATTAACAAAGAGGGGAGTAAGTTATTGTTAACATTTAACATAGTTAACATTCTAGTTAGCAATATGAGGGGAGTACGATTTTGTTAACAAATATAATGAGTTAACGTTTATAAGTGTAACATTTATCGAGGGTGGACTGTAGTCGGTCAGGATCCCAGTGATTCTAAATCCAGCCGGTTACATGTTGACATCTTCCAGTTTTGCTTTATTCATTTGAGATATATTCTATAGATTCCTCCAAAATGATCGGTAATTCTCCTGAAGTCTCCAACCTCAACCGGTTATTTCTCAAACTCAACCGGTTCATCTGCAACTAACCGCCGGTTCTTCCTGGACATAGCCAAGCACAAAGGGAATTTGGACCATGCGGGCACCCTTGACAAATCAATAATGGAGGGGGCGGCCCGGGCAGCTGTGGGCAAGGAAGGGGTGCTTGGCTACAGGCCTAACAAGCTTGTTGGAGGGACAAGCCCCCGGGGGGAGTCCGCCTTTCCTTGCGGTGCCCTGGGTTATTGTACACCCTATTTGCCTAAGTTACATACTTAGCTGGATATGGAAGCAAGCTGGGAAGGGCCTTAAGAGGTATGAGACGACCCTAAACTACTGGATGATGGTGGAGAGATGCCCAAATCTTAAGGAAGAGGTTGGCGGTTCGATTCCCAGCTATGAAATCACCTCTCTACTTGACAAAAATTTTCCAGGTGGTTAATTGCCTCCTGTGCTTTGGCGTTGGCTTGTCGGCCTTCTATCTCAAAAGAAAAAGAAAAATAAGGGCCTTACGTACCAGTGTCCGTGGAGACTTTTGGGCATAATCAGTCGAAATCCTAGCGTTTCCAAGCCCAATTGGTTACAACTTGTAATGTTTCGGCTTAGCTTCATCAATTTGAGATATGTTTCATGGATTCCTCTAGAATGTTCGACAATATTCCTGAGATCTGGAACTTCAACTGGTTATTTCTCAAACTCACTTGGTTCATTGTAACTAGCGATCGGTTCTTCCCGTTCATTGTTAAGTACTTTGTTCCCAGGTTCATAGATGGGTTGTAAATAATTCCAACTAGCCTATTTCTCCTAGGATATGAAACATGTGATTAGCTTAGCAGATCTAGATTGAGGGTTGTGGAGTCAATTTTTTGGAATTTTTTGTTCAATTAGGAAAATGATGTGAGAAGAGGTAAAATAGAACTAGTCATTCAATTAACATGTGAGAAATTAGGTCATAAGCTAGGAGATGTGGAAAGTGGGATTTTGGAAGGCTATGGTCTGATAGGAGTAGTCATAACCGTAGGAAATTAACACATGCTTAATTGTTGCTATTTATAAGCTTTGTTTTCCTCAAGAACTTATTTTAGACCATTAACTTTCCTACATCGAAATTTTGTCAGTTTGGCAAGTGACTTGTGAAAGACATTGTGCTTAGTGCGGATCAGAGAGTGATCCCTTTTGTGAATAACATTCACCCTAGCCTGTGAATGCTAGTGGGTTTGTGGGTGATAAGTGATTCTTCAATCCATTGTCTTCTAATCATTTTGTGTATGATTGAGAACTATAATTTGAAGTACACATGTTCGGTCTATGTAAAAACTCCTATGTGCAAGTCAATAGTCTTCAAATCATCTTGTGAACTTAAATCATTTATGTTTGGAGAGGTTGAGACAAACTAGGAATGTGATTGATTATACATAGAATATTTGTGTGTGGTCTGTGAGACTAAATGTTAACTACTAAAGGAGTGGTTGCAAGCAATTGAAGTGAAAGAGTCAATGGACTATTGAATGATTACAGAGGTGATGACCAGAGAGGTTGTGTTGGTTAGTCAATCGTCTTGCCTAAGTTGTGTGTGATTCACTAGGTGTTGTACATCTCTTGTGTGGGATTTAATATGAGTCAATAGTCTTTGTTGAACCAAGGATTGAACAAAGATAAGTGGGCGAAGTAAGTTATCTATCTCCGAGTCTTAATCTGCTAGGCAATAATTTGGTAGGAATTAGCACTAGGGGGTGTGCATAAAATGTAGGACAATTTAAGGTCTATGTGAGAAAGGATTTCTCAAAGTTAATTGACCTTTGAGGCCACAACAATCTCAAGAGTAAGAGACAATTGTATGTAGATTGAAATAGTTCTACATTTTGTTGTAGGAGAGACTCAGAGAATGATGAGAGGAACTACCTCTTAATTAGAAGAGCCCTTTGATGATTATCATGAGTGTTGAGGATCTTATTGAACTCAATTATCTGCAAGATCAGATTTTGAGTGCTATCTTAAGTAGTGCATTATTGAATTGAGTTTGTTGAATGAGTGAAAGTAAATCTCTAGGAAAGGCTATTGTCTTATCATGATCGGGAGTCACATGATCTCATTTGAGAAGAATGTCGTTGTGGTATTTAAGTGATTTGTTTTGAATGCAAATTAAGGGAATCTTGAGAAGATGAGTGCCTTGGAATTCAAAAGGCCATAGTCATGTATCAGTTGGATACCTTGTATGTTCTTGGTGTTTGTTGGCAAGAATGGAGTTTAATTTAGATTATTGTGATGAGATAATTAAATAACTCAGACAATAAACTTGGAATCCTAATAAATGAGATGAATGCATGACATATAGTGGATTAGTTTAATGAATTCCTAAATTAAGTCTAAAATTAAAGAGGGATAAAATAGAAAACCAATCCATGGTCTTTTAAGCAACTTGGTACATTAGTTCTAATGATTCTTGGAATACAAATTGGATGCCATGATGGCACCTCGACAAAAGACCATTGTTTGTTAGTACTTCACAATTAAAGGATTAATTAAAGAATACAACAACTCTAAATCGAGTGACTGTACATACCTTTCAAGTTAAATTAAAAGGGTTTAACTAGCATGAGACAATTGATTACACCACAATGTCCTTGGCTTTGGTGAAGAGACTCAAATGGGCTATGTAGTGTAAATTTTGGTTATGACAAACAACCAGGGAACAATCAGGGAAGACTCAAAAGGTGATTCATATAACATCTAGGTGTCACAATTAAGTTTTATTAGGACAATCACATAATCATGATAGACTATTTCATATTTAATAAGCATTATTGGTTCATATTTGAATAAAAGGTTTATAAAATCACTCATGCGTTGTACAAGCAATTGTGAAAGTCTCTCACCTCACTCTAATTACCCAGGCAATAGTCTGGCAGTGAGTTCATTTTAATGGGACCAAGTGCGGTGCACAAACATAGGCACAGCCATAGTCAATGGTCTTGCGTAAGTAACCCATTTTTGTCTCGATACCAAAGCCAAGGGCATTTTGGTGTGTTCAATGATCTTCATTTAATTAATCCCTTTAATGTAACTTGAAATGTCCATGCTATTACCCTTACAGGGTTTTCGGTCTTCATTAATTAAATATGATTTAAGTGTGATTAATTGCAAAGGTCTGACAATAGTCTCCTATGATTCTTGGTTTACTTAATTCCAAATTGCTTGTATTCATATCAGGGTGCAAGCACGGTAAAGTGGACAGCTCTTGATCCTTGCTCAGGTTTAAGTGAAAGTGATCCAAAACTATATACTAACTTTGAATTTTATGAAATAAAAATTCATAAACATTTAGAAAACATATGAATCTACAAAGCCAAGCAATTTATGTTCACAAAAAACAATTTCAAACAACATATATGTATTTTAGAAGACGGTGCAAGTGGTGGTGCAAGTGGGTGTCATTGAAAAGATAATTGTCAAAAACTTGTTTAAAATACAATTACATTACATTAACTTGATGAATTTTTTTAAAAAAATTACGATGACCTCAATTTTATAATGAATTCAAGGAATATGAAAAGAAATTCCAAGTTCAAAATATTTAAGGTCATGAAATTTACGTTCAAATCTATATTTAGTTAGTTGCTTTTATGCGTCACTTTTGATGATAGGTTTTGAAGATCTCATATTGGTATTCTATATTTGAGTACCTAACTTAACAATAGAGGTCATCATGAAAAATAATCTATTTTAAACAACATTTTGCTACTACTTATAGGCGTTTGACCAAGAAAATCATGGCTTTCATATACCGGAGCACTTTTTTGGTCCACTTTACTATGCTTGCACCCATCAATATCATGGGACTTCATTTTATCTTAATTTATTTAAACTTAATGTCTCCATGTTGTTGACCAGATTGAAGACTAACAAGTTCTCGGATTATGGTGGAGAGATGGCTTCTCAATATTTAGTAACTCTTCTCATTTGGTTCCTTTATTATAAAATCACGACTTACCAAGTTGTGAACCATCGAATCCTTTCAGCAACCACCAAGTTGCTTCCCATCCGCTCTAGACGATTGTCTTATGCAATTACCCTTTCACATTTCCTGAAAGGTTAGCACAATCGAAACAAAACTGTTCATCGCTCTTAGGACTATAGTCTTCAACATTAACACATTAATATTCAATTACAATATAATATGTGAGGAATCTCTCCTCGCTGATCTCATAACTTAATTGGCAGTGTAATTTCCATCCCAGAAATCACACATCACCTCTTATAATTTAATTACATGGCCAATAATTACAGGCGAGTTAGCCAATTGCTTCGCGCATTATTATTTCGTCTGATTGCACATTAAGTAAACTAGATTGGGTAATTAGAAGTAGGAGTCATTCACAACCAAGTAATCATCAGGGAATAATATCGAAAATATATTAATCAGTACTTTGATTTACCGACCAGATCTCATTCCTCTCCCACAGGTTCGCAGTGAGAATATCAAGGTATGATTTATTTGAACAGAACCCTGAAGTTCTCGAGGCTCTGAACCTCGTCCATTGCAGCAGTATCCATGGAAAATATAAGTTTGATTATGCTCGAGAAGTCCAGGTTAATTCACCCGGATAGTTTCAGCCTGATTTTGAAAGTGTAGGATAAATAAATAAATAAATAAATAACTCAATACAAATTACCAGACAATGGCCCTGTTCACCTGACACATTGGGTTCATTAATTGACCGTTTATTATCATTCAATCCATTACAGCCAGTGTTCAAGATTGAATCCTCATATGAGTTTCACTTTGAAGAGCTCTCAAATGTCAACCCTTCAGTTGAAGGACTAGTTCAAATCCAAGACGTTAATCCGAGATATAGAAATGAAATACAAAACTCATATTAAACTTGTGCATGAATTATATGGCACATGTTTCCAGTGCAATGTGAAGGATTAAGAATCAGCCATCTAACTTCACTTCTTGTAGTGACAATGCGCTACACTTATTCGTTCTTGTGACGGGCAGATTATAGTGAGGACTTCAAGTGGCATCTTCATTTTCAATTTGGGGTTGCATTTTGAAGGCTATTTTGAGAGAGGTATATTTTGAAGGGCCAAATCACGTTTGAGGGCCATTGAAGACTTCCATCATGAACATTGCCCGAACTCGTTCAACTCCAGATTAAAGCTCACAAACAGTAATAACTCCACCCATTTACAAATATCAAAGCCAACTTTTCAATCAGAAGGGCAAGTAGGCAGCGTCTCACTCTGATTTCAACATCAAACCCAAACACAAAACTTACTTCAATCAACACTAACAATATGTTTGATTCTCCTTACTCACAAATCTCACTTTTTCTCGCGCCACAAACAATGACAGTAGCACACAGTAAGAATTGTAATTTGCCTAGCTCTCCCGTAATATAGATTGTATAAGGTAAGATTGTTCGGTACAGTAATCCCTCCTTACCAATTTCAACATATTCAATCGCAATCAATTATGTTCAAATAAGAAAGAGACACCAACTGTAATCCAGTACGAACACACTGGTTACACTTTAAATGAATAGAAGCACCAGATTATTGTCATAAAATTCAAATAGCCTTTCGAGATACACATTCAACAACTAGTCTCAAGAAAATGAATCAATTCAAAATCATGTTGCGCTTCGACATCACAAAAAGAAATATTCACTTCTTCTTCAACCTACAAAAAAACTTCCCTTATATCCTTTGCACATGCTTGTAGATAGGAAAGTTCATGCCTCTCCTAATCAGACTATGGCTTCCACCATCCTTGCTTTCTGATATCTCGGAAGCATAGTCTATTTACACGTGTTATTTCACAAAAATCCAGCTCTTAGAGAGTTCTATTACCCTTAGAATTCTATTTGTGCTAAGGGAAGACAAAAAATTAATATCACAGGCTATTAAATGCAAGACTATTGACTATGGTTGTGCCAATGTTTGCGCAATGCATTTGGTCCAATTTAAATGAGCTCATTTCTAGACTATTGTCTAGGTAAATAGTGTAGAATTGAGTGACTTTCATAATTGCATGTACTGACATTGAGAGATTTTGAAGTCTTTAATTCATGAAACATCACATGATTGTCAGTCCAAACCCGAAATAACGTGAAATAACCCTATGTTTTCCCTAAATGAACTTATTTGAGATACCTAGACATAACCAAAGTCACCTTTTACATCTTCCCTGAGTGTTTCCCTAGGCATTTTCAATACCTGAATCCAAACTACAAAATTCAAGCAACTTTTCTCATAATTGTTGGAGCTCTTATCCACATTGTATGCATTGTCGAAGTTAGGACTCTTCTTTCTATTAAATGGTCATATACCCCCCCCCTCTTGGAATTATGTTGACTATTGAGCCTAGTGTGGTTATTATAATTTGAACACATGGTACCACCTTTTTTTAAACATGTGTCACTGTCATGTCCATTCTTGGAGCCACACCAAACCACATACCACTCAAATATAGGTGTCCTATAAGCAAAGTTACCCAATAAGGGTTGCTTACATTGGATGCGAGCAAATATAGTTGAGTAGTTTTTCCAATTGCCATATATTCGTGTTCTTGTTGTAATGCTCCACCATCTTACCAACATAGGAACCATCCATCCCAATTGAATTAGTTTGAGGCTCATCCCATATAATTGCATTCCCACAATTATGACATTCTTTGGTTTGCTCCCCTCACACAACATGTTCACTACAAGAAACCTTGTCCATTCCAACCATGGTATCAATGACTCACTGTCCTAAACAACTTATTAAACGACTGTGATGCCTACTCAACTCACCTTGTGTGACGTGGATTACGTGTGAGTCATTGTTAAGTCATTTTAATGACTTATGATGAACTCTGTTGACGACCGCATAACATACTCATTTTATGTCTACCAAATATCGTCCACTACATCCATTCGTGTGTGACGTGGATAGAATATCATGACTTGGCTGATTATTAGTCATTATCTAGTTGTGATTTAACGACTACGTGTATACTATTACTTAGAGATAACACTGGTTAGTGATGTGGCACTTACATCCCTGTAATGATGTGGAAATTAGGGATGTATTGAGTGAACATTATTCTCGATAATATTGACGTGTCAAAAGAATGACTACGACTTCCAAACTCAATGACTGACTCACATGCACGTTGAGATTGGGATGATGTGTATAAGCGTTTAGTCATTGTATGAGTTACTGAAATGACTCATGGATGACATGTGCAAGCAACATATTGGTCACTAAACATGTTTGACACGATGAGGTGGCATGCCGTGTCATCGATGACATAAGCTTAGTACATTTATTGACGTATATGGAAGATATTCATTGCCAAGGTGCACATGTGATGGAGGTCTGAAATCATAAGTTTAATGGCGGGCATTGTGCACGAACAATGCATTTCATTTTTCATGCCACGTAATCAATGACGTGGACGTGTAAGTCGTAGTGGAGTTGAAGTACAGTCATAGTATTGTTGAGTACAACCTACGTAGGACATTTGTAAGGCCAGCTGGGCTTTTGAAAGGACGAACACCTAAAATTTAGCTAGTGCCAAGGAGTTATCTAAAGCTGATAGTTCTATGGCTCCCACCAATGACGCTGTGGTGGGCGGGGGAGGCGCATGGTTCACCAATTGCATGCCACGCGCTTCTTCGGTGGTGGTCATGAAGACATCTGTTGTGCTCTGTTCATGTCTTTGGGAGCGTGCCTCCTTCGCCAATACTACTCTCCACCCCGGTTTTTGCACTTCGTCTGACCAAAATACTTGTGTCACTTGGCTGGGGAATATGAACGGTTCCAACATTTGAGGAACCTTGTGGCGGAAATTTACAACCATGAATCCAGCCTCGTCTCTTACATACGTAAGGTTGCCCCGGTTGTCATATTGCTTCATCCACTCACACCTAAAAAGTATGACTGGTGTATGAAGTGGCCCATAGTTCAATTTTAGTATATCCTTTAGTACTCCCACATAGTTCAATGTCACCTCCTCCGAACCCACGGAAGGCATGTGAAACATAGAGGCAACACCGCTGTCGTAAGTTTTTAGCGTCCTGGATTGTTGGTCCTCCACCCGAAAGTGGTTTCCATAGGCCTTCATCCTCGTATATCGTGTGGCTATCTGTGATGGTCTGCTGCACAACAGAACCCTGTCCATGTCATCCTCATCGTTCGGGTCAATAGGGTGATTGTGCACTACGTCTTTAATCCAAGTCTCAAACGTGGAAATGCTGGGGTTCTGTACCTGTTCCTCTTTCCATTGCCTGCACATCCAACTAGTCAAATATTAGTTGCTCACTAGTCATTCACTACTCTTCCACCTCGTCAGACAGTAGTCATTCACTAGTCTTTCACTATTCACTACTCGTACACATGCTCAGACAGTAGTCTATCGCTACTCTTCCACTACTCATCCACCTGGTTAGACAGTAATCATTCACTAGTCATTCATCACTCACTACTCATCCACCTGGTCAGACGGTAGTCATTCACTAGTCCTTCACTACTCATCCACCTGGTCAGATAGTAGCCTTTCCCAGCGGCGATCATGTTTAGGAAAACAACAGGGCACACTGAGACATGAACGTGCAATCACAAATACATAATCAGGCTCACCTATGCCAGGGTGCCATGAGGGATAAATTGGTCAAAGCATATTGGTGGGCAACATCTCTCAATGTTGGTGTCATCACGTACTTTGTTCCTGCCCCTTCTAGCACCTCCTCTGCATCTCCGTACTCCTCATCTGCATCCCAAACTCGACGGTCAACCACTTCAAACTTGTAGAAATATTCCGTGATGAAACCTAGGCATTCATCTCTCGCATAACCCTCCGCCATGCTTGCTTCCGGTCTTACCATGTTCCGAACATAATGCTTTAATGTTTTCATGTATCTTTCAATAGGATACATCCACCTTGTGGAGACAGGACCACATATGTCCAATTCATCGACTAGGTGATATAATAAATACGTCATAATGTCAAAAAAAGACGGAGGGAAATGAATCTCCAAAAGTGCCATGCTCCGTGCAACGTCCGCCTGTAGAGCTTCAAATTCCAATGGGTTCCAAACACTGTCACATATCCTTCGGAACACTTTCGAAATCCTCATCACCGCCATTCGTGGACCAGGTAGTACAAGACCTCTTAAGGCTAGCGGCATGATTTGTTGCACAAGCACATGGTAATCATGTGACTTTAAACCCCCATACGTCCTCTTGCGTATATATTGAGCCATGTTGGAAACATGTCCTGATGGTGTCTTCAAGTTCTCCATAACACTACAAAACACTTCGAACTCTTCGCTGGTCAACACATATGGGGCCGCCGGTTTCAACATTTTGCCATTTTTCTTTGGGTGGGGAATGAGCCACAAATGCGGCCTGATGCCTCTGCGTTGCAAGTCCCGGCGGACCTTCACGGTGTCCTTATGTCCAGTGACGGTCTTCAAAATGTTCTTTGAAAAGTTTTGCTCACAATGCATAACATCCAGCGTATATCGTATGAGCAGATCCTGCCAATATAGTCATATATTGGTTAGTTCAGGGGATGTGTAAGAACGACTGTCATTATGACTGTCATTATGACTATGATTGCTACTGTGTTTACGACTGTGATTATGACGTTCATATACGTCGGTGATGGCTACAATGACTAGTAGTTTTGTCTCATTCTGGAGGTACTATAATGCACACATGGTATTCATGGATGGGAGGCAGGAGCTTGTATTCTTTACTATACTGCCACGTGACCATTTCTGTAGTTTTTTTGTAGTCATTTCCATTTTTTGAACATGATGTGTTCCAGACGTGCAGTACGCTAGGTGCATGCATGTGCCCATGTGTATCCTAAACGACTATTCCGTTATTTGTAGATAAAATAATCCTCAAATTCTAATTATATCCTAAATATTTTATAACAAAAGATAATGAATATTGGACTTGAGCTACTTAACTCGCTTGAATGACGTTATCCTCGACTCAAGGTTACGTGTCATATTCTAACTGCAATAGTGTATTGTATAGATATGTCTACGATATCGATGACTATTGATGACACCTATGACTAAATAACCTCAATGTATTTCATTGAGAAGTTCCAAAATCTGTTGGAATCGGAGCCATTCTTTGAAGATATTGTCAAGAACTATGAGAGTTTCTGATATTTTAAGGACTGCATATGTGAATGCTCTAAATAGCACCATTATGCCCTTGATAGTTGTACCCCTGGGTATCCAAGAAGCCACTACTTGTATGTTTCAAAAAAAATAAAATAATAGCACCATTGTGTTTTTACAGACATTTGGGACTAATTTTTGTTATAATTTATGTTCCTTAGTCTATGTAGTAGATAAAATTGCAAAAAACATAGTAGAATTATAATTATTTTAGTAATTATGTATTTAGAGTCGGAATTAAGCATGGTTATAGTCCATCTCAGGGTAAAAATGTGTTGTGAACACAATGGTGGTGTTAATTTTGCTAAAAAAACCCTTCTATTTTTAGATACGGGCACCACCAGCCCTAAAATCGGGTTTAGGCTTAGAGTCATTTGAGACCTTTGATTTAGATTAGGGATTTGTGGATGTGAAGGTGAGGATGTGGCCGCCATTCCTTGACCATTTTCCTTGAAGAGAAGAGGCCTTAGTCAGCCATCCTCCCTCTCTCTTTCTCTTTCTCTTGTAGGGCAAAGCCATGCCCAATTGTTTGTGTTAAAATCTGATAGAAACCCTCATTTTGTAGCTGCCTTGGTCTTTTACCTCCCATTTCTCTTGTCTCTTATGCTTTTTGATGAGCTTTTGAGTAGTTGTTTTCTTAATCAGTAGCTTCCTATGACTGCAATTCTCGAGTGATTTGGAGCTAGGATGTAATTTTGGTGGATTTTCAAAGTGGCAAAGGATTCTGGCTTCAGCAGTTTCAAAGCATTAACTTCAAAAATGTGTCATTCAGTGAATTTTTACTCGATTTTATTGTGAATAGTTATGTTAGATGCGCAATCAAGTCTAGTTTTTGTTAGAATTAAATTCACTCTCTTTGAGCTCTTGGTTGATTTTTGGTGAATTTTTGAGTGGAAGAGGGTCTGCAGTAGAGACAATTAAGTAATTGTACTTTGTGAATTCATATCTCACGACTCCAAAGTTGGTTTCCTACGAAACTTGGTGTGAGTAAGCATGCTCAAGTTAACTCCCAACACAAAAAAATTTCGTCTAAATCGGAGCCTTGAGGAATTTCCAATGGATTTTTGAGTGGCAAGGCCTCTCCAATGGTTTCGGCCTAATGGTAAATCTTCTTTCCTTAATCAAATCCTCCTAAGTGAGCCCCTATTTGTCTTTGCATATTGATCATTGTTGATTATACCCTACTAAAGTATCATTCGTGCGAAAACAGGGGATACCACATCAGGCAATACAACATTGCCTGCACGCCCGGTTTGTGCAATCCATCCCTTAATATTTTGGAAGACATTCAGCAGTCATTTAGCAGTCATTTAGCAGTCAGATAGTAGTCATTTGGCAGTCATTCAACAGTTATTAGGCAATCATTTATCAGACATTCAGCAGTCATCCCTGAACATTCTTAGAACCGTATAAATGTCGTATGCATTGTTTGGTGTGGGTTTCTGAGTCCATTGTGGAAGTCATATTGGAAGGCAACGACAACACTGGTTAGTGTCACATGAAGCCCTGATTGCTGACACATTGCTAATTAGATACTTACATTGTATGAGGTATGCCATTGTTTGTTTTGTGGATGGTGTATAGGTACAGTTCAATAGTGGGCAATCCGTGCATATGATGAGCCCGAAAAACAAGAAACGGAAGGTGGCCATTGGGAAAATCAGCGATGTGGGGGGTGTGGATAAGTTTCATTTCAAGGTCATTCCGGAGTTTTGCTACAAAGTGGACGTGACCACTGCTTACCTAGGTGACGTGAAACTTGCATATCCACATGAAGACGGAGACCAATGGGTAATAAAAGATGTGGTAGGAGGGTGCACACTATGGAACGAAAGGAACCTGAGAGCAGCATGATTCCCCCCTACGAACTTATTAGGGAGGTCCTAGAGGGCTTCCGTATTGTAAACTTTGAGCCCATGTATTTTGTTGGGAACACATGAATGAAGTTGAAATATGTATTGTTTTTCAAATACGATCGCAATTTCTCATTGTCATTGACATGCGTTGATTGGCAACTTTAAAGTCGTTGAGTAGCAATTTTGTAGTCGTTGAGTAACCAGGGCCTCAATGTGCTGACAGATGGCCTACTAATGAATGAGTAAACCATGCCTCAATATGTTGACGGATGGCCTAAACCCGTGCACACATCACGAGCATGCAGTCACTCAATAGTCATTCAATAGTCGCTCAATAGTCGCTCAATAGTCGTTCAATAGTAACATAATAGTCATTCAATATTCATTCAATAATCGTTCAATAGTAACATAATAGTCATTCAATATTCATTCAATAATCGTTCCACAGTCATTCAATAGTAGTTCACTAGTCATTCAATAATCGTTCACTAGTCATTCAATAGCAACATAATAGTCATTCAATAGTCGTTCACTAGTCATTCAATAGCAACATAATAGTCGTTCAATAGTAACATAATAGTCATTCAATAGTCGTTCAATAGTCATTCAATAGTAACATAATAGGCATTTAGGATACAACTGGAAAATGACTACATAAGAACTATGTTTATGAACACGTGGCATTATATTACTTGCCCACATGTTATGATGACGTGGCCAATTGACTCGAGAGCCACGTGTTTGTTGACATGGCGTCCATGCCACGTCAGATAATGACATGGATGTGATGACATGGCGTGTATACCACGTCAAATGATGACCTGGATGTGAGGTTGTGGCGTGGATGCCACGATAGATGATGATTTGGATGTGAGGTCGTGTCGTGGATGCCACGTAATGCCACGTGAAATACCAGTCATCTCGGTTTGCCACGTCCGCTGTCCATGTTTACGACTGTCCTATACGACTATATCATCCAAATTCCCACGTCACGTCCCCAACGACTGTCTGTCCGTTACTACTTGTCCGTTATAACACAAAAATTAATAGTCATTGTAGTCCTCAATGACTCAAATAACAGTCATAAACAAAGTCGTTTTTGTCGATTTTCTAGTAATGGTTGTGATCTACATAAATGCAACATTTATGCTTATATAATTTGGAAGTTACATCTACTTCTACTTATGAGCTACTGATTGTCATCACCTAGCCTCCATCGTTGTTTTAGGTTGTGCCAATGCCATGCTTCCAATTATTGGTGGTCTTACATACCATAGAATTGGATAAATTAAAAACATGTTATTAAATAAAAATTTCAATTTGATTGGTATGAATTTCAATAAATCATAGCATATTATAAGTACCTGATGTTTGTGAGATACTTCTGCTCGCACTTGAACCAACTACATGTTTATCTTGGGATTCCATGGCCTCCCATGTTCAAACCTTGACCTCGACATGTTGGCAAGAACTGGTGTGATACTTCTACCAACGTGAGGTAAAGAAATACATCCAAGATCTAATTGAGGTTTGAAGACAAATTAGAGGTTTTTTTTATGGCATTCAATCCCTTAATTGCATCTTCTATATATTCATCACCTACAATTTTTATCTTATTTATTGTGAAAAAATCTCAACTCAACTTAGTATGTATCTTATTTAACTTTGCCAATCAATCTTGGGTTTTAAGAAGGATCCTCAACCTCTGATGCATGCACATGTACTATACCAAGACTATCATCTTGTAACACAATATCATCCATGGATAATGATAAAATAATAGGTTCAGGGCTCTATAGAGAAACAACTACATCACCTTCTCTCACATCATCAAAATTGTTGACAAGTCCATTTTCCTCAGTATGCAACATGCACTTCAAGTATGTAATTTCCTCCTCCACCAACTTCCTCACAACAATGAGATGTTTACAAATAAACACTCTATCCTCACACTCACAATACTTAGTGCTTAAATTCAATGCATACCAACACTCATGTATTGTTTGGCTAAGAACAAGGAATTCCATATTAATTTCATCAATAATATGGAGGTTACCTGGTGGATCGGACTTTACTTTCTCAATTATGGCATTAGTTGTTTGCATGTGGGTTGTGTACTATCTGTCCTTTCCCCGCATGGAATGCTTTTGTGAATCACTCAATGCATTCACATATATATAGTGCTTGCCTTCAACACAATTGCATGTCCTAGGGTTCCCTACACATGAAATATAATGATGAAACATAAATCAATATTTGATGTTGTATAAATATATTATATATTATATATTAATTTATACATTAAAATAAAATAAAATATCAAACAATCAAACATACCTATGAGTGTCCAATTGATCCAGATGCTATTTATTTTATTTTATTTTATTTTATTTTTGTTTTATCAAGCAAGGTGAATTTTACAAAATTTCACAATGTCTTCACAAGATTTTTTGTAATGACAAATCCATGTTTGTATAGACAATTGAATTGTGGTCACATGCAATGTCATTTGTAGTATCCTACCCATCCAGCCACAAGGCCCACAACATTGTTCAAAATTAACCTATAAGCCACCCATGTGATTTTGAATTCATCATATTTTGAATCGAATTGAATCTCTGTAAGACATTCTAGAATGTCATACATATCATGATAAAATTTGGTTCTCTCATTTTGAATGACAGGGGAGACAAGATGTCCCATCCATGTTTTTTAACATAAAACCAACACATCAATAATTTGTATTTATTTTGCTCACCACCTAGGAATAATTTGTTCGCCCAACATCGTAGGCTCATCATGGAACACTAATGTGCGAGCGCTAAGCTATTATGCACTGTTCTCAATCAATATTGTATTGGATCTAACAACGTCGTTCTCTCAAACATCATCCAACAAAGTAAGCCTCAACACTAATGTCTTATGACCTTCTTGATAATATTTTGAACAAAGCATAAGGAAAATGTCTATAGCATATTTGGAGCTATTAGGACACATTGCAACATATAATTCTAGTCCATACTTGTTGGTCTTGAATGTGCTATCAATCGCCTAGGCCGAGTTCAGTGTAATTTGGATGGCAAGCTCCCGCATCCAATCGCTCTGCATGATTACCACAAAAAGATATTTTTGGATCTTCATTATTAGGATTATAAACTTGAAAATAAATAACCATTCCATGCTCTTTCTAACTATCCAGTTAATTGTGTATGTTGGTCCAATCATCATCCTTCATTGGCCCACCTTTTTGCAAAGGGTAAGCCTGATTTGAAACCTCTTTAAAGTCGAAAAAAACCTATAGGAAATCTTTTTTTGGGACTCGATTTGTTGCTACAAAATTGGTGCCCTACTCGAGCTGCCACAACTGCTGAATTTGCCTTATTCATGTTATGCAAGTTCTCTTGAAGATGATGAATGGCCAAAGGATGCAGATGTAAGAAAAATATATCCTCCAATTAATTGGAAAAATGTTTACAGTGTCCTTTGTGAAGATGGATTTGCAATTAATTTCAAAGCAAATACAACATCAAAATATGCAAAAAAAACTTGGGACACAATTAAAAAATAAATATAAATTGAAACATATAATGAAAATTTTATGAATATGTAAAAATAATATTAGATGTAAATGATGTTAGCGAAAATATCTTTGCATCACTATCAATATTTGTTGGATGTACAATTATTATGAGAAACTCACATCCAATGTACCTTGTTTTGTTGTGTTGTCATTTTTGTGTGCTTGGTGGAACCACTAAGGTTGCATCTATTTTCCACTTTTTTTCATAACGGAATAGCCACCACATTTACATCGATACATTGTAACTCTTGTGGGGAAAGGGTTGGTAGTGATAATACACTCATGATTAAGTTTCAAGTGGATATGATATTTAAAAAACATATAAGATTAAATTACTTTAAAATGAAATCTTAGTATACCAAAATTAATTACAATTTGTAAGTGGTAATGTATTTAAATAAAATATAATAATTAAGAATGACATTCACCTTATATTCATAAATGAGGTCTTTTAATCTTCTATCTAAATTATTAGTAGGCACACAAATAACCTCATCATAATGATATATTTTTCACTTTATTGGGCCTGGACCTTTCTTCATAGAGCACACAAAAAATTGTTGGCAAAGTTTCTTAATGTATTTGTGAGGAATTCCATAATAAAGAGATCCTACGAGCCACTTCTTTGCATTGATAACATTTTGCGTAGCATTGACTCCATGGTGTGGTACTTTACGAGTGTGGGCTTCCATCACAATACTCTCATACTCTCCAAGAAAAAGAAGTTTGAGATTTTAGGGTGCAAGCATAGTAAAGTGGACCAAAAAAGTGCTCCGGTATATGGAAGCCATGATTTTCTTGGTCAAACGCCTATAAGTAGTAGCAAAATGTTGTTTAAAATAGATTATTTTTCATGATGACCTCTATTGTTAAGTTAGGTACTCAAATATAGAATATCAATATGAGATCTTCAAAACCTATCATGAAAAGTGACGCATAAAAGCAACTGACTAAATATAGTTTTGAACGTAAATTTCATGACCTTAAATATTTTGAACTTGGAATTTCTTTTCATATTCCTTGAATTCATTATAAACTTGAGGTCATCGTAAATTTTTTAAAAAAATTCATCAATTTAATGTAATGTAAAATTTGTATTTTAAACAAGTTTTTGACAATTATCTTTTCAATGACACCCACTTGCACCACCACTTGCACCGTCTTCTAAAATACATATACGTTGTTTGAAATTGTTTTGTGTGAACATAAATTGCTTGGCTTTGTAGATTCATATGTTTTCTAAATGTTTATGAATTTTTATTTCATAAAATTCAAAGTTAGTATATTGTTTTGGATCACTTTCACTTAAACCTGAGCAAGCATCAAGAACTATCCACTTTACCGTGCTTGCACCCTTTAGCATTTTAATGGAATAGTCTTGGGTGGTTGTTATGCTCTACTACACGTAGACTGCTCTTTTATTTCCTCCATTTTTTAATGCATCATGCTGGATGTGAGGCCAAACCCCCCACCCTTAAGCGTCCGTAGTCCGAGTAGTGGGTTTGGGCTCACATTCCTCCGCGGTATTGGATTTGGACTTGGATGAGTCCATAGTGCAAGGTTCACCCTTCAAGTGGTCTTGGATTTAACTAGCTCCTTCATAAACCCAACTCCTTCATGAACCCAACTCCTTAGCTTCTAACTAAATAAACCCAGCTCCTTCATAAACCCAGCTCCTTCATGAACCCAGCTCCTTAGCTTCTAACTAAACAAACCCAGGTCCTTCATAAACCCAGCTCTTTACTTTCTAACTAAACAAACCCAGCTCCTTCATAAACCCAGCTCCTTCATGAACCCACAACTTTGTAGTTGTAATCCCCAACTACCTCACTAATTATTCAAGCCCTTAACTAATCTTCCTACCTAATTTTCCTAATTCTACTAACAACCCCTTTCTAATCACACAATTCTTCTCTAATCCTAAAATCCTAAAATCCTAGAGAGGAGAGGGGGAGAGAGAATTTCCTAACTTCACTAAGACTAACTAATCCACACAAGTATATTTTTGCACTCATCACAACCTCAAGTGCTCAACTCTTAAACATGGAACTTGCAACCACGTGTATTCAAAACATGAACTTCAAGTACCACAAATTGGAATCATGAATTAACTTTAAAATCCTTCACGTTAACACTAATTCTACCAAGAGGTCAAGCCCTCTTCAAGGCTAACAAGCCTTGGCTCTCAAACTAAAAACTAAGCACACACATGTGCTCCAATATGGCTTCCCACACCCACACTTATAACTCGTGGGGTGCCTTGGAGCACAAAGGAAAGAGAGGATGAGTGAGGGAAGAATGAGGGATTATATAGTAAGCTTGAGGGGGTGAGCACCCTCAAGGCTCACGATAAGCCCTTGAGATTTCCTCCTACTTAGTAGGCGCCAATCCTATCTTCTAAGCCTTCCTCCCTCAAATGATCAACAAGGATCCTAATTCGAACATTTAACTAGCCTTGGCTTTCTACCTACCACACTTTACCAAACTTGGGATGCTTCAACCCAAACTTAGCCTCCTTCGCTTTCCGCCGCCATAACTTTCTCCCCTTACTTTCCCAAATCGTCGCTCACCACTTAATTCAAACCACGATGCTTAACTCGTGATTTGATTGGTGCTTTGAGAATTTGCTTATCCTCCACCTTGCATTCTTCCTTGGACCTTCCCCATTAAGTGGCCATGATGAGGTGGTCCACTTGTGCGCTCCATGTGATCCTCCATTCATCCCAATTCGAATGCACTTGCCTCTTGAGTCACTTTGGTTGTCTCCATCCATTTGTACTAGCCTACTCACTAACTACTCAATCCAAGTTCTCCTTACCTATCCTCATTCACTCAAATCCTTCCGAAGGTAAAAACACAATAACAACTCACATCCTAGCCTCTTACAACATGGCACTTCTAAGACTAACATTTCACTCTTTTTATATTTTTGTGAAGTAACATGCTACTTCAAAGTGCATCAACTAACGTTTCAAGGGTCTAAGACTAAATGTGGGCACCCTTTTGGGCTCACATAATTGGCGACCATCGGGGGATGAATCCAAACATCTCTTGCTCCAAGGGTAAGTTGCCTAGTCAAGCTCGGTACTCCTTACATCTACTTCCCGATGTACGGGTAGGAAAGAGCTCACCATTCAACGTTTCCAATTGAATTGAATTATTAGGAAAGACCTCATAGACAAGGTAAGGTCCTAACCATACCGCATCGAATTTCGCCGGAAATTCAAGCTTTCGTGCGTCTTGAATCATGACCATCATTCCCGGTGTTAGGGCCCTTCTCTTATGTCGTTTGTCGAAAGTAATCTTTCTCCTTCTTTGGATTGCCTCAATATGTTGAGCCGCCATTCTCCTCCCTTCGTCAAGTGCTTCCCAATCGGTTAGTCGATTTCGTAAGGATTGACTTTCGGTAAGTCTCGTACTCACGGCCACCCTAAGTGACTCGACTTCATATTCGATTGGTAGTGTCGCTTCAAGACCATAGACTAAGGAAAATGGTGTAGCACGCGTAGTTACCTTATAGGTTGTACGGTATGCCCAAAGTGCCGCCGTTAGTTTCGTATCCCAATCCCGCTTCGAGTCTATAACCGTCTTGCGTAGTATACTCACCAAAATTCCGTTAACCCTTTCCGTTTGTCCATTGGTTTGTGGGTGGTAGGGAGTAGTCTTCCGGTGATCAATTTTAAATTTCTCTGTCATCTCTCGAATCAAGTCATTCAAAAAGTGAGTACCCCTATCGCTTACTAGGATCTTCGGCACCCCGAACCGCGAAATTATGTTTTCGTACATAAATGTTGCCGCGTGTTCCGCCGTGTCGGTCTTCACCGCTTTGGCTTCCGCCCACTTGGTGAGGTACTCGGTTGCCACCACAATATATTTCATTCCTTTTGAAGATTGGGGATGGACCTCACCCACATAGTCGATGCCCCATTTTTCGAAAGGAATTAAGGGTAATGATACATGTAAAGGCATCTCCATTCTAAGGTCGTTTCGGGCATACCGTTGGCAAGCGTCGCATTTCCTTACATAGTCATGGGCGTCCTTAAATAGTGTAGGCCAAAAGTAGCCCGCTCTAAGTATTTTTTGCCCGGTGAGTTGACCCGAGAAGTGACCGCCGCAAGCGCTATCGTGGCAAGCGATTAAAATCGCTTCAACCTCCGTTTTTGACACGCATCGTCGTAAAATACCATCGGACCCCCTTCTAAACAACCTATGGCCCACTACAACAAATTGCCTACTATTTACCCTCACCTTCCTTCTCTCTTCTTTTGTCCACTCTTTGGGCAACTTGTGGGTTGTTAGAAATTCCACTATGCCCGCATACCACTCCGGTGTAGAAGTGACCACAAAGAGGCTATCATCTACTAACATATCATTTACCGGATTTTTTCCTATCTCCTCCGACAACCTAGACAAGTGGTCCGCTTGTAAATGCATACGACCCGGTTTATATTCCACCGTGTAGTCGAATTCTTCTAATAACAAAACCCACCTAGCTAACCTACCACTTAACTCCGCCTTGTTAACTAGATACTTGATAGCCATGTGGTCAACAAAAAATACAACCGGGTTGCACATGAGGTAATGCCTAAACTTTTTAACGGAAAACACCATGGCTAGGCACTCCCTCTCCGTTGTAGAGTAGTTTCTTTCGGCGGGGGTCAATTGCTTACTCGCATAAGCTATAGGTTGATCCTTCTCTTTTTCTCCCGTTGCTTGACAAAGCGCACTCCCTATTGCCACATTACTAGCATCACAATAGACGTGAAAAGGTTTACCCCAATTGGGTGGTATCAACACCGGATAGGTGCTCAACCTATCCCGCAATTCCTCAAAGGCTTTTTGACAAGCATCCGTCCACTCGAATTTGACATCCTTTTTGAGCAAATGGGTAATGGGCACCGCTATCTTTGAAAAATTAGGAATAAGTTCCCGGTACCATCCCACATGTCCTAACAACTTAGAGATCCCCTTGGAATTGGTTGGAGTTGCCAAGTCGCTTATGGCCGCAATCTTATCCGGATCGGGTTCTCTACCTTTCTCACTAACAACATAACCCAACAACACTCCCTTATTCACTCCCAAAAATGTCTTATCCGGGTTCAATGCTAACCTCATCTTCCTACACCTAACCAATGCCTCCCTAACACAATGTAGGTGATCGTCCACATTACTTTGTGTGCTAAAATCGTCCACAAAGACGGTCATGGATTTGAACAACAAGTCGGTGAAGATATACATTACTAATCGTTGGAAAGTAGCCGGGGCATTACATAACCCAAATGGCATCACTACCCACACAAAAGTACCCCAAGGTGTAGTAAAAGCCGTTTTATGGATATCTTGGAGGGCTATGGAAATTTGATTATAACCCGCATACCCATCCATAAAGGTATATCGCGAATGACCTCCAACCTCCTCAAGCAACAAGGTGATAAAAGGTAAGGGGAAGTGATCCTTTTGTGTGCACGAATTCAATTTCCTATAGTCGACACAAACCCTTAATTTCCCATTTTTTTTCTTTACTAAGACCATAGGAGAAACCCAATCCGTGATTTCCACCGGCTTGATAAACCCGGCCTTCAATAACCTTTCCAATTCCGCTTTCACCAACAATTGCAATTGAGGATTCATCCTCCTCTCCTTTTGTCTAATTGGCCTCGCCCCCGGAATTAAAGGAATCCGGTGCTCTACCATTTCCCTAGGAATTCCCTTAAGCTCATCGTAGGACCATGCAAAAGTATCACTAAACTCATCCACCAAATTGCTATACTCCCTAACCTCTTTCTCCCCCAATTTGGAACCCATCTTCATTTGTCGGGTTTTTCCATTCTTTAATTTCACATCCACGTACCGCCAATCCGCTTCCGACACATGTGCTTGTTCCTCTTTGTTCCGATACCAATCGGAAGGCACATTGGGGTAATCTTTCACATCTTGCCCTACAACTATCCCCGTAGACGTGGTCTTGAAATGTAAAGGCTCCTCCAATTTCGATGACTCAATAATCACATCCTCCTCTTGAGTCCCATCTACATGAATTAAACTAACCTCACCCTCTTCCACGTCATCTACCCAAGGTGTTAACCCACCGCTAACCCACTCTTCCTCGGTGAGCACCTCACATGGCTCCAACAATGAGCCCTCTCCTAAACTAACACTAGGAAATTCACTCCCCAAGCCTACTTGGTGAAATGTAACCATTACATCAACCTCGGACTCGGGGTACTCCCTTAGCCATTGGGCATAATCCCCATTATCCCCATAATTGTAAAAATTAGGACCTAGACTTCCCGAGCCCGAATCTATAACAACCCTTTGACCTTCGGGATGGACGACTCCCACCAATGCCTTGCCAATCTCATTCTCGTTTAAGTCATCAATTTCCTTCTCCAATGGCAAATACATCTCCTTCTTCATCCATCCTTCTAATGAACCAATGGACACTATGACCCTATTACCCTCCGGACCATAAGTGATGGATGGTTTAGGTCCACCCCAATTGACCATAGCATTCGCCATCCGCAACCAAGGCCTACCTAGCAAAATGGGGAAGGTGTCCTTGTTGGAGTGCATTTTAATGACATGGAAGGTGACCAAGTATTCCTCGCCTCCCGTAGTCATTCTACAATCCTTGATCATCCCCAAAGACGTAGTCGAACTTTGATTTGCCATATTTATGACCAAAGGTGAAGGCCCCGTGAGTCCAAGTCCCAATTTTTTCATAGTATCCTCCGGTAGTATATTTAGACTACTCCCTCCGTCGACTAGCACATTAGGAACCACCTTATCTACTATAACAACTTCTATTTCTATAGCTTTCACGTCTCTTCCACCTTGTGATTGGATCCTAGCGGCTATTTTAGCTTTCACCTTCCTCATCCTCTTGTGTACCGGCATTCCCTCCTTTAATGTTTTCCTTGCCGTGGGTGAAATTTCCAATAGTTGGCCGAAAGTAATATCCGCCTTGAGTGTACTAAGGTCCGCCCACAAGTCGTACCCGGTAGATCTTTCCACCTTAGAATTACCCACTACGTCGAATTCGTCTACGGGAACCCCCGGTCCTTCCCATTCACCCACATCGCTATTATCCAAGTCATGTACCGCATTAGTCCTCTCCCTATCTTGTAAAATTATATTTTCCCTCTCCACATCCTTAGTAGCTCTTCTAGCTACCCTATCCAACTCGGAGAGATTAATCTCTTCATCCGAAGAGTAATTTCCTTGCTCTCCTATTCCTACCTCCAACGGGGCATCCCCTCTCCTAGCCCTAGTAGTTACCGCTAGTGCAGGTGCTTCTTCAACCACACCCTTACCCTTCACTAACTCATATGTAATAGCATTGGTGTGAGGAGGCCATTGACTTTGCTCCTCTCCAATTCTCGTTGGGAGAGGAAGCATGTCATCACATGTGGCCTCCAACACTCCATCCATGAACCTAACATCTTGGGAGTTAGATGGTCCCGGATCCGTTGGAGGCGCTTGTCTCCCGTTACTACCATTAGGTGGAACTCCTTGTCTATTTTGTATTGGAATGTAACCGGTTGTAGTTTGCAAGCCCGCCGGTGGATGAAAAGTTTGCCTAGCATTACTATGGTCATAGTATAAGTTAGGTGGCCTAAGTTCATTGGCCGGTACTCCTTGTGGCCTAGCACCTCGCATATTATCCCTTGCTTGTTGTTGTGGATTAGCCACCGGGTAAGGGACATTAATTATTTTGTCCGGTTGGCGACACGTATCCGAGGGATGACTTCCTCCACAATTGCTACAATTAAACTCTTGACCTTCGGACCAACATTGTCCTTGAGCGTGCCACCTTCCACAAAAGGGATGAAATTCCTTCTTCTCTAAATTTTGGCCACCTTGCCCTCTAGGTTGTGGTCCTCTATTGCTTCCATTTCCATAGTGAGGTGGCGCTTGACCTCGTTGATTTTGTTGAGGTGGGTTACCGTTTCCTCTTTGGTCACGGTTTTGTCCACTTCTACAAAATTGACGCGTGTGGCCCGGTTGGCCACATTGGACACACCATAATCCGGAAGAATGCCTACCCGACTCAACCGGGGGTGGAGGCCCCGGTTGTTGACTCCGGATCATTAATGACATTTGATCCGTGAGGCTTTGCATTTGTTTTATCATAGCCTCTTGGAATCCTAGTTGGCTAGCACCTAGTCTTCTCTCAACCTCCTCCAAGTGTGGATCCGTTCTAGGGGCCGGTAGTGCCAAAAGAGGTGCCGGTTCCCTAACCGCTAAAGGTCGGGGGCCGGTGTCCACAATGGCATATGGAATTTGGTTCTCATACTTAGCGGGTTCTACCGCTACCACCCTAGGGCGTATGGGGATGAATTGTGGGATCAATTCATCCTCCCTTCTCCATAGCCTTTCGTGATCTTTATCCAAGTTTTCAATATCTCTAGCCGCACGCTTGGCATCCGCCAAGGTCAAGGGATTCCTTTCTAGAACACCCCTAATAGTTCCGGACTTAAAAAACCCTTGAATGAAAAATTGCTTTAGCGTGTCGTCGTTGAGCATGGTACCCACAAATCTAGTGCACACTAAATCAAACCTCCTAATGTAAGCCGAAATTTCTTCCTCCCTTCCTTGCTTCAATGACGACAATGCCCTTAATGCGGTACTTTGACCCACTTCCGGCCTAAATTCGTTAAGAAACTCCCTTTGTAATTGTTCCCATCCCCTAAAATGTCCCTCGGCATGATCCCGATACCATTCATAGGCTTCCCCCTCTAGAGTGGTAGGAAACCACACTAACCAATAACCCGGGTCGGTTATGAGGAAGCTAGCCAACCGTTCGATATACCGTTCCATGTGCCGAGAGGGGTCCTCATCCTTGGTCCCATAAAATTTAGGGAGATGAGATGGCATATCCATCGCCGCTAAATTTTGTGGAACCACAATTGGTAGGCCTCTTGGCCTAACCAATGGGTCTATTGGAGGTATAGGAGGTATGGGCGGAATTGGGGGTATGGGTGGTGGATCCATCCCCCGTTCCTCGGCCATGGTGACCGGTGAACTATTCAACAATCCCCTATCAACTTCTACCGGGAATTCTTCTCTAAGTGTGTAATTTTCCGAAGAAGTTTCACCACTCAATTTGGAGGGAGTGATCTCCTCTTCAAGTTGAGCTCCAAGTTCTAAGGTGTCTAGAATTGACCTAGTCCTAGGTTCGACGTTCAAACAACTCTCTATTCTAACATTATCTTGTTCTAATCTATCACTGATTTTAGAGGACCGCCTCTTTCGAGTAGATTTCTCTAGTCCTACTATCAAACTTGGTTTTTGTGAGCGAGTCCTACCTTGCATTCCATAAGAATCGATCGACCCTCACTTGACCACACATAATCCTAGCAATTCCCCTCTTAATATTTTCACTTGTCTTGGTGTGGTTATAATTTTTTTTAGGAGATGAGGAAAAGAACCTGCAAGCCCACTTAGGTGAAAGAATCCCAATAGGGGATAGGCATGTTCATGTTAATTTTTTGGTTAAGTCGGAGCATCACCTCCGCACCTTCCCGCAAATTAACACTCACCACAATACCGATTGTGAGGGGGTGACCTTCCGAGTAGATTATGTTAAAAGTCGAGGCTTCACCCTTCAACTTCTCACACCATCCACAATTCGGGAATTACCCTCTACAACGGATAACAACAATCACGAGTACAAAAGGCATTCCTTAATTAGTTAATGAGTTCACTTTGAAGAAATAAACATACCTTGAGCAATCGCATCCCCCTGTGAGTTAGCACTCCCCTCAATCGTGACTCAATGTAACAACACCCTAAACTTTGTGAAATATTAATTTAATCTAGAGCATGAAATGACATCTCCCAAAACTTTGAGACTCACCCCGAGGTGAGTGTCAAAGTTCAATGTCCTAAGGTGAATTTACCCTCTAATGTTTTAATGAGCTACTCGGTTATAGGTTCCTTTTAAGTTCTTAGCAAATCCCCAAAAAGGTTGAGGACGTACCTTCGCCGCGCTCCTTCCTCAAAAATGAATTTGCGTAATTGACCATGCAATTCATTCCAAGGAATAGTTGAAATACAATGAATTCAAATGTAACCCAAAGAGAGAATACTTACCGAGTTTCGGGTGCTCCTTCCCTTCTCTCAAGTTTGTGTCTCCAATTTTTCCTAGTTGCCTCCAAGTCTCCTAGTCGCCTCCAAGTCTTGTAACTACCTTCCGCTTCGCTCCCGGCGGACGCACCAATTATGTGAGGCCAAACCCCCCACCCTTAAGCGTCCGTAGTCCGAGTAGTGGGTTTGGGCTCACATTCCTCCGCGGTATTGGATTTGGACTTGGATGAGTCCATAGTGCAAGGTTCACCCTTCAAGTGGTCTTGGATTTAACTAGCTCCTTCATAAACCCAACTCCTTCATGAACCCAACTCCTTAGCTTCTAACTAAATAAACCCAGCTCCTTCATAAACCCAGCTCCTTCATGAACCCAGCTCCTTAGCTTCTAACTAAACAAACCCAGGTCCTTCATAAACCCAGCTCTTTACTTTCTAACTAAACAAACCCAGCTCCTTCATAAACCCAGCTCCTTCATGAACCCACAACTTTGTAGTTGTAATCCCCAACTACCTCACTAATTATTCAAGCCCTTAACTAATCTTCCTACCTAATTTTCCTAATTCTACTAACAACCCCTTTCTAATCACACAATTCTTCTCTAATCCTAAAATCCTAAAATCCTAGAGAGGAGAGGGGGAGAGAGAATTTCCTAACTTCACTAAGACTAACTAATCCACACAAGTATATTTTTGCACTCATCACAACCTCAAGTGCTCAACTCTTAAACATGGAACTTGCAACCACGTGTATTCAAAACATGAACTTCAAGTACCACAAATTGGAATCATGAATTAACTTTAAAATCCTTCACGTTAACACTAATTCTACCAAGAGGTCAAGCCCTCTTCAAGGCTAACAAGCCTTGGCTCTCAAACTAAAAACTAAGCACACACATGTGCTCCAATATGGCTTCCCACACCCACACTTATAACTCGTGGAGTGCCTTGGAGCACAAAGGAAAGAGAGGATGAGTGAGGGAAGAATGAGGGATTATATAGTAAGCTTGAGGGGGTGACACCCTCAAGGCTCACGATAAGCCCTTGAGATTTCCTCCTACTTAGTAGGCGCCAATCCTATCTTCTAAGCCTTCCTCCCTCAAATGATCAACAAGGATCCTAATTCGAACATTTAACTAGCCTTGGCTTTCTACCTACCACACTTTACCAAACTTGGGATGCTTCAACCCAAACTTAGCCTCCTTCGCTTTCCGCCGCCATAACTTTCTCCCCTTACTTTCCCAAATCGTTGCTCACCACTTAATTCAAACCACGATGCTTAACTCGTGATTTGATTGGTGCTTTGAGAATTTGCTTATCCTCCACCTTGCATTCTTCCTTGGACCTTCCCCATTAAGTGGCCATGATGAGGTGGTCCACTTGTGCGCTCCATGTGATCCTCCATTCATCCCAATTCGAATGCACTTGCCTCTTGAGTCACTTTGGTTGTCTCCATCCATTTGTACTAGCCTACTCACTAACTACTCAATCCAAGTTCTCTTTACCTATCCTCATTCACTCAAATCCTTCCGAAGGTAAAAACACAATAACAACTCACATCCTAGCCTCTTACAACATGGTACTTCTAAGACTAACATTTCACTCTTTTTATATTTTTGTGAAGTAACATGCTACTTCAAAGTGCATCAACTAACGTTTCAAGGGTCTAAGACTAAATGTGGGCACCCTTTTGGGCTCACACTGGACAACAACTAATGAGAGGTTGGGTTCGGCAAAAGATGGTTTTGCACTCCATGCCTCCACTAGTGACATCGATTTTATGTTGAATACATAGAATCATGTTAGAATATGTTCTCTTTGTGAAAATATGAAAACTACGCGAAACATATTCCCCTAGGTGTGGATGTGTAGGAACCTTTGGACTAATGAGATTCCGAAGCTCTTGAGCGATCCCTTCAACTACATTTTCATCTATAAAGACATGTATCATAATCTATGTCAATATCCTCATCATCCAGGATCTCGTCCTTAATGACCTCATTCAATTCTACTTCTATGTCTTCAACTATGTCGTAGGCTTCCAAACCCTTTATTTCAAAAAATACAAAAGGTGGACACAAAATAATGAGAATTCAAAAAGATGTTGGGAGTTGAAAATCCCCACAACAACTTGAAGCTCAAGCTCTTATGTCATCAAAATTAATTTCACATAGCTTTTATGTATATTCATATATTTATAGTTTTATGTTTGCGACACGTTAAGTAAAAGCCACTTAAGTTTATATTTTAATCATATTGTGAAGTGATCATTAAATCTCTTGTAAACCCCTCCTATATCCCCTTATAAACCCATGGTTGGGTCGGTCCAACTCAACTTAACTTGAGGTAGACATGCCTAATTCCAACATAGGAATAATGAGGACGCCTATATTCGAGTGGTATGTGGTTTGGTGTGGCTCTAAGAATGGACATGAAAGCGACATGTGTTTAAAAAAGAATGTAGCACGTGTTCAAATTGTAATAACCACACTAGGCTCTATTGGAAGTTAAGGTTAGGTTGCTTAGGTGGCATTAGGGTTAGGTCGCATTGGTGGCGGCTAGGGTTAGGGTTAGGGTGGCGGTTAGGGTGGCGGCTAGCCCTAAACTCTTCATATAAATAAAGGCATAAGGGGAGGAGCTAATCACTCTCTCCATTGTATGCAATCCTTGTGTATTGTGTTGTAGCTCACTACGCTGGTCTCTTTGCTTTCTTCTCTCATTTGCCAATAGGTTATGGGCCCACTTTGCTTTAGAGGAGAGACATCAGCTTAGGAGGACCTAGGAGAGGGCCGGATCTAATCGGAGGCGATTTGGAGGTGTTTAGAGCCTTTGGTGGAGTGTTGAAGCTTTCGAAGACCTTTGGAGCGCCTTTGTGCATTTTTGTGGAGTGGACCAGCGTGGAAGACCTTTGAGGAGTGTTGGGACTTTTGGAAACTCGTAGGGTACATGTCCATTCCATTTTGAATGCATTCACGCACATCAGATCCGTTTTGAGTGGTTTAAGCACATTTGAGTGCCAAGAGGCTAAGATATGTTCTCTTGAGGTTTTGGAGTGATATTGCATCTAACCGGATCATTTAGGTGCTGACTTGAGTGTTTCCTACCTTCCAAGAGTGTTGTGAGGTCATTCAAGTGCCAAAGGGCTTAGTTTTGTCCTTTGAAGTGTTTTGAAGTCATATTGCATCTAACCGCATCATTTAGGTGCTGACTTGAGTGTTTCCTACCTTCCAAGAGTGTTGTAAGGTCATTCAAGTGCCAAAGGGCTTAGTTTTGTCCTTTGAAGTGTTTTGAAGTCATATTGCATCTAACCGCATCATTTAGGTGCTGACTTGAGTGTTTCCTACCTTCTAAGAGTGTTGTGAGGTCATTCAAGTGCCAAAGGGCTTAGTTTTGTCCTTTGAGGTGTTTTGAAGTCATATTGCATCTAACCGCATCATTTAGGTGCTGACTTGAGTGTTTTCTACCTTCTAAGAGTTGTGTGAGGAATTTGAGTGCCAAAGGGTTTAGAATGGCTCTTTGAGGTGTTTTGAAGTCATATTGCATCTAACCGCATCATTTAGGTGCTGACTTGAGTGTTTCCTACCTTCCAAGAGTGTTGTGAGGTCATTCAAGTGCCAAAGGGCTTAGTTTTGTCCTTTGAGGTGTTTTGAAGTCATATTGCATCTAACCGCATCATTTAGGTGTTGACTTGAGTGTTTCCTACCTTCTAAGAGTTGTGTGAGGAAATTTGAGTGCCAAAGGGCTTAGAATGGCTCTTTGAAGTGTTTTGAAGTCATATTGCATCTAACCGCATCATTTAGGTGTTGACTTGAGTGTTTCCTACCTTCTAAGAGTTGTGTGAGGAAATTTGAGTGGCAAAGGGCTTAGAATGGCTATTTGAAGTGCTTTGAAGTCATATTGCATCTAACCGCATCATTTAGGTGCTGACTTGAGTGTTTCCAACCTTCTAAGAGTTGTGTGAGGACATTTGAGTGGCAAAGTGCTTAGAAAGGCTCTTTGAGGTATTTTGAAGTCATATTGCACCTATTGGGAGGTATAAGGTGCTGACTTGAGAGATTTGTACATTGAGTGAGTGGGAGCTTCCATTCGAGTCTTCATCATGGCTTCTAGTGACGGCGAGGGACTTATAAAGGTTGACAAGTTCGGTGGCGACAACTTCAACCTTTACAAGTTCAAATTGGAGATGGTATTGGCCACCAAAGACCTTTGGGAGATCGTTGAAGGTTCGGAGACGCCACCACCATCCACCGCAAGCGACGAAGTCAAAAAGGCGTACGAGCGACGATGCAAGAAGGCGTTCGCCATCATTGCCACGAGCTTGGTGGACAAGGAGTTGGCGCACATCAAAGGATGCAAGGGACCCGCGGAAGCGTGGACGACATTGTGCAACATCCACGAGACCAAAAGCTTGTCGAACATCTTGTTCATACGACGCAAGTTTTTCACCATCAAGATGGACGAGGGCGACGACATGCTCGACCACATCAACAAGGTAAAATCTCTTGCCGATCAACTCACATGCTTGGAGGTACCCATGAAGGACGAGGACGTGGTCATGACCTTGCTCGATAGCCTACCACCCTCCTTCGACCATTTGATCACGGCATTGGAGACGCGCCCGATGAAGGAGCTCAAGTTGGATTTCATCACCGCTCGTCTCATGCATGAGGTGTCGAAGAGGAAGGAGAAGGAGCCTCAAGGAGACGATGCCGCCATGTTGTCACGCCACCCTCGAGCGTTCGACAACAACGAAAGGCGCGCCGACAACCCGCGGTGCTTCAATTGCGGTAAGTTGGGCCATATCGCTCGTAATTGTCGAAGCAAACGCAAGGTGAACGCGAACATGGCAAGGGCGAGTGATGATTTTGCATTTGTTGTGAGAGATGGAGCATCTAACACCCCCGCCACTAGATGGATCGTGGATTCGGGGGCCTCGCAACACATGACACCGCATAAGCATTTTTTTAACACTTATGAACCCATTTCGGGTCGCAAAGTGTTTATGGGTGACAATGGCATGGTGGAGGCCGTAGGCAAAGGCTCCATACTAGTGGAAACACGTGTGAAGGGCCGTGAGCGGAGCATTAGAATGCATGATGTGCTTCATGTGCCGAACTTGCATTCGAACTTGCTTTCGGTGAGCAAACTCATTTCGAGGGGTTTGAAGGTGCATTTCAACTCGTTGGGATGTGTGGTGAGGGCAAACAACGGCGAGATGTTGGCCGTGGCTTCATTGGAGTCCAATTTGTACCAATTGGACACGAACGTGATGAATGGGGCCGAAACGAGTTATTTGGCGCATTCCGATGGAAACTCGCATTCATTAGAGCTTTGGCACAAGAGGTTGGGGCATCTCAATGCGAATAGCATGAAAATGCTCCAAAGCATGGTGAGCGGGATGGACGCGGTACAAGGCGACGTTCATTCATTGGCATGCGAAGGATGTGTCGAGGGCAAACAAGCGAGGCGGCCATTCCCGACGGACGGAGCAACCCGCGCCACGAAGGTCTTGGAGCTCGTGCATTCCGACGTATGCGGGCCAATGAAAACGACGTCCATCGGAGGCGCGAGGTATTTTCTCACCTTCATTGACGATTTCTCACGCAAGATTTGGGTATATGTGCTCAAGGCCAAAAGCGAGGTGTTGGCAAGGTTCAAAGAATGGAAAACCTTGGTGGAAAGGCAATCCGAGCACGTAGTGAAGGTTCTTAGGTCGGACAACGGTGGGGAATTCGTTTCGAAGGCATTCGACGAATTCTTGTCCAAACATGGCATTGCACGGCAAACCTCGTCACCTTACACGCCGCAACAAAACGGCGTGGCGGAGCGGGCCAATCGGACCATCGTGGAGATGGCGCGGTCCATGATTCATGCCCAACGCCTCGGCCACGAATTTTGGGCGGAGGCGGTGTGCAATGCGGTGTACGTGCGTAACCGGTGTCCAACGAAGGCCGTCGAAGGAAGGACGCCCGAAGAAGCGTGGAGCGGGAGGATGCCGCACGTCTCCCACATGCGCGTGTTCGGTTGTGTGGCTTATGCAAAGGTGCCGGATCAAAGGCGAACGAAGTTGGACGCGAAGGGCGTCAAGTGTTTGTTTCTCGGTTATTGCGAAGGCACGAAAGCGTATCGGCTCATTTGCTTGGAGACGAAGAAAATCATCAAGAGTCCGGACGTGGTCTTCTTCGAAGACAAAACGCATTTGGAGGATTGTCCAAGTGGGAGAATTGGCGAGGCACCCGCGGTGAAGGTGGACGTATCCCCCAAATCGGACGTGGAGGAGTTGGAAGGGGATGGCAACGTTTCGGAGCCCGACGAGGAGCCCGGCATCGAGGACGAAGCGGATGCCGACGTACCGGCCACGAAAACCATTCGTAGCGGGGAGGCATCGAAACTTGACCACGGTAAGAAAACCGCAACCGAACCACCTCCAACCCCGCAATATGACAATGAAACCATGGGCAATTCTAGGTATCCGGATAGGCCACGCAAACCTCTTGGGGAATGGTGGAAGAACCACATTCCGCAACCCCAAGACAATGAGCATGCAAACATGGCCATCGTAGGGGAACCTAGAAACTTGAGAGAGGCCATGGAATCGAGTGATGCGAGCGAGTGGGAGTTGGCTATGCAAGAGGAGTACGAATCTCTTATAGCCAACGCCACGTGGGAGTTAACTCCATTGCCCAAGGGCCGCAAGGCCGTGAAGTGCAAGTGGATGTTTCGCACGAAGAAGGATGCCAACGGCATGGTTGTTCGTTTCAAAGCAAGGTTAGTGGCCAAGGGGTGCTCGCAAGTGGAAGGTGTGGATTTTGGCGAAACATTTGCACCCGTAGCCAAATTCAACACCATTAGGGTCATACTCGCACTCGGGGCGGCCATGGACTTGGAGATGCATCAAATGGACGTCAAGACCGCGTTCTTGAACGGCGAATTGGATGTAGAAATCTACATGGAGCAACCGGAGGGGTTCGAACAACAAGGCCGAGAGCACCTCGTATGCAAGTTGAAGAAATCGCTCTACGGGTTGAAGCAATCCGGACGAGCGTGGTACGAATGCATTCACGTATTCTTTGTGAATAAAGGCTTTACGAGGAGCCATGCGGATCACTCGTTGTACGTTCTACAAACTTGCCACTACATTGTGATTGTAATCATATATGTAGACGACCTCATCATATTGGCAAGCAATGTGGACATGATCAAGGAGTTGAAGTCTAGTCTCGAGCACGAATTCGAGATGAGCGACCTCGGCGAGTTGCATTTCTTTCTCGGAGTTCATTTCGAGAGGGATAGGAGGTCCCGCACCATTACCTTGCATCAACGGAGCTACATCGAAACAATTTTGGAACGATTCGGCATGGGTGATTGTAAACCCATCGGAACCCCGCTCGATACTAAGACCTCGTTGCCGAAGCTTTCGGAGGAGGAGTACGAAGAGTTTTCGGAGGAGATGAAGGAAATTCCGTACCAAGAAGCGGTGGGGTCGTTGATGTACGCGATGGTGGCCACAAGACCGGACCTCGCATTTGCGGTAAGCGTGGTAAGTCGATTCATGTCCAAACCGGGTCCGATGCATTGGATGGCCATCAAGAGGATCATGCGGTACTTGAAGGGCACCGTAGATATGAGGTTGCGCATTGGAGGAAAACATATGGAGGTCAAAGGTTATTCGGATGCGGATTGGGCCGGAGATGTGGAGAATCGTAGGTCCACATCCGGATATGTTTTCTTCGTTGGAGAGGGGGCCGTGTCGTGGAATAGCAAGCGGCAACAAACGGTGGCACAATCCACGATGGAGGCGGAGTATATGGCCATGAGCCGATGCACAAGGGAAGCCATTTGGCTTAGGCAACTAATGGAGGATGTGGGTTGTGTGCAAGAGGAGACGACCACCATCATGTGCGATAATCAAGGTTCTATGGCTTTAGCTAAGAATCCCACAAAGCATGATAGGTCTAAACATATTGATGTGCAACATCATTTTATTAGAGAAAAAATTGAAAATAAAGTTATAGAGTTGGAATATTGTCCAACGCAATATATGGTAGCGGATGTTTTAACAAAGGCTTTAGCTAGAGATAGGCATGAGACATTGAGTGATTCAATGGGCTTAGAATATAATGTCACCTCGCAAAGTGGGAGTATTGGAAGTTAAGGTTAGGTTGCTTAGGTGGCATTAGGGTTAGGTCGCATTGGTGGCGGCTAGGGTTAGGGTTAGGGTGGCGGTTAGGGTGGCGGCTAGCCCTAAACTCTTCATATAAATAAAGGCATAAGGGGAGGAGCTAATCACTCTCTCCATTGTATGCAATCCTTGTGTATTGTGTTGTAGCTCACTACGCTGGTCTCTTTGCTTTCTTCTCTCATTTGCCAATAGGCTCAATAATCAATATAATTCCGAGGGAGGGGGGGTATATGACCATTTAATAGGAAGAATATTTCTCACTTTGACAATGAATAAGATATGGATACGAGCTCTGAAAATTATGAGGAAAATTGCTATGCCCTCAATCAAGATTGCTAATCACACATTTTATATCCTGGGACAATTAGGATAGTTGGAGTTATTTAACACCAATTTGGGTGCAAGCACGGTAAAGTGGACAGCTCTTGATCCTTGCTCAGGTTTAAGTGAAAGTGATCCAAAACAATATACTAACTTTGAATTTTATGAAATAAAAATTCATAAACATTTAGAAAACATATGAATCTACAAAGCGAAGCAAATTTATGTTCACAAAAAACAATTTCAAACAACGTATATGTATTTTAGAAGACGGTGCAAGTGGTGGTGCAAGTGGGTGTCATTGAAAAGATAATTGTCAAAAACTTGTTTAAAATACAAATTTTACATTACATTAAACTGATGAATTTAAAAAAAATTACGATGACCTCAAGTTTATAATGAATTCAAGGAATATGAAAAGAAATTCCAAGTTCAAAATATTTAAGATCATGAAATTTACGTTCAAAACTATATTTAGTCAATTGCTTTTACGCATCACTTTTGATGATAGGTTTTGAAGATCTCATATTGATATTCTATATTTGAGTACCTAACTTAACAATAGAGGTCATCATGAAAAATAATCTATTTTAAACAACATTTTGCTACTACTTATAGGCATTTGACCAAGAAAATCATGGCTTTCATATACCGGAGCACTTTTTTGGTCCACTTTACTATGCTTGCACCCATCTACTAAACTTGGGAACTTAGTACTTAACAGTGAACGGGAAGAACCACTCGTTAGTTACAATGAATCGGGTGAGTTTGAGAAATAACCAGTTGAAGTTCTAGATTTCAGGAAAATTACCAATCACTTTAGAGGAATCCATGCAATATACTTCAAATTGATGAAGATAAACTGAAATATGACAACGTGTAATCGGTTGGACTTGGAAACACTAGGATTTCGACCGATTATGTCCAAAAATCTCCCTGGATACTAGTACTTAAGCTCTTCCAACCCACTTCCATATCCAGTTAAGAGGTCGTTTACACCGTGGATCATGAAGTTGTCCCAAGGCTTTGTAAAATTTGTGATTGGTTGTTAAACTCATCTAGGACCACTTCAATTTACACCAAGGAAAAAATGTCAGAGTGATTATGGAGTTCGAGGTCCCCAAAAGACATATTTTAAGGCCTACATTATCCACTGACATAGTTCAACGGGTTTTGCGGTGGGAGAGGTAAAAGAGGTGGTATGGTAAAAAAAGGCAGGGGTCCATGACATAGAAATGTCGTAATGATAAAATTTTAATGAATTTTTTTGAGAAGTGTAGAGAAGTGAAGAGAAGACAAGACAAGAGAATGGTCAAACTTGATTTTTCTTCAAATCTGCCCTTTTTGGGCATATAACAAGAAAATCAACACATTCACTTTTTGGTTCAAGGTCATTCCTCTTGATCCACATTCGGTTTACACCTAGTGAGGGGCCCAAAGGGTTTGTAAAGTGATTTAACAAAAAATTTGGACCATGGAAGTTGGACCATCGATCGGACCATGGAAAAAGGCCATCTTCCATGGTCCAACTTCATGGTCCATGGAGTAAACTGGCCTTAAGTATGTAACTTAGGCAAACATAGTGTACAATAACCCGGGCACCACAATGAAGAGTTGTCTCCCCGTGGGGATTTGGGCGAACCAACCTATACACTCGTTCCTTGTTGGATGCCTAAACCCTTGCCTCCAAGGAACCTGTGTACGGGTTGGTTCGCTGCAACCCCCCATGGGCCTGTCCCTTCGACAGCCTGCCTACCTTGCAGCCAAGCACCCCCCCCCCCCCAAATGATCATCAAGGTCACCCCATTGGCCTAGATTCCATTTGCGCTTGGTTCATGGGGTGCCCTAATGACATGGGGTGGGGGTTCATGGGGCAAGCACATCAACATTCTTCGTGGCATGATTGAAAGGCAGTACTGGAGTCCAACCTATTAGGGGCTTTAACCTATTAAGTTAAAGTCTTTCAAAATATTTTGCCAAGCCAAGTGAACGTAATACAACAAAAACGCAACCACATCACATGTTCAATCACTACAACTGTATGAACATTGGCCCTAGAATTTTGTCAGCAGAGGATCTCCGAATCTAGCTTTCTTGTAGATTTGAGAATTTTCAATGACAAGTAGAAACCCCATGATACTGAATGAGGGCTTTGGTGCCAAACAGACTGCAAGTCAAGCAGACTCCTTTTTTGGAACACTTCTACTGGTTTTCAGACGTATCTACACATTTTGTATGATTTCTCTCTAAGAAAATTTCGACCCAGAAGTAGATATTAGATCTCCGCCAGCCAGAATCTACACTTCAAGGATGATCCAGTATTAGCAGATTCTAGAATTCTAACTGGCTCCTTTATAAGCCAAATGTATTATTAGCCGGTAGAGTTGATTTCGCCATCAAATTTCTCCACAGCATTTCCTGTGAAGTTCCAAGCGCAGCCCTTTATGGTAAGTTAGCTATTCAGCTCCAAGCATTCTGGATCTTTACAGCTGTTCAGAGGGGCCATAAACTTATCTAGAATTAGAGATAGGGAATTACATATAGGAGCGTACCTATCATTCATCCAACGTAAAAGCCCTGAAATAGCATGCAGCCTGGAGGTCGATTTTAAAAGTTGATTTGATACCGGAATTCATTTTAAAGATCCACAATTATGCCCCCTTTCCACTTGACTTTAGCTAAGACCCAAAGTATTTCCTAAAAACCGGGTAAAGCTCCCTCGGTTATAGCGGAGGCATCCGGCTATCCCAATGCACCTACAAGAACTTGCTCCGGAGATTTTCAAGTAGGTTTCAGTTAAGTAACTTTCACACGTGTTCATTGTTTTATCTACCAAGCAACAAAATGTTGGGTAGTTTTTGTCCCATCCCCAAATGCCTTACTACTCACCTATATTACCATCGGTTTTTGTTAATGAAGCTCCTCATGCCCTCATAGCTAAGACTAAAAAGCAACCAATCACAAGGGCGGGAGGTGACACTTTTAAAGGTCCTATATTCTTGCCTCATGTTTAGGTACCGATGGGAGGGTCGGTGCTTGAGGCTTAAAACCTCCACTTTTAAGCCATGCCACATCATTTGCCAACTAGGCTCGGCACTAGATAATGTCGATGGTGTGAAGGCCGGGTTGTTAAAACCAACTTTTAGTCTTAGCTAAAGTCATGTGGGAAGGGGGCATTAGTCTATTTAACACCATATTCATAATTTTGGGACTTTAAGGAGTCCCACAATCAAGGAATCCAGTTGGAAAAGTATATTGTAGGGAACATGGGAACGCTCCGGAACAAAATGGGAACCCCAGAGGGAACACATGATGGGGAACATTGGCACATGTCATTGGGAACGTGGGAATGTGGGAACGTGGGAACGTGGGAACGCTGCATTGGGAACATGGGAACGACGTGGTACACCATACGAAAATCTTCCATTCACAAAATGCGAGAAGTGTGAAAAGATCAACAAAACCCATGGTAGTGAAAAGTAACTTGGTATTTCTTTGCATTAAGTATGCGGACAAGGGTATAATTACCTCTTGATAATTAACATGCGAAACGGACATGTGTGCAAACATCCAAAATTTGTCATGATGCAATACTAATTGACATTTCTATTGCACAATGTTCGTCTAACCCCAAGCATATAAAACCAATCCCCATGAAGATGGCGATGGTGCCCACAATTGATATCAACGAGCGCGAATGTGCCCACGATTTGTTGTGGGTGGGGCATTTGACGCACTGCCCATTCGTCCTTCAGCCAACTCACACCGCCTGAGGTTGTCTTTGGCAAATTGTACTTGGTTGCTGGGGATAGTAATCTTTGGCGACTTCCCAAGGTCACGTGGGCCTGGAGGCCACGCTGCCAATATGCAATCAAGAGGTTGCCAATCTGGAGTTGAGTACTTCAAGTCACGTTTCCACTTGAAATCTGTCTTGGTGTCCCACCCGCTGTATTTCTCCAGCACGTTTCTGGCAGTGGAGGTGGGAATGAACCATTCCACTTGAATCTGACGCGCATGCGGTCCAGTAGTCTCCAAATTGGGGGGTGTTAAAGCGCGGCACACCCAAATGGGACGAGCAATATCTTGTTCTTGCGGCCTAAGGATCATGAAATGTCCTGTGAACACATCGTGTGCAGGGCGAAACAAAGGCGGGGGTTGCCGATTTCTGGGCCCCACATAATGTGCGTCGGCTCCATGATCCTCTCGAAGCTCGCCCGTTTGGAGAAATGGAGTGTCTGAACTGGGCGTAACTCGGGTTGTGGGCCAAAATCCTTCTTGCAAGCGGGTTCCCTCCGTCCATAGATCCGAGAGAGGTGCAAACAACGCTTCTTTCACATCAGTCCAATATGCAATGAGAGGGCCATGCACCCTACTGTATCCCCCCACATTGTCATGGTTGGAGTTTGACTCCCAGTGGTCAATATATCCTTGCAACCCATTGATAACATCCTCTAGTTTTCCCATTGCGCGAGCTCGGGGAGATCACTCCATTGTAGAGTTGAACAACCACGTGCGATCATTTTAGATGTAAAAAATGTAAAAAATGTAAAAATCATCACCAAAATGGGTCACAATTTTATCAATTTTTTTTCATGAGTAGATATAAATGGTACATGTTACATAGTAAAAAATGGTGACTAAATTTGATGATTTGTTTTTTTAATAAAACATACCGTTTCTAACTAGAATGACGCAGAATTGAACTAAAAAAATTGCTACAATTAATGAATATGACTAAAAATTTCAAAAAAATATACAAAAGATACCATCAATGGTTGTGTATATGTAGAAAAAATATCATAAAATTTAAAATTATTTATGACATGTAATATAGGGGTAGCAAACTTTGTTCGCACGTGGTGTTCAACTCTACAATGGAGTGATCTCCCCGAGTGCGCGAGGTTGGGCGGGTGCAGGTTCGCCCTCTGGCATTGATGGTCCTCCTCTGATGTTCTCCTTCCACATGAGTATACCTCTCTCCGGAAGCCACTCCACATCACTGCACACCAATTTATATTGCATTACCGGCCACCCATCATCCCTTACAAAGAATTTGAATTGTTGGGCTTTGGTATGTCCAAACAAAATATCGTTCCCACTTGGCAAGAAGGGCTCAACAAAGGCCTTCCAAGCAGGGAGTTCTTCGATCATATGTGGAATGGTGGCCACCTTCTCCATTTGCATGTAGGATTTCATCAAGAGGGGGATGGTAGGATAGTCCTTCTCGCGCAACTCCATGCTCCATCTCCCGAACGAAGCGTCTATATCATCATGTGTGTGACCAACCAGAAGGTATGATACATATACCTCTCTAAATATGCCTTTTGCTACTAGCATGGACCAAAATGCTTTCACAAATCTGCATTTGTTGTCCTTCCAACAATTGTCCAATTGAACATACAAAACGGGTGGGAGGGGCATGGCAAGCACGGGGTCAGCAGGTTGGATTTTCAGTCCCTCCAAACAAGTCTCCTTCCCATTCAATATGGCTTTGTAAAGAGGCGACCGACCGGCACCCTCGAAAAGTGTTCGAGTTGACATAACCGGCGGAGCCTCCAAATCACGAAGAAATCTGGCAAATGAACCAACAGTATGATTGCAATCGCCTGGATACAAATCAAGAGAGTAATGTGCATATCGTTCATCTCCATGCCCATGCGCTATCATACCGGTCACAGATAAAGGCAACTTCGTGAACATGTCAGTGTCTTTATTCTTGTACGATGAGGCGAAGATGGACCGTGTTGTTATGAGAAGCAGTCTTCCCATGGTCCATTTTATCATGAATGATGGACAACACCTTCCGGGGTTCCAAAATGGAGATGGACCTCATGCACCGGTAAGCATTACGTGCTGCCTCTTGTTGTGCAAGGTGTTTCTGCAATTGTTTGGAAAAACCAGTATGGGCTGCAGATCCGCGCACATGGGTAGAAATAATTGCTTGAAGGGAATCACATTTCCCACAACGAGCAAAATTGTCTCCTGCTCTCTTCGTCACGTATTGCTTGAAAAATGTTTGGCGGATGTCGCTTAGTTTTGAAAGGGAAATGGCTTTAACTCCGCATCTTTGGTTCACCTTCATCACATAGACAAGAACAACAAGATGTATAAATGCATTGCATAGATTGACATGTTATGAAATTGGAAGTTGTTGGTCGTGTAGAGCAATTCGAGTAATTCAATATAAAGCATGCGGAAAATAATAACAAATGAATCACGTAGAACCCTCACCTGGTTGATGGTGGTTAGCAATTTGTTCCACTTAGTGCCACGGGGAAAGACCATCTCAACAACACGCTGGCCGTTGGGGAGAGTGCGCGATTTGTGGGGCATCATGTCTGCTTTGTCTTGTAGGAGTTCTTGGAGAGTAGATGTTGCTTGCAAAGTTGCCACTCGATGTCTCTTCATGTTCAAATTTCCATGATCTCTGGGACGCACACCAGCCAAGAATTTTGCCCGGTTTCTATAAAACGACGATTTCGACACCACAAATATTTCACGCCATGCCCGAAGGCATATGTCCCGTCCACACAAGGTCACCACTTTGGCCCCTCCCTCACGCAAACAGTGGACCTCACCATACACATGTATACGTTTGCTGTGTCGCATTCTAGGAGAGCAACCATAGAACTCAGAGCGCAACGCCAGTACTTCCTCCCTCGGAAAGTACCTTAAACACTCTCTGTTGCAACAATCAATGGAAGACAGCTGCCGGACAGAATCTGCGTTGAGAACGACCATTTTCTTGGGCAGGACATTCAGGTCTCTAGGTTTTCGGGTGGTTTCGTATTTCCGTTTGCCTTCTTTCAAACGTTGGGCAAGCAATCTATTGTGGTCCCGCATCCTCAAAATGCTCACATGTTGGTGTTGTAGGAGAGTGCATCCATCGTGAGAAGCACGAGATATGGGCCAACGTCGAAGAGAAAAAATGGCATCCATATCCATCATTCCATCTACAGGGTCCATGATGAGAACTCCAACGTCGTCCTCCCCAAGGGCCCTATCATCTATACAATCAATTGGATTTGAGTTTCTACAAATCCCTCCAGCAACTTCCTCACCTTGTTCATTGAAAAGCAACAAAGGAATATTTATCCAGTCCTCTCTCGAGAGGCCACTACAAGTATCATCAATCTCTCCAAAATGAAACTCCTCTTCATCTTCAGTGAAGATGACATCCGAGGCAGACGATTCCTACAAGGGAAAGACCATGTGAAATTCTGAATGAATGATCGCAATAATACATAAAAACTCAAACATAGGGAGGTTCACGTAGGTATCTCATCACTGCTGCAATCATGGTGTTGTTCCATTTATAGTACTACACTGCGCACACATTAATATCAGGTAGTTAATACGATTCTAAAAAATAAATAACCAATTTCATACACCAGCCAAGTACTTTATCACTGTCCTGGTGCATAGCTACTATTGATGGAGAGGGGAGCCCCACATGGTATAGGCTACAAACAAACACAACGTGGTCCTCAGAAATTTCAGTCGACCGACATGAACTTTGTGTGCCTAACATTCTCTGAATTCTAATGTTGAACAAAAGAACGAGTTGCACAACGAACTCCCTGAAAACTTACCGTCGACCAGGAGGAAGGCTCATGAACATACTTCACAATATCATATCGACAAACATGAACTCAATGTTCCTCAGACGTTCCTGTCGACCAACAGGAAGTTCTCCCACAAAATTTCCCTCAAAAGTTCATGTCGACCAATAGGAACTTCACCCATAAAATTTCCCTCAGAAGTTCCTGTCGACCAAAAGAAACTTCACCCACAAAATTTCCTTCGGAACATCCTGTCGACCAACAAGAACTTCTCCCACAAAATTTCCCTCAGAAGTTCTAGAAGTTCCCCTACAAGTTCCTGTCGATCGACAGAAACTTATATAAAAAGAAGTTCCCCTACAAGTTCCTGTCGATCGACATGAACTTATATAAAAAGAAGTTCCCCTACAAGTTCATGTCGATCGACATGAACTTATATAAAAAGAAGTTCCCCTACAAGTTCATGTCGATCGACATGAACTTATATAAACAGAATCTCCCCTACAAGTTCCTGTCGATCGACAGGAACTTATATAAACAGAATCTCCCCTACAAGTTCCTGTCGATCGACAGGAACTTATATAAACAGAGTCTCCCCTACAAGTTCCTGTCGATCGACATGAACTTATATAAACAGAAGTTCCCTTACAGGTTCCTGTCGATCGACATGAATTTTTATGAATAGAAGATCCCTTACAGGTTCCTGTCGATCGATAGGAACTTTTATCAATAGAAGTTCCCTTACAGGTTCCTGTCGATCGATAGGAATTTTTATCACTAGAAGTTCCCTTACAGGTTCATGTCGATCGACAGGAACTTTTATCAAATTATTTCCCCTAGGAGTTGTCGATGGACATGAACCTCTTTCAAATTATTTGCCGAGGAAGTTCCAGTCGATCGACAGGAACTTCCAAATTATAAACCGGGGATGTTCCAATCGATCGATAAGAACTTTCCTGCCACGTCTGTAATCCGTACGACAGCCGTACAATGTACGGATACAATCACATCCCATTTTTCAGCGCATATATTTTACATACATATCCAACCTGTTTCAGCACCTCGTTCGTCACATCAATCGGAACCTCGTTTGTCACCTGGATTATCCCCGTGGAGAGGGGGAGAGAGAGAGAGAGACGTCAAGTGAAGAGGTCGAATGAATAAAAGACCTTCCATAAAGAGACCTGTGCATTTATAGTAGGCGGTGGTGTGCTGTGGGAAATATTGGTGGGAGTTTTGAATTCACGATCTTCTTTGCTTCCCGTCTACTAGATCTTTGAAATGTAGGGGGCACTTATTTTGCAATGTGTTCTTGATTTAATAGGACTAATTGTACGTTGGTAAGACAATCCTAACCCGAACGCGACATGCTATTAGTACTGAGGTACATAAGTGGTTACTACCCTTAATCTTGATTGCACTCCATCTTATGTTCAATCATGATTGCACTACATCCTAAGTTCAATTAGAAAATGAGCAATGCCATATTACAACCCACATGAAGCACAAATATGTGATTTATTGAAGGAAAGTGGGCTTGGGATGCGTGTGGGTTGTGAAACCATATGAACCACTAAGGTTTGAGCACAAATTTGTGATTACATGAATGAAAGTGGCTGTGGGATGCGTGACATGGGTTGTGAAACCATATGAGCCACTAAGGTTTGAACACAAATATGTGATTTATTGAAGGAAAGTGGCTTTGGGATGCGTGACATGGGTTGTGAAACCATATGAGCCACTAAGGTTTGAGCACAAATATGTGATTTATTGAAGGAAAGTGGGCTTGGGATGCGTGTGGGTTGTGAAACCATATGAACCACTAAGGTTTAGGGTACAAATTTGTGATTACATGAATGAAAGTGGTTGTGGGATGCATGACATGGGTTGTGAAACCATATGAGCCACTAAGGTTTGAGCACAAATATGTGATTTATTGAAGGAAAGTGTCTTTGGGATGCGTGTGGGTTGTGAAACCATATGAAGCACTAAGGTTTGAGCACAAATATGTGATTTATTGAATGAAAGTGGGCTTGGGATGCGTGTGGGTTGTGAAACCATATGAACCACTAAGGTTCGAGCACAAATTTGTGATTACATGAATGAAAGTGGTTGTGGGATGCGTGACATGGGTTGTGAAACCATATGAGCCACTAAGGTTTGAGCACAAATATGTGATTTATTGAAGGAAAGTGGGCTTGGGATGCGTGTGGGTTGTGAAACCATATGAACCACTAAGGTTTAGGGTACAAATTTGTGATTACATGAATGAAAGTGGCTGTGGGATGCGTGACATGGGTTGTGAAACCATATGAGCCACTAAGGTTTGAGCACAAATATGTGATTTATTGAAGGAAAGTGGCTTTGGGATGCGTGTGGGTTGTGAAACCATATGAAGCACTAAGGTTTGAGCACAAATATGCGATTTATTGAATGAAAGTGGGCTTGGGATGCGTGTGGGTTGTGAAACCATATGAACCACTAAGGTTTGAGCACAAATTTGGGATTACATGAATGAAAGTGGGCTTGGGATGCGTGTGGGTTGTGAAACCATATGAACCACTAAGGTTTAGGGTACAAATTTGTGATTACATGAATGAAAGTGGTTGTGGGATGCGTGACATGGGTTGTGAAACCATATGAGCCACTAAGGTTTGAACACAAATATGTGATTTATTGAAGGAAAGTGGCTTTGGGATGCGTGTGGGTTGTGAAACCATATGAAGCACTAAGGTTTGAGCACAAATATGTGATTTATTGAAGGAAAGTGGGCTTGGGATGCGTGTGGGTTGTGAAACCATATGAACCACTAAGGTTTGAGCACAAATTTGTGATTACATGAATGAAAGTGGTTGTGGGATGCGTGACATGGGTTGTGAAACCATATGAGCCACTAAGGTTTGAACACAAATATGTGATTTATTGAAGGAAAGTGGGCTTGGGATGCGTGTGGGTTGTGAAACCATATGAAGCACTAAGGTTTGAGCACAAATATGTGATTTATTGAAGGAAAGTGTCTTTGGGATGCGTGTGGGTTGTGAAACCATATGAAGCACTAAGGTTTGAGCACAAATATGTGATTTATTGAATGAAAGTGGCTTTGGGATGCGTGTGGGTTGTGAAACCATATGAACCACTAAGGTTCGAGCACAAATTTGTGATTACATGAATGAAAGTGGGCTTGGGATGCGTGACATGGGTTGTGAAACCATATGAGCCACTAAGGTTTGAGCACAAATATGTGATTTATTGAAGGAAAGTGTCTTTGGGATGCGTGTGGGTTGTGAAACCATATGAAGCACTAAGGTTTGAGCACAAATATGTGATTTATTGAAGGAAAGTGGCTTGGGATGCGTGTGGGTTGTGAAACCATATGAACCACTAAGGTTCGAGCACAAATTTGTGATTACATGAATGAAAGTGGTTGTGGGATGCGTGACATGGGTTGTGAAACCATATGAGCCACTAAGGTTTGAACACAAATAATGTGAAACCATATGAGCCACTAATGTACAACGTTCCTATTTTTGTAGGAGGTAAGACCTCTTGTGGTATATTCTAAATTCATGTCTCTTGCAGGCTCCCCAGCCTCTGCCTGCCATTGCTGTGGTGGACTCCGACACTGCTTTGGTCTCCGTGCCTTCTCAGCTTGTTTCCGACGTCCTCCCCCACGACCCCATTGCCCCTCTCTCCGTCGCCGCAGCTTCGGATGCCCAAGTCGATGACACTGCCCATATGTGGCGGGTGCAACACCGTGGCTTCGTCGACGTCCGCAATCCTCCCGGTGCCTTCACCGCCTCCGATTCTCGTCATGCCATTGACGCCCCTTCCGCCGCCGCTCCTCCCCCAATTCCTCGCCCCTTTCCTCTTGTAAGTGAACCCTCTTAGAATCTTCCTCTCGATCGACAGGATCTTCCTCGTCTCTCTCCCCTACTTTGTGGTCCTCTACTTCTCATCCTTGTTGTCCGTTTAAGTTGTGCAGGCCACTGTCGAAGACGTTCTCAATAGGCTCTTCGTGTACCCAAACAATCCCCTTAGTAAAGGTAGACAAGTTTTCACCAGGGAGATGGGCATGCTTGCCGCTAAGAGACTCTTGTGTAGTGAAGGGCCACGCTCTTCCGTAGAATTGCGCGATTCCCGGTCGTGGCTCTTCGAACCCTTCCGAATCGAGGTACAGGCAGTTCTGGGCTTCTTCACCCCTTCCAGCTACTATACACGTGTATTTTTTGCTTCTCTGTGAATCACACAAGTGCTTATTTCTCTGGCCCTGATTCTTATGTTCCTGTGGGCAGGACCCTGCTGCTCGGAACACCAGAAGATTTGTACTTGTCTTCGATCTCAATGGCATCTTTTGCAAATGTCATCACGTTGATCGAGGCCAAACCATCCTCCCGAGTTGGCTTCTTGGACCTCAAGAGTCCCACAGCCAACCCACCATGGTTGGATCTAAGTTTGTCGTTCCCAGACTCGGATACATGATGTTTTGGAGATTCTGTTGCCTTCATTTCTATGTCTGCGTTTGGTCCTCCATGACAATGAGCAATGTTATCGCCATTGGCAATTTCTTGTTCAGTGAAGAAACCCGCCCTCGCTACCTCTTCGCGCAGCAACATTGCTCCAAATATGCGGACTCCCATGGCGTCGAGTTGAAGAGCCCGGATAACCCCAACGCCACTTTGTTCCAGAAGAATTTGGGCCTTACGATGTGGTGGCCCCCTCGTTCCTTTGATTCTGACGCTTTGTTTGCCACTGAACAAAACACCCTTCTCGTAGACGACAGCCCCTACAAGAGTGCCATCAACCCCGACCAGAATGCCGTCTTCCCCCCCTCCTTCTCTACCAACGCTTCCCCTGATGCCGACATGATCAAACATTTCCAACCTTGGTTCGAACGTCTTTTCTACAGCCCGTTGCAAGACATACGAGACTTCGTTGTGATCCATAGGTTTGGACAGCCCCCACTCCACCACTCGGACCCCATCAGGAAGGCTGTCGACGTAGCTGCCAGACCCAACATTAAAGGGAAATTAAAACCAACCGGCCTCTTAGAACGTAAGGGCGTTCGGTAGTGTCTGCACAATCAGCTTATGTATTCACTGCATATGGAATGCTCCAAAGTAACCGTGTCCATATCTTCTGCTGCTTCCAGTTTCCGCCTCCTTCACGCACATTGCCCACCTCTGGGCGTTCTGCGTTCAGACGCCCCAACAGTCCCTACTCACAACATCGTGTCGTGGCGCGCCAACCCACTTCCCCGCCTTCAATACATGTGCCTACAGAGATGCCCTCCTCTGCTGCTATTCGCGCCATGGCCACCCCGACCCGTGAATTCCCTCTGGTATTTTTTTGCCACCTCTCATTTCTCTTTCCTAACCATCATTTTCCTTGTTTTCTCATGTACCTTATAATCGACCACTCGTCAATTTCACTTTCATTTTTGGCCCCTGCAATGTTTTCCACTCTTCTTTCTGGAATTAATTCTTCTTTACGTTTCGTCCTGCAGGGTCTTGACCTCAATTCGGGCCCTCCCCCCGAATATTTTCCAACTCCCGTCCAAGTATCACGCCGTCGCCGCATCTCGACTTGCGAATACCAATTCTCCCTCATCGAATCTATGGGCCCTAACTCAAGAGCCCATCGCATTCTGCGCACTGGTTTGGCCTCCCTCGCTAAACCTCCCGTGCCACCCCCGGGGTGGACCAAGCTCGGTCTCCCTTTGGAAGTCACCAGATACAATTGGACCGAAGACCAATTGCAACGTTTCTTTCCTGAGTGGGTTCACAAATTGTCAGTTCGTTCTCCTGGTTGTAGTGAGGCCCATGCCCCACCAAATGTTTGAATAAAATCACATCCCATTCTTCATTGCCTTTATATGCGTGGCTTCCGCACACATTCAATTCAGTCCATTGTTCATCCTCCTTGCTTTTTGTGTGCCCTTGGTCGTGTTTCTTTTCTATGAATGTCACATGTTCCTGTTGATATTGTACCTTCATTTACAATGTTTGATATTGTACCTTCATTTACTACCTATTCTGTCATTCCATCAATTCCAACATTGCGGAAGTGGACCTAACTATAATTGTGTCATAGTACACAATTTCCCGTCCCCGGTGTCGAATTTCATTTCTTCCACTCGATCGAGTGGTTGGACTTCCCTTTCTTCCATAACCCTAACCCATACATTCATATGTATTTTGTTTCCCATTTGTTACCCTAAGCCCCATAAAATGCACTCTACGTTCCCCATGTGTTCCCAACCATGTCCCCCTTGTATGACTGCCTGTTCCCAATGGGTCCACACCCCGTTCCCAATTGCGTTCACTGCGTGTTCCATGTACGTTCCCATTGCGTTCCCATTGGGTACCCATGTGCGTTCCTATTGCTTCTATCTCGTTCCCGTTGCGTTCCCATTGCGTTCCTTTTGCGTTCCTATCGCTGCCACACACCATTTAATAGTCCCAAAATAACACTAAAGTCCCAAAATTTTGAATATAGTGTTATTTGTAGTCATTTGAGATGAATTGGCAACAAACCTATAGGGGGTAAAGTTTTTATGTTGGATGGATGAGCGGTATGTTTGTACACGATAATTCCATCTCTCCAAGTTAGAGCTCGTAGCATTTTGATTAAGTGTCTTTTTAGTACAATTTACCAGCAAGGCCTGCTACAGTAATATGTGCAATTACATTGCTACGTTGATATATGCAATTAGTTGCATATAAGTTGCCTCTTCACCCATGCAAATTACCTTGGGTTGAAACCATCTCACAAAATCTTATAACTTTGTTTGGCAATCAATATTATAATAATAATAATAATCTTGTATGTTTTTCATTGTTGCAATAGGGATTCTAAATAGTGTGGAATGTCAATAAATTAGCATGGGGCAACTTAATTGCACATATCAGTGTAAATGTCTTTCTCTTTTGATATGACATCTGCCCCTTGAGTCAAATGTAGCATGGTTATTTGCATTATGGATTTTCAAGCTAAAAACATGGCCATGTTAACCTTTAATTAATAAGGACTCTAGAAGAAATGAAGAAAGCAATGTTCTATTGATCATTGATCAATTTATTTAACCATGTGAATCCCAAGGAGATAACATCACTTGCAAATGTAATGTGAATTGTCATGTAGATATTTGCATGTAGCCAGCAAGAAAAATGACCCTCAAGTAGGTTAATGACTCCGATATCTAGATTTTAAAGAATTGAAGGGACTTGTCAAATAAGAATCTAAGGTAGAGGGTGCTAATACCAAAACCCCATCCAAAACCAACATCTTGAAATCTTGCAAAATAAATACGTATTGATTATGAAAATGTTCACCATGTGAACATCAAAGCCCCCCTAATGGTTCTAGACGACTACATAGTGTTCACTTCAAAAATTTGAGGGAAAAGAAAAAGAAAACAAAACAAGAAAAAACTTACAATACACTTGGTCTTTTTTTTTCTACCTTGGAATTTTTTTTTCCGGTTCATTCCACTACCACATGTATGCCAAATACCTTAACTTCTTGGTTTGATGTGTTGCTACCTTAACAATGTTGCCTCAATCCTTCAAGAGGACAATCTTCTCCTTTGCACTACCCAATTTCAAGTTTGCAGTTGAGCCATGTGGCCGGGAATGATTGATTATTGTTATGACTTGGACCACTTGTTTTATTTTGAAGTTGTGCTAAACTTTCTTCGGCATGGTGGTGGAGGGGCTGGGGCGAACCAACCGGGTGCAAGCACGGTAAAGTGGACAGCTCTTGATCCTTGCTCAGGTTTAAGTGAAAGTGATCCAAAACAATATACTAACTTTGAATTTTATGAAATAAAAATTCATAAACATTTAGAAAACATATGAATCTACAAAGCCAAGCAATTTATGTTCACAAAAAACAAATTTCAAACAACGTATATGTATTTTAGAAGACGGTGCAAGTGGTGGTGCAAGTGGGTGTCATTGAAAAGATAATTGTCAAAAACTTGTTTAAAATACAATTACATTACATTAAATTGATGAATTTTTGAAAAAAAAATTACGATGACCTCAAGTTTATAATGAATTCAAGGAATATGAAAAGAAATTCCAAGTTCAAAAGATTTAAGGTCATGAAATTTACGTTCAAAACTATATTTAGTCAGTTGCTTTTACGCATCACTTTTGATGATAGGTTTTGAAGATCTCATATTGATATTCTATATTTGAGTACCTAACTTAACAATAGAGGTCATCATGAAAAATAATCTATTTTAAACAACATTTTGCTACTACTTATAGGCGTTTGACCAAGAAAATCATGGCTTTCATATACCGGAGCACTTTTTTGGTCCACTTTACTATGCTTGCACCCAACCCATATATCCGTACCTTACCGGGGAGGGCGAACGGCTGGGGATTCGTGGCACTCACTTAAAATCAACCATCCTACATATCGTGGATGAAGTGGCTCCAATACAAAAAGACCCCTATGAGGTTGAGGGCCGATTCATTCGAATGTGACATCACTAGACATCCGGTAAGGTACCAATGTATGGGTCGGTTCGCCCTAGCCGTGGTGGAGGGGTACTACTAGCTAGAGCTCATGAATCTAGTTCCGGTAGGGGACCCAAGGCAAATGCATGGCATTTGGAGCCAACTTTTCTAGTGGGGAATTAGGAGCTGGGGGGAAGTTGAGGTAGAGCAGTGGATTTGCTTCGTCTCTAAAAGTTAAGTCAAGTGAGATCTAAAAGTACTTCCAAGCTGCAGCTGCAGCTGCATGCAACTCATGTGCATGTCCAATCGACAGCTTGGCGGTCTCCTGAGGATCAGGGCCATCCACATGCAGCAGAAAATTGGGTGGGACCGCGTAACTTACGACAAACGGAGAAAGTTAGGGTATGCATCTACTATATAGTAATCAATTTGATGCGGCGGCGAGCGTGACATTGTGGATACATTGTTGTGTTTTGCGGTCACAGATTCTACTGATCTAGGATACTTGAACCTTCCTGTTGAAGCTCAGAACTTGCAGAATCCAAACCTTACCAGTTTTCTCAAGAATGTGGCATTGTCATACGATATTTGAGATATCTCAGGAAGACAAGATAACTTCTCTTCAACATAACCCAAGCCCCTCCTTCAACAAATATCAGAGAAACCTCCCAGACTTTGAAGAATGAAGCCTCACAGAATCCCTGATGTCTGTTCTTCCTAGAAACTATGACAAAAAGTTCGGTCTAGAACATGGGAAGCCGCAACTTCACAGCAATAATAGTGATTCTTTCTTAGATATGATGCCTTCAAATGCCAAGCAACTATCTGAACTTTCAAGTAGAGGTTAATGAACATGGATAGCATTGATCCGAGGAACAGGAGCAGGCAACAATTCAATCCACATGACCAAACAAGTAAAATGGGTGCACAAACTTCCTTCAAATATAATAGAGCTTAGATACATACAGCAACACATGACACGCAGGCCATGCCTTTCCTTTGCAAACGGATCAGCTAAGTGGATGATGTGTTGATAGGTGACTTTATTATTGAGCAAAGCAGGAGACAAATGGTTTTCAACGACTCCGGATACTGAACATCTAATGCTCTTCCAATGAGCAGTCACTTGTACTTCTCAATCTCCTTGGATAGTGAGCACTCTCCTCACGATCCTCGACAGAATTCAACGACGTGTTAAATGTACAAAAGGTTCGGCCGCTACTATTAGGTGCAAAATTTATTACAGCCCTATAACTTTCGCTGGCCCTTTGGGTTTTGATGAAGTCTGTGGGCGGCTTTATTGGTTGTCCCCAAGGTTCGCAGTAACATACAATTTTCCTCCCACTAAGACTTTTCGGTGCTGCCTGAATTATTTCGTAACCATCATACACTTACAGACTGACCAATTCAACAACCTTGTGGTTGTTTGTGATGTGCCACGCCAAGTCACTAACAGCAATCTTCACCTACACGAATGGCGGGTTGCGTACCTTAAATCAATCGATCTACCTAATTAATTATTCAATTAACCCATGTGGACCCAGGCAGCCTTGCCTGGGATGTCATTCTGCACAACAAACAGCAAGTAATACTGCTGAGGGGCTACGTTTGCATTGGAAGGGGCTGTAACCTTAATTGCCCAGCCGCACCCTGCCTTGGCAGGAACCGAACTCTGTAGAGTCAGTTGCCGTTGCCCTTGAGAATACGAGTGAGTCGAGAAGGGAACGCTGTTCATGTTCACTACGACTGCGCCCACCCTCGCACCGACGACAAAATTGACAGTAAAGACTTGCTTGTAACCGAATCGTTTGGGCACTGCAGTGATTTGTGGCCTGATGTTATTAAAGCTGCAAGAACCAAAAATCATCAAGTTAAGACAGCTCCTCGATATTATCGATAGGAAATTGCAATCGTGACAAATTTCAAATGTAACGTTGATGACGACATCAATCGAAACCCTCATTTGCGTTTTTGTTAGATGTGATGTGAAAAATTTGCAAATTCGAGCTATTACAGAAGATTGTAAAGAGTATTTTTAAAAGCGAGAGAGGGCTTACTTGGCGCCACGTCAAGGAGGTGAGAAGGCCTCAATTTTGAGTTCAGTCGGGAATGCACCAGTGAAGGTGTAGCACTGGTGAGTGTTACTCCCAGCAACCAAGATCCGGCCATCAGTCAGCAGGTTGGCTGCGGAGTGGTACAACCTAGGGATGTTGGTTTTGGCAAGCACCTGGAATCTCTTCCCAGCAGCAGCACCTGGGTTATACTTCACAGCAGCCCTGTTTTTTTTTTTTTTTTGGAACTTGATCATCTGGCTACAGCTAAAGGATTAAGTTTTTCAATAATGGCGATTATGATGAGCTTGAAGCTAAATTGTTTGGCGACAATGCTCACAAAAATTCATACATTTGGCTACTAACATAAACAATATGTGGAAAAATGTTGGCGATGGTCTTTATTGAAATATAGTTACAAGCAGGCGACAATTTGCCATGCACTAAGGTAATCTGGGTACTACTAAAACTCATGCCTAGTAAAATGGCAACTAATTGTTGTTTGGAGTAGTCATATGGCAAGCAATTGCTCTTTCATGTGGTCATATGGCATCTAATCTAAAATTTGAAGAGCAATGTTGCAACCACATTCAATATACACGCCATGTCTACCTGCAAAACAACAAACAAACACACACTCTAATGCTGAAATGAGTTCAAAATTTATAAAACAACAAAGATAATAAGGGGTCTAAGTCATCATTTTTTTAGGTGAATTTTAGCCAGATAATGATAAAAATTTGAAGAAGGTGGCACTTGTGTGTTAATAAATGGGATGGAATGAGGCCTAAGTCGCAAAATTCCATCCATCAAGCGTGCCCATGATGCCATATCCCACCAGTCCTAGCACTGAGTGGCGCCAACTCTTACCTGCCACATCGTACCTACAAAACAACACACAAACACACACTCCGATGCTGAAATGAGTACAAAATCTATACAACAACAAAGATAATAAGGGTCCAAGTATGATGACCATGGAGTTCTTCATATTGCCATCTGCAACACAACCTGCACATCAAACACCAAACAAGAGCTGCAATGCAAAAAATAAGTGCACGTTCTGCAAGAGTGTAGAAGTCTGAAGTTCAAAATACATAAACATTAACTGCTGAGTTCATCAGAGTTGCCAAATTGATGGAAACAAATTGGGCTTATAGAGATGTCCCTAAAAAAACAACTAAACCACTGATTATGAACCTGCAGGTTGTGCTCACTTTTGAGCATTCTATACAGAAAGGCCATAGCGGTATCATAATGTAAATACGTACACTATATAGATGTGTTCTTATTTTGTATTGCATTGTGATTCTTTGATTTGGAGGAAAGTAAAAGGGAATAGAAATAGATTATCTTTTGTTTTACTCATAGTTACTTTTTGTTTACCTCTTTAGTCTTACTTTTAGTTTTATTCTTAGCTTTCTTTTGGACCAATGGGTGATTAGAAGCCCATGTGATGAGGATAAGAGGGAAACTTTGTCTTTCTCATAAAAAAAAGGGAAAGAGAGAAGTTTGAGAGAGAGAGTTTTTGTTATAAAGAAGGAGGTTTTTTTTAAGCTCATGGTGTGTGAGTGATTTTATGGAAATTTTGAAATAAAATAAGGGGAATTGTGTTTCATGGTGTTGTTTCTCTAGAATGATCTCACTTGCTTGATTGGAAGTTAGCAATCAAAAGCTGTGCTAGTTTGAGTGGGGGGAGGTCTATTGGCTCTTATAAAAAAGGGTTGAGACCTCGACCGACCATAGAAGACGGACAGGTCTTTTGAATGCAACAAAACTTTGAGGAAGTGTAGTACTTATTGTTAGCTTTATGTAAAGATCTCATTCGCTCAATTTGGCGTTCATATGAAAATTTGAAGACTTGAAGGCTTCTCAAGATTCAAATGTGTTGTGGCTTGTGGTTCGTTGTCCTTTCTGTGATTCCCAGCCGAATTTGGAGGCTAGTCGTATTTGATTTTTTGGCATCGTAAAACTTGTTGCGGGCTTTGTGGGAATCCATAAAAGCTTCATTTCATGTTTGTGATAACGAAGTGGAATTGATGACCCACAAGGTTGTTTTCTGTCGTTCCCATTGGTGAGGCGCGATTGCTGATCACCGTGGGTTTGAAAGTTTAGGAGCCAATCTTTCGGACGTCAGCTCGTGATTTGACGTCCCGTTTTACCCGTCCGAGGCCTGTGGTTTCTTATCACCCTACCCTTACCCTTAACCCATTTAGAGCCGCAATAGGATAGGTCGACGGCAAAGAGTTTGAAGATTTGAAGAAACTGAAGACCAAGACTCTTGAAGACCAGAAGATTCGATGGTTCGACAAACAAATCTAGTTGCAGCCAAAGCCCAGTGCTTTCCCAAGGCAGAACCCTCTCTACCCGACAGCGGCCATGCACATCTGCGACATTCGTCCAACTATCAAAGACTGAATCATAAGGGAAATTTTGTAGGGTATATATGTTTTGGCTATATATACCAACCATTACACCAAGGTGGGGGTCAAGAGAGTTGCGAAGCTTCATCTTCAGGAAAGATAGGGATGAGAAAACACGATCATCTTCCACACTTCCGATCACGTGGACCAGTGTTATTTCTGCGAGCTTCAAATACTCTGGGAACCCATGTGAAAGCACCCTAGGAGCAGAAATGGTGCGCCGGATTCGAGTGACAAGGTTGATGTCATAAGGAGGTTCCATGGTGTGAGGCCAAACCCACCACCCTTAAGCGTCCTAGTCCGGGTGTGGGTTTGAGAATCACATGTCTTATGTCAACAAAGGTAGAAGCTTGAAACTTAATTCAACTCTCCACCAATGCACTAGTCGTGCTAATCTTTATTAATTCCTTCTAAGAGTTTACATGCACCCTTCCTCCTACTCACCCTTGAGAGCTTGTCCCACTCTCCGTGTGAGAGCGACTAACTCACTACTTCCACCCCTTTAATGATTTACACTTATTTGGGAGTTTGCTTAGCTTCACACGTTGCTTGAGACAACGATGCCTCGATGCCACTAGCATCGTGCACAGTCGCGTCCTTAGCCGGCTCAAGCTCCCAAGTCATGGCCCTTGCCACACATGCCCTTGCCGATATTCCTCTTGAGCTTTTAGTCTTGATCCCCCGCGTCTCAACATCATGAGAATCCATTACATTTTCCATCAACCATTACACCCAATTTATTCCATGGCGAGGATACAAGCGTTAAAAAATGCTATTCTCCGTTATCACAATCATAACACACTCTATTGCAACCCCCACCTTACTCACATCCACTTCCAACTGCTAATCCTACCATTCAATGCCTCGTGCCTTCCTAGCTTGCTAATGAACTAATTGTCTAAATTAATACTAAGTAACAACCTAATTAACTAAGCATCACCGAGCCTAATCTTCTAATCACCTAAGCTTCAGTAGCTGCAACCAGCAGCCTCATGTGAGGCCAAACCCCCCACCCTTAAGCGTCCGTAGTCCGAGTAGTGGGTTTGGGCTCACATTCCTCCGCGGTATTGGATTTGGACTTGGATGAGTCCATGGTGCAAGGTTCACCCTTCAAGTGGTCTTGGATTTAACTTTGGTCTTTGCTTCCTTTGTCTTGCCATCGCGAGAGTGCTCCACATTCTCCATTAATTTGTGCACGTGGTTTATTTTTAACGAGAGGATGCAAGTGTTAAAAAACACTATTCTCTATAGTCAATCTCAAATACATTTACTTGTGAAAGCCACACATAACACTAACTAGCATAATGTAACTAACTACTTGTCTATGAGCTAATTAAGTAGGCTATCTACTAAGCTCCTTCATGAACCCATCTCTTTACTTTCTAATTACATAAACCTAGCTCCTTCATAAACCCAACTCCTTCATGAACCCAACTCCTTAGCTTCTAACTAAATAAACCCAGCTTCTTTATAAACCCAGCTCCTTCATGAACCCAGCTCCTTAGCTTCTAACTAAACAAACCCAGCTCCTTCATAAACCCAGCTCCTTCATGAACCCAGCTCCTTAGCTTCTAACTAAACAAGCCCAGGTCCTTCATAAACCCAGCTCTTTACTTTCTAACTAAACAAACCCAGCTCCTTTATAAACCCAGCTCCTTCATAAACCCAGCTCCTTCATAAACCCAGCTTCTTAGCTTCTAACTAAACAAACCCAGCTCCTTTATAAACCCAGCTCCTTCATGAACCCACAACTTTGTAGTTGTAATCCCCAACTACCTCACTAATTATTCAAGCCCTTAACTAATCTTCCTACCTAATTTTCCTAATTCTACTAACAACCCCTTTCTAATCACACAATTCTTCTCTAATCCTAAAATCCTAAAATCCTAGAGAGGAGAGGGGGAGAGAGAATTTCCTAACTTTACTAAGACTAACTAATCCACACAAGTATATTTTTGCACTCATCACAACATCAAGTGCTCAACTCTTAAACATGGAACTTGCAACCACGTGTATTCAAAACATGAACTTTAAGTACCACAAATTGGAATCATGAATTAACTTTAAAATCCTCCACGTCAACACTAATTCTACCAAGAGGTCAAGCCCTCTTCAAGGCTAACAAGCCTTGGCTCTCAAACTAAAAACTAAGCACACACATGTGCTCCAATATGGCTTCCTACACCCACACTTATAACTCGTGGGGTGCCTTGGAGCACAAAGGAAAGAGAGGATGAGTGAGGGAAGAATGAGGGATTATATAGTAAGCTTGAGGGGGTGAGCACCCTCAAGGCTCACGATAAGCCCTTGAGATTTCCTCCTACTTAGTAGGCGCCAATCCTATCTTCTAAGCCTTCCTCCCTCAAATGATCAACAAGGATCCTAATTCGAACATTTAACTAGCCTTGGCTTTCTACCTACCACACTTTACCAAACTTGGGATGCTTCAACCCAAACTTAGCCTCCTTCGCTTTCCGCCGCCATAACTTTCTCCCCTTACTTTCCCAAATCGTCGCTCACCACTTAATTCAAACCACGATGCTTAACTCGTGATTTGATTGGTGCTTTGAGAATTTGCTTATCCTCCACCTTGCATTCTTCCTTGGACCTTCCCCATTAAGTGGCCATGATGAGGTGGTCCACTTGTGCGCTCCATGTGATCCTCCATTCATCCCAATTCGAATGCACTTGCCTCTTGAGTCACTTTGGTTGTCTCCATCCATTTGTACTAGCCTACTCACTAACTACTCAATCCAAGTTCTCCTTACCTATCCTCATTCACTCAAATCCTTCCGAAGGTAAAAACACAATAACAACTCACATCCTAGCCTCTTACAACATGGCACTTCTAAGACTAACATTTCACTCTTTTTATATTTTTGTGAAGTAACATGCTACTTCAAAGTGCATCAACTAACGTTTCAAGGGTCTAAGACTAAATGTGGGCACCCTTTTGGGCTCACATAATTGGCGACCATCGGGGGATGAATCCAAACATCTCTTGCTCCAAGGGTAAGTTGCCTAGTCAAGCTCGGTACTCCTTACATCTACTTCCCGATGTACGGGTAGGAAAGAGTGTGAGGCCAAACCCCCCACCCTTAAGCGTCCGTAGTCCGAGTAGTGGGTTTGGGCTCACATTCCTCCGCGGTATTGGATTTGGACTTGGATGAGTCCATAGTGCAAGGTTCACCCTTCAAGTGGTCTTGGATTTAACTAGCTCCTTCATAAACCCAACTCCTTCATGAACCCAACTCCTTAGCTTCTAACTAAATAAACCCAGCTCCTTCGTAAACCCAGCTTCTTAGCTTCTAACTAAACAAACCCAGCTCCTTTATAAACCCAGCTCCTTCATGAACCCACAACTTTGTAGTTGTAATCCCCAACTACCTCACTAATTATTCAAGCCCTTAACTAATCTTCCTACCTAATTTTCCTAATTCTACTAACAACCCCTTTCTAATCACACAATTCTTCTCTAATCCTAAAATCCTAAAATCCTAGAGAGGAGAGGGGGAGAGAGAATTTCCTAACTTCACTAAGACTAACTAATCCACACAAGTATATTTTTGCACTCATCACAACCTCAAGTGCTCAACTCTTAAACATGGAACTTGCAACCACGTGTATTCAAAACATGAACTTTAAGTACCACAAATTGGAATCATGAATTAACTTTAAAATCCTTCACGTCAACACTAATTCTACCAAGAGGTCAAGCCCTCTTCAAGGCTAACAAGCCTTGGCTCTCAAACTAAAAACTAAGCACACACATGTGCTCCAATATGGCTTCCCACACCCACACTTATAACTCGTGGGGTGCCTTGGAGCACAAAGGAAAGAGAGGATGAGTGAGGGAAGAATGAGGGATTATATAGTAAGCTTGAGGGGGTGAGCACCCTCAAGGCTCACGATAAGCCCTTGAGATTTCCTCCTACTTAGTAGGCGCCAATCCTATCTTCTAAGCCTTCCTCCCTCAAATGATCAACAAGGATCCTAATTCGAACATTTAACTAGCCTTGGCTTTCTACCTACCACACTTTACCAAACTTGGGATGCTTCAACCCAAACTTAGCCTCCTTCGCTTTCCGCCGCCATAACTTTCTCCCCTTACTTTCCCAAATCGTTGCTCACCACTTAATTCAAACCACGATGCTTAACTCGTGATTTGATTGGTGCTTTGAGAATTTGCTTATCCTCCACCTTGCATTCTTCCTTGGACCTTCCCCATTAAGTGGCCATGATGAGGTGGTCCACTTGTGCGCTCCATGTGATCCTCCATTCATCCCAATTCGAATGCACTTGCCTCTTGAGTCACTTTGGTTGTCTCCATCCATTTGTACTAGCCTACTCACTAACTACTCAATCCAAGTTCTCCTTACCTATCCTCATTCACTCAAATCCTTCCGAAGGTAAAAACACAATAACAACTCACATCCTAGCCTCTTACAACATGGTACTTCTAAGACTAACATTTCACTCTTTTTATATTTTTGTGAAGTAACATGCTACTTCAAAGTGCATCAACTAACGTTTCAAGGGTCTAAGACTAAATGTGGGCACCCTTTTGGGCTCACATAATTGGCGACCATCGGGGGATGAATCCAAACATCTCTTGCTCCAAGGGTAAGTTGCCTAGTCAAGCTCGGTACTCCTTACATCTACTTCCCGATGTACGGGTAGGAAAGAGCTCACCATTCAACGTTTCCAATTGAATTGAATTATTAGGAAAGACCTCATAGACAAGGTAAGGTCCTAACCATATTGCATCGAATTTCGCCGGAAATTCAAGCTGTCGTGCGTCTTGAATCATGACCATCATTCCCGGTGTTAGGGCCCTTCTCTTATGTCGTTTGTCGAAAGTAATCTTTCTCCTTCTTTGGATTGCCTCAATATGTTGAGCCGCCATTCTCCTCCCTTCGTCAAGTGCTTCCAAATCGGTTAGTCGATTTCGTAAGGATTGACTTTCGGTAAGTCTCGTACTCACGGCCACCCTAAGTGACTCGACTTCATATTCGATTGGTAGTGTCGCTTCAAGACCATAGACTAAGGAAAATGGTGTAGCACGCGTAGTTACCTTATAGGTTGTACGGTATGCCCAAAGTGCCGCCGTTAGTTTCGTATCCCAATCCCGCTTCGAGTCTATAACCGTCTTGCGTAGTATACTCACCAAAATTCCGTTAACCCTTTCCGTTTGTCCATTGGTTTGTGGGTGGTAGGGAGTAGTCTTCCGGTGATCAATTTTAAATTTCTCTGTCATCTCTCGAATCAAGTCATTCAAAAAGTGAGTACCCCTATCGCTTACTAGGATCTTCGGCACCCCGAACCGCGAAATTATGTTTTCGTACATAAATGTTGCCGCGTGTTCCGCCGTGTCGGTCTTCACCGCTTTGGCTTCCGCCCACTTGGTGAGGTACTCGGTTGCCACCACAATATATTTCATTCCTTTTGAAGATTGGGGATGGACCTCACCCACATAGTCGATGCCCCATTTTTCGAAAGGAATTAAGGGTAATGATACATGTAAAGGCATCTCCATTCTAAGGTCGTTTCGGGCATACCGTTGGCAAGCGTCGCATTTCCTTACATAGTCATGGGCGTCCTTAAATAGTGTAGGCCAAAAGTAGCCCGCTCTAAGTATTTTTTGCCCGGTGAGTTGACCCGAGAAGTGACCGCCGCAAGCGCTATCGTGGCAAGCGATTAAAATCGCTTCAACCTCCGTTTTTGACACGCATCGTCGTAAAATACCATCGGACCCCCTTCTAAACAACCTATGGCCCACTACAACAAATTGCCTACTATTTACCCTCACCTTCCTTCTCTCTTCTTTTGTCCACTCTTTGGGCAACTTGTGGGTTGTTAGAAATTCCACTATGCCCGCATACCACTCCGGTGTAGAAGTGACCACAAAGAGGCTATCATCTACTAACATATCATTTACTGGATTTTTTCCTATCTCCTCCGACAACCTAGACAAGTGGTCCGCTTGTAAATGCATACGACCCGGTTTATATTCCACCGTGTAGTCGAATTCTTCTAATAACAAAACCCACCTAGCTAACCTACCACTTAACTCCGCCTTGTTAACTAGATACTTGATAGCCATGTGGTCAACAAAAAATACAACCGGGTTGCACATGAGGTAATGCCTAAACTTTTTAACGGAAAACACCATGGCTAGGCACTCCCTCTCCGTTGTAGAGTAGTTTCTTTCGGCGGGGGTCAATTGCTTACTCGCATAAGCTATAGGTTGATCCTTCTCTTTTTCTCCCGTTGCTTGACAAAGCGCACTCCCTATTGCCACATTACTAGCATCACAATAGACGTGAAAAGGTTTACCCCAATTGGGTGGTATCAACACCGGATAGGTGCTCAACCTATCCCGCAATTCCTCAAAGGCTTTTTGACAAGCATCCGTCCACTCGAATTTGACATCCTTTTTGAGCAAATGGGTAATGGGCACCGCTATCTTTGAAAAATTAGGAATAAGTTCCCGGTACCATCCCACATGTCCTAACAACTTAGAGATCCCCTTGGAATTGGTTGGAGTTGCCAAGTCGCTTATGGCCGCAATCTTATCCGGATCGGGTTCTCTACCTTTCTCACTAACAACATAACCCAACAACACTCCCTTATTCACTCCCAAAAATGTCTTATCCGGGTTCAATGCTAACCTCATCTTCCTACACCTAACCAATGCCTCCCTAACACAATGTAGGTGATCGTCCACATTACTTTGTGTGCTAAAATCGTCCACAAAGACGGTCATGGATTTGAACAACAAGTCGGTGAAGATATACATTACTAATCGTTGGAAAGTAGCCGGGGCATTACATAACCCAAATGGCATCACTACCCACACAAAAGTACCCCAAGGTGTAGTAAAAGCCGTTTTATGGATATCTTGGAGGGCTATGGAAATTTGATTATAACCCGCATACCCATCCATAAAGGTATATCGCGAATGACCTCCAACCTCCTCAAGCAACAAGGTGATAAAAGGTAAGGGGAAGTGATCCTTTTGTGTGCACGAATTCAATTTCCTATAGTCGACACAAACCCTTAATTTCCCATTTTTTTTCTTTACTAAGACCATAGGAGAAACCCAATCCGTGATTTCCACCGGCTTGATAAACCCGGCCTTCAATAACCTTTCCAATTCCGCTTTCACCAACAATTGCAATTGAGGATTCATCCTCCTCTCCTTTTGTCTAATTGGCCTCGCCCCCGGAATTAAAGGAATCCGGTGCTCTACCATTTCCCTAGGAATTCCCTTAAGCTCATCGTAGGACCATGCAAAAGTATCACTAAACTCATCCACCAAATTGCTATACTCCCTAACCTCTTTCTCCCCCAATTTGGAACCCATCTTCATTTGTCGGGTTTTTCCATTCTTTAATTTCACATCCACGTACCGCCAATCCGCTTCCGACACATGTGCTTGTTCCTCTTTGTTCCGATACCAATCGGAAGGCACATTGGGGTAATCTTTCACATCTTGCCCTACAACTATCCCCGTAGACGTGGTCTTGAAATGTAAAGGCTCCTCCAATTTCGATGACTCAATAATCACATCCTCCTCTTGAGTCCCATCTACATGAATTAAACTAACCTCACCCTCTTCCACGTCATCTACCCAAGGTGTTAACCCACCGCTAACCCACTCTTCCTCGGTGAGCACCTCACATGGCTCCAACAATGAGCCCTCTCCTAAACTAACACTAGGAAATTCACTCCCTAAGCCTACTTGGTGAAATGTAACCATTACATCAACCTCGGACTCGGGGTACTCCCTTAGCCATTGGGCATAATCCCCATTATCCCCATAATTGTAAAAATTAGGACCTAGACTTCCCGAGCCCGAATCTATAACAACCCTTTGACCTTCGGGATGGACGACTCCCACCAATGCCTTGCCAATCTCATTCTCGTTTAAGTCATCAATTTCCTTCTCCAATGGCAAATACATCTCCTTCTTCATCCATCCTTCTAATGAACCAATGGACACTATGACCCTATTACCCTCCGGACCATAAGTGATGGATGGTTTAGGTCCACCCCAATTGACCATAGCATTCGCCATCCGCAACCAAGGCCTACCTAGCAAAATGGGGAAGGTGTCCTTGTTGGAGTGCATTTTAATGACATGGAAGGTGACCAAGTACTCCTCGCCTCCCGTAGTCATTCTACGATCCTTGATCATCCCCAAAGGCGTAGTCGAACTTTGATTTGCCATATTTATGACCAAAGGTGAAAGCCCCGTGAGTCCAAGTCCCAATTTTTTCATAGTATCCTCCGGTAGTATATTTAGACTACTCCCTCCGTCGACTAGCACATTAGGAACCACCTTATCTACTATAACAACTTCTATTTCTATAGCTTTCACGTCTCTTCCACCTTGTGATTGGATCCTAGCGGCTATTTTAGCTTTCACCTTCCTCATCCTCTTGTGTACCGGCATTCCCTCCTTTAATGTTTTCCTTGCCGTGGGTGAAATTTCCAATAGTTGGCCGAAAGTAATATCCGCCTTGAGTGTACTAAGGTCCGCCCACAAGTCGTACCCGGTAGATCTTTCCACCTTAGAATTACCCACTACGTCGAATTCGTCTACGGGAACCCCCGGTCCTTCCCATTCACCCACATCGCTATTATCCAAGTCATGTACCGCATTAGTCCTCTCCCTATCTTGTAAAATTATATTTTCCCTCTCCACATCCTTAGTAGCTCTTCTAGCTACCCTATCCAACTCGGAGAGATTAATCTCTTCATCCGAAGAGTAATTTCCTTGCTCTCCTATTCCTACCTCCAACGGGGCATCCCCTCTCCTAGCCCTAGTGGTTACCGCTAGTGCAGGTGCTTCTTCAACCACACCCTTACCCTTCACTAACTCATATGTAATAGCATTGGTGTGAGGAGGCCATTGACTTTGCTCCTCTCCAATTCTCGTTGGGAGAGGAAGCATGTCATCACATGTGGCCTCCAACACTCCATCCATGAACCTAACATCTTGGGAGTTAGATGGTCCCGGATCCGTTGGAGGCGCTTGTCTCCCGTTACTACCATTAGGTGGAACTTCTTGTCTATTTTGTATTGGAATGTAACCGGTTGTAGTTTGCAAGCCCGCCGGTGGATGAAAAGTTTGCCTAGCATTACTATGGTCATAGTATAAGTTAGGTGGCCTAAGTTCATTGGCCGGTACTCCTTGTGGCCTAGCACCTCGCATATTATCCCTTGCTTGTTGTTGTGGATTAGCCACCGGGTAAGGGACATTAATTATTTTGTCCGGTTGGCGACACGTATCCGAGGGATGACTTCCTCCACAATTGCTACAATTAAACTCTTGACCTTCGGACCAACATTGTCCTTGAGCGTGCCACCTTCCACAAAAGGGATGAAATTCCTTCTTCTCTAAATTTTGGCCACCTTGCCCTCTAGGTTGTGGTCCTCTATTGCTTCCATTTCCATAGTGAGGTGGCGCTTGACCTCGTTGATTTTGTTGAGGTGGGTTACCGTTTCCTCTTTGGTCACGGTTTTGTCCACTTCTACAAAATTGACGCGTGTGGCCCGGTTGGCCACATTGGACACACCATAATCCGGAAGAATGCCTACCCGACTCAACCGGGGGTGGAGGCCCCGGTTGTTGACTCCGGATCATTAATGACATTTGATCCGTGAGGCTTTGCATTTGTTTTATCATAGCCTCTTGGAATCCTAGTTGGCTAGCACCTAGTCTTCTCTCAACCTCCTCCAAGTGTGGATCCGTTCTAGGGGCCGGTAGTGCCAAAAGAGGTGCCGGTTCCCTAACCGCTAAAGGTCGGGGACCGGTGTCCACAATGGCATATGGAATTTGGTTCTCATACTTAGTGGGTTCTACCGCTACCACCCTAGGGCGTATGGGGATGAATTGTGGGATCAATTCATCCTCCCTTCTCCATAGCCTTTCGTGATCTTTATCCAAGTTTTCAATATCTCTAGCCGCACGCTTGGCATCCGCCAAGGTCAAGGGATTCCTTTCTAGAACACCCCTAATAGTTCCGGACTTAAAAAACCCTTGAATGAAAAATTGCTTTAGCGTGTCGTCGTTGAGCATGGTACCCACAAATCTAGTGCACACTAAATCAAACCTCCTAATGTAAGCCGAAATTTCTTCCTCCCTTCCTTGCTTCAATGACGACAATGCCCTTAATGCGGTACTTTGATCCACTTCCGGCCTAAATTCGTTAAGAAACTCCCTTTGTAATTGTTCCCATCCCCTAAAATGTCCCTCGGCATGATCCCGATACCATTCATAGGCTTCCCCCTCTAGAGTGGTAGGAAACCACACTAACCAATAACCCGGGTCGGTTATGAGGAAGCTAGCCAACCGTTCGATATACCGTTCCATGTGCCGAGAGGGGTCCTCATCCTTGGTCCCATAAAATTTAGGGAGATGAGATGGCATATCCATCGCCGCTAAATTTTGTGGAACCACAATTGGTAGGCCTCTTGGCCTAACCAATGGGTCTATTGGAGGTATAGGAGGTATGGGCGGAATTGGGGGTATGGGTGGTGGATCCATCCCCCGTTCCTCGGCCACGGTGACCGGTGAACTATTCAACAATCCCCTATCAACTTCTACCGGGAATTCTTCTCTAAGTGTGTAATTTTCCGAAGAAGTTTCACCACTCAATTTGGAGGGAGTGATCTCCTCTTCAAGTTGAGCTCCAAGTTCTAAGGTGTCTAGAATTGACCTAGTCCTAGGTTCGACGTTCAAACAACTCTTTATTCTAACATTATCTTGTTCTAATCTATCACTGATTTTAGAGGACCGCCTCTTTCGAGTAGATTTCTCTAGTCCTACTATCAAACTTGGTTTTTGTGAGCGAGTTCTACCTTGCATTCCATAAGAATCGATCGACCCTCACTTGACCACACATAATCCTAGCAATTCCCCTCTTAATATTTTCACTTGTCTTGGTGTGGTTATAATTTTTTTAGGAGGTGAGGAAAAGAACCTGCAAGCCCACTTAGGTGAAAGAATCCCAATAGGGGATAGGCATGTTCATGTTAATTTTTTGGTTAAGTCGGAGCATCACCTCCGCACCTTCCCGCAAAGTAACACTCACCACAATACCGATTGTGAGGGGGTGACCTTCCGAGTAGATTATGTTAAAAGTCGAGGCTTCACCCTTCAACTTCTCACACCATCCACAATTCGGGAATTACCCTCTACAACGGATAACAACAATCACGAGTACAAAAGGCATTCCTTAATTAGTTAATGAGTTCACTTTGAAGAAATAAACATACCTTGAGCAATCGCATCCCCCTGTGAGTTAGCACTCCCCTCAATCGTGACTCAATGTAACAACACCATAAACTTTGTGAAATATTAATTTAATCTAGAGCATGAAATGACAACTCCCAAAACTTTGAGACTCACCCCGAGGTGAGTGTCAAAGTTCAATGTCCTAAGGTGAATTTACCCTCTAATGTTTTAATGAGCTACTCGGTTATAGGTTCCTTTTAAGTTCTTAGCAAATCCCCAAAAAGGTTGAGGACGTACCTTCGCCGCGCTCCTTCCTCAAAAATGAATTTGCGTAATTGACAATGCAATTCATTCCAAGGAATAGTTGAAATACAATGAATTCAAATGTAACCCAAAGAGAGAATACTTACCGAGTTTCGGGTGCTCCTTCCCTTCTCTCAAGTTTGTGTCTCCAATTTTTCCTAGTTGCCTCCAAGTCTCCTAGTCGCCTCCAAGTCTTGTAACTACCTTCCGCTTCGCTCCCGGCGGACGCACCAATTATGTGAGGCCAAACCCCCCACCCTTAAGCGTCCGTAGTCCGAGTAGTGGGTTTGGGCTCACATTCCTCCGCGGTATTGGATTTGGACTTGGATGAGTCCATGGTGCAAGGTTCACCCTTCAAGTGGTCTTGGATTTAACTTTGGTCTTTGCTTCCTTTGTCTTGCCATCGCGAGAGTGCTCCACATTCTCCATTAATTTGTGCACGTGGTTTATTTTTAACGAGAGGATGCAAGTGTTAAAAAACACTATTCTCTATAGTCAATCTCAAATACATTTACTTGTGAAAGCCACACATAACACTAACTAGCATAATGTAACTAACTACTTGTCTATGAGCTAATTAAGTAGGCTATCTACTAAGCTCCTTCATGAACCCATCTCTTTACTTTCTAATTACATAAACCTAGCTCCTTCATAAACCCAACTCCTTCATGAACCCAACTCCTTAGCTTCTAACTAAATAAACCCAGCTTCTTTATAAACCCAGCTCCTTCATGAACCCAGCTCCTTAGCTTCTAACTAAACAAACCCAGCTCCTTCATAAACCCAGCTCCTTCATGAACCCACGGGGAGGTCACTCCATTGTCAAGTTGAACACCACGTGCGAGACAAAAAATTCTACTTTTTCTAAGTTGCATCACCAAAATGGGTCAAAATTTTATCAACTTTTTTTCATGAGTAGATATACATGGTATCTACTACATAGTAAAAAATGGTAACCAAATTTGATGATCTTTTGTTTTAATAAAAACATGCCGTTTCTAACTAGAATGACGTAGAATTGAACTAAAACAATTACTACAAAACATGAAGATGACTAAAAATTTCAAAAAAATATACAAAAGATATTATCAATGGTTGTGTATAGTAGAAAAAATATCATAAATTTTAAAATTATCTATGGCATATAATATAGGGGTAGCAAACTTGTCTCGCACGTGGTGTTCAACTTGACAATGGAGTGACCTCCCCGTGCATGAACCCAGCTCCTTAGCTTCTAACTAAACAAGCCCAGGTCCTTCATAAACCCAGCTCTTTACTTTCTAACTAAACAAACCCAGCTCCTTTATAAACCCAGCTCCTTCATAAACCCAGCTCCTTCATAAACCCAGCTTCTTAGCTTCTAACTAAACAAACCCAGCTCCTTTATAAACCCAACTCCTTCATGAACCCACAACTTTGTAGTTGTAATCCCCAACTACCTCACTAATTATTCAAGCCCTTAACTAATCTTCCTACCTAATTTTCCTAATTCTACTAACAACCCCTTTCTAATCACACAATTCTTCTCTAATCCTAAAATCCTAAAATCCTAGAGAGGAGAGGGGGAGAGAGAATTTCCTAACTTCACTAAGACTAACTAATCCACACAAGTATATTTTTGCACTCATCACAACATCAAGTGCTCAACTCTTAAACATGGAACTTGCAACCACGTGTATTCAAAACATGAACTTTAAGTACCACAAATTGGAATCATGAATTAACTTTAAAATCCTCCACGTCAACACTAATTCTACCAAGAGGTCAAGCCCTCTTCAAGGCTAACAAGCCTTGGCTCTCAAACTAAAAACTAAGCACACACATGTGCTCCAATATGGCTTCCTACACCCACACTTATAACTCGTGGGGTGCCTTGGAGCACAAAGGAAAGAGAGGATGAGTGAGGGAAGAATGAGGGATTATATAGTAAGCTTGAGGGGGTGAGCACCCTCAAGGCTCACGATAAGCCCTTGAGATTTCCTCCTACTTAGTAGGCGCCAATCCTATCTTCTAAGCCTTCCTCCCTCAAATGATCAACAAGGATCCTAATTCGAACATTTAACTAGCCTTGGCTTTCTACCTACCACACTTTACCAAACTTGGGATGCTTCAACCCAAACTTAGCCTCCTTCGCTTTCCGCCGCCATAACTTTCTCCCCTTACTTTCCCAAATCGTCGCTCACCACTTAATTCAAACCACGATGCTTAACTCGTGATTTGATTGGTGCTTTGAGAATTTGCTTATCCTCCACCTTGCATTCTTCCTTGGACCTTCCCCATTAAGTGGCCATGATGAGGTGGTCCACTTGTGCGCTCCATGTGATCCTCCATTCATCCCAATTCGAATGCACTTGCCTCTTGAGTCACTTTGGTTGTCTCCATCCATTTGTACTAGCCTACTCACTAACTACTCAATCCAAGTTCTCCTTACCTATCCTCATTCACTCAAATCCTTCCGAAGGTAAAAACACAATAACAACTCACATCCTAGCCTCTTACAACATGGCACTTCTAAGACTAACATTTCACTCTTTTTATATTTTTGTGAAGTAACATGCTACTTCAAAGTGCATCAACTAACGTTTCAAGGGTCTAAGACTAAATGTGGGCACCCTTTTGGGCTCACACCTCCACCGTTAGACCCAGCAGCATGTAGCTGCGGCAGCAGTCTCCGTCGTAACCCAGCAGCCTGTAGCTGCGGCAACAGTCTCAGTAGTAACCCAGCAGCCTGTAGCTGCGGTAGCAGTCTCAGTAGTAACCCAGCAACCTGTAGCTGCGGCAGCAGTCTCAGTAGTAACAACAAGGTTCAACTAACACTAGGGAAAGGGGGAGAGAGCCAAGAGAGGGAGAGGAGAGGGAAGATATATGAGAGAAGAAGGAGAGAAAGAGGATAGGAGAGAAGGGGAGGAGAGGGCATCCAACCACAACCCTTTAAACTTTCTCCTACTTAGTAGGACCTTATCCTATCCACTAAACCCTCACCCCTTAAACCAACAAGATAGAACCCAATTCAAACATTTAAACCCAAGGCTCTTCCCTTTGCTTCTTCAAACTTTACTCACCTACCCAAAGCACTCTCTAATGCCACTACGCTTCTAATTAACCACACAAAATAAACCTAAGGCCCGAAACATAACTCCACACCAAGCCTCTACTACATTGCCATTCTAAAACTAGGGTTTCACTCTTTTATATTTTTGAGAAACAACATAAAACCTAAAAGTCTAACTCCTAATGGCTTCAAAGGGTTAAGAACACATGTGGGCACTCTTTTGGGCTCACACATGGTGGCAGGGGCGTTACTCTTTATCGCGATCTTGAAATAACCTTGCTGGGAATCCAACGACCATCGATCAAGGAGGCCAAGAATAACCTCCTTATCTATCCCAATTCCAATCACTCGAACATTGCAATACCAATTCTTCAAAGTATCCAAGTGCTTTGCAAAGGTGAGTTCTACATTCGGTTGCAACCAATACTGTGGGTAGATGATGCCAAGCGCATCCAAAACTGCATGCTCGGGAAAACGCCGTTGGAGCTCTTGTATGAGCTGGGCGGCAACCCCTGTCACAACATCAAAACAATGATGTTAGGATAAACATGCATGTAACATGTATATTCAAAAAAACAAATGGAGAGAGTGGGGTAGGGTGAGGATACCTGAGCATTGAGCTTTCACATCACCCACAATTGCTGCAAATATCTCGCGAGTGATGGGCTCCATTTTGCCCGTCTCCACATTCCTACATTTGGCATACAAGTTGCTTCCATTGACAACAAAGGCGAGATGCTCTGCATCACAATTTAATTCAAACATGGTTGGGTTTTCCGGATCATTCAACACCCAACGGGTGTGAATGTGGTCATGAGTGCCTTCGATGATGCTCTTGAAAACAAAAAAACTCATCAGTAGTAAAAGCACATGAGTGGCAATTGTACATGCTATACAACTGCCCCTCGCACACTTTCACTGCACTTATGAAGTCGCTGATGAAGACATCGCGTTTCTAGGAGAAAGTGATGAGGGAATCCAGAGACTCGATGAGCGGCACCAAGGCTGCCATCTCCAAAAGGCACGTTGGGTCGCACAACACATCAAGGACAACCTGCACACATTCACAACTACTAAACATCCGAAACTAACACAAGGATGGCAATTAAAAATGAACTAAGAAACATGACATAAATAAATCCTAATAAACAGAAAGGGGCAAACAAGTTACTTGCGCAGATCTCTCCTTAGAATCGCCGTCCACCTTCATCTTTGCCAAGAGAACCCTGTACTCTTGCATTATGCGTCTCAAAGGTTCAATCAAAGAAACCCATCTGGTCTTCACGTTTTTCAGGAGCTTCAACCCCTTTGTTTCCATCAATTCAACAAGTTTAACGAATTCAAGATGTCTTTTCGGTAAATGCTTGAAATAAGCATGAGAGCTCTTCAACAAACCTTCAATACGGCTCATGATATCAAGCTGAGACAAGGTTTTGAAGGCTAGGTTACAACGATGGGCCATACAGTGCACACCAAGTGCGAATGGAGCATGCTTACTTTGAATGTGCAATGTGACCCCCGTTTTTTGGCCCTGGAAAGTGCGAACACCATCTACACCAAAGCACAACAAGGTTTTTGCCAGTGCAAGCCTCTCCATTTTGGCAGCACCCCTCAAGGCATCTATAATCACCTAGGTTAGGCACAGGGGGGTCACTCCATTGTCAAGTAGAATACCACGTGCGAGACAAAAAAATCTACTTTTTCCTAAAAACACCACCAAAATGAGTCAAAATTTTATCAATTTTTTTTCATGTGTAGATATACACGGTATCTATTACATAGTAAAAAATGGTAACCAAATTTGATTATCTGTTTTTTTAATAAAACATACCGTTTCTAACTAGAATGACGCAGAATTGAACTAAAACAATTACTACAAAACATGAAGATGACTAAAAATTTCAAAAAAATATACAAAAGATATTATCAATGGTTATGTATATGTAGAAAAAAAATCATAATTTTAAAAATTGTCTAAGGCATATAATATAGGGTAGCAAAATTGTCTCGCACGTGGTATTCACTCGACAATGGAGTGACCCCCCCGTGAGGTTAGGTTGTCTGAGCCAGATCCTTCCAGAACCTTGTGAAGTGAGATCAGATAGGGAACACGGCTCCAATTTTGGACCACATAGGCATGGATAGATATCCATGATCCATTATCAATGGTGCTAACTTTGTCACATGTGAGTGCCACATAGTTAGCACCAACAAGTACCCTCGAATTGGCAATCCTCACTTCAGAATACATAAACTCAGCCATAATCCAACCAGAGTTGTCTGACCAGTGCATCCTAGGGAAGTTGGCACATTCAGAAACTCATACAACCCTGCCCTACTCTCATACTCCAACATAGGACGACCATTAGATAAAACTTGGAACAGGGTTGCAAATTGGACCTTTTTCTTCTCCCTTTCTAACCTATTGGACTGATTCATTTGTTGCAGCACAGTATCAGGAGCCTTTGCATTGAACAAAGCCACATTCTTCTTGTGCCTTGAGTTCGTAGCCATATATCACTCTCATTTTTTCACATTATAGGCTGGCATGTTTCTAGTGGCCTTACGCCTACCTTCATGTTTCTTGAGCGTATCCCACTTGGGTTGCATCAACCTCTCTATCCTCTCCATAGTAGAGCACACTGTGCACTTCACCATGTGCAACCTACCATTGTTGGTTAGAATACCCTCTGCCCATGGAAGTTTACACGCCCACTCCAACTGAAAATTTTCGGGTCAAATCATAGTTCTTCCTTTATTTTTTCTTAGGGGCTAGACTCTCAACACCTTCATCAGACTCCTCATCTGAGTCAGGGACACTTACCTCTTGAAGATCGTTGGTCGTCTCTGCACCTCCATCCTTTGAAGTGCTAGAGATGACAATGAGGCTTGTATGTCCTCCATGGCGAGCATCTGAGGATGATGCCGGAGTTCCCGCAACAACGGCGGAGTCACCGAGGGGTTTCGCAACCACAAGTGGCGTGAACGCTGATGTTGTCTCATTGGAAGCATGAGAACCCAGGGCAGAACTGGGGAGTGGCATGTTGTTGCAGACAAACTCCAGAGGCCTGGCGTTGTTTGGGTTGCGGGACGATGCGTAATACAACAGGGTGTTTTGGCGATGCATCTGCTTCACCCGACCTCTCTCCACCTTCGCGCTAGCCGCGCTTGCCTGCATTGCTTCAGTGCACCCTTTCTTCCTCTTCTGCGAAAAAGAGTTTGTGCCTGCATGAGGGGAGCCACAAGTGCCAGCCATCCTCAGAAGTGTGCACAACCACCCCAACACCCCAGATTGTTAGTCCCAAATGATGCGAGAAAACCCACAAATCACCAAGAAACCATGTGAGCAAACACCAAGAGCAGCAAATTGGTTGTGCATCACAAAATTGGAAGTGCACATAATATATTGAACCAAAACAACAAGCAATTTCCATTGCAAAACAACACATCAACCCACGCGATTACAACAATTTAATTGAACAACACAGATTGTAATGGAAATTGTTGTTGGGCTTGAAGAAGATGATGTCATGTGCAAGGGTGAGGCATTGAAGGATAATTCAAGCAAAGCTTAATAGTTGCATGAGCAATTGCAGCTGGCGAGTCGCATTGAAGGATGACGGAGTAAATGGCAACTACAAAGAGAGATGAAGGAGGAAGAAGGCGATCGACGGAGAGCGATGAAGGAGGGAGATGCTGGCGAACCTTAAACTCTACACAACGGTAAGTGGCGAGGTGGTGGAGGTGAAGCGATGCAAGGCAGCGAGAGGGAGATGTCTCCATGGTGGGAGGCGGCGAGTGAAGACCAAATCAAATTAGATTTAGTAGGTAGTACATGGCGCCACTCAGTGCTAGGACTAGTGGGATATGGCATCATGGCCACGCTCAATGGATAGAATTTGACAATTTAGGCCTCATTCCATCCCATTTATTAACAAACATGTGTCATCCACCCCATTTTTTTATCACTTTCTGGCAAAAATTCGCCTTAAAAAAATGCTGCTTCACAGGGTTCAAAGCAGGGTTACCAGCCTTCCCCCACCCTTGGAAACCATTCTGAGCGCCATTGATGATCAGAATCTCCCTAGTTGGCATATTGATCATCTCTTCCATGTTACGATGGATGGGCATGTTCTCCATAGCCCAATTAGCATTTCCTACCGTTACCACCATATGTCACCAAAAATCCTCCACCCTTCGATTTCGTCCTAGCCCGAGTGGAAAAGTTTATAATGACATGTAGAGACTTCTCTCTTTGTAACCCAATATATAATTCCAATCTACCCTTGGAATATACACAACTTGATTAACACCACACTATGTAGTTTTACATTCCTTAATGTCGGGCAAGGTTATATCCTTAGCCTTTTCTAATGTCCACCCGGCCGCTTTGGCCACGCATGCCTTCAAAGATATCCCTCTTGTGAATCGAGTCCTTGCCGTCGACTCCACACTACTACATGAGTTCTCGCTTATTGATTCCGTGCTATCACATGTCATCGTGGTTGATTCCGTATTGGTACATGACACTTCGCTTGTGGATTCCATGAGCACATAGGCTTTAAATACAAGTATTAAAAAATACTTATGTACTTATCCTTGCCCTTCCTTCTCTAAGTTCTTCTTGATGTAAATCTCTATCAATGTCTTCCTACTAAACTTCAGAATAGTATAACTCCCACCCAACTTATGTTCTTCAAGTGAAATTTGGTACACTTGTTAAGTACCTTATCAAAAATCTCCACACCAAATTTTGGCACAAACAAAGTTCATATGCAAAAGTTATGCATGAAATTCTAACTCTAACTACTTAGTATGAATGCTGTGATAAAGCATCCGGTCATTAAAACTCTAATAACTTCCAACTCCTACGTCCAATCAATCTAAAATTTTGACACAAGATAGATATATAAGTTCAGAAGGTAGTGTCAAATTTTGGTATCCATATCTATAACCCTCTAAGAGATACATATTTTCAAACCTTGCTGCTTTGTTCCTAGACACCCTCCCCTTCAACTTTTAATAACTCTTTCATCCCAATGACTGAAGCTCTCAAATTTTTACCACAACTCCCATACTTTATAATAAACAATCCCTCAAATTTTCATACCCATTGAACACTCTGATCATCCATAATTGACAAATCTCTCACTATAAAGTTTTGCTCAAGTTCATAACTAATAAAATACTACAAGTAATGCACCTAGTACAATCTAGTCACTCTAAATGCCACAAGTTTAAACAAGTTTGAACTCTCTCACTTCAATATGAATCTCAATGCAACAAGTTGAAGTTTACAATCAAACTCCAAATTCCTTAAACCCAATCTACTTCTAACAAGAGGTCAATCCCTCTTCAAGGCTAAATAGCCTTGGCTCTTCTCCTAAGAACTAAGCACACACATGTGCTCCTATCTTGTTTCCCACACACCCACACTTATAACCCGTGGGGTGCTTAAGGAGCACGAAGGAAAGAGAGGATGAGTGAGGGAAGAATGAAGGATTATATAGTGAGTTGAGAGGGAGAGAGGGCATGAGATAAGGATAGGGTGAGAGGATTAGAGCCTCCAATCACAACCCCTTAACCTTCTCCTTCTAAGTAGGGACTCATCCCATCCACAAGGCTCTCGATAAGCCTTCGAAATCTCCACCTACTTTGTAGGCTCTCATCTAATCTCCTAAGCCTTCCTCCCTCAAATGATCAACAAAGATCCTAATTCAAACATTTAACTAACCTTGGCTTTCTACCTACCACACTTACCAAGGTATGTCCTCATACTACTTAAATCCACTCCACACAAGCCTAATGCTTCAAACTTAGCTTTCTTCAAGCTTCACCCTTTTTATATTTTTGTGAATAATCATAAATCAACAAAACACTACGTGTAATATTTTACAAGTGTTAACAACACATGTGGACATCAATTTGGGCTCACATTATTGGCGACCATCTGGGACCGGCTCCTAGAATGTCTTGCTTGAAGTCAAGTGTCTTCATGTGTGGAATTGCTTGCACCTACTTCCGGCCGTTCGTGTCGGAAAGCTTTGTCCATTGAGTGTCTCCAATTGTACCGAGTTGTTAGGAAAGGTATTCGCCATAATGTAAGGACCTAAACAAACCGCATCAAATTTGCCCGGAAAATCCTTTTTCTTCCCATCTTGGAGCATAACCAACATTTCTCGTTCTAATGCCCTCTTTTTGTGACGCTTGTCAAAGATAACCTTCCTTCGCCTTTGAATTGCTTCCATGTGTTGAGCGGCCCTCCGCCTCTTCTCATCCAACTCCTCTAGATCCCCGAGCCTATTTTTCAAAGACTCATTGTCGTTGAGGCGTGTCCCTATTGCAACCCTTAATGACTCCACCTCAAATTCAATAGGGAGTGTAGCCTCAATACCGTAAACCAAAGAAAACGGAGTAGCTTGTGTTGTCACTTTGTAAGTCGTCCGATAAGCCCACAAAGCCGCGTTTAACTTGACGTCCCAATCTCTCTTTTAGTCGATGACCGTCTTGCGTAAAATGCCCACTAGAATCCCGTTCACCCGCTCCGTTTGACCATTAGTTTGAGGGTGATAGGGAGTAGTCTTCCTATGGTCGATCTTAAGCCTCTGAGTCATCTCTGAAATGAGGTCATTAAGAAAATGTGTACCTCTATCACTAACTAGAATCTTTGGAACTCCAAACCTAGTAATGATATTTTCATACATAAATGTGGCGGCATGTGTGGCCGTGTCGATTTTTACCGCCTTGGCTTCCGCCCATTTAGTCAAGTACTCGGTAGCTACAACAATGTATGCCACCCCTCTCGAAGAGTGGGGATGGACCTCCCCTACATAATCTATTCTCCATTTCTCAAAGGGAACTAGTGGTAATGAAATGTGCAATCGCATCTCCATCCTAAGGTCATTTCGAGCGTACCTTTGGCAAGCATCACACCTTCTAACATAGTCGTGTGAATCCTGAAACAATGTAGGCCAAAAGTAACCTGCTCTAAGGATTTTCTGGCCGGTAAGTTGACCAAAAAATGCCCTCCACAAGCACTATCATGACAAGCCTCTAGAATATCCGGAACCTCTACTTGCGATACACATCTTCTCAAGATGGTGTCCGCTCCTCTCCTGAACAATCTATTGCCTATCACTGCAAAGTGCCTACTATTGACTCTAACCTTTCTTTTCTCCTCTTTCGTCCATTCGGTTGGTAATTGTTGAGTGGTCAAGAACTCTACAATTCCGGCATACCAATCCGGTGTGGACGTGACTACAAACAATCTATCATTCATGAGGCTATCATCTATTGGCGTAGTGCCCATCTCCTCCGACAATCTAGACAAGTGGTCGGCTTGTAAATGCATGCGGCCCGGTTTATATTCCACCGTGTAATCAAACTCTTCGAGTAACAAGACCCACCTAGCCAACCTTCCACTCAACTCCGGCTTGTTGACCAAATATTTAATGGCCATGTGATCCACAAAAAACACTACCGGATTACAAATAAGATAGTGCCTAAACTTCTTGACCGAAAATACCATGGCTAGACACTCTCTCTCCGTAGTGGAGTAATTCCTCTCCGCGGAAGTCAATTGCTTACTAGCATAAGCTACGGGTAGATCCTTTCCCTTCTCTCCCGTGGATTGACACAAGGCACTACCCACCGCTACGTTGCTAGCATCACAATACACATGAAAAGGCTTTTCCCAATCCGGGGGCCTTAAGACATGATAAGTGCTCAATTTGGACCTTAACTCAACAAAGGCCTTTTGGCACTCATCCGTCCAAACAAATCTAACATCCTTCTTGAGCAAATGAGTGATAGGGACCGCTATCTTTGCAAAATCCGGAATCAACTCTCTATACCACCCCACATGTCCTAGCAACTTAGAGATCCCCTTGGCATTTTTCGGAGTTTCCAACTCATCAATGACCGCGATCTTGTCCGGATCCGGTTCTCTTCCCTTCTGGCTCACAACATAACCCAACAAACTCCCCTTTGTACCCCTAAAAATGTCTTGTCCGGGTTTAATGCCAACCGCATTTGCCTACACCTAACCAAGGCCTCCCTCACACAATGCACATGCTCTTTAGTACTAGATTGGATACTAAAATCATCAATATAAACCGTCATGGACTTGAAGAGCAAGTCGCTAAAGATATACATGACTAGTCGTTGGAATGTTGCCGGTGCGTTGCATAAACCAAATGGCATCACCACCCATATGAAAGTCCCCCAAGGTGTCGTAAATGCCGTCTTGTGCAAATCCGCGAGCGCTATGGCTACTTGGTTGTAGCCGGCGTATCCGTCCATAAATGTGTACCTCTCATGACCCCCTACCTCCTCTAACAACAAGGTAATGAACGGCAAAGGAAAGTGATCATTTTGCGTACAATCATTGAGCTTCCTATAGTCTACACAAACTCTAAGCTTCCCATTTTTCTTTTTCACTAACACCATAGGAGAAACCCAATCCGTAATCTCTACCGGCTTTATAAACCCAGCCTGCAACAACCTCTCTAATTCCGCCTTGACCAATAATTGCAATCTAGGGTTCATCCTTCTCTTTTTTTGTCTCACCGGTTTTGAGCCCGGAACTAACGGAATACGATGCTCAACCATCTCTCTAGGAATCCCCTTGAGCTCATCGTATGACCAAACAAAAATATCACTAAACTCATCTATCAAATCACTATACTCCTTAATCTCCTTCTCATCGAGTTTAGAGCCCATCTTCATTGGTCTAACTTTCCCATCCTTCATTTTGACATCCACAAACTTCCAATCCTCTTCGACCACTCGTGTCTGCTCCTCGGTATCTCTATACCAATCGTTGGGTACATTAGGGTAGTCCTTGACATCATGACCCACGATAATGCCCGTAGAAGTAGTTTTAAAATGCAAAGCGGGCTCTAACTTTGAGAGTTCTAACATGGCCTCCTCATCTTGAGTCCCATCTACATGTACCAAACTCACATCACTCAACTCAATATCATCTAACCATGGAGTGAGTCCTCCCTTCACCCATTCTTCCTCCGTGAGAACCTCACACGGCTCTAAGGACAAATAATCCTCTCTAGACACCCTATCTTGGAGAATACAACTATGAGTCATCATCATGACATCGCTAATGGACTCCGTGTATTATCTTGACCAATGTATAAAATCTCCATCAACATCTTGATTGTAAAAATTAGGACCTAAGAACCCGCTAGAAGAATACATTTTAGCCTTCTCCTTGTCTTGAACAACTTCCACCAATGTATCCTCAAAATCCTCCTTAATTCCACCATTTTCCTCTTCATCCGACATTGGATCAATCTCCTCCCTAACCCAACCACCTAAAGGTGCAATAGAGACCTTGACTCTATTATCTACGGGACCATAGGTGATAGAAGGTTTGTATCCTCCCCAATCTACTACGGCGTTAGACATCCTTAACCAAGGTCGCCCTAACAAAATGGGGAATGCATCCTTATTGTCGTGCATTTTAATGACTTGGAAGGTCACAATGTATTCTTCACCTCCTGTGTTAAGCCGACAATCTTTGATAATCCCCACCGGAACCACCGGACTTTGATTGGCCATATTAATCACAAATGGCGACGGACCCGTCAAACTTAAGCCCAATTTCCGCATAGTGTGCTCGGGTAGAATATTGAGACTACTTCCACCATCCACCAAAACATGAGGAACCACCTTGTCCACTATTGTTACTTCAATCTCCACCGCCTTGACTTCACGAGTTCTTCCTTGCATTTGGACCCTTGCCGACACTCCAGTCTTTGGCCTCTTGGCCCTCCTATTCACGGGCATCCCGTCCTTCAAAGTTTTCCTAGCTACCGGTGAAATTTCTAACAATTGGCCAAAGGTGATATCGGCCTTTAGTGAGCTAAGGTCGGCCCAAAGGTCGTATCCATCTACTCTATCGGCCTTAGGCCTTCTAACACTATCAAACTCCTCTACGGGAATGCCCGGACCTTCCCACTCTCCTACATCACCACCCTCTAAATCATGGATGACATTAGACCTCTCCCTCTCATTGGCAATTTCATTTCTTCTCTCTAATGCCTTAGTGGCCTTCCTAGCCTCTCTAGTTACATTCTCCAAATCCGAAAAATAAGGAATTTCCCCCAATGGATTTTCCTCTTCTTCCTCCTCCTCCTCTACTTCTAATGGTGCATTACCCCTCATTGCTCTAGTGGTAACGGCTAATGCCGGAGCCTTATGCACAATTTCCTCCTTAAGACTTTTTAACTCGTATGAAATGGAGTTAGCATGTGGAAGACATGAACCTTGACCATTTGTGGACATTTCTAAATTTACCGGAACGGTAGAAGAATCCATAAATCGGACATCTTGAGATGTAGACGGTCCCATTTGTTTAGGTGATTGTGTAACTTGCCCCGAAAGATTCGTATTCCCATCATAATAGAAGTTAGAAGGTTTAAGGGTATTATTACCTTCATTTTGTGAACCCCTCGTATTCTCTTGATCCGGTTGGGTTGGGTTAGTTGGAGGGTTCGGTGCTCCACTTACCTTGTCCGGATGACGACATTGGTTAGAAGCGTGTGGCCCCCCACAATTATTACACACTTGACCTTGGTTTTCGGACCAACATTGCCCTATGACGTGGTATCTACCGCAAAGATGGTGAAAATCCTTTTTTTCGGTACTTTGGTTAGTTTGTCCACGTGGCGGAGGGCCCCGATTATTCCCTTGGTTTTGACTCGGACCCCTTAAGTTTTGTTGATGCCCATTATTGTTCGTTCGTTGATTGCGGTTCGGCCCGTTTCTACAAAATTGTAGTGTATGACCGTGTTGTTGACAATTAGTGCACCAAAATCCCGATGTGTGGTTTCCCGACTCTATTTGAGGTGGAGGACCGGGTTGTTGATTTTTGATCAACAATGCCATTTGGTCCGTTAGATTTTGAAATTGTTTTAACATTGTCTCTTGGAACCCTAGTTGAGTAGCACCTAGTCGTTGCTCTATCTCTTCAATTTGAGGGTCTACCCTAGGGGCCGGTAATGCTAACATGGTTGGGGGGGCCGTTACCGCTAAGGGAATTGAGGCCGCTTCAATGGCGACATATGGAGGGCGATTATGCGGCCTAATCGGGTCCATTCCCGTCTTAGGCAGGAGAGGGATGAATTGAGGGATCAACTCATCCTCTTTCCTCCATAACCGCTCATAATCCCTCTCAATATGTTCCATATCCCTAGCGGGGGGAGTGCTATCTTGTGAGCGGTGAGCGGTGAGCGGTGAGCGGTAACACGTGAGCGGTGAGGAAGGAGAAATCTTTGGTAATAGGCCCACTGGTATCCTATAACCGTGGTATTTTGGCACAATTGTAGGGTTAAAAATAAGAAAGGTGGGGAAAATAAACAACAAAATTCTAGATTATGAGTAATGAGAAATGAACATTGAGAAGTGAAAACGACAATGGGCATATATATGTATCATATAGAAATTTTAATAGTTGTATTGCATCCCTTATGACATGATAATAATTAATATCATTGACATTTATAATAAGACCAACTTAAAAAATGAAACACAACATATTACAAGAAATACTTGATTTTGCAATAAATCAATAATACAATACAAACATAGAAAATGCAAGTAAGATAAAAGTGGATAGAAAACATATGTAACTCCGATATATAAATGAAAGTATATTAAAAAAAAGACGACAAAAAAAGCCTTAGTTATGGTACTTGAATAAGTCTACCAAAGAACTAACCATCATTAGAACTTGTTATGATGGATCCTGAACATGAATCGGCCTCTAAATCTATGAAATCCAAAATCCGTCGATCATAATGTTTAGTGTTTCTATGCATGAAAGGGAAAGGTTGAGCAGCAAGAAAGGAAGTCATGTTCTCAGCATAGACATCATATGATAGCATATGAAGTAATTGCAAGCCTTCAACATTAGGAGATGACAATGAATCGCATAAAGGAGCCAATATTGGATTGGAAATTGTAGAGTTTTTTTCGAATGCAACAAGGTGTCGATCACTATGACGATAAGCATGAATGGATGCACCTGCAACAAATACAACCATGCATATCATAATATATTTGTCATGCACAAAAGATTCAGTTCTAAAACTTAGAAAACCAAAAATTGTTTCTTACTTGAAGATGCATAAGCATCCAGGATAACATCTTCTGGTTTAGTCAGCGTTTCAATAAAAAAATTTCAAGAACTCATGATTTTTCTCACGTACTCCTCTCCATGGGATATCTCTGTGCATCAATTGTGACTTAGATGTTATACGATTGAAGAAGACATCTAGGGCTCCCACTTCCACTAGAGGTAAACTACTTGTTTTGTCGAAACTAAAATGTGGACGGGGCTTCAAATGAAAGAACATCATGAATCAAAACCGTCGAGTTTACATACAATGTTGTGTCCTCATTAAGATATAGTTATTTGTCATGCCATAAAATAACAAATAAAATGTACATAAATTTGAAAAAAAATACTTTAAAATTAAAAATAGGAATGTGCCGTAAGTTTTATATCCATTACCAAATACAATGGCAATTTTTTTATTGCATATGAGCCATTCAAACTACTCACGGTTTGAATTAAGGTTCACTGCCTACAAAAACAAACAAGTTAGTTAATAGGAATAGTTAATATATTGGTTGTTACTACATTTTAAGACATCCGCCTGTGCATGCGAGTTGTCTAAGAGACTGACCTTAGGTCCGAACCAAGCCAGGTTTGAATCCGGTTAGTTACATTGACTGGTGTTATTCCAAGTTGAGCTAGTGTTAAAACATGAATAATTTATAGGCGGGTATAGAGAAGATGTTACTACATGTGTGTGCGTAGAACCTTCTCAATTATATTATTTTTTGAAACATTTTATGATTTATCCGCATGAATTAACCAAACCTCTCACGGTTGGGTTAAGAAAATTAACAGCCATCCACCGGAGTTGTTACAATTTTTTGTATTTTTTTCAATATCATTTTTGCTTTATGATTAGAGCTTCATTGCACATTTATCTGAGACAAAGAATTTAATATTAAATTTATAACATAAATTTTTGTGAATACAAAAATGAATGGATTCAAGAAAAAGAAAATCAATGAATTAATGGATTTGAAACCTCACCTATTGATGTTATTCATGACATCCAAAAGAATGCCAGTCGCATCCTTTGTATCAAGCATATACAATCCACACTATAATACCAATTCTTCTTATTAGCCTGAATATTATCTATGTAATGTCTCCATGCTGTAACTCGGTGGTTACCCTCTGATATCTAAAATATTCTACCTTTAAAAATCTTAAAATCATCATCTTAAGAAATGAATTGCTCAAAAATATCATTCGTTTGTTGTCAAAGTAGATCCCAAGAATTTGACTTGTCATCTGTTACAAATAAACTCTCTCCACAATCGTTGATAATGAAAACATATAAGACACGATCACTCTCTCTATATCCATTGAAAAATTCATTCTCCAACAATTGAACATCAAATTCTAGAATTGGTCTAACCAAAGGTAATGGCTCCAAGCGGCATATAGCAATGGATAAACAAAATTTTGAGAGGGGCCGAATTCGGAAGTTATTGACGATGAAATTAAAATAGGTTTTCCCCAACTTCTTTTTTGAGGCTTCTTCAATGTCAGCGTCCGCTAAAACGTCATCCTATATGTTAACAACCAAATCATAATCTATGATAAATGAAAAAAAATTATGCCACAAAATAACTATTTATTGCACAACAAAATGTTAACTACATACTCATAATGAACTTCACATCAAAACACAAATTATTTTACAAGATGAAATTTAATCGACATTCATAGTACAATATGAAAATTAATGAATACCACCTAATAGACATAACAATCAACATTTTGATAGTACACAAAACATACATATAGATATTAGAAAATATAAGAAGCGAGACTATGGTGTTCACATGAATTTGGTACATCTAATGTTTTATTTCAATGAAAGGTTAGGCATAACGGTTTTGATACCAAAATCCTTATTCCATAATTTAAAAAATGAAGATGTGGAATAGGGGTTTCGATACTGAAACCCCTATTCCAAAACTTTCATTCAAAGAAATTAAAGATGTGAATTAGGGATTTCGGTACCGAAACCCTTATTCTAGAACTTTGTTTCAAAGAGAGCAAAGGTATGGAATAAGGGTTTCGGTACTGAAACCCTTATTTCAGAACTTTGTTTCCAAGAGAGCAAAGGTGTGGAATAGGGTTTCAGTACCGAAACCCTTATTTCAGAACTTTGTTTCAAAGAGAGCAAAGGTATGGAATAGGGGTTTCGGTACCGAAACCTTTATTTCAGAACTTTGTTTCAAAGATAGCAAAGGTATGGAATAGGGGTTTCGGTACCGAAACCCTTATTCTAGAACTTTGTTTCAAAGAGAGCAAAGGTATGGAATGAGGGTTTCGGTACCGAAACCCCTATTTCAGAACTTTGTTCAAAGATAGCAAAGGTATGGAATAAGGGTTTCGGTACCGAAACCCCTATTTCAAAACTTTGTTAAAAGATAGCAAAGGTATGGAATAGGGGTTTCGGTACCGAAACCCTTATTCCAGAACTTTGTTTCAAAGAGAGCAAAGGTATGGAATAGGGGTTTCGGTACTGAAACCCTTATTCCAGAACTTTGTTTCAAAGAGAGTAAATGTATGGAATAGGGATTTCGGTCCCGAAACCCTCATTCCCGAAAATTGTTTCAAAAAGAGCAAAGGTATGGAATAAGGGTTTCGGTACCGAAACCCTTATTCCATACGTTTGTTTCAAAGAGAGTAAAGGTATGGAATAGGGGTTTCGGTACCGAAACCCTCATTCCAAAAATTTGTTCAAAAATCACAAATGTGTGGAATAAATGACCAAATTCGTTATATGGGAAGACTACATTTGGAAAGATTATCCTCGAGTATAGGATAGTCTATAATTAGAAAGTCAAGAAAATATGAAAGAGAATAAAGGTGTGAAATAGGGGTTTCGGTACCGAAACCCTTATTCCAAACTTTTTCTCAAAGAGAGGAAAGGTGTGGAATAGGGGTTTCGGTACCGAAACCCCTATTCCAGAAGAAAAAAATTGAAAAAAGTTTTTTTTTTTTTTTTTTTTTTTTTCCTGGAATTGAGGTTTGAGCAAAAGTGTGGAATAGGGGTTTCGGTACCGAAACCCCTATTCCACACTTTTGCGCTCTTTGAGCACAAGTCTGGAATAAGGGCTTCGGTACCGAAACCCCTATTCCACACCTTTGTTTTTTTTCGTATTTTTTTGACTTTCTAATTATAGACTATCCCCGACTCGAGGATATTCTTTCCATATGTAGTCTTCCCACATAACGAATTTGGTCATTTATTCCACACATTTGTTCTCTTTGAACAAATTTTTGGAATAAGGGTTTCGGTATTGAAACCCCTATTCCACACCTTTGCTCTTTTTGAAGCAAATTTCTGGAATAAGGGTTTCGGTACCGAAACCATTATTCCATACATTTGCTCTCTTTGAGACAAAGTTCTGGAATAAAGGTTTCGGTACCGAAACGCCTATTCCATACCTTTGCTCTCTTTGAGACAAAGTTCTGGAATAAGGGTTTCGGTACCGAAACGCCTATTCCATACCTTTGCTCTCTTTGAAACAAAGTTCTGGAATAAGGGTTTCGGTACCGAAACGCCTATTCCATACCTTTGCTTTCTTTGAAACAAAGTTCTGGAATAAGGGTTTCGGTACCAAAACCCCTATTCCATACCTTTGCTTTCTTTGAAACAAAATTATAGAATAAGGGTTTGGGTACCGAAACCCCTATTCCATACCTTTGCTCTCTTTGAGACAAAGTTCTGGAATAAGGGTTTCGGTGCCGATCGCCTATTCCATACCTTTGCTCTCTTTGAAACAAAGTTCTGGAATAAGGGTTTCGGTACCGAAAGTCCTATTTCATACCTTTGCTTTCTTTGAAACAAAATTCTAGAATAAGGGTTGTGGTACCGAAACCCCTATTCCACACCTTTGCTCTCTTTGAACAAAGTTCTGGAAGAATGGTTTCGGTACCGAAACTCCTTTTCCAACCCTTTCTTTCAAAGGTTTTGTTTCTACTCAATTGTCATTTGATGATATAGTTGTTGTTGTACACATATTCCCACATGTGTTGATCCTCATGGAAAGGGCTAGAATAGGGGTTTCAGTACCGAAACTTTTATTCCAGAAAATAATAATAATAAAATAATAATAAATGAAATGTCTGGAATAAGGGTTTTGGTACCGAAACCCTTATTTCAGACCCGTGAATGAGCATGGAGGCAAGGGGAAAGATGAGAATAATAGCGAAGGTCGAGAGAAATGAATGATGAAGGGAAAAAATGTTTTTGATAGAAAGGGTTGGAATAGGGGTTTCGGTACCGAAACCCTTATTCCAACCCTTTACATGAAGAACTAATGATGTGTGATAAAATGGCCCAGTAGCTTTGCAATGGAGGTATACGCAACAACACCGAATGGGCCGGTTCAACTGCTCTCCCTTTTGATGTGGATAATATTATTCCTCTTTGATCCACTCTTCTTTGTAAGGTTTGTCATTCACCACCTGTATACATTGCTCCATGTTACGTTTGCATCTTATATACCCATTCCAGATCTGTTGAGATGTCTAGGGCTTGTATTCATCTTGGTGTACATGACCACCCTGTGTCCAATGGTACATGCCGCAAATCTTTGGACATAGCATATCAATGCGTTGCGAATGAAGTGTTGAAAACTCCAACTGTAAATTTTTTTGCTATAATTATGACTGCGAGCAAACAATTCCTGGTCGATTACCTTCTTAAATCTCCCATAATTGGCGAAAACCATTACTTGGTCGATTCATCCTTGGAGGTGGTTATGGACAAATTCCCTTGCATCCCCGAATTGTTGTAACTTTGTATCCAGATCAAAACGCTTCATGCGTAGTGGGATGAAAACTATGGATAGTATTATGGCCCTTAAAGACCATTATGCTTTTAAATTTGGTCATAGCAGTCGGTTCCCAGGTCAATCCAAGGACAAAATGTTCGTCTTCAAAATGTCCGTAGACCTTCCAGGCAGTGATGATGAGCTTGTAAAAATGATGTAAGTCAGTGGAAACATAGAGAACTCATGGATTATGTTTGACCATGTCAAACGTTTGAAGGATTTGACAACAATGGTTTGTCATATGTCCGATAGTTGATGCTGTAAAGTATTAACCATTGCGTGTTGCAACATGCAATCTGAAGATGGTATAGCACAAACTCTCTTTTGGAAAAATTGGAATGTTATAATGACCTAGAATGGTGTGCCAAATGTAAACTTCAAAGGGTTCATGGCAAATAGTGTCCAAGCTAATTGGAATATAGTGAGGATGGTTTACGGGGATGGCGATCCAAGTCTTCCCATGGTCAACCGTAAACGTACATGATTTTTTTTTCCATTGGTCTACGATCTTGGATAAGATGATACAAAAGTTTATCAAACCATCATTGCAGTTTCAATACAAGCAAATATGTATGGATTACAAGGATGCCACAACAATGGATGATGTCGAGACTAAGTACCATGTGATTCGTTCTTGGTAGTTGTCATCACGGGTTGCCACCGAAAAAAACATCATTGGCCTTGTTGAATGGTTGGGACTTTGGCACTTTCGTTACAAACAATGGGGCAGTCATATGTTACTTGAAAGTACATACATATTTGTATTATTCAATGTCATTCAACTTCTTCAATGTATTTCTATTCTTATATATCAATGTCATGTTTTTTTAACCCTATACTTGTATATTATTCATAGGATATGACAATAGAAGAACGTGTGGAAATGCCTACATGCAACCTTGCAGAGATTGTACACAACAAATGATTCCAACAGTCCGGCAATAAAATGACATGCTTATATGAAGCTATAGTAGATGACATGATTTGTGTTTTCATGCAAATCGTGAATTATCGGACATGGTTGAAAGGGGTGTCCGATGGTAAGGGTCTTGATTCGGCATCCTTAAAATTCAAAGCACTACAAGATGTAGAGATCCAAAATTGTTGGTGGATGCCATGAAGTCGTTCCCAGATGCAGAAGGTGTAAATACTAGAGATTGTGCATTGGAAAGGTCTAAGCTATTTGGATCCACCAAACGAAAAATCGACTTGCCCCCAGGTGTTGATTGCGATTCTCATCGACCCGATAAAGTGAACTATTTCATTCCTCACCCCAACACCCGGGCAACTCGTCAACGAATAGAGAAATTCTTGAGTTCTATAGAGCATGGTGTGGCTCATACTACATCCGTGTTAAAGACCGATTGTCTTGCTTCCAATTGGCACATTGCAAGATTGCCACCCAACTCAGCCAAACGATGTTGGGCGCTGCAGGCCATTATAGGACCTATGTGCAATGCTAAAGTTGGGACAGATAGACATGGCACACCCGCTCCAACATACAATGGCCTCAAAAAGGAATTTCGCTCCGCCAATACTGTGGAGTATGAATTTTGGTTTTAATTTGCTCTGATGACATCAAACGTTGTGTGAGTGGTAGTAAGAAAAAATACGTGTTGGATTGGCCAATACTGCCCAATATTTGGTTGGTGAAGGTGGGTACTAATATATCAAGAGAGGAGGTGTTGGCGCTTGAGGACGCTGGCTTTCAACTACAATAAAGGGAGGCATTGTCCCCTCGTTGTAGGTTGTCAACAATTAAGACCCTCCCCATCTTTCGATCGCATTTTCGTATGCCACTAAGCCCAGACGCCCACCCTACACTCAGGTTTGGGAAGACCGTGCATCTCAATCCATCAGCACCAACGGCTAATCACAAAAACAAATGAGAGCACCGATCTCATGAACGGTAACTTTATGGTTGCAGTCACTGCCATTCCATATCCAAGCTTTGGAGTGATAATCAACATTGTTTCCAATGAAGATATCACATACCGTGTTACAATTGGCGACATCCCACATTGTGACATTGCACATGCCCAGATTTCACGAAAATGTCCTCTCATGCATTGGGAAAGAAAGGGAAATGGATGTTTTGCAAACATCTCTATTATGTATTTAGGTTTTTGTGCAAGGTAGATTACGAGAGTGATAAGTTCATTCATGCACCTACATATACCTACAATGAGGTCATGTACCTATTTAAACTTGGTGGTGTTGTAGAATGTGAGTAGTGGTGCAAGTGTTGTCTTTAACCACATGTATAAAATTGTCAATAAATGACATGTGGTGGTTTGGATTTTTATAATAAAAATCAACAATGGACTAAAAATATTTATATGATCCATGGTAATAGGCCCCTTTCATTCTTGCTTCATCTTAAAGGTTGGCAACTTAGGATTTAAAATATATAATTTTTGTGTGGAAAATTGCAATTGTGTGCCCTAATTCCGTGCATCTTTACTAAATTTGGACACATTTTCTTATGTGTTACCGCTCACTGCTCATAGGTTTTTGCTCACCGCTCACTGCTTATCGCTCATGAGATAGCTTCCCTCTCCCTAGCGGCTACCTTAGCCTCGGCTAGGGTGCGAGGGTTCCTTTGTAATACACCCCTAATTGTAGTCGCTTTAACAAACCCTCTCATGAAAATTGCATTAAAGTATCATCGTTGAGTAATCACCTACCCACCTTGCGCATACCCAATCAAATCTTCTAATGTATGCGGAAATCTCTTCATCTCTTCCTTGCCTCATTGTCATTAAGGCTCTAAAAGCCATACTTTGACCGACTTCGGGTCGAAACTCATTAAGGAACTCCCGTTGTAATTGGTCCCACGTTTGGAAGTGGCCCTCATCGTGGTCTCTATACCACTCATAGGCTTCCCCCTCTAAAGTCGTAGGGAACCAAACTAGCCAATATTGTTGGTTTGTAATTAGTGAGCTAATTACCCTCTCAACGAACCTCTCCATATGTCTAGACGGGTCTTCATCTTTAGTCCCGTAGAACTTCGGGAGGTTCGAAGGTATGTCTAACGAAGGTACCCCTTGAGGTACGATTATTGGTAGGCCTCGCGGCCTAACCAATGGATCGATGGAGGGGGATTGGTAATATGGAAGGTGGAATTCCACCTCCCCCTAAATCATCCATGGTGTTTCGTGGTCCTCCTTCACTAGATTCTCCAGAGCTTACACTACTCTCTTCTCTAGTCCTATTAGGTTCTTCCACTAATTCTTCACTCAATAGGGAAGGAATATCTCCTTCCTCTAGTCGAGTAGTGACCGGAGATACTTCTACCAATGGTTCACCCCTAAAGCCACCCTCTACACTAGTGCCTACCCTTTCTACCACTTCCTCTATATTAGAAGATCTTCGTTTAGTAACATTTTTCTTTAGTCCTAATGCTAACTTAGGTTTCTGGGACCTCGTGTATCCTTGCATCCATCATTCACCGTTCAACCCTCACATTGACCAACCAAAGCCTCACAAGTTCTCTCTTTAATATTTTCGCTTAGTTCGTGTGATCATTGTTTTGGAGGTGAAGAAATAGAGACATACAATTTTCAATGAACAATCCCAATAGGGGATGGAAAGCTCATGTTAGTTTCAGGGTTAGTGCGAGTATCACCTCGTCACACCCCCTTACGCTCAACACTTGCAACAAGACTCTTCGTGAGGGGCTGACTATTCTTGGGTACCGTGCTTGGAATCGAGGTTCATCCTTCGATTCCTTGCACTATACGTCCAAGTTTGGAATTACCCTCTCCGTTCGTCACGACAAAGACAATTACGAAAATCATTTTTTAATTTAATATTTTTTCAATTGGAAGAGATTTTGCTTACCTCAAGCTCTCGCTTCCTCCTGTTTTGTTAGCTCTCTCCCCTCGATCGAATTGCTAAACATACAACACTCAAATAATTGTAATTTAAAAAACCACTAAAACCCTCTAGTTTAAAAACTTTAAACTCTCACAACCGAGTGAGTATTTAAAGTTTGAGATCCTAATTCTTTAATTATCCCTCTACCTCTTAATTTTCTAGTGCGGGTCCTATTAAGGTGATCTTCGTTATGCCATCCCAAGAAGGTTTAGTAGGCGCACCTTTGCCGTGCTCCTTTCTCAAATCGAAATTGCATGAAATAAATACTAAATTCAAACCATACCTCTCACGAGCGCTCCGTCCTTTAATCGATCTTCACGTTTCGCCTCTCCTACCGCCTTCCAAGACTTCCGTCACCCGCTCTCCAAGCTCCAAGCTCCAAACTCGAAACTCCCGGCGGACGCACCATTTATGTCACCAAAAATCCTCCACCCTTCGATTTCGTCCTAGCCCGAGTGGAAAAGTTTATAATGACATGTAGAGACTTCTCTCTTTGTAACCCAATATATAATTCCAATCTACCCTTGGAATATACACAACTTGATTAACACCACACTATGTAGTTTTACATTCCTTAATGTCGGGCAAGGTTATATCCTTAGCCTTTTCTAATGTCCACCCGGCCGCTTTGGCCACGCATGCCTTCAAAGATATCCCTCTTGTGAATCGAGTCCTTGCCGTCGACTCCACACTACTACATGAGTTCTCGCTTATTGATTCCGTGCTATCACATGTCATCGTGGTTGATTCCGTATTGGTACATGACACTTCGCTTGTGGATTCCATGAGCACATAGGCTTTAAATACAAGTATTAAAAAATACTTATGTACTTATCATTGCCCTTCCTTCTCTAAGTTCTTCTTGATGTAAATCTCTATCAATGTCTTCCTACTAAACTTCAGAATAGTATAACTCCCACCCAACTTATGTTCTTCAAGTGAAATTTGGTACACTTGTTAAGTACCTTATCAAAAATCTCCACACCAAATTTTGGCACAAACAAAATTCATATGCAAAAGTTATGCATGAAATTCTAACTCTAACTACTTAGTATGAATGCTGTGATAAAACATCCGGTCATTAAAACTCTAATAACTTCCAACTCCTACGTCCAATCAATCTAAAATTTTGACACAAGATAGATATATAAGTTCAGAAGGTAGTGTCAAATTTTGGTATCCATATCTATAACCCTCTAAGAGATACATATTTTCAAACCTTGCTGCTTTGTTCCTAGACACCCTCCCCTTCAACTTTTAATAACTCTTTCATCCCAATGACTGAAGCTCTCAAATTTTTACCACAACTCCCATACTTTATAATAAATAATTCCTCAAATTTTCATATCCATTGAACACTCTGATCATCCATAATTGACAAATCTCTCACTATAAAGTTCTGCTCAAGTTCATAACTAATAAAATACTACAAGTAATGCACCTAGTACAATCTAGTCACTCTAAATGCCACAAGTTTAAACAAGTTTGAACTCTCTCACTTCAATATGAATCTCAATGCAACAAGTTGAAGTTTACAATCAAACTCCAAATTCTTTAAACCCAATCTACTTCTAACAAGAGGTCAATCCCTCTTCAAGGCTAAATAGCCTTGGCTCTTCTCCTAAGAACTAAGCACACACATGTGCTCCTATCTTGTTTCCCACACACCCACACTTATAACCCGTGGGGTGCTTAAGGAGCACGAATGAAAGAGAGGATGAGTGAGGGAAGAATGAAGGATTATATAGTGAGTTGAGAGGGAGAGAGGGCATGAGGTAAGGATAGGGTGAGAGGATTAGAGCCTCCAATCACAATCCCTTAACCTTCTCCTTCTAAATAGGGACTCATCCCATCCACAAGGCTCTCGATAAGCCTTCGAAATCTCCTCCTACTTTGTAGGCTCTCATCTAATCTCCTAAGCCTTCCTCCCTCAAATGATCAACAAAGATTCTAATTCAAACATTTAACTAACCTTGGCTTTCTACCTACCACACTTTACCAAGGTATGTCCTCATACTACTTAAGTCCACTCCACACAAGCCTAATGCTTCAAACTTAGCTTTCTTCAAGCTTCACCCTTTTTATATTTTTGTGAATAATCATAAATCAACAAAACACTACGTGTAATGTTTTACAAGTGTTAACAACACATGTGGACATCAATTTGGGCTCACATCATCCTCCCACAACTGGCAGATGCGGATGCACCAACATTGTTAGTCCTGGAGGCTCCAGTGGCTGCACCTCCACAGATGAGGATCTCCACTTTCCCGAACCCAGTCTGCCATGTCAGTGGAAGCATGGCGGCTGACCCAGCTGAGGGGTAGTTCCGGGGGTTGCCAGGGATGGTGGGGAACTTCCTAGTGACCCTGCTGCTGTTGTAGTTGAAGGTCACCAAGTCTCTGTTTGTAAACACATACAGATCTCCATTGGGAAGCAGGTACACAAAAAGGTAGAGATTGTCATAGCATCCCTGCAGCACTGCCAAGGGGAAGGCATCCTCTCCTGCTCTCCTCTTGGGCCTAAACTCGTAAGTTGGCTCAACCCTGCCTCCCACAACAATCTGGCGAGTGCCTCCAGGAAGAACTTGGTTGGAGGAGTACCACCTTCCTCTTGCCAACGGCACATTCGTCTCCACCCAGTCGCAGTTTCCAGCACTTGGGCAGGGAGCCAGAGTTCTGATCTTCTTGTTTTCCTCAAAATCTCCCCCTGTTTGCACCAAGGTGCCGTCGGCCATGAACTGCCCCGAAGAGCACCAAGTGTCTGTATAAATGAACAAGGGCCGAACTTTGTTAGGTCCGGGTGTGAACATGATCGAGTGCGCGGTGCAGTCGTGCTTGAGCACGCGCTCTAGAGGCTGATCGCGGCATCTCCCTCCTGCCAACCGAATATGGGAAGGTCCTATATATGTTGGTTCGGTCCAGGATGATGGCAGAGTCATAATGAGAGAGGGCACAATGCATGAAGGAAACACCAACGTTCTTCACCAACAGTTGCCATGAGCCTTGCCCGGCCACTTGTTGGAAACTAGCACTCATCGACAACCACCATTGCGCCAACAACGTCACCCAGAATGTGAATCTGGTAGTCCTAATGCCCCCTTTTTGTATAACCTCCCCAGGTGGATATAGAAATGCACTGCAATATCATGCACACCAAATTGCAGATTCAAAAATCACTGCTCTCAGCAGTTGAATCATATGGTCACACACGTCCCAACTGCATGCAGTCCAGAGAACGGCACAACCCCCACCTGACTACACCCGGTCGCACCCGCGACCCCATTCTCAAATGGCGTACCTGCCCAAATCCACCCGTCGATGCCTAGCGATTGACGGCACGCATCCGTATCCACCCGAAAATTTGTGCACAAAGCAAACGTTACTATTGCAAAATTGTATAGTGGAAAAGGGGAATCATGCATTCAGAGCTAGCTATATGCACTAAACCTTCTTCGATGCACCACCCATCCGCACCCACCCACTGAGCTTAAGATGCACCCGCACCCTACCCATACCAGCGGGTACGGGTGGGTTAGGGTACGGGTACGGGTATGGGCACCCAGTGCCGTTCTCTGATGCAGTCCCAACCCATTGATACTTCGAAGATAGATGCGAAGGGATATTCATCTATAAAGCGATTCCTAACCAGGGTGAAGCTGTGATATTGCACTAAGATATGTAAAATTATGTGGAGGTCACTCTTCTCAATACGTGAGTGGTGCATAGCAAGGCCGCATTAGACACCAACAAGGCAAAGGCATGATGTGTTACGACGAGATTGGAATATGCGATGCAAAACCTAGACACAATTCTAGGTTCAGTAATGAACATCACAATGTACAGGGTTGATTTGATCATTTCAAAGTACACTCTAAACTTGGTAGTATCAAACCTGTGGCAACCAAAGTGCACGTGATATTATGGAGTTTTGTAGTGTTAACATGGTTGCGTGATATTATAGAATTAGTGTAGCATGTGACACTATGGAATAACACAAAGGAGATGTGAGGACAATTTGAATTCGTTTTCCTGTCACCTACACTAGTGTGGTCCACTCCACTTGGACTACCTGGGCGATGTGGCGGACGCATGCACCAACATTCAACAAGTGGCATAAGAAGAAGAAGGTGACACTCCACATGTTGACACATGGCGCAATACAAGGGTGTGGGTTGACTTCTTTGGTGGTTTGGATTGATGACAAATTTCGTGATATAAGGGAGAGAAATGTGACAATAAGGAGTGAGATTTGAACTATGAACATCTGTTCCCTAGGGCTTCGGGACATTAGAGAATGTGTGACAATATGGAGGTTGATATTACGGAGTTTAGGGTGTACCAATCTACAATTAAGAATATTCCCTTTTTATTTTTTTATTTTTTTGAGACAAAAGACCAAAATAGCCGGCGCCAAAATGAATTAAAACAAGAAAACGTTATTTCCACAATTACGAAATGGATGAGATACAGTTCCCGAGTCAATCCAATGGCCAGAAATAAATGTGCATGGAGTTGGAACGAGTGGCCAAATACCTTAGCTCAGATGGATGAATTTCAGAGGTTGTATCTCGACAGAATGAGATAAAGCTCAAGAAACAAGTGCTCCCCAGAGCTACCCAGATGCATGCAAGGACGTGAAGTTGCGGCCGGAAGCAACTGATGGCGAACAGCTACGTGTACCTCAAGCCAATATAAGTATATAGTGATTAGGTTCCTCGAATCAAGCAAGGGTGAATATTTATACCGTTTCCAGCTGAACTGGTCTGGCACTGTATAAGATGCTGGCATGTGGCTGGTTACCACTGGTTAGCACTAATTGGCCCTATTGCCGCTTCCACCCGCTAGTCTCCAGGCAATGTGGCTGTAGTGTAGTTGGTAAAGCTACATAACTCATTAGTAGCAGACACCATTTCAACTTATACTCATGGGTGTCCTGGGAGATTTTTGGGCATAATCGGTCAAGATCCTAGTGTTTCCAAGTCCAACCGGTTACATCTTGACATCTTTCGGGTTTTCTTTATTAAATTGGGTTGTATTCTATAAATTCCTCTAAAGTGATCGGTAATGTTCTGAAGTTTGAAATTCAACCGGTTCGTCCGGTGGGTTGTCCTTGGTGGGGTGGTGGGGGTGATTGGTGTTACTTTTACGTGGTTGTGTCTCGCGCTCAAGGGGTCCTGCCTCCCCGGTTGGGGCGAAACAACCCGTACACCGATTCCTTGGAGGCAAGGGTTTAGGCATCCAACAAGGAACGAGTGTATGGGTTGTTTCGGCCAAATCTGCCTCCCCTTGGTGGAAGCGCGTTTTCTCTTTTGATTTTATGCATTGGAGTTGGCTTTTTTGGCCTTCTGTCTAAAAAATAAATAAAAATTCAACCGGTTCATCTGTAACTAGCAGCCGCTTCTCCCCGTTCACTGGTTGTACTCCCTTGCAGGTTCTTTTGGTCGTCGCCTTGCTTAATTTGGCTACCCTGAGTCGCTGGCAGGGTGGACCCACAGGGGCCCTAAAGTTCCTCACCAATATTTCAAACTTTATGATTTTGGTAGAACTATAACTTTCAACAGTAGCACCATCTACATTTATCCCCAGAAACTCGACACAGGTTAAGGGTGAGTTTTCATGTAGGCCGCTCGCCCACCAGATTCTAGTGTGGTAAAGACAAACCTGCCCAAATGTAAAGGGAATCTGATGGGGTAGCTACTCCATCTTATCAAATTCGGGTCTATCTACTAACCTCCTCTTCCCGGTTACCAAGGATGAAGTTCTGAGCAACATTGGTTCTCTGGAGTCTTCAACTGATCTTAATCTTTCGGTTATCAACACTTGTAAGTTAAAGATTCTTTAGTAGGCGCATGTAAGTCTAGCGGACTGTGTCCACGGCCCTCCAGCCTAGTGGATCGCCACAACGTGGTTGTGTGGTTGGATGGAGACTTGTGCTTAACTACCTGCAAACACCTCCGACCCACTCTTATCTAGAATCTAGTGGGCAAGCGACCTACATGGAAACTCACCCTAAGATAGATGATCGCAGGCTCGCAGCTGCGAGAACTCAGAGAAGCAGAGCCAGCGCGAGCTGTATCTGTGCAATTTGCAGCTGGCAGACCTAAATTTGTCCCTCTTAGTGCATGCTGTTTACGACTCCTGATGATCAGGCTTGCCCGATTGCTATTCCGTACCCATCCTCCGGGGAACGCCAAATTGGGCCGGGAAGCCGAGAAGTTGCACATTGCTAGATCTTCGGCAGTTCACATGATGCTCGCTTGCAGCGTGGCAGGTGAGATGCTCCCGCAGGGATGCAGCTAATTGTGTACATGGCAAATTTACAACGGTTAACTCCAGTTCTAGAGCACTATGTTAGTTTTACTGGCCACCGAGCTCCGAGTCGTTCCGAAGTTCGAGTAACAGCTCCTTAATTTTCAACAGCCTCAGCTCGCTTACGAACGGCTTTCTACCTACCTCCGATCGGGCCCCCTCCGACGTTGCGGCGAGGTTTCTCAAATTCGTAGGTTCTTGTCGATCATAATCACCTGTCACAGCTGTTCAGGTAGCTGCAACATTCAGGTGGCTGCGACGTTCAGGTGGCTTGAACGTTCGGGTACACGGCTGTTGTCATGGGCAGCGTCCGAAAAGTTTTTGAAGTTATTAAGTTTAATTGCCTACCTCTTTAAAAGGGCATAGGCTATTTCCCTCATGGCATAGGTTGCATCCTACAATATCAAAATTTTGTAAGTTGAAAACCTTTTGAGTTTTTAAGTTACCCGCCAATTGCCTTCAAAACTAATTTTTAGTAGGTTAAAATCCTTCAAATCTTTTAATGTTGTAGGCTTTAAATTCAAAATTTGAGTACTAAGTGGTATCCTTGGCAGGAATTGAACCTGGCTAAGCCCTTCACCACGTTTGAAGGCCAAGGATTAACCAACTCTTTTTTAAAGAGTTGATTATAAGTTATGAAAGGTTGCTAAAATTCAAATGAGTTTAAGGGTGAAAGTCCTCACCATCTTCTGATTCAACCTCTACTCTTCCTGCAAGATATTTCTCAGGATTAGTAAACAAGAATTGAAACTTTCTTGAATCCTTCCACAAAGATATAGCTTCCTGCAAAATAAACTCAAAATTTTTGGTTGGTCCTTCAATCGCCACCCGCATCACACTATCCAAGTGTGTTGTTGTCATTTGATTCCTATTCTTCTGCTTGATGTTATTCTGCACAGAGAAAGCTCTCAGAGAGAGAGAGAGAGAGGCTGAGTGCTGCTTCTCGGTGGTGCAACATCGCAACTGATGAGAGAGGAGCTGTGATGAATGGTGCGGTGATGGGGCTTGGGCTGTGGTCACGGGGAGGTCACTCCATTGTCAAGTTGAACACCACGTGCGAGACAAGTTTGCTACCCCTATATTATATGCCATAGATAATTTTAAAATTTATGATATTTTTTCTACTATACACAACCATTGATAATATCTTTTGTATATTTTTTTGAAATTTTTAGTCATCTTCATGTTTTGTAGTAATTGTTTTAGTTCAATTCTACGTCATTCTAGTTAGAAACGGCATGTTTTTATTAAAACAAAAGATCATCAAATTTGGTTACCATTTTTTACTATGTAGTAGATACCATGTATATCTACTCATGAAAAAAAGTTGATAAAATTTTGACCCATTTTGGTGATGCAACTTAGAAAAAGTAGAATTTTTTGTCTCGCACGTGGTGTTCAACTTGACAATGGAGTGACCTCCCCGTGGCTGTGGTATTTGTAAAGATCGACGGGGAGGGAGTCAGGGCTATTATTGATATCCGCCTATGTGCCACCCAAGAGCCCCGAGTATTAGCCTAAAGATATGTACTTAGGCCAACTAATTTCCCAATTTGAAGAAGGATGAATGGCTAAAATCCTCTCTTTTAAAAAATTTGCAGGCAAAATTTCCTACATGTTTTTTATCACATAGGTTGATATCCTATGTTTTTAAATTGTCCATAGGCTCTTTGTCCTACACTTTCAAAATTTTATAGGCTAAGTCACAAATTTTGTAGGCTGCATTTGTATTAGCCTTAGGCTCTTGCCGGACGCTGGTCATGGGTAGACATGTTGAGGTCTTTATGTGCTTTTACCCAGCCTACCTCAGATTTTAATTTTGGATTTTATTGTATTATTTTTTTGGACTTAATAACGGATTTCCATTGCTAAATACATTAACCCCTACATCAGGCCCAAATAGAATCTCCCCAAATCGCCTTAAAAAGGTCATCCCAATCAGCAAGAAAATTTGAAGGGTTACTCGTATTTCATGGGGAAGGGTTACTTAAAATTTTGCCTTTCAAAATGAAGGGTTACTTCAAAAATTGCCCTTCACATATTTACAATTTTTTTTCAAAAATGCACAATGTAATGTTTGAATCTTAGGTTATATTGTAAACTGAAGTGAAATGTAATTTACATGGAACAAAATCCGAAAAGAAATATGATTAGAACATATATTTATTTCATGTATAGAGCTCACATAACAAAAGCAATTTTGTGTCGAAAAACATTCTCCCGTTGCCCAGGCCCCAAGGATAAGAGCGGCCTGTAGTTCTCACCGGGTGTGGGAGGGTATCTACGGTTCTCCCGAGGGTATGAGCGTATCTGCAAGACTGCATCAGCCACAAGCCGGAGCCTCCAGGAAAATGAGCTAGCCGGATCTCCCGAGGGTATGAAGGCCCAAGGGACCGGTTGTTTTAAAAATGCCCTTCCCTTTGAAGGTTTCCTGGAATTTATGCCGGTCCCTTTTGAAGGGCCGGCCCAGCTGTTGAAGGGAAAGTGAAGGGCTACACCCCAGAATAAGGGGTACAGCCCTTCAATTTTATTCGTTGATCCCAATTCAGCAGCTTATTGAAGGAAATTTGTACTCTTGATGGTGGATCAGTCCATACGGATGACATTTTGAGATATTGGGATTTTCCATACAAATTTCAATTGTCTCTGTGTCCCAAATGAGAAGATTATAAAGTAAATGTGCATGACGGTATGGTCGGGCAAAGGTGATTGTTTGGACAAAAAATGCTTCTCAATCTTTAGGGGTTTAAATTACAATCATAGTAACATCCTTTCTTTCTTTTTTGAGTCAAAAGGCCATAAAACCAATGCCAAATGCATTAAGAACCAAGGAAGACACGCCCACTTAGAGATGAGGTGGAAACACTCGGACACGTCACACCACCACGGAAAAATAAACAAAGAACCAAGTAACAAGAGACCCACCAAGGGAATAATGTTGTTAAATATATATATATATTTCTTTCTTTCTTTCTTCTAAAATTGCGCCACATCTCTCACGATTAAAGTACTATGTTTCCCTTTACAAACTCCCTCACCTTTTGTTTGTAATGGCTTGTAATTTGAGCTAAAGATAACCCTAAGGTGTACATCCTCGCTATCCACACAATGCAACTATCTCTACCTTCACCTCTTGGTGATGTTACCCATCCAACAAGAACATGAAATGTATGAGGATTCATGGCACGATAGTTAATATCAACTACTTGTGGATTATACCACACCCAAAACCAATCCATGAGATGATATGCATAGAAAAAAGTTGTTATTATTTATTCACCAACTATGAAGTCATCATACATGTCCCAAGGTATCAAATATGACATCTTTATGCTTTGTCTTGAAGTTAGGTTTGAGGGCCATGAAGTTGACTCTCCTATAATGAGAAGTGTAAGTATTTTGTACAAACTACAACATGTTTCTAGCCATGTCTTGATCAATTGTGTTGCAACCAAAAAAACGTAGCAAATCAATATATTACGTGCATGTGGGTGTATTTCATTAGATCAACAAGTCCATGTTATGTAACTAGTTGGATTAATTAACCGATTCGAGACTCATGAGACTTATAAGTGATGATCTAGTTGAATAGGTATAGAACAAGCATGGGTCGCTACTGATATGAACGGTAGATTGTAATAAATCAACATAACCATTAGACGTAGCAAATTCTCATAACACCACATCAACTACCAATACATAATCAAATTGAGTGTGATAAAAAATACTCATGAACAACATACAAATCATGTTAGTGTAGGCACAAAACAAAAAGGTGTCTACACTAAGCTATAGAATCTTGGCATCACAAGCTTAGAGAAGAAGACCACTTGATTACATGCACTATTTGTATGAAATGGTTGTGTGTACTAACAAGTTTGGATCTATTAATTTTGTTGCATAACACATTTGTAGATCTAGATCCGGTGCAAAATACATTTGTAGATTTGGATCTAGTGCATGACAAAATTTATATATTTTGATTTGGTGCATAACACATTTATAGATTTGATGAATAAAATATTTCACATATCTTAGCACATAACACATTTCACATATTTAGGGCATAACATATTAGCAAATGTGGTGCAAAACCGAGGAGATAGGAGATGGGAGCAGGAATGTTCCCAATGTCCGAGGAGGGTCTGTGGCTCAAAGGATGACTAACATCATTGGAGCCAACTCCGTCCATGGTTCTGTCAGGTCAGGCAAGTTGCATGCAACATTATAGGTGGGACCAATACATTATGGTTTGGGCACTGACGCGTGGGCCAGGGGCGGCAGATTCTTAGCCGAACAGAGCTCAATAGGGGTGCTTTAGTGTCCAGCTAGAAGAAAGAAACCTCGTGTTTCTTTTGCCCTCTAGTGGTTTTAACAATCCTCACTTCATGGTAACCCCCTCCAAATTTCCCATACTAGTTTTTTCATTCTTGAAGACATCTAGATTGTGGGTTGACCCTAAAGCTTGGGATTGGGAAAGGTCAACTAGGTTTTCCAAATACAGTGAAGTTGAATGCAACTATATAATTTTTATACCATCACCAAATCTAAAAGGTGGCATGTAAAGAAACCAATCCATATTTTGTGTTTGACCCGCTCTCTATCCCTTTCAAGGATATGGTCCCATTCGTGCATAATTGTCCCTATGATAGGGTCCCAACCCCCTTCCTCAATATCAAAAAGTCCAAATTTTACTTGGACCTCTTGCCATGATATGAATTAATTATGTTCCATGTCCAAGAATTCATCCACCATGCAAAGGCCACTCTTGTAGAGAGCTCTAGTGCGGTCATAGGAGAATTCGTGCCCAATGAGTTGGATGTCACTAGAGAACACTATAGAAGTCTCGAGGTGGCATTTGGACTAGTGAGTGCACCATGTGGTGCCATGCTTTGGTGACATGTCCCCACACCTTGGATCTAGAAAAACTCTAGTGTTTGGGGATAGTGAACCAATCCAAGCTAACTTCCCAACTACCTCCCCGTTGCAAGTGAAAACATGCCAATCTTGTATCTAAGGATTTGGAGGTTGGACTCTCCAGACTCCATGGCGTAAATGATCCATTTGCATAGGAGGGTATTTTTTGCATGCTCCGAGTCCACAAGGCCAAGACCATCATTGAGCTTCTTTCTACAATAGTCATTCCATGCCACCATGGTGCAAGGTCTTTGTTCTTTACCATACCATATGTAGTTTCGAAGGCTACTATGAATTTTTTTGAGAGCTTTATCTAAGCCTCCCTAAATTGGGATAAAAAAACCAAAATGTGGAGAGGTGCACCTGGTTGACAATGATTGCCCTACTGGCAAGGCTAAGCTTCATTGTGCTCCAATAGTCTAGCTTTTTGGAAATTTTGTTGATGAAAATTGGTCCACATCCCTTGTTTTGAGATCGAGTCCAAAAGGGTTTCAAGGAGTTTGGAGAGATCGCTCTTCTCTGCCCATGTCCAATTATAGTGACCAAAGTAGGCAAGTTTGGGGGTATGGCGGTCAAACCAATACGCACACATCTTATGCTGGTTGATCTTCAAACATGATGCCAGGCTAAAAATCCCTAAAAGATGGACAAACTCATCAATGAATGGTTGCTCCCCTCTAATAAGGAAGGAGGAATCATCGATGTATTGTGAGAGGCATTATTATTGACTCCCTCTTGGGAGTTTGACTCCCATTATTCTCCCTTCTCACATTGCTTTTCTAATGATATGATTTAGAACCTCCCCTATTATCAAGAAGAGGTAGGGTGCCAATGGGCACCATGCCTAACACATCTCTTCTACTCTCAATTCTTTGCATGGTGCATGGGCTACCATTAACACTATATTAGGTAATTTGAGACTTTCCATTTTCTCAAATTAACATATGGATGACAACAACATGAAGTCGCCCTAAACATGGGCTACAATATATCAGCAAAAAATATATTATTAGTCCAATCCCAAAGTTAATGGTTGGCCAATATAAGTACATTGGGTAGATCACTTGAAACCTACTTAAACATAAAATCAAAGAATATATGTATATTAAGAATGGAGCAAACCCCAAATCCTTTAGCCTACAAAACTAGAGTGTCATAAATGCATATTGATTGCAACATAGGAGTTTTGTCCCAAACAAAACATTAAAATAAATATTATATTTATTGGATGTTATACATGAATATTCATCCAAATTCAAACATAATAATATTCGTAAGTAATCCAAAATCTAGCCCAATTTTATTGAACACACAATGCACATATATACTTATTAGTAGGCTACTATACTATTAAACATGCTGAACTTATAATAATAGGTAAAGTACAAAAACGTTGGATATTAATGGTAGTTGTTCACAACCAAACAACTTGATTTCTACCAAGGTCTCATTGGCCTAATTCACTTGCGAGGTGAGCAAATGTGTCTTTTGCAAATGCTATTTACTTTTGAGGGATGGATAGTGACCTACTATGATTCTTCCATGGGTTCCATACTATAATTATGGAATTTGTGTTGATGGAGCTTGGACCATACTCAGAATCCACCCTCCAACAAAAATTATTATTTGTATCCCAGCTTGTGTAATGATGGATCACATCTTCATTATGGGTTGTTGATCAATAATACTCCATCTTAATTTATCAGAAATGAGGATTAGAAGTTAAATTTTCTAATTGAAAGAAAGCTCTTGCCATCAACAACCGGTTTTAACATATGTCTCATTTCCAAGATGCAATATAAGCATATAACCTTCATTGACAATCCATTGCAACACGGAATGACGGTGGGGACGATTACTAGTAGGCCCAACGTAATGGTCATCCTTGTTGAACTCGCAAACCTTTCCACTACCCAAAAACCATGCCTCAAAGTAAGGGGCTATCTTGATGAAGGTATGTTAAAGTTGAACGAACACATGTCCAATAGCCTATCCAAGTTCCACATCTATTGCGAAATGATCCACCAACATCCTCTACTCGTAGACGATCCCAATATTGTATTGCCCTTTATAATATCCTCCACATTCTTCATGGGTTTTCGTTTGCAAGGTTTAGGCTCCCCTTCTAGTAACATCGCCTTGCCCTCCTCATTAACACACCAAACAAGAATCCCCTCCGGTGGGCTCTAATTTTGAGTCATGCACAATAGCTTGTATTGCATGGCCGGCATACCATCATCACACATGTAAAACCGAAATTGTAGAACTATTGTATGCCCAGTCAAACGGTGAGCTCCACTCCAAAGATATGGTTCTATAAATATTTTGAAGTATGGCATCTCTTCAATCATATGTGAAATGATTGTAATATTGTCCAAATCTATGTACAATTTCATCAATAGCGGGATTGTTGGGAAATCCTCTTCATGCAAATTCATGCTTCACCATCCAAAAGATGTTTCGATATCATCGTGCGTGTGGCCAACCAATAAATAAGAGACAAATACCTCTTTGAAAATGCCTTTCACAATCAACAAAGACCAATAGGCAAACACAACTATGTGTTTATTGTCCTTGGCATAGTTGTCCAGTTGGACCCATATAGTGAGGGGCAATTTTGTCACAATCAAAGGCTCATGAGGGGGTTCTAGCAATGAATTCAAGCAAGCATCTTTTTCATTCAACACTTCCTCATATAGAGGTGTCAATCCGGCATTCTCAAAGAATAATCTTGATGCACTAAACATGGTGGGGTTGTTTTGGCATGGTCTATTTTATCGTGGATGACCATGAGCAGTGTGTATGTTTTGACAAATTTCATTTGACATTCAACTTCAAATCCAAAGTGTCACGTGAAGTTTTCAAAAACACAAAATGAATGTCAATTGACATCTACATTTTCTTCTTAAAATGTCACCTCAATGTCACATGCCTAGTAGTACGTGTCGTTTCAATTTCTAAAGTGTCAATTGACGTGTGATTTTTTTCTTCACAAGTCACACTACATGTCAAAACCTAAATTGTGCGTGTCAATTGACGTGCATTTTATTTTTGGGCAAGTTTTTGCGTGTCAAATGTCAAAAACTTGCAAAAACTTTGTCAAAGATACATACTGACTGTGAGGACCTCCAATAGCCTAGTGATGGACAACCCTCTATTTGTGTAATAATCATTACAATGCACCTCTTACATGTTCACATGCTTGAAATAGTTCAATTCATGTGTAGCATAAGACTCGGTCCCAATCGTATTTGCATTCCGAAGGTGTTTTTATGTCTCGCATTTGGAACACTGAGCAAACTTGTCATCGCATCTTTTTGTAATGTAGTTGCTATATTTTTATTCCTATTTATTATTTTATTATTTTATCGTGCTTAGTATGCACAACAAAAGGGGCTCAAAACCAACCACATTTACATCCAACTAGAGGTCTTTCCATTTGGTTCCCGTCATAAGAATCTTTTCAACAACCTTCTCCCCCATCGGGAGTGTACATGTTTTCTGCAACATTAATTACGTCAATAAGAAGCACAATAATGGTAGGTAGAGTAGCAGTTGTTTGTTGTGTTGCTTTCCTAGGTTTCTTTAAGCCCAAATTCCCATGGTTGCGGCGGCCTTCTTTGGCATAAGTTGTTTCTTTATGGAATTCCGCTTCAAACACACCATGAATAATGTATCATGTTGTACAACACACATTTATGTTGTCAAGTGTGATCACCTTATGTCCCGTCTCATTCACATTTATTTCCCAATAAACATCAAGTTTTTTTGAAGATCTAAGGTGGAAATCTCCAAGCCACATTTCTTCTTGAATAGCGTTCATTTTCTCTCATGGAAATGACTGGCAGCAATGGTGAATACAACAATTGTTCATGGCCACTTCTCTAATGGACTCTTTTGTAAGCAATTTTTGGCATTTACACTCATTCATAGAGCGGAGAACATGTGCCAACATATCATACTTCCGTATGCCTTTTTGTGGCCGCATGTTGGCTTGGAGTTCCTTTTGGATTTGCATAGGCATCACTCATGATCATGCAAGCTAACTTCCTCAAGCATGACACTCCAGAGTGGCTACCTATAGAGCAAAAACCTTTGAATGAGATGCACATTGGAGTGAATGAAAGACTCAAGGATGACAACACCAACATCCTCATTGCTAAGTGGGTTTTAGCCAACACAATCATGTGGATGGATATTACAAAAAATACCTTTCACAACAAGAACTCCATTGTCATTAAGAACGACCGCCTCCAAAGGGCTCCATCAGTACTAAAAGCAAAGGATTTTGCACATGCTCTTCCTCTTCACTGTCATCAATCTCACCCTCCCCAACAATGATTAGTTCATCTTCAAATGGAGATAACATACTGCCATCCTCCTCAAAGGAGCAATCCACTCTTCCACACATCCCTTACATTGCATCAATGCCTACACACAAGTAGGCTGAAACAATCAATATTGTCAAACTCCATCTATTTAGTGTTTGTGGCGATCAACTCAAACTAAGCTAGAGATAGAATCAACTAGCCCAAAACAAAGAAACCCACACATGAAACATGAAAACATATTCGAAAATTTATATTATCATACGCTATTATTGTGAATTAAAATTTTCTCAATATAAGTTGTTACCAAATATTATGCATCTCAATTTGGACTCAGGCACACGACACAAACATGTTCATGACATGCAACTAATTGATGTGGACCAACCACACATGAATGGCCGGTATACATTTGGGTCAAGCGATCCAAACCTTTGGAGAGCCACAATCCAAACCCTTCTATAGGATTTGGACAGACCGACCGACCCAAACCCTTGAGCATCTTAAATAAATTTAAGCATGAGTTTGGGTTGGTAAACCAAACCTTATCCTATGGAAAGGGGCCCCTAGAGTCAAGTTCAACAATGAAAATTATACCACATTGATTAGGGTTAGTAGGTTTTGGTCGCCCAACCCACCCCATGTATACCTTCAGTAGGATATGCAAAAACGTTTGCGTCGGTCGACCCAAACCTAAACCAATAGAAAGGGCACCTAGGTTCAAATTCCCAATGCAAACTCTAGTATTACATTGATTGTGGTTAGGAGGTTTGGGTCAGTCAACCTAAACCCATGTATATCTTCAATATGATATGAAGAAAAGTTTGGGTCAGTCGACCCAAACCTTAACCATAAAAAGAGCACCCAAGTTTAGAGTCACCTAGTATTACACTGATTGGGGTTAGGAGGTTTGGGTCAGTCGACCCAAACCTTATTTCATGCAAAAGGCCCCAGGTTTAGGGTCGCCAATGCAAAATTTATTAGTACATTGAATAGGGTTAGCATGTTTGGATCAACCAACCCAAACCTTCCATGAAATCCAACGCATAATATGGTGGACTACATGGTATGAACATATGGTGTACACAAACCAAGATAGGTGGCTCTCAATGAGAGGGCATTCCAAGAGTTGGAGAAGAAGAGCACAAAAGACCAGCTTTTGGGGGGAGGTAGCCCCCCATACTAGTCTGTGGAGTTTACTCTTCCACTTAGTATTCCTGACCATCCTCATTTGATGTGTTTTAGATAGGGTTTTTGTGTAGCAGTGACTTCAAAGATGCTTTTGAGAAGTCTTGCTTCATTATTATAACATATGCCCATATGCACTCATTGGCAAAAAAAATGTGAATCATAGCGTAGGATTGGTTTAATTTCGTAATTGGATTTGAGAGGCGAGGGTTTGGGGATTTGGTTGAGTGGGAACGGGATGAATTTTTTTGAGTGGGTTGGTAGTAGTAAAAGGGAGTTGGGATGTGAACATGAGCCCTTAACCTACTAGCATGGCACCCTAATTGGAAATTGAGTACACCTATTAATATAAAAGATGCCAAAATTGTCATGGGAGTACATGACACATGTCTTGACATAACCCCAAAGCTTCAATCCAGTCAAACATGATGAAGGTGCATGCCCAATAAGCAGCATGTGCACACCCATTGACAAAAACTGTGAACCATAGTGTAGGATTGGTTTAATCTTGTAATTATGGTTGGGAGGCGAGGGTTTGGGGACTTGGTTGAGTGGGAATAAGATGAATGTTTTTGGGTGGGTTGGCAATTTTGAAAGGGAGTTGGCGTGCGAACATGAGCCCTTGACCTACACACTATGGCCAAAGTCCAAAGGCCATCCCAATTTAAAATGATTACTTTTTGAAGAAGGCGACGGACTCTCAAAGGAAGTTTGGGTCGGACGGGAATAGAAACCTAAACTATGGTCGAGAGGCCGTCGGTTTTTTTCATTAAAAAATCAATCATTGACAAGATCTTGGCCGTTAGATTGGAGGGGTTATTTTGAGCAAGAAATAAAGCGGGATGCTCCTTTGGGTTTGGACTTTGGGCTTGGCCTTTGGATGCTTCACACTATGGCCGTCCAAGTCAAGAGGCCGTGGGAGTTCATGGCCAAAGGTTTGTACTTTGGACTTGGCATGTGGAGGCTTCACACTATGCCCGGCCGAAGGCTCCACTTACTAGATTTTATTGGCTATTTTCAACCCATTTCTTTGGACTCTCAACAAAGTTTGGCCACTTAATCCCACAGCCTCTCGACTTGGATGGCCATAGTGTGAAGCGGCCCTAAGTATGAATGTACACTAGGTTGGCGCATCCCATGGTTATATTCTCAAGGTCCACATGAATGAACACACACTACTTAATAATATTGTGTTATTGTCAATAGACTGTATAGCATACATTTTATAAGGATTTGCCTTATGTTGGATCAAAAAGGACCCAACAACAAGTGGGGATACAATCTCATTGAACATGTTATGGTAGACTTACAGAAATAATTGCAATTTTGGTAGCTTTTTTGGCATATAATTGTATTGCAAACTTCAATGCTTATAAGTTACATATAGGGGATGAAAAGTCTCCAAAAACTTTATTGATAAGATTTTCTAGGATTTTTCTTTATATATAGGATAGTAGTTGATCGTTATTCAAAACTATATTTTGTATACTTATGTTGATAACTATATATAATTGTACAATTGTTTGTACACATATTATCATTCTTATTTTGATAATTGAAATTGTACATTTATTACTTAACTTTACAAAAATATTTGTATATAACTTGGTTTTTTTAATCGTTTGTTGCAATCACACATGATTATTGGTTTTAATGAAAGGTGCACCCTTGGGTTCTTGAACATTAATTTAAAACATTGTAGAAGTCGAAGAACATGAAGAAAATTTGAATACCTCCAGCATACCTTACCTAGGCTAATATCAGGTCGCTTATAAAAGGGTATACATTTAAAAACCAAGGGGTGGCACATGTTCCCACAAACCCCTATTCCCAGGGGCACCTATTCCCGTGGGAAGCGTTTCACCAACCCAACCCCAATCCTAGTTCATTTTCTCTCCCTATCTCTCTCGTTCCCCTTTGCCTCCACGAAGCACCGGTCCACTATGTTGCTTGTGGGAGAGCGAAAGCAAGAGCATGAGCAAGAGCAAGAGCAAGAGAGTGCAAGAAAGGAGAGAGAGAAGAAAATGAAACATATTGAGGGTGAAATTGAGATTGAGAGAACAAAGAGTGGAAGATAAGGAGGGGGTTTGGGGTTGTTTGAGAGAGAGGTTAGATAAAGAGGGGGTTGAGCTGTGTTGTTTGAGGTTGAAAGTTTTGAGAGAGAAGGGGTTTGAGGTTCCTTGTTTAAGGTTGAGAGGTTTGGGAGAGGAGGGTTTCAAGTTTGTTATTTGAGGTTGAGAGGCTTGAAAAGATACTTTGAAGTTGAGCTTGAGATCGAGAAGTTTAAGAGCATTGGTAGAGGTTGAGAGGTTTGATAGAGCCAGAGCTTGAAAGAAATGATTATCACAAATTTCTTTTACAATGAGAGCATACAAATTGAATTGCAAAAAAATGTAATGTGTTGGAGTCTATTGATATTGTCATTATCTTTGTTTTCTTTGTTGTATTTTTCATTTCTCTCATGTTTGTTATGTTTGTTATCAATTTGCAACTCTCCTTAGAGTGTTCACACAAAGTATATGCATTGTATATGCTCTATGTGAGCACTTTCAAATGAAGATAAAACTTCTCAATTTGGGGAGGCGACCCAAACTCCCTCATGGGTTGGGTCAATTAACCCAAACCTATTGCAATAGGTTTGGGTCAATCAACCCAAATTGTCCCCAAACCACATGACAATAGCTATTTCATTATACTTAATGTTGGTTTGGGTCGACTGACCCAAACTCTTCCAAAATTTACATGGTAGATCACCTCCTATGAATCGTTAGTGTAAAATGAAAAATTCATTGTAGTTTTTAAATTTCAATATATTTTTGTTGAATGATATAGTCACTGAGCCAGTGTCAAGCGCGGGCTATCACTAGTGTAGTTACAATGTTAACCCCTAAAGGACCAGGCGTCCAATTTTGGACGTTTTCGGTATTTTTGTGTAGGCCAGAACTCATAGATCTTCACCGATGTGAATGAAAATAATTGCAATGGATGCGCAATGGACAGAGAAATGCAACCCAAAAAAATTCAAAATAATAATAATTTGGTGTTTGTAAATGTGATGTAAATGTTCAAAATGCACTATTTGGCACTGTACAACTGCCCGAAACTGTTCAAAGTATCCAATGAACTTGCGGCATGGTCGAATCTTGGGCAGCCTTTATGTGACCCCATTTTTTATTATGTAAAGGGTGCGATGTATGGGGGGAGGGGGGGCACGTACATAGAGGGGGTATATAATGACACCATAGCCATGAAAAAGGGTGGTATGGGGCATGCAATATTGAGAATGAAATATATAAATGGTTGTGGGCCACGGTAATATGAAAATACTAAAATTTGTGCTTAATGACCCAAGCGCCAACCCACATTTATTCCATGTGGCGTGGTCCAAGTTTCACAAGTTTTCACATATACACGGATCAACAAACGGTTACGTCCTTAGATATGACCTTCAAAGTTTATAGTGCAACACTTTGATTGTTTGTGGATGCCTAACCCACATCATCAATCCCTGGTCAAAGAGGAAAGGACAATCATGTTTTTCTAGGGTTTTGGAAGCATGACTCACAGGCATCCTTGTGTGAGGGAAGGATTCACGGAAGTTATGCGCTAGGAGACCACTCCAAGTTCCAACGGAGCTACGGAATTATCGCATACAAGCATACCTCTCAACCATCCATTGTAAAAAAACTGGACTCCTCTAAGTTTATGGCCAATTCACCTCTAATGACTTGGACTACACAAATTTGGGACCGGTTTTTTTAAAGCTAACTCTATTGTCAAATCAACAAAAACAGCATCTTCCAAACTAATAATACTTCATGGCTTTTATGTTGGGTGAATGAAAGATACGCTCATATATGATAATTCCCTCTCGCCTGTTCCAGCCTCGGGGAGATCACTGGCGAAAGTCGTAGAAACAACGTGCGATAAAAAATAGGGTCCAATATATTCATTGTAGGTAAATTTTGCAAAAAATGTACATATAATATAGGGGATTTTAAAATAGTGAAACATGTTTACGTGTAAAATACCATCACATATAATGGCCTCTTTTATCTAGTCAGTACATGTAAAATAGCGTGAAAACAATTATTAGGGGTAGCGGGTGTGGGGTAGGGTTTGTGCTAGTGGATGAAAAGAGGTAATTTTTTGTAGAAAAAGCTTAGATGGATGGTTTTGCAGGCTGACTGGCTTGAACGTTACTGAACCAATGTATCCAATGTGGAGTTAATGGTCTCTACCCACGTGCCGGGAAGGAAAATTTCAATGTTCTATTTGAATTGCAATCTTCTTTCCAAGAGAAAAAAGAAAAACTCGTTTTTTTCTTCAGTCTGCCATGAGACCGGTGGTCACCGGGCACCGCAGAAAAAAAAATGGCAAAGTTGGAGGGGCCTCGGTAGTCTGGGGTGAGAGGCTCATTAGGTAGTAGGAGAGTGAGAGTATGAGACAGAGGGTGGAAGCCCTGCTTCGGTGAGAGGTGTCGTGTGCTCTTAGGTGAAGGGGGATCACGGCTTTGATGTGGGTTAGTTGATTAGGCTAAATGAGGGTTTAGATCAGAGCTTCAATGAGGGTGATGAGAATCCGATGCAGGACTGAGGGTGATTACAGAGGATTGTGTGTTGGAAAACAAATGGGGTGTAAGAAAAAAATGGACAACAGTTGAGCTCCAAGAAAAAAAAATTGGGGTAAAGTCAAAAAATTGGTTACTTGGGGTATAAGGAAAAAAATGCAGTATAAGTAAAATAAGGTATTTTAAAATGATTCCCCCAAAAATTTATAATTACTGATAGGGTGTATTAAAATACAAGCATTTACCTTTATTTTGAAAAATACCATACCTTAAAAAAATTTCTGCAAGGTAAATAGCCCCCCGATAAATAGGTCTTGAGCGCACGTGTATACATTAATTAAAGAGGGAGTGATCTCCCCGAGATTCCAGCTTATAAGAGATTACATTGACTCAAGGCAAATGGTCACATTATTATCCAAATTTTCAGCAAAATTTTCATGTGCAACAATATATAATCACCTATCATCAGACCTGCTAGACTTTTAGAGCATCATCAAATAATGATATTACCTGGCCTTTTGGATTTGGACTTTTGGAAGGCTATTGAGTTTGAATGCAAACATCCCATTCTCCACATCATCTCTCCTCACATCAAGGAGAGAAGTGAGCAATTTCCTTGGCCGGTTTTTGAAATTTGAGTGTGTGAGGAAGTGTGTCCTCGTGATCCTCATGTCGTTGCATAAAGGAGAAGAGTTTACTTAGGATGCCCTTGCCTAGTGCCACTCCAAAGAATATATTGAAGACCTACCTTTTTTGACTCTTCAGTTGGTCAAAATATCATTCAAAAATAACTCGAGTTGTTTCAATGATTGTCCATAGCAAGTTTCTCTTTTCATCTACTGATTGATTAACAGCTATTGGCATGCGATACGGTGACATCACTAGTGTGGCAATGTGGCAGATATTGACCCTACACTCACTTACTTTTAACATATATATATATATATATATTCTTTGAAAACCATGTAGGTGGCACTGGAAGTTGTCATTGTCTTCTATCCTTTCTTTGGGAATGCTCATGTTAATTATTTTCTGATGATGATCACTAATTACTGTACATAAGGGTGAATTTACATTAAGGTTTGGGTCCAAGGCACTTGGGGTCCAAAAATCCTTGAACATATGGCTTAATGAACTTTACTTTCGGACTTAAGATTGGATCCAAGCAATTTGAAGATTGGTTCTTCAACTAAGAAGAGTATTACGCGGATATTATCTATAGTGCCAAGGACTGACGAGATTTAGGGTTTAGGGTGTAGGGTATTTCATTTTCTCATACTTGAATCTTGGATTCTAATGTAAACACATTTTGAACTAACTTGAACATATGTTGGTTGAGTCCACGGTACTGGACAACTAAAGGTATGTGGACCTTTTGTGGTCACTCTTCTTCACGAGACATTTATACTTGAGCGGTGTACGACAAGTCTTGCAGTTGAGAATGGACACCAAATAGACACATGTGTGTCATGATGAAATTGACATAACTTTGTGCTCAAAATGTGAACATTATTTTAGTTCAGTAATTAACACACTTGGAATGGCAGTCTATGTGATTGTTTACAGAAATACATTAGCTTCCCTTTGACCTTTAATTATTTTGCATCTCGACTCCAGCTTTGAAAACTGAAATCTTTGGTGATCCTCAATTGTTAGGTGGATGAGACGATTCAGAACTCGATCCAAAGAAAAAATGGTACTAGCAATAATTGGAAGTGCCCACAAGAGGGCCACAGATTATGATCATCAGAATGAGAGTAAGTTAGTGATCTTTTGATTGTCTGATGTGATGCGAGCTTCAAGTCCCAAGAGAAATGGCAGCATCAGACAAAACTCATTCTCAATTCATTTGGCGTTGGCCTTATTGGCCTTCTGTCTCAAAAAAAAAAACAAAACTCATTCACTAGAATCCACAACATCAGTGGTTGTTGCAGAAAGTACATGCTATTATGAAATGGTGCCAAAGCATTTTGAGATTTATTTAGTTCCTTGTCCTGAGAATCACAGCAGGGTGTACAATTGAGTAGATGTATAAAATGTAAGCATATATGTCTTATGTGTTGGACTTGCCATTTGTTGGGCCTAGAAACTCATAACATAACTCAATGACATGGGCCCTCATAATATAACAATGGGATGTTGGGAGCTCAATTTGAATATGAGTCTTCATGCGCAACTTTTTCGAGCATACGATTGTTATATTCTAAGGGCCCACAAAATGAGAGTTGAACACTATGTACTGTTAGGCTAGACTATCATATTCTCCTAATTAGCACATATATAAATGTTGCCCCCCAAGAACACTAGCACCCCTACATTTTGCAATGCATGATTGATGATATGGCTTTCAATGAACCTAAAGCTTCTTGGAAGTCAAGAGTGAAAATTTATGAATTTACATTTACAATCTAAGCTAGTCCTGGGCCTTTTCTTATTTTTAGAATCATAAGCCAGTCTGTATGTTTTTATTACATAAGAAAAATGAGATTTTTAATCAATTATTGATTCATATGAACTACACCATCTATGATATTTAGTGTCATTTACCCTATTTTGAGGCGTATATTAGGTTACATTAATAGCCAACATTGTCGTTCAAGTGTGCTTACTAATATCTTGGCATGAGTATGCTCAATAATGTTATGAAGTGTATGCCCATGTTCTATAGTGGTCTACAAGCTCACTAAAGTGTACACAAATGACAATTGGCATTAAAGTACGTTACATTAACCACCACTATGTAACACATGCATACATTTGGAAGCAACAAATGCATGCATGTGGTACATAGTGGTGATTTTTTGTTCGGTGGTTGTTTTGGGTATATGTACCTTAGTATGCTCAAGAATATCTTCCTCTTGCATACTAAAATATAAACACAAGACATTTGCCATCAGTATGCTCAATAACATCTTCCCCTTGTGTCATACTAAAACACAAAACTATCATCTTGATGTGCTACTCTAAATGTCATGATGCAAATATATTTTCACTCAAAAACATTTCTTTTGTTGATGATAAGTATCATACTTGCAATCAACATACATGACGCTTTGAGACCTCTAGGCATCTAGTTTAGGCCCTTCACAAATAGTTTATGTGTCACTAAATAGCGTACATGGTGAAATCTACTTGAATCTATTGGAATCACATATTAGAGACCCTAGATTATACTTGTGAAATGGCCCTTGTCAAAATGGACCCCCATTTCCTTGGGCTAGGAATTTGTGGTGTCCATGTAAACTCATTCATTACGAAAGTGAAATGAAATGAAGTAATTTATAGCCTAAATGAATGTTTTAAGACTAATTGACTTGGAAAATGACATCAAAGACCCCAAAATTAGTCCATTGGATGCGATTAGCTCTCAACCTTCTAGGGGACTTTATTTTACCAAGGTAGATGTAGTTAGGTTTTTGAATATGAAAAACACCCAGGAAAACACTCAAGGAAGACTTAAAAGGTGATTTTGGTATCATCTAGGTGTCACAAAAAGTTCATTTAGGGGAACACATGTTGATTTTAATTTGTTTTGGATTTGAGCTAACAATTGAATGATTATTTATGGGATAAATTTTAACAAACTCTCAGCAGCAATACATGCAATTGTGGTTGTCTCTCAACTCACACTATTTACCCATGCAATAGTCTAGTAATGAGTTCATTTTAATTGAACCAAGTGCGGTGCTTAAGTATAGGCATAGCCATAGTCAATTGTCTTGCATGAAGTATCCCATTTTTATCTCTTTACCAAAGCCAAGGGCACTTTCGTGTAGTCAACAATCTTGTAATAAGTAGTCCCTTTTAATGTAACTTGACATTGCAGTGCAGTCATCCTTACATGATTTTCAATTCTCTTTGATTACTATGATTTTAGTTATGATTTCTGACAATGATCTTTTACTTGGTCTTGGCCTAAGTAACCATAATGTTTGCCGATTGCAACACTAGGCCAAACCACTTTCCAAGTCAAGAGGCCATGGTCTTGATTCATGTATCCTTATTTCCTTAGTCTCAATTTCTTTAAATTACTTGAGTTAAGGTACAAAATCTCTTATAGAACTATTAATTACATTGAATGATATATACGTAAAGGCTATTGCCTAAGGAGTACATTTATTCATCACAGTGGTTCATTTACCTTTTCTTTTTATCCTTGTAGTTACAATCAAGTCATAAAATCGTACAATGAAATCGTGTCAGCTCCTTCGATACGGTAACGGCTCTCTTTTAGTTGTGTCTACTGGTTTTAGTTGTGTCGCAATTAGAGGATGCCCAAACAAATCAAACCTAAAACCCGCTACCTTCAAGGCATACATACAAGCCCAATGCATCCACTTCAAAAATAAACCCTTCCCTATTCTCACACAAAATGAACCTTACACATATCTCGGTATAAACTTAGTCCCTTCATTAAAGTGGAACATCCAAAAAAACATCACCATAGAAAAAGCCAAAAAACAAAGCAAACTATTAATGACATCCCCAGCCACGATCAAGCAAAAAATACACATCCTCAATACAGTAATAAAGCCAGGAATAGCATACGCCTATTATGCAGTCCCATTCTCTAAACCAAACATAAAAAAACTAGACAAAATTCTTAGTAAACTAACTAAGGAAATATGTAACCTACCCAATAGCACAGCAAATATACTAACCCACCTCTCCAACACATACTTTGGCATTAATACCACCTCCATACTCCCCGACTATATAAACTGCATTGGTAAACAATTACTAAACGCCCTCAATGATCAAGGCCAGCTGGGCCAAGTCTACCAAGTCCTTACAAAATACATAACAGCAAAATATGGGGGATCCTACCATCTCCCACGTTTGAAATACCAAGCATGTACAAGATCACCCGTATCCCGCACGCTATTCCTACTCGAAAGGGAATACGAAATCCATGTACACACCTCCATTAAAAGCTTTCCCATCAAACAATCACCAATAGAGTTTGCATGGACACAAACGGCAGCATACGCCCTCTTCTCCCCAACCCAACAACAAGCTGCTAGAAGCTACCTCAACAAACTACACACGTACAATATCACCACCCTCAACCAAATCCAAAACCCCGATACACACCAAATACTATCCCCTAAAGAATTCAAACAAAAATTCAAAGCCGCTCCAAAGCTAATCAAAGCAGCCTTGGAGCAAGCCAAATTACTATTCCCACATAATTCACCCACAACCCGCAATCTCCCCCCACAACAAATAACAACCACAACACAAACCCCACCCACAAACACCAACAACCAAGCAGACCCCACGAATGGAATACCAATACAAGCCATAATAAACACTAAAACCACAACATATAAAGATAAATGGGGAGAAAAAGCCATAAAACAACATTACTTATGCCAATGGGATACCCACCCAAATACCACAACAAAATGGGTAGAAGCATCACTATTCCTTCATCATGATAATATCACAATAGACCACAACATATATATACTCCACAAATTCCTCCAAACGCAACACAAAACCAACACCCTAGCCACCTATAGTTCATGCATAAATTTTTCACAATCTAAAGACCAAAGATTTATTCGCCCACCCATAATCGCCCCAAACCTCACACTAATCATAAAGGAATGCAACCCAGACAAAGTATTATTGCCACCAAACCCACCATACAAATTCAAGGAATAGAAGCCAACATATATGACCACCATGGGACGTACATCTTAACCATGCCAATCACAAGGTTACAATGGTTGTCGGAATGATATAACCAAAACCAAACACACCCCATGATACACTTCCTCAATCCCCCGCCCCAAGACTTTGTCACCGAAGTATTATGGCTAACTCAAAGATATGTCACAATTCTCCCAAAAAGAAAACCAAAAAAACATAACCCGAACAACAACCACCATACCCTACACCCCTCCACCCTACAAACCCTAATAACAACCTACAACATCACACACTCATACTACTCTTCACCCCTCACTTGTCCAATAACACTCACACAATACAACTCCCCACACAACAGAGATATAATCTTTGGGTCAGCCGGCCTCGCCCACTCATCGAAATGGGGAGGCCATTGCCTAGCCCACCCCCCAGACCTTAAATCTGCAATGACATCAATCCATTGGGCCTGCATGGCAACTCATGCAAACCATAACACCTCAACCATTATCATAATCAACCATAAAGAAAACACCCTCCCTATCACCCATGCAGAAATACACATAATAGCAACCATCCCACCTAACACCATACAATACAACCCCACACCGGAATGGCCAAGATACCTACATCAATTAGAAAACCAATACACCACCATCATAAGAATCCATAAACAAGGCAACCCATCATGTAACCCCCAACCACCCGATGCAATCACATCTAACATATGGGGGCTCTATAATATAAAAACTAACAATAAACCAACCCCAATTATCCCCCATATAAAAAACAACATCAAATATTCCAGCGCATGGCACTTAGCCCCACAATACAATTACTCAGCAATCAACCACCTAATACATCCCCTACCAACAGAATTATACAATATCCACCCCCTAAAATTCAAGCCCCAACAATGCATCTACACTGACGGATCATTTATACCCCCCGACAAACATGGTATAGGCAACACAGCCGGATCCGGTGTTTACTCCCCCGCCAACAACGTCAGGATTGCGGAAAGACTCCCAAGTCTTCAAAATATCCTCAGAGCCGAACTAAACGCCATCCTAATAGCAATCCAAAATACACAACATCACACGCGAGATCTCTACATTTTTTACAGACAACCTCAATAGTATATATATGATAAACAACCACATAAGACACCCATCATCGCAACACAACCACCCGGACAAACTACTCATAGCCGCCATAGTCAACCACATAACTTGGTCCACGCATTAAATCACAATTCAAAAAGTCAGAGCACATACAAGCATAATAGGCAACGAAATAGCAGATCCACGGGGGGGTCACTCCATTGTCAAGTAGAATACCACGTGCGAGACAAAAAAATCTACTTTTTCCTAAAAACATCACCAAAATAGGTCAAAATTTTATCAAATTTTTTTCTTGTGTAGATATACACGGTATCTATTACATAGTAAAAAATGGCAACCAAATTTGATGATCTGTTTTTTTAATAAAACATACCGTTTCTAACTAGAATGATGCAGAATTGAACGAAAAAAATTACTACAAAAAATGACGATGACTAAAAATTTCAAAAAAATATACAAAAGATGTTATCAATGGTTATGTATACGTAGAAAAAAAATCATAATTTTAAAATTTGTCTATGGCATATAATATAGGGTAGCAAAATTGTCTCGCACGTGGTATTCACTCGACAATGGAGTGACCCCCCCGTGAGCAGATCAACTAGCAAATGAGGGAGCCCTCCTACACAAACCCACCTATATACCCAGAATACATACGGCCCATACCACACCGTACTGGCTCAATGGAGTGCCAACAGGTACACACTCGGGTGCCATACAAAACCTACAAACATACATCAACAAAGAACATAGAGACCAAGAATTGAGATTAGCACAATCCAAATTTACATACATAGACAAATGGACATCCAATGACCAAATAAACCATAACTCTCCAATCAATTCTGGAAAAACCCCGGGATCACGGACGCCCAAATCACACAAACCCTAAAATTTCGCTATGCCCAATACATGGGTAACCACCGAAAACATATATTCTGGCCCAACCTTTACCCAAACCCAAATTGCACGCTATGCCCCAACAACACCATGGATACATGGCCACATCTACTATCCACATGTTCAAACCCACACATAAAAGGGCTACGTATAGCGGGGCATAACAAAGCAATCCACCAAATTGTACATACGCTCCAATCAAATAAACATACAAGGTGTTATACACTCATAAATGCAGGACACCAAGACTCCAGACCACAAGACAACACAGTCCCACAATGGTTACTCCAATGCACTTGCACCACCACATCATGCACATGCCCAGCTAAACTGAGGCCAGACATACTATGTATAATTGGTGCCCCCACAGACAGCCAACCTCCTTTAAGGCCCACCCCATCACATACCATACAATTCATTGAATTTACCTACTGCCACGATAGATTTCCAAGTAATGCACGCAACGAAAAAACCACTAAATACAACACACTAATACAAACAATTAGAAGAGCCGGCTGGCAGGTTAACCCCCTCGTCACCATCATGGCAAGTGTCAGAGGAGCTATTCATGAACAACCAATTGAAGAACTAGAAAAACTAAAAATACCTAAAACCGAGATTAAAACACTTATGAAACACTTACATCAAATTGCCATCAAATACCTTACATACTTAATACTTAACAAACGCAAGCTAGACAAAAAACAACCCCCAGTAGACCCCCCTTAGACCCCCTCTGGACCTCAGTCAGACCTGTACACCCTCACACACCCTGTTAGACGGTAGATACTACACTACTCGAAAACTATCGGAGCCCACCTCCCGAGAGGGAGGAAGTACTCCTACGGTGAAGCTTGGTTAAACATGAACACGGTAGTGAGAAACGGGCTCCCATTCACGTCGGAGTAAAAATTAAACTCTGATGTTTCTTTTATTTATTTTATGTCTACTGCTTGTAAGGTCAAGAGTGATACCAAAGACCTTTCACCTCTCCTTAGGATTAATAAGGTAATTTAAAGAGACCTTTGGACTACATAACATTATTCAGATCCATATCAACGTTCTATGGGACTGGTAGTATTCTGAGGAATATTCCCTGATATTTCCCACATTCAGTCTGAATGTGGGAAATATCAGGGAATATTCCTCAGAATACTGCCAGTCCCATAGAACGTTGATATGGATCTGAATAATGTTATGCTACTCAATCACAATTGGAAAGACAATAAACTCGATTGACATCAGGGACCTGTGATTAGACAATCCCTTCCAAGACTTGAAGAAGAAATTTCATTTATTACGATGACACATTTTAATTATTGAACCTAACACCCCATTCAGAAGATTAATTAATTATATGCTTTCTAATTTATGATCTTGAACACATTGCCTTGGCATACTTGACTGCCATCCTTTCTTAGTTTCGTTCACCTTTTCTCCCTCAATTTACAAATACCATAGTGCATTTGCATCGATTAATTCTTTTTGCTCAAGTCATGGAATCACTTTCATGGACAGACCATGGCCTCGACAAACCTCTTTTTGAGACAGTCTAAGAGGATAACCTTCGCAACTCACTCAATTATGATAATAAGGTTTTCTTATGAGATAGATGATTAACTTTACGTGACACCTGATATATTCTCTTTAAAATTTTGCATAAACTGCTCTCAAGAGTGCCTTCATGGGTGTACAATTCTTCATGGTCCTCATTTCATTTCAATTAAGATACAAACTATAGACCTCAAAATAGAGACTCTCTTCCAAACTTAAGCACACAAAAATTACTACAAAGGAATTTCCACTTTCAATCTCTTTCCAATTAGAGATGTACTAGTGATCCTCTCACTTTGGATGATTAATGCAAATGACCATTGTTTGTGGTCTCGGTTGGTCACTCTTGCACCCATTCTTGTCACAGGGGATACACTCACCAAAATTAAATGGGGAAATTACCCAATCTCTGCTATCACCTAGGTTAACTTTTCAATTATTACAACAGATAGACAATGGTTTGGCCCTTACAACTGCCTCACATGTTGCTTCATTCAAACAATAGACTTGATATTTGGTTTCCAAAATGTGCAACCATCTCACAATAGAAAAATCTAGGATAAAGACTCGACAACAATTCAATCACATTTATCACTCTCATTAATTAGAGCCAAGAAGATATTGATTCACAACTTAATAATTCAAATCACATTAGTCCGAAGAGTTCAAGTTAAGTCACAATATGGACAATCCAATATACTAATAGAAACAGGTTCAAACAATAAACTTGCCATTGAGAAATCCCTCCTCCAGTGCTGGAGGTTACATCTCTCACAAAATTAAGACTTGTTCAATGAAAATCAAAGTTTTTTTCTCTCTTTCTTTTTCTTTCTTTCCGAATCACTTGAGGAAATGCTCAACGAGAGAGAGTGTGTTCAATATCGTTGGCCTATACATCCAACACATGTGGATTTCAACATGCACACCTCTTTCACTTAGACCATAGTCCTTCCGCTCGCTACTTCCGGAAATCTTGAGCCAATGGCCTATTCATACTTACTTGTTTGAAATTTTCTAGTCTATCTCAAGTTCTATTTCCACTTGATTTCTCATTGGACTAAGAACAAAAAAAGCATTACAATAAACATCCCTTATCCAATAACTTTTCTTAAAATTGCACAATTATAATTGAGTGGCATGTGGTTAGGTGTGGCTCCAAGAATGGATGCCAAAAAAACATGTGCTTAAAAAATTGAGCTACATGCTCAAAATGTAATAACCATTCTAAAATCAATAGTTAACATAATGGGGGGGGGCTATATGACTACTTAACGAACACAAGAATATTCACTTTGATGATGAATAAGATATTCATTGGGCTCTGAAAGTCACTACAACATTATTTGGATTTGCTAACCATCTCGTACTAATCACGTGACATTTCATATCCCATGAGAAATAGGCTGGTCGGGAAAATAATAATAATAATAATGACAACAAATTATTGAAGACCCATCTACCTTCAAAAAGCCCCTTCATCCATGTTGGATAAAGTTTACATAGATGCCACGAACCCCAAGCCACGTCCTTGTTGTGCATATACCTATCCTATAACTGCGTGGCCTTGTTGACCGAATATCCTCTTCCAAGTTATGACTCACATCAAAAAAATTGGGGATGCAGCCAGTGTCTGGGGAGATTATGCATTGGGCATAATTGGTCGAGATCCTAGTGTTTCCAAGTCCAACCAGTTACATGTTGACATCTTTCGGTTTTTCTTTATTAAATTGTGTTATATTCTATAAATTCCTCTAAAATGATCAGTAATCTTCCTAAAGCCTTGAAATGCAACCGGCTATTTCTTAAACTCAACCGGTTCATTTGGAACTACAATAAATATGATACTTAGTGTTGCTTACTATTTGGATTTACAAAACTCTAAATATTTTTACGATCGATAAATTTTTTTACCAAGTAAAGTTGTTAATGTTCTATAATGTCCAAACAACCAGTTTAACATTTTTAGGTAAAATATGAAATATACAGTAAATAGATATAGCATTTTGTAATTCCAAATAGCACACTAAATATCATATTTATCGTAGCAGTCAGTGCTCCCTGTTTACTGGATCCAACATCATATAAAATTCATGGTGGCCTTCTCAGTTAGTCTTCAGAGTGAAACATCGACACTGTTGATAAAATCCTTGTGATCATTTGCACTTAAGGTAGAAATACCTAAACTGGTTAACCACCCTCTACCTATGTAGTAGGCCACCGTCAGAATAGTGAAGTGCCATTTCTGAAACCTATCACGGCGAGGCTGTCAACTTCAATGCGTGTACACTTAGTGTAGCCAAATTTAGTCATGTTTCATGTACTCATGAGTTAACCGGTTTAGGTGATGTTCTATATGGAAATGTGGATTACCATGTTCGGTGTAGGGAGAATCTAGTGAACGAGTAGGGTGTTTGACAACTTTGCACTTTGAAAATTTGTAGAATTTTTTGTACAGGGCAAAAAAATATGAAACAACTTGCATTCTTCACGAATCCTTCTCTTCTCTCTTGGAAAATTATCTCATGATTGTAAGACCATATCTTCAATGCAAATCACCTTATTTTCACGGGTTATGATATTTCTACCTTAACTGTTGCATGTTTTCTGAGAGGTGCCCATCTAACCTCATAATTTAGAACTAATTTTATCAGCTGGAAACATTCAATCCTACAATAATCATCCCCCAATCAACTTATGTGTACTCCAATGTCCAATACTCTCTTGGCTGGCAAATGTAAAGCAAGCCCAGAAGTAGTAGGCAAGGGGAAGAAAAAACAAAAAAAAACAAAAGAAAGAAACTACACAAAATATTGCATTCAGTGTCACTTACTGTGTGGAGTTACACAATGCTATATCTTTTTCCTATTAAAGTGAATTTTTTACCAAGTAAAGATGTTAATGTTCTATGATGTCGAAACAACCAATTTGACTGCAGAAGTAAGTAGTGAGATATACAGTAAATAGTTCTAACATAGCGTAATTCCAAATAGGAAGTGACACTCAATATAATATTGAGTGTAGACACAAGTAAAACATACTCCAATTTCTCGGCCAATCAGTGCCCTCGTCATGCTTACGCGGACTCTATACGAAACTTCGATGTCACTTCCAAAATGCATCCAATCAGCTATGAGCTCCAATCATTATACGCTTTCTAAAGTCAACTGGGGAGCACTTTACGACTTGCGGTAAATGTACTAATGTCTAAAGTACTTCCCAAGGCATAGGTATTACAAGCTTCCAACACATAGGCCGAGGATTCGGGCTTGGGACCCGTGGCGGTTATGTAAACTCATCCATTGTGGATGAAGGGGCTCTAGTAAAACCAAGTCCCCTACAAGATCGAGGGCCGTTTCATTCCACGTAGATTTCACTAGACTTATTCGGGATTTTTGATGTTATTTCCATGGTCAAATCGACTAAAAATATTCATTTACTGTACATGTTATAATATATTTCACTACATTGTCACCTCCATAATGAATGAGTTTACCTAGACATCACAAATCCCTAGCCAAACTTTTGTGCCATTTGAGATTGAATTGAGTTGAAGGTGAAAATGGTGGGCTCCTTGTAGCATCAAAATTTTCTATTTATTCGCACTTATGCTACTAATTAGCTACATGTGTAAATGATGGAAGGAGAAGAGGTCAATTGTTTACTAGCATCATAGGCCTTGTTTGATGTAGTTAAGTTCAATTGAGATGAGGAAGCACATTTTGGGGGGTGAGTGGGGATGGAATTATTGGTGCATCTCCCTATATATATTATGTAAGTGGGCCTAATCCAGTTGTAAATTTTCAAAGTTTAATACTAATCTATTTGAGTGGTTATGGTTAGCTGTGGATATAAGAAAGGACATCAAACATACACATGTTTAAAAGAGATTGGACTCACTACAAGAAAAACGGTCCTTTACAACTTGTCCATAGTGACTTAAATGGTCCAGAACGACTTATTTTCGCAAGAATTGAGTCGTTCTTGACCATTTAAGTCACTATGGACAAGTTGTAAAGGACCGTTTTTCTTGTAGTGACTATGTGCTAAATTTGTTCACTATGACATTATCGAGAGGTAATTGGGGGTCCTATATGATCATTTAAGAAGAAAGATCATACTCACTTTGATTGCAAAAGACATTCACATGATCTCCAAAAATCAATAAGAAAATTTGACTAGAGCCTCCAAATTTGAAAGAATAGCTCATTGTCTAGTGCAAATTGCATGTATCATATTACAGGGGAAACTTGGTGTAGAGCTAAAAGTCTCCATTTCAGGTTCACTAAGCTTAGTCCTTTATTGGCCTCGGTGACATGAAGGCCATCTCTTGCTGAAAGAGTATTCTAAACTATTGCCTCACATCATCTTCCAGGCCTTCCACTTGACATGGTGATTCTTACATATTTGAAAAATAGGTAGGCAAGAGTCCCATTAGGTTTTTCATCAATTTGAAGGAGAGTGCTCTAAAGTGATTTTGATCCTTGTATATGGGCACTAAGACTTGAGTGAGGAGGCAAGCTTTCTCGCATGTGGGTGTTGCCCATTGTAAGTCTCAACTCTCTTTAGCAATTTGGGTAACACCCCAAAGCATGAGCCTTGCTCCAAAGATGGCATTCAAGTTCAATATGAGAGACACTCATCATTTGGTTCACGAACTTTACTATTCTAGAGCCAACACCCATCTTGTTATTCAAATTCTCCTTTAAGAAAACAAAGGATTTCCATTGGCTGCCCCAACTTGAAAACTTCAACTTTGTGACCATTGAATCTTCTCAAATTTCAAGTTGGAATGAAGAGCTTTTGGTTCCTATACCTTTGTTAGGAAGTTTGCTTCTATGTACAAAGTGGGTTGATAAAAAAAAAAAGGTTGGTCATAATTATGGGCTCAAATGCCCTCGCCGCCAAGGGTGGTGAAAATCCCAAGTTCATCGGAATGCATGCAAGCAAGATTAAGGTTTAAGTTCCACATCTAAAACATTTATTCTTTGTGGTTGACTTGTATATCTTATGAAATCATATTTGTTACCTTTGTGATATGAGGATTTTGCAATTGCAATATCATTTATAAGGTGAGATATGAAAGCTTGATTTTTGTGAACATTTGTGAGGCAAAATTCTTGACACAAGGTCAAAAATCACATCCATATGCTTGAACCTCCTATTCAAGGCCGTGAACTTCATGTAGGCATTCCTAAAGCAAAGCCACAAAACACCTCTCCAAATGGAGTTAATGTTAGCTTCCAAGGATATTTTGTGAACATGGTCCTCGTATGTACGTATATTAGCAATATATCCTAACATGCATAGTTATACCAATCTTTTCTATTAATAGAATATCATAACACACATAATGATTTTAAATTTTAATTGTCAAGAGAATAAGCAATTCCAAATATTCAACATTTTTTGTTTGTGCGAGTGCATAAAATTATTCCCAAAAATCATTCTTTGGAGTTCTAATTATCAAAAGTAACGTAACCGGGTCTTAAACAGACATGCAATTGGTGCGAGAGGATTAGAAATTCCAAATCATGCATGTAGTCACTTTCCTTGTGAATTTTGAAGCATGCAAGAATATTATATTTATTGTCAAAGAGAAAATTCTATGAATTAACTAATGATCATGTAGGCCCCCCTCCTCCCCAAATTGTGTTGATTATTACATCTAGAACGGATTAGAAAAATAAAATAAAATAAAACACGTAGTTCAATCTCTTTTCAACACATATCTCTTTGGTATTCCTTCTTAGATTCACACCCAACCATACACCACTCAATTACATGTGTCCATTTTAGATTAGGAACCAAATTAGGCAATATCTACATTAATACATAGTACTGTTATAACCACCTTCCCTTCCTCTCTTTTTTGAGACAAAAGGCTGACAGGCCAACGCCAAAGCACAGGAGACAGTTGACCGCTTGGCAAGTTTTCCGTCAAGTAGAGAGGAGATTTCACAGCCAGGAATCGAACTGCCAACCTCTTCCTTGAGATTTGGGTATCTCCCCACCATCATCCGGTAGTTTAGGATCGTCTCGGACCAACCTTCCCTTCCCTTCACTTTACCTCACCTTGCTTATTGAAATCCCTTTCCCCACAAAGGCAGGGTCCGAAGGATGCTCCAAAGTGATCGCATTATGTTACCTAAATTACCACGAGGTCAAGGGTACAGACTCCAAAGCAGTATTTGTCGGCATGATGTTGGCGTGGACGTTGGGTGCCGTAAAATGAACTTGATTCTGACCCAAATTAACTAGCACCAGGTGTGCACTGTCACTGGATAAGTTCCTTTCTTGGCAGTGGTCATTGGCTTGTGACGCCGTCGCCAAGTTAAGAAATTACAGGAAGTCCTTCCTTTACACGCGTAGCAAGAGTATATTTCAAGGTATCCTATCTTGAAGCTACTGTAATTAGTTACTACTGTAAATAGTTTCACCTGCAGTCATGAGCTGGAGTCAGGTAGATCCTCCAGAAGTGAGTCAGCGTGTAGAGAGAGACCTGGTTCAACAGCTATGGATCACAAGTCAACTCCTCCGAAGCACGCTTTACATCACCATTTCATCCAGCTGTGGTAGAAGACTTTTGAGGTTACTAAGGTCCTCCTTGCCTGCGCTTTGATTCGACTGTGGTATATCATAATATTTCCGGTATCGTCACTACACTGATCATCCCAATTAGTGCGTGTAACTATTCGGAGTTACGCAATGCTACAACTATTTAGTAATGTTTTGCCAAGAAAAGTTGTTTATGTTCTAGAATGTATGAACAACTTATTGACCTTTCGTTAGTAAAAACTGAACTCACTAGTGAGGCATTATTGCACTCCATAACTCCGAATAGTAACACGCACTGATTGGGATAATGTGTGCACCAACATATGAGTCCTAGGTAATTGCCTTGCATTGGTGAAAGAACAATGCAAATTTATCATTGTGGTAGATTTGCAAAAAAATTCAGTTCATATGACAAGGCTTTAGAGATGTTGGGTAATTTCCCAAGACTCTTATGTTTGTACTCTATTATGCTAATTGTTATCTAAGATGGATGGTGCCGGAAATGTGAAGAGCAGTCTAGTGTTTTGAACCTGCTCTCTTTCTTTCTTCATGTATTGTGCATTCCTTGGGTCTTTTCTTGCCTTCGTATAGGTATAAGGCACATGGTGTTATGTGGTTCATTTTTCATGTTCTCCAACTTATGACGATAAGACGTACGCAAGGAAATTTGTGTTGGGAAATCTATGATGAAGCAACAACACAAATCGGTCCATCTTTCTTGATTTAGTTGTGATTATTGAAAATGCGTGTGTGCAAATTCTTCAATTGAATTCCTAGGTCTCCCCGATTGTGTGACTATGAAATCTTGGATGTTTGATAGATTTTGAGTGCATGTAGTCCAATGTCTTGTTGATTTCCATTCTTAGATCTATCCTGACCACACATCACTCAAATATAGGTGTCCAGTTAAGATAAATAACCAAATAACCAAATAGTTGTACCTTACATTGTATTCTAGTGTCAAGCTTCAATTCCATGATTATGACTATGTGGTCCTAGGCAAACACAAAGGCATGCAAGAAACAATCACACAACCAAAGAACCTTCACATTAGTAACATGCAAATAGTAGTCACAAAGTTTCATAAAGGCATGCCAATATTCGTAACACACAAGAAATCTACCAGCCTTGAATTTCCAATGCACCGTAGTATTCAATTCCGTTTCATGAAGGTCCAAGGAATACACAGATGAACCTAACTGGTCCTACCCAATTCTCCTGCCCTTATTCCTTACTTCCGTACCCCTCATTGCCCCTGGTGGCTCTCATTGGTTGATGATATTCAGTCCCTGAATATTGACATGGCTCCGCAATTTCACGGCCCCAAATGGAACAATGCCCGCATGTTCTGCTAGAATTTCTCCTAGAAAGAATCTTGTTTCAGCCATGACGAACTATATTGCACAAAGGAATTTGATTTTCCAACACTCTTTCTCCTCAATCCTGCGGCTCTATGATCGGGGAGAACCGGCAGTTAGTTACAGATGAACCGGTTGAGTTTGAGAAATAACCGGTTGAAGTTCAAGATTGCAGGAAAATTACCGATCATTTTAGAGGAATTTATAGAATATATCCCAATTTAATAAAGGAAAACCGGAGGATGTCAACATGTAACTAGTTGGACTTGCAAATACTAGGATCTCAACCGATTATGTCCAAAAATCTCCCCGATCACTGCTGCAGCTACGGTGAGATTGATTGAATTATTTTTCTAATGCCATCTAACTCCATCATAGATAAGTTTCAATCACTATAATTTGAGAAGGTAGTATTAGGGTTTTTGAAGTCTTTCTTTGAATTGGACCATCAAGTTGAAATTAGCCTCTATCTCATAGGGGCTATCGCACTACACCATTCTAGGGAATTAACTACAATAGTTTGACACTATCGTGATGTACTTTTCGTTCAATAAGCCTTTCGGCTTCCTGAACTCTAAAATCAATTTCATTTCATGGACACCTCATACGGATTTTAGATACCTAAGGGTTGCCATTATGGTAACTTTAGTTAAGCAGAGCAGTATCAGGGAGATTAATTTGAACTCTGAATAAGTTTTGTTAATATGATTCTTCTAGTGAGGAATCTATGTCCTATATCTAGCCAATCAATATGGGATCCAAACATTGGTAAATAATTTTGCAGGATGAGGAACTTTCCAAACATCTCTGAAGTTGGTTGTGGTGTTTTCTTAAATTCTATTATTTAAAGGATTCTCAACATGTTGCTCTGTATCCAAGTTGTGTGGGATCTTGGATCTAGCAATCTTCTCATTCTTCCTTCTGAGTTGATTTTGATTTTTGTTTTTTTGATGTTTTGGCTTTCTTAGTTAGTTTGTTTGAAGTTTGAAGTTTGAAAGCAAATGGAATTCCATTGCACCGATAAGCAAGGACAAGCATGCCATGGAATCCACAAGGAGCAGAAACTAAAGAGGATGGAGAAACATGGTGGAAGTCCAATATTGGGCAGGTATAGTCCACCCTCGAGATGTGTTTTTTCAATCTAAGTGTTTAAATCGCATCTGTGTTAAGGAAAATTGCATTTTCAAGAAAAGTCCCAAAATACACTAGTAAGTGTTAATTTCTAATTATGAAGTAAATTTATAAAAATTATGCTCCCCTCTTCGATGAATTCACCTTAGTAAGTGTTAATTTGGATGAAAGTGAGGTTATGAAATTTTATAGCTTGGATGAAATTGACAAAAATCCTAATCCTAAATCCTAAACCCTACTACCTTACTACAACAACAATTGGCATTGGTATATGTAAAGAGTGAAATAGGACCCACTAAATGCATTGAGTTCATCAATTATATATTGGAATACAATCCCTACATACTTCTTGAGGATGAAATTATAAGTAGGCTTGATGAAAGAGATGATGCAATTGACGATGAACCCGTTGAAGAAGTTGACAAAGTGCAAATTGATGATGTGGTGGTAGATAGAGTAGGATTCAAGGATGTTGAAATTGCATTAGTGGCCTTGAAACAAATTTTGAAACAAAGACCTATTGATGTTACACCTGTCATCCAAAGCATTCAAATACTTCAAAAGGAAACATGATTTGGCATGCACAATAATCTCACCAAACGACTATAGATTCATTCTTCCATTACGCTTAGATGTATGGTGGCATTCATATCTTATGTATTTTCATCCTTTTATTTATAAAAATGTTATTGTTTTTAATTCTAGAGTCACATAAGTGTTACAAATTATCTATGCTACCTCCCATAAGTATTAAATGTTGACACCACATAAGTGTTACAAGTTTCCTTGCTCCAAAGTGTTAACAAATATTGAGGGTGGACTGTATGTGCAATTGAAGGGTCCATACCCTTGGGTGAGCTTGGCAAAACATTTGTCTTACTCAAAGGATATCTTAAGTTAATGGTACTTGCAGTAGCTTTCTCAATACATTGTTTATGGTATTTCGTGTCACCTACTATTCGGAGTTACATTGTGCTATAACTTTCTACTATAGCTTTCATTTTTTACCAACAAAGGTCAAGTTGGTTGTTTGAACACTATGGACCATTAACATCTTTACTTGGTAAAAATTACATTAACAATAAAATGCTATAGCGTTGCGTAACTCCAAATAGTAAGTGACAATACCATAAACGGTGTAGAGTTCTTCTAGTGAGGAACCTATGTCCCACCATGAGGCCATGGATCCGAACATTGATATCTGAGCTCTTGCAAGGACCCAAATGGAATTCTGTTTCCCGACAGCTCTCATATTTCACCTTCAGTAAAATCATGGGTACTAGATTGCTGTGAATCAATGAATCTACAGAGCACTTCGCTTTCCGGAATAAGAGGTCATGTATCCACGAGCCTGCCGTAAACGTTTTCATAGAATTTATACAAACTCAAGTTACAGTTGTCGAGGAATGTGTACTTTAACAGCTCATGTTACTTCACTAACCTTTGCAGAACGTTGCCCGGGTTTTCTGTGCGAAGACAGACGATACGACAACCACAAGTCAAACGGTCTTGAGCACCCGGCTAAACTCCTGTGTGGTTGTAGTAAAATGCATCAAGAAGCAACTTACACGTTGCAGAATGCAGAATGTGGTGCTAATGACAACACGCAAGAAATGGGTGTTGGATGCGATGAGTGTCATAAGCTCCAGCTAGATTAACAATCTAAAGAGAATATGCCGAACTAGGTAAGCGACGCTTTTCGTGAAGTCGATGAATATATACAGTTGCCATGGCCTTACTCTTAAGTAACATTTAAGAAGGCCAGTGTACAAAGATTAGAAAACTATTTTAAACCTGGATATTGGGTAGGCTGGATCGACCTGGACAGTGGACTGAGTCGGATAGTAGATTCAAGTGTTCAGGTGCTTCCGATTTTTTAATGTGTGTATGCCATCATTTGATCATCGGCAAGCAATCAGTGAGGCAGCTTCTGTTCAGGTGACGACGATCCGTGATGCAGCAGGAAGAAGCTCGGTCTGCCTTGAGGATCTGTACTAATAGGAGGATTTGTGAGCTATTCTGACACAAATACCAGTCAGTGACCAGTAGTCGATCTCATCAAGCTTCCGCAAGTGTGGGGACCCTTGGTGAGCGGCAGGGTTATCTGAAGGAAGCATTGTTAGTAATCAGGTGGAGTTTATCCTCAGTGAGTAGTACTTGGAACAGGCAATCTGCAGCTCAAAGTTCAAGGTTCTCACATACAACAAGTGTAGAAGGGAGAGGAAGGTGGAGATTGAGTTCGAAATGACGAACTCAGGTTTTCATGCGAGGGTGGTAGGCTTCCTCACACTTGTGCAGTGGTTCATGTCGACTCTGGTTGTGGTGAGAGGGCAGGGCACATGGCAAGTTCTCAACAACAATGTTGGCATTGCTGCCATGCATTGTGCTCTCACTCATTACGACACGGCCATCCTGCTTGACCGGACCAACATTGGGCCCTCGCAAATCAGATTGCCAAACGGGCGATGCCGCAACCAGCCTCTAGAGCGCGTGCTCAAGCACGACTGCACAGCTCACTCTGTCATGTACACACCCGGACTCAACAAAAATCGCGCTTTGTTCATCTACACAGACACTTGGTGCTCCTCGGGGCAGTTCATGGCCGATGGCACCATGGTGCAAACGGGGGGTGACTTCGAGGGAAACTTGAAGATTAGAACTCTGGCTCCCTGCCCAAGTACTGGAAACTGCGACTGGGTGGAGACGAATGTGCCGTTGGCTAAAGGAAGGTGGTATGCCTCCAACCAGGTTCTTCCTGGAGGCACCCGCCAGATTGTTGTGGGAGGCCGCACTGAACCCACTTACGAATTCGTGCCCAAGAGGGCAGCCCGCGAGGGAGCATTCGGGTTGGGCGTGCTTAATCAGGCCAACGACAATTTGTACCCCTACGTCTTCCTTTTGCCCACAGGAGACATTTTTGTGTTCACCAACAGGTTTTCGGTTGCCCTCAACTACAACAGCGGCAAGGTGACGAGGAATTACCCCGCCATCCCCGGCAATCCCCGAAACTACCCATCCGCAGGGTCTGCCGTCCTGCTTCCACTGACATGGCAGACTGGATTTGGGAGAGCAGAGGTCATGGTGTGCGGAGGAGCGACCGCCCATAACCCAGGGGCAGCCGCATCCGCCAGCTGCGGGAGACTCGTGGTGACTGGGGCCGGGGGAGGTTGGGCGATGGAGAACATGCCCATCCGTCGAATTATGGGAGAAATGCTCATCACACCCGACGGCAACATCATCATCATCAACGGAGCCCAGAACGGGTACCAAGGATGGGGATTGGCTAATAATCCTGCGCTCAACCCAGTGAAGTACAGCCCAGGCGCGGCTGCTGGAAAGCGGTTCCAGGTGCTCGCCAGGACCGGCATTGCGAGGATGTACCACTCCACCGCCAATCTGCTGACCGACGGGCGGATCATGGTGGCCGGAAGCAACACCCACCAATTCTACACTTTCAGCGGCCCATTCCCTACGCAGCTCCGAGTGGAAGCCTTCTCACCACCCTACCTTGCTGCCAAGTAAGTGCTGTCACTTGCATTAACTCTACATTAACAATATTAAGTACATCTGGCCTGTGCACTTCCCGTTCGTGTTTGCCAATATTCGTTTGTAGCTGGCCGAGATTTGTGTAACCCCTAGAAGCCTACAGATGTTGATGGACTTTCTCGAAGTCAAATAAGCTAAATACCAGGTCAAAATTGAGAGAGTCTGCACTATGGAGCGGGTATGGATTCATAAAATTTGTCGACGTATAATGTGCCACTAAGGTCTGGGAGTTGCCACTGAATATATATTCAGCACTTTTAGGGATCACTTGTACTGACCTGATTGTCATTAAATGTTCCTTTGCAGTTTCAACACCGTGAGACCCAGAATCACTGGCGTGCCCGCGCGGTTCGGATACAATCAGGTGTTCACCGTGACATTCGTGGTGGGCGCCAGAGTGGGCGGCGTGGGAGTGAACTTGAATAGCGCTCCTTTCTCCACACATTCCTTCTCGCAAGGCCAAAGGCAACTCAGTCTCAAGACTTCGGTGCCTGTCAAGGCGGGAGGAGGGTGGTCGTGCCAGGTCACAGCTCCTCCCAATGCCAACGTCGCTCCTCAACAATACTACATCATCTTCGTGGTGCAGAACGGCATTCCTTCAAGGGGCGCCTGGGTGCACATGGGCTAAACCCCCAGGCCACCCAAGTTATATGTTTCTGTACAATAGCAATCTTAGGATCTGAAGAGTTGGGGACGCGACGACTGCATTATCAAGATCCTTGGGTTGCTGTGCTCCCAATCTCCACCATTAAAGGTTCGCCTACCACGTGGTGGGATTGCGGCTCAAGAATTTACTGTCCGCACTGCATTGAACATTGAAAATTCGATGCAAGTACGCATTTTCCTTCCAGGGAAGACGCAGTGCAGGGTTCAGCATGCTTTCCTGGGTTGAAAACAGATGTACAACGGACAGGATCGATCGAGGTAACTTTGTAATTGAGGCTGGAGGTCAACCATATGCAAACTGGGTTAATTCAGTGGGCTCATTGAGGGGACTTTCATGCAACCATTGAATGATATACAGATGAGCGGCTACTCAATGCTGTATGTAGAGTACTTACTATTGGATGTCGAGGCTATGCGGCTAGTGCTCGAGATATGTATGTTCTATCAACAACTTCATTGTAAGCCAGAGTAGCAGTAGGTTTAGTGGGTGAGCTGGTAACTTGTAAAAATAATGAACAGCGGATGCTAAAAGCGTAGATGAAGCGTAGATGAGTTCTAGAGTCTCGTGTTAAATGAATAAAGGATAGCTTGCCCCTCCTATGTTTCTGCCAAAACTGGTTATGAATAAAGGCAGATTTTGATTCAAAAATCCTGAGTCCCTGTAGGTTTTCTGAAGCCGGATTTGTGCACCCATGACAATGCAGTCTGGCCTGTAATCTGGGAGAATTGTCAGTTTTTGAAACATGTGCAAGTGCAGACTCCAAAAGGAATGGTTCCCCTTGTCAAAAGCACAGAATCTGGTCGTGGTCCACACCCCAGTGGATTCCAATGTTCAAAACTTGAATGATGACTGATATAAGTTGGTCATAGGATTGCTTGTGAAACTCTGTACTAAGTTACAAGACTATGTAAAGTGGCTAACCTTGGCCAGAAAATATTTAGCCCTATAGCTCACAACAACCCTGATATAAGCCTTGCGATTCAATTGAAACAAACGAAGCTTGAATTCGAGCAGCATGGCTACCTCACCAACACAACAAACATATGCAATGGTAATAGATGCTAAGTGTTGAGAGGAATGTGCTCAAGCATCCATTACTGATCGAGGGTTCACTTAACCCTTAAATGCCCCAAGGTGTAAGCTTACATCATCAAATCTCTTGAGGGCTTTGTGCAGCCTACCCCAGAACCGGAAACAAATTTCAGATTTGGTTTCAAGAGAGGAATTGTGAAAAAAGTAAGATCATTCCAAAGAAGGGAATGGGACATTAACTGACGAGTCACAAGTGTTGCGGATGACCTCAAATTTCAATGCCCAAAAAATGCTTAAAATTTTGTTTATAAGAACACAAGTACACTAAATGTGATATTTAGTGTCATATGGTAACTTTTCAGATGAAACTTCTTACGAATAAGTGAACAAATACTGTCATGGATGAGGGATGAGTTCATCCATTGGCTAAACCCTACCTTCCCTTGTTGGCAACTTGTGATGAAATGTTGTCATGTATGATTGAAATTTGAATGAAAAATCATTTTGTAAGTGACAGTAAATGCAGCACTGTAAATGTACAATCCCCTAAAAGGTTTACAAGGAATGACAAATAATATTGGGTTAATATTTAGTGTTGGTGACACTAAACCAAGGTTTACAATTAGTATTGAGCAAGACAATTAGAATTGGTGACACTAAATATCATATTTAGTGTAGTTTCACGGCAGTGCAGGTATTTCTGCTTTGAGGCCATGACGGACATGGTCATTGATGCATACTGTTGCTCCCAAATCACGTCGATGAGTGGACAGATCCTACTTTGCATTTGAGAGTGAACAAGCTGTGAAATTCATTAAAGAGCAAATCGTTCTTGTGAAATCAGTATGATAATCCTGTACATATACGGTCATAACATTACTCAGCGTGCAGCTGTTGTTTCGTGGGCCCTCATAAAATAACATTGGGATGCTTGAAAAGCTATGCAAGGAGACTCAAATTCAGAATAAACTCCAAGCATCCCAAGGAAATTCCACATGAGCTCGCCGCTCCCTATTCACATGAACAGAAGTTTGTCATTAAACATGACGATAGAACTATGGTCGAAAATGCCCGCAGCATGTTGTACCATCACTTCATGCCTCTTCAATTCTAGGGTGAAGCAATCAGTATTGTCATCAACTTTATTAATTGTGTGTCTAGCCGCATGTTGCATGGGGTACTCCTCACACCAAATAGTATGGCTATAAGCCTAGTGTCAACTATTTTAAAAATGTCGCCATGCTATGGTCATGTACCGAAGTCACTTTAGCGTAAACTAAATAGTAGAGCATGCAAATGTACCTTCCTGGGGTATTGTGCTTGTCAGCCCTTAAATTGTCACTATAGATTGAAAAATCCATAGATATGAAGATATGATAGATTTTAGAATGATTGATATATATATATATATATATATATATATATATATATATATATATATATATATATATATAAAATTTGTAGTTTTAGGTATTTTAACAATGGCAATACAAATGGGATGTTTGGTATTATCGCCTTAATCACGTGGAACTATCGTATATTAACTAGTTTGAGCTTTCATTAGATGAATACTATTTGTAAATATAATTATTACATCAATATTGTGTTTGTAAACACGGTGTTTGATTGGAAGGCCAATGGGAATGGCCTAATAGACATGTTATCTTACAACCAATGAGAAACTTAGAACATAAGCCCGGGGGGGGGGGGTTCACTTAGTGCATTTTAAAGATGATGTGTGGCATAATACAGGGAGGATTAAATTCGTTTGACATAAAATTTATAAAAGAATTCCAAATAATGAAGGGTCCATTAAAAGTAGACAATCCCATTACAAGTAAGGTAGATAGGTATAAAATATGGGCCATTCCTTTTTTGTAAAAATATATAGATGCTGAAAATAAGGATCCTAGGATGTATGTTTAGTAGAATCTATTTTGTAAGCATGCCTCACAAGGGATGGATGAAAAATGATTCACTGTTTACTAAAAAATGGATGAAATTGTAAGCCTAATCCTAACTCTCTTCTTGACACCTCTCGCTGACTTCTCTCCCTTCTCTTGGTGGCCTCTCATTTTGCATTTTTCTTGTGGCTTCTCATTTTTTGGTGACTCTCTACTCCGACATTGTCATCTCTAATAAGTATGTCCACTTCCACCACCGCTTCTTCATAGCACATGTTTTATTCAATGTTGGAGGTCTTTGTGATTTGCATGTTGCCCCTACCATATTCGCCCCACTATTCAGTTTTCTTTATTTTGCGATCTTTTTGCGAGATCATTGTGACGTTGCCTTCAATCCAACTTCCATCTTTTGATCGCTCCAAGCTATCTCATCGTGCAATCTCAACGTCTTGTAGGTAGATTCTTGCACTCTCTAAATGTGTTGCTGACATATTTTCTCTTCCGTCATGACAATTGTTTTGACATTTGTGTTGAAATTTTGTGTGGATGTAGTTCTTGTTGTCATCATTTCAAACACCCATAAAAAATTTACTTTCAAGTTTATTTATGATTGTGATATTTGTTTTAGTGAAAACTTGTCAATTTATCGAAGTGTTTTATTTATGGCTAGCCAAAATTCTAAGTTTCTAGTTCATTTTATACATGCTCCTTATTCTTTCTAAGTTTTTTTTTTCATTGTATGTATTATTATGCTTATCTTAGTTGAATGAATGATTACAAATTGGATGTAGAATCGTTGGAAATAAAATCTATAATTTAAATGACCATTTATAATTAGATGAAATCTTAATCAAATTTTTATCCTAATTAATTCTAAACCTAAGTATTAACCCTAAACCTAATTATTACTCATGAATCTAATTATTAACCCTAAATTTAATTAGAAGTTCTAAACCTAGATCTAATAATAAGACCAAATTCTACTTATAAATCTCAACTTAGGTTCAACACCAAACTTAAATGCATATATAATTCTTACATGCTCCCTTGCTAGTTGTCTATTGCTTGGAAGGTGCAATAAACATGTGGATAATTTATAATTAACATGCCTCTATCGTAATATAATTACATTAATTCATTTTTCTTTACTGAACATACATTTTCTTATTAGTCCCTCACTTTAGAGCCTGTAAATGCAACCAGACCTCTATTGGCCTATAATATACAGGGGGGATTATTTGATTGACAATGTGCATGAACAAGCCCTCACAACTAACAATCATGATATTGTTCATGCAATAAATCTTCTTTTTACCATTAAACCACTTGGAATGTAAAGCATTCTTCCACAAACTTCTTATCTCCTCCAATGTGTCGTCAATAAAACCAATGCAACCTGAAAATTCCAACTTAGTGAACCACGATGATGTCTCTCTTCCATCATTCGGCCACAATATATCCCCTTCAAGAGCACGGTCCATATAACTAAGCAATGAAAATGACATCATCATACACACAAGACCTAGACCAATTCCAATATAGATAGTTATAAGTATTGGCATTATTGTGTTTCATGTACATACTGAAACTTAAGAGTCATTGTTCTGGCATTAGTATCAATGGACGACCGTAAACAAACAAGAAAAACTGGTTGATCTAGCATTCTTGTTTATGATAGATAAAACTAAACAACACAATTATTCAAACTCCTGAAGTAAAAAAATAGAGTTTTTTTAAAATGGAGGAAGAGATTTCATGTTATTCAACATGTCTCTCACACCAATGATTGGATCGATGGGTGGATTACCTCCTTCCTCCAATTCATTAGCATTGAACAAATTCCATGGCAACAATGTCACAAACATCATCGAGTAAAACATGATCAAAAGATCATCGAACTCCTCAATCAACTCATAATCGGTGTCATAGTCATCATCCAAATCAAATTGATCAATGTCTACGTGAATGGAATAAACCCTATTTAATCAACAAAATCAAGTTTAATCAAGTACACCCTAAACCCCAATCATGTCATCAACCTAATCAAGCAATCACCCTTGGAAGGCAACCTTAGGGCCACTTCACACATGAGCCGAGAGCCGTGACATTGAGGACCCTTGACTCTCATCCAAAGGCCGTACCCTGGGTGTTGGGAAAGCCGTTTTATGTAGTCACGGGCCCTCAAGCATAGTGTGAAGTGAGAATGGACCATGTTGCAAGACCATTGCATATTTTGTTGGTGGAAAAAGAGGGGAGGATTTGGTTTAATATAATATGTCTCAAACTTTATCAATTTAAGAGAATTACTTGGTGGTGTTTATCTGTCTTGGAATCTATTTTGAAATCTGCCACTAGAAGAAATCTTGTCCATTTCAACCCTCCTTGCGACTAGGCCATCAAGACTAAACCAAGAAAATGCATAAACAAATCAATTCGGTTGGGAATCGGGGGGCACCTTCCATGGGTACACCATGGGTACCTTCCGGTTGCCTACCAATTGAATTGTTTATGCATTTTCTTGGTGCGAGTCGCGATGGCCAAGGGTTGAAATGGACACGATTTCTTCTAGTGTGCCTTGAAATTTGTCTTGAAATTTGTCATGTTGGAAAAAATATTTAAAAAGTCATGGTCTACCAGAATTTGCGTCAAGCCCACCTCCAACGCAAATTCCGGTAGACCATGCACCCTTATCCACAACCTGCCATGTAGGACTCCATGTGGACTTTTCGTCCACGAACTTTTCTTTGGGCCTTTAGGCCTTCACCTCCTAGTGTGAAGTGAACTTGGACGGTCTCCACCCTTTCGACCAATGAGAGCTCCTACATTGCCATGGTCAGGGGCCTTCAGCCTTGTGTGTGAAGTGGCCCTTAAATTCTAATGCAAGCCATCACCTTAAACCCTCAAATTAAATGGAGTAAACCTCGACTTGCATGCTGCTGTGAATAACTATTGCTATTGATGGCTCGTTGTTGTTGGCATGTTGCTGAGAAGGCCAAGGCGAACCAACCCGTACATTGGTACCTTACCGGATGTCTAGTGATGTCACATTTGAATGAATCGGCCCTCAACCCCATAGGGGGGCTTTTTTTTTATTGAAGCCACTTCATCCACGATATCTAGGATGGATGATTTTAAGTGAGTGCCACGAATCCCTAGCCGTTCGCCCTCCCCGGTAAGGTACCAATATACGGGTTGGTTCGCCCCAGCCTTGCTGAGAATAACAAGAGACTCTGGGAGATGAGCTAGGACTGGGAGAATCAACATGCTAAGCCAAACCCTAAACCCTGCCTCATTGCCTTGCTACTTGCCTCGTTGCTTGTAGGACCTGTAACCTAGGACTCAACCAAAATAACAACATTCCCCTCCATAACATTATTCAGACCCATGACAATGTTCTGTGGGACTGACAGTATTCCAAGGAATATTCCTGGAATTCTTCACATTCAGACTGAATGTGAAAAATTCCAGGAATATTCCTTGGAATACTGTCAGTCCCACAGAACACTGTCATGGGTCTGAATAATGTTATGTCTTCCCTCACTTGGGGACTTTTCTAATAAGCTCATAAAAGGTGTTTGGTTCCTAATACATATCCAATACCTCTCCATACTTTTTGGTTAATTGTAATGGGGCTCTTAAAGTTTTCTCCAAATTCTGGTAACCTTTCATTTTGAAGTGCATTTAAATTTATGCTCAGGGTGATCACACTCCCTTACGTTTTGTAACCACGTGCAATAATGGGGTATTTAATGGGGGGATATTTATGCACCTCAATATTTTTTTCCCTCTCTATTTGTAGATAAAAAAACTATTTTGACGTGTTTTTAGTGCCCTATATTTATTTGTAATCATTTAGAGAGGCTAATTTTTGGCACAATATTTTTTTTTATAAATCATACAAGTACCAAATAATGGACGGAATACTATAGCATTACGAAACCGACTATGTGAACAACAAACACTCCATACCATTCAAATTATCATTCCTTTGGCTTCAATTAGTAATACCAATCTTAAACCATTCAAAGTACCATTCAAAACATAACCAATAGTACTTGGATACTAGTTAAAGGGTTACCAATAAACATGGAGATAACAAAATATACAAGCTGAAATAGACAAGTTGTAAACATGAATAGAACAAAACAAGCAATACAATTAGTTGTGACAAGACATTACATTTTGCATAAATATCTACTTCAAAAAAAAAAGGTTGCATTCAAATACAAGAAAGCTAAATACAAAAAACTAAAAAAATTTACTCCAATTTTGTTCACAAACACATTCAACTATAGTCCTATTAAACCTTGTAACAAACATTTACAATGTGAAGGATTAAGATACAACTATGCACCCTCCAAAACTATCAAGATACATGTTCAACATCCTCTACAATGTCATGATAAGAATACTTCAAAAATTTGGATTTTTCCAGCATTAGAAAGAGCTTTGGAGATTGAGAAATACAAATATGTTCGGAGAAAAGTGGCCACTTAAGTTGACTTCTATCTTAAAACATGGCACCTAAACCTCTTGTCTTTTTACGTGAAACTAGCCACAACCATCACCATTTACTCCACTTGCTAAGATTGAAAATTATTTGTGGATCTTACAATCCCTTACTATTTTTGAAAGGCTGAAACCCCGTTGAACTCCCAAGATTTGAAGACATGCACAAGAATCACGATCCACTGCCATGTCCAACTTGCAACCAGTGTGTATGTTTGACAAATTTCATTTGACATTCAACTTCAAATCCAAAGTGTCACGTGACGTTTTCAAAAACAAAAATGAATGTCAATTGACATATACATTTTATTTCAAAATTTCACCTCAATTTTGGGTTACACAGTAATTTAGAAAAATTAATATTATGAATAATCAAAATACAATCTTGATTTGTAACAAAAAAACTATCAATCGAGCATAAGTATCCTTCGGTCTCGCATGTTTCTCTAAATGTTGAAGATGGTAGCCCGATCCATTGCTTCCACTTCAAGCCCACATAGAGAGACCTGCATAAGGGCATCAAAGGTCTTCAAGTTCAACCTATTGCGCAAGTGGCTTTTGATCGTATTTTTTTTGGAAAATCCTTTCTCACAAATAGTTATACTTGATGGAATGAGTATAATTTTCTTACAAAGTTGCATAAGTTTAGGCCAATTTATGTGCCATTTCAAATTGCTACCACATATGCACCAAGCCTCAAATATCGTTTTGTTCTCGCACTCATGTCGAAGTGTTTCCGTAAATTCCAGGAGTTCTCCCTTACACATGTGACTTTCTTCTTCAATGTATTGAAACTTCAATAATATCCTTCCAAGCCACAATTTGGTTTTTGTAATTCAGTCACTATCATCCCTTGGATAATTACAAGGGTTGAAAAATTTGGCTGCATTGAATACTAAAAGGTTTGGGAAACGATCATTCAAAGCACGAACAACTCTTTGCACATAAGATGCACCCAATAATATGAATTGTTGTAGTTCATTGGGCCCATCAATTGCCAATGCATAAATAATACAATCTACTATATTGTTTTCATAACTCAACTAAAGATTTCTTGCATATTCCCTCAAGAATTTGGGAAAATTCTTGCTTGTACGACCAAACATAGGTCCATTCCTAGATTAAAAAATGACGTGATAAAATTGAAATAGTGATATCGATGGTTGCACTAATAGTTGTGATATCAACCATATCATATTGAAATTTGATATTCAATTTATTCAACTTTTGTAAAAACATCTACAAACAAGTTCAAGTAAAAATGGATTGTACATTAAACACAATTTGAAGGGGATCTCTACACTATGCAAAGTCTACCTCAAATCATCCCAGTGTCAAGCTAAGATGCCTCAGAATTAACCCAATATCTAACAAGCCAAAGCATCACTCTTCGAGATCTACTGGGGCAAATTGTTCATTCACATACCTGCACAAAACAGTCGTGGAAATGCATCCGCAACAGACCATGAACAATGGTCTTGTCGACCTTGTACGTAGCCTCCACCACTTCTCTAATCACCATCTCAATTGTAGAGCCGTCCCGGTTACAAAGGAAATTACAAGAACAAGGCTAAACTTAAGTATGTAAGTGAGTGTAGGGAGTTCTCCTACTGTTATGAATTATGTTTTCCGGACACTTGAGCTGTAGTTTATAGTACTTAAGTTGCTTAGTAATATGTGTCATTTCAATTTCTAGGGTGTCAATTGACGTGTGTTTTTTTTCTTTACAAGTCACAGTACGTGTCAACTTCTAAATTGTGCGTGTCAATTGACGTGCATTTTTTTTTGGTGCAAGTTTTTGCGTGTCAAAAGTGAAAAACTTGCAAAAACTTTGTCAAACATATACACTGCTTGCAAAGTGCGCATGACAACAATTAACATAGGAGAGTTGCATGCCAAGATTTTTAAAGATTCAAGTAAAGTTGCTAATGGAGTATCCGTAACTCATCAAGGCCAGTTCCTTATTATAATCTGGCAGACGATTCAACCAGATTTGACAACAACGCACACTAGTTCAGCGTATGGCAGTATGCATCCTTCCCAACCACATTGCAGCTCCCTCCTGTAATTCCAGCGACAAGCTAGGAGCCTCTTAAATCTCCTAACAAACCACTGTAATAACCTTGTGTAAGCTACATCCCAAGCAATAATACATGATCTCTAATCAAGCTCCTCGAAGATTGCTATTCTTTGTAGATTGTTTGCTAAAAGTCCGAGTGAATAAAAAATAAAAAATAAAGAGCAATTGTGTGAAATGGCACCTGGCAGGATAGAAGTATTCCTTGTCCACACGGTATCCATGGCGTACTTGGCAAGGAAGTGCCAGAATGTGAAGATCCACCACAAGGCACAAAAGAAAACCGGTTTGCAAATCCAACGCCACAATCACTCCATATTGATGGGCAGCAATGAGGTGCAAACGCTGAGGTCAAATACGAAAAATCTTTGACATTTATAAAAACGCTAAGGTCTCCGCAACTTTGCGCTAGAGATCTTTGCAATAGAAAAAAATGTTCGCCTTCGGTGCCTTTGAAACGCCCTGTGTGAATGCTTACAAGTTTTACAGAAGCAATGGAGCAAAGAAGAAAGCTCAAAAAAATGTGTCTTACCTACCAAAGCAACGCAAGACCTCCTACTTGAACTCCACGCTTCATCGCATTTGTGCCATTGTGCTTGCCCAAACCCTAAGCAAACCTTACCCTGAAATCACCCTACCAAAACTTGAGCAACGTCCCACATGTTCATCGCCGTTGCAAAACCCAACGGCTGTTGAGGAGCGCCACCACATTACTTCCCCCCCAAAAATCCCATGACATTTCCCTCCATACTAACGTGCTTGATTCAAATTTGGACAAAAAATACACATTCCTTCATCCAAGTAAGTCAAACCCATAATTATTCTACTGATCCCACTACACACTTTTAGGGGGATCCTATGTCTATGACCGTATTTTTACTACTGATTACTAAAATGAAGGAATTAACCATCACCCTATTTTACATATAATCATGTAGGGGATATATTTCCAATGCTATGGTAGATCTAACGAAATTATAAATTTTACCTTAAACGAATTAAATTGACCCTTTTTTTTTTTTAATCTCAGGTGGTTTTCTAAAATTTCGATAGTCACCACCTTGAGAATTTATGACTCGTCAATATTGCCCACAAATTTTGAATCCAATGATTGGTTTTGAATAAATTGGATTTTGTAGCCCCGTTATTAACCAGGGGGGTGGACTCTTTATTGGAACCCTAAATGGCATGCGTGGTTGACTATAAAACGTAAACCCTCACTTACAAGAAAATTATAAAGAAAAAACAAATGCATATGTACCAATGGTAGGCTAGAGAATCGACTCGTGTATTTATCCTAAGGTTTTCAATTTAAAGTGATTATGCCTCCACTACATTAACAAACATTAATTTATGGAATAATTGTCTTTAATACATATACAATCACCTTTCACTTTCCAATGAGAAAGTTATTGAAGGTTTTTACATCCATATGGTGTAACTCATAATAATTTGACCCTAAAACACATCTCATTGACAAACCTAAGGCAATATATAATACACCTTCAATATAATATGATAAATTAAATTATAAGTCCCTTTGTCCCAGTTTGGGAAAACTTAGAACCTAAATGCAAACCCTAACAAGAATGGACATGGTAGTCATCGGGCAAGATTGTCCCCTATGACAACAATGTATGGAAATATAAATTGGATGAAACTAGCACATTTGTTGTCAATTTACCCTATACTCCTTTTGCACATCTACCTTTACTTCAAGAAATCCAACATCCCTTTTAAATGTAAACACTAGGGGAAAAATACCTTTCCCTTATATACTATGTACGCTAATGCCTCAAATAATACCCATCTTTCCACTCATGTTAGTTCGGATGTGGTATGAAGAGTTCACCCCCAGGGAGTACCAAAATTGACTTTACCAATATTTCAAAGCCCCTCAAATTTGCTTACAATAATAATGATAATAATAATAATTATTATTAATTATTAATTATTTTTATACATATCTCAAATGCATTACAAATGACTTTGGGAGTGTTTGCCAAGGTTTTTGAAATCCAAGGGCAGCTTCTTTAAAAGTGGCACTTTCTAGTGTTGATGCTGAGACAAAAATTTCCAACATTTCAAAACCCTTCAAATTTGCCCTAAAATCATAAAGTGCATTCAAAATGATGCGAAAATATTATCCTAGATTTCGGAAATTCTAAAAAGATCCTTCAAATTTGCTTCAAAAAAAAGAAATTATAGTCTTGGTACCAAGATAGAATTTTCCAATATTTAAAGACCCTTCAAATTTGCTTCAAATTTGAGCTTTTGGTTTCCAGATTCATTTGGAAAGAACTGTGAGTGGTTCCAAGGTTCCGGAAATCTAAACTTGATTAGGTACTCCAAAAAACGGGCATCTCTAGTGTTGACACGGAGGCCAATTTTTTGGAAACTTGGGTCCCTTCAAATTTGCCCCAAATATTGACGACTGCTTTGAAACTTACGACTCGGGGGTTGTTGTCCAAAGTTTGCAAATCCAGGAGGGTTCATAGAAATCATAGCCCTTCAAATTTTGTGAGTGGGTTTGTAAGGTTTTGAAAATTCAATCCCGATTTTCCCAAGAACAGGAAATATCGAGACCAAATTCTCCAACATCGGAGGCCCTTCAAATTTGCCCCAAATTGTCACCTTTCTTTTTCAAGTGCTTTAAAATTTATGACGCAGAAGTATTGTTCAAAGTTTTGCAAATCCAAGGAGGAGTCTGGAGAAATCAGAAATTGTAATCGTGGCGCCGAAATAGAAATTTCAAACATTTAAAGGCCACTCAAATTCTGCTTCAGATTTGCACTTTTGTTTTCCAAACGCATTCCAAATGCTTTTGGGAGTGGTTTATTAGATTTTCGAAATCAAATGAAAGCCTCCCCCAAACAATGAAATATTGTAGTCTTGACACAAGAGAGGAAATTCGAAGAGTTTTGGTACATTTTATCTAAGCCCATGGGAGTTTTGAATTCTTGTGGGCTGTATTTTATCTTATAGTAGATCAATGTATTTGCCTGAACATGCATGCTCAAACCCTCACATAAAAGGACTACGTATAGCACACCATAATAAAGCAGTGCACCAAATAGCACACACATTACAATCAAATAAACACACGAGATCCTACACACTCATCAACGCAAGTAACCAAAACTCTAGACCCGAAGACATCACAGTCCCACAATGCTCCAATACACATGCTCCACTCTTCCATGCACATGCTTAGGGGTGAATGCATGGTTGAGTGGACCACTTTTCGTGTCACAACCATTTTTCAGGATACCTCTTGTATTGTAAGTTGAATTAAAAAAAATCTACCTGATAAATCCTTTTGAAACTTTGGGCATAGCTTGTTAACTTAAGTGTCTTTACAAATAAAATTTTGTATTTAAATTTTGTTCTATAAATAAAGAATATGGGACTTTTAAAGTAAAAGTATGGACTATGGTCATCAGTAAATATTTTTATGAATGTAGCTTTTTCAATAAGTATATGATTACATTATTATGGTAGTGACTCACTATGTGTTGTAGTATAGATAGAATAGTTTGGAGCTAAAGCATTTTTTAATAATATTGCTATTAAAATGATAGTTATGGACTTTTGAAGAGGCTGAATGTGGTCATATTTTTGGAAGTCCATAATAGGTCCATAATAGAGGTTTGCGGAGGCAAGTTTTTTTATGAGTGTTAAGATCTATAAGCTTTAGCACGGGGGGGTCACTCTATAGGATTTTTGTGCACCACGTGCGGCGGAGGGGTATTTGTTTAGGGGCTATTTACCTCCAAGGCATGAATTAAAAGCTCCCTATAATTAATTAATTTTCTAAAATGGCCTATTTTTTTGCACCCTACCATTACTTATAATGTCCATGTCATTGCAATTTTTTGTAGTCTACATTCCTTTTAATTAAAAAGATTAATTTAAAAGTGCATGCAATGCCAAAGTGGTGGAAAAAAGCATGGCAAGAAAAGGGTATACATAATACCTACAAGAATCTACCTACAAGATGTTGAGATTGCACGATGAGGGAGAGCTTGGAGCGATCAAAGATGGAAGTTGGATTGAAGGCAACGTCACCATGATCTCGCAAAAAGATCGCAAAATAAAGAAAACTGAATAGTTGGGCAAATATGGCAGGGACAACATGCAAATCACAAAGACTCCAACATTGAATAAAACGTGTGTTCTACGAAGAAGTGGTACTGGAAATGAACATACATGTTGGAGATGACGATGTTGGAGTAGAGAAGTCACCGAAAAATGAGAAGCCACATGAAAAATGAAAAATAAGAGGCCACCAAGAGAAGGGAGAGAAGCCACCGAGAGATGTCGGGAAGAGAGTTAGGGTTAGGCTTACAATTTCATCCATTTTCGGGTAAATTATGAGTCATTTTTCATCCATCCCTCATGAGGCATGTGTACAAAATTGATTCTACTAAACATACATCCTAGGATCCTTATTTTCAACCCCTATATTATTTTTACAAAAAAGGAATGGCCCATATTTTATACCTATCTATTTTACTTGTAATGGGATTGTCTACTTTTAATGGACCCTTCATTATTTGGAATTCTTTTATAAATTTTATGTCAAACGAATTTAATTCTCCCTATATTATGCCACACGTCGTTTTTAAAATGCACTAAGTGAACCCCCCGTGAGCTTTAGGTGGGCTTCTATTTAGAAATACTTAATTGTCTTTAGAATTATTTATATATTTAAAGCAAATTTTGATCAGTTTTTCAAAATATTATAACTAAATATAAAATGAAGGTATTACAATTTTTTCTTTTGATTTGAGTTTTATATGCTTCAAAGAATGTGTGTAAAATAAATTTAAAAATAATCAATTGCATATACAAAAAATGGATATGGACTTCAAGAAATGGATATGGTCCGGTATTGGTCCACTCAACCATGCATCCACCCTTAGCCAAACTCGGACCTGACATATTATACGTACTAGGCGCCCCCATAGATAGCCGGCCCACATGTAGTTTAGTTTTTGGTTTCAAACTAACCCAAGGAAACACTCAGGACTTAAAAGGTGACTTGTATATCATCTAGGTGTCTCAGATAAGTTTTATTTGGAAAAATACAGGGTTATTTCACTCATTTTGGATTAGGATTAACAATTGGATTATGGGTAAGGGATAAAAACTTTAAAAACCTTTTCATGTCAGTACGTGCAATTGTGACGGTCACTCACCTCACTCTAATTTCCCAGGCAATAGTCTGACAGTGAGTTCATTTTAATTGGACCAAGTGCGGTGCACAAGCATAGGCACAAGCATAGTCAACTGTCTTGCATAAGTAACCTATTTTTGTCCCTTTACCGAAGCCAAGGGCACTTCGGTGTAGTCAATAGTCTTTCATTAATTAACTCCATTAATGTAACTTGAAAATGCAGTGTAGTCATCCTCTCAAGATTATCAGCCTCTTTTAATTAAATTCAATCTTAATTAAACGGTCTGACAATAATCTCTTACCTGGTCTTGGCCAACACATTAAGATGTTTCCTTCCGTCATGATATACTCAAGACAATGGCCTAGTGCATTCAAGTAATATACTTTCAAGTTGTCCATCCAGCAGGTCTCGTTGGAAAACTCTCTTACTTTATTAGAAGTTAAATACTTACCTCCAAAAATTCACTAAGCCTGTCGGTCTCCTCGACCTTTCATTCCATCGACTTCACGTAAACTGGTCGCAGCCGATGGTCTGGTTTCTTGTCTCTTCGCCTTCTGCTCAAGGTTAAAAGGACAGAAAGATATACTTCAAGTCATAAAGTCTATAGTCTTGACAAGGTTCGATTTAATTCTATTTTGGTATCATGTACCAAGGCTCTCCGTCACTTTCACATATTACAATGACACTATTTTTTTTTCTCTCAAATTGATTTAAAGAATTGAATTACATTTATGACGTCTTATTTGCTGGTGCAATTAGCTTTAGAGGAAATTCAGAAAATGCGCAAAGTGTATTCATGGGCAGACTATAGCCTCTCAAATCTGTCGTGCAATCAAACATGTTTGTAATATATAATTAATTCCAGATTAACATTCCATTCAATCACAATATTGAGCGTAATCCACAGGCAGAGGAATCACTCCTCTCAAACTCTCTTAAAGTGCTTGGAGATATTAAAATATCTCTGATACTGGGAATCAATTCAAACTGAACCTCTCCACCCTAGGTCGTAAGAATTAGAAATCACATTCGAAATTATTTGCATTGAAATTACTAACTTAATAAGTCTGGCTACGCTCACAAATGGACAAATCACACAGTCTCAAGTTACATAAATTGCAGTATCTATTATGCACTGATATGAGCCAGACCATAGCCTCAATTAAGCATCCTCAATTTCAAACAGCCATTCCCGAGACTTAATTAAATTAATTTACTTTACTCAAATGCAACCAATGCTCATAAAATATCAATTTCAATGCCAGGACAATCACCTTGGGTTTATTTAATCCCTCACAACATCAAACTATCGACTTACTCTGTGATTTAAAGCCTATACTGCAATAAAATACTAAGATTGTTCGAGGTAAAGATTGACTTCGGAGAGATACATGTATTAAGTATGTCAGGCAATCGACAACGAATAACTGTTTACAGATTACACAAATAAATAAAATTCAGAAATATCTCTTGATTGACTTGCGAATTCACTTGTGCTCAAAATGCTTCTATAAAAGTAAACAGAACCTCACAACTCCAGTACATTCCCCCTGGAGATGAATTATTAATATCAAACAACAGACAATTGACTCAGCATATGCGAATCACACGCATATGCATCAATATAGCTTTGATATTCAAAAATAGTTTCACTCCAGAATTCACAATTTTAGTAGAGGCTCAATACTACAAGAAAAAAATTGTTCTAGCTCTTCTGCCTACAGAAAGACTAGCCCTCTTCTTCTTCACCCTCCAATGCAGTTATCACAGCTTTTGCCCATTGACATCAGGCCATAGTCTTCACATTACCTACTTCCTCCTATCTCAAGACAATAGCCTATTCATACTAGGTAGTTTCATCCTTTCTAGTTCAAATAAGGAATTGTTCTCACTTAAACTCCATTTAGGCTACGAAAAAAAAAAATTCATACGACACCCCCCTAACGCCAATCCCACCAAACGTCATACAATTCATAGAATTCACCTACTGTCACGACTTATTTCCAAACACTGCCCACAACAAAAAGGCCGCTAAATACAATCCACTCATACAAGCACTTAGAACAGCAGGATGGCAAGTGAACCCTCTCATCATTATCACAACTGGCATTAGAGGAGCTATCCATGAACAACCAGTTAAAGAATTAGAAAGACTCAAAATACCCAAAAATGAAGTCGGAACACTCATGAAACAATTACACCGAATTGCCATTAAATACCTCACATACCTAATACTAAACAAAAAAAACCTAGAGAACAAACAACCCCCCATAGATGTTAGGCTATGCACATATTAAACCAAATGAGCCCACCTTCCAAGAGGGAGGAAGTACCCATACTGTGAGGCTTGGTTAAACATAACCACGGTATAGAAGAACAGGCTCCCATTCACGTTGGTGTGTAAACAGAACCCTGACGTTACTTTTATTTATTTTATGCCTGAACATAAGTATATCTAAGCCTAAGTATTTCCATATTAATTGTAGAATGGTAGACTCTTCAACTTAAGTTAAGAAGAAATAAACATCTCATATATTTTGGATGTCCAAGCCTTGCGTAACATCCACCAATGCTTAAGATGGAAAGCGAGCATTGTTCTTCAACTTAAGAATGTCATGAAGCATAATATCCTCAAATTTTAAAGCAAATCATGTATTTTTAAAGTATCCTCTATGCACGATGTCTATTTGAGACAATTGGCATGATTGTGGTAGTTGGAACCTCTCATTCATCCAACATAAAAGCCCTGACAAAGTATACAATCAGAAGGCTACTTTTTTAGTTGATTTGACATGGAAATTAGTTTCAAAGACCTTGAATTAGTCTACTCGAGGTCATTTGAGATGAATTGACAACAAACCTATAGGAGGTCAAGTTTTTTTTTATGTTGGATGAATGAGAGGTATGCTCGTGTACAATAATTCCCTCTCTCCAAATAGTACTCTTGGTTCAAATAGTATACAACAATTGTTGTCCAATTCTCACCAACTTTGAGTTTGAGCACATTAATGTTGATTCTTGAATGTCCTATACTTTCTTCCCAACACACAGGAAAACTTTGCACTGAAGGCCAACGCAGCCAACACCAAATGGGATTTCGTACATAATTACTTAGGGCCAGTGTGTATGTTTGAAAATTTCATTTGACGTTCAACTTCAAATCCAAAGTGTCACGTGACGTTTTCAAAAACGAAAATGAATGTCAATTGACATATACATTTTATTCTAAAATGTCACCTCAATTTTGGGTTACACAATATTTTAGAAAAAATATTATTTTGAATAATCAAAATACAATCTTGATTTGTAACAAAAGAAACCTATCAATCGAGCGTAAGTATCCTTCGGTCTTGCATGTTTCTCCAAATGTTGAAAATGGTAGCCCAATCCATTGCATCCACTCCAAGCCCACAAAGAGAGACCTGCATAAGAGCATCAAGGGTCTTCAAGTTCAACCTATTGCACAGGTGGCTTTTGATTGCATTTTGTTTGGAAAATCCTCTCTCACAAATAGCTATACTTGATGGAATGAGTATAATTTTTTGCCAAATTTGTATAAGGTTAGGCCAATTTGTGTGCCATTCCAAATTGCTACCACATATGCGCCAAGCCTCAAATATCGTTTTGTTCTCACACTCATGTCAAAGCGTTTCCGTAAATTCCAGGAGTTCTCCCTTACACATGTCACTTTCTTTTTCAATGTATTGAAACTTCAACAATACCCTTTCGAGCCACAATTCAGTATTTGTGATTTGGTCATTATCATCGCTTGGATAATTATGAGGGCTGAAAAGTTTGGCTGCATTGAATACTGGAAGGTGTGGGAAACGATCATTCAAAGCATGAACAACTCTTTGCACATAAGATGCACCCAATAATATGCATGGTTGTAGTTCATTGGGCCCATCAATTGCCAATGCATGAATAATACGATCTTCTGTATTGTTTTCATAACTCAACTGAAGATTTTCTGCATATTCCCTCAAAAAATTTCCCAAATTCTTACTTGTACGACCAAACATAGGTCCATTTCCGGATTAAAAATGACGTGATAAAATTGAAATAGTGATAGCGATGGTTGCACTAATAGTTGTGATATGAACCATATCACATTGAAACTTGAAATTCAATTTATTCAACTCTTGTAAAACATCTACAAGCAAGTTCAAGTAAAAATGGAATTTAAAAGAGCACATGGTCTCATACCAATGCGGTTCTTCATCTCTAAATAATTCCAATAATGCCAACATGCAGTGTAGTAAGCTGGTCATGACATTACCTCAAGAAAGCCACTGTATTGCATGAATTTGTAAAACCACTACATAATCTTCTTCAAATGCATCCTTCAAGAATCATTTCAGCTCGTTGCGTCGATTTGTACTATGGTCCACCCACTCATAAACTTTGTTGGCAAAACGATCCAACATTTGAAACTCTGGAAAGCTCTAGCTGCATCTCCTGCAGCTAAAGCTTCATATGCGCAATACAATGCACATTTATGAGAGTTGGAACTTTTGCACGCATTATAGCCGCTAGTCCCGTACAGTGTCCCGTGATACTAAAAGCCCCATCAATGGCTAAAGCTACTTGGTTGAGAGGCATCTAATGCAGGAGTGTAGATGGTACCACTGGTGAGAGTGGAATATCTACCATTATCCTAGATATTGGGATAGACTTAGGGGATGAACTTCAAGGCCTTGTGAACACTGATAACATTCCACTCACATACTCAACAATACTATTATCACTATATTCGTTAATTTGAGACATTTTCTTGTCTCAAATTAATATATGAACCACAACAACATGGTCTAATGTTTGGGTTGTCCTACCTAAACCATCTTGATATGAGTTCTTAATTGGGTTCTTGATATGAACACCCGCTTCAAAGTATTTGCATTTTACAACATTCTCCAATATCTGTGTGATTTTATCCATGTTCTTATATTTGTAACTGTCTCAAAATGCTGAAAAAATCCCAAATTAACGAATATAGTGATTATTGATTCCAATCTAACTTCAATTGAAGCATTGCATTGAATCAAATGAGAATATCACATTGTATATTAAACTCAATTGAAGGGGATCTCTGCCCTATGCAAGACCTCAAAATTCAAATCATTCTAAGCTGAGATGGCTATTTTTTTCAAATTTTAATCAAACAAAGCACTCTAGATCTCCTCCCATTTTTAACATTTCAAATCAAGTGACTTAGGATAGATCATACAAAAGTATCTATCACAAATGTAGGCAATGCCGCTGGTGAGAGTGGATTATCTACGACTGGCCTAGAGTACGTGATGAACTTTTGGGATTTGTGAACGTTGATGGCATTCAATTCACAAACACGACAATAGTATTACTTCCAATCTAGCTTCAACTCAGACGTTGTGGATTGTACATTGTACATTAAACACAATTTGACGGGGATCTCTGCACTATGCAAAGTCTACCTCAAATCATCCCAATGTCAGGTTGAGACGCCTCAAAATTAACCCAATATTTAACCAGCCAAAGCATCACTTTTCGAGATCTGCTAGGGAAAATTGTTCATTCACATACCCGCACAAAACAATCATGGAAATACATTGGCAAGAGACCATTAACAATGGTCTTGTCGGCCTTGTACTTAGCCTCCACCACCTCTTTGATCACCATCTCAGTTGTAGAGCCTTCCCCATTACAAAGGAAATTACAAGAATAAGGTTGAACTTAAGCATGTAAGTGAGTGTAGGAAGTTCTCCTACTGTCATAGGTTATGTTTCCGGATACTTGAGCTGCAATTTATAGTACTTAAGTTGCCTAGTAATACATGTCATTTCAATATCTAGTGTGTCAATTGACGTGTGCTTTTTTTCTTCACAAGTCACAGCTAATGTCAACTTCTAGATTGTGCGTGTCAATTGACGTGCATTTTTTTTTGTGCAAGTTTCTGCGTGTTAAAAGTGAAAAATTTGCAAAAACTTTGTCAAACATACACACTGCTTAGGGCAATAACACAATAAGCACGAGGTACAATATTCTTGTACATGCAGCATTGCCAATTTGAGTTCCAGTGAAATTATAGGTTATCCAATTGTATGTACTATGTATGGATGCATGTTCGGATGGCTTACTAGTACATTCTTATCATCAAGGATTTGCAAGTCTATTAAAAGTCAACAAGTTAGGATCCGCATGCTTCATCAATTTCATCTTTACATGCAAAGTAGTCATTATTGGTGGACTTTAAACCTCACCCCACGAATTTTTAGGGGGGTTTCTCTGTTGGGACAAGGGCCTGGCCCTGCGACCCGTGACTCCTTGGGCAGCCCCCACGAATCTTTTTGAACCCTACCGAAAAACAATGCCCGTTCCGTCCAACTTTAAAAAAATAAAAAATTCTCTTGCATTTTTGAAGGTCACTTGTCCACAAATCTATATTGAGTGCACCTCGCCTTCAAGGTCTAGAATCCAATATATATGTTCACTTCCACTTAGTAATAAGCAATTGGCTGAGATTCATTTCCGAAGTGAAACCGCCATTGAAGCATGTAATACCTTGAAAGTTAAAAATATCAAGGAAAAATCCTCATCAGCATTGAGGTTATAGATTTTGTGATTTACCATTTGAAAGTGCCTATGTCATTTTAAAAATCAACTTAAAATAATGTGATAATTTTAGCTAATTCATTTAATAATCTTTCAGTCAATGCCTTCTCCTTTCACAAGTATTCACACACATTCAAACTAATTAAATCCAAGTAAAGTAGTTGAGAGAAATTAAGCACAAGGCCTAACAGTGACTAACTAATGGTGCCAATAACAAGTAAGTAGGCCATATGCCTGGAAGGCTTTGACTTAAGAGTTAATTGTTATTCATGTGACATAATTAGTGTTGCATTTTTTATTCTAGAGGTCGAAGGAAACATTATAAAATATATTTTAAAATGTTTAAAAATATTTTTATGTTTTTTATTGAAAATCATCGAAGACATCAATCCGTGAGGTCCTTTATGACAAATCATTGTCGAAGACATTCCCCTCTTCTAGGGTCAGTTCTTCGAGCTCTTCTCCGTCCAAGTATTGATCCAAGAATGAAGACATTGCAAATGCAAACCACCATTCACAACTTGTCCAGTGTGCCATGTGGTGCGTTATGTATTCTAGTATTTGTCAATTCATGTGGCAACGCTCAAGGCTCAGACATTGCCATTGAGTTTGAATGTACTAATGCTATATGGTAATATGGAACAATTGGCGAAGTTGAGCGTGTCTATATTTGCCCTACTGGCCTAGACTGACTGTGGTCGCGAATTTATAATAAAAAACATAAAAAATGCCTCAAAATTTTTCTGAGTATTTTAAAATGAATTTTAAAATGTGTATTTTAAAAAAATTTAAAAAGAAATACACCACTAGACATAATCCAATCTTTTTCAACATATACATTTTGGTGTATGTTCTTAGATTCACATCTGACCACACACCATTAAAATATGGTTGTTTAATTAAGATAAGTCACCAAATTAGGCCCACTTATGTTAGTGGCTAGTGTGTTCACTAACCCTAGCATATGCTATGTTGTAATGTGTTCTTGCATCCCATGTGCCGTAACATTACTCAACGACATGGGCCCTCATAATACAACAGTGGGATGCTTGGAGTTTAGTTTGAATTTGAGTCCCCTGCATAGCTTTTCAAGCATCTTACTATTATATTTTGAGGACCCATGAAACAAAAGGTACAAGCTGAGTAATGTTATGGGCCATGACCGTATACGTACAGGATTATCATACTGATTTCACAAGAATGATTTGCTCTTTGCTGAATTTCACAGCTTATTCACTCTCAAATGCAAAGTAGGACCTGTCCACTTGTCAACGTGATTTGGGAGCACTAATATGCATCAATGACCATGTCTGTCATGGGTTCAAAGCTCAAATACCTGCACTGCCCTGAAACTACACTAAATATGATATTCAGTGTCACCAATTCTAATTGTCTTGCTCAATACTAATTGTGAACCTCGGTATAGTGTCACCAACACTAAATGTTAACCCAATATTATTTTTCATTCCTTGTAAAAAATTTAGGGGATTCAAGATTTACAATGTTGCATTTACTGTCACTTACAAAATGATTTTTCATTCAAATTTCGTACATCCATGACAATATTTCATCACAAGTTGCTGACAAGAGAAGGTAGGGTTTCGCCAATGGATGAACTCATCCCTCATTTATGACAGTATTTGTTCACTTATTCGTGAGAAGTGTCATCCGAAAAGTTACCATAGTGACATTAAATACCATATGACACTAAAAATCATATTTAGTGTACTTGTGTGCCTATAAACAAGATTTTAAGTATTTTTTGGGCATTGAGATTTGAGGTCATTTGCAACACTTGTGACTCATCAGTTGATTTCCCATTCCTTTCTTTGGAATGATTTTACTTTTTTCACAATTCCTCTCTTGAAACCAAATCTGAAATTTGTTTCTGGTTCTGGGGTAGGCTGCACAAAGCCCTCAAGAGATTTGATGATGTAAGCTTACACCTCGGGGCATTTAAGGGTTAAGTGAACCCTCGATCAGTAATGCATGCTTGAGCACATTCCTCTCAGAAGTTAGCATCTATTACCATTGCATATGTTTGTTGTGTAGGTGAGGTAGCCATGCTGCTCAAATTCAAGCTTCGTCTGTTTCAGTTGGATCACAAAGTTAGCTTATATCAGGGTTGTTGTGAGCTAAATATTTTCTGGCCAAGGGTTAGCCACTTTACAGGTTGCAAGCCACTTTACATAGTCTTGTAACTTAGTACAGAGTTTCACAAGCAATCCTATGACCAACTTATATCAGTCATCATTCAAGTTTTGAACATCGGAATCCACTGGGGTGTGGACCACGACCAGATTCTGTGCTTTTGACAAAGGGAACCATTCCTTTTGGAGTCTGCACTTGCACATGTTTCAATAACTTTCCCAGATTACAGGCCAGACTGCATTGTCATGGGTGCACAAATCCGGCTTCGGAAAACTCACAGGCACTCAGGATTTTTGAATGAAATTCTGCCTTTATTCATAAACCGTTTTGGCAGAAACACAGGAGGGGCAAGCTATCCTTTATTCATTTAACACGAGTGTCTCGAACTCATCTACGCTTCATCTACGCTTTTAGCATCCTCTGTCCATTGATTTTACAAGCTGCCAGCTCACCCACTAAACCTACTGCTACTCTGGCTTACAATGAAGTTGTTGATAGAACATACATATCTCGAGCACTAGCCGCATAGCCTCGACATCCAATAGTAAGTACTCTACATACAGCATTGAGTAGCCGCTCATCTGTATATCATTCAATGGTTGCATGAAAGTCCCCTCAATAAGCCCACTGAATTCACCCAGTTTGCATATAGTTGACCTCCAGCCTCCATTACAAAGTTACCTCGATCGACCCTGTCCGTTGTACATCTGTTTTCAACCCAGGAAAGCATACTGAACCCTGCACTGCGTCTTCCCTGGAAGGAAAATGCGTACTTGCATCGAATGTTCAATGTTCAATGCAGTGCGCACATTAAATTCTTGAGCCGGAACCCCACCACGTGGTAGGCGAACCTTTAATGGTGGAGATTGGGAGTACATCAACCCAAGGATCTTGATAATGCAATTGTCGCATCCCCAACTCTTCAGATCCTAAGATTGCTATTGTACAGAAACATATAACTTGGGTGGTCTGGGGGTTTAGCCCATGTGCACCCAGGCGCCCCTTGAAGGGATGCCGTTCTGCACCACGAAGATGATGTAGTATTGTTGAGGAGCGACGTTGGCATTGGGAGGAGCTGTGACCTGGAACGACCACCCTCCGCCCGCCTTGACAGGCACCGAAGTCTTGAGACTGAGTTGCCTTTGGCCTTGCGAGAAGGAATGTGTGGAGTAAGGCGCGCTATTCAAGTTCACTCCCACGCCGCCCACTCTGGCGCCCACCACGAATGTCACGGTGAACACCTGATTGTATCCGAACCGCGCGGGCACGCCAGTGATTCTGGGTCTGACGTTGTTGAAACTGCAAAGGAACATTTAATGACAACCAGGTCAGTACAAGTGATCCAAAACAGAGTGTCGAATGTAGTCGATGGCTCCTCCTAAACATTACTAGCACGCACAGTTGTGGCCGAATCTGTTACTGTATTATTAAAGTCACTACACAAAGCCCGTGTAAACTACATGGCTGTATTTCATATCAACTATCTACGAACCAGACATTCTTCAAGATGCAGACTGCTTTCATGTGGAAAAAATCGATGTTTATAGGACGATTAGGTGTAATGATTAATTCTGCCTCCTCGATGTGGACATCAGAGGACATAATAAACCATGGCGGACCCTGGGACTTTATCCAAATTGCAAACTTTATATACCACTTACTTGGCACCAAGGTAGGGTGGTGAGAAGGCTTCCACTCGGAGCTCCGTAGGGAATGGGCCGTTGAAAGTGTAGAATTGGTGGGTGTTGCTTCCGGCCACCATGATCCGCCCGTCGGTCAGCAGATTGGCGGTGGAGTGGTACATCCTCGCAATGCCGGTCCTGGCGAGTACCTGGAACCGCGTTCCAGCAGCCGCGCCTGGGCTGTACTTCACTGGGTTGAGAGCAGGATTATTAGCCAATCCAAATCCTTGGTACCCGTTCTGCGCTCCGTTGATGATGATGATGTTGCCGTCGGGTGTGTTGAGCATTTCTCCCATATTTCGACGGATGGGCATGTTCTCCATCGCCCAACCTCCCCCGGCCACAGTCGCCACGAGTCTCCCGCAGCTGGCGGATGCGGCTGCCCCTGGGTTATGGGCCGTCGCTCCTCCGCACACCATGATCTCTGCTCTCCCGAATCCAGTCTGCCATGTCAGAGGGAGCAAGGCGGCAGACCCTGCGGATGGGTAGTTTCGGGGGTTGCCGGGGATGGCAGGGTAATTCCTGGTCACCACGCCGGTGTTGTAGTTGAGGGCAACAGCGTTCCTATTTGAGAAGACAAAAAGCTCTCCGGTGGGCAAAAGGAAGACGTAGGGGTACAGATTGTCGGCCCCGTTAAGCACCCCCAACCCGAATGCCCCCTCTCGCGCTGTCCTCTTGGGCACAAACTCGTAATTTGGCTCGCCTATGCCGCCCACCACAATTTGACGGTTGCCTCCAGGAAGAACCTGGTTGGAGGCATACCACCTTCCTTTCACCAACGGCACATTCGTCTCCACCCAGTCGCAGTTTCCACCACTCGGGCAGGGAGCTAGCGTCCTGATCTTGAAGTTGCCATCTCTCCAGCCCCCAGTCTGCACCAAGGTGCCATCGGCCATGAACTGCCCCGAGGAGCACCAAGTATCTGTGTAGATGAACAAAGCGCGAACGTTGTTGAGTCCGGGTGTGTACATGACAGAGTGAGCAGTGCAATCGTGCTTGAGCTCGAGGTCCTGAGGGTTGTCACGGCATCGCCCGTTCGGCAATCTGATTTGCGAGGGCCCAATGTTGGTCCGGTCGAGCAGGATGGCCGTGTCGTAATGACTGAGAGCACAATGCATGGCAGCAATACCAACATTGTTGTTGAGGACTTGCCATGTGCCCTGCCCTCTCACCACAACCAGAGTCGACATGAACCACTGCACAAGTGTGAGGAAGCCTACCAGGGTCTTCTTACCCCCAGCCATCCTCATCATTTCGGTGCGTTATCTACACCTTGTCAGAATCAGAGATCAGAACCTCTAGACACTGAGTTTGCCAGTACTCCAGCAGCTCCTCAATCAAAGAACTCGATGCATCCACTTGCTGAACTCCAATGCCTCGACTCAAGTCGACCCGATCAAATGTGAACTTAAGTTATGTCAATCGTTGTCTCTGCTGCTCCAACTTTGGACAGGCTATGTCAGAGGATCCAGACACATCAGCAATAAATGTTTGTCGGGTTCTCTAGAGCCAAAACAGTTTTCCGGTTCAAATGTACAACGGTGCTTGGCTTCAGATGGCGGAGTTGTAAACCAAAGGTGTGCGATCCACAACTGCAATGGTGATTGTCTTGCCGAGGTTATAAATACGCGATGGGAGGGAGCGTCGCCTAGGTACCACTGCTCGTGTCCTGAACAGGTAGGGAATTCACTGAAGACTACAGGAAAATTACCCATCATTTTAGAGGAATTCATTGACCGAGTCGGTTTTGCACGTAATTGTTTCTCAAATTTCTATTGTTAGCAGAACGCAGGGAGGTAGACTTTTGCCCAGGTTACTAGGCAGTGCTTCCACTTTCTACTGCCCTGGGGGGTGGGGATCAGTGTTCAAGATTGAAGTCTTCAATGCCCTTCGAATGCGATTTGGCCCTTCAAAATATACCTCTCTCAAAACAACCCTTCAAAACGCAACCCCAAATTGAAAATGAAGACGTCACTTGAAGTCCTCCATATAATCTGCCCACCACAAGAACCAACAAGCGTAGGGCATTGTCACTACAAGAAGTGGAGTTAGATGGTTGATTTTTAATTCTTCACATTGTACTAGAAACATGTACCATATAATTCATGCACAAGTTTATTATGAGTTTTGTATTTCATTTCTACATTTTTAAATTGACATCTTGGATTTGAACGAGGCCCTCAACTGAAGGGCTGAAATTTAAGAGCCCTTCAAAATGGAACTCATATGAGGGCTTCAATCTTGAACATTGGTGGGGATCAATGAACGGGGAGAACCGGCTGCTAGTTACAGATGAACCGGTTGAGTTGGAGAAATAACCTGTTGAAGCTCAAGACTTCAGGAAAATTACCCATCATTTTAGAGGAATTCAAAGAATATACCCCGCTTTTAACAAAGAAAACTGAAAGATGTCAACACGTGACCAGTCGGACTTGGAAACACTAGGATTTCGGCTGGCTATGCCCAAAATTCTCCCTGGACACGGATGGGGGTGGGGGAATCGCCTCATACGAGCACACCTCCCATTCATCTAACATAAAGGCCTTGAAATACTATGGAGCCCAGAGTAGATTTCACGCCGGAATTAGCTTGGAAGACCCAAAGTTTGTCTAATGTCATACAAAAGGAATTGGGCACAATCTTATAGGGGGTCAAGTTTTTATGTTAAATGGATGAGAGGTACACTCATATGCGATAATTTTCTCTCTCTGTGGGGGTGAGAGTGGGGGTGGGGGATTGCCCTTAACTAATTAAGGTATGTGGTTTTATTGTGGGCGCTTGGAACTTCACATAGAAATTTGAATGTTGAAGCAAATTGGGAATTGTCTCATCTGGCAAGTAGCAATTACTGAATCACACAATCTATCATTTCAAGTTCCAAAACCAAAGTTCAAATTCGAGTATTGTTGTAAGATGTCATAATGAAGATTGTCTTTCTTTTTAAAGCGATGACATTAGCCCTCTCAACATGCAAATAATTATTGAACCTAGAATGAGTTTAGACTTGGTAAATATTGAGCACATAATCCAACCTCAACATAACACATCTCATTTTGTACTACAAACCTTATATATACATATACCACTCAAATAAAGGTAAAGGATGTCCACTTATTAACTGAATTATGTCCATCTTGAAGATAAACTAGTTCACATATTGAGGCCCCGCCCACATACCTTATGTGATTTTGCATCGCCCAATTCTCATTGTGAATCAATCCCACTACATTGTTTATGGTAGTTAGTGTCACTTACTATTTGGAGTTACATCGTGCTATATAATTATTACGGCTTCTTACCAACAAAGGTGAAATTGATTGTCTGGACACTATATAACATTAACATCTTTACTTAGTGAAAATTTACTTTAACAATAGAATGTTATAGCAATGCGTAATTCCGAATAGTAGGTGACACTAAATGCCATAAATGGTTCAATAGATGTCAACTTGAGAATTCAACTTTGGAGAATGATTCACTAATATGCCATTTATGGTATTTACCGTCACTTGCTATTTAGAATAACTTAATACTATAATATTTATTATTCTAGAATTCAATTTTTATTAGCAAAGGTTGAATGGGTTGTTTGTGCGGTTCGATTCCCGGCTGTGAAATCTCCTCTCTACTTGACAGAAACTTGCCAGATGGTCAACTGCCTCCTGTGCTTTGGCACTGGCCTATCAACCTTCTGTCTCAAAAATAAAATAAAATAATAGGTTGTTTGGACATTATAGACCATATTGATTTACTTGGTAATATATTACAATCTCAGAAGATGGTTATAGCACTATGTAACTGCGAATAGTAAGTGCCATTAATTATCATAAATTGTGTAGTGGTCCGAAATCTCTCCTAAAGTCAATTTGGTTTTTGCACCTTCACCTTGGTCAAGCAGGGTTTTGCTATGTGAATGGGTATCACTCATCAATTCTCTTGTTGCTCAGACACTCACAAGTATTCTGCATACATGGGTGGTAAAACGTTTGAACCAAGCACTTCTTCTTGGGATTCAATGCAAGCAAGGGTACATTCTCAATTTAAGTAACAAGTCAATCTCTTATTATCTTCAAGAATGAGTTTGTGTGTTCCCATTGGCTGCCTCACATTCATTCTAAAACATAGGTAATAAATATGGTAATTACATCTAATTGTAACCTTAACAAAAGAAAAATGACCCCTACTAAAACCTTGACAAGAATGGATAAGGTTGTCATTGATGATTAATATCATATGACAACAATGGATAATCTCGGGGAGATCACTCCCTTGTAAAGTTGAACAACCACGTGCGAACACTTTACATCTAAAAAATCCTACTTTTTACATAAAGCATCACCAAAATGGGTCAAAATTTTATCAATTTTTTTTCATGAGTAGATATACACGGTATCTATTATATAGTAAAAAATAGTAACTAAATTTGATGATTTGTTTTTTTATAAAACATACCGTTTCTAACTAGAATGACGCAGAATTGAGCTAAAAAAATTACTACAAAAATGAAGATGACTAAAAATTTCAAAAAAAATATACAAAAGATACTATCAATGGTTATGTATATGCAGAAAAAATATCATAAATTTTAAAATTATTTATGGCATTAATATAGGGGTAGCAAACTTTGTTCGCACGTGGTGTTCAACTTGACAATGGAGTGATCTCCCCGAGTGGATGATGTGAATTGGATTAAATCAACACATCTATTATCATTCTCCTCTTTAAACCTTAGGGTCCCCTTTTGTACATCCACCTTTACTTCAAAATTATTAATAACCTTTCTAAATGTACAAAGTAAAGAAAACTAATGCCTCTCCCTTATAATTATCTATACAATGTACACTAATGCCTCAAATAATACTCCTTCTTACACTCACATTAGTTCGTACATGGTATGAAGAGTCCACCCCTAGGCACCCAGTGTAATGGCCACTTTATACTTTATTCATCTGGTGCTAAAAAACCTTAGGCATGCTACAATGTATGTTCAAGATCATCTTTCAACTATAAATAAAATCTGACCAAAATCAAATAAATAATGATAATGATAATAACTATGCTCAAGACAATTATTGATGTATGCTAAACATCTGAATTAGTGCATCTCACACTATTTATCAATGACCCATATTGGGTGACGCTAAAGAAAGTGTCACATGACACTTGATATTACATGACAAATCATGAACGTTAAAGCCCACTCTAGTTAATTTCATGGCATACCACTTTTAATGCTCTGACACTAATTAGATACTTATTGGAAATTACCATAACCCACTTTGACCTCCCCCCCTATGACGAGGATGCAGTTGGGAAGCCGCAAGCTACCTGATGGCTTGAAAGTGGCCGCAACCAGAATGAAAGAACTTATACTTCTCCTTTCAGATTTACAGGCACCACCAGCCTGTCAAATCATTCTCGGTCCAGCATAATATACAGTATGCCCGGGAGCCTTGATCACGTTTCCATGCCAGCTAGGAATGCCATGTCACCAAGTTTGTTGTCCATGTGTATCCCAACAAGCACCATAGGAGACTATAACTTGGCAACATTGTAGTTTACGATTCCCACGGATGAATGGTTGACTTTAATTTCACATCCTTTCAAACCTTGTCCTCCTCCCAACACTGCGTGATTCCTGACTTTTTTCTTGGATAAGATGCCCTCAATAAGGGGTTTGGTAGGCTGGGAGTAGCTCAATAATCATGATAATTGCTTAGCATTATTAAGGGCTTGTTTACACCATGGACAATGAGGTCAAACCATGGAAGATGGCCTTTTTCCATGGTCCAACTTCATGGTTTATGGTGTAAACAACCAATCACATATTTTACAAAGCTTTGGGATGACTTCATGGTCCATGGTGTAAATAAATCCTAAGCAATGAATGGGGAGAACCGGCCACTAATTACAAATGAACCGGTTGAGGTTGAGAATTAACCAGTTGAAGTTTAAGACTTCAAGAGAATTACCCATCATTTTAGAGGATTTTGTAGAACATATCTCATTAATAAAGAAAATCCGAAAGATCGCAACATGTAACCGGTTGGACTTGGAAATACTATGATCTTGACAATTATGCCCAAAAATCTCTCCAAACGTTGTTATTAAGGTATGCGAGTCTTAAATGGGCAATTTTCTCTTTGCACCTGCTTCTGATATGATTTGAACACGCAATTCTAGTGCGAGGTAATTTAGCATACCCAAATTGTGCCCTTGTCACTTTCCTCATAATTTTTTAAAGCCCTTATGAATATGGACATATTCATTGTTGGGGTGGAGATTCTCTTAGTTAATGAGAGATCATTTAGGTTCCCTCAATCATGTTGACTTTCACATCTAGAATGATTAGCAAATTTTGAGCATGTAGTCTAATTTCTTCCCAACAAATGTAGTTTTGGTGTCCATTCTTAGATCTGCACCCAATCATACACCACTCAAATATAGGATGTCCATATAATATCATAAAACAAATTAGGGTCATCTACCTTAACTTTCTAAACATGCTAGCACTTGCTTTGTATTTGATGGCAGCTTAAGGTATGTAGGTGCTCTTCAAATACTTAACTTAATTGGACATGTTCTATATTTGATTGGTTCGTGGTTGGGTGAGGAACAAAGAGAAAACACCATAACACGCCATCAACAAACATGCACACACAATACTTTAAGATATGTGGACCAAGTTTATGATGCAGTCACTCTTCTTCATCACACACCCATGGTTGGGTATATAAATATGGTATGGGTTGTATCAAGGAGCGCACATCAAAAGACAAGTGTTATGATGAGAGTGGACTACATGCTCAAATTATACTCACCAATCTAAGTTGAACAATCAACAATATGGGAAGGGTTGGCCTATGTGATCACTCAAAGAGAACTGGCATCTTGAAATGACAATATGTGTGATTCACTATTACTAACCTAATGAGACATTTTCTAATCTAATCCAACAATGTCCCCCAAATGTTGTTTGTGGAGTTGGAAGTGCCCACAATAGGGTCACCATGGGTCCCTTATACTTGCATGTGAACACAACTGACTCAAAGGGAGGAATCCAAGTTTTAAGGTAATTTGTAGTTTCAGGTCAAAGTGGCTTTGTGCTTAGTATTATGTAAATTCACTTTGTGTGTCTATGTTGGCTGAGCTCTTAATACAGATATTATTGAAAGTGGATGAGCTGGACACATTCTGCCACTATTTCCTAGTACTTGAGCTATTTTGTGAAGTTGTTTCTTTTAGAAGGAAAACTAATGACATGAACGCACTGGAAAATATATCATTTGAAAACACTTGGGAAACTGCTCTCGAGCCAATAACACTTGGTTCCAATCTGCCAACATTGGCCAGTTATGTGGGGATGATAATGGACCATGTCGTGACAAGTTGGAAAACTACACTCTCTGTGACCTATTCCTCAGGTGATCCAGCGATCATATTGATCTGCAATCAATGGTGATGTAGATTTTGAAAGCAACTTCATCCAGGTCCTATTTGCCCAATAAACTCTGTACCCACTTTTGGTTTAGAAAATTTAGGGATGCTGATAAGTGACAATCATCATGATGTTAAATTAAAGCTACCATCAAATTATTGTTGGAGAGAATAAAAATGTCTGGTGGACGCGCTGAGTCACCATGAATTAGAGAAGAGAAAATTCCAAGAACCGAAGATCGAGTCATTAAAAAAATGAACAAAAACAGAGTTGACCCAGGAAAAATGATCATGATTGTAGTGGCAACTTGGTCGTTACTTCGTCCGAAATCTGGACCCCTGAATCGAGACTGATTGCTGGGACTTTCCCTGTTTGTCTGGCTCATATACTTGAAAATACAGATTTTCTCGACACGAAAGAGTTTTCCTGCATCCAAAAGCAAAGTTGTAACTGCTGTGTAGAATTTACTTCCACCACATCCAAGATCAATGTAACTTTTTGCTGCAAGCCCTGGTCAGGATGTGATTTGGGCGAACCAACACATACACTCGTTCCTTGTTGGATGCCTAAACCCTTGCCTCCAAGGAAGCGGTGTACGGGTTGGTTCACCCCAGCCGACAGGATGTCAGCTACCTGAAGTCGAGTTGGCACATAAAAGAGAGTGATCTGCCCGTGGGAGTGAAATTCAGGAATAAGATGGAAAAGCACGTGAATATGCTTAATCCTCTTGTGGAATGCAGGATTTTGCACTAGTCGTATCGCATATTGATTATCAGAAAACTTGATGGGGTGGGCTTTGATTGAGCAAGCCCTAAGTCAACGAGAAGGTGATGAGCCTAAATTAATTCCTTACTGATAAAAGAGGCAACAACATATTCAGACTTTGTCCTGGAAGTAACTGTGCATGGCTGCTTTCAGCTAAGCCATAAAACATGTCAATTATTAAGAAAGAGAATGGAACCATTGAGACTCTTGCGGTCATTGAGATCACTTGCATAAGTTAGTTTGCTTCAGTGTAAGCGAGCATGATTTGCTTTTATGTAGAAACAGAATAGTAGCACAGTGCATAGTTAGTTGTACCACGAAGGTACTTAAGAAACCTTTTGACTACAATATAGTGGATTTCCTGGAAGTTGTGGCATATTCAGCCACCGTAGAGACTACTCGGGCAATGTCAAGTTGCGAGTGCGTCGCTAGATAAGAGGAGAGAGCCAATGATTTCATGATAAGGAAATCAGGGATCGGTGAGTCACAATCATCTGCATGAGGCGAGGCAAGATGAAGATGAGGATCACCAGGAGTGGAGACAGTCACAGTGCTAACATAATGAAAACCATACTTAACAAGTAGGGTTCCAGTAAAACGTTGTTGATCTACAAACAAATGCTGATGAGGAAGATCCCGAGTGATATGCAAAACCAATGTAAACATCAGCATCTCCCACTGTCACTTTGAAATTGGTTTTCAAGTGAGAAATCATTTGGTGAAAGAGGGATTGATCTCTACACGTCACCAGATCATCATTTGCCCAAAGTGCGAGAATTAGCTAAGGGGCTTTAGTAGAGTAAAAAATACATGGATCACCCGTGCTTTGGATGAGATCATCCTCCTTTAAGAAGTCTGAAAAAGTCTTGTTCCATCCTCGGGCAAATTGTTTGAGGTTGTAAAGACCTTTGAGGATATGATAGACTTTGGAAAAATGCTAAAACATGAGCAGGCTCATGTGAGCTTGCTCATGCAACAGGGGTTGTATGTCTATGGTCATAGGGTGCTCTATGACCGCAACAAAAAATTTAGAGACACCAATCGGAATTCTTTTGTGTACAAATTCTCTTTTCTGAGTAGGACAAACAACCTTAATTTTTTCTTGTGTACCCGTGGAAAATATTGTTGCTTGAAATTGGTGCTAATAAAAAAAAATTCCCTTAATATATGCTTAAAAACCATGGATAAATAGACAATCTATTTGGAAAAACAACATAATTGCACATGCGTGCCCCTCAATGAAGAAAAAATGATTGACAACAATTTTGAGAGTTGCAAGTAATGCCCTGGGGTCTCTATTTGTGCGGCCATGTGGGAAGATAAAGACAATACTCCAAGTCCACAACATGGATGTACAGTCTAACCTCGATAATGTCACTCTTGTTTGTAGAACACCTTGATATTGTCACCCAAAACTTCGAAACCAAATTTTTTAGCGTAAAACTCCCTCGTTATTATCCCTATCACCCTTGATAATGTCACTATTTTTTTTCCAAAATTTGTAGTGTAAGTGTGATAATAACAAGTAATATGGATGAAAAAAGGCCGGATGGACAACAAATTCTATGGATGACATCGGATGTCCAAGGCAAGCCTCTAGAGAAGCTTTCTCCATTGGAATACGTAAACATGGAAGGTGAAGATGATTTGAGGTGGAGTATTCTACTCAGGAGAATGTGCAATTAGTGCAAGATGGCCAGGAGGTACATGATCCCGTAGAAGTAGACCCATGGATTGATGATAGCAATGATGTTGAGTCTAAGGTAGTGAAGTTAAGTGATGCACAAAAATCTGTTAAAGATGTTTTGAATTGTATGGCTAGTCAAGGTTCTCAAATTTTCAACACTATGGAGTTGTTAGGAATGAAAAAAAATCCATGACAAACTCATTAGAATTGGTGTTGCACATTTAACATCAATGTCGACAAAATAATGTAACATTAGGAGCTCCTTTGTCTCTAGTGAGAGGTCTTTACCTGATCTCAATGACACACTATGATGTGCTATCTTTGTTATTCAAGCTTTTGAATTTGATTTCATATTTAAAAACATTGAATTCTCATCTTTGTTATTTTCTTTTGAACATTGTAATTTTTATTTGTTTTTCTACCTACTTCTTTGATAATATCACATTATGCATAAATCTTCCAAATGTGACATTATCAAATATGTCACACCTTGTTTATATCACACTTTTTGGTGAAACGGATGGTGTGACATTATCAAGGTTAGACTGTAGAAGCAATCGAACATGGGATCTTCTAGGATGGCGACGCTGATCGTAGTGACATGTGGATTTGAATATATGCTTAAAGCACTAGAAGAAATCTTGTCCATTTCAACCCTCCTTTCGACTAGGCCATCAAGACTAAACCAAGAAAATGCATAAACAAATCAATTCGGTTGGGAATCGGGTGGTACCTTCCACTAAGAAAATGCATAAACAAATCAATTCGGTTGGGAATCGGGTGGCACCTTCCACTAAGAAAATGCATAAACAAATCAATTCGGTTGGGAATCGGGGGGCACCTTCCATGGGTACACCACGGGTACCTTCCGGTTGCCTACCAATTGAATTGTTTATGCATTTTCTTGGTGCGAGTCGCAATGGCCAAGGGTTGAAATGGACACGATTTCTTCTAGTGAAGTTATCGGTAAACTTGATATACACGCCAAGTTAATGGAATTCAAAATGTTAACAATGTTAAACAAAATTTCAAACATTTTCACTCCAAATTATGGTAGCTATGAAACAAATCCACCTATAGCAATGTGACAAACTATTTCATGAGCATGCTCATGAAACAAGGTTGTATGTTTGTGGATGTAGGGTGCCCTATGACCATGGAAGTAAATTTCATGATATTGCTGAAATCTCCTAACTTGATCATTCCCTTAACCACTCATTCACACCAATGGTTCTTCTTCAACAAAACCTTCATTCTTATTTGCTAAACATTTATGAGGTACTTTCCTAAGGCCTAAGTTTAATGTTTTAACCTAATTACATGAATGTAGAAAGAGGTATTTTTGGAGGCATTAGCATACATAGTATACATAAGGGAGAGGCATTATTTTTCTTTAGTGTGTATAATCTAAAAGGCTATTAAAATCATGAAGTAAAGGTAGATGAATAAAGGAGGGCCCTAAGGTTTAGACAAAAAACTAACAATAGATAAGTTAGTTTCATCCAATTTATGTTTTCATCCATTGTTGTCATACGGTAATAGTTCCCAATAACTACTTCATCCAATCTTATTAGGGTTTGCATTTGGGTTCTAGGTACCTACAAACTAGAGGCTCTTGAAGCGCTCATGGGCTTCCTCGAGATTTGCTCTTTAGATTAAGGCTAAGTTATTGTGCTCCTATCTTTGTTTGATGCAATCATTGAGCTACATGCTATGGAGGAAGAAATGTTCAATGACTTTCTGAATGAAAAGTGAAAGTGGATTTTATTTGCAATAAAAGTATATTGAATCCATGATCTATATTTTCAATTTGTACTGATAGCATATATTACATTAAATTGAGAATCTCAGTATGAATCTATTTTCTAGCCTTTCATTCGTATATATGCATTTGGTTTCCTCCATAAACTTCTCATATAAAGAGGGGTTTAATTTCATAGTAATCCATGCACATCATTTAGGTTTCCAATGAAAAGTCCACCCCCATGCAAAAGGGTGTCGCCAGTAACACCCTATTTTCAAGCTTTTCCCCAAACAATGCATAGTCCTACTTACCCAAACAACGTAGATTTAAAATTTTTAATGATTTTTTGGATTTTTTTTTGGAAAGACTATGGAAATGAAGAGGCAGCTAGATTCAAAATTTCACTTTTTCACTTTTAAAAATTTACGGGCATTAAACTGCTAAATTGGGTTTTTGGACATTTACCTTGGAAGGGGAAGGGGAGAGGCCTCAAGGGGCAAACCATAAAACTTTCATGCAGTAGCACTTGGAAAAATCACATGAAAATGGGGCGTCACCGATGACACCCCATTTTTAGGTTTTTTTTCAAACAATACAGAGTCCTACGTATTGCAAGCAAGGTAGAATTTTAATGAAAATTGGAATTTTTTAGAAGACTTTGGAAATTAAGAGATAGTAATATAATAATTTCAATATTTAAAATTTAACTTTTTTTGGGTAATGGGTATTTGCTAGAATGTGGCAAAAGAAAATGTCATTAGTGATATACCCTTTTGCAGTGCTTCTGCTAAGCACCCACAATGCAATTTGGTCAAGAATGCACGCTTTGAGCACAAAAAATTTCCTTGTTGGAGAAGATTTTCAAACTCAAAAGGGGCATTCTCAATATCAATCAATGTACATTGATTTGTGGGTGCTTGAGAAAATACCTTTCAAAGGGTGTGTTAGTAAAACAACACCCCTTAGTTATTTCTTGCAAAATTGGTTGCCTTGAGCTATGTAAGTAGTTCCATCAAGGCGCCATAAATGTTTTGGCGCTTTCATGAAGTTGTTAGTTGCTAGGAGAGCTAACCCTAATCAACATAGAACTTCTACATACTTTGAGCACATCAAAGCAAAAACCATGAACTAAACTAAGCATTGGCAAAAATAAAAGTAGATTACTCGACGCCTTCTCTATCGTCCTCAACCTCCTCCTCTTCCTCCTTGACCTCCTCTTCAGCCTTGCCTTCATCCTATGTTTGGGTTTGTCCTCAACCTTGATGTCCAGTACCTCCTCTGACTACTCCTGTGGTGCTTTTGGGCACCCCCCTCCGAGGGAGCCTAAAAGTACCGCATAAGCCCTTCGGTGAGGGTGGCCTGTCTTAGCAGGTGCCCAAGCCGAACCCGGATGTTATGATTTTTTTCTAAGTAGTTAGATTTGTGGAGGGATTTGTCAATTGCGTCGTGTCCTTTCGGTAGGTTGTGCCTAGATTAATAAATGCTTAAGATAATTATCTATTTTTTCTAACCTAATGCCTAATCTATCGTAGTCTACGCGCAGACGCACCAGCCTTGGAATCAAGGCAATCTAACCCTAATGAATAAAATAACCCTACCTCTTACCTTGGCCACACCTAATTCCTTACTTCTTATGAATTAAATTATTTAAACGGGGGGACCTTGATTAAGTCCCACCCTCTCAACCTTCCTTCTTAGTTTAAGGTTGATTACACAAAGTCTATATTACTAAGTTCATAAATTATGGCATCACCACCTACCTGTTTGGTGCACGCCTTAACTCGAACCCTTCAAGGCCCTGTGCGGGTCTCTTGAAGGTTCATTGATACCCTAACCCTCCGATCTTTGCCGCCGGAGGGGTTGGGATCAATCCTTCGAGTTAAGTTCCCGGTTGGTTTTTTGCCCACGGGGGTTGTACAAATTACGTTGGTTATTAGTTAGTTTGAAACGGTTTGACCACGAAAACTCAACTTGATGGGACCGGGGAATAGGGCAACCTGTGTGTTCAACCTGTTGCACAATCTTCAAGGGTTGGGGCCATCACCTCCAACCCTTGGGGCCAACAACATGATAATGGATTCGTGGGCCATTAACCCCACCTTTCCATCAACAACATTCAGAGTGGTCGTGTCGGTGATTAACCCGACTTCACCACATACGAAACTTGCTAATAAATGAAGCTACTACCACAAAACATACCAAGGGGCCCCGAAAACAATGGAGTTCGGTACTCCCTTGGCGGTCAAGTGGTCAAACCACTTGACCTTACGAGATAGGTGAGTGGGTTAGAAATGCGTACCTTCGCCGCGCTCCCTCCAACCCTAAATGGAAAGCTAAAGTTAATTGATTTACCTCAATTCTCCGCGGTTGATTTGGACTCGATGTAGGCCGAGCCGCTATTTCCTTTCTCGCTCCACTTTCCGGGCGTCGACCTTGCCTCCTTTGTAACTAGTTTGATAAGAAGCGTACCTTAGTTAACAATAAAAATACAAAGTGTTGTTTTTTCACTGTAATTTAGACCTAAGCATAATATATCTACTTAGTGCACTTAATTATCTTTCCAACGATCTAAAAATCACCTTAATCGGATAAGAAATGCAAAAGTTATGAGGATTGGAAGTGCGAGGTCGATTCAACCGATCCTTCCAACCCACCTATCTAACTTCTAACTTCAAAAATTCATAGCGAATTCATTACGACTTGGATTTAGGCTTTCCTTGTACCATTGGAAAGCTATTAAAAAATTCTAACTAGAAAAATTATGACATCAGTAGGTTAAGCCAATACAATTTCAGCAGACCCTCTGTAATGCAGCAGTCAACCAAGAACTCTCAAACTATGTATCCCGTCTTCAAAAATTCATATCTAATTCAAATCATGCTCAAATCAAACGTTCTAAGCAATTTTGGAAAGCTAGACAAAAGTTCTACTTGGGAAAAATATAACTTTTTAGAATTAAAATTTTGATTGGGCTGGCAGGTCTGATCCAGCAGCCACTACCCACAGGACCACCCAGTTTTTCTACTCCATCTTTGAAAATCCATAACTAATTATCATCTTGACCAAATCACAAATGGAAAACGGCTATAGATAGCTATAGGAAATCTCTCTAAGAGAAAAATAATAAGTATTTTGTTCTAGCTTTTAAACTAAGCCTTCAGGGCATTGGCAGCTGAGGTCTACAATGCCTTCACTCGAAATTCTACAATCCAACCTACCTCTACAAAAGAAAGGAGGAATTTTGTTGGTGTGTTAATAAACACACATTCTAACTAGGAGAAAGAGTAGAGGAGTTTGTCAAGCTTTTTTTTTAGGCCATTGAGAATGCATGCTAAAGGATTTTCTCCTAACTATCTTGAAGTAGGGCTTCGCCCGCTAATCAAATTGAAAGGGAGTTTTGCCTAACTATCTTGAAGTAGGGCTTCGCCCAAATTCTAAAGAAAAGAGAGAGTAGTTCTTTCTAACTACATTGATGTAGAGCTTCGCCCACTAATCGGGAAAATGAGGGAGTTTTCAAGGTGGGAGGAGGGGGTTTTTAAACCCTTTCACAAAAGGGTTGGACCCCTCCGCCACCGGTTCCAATTTTCGGCCCCCTCCCAAAATTTTGGCTCGGGGGTTTTCCCTGTCGAGGTTGCCACCCCGTCGCCGAGGTGGCTCCGACGGGAATCTTCCACATTCGTTCTAATTTTTTATAACAAGTTGGCAAGGGGGCAAATGGCCCCTTTGCTATTTTTCTTCAAAGTCTTCGCGCTAATTTTTCTTCACGCCGAGCACCTCCACTTGTCTTGCGTGACTCACACTAAGTACTAAACTAACCCTTGCCTAGCTAGCTCTACTAATTTAGTCCTCTTAGCTAGTTGCTTTCACTAACTACGTTTCTTCCCGCTAACTAGGTTTTGCCTAGATAGCTATTTTTTCTAACTTAGCTAATTTCTATCTCTAGTTAGTTTTCATTTTTACTAACTCTACCTAAAACTAGATTTTTCCCTTCATGGGTGAAGGTCCGAAGTCCTCGGTAATTTTCCTTCCCCTTTTTGAACTAAACGCTAAATGAACTAATTTTTCTCTTAATTCGCTATCAATCCTAACTTTTAATACTAAAATCCTAACTAAAGTGACCCCACAGAGTGGTGGACCACTCTGGTGGTTCACAACTCCCTCGGATTTTCTTGGGAAGCCTATGAGTGTTGGAAATTTATGTATTTGTTGTCCACCTATGGCGGGCTAGCTTGCCGCTCGTAGTGAGTATGTTGCCAGATAGCAATGACAATGACAATGTTCCAATATATCTTGTTAATAAAATTGAGATGGATACCGATTCTCTAGATTTCACCCTTGTTTCTTGTAGTGATGATGATGATCTTTGTTTTGCTTTTGATGTTCTCCTTGATCCAGACCATGAGGTCCATGTTGCTGCAATGGTCTTAGAACATAGTTGTGATTGTCTTTTAATTTTTGTCTCCGCCTTTAGTGGGTTTGCGGCTGAGGTCAACAATACTTGTTGTTATGATCATTCCATCTAGTATTGCGGATCATTGTAGTAAGTCAAGATGTTGTGGGCGCCAATGAAAAGTCTTCAAATTTAATGTATGTCCCGCCCTCTCATGCCAATGACCATGGTCATAACTTCTGGACTTCGTTGGCGGGTACATATCACGTAGTTGGATTGTGTCGCCTAGTGGTGTTGACGTCTATCATTATTGTTACATCCACAATTCATATTTCTCCGTCTGACAACAAGACTTTTGACAAGGATTTGCTATTCTTCACTTCTCCATTCGGTACTTGGAGTTGCAAATCTCCCTCAGTCTCAGTCCCATGTGTGCCCTCCACCATTGCTAGTTGTGACTAATGCTGACATCATTGATGGGGTCATAAGAAGCTTATCATTGATGAAGATGTTGAAGGAGACTCAAACCTGCAACAATACAAACTTCAATAAAGATCTGGACTTCCATATTTTTCCTCGACAGTCTATCAATTTTTTGCTGCGTAAGTTCAATAGCAACATCATGTTCGAGCTACCCTCCTTTGAGACCACCCATCTATTGGTACTACAAATATCCTCCTTGGGATGGGTTGGCATCATGATGGTGATGATGAACTTAAAGCTCAACGTTTGCCACGTGTACAATCTGACCTTCCGATCAGTTCTCATTATTGTAATGTGTGACTAGCAATTTGAAGAAACTATGTACTAAAGTTGCATGTGGTACTTGATGATCGAGCACATGAAGCTCCATGATGTTGCACACCTCATTTCCATGGACTTATAACAAATTTTGCTCAAACCAATTAGTATGTAGTGCGCATGTCTTTAGAAGTGGAATGCAAAGCAACGCATGGCCATAAATAGGGAATACAATTCCTATTTATACCTTCCATAGAAGGTATAAATAGGGCATACAATTCCTATTATGAATAGTTAATGAAACAAATCAAAATGCATATTATGAGTGCTTCCTTGATGAGTTCAATCCACTTTTCTATGACTAGAACCATCCGATGACACTGGGCAAACAAATTGCAAACAATCACAAGCTTGAAGAGTGGTTGGAGTTGTCTGGAGTATGTACCTTGGATAGAGAGGAAGCCATGATGCATTGGCTCAAGCTTTGGATTTTTTTTTTTACCCATTGGGGCTCCGCAATTAGAACTGGGAGTCCCACAACTCCTTGATGTTGATTTGGTTCATATCATTTCTCAGACTTTAGTTTTTTTATTTGACCTCATCTCATATAGTTGTTGTTTCTAAGCAAGACCTACACTAAAGGAAGATGCAAGGACAACCTAGCCAAAATTGTTCACCATAAATGTCATGCAATGTTGGGTAAGAACTACATTGACATGTTTAAGGTTACCATTAATGACTAGGCCAGAGCATTGGTTCAATATGCCTATTACTTCGAGTCCACCTTCCAAGTCTCATTATTAGCAAATGGCACTTACTTATTTATTTCAAGTGATGATTGCGGTGAAGGTGGACTTAAGTCCTCCTTTGGATGGTAGGATCAGATATGTTGTTTACAGCCAAGATAACACTACTTTTGGCGAGCAGTATCACATGACAGTCAACAAGTGTTCAAGGTGTTGTACGCATGTACTGTAAAGATGCATAACTCCAAAATTGGTGGAAGATAGCCATATGTTCTATGTAAACACATGTACAATTTGTTTTTATTGGTTTTTTGTGCGGATAAGGATATGTTCATCCACAACATTACCTCAAGTCATCCTTCTCTACAGAAGCTCCTTAGCCATGATCCCATGGTTTAAATGCAGTAAGTAGAATTTCGGTGGATGAAATTTTTAGTGAATACAATTCAGCAAGGGTAGTTCGAGATTTTAGTCTTGCTATGTGACATCCACTACATTTTGTATTACAAAACACTTTACTATATAGTAATAGTTTGTTTTGAAGAATACAATTATCTGGAAACTACTATAAATATGTATGTAAAAGTAAAACATAAAGAATTTATGCAAATTTTGATGCCAAACACTTGTGTATGTGTTATGATTCAATGTAATTTTTTTTAACAAGACAACATATTGTTGGATATAATCAGGGATGTGCAAATGGACGTGACGCGGCCTTTTTGCATCACGTCGCGTCACGTCGGGGCATGACGCACACTGACGTGGTAAAAAAAGTTATTGTACCAATTTTTTGTAACTTTTTTGGACAACTGCTCTAGTCGACTACTACGAGCAGTCGACTTCAGAAAAAAAAATTAAAAAATTAAAAATCTATTAAAAAATCTGAACCGTTAGATCTTCTTGGATTGAAGATCTAACGGTCCATGATTTTTTAGAATTTTTTTATTTTTTTATTTTTAGGTTTTCCTTTAAGTCGACTGCTTTTAGCAGTCGACCAGCTAGCTGTGAGCCCAAAATGGTGCCCACATGTGTTCTTAACCCTTTGAAACTATTAGAAGTTATGTTTTGATGTTTTATGATTATTCACAAAAATATAAAAAGAGTGAGGCTTGAGTGAAGTTATGTTTAGACCTTAGATTGATTAGAAGTTTAGCGGTGTGAAGAAAGTTCCTTAGTTAGGTGAGCATTGTGTGTGGTGAACCAAGGGTGGCTCGTTGAGTTAAATGTTTGAATTAGGATCTATGTTGTTGGTTTAAGAGTTGAAGGCTTAAAGGATAGGATGAGAGCCTACAAAGTAGGAGAGGATCGAGGGGCTTATCTTGAGCTTTGAGGGGTGTTCACCCCTTTCCTCCCCCTATATATTCCTCTCTCTCACCTTCTTCACTCACTTGTGTTCCTATTCACTCTCTCTTTCCTTCGTGCTCCTTTGGCACCCCATGTGTTATAAGTGTGGGTGTGTGGGGAGCAAGAGAGGGGCACATGTGTGTGCAAGGTTTCAAGGTGAAGAGCCAAGGTCAATTAGTCTTGAAGTTAGCTTTGCATTGTTAGATGTAGTGTTAGATTAAAAGCATTTAGAAACAAGTGCATAACTCTAGTATTTAGACTTCTAGAATTTAGACTTCTAGTGTTGGGAATTATAGTATTTAGACTTATAGTACTTACTCTCATAGTATTTAGACTCGCGATATTTAGATTCATAGTGTTTGGATTTATATTAGATTGGAACACTTAATTTTGTTGGTTTAGTACTTGGAAGAGGCTGCTGGTTCGGGCAGAGGCTGCTGGTTACGGGAAGAGGCTGCTGGTTCGGGCAGAGGCTGCTGGTTACGGGAAGAGGCTGCTGGTTACGGGAAGAGGCTGCTGGTTTTGGGCAGAAGCCGCTGGTTACAAGGTCAGAGCTGCTGGTTTCGAGCATAAGCTGTTGGTTACGGGTCAGAGGCTGCCGGTTCGGGCAGAGGCTGCTGGTTACGGGCAGAGGCTGCTGGTTACGGGCAGAGGCTGCTGGTTTTGGGCAGAAGCTGCTGGTTACGGGTAGAGGCTGCTGGTTTCAAGCTAAGTAGGCTTATCAGCTAAGGTTAGGCTTATTAGCTGAGTAGGCTTATTAGCTGGGGTTAGGCTTATTAGCTAAGTGGGCTAATTAGCTGGGGCTGAGCTGGGGTTAACTGGGTTAGAGGCTGCTGGTTTCGAGCATAAGCTGCTGGTTACGGGTCAGAGGCTGCTGGTTCGGGCAGAGGCTGCTGGTTACGGGCAGAGGCTGCTGGTTTTGGGCAGAAACTGCTGGTTACGGGCAGAGGCTGCTGGTTTCAAGCTAAGTAGGCTTATCAGCTAAGGTTAGGCTTATTAGCTGAGTAGGCTTATTAGCTGGGGTTAGGCTTATTAGCTAAGTGGGCTTATGAGCTAAGTGGGCTGATTAACTGGGTTAGAGGCTAGGGTTAACTGGGTTAGAGGCTGCTGGTTACGGGTTAGAGGCTGCTGGTTCGGGCAGAGGCTACTGGTTACGGGTAGAGGCTGCTGGTTTTCAGGGTTGTCTATCCCGCCGTTGTGACGGTGTCGTGCCGTCACGACGTGTCGTGTCGTGACGGACCCCTCCGTCACGACACAATAGGGTCCACGTAGGGTCAACATAGGGGGAGCCGACTAGGGTGGGTAAAATACTTACCTTCTTGCCAAGGTGGCGTCCTATGTGGCAGAAAACGTCGACGTGGATGTGCATATTTCCCCTGCCACGTAGACCATTTTGCCATTGTGTTTATCATTGTGTTAAAATCAAAGTAATAAAATATTACTAAGGAGGGTGTGGGGCGGACGGGGGCGGACGGGGAAGGGGGGTGGAGCGGACGGACGGGGGGGGTGGTGCGGACGGGGAAGGGGGGTGGAGCGGACGGACGGGGGGGTGGTGCGGACGGTGGATGGGGGTGGAGCGGATGGACGGGGGTGTGGAGCGGACGGGGGAGGGGGGGTGGGGCGGACGGACGGGGGTGCGGACGGAGGGGGGGGGGAGCGGACGGAGGGGGGGGGGGAGCGGACGGGGGAGCGGACGGGGGGGGGGGGAGCGGACGGAGGGGGGGGGGAGCGGACGGGGGAGCGGACGGGGGGGGCGGACGGTGGAGCGGACGGGGGAGCGGACGGGGGGGGGGCGGACGGTGGAGCGGACGGGGGAGCGGACGGGGGGGGCGGACGGTGGAGCGGACGGGTGAGCGGACGGAGGTGGGGGGAGCGGACGGGGGGGCGGACGGAGGGGGGGGGAGCGGACGGGGGGGGGCGGACGGGGGAGCGGACGGGTCGGGAACGGGGCGGGGGACGTGGGCAGACGGAGGTTGGGAACGGGAGCGGACGGCGTTTGGGTACGGGAGCGGACGGGGGGGAACAGGAGCGGACGGGGTGGAACGGGGATTGGGAACGAGGGCGGACGGGTGGGAACGGGGGCGGACGGGGGGGCGGACGGGCGCTAGTAGAATTTTCCCCACTTTCCCTTTACTTTGCTGACATGTCGTCACACGTGGACAATGTAAATCCTACGTGTCCGAAATTGGGTAATGTAATTACACAAAAAAATCGGTAAAATTCAAGTCCGGCAGGATAAAGACAGCATCCGGCATAATCCGGCATAATGTCGTGACGGATACGTGTCGTGACGGCACGACATTATGCCGGGATAAGCCTCCGTCACGACACAATAGACAACCCTGCTGGTTTTGGGCAGAAGCCGCTGGTTACAAGGTCAGAAGCTGCTGGTTTCGAGCTAAGTAGGCTTATTAGCTAAGTAGGCTTATTAGTTGGGGTTAGGCTTGAATTAACCAACTGGGTTAGTGGCTAGTTAGTTAGGCTAGCTAATTAGTGTGGTTGGTTAGGCTAGCCGGGTTAGGGACTGCATTGATGAGTGAACTTGGGAATGAGCTATGAGGAATCTATGAAAGACGAAGTAACGCTAAGTGATGAGAAGAATAAGTGTTTTTTAACACTTGTGTCCTTATCCTGGAAAGAACTGAGGTGCTAATATTGATGTGAAGCACCAAGGCGGTTTGTGAGCTTCATACGATTGAAGTGGCATGGTGTGAGGCCAAACCCCCCACCCTTAAGCGTCCGTAGTCCGAGTAGTGGGTTTGGGCTCACATTCCTCCGCGGTATTGGATTTGGACTTGGATGAGTCCATAGTGCAAGGTTCACCCTTCAAGTGGTCTTGGATTTAACTAGCTCCTTCATAAACCCAACTCCTTCATGAACCCAACTCCTTAGCTTCTAACTAAATAAACCCAGCTCCTTCATAAACCCAGCTCCTTCATGAACCCAGCTCCTTAGCTTCTAACTAAACAAACCCAGGTCCTTCATAAACCCAGCTCTTTACTTTCTAACTAAACAAACCCAGCTCCTTCATAAACCCAGCTCCTTCATGAACCCACAACTTTGTAGTTGTAATCCCCAACTACCTCACTAATTATTCAAGCCCTTAACTAATCTTCCTACCTAATTTTCCTAATTCTACTAACAACCCCTTTCTAATCACACAATTCTTCTCTAATCCTAAAATCCTAAAATCCTAGAGAGGAGAGGGGGAGAGAGAATTTCCTAACTTCACTAAGACTAACTAATCCACACAAGTATATTTTTGCACTCATCACAACCTCAAGTGCTCAACTCTTAAACATGGAACTTGCAACCACGTGTATTCAAAACATGAACTTCAAGTACCACAAATTGGAATCATGAATTAACTTTAAAATCCTTCACGTCAACACTAATTCTACCAAGAGGTCAAGCCCTCTTCAAGGCTAACAAGCCTTGGCTCTCAAACTAAAAACTAAGCACACACATGTGCTCCAATATGGCTTCCCACACCCACACTTATAACTCGTGGGGTGCCTTGGAGCACAAAGGAAAGAGAGGATGAGTGAGGGAAGAATGAGGGATTATATAGTAAGCTTGAGGGGTTGAGCACCCTCAAGGCTCACGATAAGCCCTTGAGATTTCCTCCTACTTAGTAGGCGCCAATCCTATCTTCTAAGCCTTCCTCCCTCAAATGATCAACAAGGATCCTAATTCGAACATTTAACTAGCCTTGGCTTTCTACCTACCACACTTTACCAAACTTGGGATGCTTCAACCCAAACTTAGCCTCCTTCGCTTTCCGCCGCCATAACTTTCTCCCCTTACTTTCCCAAATCGTCGCTCACCACTTAATTCAAACCACGATGCTTAACTCGTGATTTGATTGGTGCTTTGAGAATTTGCTTATCCTCCACCTTGCATTCTTCCTTGGACCTTCCCCATTAAGTGGCCATGATGAGGTGGTCCACTTGTGCGCTCCATGTGATCCTCCATTCATCCCAATTCGAATGCACTTGCCTCTTGAGTCACTTTGGTTGTCTCCATCCATTTGTACTAGCCTACTCACTAACTACTCAATCCAAGTTCTCCTTACCTATCCTCATTCACTCAAATCCTTCCGAAGGTAAAAACACAATAACAACTCACATCCTAGCCTCTTACAACATGGTACTTCTAAGACTAACATTTCACTCTTTTTATATTTTTGTGAAGTAACATGCTACTTCAAAGTGCATCAACTAACGTTTCAAGGGTCTAAGACTAAATGTGGGCACCCTTTTGGGCTCACATAATTGGCGACCATCGGGGGATGAATCCAAACATCTCTTGCTCCAAGGGTAAGTTGCCTAGTCAAGCTCGGTACTCCTTACATCTACTTCCCGATGTACGGGTAGGAAAGAGCTCACCATTCAACGTTTCCAATTGAATTGAATTATTAGGAAAGACCTCATAGACAAGGTAAGGTCCTAACCATACCGCATCGAATTTCGCCGGAAATTCAAGCTTTCGTGCGTCTTGAATCATGACCATCATTCCCGGTGTTAGGGCCCTTCTCTTATGTCGTTTGTCGAAAGTAATCTTTCTCCTTCTTTGGATTGCCTCAATATGTTGAGCCGCCATTCTCCTCCCTTCGTCAAGTGCTTCCAAATCGGTTAGTCGATTTCGTAAGGATTGACTTTCGGTAAGTCTCGTACTCACGGCCACCCTAAGTGACTCGACTTCATATTCGATTGGTAGTGTCGCTTCAAGACCATAGACTAAGGAAAATGGTGTAGCACGCGTAGTTACCTTATAGGTTGTACTGTATGCCCAAAGTGCCGCCGTTAGTTTCGTATCCCAATCCCGCTTCGAGTCTATAACCGTCTTGCGTAGTATACTCACCAAAATTCCGTTAACCCTTTCCGTTTGTCCATTGGTTTGTGGGTGGTAGGGAGTAGTCTTCCGGTGATCAATTTTAAATTTCTCTATCATCTCTCGAATCAAGTCATTCAAAAAGTGAGTACCCCTATCGCTTACTAGGATCTTCGGCACCCCGAACCGCGAAATTATGTTTTCGTACATAAATGTTGCCGCGTGTTCCGCCGTGTCGGTCTTCACCGCTTTGGCTTCCGCCCACTTGGTGAGGTACTCGGTTGCCACCACAATATATTTCATTCCTTTTGAAGATTGGGGATGGACCTCACCCACATAGTCGATGCCCCATTTTTCGAAAGGAATTAAGGGTAATGATACATGTAAAGGCATCTCCATTCTAAGGTCGTTTCGGGCATACCGTTGGCAAGCGTCGCATTTCCTTACATAGTCATGGGCGTCCTTAAATAGTGTAGGCCAAAAGTAGCCCGCTCTAAGTATTTTTTGCCCGGTGAGTTGACCCGAGAAGTGACCGCCGCAAGCGCTATCGTGGCAAGCGATTAAAATCGCTTCAACCTCCGTTTTTGACACGCATCGTCGTAAAATACCATCGGACCCCCTTCTAAATAACCTATGGCCCACTACAACAAATTGCCTACTATTTACCCTCACCTTCCTTCTCTCTTCTTTTGTCCACTCTTTGGGCAACTTGTGGGTTGTTAGAAATTCCACTATGCCCGCATACCACTCCGGTGTAGAAGTGACCACAAAGAGGCTATCATCTACTAACATATCATTTACCGGATTTTTTCCTATCTCCTCCGACAACCTAGACAAGTGGTCCGCTTGTAAATGCATACGACCCGGTTTATATTCCACCGTGTAGTCGAATTCTTCTAATAACAAAACCCACCTAGCTAACCTACCACTTAACTCCGCCTTGTTAACTAGATACTTGATAGCCATGTGGTCAACAAAAAATACAACCGGGTTGCACATGAGGTAATGCCTAAACTTTTTAACGGAAAACACCATGGCTAGGCACTCCCTCTCCGTTGTAGAGTAGTTTCTTTCGGCGGGGGTCAATTGCTTACTCGCATAAGCTATAGGTTGATCCTTCTCTTTTTCTCCCGTTGCTTGACAAAGCGCACTCCCTATTGCCACATTACTAGCATCACAATAGACGTGAAAAGGTTTACCCCAATTGGGTGGTATCAACACCGGATAGGTGCTCAACCTATCCCGCAATTCCTCAAAGGCTTTTTGACAAGCATCTGTCCACTCGAATTTGACATCCTTTTTGAGCAAATGGGTAATGGGCACCGCTATCTTTGAAAAATTAGGAATAAGTTCCCGGTACCATCCCACATGTCCTAACAACTTAGAGATCCCCTTGGAATTGGTTGGAGTTGCCAAGTCGCTTATGGCCGCAATCTTATCCGGATCGGGTTCTCTACCTTTCTCACTAACAACATAACCCAACAACACTCCCTTATTCACTCCCAAAAATGTCTTATCCGGGTTCAATGCTAACCTCATCTTCCTACACCTAACCAATGCCTCCCTAACACAATGTAGGTGATCGTCCACATTACTTTGTGTGCTAAAATCGTCCACAAAGACGGTCATGGATTTGAACAACAAGTCGGTGAAGATATACATTACTAATCGTTGGAAAGTAGCCGGGGCATTACATAACCCAAATGGCATCACTACCCACACAAAAGTACCCCAAGGTGTAGTAAAAGCCGTTTTATGGATATCTTGGAGGGCTATGGAAATTTGATTATAACCCGCATACCCATCCATAAAGGTATATCGCGAATGACCTCCAACCTCCTCAAGCAACAAGGTGATAAAAGGTAAGGGGAAGTGATCCTTTTGTGTGCACGAATTCAATTTCCTATAGTCGACACAAACCCTTAATTTCCCATTTTTTTTCTTTACTAAGACCATAGGAGAAATCCAATCCGTGATTTCCACCGGCTTGATAAACCCGGCCTTCAATAACCTTTCCAATTCCGCTTTCACCAACAATTGCAATTGAGGATTCATCCTCCTCTCCTTTTGTCTAATTGGCCTCGCCCCCGGAATTAAAGGAATCCGGTGCTCTACCATTTCCCTAGGAATTCCCTTAAGCTCATCGTAGGACCATGCAAAAGTATCACTAAACTCATCCACCAAATTGCTATACTCCCTAACCTCTTTCTCCCCCAATTTGGAACCCATCTTCATTTGTCGGGTTTTTCCATTCTTTAATTTCACATCCACGTACCGCCAATCCGCTTCCGACACATGTGCTTGTTCCTCTTTGTTCCGATACCAATCGGAAGGCACATTGGGGTAATCTTTCACATCTTGACCTACAACTATCCCCGTAGACGTGGTCTTGAAATGTAAAGGCTCCTCCAATTTCGATGACTCAATAATCACATCCTCCTCTTGAGTCCCATCTACATGAATTAAACTAACCTCACCCTCTTCCACGTCATCTACCCAAGGTGTTAACCCACCGCTAACCCACTCTTCCTCGGTGAGCACCTCACATGGCTCCAACAATGAGCCCTCTCTTAAACTAACACTAGGAAATTCACTCCCTAAGCCTACTTGGTGAAATGTAACCATTACATCAACCTCGGACTCGGGGTACTCCCTTAGCCATTGGGCATAATCCCCATTATCCCCATAATTGTAAAAATTAGGACCTAGACTTCCCGAGCCCGAATCTATAACAACCCTTTGACCTTCGGGATGGACGACTCCCACCAATGCCTTGCCAATCTCATTCTCGTTTAAGTCATCAATTTCCTTCTCCAATGGCAAATACATCTCCTTCTTCATCCATCCTTCTAATGAACCAATGGACACTATGACCCTATTACCCTCCGGACCATAAGTGATGGATGGTTTAGGTCCACCCCAATTGACCATAGCATTCGCCATCCGCAACCAAGGCCTACCTAGCAAAATGGGGAAGGTGTCCTTGTTGGAGTGCATTTTAATGACATGGAAGGTGACCAAGTACTCCTCGCCTCCCGTAGTCATTCTACAATCCTTGATCATCCCCAAAGGCGTAGTCGAACTTTGATTTGCCATATTTATGACCAAAGGTGAAGGCCCCGTGAGTCCAAGTCCCAATTTTTTCATAGTATCCTCCGGTAGTATATTTAGACTACTCCCTCCGTCGACTAGCACATTAGGAACCACCTTATCTACTATAACAACTTCTATTTCTATAGCTTTCACGTCTCTTCCACCTTGTGATTGGATCCTAGCGGCTATTTTAGCTTTCACCTTCCTCATCCTCTTGTGTACCGGCATTCCCTCCTTTAATGTTTTCCTTGCCGTGGGTGAAATTTCCAATAGTTGGCCGAAAGTAATATCCGCCTTGAGTGTACTAAGGTCCGCCCACAAGTCGTACCCGGTAGATCTTTCCACCTTAGAATTACCCACTACGTCGAATTCGTCTACGGGAACCCCCGGTCCTTCCCATTCACCCACATCGCTATTATCCAAGTCATGTACCGCATTAGTCCTCTCCCTATCTTGTAAAATTATATTTTCCCTCTCCACATCCTTAGTAGCTCTTCTAGCTACCCTATCCAACTCGGAGAGATTAATCTCTTCATCCGAAGAGTAATTTCCTTGCTCTCCTATTCCTACCTCCAACGGGGCATCCCCTCTCCTAGCCCTAGTAGTTACCGCTAGTGCAGGTGCTTCTTCAACCACACCCTTACCCTTCACTAACTCATATGTAATAGCATTGGTGTGAGGAGGCCATTGACTTTGCTCCTCTCCAATTCTCGTTGGGAGAGGAAGCATGTCATCACATGTGGCCTCCAACACTCCATCCATGAACCTAACATCTTGGGAGTTAGATGGTCCCGGATCCGTTGGAGGCGCTTGTCTCCCGTTACTACCATTAGGTGGAACTCCTTGTCTATTTTGTATTGGAATGTAACCGGTTGTAGTTTGCAAGCCCGCCGGTGGATGAAAAGTTTGCCTAGCATTACTATGGTCATAGTATAAGTTAGGTGGCCTAAGTTCATTGGCCGGTACTCCTTGTGGCCTAGCACCTCGCATATTATCCCTTGCTTGTTGTTGTGGATTAGCCACCGGGTAAGGGACATTAATTATTTTGTCCGGTTGGCGACACGTATCCGAGGGATGACTTCCTCCACAATTGCTACAATTAAACTCTTGACCTTCGGACCAACATTGTCCTTGAGCGTGCCACCTTCCACAAAAGGGATGAAATTCCTTCTTCTCTAAATTTTGGCCACCTTGCCCTCTAGGTTGTGGTCCTCTATTGCTTCCATTTCCATAGTGAGGTGGCGCTTGACCTCGTTGATTTTGTTGAGGTGGGTTACCGTTTCCTCTTTGGTCACGGTTTTGTCCACTTCTACAAAATTGACGCGTGTGGCCCGGTTGGCCACATTGGACACACCATAATCCGGAAGAATGCCTACCCGACTCAACCGGGGGTGGAGGCCCCGGTTGTTGACTCCGGATCATTAATGACATTTGATCCGTGAGGCTTTGCATTTGTTTTATCATAGCCTCTTGGAATCCTAGTTGGCTAGCACCTAGTCTTCTCTCAACCTCCTCCAAGTGTGGATCCGTTCTAGGGGCCGGTAGTGCCAAAAGAGGTGCCGGTTCCCTAACCGCTAAAGGTCGGGGGCCGGTGTCCACAATGGCATATGGAATTTGGTTCTCATACTTAGCGGGTTCTACCGCTACCACCCTAGGGCGTATGGGGATGAATTGTGGGATCAATTCATCCTCCCTTCTCCATAGCCTTTCGTGATCTTTATCCAAGTTTTCAATATCTCTAGCCGCACGCTTGGCATCCGCCAAGGTCAAGGGATTCCTTTCTAGAACACCCCTAATAGTTCCGGACTTAAAAAACCCTTGAATGAAAAATTGCTTTAGCGTGTCGTCGTTGAGCATGGTACCCACAAATCTAGTGCACACTAAATCAAACCTCCTAATGTAAGCCGAAATTTCTTCCTCCCTTCCTTGCTTCAATGACGACAATGCCCTTAATGCGGTACTTTGACCCACTTCCGGCCTAAATTCGTTAAGAAACTCCCTTTGTAATTGTTCCCATCCCCTAAAATGTCCCTCGGCATGATCCCGATACCATTCATAGGCTTCCCCCTCTAGAGTGGTAGGAAACCACACTAACCAATAACCCGGGTCGGTTATGAGGAAGCTAGCCAACCGTTCGATATACCGTTCCATGTGCCGAGAGGGGTCCTCATCCTTGGTCCCATAAAATTTAGGGAGATGAGATGGCATATCCATCGCCGCTAAATTTTGTGGAACCACAATTGGTAGGCCTCTTGGCCTAACCAATGGGTCTATTGGAGGTATAGGAGGTATGGGCGGAATTGGGGGTATGGGTGGTGGATCCATCCCCCGTTCCTCGGCCATGGTGACCGGTGAACTATTCAACAATCCCCTATCAACTTCTACCGGGAATTCTTCTCTAAGTGTGTAATTTTCCGAAGAAGTTTCACCACTCAATTTGGAGGGAGTGATCTCCTCTTCAAGTTGAGCTCCAAGTTCTAAGGTGTCTAGAATTGACCTAGTCCTAGGTTCGACGTTCAAACAACTCTCTATTCTAACATTATCTTGTTCTAATCTATCACTGATTTTAGAGGACCGCCTCTTTCGAGTAGATTTCTCTAGTCCTACTATCAAACTTGGTTTTTGTGAGCGAGTCCTACCTTGCATTCCATAAGAATCGATCGACCCTCACTTGACCACACATAATCCTAGCAATTCCCCTCTTAATATTTTCACTTGTCTTGGTGTGGTTATAATTTTTTTTAGGAGATGAGGAAAAGAACCTGCAAGCCCACTTAGGTGAAAGAATCCCAATAGGGGATAGGCATGTTCATGTTAATTTTTTGGTTAAGTCGGAGCATCACCTCCGCACCTTCCCGCAAATTAACACTCACCACAATACCGATTGTGAGGGGGTGACCTTCCGAGTAGATTATGTTAAAAGTCGAGGCTTCACCCTTCAACTTCTCACACCATCCACAATTCGGGAATTACCCTCTACAACGGATAACAACAATCACGAGTACAAAAGGCATTCCTTAATTAGTTAATGAGTTCACTTTGAAGAAATAAACATACCTTGAGCAATCGCATCCCCCTGTGAGTTAGCACTCCCCTCAATCGTGACTCAATGTAACAACACCCTAAACTTTGTGAAATATTAATTTAATCTAGAGCATGAAATGACATCTCCCAAAACTTTGAGACTCACCCCGAGGTGAGTGTCAAAGTTCAATGTCCTAAGGTGAATTTACCCTCTAATGTTTTAATGAGCTACTCGGTTATAGGTTCCTTTTAAGTTCTTAGCAAATCCCCAAAAAGGTTGAGGACGTACCTTCGCCGCGCTCCTTCCTCAAAAATGAATTTGCGTAATTGACCATGCAATTCATTCCAAGGAATAGTTGAAATACAATGAATTCAAATGTAACCCAAAGAGAGAATACTTACCGAGTTTCGGGTGCTCCTTCCCTTCTCTCAAGTTTGTGTCTCCAATTTTTCCTAGTTGCCTCCAAGTCTCCTAGTCGCCTCCAAGTCTTGTAACTACCTTCCGCTTCGCTCCCGGCGGACGCACCAATTATGTGAGGCCAAACCCCCCACCCTTAAGCGTCCGTAGTCCGAGTAGTGGGTTTGGGCTCACATTCCTCCGCGGTATTGGATTTGGACTTGGATGAGTCCATAGTGCAAGGTTCACCCTTCAAGTGGTCTTGGATTTAACTAGCTCCTTCATAAACCCAACTCCTTCATGAACCCAACTCCTTAGCTTCTAACTAAATAAACCCAGCTCCTTCATAAACCCAGCTCCTTCATGAACCCAGCTCCTTAGCTTCTAACTAAACAAACCCAGGTCCTTCATAAACCCAGCTCTTTACTTTCTAACTAAACAAACCCAGCTCCTTCATAAACCCAGCTCCTTCATGAACCCACAACTTTGTAGTTGTAATCCCCAACTACCTCACTAATTATTCAAGCCCTTAACTAATCTTCCTACCTAATTTTCCTAATTCTACTAACAACCCCTTTCTAATCACACAATTCTTCTCTAATCCTAAAATCCTAAAATCCTAGAGAGGAGAGGGGGAGAGAGAATTTCCTAACTTCACTAAGACTAACTAATCCACACAAGTATATTTTTGCACTCATCACAACCTCAAGTGCTCAACTCTTAAACATGGAACTTGCAACCACGTGTATTCAAAACATGAACTTCAAGTACCACAAATTGGAATCATGAATTAACTTTAAAATCCTTCACGTCAACACTAATTCTACCAAGAGGTCAAGCCCTCTTCAAGGCTAACAAGCCTTGGCTCTCAAACTAAAAACTAAGCACACACATGTGCTCCAATATGGCTTCCCACACCCACACTTATAACTCGTGGGGTGCCTTGGAGCACAAAGGAAAGAGAGGATGAGTGAGGGAAGAATGAGGGATTATATAGTAAGCTTGAGGGGTTGAGCACCCTCAAGGCTCACGATAAGCCCTTGAGATTTCCTCCTACTTAGTAGGCGCCAATCCTATCTTCTAAGCCTTCCTCCCTCAAATGATCAACAAGGATCCTAATTCGAACATTTAACTAGCCTTGGCTTTCTACCTACCACACTTTACCAAACTTGGGATGCTTCAACCCAAACTTAGCCTCCTTCGCTTTCCGCCGCCATAACTTTCTCCCCTTACTTTCCCAAATCGTCGCTCACCACTTAATTCAAACCACGATGCTTAACTCGTGATTTGATTGGTGCTTTGAGAATTTGCTTATCCTCCACCTTGCATTCTTCCTTGGACCTTCCCCATTAAGTGGCCATGATGAGGTGGTCCACTTGTGCGCTCCATGTGATCCTCCATTCATCCCAATTCGAATGCACTTGCCTCTTGAGTCACTTTGGTTGTCTCCATCCATTTGTACTAGCCTACTCACTAACTACTCAATCCAAGTTCTCCTTACCTATCCTCATTCACTCAAATCCTTCCGAAGGTAAAAACACAATAACAACTCACATCCTAGCCTCTTACAACATGGTACTTCTAAGACTAACATTTCACTCTTTTTATATTTTTGTGAAGTAACATGCTACTTCAAAGTGCATCAACTAACGTTTCAAGGGTCTAAGACTAAATGTGGGCACCCTTTTGGGCTCACACATGGTGTGAAAGATTGGGAATTAGTACATTAAAGACTTTCGTGTCTCATGGAATCAACAAGCCATAGCCTCAATGAGGTGACGAGCACTAGTGAAGAATCATCAGCCAGGACCAAGGTTTCAAGAGGAAGATCCTTGAGGGCATGTGTAGCCAAGGCTGTGGGGTGGACCCTTGAAAAGGCCAAGGATTTACCTATTCAAGAGGATCACATCAATAAAACGTCATGACTTGAAGTAAGTTGTGAGCTTATTGATGTGGAACTTACATTCCATATCACTACGAGTTTTGGTATAACACATGTGATTCTCAAAACCATCACCCGGACTAGGACGCTTAAGGGTGGTGGGTTTGGCCTCACACTAGCCGACTGCTAATTACAGTCGACTGGTCTTGGTCGACTGCAAAAGTAATTTTTTGCCGCCGACTGCTATTAGTAGTCGACTTAGCAAACGACTGCAATTAGCAGTCGACCTAGCAGTCGACTGCAAAAAAAAAACAAAAAAAAAAATTCTGGAAAAAATTCTGGACCAAGAAGATCTGACGGTCCAGAATTTTTTCCAGAATTTTTTTTTGTTTTTTTTTTGCAGTCGACTGCTAGGTCGACTGCTATTTGCAGTCGTTTGCTAAGTCGACTGCTATTTGTAGTCGACTTAGCAGTCGACCAGGGGGTTGACCACGTCAGTTTACCCCTGGGGTAACTGCCGGATTTACCCCCCCTCGGACGTGACGTTTTTTGGTCAACCGTCACGTCGCTGTCACAAAATGTGACATGACGTGACGTGCAATCCCTGGATATAATTGTCAGGATATTGGTATTGACCCAAACATTCCAAGCATATACCCCCTTTTGTCGGATATGAAAGCCAAAAATGCAAAGCTATACATTTTCATTTTCTCAAAGCTATTTGGAACATAGGTTGTCCCAAATAAAATATTCTTACGGACAACCTTGTATTCTTCAAAACCAATGGGAAGATCATGAAAATATAGCCTCAATGGTTGAATTGAGATATGTAGCCTTAATATCAAACTGAACCATATATAATATATCCCTCAGCACCATGAATAGACAAAATAATGTGAATGCTCTTAGCACGAGTAGTAGGGGCAAACGCTTTGGTGTAATCCATTGACTCTAAGTGGAAACCCTTTGCAACAAGCCGGGGCACGCAACTCCTGTATTATATGCAGAGGGCATTGTATTAAAAATGGCTTAGAGGACGGCTTTTGTAAGTATTATATCAAATTATAAAAAATTAAAAGGACCAAAAAGTTGGGTGAAGACCAAATTAAATAAAATGAAATGTAGAAAAAGTTGGGTTGCATATTAATTTATTTATTAAAAACTCCACAACACATATAAAGAATTGAAATATGTATTTTTAAACCTATGCCTATGCATGATTTTAAAGGATCCTCACGAGTAGTTGTCTCCAATTAAAATTAAAAGTCATTGGCAATGTTTTATTTATAATAAACAAATCTTAAATTTTTATTAAAAAGCCCAAAAAAATGGGTAGTTTGACCTATGGTACCTATATTAAAAAAACTCATATAATTAGGTTTTGAATGAAATTTTATGCTTCAAAGAATATTCATTTCCTATATATAATTACATTTTTGGATTCCTTGTTAGAAAGGCTACAAGAGTTTCCTACATGAAAACAAATTATATCACTTGAGATTGGACTAAAATGCATTATAAGTGATTATAATCAGGGCCATATAATATGGGAGTTGCATACCCGGGGCAACAAGCCTGGCTTTGAAATGTTCAATGGTGCCATCGGACTTCGCCTTGATTGTAAACGTTTTTTTTTTCATTGTACTACACCCCGGCAAGGATTTCACATGCACATCTGTCACATCACATCATGTAATGTGATGGCGACGTGACGCTAAACCAAAAAATGTCACGTCAGTAGGGGATAAATAAACGCTATCAACCTGATGGTCAACGTTCTGATCAATTGCTGCTTTGCAATCGACATGGTAGTCGACTACAAAATAATAATTGACACAATAATAATCTGCAAAAGAAAAAAAATCCCAAAAGAAATTGGACCGTTAGATCTTGTTGAGGGGGTTGCTAAATCATGAGCACCCTGACATGAGCATGAGCATGTGAGAGAGCACGGATATAGGTTCCGTAGGGTTCTGACACATGGATATGGGAGGTGACATGGTTTAGGCATGGTTGTCTAAAAAAATAATGATATGAGGTTGGTACTACAACATGGTTGAAATGAAAATTCATCAGGAAAACCTTCACAAATTATGCAAATAGGTATTCTTGAGATCACAAATACATGAAGAGTACACACAGTTCACATCATGATTGAATGCCAATTATAATCTCTTATGTCCCATTGCTTTAATACCATATACATCAACCAATGCCCTTTAATAAATGCCCTTTGTAATACCTAATACATCAACCAATGAAGGAGATTACAATGAAGAAATTGAACAACCAAATAACTCAGGCATACTAAGTGCAAACAAACTCAATTGAATAGCCTAGATGTGCATATTTCATAGTACTAAATATTAACTTTCATAAAACCTTGAACATGCACTTTCAAGAATGTGGTAAACTCTTTGAATTTCCACATGTAACCTTACATGCCAACGTGAAACAAAATTCAATGAATGACCTTCAATCATTAAGGCCAAATGTACTAGGTCTTGCGCTTCAAACATGAAATTCACAAAAACTCAAATATGGACTAAGTTCTTGGCTACCTTCTTGGATGGCTTGCACAATGCCTCAACATCCATGTACTCTTTGACCTCTACCTTAAACTTGCGGCAAAGGCAATGAAGGATTGGTGACCCTGAGTACAACAACATGTGTGCACTTTGTTCTACCCATGGTGGAAGAATGTGGGTAGAAGATAGAGATCCAAACACGGTCCTACAAGCATGCAAAAACAACATGAGTTCAAATGAGAATGAAACAAAAACACATTCCACATGGAGAAACACATTTTTTCTGTGTCCTCACAATTCATGGTCATGTCCTAACATTTTTTCATGAATGAAGGTATTAATGTGCCTAGAATCATTGTTGCCATTAGAGAGCTTAGATTCCTCATCAATATGCAATGCGGCAAGGTGCAAGCATCTCCTCCAACATTCCTTGAACCACCTCCTTGTGCAATTATGCATCTAGATATAATAATGCCAACTTCCATCCCAAAGCTTGACATGCCACAATGCACGTAGAGAAACCAAAATTTCAACTTTCACAACAAGAACATCTATATTGCACATGATTTACATGTTTTCCAAGAAAATCTCCTTTTGCAAGGGGAAGATTTTTAACACATGTCCAGTGATCAAAGACCTTGAACCTAGACTTTGGCATCCACTTCTCCCCATCACTCTTTTGAGCTGCATGTGAAGCACAAAAATGCAATTTGTTGGGTTTTTGTCACAACCCTTGCTAGCGCCCCTTAACTATCTTGGTTGTTTTTTGATTCTAGCAAGGGTCACGAGTGCTAACCCTTCACATTCCGCCATGTGAATGGTTAGCTCTCCAATACCGCGGACCTCTTAGTTCATAGGAGGGGGACCAACCCTCCTACACTTGCATTTGGGACTCACCCCTTAATCGGTAACCATTGCTAAGATGTGGACGTCCACCCTTGGAAGTCCAATCTTAAGTTGATCACCGCTTCGTTGGAACAACACTACAGCAACCCGAACCATACTAGGCAATTATGCCCCCAAGTTGGGCCAATGCCTATGGAGGCCGTGTCGTTCAGCCTCGGGTGGGTTCAGCCGGCCACGCCGCCTCATCCATATAAACCTCTAGGATTTTTGGCAGGGCCCCTACCCCACCGTCAAGTAACATTTTGTCTCTCTCCCAAGACTTGGGGCCAAGTAGACATTTTCCCTTAGCCGCTGGGGCTGGAAGCCCCCAGCAGCTTCAGAATACCATAACTTCTTTGCATGATCTCGGGTGCTAACAAGCGACCACTCCATTGTCATTTACATTTCACTTAGATATTGATGGACTCCTCACTTCCCTCATTTGGGCAAGTATTGAGGAAGTTATGCCTGTTCAAACCTCGGTAGTCCTGGGAGCCACTCCCATGCCGCTACTGTACCAGGGCGATGTCCTGGGATAGCGCCCCACTCAAATTGCCATATCTCCTAGCCCACACCTCCGATTGAGGTATTCTTGAGCATTACTTTAACAACGTGTTGGCCACTAGTATTGATTTTTGAATTTAAGAAACAACCTAAGCATTTGCACATAATCAAACTAATGTAGATTAATAAAATAAATACAAAATTTTCAATCCCCTTTCATATTTTCACGGATAGTGTTCATATATTTCATGTCAAAAATCCATAGTTATAGGATACAAGTGTGTGTGGAACCAACATCCTTTCCCTCCTCACCGCTCACATGTCAACGCTCACATGATAGCACTCCCCCGCTCATTTGGCTCGGGTTTAGTGACGCTCTCTCATCCAAGGTTTCCAATTTGAAATCTATGTTGTTCAACATGAGCACTTCGGTAGTTGTCAAATTGGTTCATGTATTCATTGATCAAATAGATGGGATTGTTGGCTTAAACAAAACGCAGTCATGAACCAAACCCACAGCTTTAGGCAACCTCAACTTTCAAATGCAATTGTTTGGTGGTGCCTACCTCAAGCTTGGAGCTTGGGGTTCTATTTCTTTTTTATTTTGAGCCCTTCAATGCATAGGCTAGGCTTTTGAACATTGATTGATCCCAATCTCCGCAAATCCATAGCGAGTGCAAATAAACTCCAATTTCAAAGGGGTTTTTTTTTCTTTCAATATTCATGAAATTGTCTTCTCCACATTTATATGAATTGTGCATCGCATAATAGAACTGTGTAGTGCTAGTCTTAATTTCAACCCCTAATCTCTAAAAATTCATACCAAGTGCAAATGAACTTTGATTTCAATTTTTCTTTTTTTCAATATTTATGAAATTATTTCCTCTACACTTATACAAATTTTGCATCCCATAATTGTTCTATGCAATACTAGCCTTGACAACAAGCGCCATGAATATTGAAGAGAAAATTTAACAAAAACAAATCCAATCATTTCTTGAGGTTAATCCTCGGGGAGGTCACTAGCAAAAATCGTAGAAACAACGTGCAATAAAAAATAGGGTCTAATATATTTATTGTAGATAAATTTTGCAAAAAAATGTACATATAATATAGGGGTTTTTAAAACAATGAAACATGTTTACATGTAAAATACAATCACATATAATGGCCTCTTTTATCTAGTTAGTACATTTAAAATAGTGTGGAAACAATTACTAGGGGTAGCGGGTCTAGGGTAGAATCTGTGCTATTGGATGAAAAGAGGTAATTTTCTGTTGAAAAAGCTTGGATGGATGACTTTGCAAGTTGGTTGGGTTGAACGTTACCGAACCAACGTATCCAATGTGGAGTTAATGTTCTCTACCTACATGCCAGGAGGGAAAATTTTAACGCGTCGTTTGAATTGTAATTTTTTTTCCAATTTTCTTTGGCAACATAAGTAAAATAGGGTATTTTAAAATGATTCCCCCAAAAATTTATAATTACCAATAAGGTGTATTAAAATACAAGCATTTACCTTTATTTTGAAAAATACCATACCTTATAATCTTTTCTGCAAGGTATATAGCCCCCCCAATAAATAGGTCCTGAGCGCACATGTATGCATTAATTAAAGAGGGAGTGACCTCCCTGAGGGTTAATCTTTTTTTTAATGTATTTTTACTTTTCATTTTCTCATGGAATACTTTGATGTTATACTATGAGCACATATTGGGAGTGTTTGTGCCAATTGTCAAAGATTTGTGGAAGTTTCTCATAGATGCCAATTGCATGTATAAAAACATGTATGACCTACCTTGTATAGGGAAGGTGGGGTGGACCATGATACTTGGATGTTCTGGATACATCTTGCTTGCTTCCAAAATTGGCCATGAGAGCTAAAATTGTTGCCAATGTTGGAGAGGATTTTGCACCCATTGCTCTCTTCTTGATTGGGTATGCTATCATAAAGGAGCAAGAGGTGAAATGGGTTAAGCCTAGTTGAACTCTTGTAGATATTAAAGGATGGCAAAAGGAGCAACTAGAGAAGGGGGAGAAACACATTATTGTTTCCATGAAACATGTTGAGGAGGGGCCCAAAAAACCTACAGTTGTTAGTTCTTTGAGAAGTCAATCATGAAGCAAAGTCTTTGTATTCTTCATAGTTTGGGATCTTAGGAATTTCTTTTTGCATTCTTGGAGCAATTGTAAAGGCTTCCCTCTTGGATTTCTATTTCAACCATGATGCGGTACCAACCTCACATCCATTTTGTGTGGACAACCGTGCCCACTACCATGTTACCCCCTATAGTCATGTGTTAGAGGCCTATGAATCCTATGTCCGTGCTCTCTAGCATGAGCATGCTCATGAAAAAGCAACGCCCTTTCTAAATGATTTTGGCAGTGCTTTCTAGGATTTTAGAATCTCAAGGAGGGGTTCTGAGAAAAATTGCAATTGTAAGTCCTCTTGGTATTGAGACCAAAATTTTCATTATTTTAGGCTTTAAATTCTCCTTCAAAATTCTTCCTTGCTTAAGATGTTACAATCTGATTTGTCTGATGTAAATTTGAAATGATATTAATAACCTTGCAAGGTAGATATTGTTGTAAATTTGTTGGTTTCCATGTTAACGGACATGTTGGAGTCAAAATTACAAGCTGGATCAGATCGTCCACAACCTGTTAAGGTAGACGTGCCTAATTCGGTTATTTATCTTTAACATACACCTATATTTGAGTGGTATGTGGTTAGGTGTGGCTTGAAGAACAAATATAAAAAAAACATGTGTTTGAAAGAGATTGAATTGCGTGCTCAAGATATGATAATCATTCTAGATTCAATAGTCAAAATAATTAAGGGACCTATATGACCATTTAATGAATACGTGAATCTTCACTTTGGTAATGAAAAAGATATTCATATGAGCTCCAAATGTTGTTACGAAAATGGCTATGGCCTCAATTTGGATTCACTAACCATCTTGTATTGATTGCATGTTTCACATTCAAGAAGTAGGCTCATGGAAAAAGTAACCATTGAAGACCCATGAAGTTGTTTTTTAGTAATTGAAGTTCTAGGCCTAAAATGATGAGTCTTAGAGTCCTTAGCTCAAGGCTGCAAGAAGAATCGCACAAAAAGATTCAAAGTTTGAAATGAATTGGTTTGTATATTGGTTACCTCCAGTATCAGGCTCTGCTGGAAAGAAGAGTGGTCGTGCTAACTCAGTCATTTCAATGCTTCCAATAGTCTCCTGCATGAAGCTTGGAGTCCTGTCATGCCAAACCTCGAGTTCAGGACACCACACATGATTTTGATTTGAATGTAAGATTAATGTTTTAGGTTTGATTCTGTCTACATGGTGGGCATTGAACATTGAGCAAACTTGGATGGAATTGCCTAGTGTAATGTACTGGGTATGCCTACTAAACTCTACTATGAGGTAAATGGGCCTAAAATGGACACTTTAAGCTCCTCTTTTCGATAGTAACCATGCAACTAGTACAAGTTTAGAATACCCATGTATACAGAAATTTGGAGCTAAACCAGTCAAATCCAGTGCACAACCAGAAACCTTACTCTGTCTGTATTGGTGGGTGACACTTTGAATTGAGGAACTGAACTTTGAAGATATTGTGAGAGAAAAACATGTCATAACATTATTCAAATCCATAACAATGTTCTGTGGGACTGACAGTATTTTGCAAAATATTCCATCATTCAAGCTGAATGTGAAGAATATTCAACAAAATATTGTCAGTCCCATAGAACACTGTTATGGATCTAAATAATGTTATGGTTCTACTCACAAGTAATTTAGTATTTTCCTTCCTGACCCTTCCTTGAGTCTTTCATTTCCCTCAAGATTCTCATACATGTCCCTCACCATCCTCTCTTCTACTCTCTATTGTCTTCCTCTGGTTCATCCCGAGCTCCCCCTTTTTAATCCTCCCCTTGCTTAATTGAACTGCCACTTTGGTTGCTGGAATCGCCACTTCGGCGCTTATCCCCTAGCCTTGCAATTTAAGTCCTGAAGGCAGTTCTAATTGTCCAGTAACCACTACACTGAACATGCACACTATTCATCATCGACTAACATTATAGGAGAGCCACCTATTCTTAATTAGGACCCCATCGGCAATCTACAAGGTACTGGAATTTCGATCATGCTGGGACTCACTTTCAATCAGGCCAAAACCAATAGTGCCATGACACATGTCCTAGTTTTGAGTGATAAAGTGAGGAGGAATGAGCAAATAAAATGAGCGGTTATGGTAGACTCTAGACATTAGTAATATGTTCGGGCCAACGTTTGACTTTAAAAATCCAAAATAATTTTAATGTAAGGAATAAAATTACCAAAAAATGTACAATCCTCCTGCTTTATATCTTCCTATACAGGAAATTTTTTGCACCACCTTATACTACTCCAGTTCTAGCGCAAAATCTCTTAAGTGGTCGGTTACGGATGCCTCTATTTCTAATTGTCTTGCAATCACTGGAATGGCGATCATTTGACAATCTTGCCGGTAAGTAAGACATCTGACATCTCTTGTTAACTTGTGATTTGGAACAACAATAAAGTCCTCTCATTAAGAAGCTTCAGTAAAGGAGGAGTATTCACAAATCGGGGCAGCTTGTACTGGGCTGGGGTTGTAGCCGAGGCCCTCATTTCATCCACAGTCCCTTCATCTAGAACTCGCAGCTCGCATGGCCCAATTGAGTTGTTTTTACGGCCTCGCTGGTATACAGTGCTGAAGCTCGCATCTATAGTGTTTGCACACTTTTGTAGGACACCCGCATCCAAGTTCCTGTTTGCCAAAAGTGCGACACTCTTTTAGATTCATAAGAAGAGATAACTCTGATGTTGCGAATTGGCATGATTTCTATGTTGCTTCATATTCAAGTTGGTTTCATTCAACATGTTATTCCAAAACGGACATCGGAAGAGTTGGAGGGACGTTCAAGAATATGGCCTCTTTTTAAAGGTGAGCACCTTGAACATGCATGCCAGTCAAAGTTGGCGTGCTTCTTGTAATCTCTCCCAAGGGGCAAGGTCCTAGGTTCCCACATGATTGGCTGAAAACATCAAGTTCACCCTGATATTCCCACTATATCATATGGATCGTGTTCATATGGTGTGGCATAAATCAAGTGCTAGGAAGATCACCCATCTAAGCACTATTTTGGCCTCAAGTGGCTTTACCTTAGAGTTGGACTAATGAGATCCAAGCTAAGGCCTTGGGTTTAAGCGGCCCCTTTTGAAATCTTATCGTCATTAATTCTTTGTGACCCTTGCATGCTTTTCTATTTGGATTCAAGGAACAATCAACAAGAATCATGGCCTTTGTTTCTAGACATGAAAGCCACGCATAGGCTAGTGGCAAGATCTATTAGTGGGTCCTAGTCTCATTCACTGGAAGAAAACTTGTGCATTACAACCATCATTGCAACTTGTTCATTGCAACCAAAAACCAGTGGTTGATAACCAAATTTATTAATGCATATCCTTTCTCACAGTAGAAGTGATGGACAAGTTGCAATGGTTGGTTGTAATGGATTGTAATAAACAAATCTTCTTCTAGTGATTGTCACCTAATATCTATGTTGAAACCAAGACACTTTCTCTAGATTCAACTCAATTGATGTGCAAAAGGGGAATTTTTCTTCTCTGACATGTCTTGGATACATTGGATGAGATGCAAGTTGATTGGATAGTCCTACATTACCTAGGACCTCATATTGGGAAAATCTTCAAGAAAGTTTAGGTTGGCATATACACATAACATTATTCAGATCCATAATAGTTTTCTGCGGGACTGACAGTATTCCATAGAATATTCCCAAATATTTTCCACGTTCAGACTGGAATATTGTCAGTCTCACAAAACACTGTTATGGATCTAAATAATGTTATGACATCACTGATTCACCTCAATTAAAATATCCTAGAGAATTATTGGGGTACACAAACATTCTTGACATTGATATTGGCTGAGAATGCATATGAAGATTAAATGGCGCTTAATCAAGACTTCGAGGACCAAATGTCATGTGAGCTTTTACTAGATTCCATTGCAAGACAAGTATGGAGGTAATGTTGTTGGCATTCTACACTAATATGTGAAATTAGGTGCCCCACTCTAATTTATTGACATTTCATGTTATTTTAAATATTCACTACCATAGTAGCGAGATACAAGAATTTATTGTCTACTATGGTTTTTATACGGATGAATTAACACAGTTATATGTTTTTTTGTGGTGAAAGGATGGTAAAGTGGACCAAAAAAGTGCTCCGGTATCTTAAAATCATAATTTTTTTGGTCAAACATTAGAAAGTAATCGCAATATGTTGTTTAAATTGAATATTTCTTTATAGTGACCTCTATTTTTGCGTTAGGTACTCAAATGTAGAATATTAAGATGGGACCTTCAAAACTTATCATTAAAAGCAATATTCAAAAGCAAATGGCTAGATCTGAGCTTGGATGTAAATTTCATGACCTTAATTGTTTTGGACTTGAATTTTTTCATATTTCTTGAATTCATTATACACTTGAGGTCATCATTAAATATTTTGTAATAAATCAACAACTAAATAGAAATTTATCATATTTTAATTTTTTATTTGACAATTACTTGTTCAATATCACCACTTGCACATCCACTTGCACCATCTTCTACAATATGTAACTTTTTGTAGATTTTTTATCGACATAAAATGCTGGATTTTAGTGATCAATCAATATGTTTTTAGAATGTTTATGATTTTTTCACAAAATTCAAAATTAGTACATTGTTTTGAATCTCTTTCACTAAAGGGTGTAAGCACAATCAGGGATTGCACGTCACGTCACGTCACATTTTGTGACAGCGACATGACGGCTGACCAAAAAACATCACGTCCGCGGGGGGGGGGGTAAATCCGGAAGTTACCCCAGGGGTAAATTGACGCGGTCAACCCCCTGGTCAACCCCCTGGTCAACCCCCTGGTCGACTGCTAAGTCGACTGTAGATAACAGTCGACCTAGCAGTCGACTGCAAAAAAAAAAATTCAAAAATTTTAAAAAAAATTCTGGACCGTCAGATCTTCTTGGCAAGAAGATCTGACGGTCCAGAATTTTTTTTGGAATTTTTTAATTTTTTCTGGCAGTCGATTGCTAATTCGACTGCTATTTGCAGTCGACTTAGCAGTCGACTGCAAAAAAATTAAAAAAAATTAAAAAAAATTAAAAAAATTCTGGACCGTCAGATCTTCTTGCCAAGAAGATCTGACGGTCCAGAATTTTTTTTGGAATTTTTTAATTTAATGTTTTTTTGCAGTCGACTGCTAGGTCGACTGCTATTTGCAGTCGTTTGCTAAGTCGACTGCTAATAGCAGTCGACTTGGCAGTCGACTGCAAAAAATTACTTTTGCAGTCGACCAAGACCAGTCGACTGCTATTAGCAGTCGACTTCAAGGAAAACCTAAAAAAAAAAATCTAAAAAATCTAAAAAAAAATCATGGACCGTTAGATCTTCAATCCAAGAAGATCTAACGGTTCAGATTTTTTAATAGATTTTTTTAATTTTTGTTTACTGAAGTCGACTGCTCGTAGCAGTCGACTAGAGCAGTCGTCCAAAAAAGTTACAAAAAAGTTACAAAAAATTGGTACAGTAACTTTTTTTTAACCACGTCAGTGCGCGTCACGCCCCGACGTGACGTGACGTGACGGCGTCACGTCATTTGTGATGCGACGTGACGCAAAAAGGCCGCATCACGTCCATTTGCACATCCCTGAGCACAATGAAGCAAACAACTCTTGATCCTTGCACAAGTTAAAGTGAAAGTGATTTTAAAAAATACTAAATTTGAATTTTGTGAAAAAAAATCATTAAAATTTTAAAAAATATGGATCTAACAAAGCCAAGAAATTTATGTTGACAAAAAAAATCTACATGTTTTAGAAGATGGTGCAAGTGGGTGTGCAAGTGGTGATATTGAACAAGTAATTGTCAAGATTTTATTTAAAATATAATAAAATTACATTGAAGTGATGATTTTCTACAAAAGTATTTGATGATGACCTCGAGTGTATAATTATTCAAGAAACATGAAAACAAATCAAGTTCAAAATAGTAAAGGGCATGAAATTTACGTCGAAAACCAAATCTAGCCATTTCCTTTTGAGCGTTACTTTTAATGATTAGTTCTGAAGATCTCATCTTAATATTCCACATTTGAACACTGAACACAACAATAGAGGTCAACATGAAAAAAATTCAATTTAAACAACATGTTGCTACTACTTTTAGGCGTTTGACCAAAAAAACTATGATTTTAAGATACCGGAGTACTTTTTTTGTCCACTTTACCATGCTTGCACCCTAATTCAGTTTTGACCTAAGGTAATTTGCATGGCTGAAGAGGCAACATGTTTGCGAAGGCAACCTAATTGCACATAATAGTGTAGATCATTTAAAGTGTAAGAAAGTGGAATTACTGTAGTAGCTGGCACCTGTTGTTTGTCATCTCCCAGTAGATGACATAGTGGCCTAGCAAGGAGGAAATGTCCACCGTGCTTGTATAGTCAGCAAGCTCCATTGATGTTCCCTCCAAAAGTCTAGCTGCTTTGTCCATAACAGCTTGAAGCTCTGCTTCGTCGGTTTTGTCCATGTTGACACTCAACAACACACCCTGACGTCTAACGTACTCGAATATTGGGAAAGCTTTTCTAAAGCTTTTTACCCTCAAGATGTCACCAAGGTGATACCTGTATAAACCTGCAAAAACATCAAGCATTTGTAGTGATAAGGCCGAGCGATTTTGTTGATGTTTCTATCCTTGATTGGATACGAGTAGGCACATTATCACTCAAATTTGACACCATGTCAAGGCATGACCTCATCTAATCATGGACACGTGTTGCTTACCATTGGCTACAATAGGCATCCCACACCTACCTTGCCACTACTGCAACTTGGTAGGTTGGGTTGCCTACTACAACTCATGACAAGGCTCCTCGCATTCAAAAGAAATCACTCATTCAATAGGGTTATTGATACTTGGCATGTATCTTCATCCATGGAAGTGCAATATCATCCATAATTTTCAAAATTTGTTGATGAGCTGATTAGTTATGTCTGATAACCAGCTCGAGTAGGTGGATAACTCACCACTCTCGCGGCTTGTCACGTACTCTCCTCTTTGTTGGTTATCTAGTACATAACCTAATTCATAATAAGTGTCCATGAATCTATGCCTAAAGATAAAGTACATACTTGATCCCAAGGCAGGCACCAAACCCTTCACAAGGTTTGTCCACTTTACCACATATTTTTCCAAGCAGTATAAAATTGGCCAAAGTTTCTTGTGATATTAGAAAGCACTTGACCGTACTAATTGCTCAATGAATGCCTAGTTGCTTTATTAGGGTAGGAGTGCCTAAAAGTAAGACCAACCTTTTGGCGACACCTATTTCCATCTTAAAACTGTCAGCAAGTAAGTGCAACGGTTCCAATAAGTAAGCCTTTGTTAATAACAACTAATCGTATGTTGCATTAAGTATAAAATAGCACCACTTTGGCCAATCATAGTGGTGGTGTATGAAGTACATTAGAATGCTTTAAGAAGAGCACCAACTTTGAACAATGACAATGACTAATCTAAGATATATCCTCGGGGAAGTCACTTAGTGTATTCTTTGGGGACACATGAGCGTACAACACATATTTTTTGGGGGGCTATGTAGCTCATTTACTACATTTTAGTGGACCCTATATTTTTTTAATAATTCTACTTTCTTCAATTTCTTACCACCCTATGTGTAATTATAAATTAAAATCTCCATAATATTTCAGACCCTTCATTATTTATATTTATTTGAATTTTCCTTCGTGGACAATAGCATTGTACTATAGCATTAGAAATGGAATTCATCACGCAACAAAAATTAAGCTGTGTATACAAGAAGCATGTTATTCTTGTCTTGTGTGGGAGGAACAACCAGAGAATTATACAAACGTCAATGCAATGTTCCTCAAAAGTACACTTAATAACCCTCATCCAACGAGTTCATCCATTTTGTAGATGGATTTGTGATCATTTTTCATCTAGTTCTTGAATTTTTCTTACCCTAAACTCAACCTAAAAATAATAAAAATTCCCTACCAATTACTATAATGCTATGTTAGAAATACTATAAACATAATTTTGGGTATTACAAGTGACCCTATATTATATATAATGTGCTACCTCACATTTCTTCAAGGCTATGGTATATCAAAAATATATATAATTTTTATCAACCATGAATAAATGTCACCCTACATTTGTTCTCTCATAGTTATCTAAATTTTCGACAGTGACTTCCCCGGGGATATATCCAGTCAACAAGGTGGTGTAAGAAGTGTTGCGCAAAAGGAGAACAACACCTTCATTTAATAGAAGAATCTCACCTGCAATAAGGTTGATATTGTAGCAATTCTCACCTAATAATCCAACATCAATGAACCCCACTAGTGGATAGTAAAAGGCTCATATCTTAAAACAACTTTACAATTTTTTTGTACTAGATTGCATGTGAATATAATACATTTTAAATTTGTTTCCTGAAAAGCCTTCTTAGTTTTGCAGTTCTATTGGATTTTTTTTGAAAAATTCCAAGCTATTTAACCTACCTGGAATAGCAATTATTTTTTGGGAGTGTCGCATCACTAGTAGGAAACATGGTAAAAAAGAACCGCAGTTGTTTTCCCATTGCAGTTCTTTTGACCACCCTGATCTGCAGTCACTAAACGACTGCAGATTTGTTTTTTTGGTTTAACAACTAAAAGTTTCAAAATTTGGGGGCTTGTAATATACCGTTGGAAAGGTCTTCAAAATACCTTTCCAACGGTGTATTACACGCCCCGAAAATTTTAAAATTTCAGTCGGTAAATCAAAAAAACAAATCTGCAGTCATTTAGTGACTGCAGATCAGGTGGTCAAAAGAACCGCAATGGGAAAACGACTGCGGTTCTTTTTTACTATGTTTTCTACTAGTGCATTTAGGCTCAATTATTTCAGGCTAATCGTAAAGTACTGCAGTTATTAGCAAGTGGCAACCATGGAAAGGAACATACCAGAGACAGTTGTAAGCAAAATCTTGTACTCTTTTCCGACCTCCAGATCACAAGCCTCAAGCACCTTTAGACTATCACTTTCCCCATTTTGATCTTCCGATGGAATGAACTCATAGTATGCTGATTCCGGCCATAACATGTATGTGACATCCTTGGGTGAGCAACTTAGGTTAGGGTTAACCCCAAGAAGATTGCACTCGCTTGCTGCATAATAAATGGAAACTATGGGGAGATGCCCTGCGAAATGCTGCAAAGCAGGGACATACTGGTACATGCTTCCAGATGTCACACACTCTACAAAGTGCGCATTGGGAAACAGACGTGGAATGATGCTGGCCCAATCCTCCTTGGAGCATTCCATCTCTACTCTGCTTGCCTGGTTGGCGTTGGGTATCATCAGGAGTTTCTCTACTTCGGACCGCAGTTCTGGCTCAGTTACTTTTTCATTCAGTGTCCCAGTCCTGATGTCCTCAACAATCTCAGGCCAATGTCTCTGCAATGCACGTATTCCTGCAAGCATAGTTGCTGCAAGTACAAACATGTCATTCTGTTTTGGTCAATAAATATATAGGTGATAAAAGTGACTCAAACAAGGGAAGGAAAATTTGCGATGAAAAGCTAGGGCCATGAATTTTACGAACTAGGTAATGGATGTAAGGAGCCATGCCACAGGTTATAGTAGGCGTCCAACCTTCCAAGCCCTGGTAGCATCGACGTAGATATTGGGTGCCTATCATTATCGAAGGCATGGCGACACATGCTGTCCATTACTGGACACTGTGGTGAGGCCATGGCAGGTCAACAATCAACCATTATAGGTGTATCTTCTCCTATCCAAATTAGGAATAGACATGTCAGCAAAGTCACGTAGCCTAACCACTACGAATCAGGTAATGATGTGAGGAGCCCTGCCACGCATTGTAGTACGCACCCAACCTACAACATAGCTTGACCACTATGGACTACATTGCAGACGAGAGAAGAGTGGATGACGAGTTGCCATAGTAGCATGACATCCATCGACTCCCATCCATCCAAGGACATATAGGTTATGGATGGAATTGTCCTTTGCGTGAATAAAAAGCGCAAGAGAGTTGTTGGAAGTGCCCTCCACTTGGATGAGCAACTCTTTAATGGAAGCATCTCCAATGAATTGTGGAGCTAAGACCACATTTTGTACCCAACCACATCAAGTCTCTCCCTCCCCATAAATATGAAAATAGGGTTGTGTTGTGTTGTGTCATCACTCACCAGCAAAGAAGCTATGGAGCTTGACAATATTTGTTGATTCAGCTAGTGCACACAGGAGGTGACAATACATGCCTTGGGTTGTGTCTTTACACAGAAAGACTACATCAGGAGAACAAACTTCATTCTTTGGGTCGCGCTCTCGGTTGCTAAAGCGCGAGTTTCTGAAAAAGTTCGTTGACACACCTCCAGCTATGATCCCAGACGGTGTCATGTATTGCTTTCCAGCAGATGTAAGAGACAAATATTTACCACCCTTGAAGCCTAGAAAGCACCTGTTGTCAAGAAAATCTCTAAGTTCCATGTCTACATTACTTTGTGCTCTCATTGACCAATAAATGTCCTTTTTGGTGGAGGGGGTAAGAAAGCAATGCAAATTGAGCTTTCAATGGATGTAACAGTGTTAGTAAGTTTCCAACAATTGATCAAAACAAGTGTTACCAAAACAAACCAACAAAAACTCAAATGAAATCCATGCACCAAAATGCCATAAAATACCTCACATATTTAACATTAAAAAAAAGAAAATTGGATAACATACAAACTACTCTACACCCCCCCTAACTGGACATCACATCATGACCATCCCCTCAATGCACAGAGTCCACCTTCTGAGAGGAAAGCCATATGCCTTATCTTGCATCATGGAATAACATGATCAGCACAAGGAGAATGGACTCACATTCACGCCGTTGTTAATCCATTGACGTTCCCTTTTCTTCTTCTTTCCTCTCTATGGAACAAGTTAAAGGGGGGTGGGAGAAGGGTAAATGGGCTCACCTGTTTACCAGTGCATTTATGAAAGCTCCAATGAACTTGTAGCCCTCCAATGCCCTTGATGTTTCAGGGAAGTACTTGAGTTTCCCAGCTGTGGTTCCTGAGCTGCACTTTGGTCCAATAATTTGATGTGAGTGTTTGCTCTTGAGCAGCAGCAATCAAGCGCCCCCCCCCCCCCCCCCCCCCCAAAGAACTAAATTATGTAACCAGCTTCAATGGGAAAGACATTCAGACCGAAATGATCACCTTTCATAAGCAAGTTCGACTAATGGGATTTGCCTACCCTGCTGTCATGGTTTGAGACACTTAAGTTCATCAAGTTCTGAAATAAAATTCTGCCTCCAATGACTCAAGAACATCAATCTTCATTCAAATCATCAAGTTGAAGTTCAAGGGTAAAGAAATTGATACTTATGTGAATTAATAAAGCACCTAATTCCAAGAAAATTTGACTTGTCACTAGTGTTGTTGGCCAATTATTTATCGATGGCATACGCTGGCAAGATCGTTGACACCCGTATATGCATTCCCCAAGAAATGAGTTCGTGGATAATAAGCAATTCTAGAGCGCCACGCATTGTCTTCTAGTACTAGAGCTCCTTAAGACTAGCCACAGACAACAATGTATACCGCAGGGACAGAAACGGTATACTTCCTACTGAAAGTCTTACAAGTCACTTTTGACAAGACATTACATATAAGACCGAAGGTGTCGCCTTCAACAGCAAATCATAATCAACTTCTCAAGTGCAAAGACTGCCTCCAATGACCCAAGCACAGCAATTTTCATTTAAATCAAGAGCTGCACCTCAAGAGTAGAATTAATATATGTTTGGAAACAATTCAGATAAATCCAAGAACTGTTGACCTGATCATGTTGTGGCCAAAGAATAGAACCTGTCAGTAGTGCCTTCTATGGCAATTAGTATTATAAGCTGGGAAGATCATTCACAGCCATAATATGTGCAAGAGTCCTAAAGAAACTATCTGTGGATTACAACCAATTCATCAAGAGAGGCATTATACAGACAAATCAGTGTATCCCTCAGAGACACTATCACGAGTCATCATTTCTGTACAAGGTTTGTGTGTGTGACAAATTTATCTGCATAGCAGGAAATAGGTTTATGCATTCACGGTCTCCTGAATGACTAAATTTTAGTAAAGCACTGATGTGCGTGTGTGTAATTGGAGACCTGATATTGAATTGTGAGATTGGTTCGACACTGAAGATGGGTCTCTTCTCCTCCTGATCCCCATTTACCAACTTCATGATATCCTCTTCCACATCCCTATAGGTCACCACAGGCACACATTGCCTAAAGCTCTCCACATCAGTGCGCCCAGCTAGTCCATGGCGCTGCAGATACTCCACCTCAGAATTCCTGGCCACAATCTCCCGCAGCTTCTCCCGCTGGATGGCCATCCCCTGCTCGCACAACATGTCCAGGAACTCCTCTGGGTCGAATCCTGGATCTTCAGGGTTTATCCCCCGCCTTGTTGGTAAGATAAAGAGATGATCTGCAGCTGGGGAGTCCTCCGTTTTAGTGCTGCTGCTGCCCATTGTGACTACCACCAAGGATTAATCTCTGCGAAAATTTGACCACAGAGAGCAAGTTTCCCTGTAGCTGCTGGAACTTCCTCACCTGCGAAACAAGGTGACCACCAGAAAGGGGAATTGTGCGCTAATTAGTCGGTAAGGATGCTTCAAACTGTGAGAAAATCCCCAGGAAATCAATCATCGAGCTTGGACAGGTTGTGAAAATTGATCCACTGAAGTAATTCAAGGTACAACCTAGTTCCTCACAGAAGGAACAAGATGACCACCAAGAAGGAATATCGTGAGCTCAGTTGGTATCTGTGCTTCAAGCTGTGAGAAAATCTCCAGAACATCAATCAGTGAGCTTGGACAGGTTGTGCACATTCATCCATTGAAAGAATTCAAGGTAGAACTCTAGCTAGCTCCTCACAGAAGGAACAGGGTGACTATCAAGAAGGGATGACGTGAGCTAAGTCGGTATGCCTCAGCTGTGAGAAACTCCTCAGAATATCAGTGAGCTTTGAGAGAGGTTGTGCACATTCACCCACTGAACTCAATTCAAGGTAGAACCTAGCTCCTCACAGAAGGAACAAGCTTAAGTTGGCTACCAAGAAGGCTCGTGAGCTAGGTTGGTATAATGTTACAAGCTGTGAGGCATTCCCCAAGAAAATCAATCAGGTCAGCTGGAGACAGATTGTGCACATTGATCCACTGGACTTCGAGGTAGAAGGAACAAGGTGGCTGAATGTGAGCTAGTGAATAAGTTGGTATGCTTCAAGCTGTGAGAAAAACCCCAGAAAACCAATCAGCTTGAAACAGGTGATGCACATTGACCCACTGGAGCTGAACCTAGCTCCTCACAGAAGGAGCAAGGTGACCAACCATCATTGCAAGTTGAGCATTTGTCCATTTTTGGTGCATGCAAAGGATATTATAAATGCTGATCTGTGTCAGGAAGCTGAATGTGGGGAGCTGGGATAAGTGCAGGGTGAGCTTGAAATGTACAGGGATGTGCAGAAAGTTAAGCTCCATACTTATTTATTTGTCAGACCAAGTGATGGAACAAATAAGCAGTTTTGTTATGATTCAGGAATCAAAAGTGCAGTGGTCATATCTTGCACCAGTGGTCCGGTTGTATTATTCTAGAGGTGGCATGTGCAGAGCATGTGACGAATGCCATTGGTGTCAGAAATTTCTCTGGACATTGTCATGAGCATGCAGATAACAACATTCTTCAAAGCAACTGTTCTCCCTCTTTAGTATGACACGTTTGGGAAACACAAAATTGTCGTACTATCGAGGAAATACAAAAACATAAGCAATATGAGCTTAAAAATATATACAACAAGTTTAAGCAATATAGATTGTATGAAATAATAACTTGTACCTCCAAACAAATACAATATTTTCAAGAACTCTTGAAATAGAAGTTCAAAGATCTCTGGTGTTGCCTACCCATGTTAGCAATTGTCAACTTATCTAAATTCCTATTAGCTTTTGAAAACTAATAATTTCATTAACACCAAAATGTAAAGAGTCATCTAATAAGAAATTAGACAACAATGATGAATGACGTTAGCATCACTAAGCTTTACTGTAGGTGGAGCAACATCATCCACATCTACTGAATGTAGATCAACATTAAGATCAAAGCCTTGTACATAATTGATTCCCAAAGCAACATCCACCAACTCATCAGTAGATTCAGTACTCAATTCTAGCTCAGTAATATTTTTCCCTTCCATCTAAATGTAAGTCTCAATTGACATCTCATCATCACCCAATCGCAACTTTGAATATCATAGCACCAAGTTCATCTGATTCTTCTTGCATTCTATTCTTCTCCCTTTCATCAACTAGGGCAATATCAACATTGCATGTTGCAGGTAATATACGTGCCATCCTCCAACAATTCTTGACTATCTGTGCATCCAACTCACTCCATACTTCATAACTCCACATGATAGCATGTCTGATGTTGGGCACCACCTTCCTTAAGTCCTTCAATGTAGTACCATCATATTGTGATAAAACCCACTGCAAAAGTTTCTTCTTGTACTGAATTTTGAAAGATGTTATTATACCTTGATCCAAAGGTTGAACTATGCTTGTAACATTGGGAGGAAGGAATACCAAATTCATGTTGCTCAATTCCAAGGTTGAAAAACCATGAGACTTACCAACTTTGGCAGAGCTAACAACATGTGAAGGTGCATTATCCAAAATAATAATCACCTTTTGATTTTGGCCTTTGAACTGATTGTTGAGCTGCAAAATCCAAACTTCAAATATATCCCCCTTCATCCAAGTTGTTTTATTTAAGTGTCACCGAACATACTCATGAGGCTGCCACCTTCCAAAACATCGTGGTTGCTTAGACGTATAAATCACAAGCAACTTCAACTTATCAGTCCCAGTTGAATTAACAACAAGAGCAAGTGTTACACGCTCCTTCTGTAACTTCTGACCCTTCAACTTCCCTAGTGCTAATGTTTTATTGGGATGTGCTCTAAAATACAATCCAATCTCATCCATGTTGTAAACATCTTTAGGCTCATAATCTTACAAAAAAATGGGAAGGAGGCCACTCTAACCCTAACCAAGTCCATTCTACACTAGTAACCCTAATTATCATTAAGTTCCCAAGTAATTCCCAAGTGAAAATGGATGTATTTTAGATGTACATAACATAGATGAAAGGAATTTTAGCATTAATTACCTCTTTAATATGACAAAACGGAGGTTCTAAATGTCGTATTATCGAGTGTCATAGTCGTATAAAAGAGGGAGTTTTGAACTAAAAATTTTGGTCACACAAAAATGTGTCGTAATATCGAGGGTGTTGTATAAACAAGTGTTGTATTAACGAGGTTAGACTGTACACCGTTTATGGTATTTAGTGTCATATGCGTATTAGCGTCACTTGCCCTATTTTAGAGGCGTATGCTAGGTCACATTAATGATCAACAACTTCATCATTGGCATCATTGCATAACACTCGGCATTCAAGTGTGCTTGCTAATATCTTGGCATGAATATATTCAATAATGTTATGAGGTGTATGCCTATGTTACACAATGGTCTACAAGTTGATTCAAAGTTTACACAAATAACTGGCAAGAGAATGTTCAAGAATATCTTCCTCTTGCATACTAAAATGTAAACACATGACACTTGCCATGAGTTCCATGATATCTTCCCCATGTACACTAAAGCCCAAACCTATCATCTCGAGTATTCCAACATGCTACGCCAAATGTTATCATGTAAATAAATATTCACTTCCAAAAAAAGACTTATTTTGACAAAAAGTAGCATGTTTACAATTAGCAAACATGACACTTTGCAACCTCTAGGCATCTAGTTTGGGCCCTTTGCAAATAGTTTACGTGACACTAAATACCATAAAAGGTGTAGTGTTGCGACTCGGACCTTTCTTTTCTTTTCTTTTTTGAGACAAAAGGCCAACCGGCCAATGCCAAAATGAATTAAGAACCAGGAAAACACACCCACTTCGAGGGGAGGCAAGGCCCCTTGGAAGTGTAACACCACCATGTAAAAAGTAACAAAAAATGGACTCCACCAAGGACAACCCCTTCAACTGCCTACCAAGGACATCCCCAAAACCACCAAAGGCCAAAAGGGTGCCAAACTACCTACGTACATTACAGTTTCCAGTTTCAAGTGATTTAAATATTATTTCTCCTACAAAGGATGTTTCTAGCACCCCATGTTTGGTTGAATAATTGGAGAAGAGCCTTAGCAAAAACAAATTAAAAATATATAAAATAAAATAAAATAAATCTTGACATACTTACCACCCACTCCCAAGTTGCCTTGGCGTTCATAATGAGGTCTTCCCGGTGGAAGTATTTAACTTGGGATTCATGACATTGTTCTTGGTTGAATATCTTGTCATTGTGTTCAATCCAAAGAGTAATGCCACGAAGAAGATGTCAAATCTTAATCTTTTTGACAAACTTCTTAGGAATCCTTTCACCGAAGCAGGCTTGTTTCCAATTAAAGCTATCATATTTGCCAATCCTAACCCCATATAGTCCATGCATAATAAAGGTGGCTCTTTGCTAGGCTCTCCTAGCCTGAATGCAATCCCAAAACTTGCGTTTGATCAATTCACTTATGTTCAAGAAACACAATATTCAAAATTTTGAGAGAGTGGGATCCTCTCAAAGTAATATTGTCCGTTTGTCAACCTAAAAGTCATGTTAGGTTGATAAATACTAGATTATACTTCAGATGTGAATTTCCATTAAAATGAGAGTATGTTGAGCTGGGGAATCAACTCATTTAGGTTCAATCAACCTAAATGAGGACAATATGTTAGTCAGTTTAGGTTGAGTCGACCTAAATGGTCAATTTTAGGCAGCACATCACTCCACAATTTACGGCGGAAAATCAAATGTTTTTTTTTCTTGAACTCTACAACTCTATGATGATTATTACACAACCCTCCTAACACCCTATTCCTCTTCTAATCTCCTTCATAATGTGTGTGCCATATGACCACTTAGTCTAACTCCTAGAGCCCTAAGCAACACTCCACCCATTAGAGGTGCACTAAATCTTACTTAGCCATACCCTTCACTAATCCCACTCCCAACTTGCCATGTTCGGGAGGCCCTGGCTTTGAAGCCCTTACTCAGCTGCTCTCTCTGGCCTCAGGCCCATCAGTTGCCGCATTCTGGCCTCAACCATCAGTTGCCGCATTCTGGCCTCAGCTCCTCAGCTACCGCATTCTGGCCTCAGCTCCTCAGCTGCCGCATCTGGCCTCAGGCCCATCAGTTGCCGCATTCTGGCCTCAGCTCCTCAACTGCCGCATCTGGGTCGAGCTAACCAGCTGCTCTCTCTGGCCTCAGGCCCATCAGTTACCGCATTCTGGCCTCAGCTCCTCAGCTGCCGCATTCTGGCCTCAGCTTCTTCAGCTGCCGCATCTGGCCTCAGGCCCATCAGTTGCCGCATTCTGGCCTCAGCTCCTCAGCTGCCGCATTCTGGCCTCAGCTTCTTCAGCTGCCGCATCTGGCCTCAGGCCCATCAGTTGCCGCATTCTGGCCTCAGCTCCTCAGCTGCCACATCTGGGTCGAGCTAACCAGCTGCTCTCTCTGCCTTTCTCTCCTGGATCCAGCCTCACGGCAGCGAGCTGCCCCCGAGCTCTCTCGCAGCCGGCTTTCCTCGCCACCTTCAGTCTCCAGCCCTCGGGGAAGTCACTTAGTGTATTCTTTGGGGACACATGAGCGTACAACACATATTTTTTGGGGGGCTATGTAGCTCATTTACTGCATTTTAGTGGACCCTATATTTTTTTAATAATTCTACTTTCTTCAATTTCTTACCACCCTATGTGTAATTATAAATTAAAATCTCCATAATATTTCAGACCCTTCATTATTTATATTTATTTGCAGTGTATATTGGAATTTTAGGGTTTTGAGCTTTAAAGTGTTGTAAAATACGTAATTTTAACAATTTTGAGGAATGGTAGATTGGACTAGAAAGTAGATGATAGCCCCATACTTTCTTAATTGGGACTACTCTCATTTGAAATTAGGAACTAGGTGAAAATTAGTGTTTGATAAAAATACGACCAAATATGGCCCCACGGAGCTCTTTAAACGCGTAGGGGTCAATGCACGATGATAGAATTCTTGTCTTGCGTGGTAGGAACAACCAGAGAATTAGACAAACATCAATGAAATGTTCCTCAAAAGTACACTTAATAACCCTCATCCAACGAGTTCATCCATTTTGTAGATGAATTTGTGATCATTTTTCATCTAGTTCTTAAATTTTTCTTACCCTAAACTCAACCTAAATTTTTTTTAAATTCCCTACCAATTACTATAATGCTATTTTAGAAATACTATAAACATAATTTTGGGTATTACAAATGACCCTATATTATATATAATGTGCTACCTCATATTTATTCAAGGCTATGGTATATCAAAAATATATATGATTTTTATCAACCATGAATAAATGTCACCCTATATTTGTTCTCTCATAGTTATCTAAATTTACGACAGTGACTTCCCCGGGCTCCAGCCTCATCCCTGGATCCATGAAATCCGGGTTCTATCCTTCCTAAGAGGCTGGCCACACCACACTCTAAACCACCCCTAGCTTATCCCAAAACGAACCCTTAATCTTGAGCTAAAACCCCCAACTCTCACTAAATCACCACTCAAATAATAACCTAGCTAACACAAACCCTAACTTAACCGTCAACTAACAACTCAACTAATCCTTCAAGCCTCCATATCAATACAACACCCATTCAAGTCTTGAACTTAACTCAAGTCTAAACCTAAAAGCTTCACTCTTTTTGTATTTTTAAGTAATTGCAGAAATGCCAAGGTGTAAGGTCTAATGAACTTTTGCAATTAAAAACATATGTGGGCACCATATTGGGCTCACAATGAGTTGGAGGTTAGACTCACCAAGTTCCATAGCTTTAATAATCCATTTGCATGAGAGGCTAGTTTTGGCTACCTCTAGGTCTACTAATACAATGTCTTTTTTTTTCATGCAACTCTCATTCCACCTCATTCTAATGCAGGTGAATTGCTCCTTGCTAGACTAGAGATAATTGTGGATTGTGCCTTTAATTTTTCTCATAATCTTATTAGAGCCTCCTTAAACTATAATTAAAAAAAACCTAGGGTGGAGAGATGAACATGGTTGCAAATGACAACTCTACCTGATAGTGAGAGTTTCATAGTGCTCTAGTAATCTAGTTTCCTAGAATTTTGTATATAAAAAATAATTAACGCCATGGGTATTAAGGTTCAGCCCAAATAGGGTGCCAAGGAATTTAGAGTTGTTCCCCTCCTCAGATAATTTCTAGTTGTTCCCTACGAGTCACATCAGCTTGTATGTGTATTTGTCAAACTAATATGCGCATGAATTTTCCCAATTAATCTCCATCCCCGATGGTTCTAAATATTTTGAGGAGTCTCACTAGCTTGTCTACGTATTGCTTATCTTCCCTAATCATAAAAGAGGAGTCATCCTCATATAACTTAGGGGATGCTATGTTGTTTTTTTCCCTCCCGGAAGGTTGATCCCCTTCAACTTGTCTTCTACCACAATTTTTTTATTGGTATGCACGAAAACCTCTTTGACAACCACAAATAGGGTGCGGTGCAAGTGGACAACCCTATCAAATTTCTTTCTCAACTTTAAAGTTTCCTCTTAGACTAACATTGAAATCGACCGTGGTCTATGGCAGATGCATTCCCAAAAAGCAATTTGATCCAACTAATAATTGTTCACTAATGTCCATCTTATGTATGGCGTGGAAGAGAAATCTCCATGAAACTTTATCATAAGTTTTTGACAAGTCAAGTTTTAGAAAAACCGCGTGTTGTCTAAACCTTAGCCTAGTGAAGAGTTTCTTGAATCAACACAATATTGTCCAAGATGAATCTAAGAAGAAGGAATGCAATCTATTATGGGTTGATAACATCGCTAAGCATAGGTTGAAGACTAAGTTGTGAAATTTTCAGCAAAGACTTTGTAAATCACCATGAGAAGAGTGACTAGTCACCAATTATTGAGATTTTTGATATCCCTCCCTTTGGAATAAAGTTGATTAGGCCTTCGATTACCCCTTCATGAAATGCACTTAGTTCAATATCCTTAAAAATCATTTGACAAAAATTAAAGCCAATGGTTGGCTAGAGTTGCTAAAAAAATCCATTGGAGTCTTGTCATGTCTTGGTGTTTTCCCTTTTGCCATATAGGTGACTGCAACAGAGAGTTTTCTCTTAGTGATTTCTTGCGTGAGTGAGGTATTCATGGCCCTAGTGAATGTGGCAAGTAATCCTTAAAGACTTCTCTTAGTGCTTCTTTTGAAATGTCCTTATGATTATAGAAGTTCTTAAAGTAATCATGGCAAATCCTATCCAAATCTTATCTTTTGGTAAAGCCCCAACCATGATTATGCCTAAGTTTAGAAATGACTGCAGCAAAGTTCTTTTGTTTGACAGACCTAAAAAACTCGCTTGAACATTTGTCGCCAACTTTCTTCCATTTAACCCTAGATCTAATGGCGGCTCCTTTAGCTTTCTTTATTTCGATTTTGCAAGTGATTTTTTGAGTTTATTGACATGAATCCCTTGTTTATCAACATCATAGACGTCCTCATGAAGAATAGTTATGACCACTTCTAGGTTGGCTCTTGTGTCTAATTTCTCATTTCTATGTTCATTTGTCATATGCTTGCTAAATTGTATATAAAATTTGGAAACATGCCTCAATTTGGAGGGAGAAAATTTATTAATTTCTCTAAAAACCAAAATGCCGTGATATATATAGCCCTTGTTCCTATTTTTTGCATTTAGATGGGTCGGAGGAATGATGTTCGGAGGCACCAGTCCCCCACATTTTCCATCACAATGTCCAGAGGAGATTTGGCCTCAGTTCCGGCCTTGCATTGTGCGGGCTTGGTTGAAGGGAGGGTGTGACTTGGACTTTGATCATCCTTCTCTAATTTTGTCACTTAATGCATTTATGGCTCTAGCATGAACACTACATATTTTGTGTACTAAGAATGATGTGCTCCCAAGCGATGGATAAGTCCTTGAAGCCACAAGATCATTTGAAGGAGTAACTTGTGCTCTCATATTCACGATTGGTTCATGTTACACATACACAATTTTTGTGGCATATTAAATGCTCATAAAAATAGAAAACCCATCTAAAGTTCAAAATATTGTTCTCTCTCTTTATTCAGACATGTTTGGTTGGTTCCAGTTTGTTTCCAAACCCCCTTCCAAATAATATGCTTTCTTGAACATCATTAAAAAAAATTGCAATCTAATTTAGTCCCTAAAAGCTAACAAGGACTTTTTGACCAAGTGATAAATTCTAGAAAAGTGTGTGACATGCAAATGAAGCCATTTTAGTCCAAAGATTGTGACAATACATGACATTCATAAAACTCTTTGTGACTAAGATTGAAATGAAAAGTTCCATGCGAATTACACATGTGAAAAAACACACTACTTATTATCGAGGAATGCTATTTCATGGGCTTGCTCATGTTTGAGGGATTTTATCTCTGTGGAATAGGGCCCCATTACCTTCCTTTTTTTTACTCTAGATAAAACAATTTTTTTATCAATATAATTTTTTTAGCAAGTTGATTATTTTATAAGCCACCCAAATTGCCCTAGGGAAATTTTGTATTCACGGTTAGCCTGCAATGTATAAGTCAAAAAAATTAGATGATAATATGTAGGTAGACGCATCTGTGTAATATGATGGCAACAAACATTTTCAATGTCTCAGTCTTGTAAGACTATGGTTAGATATTAAATCATCTTCCTAGGATGGAACACCATCAAAGGCCTCACAAATTTTGAACCCAAAACTCATAAGGGAGCTTATTTTGTAATGCTCAAACATGCCTATGATTGACCTTGTCCTCAAAACCACCATGGATAGCATGCTTGAGCTGTGCAATACATGCAATTTTTGGCAACCAAAAGTTGTATTCCAAACCAAGGACTCAAAGCTAAACTCTTGCCAATTCAACTATTATGTTTTGGAAGCGCTCATGATTCTGGTCAAATGCACAAATATTTTTAAATGTGGTTAAATGTTTATTGCGCCAATAACTTAAAATTTTAGATAATAGGTTTTAGAAGTTAATGTATCAATAGTTAAGTGAATCCTAATGCAAATCACATAAGCCTCAATAACGTCTTTATACTACAAGAGACAATTGACATTTAAGTATACTTGGACAAACCATTTGTCCAAAACTAATAGGGGATGTGCACTTGTAGGGACAAAAACATCAAAGAACACCAACAAAAACAACAAGACAATAACCACAACTTTGAATGTTTGTGTTCCATTTTGCCAACCACCATATTGCCCTGGGAGTGGACTCTTCATACCACGTACGAACTAACGTGAGTGTAAGAAGGGGTATTATTTGAGCATTAGCATACATAATATACATAAGGGGGAGGTATTGTTTTTCTCTAGTGTGTGCTTCTAAGAAGGCTATTAAATTCTATGAAGTAAAGGTAGATGTACAAAAAAGGGCCCTAAGGTTTACAGAAACAATTGACAGTAGATGTGTTGGTTTCATCCACTCCACATTTTCATCCATTGTTTGCATATGCTCATAGTCCTCAATGACTACTATGTGTCTTCTTGTTGGGGTTTGCATTTGGGTTCTAGGTATTTACAAACTAGAGGCTCTTGGAGCTCTCATGGGCTTCCTTTAGTTTTCCTCTCTAGATTGTGGCTAAGTTATTGTGCTCTTATGTTTTTGTTTGATTGATATAATCATTGAGTTACATGCTATGGATGAAAAAAAAAATTCAATAACTTTCTCATTGGAAAGTGAAAGTGGATTTTGTATGTAATAAAAGATAATTTAATTCATGACATATACAATTTGTATATGTAGTGGAGGAGTTTATCACATTAAATTGAAAATTTTAGTATTAGATACATGAGTCTATTTTTTGGCATGCCATTAGTACGTATACATCTATTTTTCTCTATAAACTTCTCATGTATAGGGAGGCTAATTTCATATCGATCCATGCAGTCATTTAGGTTTCCAATGAAGAGTCTACCCCCTAGCCATGTTCTGTAGTTTTGTGATCTAGTGTACATCATATTGGCAATTGGAATTGTGCAAAATGTGTGCAAAATTCCAAATATGGTTAGATCCTAGTTAAACACTCATACAACATAACTTATGGACCATACATGAAAAAAATAACGTGTTATGTGAAGAAGTTGCGTTCACATACAAATAGCCTATAAAATTGGGTTTGCATATATATTGCATAAAATATGAGGTCACATACTATATTGGACTAGCTGAAACAAGAGGTGTACTAGGATATGTGAATGTATCTAGAAAACACCATTGTGCAACATGATAACGACATACACTTCCATTATCCCAAAGTTTTAGGTGGTTGATCTTTTCCCACTTTGATGATGAATTACACCCTTAAGACCTCATAATATTGAGAGAGCATATCGCGACATGTCAACCAAACTATACATGCATAGGTAACCTTTTTCTCTTGCAAACCCCAACTATTATGAGAGATAATCTAATACCATGGTTGCAGGAAAGAAAAAAATTACAATTTTGCAATGACAAAATGAATCCTTGTGGTACATGCAAATTGATTTCCAACTTCTAAGGGCACTTTTGCATTAAATTTCATATGAGCTAAAGTAGCTTTATCAAAATTCCAACATAATTAGAATTATACAATGCTTCTTACTAAATTCATGCCAAACAAATCTACATATTACTACATGTTAGAATTTCATAATGCAGGTTATAAGAACATGTGATGCTACACAAAAAAATGTATGGTAGGGTGAATTCACAATAACACGACCCAAGGAAATTGTAACCAGTCCTTAATTTAACGGATTGTTAAGCAATAATCTTATCATATGAATTGATAATGCAATACAAATTAGTAGCTACATATAATATATGTCATTGTACAATATACTAAAGTTTGACGATGTTTGGGAAGTTATTGGTACTCCAAAAGGACTAAAATATGGTCATAACCAGTCGTTAATAACGACTAAAATGTGCTAAAATGTTCAAAATATGTCGCAAAATGTCCTTAAATTTTTCTAATATCTACATAAATTGAAGATATTTTTTTCTAAGCACTCATCAAGAGTCCTTATAACTCGGCGGGGTTGGCTCGTGTTATTGTGAATTCACCCGGTAAAGATATTTGATATATGTATTTCTTGTGTATTTATGGGGTGACTTGGAGCATTTCGGGGTTAACAACATTAAGGTCTTGCAAATAAACACATTTGAGAGATATAATAGTTGACATATGACAACTCACAAACTTGTTGTTATTGGGACCAACCTTTTAACAACACACCCAAGTATGTGCAATCCCTCATGATTGTGGAATCAATGATTTGTTTAACAAACTTATTCACGCAACAGTAGGTTGTGTTTAATAGTAGCATTTATTATAATTAATTTGTAATTGAGGACTCTCATTAAGCTCAAGTATAAAACAAATATTTTAACATTGATTCAACCATTATTGATATTTCTTATTCACAATTCACACCATTAATATCAAACCTTTCCAATTACTAGCAAATGGCCCAAATGACCCTTGCCACTAAAACCATATACTATGTATGCATGATTCACATATTCAATTTAATATCAAAGAACTTTTTCAAATTATAAAAGAGATACATGTATGTGCCTATAAGGTTAAAGGTTGATTTTGTGTGTTTATACAACGCTTTGCACTTTGTAAATATATTCTGACAATTTTCATCACAGTGAAATTTTTTATAAAGTTTGTTTCAACAAACAAAGAGATCAATAGTCAAATACAAATTTCTCAACAAAATAGTGCCAGCAATGCTAGGGGAAATTTCCGATGTTGGAATAACGGAAAGATGTGATGACTACCAACAACCATGCCAACATGCCTTACATCCTAACACTAAATATCCCCTTCAAACCTTCCTGTGGGACCAGAAAGGTTGGGTCAATATCCCAACAAAACTATGTTGGTAGTGTTGGAGGAAATTCCCATGTTGGGAGGGAAGACAAATTGCCATGGCCAGTACCGGCCGGATTTTTATGTTCCTTCCCAACACTAAGTTTCACCTTCACACTCCCCTTGGGCTCAAGAAGATAAGGCCCACATCTCAACAACATAAATCTTGGAGGAAATTTCTGGTGTTCAAAGAAAAGGAAAAATGGCATGGCTGGTATTGGCCATGCCATATTGCCTTCCCTCCCAACACCAAACTTCACCTTCACAGTCCCCCTTGAGTTCAAAAAGGTAAGGTCCACATCCCAATCAAACAATGTTGGAGAAAATTTCCAATGTTGGGAGGGAAGGAAAAATGGCATGGTTGGTACCGGCCATGCCTTCTTTACTTCCCTCCCAACACCAAATTTCACCTTCACACTCACATTGGGCTGAAAAAAGAAATGCCCACATCCATATAAAACAATTTTGGAGGTGTTTTGAGAGAAGGAAAAATGCCATGGGTTGTACTAGCCATGCCATTTTTCCTTCCCTCCCAACACCAAATTTCACCTCCACACCCCTCTTGGGCTCCAAAAGGTAAGGCATGCATCCTGATAAAACAATCCTGGAGGAAATTTTTGGTGTTGGGAAGGAAGGGAAAATGCCATGGCTAGTACCGCCCATGCCATTTTTCCTTCCCTCCCAACACTAAATTTCATCTTCACACCCCCCCCCCTTGGGCTCAAAAAGGTAAGGCATGCATCCCAACAAAACATAGTTGGCAATGCTATAGGAAACTTTCAGCGTTTGGAGGGAAGGCAAAATGCCATGGCTGGTACCAACCAAGCCATTTTTTTCTTCCCTCCAAACGCTAACTTCCCTTTGGGCTCGAAAGTTAAGGCCCACATCCCAACAAAACAATGATGTGTCAGCCATAAACCCCCACCCTTATGCGTCGTAGTCCAAGTGAGAGCCCATGGCTCACATTTAACACTTGATATTTCACAGCCTTCTGACCTTGCCAGAATCTTCACCAATGTAACACAAATACGCACACATTTTATTCCCAGGCCTAAGGTACAAGCATTGACAAATGCTTTCTTTCCGATTAGCCCATCCTCCTACACATCCCACTCCTAGAATTGTTAAACTACCCTTACTCCTCCTAATTCCTACACTAGGCCCACACGGAATGCAGCTTAGGCACCTGCACCATCCTCATTAGCCGCCTACTCACCCTTCAATGGCTAATCTAATTAACCCAGCCCCTGCCCAATGTATCTCGGCTCCCAAAGAACCCATTTAGCCACCTTTAGAAAAAAAACCAGCCGAAGTGAATTTCACGTTGTTCACCTAGCTAGGTACCCGTCATTGCCCGTCAGTCTCGTGCTTGGTTCAATACCCGGCTGGATACCCGGCAGTGCCCATGGCTGCGGCTCCTCTCCCTCAGGTCTTCAGACCTGAGAGCTTCCTCACCACTCCAGGCATGTGTGGCAGCCCTCCCAGGTGTCGATCTGCCTGCAACCCAACATTCGGCCAGCAGCTCTGATGAGCCCCTGTTGCCGAATCTCAATGGTGTGATCTGCATCCCCCTCTCGCTCCCAGTTGCCGAACTCTAAATCCCCCTCGTGCTGAATGCATGTGCCTTTGTGCCCTTAAACTTAACTACAATTCATTCCAGCAACCTTCCTTCATGCCGTGAATGTGATTGCTCAGCCCCCTTCCCTCATACCTGAAATTGCAACACTCCCTATAAAACAATGCAGCATTGCGGCATTCAAACCATTCCAGAATTCCGAACCACATTTTGAGACACCAACTCCTCCACCATGTCAGACCCAGCTAGGCTCCGTGTTGAGGCCGGCATCTCTTCCTTTTCCCTCGCTCAAATTCGAGTTAGCCTAATCTTAGAAAAGCTTGTGTCACATTTTGTCGACCTCCTACCAGAGCGTCGATGCGGCTGCCATCAACCCTTGCAGCCACACCCTCACAACCTCACCTGGTTGGGCCAGACGTATCTTCCGCCCTCTGTGATTTTTTTGATGGCCATTTTTTACCTGTTCTCCGAGACCTGGTTCAAAACGCTAGAGAGCGAGAGCGGCCTGGCCTCCAACCACCTCTAACCTCCTGCCGGGATTTCCTAGGTTGAACAGGGCTATGTGCCCAAAACGAACAGCACCTAACCTTTTTCAAGTCACATAAACCTTCCTTGCAAGCCCAGGTTTTTGGGCCGGGGCCCACTAAATTGTACCTAACCACTTCCTCCCACAATCCTAACACTAGGATACAAATCAAACCACTAAAAATTTAAATCAACTAATAACTAAGAATAAAACTCTTTTTAATGTTTTTGGATAACTGAACTCAACTCGAACTCTAAGCTTTGTTAATCTTTTAAGACTAAGAATCCATGTGGGCACAATATTAGGCTCACATGCTGCCAATGATGGAGGAAATTTCTGATGTTGGAAGGAAATGAAAAATGCCATGACCGGTACTGACCATGCCATGTTGCCTTCCCTCCCATAATAAATTTCACATTCACACTCGGACACTCCCCTTGGGCTCAAAAAGATAAGGCCCACATCCCAACAAACGATGTTGGCAATGATGGAGGAAATTTCCAACGTTGCGAGGCAACGCAAAATGGTATGTTTTTTTTTTTGTTTTTTTTTGACACAAATTGAGAAAACGCAAAATGGTATGGCTGTCAATGGCCATGCCATTTGGCCTTCCTGCTCGACACCCAATCTCACCCTCAAACCCACCTTGGCCCCAAAAAATTTAGGCCAAAATACCAACAAAACAATGATGGCAGTGGTCGAGGTGGGGCAAGAGGTGAAAGTAGGCTTTGAGGCATTGAGGCATGTCATGGAAGGAAGACTGAAGACAATTTGCCGGTGTTGGCAAATGTTTTAAATTGTTATTGCCCATGATATATCCCTTTCCAATTCTACAATTTGCAAGCGTCAAGGAGCCTTGAAATTCAAGCAACCTTGAAAGTTTTGGGCCATGGGTATGTAATTGCTGGCATGAAATATGTATATTTTTTTTAATAAAAAGAAAATACTCTTGCCCATGTTCACATAGGAGGCCACCTTTTCCAAAACCAAAATTTGTAGAATGTCGTGCAAAATAATGGAGTTTTAGTGACAAGTTGTGGAAAGGGCTTTGCTATGAAAACATTCCATAGAGGGCATGAGTATCACCTAGAAGGGAAAAAACCGACTAGTGGTGTGTTGTTTGTTTCCTCCCTCCCACACACATGTACAAAATATGTTAGTCCCTTTAAAGCTCCTTAAAACTGAATTGAACTCATCATTTTGGCCATGCTATATGGTTGCTACCCTTTTACACACCTTAGTATTTGAAAATTAAATGTAAGATGCACATTTCCAAAAATATAATAGCAAGGACATTGAGCCAATTGAATTGATGGCATGTGGTGAAATTAACTTCAAGAGGCTTAGGTATATTTGGAAAGAGGGCCAAACGATTGGTTGGTGGCAAGTGATAGTTTTTGCCTTCCTACCTAGATCATACCCTTGCATTTTTTAACAACTTATGGACTAACACTATATTCGTTAATTTGAGACTTTCTCTTGTCTCAAATTAATATATGGACCACAACAACATGGTCTAATGTTTGGGTCGTCCTACCTAAACCATCTTGATATGAGTTCTTAATTGGGTTCTTGATATGAACACCTACTTCAAAATATTTGCATCTTACAACATTCTCCAATATCTGTGTGATTTTATTCATGTTCTTATATTTGTAACTGTCTCAAAATGCCGAAAAAGTCCCAAATTAACGAATATAGTGATCTATAAGATCAAGCCTTAGAAATCAACCAGTGTCAAAATTTCTAGACCTTACCCATGTAGCTACTTCCCCAAAACACATGTGCATATATTTCCAAAAATGAAAACCTTTGCCCATGCTAGGTGCTACCACCCCTTCATACATATGTTTCTTTCCTATGCCATCGACAAATTCAACCTCGAAGGTTTGTAGTTCTCAAATATATGTATACATATTAGTTTCATTTATATATACAACTCATATACAACAATTTGATGTCTCAATTATATGTTATACAAATGTTAGTGGTTAGGGGAAAATACATGCTCACAAATAACTTTGTATTGATATACTCATTGAATATCGTTTGATTCATTGTTGTAAGTGGTGACAATTTCCTTCTCGGCAAGGTTACCCTCATTTGGAATTCCCATGTGCAGTTAAGAGGTGGCCTTTTGTACAGTACCCTCCAATAAGTATTGGTCACTATCCCAAAAGATGTAGAAGCTTGACTGAAAGGAAAATTTTGAAATGGTAGTATGTACTCAAAAATCCTCCGATTGAGGAGTTGTAAAGTGTGTTGGATAGATCATTGAGTCTATTTTCATGATGTATTAAGTTTGCAAAATGAAAGAACATATTTCCATAGTAATAGATCTTTTTATAGTATTGTGTCTACCACCTAGTACTACCACCATAGGCATTCATTACAGCCTCCATATGAAAAGGCATACTAGTAGTGAGCACGTTGATAGTCTGCAGAGACACTTCTTCCCATACTCATTGGAGCGTTTCGACCAATTCATCCATATTTCTTGGTAGAGACTCCTTTTGAACATCATCTTTTAGAATCTTCCAAAGGTTCTCGATAGGATTTAAATCAGGTGAATTTGCCGGCCATTGAAGCTTCTTCATGCCATGCACATGTCTCCAAGCACTAGATAGGACACTACAATGCACTGGAGCACCGTCTTCCATAAGGATAAGATTATTTGGATCATCATGCAAAAAGTAAAATCCACTTAAACAACCCTCATACACAATGTCGATAAAATCGCTAGCTGTGCGTCTATGAGGTGACATTACAACAAGCAGACACTTTTGATAACCTGAGAATGCACCCCAAATCATGACAGATGTGCGACCGGATTTGAAAGATGGAGCCAAATAATCTGGGAAGTAGCGTTCATTTGGTCGTCTCCAAAATGTCACCCGTTGTGAGTACTTTCCAATCTCAAAGCTTGACTAATTTGTCCACATGATGTTGCACCAATCGGATTCTATCCAATTTTGATGAGCTTTTGCAAATGCTAACCTATCTGCCATATTCTTCAAACTAAGATATGGTTTTTTAGCAGCAACACGATTGCAAAATCCAAGGCTCGTTATGACCTTCCTCAATGTATTAGCGTGCACTCTCACGCTCATTTGTTCTACCAATCTGGCAAGTGGAATACGTCTGTTTGATGTTAGAAGGCGACTTAACTCTCTAGGGTGTCGCATTGCCAATTTATGAGGCCTCCCACTCCGCTTCATACTATCTATTGTTCCATGACACTGAAACAAATGGACAATGTTGGAAACAGATGTTCGTGGGATGCCCATCTTCCTTCCAATCTCTGCATTTGACAATCTAGAGCTATGCATACCAACAATCATTCCTCTCTCTTCTACGGTATACTCTCTTGACTTCATGCTCTCTAGATAGCTACTACATGCCAAAAGCATGCATAGATCACACTACAACAATGTGCCCTACAAAAACAACCTCTATCATGTTCTGCAACAAGAATTCCTCAAATGCACAATCAATTTTTCCACTCCCACCCTTGCAATGCCTTGCAATGACAAGAGAGAAGATTTGGACATCAATTTGTAGTACCCTCAAGCAACTAGATCTTTCACAATGCATTCAACTGTCATTATGCATGCAATACACTTGTTAACCACCATGTGAGCGATATTCAAAGAATGCAAATTATCTTGACAAGATGAAGGATTGGTACAAATTGCATTACTCCCATGGTGCCAACACTTAATCTATTTATAGCTCATGAAATTTCAGATCAATATCTCGTTACATGTGCATGCATGATCTCCTTGAAGTTGACATTGTTTTCTCTCACAATCCAATAATTTTAAAAAACGACCAATACTTATTGGAGGGTATTGTACAAGACAAGACTACACATTAGATACGAGACGACAATCTAACCCCAAAACTAATAATAACGTTAATACTCATTCATTAGCCGAGGCTCATCTGAAGTTGGGCTCCATTATTTTGAATGATGGGGGTTGTTCATGGAAGAACACGTGTCAACTTTTGGAGGAAATAAACTCCTTTCACACAACCCCTTAGGGGATCCTTAGGGTACACTTACCTTCCCCCAAATTCCATACTACTTAATTTTGATTTACAAAACTAGGTGGAAGAAGGATGTCATCCAATAATATGTGTGTTTTGTAAGCCAAAATTATCAATATATATTCTTTTGTACACCCATGTGGTGTTGTATGGGTTATGTTGACCCCCCCCCCTTGATATTATACATGCTACGACTCTGACAAGTGACATACACATCATTTTTTGCAACCTATATATGAATGAGCATACTACCTAGTGTTGTATATGGGGAAGGATATTATTATTTGCTTTTGCTGTAAATTTCAAATTAATTCAAGTTTTCAATATGAATGAAAATCTATATTGCAAGCTCTAGATGAATGATATTTATTATACTAATATAATTAGCTACATTCTAGAAGGGCTAATGCGGTTGTAAGTTTCAATTATAATTTTTATGGGTAGCCCATTGAAAATTCATCAATTTTGCAAGTTGCCTATAAAATAATAAAAATTTCTTTGGGCAGCTCAAGACAACAAGGTAGGTTTAAATATAGACACCAAATCCACACATATATAGGCCCCTTGTTCAAGCTCATGTCCTACCTCCTTATTATCGAGATATAACTACAATTGACATAACATTACTCAATTGATGAGATGTGTTCATGGGCCCAACAGTAGAGTCGAGAATAAAGACTCTGGATGCCAGAATCCCACTGTTTCAGAGTGGATCTGAAGTTAGGGCAGATGAAGACAGCTCATCAGCAGAATAATGTTATGGACACTTCTGAAATTTCCATTCAAGACTTTGCAATGGGAAAATCTGTGAAAGCATCAAGACCTTAGGGTGCACTCGTTGGGAGCTTCTTGTGAAAAGGCCCAAAATTGTATTTCAGTCCCATGCATTTGAATCATGCGTACTCTGGGACAACCTACCGACAATGCCTTTATGAATAAATTTTGCATCAAAAAAAATTTCACAGCCCTATACTGACTGAATGCCCATAAACTCCAACAGAACAGATTGTGAGACTGATTTTAAGTGAACACATACTGGATTATATTCTGTGAGCAAAACACCCCCTTCAAATCTGACTCTTGCACTCCCTAGCCATGTGACCTTTTCCACTAAGATTTGGAACTTGCTTCCATCCACCTAGGGTCCCAGTTCATTTAGAGGGTTCACCTTTACCAAATTCCCTTAATAGCAGCCCAAGATGGCGTTTGGCGAGAACAAAAATCTCGAAACTGAATGGTTCTGAACTATCACACTCCCAAACCCCAATCTCCAATTGTCAACATCCCTAAGTTGTATTAGGGACATTAGTGGTAGCTCTGGAAACCAAAGAAGACAAAGGAAACAAGCATTGGAGGTTCAGTTTAGAAAAGATCACCATCTTATAGGATGCTAATATAAAGAAACCAAGGTAGCATGCAAGAATACCATTCATTTCCAGCATCACCCAATCTTAGATTTCCTCAACTCTATCATGACAAGTCTGTTACATGCACACCCTTCGCCCACACTGATAGCCCTTCAATACTCTCAATTGAGCTTACTAGCAATGACATATCGCAACCACTACCCCTGGTACAGATAAATTGGGGTGCTATGGAATCAAATTGCAAAACCACTAGAATTGAATAAGAGAGGTTTCCACTCTGCTCCATTTCAAGACTTGTTTAGTATGGCCTTCAACTTGTTGAGAATTTGTTACAGAATGCTCTCAGTGCTCAATTTCCTGGAAAAACGAAAACACACACTTAGTCATAAAGTAGAGAGATACAACAACATGAGCAGAAAGCTTGTCTAAAACATCTTTAATAAGACAGTTTCAAGCTTTAATGAAATGGTTGCTTAAGGTCAAGGGACGAATAACTCTATTTGCAAAAAACTCTAATTTAAAACTCACTGTAAGAACTGGAGAAAAACGATAATGCTCACAAAGAAAAGTAACCAAAAGATATGCAAGGCAAATAATCTGGAGACCATAGAGTGCCTTGCAACAACCAACAAAAGAGTCCTACAAAGCACAAATTTTGAGTAAATGAAAAGATGAGGCCATATATTTCTTACCAGTTTTAGGTCTTAGGTGCATTTTTTCTACCTTTCAGTGCTGAAGCCCAATAATGCAAACAGTCTACTCACAAACAGGGTTCCATTCATCACCTTATCCATGCTTACTAATTGCATGTTTCTGTAGCAAATACTGTGCAGTTTCTCACCAATAGAATATCCCAACCCTTTTGCCCAGGTGCATTGGTCGATAATATACCTGGATTAACTTTTCCTGGATTACATCAAGCACACCAGTGCAGAAATTACTCGTGGAAAGCTTCCAAATAAGTCAATCGTTGTTGCGATGACAATCAGCAGAGCTCCAATCGCTACATAAAATATTTCGAAAGAAGAGACTGGACATCCTTCTTTGCCTGTCCAGTCCTTTTTGGAGAACCACTTGACATGGGATCTTCAAAAAGGGGTTCAGTGTTTGACAATGCATCTGCCTCATCATGCCTACCCGCAAAATGTAGACCCCTTGTCAAAACTCGAATAGTGGCTCTTGAGGGAGTGAGCCCATCCGATTGCATTTTCTCATACAATTGTAAGGCTTTTTCCAACTCTCCTGTTTTGAGGAATGCATGCAACATGATTGTGTAGGTCACTGTACTTGGTGGCATACCCATAGTTGACAGTTTCTCAAACAAGGTATTGGCAGCATTCACTTTGTTGGACCTTGCCAAGCTGTGTATGATTACTGTGAATGTGTGAATAGTTGGTTTGCAATTGGCTTTCTTCATTTGTCCATACATCTCCATGGCATGGGCATGGTTGCGGGTTCTTGACAACAGGTCTATGAGCATGGTATATGTATGAGCATTTGGCTCAAAGCCCCGTTCTTTCATGTGTTGAAACACCTGGCACACAGTTACATTGAGGAACTCAATCAGAAGCTTCCCACTGCCACCAAACAAGTCTTCATTTGAGGAAAAACTGGTACAGGTAGAGCTATCCTCTAACTCAACACGACTTTTGGTTGGTTTGTATAATATGCCTTCCATGTTTGGTAAATTTGTCGTTCATGCTTGGAGGTAGTGTGGAGGAAGTTTAAATGAAGAACATTCTATATCAGCTTAGTGAGGTCAAACTCAATTTGGCATGCCAAGAGGTGCTACAATGAGTTTGGTCCTCAACATACCGAAATAGTTGGTCTTCTTTAAAATTTAAACACTACCTCCAAGTATGCACCACTAAGTGGAAAGAAATTCTTGACACCATATTCAAAACAACCAATGAAAAGTCATAGGGAACCAACTCCTGACGAAAAGTCCCATTGAGTTTAAGGGTAACTCTAATACAACCCTCTCCTGAAGTTAAGAGATATCAAGTGGCCCTTGCTTGTGTACGATGGTAGAGGAATTTTACATCAGTGATCGTGAAAGTAAGATCCATAAAAGTATAAGAGGGAGATGAAAAGTAACAAGGTCCCACCTGCAGAGCGGCATCCGTGTGCCGAGTCCCACAATAACTCTTGATAAGAGTGTTGAACGAAACTGTATTTGCCTCATTCGCTGTCTCTGCTTTCTCCAAAATCTCTTTCTGCAGTTGAGTGTTCCCCGCATTTCCAATAATGTCTAATACTTTGGTGGACATATGCTTTGTGGGTGTAAATCCTTCTTGCCTTTTCAACCATTGATAGAATCGCCACGCTGGCTCAGGGTCAGCACCAAGAAGTATCAATACATTCATGAGGTAGGGTTTCCTGAGTTTCAGACGGACTCTTTTAAGAGCTTTCTCTGTTTCCGGCCCCCAATCCTGCAACAACTCGGCAAGTTTTTCAGGCCTTGGTAGACCGCCCTGAGGAGCCTCTTCTTTTGAAGAGTTTCGTTTGTCGTTCTCTAAAATTTCGTTTCTTGTAGTATGGGTGAGTTCTTCGGCCTCACGCACCCTACCCTCTGCTATCAATGCTTTCGATAGACACATTCGCAACGGAAGGGAAGGTGTCAACCCCGATTCCAACATCTTCTTGTAAAAATAGATCGCCTTCTCCAACTCCCCTTCCTTTTCGTGAGCCCGGACAAGGACGGTGTAGGTGACGGAATTCGGTCTAAGTTGAAGGTCAGCTAATTTGTCAAAAAGTTCACGGGCGCCTTCAAGCTTCCCGGCTTCCACGAGAGTGTGGATGAGAACCGTATACGTAAAAATGTTGGGTCGGCAACCACGAAGTTGCATCTCATTGAAGGCCTCCATAGCTTCTTGGTGACATCCACCCTTTGCAAGTGCGTCAATGTATGTAGTGTATGTATATTCATTAGGTTCAAAACCCTCGTCCAGCATATCTTCCCACACCCTTCGGACACCAGCCAAATTCTTCGCCTGCCTGTACCAGTGCATGAGAGAAGAGAAAGTGACGATACTAGTTTTGCAACCCTCTTCCCGCATTTCAAGCAGCACTTGTTCCATCCCTTGTAAATTCTTCTTCTTTCCACAGAAATCGATCATGGACGTATACGTGTACACGTTGTGCTCAAAGCCGTTCTGTGTCTTTGCCCAATTGAAAAACTTACGTGCAGCGTCTGATCTCGGTATTACTTTCAGCACCCGGCACACTATGGCAGGGGTCAACTGGACCTATAAAAAGCCCACAAGGAAATGTATGTGTCATGACAGAAATACACTAAGATTTGGAGGACAATATAGGCACAAGCACAAACACATGCGCTCTACATATGCGTGAATCCCAACAAGACGACCCAACATAGCATTCTTAAGCATCATGTGTAAGGACGCTCTCTTTGTATTCTAGCGTCAAGTATCTTTTTAAAGAATCAAGGTCCATGAGTACATGCATGAATGCAATCGAGCATAGTCAAGTGGCATTACGCTCTCATTAGTCGACATAAACTCATTGTTGCCTATTATCTTCGGACACAAAGCCTTCTTCCATCTACCAAGATGCAATTGACAAGGTGCGTCCCTAATGGAATCATTCTTCAATTATCCGGATTACCCAAGACATATTCCAATTCCATTGGACCCTATATAGGCATTGCATATGAACCCAACCGCCACCTGACCACCAAATTCTGATGCTTTAAATAAGCAATGAGGGCGAAGCACAGTACCAAGGAAAAAATTTACCTGCAAATCTTTGAGAAGCAATGGCGTGTTTGAGCTCCATTTCTGGAGGAGCTTCTCGAAGCGATCCACGATTTCGTCGTGGTTTTTATCGCTGGGTAATTCAGCTGCACTTGCAGAAGCGAAAGACCTTGCCCCCGCACAGCTATGAACCCAATTTGCCCAGATTCCTGCACTAAAACCTAGATTCACATTACCTCTACCGAGGTGGAATTCACTCTTGAAAACCTGAGAATTGCTCTCTTTAATAATAGAACATGAATGTGAATGTGCAATTTTCGACAGCCGCCCCGCGGCCGACTCTTTCATCACATTGTTATCGAAGCTCCATGAGACCTTGGGCCATTCGGGTGCTTGCCTAAGGCACTGGAACCCTCTCCGCCGCATGATTTCGGCACGCGACTAGCTCCCCTGCAACTGCTTTCCTCATCAATTTTCACCCAGACAGACAGAGGAGTTTGAACATCCAGACCCGTTCAAGGGCCGCATTCTTTATCTATTTTACAATCCATCTCACACAACCCAGAAATTGGGCACCTGTTACAAAGAAGTCGGTACACGAAAGTTGAGCAACTTAGCCCAATCCTTAAACCCTAAACCCTTGCATTATCCATCGGAGAAGAGGAGGGCTTCAAACTCCACACAACATGCTTCGCAACAAGTTTGCACATCCAGACCGGTTCAAGGGCTGCATTTTTGGTGTCTTTCACAAACCCATCTCTCACAACCCAAAAATTGGGTAGCTATTACAGAGAAGTTGGTGCACGAAAGAAGCAACTGAGCCCCAATCCTCAAACCCTAAACCCTAAACCCTAAACAATCCATAAGCCAACCCCCATCACCTAATCATTCCTGGACTCCCTCAAATCATCCATCGAAGAAGAGGAGGGCTTCAAACTCCACAAGTCATCAGTCGCCACAAGTATAAATATACAGACCCGTTCAAGGTTTTTGGTATCATTCACAACCCATCTCACACAACCCAGAAAGTGGGTAAGTACCGATTACAAAAGAACTCGGTCCACGAAGGGCAAAACTTAGCACAAACCAAAACCCAAAAACTATGCCCTAAAACTCTTGCATCTTCCATCGGGGGAGAAAGGGAACCAAGCCGCGTCACTGAGGCGCTGTGAACGGGCCTTGTGTGGTCGCGGGCATGGTGGATCCGGGCCGTTGATCCACCAAGGCCCATCCAAGGGCCTTAGTGGTCCTAGGTGGCGGGGGGCGGGGGGTGGTGCTTGCCACCAAGGTGGGTGGGGGCGGGGGTGGTGTTTGCCACCAAGGCGGGGTGGGGCCGTGGGCCTCATGTCTTTTTTCGGGGAGGCCAGCTTTAGGGTCTTGTCGGGGCTAGGTGGCTAAGCGGGCTCGGTGGCTAGGCGGATTAGGCAGCCAGGTAGGCTTATTTTCTAAGTGGCTTGGCCTACTTACTAAATAACTACTTGGTTAGGCTTACTTAATAGGTGGCTAGGCCCACTTACTAAATAACTAGTTGCTTAGGCTTACTTACTACGTGGCTAGGCCCACTTACTAAATAACTAGTTGTTTAGGCTTACTTACTAGGTGGCTAGGCCCACTTACTAAATAACTAGTTGCTTAGGCTTACTTACTAGGTGGCTAGTAAGTAAGCCTAAGCAACTAGTTATTTAGTAAGTGGGCCTAGCCACCTATTAAGTAAGCCTAACCAAGTAGTTATTTAGTAAGTAGGCCAAGTCACTTAGAAAATAAGCCTACCTAGCTGCCTAATCCGCCTAGCCACCGAGCCCGCTTAGCCACCTAGCCCCGACAAGACCCTAAAGCTGGCCTCCCCGAAAAAAGACATGAGGCCCACGGCCCCACCCCGCCTTGGTGGCAAACACCACCCCCGCCCCCACCCACCTTGGTGGCAAGCACCACCCCCCGCCCCCCGCCACCTAGGACCACTAAGGCCCTTGGATGGGCCTTGGTGGATCAACGGCCCGGATCCACCATGCCCGCGACCACACAAGGCCCGTTCACAGCGCCTCAGTGACGCGGGGAACCAAGGACAGGGGAATATTTGTGAGAATCTTTATGCTGCCCGAGCCTGCCCGCAAGGTACCAGGTGAACCCTATCTGCTTCATCCTGTATTTATTTTATCATTAGCTTCAATTGGCATCAATGGACGGTCTTAAGTGATTAGGCTGACAAATTAAGGTTTCGGAATTGCAACTATACATCGTGATTTTCCCCATTTCAATGAGGGTACCATATCTGCAAAGAAGGCATGGAAGCGCGGCGAGGATGCAAAGAAAGCAAGGAGAGAGAACTTGGCGAACAAATAGAAGGAGAATAACGCCACTGCCAAGCGCAAAGTATTGAAAAGGATCAATGCCAGGGTTGAGGAAAAATATGAGAAGGAGAAAGAGAAGTTTCCGAAACCAGGCTGTGATGAATTGGGAGAATTTCTCCGAACAACTCCATTAGTAAGAGCAATGTTGGAAGCAGGAACACTTGAGCCTCTGAAAGGTGTGCGAATGAAGCATTACTCATTTCTGGCGCCTGTGTTGGGTAATGCAACCCATTGGTTGACCATCATTGTTAGTAATGGCCTTGAAAAGTTCCAAAAATCACTTCAAAATCCACTGGAACTTCAAATCCTCGCCGTTTTCAGCGGTACGCTGAGTTTTTCTTCATTCCGAAACTTCGTAGATTGAATTTTGCTATTGAGAAATTTTGTTGTGCATTCGTAGCTTGAAATTTGTGTCAAATGTTGAGATTTTTAAGTACAATAGTGACCTGAGGTTGCAGACTTTCGCTTGAGTGTGAGTATTTCATCTGTTTGCAGCTGGATTCATAATTCTGATATCGTCGAGCAACTCGCTGCTTTTGAGTTGTGTATGTTGAAATGTGCTTGTTATGGTTTTGAGATTTGGGGTTTGGAATTGAGGGGTTTTGGGTTTCTTTTTCTATCTGCAAATCTTAGTGCAATTTGTTTTCCAGTGTTTTCATTTAGTGAGAGTCTAAACAGTTTACCTGGGACTATCTAATCAATGGGATCTCAAAGGTGGATTGCCAATGTTGAGTTCCCCAAGTACACTGTAACCTGAGATTGGATTCTTTCACGCGTGAGTATTTTATCTCTTTGCAGCTGGATTCATAATTCTCATTTCGCCGGGCAACAATCTAATTATGAATTGTGTATGTGAAACATGCTTCGTCAGTAATTTGCTTGGGTTTAGAATTTGGGGTTTCTTCATTTATCTGCAAATCTTGCTTCATTTCTTGTGTTTTCACTGTTTTCAGTCTAAACACGTTGCCTGGGACTACCTGAGAGCAACTCCTATGGTCACTGCAACATGATTCTCTCAATAAATCGCCTTTCAAAATTTTTTTGGGCCAATGCCGCATCCTCGTATCACACATAAAGTCCATATATGTCATAAATCTTCATTGCCCATCGATTATTGAGAGAGACACACCCCCTAAAGTCCTTGGGAAGGGGTTTAGAGGGTTGCCTCTCTCTCTCAATAATTCGTGGGCAATAAGGCTTTGCGGATGCAATGAGCTGCGGTCTTGCCCTCAAGAAACTAGGACGCCAACTTATAATTGAGAATATCATTTTCCAGTGACCACAAGAGTTGCTCTAATCAAATGAGCGCACCACCCATGTCACCCAGTAAGCCATTATGAACTAGGTATTGTGTGCAAGGAGACTGTTACGGGCTGTAGTAGGCGTCTAACCTACTGAGGTAGGTATTGGATGCCTACTACATCCGATGGTAGATCAACACGTGTCCTTTTACTGAACGTATTGATCAAGCCATGGCATCAATTACAGGTGATAAGGTAGACGGGTCTTGAATGGTTACTTTGTCACGCTCAATATGAAATACAACTCCCATTTGCGAACCCTAAATTGTTGTTGATACGCAAATGTGGGTGGAGAAGCAGGTTCAATGCAGATAAATTTGGAGCCCACCCTGAATTGATATGAATTTCAAAGGTGACGGCCAGGGAGATATAATTCGATCACATAGCCATTTATTGAATCCAGAATAGCTAACAATTTTTGCACTTGGAGTCCAATATCTTTTAAACACACATATTTTTGGTGTTGTAGGTGTCCATTTAATATAAGTAACCATTTGCTTTAATGTGCCTTCTTGTATCCAATTAGGAATAGGCACCCAGCAAAATCACTTGGCCTGACCACTACACGCCATTTATGCAGCGAATGAGTGGGAAGAACACAGGGGCTGTCATGCCAAGCTTCTCTCTCGTGTCCTCAAAGCTAACGAGTACTCATACACAAAATCATTGTGGGCTGATGGAGAAGTATGGAAGAGAGACTGGATAGGGAGGAAGTTGGCAACTTGACAGCTCATGCATCCATTCAGGACTCAGCAAACCCAAGAACAGCTGAATAAACTTGCAGGAAAAAACGGAGAGGAGAATCCAGAAGTAAACGTAAAGACCAAGTCACAGGAAGAGGAGGCACGTTGAAAGGCAGCAATCGCAACAACTGTACATATGAATGTGTGATAGAGAGGAAACTAAGTAAATTCAGTTTCCAACATAATTTATTGATTGTTATTTTTTGTGACATGATTGAGAAATCATTGGTAGTATTGCAGAATTTTCATGTCAAAAAGATTATTAAAGTTTGAGGGTTAGATTTTAAGGTAATTATGAATTGAATTAAGTACATTGGATTCAAGTCCACATGAAGCTTTGGAATTGGTTCACCTTCAATCAGAACCAGGATGGAGAAGAGACATCCTATCCTTCTGATGTTTCTTCAATTGTTCCTCTACTTTTTTTGTGCATGATTGAAAATCCAGAGAGTTACATATCAAAGAATCTAGAGTTACACTTCCTGAGATTATGAGTTTACGAAATCTGAAGATTGAAATGGTTCACCTTCTATCAGAACCAAGAAGGGGCATTCTGCCATTCTGATGTTTGCACCTTTTGTTGCTCACATTTTTAAGATTTCACTGTATGGTCTCAGTTACTTCTTCGAGCACTTTGTGCGAAGATCATAGAAGACTTAATCTTCTAGTTGTGATGCTAGGAGTACAAGGTCATATGTGTAATTGGTACTATCTCATACTTATCTAACATGAATATCACATGTCTTTTTAATTTTAGGTAGGCCTTCCAGTTTTGCATATAAGTAAATTGATTGAGCTCATTGCTTTTGTGCTCAAACTGTATGGATGGAATCTTGAAGTGATGTATAGAAACTTTGTTTTATAAACAACATTTGAGCATTGAAAGTCTTTCACTTAAGTCATTTCGATTTTCAAGAAACACCTTTTGACATGTAAGGGCTTTTTAAGTGCAAGAAATTTGTTGTGGTATTAGTGGTTTTTTTTTTGGCTATTTATTGTCAAAGAGTAATTTTAAGCAGGGGGCAACAAAATTGACCTTATGAAAGGATACTATGTTGTCGGGTCACAACCATTCCATAGTCCATACCCAAGATATGGAGTCCAATCAACATCTCCTCAAAAGCAAGACAAGAACTCATACAAGGTTTTCATCTCCACTATACCCAATGTTTTAATCCCTACTATTTTTTTATAGAAAATTAACCATGTTTTCTAACCTCATGTTGTATCAAACATTGCAAGGTCCATTTAAAAATCACATACTAGACTAGACGTTTCTCTTATTCCATTTGTATTCATATCACTTGCCATCACCTATTTAGGATTTGGCCAAATTCGTTAATTTGTAATGGAACCCGTCACTTTTTATTACTCCAAAAGAAGCTCCCAAAAATTGTCTGACAACTACCATGTTGTCAGACCCTTGTGAATACTTAGTTTCAACACATCACAACTCATAGAAATTGTAAATTTTCCTCACTTCATGTTTGTCAAATCCATATGTTTGGATTCCCAATAACGAGTACTAAACAAGTATTTAGCTAAAAACATACATCTAAGAAGTTTAATTTTTAAATGTATTGACATAATACCAACTAATATAACTAAACATAATTGACTAGTGTACTAATTTTGATTACAAAAGAAGTGGGACCAATTTCACTCCCAGTGGGACAACCCTATGTCAAACGGGGGGCCTCCCTATGCGCAAGGTGCACTGCACAAGTCACAATGCATGGAAAGGCCTTCAAATGTAACAGGTGGAGGTCCCTATCCAAGGGTCCACAATATAATACACAGTGCATGGGAGACCTCCCAACGTAATATGTGGAGGTCCACTCCATGGAGGTGACATCCTTAGCGGGAGGCTCATAAACCAAATTGTGAAATACCATTGACCGAGATAAGAAGATATTATTCCACATACGAGGTGAGGAGTCCTACACTTCACGAACATCAGGAGACCTCCCCATACACGTGCTATGAAAACAAAGACCACATAATTAAGAGCACATGCAATTAAGGTTTTCGGCATTTGGGTCTTATTGAACATGTTCTTCGCATTTGTAGTAGTTGTGGCGGAATCTATGATCGGGGAGAACCGGCAATTAGTTACAAATGAACCGGTTGAGTTTGAGAAATAACCGGTTGAAGTTCAAGACTGTAGGAAAATTACCAATCATTTTAGAGGAATTTATAGAATATACCCCAATTTAATAAAGGAAAACCGAAGGATGTCAACATGTAACCGGTTGGACTTGCAAACACTAGGGTCTTAACCGATTATGCCCAAAAATCTTCCCGATCACTGGGCGGAATATGTGGAGGTGTAAGGATAGAAAGAGGAGAGATAAAGTGAAGAGGAGGAGATAAATTGCCTCATTTCCACATGCCTTATGCCCTTTGTGATGAACTCCAAAGTGCTCACCCATTAAGTTTCAACCACCATTTTTGGGCATGTTCTAATACATGTACGTTTCAATATTTTGAATGATTGAATTACATTTTATAATACATCTTTGATTTGACTTGGAGCCCCAACGATCATTTTACTCTTAAATTTTGTCATTAGAGCTCATATGCGATAATATCACAAAATACTCAATCATTACTATAAAAATGATTCCTCAAAGTGAACATGTAGGGGACAATTTTCATTGCCCCACCCCTCATGGCACATGTCAATATTCAAATAAACAACTTATAAACGATCTCGTTATCCAAATCTACAGTGATACATATTGAACAATACAAACCATAAATTCTAAATAAATATACAAATATTATGTGATTTTACTTCCCGCTACCTAAATCATATATCATCGTCAATGATCGGTGTGGAGTATCACAAAACCTTTAATGTTGTATTTTTTTTGGTTTGTCACCTGAATTATTACTTGAGCTGATTTGTACGTGCCTAAGCTTCTAGCATGTGATTTTTTGTATAAACTTCATATGGTGTTTTCATCTAAAGCGTCCACTACTTAATGATTGACTCTAAAAACTCAACGTAAGTCTTGTGGCTGCCGAGAAGGGCCGCTTCACACTATGGCCGAAGGCTGAGAGGCTCTCCATTTCCACCAATCACATTGCAAGAAACCAAGAATTCGGCCTCTCAACCCGAGGCCAAAGTCCAATGGCCGTCGCTTTTAAAATGCCCACATGGCAGTACTTTTTGACCAAGGCGAGGGACTCTCGAAGGAAGTTTGGGTTGGATGGGAATGGAAACCCAAACTATGGTCGAGAGGCCGTCGATTTGTTTTCATAAAAAAATCAAAAACTAATAAGATCTTGGTTGTTAGATTGAAGTGGTTGTTTTGGGCAAGGAATAAAGTGGGATGCTCCTTCTTCGTGGGATGCATTTGGAATTTGGGCTTGGCCTTTGGAGGCTTCACACTATGGCTATCCAAGTTGAGAGGCCATGGGAGTTCATGGCCAAACATTTGGACTCTGGGCTTGGCCTTTGGAGGCTTCACACTATGCCCGGCCGAAGGCTCCAATTCCTATATTTTATTGGCTATTTTCAACCCATTTCTTTGGACTCTCAGGACCACTTCACACACAAGGTTGAAGGCCCCTGACCATGGCAATGTAAGAGCTCTCATTGGTCGAAAAGGTGGAGACCGTCCAAGTTCACTTCACACTAGGAGGTGAAGGCCTAAAGGCCCAAAGAAAAGTTCGTGGATGAAAAGTCTACATGGAGTCCTACATGGCAAGTTGTGGATAAGGGTGCATGGTCTACCGGAATTTGTGTCAGGCCCACCTGTTGGAGGTGGGCCTGACGAAAATTCCAGGAGACCATGACTTTTTTAATATTTTTCCCAGCATGACATATTTCAGGGCAGATTTAAAGGAAGATTCCAAAATAGATTCCAAGACATACAAACACCACCAAGTAATTCTCTTAAATTGATAGAGTTTGAGACATATTATATTAAACCAAATCCTCCCCTCTTTTTCCGCCAACAAAATATGCAATGATCCCGCAACATGGTCCATTCTCACTTCACACTATGCTTGAAGGCCCGTGACTACATAAAACGGCTTTCCCAAAACCCATGGTACGGCCTTTGGATGAGAATCAAGGGTCCTCACCAGAGCCCTACATTGGGTGCCCATACCCATGCCCATGCCCAAACCCACCCATGCCCATGGGTTTTGGGTGGGCATGGGTTCGATATTATTGGGCATGGGTGGGCATGGGTGGGCAAGGGTTCGATATTATTGGGCATGGGCGGGCATGGGTGGGCATGGGCATGGGTGGGCCAAGACTTGGTGTAGGCGGGTAATGCACATTACACAATTTTTTAATACATTGGCGGCAATTTTAATAGCATGGGTGGGCATGGGTGGGCACGGGTCATGCTATGGGTGGGCATGGGTGGGCATGGGTGGGCACGGGTCATGCTATGGGTGGGCATGGGTGGGCATGGGTTGGCACGGGTCATGCTATGGGTGGGCATGGGTGGGCATAGGTCGTTGCTGATGGGTATGGGTGGGCATGGGTACAAATTCGAAGGAAAATGTTGGGCTCTGGTCCTCACCATTACAAGGTCACGGCTCTTGGCTCATGTGTGAAGTGGCCCTCAACAAAGTTTGGCCATTCAACCTCATAGCCTCTCGACTTGGACGGCCATAGTGTGAAGTGGCCCTCAATCTTCATTTCATTGACAGTTAAGCCATGGAGAACAATTTCTTGCCACGCAAAGTGAAATTCTCATGTAGGTGTGGGACAGCGTCCGAAAAGTTTTTGAAGTTATTAAGGTTAATTGCCTACCTCTTTAAAAGGGCATAGGCTATTTCCCTCATGGCATAGGTTGCATCCTACAATATCAAAATTTTGTAAGTTGAAAACCTTTTGAGTTTTTAAGTTACCCGCCAATTGCCTTCAAAACTAATTTTTAGTAGGTTAAAATCCTTCAAATCTTTTAATGTTGTAGGCTTTAAATTCAAAATTTGAGTACTAAGTGGTATCCTTGGCAGGAATTGAACCTGGCTAAGCCCTTCACCACGTTTGAAGGCCAAGGATTAACCAACTCTTTTTTAAAGAGTTGATTATAAGTTATGAAAGGTTGCTAAAATTCAAATGAGTTTAAGGGTGAAAGTCCTCACCATCTTCTGATTCAACCTCTACTCTTCCTGCAAGATATTTCTCAGGATTAGTAAACAAGAATTGAAACTTTCTTGAATCCTTCCACAAAGATATAGCTTCCTGCAAAATAAACTCAAAATTTTTGGTTGGTCCTTCAATCGCCACCCACATCACACTATCCAAGTGTGTTGTTGTCATTTGATTCCTATTCTTCTGCTTGATGTTATTCTGCACAGAGAAAGCTCAGAGAGAGAGAGAGAGAGAGAGAGAGAGAGGTTGAGTGCTGCTTCTCGGTGGTGCAACATCGCAACTGATGAGAGAGGAGCTGTGATGAATGGTGCGGTGATGGGGCTTGGGCTGTGGTATTTGTAAAGATCGACGGGGAGGGAGTCATGGCTATTATTGATATCCGCCTATGTGCCACCCAAGAGCCCCGAGTATTAGCCTAAAGATATGTACTTAGGCCAACTAATTTCCCAATTTGAAGAAGGATGAATGGCTAAAATCCTCTCTTTTAAAAAAATTGCAGGCAAAATTTCCTACATGTTTTTTATCACATAGGTTGATATCCTATGTTTTTAAATTGTCCATAGGCTCTTTGTCCTACACTTTCAAAATTTTATAGGCTAAGTCACAAATTTTGTAGGCTGCATTTGTATTAGCCTTAGGCTCTTGCCGGACGCTGGTGTGGGAGTGCTGCAGCTTGGGAAGTGAGTCAGCGAGGCACTCCAACGAGGAAAATTTTAAGTCCACTTAAGTCATGTGTGCATGGATAAGTCCACCCCCGAGCTTTCCACCTGGCAAGGACTATACGGTTATATGGAGTTTAGTGCCGCTTTTACTATTTGGAGTTATGCGGTGCTATAGTCTTTTAATCTCAGACTTATTATTACACACAGAATACATTTAAGTAGTACACTGGTTTTGGTATTTAGTGTCAAGTACACTATTTGCGAAGGGCCTAAACTAGATGCCCGCATGTCTAGAAATGAAAGTTGAGGATACTAGGTTAGCGGTAAACGCCTATTGGGTCCTTGCCTCAATGTCACATGTACTGTATAGTATGTGAAACTACACTAAATATGATAGTTAGTGTCACTTGCTATTTGGAATTACGCAATGCTATATCTATTTATTGTATATCTCGTAGTTTACCAACAAATGTTAAATTGGTTGTTTGAACATTATAGAACATTAACAACTTTATTCAGTAAAAAAATCACATCAATAGTAAAATGATATAGCACTGTGTAAATCCAAATAGTAAATGACACTAAATATCATATTTAGTGTAGTAAACATTCTCCATATTCAACTTAATAGATGTGCAAAAAGAATCCTCTCCGGAATATCTTGAAATTTGTTGGGAGGGATGCATATCATGTGTAAGGAGTCTTCCAATCACTCAAGAATGTTGTGAGTGGTATATATGGTGTGTTTGGCTTTTAACAAATGGACATTAAGACATGTGTTCCCAAGAGACTGAAGTGCGTGCTCAAATTATATAAACTATTCTAGATTCAATAGTCGACACAAACTAATTGAGAGGATGTGATTATTTAAGGGGGAGGAGAATTTTCACTTTGGAGCCTTCTAACTTTTGCATCTCAATACTTATTCTAAAACTTGAAGCAACAACATTCATCATTCAATATTGTTAATGTTTTGAGACTGAATGTAAGTTGAGTGCACCTATCATGAAGTGTGAGTTATAATGGATTCTAACATGCAAGAATGTACCCAACTTGTCTAAAGTGTACATATCCAAAAAAAATAAAAAATAAAAAAAACCATCACAGATTATCTATGATTTCCACTTCAAGAAGTCAAAATATATTCATCTTGACTCCAAAAATAGCAAGATCAACTCCCATATTCTTCAATTGGATTTGCTAATATGCATCCTATATGCACACCTATTTCCCATCTTGTATTCAAACCTCTACACATGCTAAAATCCAAAACATGTCCATAATAGGTGCACCCCACCCTTACACTATAAAATCCCACATAAAGTCATGTTACATACCTTGATGCACTTGAGGAAACAAACATGGGGTACATACAAGTTGTGTTCCAAAATTGGTTCCAAACACTTGCACTAATTTTCAACTTGGTGGGGTCGCTAAACAAATGTACAACTCCTACTTACATCCGCAAGTTGGGGTAGATATTTGGGGGAATGATTTTGCATGTTGTAGCACATGCAAGTTGCAATCCCACCTCAACATGCAGTTGCATGCATTGTAGTTGATCAAAAAATATAGAATTTTGATGGTTGACGCAAACTTTGTGATGCATTAAAGTACTAACAAGATATTTTGATTGTTTTTGCCACAAACTATAAACTAAACTACTTGCAAATTAAACACCTCAAATGAGATGTTTAGGATCATTTGCATCTTATTTGTATGATCTTTATTGTCGAGTTTTAGGCTTCCATTTATATGGTTGAGTAGACACGTAGACACATCATCGTTGCCACTTCTTATCATTTTGTTTTTTTGGCCTATGTTGTCTCAATTCTTCTTCTTTCCTTTATGACTATTGGTGACTCATCTCTTCTATCTCCTCAACAACTCCTCTATGAAGCTCAAGTTAATAAATAGTCCCCAATATGGACTTTTGCACTTCTTTGTAGGATAAATCACTATTGCAACCTCCTACACACTTGTATTAAGGCATGTGGCCTTGTTATGTTTAGAGGTTCATAATATTGCTCAAGATCTCTCAACTGTTCCATGGGCCCAACATATCGCCACAATGGATTCATGCACAAATATAGCCGGTCGCACTCATAATATCTTGAGAAGTAACTCAAATGCTGGAATATGTAGCCACTTAGACTGAATCTTGGGCCAAGGCTAGGCCCCCCAAACCATTAGTTGTTTGAAACTTGGTGGAAGGTATATTTTTAAGCTGCAACCTACTAGCAGCCAAGGGCTCAATCTTCGTGCTAGAAAGGGTCCAGATACACCCACTCACCCGGGCCAAACACCGGGCCCACACTGAGCATTGTTATGTTGGAAGGTTGTGTATGCACCTTTGATGGCTTACTTTGGCCATTCAATTGGATCAGAGTTGTCTCATCCAATTAGAAACTATGAATCACAAAGATTGTCATTACAAGTTTCATATACGGAGTTGAGATGCAAAATTTACAAGAGACCAAAGTGAAGATCCTTTTTCTCTTGAAGTGATCACATAGACTCTCCCAATTGTGTTAAAGGTTGAACTTAGATTGATGCCTATATTTTGAATACATACTCCAATCTCATCGTAAAACATGTATCTTTGGTGTCCATTTTTTACTACACGCCTTGTCATACATATATAGATTCAAATATAGGTGCTTTTATTAATAAGAGTGGCCGCATAAGGCCCGCATACCTTGTACAATCCAGTTCAAACTCAAAGGATTTTTCGTAACCAAAACCTCCATAGAAACAAGAAGCAAACCATGAATCAACCTCCTTGTAGGGGCCAAGATTACAAGGAACGCACTTTTCTACCACAGTTCCTGAAAACGTCAAACTTAGTTACAAAGCTCACTTTTCTACCACAAAATCTCAAGGTCCCCTCAAAGATTTCAGGCTTAACCCTAAAATGTCCGAATCGGCCATTCTGGGCCTCACAGTATCATATGGAGGGCGTTAAGCTAGAATGTTTAAGATATTTGGCTGAAGGCTCTTGAGCATGGTCCATTGCAAGTGGCTCGGCTATGTAGGTCAACAATAGTAGTAGAAAGGTTTGAAGCCTTCTAACATCTGCATCTCAACTTGTATCTTGAACCGTCTCCATTTCACTATCCATAACACCATTGAAAGAGGCGATTAAATATCAACCTCGGTATTGATGCCAATGGAGAATCAACGAGATGGATGTCTTGGAACCATGCATAACTCATATCAAAGAGGATGAAGTCCTTATCCTAAACGTTTTCCAAGATGGGGAGTGTTTGAATTCATGAACAATGAAACACTGTAGTTGATTCCTTGCTCTAGGGAGTCCTAACAACCCACGGCTTGAGATTTGAGAACGGCACCAATTTTGGTAAACATTGCGGGCAAATCCATAGTGTGATTTAAACTAGACAATTTTTCTCAAAATCCAAAAATATTTCATCTCCAAACACATGAAATCAAATTAATTTTTTTTTAAAACCAATATGCCTAGAAGGGCATATTGATCATGTTTTGGAGTTGAAGCACAGAAGCAAATTTGATTTTATAGAAGATAGTGTTTTCCCAAGACAAGGCTCTTCCAAGATGTACTTATTCAAGATGTCCAATATTGGGTCTTGATCCGGCGTGGACTTGGTGAAGCGCATGCAACCAGGTGGGTCCTTGGAAAGGGCTTGGATGTTTTTTGACCATGCAAAAAGAGTCAAAGATTGGACGACGATGGCATGTCATGTCTATGATCAAGATTTTCGATGGATAATGACGATCGTCATCTGTGACATGCAATCAGAGGATTCTGATAGCCAATGTTTGTTGTGGTTTGGCATAGTAGAGCATATGAAAACACGTGGTGTAAACGACATACCATTCCGAATGAATCAAACTACTCGTAAAAGCAGTTCTTGATATGAGCCTTTTAATGCTTCTCTAAGGATTGGGCCCAATGAAAGTCACAAGTCCTCTTCATGCCTTCTATTGGTTCGTTTGGATTCCCGTTGCCAAACACCAATCTAATTTGCTTGTGCAATATCAGCCATGAATCCAGACTGCTACATTGGCAGTCGACCAAGGTAATCGACTGCCTATATGGCAGTCGACCATGGTAATCGACTGCCTATATAGCAGTTTGCTTATGCGTACAAGGAGTCCAAGACTTTGGATGAATGTACGTGTTGTGAATTGTCATAAGTTCTAGCAATGGATATAGATATCAGGGGCTTGCAATCCTCAAGGAGAGGCCAATATGTCATATTTTGACACTACCATGTCCATCAGTGGGCATCCTTTATTCGCTTTGTATGTTACCTTTTGGTTTGTGCATTTTTTGTCCCCATTGTTGATTGGTTTGTCATATTCAATTTGCATAGTCAAGATTGAGAATCTACATTGCTCTTGTTTTGGTTTCCACGTTTCACACACGTTTTGTTGTTCTCATTGTATGTAGCAATAGTAATAAATGTTTTGGTGATATGGTTCTTGGTTTCTACATGCAAGATATGACATTGCTAGAAATTGCAGACATGCCAACCTGAAATCTATCAGAAAATATTCATAACACCTGGTTGTAAATGTCCAAGAAAAAAAACGATAACCTATTTGATGTTACATTTGACGACTTGGCAAGGGCCATCATACAAGTATCTCAGTATTGTCAATTCCTAGAGAGTGGTGAAACGGGGAAAGGTCCTGATAGGTTGGAGTTGCTCCTGTGTGCACCTCGTCGTCAAGGATCCCATGTATCCCTTGCCCATGGGATAGACAAATATGCATATGAGTTCCATGATAGGCTCCCCCATTTGGAAGGTGAGGAACGTTTCAAATCCATCAAATGCAAAATTTCCAATGAATTGGGTTCCCCCAATGAGTCTCATCGTCCAAATAAAGTCAACTTCAACACTCCAAAATTGTTGAGGACTATGTTGCGCCGATTGCCATCATGCCCCCATCTTGGCCAAGTAATAGAGACTAAAATTTTCTCCATGCTTTGGCACATTGCAAAGACATGTCCCAAGTCCTAGGTGGCTTGCTCTACTATCCAAAGTACTACACAATCAAAGTGTTCCAACAAAATAGGCTCAAAGATTCATGCCCCATGCTTCGAAGGCCATTTCAAACCTGCAAATATGAAGGAGGCTAGGCAAAAGTTTATGTGGTTTTGCACTGGCGATATTCAATTGTGCATTAGGGGGATTGTTCGTCCTTCCGTTGTCTTCAAACCCGCATTGTTGGAGATTTGGGCTATGAAGAATGGCATGAACCTGACAAATGTAGAGAGTTTTCCTTTGGAGGATGCATGGTTCAAATTACAGAGATTTGGTCATGTGTTGTCTCATGATCTTGAGGGTGTAGTTGACTGCCTTGTGGGGCATCCCACAATGTGCAAAAGCAAGAGAATCAAGTGCTCCAAAACAACTGAAGAGCATTACTTGAAGATGAATCTTGGACGTTTCATGTCCTTGAACATTGTGAAGAGGATGTAGCTAACCCCTCCTAGTGATGGCAGAGTTTACATTGTCACCAACCAAAACAATGCCACGCTAACTGTAGAGCATGTGCTGACAATCAATCAATACCCTAGATGCAGTTGTCCCAATTACAAGGAGATGCACTCATGTAGTATTGGTGGCCAAGGTAAATACATTCCATGCAAACATTTGTATCACTTCTTTTTGGTTATGTTTAGAGCAGGTACATACAACGACATTTGCATCCATAGTCCCACATGGAGTGAAGAAGAACTTGCAAAATGTTGGCTCGTGATCCACTAATGTAGTGCATGAATTTTAAATTAGTGTGTAGTTGTGAAGTTTGTGTAGTTGTGATGTGTAGGTTGTCCATTTTGATATGCAGTGTGTCCATAAAACTATTGCCATTGATGTGGGTTTAAATCTTGTAAAACATGTAGTTGGCTATTTTAACCATCATGAAACAAATTTTGGAAAATTACTTGTGTTTATGCTCATAGTTGCATTACCATTCAGCATTGGTATCGTGTATTCCATGTATGACAAGTTCACAATCTCTCTAGTAGTTTATGTAGTAGTTCAAATGAGTTTATGTAGATTGTTGGCGCATGTTCTCATGCTTGAAAAAGGGGGCTCATAAAATTGTATTTTTTTCATATATGCCAAATGGATTTTTTTATTCTTTATTTGGAAATATGTAAGCATATTCAATCATTGTGCATTTATCTTGGCAAATTCTTGTTCTCACTGCATGCTACATAATGCTTGCCTTTGTATACACGTGATCCCTATATACATGTGTGGGCCCTGCATGGCCCTGGTTTTGTTTGATGCTTCTAGGTGGCCTATTGAAATAGTCAAACATAATTTTTTTAACATCAAAGACTTTTTCTTTTGACTAAAGGCGCCACAACTTGTGACATATTGTCTCAACAATCTTTCCAAGTGGAGGGGTTGTGCTTCCCTTTGGCCATATCCATTTCTAATGGATTGTGCATCTTTCTGTAGTTGCTAGCAGTATCCAATAAAATTGTATTGTTATGGGGTCCATCTTGCCTCCCCTTATGGACATTTCTTCTTGGAGAGTATTTTGATGGTCATTCTAGAAGGGACCTTCAATGAGGTTACTGCCCAGCTGAATGAACTTCATCTTGTGAACACCAATTGGAGTGAGACAATCAAAAACCACCCATATTGGCTTATATGATTTCAGGCAATGCGAGATAACCAACAATATACATCGCATGTTGTTGTCTTTGGTGTTCTGGTTTTGGGGGAGAATTTGGAGCCCAACCCCAACCATGAGCAAGAAATGTATGAATTGGGATTTTATGACAATTCTTCTTGAATGGGTGTTGGAGAACTGTTGGAGAACAATATGGGGAGCTTAGTTTTGGACCTTAGTGTTGGAGATGTTGAATGTAGGGCAATTTTGTTATGTGTGTCATTTAATGTCACCTACAAACAATGTATATACAACGTCTTCCTGCACTATGGACATTATTTTGATTGATATGTAAAGTGTGTCATTTGTTGTTAGACATGTGGCGTATGATGGAATCTCTCACGATTTTAAACCATACATCAACAAAACCCTAACGATGTTACTTAGTTGGCATGAGCGTTGTCCATTATCCTTAGGATTTTGGGTTTAAGTCCATTCTCTTTTAGACACATGCCAAAATACCCAAATGTAGGCAACATATTGTACCACCTAGCCTAGAGACATGCATAATAACCAAGATTGCACCAAGTAATAGCATAGCTAGTCTTTGATGTTTGTGAATGAAAATTTGAAAAATCTCCCCACCACAATGTACTCAGGTGAGGATATTTGTTGGTCACACCTCCAACCTTTTTTCGAGCAGCCCGTAACATTTTCATTTTCGGGCAACCTGAGAAAATACAAAATCCTTGTGTCACCTCAAATTTTCCATGAACATGCCTATATATAGGCCCCTTTGTCCCACGAAAATAGGCCCATGCTCATGCTTGTGCTCATGCTCACGTCCTAGCTTTGCTCTTGTAGATTGTAGCAGTTAGTAGAATCTAGAGCAAATAGAAGTTGAAATTTAAGTTGCCCATTGTCACATTTCAAACAATCAAGCTGATTGTTGCCTATTTTATATATATATATATATATATATATATATATATATATGGTAGTTGGCACACCCTACACTTACACTAGAATGTTTGCAAGATTAATTTAGTGTGTATATTGAGCAAAAGTTTATTACTAACATATGTGAATGTTATGAGGTCATTCTTTTCAATTGTACACCTATATTTGAGTGGTATGTGGAAGGCTTTGCAATGTATTATAAACACCACAAAAAACCATGTGGTGCAATATGATTGGACTATGTCCTTAGAACATTATTATCATTCAAGGTTCAATTGTTAGCATTATTGATTGTGAGGGGCCTATGCGACCACTCAAAGTGGAAAAGAATTTTCACTTTGACCTCCTAGAATTTTTGCATCTTGATTTTGGTTCTGAATTTTAAATTAACAACTTGCGCGATTTGCAATTGCTAACTAGATAAGACGATTCTTGATTCCAACCAACGGTCAAAATTGTATGTGGAGTTGGAAGTTCCCACATTTAGGGCCATGTACCTTAACCCTTAAGCTCTGATAGGCCCAAATTGGGCCTTTTCATGCACTTGAACATGTAGTTGAACTGCATAGTTCCATATTAAACTAATTAAGCAAATAATAACCTTGTCTAAAGTTTACTTGGTTTTAAAACACACTTTTTAGATTAGTTGAATATTGAATATCTTGATGTTATTGAAGATCTAAGTTCAAATACCTAGCACATGTGTCTTTGAATGGAAATACATATGTTGTATTTTGATCAATGCCAAGTATGAGTCTGGTTATATTTCTCATTGTGAAAATGTATAAAATAAGATTTTAAATTTGTAAATATATTAAATACAATTTTTGAACTTGTTAAGGCCCATGTAAATTGTGTATATGACCATGTGTCCTTTAAGGGTTAACTCACATTTCTAACACAATAAGCTCTTAATTTTGCTTGGAAAGATGGGTTTAGTATAGTTGTTGGACTCCACCTTTGGTATGTCCTCTCATGGGGCTTGGGATTCGTTGTGGCGTCTATGTAAACTCATCCAATGTGGATGAAGGGGATGTAGGAAAAACAAGTTCATAATAGAGTTGAGGACCAATTCATTCCATCTATACTCCATTACACTAATATGAGGTCTCCGATGCTATTTATGAAGTCAAATCATCTAAGAATAATATTTACATGTTATAATATAATTCACTACGTTTCCACCTACGCAATGTATGACTTTATGTAAGGTAGAGGCAGCTAATTCCGTTACCCCATCCTAAACCAACACCTATACCCGCCTCCTAACCACCAACATCTACCTACCTTGAACCGTCACTCATGCTAATTCTATGGCCGGGCCCGCAAAAGTGACGGTTTTGGCAACAAGCTGGCACGCCACCCCATGCAGTAGGTGCTAGGGTTGGGCATTATTATTAACGGCCTTTACACTAGGTTGAGTTGCTAATCTTGGATTCTAAAAATGGGTATGAATCCGACACTATTCATTCTATCACTAGGCTTGACTCATGATTAGACATGGGTTGGTTTAAGGCCTTACATGGTGGGGTTTAATGAGAGCATCAAGCTCGGTTCCCGGTATAAGATGGGCCTAGTATAGATTTGGTAAAGGTTGAGATTATATAATAAATGAGTTGGTCCTCGGGTTCCTCACTCACTTTACTTGCCCGGCCTAGCTAATGGAATTAAGAAGCTAGTAGTTTTGACTTTGACAATTCATAAGATATTATACTTCCACTAATTTTTTTCTTTTCTTTGAAGCTATTTTGGGTCAAAATGCTAATATGATCTACTATTTTTTTTTACCGTGACATGGCCACGTGTACCCGCAATGGCTTAAAGTGTTGGTTTAAGCACCCTCTACCTTAGACACCACAAATCCCTAGCCCTCTCCTACTGCTGTCATACACTGTAGTAGTGTAGAGTTTGTGCAAAAAAAGAACTCATTTTCAACGGTGAGCAGTCCATAGATTTTAGGAAGCAAGGCATGAATCACGTGGATTAGTTGCAAGAATTGTCCTTCTACCTTGTAGCACTGAGCAGGAAAGTAATAAGTGATGTCCAGTAGAATTGTGCTTCTAACTTAACTTATAGCAGTGACTGCAGCCCCATCTTCTGCTTGTTTTTCGAAAGGATGGCGCCAGTAAAGGCAGAGAAAATTTGATCTCTATCCTTTACATATTCACTAACCAATTGGCTGTTTATTCAAATGCTTTGGTTATTCCTTGTAGTTTCACTTTGAAATAAGTTTATTTTGGAAATATTATATCATTCTTCAGGTAGTCAAACCTGCTCATGACCATTTTATCTACGGTTTTTTTTTGAGACAGAAGGCCGACATGCCAATGCCAAAGCACAAGAGGCGGTTGACCACCTGACAAGTTTATGTCAAGTAGAGAGGAGATTTCACAGTCGGGAATCAAACTGCCAACCTCTTCCTTGAGATTTGGGTATCTCTCCACCATCATCCAGTAGTTTAGGGTCGTCTCGGACCATCATCTATGGTATGTTGCATATGCAAAATTTGGCATGAATATGATCTGGTTCGTAAGAGCCTCAGTGCCATTTGGAGCACCGGAAATAGCATCAGAAATAGCATCTGCCAACTTATGGGAATGATTGGATGGTGGTTGACGAGAGTTGCTTTTTGAAATTGAGGGTACATAACATTGCTCAGTTGTAGGTTGATGTACAAGGGGGTCAATGATTTTCCAAGCATTATGCCCCATTGATCATGGGTTTCTCTTACAAAATGAACAGTTGTTAGTCTAGGTATTGTTCACAGCTTGTCATTCTAACCAACAACTAGGTTGAACCTCGGTGAGGATTGTCGGAGATGCTGCACTATCTTGTATAGCTTATAAATATGAATTAATATTCAACATACATGCCCCACATGGCTTGCTTGCTCTCCCAAGAACATGCTAACTAGGGTTGCCTCCCTCCTAGACGGTATATTCACCTCTCACTACACACTCCCCATTTAGATTTAAAGGAACATCAAGGAGAGGATGAGTAATGTTCAATACAAGATGGCATGTTAAATTATTGGTTTTTCAACTCTAAAATAGAAAAGGAAAACAACGGACTTGAATGTTGATGTTTGAAATGATATGATGTTGAAATTTTCAAACATGAGTCAATTATTTAGGGAATCGAACAAACTCATATGTAACTACACAAAATATTTGGTTTAGTGTGGTCCACACATTTCATCGACCCACATTAATTGTCTTGCACTCATTGGATGGTAATTGAAGAGGATGACAAATGACACTTGATGTTACATGATGTCACGGTATGCGGCGTCGGTGACCACACCGCATCCGGAGGGATTTCATCCATTTGGATATGGATGGATGAAACCCTTGTACTTGTGGAGATGCTCCTAGGTGAGGAGTCTCCTCCTTGGCTTGGCATTCTTGCCAAGTCAAGCCTTGTGAGTGAGTGTGTGGAGAGAGCTTGTGTGAGGTGAATGTTGCATGATTTTGCAATGGAATCTTGAGTTCTTCTCCCCTTACTTACACTCTTGGATTCTCCCGTGGTGGAGTGAGAGATAACTTGACTTGTGTGCTTATTTGAAGAGAGAACTAGAGCTCTTAGTAGTCTTTGACTCTCTTCCTTCTCTGTGAAGGTGTGTTGTGTATGTATGGATTTGCTATGTTTTAGTGTTATTTGTTAGTGGTGGTTGGTACTCGAGCTGCAGTGATACACGATCGTTATTTACACGACAATAACAAACCATGAAGAACACTCTTATCAACATAGTAGAACATAATGACACACTTATACCACACCATAAAATGCCGCACTCAATCAAATACATAATGCCAGTTGTCATATCTCCAAGCCGTTCATTGGAAGAGTGCGTTCCTTAGAGGATGTCGTTTCCCAACACCCACCAAGGGAGGGGGAGGGGGACATGGGAAGAGGATTAAAAAACACCTCCCCTGTACATTTTGTTGTTGATTCACCTTCACTTAACCTCACTAGAATAAGTTAGGGTCTCAGACCCCATTTTCATAACTAACGTGTGTAAAAGTAGAAATACATGGGCTCTACATAACAATCAACGTTCTTACCAGTGTTGGACCAGTATTGTGGTCAAACATGGGTATGTGCCCGGGGAAGGGTATGGGTTTAACCAACCATACCCGCGGGTAGGTCGTTGAACGATACCATAGGCAAACCCTAATGGGCGGGTAGGTCGGAGGCGGGGACCTCCCCGAAACCCTACCAGGCTGGTTTTGAAAATGAGGAACCGTTCCAGGACCAATATTGCGGTGAGAGATCAAGATTTTAGTGGGTTTTTTGTGAAGGGTATGTAGAGGATGTTTTGAAGAGGATGTAGAGTGATTTAGTATAAGATAAGGCTGCGGCCTTCCCATTTTGTACATGTTTTTGATACTTGAATAAAAAGGCTCGAGTTTCCCGGAATATATTCAATAATATGTATGTTTGTTTCAAGTCATTTTCCAAATCACTTATAATTTTTTCCCATTTAATACAAGTATTGTGGACCATATTGAATACCAGACCATTATTGCTATTGGCACAATATGTACACTTTGAATACTGTGCTATACATACCCTTGCAATGACACAAATGTCCAATTATTGTTGCACATACCATTCTCCAAATTTAAAAAAATAAAATTACCATACCATTGCTTATGGTTTGCATTTTCATATATGCCATACCATGACCCTACTGGTATCACTTAAAGGTGATACCAGTCCAACACTGGTTCTTATCCTCCCCTAGTAGGTGCGACAAAACATCACCCCGCCCCTTCGGTCCATGACTACGGGAAGAGTGGAGGATAATTTACCACACGGGGACCGCATGTGGTCAAGTGGAGAAAACATGGTGGATGGAGGCCCATCCCCCATGTTTTGTCCACTTCACCACACGGGGAATGTTTCCACATGTGCTAGATTGGCCATTGATGCTCTGTGTGGACTTTTGCAAAAGTGTCAACGTGCTTTTCATGCTTGTGAGTAATAAGTTAGCAGAACTTTGCACTTTATGAGTCAAGGGAACTCAGTGCCGAAATAAAAACACCCCAATTTCCCATCAGATTGGTGGATTTCTAAGCTATGTGATCTGGAGGAAAGGTCCGTGGACACACTGTACCGATATCTGATAAAAAAAGGTATGATCTCCACCGTCAACAGATAAGTTAGCTATGGTAAATTGAATAGTTTCAGTGATCTGCCCCTGTACGTCGTACATGTGATTTGAGTGGTCCAGATACTTAGGCCTAATCGCTCAAATTCGCTGACAACCCTGAAACTTCAGTGCTCAAAGTTGCCAATAAGCTTGCCTACTTGCATGGTTGTATTTAGAGATTTTCTATTCGATGTTGTAGAGATATTTGATTGCAGACGGTTTTCTATACAGACTTCAAAAGGAAGGCATAATCCTAGGCATCTGCAGAAGTGCTCCAAGGACGCTGCAGGAGAAGATGACAAGAAAGTCTGCAATTATTTCAAGTGTCTCAAGTTTCAGTACTATAGTTCAGTGTTGCGACATATCTCTTCCGAGGTAGAACATGTGGGTTAAGTCATCTGTAGGAGGAGTTGAGGAGGGATTCTGCAACTTTTGTAAAGTTTTTGGAGTGTGAGTATAAAGTCCAGTGTTGCGACATATCCCTTCCGAGGTGGGTCATTTGGGTGTGGGTTAAGTCCTGCTTGAGTTTGTACACAGGAACCGGCAGCACACGTAACGTAGCCAGCCATCATCCACTATGGATCTCCTTGTGTTGTTTCCTTTGGAATTTCTGGCCAATTTTCCTGCAAGCCGAGTTCCGGTGTTGGAATGTTTGAAGGCGGGGAAGGAGGTGGCACCTGCGAAGATTAAGCCTGCGGCCATACAAGAAGACTCGGCGGCTGCCACTGAGCAGCAGGCCATAGGATCACATGCTAAAGCTGGTCCTTCAACATCAAAAGCGAAGCTCAAGGGCTTGTAAAGAGATTCATGTTGATGCATGGGTCGGCGGATGACAGTATGTGTTTGTGTGTACCATAGTGCTGGATGCAACTAAGTTTCAATGTTTTGGGCGCCAAGCTCTAGAAATGTGGCGCCCATTTTGTTAGACCTCAAATTACCGGTTTAGCCATTTCACGGTGTACAGGAAGAGATACAGAGACATGCCAAGCGCATCCATGGTCCTGAAATTACTTAGCAACGTGGCGACATACATGGCGATGTATGTAGTAGCAACCCGTGAGTTTGTCATGTGCAAATCATCATCATGTAGCGCCTTCTGAAGGTCTCTCACAACTTATGGACGCTTCACCAAGTTTTTCAGGAGGTAATATTGTCGGTAGACTACACTCTTGCTGCTTTTCAATTTTTGTTGATTTGTGGTTAAGATTGATTGAAATTTGAAAAGGTTTGTGACAAAGTCAGATTGGCCGCTGTGCTATCTCTACATGCATACATTGAAGCCTTTGCAAAGAATGAATGAAAGGGTTTTTTCGTCAAATTCTTTAGGGTTTCTGTCAAACTGGCCTGTGGTGTTGTAAATTATGAAGTTTCCAGTGGGATTACATTCCACCTCGGAATAAAGCAATGATGCATGTCACCTGAGGTTTTTTTGCATTTGCGCAAGTGATTTGTTGAGTTCCTCCTGTCTTGCTGAATTCTGCTCTGTTTGTCTTCTTGCAGGAGCTTCCAAATGTCGACGTGCATTTTGATCTTGCAATTTTTCACTTGGTCTAGCCGTGAATCCGAGAGGAACACATCTGATGTTAATATTATGTGCAAATTCGTGCATTCCCAAAGGCAGATTTTCTTTTAGAAGACCAGAACACAGATGTCCATTCGATGCGTGTATATACTGTAGATGTAAACAGCATCTGGCTTATAAATGAATTGATACCTAGGTGGTAGATGTTATCGACTAAGGTTTTGTTGTGATGCTGGTAATGTTCTGCAGGTCAGAGCACATAATCTTCACTGAGGAGTATGTTGTGTGATATGCTCATCATGTATTATGTATTCTTTGGTACATGAATGAATGAATGGTTATGGTAGCTGTAATAAACTTTTTACATGTCATTCCCAAATCAAGGTGACAGAAAATGCTTCTGTCACATATTGACAATGTGTCAGAATTTGCAAAATTAATCAGTGTTTGCAGAAATTCAATTTCTGGTGGTAAGTTAATATTCTGGGAAAGCTCTCATGCCATACGATTTTAGTCCTTGTGATGATTGTACCACCCAATCGTAGCCTCTTTTAGTGTGGAAATGTTATCTAAGGTATGTGTGCCTTATGTTGTCACTTATTTTATGTGGCTAGTTACATAGTTTGGGGCTTCAGTTGCACCTTAAGCACACATAAATTGGACAGATTTTGATATTGTGTATATCAACAGCAATTAGGCCATTCTAGGTGTAGTTGCACAACTTCGGACTAGATGCCCACATTCATTTTTAGCATGAACTTGATGCTGACAATTGAACTACTTTGAGACCACTTCCAATTGAAGAGTGGAATCTTGTTTTGTGATGCCTTTGGAACCACTTCCAATTGAAGAGTGGAGTCTTGCTTTATGATGCCTTTGGAACCACTTCCACATATTCGACAAGTGCCTCATAAGTAGAGTGTCAAACACAAGAACATGCTTGTTTGAATGCAGCACACATCTTGACACTCAGATGTGCCATTCGCAGTGCAGATGAATCTCAAAACCCCTACACAACCACTTTATAAATAATGAAACCTTCACTTTGATTGGAGATCTCAAGGGCATACGAATTCTGATTGCAGATTTCTCAGCAGTTCTCTTATTCACAAATCTTAGCAAAATGAATTCTTCAGCTCAATGATCCAACAGCCAGCTTCATTGTTAGAGCTGAAGTGCCCACCATAGGCACACATACCTTGGTTTGTTGAGGGCATCCCTGGCATTGTATCCACAAGTCACTGGTTTGATCCTCTTGTGTGTAAAAGTGTTTACTCCACTTGTACAATCATTACAGGTTTTTGCTGGAATGACTATTTTAGATTTTTCCTCTGCAACTCCACTTTATGTAGAGCCATAAGACACAAAGAAAAGGGAAGAGTAGCGAAAATTATTTTGCTTGTGTAATTGAATATCCTCATGTGCTCGTCAAAATCTATCATTCAACAATGTCAACTTAGGCTTGCAACACTCTTGCTGAGAGGGTTGCTCCAGACTATTCCAGTCTACTCATGGCTTGAACTTTCTAGTTGTGCAATTCCACGTCAGAGAGGGCTCTACATGACAGAATAGCATATTGAAGCACATTGTGGAAACTTCCATAGATATAACCATAAGGATTGTCAAAAATTTCTCCTGTCAAGGTCACTGTGACCAGAGTTTTCTCCACAAATTGAGTCTCTATTTCAATAGGTTTTAAAGGCAGCAGCTTGCTCTCCTCTGATAAGCAAAACTCGCCACATCTTCATGATCAGAACGCCAGCAAACCCAAAAGGGAATTTCTTGGAGACTAAGTTCCCACCACCACTCACAACAAATGCAACTATGTAACAAACGCAATCAGTGGTGGGGGTGAGAGTTTTAAGAGCGATCAATCTTTGAGATAACAAGGTAGGTGAAAGGAAGGGGTTGTATCACTCACCTGTATAGGAAGGAAGAGCTCTGAATTTTCATTCTTTACAAGTATTTATGGAAGTGGTTGGCTTACTATGTTCAAATCATTAATTTACAAATTTGAATTACATGACTGCATAATAATCACTGACTATGTGGTCATGACGCGATAGGAGAGGAATTGCTTTCACGATCCCTCTTCTCATCCTTCTTGGCCTCAAAATCAGTCTCCTGCACATGAGATGAATGCGAATAAGAATCACCAATCTTTTGAAGACTACAAGGACATCGGTCAATTACAGTCTGCAAACATGACAGATCAACTAACAATCACACCCATATATCTTATGATATGGCACAACACCATCATAAACTTATTCAAATCCCTGAAAGTACATGCCCCCTATATGCTTAAGAAACCAAAATATTTTGGATTCAGTGTGGTCGAACTGAATGTTTAAGTTGGCAACTGGATTAAATGTTGCTGAAAATTCAGATTTTACTACCTGGTGATAGGTATTGTCGTTGGGTTAGACTACACTATTTATGGTGTATAGTGTGGGCATATATATATATATATATATATATATATAGTGTGGCCCACAAATATACACCATCACGCATGAAAATAGTGTGCAACCCTAGTGTTGTAATACCCCCGTGATATACCCACCTCCTTTCCCTAGGTTGGAAGTCCCTGAAATGCACAATATTTTCAACCCAACAAAAATACTAGCACCTACATGGACCTCTGATGCTAAATAATGTGGGTTGGTAAATAATGTGCAAATACAGTATTACACTCAAGGTTTTTAGTGTGAAAATAAGCTCAATAGTGTGGCCCACATTATTTACCATAATCGGTGTAGCAAGGCTATCCACAAATGCCCCTCTGTTTTGTTGGTTACACTCAAATTTACGATTCCCAGAAAATAGAAGGTGATTGAATTCATCATAAATTTGGATGTTTGGACACACTTACTTAGATTGGAGAGTTTTAAATGTCATGCAGTTGTGTGTGCAGTTTCCAACTTGGAGAGTTTGGGGTTCCTTATGGCATTCGTTCCAATCTTTACTTCACCTGTCATATTGTTTGCGTGTGCAATCTTCAACGACATACTGAAATATGTGAAAGATCAAGTATTATAAACCAGCAGATAACAGATAGAGTCCAAGGGTGAAGAGAGGAATAATACCTCAAGAAACCCATCACGATCAACATCAAACATTCGAAACATCAAATCAATTTCTCCCTGCCACAATGCCACAGCAAGCACATTGGTAAGTTTCTGGGAGAGTCATGCATCATGAAAAGTATCCAAAAATTCTGCGGGTAGCCATTTCATGTCATATACTTCCAGGGATACCAGACTTACCTGCCGCATAAATTTTGCAGAAGGATGTGAGTGCAATATTCTTTTGAACTCTTCTCTCGTCACTGCATTCCCAGCAACTGTTGAAACCAGAATATCAGATACCACCATGGTCATGAGACCCCTTAACTTATATCGTGCAATATTTCCACACTGACAATGATTGTCCTTTGGTGAAAGTAACTTAGGCCCCCTTTGCACTGGAGCTCAAGTTGAGAGCTTGAACTTGCAATTTTCGGGAGTGTGAAACTCGAAGTTCACAAGCTTTCAGTCAAAAGCTCAAACTACTGAGAGCTTGACCAATCTTCAAGCTCTCAATAGCTTGACCAAGTGTAAAGTGGCCATGCTCAAAGTGAGCTATCAAGAGGGGGATGATACTAAACAAAGGAGCATTCATGACAAGCCAAAGAACGCTTGAAAGCCCATTAGCTTGGGGCCCACAAAATGAGAGCCCAAGCTCTCAAAATTCTTGACCTACCATGTGAAGGCAGATTAGGATCTTGACCAACAGCTTGTCAAAAGTGACTGAGAGCTTGAGTTCTAGTCATTTCACATGGGATCCATCAAGGCACCACCTAAGCACTGTAAGCCCGGTAAAAAGTTCACACTCTCAAATTCAAAGCTCATGTGTAAAGTGGTTTTGAGTGAACAAGCATGCGCAAGAGGATCCCAGCCAATGGGAAGGATCCTTTCTTTGAGCTCTCAACCTCTCTAGTGTAAAGGGGGCCAATGACTTCCAAATCTACACAGGATTCCAAATTGGAGCAAATTCACTTTACGCAGCTCTCCCATTCATAATCCTTTGCCAGCCCCTAATTTTGGAGTTTACAAAGAACTAACCTTCACGTGCGACAGCTTGAAAGATGTCATCTATATCATCGAGGTGTTGCAAGAGATCACGCAGTCCAGCGAGGTCCTACAAGTTGTCCCTTGGTTCTCAATAATCATCAGCAGTAAACAGCTTGAACATCTATGCAACAATTTTAGATATTAGAGTTATCCTTAAAGTCTCTCAGAAACTCATGTTTTGGTAGGGAGTTTCACCCCAGTTTTGACAATTTATGATGTTTAAGGAGCGCCAAGTGGTGTTGGAATCCCCAATCTGGTGAAATGGAAGGGAGGTGTTTGGCCAAAAAACAGCTATATAAAATGAATTTCATGGCAAAGTTTTCAAGGAACTTAAAATGGTGTTGTTGAAAGTTTGACAAGGAGTTCATTTTCATATAACCGTTTCTTGGCCAAAGTCAAACGCCTCCCTTTCATTTCACCAAAATTGGGGGTTCTGACAGCACTTGAATGCTCCTTAAACATCATAAACCAGAATATGAGTTTTTGAGAGACTTTAAGGATAACTCTATTGACCATATCAAATTGATAAGGACTGCTAGAGTATAAAACTGTGCACTAACCTGTGCACGACGTCTATCCATAACTCGAGGCCAGATTCGTACTACAAACACAAGCATCCCAACAATCGCAATTGTTGATGCAACTGTACCCACAACCACCCACCAAAAAGCTCTTGGGTGCTCCTCGAGGCCACTGCAAGAAAGGATATCATGTGAGATCGTTAAGCACCATGCTTACAAAGTATCAGGAACCTGTGATATTATTACACATTAGAGTTATCCTTTTAACTCAATGGGAATTTCCAACGGGAGTTGGTCCCCTAAGATTTTGATGCAACGGTTGTTTTGCATCAAAATCAATAATTTGTTGCCACTTGTAGTGCATGCTCGGAGGTTGTCTTTGAATTTGAACGAAGAGCAACCTATTTTGGTTCATTGAGAGCCAAACTCATTTTAGCACCTCTTGGCATGCCAAAATGAGTTTGACCCTCAATGAACCAATATAAAATGTTCTCCGTTCAAACCTCCACACTACCTCCAAGCATGCACCAGAAACTTACCAAACATGGAAGGTCTTGTATGCAAAACAACGAACTCCCAACCAGAAGCCATGTTGAGTTAGAGGATACCTTTATTGAAAGACAAATTTTGAGGGACTCCGTCTCTAAAATAAATAAAAGTGATATCACACCTTGTTCATCAAATCCACAGACCAATGAATTTGTTCTCTAAGGTAAGACTAGCCTTGGTAGATAGTGTTTACAATATATGTGTATTAGGAAGGTTACCTTAATCTCCCCCACCTTTGCAAACCATTGACAACCTTGTCATTAGCATAGACTTGTGGAACAAGACAGTTCAAAAGCAAGAGATCGTCTCTAATTACTACTCAAGGAGCAATAGGTTTCTTGCCAACTGAAGATCTTATTGATCAGTCTGAACCCATACCTAGGTAAATTCATGCCAAAATATCCTACGGCCAGTGCAGACCTGCCAATGACAACCATGCCAAACACAAATAGATCAGAAATCTTTATGTATCCATCTAAATATATCAAACTTATTTTGTAAGTGCCAAATAGATTTCCAGCATTCCTACATACAAATTGGTGGATCTTTGATGGGTGAATTAATTTATTTTCTGTAAATACTAAGAAATAGATGCAATGTAACCGAAGAGTGGAAATTTACATAGATAATGCGAGAGTCCCCAAGCTGAAAAGCAAGTCAATTTGGATGATGCGGTTCCTGGTTGTGTCCAGTCCTAGCTCCCAAATCTGCACCCACTCAAAAAAATGAATAACCAAACATTATTGTTATCCACCAAATAGAAAACTTAAAACAAAATGTTGTTATTGATAACCTTTTAGTTCTGTAGACACAAATGTCAATAGTGGATACCTCTACTCTCTCGAGTCAAAATAGTGTTTAATATAATATCGTCACTTGCAGTTCATTGAAATATTAATCTAGGAGGATAAATTTTGATTTAATGACAATGGAATTAAAGAACAAGACAAAAGAATGATTTGAGTTTGATAACCAAGATAGGGAAGCACCAACTTTTGGTCTTCAAATACAACTTCCATTCCGCAGTTATGAAATAAATGCATTTCTAACAAAATTCATAACCTGGAACTATTGACTTCTCCATAAAGTCACTATGTATAATCGTGTTTCGTATAAAACCTTGATAACCAACCAACACTGATACCTACCTCTTGCGTTGCATCCATATTTTTTCTTAGCTCCTCAAGGGCACCACCAGCGTTATCAATCTACACAAAAATCTCCCAGCACAATGATGACCATATCAAGTTAGTGATTTTAAAGCTGTAAAGAAGAAGCAAATACTTTGAAGAGGACTAATAGCAGAAATGCTCACTTTGCAGCAACCAACCTTCCCACTAATCATTTCTGTCACTCTGACTGCAACTACACTTCCATCCGAGATCAAAGTTGGAACATTAATATACAACCACATTTAAGTCATTCCTTATTGTGAACAACTAATTGGTCCACACCAATTAGACTTTGATACATGCAACATAAAGGAAACTGCATTCCGTGTACTGGGATGAAATTAAATTCCCATACCTGGCGTTGATAAGTAAGGATCATATCTGCAGCTGCTTGGCGCAATGATGGTTGTTGTACTTCACCATTCCCACTGCAGGAGTGACATAGCGATATTCAAAAGTGTTGAATAAAAATAAAACCAACATTTGTCTACTTGTCAAGAGGACTTGAGCTTCCTCTTACATTTTCATTCTCAATAAATACTTCAAAACAAAACAACTTAACATGGTAAAGCATTACACCATTTAAGTTATCAAAATAAACCATACTTTTTAAGTTCTCCTCTAACTCCACTTGACTTTTGGTCCGGAGTCAATTGTTTTGCATCAACACCTTCCATGTTCGGTAAGTTTTCAGTGGATGCTTGGAGATAGTGTGGAGATTTGAACGAAGAACAGTCTATATTGGTTCATTAAGGGTCAAACTCATTTTGGCATGCAAAGAGGTGCTAAAATGAGTTTGGCCCTCAATAAACCGAAATAGGTTGCTCTTCACTCAAATTCAAATACTACCTTTGGGCATGCACCACAAGTGAAAGCAAAACAACCAATGAAAAATCATAGGGGACTCCCAATGGAAAGTCCTATTGAGTTCAAGGATAACTCTAATGAATAGCAGATTGACATAGAGGCACAACCAACATTGGGATCAGATGTGGCCTCTATCATGTGGACGAACATAGAACTATCCTTGATTTTCTAAACAATAACAAAATAAATTTTCAATCCAGTGATTCTATTGTAGGTGTCAGTCATCCATCAGACTTTGTAGAGCAAGAGCTCCACCTATTGCAGTCGGATGGAAATGGCCATTGAAGCTCTTTCGTATTCAGACAAATTGCTTCCAGAGTCTCGTCACTGGCTAGCACCTGAAATGGGACAACATTTCATTTAAGCTACCCACCTACTCAGATCAGAAGAGCTCAATGTACAAAACCAAACATACTTTTATGTTTTTATTTGTCAAATACTAGAGTATCAAATCTCAAAGGAAGTCTATAAGAGCATCAACATCAAACCTCGCCACTTTCAAAATATGAGTGCCATAGTTTGCAGAATAATTATTCAGACTTACCTGTTCCAATGCAAGATGAGTATCCCGCACGTCGTGCTCAACTTCTGTAAGTGCCCGCTTTAATGGTAGCAACCGTTGAAGCCTGAAAAATGCAACCCAAAATCATTCAATATTATTCAGCATCCACATGATTCAATTGAGACATTAATTATGACATTTGGACAACAGGTGAAATGGAACATTTCTAAGATTCTAAGGAATGTATCATTGACTAGTGCCACAACTTTTAGGAATCACTTCAATATCAAAAGGTCAGTGATAATATATAGTAGAAGACGTTCAAGAAGCCGACCTCCTGATGGTGATAATATTACTAGGTTTCAAACTAGATACCAATGTCACAAGCTTGAGATGAATCCAGTATTGTTGGTATAAACTCTCAAGGCGAGAAACTTTTGAAATTCAAGGTCAACCAGACTCAAATGTGCATCCAATGGATGTGGTTTCGTGATGACTGGCCTAAATCTCAAGAAATTAACCACTTAAAAAAAAACTAATAATTGATCTAGTTTTGGATGCTCAAGGATCTCCCATTAGTTAAAACTTAGGAGGAGAAAATAGGTTCTTATGATCCTGAAAATGGCTAAGATGGTTTGAAGTCGACTGATCAGTAACATGTACATGCCCAACTCAAAGTCTACCTCAAAAATCCAGGGATACCAAGAAACATGTTAGGCCAAAAACTTTGATCTACATACCCGCCCATGTTAACGTCATCAGTGAGCTCCTCAAGCATTCGCTCCACTACCACCTTCAGCCTTGAAAAAACACCACAGATAATAAAGTCATCAAACAGGATAGGGTACTTTTCCAAAGATGTGAATGATATATAATGAGGATATTACAGTTTCTTGACACCAGTACGGTATAGGTATTTGAGGATGCTTTTGCTTTTATACCATTTGGGTCTATATACCCTCAAAGAACCTTCACACCTAGGTATTATTTACCCTAGTATAAATATGGAATTAGGATGGTATCAACCTAAATAATGACTTGGGTATACAAAGATTCTTTCATCTTTGATACCCGCCAAGTATCAATATAGGTATGACTGATATTACAATTTTGTAAATGATCGGGTAGGCTCTTTGATACCATCATTGATTTTGTAAATCATCACATGAATTTCCAAAAGGTGAGCTATTATGTGATTATTCCTTAAGATCGTACTTAGTGGTGTAAAATAAATTTACTTATAAAAATGTGTTCTTCTTATGTCACAATTTGCTTCATAGTAGCATAATAATGTGGCACATATTAGAAGAAACTAGAAACATCATGCAATTAAAAACGCATTAATCAAGAATTTATGATGTCACTTCAATATTTTATTGTTCCTACATGATAAGTTTGCCTCTGGAAGTTTGTGATGATTGGATCACCTTTCAGCTTTTTGGTAGAAGAAGGAGCTCGTGTCATCAAGCATGCATTCCAACATCCGCAAATGAAATGGCATCGCATCGAGAGGGTGGTCAATTGGCTCGCGGGCTTGTTGTGACATGTAAACTGCAAACAGCTCCCGAGCCCTGCTCATTTGTTAACAATATTGCAAGGTCAAACAACCTGTGGCAGCAGAGAAGTTCCAAACAATTGGCTTTCCAGGATTAAAAAATTTCAATTGAGATTAGACTTCATTTTTTACCGAAATGGGACTTTTTGTTGGGAGTTGGTCTCCTATGATTTTTCATTGGTTGTTTTGCATACAATATTAATAATTTCTTTCCACCTGCAGTGCATGCTCGGAAGTAGTGTTTAAATTTGAGTGAAGAGCAACCTATTTCGAATTGTTGAGGGCCAAACTCATTTTAGAACCTCTTGGTATTCCAGAATGAGTCTGACCTTCAATGAACCGATGTCACATGTTCTTTGTTCAAACTTCCACACTACTTTCAAGCAGGCACCAAAAAGTTATCAAACATGGAAGGGATTGTATGCAAAATAACCAACTCCCGACCAAAAGTCATGTTGAGTTAGAAGAAAACTCTATTATCCAGTTGATCTGCAAGATTTGATCTAATACACAAAACCAGAAATATCAGAAGGATTTCTAGAAATTATTAAAAAGAAAAGAAAAAGAGGAAACCTTTTTTCTGCTTTTTCTCGAGACTTTGCAATGGAAGGGGCTGCACTCACAACAGCTCGATGCTTGAATGCCCTATAATACAATTAAACATCACCTCCATATGCCAACAGTGTATTGTTTACAACAAACATCCATACCAACAAAATTACAAAATTAGCAACAAGTAGAAAACTGAAGCACTTGTCAATCTCTTTTGCACCCTTGTGCATCTACTTCACAATAGTATACTGACTATGGTATCTAGTGTGCACCGCACTAAGTTTAAATGACATGCACATGCTTAATTTCACTAACCCAAACTAATTTTCCACCCATGCTAAACATGATAAATAGGGTAGTGGTACTTGAACCTACCGAGGGCGGCGAGCTTCAAAGAGTAAGACGTGGTTTTTGCACAACAGGGCTCTTACGTTCTCCATGCGCACCATGATCTGCATGCCCAAGGGCATTGCCTCATCATACAACAAGCTAGCAAAATTCATTTTTACTTGTAAACCAAAGAACAATTTAAATCACTTTAGTAGCATTACCAATCTTCTACACATGGCCTCAAACATGATCTTGGGTAGGAGAATCTCCAGGTTTTGACTCACTTTGTCGTTGTGCACCTCAATAGTAGATCTCTGCGATATGAAAGGATTTGCAGTAGCTAGAACATCAACATCCCTGGGGTGGATGCCCTGCCAAAAACATTTTCTCGGCAGATCAGCACATCACCAGCATTAGAAATGTGACAACTTTTGTGGCCTTCTAAGGTGCTCCAAAGAGCCAAGAAAAGCTGTACAGAAAAGTGCCAGTATAGTAACATGAAGTGAGAAACACACTACTTATTAGAGTTGTCTTTTAACTCAATGGGACTTTCCAACAGGAATTGGTCCCCTATGATTTTCCATTGGTTGTTTTGCATACAACATCAAAAATTTCTTTCCACTTGTGATGCATGCTTGGACGTAGTGTTTGAATTTGAATGAAGAGCAACCTATTGCGGTTCATTGAGGGCCAAACTCGTTTTGACACCTCTTGGCATGCCAAATTGAGTTTGACCCTCAATGAATCGTTCTTTGTTCAAACCTCCCACACAACCTCCCAGCATGCACTACAAACTTACCGAACATGGAAGGTCTTGTATGCAATAACAACCAACTCCTGACCAAAGTCATGTTAAGTTAAGAAAAACTCTATTAATAACAAAAACATGGCCTTCTCCAACAACCTAAATACCACAACAAGAGGGTTATTTACAACACCACAATATTTAACATCAGAGATCCATGTTGTAGGTTACAATATTTCTATTACATTGAAAATAATGTGCATTTAAATGACTTCCAACCTAGGGGAAGGAAGAGGTGGGTATATGACGGTGGCATAGCAAGTGCACCTAGGCCTGCACACTATTTTCCTGCATGATGTTGTATTTTGTGAGCCACACTATAAGATTGCCCAGGGCACAAAGTGACATTACTATTTACCAGAATCAATGTAGTGGAAAAGAGGGAGACAAAAATGGATTTTGTGTACTCACAAGCTCGGTGGCATTTCGAGCAACCGTGCACCATGATCCATCACTGTCAATTTGCACCACGCTATATTTCTTCCCTCCATCAATCATGGTGGATCGGTGTTGTCTATGAGGCTCATTTGATGCCGTCTTCTTGCTCTTGTTACTTTCACCATCTTCAACACTTGTCGCTGTCTTTTTGTCTTTCTTACTTTCACCTTCCGTGCACAGAGTTCGGATACCTACGGTCAAATCCCTACCATGATGAATGCCACCCTGCAAATACCATGGTGCCGAAACCTTGGGTATCGTGCGCTCTTCGCAACAAATAATGTTATTCCAACAACGCAATGGTTGCTCTAATGTGCTCAAACTGCAATTTGAAGATGATGATGATGATGATACCAAGAAACTCCGAAGTATATTCCCAAGGCACTCAGGTGGTAAGTTTGAGGAAGATATCCTTCGCAAAGTCTGCAGATGAAATCTTCCCATCATATTGCAAACCTGCTAATACCATCATCGCTACATTGATTTAGATTTTGTTTAGATTCATCCACATATACCAGACGAAATATATATTCCTTGTATGAATCGAGGTTCAAACAACACTTGCAGATAAAGGTAATCAGTAAACCACAGAATCAAATCAAATACAAAACAAATCAAAACACACACAACAATAGCCAAAATGGTGGGCAAGCCACTTGACCAAGGATCATCCACAACAATCTATCTGCAAGGAAGAGTTTCAATACCTTCCACAACATCCCAGTCAAGAAAATTGTTGTATAGCATGTGTACTTAAGATATCAATTTCATCAACACAAGGAAACGAGGAGAGATAAGAAAAAATCGGGAATTAGGTACAACGAAAGCCAAAGATTTACTTATTCAACAGACAAACATCCTATTTTTATTTTTGCCTGAGAAATCAGTGCCTCTAATGCAGTATCACAAGGCAGTATCAGTTGAGAAAAAATTGATGGGCAAATTTGCATTATAGAAAAAATCACAGCTATCATCACAACAGACACCCAAAAAATATGAGCAAGTACATCAATTACAACTTCCTCAGATGATTGCATTGTACACGGTTCACTTGCTGCTTCATCCAAAGAAATTCCCAGAAGTTCAAGATCATGAGCAAAGCCTTTGATTTCCAGGCTAAATATATGCAATCGCATGTTTGCTGTGCGAAACAATATGCATAAATGGTAGAAAGATTACCCAAACCCTGTTAGTGAGCTAAAACCCACAACCCACAATCAACAAATCCTTGGAATACTGAAAAAAAATTCAACATAACCTGGGCACACCTAAAACTCGTGCCAGAATCCACATGTTGGGGATCCATGTTCCCTCAATGCCCTGATGAGTTTTGACCAAAAGAACCTCTGCTATTGGCATTGATGACATGGAAATTCAGCGAGAAATGTAATGCAAGATGGTTTGTATAAATCAATCCAAATTCTAAACCCACAACTGTATTGCAAGCTCCCCCACCAACCCTAATCAGCTCCAATCACATACAATCCACGCCTTAAAACAAAAAACCCCAACAATATTATGAAAACCATGTCGCCTGCTTCAATCAATCTTCTCATTCTCAAGAGCCTCCGGCTCGTTCCAAACAGCACATTCCGGGCTCATAACCTTTACACCCACTCAAATTGCACTCAAATTGCACTGAACTTGAAATTGGGCAGGTTTTGCAAGTTTAAGTCATCTTACCATTGCACATGCAATACCTATGTTGGGCCTCCACCCTCCTTCTCCCAAGCAAAAGCTCTGAAATTCAAGGAGGTGCCACAAATTTTGTTGGCGCTCCTGATGGGCTAAGTGAAATCATTTGTAAGTAAGGCTGCGCCTAGAGTGACACCAAATTATTCAAATTTCAGCGAACCTGAAAATGAAGATTAAAGAATGATATCTGTACTGGATCATGCAAGAGAATGTAGAGCCAAGTCGCATGCACACTCCCACCGTGGCATGGTCTACAGGATTCGGCATTGAAGTGCATTCTTCCAGCTCAAGTTTTGGACTTGGCAACTGTGGGGTTGATTAGGTCAGTGAGTTTAACCTTTCCAAAGTTCAAGGATGTTTAACTTAGTGAAATTTGAGATGACTCGGTAAAGGGCGAGCGCAGCAACTTTATGGGCGCTTTCTGGATTTCAACAAATATGTAGAGTTTGATGACAAAAATTTGATAAATCACTTAAGGTATACATGTGGGTGATAATCAGTTTGTGTTTCATGTTCTCCAACTTTTACCGATAGCAAATCTACAAGGGGCATCAGCAACAACAACAAAATCAGATCGAAAATCATACCTCCCCTAATTTAGTTATGGTTAGTTACCGGAAGTGCATGTTTGTTGATTCCTTAATTGACTTATTAGCTCCTCCCAATTGTGCTCACTATTGAGTATGAAGTAGTTAATAAAATGTGAAGACATAGTCCAGTCTCTTTTATGCATGTGTCTTTATGGTGTTTTGTTCTTTGATCCTCACCTAACCACACATCAATCAATATATAGGGGTGTAATTGAGAAAAGTAACCGAATGACACTGGATGCCTTAGAGTTGAAAACAAAATTAAATCACATCATAAGCACATGGGAAGAACATTAGCAAATCCAAACGAGGAACGTGACATTCGAGTTTGTTATTATTTGGAGTCAAGATGATATATTTGGAATTCTTGAAGTGAGGTCATAGATGATCTACATTGAGTTTAAGACTCATTGATTGCATGGATAGGGTCAATAACCTGACCTTAAAAGGTAAGAAAATTGAGATGACTACACTAAATATTGTATATAGTGCCACGTACTATTTGCAATTGCACAATGTTGTATCTATTTTATGTATATCTCATATTTTACCAACAAATGTCAAATAGGTTGTTTGGACATTATACAAAATTAACAACTTTACTTGGTAAAAAAATTACATCAATAGTAAAAAGATGTAGCACTATGTAACTCCAAATAATAAGTGACACTAAATATTATGTATAGTGTAGTGATGACTTTCAATGCTCAAATGGTGTTCACATTATAAGGTGAGTACACACAATATTATGGACTATGACCTATGATAGTTTCTTATGTACATGTACATATGCAAGTTTGAAATGTACATGTTTGAAAGAAATTTGTCCCACATCATCTATGAGTTTCACTTCTAGAATTCATAAGGTACTTACATGGAGTCCAACTATACCATCATCAACTTATGTGTTTGTATGGATTTGTTAATGTGCTCATGTATTTTTTATTTTGTTTCAAACCCTTACGTACTATGAAATGTTGAGAATGTTCGCAATAGGTGTCCTCACCTTATGAAAAGTTGTTAGGTGTCACTCAAAGATTACACATTTCATACTATTGGAAGCAAAATTTAACATCTCGACATGCCAAAAATTATCTAGAAGCTTTTGATCACATCACTATCAATCAATTCCTAGCAAGATACAATTTCCATGTGTGGATATAGTTCCGGATACAATTTTAACGTGTTACCTCTTAGCTCACATGTTTCTCCACAAACAACACTCCTAGATAAACTTTCCACCTCTTCTGCCTTAAGAGGCCATGACTACATTGCCAGTTAGGAGCTACACTAATATGATATTTAGTGTCACTTACTATTTGGAATTACACATTCCTATATCTTTTTATTATTAATGTAGATTTTTACCAAGTAAAGATATTAATGTTCTATAATGTCCAAACAACCAATTCAACATTTGTTGGTAAAAAACGAGATATACAATAAACAATTATACCGTTGCATAATTTCAAATAGTAAGTGACAATAAATATCAAATTTAGTGTAGTTATATTAAGTTAACAATTTTTTGCTACTGCACCGGACTTACGAAGCTAGAGCTAACATTTAGCTAAGGATAACTAAGTTAAGTGGATTTTCCAAAAAAATAAAAAATAAAATAATAGTTACAACCCCCCCCCCCCTAAAACCTACCTACTTGAAGAATTTGTATAAGGTGATTGGTGTTTAGGAATCAGTTGTTGGTTGTAATGAGGGATTGATTGCTTATCGAGATGCATAAGAAAACATGTGGTAGGCAAGAAGACAAAGGGTAAACAGAAAGAAAAATGAACGGATGGATGAATGAATGAATGAATATGGTTAATAATCCATGCCCATATGAACCACTGGGAAGTTGACACGTCAACAATAAGACTCCAGAAACCAACTACAATATTAAGGTGCCCGTATCAATGTTCCCTTTTTTGCTTCTCAATGGAAACACACCCTTAAGTTAATCATTTTAGACCTTATCATTTACTTCAAGGCACATTAACTCCCAAGCGTCTAAGAAGTCCATATTGGGCCTTTCCAAGCAAAAGAAGTGTATTTGAACTACATACTTTCAAAAAAATTAGCTAATCACGTCCAAATGGACCCCTATCTTAAATCAACGTGTTCTTCAAGTGCACTATTTGAACAAGTTAAACACTTTGATGTTGCTGAAGATTGAAATTCAAACATGCAGCTTGGATTGCCCTCGGATGCAGATACACACATCATATTTTGATTATGAATGTCTAGTATGAGTGTATTTTTGTTTTCTCCTTGACATAAGACAAATGTAGACGAAAAGATTTCAAATACATAAATATACAAAATATGATTTATGACCTTCGTGAAGCTTGTATAAATTTTGTATATGGCCGTATATTGAGAGCCCACGTCCTTTAAGGTTAATTCTTCCGACCGAAGACCCCCCCTCCGCCTGGCTTGTTAAGCCCGCAAACGCATCATGAGCCCGGGGGGGGGGTCTTGGTCCTTTATGGAAAGCACCCCGTCAAGACTTGGGACTCAAGTCTGCTGTGCGTGTTATCGAAATGGTATTGCATTTGTAAGTACTCGAAGCTCTGAATGCCGCAGCGGCAGCTATGGCGGGCAAGGATCACGTCCCTCCCTCACCCTTCAAGCACCTCCTCGTCCGCTGCTCTCCCGCTGTAAGTAACCAAACCTCCTCCTTAATTCTCACTGTCGCTCACTCCTCAATTCCATTTTTTTTCTCGTTTTGTGTCTCGCCTCCTAAGATGCATTGAGCGTCGAGAACGACATTTTAGGGTACGGATCGAAATTTAGGGCAGAGTGGAGTGTCCGGGTGTTTGCAAGAGTGTTTGCATCGTGGTTGAGAAAACCTTGGTAAATGTTGTTAAACTAAATTTTACTACGGACATTGTGACGATGTTTTTGATTTGGGGCGTTTTGCGTACCGATTGGTTGCTGAGAGACTGTGAGAGTCCAGAGGGAAGGGTTTGGGATTGATGTGTGGATTTTTTTTGGGGGGTTTATGTATAGGAATTCAAGGAGGAGACCTCATTGAAAGGAATTTTATATGAGTGTTCTTCCATGTGATTTGAGGAATGGAGAGAGAGAGAGAGAGAGAGAGAGAGATGGGAGTTTTGAGATTGGGAAATGGGGTGCAGATGCAAGCATATGGGCAGTGCGTGGCCAGCAAGGTGCCAGCAGTAGAGCGAGGGATGTGTGAAAAGGAATTTTTGGCTCTCAAAGCTTGCATTCGAGGCGCGGTAAGTCTTTGTGATCTGGAGCCCTCTTTGACAATGAGCACACTCGGTTTTGAAGAAAGCCCTGGTAATTAATTGAATCAAGATTTTTCGGTTTCAAATCTTTTGTGCAGCATTGTTCTGATGTAACTGGTCATGTGTGCAGGCTAAGAAGGGATAAATAGTTATTTAAGCTCGTCATCGGCCTCAGGCTATGTAGGCAATTAGAGAATGGGAAAGACTCCAGGTGCTTCAAGCTCTCGGGGTGGTGGTAGGGGATTAGGAGCTTCGGGTGGTGCAATGTCACATGCTTACATTCAGTACCCGCCCTTACGATGTGATATTCCAGGAGCAGCAGGGGTGATGTATGATGATGGCAACAAGCTGCTGCTTGTGCCAGCTCCAAGTAAGGTGATCACTGCTGACTTCAGCTCCAAATGTAATGTAACGCATGCAATTATGGTCCTGCCTTTATGAATTCTTTAGGGTTTTCTGACCATGGCTACTATGTATTTGGCGTCGCAGGTGTATTCATGGCCAACAAATCAATATCCCCCTGCAGAGGCTCCTGGTGTGACAAATATAAAGGAAGGTCCCATCTTAGGGGTCCGATTCTCATTAGATGGCAAGATCCTGGCAGTGCAGAGAACCAACCGTGAAGTAGAGTTTATCAACAAGGAGAATTGTACCGGGTTTAGCCAGCAGTGCAGGACTGGCACAGACAGGATTCTAGGCTTTTTCTGGACAGACTGCCCTTCATGTGACCTTGTCTTTGTTACGACAAGGTAATATTCTTGGTTGCCAGGTGCCACAATGTTAAAAACTAGCTCTCTCTACTTTGGAAAATGAATAAATAGGTTACCAATGTAACAGGATATGCCCTGCCTTGCCTCTTATTGTGGAGCACCAATTCAGTTTTGTAATCATGTGGTTGGGGTTTTTGAATGGTCCAGTGGGCTAGAGATGTACATTTTGTATTCCGGGAGGAATGGGTTGAAGCTGGTGGAACACAAAAAGGGCAATGTTAGCTGGTATGTCTACACACATGAGAGTCGCCTTGTATTGCTTGCATCAGGAATGCAGTGCAAGACTCTCTCTGGTTATCAGGTTCGTTGTCATGATTTTGCTCACACTCTGTGTCTTTATATTTATGGCTTGCAACATTTGCTCATCATTTTAGGTCAAGTATCTGCATCTGTTTTATCTGTAAATAAGCAGTTTGTCATTCTTCTCAATTGGTGTGGCCAAGTGAGCCTGTACGTCTTACAATGGCAATCTGTCCTGACCAGCCATGCAAGTTGGGTCCAAAGAATAGATAATAATAGTATTATCATCTATAGGAATCTAGATTGTTCACATGCTTTGTAATTGCCTCTGCATTACAGTTCTTGATGTGTGTTATTTAGGGGGTCAAGTAGGAATTGCCTGTGACATGAATGTGACTGTTATGTTGCTCAGTTTGCTGCAGGGGGAATTGTAAGATTGCCAAAGTATGATGTCGCCATGACCAAGTCTGAATCAAATCGCAAGCCTGTGCTGGCTCCTGAGGATATTCGTATTGCTACTATGTATGTGTTTTTAAGCATGACTTCTCATTTGACTATCTTTCACTCAAATTTCTTGTAGAAGGTGATTTTGAAGAAATTGAACCGTGGTATCTGCAAGGGTTTTGATAATGACTTTGGTATTGTTATTTGAAGACAGCCCATAATGGTATCTAGTATTTTGCAATTCTTACCTTGAAGAAAATGGTTCCGAGGAGATTAAGTCACATGGCAGTTGCAAGGGTTTTGATCCTTTAAGCAGAGACAGTATACATCCTAGTGTTATGTTTTCCAAGTATTGTCATAGTTCAATGTCAGCACAAAGATTTGAGTGAGTTGTTTGTGGCCTGACATGCTGTTCATGTCATGAGGTGTGGAGCAGGTATGGAAGACTGTATTGTGTGCAGGTGGACAGGGTGGCTTTGCAACTGCATATGTATCGGTTTTATAGAGATGCTGTTGTACCTCAGGTAACTTATCATTGATCATGTTCAATCAGTTCCTCCTCTTGTCTTTATTAGACTGGTACCATTATCGTAGGAGTGGGATATAAGCAGCAGTCTCCCTTTGCCCACCGGATTTGTTTTGAAATCTCTCAACTAGGGTGCATTGCGTACTCTTCAATGCTTGATCCCTTTCAACCAAATTATATGAGATTATTTATACTATATGATCACTTTGGTTCAGGACATGAACTATACTGCTAAAGTATAACCGCAATTTTGTAGGTTAGATCAATGCACTACCTTTCACCTTTCATTCAATCATTTCATCTGAAAATACCAATCAAAGTTTGTGGCTAGACCTCTACTTTGGTTCTTTTCAGGGACTTCTGCGCATGTGGCTGGCCCTGCTTCTTCTCTATTGCATTCCATGTAGTAACCTTGCGTCTTACTTCGAGACATTCAACCTGCATCTAGAGGTCTGTAACATTTGCCATTCTAAACTATGCAGTTCCTTAGTGACACTCACATAGGCATCTCAACCCTGACGTAAAAAGTAAGCATTTAGTAGAGGGGTTGGGGGGTGGGATGTGTCTGGGTTCTATCTCAACATTTAGTTGACTGGACCAACCGATTTGAAGTGTTTTTCTCCATCACAAATTGTGATGAACAGCAAGGTAATACTGAAGCGTGTCAAAGTTGAGAATACAGTTAATTAGCTGTTAGATATGACATGTGCATTTTATGATTTTTTTAATTTTTAATTTTTTCTGCAGGGATCTCTCCCTATATATTCCCCCAATGTGGCGATCAGTGTTGTTGATAATGTGCTCCTGGTTCACCAGACCGATTCGAAAGTTGTGCTTCTATATGACATTTTGACAGATCCCAAAGTTCCTATATCAGCTCCGCTCCCCCTTCTTTTGAGGGGGGCCCCTCCTCTATCTTCTACATCTTCTAGAAGGCCAGAGAATGATAGAAGCACTTTGACACATGCGGAAGCCAGCATTTATGGAGAAGGCTGGGTATATGTAAACCCAGACCTAGTGTTGGATCATGTACATGGCCTCCTTTGGCGCGTGCGGCTGGATTTAGAGGTGGGTGTGTTTATTTCAGTAAATGTATGTGTGGCACCAAGATACTTGTTACATAGAGAGGTTCATGCATAAAGATTCAGAGTATCTCATGGTGGGCAATCACATACTTTATATTTTAGCATGTGGGGTTCATCCTTTTAAACACTTATTGTTGCCTAATTGAAGACTTGTAACCTGTTTGGCATCTCTTCATCAATATCAATATTTTGTCACCCTCGGTGCCTCTGTAGTAGTATTGGTTTGTAGACTGAGCATTTCAATGCCTCATTCATAGCCATCTCTTGCATCCAGCATAGTGTACCTTGATGATTGAATGGAGTCTTTTATAAATCTGGAGCTCTGCTACATATGAACTTGCTATAGTCTGATTCTACTTGTGATCTTCCATCCTCATGAAAATCTGTCCATTTTGCAGGCAGTGGCAGCTAGTTCATCAAATTTACCATCATTGCTGTCCTTTTTGCAACGTCGGCGTTTTGAAGCTGCCAAGGTGTGTATGATGGTTATTTTCTGTAATTATGAGTTGTTTATACTTTTTGGAATTTATGAAATCAGGACAGGTGGTTACTCAGCTTGTATTATAAACCTTTAGGTGGTTATGTTGGCTCTGCTGCTGAACAGCCCTATGTAGTTAAAAGACTTGGTCTATTCTCTGTAACTTTAGAGCAATGGATCCTCATGAATGATATTGTAGAAGATTGTTTTAAGTCTACTGGGTTCTACCAATCTGACGACAGGTGCTTACGACATTGTAGGCAAAGGAACTCTCAATTCTTGTTGTGAAATCAATGATAATGGAGAGGCGCCCTCTACCTTTGATAGCAGCAGCTATGGATGTGCTTACTTCCTGCTATGCTCAAGCGTCACGGCCATCAAGTGGCGTGAACTACCAACCCACACAGTTTACAAAAGGTTCCATTCCAGCTGCCACAGGGGGAATTACCTTGAGTGCAGGGCCTAGAGTTGTGGTTCCAGGTATTTCCAGCTCACTTGTATTTATAGCACAAAGTGGCTACAGATTCTAGTAAAAGAAGTAGGATCATCCTGTTAAGACTTCGTGGCACCTAAGTATATTCCTTCTGACTCAAATACTCGTTATTGGGTAGTGTAGTCCTTTCTAATGAGTGCTTTAAAATATCGATGAAGTTGTGTGGGACAGTATCTATTCCATTGCTTCTAATTAATTACTTGTATGACTTCAGCCTCTTTGACTGCATCTCCTGGAATGCAACAAGCAGCCCTACAGTCTCCTCCTGAATCAGGAGGAAATGATACAGGGAAGACAAAAATAGCAGACTCAGATATAGAGGAAGAGTCTACTGAGGGAGCTCCGGATTTCATTTCTGATCAGGAGTTTAATACAAACTCAGAGATAGAAGAGGCACCTTCAACTTCTTCACAGATGCAGTACTCTGCAGAAAGCAGTGGCAGGTCAGGCTCAATATAAACGAAAACAGGAGATATCTCTTGGTTGTATTATTATGAAAGCATGCCTTATAAGGAGAGATGCTCGTGGTCACATTCAATAGAGAATCTCTAAAGGATGTGTGCTTTTCTAACAGAGGAAGATACCCTTTGTGGTGATGCACTTGTGATATCTTTTCAACACCGTAGCACTTTTGGTAGAAGTTTGATGTCCTTGTGGGAATCCTGCCCTTTTTTCATAAATAGTGGGAAGCTCTGATGAACCTTTCTTTTCAGGATCTAAACACTATGATATCATGTGTGCAGGGCACTTAGTAGGGAAGGGAGCACAAATATTGCCATGGAGGCTTCAACCTCAAACATTCCATCTCTCTCAGGCTTACAGGGTCTTCGAATGGGACTCTCTGCGCCCTTTATTTCACCTGAGGATATGCAGCAGAGTGTTTTCCTAGCTATTGAAGAGGAAATGGCTGTAGATTCTACTTTCTTAGTTGCAGCTATTGTGGAGTATATGCGCAGGTGAGACTGTGCTACACTATCTCTGATCTGGCACTTATCCCTCTACTTAAATAATTCTGAAAAGTCTACAGGCTCCCCCCATGCTCAACCCGACCCACTTTTCAGAGTGGGTGACAATGCACCCTTATATGCGTGCACCTGCTTTCGTAGCAAGTCAAGCTTTTTTATCTTAAAAGGTTGTGTCATGTCTTATCGTCTACTTAGCAGTGACAAAGTGAGCATGTGAACTATAAACGGGGAGATCTGGCTGCTAGTTACAGATTGGCCAAATGAGTTCGTGAAATAACCAGTCCAAATTCAAAACTTAAGGCCAATCACCGACCATTTTAGAGGAATCTATGGAATATGCCTTAGATTAACAAAGAAAATCTGAAAGAAATCGACATGTAACTGGTTGGACTTGGGAACATTAGGATCTTGAACGATTTTGCCTAAATCTCCCTGTCATAGGATAAGAAATCATTAAGTTAAGTCAAAATATTAGTTCTGAAGTGTGCATGTATCGCCTTGATTACATTCTTAACCACTTCAATTCTCCCACATGCGGTAAGAGTGTGCAAGTCACAAGACCACTTAAGGAGAGGCTATAAATAAGAGAGTGGGGTAACCTGCTTTTAGGTCAAGGTCAAGGGGGATATAATGGCAACCCTCACTAGAGAGGGTTGCCCTGCTTCCTAAAGTGGGTTCAGGTGCCAATGCTGGCCCATGGGCATTGGGGACTCTCCCCACCCACATTAGAGTGTGGGTTGGGTTGAGCATGGGGAGAGCATCTTAAATACAGGCTGTCCAATTGTGGATTTTTGAATTTTGAGATAAATTAGATAAACAATATTCTGGATCAGTGTGATATCTTACATCCATTGAATCTTTGTGTAGATATCTGGATTTGGATTGTTAACATCATTTTATGATACTGATCCTCCGCATTTATGTGCAGTACGTCCAAGGAACATGTACGCATCCCTCCTGGACTTCAAGTCTTGGTTGTGCAGTTACTGGGTCGAGAGGAAAAATACGATGAGCTCCGCCAGTTCATAGCTGGAAAACTTGTCGAGCCCTCAAGGGCTGTTGCCGTGCAACTTTTGGAGGTTGGGTCTAATCATGCACAAACACGGAAACTTGGCATGGAGATGTTGAGGCTTCTGCATGCACATTCTGACTATGTAAAACTACTTCTGCAAGATGGACGTCTACTCGAAGGCCTCCGATATATTAGGCAAAACAAGGTATGGGCTTTGCATCTCAGTGACTGTAACATTTACTGAGTTAGTCACTATTGATGTCATCTATCAGAAGTATTTTATGTTCTCAATTACACAGGTCAGAATATATCAATGTCCAAATGATGAGATTTTCCTCATCTGTGGAACTTGCCCCGTTTATTGCAGGATAGCATTGAAAATGTAGCATGTTTGGCAATTGATAAAATACTCTTGTTTCATATATTTCAAACAGTCATATCCAATTTCTTTCTAAGTTCTGACTCTGTGTCATTGTTATTGCTGAACAGGTAGATGCAATACCACCAGCCATGTTCCTGGAAGCTGCAGCAAATGTGAACAATGCCCAGAAACTTGCTTCTGTATTCCGATTTTGCTTGGATTTTGTTCCAGGTTTTCAGCAGTCACCAGATTTTAAGTTGTATTCCTCTCATCTGAACCAACAATGTACTGTTGGTAATGGTGACAGCTAGGAGCTACGGAAATATTACCATTGGCCATATCAGGTCATCCACATTTTGATTTTGTAGAGAGAAAATTTTAGGATTTTTGTGATTTTTAGCCACTGCATTCCAGTGTTAAGTCTCACAACACTATCAAGAGAGCAGCATTGAAAGGTTAGGGGGAGGGGGGGGGGGGGGGGGGGGGGGAGGAGGGGGTTCCAGAGGTTTGTAAACAAATATCCTCGAGAGGTGTAACGTGGGCATGACTTAATTGGTTGAGTTCCTTTGCTAAACGGACCAACAGAATATTGATTGTAGACTTTGATGCCATGATGTTCCATTATACAAGACACATTAGAACTTGTGTAATAAGTGTATCTCAGCAATTGAGAAAGGCAGGTTGAGTTTGGATTAGTTTATTTATTTATTTTAAAGTATGGTTTATCATCAATGGCTTGTTGAATTTTAGGTGTGTCTGCCATAAATTGCCACTTGTCTAATGTGGTGCCCTACTTCTGGGTTTTAAGCAGCCTGTGAACCTCTCGAAGCGGGCGGTAATTTTAACAATTTTGCGAACATATAGATCATGAGAGGCCCACATCGATTTGTCAATAAACACAATCTTAGTGGGTTAGGCATCACAAAGGGGAGACTGAATTGTGTGGGCAAGGTGGTAGATTATTTTCCCTCAAGTGATCACATAGGCCTCTTGAACCTGTAATAATGAATATGTTTTGAGCATATAGTCCACTCTCATCATACCATGTCTTTTTGGTCATTATTCTTGACTATAAAGCCTTGCCATTTATCACTCACATATAGGTATCCCACTAAGAAGAGTGACCACATAAGACTCACACACCTAAGATCAAACATGATTGGTTTTGCAATCATACTAAGCGCACACTTTTATCCACTACTAAAACCTTGTTGACGTGAGAGTCATGGTTTGGATTTGGAATACAATGTGCTTGAATAGATTGTGTTGAGTATCTTGAATGAGCTAGAGAAGGAACCGAAATGGGTCCCCCCTTACAGAGCCATTCATTGAATCAGGGGATCTCAAGTCTGACCATTAATAAGTATTGCTGAAGACATGATCATAAAAGCTTTTGTGGCATTCCACCAAATTTATATTTGCAAACCTTTTGACACCATCATTCGCAAAATCCTGACAAGAAGTAGGGCCAGGGTTGGAAGTTGGAAGTGCCCAGCTTAGTGCAATGCCCATTCTATGCAATTCCGTGTGGCAGCTAATTGTATTCTAAACCTTTCCAATAGAATTGTCATGTACAAAATTAAGGATAAATCTCTGACGCATCTCCATTAAATTCTTTATGTTTCACATATGAAAGGCATGAAACAAATCACTTCTTTTGTATGTCAAAAATTGAAGAATGTGCGAAGTCAATAGAAAGAGGAAGGTGTTGAATTGAAGAACATGAGCATGACCATTTGCAAATGTGGACTTTAGTGTCCATCTAAAGCAGTCATGATTAAACAATTGCAGGCCACTAATCAAGCCAACAGTCACAAACAAACAGAAACATTAACACAGATAAAACAACTCGATTTCTGCATTTGCACTCTTGTTTGTCGAGCTGATTATCTTATTCTAATATTTCATTCAGAAGCACCAATTATTTTGAGCATATTGTAACATTCCCCACGCACCAGAATTGCTAATATTTGCAGCAAGTGAGTTTCTAGTAGTAGAGCATTCATATATAACTGAGATTTCCATTGCATACTTTGTATACATGGACATGATACAACTGTTCTGAGTGGCCGAAATAGCCTCGAACAGATCTGCCACCACCGCATAAGAAGAATACATCATTCTGCCACGGTTGTGCATTTTCAAGGATCTACTCACTATCACATGAGGATGTACTGCAGGCTTATACCTCTCTATTTCCCGTGGCCAAGAAGGTCCTTAAGGGAAGGTGAACTACTCTATGTACATTGTACAGATATTTATTCTCCTTGATGGTCAGTAAGCAGATGGCCTGGCAAATCGAATGATTTCTACAACTGATGATTCAGGGCTCTTAGTGTACATAACGAAAGTTTTTATCCGCATCAACGGCAATGTTCGCCTCCAGACTAGAGAGTCATACTAGAACAAAAATCCGTAACAAGCCCAATCAAACGATGCTTGATGGGTGGGGAGCAAAACCTTGTACGGCCACATTTGCATTTGATCTCGGGTGCAACAACCGCGAGTCTCCACATGTACTCTCAAATGGCAGGAATGAGTAGCTTTTCAATCCCTTCACATCCACCACAACCTCATTCACAAAAATCATGGCATTCTTGTCTTCTTTGTCATCAAGACACTTGGTGCCATCTTTTGCCTCTTGGTGGTCACTAGAAACAGAAACAGTGACATTGTCTCTCCGGTTCCCACATTCAATCGATGAGGTTGTCAAATCTCCAGGGCTTCGCATTCGGAGCTGTAAACCATCATGTTCGACCAATGAGGAGGAGGGCTCAGGGCCCTTGTGAGTAATTATGGGCAGGGCTGAAATTTTGTAGTCACTCTCTGGTTTCTTGGGTTCATTTGCAAAGTCGTCCGCAGGGTAGGCGAAGCTGGACATACCAGGGTTCTGCACTATTACCAGCATTGGCCTGTGACCACCACCACTTTTTGACACTGAGGTTGGCTGCAGAACAACACACAATCCATTTCAGAACAAAAACAACGATAGAAATGTCACGTCTTGTTGCTATATTGAAGTTCTGGACCTACATCATCAGTGATAGATACTCTTGTGCAACAAAACTATATTAAGTGAACCACACTTGTGATTGAGTTTGTACAGACTGATTGCAAGGGTGTATGAACAAAACATGTGCCACCAGAGAAGAATAGACAATGAAAAGAACATTTCTTATGAAGAAACTCCAGCAATTGTGACTCATCCCTGCGAAGGACGTAAAACAAATTTTGGAGAGTGAATTGATCATTTCCTACGAAAAACAATCCCACAAGTAGAAGTACACACCCAAAGGCAAGAGACAGGAGAAAACTCACCACTCCAATGTGCCACTCTTTATAATCCAAATTGTTGAACTGTGTTTCATTAATTTCCTGTAACAATGCCAGCCATGCAGGTTAGAGATTGCGTTAATGACATATTCTTGGTTGAAATCCACAAAGTCCATCAGCGACAGAACTCAGGTTACATGTGCCTGAGATAACCTATTTGCTTGAAGAGCTTACCACACTGTAAATTGGGGGAAGAATGCGTTGACCCGATGGGTGTAAAGTTGGGATAACAGTGAAAAATGGAGTGAGCTCTCTTGACCTGAAAGTCCACCTGCAATGACAAATATTGCACATGCCAGGAAAATTCAATATGTTGATAGCCTTTCTTACACCAATTGCAATGTGACTGGAACCCTACTACCAAGGATTTCCAAATTGCCAGAGCAAGCAATCCCATCTAGCTCCAACCGGCAAACAAAGCTCTGGATAGAAAAGACAAGGACCCTTGGACGTATCCATACCCAATGTAGAAGAAGATACTAATCTCCGCAAACTCACGAATCAGAAGCCGAATCCAGTACTCATTTGCCAGGCCTTCTGAATGGGCATGCATCTGTTCAGAACAAGAAAGCACAAGGTACTCAGCATTTATACATTTAAAACATCATACTATAGAAGAATTGTACAATTTGATAACAGTGTTGGCCAAACACACCAACACTTGCTTCAAATGAAGAAACTGAACAGCTTGTGATCAAATTAAAAGTGCTCATACTAACTTTTCATCATGGCCAATAACAGTTGGGCCGGGCTACAAGCTAGACTCTACCAATCTTAACATCAGTTTGAGAAAGTATACAATGCCAAATTTAAGATATAGCCTTCTCCTCTCTCCAAAGTGCTCAAGAAAATCTACTGTTGAAATAATCACTCACCAGGATCTCCACAACCACCATTATCAGCATTGCACGCTGAAATGTCCTGCATACAGAAAATGAACAAACATCTCAGAGTGAGCTCCCAGCCACACCAAGTAGCTAATTTTGATATCATGCTCTTAGGTCATTTAGTCAACCTCAAACAATGAGATGCCAAAGAAAAGAGTGCAAATTCAAATTTCTTAATATGTTATGATGACCTATGAATAAGCTTACTTAAACATCGTATACTTGGTGTAAATGGCCGTGTGCATCATGTGGACGCCCTCATCCTGGATCTGCTGCAGCTGCTCCCTGAGCATTGACAGGTTGCGTGCAATGTGCGCCATTATGATATAAAGAAGTGCCCCATAAATCAGGATTACAAGAACCTGCACAACAAATGAGACACAACCGTTCAGTTTTAATCATCTTTACAAGAACCACACCACAGATGGCTCTAGGAAGTCAAAATGTAAGCAAGGGTGTTACACGCCCAAGGGTTTAGTACATGATAGGCTCCTAGCCTTCTTGGTTAAATCTACAGTATAAACATCCAACTAGAAGCAAAACAAACGCTATCAAAATCCTTAAGGCCAAAAAGAGCATGAAAGCTCTAAAGGTTCCTTTTGACTGCTGCAATCAATCTGGAACCAGTCAAAAAAACACAAGAGCAGATAAATAATAAAAGATCCAAGGAACGAGGTGGGCTTTAAGATGTTTTCCCATCCTCAAACTCCTCTCCAGTGAAACTCTGAATTTCCTAATGAATGAATAAAACTTCCCTTGCTCTCAATGCCCAAATGAGGATTTAAAGATAACTAAGCCCATCCTGATAACCTTCATGAGCAAGAATGGGTAGTGTGCTTGGAAAATTACAGCAAATTGAGGGACAGCTGCTTTGTAGCCGGTGAGCGTCAAATACAAGAGGGAGGCAAGGCCAGCAATGCTGCGTCGTTCATTCACAGAGAGCTGCTCATGCATGATACAGTAGCCATGGGCTATCAACAAAAAGGCGACAAAGCACGCAGTCTCGAAGAAGATCCGTGAAACAAATACTCCAAAGGCTACCCAGAATGAACATGTGCTCAAATTCAGGCACGAATACCTGCACCCGAAAAAAACCATGTAGAATGGAAACTAAGAAAAACATCATATACTGACTTCGAATGACACAACTTAGCATTGACCTAAAAACTTTCTATTATGTGATATTATACCCTCAAGACTCAACTAGCCTGCATTGAACCTACTCGCCGTCTTCTTACCCCTTGACCCTTTCTGTCAAAATATTGTCAGTAGGATAAGAAAGTAACCTCATCATCTCCCACTGAACAAGGGAAGGAATTCAAATGGCACATTCTTGTAGCCATGCTCACAGTACGACCTCATTGAACCACAAAAGAAGAAAAAAGAAAAAGAAAAAGAAAAAGCACGGTGGAGTAGAACCTTAAGTGATTGCATCGACCAAGAAACATACCAGAAAATGAAGGAGAGTCCAAGTACTAGCGACTTGAGCACCGGAACGGCTGTCAGCACCCACTGCAGATTACTGGTCTGCAATTCACCCCCATCAATTCAGCTTGTCAAAATGGAGAACAACAGATCATCCATCGAGTACTTGCATGAAGATTTCGAATGCCCTTCTGATGGCTCCCTGAGTCGAAGAACATAGGAAATGAATCCGGACTTGTTCCTTAAAGACATACACACTTCTATTGCCAAAGAAATGGTAGAACATGATCCTTTAATCTATGTTTTACTGCCGCACCGGTGAATCTTTGGTAACCCAAAGTCCAGGGAATTTGCGAAGTTAACCCTGCACCACTATTAAGAAACCCAGACACATCCGTCTTCTCGATAATCATCAAGAACAGGAAAAGATCATCATCCATCATCGAGTACTTGCGGGTTTCGAATGCCCCTCTCATGGGTCCCTGAGTTCGAAAGAACATAGGAAATGAATCCGGACCTGTTCCTCAGGGACATACATAGTTCTATTGCCGAGGATATGGTAGAACATAATCCTCTAATCTATGTTCTACCGGACCGGTAAAAATTTGGTAAACCAAAGTCTAGGGGATTTGCGAAGTTAACCCTGCGCCATTATTAGGAGACCTAGACACTACCCTCATCTTCTTCATCGCTTGAATCTCCACTACTGACAATTATGTTAACCCCATCCACCCTCCATAGCCTGTCCGTCATGGCAACCCATGCGTTTCACCATGAAGTAGTTCAAAAGAGGGTTAGAAACAGGGAATAAAGTGGAGTACTATCCTTATAATACTTCTTTTATTTACCTGCCATCGCCGCTTAGTCCAAGTGTTGAGAGTCCACACAAACACCAGCACTGACCATGTGATCAAGAGGCCAAAGAAAAGGTAAGGCAGAGGCCGGTACGATTCCTCCCATTCACTAGGGCTGGTGATTACAGGCTTCTGCACTTGCTCAATGGCTATAGCGTCCATCTTCCCCAACCCCCTTCCCCTTGCCTTGCCAAGAAGAAAGAATAATCGGCGATTGATTGACTCAGTGAGGAAGAAATTGTTGCACTCTGCTATGTATTCCCCATTTTACCCATCCATCCTCCTCATGACGACCCTTCCATTGCGGAGTAAAAGAATTGCATCATCATCATTCCTTTGCCACTTCCTTCTTCCATAAGCCAATTGATCTACACCTCCTTCCTTCCCCCGGGGGGGGGGGGGGGGTTGTCCAGCTGTCCACCAAAGAGGTCGAGAACCAACTGCACTGAACTGAGTTCAACTCAACACACGGCTGTAGCAATTACCTTTGCCTAAGTACACGTCAACAACCTTCTTCTCTCGCTCCCTCTGACAGCTTCGCCGCTTGTAATAGGTAATAAAAATTGGTATGTAATCTTTGGGCTCAATACTAGGCCGGTAGGGTACTCTTTTATGTACTCTTCTCTAAAAACCTCGATGAACCCCGCCCTTTATGGAAAAAGAAGACGACAGGTACGAGTACGAGGCTATTCTCCCTTCTTCTTCGGTCCTCAAAACAATTGTGCACTGGAGGCGACTGAGGGTATGTGTATGTGTATGTGTGTGTGAGTGTATGTTTGACGCTCTTCAAGCTCTTCTTCTTCTTCTGCTCCTCTGCTGCCTGTACTCACACCAACAACAACAACAACAAACAAGCAAAAGCTCAAACGCATGTGTCAAGCTGCAAAGTCTTGTTCCCTACCTACCCATAAGGATCATTCACCGAATCAACCAATGAAACCCACCCAACGCACTCCGAAACCTCAAAAATTCAAGTCCACCTAACACACAAGTGGCAGCCAATAGTTACTCTCCACTTCGTCACATCACAACTCATCTCTCCTCAAGACCGCCCACATCCACAACCAAAAACCAAACACTCTCAACCTCAATCCAACACTCAAAACTCCCTCTCTCACTCAAAACACACACACACACTCACACACAGCACTTCAAATTCCACTCAACCAAGCATACCTACCTCCCCTAACCCAAGTGCATCATCATCAAGTACCAATACGAAACAACCCCCCCCCCCCTCATACACACACACACACACACAACGCCATCAATCCAACACTCAAACCTCACACTCCAACTCTCTCTCTCTCTCTCTCTCTCTCTCAAACATGACGCCATTAATCCAACACTCAAAACTCACACTCCAACTCTCTCTCTCTCACTCAAACACGGCACCTCAAATTCCACTCACCCAACCATACCCCCCGCTAGTAACCCAAGTCCATCATCATCAAGTACCAATACGAAAACCCCGAACGTACACACCCAAACTCTCCCCCATCATCAACCTCATCATCATCATCATCATCAACCAACAAGCCCCAATTCACTCACTCACCCACCCACACTCAACCCCACCGCTGGCTCCGACGATTAAGCCCCCGAGTGTGACAAATAGTACCTACTGAAAATGTGGAAGGACACCAACAACAAAACATCCAGGCAAGTGGCTCTTGAGTGCATATAACATTAGCCCAGGCATGCATTGATGTAGGAAGTTAAGTGAAGCATGTACCTAGAGGAGTTGAGAAAGATGAGAAGAGGATGAAGAAAAGGCCGCTGCTATGGCGGAGGCGGACACATGTGAAGGCAGCGAAAGGTGAGGAGGGAGGTTTATAAAAGTAGGATGAGCTTGACTCGAATTTCAAGATCACTACTCTACACTTCCTATATAAGAGTGGCTAGCCACACAAGAGATTTGACACCGCGGCCGACAACACTGACTGACTCAGTGGTAGCTAATAATACAACGACGCATCTGATCCTCTCTCTCTCTCTCCCCCACCAGCTACACTTCCGACCTCTGCACATTCATTCATTCATTCATTCTTTTGTTCTTTCTTTCTTCTGATGATGATGACGACGACGTTCGTGCGGAGGAGTCCCAATTGGCAATCAAGTTAAGCTACTTCAATCTCCGCGGTGATCATCACGAGAGGTTCGAGGAGGAGTACACTGGGCTATTTCAGATGGGTTCCCGAAGATGGGTAAGTAAATGTGAGCTCAGATTTGCGGCTGAAATGCCGCAAACAGAGAGGGACTCTTCTTGTTACTTAAAGTGTTCCCTGCTGGAGTGCTCACCTTGTTTTATTTTTATTGTATTGGGAGACGTTTGAAACTTTTTATTTCCATGCTAAAAACCAAAACATCGAGGCCACGGGGACCCAAGAAAGAGAGCTTGGCAAATTCTCTTGGGTGCACCTGATGGAACCAAAACAACCCAAGCTGGGTGAACAGCCTAAACAAATAAGTAACCAACATCAGGCAATCTGACGTGAATTTGAGCCCGTTGGCCCTATCCTGCTCAAGAATCCTCTTGGTGCAGGGTGGAGTTTACTGCCTACGTTGCGGTGGGTGGGCTCTTGGCTTCCTACCTACCTAGCTAGTTTTTTTCCGTCAAGCAAAGAAAAGATTTCACAACGGGAATCCAAAACAACCCAAGCTGGGTGAACATCCTAAACAAATAAGTAACCAACGTCAGGCAATCCGACATGAATTTGAGCCCATTGGCCCTACCCTGCTCAAGAATCCTCTTGGTGCATGGTGGGGTTTACTGCCTACCTTGTGGTGGGTGGGCTCTTGGCTTCCTACCTACCTAGCTAGTATTTACCGTCAAGCAGAGAGAAGATTTCACAACGGGAATCGAACCGCCAACCACTCCATTTGGAAATGGGTACCTCTCCACTATCATCTGGTAATTTAGGGTCATTTCGGACCAAAACAACCTAAACATGTTTTAGTAAGTCCACATTAGGTGCTTTCATGTTCTAATGCATGGTTTGAGTGTTATCTTTTTCTTTTTTTGAGACAGAAGGCTGACAGGCCAGCACCAAAGCACAGGAGGCAGTTAACCACCTGACAAGTTTCTGTCAAGTAGAGAAGAGATTTCACAACCAGGAATCGAATTGCCAACCTCTTCCTTAAGATTTGGGTATCTCTCCATCAACATCCAGTAGTTTAGGGTCATCTCGGACCAAGTTTGAGTGTTATCTCGATGGAAGAGAAGCTCGTTCCCTTCCCGAATCTTGTCAAACTTCCCAAGCGTTTTATCATAGTTGGTATGAGTGTTCACATGTTGCAATGAGGAAAGGGAGGGAAGTGAGTAAGTAAGTGGGCCTTCTTGCTATGCCGTTACTACACTATATATTGTGTTTTAGTGTCATATGGTATTTTATGTCACTATGGTAACCTTTTTCTAGTGAAACGTCTTATGAATAAGTGTACAACTATTGTCATGGCTGATTGAACTTTGGAGGAAACCCATGCCCGTTACCGAAACAAAAGGTTTGGTGTATTTTGCCTCTTAACATTTTTGTAATGAAATGTTGTCATGGATGATTGAAATTTTGATGAAAAATCACTTTAGTGTGTGACAGTAATTGCAACATCGTGAGTCTATAGTGCCCATAAATATTTACAAGGAATGACAAACAATGTTAGGTTTCCATTTTAGTGTTGGTGACACTACACGGGCAGTTTACAATTAGTATTGAGCAAGTCAAATCGGATTGGTGATACTAAATGCAAATATTTAGTGTAGTGTAGGCTTCTTTAATTGGACAGGCACCTATGGTGGAGAGAGGGAATTATCACATACGAACGTACCTCTCATCCATCCAACATAGAAAAAACTTGACCCCGTATAGGTTTTGTGGCCGATTCATCTTCAATGGACTTGGATTGGATTAATTCGGGTCTTTGAAGTTAATCCCAGTGTCAAATCAACTAAAACAATAATTTTTGGGATGCATACTATTTTAGGGTTTTTATGTTGGGAGGTGCGCTCATATGCAATAATTCCCTCTCTCCACCTATGGTTGAGCGAAATATGGTGAGGTTTGTAGTTAGGAAGGGAAGTTGCAGTGAGATTGGACTATGTGCTCAACGTGTGTAAACCATTTTAGGTTCAACACTTAAACATAGTTGGGAGAGAACCTATGGTCGAGCGGAATAACATGGTGAGGTTTGTAGTTAAAAAATGGATGGCAAAAAGATATGTGTCACGATGAGATTAGACTATGTGCTCAAAACATGTTAACTGTTTTTAGGTTCAATAATTAGAACAACTAGAAGGGCATATGCAATCACTCGAGAAGAAAGAGAGTCTTCACTTTGACCTTTTATTGCTTTTGTCCTCAACTCCAATTCTACTAGAACTTGGAATGATAAACTTTGTGATCATTGCAATTGCTAGCACAATGAGACAATTGCTTACAATTTGCTTTATTTCTACAATGGTGTGAGGACATGTAATAATGAGAGGTCCAAGATGACCCTAAACTATCGGGTGATAGTGGAGAGGTACCCATTTTCGAATGGAGTGGTTGGCAGTTCGATTCCCGTTGTGAAATCTTCTCTCTACTTGACAAGAAAAAAACTAGCTAGGTAAGTAGGAAGCCAAGAGCCCACCCACCGCAAGGTAGGCAATAAACCCCACCCTGCACCAAGAGGATTCTTGAGCAAGGTAGGGCCAACGGGATCAAATTCACACCGGATTGCCAGACGTTGGTTATTTATTTATTCATTTGTAATAATGAGATTCTTAAAAACAAAGAAAAGAAAAGAAAACAAAGTGGTGTGCATGTTTGTTTAACCTTTAAAAGGGTCCAACTTCTTAGTACCATTGCATGCTCTACATGACAGTTTGTACAAGTCCTCAACAAGCGTTAGAACTAATTCTCATCTGGCATACGAGGATGAAATTATGTTCAACGCAAGCTATCACAAAGAAGAATGTGAAAGTATACAATTATTTATGCCATAATGATCGAATGTGCAAGGTACAAGTTCTAGTTTAGGTCATTTGTACAAGCCCAAATCTCTTTGCATTTCCTTTCCATACATTTATTGGTTTAATTGGAAAAAATATATATGAAAAGGATAAGTAAGTTCCCTTTAGATGGGGTCACATTAAACATCCCTAGCCAACATGGGTGAGATGGAATCGTTGCATATGAGCATACCTCTCATCCACCCATGTCACTAAAAACCTACCCCCTAAAAGTTTTGTGGTCGATTCATTCCAAATTTGTCGTGCTAGACTAATTCAGGTGTTTGAAGCTATTCCCGGTGTCAAGTTATATGTACAAATAATCTCTAGCCTAGTACTATTTTAGTGCATTATGTTGGATGAAGGAGAGATACACTCGTATGCAATAACTCCCTCTCGCCGCCAAAATGGGCCTTTGAAAACTTCAAGGGTTAAGGTAAACAATCCTTCGTCAATTACTTGTCTTATTAAGACACTTGTATTTGAGTAACATGGAGTTTGTGCGACTCCAAAAGCAGATATCAAAATTGCATGTGTTCAAAAGAGAATGAATTATAATGCTCAAAATATAAAAACCATTCTAGACTCAATAATCAACATAATTGGAGGGACCTATCTGACCATTTAATGAACATGATAATCTTCACTTTAATAATGAATAATATATTCTCATACGAGCTTCATAAACTATGAGCAAAGTGGCGACAACCTCGATTTAGATTCGCTAACCATCTTGTACTCATCACATGTTTCCATATCCTAGGAGAAGTGGGCTAGTTGGGGAAAACGACAACAAAAGTGACCATTCAACACCCATCTTCCTTAACTCACATCAACCCAATTGCGACGTGGGTGCTTTTTCATGGCGAGACTAGGTATCAAGATCGAGGGCAACGATTTTTTGGTTGAAGGAAGTTAATGCGGCAAAACCCAAGGTGGGGACAAAAAACAAAACGCCATTAACTCGGTTGATGAAAGGATTTGGCCAACAAAGTTTGACTTCCATTTATACAATGGAAACACTCAATTTTTTGCGCATTGAGGAGTCATAGAGGCAGGCCAACAGTAACATAGGCATGGCAACTTGCAAGTTGCAAAGAGAGATTTTGGTGATGAGAGTTGTCAGGCTTACAGTAAAGGCCTGACACCCAAACAAACACTTGAATGGTGAACCACATTTGAAAATTCAATCCAAAAATTGCTAGTAACTTAAAATGGAACCCGTGTCGGGGGAGATTTTTGAGCATAATCGGTCCAAGATCCTAGTATGGTAACCTGGCCTATGACCGAGAGCTACACATTGGTGAATTTTCACAATGACCTCTTCTATGGTAATGAACGATTTAAAATTTTTCATGCAAGGTAAAATGAAATATTTGTCTATTTCAAAAATTTGGAAATTTTTAAAATTAATTTTGAATTAAATATGATTTTTTAAAGATGTTCCCTAGGGTATCTTATGATAGACCTAAAGAAGTTTGACGTCGATGCTAATACAACTTATGAGCATTCTATAATTATCCACAAGCAAGTAAGAGGTTGTAAGAAATCCAACATTACTAAGCCGTAGACTGACTTTGACCTTACTATGTCAAGAGACATCCTAAACGAATAACTAATCTCATCCAACACGTTGTGGCAAGGTCTCATGTGCCTTGAACCGAGGCCTATGGGCCTGAACCGAGACCTATGGGCTCCTCCTCCTTCTTCCTCCTTCCCCCTCTCTCTCCTCCCCTCTCTCTCTCTCTCCCTCCACGTCATTAAATGCATTAATGTGAGGTTAGTTGAGCTAGGGACATGTCATCCACCTAGGGAACATTATTTCTAATTTGTTCCCTAGAGCTCGGTTTAAGGTCACATATCGGTAATAGGCCAGGTTACCATAGTGTTTCCAAGTCCAACTGGTTACGTGTTGACATCGTTCGGGTTTTCTTTATTAGTTTGAGGGAATATTTTATAAATTCCCTCTAAAACGATCGGTGATTTTCTTAAAGTCTTCAACTTCAACCGGTTATTTCTCAAACTCAACTGGTTCATCTGTAACTAATGGTTAGTTCTCCTCGTTCATCGCATAGGATGATGCCATTTAGTCAACCCTTAGAAAATATGGATGATAAAATCACAAACCCTCCAGGCCCACTAAGGCCCTCCATATAGGTTCATCTATCCCAAGGGAGGCAGTAAACCCAACCATGTACCAAGGGCACCCCTAAACAAGGTAGGGTCAACATGCTCAAATCCACGTCGGTTGTAATTTGATGTTTGGTTTTTCTTTTCTTTTCTTTCCTGACATGTTTTACACCCTCTTGTTTGGTCAAGGACTTGTGACAGTCATATAAGTTGAAGATGAGAACATTGGGGATCCTTATTGGTCAAAGTTCTTTATTGTTTTTCAAAGATCGATTTGATCACGGGATCAACGTAAGAAAGTTAAGAAACTAGTCTAATGAGGTTAACTTTGGAATGAGTATGTCATAAGCCAATAGAAAATATCTAACATAATCGCCACAAGTCGTAAGCCGCCCTCTAATTCATGTAAGCGAGAGGAAATTATCTCATATGAACGTACCTCTCATATTGTCCAATGTAAATACTTGACCCCCTTATAGGTTTGTGGACGAATCATCTAAAATGACTTACACTAGACTCATTTGGGGATTGTAAAGCTCAATCCGGTGTCCAATCAACTTCTAAAAGAAGTCAACCTCCGGGATGCGTACTATTTTGGGGCTTTTACGTTGGATGAATGAGAGGTATGTTTGTATGTACTAATTCCCTCTTGTTGTTCTTGTATATGTGCGTTATTTGCATGATATTCGATTGACTACCCTAAATATTGTATTTAGTATCACTTACTATGTGGAATTATGCTATGTTATATCTTTTTTTATTGGTGTATTTTTATACCAAGTGCAGTTGTTAACGTTCTATAATGTCCAGACAACCAATTTGACATTTGTTAGAAGAGTTTGAGATATATAGTAAATAGACATAGCATTGCATAATTCCAAAGAGTAAGCGACACTAAATATAAGATCCATTGTAGTGCTACCTATTCGCCAACTATGTGGGTTACTTTTCTTTTCTTTTCTTTTCCTTTGTGAAAGATGTTATGTACCTATTCACCAACTATGTGGATTTACGTAAAGACTTGGCCCTAATTTATGTTTGGTATGACAAAGCACCTTATACAACAAAATTTCCTTCATATTGCGTAATCTCCTTGCCAGAGGGCATTATGATTTCCTTTTCCATGTGGGTGATTTGGAGATTACCGCTAAGTCTTTTACAAGCGGTGAGGCCCTCGAGATAGGGCATCATTGACAATGAGCCCCGCTTGGGGGGGTCTTTATTTCCAATAATGTCATGTCTCGAGGGCCTCACCTATCACTTTTCTTTTCTTTTTGTTTCCATTCCTTTGTGAATGTTGCTACCTATTTACCAACTATATAGGTTACTTTACGTTTTCTTTTCTTCTCTATTCCTTTGTGAACATTGCTACCTTATTTACCAACTATGTGGGTTACTTTTACTTTACTTTGCTTTACTTTACTTTACTTTTCTATTCTGTTATTTTGTGGATGTTGCTACCTATTCACCAACTATGTGGGTTACTTTACTTTTCTTTCCTTTTCTATTCCTTTGTGAACATAGTTCCCTATCACCAACTACGGTGGGTTACTCGACTTATCATGTTATTTTCTTTATTTTTTCTATCCCTTTGTGAACCAAAATACCAATCATATGGACTGGTGAACGTAGAATGGTTAGCATGTTCTCAATATGCAATCCAGTTATTTTTCAAACACATGTCTTTTCAATGCCCTTTTAGATTCACACCTGACCACATACCACTCAAATATAACATAAGTGTCCATATTATTGTTGTGTTGGAATTAAGCGCGTCTAAGCTTACTCCCACCTCCACGACACCAACAACAAAAAGGCACGCGTTCAAATGGTGGGATATAATGTCAGCTTTCAATATGAGTCCAAAGCCAATAATTGATAGAAGAAACAACAAAAGGGTGGCGGGCGACTTGCCCACTAGGTATCGTGTGTTGGATCCATGAGAACAACTTCGTTCCTTGTTCCGGTGCTCATAATTCATATGCCTCGCCTTATATGCTCCCAATCTTAGTTAGTCCTCGATCGGGAACATGGGAGTGAGTAGAGGAGATAATTGGTCAATTAGGGGTCAACTCGTGCTAAATCGAGGGGCATCTATTTGGTGCCAAGTTAGATCGACCCCGACTTCTATTCTCCTTCCCGAGGCTCATGAAGTTAAGATAAGCGGCTCCTTAAATGGACACTTTTCTATCGGCACCCACATCTCGTAGGATACGAAACACGGGATTAGTGCGAGATGTTTAGCAAGTCTAGTTCATGCATGTGGTCACATTTGATTAGGGCTAGACATCCACTTCTTTGAGTTGGGTCTCCACCAATGTTACTCAAGGTGAAAATGTAATCAGTTATATTACAACAAGTGTGTTTTTTTCTTAGATGATTTGACTCCAGAAGTAGCATCAAGAATCTTGAATTAGCCTATAGGGATCCATTGAGGTGAATTTACCTTACATTTCCGCGGGGGGGGGGGGTCAAGTTTTTACTAGACTCCCCTTACCTTGGTCATAGTGGCCCGCTCAATGAGGTGGGGCCCAACCCTAGCCGCCACATTCCTCGTAATTTTAGGAGCTCGTGTGTCATGCTCATTGTCAAAGTGGTTTATTCATTGAGTTATTAAATGATCATATAGGTCTCCCAATTATGTTGACTATTGCATTTAGAATGGTTAATAGATTTTGAGCACGTAATCCAATCTCATCTAAACACATGTCATTTTGGTGTCCATTCTTAGATCCGCACCCAACCATTCACCACTCAAATATAGGTGTCCATTCAAGATGAAGCATTGAATTACACATCTCTTTTTATTGTTCTTCCCGTGGACAAACTCCACTTTCTCATCAAGTTAGAGTGAGTCGCGACCAAAGTAAGTGGATCCTAAACAAACAATTTTAGCTTTGTGTGCATTTCTTGTAGTATATGAAACACATGATGAGTGCAAGGTGATTAGCAAATCCAAATCATGCAATAGCCATTGTTCTCGTGATCTTTGGAGCTCATATATATGTTGATTAATTTATCAAAGTGGAGATTCTCTTTCTCATTGAACGATCATATACATCTCCCCAATGTTGTTGACTATAGAACCAAGATTGGTTAACAAATTTTGAGCACATACTTTAATCTCTATTAATACATGTCTTTTTGGTGTTGTTAGCAATTGCATATCACACACATTATAGTTTCAAGTTCTACAAATGAAGTTGAGATGCGAATTTTATAAAAGGTGAAACGTAAGATTCTATAAGTTAGAAATACAAAAAACAATGAAATAAGTTGATTTGGCCATAAACAATGGCTTGAGATTTATGCAATATTTTCAGAGATGGAGTAGAGGAAATGATGACAAATAAGATTTTTTCGTGGTTTTATTCCATGTAAATAATTAGTTACAATTTTTCCAAAGAGACAAGTAAGTCGAACCCCCTACTTGTACAGTAGAGTCTCCCTAATTCGAGCATCAAAATATCTTACTCTGCATGCAAATGCACACAAAATATTTACCTCAATGGCACCCAAAAGTGATCCCAAGTGGTGTGCAACAGGACCTATCCGGCCAATCACTGCATCCAACCTATCATTGCATCCTTTTCGAGCCACCACTTTTACAATTAGCCATTTTGGGTCCACACAAGAATTATTCTACTCCTAGTCTGGTGCACCAATAGTGGTCATTCTCCATTTTCCATTTTTCTACTGTAATTCATTTTAAGTGATCACACATGCCCTCCCAATTTTGTTAACTATTGAGCCTATATTCTAAGCATTTAGTCCAATTTTTTCAACCACGTGTTTTCATAATATTTGTTTTATAACTACAAGCCTTACCATATATGACTCCAATGTAGGTGTCCGGTTAAGAAGAGAGAGAGTACATAAGGCCCACGTACCTTGTGTACGGCCCAACTCGAGACCTAATGCTAGTCAAATATGAAAAAGGACCCAAAAGCCAACAAAAGAGAATTTTGGAAGACTTGCGGAAGTCAAGGAAGAGTGAACATCTAACCTTCGTATATGTTGTTTTTATATTTGTTTCAACGGAATATAAAAGCCTTGAACCAATGTCGTGGGTTCCAACGGAAATGAATCGGCCCTCAACTTACACGGGGCGAGTTTCACAAGGATGAGCCCATATATCCATGGTGGATGAGTTTCATCCAAACGCCATGAAAGAGCATAATATCACTCAACTTGGCTTTGTTCCATGGGACCATGTATTGGGCAAGCATGATTCTTTTCAAATCCCATGATTCCCCATTTATAAGGAGCACACGGGTTGTATACAACTTTGCAGAGCTTTTGACAAGCAACTATAGTTCATCAAAAGTTTTTTCAAACGCAACCTCTTTCTTTGAAAAGAGACAATCATCTAATTGTTTAGTAATGTTATCGGGGGCATAGTGGAACCACCTCTAATTCAAAAAATCTACCAACCCCCCCCCTCCCCCAGCGAACTTTGATATTACTTCATTTCAACTGGGTCCCATTAGACTAAATCGGGATCTTTGACTCCACAATATGATTCACTTTAGGGTTTTGGGTTGTGTGGTTATCTTAAAATAGAAACTACTAGGTTATACAATGCGATTTTGTAGGGTTTTGGGTTGTGGCTTATCTTAAAATAGACACTACCAAGTTATACAATGCAATTTTGTAGGGTTATGGGTTATGGGTTATCTTAAAATAGACACTACAATGTTATACAATGCGATTTTGTAGGGTTGTGGGCTGTGGGTTATCTTAAAATAAAAACTACTAGGTTATATAATGCGATTTTGTGTTTCCCATACGAGGAGAATTAACTGCAAAATTTTATAATTCTAAAATATGCAGACATTTTGCCCTTTGGGCGACCCAATGCCTGGGAAGATTTTGGGCATAATTGATCAAAATCCTAGTGTTTCCAAAGTCCAACCGGTGAAATGTTGACTTTCTTTCGGTTTTTCTTCATTCATTTATTTGAGGTATATTCCACAGATTCCTTCAGAACGATGGGAAATTTTCCCGAAGTCTTGAATTTCAACCCGTTGAATTCTCAAACTCGACCGGTTCATCTGTAACCAACCTAGCGGTCGGTTTTTTTTTTTTTTTTTTGAGACAGAAGGCCGACAGGCCAGCGCCAAAGCACAGGAGGCAGTTGACCACCTGGCAAGTTTCCGTCAGGTAGAGAGGAGATTTCACAGCTGGGATTCGAACCGCCAACCTCTTCCCTAGCGGTCGGTTTTCCCTGTTCATTTGTTTGGGTCAAGGTCGGGCAGCCTAGTGTGTACACTTGTGCTGGAAATAGATTTTTAATTACTGTACTTCAGGGGAGACAGTAAGAAAAATGAAGGCCGAGTCCTAAGTCATCTGAGTACAGTAATTTTTACTCTGAACCGGCCTTTATAAAGGACCGTTTTTACGGGGTCAGGCGGACTTCAGTCAGCCTCAGTGCCATTCAAATTACCCGACTACATGCATCGATTTTATTTTAATCAAAGGAATCAACCACCGACTCGCTGCAGTAAATTGAAGACCTTGGCGATAATTATGTCCGTCTATTTATATGGCACATCGAGAGAGCAATAAAAAAACATCGTATAAAATCCGCAAGCGAGTCACAAATGAAATGAAAATCAATTGTTCAATCCGGGAAGCCAAAAGGCTTATGGGACTAAAAAGCACATCAAGATGGTGTCTAGCACGTTAATTTCCTTAGAATGACGGAGTGCAGTAGCTTGTATGAGGTCATAGTGTCAAGTGGCGTGCATTGCTTAAGTTACCTACACCACTGATTATGGTAAATATCATGGGCAAATAAGTACACTACATATTGTAATTAGCATCACCAGTTTTATTTGTCTTGCTCAATACTAATTTCAAACCCGCCCGTGTAGTGTCACCAACACTAAATGTAAACCTAATGTTGTTTGTCGTTCCTTGTAAAAAAAACACCAATTTGGGGATTATAGTTCTACAATTTTGCAACTATCGTCACTTACTAAGTGACATTTCATCCAAATTTCAATCAGCTATGACAATATTTCATTACATAAAGGTTAGGATGAATAAAATACACCAATATCTCATCGATAATTGGCATTTGGATGAACTAAAAGTAAGTTAGGATGACAGTACTTTTGTAAACTCATTCATAAGAGAAGTTTACCATAGGGACGTAAAATATCATGTGACATTAAATACAATATCTAGTGTAGCATATTGTTTCACTTGAGTGGTTGAGTGTGCTAAGATTTAGTGCAATTTACTCTTCGTGTCCCCATAGTGCGGCTCGTAGTATACACCTCACGCATGAAAATGTGTGCAACATAACTTACACTTAAATCTTCAACCGCACACTATGCTCTCGTTCTTTCATTTCTAGTCGTGGGTAGGATATCGATTGAAGGCAATCAAGAATGTGAATCTAAAGAGCATAGACTCGCTTCCTAAGTGCAATAATCGATGGAGAAAACATCAACATTTGACATGGAAATGTTTCTTGAAGATGTATGCAGAAGATGTTTGAATGGCCAATGTGACCAAATGGCTAAGACTTAGGGGAGATGATATTGGTGTATTCAGAAAGAAAACAAGAGACTCTACAAAAAGGTTGTATGTTTATGAAAAACGAACAAAATTTGAAGGGGATACCAATCATTTGTTTTCTAGACCTCCAATGTTATATAGTGTGGATTGGTAAATAGTGTGCACCCATGATATTGTCCCCAATGTTTCTATTGTTGATTCACCGTTATTAGCATGGCCTACAATCTTAACCATAACCAATGTACTACTACTACTACTAATAATAATTCTCTCTTAATTTTGGGCTTCAAATGTAGAGGCCAAGAATCAGACCATGCTAATGAAAAAGACATTCCTCACCTCACCTCACCTCACCAATAACTTAGATTACCGCCAAAATCAACTACACCGTTCATTGTATTTAGTGTCGCTTACTATTTGGAATTACACAATGTAATAACTTCTTACTCGGGAGTTTCCGCTTTACTAACAAAAGTTGAATAGGTTGTTTGGACATTACATAGCATATATGACTTTGCTTGGTAAAATATTACATTCTCAATAAATAGTTATAGTACCGTGTAACTCCGAGTAGTAAGTGACACTAAATACCATAAATGGTGTACATTGTTTATAATAATTCGTGTCACTTACTATTCGGAGTTACGATGTGCTATCATTGTTTACTTGAAATTGAAGTTTTTACCAGATGAAGTCGCTAATGTTTCATGATCTCCAGAGTCCAAACAACCTACTTTCTCTTTGTTAATATATAGAGAGAGAGATTCATAGCATTACGTAATTCCAAATTGCAAGTGACACTAAATACCATGAATGGTGTAGGTCCTTTGCAGTAAATCAAAGACTATGCAAAGAGCTCATGTATCTATCAGTAAGGGACAACAACGCAATAAAAAATTATATAAAATTTAATCTCACACATCACGGCAAGGTGTACGGAGTCTTTGTTGTTCTCTCTCTCTATTTCTTAAGCTCCAATGTGCACCGGAAATTGCAACAAGCAAATGGAAAGTAAAAATCTTTCACCTCACCAACAAATATGTGTGAGGTGGACCGTGCATGGCCATGGAGAAACAATGCACTCTTAGATGTGAAGGCTCACCATACTTACGTCTCTTTCCTAACCACTCACTCGAAACGAGTGCTAAAACTTGGGCAAAGGTGGGGGATTCGTGTGTTGTTACTTATCCATGAAAGGAAAACGAAAGGTCGGTTCTCATGAATGTGATGAAATTGTCAACCTCATAAAAGGTGGTAACATGCCTTAGCTTGCATCATGGGCAACCATGATCACTGTAAGGAGAATGGGCTCACATTCACATTGGTGCAACAACACCGATGTTTCTTTTTCATTTGTTTTTTTTTATGTCCCCTGAAGTTTATACTAACATGGTGGGAGAGACGAGGAAATAGACAATAATGATGAGAGAGAGTTGGGCATTTCTTGAGCAAATCTATGCTTACTTTCAAGCTTAGTCACTTTTTAGTACATCCTCATTTTCAAAGGCCATTCCATTCCCCTACATGTTTGTGTAGCCTTCAAAACCTAGGAGGGTGGGTGGGACCATCCCTCAGGGAAAATCTTTGCCTAACTATCTATCTCCACTCATTTGGTGCTTTCCTATGTAGGTTTGTTTCCCCAAAGTAAAATTTTGTTCATATAACCCTAATCAACAAATTGATATGGTTCAACCGTCTTTACCCTTAGGTAAAATCATTCTTACATATCCAAAGTTTACATTGTCAAGTTCAAAATTGTGTACAAGACACATTGAAAAGTCTATTTCAAATCAAAATGCTTTGCATAACATTATTCAGATCCATAACAGTGTTCTGCGGGACTGACAGTATTCCAGGGAATATTCTCCACATTCAGGCTGAATGTGAAAAATCTCAAGAATATTCCTTGGAATATTGTCAGTCCTGCAGAACATTGTTACGGATCTGAATAATGTTATGTGTATTCCAAGTTATCATTGCAGAATATCTAAGCCATAAACGCACACTATTTTTGAAGAAAGATGAAATACAAAACTTAAGAGTGATGCCAAATCTGTGAAGGGTTTGCCTCACCTGTGCTCATGCCACCAACCAAATCCACAAAGAGGGTTAATAACGTACACGAGGTAAATAACAACAGAACCCAATGATTATCTATGTCACACAGTCATGTACAACATAATCATACATTTTGTATCACTGAATACACATACTACCATCGAGTATTCTACATGTTCTTTAGCCATTTGAACCTCGTGAGGCTGAGCTTTGTGGTAGGTTACACACTCCTTCCACCTTTACTTAGTCCTCACTACTTATCCTAATCTCATGGATTACTTAGGGTAAACAACCGATGTTGCTTAACCTTTGAGAAAGGGCTCTCATGGTGTCCTTTTTACTTATTATAAGATTAGGTAAGTACCCTTGACCATAGATTCATAGAACCGGATCTACGGTGGCCTTTTGTTAGGTAGATTTTACCTAACCCTAAAGTAATGATTTCTGTTAGGGTTATTTTTTGTTACTGGGTGGATTCATTTAAGCCAAAATAGTGAGAGAGAGAGAGAGAGAGAGAGCATTTCTTGAATTTCTTTACCAAACATGGACGAGGAGATGAGGAACCAAGGATTGATACAATGTTTCCATGAACAAAATATTTGGAGTTGCATGAACAGGGGACTAAATTAAAGAACAATGTTAGGGAGAGAGAGAGAGAGAGAGGATTTGGGCGAACTAATCCATACACTCGTTCCTTGTTGGATGCCTAAACCCTTGCCTCCAAGGAACCAGTGTACAGGTTGTTTCGCCCCAGCCAAGAGAGAGGGTGGCATAATTGTCTGCTTCAACCCCCTTTAGTAAGATATCTCTTATTCGTTGTCCACATGTCACCATATTAGTCTTTGTGTTACAACACAAAAACATTGTATACAAGCGCACCTCTAATTCATCCAACATAAACGTCTTGAAGTTAGTATATAGTCTGAAAGTTGAAATCCACTTCAAAGACCATGAACAACCGTACCGAGAAACAATTGAGATAAATCAACCTGTAAAGGGGCATGATTCTTACACAGGTGGATAAGAGGTACGCCTGTATGTAACGTTTCTCCATTTTGCTAGGTTGAATCTCCTCTCCGTTTAGTTTTTTTGGTTTGTTCAGGGCGTCGATTTTGAGAGCCCAAATGTGGTGGACGGATGAGTTTGAAGGTCCGTGTAACTTCATCCATCCATTAATGTAATGCACACATACCCCATTTACATTGCGACCCCAAAAACTAAACCAAGTGTGTACATCTCAGCCTCAGCAAATCCAGCCTAGATAAAAAGCCGTTGATTTTTTTTCTTCCTATAACTCACTCTTATTCTTAGCATTTCCATCTCAAATCCAGCTGCAACAGAAGCTTCAACATAGCACTGCAATCTCATCCAGTAATTTTAATCTAGCTTGAGATCGGGTACCCTAAACCTGCAATTTAGGGTGTTTGTCCCTAGACGGCCGTGATAAAATTTGAAGTGGGTGAGATTTTGGTAAGGAAATTAGGTCACTGTTGACTCACCAAGTTGCCCCGCAGTAATTACACTGACCATATGGTATTTAGTGTCATATGCTATTATATGTCACGTTGGTAACTTTTTGGATGACACTTCTTATGAATAAGTGAACAAATATTGTCATGGATGATGGATGAGTTCATCCACTGGTCTACACCCTACCTTCTCAAGTCAACAACTTGTGATGAAATATTGTCATGGATAATTGAAATTTAGATGAAAAATCACTTGGTAAGTGACAGTAATTGCAACACTGTAAACCTATAATCCCCCCTAAAAATTTACAAGGAATGACAAAGAATGTTGGGTTAACATTTAGTGTCGGTGACACTACACTGCAGTTTACAACTAGCACCGAACAAGACAAGTAGTAGAATTGGTGACACGAAGCATCTTATTTAGTGTACCTATTCCACTGAACTGTGGTCGTTTCACTTTTCCAGATGTCACATATTGTACCTACTTTCAAGAATAAGCATCGATTAGCTGGTGTTGTATATCATTGCTCAAGGTTGCGTCCTTTTTTTTGGGTTGGGGGGGGTCTCATATGACGTAAGTACCATTCAATCAGAATCCCATACGCCTTCCAAACTCTAACATCAACGGCCACCTTCCCAAAAGCATGTCCACGAATCCATCAAACCCCTACTTATGTGTGTGCACATACTTGTATAAAGTGTGTCTTCAACTTGCCGTGTTTCCAAAGCAAGTTTCATGTCACGAGCGCTCGTGGTAGTAAAGTTACAAACATTCAATGCGCCTTTGCAAATTCAAAGTTTCCGTAATCTCTCTCAATTGTTGCCATGTCCTTGGGGCATGAAATGAAATGAAACCTCCTCCCCCCCCCCTCTATGCATTCCTCTCTTTACAATAATCTAAGAGTAAGGCCATCCCAACCTCAATATCTTAATATCGGATGATAATCTATGTCGAAGAAATGGCCACATTCCCACCTAAACTTTAGAACAACCACAAAGTCTCAATGCAATAGAAGTCGGATCTCAATAGTCCAACTGACCACGAAACCAAAGATTCATTGATCCATCGGTCTTCTATATATGTAGCGCATATGGAGACAAATTAGGGAGCCATTGGTCTTGGAACCGTAACTCTCGTTTCCTCAAGTTCCTTGCCATAGAGCAGGGTCGGTCTATCCTCGCATGAAATCTCATGTGCCCCACTTCCTTTGCAAACAACCTCTAATGATGTCCCTCCAACCTCATATGCCCACAATACCGGATATGGCGTTCTTTCGAAGCATTTTTTCAGCACTAAACAAGGGTGGTTACGTGCAGCTGGTGGGTCTTGCCAACCCAAGAGGCCATATGCACTAAGCCAACCCCCCACAATCCTTGCCAAGCGCCCATACCAATCAGAGAGGCCTAGTGATAGCTAGAGTTGCTATAAACAACTATATTGTTTATGATATTTAGTACCGCATGTGTAATGTTGTCACTTACCCTATTATGAGGCCAATTCTAGGTTACACTAATGGCCAACAACTTGACCACTAGTGTAACCTCATGACAGTTGATGTTAATGTGCTTATTGATATCTTGACATTAGTACGCTCAAATGTTTTTATGAGATCTATGCCTAGGTTACACAATGTTCAACAAGTTGACCATAAATGTGAACATGTGACACTTGACATTAGTATTCTCAATAACATCTTCTTCCTCTTGCATACTAAATCATATAACTATCACCCCAAGGACTCCAAGAATATGCTACGCTAAATATCATACCGTAAATAAAATTGCACTTCAAGAAGTTACTTGTATCAACAAATAATATCGTGTTGATAAGTAGCGGATGTGACACTAATAAACATCTAGTTTGAGACCATTTGCCAATAACGTAAGTGACACTAAATACCATAATTGGTGTAGAGTTATCCGCAAACTCTTGGGTTTCATCGTAAAATCTTGGGGTTGGTAGGAAACCAATCCTCCTCTTCATTCCGAGCAGTGTCTGGGGAGATTTTCGGGCATAATCGGTCAAAACACCCCAGTGTTTCCAAGTCCAACCGGTCACATGTCGCGATCTTTCGGTTTTCCTTGCTAAATTTCAGGTATATCTTACAAAACCCTCTAAACCAATGGATAATTTTTCTCCTGAAGCCTCAAACCTTCAACCACTTGTTCCTCAAACTTAACCGCTTCATCTGCAACAGTGCCCGAGAAGTTTTGTGGGCATAGTCGGTCAAGATGCTAGTGATTCTAAATCTGACCGGTTACATGTCTTTTTTTGTTTTTTTTGAGACAGAAGGCCGACAGGCCAACGCCAAAGCACAGGAGGTAGTTGACCACTTGACAAGTTTTCCGTTAGGTAGAGAGGAGATTTCACAACCGGGATTTGAACCGCCAACCTCTTCCTTGAGATTTGGGTATCCCTCCACCATCATCCGGTAGTTTAGGGTCATCTCGGACCGTGACCAGTTACATGTTGACATCTTCCGGTTTTGCTTCATTCATTTGAGGCATATTCTCTAGATTCCTCTAAAATGATTGGTAATCCTCCTGAAGTCTCGATCTTCAACCGGTTATTTCTCAAACTCTACCGGTTCATCTGTAACTAACCGCCGGTTCTCCCTGAGCAGTGACCTGCAACTACCAGTCGTTCTCCCAGTTTGTCGACCCCGAGGCTTCCCGTGTCAGAATCCACTCACAAACACAGAAGGCAAAATCTACATATTATAATTTGAAAAACTCTTCCCGTGTGGCAGAAAAACTAACGTTGTGAGCAAGTGATGATTAGGGCCACTTCACACACGAGACTGAGAGCCCATGACCATTACATTTCAAGCACTCTCGTGTGGTGGAGAAGGCGAAGCCGGTTCAAGTTCGCTTCACACTACGCTTGAGGGACCAAAGGAGTATGTGAATGCAAGATGGATGTAAGGTTGACATGGATTCCTACATGGCATCGAATGGATCGTGTTTCATGGTCACTTGGACTATTTTCAAAAACCACCTCTTGGAGGTGGGCCTAACACAAAACCAGGAGACCATGGCACTCCGAACACTCACAACCGTTGATTTGATCTATTTTATTATGTGTGAGGACCCGCATGAATAGAAATCCATTGAAATAGCATTTGGTTGAGGGCCCGGTCACATATGGCTTCACACTACACTTGAGGGTCCGTGACCACACTACAACATGATTTCGGAGGTGTGTTGGGACGGCCTTTGGGCACTTTCTTTTGGGCTCTCACAATTTCATGGTCACGGCTCTTGGCTCGTGTGTGAAGTGGCCCTTAGTTCAAATTTCAAACAAAAGGGGCCGAGCGGGTCCCACTGGCTGCACACTGATCTGGGAATTCAAAAATAACTGAAGGGCCGTGCCGGCCAGCAATGGAAGCCAGTACACTTACACTTACACTTACGCTAGTACTTTTACCTGACCTATAACTACCAGCCCCTGAAGGCCCGCTACCAGGTGGTTGCTTAGTGTACACTAATCATTAGTTAGGCTTTTTAACGGAGTGACTTGTCAGAGAGCCAGATCAAATGGGGCATCCCCTCCATCAAATGGCGAGCCTCCAAATTAGTGGTTGCTTTAACTTAATTTAACTTTCTTAAGCAGTACTCAAGGGGCTCACTGAGTCCCCCGTGCGTGTGTGCAGGCTAACTAACTTCACTTGCCCGCAATCGATGAACGGGGAGAGCCGGCCGCCAGTTACGGATGAACCGGTGAAATTTGAGATATAACCGGTTGAAGTTCAAGGCTTTAACAATTTGCCGGTCGGTTTAGAGGAATCGGTGGAATATACCTCGAATTAGTGAAGGAATGTAACCGGAAGGTTGTAACATGTGACCGGGTGGACTTGGAAATGCTAGGATCTTAGACCGATTAAGGTACGGTATTGAGGTTTTGAAGTAACACTGTCCTTTTGGTGACACCTATTTTTAATCTTTAAGATGCCAACAAGTGAGTGTAACGGTGTCGTCAGGTAAGTCGTTGTTAAAAGCGATTAATCATATGCGGCATGAAGTATAAACTACACTATATGTGATTGTTTAGTGTCACCAATTCTACTTGTCTTGCTCAATACTAATTGTAAATTGTGGTATAGTGTCCCCAACACTAAATGTTAACCGAACATTAATTGTCATTCCGTGTAAATTTGTTGGGGGGATTATAGATTTACAGTGTTGCAATTGCTGTCACTTACCAAGTGATTTTTCATCCAAATTCCAACCTTCCATGACCATATTTCATCACAAGTTGCTGATAAGAGAAGGTAGGGTATTGGCTAATGGATGAACTCGTCCATCGTCCATGACAATATTTGTTCACTTATTCATAAGAAGTGTCATCTGAAAAGCTACCGTAGTGACACTAAATACCATATTTAGTGTAGCAGTGTAAGAATAGCATTGTAAGAAGAATGCAAGAACACTTTTAGAAGAGCACCAACTTTGGCCATTCACAATGGCTAATCATGGATTTATCTACTCCACAAGGCAATGAAAAAAGTGATCCACAAGAGGGGGACAACACCATCATTTAATAGGAGACTCTCACCCACAATAAGGCTGATTTTGTTGTGATTCTCACTTAGCAATCCAACATCAATAGCCCGCGCCCCCTCTAGTGGAGAATGAAAGGCTCTTTTCTTAAGATAAGTTTGCAAATTTGTATAGTTTGCACATGAAATTATATTATTTTAGAATTTTTTGTAGACTATGTATAGATTCTCTAATCTATGGAACTTATTTTTTGAAAATTCTCCAAGGTACTTAACTTTCATGAAATACAAAAAGTTGCTTAAAGTGTCGCTTTAAAACTTGAGTACCTTATACCCAAAAATCTTCCCAGACATTGGTTGGAGTTTCCTTCCAATACGACACATCAATCTTAATGCCACATCAAATAAGATGTTTATGGCCCCTCTCCACCTGGCCTTAACAAAAACTGGGTCTTAACTCTAAAAGTGGCCATTAGATGCGGGTCGAGAATATTTAGGGTGCAACCAAGTTTGGCAAAGGGATTAGGTGTGGGCCTAATACCCGGCCTGTCTCTACTTAAGTATCTTCTTAACCTGACGACGGTGATAGTTAAGAATGTGCCATCTAGGCACAAGCAGTTTAGAAATTTAGCAACCTTCTTAATATATTCCGCCATCTGAAACCGGTAGTTGGGGGCAGGGCTAAAAACAACCAAGGTTTTTAGCTATTTTTCCATCCGGAGGCCAAATAACTAAAACCCCCACCGGCCAATAATATGGCTCTGCCTGGTGTCAGCCATAAACCCCCACCCTTATGCGTCGTAGTCCGGATGGAGGCTCATGACTTACATAAGCATGAACCACTTGACTGTCATCTCCATTCCACTTCACACACCATCAAGTGAGAATAATGTGCACACTCTATTAATAATGAAAGGAAACACACACATCAAAGTGAAGAGAATGCCCACATTCCAATCCAACATCCTTCACTTGTTTACAACTACTTTATCTACTATCTAACTGAAGCCTTAGCCAACACCTACTATTCCAATGCAAGTCCACACCCCATGTCCTTAAATAGCCACTAAGTAACTACCACTCCTACTTCCATCAATCCCACGGCATTAAGCTCCGGCCACACTGGTTCAGGCTTCGGCCATCTCCTTCAGGCTTCGGCCACTGGTTCAGGCTTCGGCCACATTGTTCAGGCTTCGGCCACTGGTTCAGGCTTCGGCCATCTCCTTCAGGCTTCGGCCACTCGTTCAGGCTTCGGCCACTCGTTCAGGCTTCGGCCACTCGTTCAGGCTTCGGCCACTCGTTCAGGCTTCGGCCATCACCTTCAGGCTTCGGCCATCTCCTTCAGGCTTCGGCCACTCGTTCAGGCTTCAGCCATCGCCTGTCTCCAGCAGCTGCCAGAGAGAGAGAGTTCCTTCGCCGAGAGCTGCCGCTCCTGGCTCCCTCGGCAGCTGATCCCTTCCGAAAATCCAGTTCCCTTGCCACCCTGTAAGGCTTGCCCTTACCTAGTTTTAACACGGCTCAAGCCTAATTTAATTAACCCCCTATCCCAATGTGGGCGGCTCCCAAGCCCAATTCGGGCACTAAATCCAGCTTTTAAGCCTAACAACTCATATTCCCTTCCCGAATAACTAAAGTGCTAACCACAAATACTTTTAACTAAATCTAATTAACACTAACCTTCTCACAACACACAAGTGACCTAATTCACTTGTTAACTCTAACACACTCCAAACACAAGGGTTGCACTCTTTTTAGTTTTGAAATAGCAATCACAATAAAAAGAAACAATTCCTAATAACTTTTAAGGGTAACCACACATGTGGGCACTCTTTTGGGCTCACACCTGGGCATCTTTAGAGGGCCTAAAAGTAAGGAGCATTAATAGGGGAGGCCGCTAGGTTTGGCAAGTTATTGTTAAGAATGGCTCCCTAAACCTTGCCACCTAGGATAGCCACATCGGCTTGGTGGCTAATACCAACGCATGTGGGGAAGCATGGTATTAGGGAGTTTGTTTTAGCCTAAGACTTGCCTTGCTAAAGTCAGGTGGGGAGGGCCCTTTAGTGTACTATGTTTGTGATCATGAAGAGAACGGATGGATGGGTGAGATGGGGGAATATTCTAGAATATTATGTGCAATATTGTCAGTCCCAAATAACATTATTATGAATATGAGTAATATTATGTTCATTCTTGGCCGTGGATATTGTCCGAATTTGTGCGGAAACATTTGCGTGTTTAGATTTTGAATGAACTCAAAGATATTTGAGAATAAACTTAGATGAATCCGGGAGCATTACGCTACATGTACCCACCGAACGGGTGTATTATTCCCTTAAGAATGTTAAGTTAACCTCAATTGCACGTCGATTTTTACCAAAACATGCTCTTAATACATAGATAGAGAGAGGGGAACTATCGTATACAAGCGTACCTCTCATTCATCAAACATAAAAGCCTTTAAATAGTATGCACCCCAGAGGCTACTTTTAAAAAGTTGATTCAACATCGAAATTAGTTTTAAAGACCCCAAATGAGTCCACTGGAAGTCATTTGAGATGAATCGGCCACAGACCCTATAGGTGGCCAAGTTTTAATGTGGGATGGACGAGAGGTCCACTAGTATACAATAATTCCCACTCTCCGCTCTTACGACTTGGCGAAGACTCACTAAAATCATGTACAGTGGGCTAGGTAAAGTATACGTACTATCAGTTTGCAAGTGCCGAAGTGCACAGAACAAGGAATGGAAAAAGCCTCCCGAGAGCTCAAAAATTGGTATTGTGCCACGAAAGTTTTACCACAACATCATCTTTAAGTTAATTATATGTATGCCAAATTTCAAGGCCAAAAGATTCACCCAAAAAAAGTTATTCAAAATCTACCAACATTGGTAGATGTGGAAATTTTTTCACTACTGCCAACTTTGACAGCCTCCCAAGGGCTCAAAAAAAAAATTCCATGAATTTTTTTTACAAGAGCATCTCTGTGTCAATAACATCTGTAAAAAATTTCAAGGCCAAAATATTTACAGAAAAAAAGATATTTGAATTCTACCAATGTGTGTAGATGTGAAAGAAATTCACTGCTGCCAACATTGACACCCTTCCTAGGAGTGAATTTTTTTTTCTTTTGGCATGAAATTTTTGTCATGAGATCAACTCTATGTTAATAACATTTGGTCCAAATTTCAAAGTCAAAAGATTTACACAAAAAAAACAATTCAAAATCTACCAACATGTGTCATTGAAAGGGACAATTTCATTATTTTTTGGTGACAATGTCACTTTTTTTTCGAATATCTTTTTTTTGGTGAATCTTTTGAACTTGAAATTTGGCGTCCCTATTATCAACATAGATTCGATCTCTTAAAAAAATTTCATGGAAAAAAAATTCAATCCTTGGGAGGGTGTCAAAGGTGGCAATAGTGAAACTCGTTCGTAGATTGAAAATATTTTTTTTGTATAAATTTTTTGACCTTGAAATTTGGCATGAATTTTGTTAACATAAAGAGAATGTTGTGCCAAAAATTTCATGGTAAATAGACAATTTCTCGACCGTTGGGAGGCTGTCAAAGTTGGTAGCAATGAAATGGTTTCCCCCATTGTTTCCCATAACTACACATGTTGGTAGATTGTGGATTTCTTTTTTTTTGTAAATCTTTTGACCTTCAAATTTGGCACACATGTTATTAGCATAGAGGGGATCTTGTGCAAAAAAATTCATGGTAAATAAGTAAAATTGCAGCCCTTAGGAGGGTATCAAAGTTGGAAGTAGTGAAATGGTTTTTCACAGCTACACATGTTGGTAGATTTTGAATATTTTTTTTGTATAACTTTTTTGGCTTTGAAACTTGTCACAAATGTTATTAACATAGAAATCACTTTGTGGAAAAAAATTCATAGTAAATAAGTAAATTTTCAGCCCTTGGGAGGGTGTCAAAGTTGAAGTAGTGAAACGGATTCCACAATTGTTTCTCAAAACAACACATGTTGGTAGATTGTTAATATCTTTTTTGTATTAATCTTTTGGCCTTGAAATTTTTATCATATGTTATTAACATAAAGAGGTTTTTGTTCCAAGAATTTCATGGCAATAAAAAATTCAATCTTTGGGAGGTTGTCAAAGTTGGCAGCAGTGAAAAAATTTCCACAGCTACCAATGTTGGTAGATTTTGAATAAAAAAATTTTGGTGAATCTTTTGGCCTTGAAATTTGGCATACATATAATTAACTTAAAGATGATGCTGTGGTAAAAATTTCATGGTCAAATGCCAATTTTTGAGCTCTCGGGAGGCTTTTCCCATTCCCTATTTTGTGCACTTCGGCACTTGCAAACTGATAGTACGTATACTTTACCTAGCCCACTGTACATAGGTGGTGCTATGAGCCCCTTAGATCTTTAAGGGTTAAGCTACACCAGTGGTCCCACTTAGTGTGTGTTACTATTCGGAAGTTACGCAGTGCAATAACGTCTTACTCAAGAGTTCAATTTTCACTAACGAAAAGTTCACTAGGTTGTTTGGACACCATAGAACATAAATATTACACTCTCATAAACATTATACATATTATCTCTATATCGAACTTATCTGTTATTCCGAAATCGTTGGGAACCATAAGATAACTGATGACGTCGTTCTGTAGCTTCTTATGACGACGGCGAGACATGACATGTTGCGAGACTTCCCATGTCGAGTTGTGCTTTTTGGGTGCCACGTCAACTTTGTCATAATTTCAATCAACGGGCACTTGACACCTGTCACTTCCACTTCTTCATAAGCTATGGCGTTTAAGTGGTGCCGAAGCTTTGCCATGGTACTTTATACGCTACACCACCCCTGCTGCAGGCTTGGGGCGTGGCAGGAGATCCGATTGTGAGAGATTGGAGATACATACATAGGAGCCTGAAATTCCCTCTGCAACAGAATTGGACAGAAGACGGCCCCCTCTGGTATTATCATTATTTTAACAATGGTTTTCAACCGTAGACATGAACCGAAGCCCGCCTTGTTTGAATCTCTGAGTGCTCATCTTCCACGTACCCTTCTGTCTGATGACTCGACCGCCAATCTAGTGACCTTGGTAGTTATCGGATATGAGATAAAAACTAGGGGTGCATCTATTTTTAATTTATTTAAAATTGTGCATTTTAAAATACTCGGCAAATTTTGAGGCATTTTTATGTTTTTTAATTATAAATTTATTACTATAGTCAATTTAGGTCAATAGGGTGAATATAGACACGCGCAACTTTGTCAATTGTTCCATATTATCGTATAGTATTAGTATGTTCAAACTCAACGGCAATGCCTGAGCCCTAAGTTTTGTCACACGAACTGACGGATATCACAATACGGATTTCGCATTGGGGGATGATCCAGGCGCAATCTTGGATCGATCTCGGGGAGATCACTCCATTGTCAAGTTGAACACCACGTGCGAACAAAGTTTGCTACCCCTATATTACATGCCATAAATAATTTTAAATTGCATGATATTTTTTCTACATATACACAACCATTGATGGTATCTTTTGTATATTTTTTTGAAATTTCTAGTCATCTTCATTTTTGTAGCAATTTTTTTAGTTCAATTCTGCGTCATTCTAGTTAGAAACGGTATGTTTTATTAAAAAAAATCATCAAATTTAGTCACTATTTTTTACTATGTAGCAAGTACCATTTATATCTACTCATGAAAAAAAATTGATAAAATTGTGACCCATTTTGGTGATGCTTTTTACATTTTTTACATTTTTTACATGTAAAATGATCGCACGTGGTTGTTCAACTTTACAATGGAGTGATCTCCCCGAGGGATCGATACTTGGGTGGAGAAGAGCTCGAAGAACTGATCCTGGAAGAGGGGAATGTTTTCGACAAATGATTTGCCAAGGACCTCACGGATTTGTGTCTTCGATGATTTTCAGTATATAACAACATTAAAGATGTTTTGAAATATTTAAAATGTATTTTATAATGCCACCTCCAACCTCTAGAATAAAAAATGCAACACTAGATAAAACATAATCTTAAATAGTTGGTTTGTTGGTTTGTTGTTGTGTGTCTGCACATGTGTGTGTGTGTGTGTGTGTGTGTTTATAGAAAATAATTAGCCAAGATTCTCAACGAGGGTTTCAAGGTTAGGGTTTCTTGGGGATGCGTCGCAAATACGATATGAGATTTGAGCAACAGCCTATGGAGTGTTGTGATTTCTCCTATATTATTGCTGTGAATTCTTAAAGTCAAAAGTTCTTAGTCTAGCCATAAAACAAATAGGTAGGACCCTCCCTCCCAATTATGTTGATTGTTAAGGCTAATGGTTAGTGTATTTGGAGCACATAGTCTAATCTCTTTCAAACATGTGTTTTTTTTGGGTGTCCATTCTTGGATCCACACTTAATCACACACCGCTCACATATAGTCACCATTTCAAATCAACAACCAAATCAAACATATCTACCTTAATCATCAACATAATGTCTTGTTGATATTTACAAAGTTCACATTGACTGTTGTGCAAGGTGATTAGCAAATCCAAATCGTGCGTGTAGTCATTTTCTCCATGATTTTTGATGTTCATATGAAGCTCATGTTCAATGTCAAAGCAAAGATTTCTTTTCTTTTCTTATTAAGAAAACATGTAGGTCGAGCCTAGATTGGTTAACAAATATAGCTTGGTAAATCCTGGTTTGGAGTCTAAAAACAAATTGTTTTTTTTGGGCACAAATTGAAAATTCAATTGCAAAAGGAATCTAAAAACAAATTGAGCACGTAGTGCGATCACTTTTGAACATATCTTTTTGGCATTTGCTCTAAGATCAACACATAAGTATGCACCACTCAAATGTAGGTGCATTTAAAGAGGAGTAACCAAATTAAGTCCGCTTGGTGTATAGGTCTATATGGATGTGGTTGGTGGATGTGATGTTTTGGGAAGTGTAAGATTTCTAACTGTTCATGAGAGTGACAACTTTGATGGCATTCAAGTGTGGAAGGTGGGGCATTACATGTTGCCCTATCGTGGGCACGGCCAACTTCGGGGACGATTTTGGCCATTTGATCGGATAGGAATCATGCCATCCGGTTAGCAATTGTGATGAGTCATGAAGAGTGTCATTTCAAATTCACGAATCACTCTCGAATGCAACAAATATAAGAAGTCAAAGTGAAGATCGTCTTGCTCTTCAAGTTGTCACATCGGCTCTCTCCATTGTGTTGAGATAACATTACTCAAATGGCATAGCCTATTTTTCTTTCTAATTTTAAACATAAATATATGTAATATATCTATAAAAAAACTCATAACTCTAGTAGTCATCAACCACATGAAATTTGTCAGCTTGTGATGGCAATATGGACATCCAACATGTAACTTAATGGGCCCGGGCTTGCCAAAGCCCTGGATCGGTCCCAGGTTGGTATGTCCCGGGAATGTCTCACCGTAAGCTAGATGGACCCATTTATGTTACCCATAAGCAATTTCACATAAGTGTAATACAAATGTGATATTGGAGTGATTTTTCACAAGTTTGGAAATTGATATCACAACACTTCACTAAAACATCACAATTTAATCCTAGGTTTAGAAATTTCTGCAAAATTTCAAATTCAAGAACATACAATAAGTCAACCTATTTCCAATATATTATGGGAGATGAAAATTTCTCCCAACCCATATTCAGAACATACAATAAGTCAACCTATTTCCAATATATTATGGGAGATGAAAATTTGAGTACAAATGCGTGCCCTTTTAGTTTATTATTTCCATCACGCTAAATGTGACAACAACATGTATGAAACTTCACAGCTTTTTCCATCACTTTTAAAACTAATGGCTACATGTTTGAAACTTCATGGCTTGAGGGACTTTCATACCTTGCACTCGGACCAATCTTAGGGTCGCTTTACACCTAGAGGCCGGGCCAAACCCCCTTGAGGCCGATTGCATGAAATTTCAGCCCTTTTTGGGTTGGAGGCCGGCCTCAACTACACATTATAATAAGATTATAACGGGGGCCAATTTTCCCATATGTAAAGGCCTTAGGGCCAAGAAGCTAGGCCAATTCAATAAATCTAGCATAATCCAATGGATCTAGCATAATCTAGCATAATCTAGCATAGAGCCGTTTAGATTTCCACATAATCCAACGGATCTAGTTCGCTAAAAAAATCATACTTTATTTAAGAAGGTTTTTTTAGTGAAATATGACATTGGCCCCGAGGCCAAGAATTGGCCCTCCATTTTGGGTGCACCCAATTCAACGAGCTCGGGCCATGTCATAACATACACTTTTTAATTTAAAAAATCATACCACCAAATCGGCCCGGCCTCTAGGTGTAAAGGGGTTGGGGCCGATTTGAGCCTTTTGGCCAATTACAAGTGAGGATTTCAAGCCTCTTACACAACGAATTGGCCCGGCCTCTAGGTGTAAAGCAGCCCTTAATCCTTATTGCTGCCGGTGACCCAAGGGGTCATCTATTGCCGGGAGGGTGGTCTAGACCGCCACCTCACACCATCATCTGGGCTTCCTACTTGGCATGGTGAATCTTATATACTTCTAGAAGAGATGGCGCAAGTCCTGTTAGCTTTTCATTTTGATACGAAGGAGAACAATGCTCCAGGTGAATTTGCTCATCATAGAAAGTCACTAAGTCTTGAGCACGAAGGCAAGTTTTCTCACCCATGGGTGTTGCACACTGGAAGAGTCAACTACCTTTAGCAGTTTGGATAAACGCCCCAAAGCAAACAAGCTCCAAAGATGGCATTCAAGTTCAATACGAGAGATACCCATCATCTGCTCAATGAATTTTGACCATCTTTAGAGGAGGCATATGAACTCCAAATTTGGAAAACTCAAAGACTTGCATGTATGTTTTCCAAATTTGTATATGTGTATATGTTTTAATCCAAGAGCCACATCCATCATGTCATCCAAATTTAGAAAAATACTTTCACTAGTTGCCCCAACTTGATAAATCCAACCTTGTGACCGTTGGATCTTCTAGAAGATCATCCCTCTTTTTTTTATGTGCAATCAACATTTTGTTGGAATGATCATATTTTTGTTTGCGTGCCTTCATTATGAAGTTGACTTCTCCATGCACGTGACCGGTCAAAACAAATGTTGACAATAATGAACACAATTGCCCTTGACTTCGAAGGTGGTAAGGAATGTGGGTGTTAGTTGATTCATTTTTCATGTTCTCCAACTTCTACTGATCAAACTACACAACAAAACTCATGTTGCATTAGCAAATCTACGAGGAAACATATGCAAATAAAAATAGATTGAAAATCAAACCTTCCCTGATGTAGTCATGGTTATCAGGAGTGCATGTTTATTGAATGGATACATAGGTCCCCTCAATCGTATTCACTGTTGAGTGTAGAGCAGTTATTAATATTCAAAGACGTAGTCCAACCTCTTTTAAACAAGTGTGTCTTTATGGTGTTTGCTCCCGATCCTCATTGAACCACATACTAATCAAATCATGGGGTCTGGTTAAGAAAAATGAGCCACTTAAGACCTATCTAACTCATGAAATCTTCAAGTTCATTGGAATGCACCCCGGGGGCAATGAGGTAGAAATACCCAAACCGGTTAACCGCCCTCTACCCGTGCAGTAGTCCGCCGTTAGAATAGTGAAGTGTCATTTCTGAAACCAATCATGCTGAAGCTGGCAACTTCAATGCGTGTACACTTAGTTTAGCCAAATTTAGTCATGTTTAATGTACCCATGAGTTAACCGGTTTAGGTGATGTTCTGTGTGGAAATGCGGATTACTGTGTTCAGTGTAGGGAGAATCTAGTGAACAAGCAGGGGATTTGACAACTTTCCAGTTCGAAAAATTATAGAATTTTTTGTACATGGCAAAAAAATATGAAACAACTTGCATTCTTCACGAATCCTTCTCTTCTATCTTGGAAAATTATCTCATGATCATGAGACCATATCTTCAATGCGAATCACCTTATTTTCACGGGTTATGGTATTTCTACCTTAAAGGGTTAAGGAAAAAAAATGCGGTAGAAATTATTGGATCGGCCACCACGTACAGACGAAGTAAATGAAGAAGTGGCAAGTGGAAACCAGGCTGTTGTAAGCTTATCCACCTGGGACTAGTCGAGACTACTGCACATAGTTAGGGCCGCTTTACACCTAGAGGCTGGGCCCAAACCCCCTTGAGGCTGATTGTATGAAATTTCAGCTCTTTTTGGGTTGGAGGCCGGCCTCAACTACACATTATAATAAGATTATAATGGGGGCCAATTTTCCTATATGTAAAGGCCTTAGGGCCAAGAACTAGGCCGATTTAATAAATCTAGCATAATCCAACGGATCTAGCATAATCTAGCATAGAGCCGTTTAGATTTCCACATAATCCAACGGATCTAGTTCGCTAAAAAAATCGTACTTTATTTAAGAAGGCTTTTTTAGTGAAATATGACATTGACCCCGAGGCCAAGAATTGGCCCTCCATTTTGGGTGCACCCAATTCAACGAGCTCGGACCGTGTCATAACATACATGTTTTAATTAAAAAAATCATACCACCAAATCGGCCCGGCCTCTAGGTGTAAAGGGGTTGGGACCGATTTGAGCCTTTTGGCCAACCACAAGTGAGGATTTCAAGCCTCTTACACAACGAATTGGCACGGCCTCTAGGTGTAAAGCGGCCCTTAGATTATTATTGTTGATATGAGATTATCGGCCAGCGGCTTTCAAAGATGCAAAAGGCTAATAATAACACGTGGCAAGGATAGTACTAAATATTGCAGTGGATAGAGGGAGTGCCTGATGAGTGTCGATGAGAATCTCTCCGGTGGCTTTGATGGCAAGTGGATAGGCATCCACCCTGGCCCTTCCCTAGGACGAACCGGGCCTACATAAATCCTCGTGTGTGTAGGATCAAATGGATCAAAATTGCCAGATCATTGGACGGTCGCGTATGTGTATATAGGCTTAGTGGGCCCCTGGCAGTTGCCGCACCCAATAATGGAACTATGGGGTTCCAACAAAACAATGGCCGTGGAGAATCGACCGCTAGTTGCAGATGAACCGGTTGAGTTTGAGAAATAACTAACCGGTTGAAGTTCATGACTACTTCAGGAGAATTGCCGGTCGTTCTGGAGGAATCTATGGACATACACCTCGAATCAGTAAACAATCAATCGAATGATCATAACATGTAACTGGTTGGACTTGGAAACAACACTAGGATTTTGACCGAGTATGTCTTTAAAAAAATCCCGGGACGCTGCAATGAAACAATAGAGTTTCTCGCAAACCTCATGACATCCATGATACGTTCCTTACTCAGTTCAAAATGGAGGTAGGGAATTATCGCATACGAGTATGCCTCTCGTTCATCCACCATGAAAGCCCTGAAATAATGTGTAACCAATTGGACTTGGAAACACTAGGATTTTGACCGATTATGTCTAACAATCTCCCCGGATGATGCAACAATTAAGTTTCTCACACCTTATGACACCCATGATACGTTCCTTACCCAGTTCACATGGAGAGAGGGAACTATCGCACATGATCATGCCTCTTGTTCATCTAATATGAAAGCCCTAAAATAATATGCAACCAATTGGACTTGGAAACAATACTAGGATTTTGACTGATGATGTCTAAAAATTTCCCCAAACGTTGCAATGAAACAATTAAGTTTCTCGCAAACCTCATGACACCCATGATACGTTCCTTACCCAGTCCACAACAAATAGAGGGAGTCATCGTAGATGAGCATGCCTCATCCAACATGAAAGCCCTGAAATAATATGTAACCAGTTGGACTTGGAAACACTAGGATTTTGACCGATGATGTCTAAAAATCTCCCCGGGCACTGCAATGAAACAATAAAGTTCCTTGCAAACCTCGTGACACCCATGATACGTTCCTTACCCAGTTCACAACGGAGAGAGAGGAAATTATTGCATCTGAGCATGCCTCTCATTCATCCAACATGAAAGTCTTGAAATAATATGGAATCCAAAGGTTATTTCCTAATGCAATCAAGAAGTCCCCCCCCCCCAAAAATGCAATGCTCCCAAGGTGGGACCAATTTCATGCTCATATTGTCATCAAAGCCTCAACTCACTTGTCTTCAACCTCATTTATAGTTAGAAAAAAAAATCATACATCATACGCTACATGTCTTGAAAATACTCTAAGCAAGGAGAGAGACACTAACACCATTTTAATTAAAATGAGACTTTTCAAAGTCTCATTTTGCCAATCACCTTAATAGCGTACATTAAGGTGAATAATTGCGGAGGATGTGAACGTGGTGGGGGAACACTTGTAGGGAACTTTTGGTACTTTATCATGTACCCACTATGTACCCCATTGGAACTTGGCTTATGGGAACAAAGTTCCCCTTGGATTTCGCCTTAAATTTCCTTTAAGGTGCCTCAAAAATTCACCTTAATTTTTTGTCTCAAAATGGCCAAATTGTCTCATTTTAATTAAAATGGTGTTCACTCAAGTTGAGTTAAGAGAGAAGCGCCCAATTCAGACATATGGTTTCCCCTCAAAGTGGACAACTACGTACTTCAACATGAACACTAGTTGTATAATTCCAAGGATTAAAAACACAACTCATTGGGTTGAAGGAAACAAAATGTCAATGACCAACATTGTCCATTTTGGGATGGGGTGAGGAGGGAGAAGGGGGGGGACTTATGTGATTATTAATGCTCAGATGAGGGTCTTGAGTTTGATCAGTTCTCGAGTATACACATATCCTTTGATTCATGCAATCTTAATGTTGTTATAAATGCAAAGTAATTATTGCTCTCCAAATATAATATTGGATAAATGGTTGGGTTTGGTAAAGGGCCGTAGTGCTCAAAATGTCCACGATAGGCGCTTCTACCTTAAGTGTAGTTAGTAGGGCGAGTGTACATCTTAACATTACATTACAACAACTGAATCCGCGTTGAGATTTTGAGTAGGTAAGTTCTTCAAGTGGTCCATCAAGCATGGCATCAATTATGAGTTATGAGCCACACCAACTACAAAGGACATTGCCACCAGCGAAGTTCAAAGACAGCCAGGGTCCAATTCCACTGCGACACGTGGCACTCAGAGCCCCCTTGTAACTGTAAGATGCTCCAGTCATGCACACTACTCCCCAGTCAACCCAATAATACACGATATGAGGGAGTTGTTAAGTATCGTTATTTTGTTAGTATTTTTAAAAAGCCTAATGTCTACTAGGAACAAGTATTAGATGGGTTTCCGCATGCACCCAACCAATGTTCAAAATTGAAGCCCTCATATGAGGACTTTCATTTTGAAGGGCTCTCAAATTTCAGCCCTTCAGTTGAAAGGTTGGTTCAAATCCAAGACGTCAATCCAAGAATATAGAAATGATATACAAAACTCATATTAAACTTGTGCATGAATTATATGGTACATGTTTCCAGTACAATGTGAAGAATTAAGAATCAACCATCTAACTCCACTTCTTGTAGTGACAATGCCCTGCGCTTGCATAACATTATTCAGACCCATGCAGTGTTCTGTGGGACTGACAAAATTATGGGAATATTCCCCGGAATTCTGTCAGTCCCACAGAACACTGCATGGGTCTGAATAATGTTATGTGTTGGTTCTTGTGGCAAGCAGATTATATTGAGGACTTCAAGTGATGTCTTCATTTTCAATCTGGGATTGCGTTTTGAATGGCTATTTTGAGAGAGGTATATTTTGAAGGGCCAAATCGCATTTGGAGGGCATTGAAGACTTCAATCTTGAACACTGCACCCAACCATTCTCTGGGCTCTGCACAGTATATTAGTATGCGGATGTTATTCCGTTCGTTGCTCACGTGCTAAATTGTGATCGAATCCTCTCTCAATTACCAACAAGTTCCCGAGCAAATATTATATTTGTAATCAAGCTCCATTGAAGCTTAAGACCGGGACAAAAACAAGTGTAGTGACCATATATACAAAGGCGGGAGAAGTTGGTAATGTACAATCATGGAATTTGCATCATAGTCATAGGGGTGTCACTCATGTAGTTTTGACCTTGATTGCTCTCGTCATAATAAGTGGATTCTCACCTGCTAGAAAAGATAGTTTATGTTTCATACAAATGTGACAACTCATGAACCGTCTAATGCATAATCAACACTACAACCGTTTATAAATGAGTACCGAACCTTGTATTCACCCTTAAGGGGTTCCAAGTCTAGTTTTATATGTATTGCCCATCAATGATTTCACTAAACCTCTAGTCGTTGCCCTAATTATGAAGTCATCCGTCTCACATTATCATCATATGAGTCCTCGGCAACCGTCTTGTGTCGTGAAAGACAACTGTAAATCTATCATTATGGTAGGTTTGCATATATTTCAGTGACGTGGGACAAGTTTTGAGTGATGCATGATATGTGTCTAGGGTTTGTATGTGTGTAGTGTCACAACTAACGCATGAGCAAACTGTTGCACATGAAATTGACCAAGCTCAAACAACTATGCTTCATTTCACCCGTACTTGATGTCATGATTCAACTTAAAGGAGAGCTTCATCATAATAAAATGGAAAGAATGAGGTGGAACTCATCATTAAAAAAATCAAAACTTGAGAGAATTCAACCCTTATATGCCCACAATTTTGGTGCTTGTTTGAATCAAACTAGGTACCCAATTGCCTCTAATGAATATGAATTTATGGTAGAATGCCCTTATATTGCACCTATTTATTGCAACAAAATTGTACCAATTGGAGTCGATGTTACCCTTTATGTAGTTTTTTGGACGGTCATTTTGAGCCATTTCAAGGGCGATTTCATACTGGACAAATATAGCTTTTGGCTGAAAATATTGCCTAGTGATTGAGGCCAAATGAGTTAAATTATATAGCGTTGTTTTTTTTTCTTCTAAAAAGTTAATATGTCCAGAACATCTACCATTAGGATTGATAAATTAAGATGCCAAACAAGGTTATCCGCCTATGCAGGTGAATGTGGCCTTTTGGCGAAGCAGTGCCTCTCAAAAAATCACATTACTAGGTGGGAACAACAAAATCCAAAGCATAGGCATTAGGGAATTGTCCAAAATGACCACCTAAAACGGTTTCATTTGTGTAGCCAAATAAATGACACGTGTATGGGGAGTTTTTCTAGTAGGCTTTGTTGACTACATGATCCACCCCATTCATACGGTGGATGTCAAATGTTCTATTGAATTGAAATGAAATGAGATTGACTTTAAAGTCATGGAAGCCAAAAAGGCTAATGTGATTGAAAGTACATTAGGATGGTTTCCAACCAACTAATTCACTAAAGTGGCAGAGAACGGTAGCTTCCGTGAGATAGAGGCTAATGCCCACTTGATGGTCCAATTGAAAGAAATACTTGAGGCTTTGTAGAACTACATTCTCAAATAGTGATGGAAACTTATCTCTAATGGATTATGTAGGGGGCATTCCAACACAAAAGATGCCTCATTTTCAACTACATTATAGGAGCAAAAGTGGCATAGTCCAGTATCTCTAGAGATAGGGATAGTTGACCATCGTCTAGTTTCAATCGCAAGTGTATGGTTTGATGTGAGGTAGGCAACAATGATCTTGTGGTGTGGTGGTGTCAATGGTTGCTTCAAGTACAATTCACATTCGTATTTGAGAAAATCACGAGGTGGAGGTAATCTAGTTTCTTCCTGAGAGATGGAAAGAGTTTCATTCTTTAGCAAGAAAAGCCTCCTTGATATCAACATAATTTATTTTTGATGTGGTTGAGTTGTCACGGGGGTCCCAGTAAGATAGACCCCATGATGTCTTCCACATGGGCGTCGATTCATGCCAAGTGTTAAATCCTTGATCGGCCAAGTGTCGAGAAAGTGAGGTAGCTTTCCTTGACTAACCAAGAGGGGGATAGGTGGGCAAGCCGTTGTTGGAAGCCCATAGTGAGCTTAAGAGCATATAATTTCATGCAAAGTTCTCCAAATTCAGCCAGCAAAAGATAATAGGTAGTTGAAGAACACACTTTGACATGAGACATCATATGCATCTTCACACCCTTCTCGAAAACCTTCCAATGAGAGATTTTCAAGTCAACTCCCCAAATTTGAGGGCCATATGTGAAAGTTGGAAGCACCAAAGCCTTGAATAAATGGGATTTGAGTTCCCAACATGTGACTTCGACTTTTGCTTCTTTCCTTAAGGTGCCCATCAAGGCTTTCATACCTGCGATTCTTCGCCTTTTACTAGATGTCTCAAAGTAACCATGTGAATAAAAATCATTCCCAAGGTATTAGTATTCATAGGTTTACTCAAATTTGGTCCTATTAGGATTGCATCTCAAAAATGTCTATAACTAAACTTGTTATTTTTTTAGAGTTAGAGAGTCATTTGGACTTGCATAACATTATTAAGCAGTGTACGTTAGTTCATGTGTGCCCCGAGAATATAACCATGGGATGCCATAGCTAGTGCATATTCAGTCTAAATTTGCACTTTGTTACTTCCTATACCCTCCACATACCATTATCTCAGAGATGTTGTTCACTATACTTTCTATACCTAGTTCAACCCCCAAAAATCATGTACAAACTTGTTGGACTTGTACATATTTCAAGAAGGTTTAGTTTTATGTTAGAGAGATTGTTCATGCTTCTCATATTCAAACTAAATTTCTTGTGTGTAAGAAATATTTGTTGATTTGTGCTCGAAATTTTATATTTATATTATCTAACTAGGGCCACTCCGTCGAAGAATGTTATGCGGAGCCATTTCATTGAATAGACCCATCATGGCCTCCGATGCTAATCATTACAATGTGATTGAGCTAAGAAGTGATGAATTGATGACCTCGGACGATTCATGATTTTAAGGATGCTTTACAATATGGCCAAGGGCCGGGACCGTGAAATTGTGAGGGCTCTTGAAACTCACTTGAAGGTCGTATTGCATGAAATTGAAATTAAAATCGAAATTCAAGTGGTCACGGACCTTCAACTCCAATATATAGACATACACGACCGAGCTCTCAACTAAATGTTTGTTACCTATTCAAGTGGCTCTACTACAAAGTAAACTATAATTTATAAGAAAGGGTTGTGAGAATTTGAAATCTCACTGTCTCCCGATTTTGTCTTAGACCCACCTCTTTGAGGGGGACCTGACGCAAAATCCAATAAACCATGAAACATTATCTGTTGCATGCCACGTAGGATTCCATGTGAGTTTTTCATCCATCCAAACTTCCTTGGTCTTTTACTCCCGCAAGCTCTAAGTGTAAAGTGAAGCGGGAAGGTCTCGGCCTTTTCCACCAATGAGAGATTTTAGATGGTCAATTTCTCGTAGGCCCTCATGAGCTCTAGCGTAACGTGCCCCCTTAGTGAAGAATTGGTTTGCACAATAATAGAGTAGTCATCGGTGCCCTAGTCAAATTTCTACGTTTTCGGTCCATAAATTGTACTACGGATACTTGAAGCGATGCATGATGACTAGGACCCACACTAAATTAGCATCCAACTTTGTACTTGAAGCTTAAGAGCGTCCAAGATTGGGGCCATCACGGCAACTACACTAATTATGGATTTAGTGTTCATCACACTAACCCGGTGTTCCAAAGAAATGTGGGTGCAATCGTTTCGGGGACAGATGCTCTCACCACTACACCTAAAAAAATCCCACTAGTGTTGGCCACAATAATTCTTGAGAACCCACAATCATCTTTCAACCCGTGTCAAACCTTTAGTTTGAAATAAATGTGGGCCATATTGATCATTTTTCTAGGAAATTGATGTGGATGAATATCTTGTTTTATATCGCTTTTGATGTAAGGTGACTACTTTGTTTAATGTAAGGCGTTGGTTCGAAGCCTCTAGAAAGATCGAGGGTCCGAAGCCATGGGGTCTTGGACCTGTGTTATTTCCACCCCGACTAGTCTACAATTAGACTAGGCCACATTAATTATTTCCATGCTAATTTTCTACCCACACTCGTAAAATGATTTTGTGTAGTTCTCTTCTTGAATATGATTTTATGGTATACAATTTTTGTGCATTCTAAATCCACACTCATAGATATTGTAATCATCTAGAACCAGTGGTAAGACCAGGCAACACCCGTTGTGAATGCTCTACGCATCTGGCAGGAATATCCCATACTATGTGGTAAATTGGAGTGAATGGTGTCACTATCTACTTTTTCAGATTTAGTTGTTTAATCATTTTAAGACCTAAAACTTAGCTCCCTTCTAGACAATGTTCTAACTTGACATCATTTTTGTTCATAATAAAAATAAACCGTGTTTCCTAGTAGTGTGTAGTAAGCTTAATGAAAGGGAGTCTTTTGTGGTAGCCTAGCTCATGACACAATCTAGTCATTGATAATTGGTGTATGCACAACTGGTCTTGATGAGGTGTTTGATTTTGAAGTTTCCTACTACTACATGGATCATTTGGTCTCTTAGCACTACAGTGTTTATGGTAAATAATGCATGTCACACTATAAATGAGGAAACAAACACTAAAAACATCATGGATATTATTGTAGATGCACACGATTTCCAACCCACAATATATGACATTGGAGGTCTACATTGTAGATTATAATATTTCTATTGGAATAGTTAGTAGTTTGGATTTGAGAGACTTCTAACAAAACAATATTCTATTCAATATGTCTACCTAAAAGTTTTTCAGTCTAAGATTTCAAATATTTAACATTTTTTCTACAAATAAAATTTAACAGAATTGAAAATTGTTATTCTCCAAAAGCCTTCTTAAATGTTATAAGCCTACATAAAATTATTTTTTAAGTTTGGTAGTTTACAAAATACTAATAAAACCTCCATCGGAAGCCACTTAGATAGGACATGTATGTGGAAGGATTGATGCAAGAAAATTCCCCTCAAGTATTAGGTTTCACACTATTTTAATGCACGATTGTGTATGTTGTGGGCCGCACTATAATGCATTACAGTAAACATTGTATGCCCATAATGTTTGAAATAATTAGCATGGATGTCATCAAGTATGTATTTTGATGCCTTGTCAAATTCACATTCATAAACTTTGTAGCCATCTAATGGAAGAGAACTACGTTTTATTTTTCTTTCTATTTAGTGCGGGCTTTGATATTTCCAAGTTGTTTATTTTGATGTGATGTGCATTATAGTAGAACGCCATAATACTTTTAAAAATGGAGAACTTGTTATAAGTCGCAAGACATATGCTTTGCAATTTAACATGGACTTAAACTCATATTACAACATTTAACATCATTTCACATTCAACAATGTCGGCATCATGATGCAACAAATATGCTTGGAAATTTAAGAGACAACAAATAAACATCATTCACTTTAAGAGTGTTCGCACATCAATGTGGTGGCAAAGAGAGTGATGGTGGAAACCCACATAATGACACATTTAAACCTAAGTTTTTATATATATGGTTTAATTTTGTTTGGAAGACACTTTATTAATTGTAGAGAAGAAATAATGTGTTGATAAGACCACACAATTCCCATAGTCTGAAGAACCAAAGCTATTTCACTCACCATTTGGTAAACTCTCTAGGCAACTCATGGTTCATGGAACCAAGAGGATTGAGAGTCTCCAAATGTAAGGGAACTATGCAACTATTGGAGTAAACATGACGATGGTTCAACAAAGGTCAAGGTTGCTCTATTGTTGTAGAAGAGTTAGGCCACTTGACATTAGAGCTTGAGGGTTTAAGGGATTAAAGAAATTTGAATGGATGAAAAAACCTAGATGGAGCTTGCCTCTTGATTTTGTTGTGCAACCATAAAAATACAGTACTACCAACATTCTTGAGTTATCTACAAAGCAAAGAAAAATGTTGTCATTTAGTTCTTTCAATACTAATATTATTTTGGGCACATATGACAAGCTGCAACAAGGACTGACATTACCATGCATATTATTCCAAGGGCGACATCCCTGGGGGTGGACTTATTTGTACCATGTATGAACTAACGTGAGTGTAAAAATGGGTATTAGTTGAGGCATTAGCGTACATAAGGCTAGGGACTCGTGGTATCTACGTAAACTCATCATTGTGAAGGTGAAAACACAATGAATTGTATTAAAATGTGTCAATGAGTATCTTAAGACAATTTGACTCCAAAAATAATGTTAGAGATTCCAAATTAATTTGATGGTGTTGTATTGGAATGAATTGGCCCTCAATCTAGTAGAGGACTTTTTTTAAACTCAAGTCTCCTCATCCATGATGGATGAGTTTATGTAGACGCCACAAAACCCAAGCCCATATAAAGGGAAGTTTCTAAAGTCAATTGAAAATAATAATGTTGTTGAATACATGGGTCCCAATAAACTATATTACTAATTGTGGTATTTAGTGTGGGCTAATAGTTTAAGCACATGCATGTCATGCAAGGATTGGTTGGTCAACCATCAAGCAATTACAAACACATGTGGGACACCCGCATAATTCCCACACCACAAACATGTAACTCATATATGAATGTTGATTACCCATAATAATAAATAATTAAAATGAATAGTTTTCAAGAAAGTTGAAATGACAACATTCATTAGAGTGGTGAGGCCACATATGGATTAGATTGCATATTTTCATCCACACATAGACACACCTATCCGTAAATTGACAATGTCATCCATATTTAGCAAATTTTGGGGTGATTTTGGCGATTCCATCCATTAAAACGATGGAATGTTCTATTTATATCTTGCTTTTTGGCCCCCGAAAAATGAAGGATGTTCGTTACACTTTGATTCGATCATATCAAACTATAGCATTGAATCTACGCCTATCAAGCATGGGTTTGCAATTCTAATAAATTGTCTCTACATCTTATCGCTATAAGATGTACAACATTGGAAGTATGCATTGAATCATTATTTAAGAAATTTTTAGCTAAATGTAGAGTTAACACTTAGAAATATCCTTAAGAATCCGAAAGGATATCGCTATCAACTTCAATTCAACATCGAATTGTTGGCAACTTGCATTTAGAGATGCACGGGACCGAGTTAGCGAGATGCACGGGACCGAGTTAGCGAGACCCACACTAAAACGACTTAACAAAGGGAACGCTAGTTTTAAAAATGGAGTCTGGGGTGACAACCCACATGACGGTTTTGCAAATATCCTCTCCATCATGTGGGTACGTTCTTGGCAACCCTACCTTAAGGAAAAACCATGATCCATCGTTGTCTTAAAGAAACCATTAATGTGCTAATTCGACAAGCTTGTGTGACATGTGGGAATCATGCAAACGCACTTTCTTCACGTACATATTTCTCGCGCACCTTCTTTGTTTTGGAAGCCACCCTTGAGACAACCGATTCCTACCCCACCGTAGTAGCCGACCACATCTTTTTTTCTCTCGGGCACCCGCTACCAATTTGTATCATATTTTGCACCACTAAACACTTGTGGGCTCCATATATAGTACCAACAAGAGGGGTATTGTTGCATATGAGCGTACCCTCTCGTCCACCCGTTCATGTTAGAGAGCCTAACCCCATAGGTTTATGGTTGATTCATTTCAAACGTACTTTTGTTGGACTAATCTAGGGTCGTTGGAGTTGATTCTAGTGTCAAATTGTATAATAAAGGAAAAGTTAGTTTGTATATTGTTTCAAGGTGTTTTGTTGGATGGATGAGGATCCATCCAACAAAACACCCACCCTTGCTTCATTTTGATGAAGAATAGAAAGGAAAAGGCCTCTGAAAAGAGGAAGATCAAGCTTTGAGTTTGAAAAGCTTTGAAAAATGCTCTCTCTCTCTCCCTCTCTCTCTCCATGTGAGTATACAAGTTCAAAATCCCTCATCGTATACAACTATGAGTACATATGCAATGGATAAACTAGCATACAATGTACATAAGGTCAGCTATAATAGTAGACATAATGATACCTACGATGTATACGGGGAAAGGGTGTAGACCATACCTCAACCCCATACATATGTACCCTAAAGGCATATGAGATGGGGACACGTGGAGCCAACAATCATGAGGGTAATACGGCCTAATTTGGTACGTCCAGATAGGAATAACTTGTGTTGGAAGAAAATCGACGGTTGGCTTCTAAAGTAAAGGGATTAGGCTTAGAGAAACCTTAACCCTTATTTACCAGGAGTAGTCACTCAATGTTGGAGGTAAGTGATATCAAAAGCTTGCCGAGGTGTGCATTGGTGCCGCAATATATGTACCCAAGAGAGTACTTAAAAAATTCAATTTCATACTAGTGTGAGCTTCAAAGACTTCACGTATTGAGTTAACATAGTGGTGCCTCAATTGAGATAAACTAACCCACAAACCCATAGAGGATGGTTTGTCTTTGTCTTTGTTTGTTTTGTTTCTCAATAAATTTTTTTAACATGGGATTGACGAAAGGCACACTTGTATGCAATAGTTTCCTCTCGCCCATTTGTCAAGCTCATGTGCTCACAATTCCATGTACATGACATGAAAATCAACAACTTCAATCTACATATTTGGACGCACACTTTGCCTAACTCCATGCAGTCTAGTTGCATGGTCGACCATATGGTAACATGCTCATGCCATAAAATGTTAAGTGTGATCACATAACACCCACATACCTTATCATAACTTATGGTTTGTTGGTGACCCATAGAATCACCCGACCTCAACCATCTGAAATGATTTAGTGAGAAAGGTTTTACCAGAGCATCGGGGTAAATGTGAAAACTTGCATCCACGTTTTAAGGTAGTATTGACACCCATTTATTAAGTTTTGACATCACCACAAGCGTACAAGTCCTCGACAATTTACATATGTCATTAAGAAACTGTCCTATGGCACTGGAACATCTATCAATCTACCATAATGGTAGATTTCCAAATTTATCTCACCAAGATGGGACGATTGCCTAGGACGAATATGTTGGTAGTGCAAGGGACCCAACAAAAACTTATTAAAACTATGTTAGTGCCATGACACATGCCCTAGTTTTGAGTGGTAAAGTGAGGAGGAATGAGCAGTTAAAATTGGTGGTTATGGCATACTCTGGACATTGGTAGTATGTTCGGGCCAACTTTCGGTTTCAATAATTCACAATAATCTCAATTTAAGAAATAAAAGTACCGAAAATATTGCAGTCCTCTTGATTTCTATCTTCTTGCATGGGAAAAATTGCACCACCTTGTACTTCTCCAGATCTAGCGCAAAATCTCTTAAGTGGTCGGTTATGGGTGCCCTCTACCCTATGTTTTTGTAGTGCCCGAACAACCTATTAAACTTTCGTTAGTAAAAATTGAGCTCCTGAGCAAGACAGTATTGCACTGTGTAACTCCAAATAGTAGCACGCACTTATTGGGACAATCAGTGGAGTAATTTTAAGCAGTTTGATGATTTGTCGTAAGCTTTTGGGCATGATTGCTGTATTATGATTGCGAGTCACATGCAATTATGCAATAGCGAAGCATGATCGAAGTCCAAGTCCGTGCCTAAATTTACCCCTAATCACGTGCCAGCAGTCGGCTCCGTTGGCAGTATAAGGAATCAAGGATATCAGCTACTCTACATAGTATTCACAGCATACCCAAAATTAAGATGAGCAGTTTCGGTAGAGTGTTTAGGAACTCGGAGTTTGAGCCTCGTACACGAGCTTCGAGGAGATTAGGGAAAGTACTTGTATTATGGTCAAATTTGTCATAATTCCCCCTATTTCCTCCAAGTGTTTTCCGACATTACCACCTTGCAGTTTTACATTATAATCTTTCACATTACGGCACTTGGATGGATGAAAACTCCGACTACAAATTTACGACTCCATGAGGTCCGGGACGACCCTAAACTACTGGACGATGGTGGAGAGATACCCAAATCTTAAGGACGAGGTTGGCGGTTCGATTCCCGGCTGTGAAATCTCCTCTCTACTTGACATAAACTTGCCAGGTGGTTAACTGTCTCCTGTGCTTTGGCGTTGGCATGTCGGCCTTCTGTCTCAAAAAATAAAAAAATAAAAAAATAAAATTTATGACTCCATGGTCCTCCAATAATGTCCAAGCCGTCTCTGATTACATGAACAAAAGTCACCAAAACAAGTATCATTTTTGGACCATATTTCATATTATTATTCAGCTGAGTTTGTACGTTGGGTGGGGCTAGGAATAAACTACATTCTATTTGGAATTACATTATGTTTATTCTCACAACAAAGCACTACATTGACAGATACAAGTTGGAAAACTTGGGTGAAGCGGTGCATTGATATTATTATAATGGAACGGCTGATAGCAACTGAATGATGTTATGTTGAGGGGTTTTGAGTGCATGCGTCTAGAAATTAAGTGGAACTCAATATTTGTATTGAAAGATGTGGTGTTCACCCAGTTGGGTAATAAAGAGCGTCGCTCATATCTTTATTGATACCCAAGTTGAACCTAGAGAGGACAATAATGATCATTAAATTGATGTTGATGATATTCTATTTAACTTCTTCTCATGTTGAAACTGAGGTTACATAGGTTCTTTCTTACAATCATGGGGGTTCAAATTGAATTTTTGTTCAAGGCAACTACAATAGATTTCCTATTAGCGTGGGTCACGGTAATTCACTATAATCCGCATTGATTTTCAACCCATTCCAAATATGTAGTCTTCAATTAGTGTGGACCACATTGGTTGTTTTTATAAGAAGTTTTTGTGGGTGACTATTTATTTTATGCTACTTTTGTGCTTGAACTAAATCCAACACCCTCAAATGTTGCAAAATAAGTACATGTTAATTTTGAGAATGTCCACTACAAATCAACATCATCCTCCCATGTTGGGTTTTGGGTCAATGACCAATAAAACTACAAACCCTTATAGCTTTTGCATACGGAATTCAAATAAGTCATGCTTTGGTATATTGAAATCACGTGTTAATTGCTAACAAGATTTATATAACTATTCAATTCAATGACAATACATGAAGGTGCTTCAAGGTTCGGCTATCTATGGCCGAATCGATACCTTAATAGGTGGCCTATTTCTAAGAAAAAGGAATTTCACGAGATTGAATATAAACATTTAATTTCTTTTGCTAGACATACGGAACTGGTTTATCTAGTGGTATATCCTTGCTTTCTCACCCATGCAACAAGGGATTAGAGTCCTTGTGAAATTTGACACATATGTATTATTAATTATGTTTGTTTTTATCAATGTTTTATTTTCTTTAAAAATAACCAAACGTTGAAGCAAGACACACCTCGCAATATTTATGCTCATGGCTTCAAGTGACGGTTCAACATCATCTACCTTAGGCGCTTTCAATACAACCTCACTAGGACAACACATGAGATATCACTCCTCCTTGGCATCGTGTTTTGAGCCTTCTCTTGTGAGGGTTTTGCAAAGGTTGGTGTGTGATTGTGTCGTACTCTAGAAGAGTCACCCTAGGTCCGAGACGACCCTAATCTATTGGATGATGGCGGAGAGATACCCAAATCTCATGGAAGAGGTTGGCAGTTCAATTCGCAGCTGTGAAATCTCCTCTATACTTGACAGAAACTTGCCAGGTGATCAACTGTCTCATGTCCTTTGGCGCTAGCCTGTCGGTCTTTTGTCTCAAAAAATAAAAATAAAAATAAAAATAGAAGAGTCACCCTAAGCATGAGGCCCGGGGAAGTCACTCCATTGGTCAAGTTGACGCCATGTGCGATAAAAGTGAATCTACTTTTTCTAAAGGCATCACCAAAATGGGTCAAATTTTATCAATTTTTTTTCCTCTAGTAGATATATATGGTATCTATTACATAGTAAAAAATGGTAACTAAATTTGATGATCTCTTTTTTGTATAAAACATACCGTTTCTAACTAGAATGATGCAGAATTGAACTAAAACAATTACTACAAAAAATGAAGATGACTAAAAATTTCGAAAAAATATAAAAAAGATATTATCAATGGTTTTGTATCTCTAGTAAAAATATCATCATTTTTAAATTTATTTATGACATATAATATAGGGGTAGCAAACTTTTATTGCACGTAGTGGCCTAATGTGCATGGAGTGACTTCCCCGGGGCATGAGGTGCTTATAGTTACTCATGCAATCCACCTACCAAAAGATGGGCATCACCATATCGCTTTGACCGATTTCGATCGAATCTATGCTTGCACAAATATTCATGAAATGTGGAGAATTTGAAGACAACCGACTAAGATCCGAAATCCTTCAAAGAATAAAATGTTCGAGTATTCTATCAGTTTGTGAAAAAGAATCAAAATTTGAAGGCGATGGAAACAACAAGGTCTGCAAGGCAACATCGATTCATGACAAAAACCACAACATTGAAGTAACCTCGTAATAATGTACGAATGCAAACCTTTGCATGAGATATGTGTCTAATGTTATTTGAAATTTGTATCAAATTCATGTAGACCTATAAGGTGCGAAGGACGTGCCAAAATCATAGCATATACATGGCATGCCAAATTGTGACTAGCCTCAAGGGTTCTTGCCAATGAGGAATCTTGTGAACTTATCGATTGAGATATAAGTATTGAGTAACTTTGTGTTCCATCAAATTGCAAACAAGAATCCGAGGAACAAGAAGTAAAATAGAGTGTACCTAGTGGGTGATCACTGCACGCATTGGAGGCCTCATTCACACCTCCCCCATTGACAAATGTAAAGATCTTCATGTCCCCACTTTGAACTAAAAACACTTGCGGAACATATATCTCTCAATGCAATTGAATACCCCACATACAATGACTTCCACAAGTAATGCAACACCCTTTATAAACATACACAATCTAAAGAAAGTATGTAGTTAGTCTCACGTCAATTTTCATGGTGATCGGGTTTCTAGTCAACAGTATAGGGTGAAAACATGAATTTGGGGTGCTGCATTGTTTTTGGCACTTTTGACATTATTATATCCTGGGACACACGAACCCCGTTGATGCCATTGAAAACATTGCAAAAAATCCGAAAATTCATAGTTTATTTCTTGTTTATTTTGTATCAATGCCATGCTACTTGGCTACTATTTGGTGTATCCTCCTTTTGCCTTCATCAATGCTGGCATTGTGTTCGGCATTGATTTCACTGGCTTTTGTATGACTTTCACCTCAATGTTGTTCCATTCCTCCTGCAAATTCTTCGAAAGGTCATCCTTGCTAGTAGGAGGTCTTTACAGAGTCAGAGGTGCCAATCCACTTTGTTCTGAAGGTGTTTGACAAGATTCATGTAGGGCATTCTAGACTTTATGGAAATTTTGTGATTGTGTGATTGTTGAATTATTTGTTTGCTGACATGTTGGTATGATTTGGGTCCTTATCTTTCCTTTGTTTCTTTTTGGAACTTCACAACTGACATGCTCATGTTGCCATGTAGGAAGTTTTGATAATGTTTGTTATTCATTTTTCTTTCAATTTTGGTTAGCTCCCCGACACCCTTCCAACTCATGCAATCCCAAACCATAATGCTCCTCCTCCATGCTTCAGAGTCTTACTAACCACACAATTGCTTAGGGGTTCCCTTGGCCTCTTCCAACACCACTCTTGATCATCAATGTTGAATTTGCTTTCACATGGAAATACGACTTTCCTCCACTGCTCCTTTGTCCAATCCTTATGTTTTTTTTGCCATTCATGCCTTAATTGTTTGTGACGATCCAAAAGGAGAGGCTTCTTCTTCTTGATTGCAGAGTATAGTCCTTGGCGCTTTAGTGCTCTTCTCACTGTGTTAGAGGAAGTTGTGATATTTGAAACCTCTTGAAGAACCCTTTGACATGTTACTACAATACTTTGCTCTTATGGTTGCACCAATTGTGCCAAATAACAATCATCTCTCTCACTATGAATGCGTGGACACCCTGATCTTCCCTTATCCTCTAGTTTCCTCGAAGCTCCATAATGTTTAATGATGCGACTAATTGTTGATGGTGTTGTTCCTAGTTTCATGGCTATTGTATAACAACTTTGTTGTTTAGTATGGAGGGCAATAACATGTGCACAAATTTCTAAGGAAGTTTTGGGCATGGTGGAAGGGGGAACTGAACCAAGGACCTCGTGAATGTAAAGCAAAAGTGTTAAACGGTGAGTAATTTCGTACTATAAGGTGGATTGCTCCCGTAATTCAACAAATTTGAAGAGTTCCAAAAGTAATGCAACACCTTCAAATTCATGTTTTCACCATTTACTATTGGAATATGAGTCCAATCACCATGAAAATTGACAAGAGGCTAGCTACATACTTTACTTAGACTGTGTTGGCACAACGTTACATGAGGTTTTCCCGTTTCCCAAAAAATGTCAATTTTGTATGTTTGTAAAGGGTGTTGGATTACTTTTGGAAGTCCTTGTATTTGGTCTTCAACAATTGCAAACTCGATCGGCTTTAAGCCCCAATCTTGATTGATGAAATTCCCTTGTTCCTTCTTAAGGTCTACTTGTCAACACAACGTCAAATAAGCATTAAACATCCCCTCTTTCATGCCCTTATGGCCAAGATACAAGGATGGCCGACATGTTATTTGCACATTGGTGCAAACTTATTTCATTTCATCTTATTTGATTTTCCCCTCGTAGGAGCAACCATATGGTGTTTGGAGGTGCATCATGTTTTTGGTGTGTTATTAGCCGGGAATTCTCAAGTTCTAACAAATACTCCGCATATAGACATGCTAGGTCTACCAACCTCGCACCTCCCTCACGGCTGTCAAAATACTTCTCAAGTTTAATGTACATGTTCATAATGAAAAATGTTCAAACTCGGGACTAAACTCCAATGAGACCAAGAGTAGGAGGAACGATTCTTCAACTATGTGCAACATGGGATATGCAAGCTATACAAGCATACACATTCTATGAAACCTTAGATTTTTTTTCCTTTCACCCTCTATACCAACCTTTATAGAGAAGCTTTATTATACAAGATTTTAGGATGTTTCTTTTGGGTTGGGGTGTTAGTTTTAGCTTGCTCTACCTTATTGGATAGTCAGGTTAATATTCATATAATACCTACCGAGGGGGAGGGGAAGGTGAATTATTATTATTATTGTAGAACCCAAGAATAGTTACTTTAGTCTAGTGAGCTTGAATTGGGATGAGTCATCAACCAAACCTATAGAAAACATCTTTTACTGCTACCCCCTTGGTAGGTGCTACGGAGACCAAAACCGGTTAGCTCATTGCATTTCAGCTTTCCACCCTCCTTATGGCCGAGTTTATGTCGACACCAAAAACCCCGAATCAGTTTAGCAGAGTCCACCTGAAATGAATCAACCCTCAACCTCGTAGGGGGCTTGTTCTTTTCTAAACTACTACCCCTTTATTGACGATGGATGAGTTTATGTAGACACCACAAATCCCTAGCTATGGTTTGGGGGTTTGTGGTGTATGTGTAAACTCATCCATCGTCAATGAAAGGGCTCTAGTAAAAACAAACCCCCTACAACGTAAAGGGTTGATCACCCCAATTGGAGGCCACCTAACTAACTCAACACATCTGATACCATTTAAGAAGTAAAAAACAATTGTCTACAGACTACAGAATAGTTCGTTGCATTTTCACTTTGCTAATAGACGAGTTTACGTAGACACCACGAATCCCTAGCCGGTGCAAGTCACCTTATACATACATACGTACGGGAGGCCGCCCGAAGTGGATAATGTGGTGTAAGCTTTTTGCCCCTTTGATACCCGACCTTTCGACGTGGCAATGGTGTCCCGGAAAACCCCCGGCAAATCAACGCTCGCTCGCGTGGAAAGCCTCGTGACAAGCTACATTTTGTCCTCTCTCCACCATGGCCGGCTCCCTCATATCGGATAGCCGCGCACATACTCTATGTGTGGGGTAAGTGAAGATTGTGATGATGGTCTCCGATGAATACTATGGGTGTACGGTTGGTTTAATCAGTTTTTTATGGGTGGGTCCCGCTACTTTATATCCTCATGTGAAATTCCCTTACCCGATAGACATGCCACTTGAAGTTAGATGGTGACGTGGCAGTGGTTGGTTGGAGGATCACAAAAACTTATCATGACACCCCTCAACTTGCCACTCTTCACTTGCATATAATCTCCCCTTCCTTGTTAAGGTAGACGGGTCTTAAAATGGTTACATTTTTGCCCCGACTAGCCTACTTTTCCTAGGATATGAGAACATGCGATTCGTATGAATTGGTTAGCAAATCCAAATCAAGGTCGTAGCCACTTTCCTCATAATTTTCCGAGCTTGTGTGAATATCTTGTTCATTATCTGAGTGAAGATTCTCACGTTTGTCAAATGGCCGTATAGGTCTGCCCAATTATGTTGATTATTGAGCCTGGAATGGTTTTCATGTTTTGATCACACTATCTAATCTCTTTGAACTCATGTGTTTTTGGTATTTGTTCTTTGATTCATAGCAAATTCCTAGGGAGATCACAAGCTATATACTTTTGTAAACCACATGTGGTTGGGGGTTAATTCAAGATGGGCTATTTATCTAAACCTCTTGAATAATTGGCACCCTATTAGTAGATAAAATGAGATTTTGAGGTATTTTTCAAGACCCTATACATAAATATAACTTACACCATGAACCTATTTATAAACTCATTTTTGTTTTAAACTGTACCATTTATCAAAGTCTTGGAATTTCGAAATAAATTAACATTAGACGACAACAATATATTAACAATACATGCAAATAAAATTAAATGGTGTCTGGTTGCAACACTAGCTTGAAACTCACATTGGCCACCTGTAATATGAATTTTTTGTGGCCACTTGTAATACAATTTTTTTGGTCATAGCCTTGTAGCAAGTAAAAAAATACTTAACAGATGATAAAGTAGATGAAATAGTAGATGTAAGACATTCTAGGATGAATTAGTGAGGCTATAGTCTTGAAAATGTAGTTTCGGAGATTACAACTACATGAAGCCTCCGAAGAGATAAGAATACTATTGCTTGAAGACAATGACACTCCTTGTTAAATTTGCTAAGGTCACATCCATTGAGAAATAAGGTATAGGTGAGAGAGTTGGGAGTGATTAGGCATAAATAGATGAGTGTGTATTAGCACCTGTGACATGTGAATGAGCACTAGTCCATGGTAGATGGAATTAGGAGTGTAGCATCACCGCCTGTGACATGAAGATGCACACAAAGAAACTGGAATCACAAAGAGAGGTTGAGCAAGTCTTGTCGTTTTTTATATTTAAAATGTGAATGGTTATAATTTGCATGAATGGGCAAGTCGTCAATTATGCTTTTGCTTATGAGTTCGGTGAGGAGAGAAAAACAAGGTGCGAAGAAAATAGATAGAGAGAGTCCAATGACTGGATTACATGAAGGTGAGAGGTGCCGCTTGAGGAAAGTATGAACATGTGAGGAAACAAGAAGAGGCCATAGCCTCAACCTATGAAATGGACATGATGGAGTGTAGAGTCGAAGAATCACATTAGGAACCAAGGTTAAACGAGGGACTATTTGATAGGGAGATTGACTATAGCCTAAGCTAAAATGGATCCGAAGGTCATATTATGGAGCATTAGCATATTGCCAAATTTATAATAAAGTGAGAGTTAATGACATTGAAGAGGAATGTGTAGGAGCGACAAATTAGCGTCGAAGAACACTGAAAGAGAGAGTGGATTGTTAGCAAGTGATTGAACCAAGAGTGAAACTAGAGATGGAATATAGCCGAGAGCATTAAGGAGTGTAAAAAAAAGAGGGAGTGCTTGTGAAAATTGTCCAAAGAAAGAATTAAGAGGCATATTATAGCCACACACACACATAGAGCATATTGCGAATGACCAACAAAGGAGTGAACTAAGAGGACGAATAACTCTAATTAAGAACTCATGGTAGAGTTGTTATAAAGTGGTTATGGACCATCATGATTAGGATGGTTAAGGCATTTTGGAGATGGACATGATATGATGGAGAATTGAGAGTGATGATGATGTCTGGTTGGCAAATAGTCTAATCAACAAAGAACATGCTTTGTTATGATTATAGACAAGATTGTGTGGTGATTGGAATTAGGCTAGGCTAAGCATTGAAGCTAATTAGCTTATGACTAAGTGGCTATAGCCTATAAACCTATATGTTTGCTTTGGAGATATTGCAGGAATTGAGCAAGCCTTTGTGTGTTGTGTGGCAATGAAGAATATACGATAAGTGAATTCTTAATTGAAACTAATGGAAGATAATTAGATAAGAGGCAATTTGATGTGTGTTTGGATTGGATTAAATGTCAATCTAATTAAGGAATGATCACCAACCCCAAATGGATGAAGATCCTTTGGAAGACTATGGCCACTACAAAAGACAATTGCCGATACAAAGACTATTGCCAAAGTTGAAAGAGCTTCACGACTGACATAGAGGGTGGAAATTAGAGTGATAGGAGTCTATGGACATAGGACATACTCACACACAACTGAGAAAGCACCAAGGAACCATAAGAGTGTGAAATATGCCCCACATAAGAAGGAATGAAGGAGTAAAAGACATAGATTGTTAGTAGAAATCTCAATCCATCCTGATAGTAATCCTTATACACACTAGCTCAATCTTCCCTAAGATCTTGTACATTGGAGTGTTTTCCTTGGGTTAGTTTGGAGTGATAGCAAACTCTTAACTACACCACCCCAAGCCTGCACACCAAACCAAAATATCATAGAGTTGATGCTTCCATATACTATTATCACTATATTCGTTAATTTGGGACTTTTTCGGCATTTTGAGACAGTTACAAATATAAGAACATGGATAAAATCACACAGATATTGGAGAATGTTGTAAGATGCAAATACTTTGAAGCGGGTGTTCATATCAAGAACCCAATTAAGAACTCATATCAAGATGGTTTAGGTAGGACGACCCAAACATTAGACCATGTTGTTGTGGTCCATATATTAATTTGAGACAAGAGAAAGTCTCAAATTAACGAATATAGTGATTATTCCGTGATGCTTTCTCTCTTTCTCTATAAGAAGCTCGACTCTTCCCAAAGTCTTTGACAAGCAACCCCCTCGCGATCCCTCAATTCTAGTAAGTATGCCTTGCCCTAAGTCCCCTCTAAGTTGCCCTTATCAAATAATAGTAGAACAATAAATAATAGGTTACAATAAATCATGAGAACATAATAAAAAGTTAAGGGGTCTAAACCTCATCGGTCACCTAATGTCAAATTTGTCACGAGGAGACTTTCCCTTGAAGCCAAATAATTCAACCTCGATACATCTAAAATTCATTCATAGCCAACATCAAAATTTGATGACTTTTGGTTAATTGAGGTAATTTCTCATCCAATCCAAAAACATTCATTGAACCTCACATAAATTCTTCATTCCTCCAATTATTACAAACCCTAATTTACTAATAAAAAACAATTACTACCTATACCTTTCACCTACCCTATTTTAGATATAATTTTGTATGGGTGATTTCATCCAAGCTATACTAATTCCAAAGTTTGTGTAAATGTTTCTCTATTGAATGAAAAGTACTCTATATTTCTTCTCATGTGGTTGAATAAAATCTCAACAATGACCTCCCCATGAACAAATCACACATCATTCAAATATAGGTGTCTTAATAAAGTAGTTGAATAAGGGATGTCCACCTTATTCACTACCCCATTTTTGGTATTTAATGTCATGTACATAGTTGGTGCATGGTCTAAACTAGGTTGCTAGAGGTCTAGAAGTGTCACGTTCACTAATTATCAACATGATTTTATTTGTCAATATAAGTAATACCAAGAGTCATGTGTTTACACTAATACCAAGTGTCATATGGCTGTACTTATGGTTAACTTGTTGACCATTGTGTAACCTAGGTAGTAGGCATACATGATACATCTCACAGCACTCTTGAGCATATTCATGCCAATAATTAGTAAGCACACTAATGTCGAATGTCATGTGGTTACACTAATGGTCAAATTCATAATCACGAGTGTCTTTTCCACATAGACCTCATAATTGAGTAAGTGACATTACAAGTCGATGACACTAAAACCATAAACAATGTACTTAGAGCTCGAGTTCAAAGCTTGCCAACTTGCGAGTTTGGGGAGTTTCCTACCTAGAGTTGACTAACCTTCATCCAACACTCAAACTATGACAATCCTTAAGCACTCAATATTTTGAGCAAGTGTATAGTGATCATGCTCAAAGTGAGATATTAGTAAAGGAGATTATGCGACAATTTGAAGATTGTTCAAAACCTATAGGTTTGGGACCCACATATAGAGAAGCGATCTCTTTGAGAGAGCTTCGGATTTTGACCAAGAGATCTGAAAATGACGAAAAGCTTGTCATAGTCGTTTCACATGGTATATGTAACCCTTATGGCCCTTGTGGAGCCACGTCATGTCTTCATCCACCCCCCCTCCCCAACTTGGCATGGAGATACTTTAATGTTACAAGAACAGATAGGGGCAAGAATCATTCAATTTCATTTTGAAGGAGAACAATGCTCCAAAGCCTTTTGAAGCTCATAGAAGGTCGCTCGGATTTTAATGAAGATACATATTTTCATGGCCAAGGTATCAAAACATTATTCAACAATGTGGGTCGGTTCCATGACCCTAAAGTATGTCAATTATATTATGTGGGGCCCCCAGAAAAAGTAAGAATATTCATTTACTATTCATGCATTCAGGCTCACACTTGGAAATTTGGGTAGAGTATACTCCCAACACTGTTCACATGAATCATTGTTCATCCCGACACTACTCATAGGAAACACTATTCATCCCAGTATGAATCATATAAAATACTATTCATAGTAGCACTATCATTGAAAATACCAACATTCATAATGTTCATACTATTCATACCAGTACTATTCATTATTCGAACTAGCGTCAATTTCTTCCTATTTCCAAAGTTTCTCCCCATGAAAGTAAGCTAGTGGAGGCCCATGTCAAATGCTAAATACGGAATCAAACACAACCATGCAGTTGAATAATGTTATGGTTGCCCATTGCAAGGATCAACCATTTTTAGCAATGTGGGCAACACCTCAAACCAAAATGTTTGAAAATTGGCATTCAAGCTCATTGTGAGAGACAATCATGATATGGTCAATGAATTTTGACCACCTCTAGAATAGGCATATGAACTCTAAATTTGGAATTTGGAATTCTTTCATATATATATATTGAACTTCCTCTTCCATCTCATCCATCCAAATCTAAAAAAACAAAGATTTTCACCAATTGCCCCAACTTGGAAACTTAAACTTTGCAACCATTGGATCTTCCCGATTTTGTTGACATGAAGACTTTCCATACTTCTCAATTCCCTTCCCAAATCTTCATAATGGAGTTGGGATGCACTTACAAGTGGCTAATCATAAAAAATTGTTGAGGATACTGGGTTGAATTGGCCTCTACTCTAAGAGTTGTATGAAAGTTCCAAGTTCATTGGAATGCACCTAGAAGCAAATAGGGGGTACGCATTCTAAGCACTGGAATAATTTCAAGCTCCGAATGAGTGACGGTCTTACTTCACTTTATACTAGGTCTCAAAAAATACGACTAACTAAGATTGAGGATGGATGAAAACTTCACATAGAATCTTACTTGTCTCGAAATGGATGATATTTGATGGTCACTTGGATTTGTTTTTGAGACCACTCAGTGTATATATACCCAAAGATTCCATTTCAACCAATTTAAAAATATATATAAAGTCATGCATGGGAGGGTCAAATTGAGTGGATTTAGACAAAATTTAAGCCATCTTAGAAGGACTTCTTTATTCATTATATTCCATTTTTTTGGCAAGAATAATAATGACGTCATCAAAATATTTTTGAATGCATTATCTCTCTTTGTTTAGTTTAAGAGTGAAAAATATTTTTGGTATATCTTCCACATGTGATCAATTTTGTTTGGTGAACTCCCATAGCTTCAAAGAAACATAGGTTTGTGACAACTTTGACAAACATGAATCATCATGTCATTACCTTAGGAATTTTTGAAGTCAAATTCTTGTAAACTACATTTATGAGGCTCGTGGAGATTTTTGAACGATATAACTATATGGATGTGAGCATATGTTAATTATTCACAACTTTGTACAAAGGTGAAAGTGTCATTTGAAATCAACACGTCAAAGAATATAATTGATGTATGAAATCAGAAAAATAACTTGGGCATTTAGGGGTAAAGGAGTTTGGTACTCTAGATTTTGAGTAACACCATCTTAGTCCAAAATAGTGAAGCGATCCATTTTATCAGTTTCAAGCCCTAACAACTATTCCATTTTGTTTTTTTATTACTATCAATGCCTTTTCTTCACAGTAATAAAGTTTCATTATAGTAATTATGATCATCTCGTAAGTATTGTTTGGTGTGACCAAATCATCAAGCTAGAATTTGACTTGTGGGCATCAATGATGTGGATTGTTGGTTTGTGGTTTCATTACAATTTCATTACTTTCATTATTACCAAACACTTTCCATGTATGGACATGTAGGACTCCATGCCACTTTCTTATTCTTTATCTAACTTGCTCACCCATGATCACTTCTATCTTTGGTGACCTTGTGTGTAAAATCAAGTGGGACTGCCACACATTTCTCAACCAATGACAAATTTAAAAAAACGGTGGCCATGGTTATTGATGATGTGTGGAAAACAACCAAAGGGCCAATCACTATCCAATAAAAATGTTCTATTAGCATGGTATAATCAATTACCTACATTTGGTGGCACAAATGCCTTGGCTCTGCCATGGTAACAATCACAGGGGAGGAAACATTATTGGTTGAAATGTACATCATGTACATTGATATGTGCAATTAGGTTGCCCCATGCAAACATGTATATCGACAGTCCATGTTATGTTGAATACTTTATTACCATAATAACATTTATCTATTTATCGTCATTATTATTTTGACTATGGTTTCTATATGGATGAACAAAAAATGTTACCAGTTTTTGTGATATGAGTTTTACCCAAGGCAATTTGTATGGGTAAATATAGGCAACCTATTTGCAAAGGCAACCTAATGGATGGCCTTGGTATTGTACTTTGCCAATAAAGCCATGGTTAAACTGATGTTCTTGATATTAAGTGATTAATTTGTATAATTTCCAAATTTGATTATAGTTTATAGGTTGATTTAAATTATACTAAAAGTAATGCCCATAATATTTGTGTGTGTGTGTGTGTGTGTGTGTGTGTTCATTTTTCCATACAAACTTTTGATTATGTGGGATGTCGAAGGCTCAATGACTTCAAAGATAAAAGATCATGCCACTTGTGCTCTGACAATGTAGTTGAAATGAAGCACATTTTATGTTGGAGTGTCCCCTCTACAACTCCCTTAGAGATAAGTTTCCTTCCCTATTACATAATGTATTATTAGGTAGTCTTAAGTCTTTCTTCCAAATGGACCATCGAGTTGATGTTAGCCTCTATCTTAATGACGCCACTGCACTTCATTGCTCTACAAAATTAGCCCTTTTTGACACCATCTTGATGTACTTCTAGTCCCATAAGCCCATAGTCCCTAAGACCTCAATATGAAGTTTATTTCATTTAATTGCCATAAGTTGTTATGAAACTTGCAACCCATTTCTTGAAAAGTTCACTAGCATGGTGGGACCCATACATACTAAATCCCATACAACAAAATGTGTAATTAGCGGAGGAGAGGTATATAATGTGGATGAATAATATCATATACCACATGGAAGGATAGTGCAAATAAATCCCAGTTCTCTTCGAGACCCTATCACATTATATTCCTATCCTCCGCTAATCACAATTGAGACCCTATTGTCATGCAACACCACATACCATAACTTGATCTTCTAGTGCAAACTTAATTAACCAAATTATCCACAATATCTCTCAAATAGAATCTACAGCGGCCCATGATTAAGTCTTTGTAGAATAATTATGCTTACCACAGTAATTAAGCACAATAACTTTGGTACTTAACTAATTATTTGGGTAAGCATAATTTCTGATGTAATTAGGCTTTATTAGGCTTAATTAGGTTCATTAAGTTTACTTAGTCTCACTTAGTTACATTTAATCACACTTAATTAGTTTGAATATGTATGAATACTTGTGAACGTAGAAGGCAATAACTTAACTATTTTAAAATTAAAAACTAAAAATAGCACGATAATCTACGTTTTATTTAGAATGACAAAAGATCCTTTCAAATGGTAAGTCACATAAATTATAACCTCAATGCTAACAAGGAATTTGTAATATTTTTTACTTCCAAGTTAATTAGATGCTTTGTTGACGGTTTCACTTTAGGAATGAAATCCCAAGCAATTGCTTATTTACTAAGGGGAAGTGAACATATATATTGGATTTTGGACCTTGAAGGTGAAGTGCACTCAATATGGGATTTGTGGACAAGTAGCCTTCAAGAATGCAAGGGAAATTCTTTTTTAAAGTTGGGCAGTGGGCAACAATTTTTAGTCGGGATCATAAAGTTTTGAAAAAAAATTGGCAGGTGCCAGATCGTGGGCCCCAGCCCTAACACCCCTCCACCTTCTCCCTAAACCCATGATGGGTCATAGTTGGTTGGGGTGGGGCCCATGCAGTTTGGCATGAGCTCTACCCCTAGCCCTCGACCTACAATGACTGGTTGCAAATAAATTATTCAAAACATGACCACTAGAACCCTACCGGGTTGATATTAATGACTTGATATGACTTGCAGTATTAAGTAAGTGCACATAGTTTATTGTCATAGTAATGTTATGAACATTTGATGCGGTCCACATTGCATTCAAAGCGGGAAATTACATGGATTATTCAACTTTGATGTGGCCTCCATTCAATTGATGAGGGCCAATTTAGACTACAGTGAGAAAGTGCACCGGTCAAGAATTTTAAGGGAATGGAGCAATATAATTGGGTATGAAATGGGTTCTTCACCAACTAGGGTTTACACTACAACCAAAACTTCTCCAGTGGAGGACTTCAAGCATGGATAAAAACATGAAATGGTTGCCGACATGGCAACACTTTTTGCTAGGGGAATTCTCTGGAGGTCAAGTTTCTTGTGCAACTTCAAACTCTCGGAGAAGAAACCTGACCTCCGGAGAACTCCAACTTGAGGCTTTTTAAAAATAATTGTTTTTTCACCTTGTCCGCCACATCAGCCGTTGCCCCAAATAACTTGTCTTGGGCTGAAATTCATGACCAACCAATGCACTTCTTCACTGTAGTCCAAGTCCTAAACCAGCCCTGAAGCGTTGCACTTAAAGTTATGATATTCCACTTTGAGACTCGCTCGATAAAGGAGCGTTGCGTAGAAATAGAAAGGTAGGAATGTGGGACAATCACACGCCCTTGACTTGCGGAAAGCACATCTATTTTGCATGAAAGAACCTTTGGGTCTCCAACACACCTTTTGGTTGGAGAATGTGATTGCATGGGCTTTTCCCAAAAAAATAACTCAAAAGTAACAACTTAAAGGCCAAAGTATCAGATGAGATCATAGCCCTCCGGTCTCTTTGACACTCTTTTATCTTTTACACATATCATACACCATGATACATTATTCTATAATATCCTTTTATTATTAACATCACACCTCACAACTTCAAGAAGCCACCTGGCTGAGGACAACTAAAATTATTGCCAATGGTTTTTATATGCACACATAACATTATCCAACTAAATGACTAGGTTGGGTGGGGCCAAGAATCTATCATGTAAAATGCAAGAATTATATCTTCGGGATGCTTGTCAATAGTAGGTTCAGCCTGATAAACTAGTAGTTTCAGTTTTGATTGATCAATTCTAGAATGGAATGGTTCACTACAGCTGAATAATGTTATGCACACATGATGTAATTAGGTTTAGATGTCAGAATCTTCAACATCTAGGAAGGTACAGTGTCCAGGAGATTTTCGGGCATAATCGGTCAAACCTAGTGTTTTCAAGTCCAACAAGTTACATGTTGGACTCTTCATTAAATCGGGGTATATTCTATAGATTCTTCTAAAATGATCGGTAATTCTCTTGAAGTCTTGAACTTCATCCGGTTATTTCTCAAACTCAACCGGTTCATCTGTAACTAGTGGTCGGTTCTCTCCATACATTGGGAAGGCAACACATATTGAAACTCAAATGCGAGCTATTGATGTTAGAATGAAGAATCCTATTATGTAAGAAAGATCAATGTGTTGACCTTTTGAGGATCTTGTTCAACGGAAAACCTAGAAACCCGCCAACTATGATATGTTTTCATCAAGGCCTTCTATACATTAACGCCTACATATGTAGCTTTAGTAACCATCACTACCAACATATGAGTTCCAGGCAATCGTCTTGCATCGGTGAAAGATATATGCAAGTCTACCACAATGGTAGATTTGTTGAGGTTTCAGTGATGTAAGTCAATTTTGTAATGAAGCGTGGCAATTGCCCATGACTTATATGCTTGTAGTGCTTGGGCTTGTTAATTATCATAGTTGTGGAAATCATAGCACATGTTTTAGACAATTCACTAAGGTATGTGATTCTATTACAATACTTCCAAATCCATAGATAAATTTAGGCTATTAAATCAGGTTGGGATTCATTTCGTCCAACTACACTTAGCATATGATTTACTAGAGGCCTTACAATTGGTTTGTCATTTGACTAGAGTGGTTTTCATGGCTTGTCATGTGGCACCAAGTATCATGTGAACCCATAAGACACCCTCCCTAATTGCCACCCAAAAAAATGCAAGCCGATTAACGTGAGGTAGATGATGAACAGTGTCGGCCACACTAAAACCAGATGCTTTGTATAGCAAAATCATTATTAAAAGACGATCGTCCTTTCAAATTTCAGGATTGAAGTTGCTAGTGCAACAATTGCAAGAGGTCAAAGCAAAGATTCCTCTTACTCTTCAAGTGATCAAAGGAACCACGGCCCTTCGAGTCGTATAAGTGTATCAACCTAGAATAGTGAACATATTTGCAACCACATAGTCCAATCGCATTGTCACACATCCATGAACTTTTTGGTACCCGTTCTTAACTTCAAGCGTTGCCGTATGCCACCACTCAAACATCAACTTCCAATCAAGAAAAGTGACCAAATAAGGCCCACTTGCCTCGCATAAATTCGTTTGTCAATAAGAATAAAAGAGGCTCAGTTGCCATCAAGCTGCTGTAGTTTATCTGGCAATTTTGGTATCACTCGTAGTCCCGGCCTTTTGCAACTTTGCAATTTGAAAGCCGCTTCCCGTATACATATGCCTTAAATCATAGCAACGACACGGGTGCTATCTATCTATGTATCTTTCGGTTGCAGTTAGGAGGAGTGATGGTGGTAGCTGAGCTCATGTCCTCCATGTGGCTTGTGTACTTTGATCATGCGTTTGGGTGCTTGTACCATACATCATAGAATTGTCAAATGAGCCCTAAGTGGAAATAACGAACCACTTTATTAGCCTTTTGTTTAACAAGTACCCTACAATCGGTACCGTACACTCTTAGGGCCGTGAGAAAGAAGAGGAAAAATGATCTAGGTTTTCTCGTGGTTATGGTCGGCGGTTCAAAGGCAACTTTATTTTTTGCTGAAATAATGTGTTTTGTTTTGGGTTTTCTTGCTGCAAAATTCGGGTGATAATGATACATTATCCTTTTCTGGACATGTAGGATTCCATCATGTCACTTTCTCATTTATTTTTTTTGATATGCTCACTCTTATATTGGGTGACCTTGTGTAAAACAAAGTGGGACAGCCACTCATTTCTCAACCAATGAGAGAATTTAGAAAGCGGCGGTCATGGTCAGTGGTCACCGATGTTTACATTCCTTTATTGCAGTCGTACCTTACATAATATGTGTATCGTTTTCGAAAAGCATGGTGAACAAATATCAACGTTGTAGAGTGTTATGTAAAACATTGATTTTGATGCGACAATCCAAAAGAATGAACTTGCTCATTTGTAACATGCCCATATGTTGGATCTCCCTATTATTGCTCAAAGAACTTCACTTTGCTCCTTGAATAAGAAGACTTCAAATAAGTGCAAACTCAATGTCATGAAGGTTCCAAGCTACACTAACAACGATATTTAGTGTCACCAATTCCAATTGTCTTGCTCAATACTAATTGTAAACCACGGTATGGTGTCACCAACACTAAATGTTAACCCAACATTCTTTGTCATTCCTTGTAAATTTTTGGGGGTATTATAGAATTACAGTGTTGCAATTACCGTCACTTACCAAGTGATTTTCATCCAAATTTCAATCATCCATGACAATATTTCATTACAAGTTGCTGACAAAAGAAGGTAGGGTTTTCAGCCAATGGATGAACTCATCCATCATCCATGACAATATTTGTTCACTTATTCATGAGAAGTGTCATCCGAAAAGTTACCATAGTGGCATAAAATACCATATGACACTAAATATCATATTTAGTGTACTTCATGAACCTTCCAACCAATGTTACCAGAGTCTTCTACCAATCTCATAAACCGACTTGTCATGTGGCAGACCTCGATTTCATGATAGTGGGCCTTTACCTCTAGCACCTTCATGAATCTTCCAAACCAATTTCATAAATCTTCTTGCACTCTATGATTTTCGTATTCTCAACTTCTTGCCTCCTCATTTTGCATTCTTTGCCTTCTCATTGTTCATCGGTTCCTCTTTGTTCTATGTCAACCTGGAAGCCTCTAGCCTTGACATCAATTTTTCTTTGGTCTTTCATTACCGTAACTCAAAGCCCGAAGCAAGCAATGCCAACTCTTCTCTAGTCTTTGAACATTGTATATCGAAGCAAGCAACACCAACCCAATTAGTTGGAGTGCACAATCTCATGGATTTGAGAGTGTTGTGTGGTTTTGGATTGGATTATGAGAAGATAGTGTTGGCCACATGTGTAGAGCGCAAAATGTGTATGAAGTGCAGAGTCCAATTGTGTGGCCTCTAGTTATTTATAGTCTTGGGGAGCAATTAGGAGAATCTTATACTTTGATGTACCATTCTTTTTGAAATAAAGTTACACAGTTCATGAAATTGATTTTGTAAAATTATGAATATGGGTTCGAAATCATGAACTTGTTCACAACATGTAGTGAATTTGGTGGGAATTTCAAATCAAATCAGTTGTCTATATCTCACCCTCCACGGAAAAACCAAACTAGTTAAAAATAGAAGCTGGGTTGACTTTGCTAAAAATCGCGTTTTATTGGTTGTTGCATTCTTGATGCCCTTTTGGACGTGTGGCTATGTTTAGCCAGTTTACTTTTTCCTTTGTTAGAAATCGAGTTTTATTGTTTTACTACATTCTTGACGCCCTTTTGGACGCATGCTATTTTAAACCAGTTTGGTTTTTCCGTGGAGGGTGAGATATAGTGAACTTGGTTCCTGATTCCAATGAAATTGGTAGAACCTAATGCTAAATTGGTTTATAAAATCACGAAATCGAGTTTGCATGTTATGTGAATTCATCTACCAAAGGAGTATTAGGTATGGAGTTGGACTCAAGTTCAAGGGAATCATGTGAACTAAAAACTAGTTTGGATCTGAACAAAACCCTGAGGACGAAGAAGGAAAAAGAAGGGTTGGTCGGGCATTTCAAAGCATTCTTTATGACAGCGCGAAGCTGCTATCCAGTATGATGTAGAGTTATGCTGTCCTGGGAATTATTAAATGTGCAGATGTGATGACTGGATCTGACAATGGCAGGGTGCCTAGTGGCAGTCCAGAACTGGAGCCAGTCAACCAGCGCCACGTGGCAGACAAAGGCCCCGAGAGTAGGTGGAAGGGCCAAAATCTGCAACATTTGTGCAGTCCCCAACGCTCATTCACACTAACTAAACTACTTGGTCAAACGCGAACGGGATGAAACGCATTTGATGTTTGATTGATGAGACACGCTTAAAAAGTACCCAGAAATAAAAGGGAAAAGGAGAGATGAGACACCTTAAAAAGCTCCACCGGATCTCATCCCAACTTGTGATAGAAACTTCAGGACAAGTGTGCACATCAATATCCGCTTCTATCGCAATAATGAAGTATCCTAACATTCTTAATAAGGAACTTCCATGTGATAATTCTTAGGTAATCCGGATGGCCTACTAAGCATAATTCCATAGGGGATGCCCCGCCTCGATTGAATCTTGGGAGATGGAAGAAGGCTTTTGCGTCCGAAGATTAGCAACCATGAGGTGTCGACGAATGGGAGCTTGCCACTTGACTAGGGTATGAGGGTGTTATTCGGTTATTTTCTTAATCGGACATCTATGTTTGATTGGTACGTGGTCGGGTGAGGATCAAAGAACAAACACCATAAAGGCACATGCTTAAAAGAGATTGGACTAATTTTTTAAATTTTATTAACTACTCCACACTCAACACTGGACATAATTGGGGTGAACTTGTGTATTTAGTTAAGGAATCAACAAACATGCGCTTACAATAACCATAGTTGATCAAGGGGAGGTCCAATTTTTTATTTGGTTTTTGTTGATGTTTCATCATAGATTTGCTAATGCAACGCAAATTTGTAGACATAAATATGATCAACAGAAGATGGAGAAAAGCAAAAGTAAACAAAAAAGACACGCATACCTTATGCTCAGCATGAATGCATGTACTTGATTGTTGAAAACTTGTTTTTTGAACTAGAATATTGAGAGAACATCCTTACACATACTTGAGAATGCCGGGATTGCGTTCAAGAGCCCATAACATCCTTAAGCATCACCCATCAAAATGCTTCATCAATTTATTGAATGTCAATTATCTGCTTTATTTCTTGCATCTCTTGGGAGTTCTTTGGAAACTCTTCCCATAAGATTTGCATTGCTTCCAATATATTCCAAAGTGATCTCTTATCCAGAAGATCAAGGTGGAACTCAGAAGTATGACCAAGATGAGCAACTCCCACATGCCTTGAATTTCCCTACTCAGACCCTTCCAAAAGTGTTTTGAATTACATGTGATTGTTTTGGCTATTCAATTGTTCATGTTTCTAGATCACAATCTATGTGGACAGAAAATAAGGTGCTTTCATAACATTATTGAGCTGCTCTCAGCTGTTCCATTCTAATAATATCAGCGACATTGTTTCACCCAAGTTTATCAAGTCGAATCTGCTAGTGCAATGCTCTACTAAAAGAATAAACAGAGTACAATTTTGAATAGAATTTGGTTTATTCCCGGCCCAAAGTACAGACTCAGTTGGATAATGTTATGCTTTAACAAGGCTCACTTGAAGTATAATGTACTTTGTAATGTACTTCGCAAAGGTTCTCAACCTCCTTTCAACCTGATCTTTGAATTATTACTTCGCACTCATCTTTGAGGATCTAGTGATGAATAATTGTTAATTGGAAAACTTTCTTAAACAATTTGAAGCAAGCTAGACTCTTCGTTCACTTCATTTCAGTATGATCCAGCAAAGAAATGACTGTCATTCCCAACACTCCACATGTGAACTTAGGGAGCTCATTGTGGTCAAATGACTGAACGAAATTCTATTCACAATTATACTCTGTTTATTCTCTCCAAGAATGGGCGATATCTTATGGGATAGTCCTCAAGAATGCGAGCTTCAGGACCATATGGTGTGCTTGCATGACCAAATTCAAGCATGATGTGTTCACGGTGTTCATGTTGTGCTCCAATCTGTTCCTCATTTTGCATTAATTGAAGCAAGATTTGAGCACAACACAAACACCATAAGATTGTTGTGCTCCAATCTGTTCCTCATTTTGCAGTAATTGAAGCAAGATTTGAGCACAACACGAACACCATAAGATTCTGAACATTGACGGCTCACGGTCTTCAAACACGTGGACGGAATCAAGTGAGGAATAGCTCATTAGATTGAGCTCGAGGACCTATACAAAAGACGACACGTCGTTTGCTCCACTCGAACAAGATTCAAGCACAATATGAACATCAGAGAATTCCAAACTTTGAGAGGTTCACATGGCTGAGAGGAACTTGATACAATGAACAGGGAGAACCGACCGCTAGTTACAGATGAACCGGTTGGGTTTGAGAAATAACTGGTCAAACTTGAAGACTTCAGGAAAATACTGATCATTTTAGAGGAATTTATAGAATATGCCTCTAATTAACTAAGAAAAACCTGAAGATATCAGCATGTAATCAGTTGGACTTGGAAGACATTAGGATCTCAAGCAATCACGCCCAAAAATCTGTGGACACTGACTTGATAGCTCGTTGGAAAGCTTTTGTAAGCTAATCAAGATAGACCTCACTTTGAAACAAGGGCCCCATCCTGTTTCAAATATCTGCCCACTCTTTGGGTGGATTCTTTGGATGATATCATGTGTGGTAACTCTTATATAGAAGAGTCCAGTTTAAGGTATTACCAAAATATATAATGACCTCAATACAAATATTGGATTTATCCTGGTTAAGTGACAGTGAAATTGATGAGTAGGAGCCTACCTTTAATAGGTAAGGTAGTCACTTTTAACACCCCGAAGACCCGAGAAATCCCCGGTCTGGGCCTGAGACACAACAACAACCACCATCGCATTGGTCTTCAGAAATCTCTTTTGAGCAAAGAGAAGCCAAATGAAGAAAAGCGACCACTGCAGGATGAAATTGAAGCTCTTGCAGATAAGAGCTCGATCTCTATGAATGGATCCAGAGAGTTCACCATTAAATAGCACACGAGATATATGTGCACTTCAAGAAAAAATCTCTAAATAATGGGTGAATATCTATGTAGGAATGTTACAGTACACATATGAACAGGCAACGAAGCAAGTGCCCATCATAAGCATCTTGATGTTGACACACCAATTATCAATGTCCCAACATGGTGGTTTATCCCTGGCCTAGGATCAGCATATAAATTGGGCAGGTCCAAAAGAACTCAAGCTGCACAATTTTCTCTTCCTGCTCCACTAGAGGTTCATGACTTGTAGAAGGAGCTACTCTCAAAGGGCGGCCATGCTCCTGCTTCAAAATCACTAGTCGGATGCTGCGTGCCATTATGTTGAGCAAAGTGATGTGATAAGAACGGGTTTGTCGGTGCAGAAGGAGTAGGGCTTGCCTTAAGCTGGGATACTAGAGTACCTAGCTCTGAACCTCTCCTCCTTTCCTCTTCCATGAATGTTTTCAACTCTTCAAGAGAGCGCATTCCTTCTCTCACCCCTTTTGCTCCTGCACCATTACTGTCATGTCTTTCAAGAAATGGGTTCGATTGATTTGAATGGCTGTCAAGTTCGGAATCCAGTAGCACTGGATTGCTTGAACCAAAACTATTCGATTGTGCGAGTGTCTGGAATGAGCTCGTTGGATATCCTGAGTAAAGCTCTTCTTGGTCAAGCGTAGTAACCTCGCCCCCATTGCTCCAGAAGTTCTTTCCAAAAGAATCATGTATATCAGTTTTAGCCAACTTCTCAGTCAGCCCGTCTATGTCTTTGCTGTTTCTGTGCTTACTAGAGGGCTGCACTGGGATTTTTACTGTATCTTGAACTCTCTGATCAGCTCCACCGTTTGTGCGAAACTCCTCTTGATAGGAGTCCTGAAAATCCGTTCTAGCTGACTGGTTCATGGCAGCCTCCTTCTCTTTTTTCAGTTTTGCCACAAGAACCCACATACTTGCTAGATCATTCTCTAAATTTGTTTCTCGCTGCTTAGCACCTTCAAGTTTTTTTTGCAGTGCAGTCTCCTTCTCTGTCAGGGTCGTCTCCTTCACTTTGGCTGCTTCTAGCTCTTTCTTCAGCCCATTGATAGCCACTTCTGGGTCCTGCTGCCAGGTGTCATTACCATCAACATCATTTGTATTGTTTGATTTCCCATTCTTACCAGGTGCTCCACTTCCTCCGCGATTCAGGTTGTTTGAGCCACCATTGGCTCGGGACAAAGTGCTACGCCCAGAGAATGTAGTCTCTCCATCTGTGTGATTATCCCCATTTGATAATTTTGATCGCCCACTACTAGGTTGTGATTTCATAGAAGCCAGTGCAAATGCAGTTTCCTGGGCCTTCTTTAGTTCACTTTGTAGCTTTGTCAACTCAGTTTGAAGTTTTGCATTTTGAAAAGTAACCTCCTGTGCCTTCATCAAGTCATTCTGTAACTTTGTATTCTGGAAGGAGAGTTTGGTCACTTCCTCTGCAAGATTTTTCAGTTCCACTGCAGCTTGTGAGGCTAGTTCCTTTGCATATGCTGATTCCTCTGCTAATTTCTCTGTCTGAATGTGAAGACCATCTTTCTCCTCAACCAGGCGAAGCTTCTCTTGCCTTAGCTTCTCTTTCTCCAGCTTAAGCTTCTCCTTCTCTTGCTTCAGATTTTCAATCTCAGCAGACTAAGAGAACAGAAAATCTTACTGGTTAGAATCACAACAATGATACAAAACAGAGAGGTGATAATAAAGATTAGACCAGCACAAAAAAAGGACATGTTTAGCACCCTCCATTCTCATTCAGTGAGACATAAGAATATGAGCCACCCTGGAGCAGAGAAACATGAGGCAGAGTTTGTTGCTTGGATTGTATGGAAAGGAATAGATAAGTAATGTACACCAATCTCAGGATAATGAGTTTGTCAAGGCCATACCTGCATCAGTATCTGTGACTGCAATAAGGCATCACTGTCATCGATATCCTTAGAAGTAGCATGCGAGTTGCGATTGTCACTCTCTGATCCATTTTGTTCAACATACCGAAGCTCTCCAGATAAACTTCCACAGTTTAACCATCCTCCCATCTCTTCTGGATTGTTTACAAGGCTGTTGACTTGTTTATGTCGACCTACATTCCCCTCCAGCATTGACATTTGGAGCTGTTGTTGAAGTGATTCCAATTGCTCTCTCATCTCATTCATCTCCACTGTCTGTCATGTGCATCCACAATCACTATTTCAACCTCCTAGAAATTTGAGCCCCTAACACCAATGTCTAGGAAACATACAGGTGGCTAAATTACCACAAATATTATGAGATCTTTGACGCACAATAACCAAAAGGAAAGAGCTGAATTGCTGGAGGAAAATGCCTTGAAAAGACCAAAAGCAGAAAAATAATATGAAGCCACTACATGTGGCAATAAGGAAAGAAAAGGGAAAAGAAATCCTATAAACCTCCATGGTAGACCAAGAACTTGTGTTAGAAGTATCAACTAACCTTAGATTCCAATTGTTCCTGTAGTATACGATTGTCTGCAGTTTTGATCTGTCCAACATCATTTTCTAGTAAGAAATCGACATACTCCAATGGAAGCACAAGGGCGAGGTTTCATAATCTACAAACCATTAAATTTAGCATGTACAAAGGGAATAAGAAAGAAACAACTAGATTGGCAAGTCAGATATAGACCTCAAGATCAAAGGCTTTCTCATTGAGTTGGGTTGTAAGCTTTGCAATTTGCTGCAACACCAATAACCAAGAGAGAATAATGAATGTGCAATGTTCGCCATTAGTACCATGATTCCATATAATTTTTTTACCTCACTCAACAGAATACTCTAAGAATCTACCAAGATTTCTTTTGAAAACGACCAAAATCAATCAGCTTAAACAGAGAGGCCATAGTAAGGAAGACTTCCACAATGCAGATCCAAGGGGGTTGCAGAACTGCCCCCCTTGTCCTTAATTAGAAATGATACTAAATATTATATGCTTCAGATACTTATGTTAGTGCATGAAGACAATATAGCTACATACTATTGATTTGCAATGGTAGATCTTGTGCTCCTTTGCCATCATAATCATACCTGAGACAACTCAAATGCATTAGCACTGGGCTGTGCTGTGTCTACAGACTTGATACGCTGCTCAAGCATTCGTATTTGTCGCTTCTTTTCATTAATCTCCTCCTTGGATTTCTCCACTTGTGCCTGCATGAATAACAAGATTCAGACACCTGTTCACCCTAATACAAATAAATCTCTTAGTGTAAATTAAGCCTACCAACATAACCACATGCACCTGGTGGACTGTGTATTTGAGTGCGCTGTAAAACCTCATAATAAGTTGATCCAAAAAATTGTATGAAGAACTGAAGCCCACATTTAGGGTATACAACCAATGTGGGGATATTAGAACACACAATGTAAACTTTGCCATCTGGTAAAGTTTACCTGGAATCTGCCCTAGGACCAGAAAACTTACTTGAAGTTGCACATCATCAGGATTGTTAGCCAATTGTTCTGTTAGGCGCTTCAATGAGCTAGTACAGAAAGCAACCTCCCCAGCCAGCATCTTGGCCTGCTCCCTCTGCAAATCCATCTGGTCTGCCATAGTTGTCCCTGACTGCAGGTAATAAAGAGAGATATTTAGATCCAAGACTTGGAATATCCAACACAATATAATGCAATAGCCAAACACTGACCTACAGATGTAAATGCTCTGTTGTAACCATGACTCAAATAGGCAGCCAAGTTGAGAAAATTTTCATGTCAGTCAAAGCTGTATGTGAAACTTCAACTTGCCCTTTACGTTCAAGAGTGAAACGTTCTCAAGTTACAGTTCCTAACTCCTAACTCCAAGCATATGAGTTAGGAGTTAGGAGTTAGGAGTTAACTTCAAGGCAAGAGTGGCTGCCACCCAAGTTCCTCACCAATTTCAAGCATAAGCCAAATTTTCCACACTATTCTCACTATATGCCAAACTGCTACACTTGCACATATAAGTTGGAGATTCAAGTCAACCAGCAATGCACCCCAATTCAAGATCAGAAGTATGACTCACTGGAGGTGGTCTTCGACCTCGTACAGTTGCACTAATAAGGTCACCTGCTTGTGTAGGCTCTGGAAATGAGTCAATAGCTGATAAATCATCAACTCTGCGACTAAAAGATTTGCGGCGAGTTCCACCTTTCATATCTACAGATGGGTCATAAGGAACAATAGCACCAGCATTTCCATTTGGAAGATTGTCGGTGTCAAAGCTCCCTGAAGGACTCAAATTTAAGGAGTCGTTTTTCTGTCACCCAATGCATACTCCGTTAGCATGAAGAAAAGTAAAGTGCCACATCAACCACAGAAATAGATGTGAGGTGAGGCAATTAGTGGTGTTGCAGACAGTATTCAAACAAAGTCATTGAGAGCAAATAATCTTAAGAAAGGCTCAGTAGCATATAGAGAAGAAACATTTTTAATAGTGTCCAACCTTTCTAGTGCAATCTACCAGTCCTACCAGTGAAGTTACTTTGGACTGAATGGCACAACACACTTCAGGACAAAGTTCAGAAGTCAAACCCGAAGCTTGAACCAAGCCAGCATGCCACGTTTTTTAATAGCCTTCTTCTCATCCTTTGAACCATCCTCTGTGCCCAAACTGTCCCTGCTGTCTCCATTTCCTTCAAAGTCAGGGCCACCTTGATCTCCCTCATCATCGTCTTCATGTATCAAGTCCCTCCTCTTGTCTGGTAAGTAAGCCAACTGCAAGAAGTGATTCCAACCTCAGTGATGTCCAATGAGATGCAGAATATTTATGCACAGAGAACACCTTACAAACATGGAGCAAGCAGGGAACGCATTGGCATTACAAAAGCCCCAGGAACAGGTACCAAGCACACAACTTTCTAAAACCAGAATATGATGTGGTTTGAGCCAAAAGTTCATCTATAGTGTGGAACATGAAAGTACCTCTTCTTCACCAAATGAGTGCCTTCTCCGGTGATTGGAAGTCTCAGGAATTGGTGCAGGTGGAATAGTATTTTTGGTAGACACCAGAATAAGCTTTGTGAGTCGTTGAATTCTTCCCATAAGGGCGGCCTTGGCTTGCTCTTCTTCTTCCAGCCGTGACTGCATTTTAACTTGTCCAGCCTCCAACTGCCACCCAAGTAAGGGGAAACCCCAAAAATGGCCACATTGAATGCACATGCACTTAGTATGCAACAATTATCTAGCATGTTAGAAATTCATTTACGCAGGGTGAGATACAAAGACAAGGTGAAGATGCTCATGTACCTGTTGCCGCAGATGAGCGAGGTCTTCACTGTTTTCCTTCACAACATAGGGCTGCTCCATAATACCACGCTTCAATTGTTCCAACTCCGTTTTCAAACTTGTAATCTCCTTCTGGTATTTCTTAATCAAGGATTTCTCATCCAAAATCTGTAAAACAAACAGGCAGGCTTCAAATCCAGCTGGTTCAACAAAATGGTACAGGCGGCTTACTATGCTGCTAAGTAACATCCTATGTTTCAGAGAAGATCTCTTGATTTTCACATTTGGTGAAGGAGATAGACTCAGCTTTCATTCTGAAAAGAAACTCAAGACGAAAATAAGACACTAAATCTCTCCACAGACCCACGCAAGGCAACAGCATCTCGAAGCAACACAAGATTACTGCCAAAAAATTCAACCCCGGTACTAAAATGAAATCTAGTAGACCTCCACCACAGAATATAGTCTGTACCCTATTAGAGGCAGCATGAATTTCAATCCGCTTTGCTCTGTGTGCAAACTTGAGAGTGTTGTGTGTCTCCTCATTGTTGCTGGTTGCTGGAGTGATTGTGCATATCAACTGCATACCGAGAGGCTCAAAGTTTAGCAAACACTTCATCTCTCTGATATTGAACAGATCTGTCAATGCAGATTTGGTCACCATGACCCAAAAATGAAGATAGAAGACAATTGTTATTCTACCTGGGAATCAAATGCCATGAAACTATGGAGCACAAATATCATTAAAGAAGAGAGCAAAGAATCTCACTGATATCCGCCCATGGCCACTCAGAGAGGATTGCAAAAGTCTGGTGAGTTTAGAGTCTCGATATGGAATATGAGATGCCTTCCCATCACTTAACTTCGCAATAACCTGCCAGTCAATTATCCATGATCAAATAGAACTGATACTCAAAGCAGTAATTGGTTGAAAGCATATATTTTCTCCTCTAGAGAATTAAGACACCGTTCCTTGCCTAGTCCATCTAAATAGAGAAGGGTTGTTTATCCAGTTACAGAGACATTTCAACTTTTTATTTGGAGGCCAAAGTCATAGAGGGTTGGTCTTACTGTGCCAAGAGTTAACAAACTCTTATTGATGTATGATCCTTCCTTTCTACGTAGTCCAGTTGTTTCGGTCTTTGAACTCTCAGAACCTGCAAGATCGATCAAATTCTGCACAATACTCACATACCCAGCCACCACTATTTCAACATCCAAAAGTGCTTTGTTTCCACTTGGACTTTGCCACTGGTTCAATACATATTTGAAACAACATAGTAAAAGTCAATTGTAAGAATCAAGTTTAACAAAATTAATCCAAAGGCAACAGAAGGTGATGTCCATGAAAAGCTTCTTTCAGTACAAGCCATTGAGGTGCACAATCAAGAGTATTTGATGTCCATGCTGAAAATTTTGGTTTACTGGAGCCTTCAATGTGTAGGAGGTTCCTTACAAGTTGAGAGAGTGTGACATCATCATCTGTGTAACCTTCACATCTTGGGCTGCTCTCAACAGTCTGTATACACACCATGCACTAAATGTCAGCAGTTGTGGTATACGAGTTATAGAACTCTTAAGTTAGAAATCTGATATATCCCCTCATAATTTGTAGGACAGATAAGACTGACATTCAATACTTTGATGATTTACATGAAATATTATTCTGTGTGAGCAAATGGAAGAACTAAGTAGATGACACCAGGAAAAAGTGAGGAGTGGCATCTCGCCAGAATGTGTATGCCAAAGCTTTAAGAAAAAAGCATAAGATAACCTTGCATGTAACAAACATACCAGAGTAAAGATAGTATGACTCCTGCTGCTGAGAAGGTTGAAGTTGTTGGAACCCACATGTCGATGTTCTGCTCATATTAAATGTGTCAAGTGTCAAAACAACATCTATCATGAAACACTTATCAAACCGAGCTACCTTGTTGCAACACCACATTCAGACCCAAGAAATGGCATGTGATACCATAGCCACTTGACTTTGCATTATCCTCCTCAAACTAGATTTATTAAATAAGCATTGTTACACAGATAAAGTACCCTTCATGGTTGTGAATATGCAATTGTAAAGACCACATAAGTGCATCTCACAACCCTTACTCTTAACACCCGTTCAAAAAATCTTCAGAGCTATTAAGTACAACATTGACCAAGGATGCCACAGGTCAGAGTAGAATGAAGTACCTTCACCAGCAGCAATAAGAGAGAGGGCATGGGCGGGTGACAACACCACTTCCTCCTTTATGCCCTCAACATATGTGCCTGACTGTTACCACACCCGTAGACATGATCAGATTTTTCTTCACTTCATATGAAGTTTTCACATCGGTACATGAAGCATGGTACAATACGGCATGAACTAGAGGATGCTTGGATGCAAGGTCAGAAAAACTTCCAAGTACCTGTGTATCCTCCCTCACACGCAGGTTCTGCCCAATAGGGTCCAAAAGATCATTGATGACCTGTAACCAGATATACCAAAACAAATCAATTAGAGAGTGGTCATAAATGCTGGGCTGATTGTAACCTGAAATTCTGAGTTTCTCCTGAAAGTGAAGATTCCAAAGAACCTACTAATGAGGCATCCTTCATGGAGTTAGTGACCCATACATAAAGAGCAGTAATTACTTTACTCTAGATGAAGTCACTTTCATCTTGAGACCTCTTGTGTCATTTATTTGTTAACTTTGGTGTCAGACCCCAAAAGGATCAAATAAGGAGAGCTCAAAGACACATTTTAAACAACACAACTTGATATTTACGGTTAGATAAGTACCTCATTATAGATCTCAAGGTAGGAAACTCGAAGTAGAAACTCACGACTTGGGGTCTATTGCACATCCATTAATTACATGCTTCAGTATCTTCCTTCATTGTATCATGCAATCCACTAATAACTGTGAAGAAGGGCTCATGCTCCCCAGACATTTATTCTACTCTCAATTTCTATAATGTCCTTGCAAAGATTGAAACATGAACAGCACTCCTTGTTGCTAACTACAACTAAAAGTACAAGCACAAGGTCTCACCTCCTGAATAATGCTGAATACATCTTTGACTGCCAAGGGAATGATACCTGGTGATTTTTGATCACCCTATTATCACAAGATTCACAAGAAATTAAGTGAACATGATTTCACAAGCAAAGTTTCAAATGACACTCTCCAGCTATGTTATTAGAATCACTGGAGACCAGAGCCCAGACTTCAATTTTTGGGCAATGAAGGTGTCTCATTGTTGCATTACAATATATAAGAGATTACAAGGAAATCACATGCAATAAAAACATACAGCAGAGGTGATGCAGAGCAGAAAAGTGCTATCCAGGACTCCATATATATCCATGACAATGACAAATAACCTAAGAATTTAAATCTTAATCTACAGCTTCTTAGTAGCTGAAACCCCCAGCTTACATGCATGGTGTGAGTCTTTCCACTGCTGGTGACACCATAAGCAAAGACTGTTCCTGTAGCCCACAACAAAGAGATTCTTGTTATAGCAGAAATTATGTCTAAAGAAATCATGTCCCCAAGAGCAACATTTGCAAAGCCAAGTCTTGCAAACTCTAGATATTCCAAAGGTCATGTTATGGAACGCACAAACCCATTACTTTTCCTAGGTCAGCACACGTATAGAAGCATGTCTAATAAGAGGAACTTGGTCTATACACCAATGAAATTCCCTTAGTCCAGTTCTACCTACAGCAATAATAGTACAGCCACCAAGGCCCTCTGTAGTAACAATAAGAAGAATAAAACTTCTAGCTTCACAACTTGCAAAAAGTTTCTCAGTTCCTGGACAGAACTCCTCTAGATGCAGCTTTGTGTAATGAAGTCACTGATGGACCCAGGTAGCTCTAATCAGTATATATCCCTTAACATTGCCCACCACAAATAGAAGCAAATGAAAACTTACCATTAACGCCTTCCATAGCTCCACTGACCACATGTTGAGCTGCTGCATCATAAACTCCTCGAGTGGTTGTCGCAGGCCCAAACACTCTATCTTCCCTTCCCAAGACCAACTCAAAAATTAGTGAACATCTTTTTTGTGGTAACAAATCTGTACACAAAACATCCAGAGATCATATTTATAGAAAGGTGAGCCAATCTGCACTGCCTAAATGCCACTCAGTACACGTACATTAATTCTATCCCATCCAAGATAAAAGATACATTCTATGCCTTTATATTTCCCAAATGTTCTATGTTTCAATTCTGTCAACATACATAACCTGAAGGTAGTGAGAGTACCAAAAGCATAGGCAGTTGATGGATTTAATTCGCTTCTCACTGTGGTGTCCCCATCAGCATACCATGCAACTTCATCGCCTCTTTGAATCTCCCTTTGACTGCATATACAAGAAGAATCTCCCACTACTTACATTCCAGTAAACACAACACTTAAAGTGCATGAATTGCTGTCAGCTCGATTTTATCAAAAAAAATCTGCATTTAAAAATGAGTTGGAATGGATCTAATACATCACATGTTCTTACGTAGGAACTAGTTAAAATCTAGGAAATATACCAAGCCCGCTCAACTGTCATAGGATTTGGCATGTGTGTTACGTGCAATTATTGCAAGCTTCAGCACCACTGAATCCTTCTACAGGAGCAGCACAGTGAACCTCACAAACCACATTTTAACACATATAAATTTCATTGCTCGTGACAATTTGCCAATGAGATTTTAAATGGTTAAGGAGGACTATGTGTGGATGACTTCTAGAGACCAGTGCACCCTCAGAACAGAAGATACCTTCATTGGCCTTTTGCCTCTAGTCATCCTTTGTTGCAAAGATTTTGTCAATACTGCAAGAAACTTCAGGCAGCTTAGATTTTTTATATATGGTATTCTCCTCACATTCTTCAAATTACTTGCAGTTTATCCTCCTTCCCGAGGACCTACTATCAAATTTAGTTCTAATCATTGGACCTTGACTGTCCCTAACACCATCCTTTGGTAGCGAGACCCAGCAAATTAAGCACCTTGACCACATTTGTGCAACCACCGAAAGCTTCTCAAGCAATCTTTTCTAATATATTCAGAAAGGTCCACTTAACGCTTTCTTATGATTTGTGAAGATAATTATTACACCCTCACCAATTTCAATTTAGTATAACTTTACATAACTATTGTCCACAGTGAACACTTGTCAGTGACTTAGAGTCTTCTAGCCCTACATTTGAGTACAATGTAAGTTGCTAGCAAGTCCTAGGAGACTTTTCTAACTGGAGACTCTAAATCATTGTTGTGGCAATTATGACCTATGTACACAGATTGGTGTAAGCACATAGATGCTACCAAAAAGGTCAAAGAGTGAAACTCATAACAAAGTCTTCAGTTAAATCCTGTAGTGAAATATTCATAAAGAACCAAAGTTCCAGAGTCCAGGATAATAAGCACCCAGTCTAAGTGAATGCAGAACACTCTATAAATAAAAAATGATTTCATAGAAAGAAGTGCAGGTTGCAAGAGTTCAAGGAAATTGAGTGCTAACGGTTACTAGCTAAATTTAACCTTCGCAGTTGCTAAGCTACAAGACGTTCAGCAAGACATTGCACTTTGGGCCAATGGATGGACATTAAATTCTGATAACAGATATAGATCCAGACACAAGAATGTGTTACGACTCTTTTGCATCTATGTTGAATTTGCAGAAGCAACTCGAGAAAGTAGCAGTAACACAAGCTGGATACTCGAGTACAGATAACTGGCGATGTTAGATTATATCCTCAACCACAGTTTGACTTAAGAGGTTACTGAAGAGGTCAGCTTCGGTTCAACATCACATGTCCCTGAAAAAATTTGTTCACTGTATGCTAAGGAATTCCACCAAGGACTCCCACATAGACCTGGCCCATTTGCATAATGAATCCACAGTGAATAATGCAAATTACTGAACTCATATCAATAAATTCCTGATTCTCCTCAAAGTGGTGGGAACTTCACGGACAACAACTGCTGGAGCTCGGAAACTCTTTAACAAGAAAGCATCCGACGGGGTTCAAGAAAGGAAAACAACGAAAAATAGATCGGTTGGTATGCCGGAGGAACCTCAAATATGCAGACCCGCCAGAATGAATTTAACTTGTCTAAAGTTAGCCAAAGGCTGAGAACAAGGACAAGAATATTACTCGGATGATGCTTTCCACGTGTGAAAAGCATCAGCCTCTGTCAATCAAGGTTAGTGACAGGACTCTCTTTTAATAAGCTCCAATGAGAATAAGAGGTTACAACGATGATTGTAAAGCTAAAGACCCCTCACAATCCATCTGCTTGCCTCAGATCGTAGAAAGTACATGTAATGCTAAGCACGAGAAGGAGAATACTGCTACTAAATTACTAAGAGAAGAAGACCTATGGATCCAGCTGATGTGCAGGAAAACAGTTTATTTAACAGGATACAATAACTATGTGCAATTAATTTGCAATGCGGTATGGACGAGAAAGAAACATTTTAGAGAGATTAAGCGGGAAAAATGATAGGTTGCATACAGCAACATAAGGAACATAAGAGAGAGAAAGATAGTATACAGTGATAGAGTTTTTACCTGAGAGGACGAAACCTAACGGTGACAGAGACATTTTCCTTTGCTCGGTTGAGGAAGTCTTCTCTTGCGGATGTTGGAGTGCGAGGGCTTCCAGCTGAGACAGAAGATGCAGAACTATGGCGGAATTTGGGCGGAGGCGTTATACTTGGGGGTGCAGGGATGTTGTTTCTTCCTCGGCTGGGAGTTAGAGATCTTCCCACAAATGCAATGGTCTTGGATGCAGAAGTGGGAGTTTGAGAGCCAGAGGAGGAAGGTGAGGTTTTGGTTTGATTGACTGAAGGTGCCTTCCTAAACCGAAAAGGCGAGCTAGTCCGCGGCTTTGAGGAACTCGACGCCATCGTGTATCCTGCTACAATGTGGCATGAATTGATGATGATGATGATAATAATACGAAGCTACAGAGAGGATGTTCCAATGTGGAACAAACGCCACCAGATCAAGGGCCAGCAAAAACGCAGGGATCAGGCGTAATGATGGCAACAACAATGACCTGGAGAGAGAAACGCATCAAGAACCCCGGGCTAGAGCACTCCAGTTCGCTGGAACAAATCACGCAATGCCAAGTAATAGGTCAACAATGTTGACGAGCTTGATGAAATGCGAACAACAGGACTTCAGCCCTGCCGCAACAGAAATTGAAAAGCCATGCATCTACAGATACTGACATTGAATGTAAGAAGCCCGCGGTCTACATGTTTGTTGCATACAAAAAATCACTATCCAATGTTGTGGACCTCCTCCGGATTTATTGCAGCTCTCATCCGGGGGCAATAAATCTCTCTTAGGTAAGGGAGGGGGACAAATGTATGAAGAGGAGCCGATAACGAGAGATGGCAATAATGCTCAACGTACATTTCCCTCCTCCACTCTTGCACTCCAATACGGTACTATTTCCGGTACGTTCATCGATCTGAACAAAGCACGCCCTCATAGAGAAGAAATAAACAACTCTGTAACCACAAGAAACTCTCTCCCTTCCAATGCCGTCCAAGTCAACGTCCTGCGGCCGCCGCCTCCTCCTCCTCCTCCTCCTCCTCCTCCTCCTCCTCCTATTCACACTCGCAACCTACACCTTCACTCTCTTCCCCCGCACCGCATCGCGATGCACACTCCCTCCCTCCGATTTTTCTTTTAACATTCTCGTAAGTGAAACCACCACACCCCTGGCTTACTTACATCACTCCCCTCACCGTCTCAGTGATCCCGTCCGACACACTCATTCCTACTTCTTGCTTCCAGGAGCCAGAGGAGCGGCGCCCGAAGCTCCGTCACCCATCCTGGACGATGCATAACGACATGATGGCTGCTCCCCTACCAATCATTCGATATCGATGCGCGCGGACCAGGCAGGACTCTCTGCCTCCCGAGCGAGCCAGCCAGCCAGTCAGCCAAAATTAGTGCAAATGTTTAGGCTGCGTGCTAGGGGCCGCCGAGCAGCAGCGGGCGATGGTGTCGCGGGCTCCGATGCGGCGGTGCCATGAAGGAATTGCTTGCCGCACCAAATCGATCCCAATGCGAGTAATGGGAAGGGGGAAGGGCGGGGAAGGAAGCCAACAGAAGCATCGGAAGAGGCTGATGAAGAGAAGACAAACAGGGGAAAGAAAGAGGGAGAGGCGCTACGCGGCCACAGGGGCAAAAGGCTGCCGGGCCTGCCAGGGGAAGTTTACCGGTTCAGCCGGTCCTCTGATTTTCCCGGCCACCAAAATCGCTGCACTATAGTATTTATAACTGGTGTGCTCCGCCGTATGTAGTATGTATATATTGTTTGGAACTTGGGTATATGGTACTCAACTACTATATCACCGGTTGAACCGGTCCTCTGATTTTCCCGGGCATGCACTCCTGGTTAAAGTGCTGGTCCGGAATACGTATCCAGTACGTGAAGGTTTGTGTCTACTATACTTTACCACTAGGTTTACTATTAGGCCACCGGTTCAGCCGGTCCTCTAATTTTCCCAGCCACCAAAATCGCTGAGCTACATTATTTATATCTACACACTAAACACTGTATTCAGTGTCATATGGTATTTTATGTCATTGTGGTAACTTTTCTAATGACACTTTTTATGAATATTTACAAGTATTGTCATCCCAACTTATATTTTTATAATGAAATACTTACAAAGCTTGGTATATTCTACATCTTCATATTTTTGTATTGAAAGACCGTCATGGTTGATTGAAATTTGGATGAAAAATCACTTAGTAAGTGACAATAATTCCAACATTATAAATCGATAATGTCCAAAGAATTTAAGCAATGAATGACAAATTATGTTAGGTTTACATTTAGCATTGGTGTGACATTACAAAGAAGATATACAATTAGTATTGAGCAATCTTGGTAAAATGGGATCACGGTAAGGAAGAACGGGTGCCCATTCACATCATTACAAAATAAAAGCACCAATGTTCCTTCTTTTTATAGTATCGAGCAAGACGAATAGAATTGGTGACACTAAATACAACATTTAGTGTACTGTGCTCCTCCGTATGCTGTATGTATATTATATTTATACATGGTTTGGAAACTGGGTATGTTGTACTCTACTACTATATCACCGGTTGACCCAGTCCTCTGATTTTCCTGGGCACGCACTACTGGTCCGAAATACGTATTAGGTACGTGAAGTCTACCACTAATGAAGTATGTATACAGAAGTATGTATGGAAGGCTTTGTGTCTACTATACTCTACCACTAAAGTCTCCTACTAGGCCACCGGTTCACCAGGTCATCTTAATTTCCCCAGCCACCAATATCTCTGCACTATGTAGTTATTACTACTATCGTGTGTTGTCCCGTACTCGATACGTATACTATATTATACGTACGCTTTGGGGACTACTGTGGTCCACTGCTAGGTCACCGGTTCAGCCGGTCCTTTGATTTTCCCGGCCCACCAGAGTAAAATGCACATAAGCTTAGTTAGTAGTGTATTGGTCCGTATTTTTGTATATGTTACGTATGTACGGTTTTGAGCCTACTATGCTCTATTACTAGGTCTACTAGTAGATCAGCATATTCCCTTCAATGACTCTTACCCACTATGGTATTTGCTATATGGTATTTCTATGAGGTCACAACCATTACGATGACGACACGTGTCATTTATTTTCATAGAATGGAAGTTGCTTGTTTTATTGCCGAAACAAAGAAGCACCGAATACATTAAAATGTTATAGGGTAAGGTACGGTAGGTTGTTGTTGTAATTTCCGTTCTCTCGTTTATTGTTCATCTTTCCTCTTCCCTAAGTTAGGCGAGGTCGTTGAAGTTTGGGGAACCGTACTTGCAAAGATAAGACATGGGATGATTACCGTGGAGGGATATGTGGTTCAACACTTTGAGTGCCAAAATGTAATTTTCACATGGGAAACCTTTGGTTCAACCGTTGCGATAACTACTCCAAAAATGAATGGTTTTTATGACAAATCGTATAGGGAACATGGACATGGTCACTGGTATGGTATGTTTGTGTCTCTTGTTTCATCTTTAGGTTTTGATGTCTAGGGCTCAAGCTCCCATAATATCCATGCCATCATTTATAGATCGGACACCTGTATTTGAATGGTGTGTGGTGTGGTGAGGTGAGGATCGTAGAGCAAACATCATAAAGACATGTGTTCAAAAGAGGTTGGACTATAGAGTTATTTGTAAAGTAATCTTGTGTTTTTAAGGGAATCTTGAAAATTTAGGGTTGTGTAATAGTGTGTTCATGAAGTAAAGATACGTTGGGATTTCCATAATTATTAAGTGCAACCTAGATTATGGACATCCTTTTAGACTTCAGGTAGCAAGAGGTGACACCTGATTCATCCTAGCAGATGAGGGCGATCTTGCCTTGGCCTAAACCATGGACCTTCTTTTAGAATTTAAACAACGAGAAGGGGCACCAACTCATCCAAATAAAGGAGGTGATGTCATCTTAGCCCACATGGGGCACATGGAGGAGGAGGATGTCTATTTCGGGGGTGCAAACACATGATTTGGCCAAGACTAAGAAATTATCTCTTCTTGAACCACAACTCAATTTTTGCAAATGGGAGGATTCAAATCACGAGTTTTTTTATTAGGAGTATGATAGAGGATATTAGAAATAGAATTTGATGAAGATTCCCCCCAAAACTCATGATTTGCATTCTCCCTTTTGCCACTTTACATATAACTCTCGTATATCAAGTTATGTTAAATTCTCCACACTCGTAGCAAAGACAAGTGAGAGGACCTATGTATTTAGTTGAGGTATCAACATACATGCACTTATGATAACCATAACTAATAAGGGGAAGTTTGATTTTTCAACTAATTGGTTTTTGTAGATGTTTCATTGTATATTTGTTGATGCAACACAAATTTGAAGACATAGATTTGATCAGTAGAAGGAGAACAAGATATACAAACTGAACAACACTTGCATACCTTAGGTACACATGACATGCATACATATAATGTAGGCCATGAACTTACGTTTTACTTAAAGTGCAAAACTCAAACTAAAATATTGTTGTTTCCACAAAACTATGGTTATAATTAAAGTATATATTCAAGATTTTGAAACCCACTAAAGGATTTCTTTTCTTCTTCTTCTTATATTTTCAATTATTCAACTTGGATGCAGTCCAACCAATACTTTCCATTATATATGTATGTATGTATGTGTGTGTGCGTGCGTGTTAGTTATGGGCGTGTGTATGTGTATGCATATATAACATTACATTACATTAAATAGTGTCGGGCAAGCCACCAACCTATAGTTCTCAAGAGAGTTTGATTTTCTTGTCTTGTTTAAATTTGGTGGGGCACACGACACTCGATCATTGGGGTCATCAAACTCCAAGGAACACTCAAGGCGTGATGAAAGTCGAGAGCATCAATCTTGTTTTGGGTTAGGTCAACATGAGTTCTCCTACATCCAATAGTTAGGTCTACACATATGTGATGAATCATGATACATCCTCTCTCTCCTCCATAATAGAGTTATCTTTAAATGGACGGGAGCAAACTATCCGGTGTATCAAATACTTTGGACAAAGGCATGCTAGGCCCAAGGTAGGCCCACCAACCTTGCAAGTCCCTTGTAACTTAAGTCTATACTCCGATGAGGCCGAGAATAAGATGAAAAAATCTTTACACATGTGTTTGTTCATGGGTCCTAACATGAGAGAAACAATAGTGTGCAATAATATGATTGCTTACAAAATTCATGATTTGTGTTTGTGTTTGACCCTCTATGTGATCTTTTAAGAACAACTAAAAAATGACTCATGAGAATTATTCTTTCCTTTGAAAGAAATTGCTCCTTCTTTTGAAAGAAACCATCGTGTAGTGGTTTAGGGCCACTTCACGCACAAGACTGAAGGCCCGTGGCCATTGCATTCTAAGATCTCTCATTGGCCGAAAAGGTTGAGACTCTCCAAGTCCACTTCACATTGGAAGGTGAAGGCCCAAGGACCCAAAGAAATGATCATGGGTGAAAAACGTACACAGATTCCTACATGGTAGATTATGGATTTATTCATGGTATGACGAAATTTGCATTAGGCCCACCACCAAGAGGTAGGCCTGATGCAAATTCCAGACCATGTCATAGTCAAGGGCCTTAAATAATTGGTACGGCTTTTGGATAATAGTCAAGGGCCCTCACAATTACATGGTCACGTCCCTTGGCTCGTGTGTGAAGTGACCCTTAGTAACGTTATGATGTCGTTTTTCAAGATGAAAATGGTTGAGGCACTTGAGATATATAAGTAGGCCACGTGTCCCCTTTCCGAACCTTTTTTTCTTTTATATATCATCTTGTTCTTTTCTTTGATTAAAGGAGGACCTAGTGCAGCACATGGGATCCAATCACCTTGGTATTGGAACTCGAGGAGCAACCGAAGGCATGATGAGATTGTCTTGGCTTCATGTTAGGTCAACACTCCCCACTCCACCACTCCACCACTAGAACTCCGAACTCAATAGCATCCATGTTAAGTTACATCATGACTAATCATCCCCACCAATATGCTTCAACCTTTTCCCTTAACCCCCGTGCTTCATCATTTTTATTGCTCTCAACTCATCCCTTTTGACTCTTGGCAATTATATATATATATATATATATATATATATAGGGAGAGAGAGAATGGGTTGTCAATTGGAGGTTTTTGGGAAATTGACATGCATTGAATCCTTAAGCATTTGAACAACTGAAATTGGGAGAGAGGGAATGATCGTGTTTGAGCGTACCTCTCATTTATCCAACATAAGAGTCTTAACAATAATATGCAACCTGAAGGTTATTATAAAGTGGATTTGAAATCAGAATTGGCTTTCAAAACCCTGGATTGGTTTATTTGAGATCACTTGAGACGAATCAGCAGTAAACATGTAGGAGGTTAAGTTGTTATATTGGATGGATGAGAGGTATGCTCATTTGCGATGATTCTCTCTCTCCCTCGAATTGGGATGTCACCTATAATTTTGTTGGGATTCATGGCTCATGATGTGGCAATCTATGTGGATGGTACATGTGCCGGTGTAAGGTGTGAGACGTACTATTCATTGGGCTCATACTTTACTCAAACACTAGAAGACAATACATTGATGTGCAGTTTTTGGAATAGTTGGAAGAGAATATTTCAAGTCAAGAGTTGCAATGGACGAGTCACAATGACTGCTGAAAATTATGGACAAATGTGTTCTTTTGTGTATCTAGAGACGTTAACTTTATCTTGTTCCAATATTACAAGGACTACATAGTTTTATTATTGGTTTTCTTTCACTAGCTGATTTTGAGCTATCATTATCATTGTGATAGGGTTTGGTATTATCTCATGGGTGGGGACCAATGACAATGGCTCACTAGCCAATGACCAAGGTTTGCAATATTTGTAGAATGATGTCTAAGTTGGAAATTGGTGGGGTGCATGGCAATCACTCACCAAAGTCATCAAAATTTGAAGGCCCACTCAAGGCTTGAAGAGGGTGGAGAGTTGAGATTGCGTTGCATTAAGTTAATTGCATAACCACACATTGTACACTAAGCACTGACTAGCACCACTACATCCCACCACATTCCCTCTATGTTGGTCGATGTGGGTTTAGAGGGATTAAAACGAAGAGGGCATCCTATATTGATGTGCTAACATGGAGGGATTTCTACTTGGTCAAACCTCTTTCTATACCAAAATATGATATTTTCATGATACTTTGATTTTTAGATTAACCTTTAACATGGGTATTCTATTGACATTAAGTCACACACATTATTGTTTAACGTTTTGGATCATAATATTATGAATAGAGCAGCAATTGGTGGTGGAATAGCAATACTGATGCCACTACAATTTGAAGGCCCATGTGCCAACTACACTACATGGTCTTATTAGTGTGGGTAAAAAATTAGTGTGGAAAGAATTCATGCGGGCCACATTAATTTTATGGTCAAGGTGGAATTGACGTGGGTCCAATACCCATGTCTTTCCCTAAGTCTTCATGAAGGCTTCTAACCAACATATCAAATATAAGTTATAGGACAAAAGTAGCACAAGATAAAATAATCATCCACATTAATTTTCTAGAAAACAAATTAATATGGCCCACACTAAATTCTATTGAGAATCTAATGCAGGTTGAAATTAATGTGACCAACATTGATTTTCATTACATGAATTAGAGTGGGCTCTAGAAAATGATTGTTGGCCCACAATGTTATGACTATTTAGTGTACTACTTACAAACTCCTTCATGTTGCAAAGGAGTGAGGTCTGAAGGGGATTGTAGTGGTGGCGGTAGTGGAGATGCCCTACCATTAGAAAAGGCTCGACTGGGAGAAATGAACCTCTAAATTGCTAGATCAACAAAAATTGTCTTCTTTCCTTTGATCCCCCTTGATTTATGTTGACCAATGTAGAGGAAGTGGAGACAATTTGTGATCGTTATGTGTCTATGCTCCCTCTAAAGTAGTGTTGGAGGGAGATGTGGTAGTGGTGGCAATGGAGATGCCCTACCATTAAAAAAGGTTTGATTGGGAGAAATGAACCTCTAAATTGCTACATCAAAATAAAGTGTCCTCTTTCCTTTTTGATCACCCTTGATTTATGTTGACCACGGGGGGGTCACTCCATTGTCAAGTTGAACACCACGTGCGGCCAAAAAAAATATACTTTTGGTAAGTTGCATCACCAAAATGGGTCAAAATTTTATCAAATTTTTTTCATGGATAAATATACACGGTATCTATTACATAGTAAAAATGGGTAACTAAATTTGATGATTTTTTTTTTAATAAACCATAACTAGAATGACGTAGAATTTAACTAAAATAATTACTACAAAAGATGAAGATGACTAAAAATTTCAAAAAAATATACAAAAGATATTATCAATGGTTATGTGTATGTAGAAAAAATATCATGATTTTTAAATTTATCTATTCCATGTAATATAGGGGTAGCAAACTTTGGCCGCCACGTGGTGTTCAACTTGACATGGAGTGAACCCCCCGTGATGTTGACCAGTATAGAGGAAGTGGGGACAATGGTGATTGTTATGTGTTAGATGGTTATCGTAGTCTAGTGTTGGAGAGATATGTGGTAGTTGCAGTGGAGACACTCTAAGACAAGAAGACATAGTTCAAACATGTATCTTAATAAGACATTTGTACCTATTTGAATGATGGATAGTTGGTTGTAGATCTAAAAATAAACGCATGTGTCTAGAAAATATTCAAATGCGTGCTCTACTCTAGATTTACTAGTAATCACAATTAAAGTATATATATAATCATTTAAAAAAAGAATCTTCACTTTGACAATGAGTAAAATGTCCATGTAAAGTAAATTGCTACATCAACTTGCATCCTCAATTTGGTTTTGCTAATCACCTTGTAGGCTTGTACTAGGGTCCACTTTTCACTATCTAGCTTGAGGGCCCCTGACCCATGATATACCAATTATGTGATTGTGTAACGTGTATCTATTTATTAGTTACATTTGCTATCTCATATCCAACTAGACTCTACTATATGCAAGACTAGAGGACTCCACCCTAGGAGATCTAATAGTTTTAAAAGGTAAAGGGGACTATGGTGTTACACAATGTCTCACCTCGTAAGAAATAATTGTTAGTTAAGAGCACATAACTCACCCCAAAGGCAGGAGGGAGAGCCGGTTACCTATATGCTTGAGGACTAGTTGAGGGGAGCTTCAACTCTTAGTTCCTACAAGTATACAAGACTCAAGGTTGGGTGGATCATGCCTCTTATTTTTCCTCTCTCCAAATCTAAGAGATATTTACATATTGGTTGAAAAGCCGGAGACGGTCCAAGTTCACTCTACACTAGACCTTCATAGCCTAAGGGACCAAAGAAATTTGATTGGATGAAAATCCTTCATGATATCCTACATGGCAACAAGTGAATAATGTTTTATGATCTACCGGATATTGTGTTAGGTCCATCAAAAAGAGATGGGTCTAACGCGATACTAGGGATCATGGCAATCAATTAAATTACAATTGACTCCTATGAATATTATATTGCCATGGTGCAAACCCAAACTTGAACATATGTTATGGTCCCTCAATACAATCCACTTTCACTTTACACCAAGTTTGAGAGCCCATCAATTCCAAAGTTGATTTTCCATTTCCCATGGTATGGCCGCTTTTGGATTTCATGGTCACAACTCTTGGTCTATGTGTCAAGTCGCCCCAGGTCATGTCGCAACCCTCGCTAGCTCCCCTTAACTAACTTGGTCATTTTTCAATTCTAGCAAGGGTCACGAGCGCTAACCCTTCGCATTCCGCCATGCGAATGGTTAGCTCCCAATACCGCGGACCTTATAGTTCATATGAGGGGGACCAACCCTCCTACACTTGCATTTGGGACTCACCCCTTTATCGGTAACCAATGCTAAGATGTGGACTTCCATGGATGGAAGTCCAATCTTAAGTTGATCATTGCGTTGCCGGAGCAACACTACAACATGAACCATACTAGGCAACCATGACCCCACGTTGGGCCAATGCCCGTGGAGGCCGTGCGGTTCGGCCTCGGGTGGGTTTGGCCGGCCACACCGCCTCACCCGTATAAGCCTCTAGGGACTCTAGGCAGGGCCCCTACCCTACCGTCAAGTAACCTTTTGTCTCTCTCCCAACACTTGGGGCCAAGTAGACATTTTTCCTTAGCCGATGGGGTTGAAAGCCCCAGCAGCTTCAGAGCACCATAACTTCCTCATATGATCTCTGATGCTATCAAGCGACCACTCCATCGTCATCTACGTGAAACGTAGATGCCAATGGACTACTCACTTGCCCCATTCGGGCTTTAGATGTAGTGGGCTAATTGAAATCATTTAAGACCCGTCTATCTTACATTGGAGAGAGGGAATTATTGTATACGAGCGTATTTCTTATCCATCCAACATATAGAAACTTGACCCCTCATAGGTTCGTTGCCGATTCATCTCAAATGACCTCGAGTAGACTAATTCCAGGTCTTTAAAGTTGATTCTAGTGTCAAATCAACTAGAAAAGTAACCTCCGGACTACATACTATTTTAGGGCTTATTTGTTTGGATGTACGAGAGGTATGCTCGCATTCAATAATTCCCTCTCTCCATGTACATCCTCATCAAGTTCCCAGAAGGCATTTGTAGCTTGTAGCCTACATACATCGGGACCACTTCACACACGAGCCACGGCCCGTGACCATGTAATTACAAGGACCCTTGATTCTCATCCAAAGGACCTACCACTGACATAGTCTACCCGAATTTGCGTCAGGCCCTACCGCCAACATGATCTGCCGGAATTTGCATTAGGCCTGCCTCTTATAGGTGGGCTTGCTCGTAAAACATTATTTACAGTCTACCGTGTAAGATTCCATGTAGACTTATCATCCATGATACATTCTTTGGGGCCTCATGCCTTCACCTTCTAGTGTGAAGTGAACTTGATGGTCTCGACCTTTTCGACCAATGAGAGATCTTAGAATGCAATGGTCACGGGCCTTCACTCTCATCATAATAAGCTTATTGGTGTGGGGTGAGGTCAAAGTCCCAGCAAAAGAAGGATGCAGGAACAGGTACCAATACACTTTATAGTAGGAGTTGGTCATAGGCACAATCACCATGGCAGTGATGCATTCCTCGCATGTGTTTCAAAATTCCCTTGGATGCTCCAAGCCCGTGTTTGGTGCCGTGTCTCTCTCGCACTCACTTCAAAAGTTATCCAAAACCGTCTTGAATCCTTTGAGAACATTCATGATGCGATTATAAGGACTAGGCGACTCGTATATGTATAAGGTACATGTGGGTGCTATATGGTTATTTTGTTGTAATTAGACCCCTATATTTTGATTGGTACGTGGTTAGGTGAGGATCACATATCAAACACCTCAAACAAGCATGTTCAAAAGAGATTGGACTACCTCTTCAAATCGTATTAACTACTCTACACTCAACACCGAACATGATTGGGAGGTCTTGTGTACTGAGTTGAGGAATCAACAATCGTGTGCTTCTGATAGCCATGACTAAATTAGGGGAGATCTAATTTTCGATATGGTTTTTGTCGATGGTCCATTTGTTAATGCAACACAAAATCGAAGACGTAAATACGATCAATAAAAGATGAAAAATAAGGAAAACGAATGGATAACACCCGCATCCCTTATATTGTTATTACAAAGAATGACAAGGGAATTAGTCAGTATATAGATATTGAAATACGTCTAAGGTGACAAAAAAATATATGTTTTGACAAACTGATTTTGGAACTTCAAATTTTCATCAATGATGACGATATTCGTTACATCGAGACTTTTCAGCGATTTTGAGACAAAATGCTAGTTATTGGAAATTCATTTAAAAAAATAGTAATTGAAATAAAAAATAAAAAATGCTCAAATAGTGATATGCTAATACAATTCTAAAAGTTGGTGTTCTTACCTATTTATTAAAAAATTCTAGTAAAGAGATAAAGCGGTTTATCTTTGAGTCGAGGATAAAATGAGACTGAAATGTCTCGATATAACGAATATTGTCATAATGTCACAAAGTGTTCATAGGTTTTAAAAGCTTTATCATATATGTTAATCCTCATAACATTATTCAGATCCATAACAATGTTATGTGGGACTGACAATATTCTACAAAATATTCCCCACATTCAAATTGAACATGGAGAATATTCCACATAATATTGTCAGTCCCACAAAACACTGTCATGGATCTGAATAATGTTATGTTGCAATGTATGATGGAAATAGGATAAAATATGACATGGTGTGTCAAAGATATTACCTTCATTAGCACCAATAACACTTGGCCTATAGCCTGGCTTTGTACCCATGTATATTTATGAGACGAATCTATATCCAATGGTGAAGCATCACTCTCTCTATAAACATAGGACGGTTTGTTTGCAAACATCTAGTCTAACTTATTAGAGTGTGTGTTCTAGAGTGTAGTCAAAGTGTACTACCTACTTTTTAGTAGGGGGGTGGCCATAGGGCTTAAATACAAAGACAATGAATTGAATAAGAAATATCTAGTGGGTGAAGAGGTGACTCCTTAACCTCTAAAGCTCTAAAGAACTTTTCGTCAACATGGGCAAATTTGTAAAGGGGGGTGGAGATGCAAATGAAGTCTTTAAGGTTCAATCATTTGTGTGGCAATAGATTGACATATGTGACGATCTTTAGTAATAGTTTGACTTTCTTTCCATAGGAGCTATTTATCAATTACAAAGTGTTGAAAATCTATTCACAACGCCCCAGGCTAGATCACATCTTCATTCAGCTGGGCTCCACCCCTCCCATGCCTCCTTCACTGTCCGGTCTTCCTGCCCGCACCTACATGGGAACTCTTCCTCGTTGGGAACCAATGTGACAATACCCAATCAAAATTACAAATATTAAAATTGACATCACTTTCATTATTCCCAAGTTAATTGATGAAGTTCCTTCACATGCCAAAGGAGCTTAATGGCTCAAGTGACCGGTTGTTTAATGGCTTAAGTGACCGGGTATTGTCACATTGGTTCCCAATGGGGAAGAGTTCCCACACAGGTGCAGGCAGGAAGACCGGGTGGTGAAGGAGGCGTGGGAGGGGCGGGGCCTAGCCCAATGAAGATGTGATCTAGCCCGGGGCATTTACAACAAACAATCCCTATCACATACCGAAAGCAGCATAAACACAAAGTCTTTGAAAAAATAAAGAGGAGGTTTTCATGTCTTAAGGTCAATCCTTGAAGAATTAAAAGTTGAAGGCGAGGTTCTATATAAAAACATTCGTGCAATTAAAACATGGCTTGGACCTCACAATGTCACAAAATTGACTTTAAATGTACTAGCATTTTCAATTCATAAGAGATGCACAATACATTACAGTTACTTCAAATGCATTTGGTGTAATGCCTTTGACACATGGGACGTTTGATCGGCATCAAGCAAGACATCTACAATTTGAGGCATAACATCTGCAAGATAGAAGCCAAACCGGGATATTGTTGTGTGGACCTTCGTTGTGAATGTTTCCAACACGAATATGAGTGAAGCATATTGTCTTCGGTTGCACTTTAAGGGTGAAGTCTAACACATGTGCAATGTTATCATGCATGCTAGTGTAGGGTGGTACAACAATTAAGCAAGTTTAGCCTCAACGTTTACAACATCCATATATTTTAGTAATACCAAATTTTCAACAACTATTTCTAAGTGTCGAGAACATAACATCACTCAATCCCTAGTAGGCAGTCTTTGTCATTAACAACAAAAGAACTTAATTGCTAGTGGCTTCTCTCATCTTACACACTAAATATGATTTGAAACATGTGCAGAGTATGAAAAGAAAGAAAGAGAGAGAGAGAGATTATTGCATACGAGTGCACCTCTCATTCATCCAACATAAAAACCTTGAAATAACACACACACACCCCAATTTTTACTACATTAAATCGAGTCGACATCAAAATCAACTTAAAAGACTCCAAATTAGTCTACTCCAAGTCATTAGAAACAAAACAACCACAAGCATATAGGAGTCAAGTTTGTATGTTAGATGGACGAGAAGTACACTCTTATGTGATAAATCCCTCTCTCCTTCACTTGTACGAATTGTTTGATCAATACTCTTTGGTGTAATTTTGAGACATTTATGACAAATAATGACCAGTTGCTGTAACAAAGCTTAATAGACATGTAATATTCATTCATGACTTACTATCCATCCAAGGAATGGATTACACCGATTATCCCAATTAGTGCGTGTAACTATTCAGAGTTACACAATGCAATAATGTCTTAATCATGAATTCATTTTTTACTAACGAAAGCTGAATAGGTTATTTGAACACTATAGAACATAAACATAGCATTATTCAGATCCATAACAATGTTTTGTGGGACTGATAGTATTCTATAGAATATTCCATCATTCATGCTGAATGTGAGGAATATTCTACATAATATTGTCAGTCCCACAAAGCATTGTTATGAATCTAAATAATGTTATGAATGATTTTGCTTGGCAAAATATTACATTCTCATCATATAGTTCATAGCAATGCGTAGCCAAGAATAGTAGCAACACTCTACTTGGGATAACCAGTGATTCAGTGTAGTTATCTCTAACTTATCTTCTGTTATTCTTCCGAAGTTGTTGCGAAACACGTTAACTCTGACAATCATCAGAATCTGGCCCACACTGCTCATGGTTGTGTTGTGTAAGTTAAACCTCCAATGCGACAAACTCGTCAGACCCAAAATGGTATTCTCAAAGGTACATGTACTAGTGCAGTGCAAATTTGGTGTGTAAGGTAAGCGGGGTGTTTTTTTCATATTGACCAACTCCTACTAATTAGGTTTATAAAACAAAAATTTATGTTGCATTAGCAAGTCTACGGTGAAGCATCAACAAAAATCGGAATGGTAATCGGACCTAACTTGCTTTAGTTATGGGTATCGGAAGTGCATGCTTGTTGATTCCTTGACTGAGTATGTGGGGGTTTTCAACTGTGTTCATTGTTAACTGTGGAGTAGGAAATAAAATTCGAAGATGTAGTCCAATCTCTTTTAAACATGCGTGTTTATAGTGTTTGTTCTTTAATCATCACCAAAGCACACACCAATCAAATATAGGGGGTCTGATGAAGACAAGTGACCGATTAACACCCACGTGCCTTATGGCAAGTGGGTGTTATTTGGTTAGTTTTGCATGTTCTCCGTCTCTATTCATTGTATTTATGTTGCATTAGCAAATATACGATGAAGCATTAACAAAATTCGAATTGAAAATTGGATCTCCCCTTATTTCATCATGCTTGTTGGAAATGCATGTGTGTTGACTCCTTGAAGGAATACAATAGGTTATCCCAACTGTGTTTATTATTGAGTGTAAATTAGGTAATTCGATTTCAGGATATCTCACCCTCCACGGAAAAACTAAACTAGTTAAAAATAGAAGTCGGGGTGCCTTTGCTAGAAATCGAGTTTTATTGTTTACTGCATTCCAGAAGCCCTTTTGGACGCGTGACTATGTTTAGCCACTTTACATTTTCCTTTGCTAGAAATCGAGTTTTGTTGTTTTACTGCATTCTTGACGCCCTTTTGGACGTGTGTCTATTTTTAGCCAGTTTAGTTTTTCCGTGGAGGGTGAGATATAGTCCAATCTCTTTCAAATGTGTGTTGTTATGTTGTATGCTTGTAGATCCACACCTAACCACACACCATTCATGTATAAGTGATTGATTAAGAAAACTACTTGAATTACACCCACAACAGTGATATAGAATATTGCTCCCGAACCTTTAATTTATTCTCTCATCCTAGCTAAGGCGTGCTTAAATTATTTGGTTATCTATCTTAATCAAACACATATATATCGAGTGGTGTATGGCTAGGTTAAATATGAGAACGGAACCCGACAAGACATGTGTTTGAGCACATACACCAAAATATATGAACCACTCTAGAGTCAGTAGCCAACACGATATTAACATGAGACTTGGGTATCATTTAGAAGAACCAACACACATGCATTTTCAATGATCATAACTAAACCAAGGGAGGTCCGATTTTCATTTTGTTTTTTTTGGGGGGATAAATTCATTATAGAACTACTAATGCAACACAAGTTTTGTTGCGTAAATATAATCAATAGAAGTTGAAGACCATGAAAAACAAACCGACAACTGTTGTTCGGTCACTTTCCTTATCATGGCACCTATATTTGAGTGGTATGTGGTTTGATGTGGTTGTAAGAACAAACACAGAGAAGACGTGCATTCAAAAAAGATTGGACTACGTCCTCAAAAAATGATAACCATTCTAAACTCAACAATCGACATAATTGGAGGACATATGTGACCAGTTATTGAGCACAAGACATGGGGGGTCACTCCATTGTCAAGTTGAACACCACGTGCGGACAAAGTTTGCTACCCCTATATTATATGCCATAGATAATTTTTAAAATTATGATATTTTTCTACATATACATAACCACTGATAATATCTTTTGTATATATTTTTTGAAATTTTGATTCATCTTCATTTTTGTAGTAATTGTTTTAATTCAATTATGCGTCATTCTAGTTAGAAACGGTATGTTTTATTTTTTAAAAGCATGAAATTTGGTTACCATTTTTTTACTATGTAATAGATACTGTGTATATCTACTCATGAAAAAAATTGATAAAATTTTGACCCATTTTGGTGATGCAACTTACCAAAAGTAGATTTTTTTTTGGTCGCACGCGGTGTTCAACTTGACCATGGAGTGACCCCCCCATGGCACAAGAATCTTCACCATGACAATGAATAAGATATTCATATGAACTCTAAAACATTACAAAGAAAATGACTACGACCTTGATTTAAACTTGTTGATTATCTCATACCAATCACGTGTTTCATATCCTAGGAGAAGTGGGGCTAGTCGGAGAAGGTGAGCATTTAAGACCCATCAACCTTAAAAGTCATCGCATTCTATGAAAGGTGAAGATGAAGCGTGAGCAAAGTGAATGATGTGCTTTATATACGAGAACGAACAACAATGACGGCCAACGCCGAAGAGTGTTGGGGTGGCTAGGACGGGTAAAGACGAGTGCTAAGATCCAAGGGTCCGGGCTTCATAAGTCACATAAGTTAGGAGCCCCACCACCCCCGGCATGCAATGGTGGAGGCCGCCGCTTGTTTGGCAAGGAACAACAAAGCCTTCCAACTCTACCTTACTCCCAAGCCCTTTTGGTGCACCTCTACTTATTACGCACCTTTGCTTCCAAAAAGGTTGGTGTGCAGGTGTTATTCGGTCGCTTTTTCTTTGTTGGACACCTGCATTTGATTGGTGTGTGGTTAGGTGAGGATCCAAGAACAAACACCATAACCACGTGTGCATAGGAAGGTATTAGATTACGTCTTCAGGTTTCAAACAACTGTTCCACACTCAATAGTGCACACAACGGGGAGGATGTATGAGTTTAGTTAAGAAATCAACAAACATGCACTTTCGGTAACCATAACTGAATAAGGGGAGGGTTGAATTTTCTTGATGCTTTATGGTAGATATGCTAATGCAACGCTTTTATTTTGGTGTAGATCTATTCAATGGGAACTAGAGAACATGGAAAACAAACCAAATAACATCCAGATGTCTTAGTGGACCATAACATTCTCAAGCTCCTTTACCGTGTACTTTTTCCACCCCGGTGCATGATGGGTCACTTTGTATGATTAAGTGACCATATGTCATGGCTTCGGACGGGCTTTAAGATTGCTTTTTCGAACAATGGGGGAAAACCTTAGAGATGATGTTCACGGTTGCAAATAAAATCCATCCTCCTTCCGCCTTGTTTTTTTCTTCTTCCTATTTTACCTTAAGCATTCCTTGGGTCTTCTCTTGCTCATAATATTATTCAACGATGTGGGCCTTTTGGGATATAACAATTAGATGTTGGGAGCTCAGTCAAAATTTGAGTCTCCATGCACAACTTTCCGAGCATCTGATTGTTATATTATAAGGGCCCGCTGATCAACACTAAGTGTTGAGTGATGTTAGGCTCTCATATGTATTTTGTTCAAGAAAACTCCAAAAACTTCCACAACTGTGATTATATGTTACCATGTAAAAGCATAGGCATGCAAGAATCGATGATATAACCAAAATTTAAAATTTGGAAACACAACTACCGATTAACACAAAAATACTATATTGACAATCTTGATCATCAAACTCATCCTTCAATTTAGTGTCAAAGAACGTGCTTATAAAATTAGCACGACTAATGTACTTGAATCTTGCCCAATTTGACTAGATTCGTCCTTTAGTTCCCATAACCCCTCCTTGCCCGAGCTTGCTCTCATCAATTTCTACTATTATATTTCTAATTCTACGGGGCTCCCCAAACTTATGGCCCTTAATAGGAACAAAGTCCACATATTATGTGCAAACTTACATGTCCTTGTTGGAGCTACAAGTCTTCAGCACGTCACTTACAACAATAAAATTATATGCAATGCAACCCTCTATGCGTACTATTACTACTAGTTACTATAACGTAACTTTCGTTAGTAAAAAGAAAGACCCAAACAATATGCTTTAAAAATTGGCACGACTAATTTATGAGGATTTACACTAAGATTTTTGTTAACAAAGTGGTTGCTTGAAACCATGTGGCTGTAACATTGTATTGACATGGGCAATTATGTTGCCTTTGGGAATAGTTTGTGTCTTTACCCATGCAAATTATATTTGGTTAAAACTAGGTTACAAAACTGACAACTTTGTTCATTCATTTGTATAGCAACCGCAACAAATAAGTATTTCTTATCTTTCATTGTAATTAATATTCAAAATAGTGTGGAATGTTGATGAATTAGTGTGGGGCAACCTAATTACACAAATCAATGTAGATTCAACCTTAATGGGTTGAATCTGTCCATTTTGCTTGTTGCATTAACTTTTGATCCCTCATCTAAGGAGGACCTTATAAGAAGGCTTGGAATTATCACCATTTTCCGCTAAGGTATATAGGCTACAAGCAAACAATAAACTTAATCAAAACCGGATTTGAGTGATATGTGGTTAAGTGTACATCTAAGAACATACACCAAAAACATATGTATGTAAGAAATATCGAACTATGTGTACATGACATGCTAAGCATATTAGGCTCAATAGTCATGAGAAATCAGGAAGATCTATATGACCACTTAATGAGCATGGGGATCTTTCACTTTTGATAATGCATAAGATATGCATACAAAGCTTCAAAAAATTATGAAGAAAATGGCCACGGGCCCTAGGGCGGCAACATGCGCATTATACCAAGCACTTCATTTTAGTTTATTATGCTTATTTTTCTTTCACACATCTAATTCTATCAATGAACTTGGTTTTGTTGCAACTAACTCATGAATTTGAATCCAATGATATCTTGTATGACATGTTGACCTCCATATACTCCCACATACTATGGATAATAAGAAAAGAACAAGACAATTCATAATGTCATTATGCACACGTCTTAGGGTATAATAACATTCTCAAACTAACACTATTCCTTATTATACCCCATTTTCACATTCAATACTCCTCTAATAACAATGTCACATCTTAGGGCCGGTTTAGACTACGGTGAAGAAAGTGCACTTGTGAAAGAATTTTAGGGAAATGAAGCAACATGATTGGCTATGAAATGGGGTTTTCATTGGCCGGGGTTTACACTACAACCAAGACTTCTCCGGTGGATAACTTCAAGCATCAATGAAAAAATGACCCGCTTGTCGATATGGCAACACTTTTTGTCAAGGGAGTTCTCTAGAGGCCAAGTTTCTTGGGCACCTTCAAAACCCTCAAACAAGAAACTTGGCCTCTGGAGAACTCCAACTTGAGGTTTGTTTTTAAAATAATTAATCATAATTTTATGGTCTTACCATTTTGTCCACGATACCAACTGTTGCCTCATATAACTTTGTCTTGGGTTGAAACTCTTGACCGACCGGTGCACTTCTTCATCGTAGTCAGACCAACCCTTACCATGAACTTATTGTAAGTTGTCAAAACCTCAGTGTGCCCAATGAACCATGCTTATTATACATGTATTGTCGCCCCTAGACACACATACATGATTTGGATTTGCTAGTCATCTCACACTAATTGCGTGTTTCATATCGTACAAGAAGCGGGTGCGGAGAGAAAAGAAAAAGGTCCAAATAACACATGTGGACCAAGCGTGTCTTGCCAATGGTTAAGTTAGATCAACAAAAGGTGGAGCCCACTTTATTTTATTATTTCATTTTAGGGGGGGGGAGGCTTCCATGAGGACAAGTGGCCTATGCATAGTTGGCTTCATCGTGTTAGCTTAACGTCTCAACGACAAGCCCCTTGTTGTTGAGTGGAAGGCCCCACACTAATTAAGTTGAGCTTGGCTGGGGTTGATGTTGCATAAACCAATATTGTATAATGAGATAAATAAGTACCAAACAACGTGACATCAGTGAATCACATCATATTAATGATTCCATTTATTTTCTATTTTATTTTATTCGATGCCTGCTCCCGACTGTATCACCACCCGTGATCACTTACACCATGTTTTGACAAAGTCAACGGAATCTGCAAAGTTACTCCGTTAACCTTCCCATCAGTGTTCAAGATTGAAGTCTTCAATGCCCTTCACACGTGATTTGGCCCTTCAAAATATGCCTCTCTCAAAACAACCCTTCAAAATGCAACCCCAAATTGAAAATGAAGACGTCACTTGAAGTCCTCAATATGATATGCCCACCACAAGAACCAACAAGCGTAGGGCATTGTCACTACAAGAAATAGAGTTAGATGGTTGATTTTTAATTCTTCACATTGTACTGGAAACATGTATCATATAATTCATGCACAAATTCAATATGAGTTTTATATTTCATTTCTATATTCTCGGATTGACGTCTTGGATTTGAACCAGCCCTTCTGAAGGGCTGAAATTTAGAGAGCCCATCAAAATGAAACTCATGTGAGGACTTCAATCTTGAACATTGCTTCCCATGCCTTGCCTTTTGGGGGGGGGGAGTGGCGTACTATCATCGGCATGGCACGGGGAGACGGAATTCTCTTATCGTGTATGAGCGTACCTCTCATTCATCCATCCAACATAAAAAGCCCCAAACCAACATGCAACCCAGATGTTGTCTTTTTGAGTTTAATTTGACATCGGAATTAGCTTCAAAGACCTTGAATTAGTTTGCTTGAAGTCAGTCATTTAAAATGAATCGGCAACAAACCTACAGGGGATTGAGTGTTTTTTTTAAAAAATTGGATGAATGAGAGGTTCACTTGTATTTGATGATTCCCTTTCTCTCCCATCAACATGTGGTTTTTCTTCTTCTTTTGCTTTTCTTTCTTTTGCCTTATGGCATGGGTAAGTGAAATTGCACGATGGGAATAACATCCGGTTGCTCGTAGGCATGAAAATTCAATCCCATGTGCAAGTGTAAGAGCACATATCATTCTTCGGTCACCTTAGCGGGAATGATATTCAACGATGTATTGTTTAAAAATGTGTGTTGATAATGAAGATCCCGATTTTCATTTCGAAGATGGCACTTCCTATCCGATTTCAATCCAATTGGGACAATACTTGAAGGATGAATTTGACATAATAAATTGCAAGGTGGAAATGATGTTACATTTGTTTTCTAGGGATAGTTTTATGGGTGGAGTGCTCTCTAACGACTCCGAGTTTTTCTCACTTTCTATATTTCTTAGGATCAGCTATTTGAGCTTTATAAGGTTGAGCAATATGGTTGTCTCCCCAACCATAAGCATACAATAATCTCCTGCTTAAGTACGCACTTTGAACCGGAGTCGTTGGTGCGTACTTAGTTGGTAGGTGCGTACTTACTCATATCGCTTTCTAGACCCTCTGATTCGATGAATCACAACGGGAAACAGATGAAACTTGAGGCAACCCGCTTGACCGAAACCCAACGATGTGAAATCGTTACAAAGTTGAGCAAACTAAACGCGCCGAGCAAGCGGGTGTCGGGGCAGGAGTATGAAGCCAGTGAAGGTGCCATCCGGAAAGTTTGGGACAATCAGGAGAACCTACTGCAACGAAATCCAGCCTATCGAGACATTTGTTGAATCTAAAAGTGCTGCCAACTTTAAAGGCTTTGAAGCCCTACACAACATTGTCCTCGACATCAACGACCAATTTGCTTTGCTCCGATGTTCAAACGGAAGTTGGACAGATGTATGACAAACTGCGACGATCATTTGAGACATTTTAGCGAAATGTTAACAAACTGACATTGAATGTCAAGTGTAAAAAATTCATGCATTCGCAACAAATGACTCTGCACGACATCTTCAAACAATAAAGTACGAACCCTAATTTTTGTCAAAAAAATTGCGCATTTACCCGGGATGCGTACTTAAGTGGGAGATTATTGTACTCTTTCGACATCCCCACCCATTATGGTAAGGAGTGCCTCTCTTTAGAGGCCTTGGCCGGGCACATATGAATACATTTGCACGGCCAAGACCTACAAAGGAAGGCATTTTCTAACACGAGTAATCAATGGACAACAAGCAATTTTGGTGAGCATGTCATGTACACCAAGTTAGAATTTCCTAAAGTTGATGGTCACGATAATATTTGGGAGAATTAACGGGCACATTCTAAGTGACTTAGAGTCCTTGTTTCAAATGGCAATGCACAATGGCCGGGTGCTATGTTTGCAACTACGATATGTGATTCAACTATTGTTGACACCTTCAACTTCACATGCATTTTTGGATGTCAGACAATAATTGTCTCATGTAGTTAGCAACCCACTAGCAATTGCAAATCATAAAATAGAAGTTGGGTTGTAAAAACTATATGAGTCTAAAGTGGAAATAACATGTATGCCCTTCCAATGGTATTTTTTGGGGGGGATGATGTTTAAATTCTTAACACATAATCCAATCTCATTGTAACACATATATTATTGCTCTATGTTCTTGGCTACAGATCTTGTCTTATACCACTCAAAAACATCATAGGTGTATAGCCATCCGGCTATATATAATCCTAAAATTGATTGCAATTATTTTTGGAGAATCTAGGCATACTTCATTGAGTTTTACTTAGTTTATCTTATCACAATTGCCAAAACATTACGAAACTATCACATTCCACAAGCTTGAGTATGTAGATATTGATCGTGGGATAGTAGAGAGAGATGTCCTAAGTCATTGCCAAAGATGACGAATTTACTTCAAAGTGCAAGTTATGTGGAATTTGAATGACTATGTCATCAACATAATTTTGGAGCTCACTTGCATGTACAAACTGAAACTAAATTGTGTCCAACTAGGAAAATTTAGGAAACATATAATGTACCACCTCCAAAAAGAATTTTTGTGATTTTGAGGTATTTATGCAAAAGATTTGGACACATTTTTACGAGCTTTTCCAAATGGTGTAAGAGGTCCAAAGGAGAATATGTGTTATCAACAAATGTTTGCAGCTCAATTATGCAAAGAAGATTTCGTTTTTTGGATTCATATTCAACAACCAAAAAAAAAGAACATGCAACAAAATCTTACCTTCAAAATTTGAGGATTACCAGGCCTCATCTCAAGTGTACATATCTCAAGTGAGCATTATGGGCACTACTTGGCACTACTCCATTGCATTTGTATAAAAGGTAGGACGTTCCTCCCATATCTTAGAACTTACTCCCTCCCCCTTGATTGATGCACGTGATTAAGTGTACATAGGTGTCAATGAATATATTCTATATTACATCTAACTGTGAATAGAACACGATTCCATTAGAAACAATGTTTTGACTTTCCCAAAAAACTTGATACTTAGGTAATTTCAAACCTTTTTGGCCAATTTCAAACTATCTCAATGTTGCACATATGGTCTAATAACTCCACTATGATGTCAAATGTCTACACACATCATGTCCACGACCTTTTAGTTTATAATCACCTACATAATGGCTACATGACAAGTACAAAAAAAAACACTTGAAACATGAGTGTTCACATTTTCAATAAGTACTCGCTTAACTCGAAACTCAACAAAAGTTCAAAATTACCTAAATACCAATTAAAAGGTCAAATAAGCACAAAATCATGGAGTACTCATCAATAACTATGCAATAGAATGCTGCAACTTACATAGGGGGTACATGCTATTCATAAGAAACAAGCTCGTGTTCAGAAACCAACCCATCAACCAAAGAGTCAAGAATAAGAGAATTCCATGTACCGACATTGCATACACGAGAGTGACCCAAGCATCAATGATGTAAAGCTTTGAAAGTATTGTAGACTAACTTTGGGTTGTGCCAAATCTATGGTTGCTTTGCACATTAGAGACCAAGTATTGAAGGTTTGTGCATGTGAGATTAGTGATCTAACTTACAAGAAAAGTTCGCATGCTCATGTGAGAGGCATCTTTGATAATTGATATATGTATATATCCTACACACTTGAAAACAATTATTCTGCGAACATGAGTTGGGATTGCATATGTTTTTGTGTAGTTGAGGGATTTAGGTTTGCCATGTGGCTTGTGAAACTACATGTCAAACTCTAATTTATGAGACAAGGAGTCCAAGTGTTCCAAGGAAAAAGAACAAAAAGAAAGAAAAAATGAACGTTGGCTTGATGGATACCGACATGAGTATGAGCCTGTTCTCCTTATATTGATTATGATTATCCTTGATGCATGAGTTTGAGTGTTGCGATTTAATTACAAATGGATTTTGGATACCCTTCAAAACTAGCTAGTCTAAGCTACAAGACTTCATAAGAACTGCTCAACCAACCAATCATGCAATCGTATTGTATGAGTGCGATGTTCCACAACATTCAATGATTGCGTTCAAATACACAAGTTGATTAAGTTGGGCTAATGTATGTGTATGTACAAGAAGCAAGTTGTGTGTATTATAGAAGACCAATGTACGTAGGACTCATGTATGGCTTCAATCAATGTAAGTATTCACGTACAAGAGTAAATTTCCATGTAAGGGTGCAACTTTTGGTGACCAATGGATGCCACCTTTTGGTTCCCAAAGGTCGTCTTCTCTTGACCTTTGAAGACTTTGGTTAACCTTCTCTTCCCTTTGGGTTCTACTACCTTTATTCTTCGGCCATACGATTTTGTTGAAGCCTTTGCTATATGGTCCTTGCTTTGATTGTAGGTGCGTGGTTGCCCGATTTCCCATTGATCACTTCAAACTCAACTTTGTTCCTCAACTTCTCAACTTCCTTGAAATTCATTTGTCTCCCTTTTCATTGTTATGTTTGAAAGAGTATTCCAATTGAGCAATGCCACTAGAATGTGGGCTATTGTTCAACTTTGTTTTCAAATTTGCACTTCCTCGCTTCAAATGCAACGTCAAGGTGTGAATTTTGATAGTTGTTGCTTCTTTTTCGGGTCCTATTACAATTCCTTCGAGTTGATCAAAACCCAACATAAACCTCTGAGGTTTTTGCCCTATCACTTGTATGTATCAAGATTGTGCTTATCATGTAGATAACAAGGTTGAAAGCATTTCACCATTACCTTTGCAACTCTCGATACGAGTTTCGTGAATCAACTAATGTGGTCGAATTGTAAGGACACAAGTCATAGTCTTTTTTAATAATAAAATTTGCTTCCATAACATTATGAACTATTCTAGTAAGGAGTGGTACAATCTTGTACTAACATATGCTTATTATGTGCCAACAAGACACAATTTTATATTGCCTAAAAAAGTTGCACTCCATGGGTTTTTGAAGGTGCGACACTTATTTAGGGAGATTCTTCTACGAGAGACACCAAATGCCATTGATGAGCTAAGTGTACAAACCTTGTACTTTCCATGGTTCTATGTAGCGTGTAAAAATATATATAAGTTCTCAATGTTTCTTGGTCTTTAGTCGATCTAGAAGTCAATACCATATTATATTCAACATTCATAAACTGTTTGACTAAAATGATCAATCCTTGAGGTAAATCAAACTATGTCATTTGGGAAAAAAAGCCTTGGTAGATTATAAACCAAGCACAAACAGGAAGGAGCGATGCGGAGGTTAATTTAATGAAAGAAAAAAACCCTGAAGTAATTCAGGTCATTCGGGAGCCCACAAATTTTACATTCTAATCCCAAAGCCCATGCATTAAATTAGTGAATTCAACATCCTCTAGATTGTCGATTCCATTTCTTCTTCTTTCCCTCTTTTCCATATTTCCAAATCCGGTTTATCAATATTCATCTTGTTTTAGGTAATCTCCATCCTCTTCTTCACCTCAAATCATAAATTTCCAAAAGATTGTAGGACATTTGAGAGGAGATGACGACCTCGGATAACTCCGAGGAAGTCTTGTTTCAAACTAATTTGCAGCTCAACTTGGTAGATGGGTTCTAAAGGTTCGCCTCGGATAACTCCTTGGCATCCTAGAACCAAGTCAAGGTACAAACATACATCCCCTGGTGACAAGGTATTAAACCCAAAGGTTAGTAAAATGAACTAATGTAATGGTAAAGGTAGTTCGGAGGGCCATCCTCTTTAAAAAAAAAAAATTAAAGAAAGAAAAGAAGGTAATACACTTCAGGAGCCTTAGGAACTTATGGGTTTGGAAGGTATGGAACAAACGCATATATAAAAAGCAGGCAAAAGGTGTAGTGAAGATCCCAATTTGTTTGAAGAAACATGATTCAGGTAAGCTAAACCTGAGCTTGCATCATATATACTCTCATGATTCTCATTGTAGGCTAGATCCAAGTTTTTGATTCGTAAGAACATCCAAATTACCTCGCATGGTTCTGTGCAAGGACCGCATAAGAGTTTTTGCAGAGGGCAAATAGAACGGGTGAGTGCAAATCTGGAGCCTGTGCTTCAACGTGGAAAGTTTAAAATTTCACCTCCATTAATTGAAGTATTTGAGGGAGTTCTAGCTACGCAATGTACGCATGAGAAAAGAGAAGGATAGCAAGAACTAGGAACAAATGCCCTCTCGAGGCTACAAAATCAAAATCGTCCATGTTCCTAAACCGAAGTGGATTCAAACTCTTAGTTTCATCCAAATTGTATGATGGATGGTGAGCAGATCTCCCAAATTTCAGAGTTGCAGTAATTCTTCACAAGAAAGACTCACTATAGTCATGCAGAAATACACAAGTCTAGAGAAGAGAAGAGAAGAGATGTGCTAGGCAACAAGAGTGCGATGAACATGGTGTAATTATGTAGCTAAACAATCAACAGAAAAACAAATTCTCAGAAACTGAAAAAAGCGACGTCTCAATGCTTGCTGAAAAAGCAGATTGATGGTGGCCCAATAACCTTAGAACACAATGTAGTATAAGTGGTAAAAAGTGGATGATTTCAATGGCAATATCAACGTGTGTAGACTTGTCATTTTCTTCTCCCTGGGTTAACCACACTATGAAAACGTGGTTGTTGGTGACTCCATAGTGAGAAATTCCTGGGCGTGATTTCACTTACAAGTCCACCACATTTGCAGTGGTTTACACATGATGAATGCGTGGTCCAGACCTTCCAAAGCTAAAATAAAACAACAGTCCCTTGAATAGGAATATATATGAAATTTGCAAACTTGACAATTGTCATCAACTAACAAAATCGGATGTCATAATCTTGGGCTCAAGCTGTAGTGGTGCAGCTCGAGAAGCTCCTCCTGGGTGGTTTTGCTCAGAACAACCAAATCACACAAGAATGGCTATTCAATTGAAGGGTGTTTTAATGATTACAATATATTGTACATTCTTAATGTACCAGTGTTATTTGGATACTTTTCTTTTATTGGTGTGTGGTTAGGTGAAGATCAAAGAAAATAACACCATAAAGAGACATGTTTAAAAGAGGTTGGACTATGTCTACTCTATTAATGACTCCACACTCAATAGTGAACACAATTGGGACCTATTAATTCAGTGACCGACTCAACAAACATGCACTTCCAATAACCATAAGTAAATCATGGGAGGTCCAATGTTCAATCAGCTTTTTGGTGATGCTTCATGGTAGATTTGCCAACGCAAAACAAGTTTCATTGTGTAAATCTAATCATTAGAAGTTGGAGAACATGAAAAAGGAACCAAATAACACCCACATACCTTAATTCTAGCAGAATGAGTGTTTGCCTCTCACATGCATCAAATGACAAGCTGCATATATTACTGTCAAGATGAGAAGAGTTCTCAAAATAAACAATATATAAACACACTGATGGAACCTTCAAACAGCATGCAGCAAGAAACCTTGAAAACCATACGTGAGATCAAATTGACACACCTTTTCAAGCATGTGATTTCTGCATCACTACATTCTGGAAAAGCTGTCTTCTAATGTGCACTCTCAGGCCGTTGGAAAGCACAGATAGCATGAGCACATAACAAATACAAGGGACACCGACATACCCATGAATTGCCATGAGGGAAAACATCCAATTGGACCAAGTCCATATGTCACACATGCAGAAATTCCACTATACATTCCAAGGAAAAGCTATGCCATGAAGATATGAAAGACGAATTTGATCACCCACAACAACCATACATCACTGCATAGATGGTGATTTGAGTGGCTGTACTGTAGAAAGGGAAAATCTAACATATTCACAGAAGCATCCAACAATCTCTCATGGACACAATCAACAAGTACTCAGCACTGAGATTGTTGATTCGCAGGAAGGTCAACTACACAATCGCTAATGTTTGCTCAATCTGAAGGAAGCATGGAACCATTGAACGATGCACCTCCTTTGCTGGTTCAAATTCAAGACTAAAGACAACTGGAATAAAGAACTTCAAAATGAGTGGGAGTGCCACTCTCTTTGTGACGAGTTCAAGGTTGGCTCCATCCATAGGGTTGTGTGTGGCTGTTCAAACAAATTCAACAGCCTCAGATTGTGGAAAGAACTACAGAGACCAGAATCATCAAGGGCAGACGAGTTTGAATGCAATCCTCTGAATGGAGTCTGCTGGTCAGACACTGCACCTCAAATCTCATTCCTCCATGTTGCCAGTACAAGTCGCCAGAAAAGCTTGCCAACTAGGCTTCTTGGCACTTGGTGCATGCTCATTGCTACAATCATTCCATAAACTTGCTTACAATGTCTGCAGTTGTTGTGTCAACATCGAGAGCTCTGAGCTTTGTGAATGGTCTTGGCATGTCCTATATTCAATGACAATGCAACGTCAATCTTTTTGAAAACAAATGGCACATGAAGCAATGAAAGAAGTTTCATGGATTTTTTCTAGATCGGTTTATCTGAAGGTCTTCACCAGTGTCAGTCTGGTATATAGGTGAATGCATAGTATCAATAATTAACATCAACAACAGTATCAAAGAACCTACCCATGGGTATCAAAATTGAAATACCAGTCAAATATTGATATTTGGTGGGTGTGTCAAGGTGAGACTCTTTGTATACCCAAGATACTATTTGGGTTGATGCCATTCTAAACCATATTGATGCTAGGGCAATTTTGCCTAGGTATGAGAGTTCTAGCATGGTATATAGACCTGAATGGTATCGAAAACAAAAATACCATCAAGTACCCACACCCTACTGGTATCAAAAAATGTGAGATCCTCATTATAGATACCTTAATTGTATATAAAAAAGACGATACCAGACAACACTGATCTTGAACTTACATCCTTTGTTGCAAAAGATCACATGGAAGATGAAAGTATATGTCTAGCTCAGATCAGTACCTGGAGTGAAACAAAGATGTACCCACTGCTGTTTCTGATTTCAAAGCAACCCTTCCTCGGCTGCAGACACAAAATGAAATGATGTGGTCAAATTCTGAATGCAACAGAAAAGCTGCTGCTGTGAGATGCATGGACCAGCATTAACAAAACAACTTGAAGCCCCAGAATGAGCTAACTATTATCGACTCCAGATTATGAATGAGCTTGCTGTCTCTCAAGGATTGGATCAGCTAACAGTACTATCCTTTAGAATCCAGCAAATCCTGCAAACTTTTCAGCAATAATTTGAACCCTGAATTGTCCTCTTACAATGTCCAATGATGCAGTGCCCATACCATTAGCTCACCAAGGGTGTCACCTAGAACACAACCAATATATTATTCACTATGAAATGCAAGGCAAGAGAGTGAGACCATGTACCTTTTCTGGATTGATGACTACTTCAAGGTCTTCGATTCCCAACTTGAGAGCTTCCTCAAACTTCTGTGCATACTTCTTGAAGATTTGGCATTGTTTGCTATCCCCACCACCAACCCCAGCAAGATTGTGACCATGAATATTATACCCCAACGCCATGCCATTCATTGCCAGCACACCGATTTGATCTTAACCCAGAGTCACAACACTTCTATTGAGAGGATCATTCTTAGTACATTGATCCCTTACTTGCTTCCTTCTTAGACTTGTTGGTTTTCACGTTGAATCCCCCCTGAACTCGAATGCCATAAGAGTCAGAGAGAAGCTACAACTAAACTATCAAGATGCAAATCCCTCAAATCTATGAGGAGCACTTTTGTGCTGCAATTTGAACACATGATTTACTCCCATCAATTGTGAAGCATGCACTTTATATCTATCATGTTGACCATCTTCATCCATTCATTTTCCGCATATGTTTCATGACAAGGTGACATTCCATAGTGACTTCCAGCACAACGCACGAAAATTCTTCGGACAAAATTTTCTTCTACTGCCTGTCTCTTGGCCGGCCTAATTGTTACGTCGCACAATCAGAGAGTGCCAAGTAAAATTTGGAGGTCAAGTTGCATACCAATGTTCAATGATCACCAATTTCTCAGTCCCGTTACTAGCTTTCATATCTTCAACTTCTGATTCAGGTACAGTAGCTTCCCCCAATCCCTCATCTTCTTCGTCCTCCTCCTCCATCACAACATCCTCTTCCTTGGCCTTCTTCGCTTTCTTCGACGGAGCAGCTTTCTTCTTCTTGGCAGGGGCTTTCTCTTTAGGTGCCGCTTTCGCCTTGGGAGGGGCTTTCTCTTTTGCTGCCGGTTTTTCTTTAATCTCTGCCTTCGCCTTCACAGGAGCAGCCTTCTCTTTCGGCTCCGCCTTAGTCTTAGCAGGAGCTTTCTCTTTTGACTCCGCCTTCCCCTTGGCAGTAACTTTCTCTTTCGGCTCCGCCTTCCCCTTAGCAGGAGCTTTCTCTTTCAGTTCCACCTTTGCCTTAGCAGGAGCTTTCTCTTTAGGCTCTGCCTTAGCCTTGGCAGGAGCTTTCTCCTTTGGTTCTGCTTTAGCCTTGGGAGGAGCTCTCTCTTTCGCAGCTGCTCTTTCCCTTGGGGCGGGTTTCTCCTTGGCTGCAGGTTTTTCCTTCACCTCCTTCGTTGCTGCCGGTTTTTCCTTCACCTCCTTTGTTGCTGCAGCTTTTGTTGGTTTGAGAGCTGGTTTTTTCTTAGGGGGAGGAGATGGTGAGGAGGCAGGCTCGTCAACGGGCTCCTGTTCAGGTGCAGGCTTAGCACGGCTTGCTGGCCTGCCACGCTTCTTTGCTTCCGCAACCACGCCATTTTCTTCCTTCATCGTTGTAGCTGCAGGAGCCTTCCTCTTGGGAGCCATCTTTACAAAAGTCCTCGCTCCTACACCTTGGAATTCGACTTCACCACCATCACCCTACACGGCAACCTTCACATGCTCCTACAAACTGCACACGGACATCAACATACTACATTGATGAGAATCAACATAACAACCTCCCAAACCTTGCAACCTAGCTCCTCTTCTTTTACAAATCCCCAAAAAACCCCAACTACTTCTCTCCAACTACATTGAGCTATCACAGACAAAGAAACTCACGTGCATTCAATTAAAAATGCTCCCACATAAAAAAGACATGAACAATAAAACAACCCACAAAAACAGAAGCTCTTCCCTGGACATGAGGAAGAGTACGCACCTTGAAGGCAAAAAAATGGAGGCAACACCTACTATGCATACACACCAAAAACGAGGCAGCAACATAACTGAACCAGAATGGCAACAAAAGCATACAGACAAAGGGAAGTGAAAGAGGTGAGGAATAATTCTGACCTTGCTGGAAACGGTGTTGCAAGAAGCATGGAGGAGGTGATCCTGGAGAGGGTGATCTGTAACCAAAGCTTGTTAGATTGTTGTGGAGCTCATCGAAACAGCAACGACAACAGCAATAGCGACAACAGCGAGGCGGAGGGTGGGAAGAGAGCTTTACGTAGAGAGTGAAAAGGACGCCGAAGAAGCTTCTCTATGCCCTAAAACATCACTCTCTAAGCTTAGTGCTGCCCGCCAATGGGGAGGGGCTGCCCGGCCCCCCGGGGCACCAAAATAAACTAGTAAGTATTGTATGTAGAACCAAACCTGGTAGGTATTTACTATTTTATACCACCAAATTTTTGAAGTGTACCTAACCTTATTGAATGTTTTGAGTGCTAGCAAGGACACTAAATATCTGATTTAGTGTGGCATTTAAGGGCCCACATGAGGTTAAGGGCCGGTTTAGACTACGGTGAAAAAGTGCACTAGGTTGGTCAAGAATTTTAACCCAAGACAAGATTAATTTGAGGTAATGGTTGGTATGGTGGGCAAGATGGGAAATAATAATAATAAAAGTGTCTCAAGTTGGAGTTCTTCAAAGGTCATGTTTATTGTCCAAGGGTTTGAGGTTGCCCAAGAAACTTAACCTTTGAAGAAATCTCGTAGCAAATCGTGTTGTCATGTTGACAGCCTTGTCATTTTTTCATCCATCCTAGAATCCTTCCTCAGAGAATATTTAGCCATAGTGTAAATCTTGGTCAGTGACGAATCCATTTCATAGCCAATCATATTGCTCCATTCCCCTAAAACTCTTGACCGCTGCACTTCTTCATTGTAGTCTAAACTAGCCTTGAAGGCCCATGGCCATTGCATTCTAAGATCTCTCGTCGGTCAAAAAGGCCGAGACCGTCCAAGTTCACTTCACACTAGAAGGTGAAGGCCTATGGGCCCAAAGAATTTATTATGGATGAAAAGTCTACATGGACTCCTATATGGCAAACGATGGACAATGTTTCATGGTTTGACACAAATTATGGCAGGCCCGCCTCCAAGAGGTAGGACTGATGTAAATTTTGTCTAACCATGTCAGCATCAAGGGCCTTAGACAGTTGGTATGACCTTTGGATGAGATTCAAGGGCCCTTGCAATTACATGGTCACGGCCATTGGTTTGTGTGTAAAGTGGCCATATTATTGTTGTGCTATGTTTACTTAAAAGTGGTCCTCATAAGTTGGTATGTAAGTTAGACAATTCTCATTTGGTTGTTTTTTTCTTTTCAAGACACTTATATTTGAGTGGTATGTGGTTTGGTGTGTCTCCAAGAAATTATGCCAAAAAGACATGTCATTAAAAGAGATTGGATTGTGTGCTCAAAATATGATAGCCATTCTAGGCTCAACGGTCAACATAGTGGGGGGGGATATGACCAATTAATGAGTACACAAATCTTCACTTTGATAGCAACTAAGATATTTGTATGTGCTCCAAAAATTATGAGGAAAGTGGCTACGGTCTTGATTTGGATTTGCTAACCATCTTGTACCAATCATGTCTTTCATATCCTAGGAGAAGTGGGCTAGTTGGGAAAAAATAACCATTTAAGATACGTCTACCTTATGCAAGGTAGACATGCCTAAACTAAGCACATCAATAATATTTGAGTGATATGTGGCTAGGTGTGGATCTAAGGATTTGCACCAAAAGGACGTGTGTTTACAAGAGATTAGACTATGTGTTAAAAATGCTAACTATTCTAGGTTCCATAGTCAACATGACTGGGGGCTTCTATATGACCACATAATTAGCATGAGAATTGCCACTTTGTCAATGAATAAGATATTCAAAGGAGCTCCAAAAATTACGAGGCAAATGGTCTACATGCACGATTTGAGTTTGCTACTCATCTTGCAGGTTTCATATCCTACGAGCAAATGGGTGCAGAGAAAAAAGTATCCATCTAAGGCACATCTGCCTTAGCACCAAGTGGTATGTGCCTCCTTCTCTATTTACCACAATTGTTGTGGGTAAACCACAATACAAAATGGTCTAAATTCACATACCCTCCTCCACCAAACACTCAAATCCTAAATACCCCACTGATCACTAGCTTAGAACAGTGTCTACCCCTCAGGTACCCGCCACAATTATGTTACTACACAAATGGATCATTGAAACCACTCAAAAGAAATAACCCATGGACAATGGAAATGTGGGAAAACAAGTAATGGCATCTATAGCCCCGTCAAAGACCTCAAAATCGCCGAAAGACTACCAAGCCTTCAAAACATTTTACAAGCATAAATGATGGTCATACACCACACCCTCCAACTCCTCAGTACCACATACCATGACGAACCAACCCACACCTTCACAATTTGCCTTGATGTCTTGTACCTACTAAACACCCAGGTGAAAACACTTCACTATACAATTAAGTCACCCAAACAAACTTATCCTTGAATCCATGGTCCAAATGTTACACACTGCACACAAACCACCACACTCCACAAAGTTAGAGCCCACGCCAATATAGATGGCAATGAACAAGTAGACACACTAACAAAATTGGGACGCAAACTAGATCATAGAAATGCCACCACACCACACCATACGGACACGCACACCCCACACCATATTACCTCCAAAAAGAATGGTGACACTTAATGCAAGAAACACCATATAAGGTCTCATTAAACATCTAGAAAAACACATCCTCAAACATGACAAAATACACAACCTAACAACTATAGTAGACCAAACGCACCAAATATACAAATGGCTTAATAGTAATGATACAAATAAAGTACTATCAAATGATTTGTGGAAAAATCTCACTGTTACAAACAAACAAAATACATGCTCAATCAAATTCACAACATGACAGTACATGGGCCATGCCAAAAAACAACTATCTTTGGTAGAGAAGGCTACCCATTAAAAACATGGTTACATGTGACCAATTTACATGCCCATTTTACATGTGCTACTTATATGCAAACAACAACACATCCATGCACTTATAACAAAAAGGCAAAACAAAGTTGTTTGGGAATTACAAAAACTTCTTATATCCAACAAAATATCAAGACACTACACGCTTATGAATGCAAGAAGTTATAATGGACTACCATAAGAAAATAATACCAACATGACTATTGTGCACCTATGGCACCCAAAGATGCCATCGTAGTGCCAAGTTTAAACCCAACATATTATACATCATATGCCACTCGTACAACCACCCCCACCAAAAACCCATGTTCCATAGCTCACAATACAATCCATAGAATTTGCATATTGCATAAACCCTTGATAGGAAAACTACAAAATATCAACCACTAATCACACACTCATCAATAGCATCACAACTAGAGGATGGACCATAGCCCAAATTACGATCTTAGTTGTAGGTGCTAGAGCCACTACACACATCCCATCAATGAAAAGTTTGGAAGCAAAACTAAAAATCCCTATCACAAAAATCAAGAGCACATTCAAACAAATGAACACAATTGCCACACCATATGCACACACCATATTGGTCCATAAACGAAGATTAAAAAACAAATAATCTATAGTAGACTTCCAAGACCCGCCATAATCCACTAAATCGAAAACACTAGTAACATCAACTTAAATGTTGACCCTCAAGACATGCCATTGTACAACACAATGATAAAAAGTTTGGTAGTAGCACAAACCATTGTTATAACTCACTTAGCAATTGCTTAAGGATAGACCGTTGGTTGATGGAACAATCCATGCTTGTACTTACATAGCAATACCAAGTCGCTCCATTCCCATATCCACTCAAACGAATCTCACAAGAATCGAACATGGACCAAGTATAAGGAAAAAACAACCACTCCCAACCAACGAGGAGTCAATGACCTGGTGTCCACTTACTACCAACAACACACCCTTGTACTTTACTTTCTAAATGGCATTATGTCCCCACACCATATCCACTAGCTAGGGTAACTGTCAATTGATTGTTGTCAATGGTTACTAGCCACTCATACAATGTCTATTCCCTTCAAAAGGTGAAGTAATTTTACATCTAACATCATTGTCCTTTAGGACATGACCATAAATGTTCTACAAACAAGACACTCTATTCACTTTGGCCTCCTCCAGAGATTGGAGTTTTTCTTCTTATGGGGCACACTAAATAAGATACTTTGTGTAGTTGGATTAAATAACCAACGAGAGGAGAATGGATGACGAGCTGCAGGTATGGTGAGTCGTTCACCTATTCGGGTTGTTTATTGGATATTACCGATAAGCTCATGTATGGAATTTGGGGATTATGACCAATATCTTGTATCCATGGATGACAAATTATGATGATTTATAATAATCCTTTTGCTCTTGGATGAGTGATCGGTTATGTTTTATATTTTGTCGCGACCCTTGCTAGCTCCCCTTAATTTATCTTCACCGTTTCGCAACTCTAGCAAGTGTCATGAGCGCTAACCTTGCACATCCCACACACACGCATGGTTAACTCCCCATATCAACCTCCAATCTCATAGCTTGGTTACCAACCCTCTTACACATGCATTCAAGAATCCCCCCCTTAGTAGGTAGCCAATGATTAGGTGCGGACTTCCATTCATGGAAGTCCAATCTTGAGTTGATCATCGCATTGCCGGAGCAATACTATAACAACCTGAAGCATACTTGGTAACTATGCCCCCACGTTGGGCCAACGCCCATGGAGGCCGTGTTGTTTTGCAGCGGGTGGGGTCAGTTGGCAACGCCGCCTCCCCATATAAGTCTCTAGGACTTTGGGCATGGCCCCTACCCCATCTTCAAGTAATTTTTTGTCTCTCTCCTAAGAGTTGGGGCTAGGTAAACATTTTCCCTTAGCCGTTGGGACTGGAGTCCCCCAGCAACTTCAAACCTCCATAACTTTGTTGTTTGATCTCTGATTCTACCAAACAACCACTCCATCAACATCTACTCTTTGCGTGGATGCCAATGGACTTCTCACTTGCCTCATTTGGGCAAGTATTACGGAAGTTATGATTGTTTGTGAGCCCAAAATGGTGCCCACATGTGTTCTTAACCCTTTAAAACTATTAGAAGTTATGTTTTGATGTTTTATGATTATTCACAAAAACATAAAAAGAGTGAGGCTTGAGTGAAGTTATGTTTAGACCTTAGGTTGATTAGAAGCTTAGAGGCATGAAGGAAGTTCTTTGGTTAGGTGAGTGTAGCATGTGGTGGACCAAGGGGAGCTCCTTGAGTTTAAATATTTGAATTGGGATCCATCTTGTTGGTTTAGGAGTTGAAGGCTTAGCGGATAGGATAAGAGCATACGAAGTAGGTGAGGATCGAGGGGCTTACTTGGCGGATCGGATAAGAACCTACGAAGTAGGAGAGGATCGAGGGGCTTATCTTGAGCTTTGAGCGGTGCTCACCCCTTCCCTCCCCCGTTTGAATTAGGATCTATGTTGTTGGTTTAAGAGTTGAAGGCTTAAAGGATAGGATGAGAGCCTACAAAGTAGGAGAAGATCGAGGGACTTATCTTGAGCTTTGAGGGGTGCTCACCCCTTCACTCCCCCTATATATTCCTCTCTCTCACCTTCTTCACTTACTTGGGTTCCTATTCACTCTCTCTTTTCTTCGTGCTCCTTTGGCACCCCTTCCCCTCTCCTTCTCTCTCTCTCCCTCTTGTTGTTCCTCTCATAGAATTGAGTGTTAGAGTTAAAGTTGTGTGGGAATTAGTAGAAGGTTAGTGGAATTAGTAGAATTCATAGAGACTTGTAGGGACTTGAAGATACTTGTAGAGACTTGAAGGCCAATGCTCTACCTATTCAAGAGACTAGCATGAATAATTGGCACCCCATGTGTTATAAGTGTGGGTGTGTGGGAAGCAAGAGAGGGGCACGTGTGTGTGTAAGGTTTCAAGGTGAAGAGCCAAGATCAATTAGTCTTGAAGTTAGCTTTGCATTGTTAGATGTAGTGTTAGATTAAAAGCATTTAGAAACAAGTGCATAGCTCTAGTATTTAGACTTCTAGTGTTGGGAATTATAGTATTTAGACTTATAGTACTTACTCTTATAGTATTTACTCTCATAGTATTTAAACTTGCGATATTTAGATTCATAGTTGCATTAAGGTGTGAACTTGGGAAGTTGTTGTGAGGGACTTGTGGAAGAGGAGGCGATGATAAGTTATATAAGTGTTTTTCAACACTTGTATTAAAAACTTATGTGCCTCATGGAATCAACAAGCCATAGCCTCAGCGAGGTGTCATGCACTAGTGAAGAATCGTCAGCCAAGACCAAGTTTGCAAGAGGGAAATCTTTGAGGGCATGCGTGGCAAAGACGGTGGGGTGGACTCTTGAGAAAGCCAAGGATGTACCTATGCAAGAGAGTCACACTAATAAAATGTCATGACTTGAAGTAAGTTGTAAGTCCATCAAGGTAGAATGTACATTTCATGTTACTACAAGTTTTTATGTTACACATGTGATCTCCAAACCATCACCCGGACTAGGACGCTTAAGGGTGGTGGGTTTGGCCTCACATTGTTCTAACCTCGGCAGTCTTGGGTGCCACTCCCAAGTCCTTGTTGTCCCACCACAATGCCCCTTAGAGTGCTGGGCGTTGTCGCTAGACAGCGCTCCACTCAAATTGCCATATCTCCTAGCTCACACCTCCGATTGGGGAGTTCTTGAGCATTCTAAAATCCGGATGCCATAAGTTACTCAATGCTCATGGCCATACCCTTGTGACTCCTAGTCTCCATGAGTGGGAGGCGTTCTCAACACCTAGGGCCCTCATCCATACTAGGATCACTTGGGCCCTCTCACCTATGGTGCTACAAGTCCCGGGTGTCACTCCGGGGTCCTCCTTGTGCCCATGGTGTTGCGGACACTCTTCATGGAGAGGTGCACAACATACTTGGTTATGCTAAGTTGGTGGAATTTATGGATGGCTCCCCCGTTAGGGAGTTCCTAATGAGACATGAGGTTTTTTTAATAAAATAAATCATAATGGGTGCACTCATGTGAATGCACATGTCATGAACCGTGAACTATAATGAATTCTAATGTTATAGACACAAATTCAAGTATGGAATATACATATTAAAAAAAACCCTATTACAAGTAATCTATGACTTTCACTTCAAATATTTTGAAGATATTTATCCAATATTCATCTCAACTCCATACACAACAAGCTTGAGATCTCATCCTTTTCGTTTGGATTTGCTAATGTGATTGCATAATTATAATTTTGTTACCAAACCTCTACATATTTTGAAATCTAAAAAATATCCACAATAGGTGCACCACCTTAGAAACAAAAAAAACAAAGATGCAAAAATGCAAACAAACATCCTATCGATCGTCGGTTGATTTAACCATGTGAACCAAAAAAAGGAAACACCACTTATATCCATGTGAACTCGAACTTACATGTGGATAGTTGCATGTACCGGGACTTAGGGAAGATGACTTTGAATCATGTTAGTCATCACAACACTTGGATGCTTGAGAATGGAAGGCCATCTCGTCAAGTACATTATTCACCATGACACCTAGATGTTTTGGAAATGGAAGGTAGTCGTGTACACACCTATAACAAGGCTTTCCCTTTGCACTAGTGCAATCACAAGTTCCCACTTGAGCCATGTGATTGAGGGTTCTTTATTTTTGTCATGATGTGGACCTCTTGTCCTTTTGCCTTATGGTTAAAAAAATTGGTATGGAAAGGGGACACTAGTGCTAACAAATCAACCTTTAAATAAAGAAAACCTACCCAACTTGTATCAAAATTGTAAAATTCAATGAGCTTGAACAAGTATCACTAGACAATAATAGCTTTGTATAATGGAGTCCTTTTATTGTGTGTCAATACCATGCTAATTATATGTTGATACTAGAGAGAGAGGGAGAGAGAGAGAAAGAGAGAGATGGCCTAGGGGTTGGTGTGAATGAGGGATCCTTCACCTTGATCATAATTGCGAGCTCGTATGTGAACCTCGGGGAGATCACTCCATTGTAGAGTTGAACACCACGTGCGAACAAAGTTTGCTACCCCTATATTACATGTCATAAATAATTTTAAATTTTACGATATTTTTTCTACATATACACAACCATTGATGGTATCTTTTGTATATTTTTTTGAAATTTTTAGTCATATTCATTAATTGTAGCAATTTTTTTAGTTCAATTCTGCGTCATTCTAGTTAGAAACGGTATGTTTTATTAAAAAAACAAATCATCAAATTTAGTCACCATTTTTTACTATGTAACATGTATCATTTATATCTACTCATGAAAAAAAATTGATAAAATTGTGACCCATTTTGGTGATGATTTTTACATTTTTTACATTTTTTACATCTAAAATGATCGCACGTGGTTGTTCAACTCTACAATGGAGTGATCTCCCCGAGATGTGAACCAAAAATGGGTTTACTAAGCTTGATACTAGGGTAAATTAACCTAGGTATGAAGGTTCTTGCATGGTATATAAACCCATAAATGGTGTCAATGTTATAAGTATCCACAAATACCTATGCCCTCCTCCGATATGTAACCCAATTGGTATTAAAACCTTGTTACTACATTGTTTTATGGCAAATATTGTGGGCATTACTATAAAGACGGAAACCAACACTCAATCGTGGGCCACATTATACACTATAAGCAACCTTTTTTGGGTGGTGAAATGTAGCCAAAAAGGAAAATATAAAACATTTTTTATTTTTCAAAATTCATACCAAATTTGAATATGATATTGACCAAATATCATCCATCTTGACACTTTTCATCCATTTATGGTGGTTTCATTCAGAATATGGATGGAAATACTAGACTCTTTTATTTCATTTGTGCCATCCGATCGAGAAAACAACAAAAATTCCTAGAAAAAACTTGACTATAAGTATGACCACAATATTTGCCATTAATAATGCGATCCAACATTGTCCTCTCTCCCTTTAGGTCGGTTTTGAAGGCTCTTATGTAAGCTTACTTTAATTATAGAATTCATGTAGTGCTAAACATCAGTTTTAGATCTTGTAAATTCCAAATGATTACGAAGGAGAGAGATAATTATTGTATATGAGTATACCTCTCATTCATCCAACATTAAAAAACCCTAAAATAGTATGAAACCTGGAGGTTGTTTTTCTATTTGATTTGACACTGAAATCAACATCAAAAACCGCAAATTAGTCTATTAGACGTCCTTGAGAGAAAATTTAAACGGGTTCGGGGGGTCCAATATTGATGTTGGATGGATGAGAGGTACACTTGTATATGATAATTCTCTCTCTCGCTCTCTCTTTTTGAGGACACGTAAGTCACAAAATAACCCCAAAAAAACATATTCGTAACTAAACTTCATTTCTTGGACTCGTGTTGGTCTCCAAACCCATCAAAATTCGAACATGCTTTACTTTTGCTCAATTGTTTACGAAATTGACCAGATGTATGGTAGTATTTCTTTTTGCACTTGAAGTACAAGTTACTGCATTTATGTCCCCTTTCCACCTGACTTTAGCTAAGACCCAAAGTATTTCCTAAAAACCGGGTAAAGCTCCCTCGGTTATAGCGGAGGCATCCGGCTATCCCAATGCACCTACAAGAACTTGCTCCGGAAATTTTCAAGTAGGTTTTAGTTAAGTAGCTTTCACACATGTTCATTGTTTTATCTACCAAGCAATAAATGTTGGGTAATTTTTGTCCCATCCCCAAATGCCTTACTACTCACCTATCTTACCATTGGTTTTTGTTAATGAAGCTCCTTGTGCCCTCATAGCTAAGACTAAAAAGCAACCAATCAGAAGGGCGGGAGGCGACACTTTTAAAGGTTCTATATTCTTGCCTCATGTTTAGGTACCGATGGGAGGGTCGGTGCTTGAGGCTTAAAACCTCCACTTTTAAGCCATGCCACATCATTTGCCAACTAGGCTCGGCACTAGATAATGTCGATGGTGTGAAGGCCGGGTTGTTAGAACCAACTTTTAGTCTTAGCTAAAGTCAGGTGGGAAGGGGGCATTAGTCTGATTGCGGAGATTCCCCCTCTATAGCTACGCACCTAGTATCTTTCTTTGATCTTTTAGGAATAGACATACTAAAATGGTATTAGTTTTGGAAGAGGGGTCTAGAAAATAGGAGTCTAAGGGCCACTTCACACATGAGCCAAGGGCCGTGACCATGTAATTGCGAGGGCCCTTGATTCACATCCAAAGGTTGTACTATTGACATGGCCTACCTCTTGGAGGTGGGCATGACGCAAATTCTAACATATCATGTGTAGTATAATTTTTGGTTACGAACAAACCCAGGGAAACACTCAAGGAAGACTTAAAAGATGACTTGTACAACATCTAGGTGTCTCAGATAAAGTTTATTAAGAAAAACACAAGGTTATTTCACTTTATTTTGGATTATGACTAACAATTGGTTTACGGGTAAGGGAAATAATTCTAAAAGATCTCTCCATGTTAATACATACAAATGTGATAGTCTCTCACCTCACTCTAATTTCCCAGGCAATTGTCTGGCAGTGAGTTCATTTTAATGGGACCAAGTGCGGTGCACAAGCATAGGCATAGCCATAGTCAATGGTCTTGCATAAGTAACCCATTTTTGTCTCAATACCAAAGCCAATGGCACTTTGGCGTGGTCAATGATCTTAATTTAATTAATCCTCTTTAATGTAACTTGAAATGACCGTGTTGTTACCCTTACAGGGTTTTCGGTCTTCATTAATTAGATACGATTTAAATATGATTAATTGCAATGTCCGACAATAGTCTCCTATAATTCTTTGTTTACTTAATTCCAAATTGCTTGTATTCATATTAATATCATGCGGCTTCATTTTATCTTAATTTATTTTAAACTTAATTTCTCTATGATGTTGACCAGATTTAATACTAACAAGTTCTCGGATTATTATTGGGAGATGGTTTCTCAATGTGAAGTAACTCTTCTCACTTGGTTCCTTTATTATAAAATCACGACTTACCAAGTTGTGGACCATCGAATCCTTTCGGCAACCACCAAGTCGTTTCCCATCCTCTCTAGGCGATTGTCTTACGCAATTACCCTTTCACATTTCCTGAAAGGTTAGCTCAATTGAAATACAATTGTTCATCACTATTAAGATTATAGCCTTCAACACAAACACATTACGTTTCAATGACAATATAACATCTGAGAAATCTCTCTCCGCTGGTCTCATAACTTAATTGGCAGTGTAATCTCCATCTCAAAAATTACACATCACCTCCTATAATTCAATTACATGGCCAATAATTATAGGCAGGTTAGCCCATTGTCTCGCACGTTATTATATTACCTAATTGTACATAAGGTAAACTAGTTTGGATAATTGGAAGTCTGAGTCATTTGCAATCAAGTAGTCATCAGAATATAATATGAGGAATATATTACTCAGAGTTTCGATTTACCAACCAGATCTCTCTCAGACCATGATCATTCCTCTCCTACAGATTCACAAAAATAATTTAAGGATATGCATCATTCAGACAACAACCTAAATTCCTTTAGGCTCTCGGCTTCATACATTGCAGAATTATTCCCATATATTATAAATTCGATTAGGCTAAGAGATTCCAGGTTAAGTATTTCAATTGGAATTGGATTGACTGATTTGGGTTCGGCTTAGAGAATTCAATGATGTCAACAGGTAATAATCTATTTCATTTTTACTGATTTCAGTAAGATATGGTCACTCAAAATCGGATAATCAGATCTTAACAACAGACATGGTAATTCTGCAATTGATCCTATCTTCTAGGTTGCCATTCGAGTTATCAACACTCTCCATTAGACTATTGTCCTAATTCACTCTAGTATATACTCAGACTGATTAGATTTAGAAATTAATGAATTGACAACAGACTTACAACCAGGGAATCACTCATAGTACATTCCACAATCACCCGGCAATTACAATTGCAGTTAACTAATGTCAGATGACTATGGACATCCAGTTCAAGCCCCTGGATTACAAGTCCAACTGTAGGCTATCTCATACAATTGATAGCAACATGCCAAATTACACGATGGCTACAACTCGCAAAAAAATAATAGACATATATTAAAATTGTAAATTTCAACATAGTTTCGGCGTGATCCCAAAATAAAAATCAGCCCCTCTTCTCTCAAAAACCTCATCTTAAATAGCATGGCCATCCCCATCAGATCTCAATTAATGTAGCTTTTACTATCATGCTATTGTCCTACCTAGCCATATTTTCTGGTTTTGAGAGATAATGGCCTATTTACATTAACTTAATTCCAATGTTCTGCTTCATCTAAGCCACATTCACATTACATTTCAGATTTGACCAGAAAATGTAAGAAAATTTGACTACATAGCCCCTACTAAAACTGTTGCTGGTCCCTTAGCAACTTACGGTCTTAGTAGCTTCGGTGGCGGTCCGTCCCAGTGAGCTGCATCCTCGGCTCCGCGTTTTAGTTCACGAGTCTCCATTTTCTCAATGGTTTTTTGCAGGTCCTCATCCTTTACAACAAACGCTGCCACCTCAAAAATCTTTCGAAAGGACTAGCCCGCGTGTTCGGAAACTCATTTATCAAACACTTGTGTGCATCAGTAATAAAATGAGTTATGGCCATCGCCTCCACCAACCTAACCCAACGCGTCGGACGGTACTATAATTTCAGCAGCAGTAAAAACTCGTGGTGGCTCTCTGAAAATTGATTCACATCTATAGTAACATTCCACAATTGGCACCAGGTTGCTAGTACATTGGAAAAAACGGCTGCCCGATAACACACAAGATCCAAATGTTGAATGTGATCTTCAAAAAATTGCTTGTAGGTCGCGTGACACTCCTTAGATGTAGTCTTAGGCCCCTGAATTATGGGCCAGTTGTACTCTACGCTCGAAAGCGTAGCTGCCGGGTTCCATTTACCGCGCCTAGGACATGGACAGAAATTTGGATGGTTCGCCACTGCTGGCGGTGGCTGCAGAGACCATTGTCTAGAAATTCTGCAGTATTGGATATCCGCTGGTACGGTCTCAGTGCGAGAGAGACTATAATCTTCGAGAAGCCATGAAATGGCCATCCACGTCAAAACAGGTTCCTCCTCCGGATTATCAAACATATTTGGATATTTATCCAAATACCTTAATGTGAGAGGGTTGCCCATTACAGATAGGTCACTAGTCCGATAAGTCGAAAAAAATTGTGGAGGAGGTAATTCGAGCTGCACCCGCCCATTTAAATTCGGCAAAGATTGTTTTCGGGCTGAAATATCCCTGATGTACCGATCCAGCCTATCGACCACCTTGTCATGATAGAATAAGTAATGTGAATCGGTTATTTTCACATTAGGAAATTCAAAAAACCTCTATAGGTTCGTGGTCATTACTTGAGGTAAGAAATCAGGTTCCCTCAATTGAATCAACAAAATCTATAGCACCTCCTGCTAGCCTGTCAGATGCTCCCATGGTTGGTCGTAAAATTGGGAAGAAATTTGAGTACCATAGTCCTGCCAATTAACTACCATCGGCTCAACCTTAGCAGGTAGTTGGTGTCGGAGAAGCCACTGGTGCTCTAACCCCGCGTAATACTGCAGAACTCTAGCTCCTATATCTCCCAAAATCATAAAGGCATAATATGGATCGGATAAATTGAGATGCCTTCGGGCCAAAATTTATGCGAGCAGATTTTCCACCCCCAAGTCAATTCTTTGCTGCCAGACTTGTAAAAATCGACCATAGCCTATCCAAGCTCCGTATTTCAGTCCCACTGCGAGCAAAAACAAATCTCTTTGACACTCATAAATCTGGTACAGCTCCTTGGTCGCAGGCCCCTTGCTCTCCCACGTCCATAATTCAGCTACCACCTTGGCAGGTAAAAAATTAGATTCCCAATTCGGGACTGCAGAAGATTGGCCCCTGTTAACCAGCTGGTTCATCTTTACCCTTTGCTGCTCCAATTCCAGGCCTTGTGACTGAATTTTCTCTTGTTGGTGCTTATTCTCTTCAGTCAATTGCCTCAACTGCTCTTGGTAAGCCGCAGACTTCTCCTGCAGCTTCTTGCATGCCCGTACATGCTGGTGTAATTTTTGGATTTCTGCATCTTTTTCATCCAGCTGGGTTCGACAAACCTGTAGCTCCTTCTGGCAATTTTCTATGGCAGCCATACTATCCATTTTCTCCTTCATAGCCTGTGCCAACTGATATAGGTTTCAGACATTGTCCGTTTGACATGCAATCAAGGCTTTACTCTTTTCTAGCATTTTCTCTCGTGCCTCCGTCACCTGAGTCTGAGTAGTTTTTAATTGCAGCTTCAACTTCTTATTCTCAGCCTCAAGATGCCCAATACTCTCAGGGCTAGTCAATGGACTAGGGGTAGGAGAGGACGTCGTATGTAAATCTTTGGCCACCGGCTGCGGTAACTCTTGACAGCAAACAGAGATGTAGAAGGCTGAATATAATTCCACCGCACGAGGGACACCTCGTCTGGTCCGAACAAGCTCCGCCCGCATCTCCTGTTGTATGATTAGCGACCAATTAATTTTCTTCCCCTCCCAAGTCTGTACTGCGGCCACCACTTGTTTCTGAGTCATAACCTCGGTTTGCGGCCGGAAAAAGAAGTAATCATTTACAAACTTAAACCAAGGCCTCCAATGCTACCTGGCCTTCTCGATCCGCCATATCCTGGTAGCCCTAGGGTACTCGCCTTCAAAAATGATATCATGCTGCTTCTTCGAAAACTTAGGCAATTGCCCCTCGCTAACCCCATCAGTTGGAAGTTTCAGGTATCTGCCTATGGTCTGCGCGGACAATTCTACCACCCGGCCATTGACTTGAGCCGTTGTTGCTTCCGCGGAGTAGGTCTCTATTACTTGTGTGACCGAATCTGCAAAAGCTACTCGGGTAACCATTTGCACCCAGCAGAGGTAATTGAAAACACCTGCAGCCTCCAATTTCACCTGATTCGCTTTCCAAGCCTTTTTCAACACAAAAGTAATGGCTGGTAAAATAAGTGGCTTCACCACCCATTTTCTGGCCACCTTTTCCTCTGGATCCTCCTCCATAATTCACCATTGAGTGACTCAGGCAATTGACCTAGGACCAAAGGGAGAAGAAATATAGGTCTATATTATCAAGAGAAATTGTTGGACGAAGAGTCTACTTTATCTCAGACTATAGAATCCTGCTACCAGAGGAAACAATCTCCTAAAGAAAATCTAGTTTGTAGCATACAATCCTGCATCCATTTTTAGTGGCAGATAATGAGTAAGTAGAGGAAAAAAATTGCTTTGAGCTGACTCATTTTATTTTATTTTATTCTTTCCAACCATTATTTTCTACCAAGATTCTTCTATTTTTCACTCTGCCCTCTTAACTCAATGTATTTCAATGATCAACTTCAGATGCTTGACTATTTTCTTGCTATATTTAGACCAGATTTCCTACATCCTTCAAAAATCTTGTAACATGATAGATGAATTGGAGACTGAATCTAATCACTTTATTTTTCTTCTCATCAGTCCCAGCTTCCACCTTTTTAATAACACAGAGGTGAACCACAAAAATCAGACTGGTAGCAACTAGCCTAATTTCAAAAAACCTAAACTATCTCTTAGTAATTCTCTCAGCATGCTTCCTCTCTTTCTTCATCTATGAAATTCTCTTTGGGCCCTTAGGCCTTGACCTTCTAATGTGAAGTGAACTTGACGGTCTCAGTTTTTTGTAGTTAGGTTTTTTGCTATGACTCAAAATAACAAGAACCTAGGGTACAAATTCTCAAGGAAGGCTTAACTGGCGTCTATTGCAGGCATTTGTCACATTACAATTTATTAGTTAGACAAAAGGGATGTTATTTCATTATAATAAACACAACTAACATGTCTTTCACATTTTCTCTCTCGCAAAGGCTCATTTCATGAACTTCATTTAGTCTTGTCTTTTAGCTATGGTCTGTAAGTTTTCATTTCCTAATCATAAAGTGTAACAATAGTCTTTGGTAATCATGATCTCTTTGAGTGTAACAATTGTCTCTATAACCATTGGCCAATGCATCTTTAAATCACAACAAATTCCCTCCCTTAATTGGCCAATGTTAATTCCAATGCAAGACAAATTGTTCATTGTTACTTCCAATATTTAATTATCACTTACATTTATGCAATTAATAACTAAAACCAAGGTTAGACTATAGTATTGGGTGTTGTGCACACTACTAGAAAATCGACAAAAAACGACTTTGTTTATGACTGTTATTTGAGTCATTGAGGACTACAATGACTATTAATTTTTGTGTTATAACGGACGAGTAGTAACGGACAGACAGTCGTTGGGGACGTGACGTGAGAATTTGGATGATATAGTCGTATAGGACAGTCGTAAACATGGACATCGGACGTGGCAAACCGAGATTACTGGTATTTCACGTGGCATTACGTGGCATCCACGACACGACCTCACATCCAAATCATCATCTATCGTGGCATCCACGCCACAACCTCACATCCAGGTCATCATTTGACGTGGTATACACGCCATGTCATCACATCCATGTCATTATCTGACGTGGCATGGACGCCATGTCAATAAACACGTGGCTCTCGAGTCAATTGGCCACGTCATCATAACATGTGGGCAAGTAATATAATGCCACGTGTTCATAAACATAGTTCTTATGTAGTCATTTTCTAGTTGTATCCTAAACGCCTATTATGTTACTATTGAATGACTATTGAACGACTATTGAATGACTATTATGTTACTATTGAACGACTATTATGTTGCTATTGAATGACTAGTGAACGACTATTGAATGACTATTATGTTGCTATTGAATGACTAGTGAACGATTATTGAATGACTAGTGAATTACTATTGAATGACTGTGGAACAATTATTGAATGACTATTATGCTACTATTGAACGACTATTGAGCGACTATTGAATGACTATTGAGTGACTGCATGCTCGTGATGTGTGCACGGGTTTAGGCCATCCGTCAGCATATTGAGGCATGGTTTATTCATTCATTAGTAGGCCATTTGTCAGCACATTGAGGCCCTGGTTACTCAACGACTACAAAATTGCTACTCAACGACTTTAAAGTTGCCAATCAACGCATGTCAATGACAATGAGAAATTGCGATCGTATTTGAAAAACAATACATATTTCAACTTCATTCATGTGTTCCCAACAAAATACATGGGCTCAAAGTTTACAATACGGAAGCCCTCTAGGACCTCCCTAATAAGTTCGTGGGGGGGGTGTGAGCCCAAAAGGGTGCCCACATTTAGTCTTAGACCCTTGAAACGTTAGTTGATGCACTTTGAAGTAGCATGTTACTTCACAAAAATATAAAAAGAGTGAAATGTTAGTCTTAGAAGTACCATGTTGTAAGAGGCTAGGATGTGAGTTGTTATTGTGTTTTTACCTTCGGAAGGATTTGAGTGAATGAGGATAGGTAAGGAGAACTTGGATTGAGTAGTTAGTGAGTAGGCTAGTACAAATGGATGGAGACAACCAAAGTGACTCAAGAGGCAAGTGCATTCGAATTGGGATGAATGGAGGATCACATGGAGCGCACAAGTGGACCACCTCATCATGGCCACTTAATGGGGAAGGTCCAAGGAAGAATGCAAGGTGGAGGATAAGCAAATTCTCAAAGCACCAATCAAATCACGAGTTAAGCATCGTGGTTTGAATTAAGTGGTGAGCAACGATTTGGGAAAGTAAGGGGAGAAAGTTATGGCGGCGGAAAGCGAAGGAGGCTAAGTTTGGGTTGAAGCATCCCAAGTTTGGTAAAGTGTGGTAGGTAGAAAGCCAAGGCTAGTTAAATGTTCGAATTAGGATCCTTGTTGATCATTTGAGGGAGGAAGGCTTAGAAGATAGGATTGGCGCCTACTAAGTAGGAGGAAATCTCAAGGGCTTATCGTGAGCCTTGAGGGTGCTCACCCCCTCAAGCTTACTATATAATCCCTCATTCTTTCCTCACTCATCCTCTCTTTCCTTTGTGCTCCAAGGCACCCCACGAGTTATAAGTGTGGGTGTGGGAAGCCATATTGGAGCACATGTGTGTGCTTAGTTTTTAGTTTGAGAGCCAAGGCTTGTTAGCCTTGAAGAGGGCTTGACCTCTTGGTAGAATTAGTGTTGACGTGAAGGATTTTAAAGTTAATTCATGATTCCAATTTGTGGTACTTAAAGTTCATGTTTTGAATACACGTGGTTGCAAGTTCCATGTTTAAGAGTTGAGCACTTGAGGTTGTGATGAGTGCAAAAATACACTTGTGTGGATTAGTTAGTCTTAGTGAAGTTAGGAAATTCTCTCTCCCCCTCTCCTCTCTAGGATTTTAGGATTTTAGGATTAGAGAAGAATTGTGTGATTAGAAAGGGGTTGTTAGTAGAATTAGGAAAATTAGGTAGGAAGATTAGTTAAGGGCTTGAATAATTAGTGAGGTAGTTGGGGATTGCAACTACAAAGTTGTGGGTTCATGAAGGAGCTGGGTTTATGAAGGAGCTGGGTTTGTTTAGTTAGAAAGTAAAGAGCTGGATTTATGAAGGACCTGGGTTTGTTTAGTTAGAAGCTAAGGAGTTGGGTTCATGAAGGAGCTGGGTTTATGAAGGAGCTGGGTTTGTTTAGTTAGAAGCTAAGAAGCTGGGTTTACGAAGGAGCTGGGTTTATTTAGTTAGAAGCTAAGGAGTTGGGTTCATGAAGGAGTTGGGTTTATGAAGGAGCTAGGTTTATGTAATTAGAAAGTAAAGAGATGGGTTCATGAAGGAGCTTAGTAGATAGCCTACTTAATTAGCTCATAGACAAGTAGTTAGTTACATTATGCTAGTTAGTGTTATGTGTGGCTTTCACAAGTAAATGTATTTGAGATTGACTATAGAGAATAGTGTTTTTTAACACTTGCATCCTCTCTTTAAAAATAAACCACGTGCACAAATTAATGGAGAATGTGGAGCACTCTCGCGATGGCAAGACAAAGGAAGCAAAGACCAAAGAGGAATGTGAGCCCAAACCCACTACTCGGACTACGGACGCTTAAGGGTGGGGGGTTTGGCCTCACATAATTGGTGCGTCTGCCGGGAGCGAAGCGGAAGGTAGTTACAAGACTTGGAGGCGACTAGGAGACTTGGAGGCAACTAGGAAAAATTGGAGACACAAACTTGAGAGAAGGGAAGGAGCACCCGAAACTCGGTAAGTATTCTCTCTTTGGGTTACATTTGAATTCATTGTATTTCAACTATTCCTTGGAATGAATTGCATTGTCAATTACGCAAATTCATTTTTGAGGAAGGAGCGCGGCGAAGGTACGTCCTCAACCTTTTTGGGGATTTGCTAAGAACTTAAAAGGAACCTATAACCGAGTAGCTCATTAAAACATTAGAGGGTAAATTCACCTTAGGACATTGAACTTTGACACTCACCTCGGGGTGAGTCTCAAAGTTTTGGGAGTTGTCATTTCATGCTCTAGATTAAATTAATATTTCACAAAGTTTATGGTGTTGTTGCATTGAGTCACGATTGAGGGGAGTGCTAACTCACAGGGGGATGCGATTGCTCAAGGTATGTTTATTTCTTCAAAGTGAACTCATTAACTAATTAAGGAATGCCTTTTGTACTCGTGATTGTTGTTATCCGTTGTAGAGGGTAATTCCCGAATTGTGGATGGTGTGAGAAGTTGAAGGGTGAAGCCTCGACTTTTAACATAATCTACTCGGAAGGTCACCCCCTCACAATCGGTATTGTGGTGAGTGTTAATTTGCGGGAAGGTGCGGAGGTGATGCTCCGACTTAACCAAAAAATTAACATGAACATGCCTATCCCCTATTGGGATTCTTTCACCTAAGTGGGCTTGCAGGTTCTTTTCCTCACCTCCTAAAAAAATTATAACCACACCAAGACAAGTGAAAATATTAAGAGGGGAATTGCTAGGATTATGTGTGGTCAAGTGAGGGTCGATCGATTCTTATGGAATGCAAGGTAGGACTCGCTCACAAAAACCAAGTTTGATAGTAGGACTAGAGAAATCTACTCGAAAGAGGCGGTCCTCTAAAATCAGTGATAGATTAGAACAAGATAATGTAGAATAGAGAGTTGTTTGAACGTCGAACCTAGGACTAGGTCAATTCTAGACACCTTAGAACTTGGAGCTCAACTTGAAGAGGAGATCACTCCCTCCAAATTGAGTGGTGAAACTTCTTCGGAAAATTACACACTTAGAGAAGAATTCCCGGTAGAAGTTGATAGGGGATTGTTGAATAGTTCACCGGTCACCATGGCCGAGGAACGGGGGATGGATCCACCACCCATACCCCCAATTCCGCCCATACCTCCTATACCTCCAATAGACCCATTGGTTAGGCCAAGAGGCCTACCAATTGTGGTTCCACAAAATTTAGCGGCGATGGATATGCCATCTCATCTCCCTAAATTTTATGGGACCAAGGATGAGGACCCCTCTCGGCACATGGAACGGTATATCGAACGGTTGGCTAGCTCCCTCATAACCGACCCGGGTTATTGGTTAGTGTGGTTTCCTACCACTCTAGAGGGGGAAGCCTATGAATGGTATCGGGATCATGCCGAGGGACATTTTAGGGGATGGGAACAATTACAAAGGGAGTTTCTTAACGAATTTAGGCCGGAAGTGGGTCAAAGTACCGCATTAAGGGCATTGTCGTCATTGAAGCAAGGAAGGGAGGAAGAAATTTCGGCTTACATTAGGAGGTTTGATTTAGTGTGCACTAGATTTGTGGGTACCATGCTCAACGACGACACGCTAAAGCAATTTTTCATTCAAGGGTTTTTTAAGTCCGGAACTATTAGGGGTGTTCTAGAAAGGAATCCCTTGACCTTGGCGGATGCCAAGCGTGCGGCTAGAGATATTGAAAACTTGGATAAAGATCACGAAAGGCTATGGAGAAGGGAGGATGAATTGATCCCACAATTCATCCCCATACGCCCTAGGGTGGTAGCGGTAGAACCCGCTAAGTATGAGAACCAAATTCCATATGCCATTGTGGACACCGGCCCCCGACCTTTAGCGGTTAGGGAACCGGCACCTCTTTTGGCACTACCGGCCCCTAGAACGGATCCACACTTGGAGGAGGTTGAGAGAAGACTAGGTGCTAGCCAACTAGGATTCCAAGAGGCTATGATAAAACAAATGCAAAGCCTCACGGATCAAATGTCATTAATGATCCGGAGTCAACAACCGGGGCCTCCACCCCCGGTTGAGTCGGGTAGGCATTCTTCCGGATTATGGTGTGTCCAATGTGGCCAACCGGGCCACACGCGTCAATTTTGTAGAAGTGGACAAAACCGTGACCAAAGAGGAAACGGTAACCCACCTCAACAAAATCAACGAGGTCAAGCGCCACCTCACTATGGAAATGGAAGCAATAGAGGACCACAACCTAGAGGGCAAGGTGGCCAAAATTTAGAGAAGAAGGAATTTCATCCCTTTTGTGGAAGGTGGCACGCTCAAGGACAATGTTGGTCCGAAGGTCAAGAGTTTAATTGTAGCAATTGTGGAGGAAGTCATCCCTCGGATACGTGTCGCCAACCGGACAAAATAATTAATGTCCCTTACCCGGTGGCTAATCCACAACAACAAGCAAGGGATAATATGCGAGGTGCTAGGCCACAAGGAGTACCGGCCAATGAACTTAGGCCACCTAACTTATACTATGACCATAGTAATGCTAGGCAAACTTTTCATCCACCGGCGGGCTTGCAAACTACAACCGGTTACATTCCAATACAAAATAGACAAGGAGTTCCACCTAATGGTAGTAACGGGAGACAAGCGCCTCCAACGGATCCGGGACCATCTAACTCCCAAGATGTTAGGTTCATGGATGGAGTGTTGGAGGCCACATGTGATGACATGCTTCCTCTCCCAACGAGAATTGGAGAGGAGCAAAGTCAATGGCCTCCTCACACCAATGCTATTACATATGAGTTAGTGAAGGGTAAGGGTGTGGTTGAAGAAGCACCTGCACTAGCGGTAACTACTAGGGCTAGGAGAGGGGATGCCCCGTTGGAGGTAGGAATAGGAGAGCAAGGAAATTACTCTTCGGATGAAGAGATTAATCTCTCCGAGTTGGATAGGGTAGCTAGAAGAGCTACTAAGGATGTGGAGAGGGAAAATATAATTTTACAAGATAGGGAGAGGACTAATGCGGTACATGACTTGGATAATAGCGATGTGGGTGAATGGGAAGGACCGGGGGTTCCCGTAGACGAATTCGACGTAGTGGGTAATTCTAAGGTGGAAAGATCTACCGGGTACGACTTGTGGGCGGACCTTAGTACACTCAAGGCGGATATTACTTTCGGCCAACTATTGGAAATTTCACCCACGGCAAGGAAAACATTAAAGGAGGGAATGCCGGTACACAAGAGGATGAGGAAGGTGAAAGCTAAAATAGCCGCTAGGATCCAATCACAAGGTGGAAGAGACGTGAAAGCTATAGAAATAGAAGTTGTTATAGTAGATAAGGTGGTTCCTAATGTGCTAGTCGACGGAGGGAGTAGTCTAAATATACTACCGGAGGATACTATGAAAAAATTGGGACTTGGACTCACGGGGCCTTCACCTTTGGTCATAAATATGGCAAATCAAAGTTCGACTACGCCTTTGGGGATGATCAAGGATTGTAGAATGACTACGGGAGGTGAGGAGTACTTGGTCACCTTCCATGTCATTAAAATGCACTCCAACAAGGACACCTTCCCCATTTTGCTAGGTAGGCCTTGGTTGCGGATGGCGAATGCTATGGTCAATTGGGGTGGACCTAAACCATCCATCACTTATGGTCCGGAGGGTAATAGGGTCATAGTGTCCATTGGTTCATTAGAAGGATGGATGAAGAAGGAGATGTATTTGCCATTGGAGAAGGAAATTGATGACTTAAACGAGAATGAGATTGGCAAGGCATTGGTGGGAGTCGTCCATCCCGAAGGTCAAAGGGTTGTTATAGATTCGGGCTCGGGAAGTCTAGGTCCTAATTTTTACAATTATGGGGATAATGGGGATTATGCCCAATGGCTAAGGGAGTACCCCGAGTCCGAGGTTGATGTAATGGTTACATTTCACCAAGTAGGCTTAGGGAGTGAATTTCCTAGTGTTAGTTTAGGAGAGGGCTCATTGTTGGAGCCATGTGAGGTGCTCACCGAGGAAGAGTGGGTTAGCGGTGGGTTAACACCTTGGATAGATGACGTGGAAGAGGGTGAGGTTAGTTTAATTCATGTAGATGGGACTCAAGAGGAGGATGTGATTATTGAGTCATCGAAATTGGAGGAGCCTTTACATTTCAAGACCACGTCTACGGGGATAGTTGTAGGTCAAGATGTGAAAGATTACCCCAATGTGCCTTCCGATTGGTATCGGAACAAAGAGGAACAAGCACATGTGTCGGAAGCGGATTGGCGGTACGTGGATGTGAAATTAAAGAATGGAAAAACCCGACAAATGAAGATGGGTTCCAAATTGGGGGAGAAAGAGGTTAGGGAGTATAGCAATTTGGTGGATGAGTTTAGTGATACTTTTGCATGGTCCTACGATGAGCTTAAGGGAATTCCTAGGGAAATGGTAGAGCACCGGATTCCTTTAATTCCGGGGGCGAGGCCAATTAGACAAAAGGAGAGGAGGATGAATCCTCAATTGCAATTGTTGGTGAAAGCGGAATTGGAAAGGTTATTGAAGGCCGGGTTTATCAAGCCGGTGGAAATCACGGATTGGGTTTCTCCTATGGTCTTAGTAAAGAAAAAAAATGGGAAATTAAGGGTTTGTGTCGACTATAGGAAATTGAATTCGTGCACACAAAAGGATCACTTCCCCTTACCTTTTATCACCTTGTTGCTTGAGGAGGTTGGAGGTCATTCGCGATATACCTTTATGGATGGGTATGCGGGTTATAATCAAATTTCCATAGCCCTCCAAGATATCCATAAAACGGCTTTTACTACACCTTGGGGTACTTTTGTGTGGGTAGTGATGCCATTTGGGTTATGTAATGCCCCGGCTACTTTCCAACGATTAGTAATGTATATCTTCACCGACTTGTTGTTCAAATCCATGACCGTCTTTGTGGACGATTTTAGCACACAAAGTAATGTGGACGATCACCTACATTGTGTTAGGGAGGCATTGGTTAGGTGTAGGAAGATGAGGTTAGCATTGAACCCGGATAAGACATTTTTGGGAGTGAATAAGGGAGTGTTGTTGGGTTATGTTGTTAGTGAGAAAGGTAGAGAACCCGATCCGGATAAGATTGCGGCCATAAGCGACTTGGCAACTCCAACCAATTCCAAGGGGATCTCTAAGTTGTTAGGACATGTGGGATGGTACCGGGAACTTATTCCTAATTTTTCAAAGATAGCGGTACCCATTACCCATTTGCTCAAAAAGGATGTCAAATTCGAGTGGACGGATGCTTGTCAAAAAGCCTTTGAGGAATTGCGGGATAGGTTGAGCACCTATCCGGTGTTGATACCACCCAATTGGGGTAAACCTTTTCACGTCTATTGTGATGCTAGTAATGTGGCAATAGGGAGTGCGCTTTGTCAAGCAACGGGAGAAAAAGAGAAGGATCAACCTATAGCTTATGCGAGTAAGCAATTGACCCCCGCCGAAAGAAACTACTCTACAACGGAGAGGGAGTGCCTAGCCATGGTGTTTTCCGTTAAAAAGTTTAGGCATTACCTCATGTGCAACCCGGTTGTATTTTTTGTTGACCACATGGCTATCAAGTATCTAGTTAACAAGGCGGAGTTAAGTGGTAGGTTAGCTAGGTGGGTTTTGTTATTAGAAGAATTCGACTACACGGTGGAATATAAACCGGGTCGTATGCATTTACAAGCGGACCACTTGTCTAGGTTGTCGGAGGAGATAGGAAAAAAATCCGGTAAATGATATGTTAGTAGATGATAGCCTCTTTGTCGTCACTTCTACACCGGAGTGGTATGCGGGCATAGTGGAATTTCTAACAACCCACAAGTTGCCCAAAGAGTGGACAAAAGAAGAGAGAAGGAAGGTGAGGGTAAATAGTAGGCAATTTGTTGTAGTGGGCCATAGGTTGTTTAGAAGGGGGTCCGATGGTATTTTACGACGATGCGTGTCAAAAACGGAGGTTGAAGCGATTTTAATCGCTTGCCACGATAGCGCTTGCGGCGGTCACTTCTCGGGTCAACTCACCGGGCAAAAAATACTTAGAGCGGGCTACTTTTGGCCTACACTATTTAAGGACGCCCATGACTATGTAAGGAAATGCGACGCTTGCCAACGGTATGCCCGAAACGACCTTAGAATGGAGATGCCTTTACATGTATCATTACCCTTAATTCCTTTCGAAAAATGGGGCATCGACTATGTGGGTGAGGTCCATCCCCAATCTTCAAAAGGAATGAAATATATTGTGGTGGCAACCGAGTACCTCACCAAGTGGGCGGAAGCCAAAGCGGTGAAGACCGACACGGCGGAACACGCGGCAACATTTATGTACGAAAACATAATTTCGCGGTTCGGGGTGCCGAAGATCCTAGTAAGCGATAGGGGTACTCACTTTTTGAATGACTTGATTCGAGAGATGACAGAGAAATTTAAAATTGATCACCGGAAGACTACTCCCTACCACCCACAAACCAATGGACAAACGGAAAGGGTTAACGGAATTTTGGTGAGTATACTACGCAAGACGGTTATAGACTCGAAGCGGGATTGGGATACGAAACTAACGGCGGCACTTTGGGCATACCGTACAACCTATAAGGTAACTACGCGTGCTACACCATTTTCCTTAGTCTATGGTCTTGAAGCGACACTACCAATCGAATATGAAGTCGAGTCACTTAGGGTGGCCGTGAGTACGAGACTTACCGAAAGTTAATCCTTACGAAATCGACTAACCGATTTGGAAGCACTTGACGAAGGGAGGAGAATGGCGGCTCAACATATTGAGGCAATCCAAAGAAGGAGAAAGATTACTTTCGACAAACGACATAAGAGAAGGGCCCTAACACCGGGAATGATGGTCATGATTCAAGACGCACGAAAGCTTGAATTTCCGGCGAAATTCGATGCAATATGGTTAGGACCTTACCTTGTCTATGAGGTCTTTCCTAATAATTCAATTCAATTGGAAACGTTGAATGGTGAGCTCTTTCCTACCCGTACATCGGGAAGTAGATGTAAGGAGTACCGAGCTTGACTAGGCAACTTACCCTTGGAGCAAGAGATGTTTGGATTCATCCCCCGATGGTCGCCAATTATGTGAGCCCAAAAGGGTGCCCACATTTAGTCTTAGACCCTTGAAACGTTAGTTGATGCACTTTGAAGTAGCATGTTACTTCACAAAAATATAAAAAGAGTGAAATGTTAGTCTTAGAAGTACCATGTTGTAAGAGGCTAGGATGTGAGTTGTTATTGTGTTTTTACCTTCGGAAGGATTTGAGTGAATGAGGATAGGTAAGGAGAACTTGGATTGAGTAGTTAGTGAGTAGGCTAGTACAAATGGATGGAGACAACCAAAGTGACTCAAGAGGCAAGTGCATTCGAATTGGGATGAATGGAGGATCACATGGAGCGCACAAGTGGACCACCTCATCATGGCCACTTAATGGGGAAGGTCCAAGGAAGAATGCAAGGTGGAGGATAAGCAAATTCTCAAAGCACCAATCAAATCACGAGTTAAGCATCGTGGTTTGAATTAAGTGGTGAGCAACGATTTGGGAAAGTAAGGGGAGAAAGTTATGGCGGCGGAAAGCGAAGGAGGCTAAGTTTGGGTTGAAGCATCCCAAGTTTGGTAAAGTGTGGTAGGTAGAAAGCCAAGGCTAGTTAAATGTTCGAATTAGGATCCTTGTTGATCATTTGAGGGAGGAAGGCTTAGAAGATAGGATTGGCGCCTACTAAGTAGGAGGAAATCTCAAGGGCTTATCGTGAGCCTTGAGGGTGCTCACCCCCTCAAGCTTACTATATAATCCCTCATTCTTTCCTCACTCATCCTCTCTTTCCTTTGTGCTCCAAGGCACCCCACGAGTTATAAGTGTGGGTGTGGGAAGCCATATTGGAGCACATGTGTGTGCTTAGTTTTTAGTTTGAGAGCCAAGGCTTGTTAGCCTTGAAGAGGGCTTGACCTCTTGGTAGAATTAGTGTTGACGTGAAGGATTTTAAAGTTAATTCATGATTCCAATTTGTGGTACTTAAAGTTCATGTTTTGAATACACGTGGTTGCAAGTTCCATGTTTAAGAGTTGAGCACTTGAGGTTGTGATGAGTGCAAAAATACACTTGTGTGGATTAGTTAGTCTTAGTGAAGTTAGGAAATTCTCTCTCCCCCTCTCCTCTCTAGGATTTTAGGATTTTAGGATTAGAGAAGAATTGTGTGATTAGAAAGGGGTTGTTAGTAGAATTAGGAAAATTAGGTAGGAAGATTAGTTAAGGGCTTGAATAATTAGTGAGGTAGTTGGGGATTGCAACTACAAAGTTGTGGGTTCATGAAGGAGCTGGGTTTATGAAGGAGCTGGGTTTGTTTAGTTAGAAAGTAAAGAGCTGGGTTTATGAAGGACCTGGGTTTGTTTAGTTAGAAGCTAAGGAGTTGGGTTCATGAAGGAGCTGGGTTTATGAAGGAGCTGGGTTTGTTTAGTTAGAAGCTAAGAAGCTGGGTTTACGAAGGAGCTGGGTTTATTTAGTTAGAAGCTAAGGAGTTGGGTTCATGAAGGAGTTGGGTTTATGAAGGAGCTAGGTTTATGTAATTAGAAAGTAAAGAGATGGGTTCATGAAGGAGCTTAGTAGATAGCCTACTTAATTAGCTCATAGACAAGTAGTTAGTTACATTATGCTAGTTAGTGTTATGTGTGGCTTTCACAAGTAAATGTATTTGAGATTGACTATAGAGAATAGTGTTTTTTAACACTTGCATCCTCTCTTTAAAAATAAACCACGTGCACAAATTAATGGAGAATGTGGAGCACTCTCGCGATGGCAAGACAAAGGAAGCAAAGACCAAAGAGGAATGTGAGCCCAAACCCACTACTCGGACTACGGACGCTTAAGGGTGGGGGGTTTGGCCTCACAGGGGGGAATCATGCTGCTTTCAGGTTCCTTTCGTTCCATAGTGTGCACCTCCTACCACATCTTTTATTACCCATTGGTCTCCGTCTTCATGTGGGTATGCAAGTTTCACGTCACCTAGGTAAGCAGTGGTCACGTCCACTTTGTAGCAAAACTCCGGAATGACCTTGAAATGAAACTTATCCACACCCCCCACACCGCTGATTTTCCCAATGGCCACCTTCCGTTTCTTGTTTTTCGGGCTCATCATATGCAGGGATTGCCCAATATTGAACTGTACCTATACACCATCCACAAAACAAACAATGGCATACCTCATACAATGTAAGTATCTAATTAGCAATGTGTCAGCAATCAGGGCTTCATGTGGCACTAACCAGTGTTTTCGTTGCTTTCCAATATGACTTCCACAATGGACTCAGAAACCCACACCAAACAATGCATACGACATTTATACGGTTCTAAGAATGTTCAGGGATGACTGCTGAATGTCTGATAAATGATTGCCTAATAACTGTTGAATGACTGCCAAATGACTACTATCTGACTGCTAAATGACTGCTAAATGACTGCTGAATGTCTTCCAAAATATTAAGGGATGGATTGCACAAACCGGGCGTGCAGGCAATGTTGTATTGCCTGATGTGGTATCCCATGTTTTCGCACGAATGATACTTTAGTAGGGTATAATCAACAATGATCAATATGCAAAGACAAATAGGGGCTCACTTAGGAGGATTTGATTAAGGAAATAAGATTTACCATTAGGCCGAAACCATTGGAAAGGCCTTGCCACTCAAAAATCCATTGGAAATTCCTCAAGGCTCCGATTTAGACGAAATTTTTTTGTGTTGGGAGTTAACTTGAGCATGCTTACTCACACCAAGTTTCATAGGAAACCAACTTTGGAGTCGTGAGATATGAATTCACAAAGTACAATTACTTAATTGTCTCTACTGTAGACCCTCTTCCACTCAAAAATTCACCAAAAATCAACCAAGAGCTCAAAGAGAGTGAATTTAATTTTCACAAAAACTAGACTTGATTGCGCATCTAACATAACTATTCACAATAAAATCGAGTAAAAATTCACTGAATGACACATTTTTGAAGTTAATGCTTTGAAACTGCTGAAGCCAGAATCCTTTGCCACTTTGAAAATCCACCAAAATTACATCCTAGCTCCAAATCACTCGAGAATTGCAGTCATAGGAAGCTACTGATTAAGAAAACAACTACTCAAAAGCTCATCAAAAAGCATAAGAGACAAGAGAAATGGGAGGTAAAAGACCAAGGCAGCTACAAAATGAGGGTTTCTATCAGATTTTAACACAAACAATTGGGCATGGCTTTGCCCTACAAGAGAAAGAGAGAGAGAGAGGGAGGATGGCTGACTAAGGCCTCTTCTCTTCAAGGAAAATGGTCAAGGAATGGCGGCCACATCCTCACCTTCACATCCACAAATCCCTAATCTAAATCAAAGGTCTCAAACGACTCTAAGCCTAAACCCGATTTTAGGGCTGGTGGTGCCCGTATCTAAAAATAGAAGGGTTTTTTTAGCAAAATTAACACCACCATTGTGTTCACAACACATTTTTACCCTGAGATGGACTATAACCATGCTTAATTCCGACTCTAAATACATAATTACTAAAATAATTATAATTCTACTATGTTTTTTGCAATTTTATCTACTACATAGACTAAGGAACATAAATTATAACAAAAATTAGTCCCAAATGTCTGTAAAAACACAATGGTGCTATTATTTTATTTTTTTGAAACATACAAGTAGTGGCTTCCTGGATACCCAGGGGTACAACTATCAAGGGCATAATGGTGCTATTTAGAGCATTCACATATGCAGTCCTTAAAAGATCAGAAACTCTCATAGTTCTTGACAATATCTTCAAAGAATGGCTCCGATTCCAACAGATTTTGGAACTTCTCAATGAAATACATTGAGGTTATTTAGTCATAGGTGTCATCAATAGTCATCGATATCGTAGACATATCTATACAATACACTATTGCAGTTAGAATATGACACGTAACCTTGAGTCGAGGATAACGTCATTTAAGCGAGTTAAGTAACTCAAGTCCAATATTCATTATCTTTTGTTATAAAATATTTAGGATATAATTAGAATTTGAGGATTATTTTATCTACAAATAACGGAATAGTCGTTTAGGATACACATGGGCACATGCATGCACCTAGCGTACTGCACGTCTGGAACACATCATGTTCAAAAAATGTAAATGACTACAAAAAAACTACAGAAATGGTCACGTGGCATTATAGTAAAGAGTACAGGCTCCTGCCTCCCATCCATGAATACCATGTGTGCATTATAGTACCTCCAGAATGAGACAAAACTACTAGTCATTGTAGCCATCACCGACGTATATGAACGTCATAATCACAGTCGTAAACACAGTAGCAATCATAGTCGTAATGACAGTCATAATCACAGTCGTTCTTACACGTCCCCTGAACTAACCAATATATGACTATATTGGCAGGATCTGCTCATACGATATACGCTGGATGTTATGCATTGTGAGCAAAACTTTTCAAAGAACATTTTGAAGACCGTCACTGGACATAAGGACACCGTGAAGGTCCGCCGGGACTTGCAACGCAGAGGCATCAGGCCGCATTTGTGGCTCATTCCCCACCCAAAGAAAAATGGCAAAATGTTGAAACCGGTGGCCCCATATGTGTTGACCAGCGAAGAGTTCGAAGTGTTTTGTAGTGTTATGGAGAACTTGAAGACACCATCAGGACATGTTTCCAACATGACTCAATATATACGCAAGAGGACGTATGGGGGTTTAAAGTCACATGATTACCATGTGCTTGTGCAACAAATCATGCCGCTAGCCTTAAGAGGTTTTTTACTACCTGGTCCACGAATGGCGGTGATGAGGATTTCAAAAGTGTTCCGAAGGATATGTGACAGTGTTTGGAACCCATTGGAATTTGAAGCTCTACAGGCGGACGTTGCACGGAGCATGGCACTTTTGGAGATTCATTTTCCCTCCGTTTTTTTTTGACATTATGACGCATTTATTATATCACCTAGTCGATGAATTGGACATATGTGGTCCTGTCTCCACAAGGTGGATGTATCCTATTGAAAGATACATGAAAACATTAAAGCATTATGTTCGGAACATGGCAAGACCGGAAGCAAGCATGGCGGAGGGTTATGCGAGAGATGAATGCCTAGGTTTCATCACGGAATATTTCCACAAGTTTGAAGTGGTTGATCGTCGAGTTTGGGATGCAGATGAGGAGTACGGAGATGCAAAGGAGGTGCTAGAAGGGGCAGGAATAAAATACGTGATGACACCAACATTGAGAGATGTTGCCCACCAATATGCTTTGACCAATTTATCCCTCATGGCACCCTGGCATAGGTGAGCCTGATTATGTATTTGTGATTGCACGTTCATGTCTCAGTGTGCCCTGTTGTTTTCCTAAACATGATCGCCGCTGGGAAAGGCTACTATCTGACCAGGTGGATGAGTAGTGAAGGACTAGTGAATGACTACCGTCTGACCAGGTGGACGAGTAGTGAGTGATGAATGACTAGTGAATGATTACTGTCTAACCAGGTGGATGAGTAGTGGAAGAGTAGCGATAGACTACTGTCTGAGCATGTGTACGAGTAGTGAATAGTGAAAGACTAGTGAATGACTACTGTCTGACGAGGTGGAAGAGTAGTGAATGACTAGTGAGCAACTAATATTTGACTAGTTGGATGTGCAGGCAATGGAAAGAAGAATAGGTACAGAACCCCAGCATTTCCACGTTTGAGACTTGGATTAAAGACGTAGTGCACAATCACCCTATTGACCCGAACGATGAGGATGACATGGACAGGGTTCTGTTGTGCAGCAGACCATCACAGATAGCCACACGATATACGAGGATGAAGGCCTATGGAAACCACTTTCGGATGGAGGACCAACAATCCAGGACGCTAAAAACTTACGACAGCGGTGTTGCCTCTGTGTTTCACATGCCTTCCGTGGGTTCGGAGGAGGTGACATTGAACTATGTGGGAGTACTAAAGGATATACTAAAATTGAACTATGGGCCACTTCATACACCAGTCATACTTTTTAGGTGTGAGTGGATGAAGCAATATGACAACCGGGCCAACCTTACGTATGTAAGAGACGAGGCTGGATTCATGGTTGTAAATTTCCGCCACAAGGTTCCTCAAATGTTGGAACCGTTCATATTCCCCAGCCAAGTGACACAAGTATTTTGGTCAGACGAAGTGCAAAAACCGGGGTGGAGAGTAGTATTGGCGAAGGAGGCACGCTCCCAAAGACATGAACAGAGCACAACAGATGTCTTCATGACCACCACCGAAGAAGCGCGTGGCATGCAATTGGTGAACCATGCGCCTCCCCCGCCCACCACAGCGTCATTGGTGGGAGCCATAGAACTATCAGCTTTAGATAACTCCTTGGCACTAGCTAAATTTTAGGTGTTCGTCCTTTCAAAAGCCCAGCTGGCCTTACAAATGTCCTACGTAGGTTGTACTCAACAATACTATGACTGTACTTCAACTCCACTACGACTTACACGTCCACGTCATTGATTACGTGGCATGAAAAATGAAATGCATTGTTCGTGCACAATGCCCGCCATTAAACTTATGATTTCAGACCTCCATCACATGTGCACCTTGGCAATGAATATCTTCCATATACGTCAATAAATGTACTAAGCTTATGTCATCGATGACACGGCATGCCACCTCATCGTGTCAAACATGTTTAGTGACCAATATGTTGCTTGCACATGTCATCCATGAGTCATTTCAGTGACTCATACAATGACTAAACGCTTATACACGTCATCCCAATCTCAACGTGCATGTGAGTTAGTCATTGAGTTTGGAAGTCGTAGTCATTCTTTTGACACGTCAATATTATCGAGAATAATGTTCACTCAATACATCCCTAATTTCCACATCATTACAGGGATGTAAGTGCCACATCACTAATTTGTGTTATCTCTAAGTAATAGTATACACGTAGTCGTTAAATCACAACTAGATAATGACTAATAATCAGCCAAGTCATGATATTCTATCCACGTCACACACGAATGGATGTAGTGGACGATATTTGGTAGACATAAAATGAGTATGTTATGCGGTCGTCAACAGAGTTCATCATAAGTCGTTAAAATGACTTAACAATGACTCACACGTAATCCACGTCACACAAGGTGAGTTGAGTAGGCATCACAGTCGTTTAATAAGTTGTTTAGGACAGTGAGTCATTGATACCATGGTTGGAATGGACAAGGTTTCTTGTAGTGGCACAACCTGCAACATTAATAACAACAATTAGGGTAACATAGAAGTCCAAAGTTAAGTTGGTTAGCTTACACTTCACTCTCATAGATCATAGTTCCTATACTAGATATTCGTTTAAGATTCCTACTTAACCCTAGGACAACTCATGCCTAAATCTCCTTAATAATCCAAAGTTTGTCCTCTCACTAATACAAATTTTAACTTACAAATTGTCATCCCCACAATTACCAAACTGATCATAACTCTAATGTCACCATCTTTAGTTGGTAAAAGGGCTCACTAATCTCAACTCCTACACACTCACAAACAAAACTATAGTCCTTGTATCCATGGTAATCACAAATTTAATATTATGACACATCTTATCCTCCACCCTTCACAAGTTTCAACAATAGTGAAGTGGCCACTCTCAGACTCTCTCATACTAACCCTTGACCTTCTATCTCTCAAACATTTCCTCCACCTTTCACAAGATTTATTGCTATTCAAGCGGCTCCTTTCCTAGGTCACCCTTGGTAACCTAACTCTCTTCCTATCACAAAGGTAACTCTTTTATTCTTCATTGTCAATAATTTCTTTCCTTCCAAGTTCATTTGATTGACTCCTTACTCGCTCTGTCTTAGTCATTCAAATCTCTCTATTGGAGTATTGGCAAGCTATGGTTTGACACACTCCATGCAATCTTCCTTGGCCAATGGTTTAATTATATTCTTCACTTTATGAGTATTCACTCAATCGCCACCTTCAACCAATGGTTTTACATTTGCTCTTAAGCTTCCAATGTACATTTGACACTTTGCTGATAGTTTTGCTTAATCACTCAAATAAAAGTTATCTTATACTTCCTCTCCTTTATATTGAAGAGTTCCCAACTTTCGGACAATGGTTTTACTATGTTCTTAACCACTCTAAGTGTTCATTGGACACTTAGTCAACAGTTTTACTCAGTTACTCGCAAACTAATTCAATTTGACTCTCCAACTTAGAGCGCTATTCGTTTTTGCAATTTCTTTCACTTTCATTTTGACATATGATCATTATATTTATCAATCTTAGTTTGATCTCACAACTTGGACAAATGTTCTCACAAACTCATACTCTCGCACTTCAATCAATCTCAATTCTCTCACACTTAGAGAACTTACTCACAATTTCCATCCACTCAATAAACCAAGACTCATTCACAAAATAATCATTCACAATTCCATACATCAAGAGAATAGTTTAGCCGGCTGTTAGCATTGAGGTATTCATATTCATATCAATAATAAACTTAATCTCAAGGTTGCAATCCGCAATTACTATGGTGATGGCTAGTTGTTTTTACATAAAATAGTTTAATTATTATCCTCGCATAATCATTGTGTCGAGGGAGACTAGACCATTGAGTTCAATCATGTGCTCAAAATCATCTAAGGGAATGCTTGTGCTCTCCGTCTCCCCTTGCCTCCTTATGGTGAGGTGAGGAAGAAGATAGTTATGACTGACTAAGGGCTCCTAAGCCCATGATTATAGTTCTAACCACCTAGCCATGTTTGTAGTTCACTACTTTCATCCATTGAAATACAATTTCCTTAGTGTATTATCATATAATTTCCATAGTGTATTTCTATACATATCACTAAAATGTCTATAGTGAAACTATTAGTCTAATATTTTGGCTCACACTTCTTGACCAATGAGAGATCTTAGAGTACAATGGTCACGGGCCTTTAGTCATGTGTGTGAAGTGGCCCTAACTAAGGGCCTTGCCGCACTCCCTGGTCTTGTGACTAGAGCCAATGGTTAACCGACAAGTTGACTACCCGCCAAAGCATGGTCTTGGTTAAGGGGTTCAACAACTAACTGTTTGCACTGGGTGCAAGTAGCGCTTAACCCCTAAAGGACCAAGCATGATTTGGACGGATCTGAAGGAAATTTGAGCCACTGCCATGTATGGGATGGTGCATAGAGCGTGGCAAACATTTGATGGTTTCCAACCTTATGGAATGGTTGTTAGCTTTATCAAGTACAATAGGGAAAAATATCCATCCCTTTATGTAAATTTTGTCCATTAAGATTGACATGTCTTTCGATGGTTCGATGGTATTCTTGAGTTGCCCGAACATTGCATGACCACTTTGAACATGTCTTGCCATTATTATATTCGTTTTTTAGGCAACATTTTGCAACGACACTGAAAGTCGCGGACTTGGGCAACTATTAGTGCTGACAAACCGTCATTTCAATCTAATTTGTTGGCTATATGGGCCTTGCTTTATATACAACTACAAAATAATGAAAATATTGCGATTGTTTAAATAATATACATGTATAAAACTACACTGAAATCCGTACGGTGGATGTATGCAACAAAAACCAATAAGGGTATGCATAATTTGTTTGCAAATTTATGATGTCATTCTTGAATTTAAATGTAATTTAAACTACTTAGGAAGTTGTGGATGGCGGGCACACAAGGAAAAAGGGTGTGGACAATGGAGATTCTTATCCGACCCTTTCGTACCGTGGCCCACAACCATTTATATATTTCATTCTCAATATTGCATGCCCCATACCACCCTCTTTCATGGCTATGGTGTCATTATATACCCCCTCTATGTACGTGCCCCCCCTCCCCCCATACATCGCACCCTTTACATAATAAAAAATGGGGCCACATAAAGGCTGCCCAAGATTCAACCATGGCGCAAGTTCATTGGATACTTTGTACAATTTCGGGCAGTTGTACAGTGCCAAATAGTGCATTTTGAACATTTACATCACATTTACAAACACCAAATTATCGTTTTTTTGAATTTTTTTTGGGCTGCATTTCTCTGTCCATTGCGCATCCATTGCAATTATTTTCATTCACATCGGTGCAAATCTCTAAGTTATGGCCTACACAAAATACCGAAAACGTCCAAAATTGGACGCCTAGTCCTTTAGGGGTTAAGATAGATGGGTCTTAAGTGGCTATTTTTCTTAATCAGACCCTTGTATTTGATTGATATGTGATTTTGTGAAGATTAAAGACCAAACATCATAAAGACACATGTTTAAAAGTGATTAGATTACGTCTTCAAATATTAATAACCACTCTACACTCAATAGTGAACATAATTGGGCATAACATTACTCAGATGATGAGTTGTGTTCAGCTGCCCTGATTTCATATTCAATCTGAAGCACTAAGATTCCAACATCCGGAGTTCTTAACCTTGAATTTATTGTTGGACCCATGAACACAACTCATCAACTAAGTAATGTTATGGGAAGACCTATGTATCTAATTAAGAAATCAACAAACATGCATTTCCGATAACCATAACTAAATCAAGGGAAGTCATATTTTCAATATGATTTTTGCAGATGTTTCATCGTAGATTTACTAATGCAACGCGAGTTTTGTTGTGTAAATCTAATCGGTAAAAGTTGGAGAACATGAAAAAAAAATCACATAACACCCACATACCTTAGGGCCTTTCCATCTTGGGCATGTGCAGCTACAAATTCGCTGCTACAGTGGTCCGATTCGGTAGATGTAAGGCGAACTTTGTCGCCAAAACTCCATCCTCAGGCAGTCCTCATCAGCCGACTTCATCCCAAGTTCAAGGTGTCATCGAAGGTTTGAGCGTCAGAGCCAATATCGTCAGAGTTGATAGCCGTTTGAGCATCGGTCCATCTGCTTGAACTTCATGCACTTGAGCATTGCAATTCTGATTGAAGTTCCTGCACTTGTGGTTGCAGCATTGATGCTTATGTGGCCGCAGCTTTGACAAGCCCGTAATCGCAGCATCGAAAAATTTGATCTTGCAGCATCCTAAATTCTGGGGCTGCAGCTTCGGAAAATCGGCGAACATCATCGAAAAATCTGTGGTTGCAGCACCTCCAATTTTCCGTGGTTGCAGCATTGAAGTGATTGCACTTGGGCAGTGTGCTGGAGCGTTCATAACTTTGATCTTCAGCTCTTCGGTGTCACCCCTTTGGCAATTTCACTATATTCGGTAATCGGAGACTTTTTCATGATTTCAAGACTATTTAAGGATGAGGGTTTCAAATAGAGAACAAGGAAAACACAAAAATATATTCTATGTGACTTGATAAAGTGATTTGCATGGACAACACTAACCAATTTTGCACAAATACATGTCATCACAATAAGAAATTGAACTACATATTAAACCATTTGCATTTATTTTGAGACTTTCCAAAGTCTCTAATTAACGAATATAGTGATCAATTGGGCAATCCACCAAAGATTCACCTAGTGGCTTGAACTCTTCAACTGCGTTGATCAATATATTCCACCTCATGGCTTGAAATATTCGGCAAAAGGCTACATAAGATAACACTTTGGCAGTTTAATACTCAGAGTCGAGATCTAGGTTCGAAATCGTGTTGTTCGGCTAGTGTCTATTGAATGCTCAACATATGTTGTTTTTTGATCCAGAGGGTTGAGTTTGCCACTAATTGCAGCCTCTTTTGCAAATGTGGTTATGCTTGCAGCATGGAAATTTGACTGCGGGAGTCTAATTTTGGGTGAGTTGCCGAAACATCATATTCTTTTTGTGGGTGTATGTGTGTGCTAGTTGTATTGAGCATGATTGATGTTGTAAGGAGTACTCTGCTCTCGGAACTGGCTTCAATTGTCGTTGTCATGTGATTGGCAGACTGGAGGATTATTGGTTTGGGTTTAAGTTTTTCTGCTATGGATACTTTAGACGTTTGCAAGAGCACATGCTTATGTTCCTCAATTCAAAAATGAATAAGTTCTTGATTTCCACCCTCTATGGCTCTATTCAATACCTTTGATTCACTTAACACATTTGCATGAAAACCTTGTTTTACACCAAATAACCATCAAGTGGCTCTATGTTTAGGGAGAATTGTAATGGATTGCCTTGAAGGCATTCCATTGGCGAATTCCATTGGTGGATCGTCAAAGTGTTTAAAAGACCATGTTGAGCATCATTCCTATCATTGACATGCATCTAAAATATAAGCAAGGGGTACATTGCACAAACCTCAGGTGTGCATCATGTTCTACTTGTCTTTGTATTTACTTATCGTTTTTGGGTTTGCAAACTTGTGTTGAAGCTAATTTCTTTTCCTCTTGTATGTCATAGGTCTTTAATGATGCGCTATGATGATATATGTGAGCTATAATCACATCCTTACGGCCAACTCATGCTCCAAATGATTGAGGTATACAAGAGTTTGCCACATCTCATAAGTTTTTTCTTCCTTTTCATGTGTTAATTCCCTTTTTTAAAGCAGTTAATACTTCCTCACCCAAACAAATTATTGATGAGATTGCATTGTGTAGAATAACAAAAATGGACTTGAGGGTTTGGCAAGAGGCACATATCAACTCGAATCTCCCATTTGTCCAAGAAGTTAGAGATCAACTGTACATGTTGGGAGATGTTATGGACTCATTGGACACCAATGTAAACACTAAGAGAATTGCAAAAGCATATGGAAACCAAATTTTTGTATCATCTTTGAACAACTCAAGAGTTCACACTTCTAACCTATACATCTTGCAAAACAACTCACATGTTCAATATATGCCCACCCAACTTGTTGATCATAATCAAGTGCTATGAGAAGTCATCTCCAAGTTTCTCTTCCCAACTTGGTCGAGGTCTAGTGGTGCCTCGCCTTGGATTCGCACCTTGCGATGATGTACCTACACCGACAAAAATGTTGGACACACGGAGTCCGTTGCCGACTCCTTGGCCTATACCATCTTCTCCACATGTACCAACCATCCCTCTTCTAATGGACATGTTCACATTAGTGCATAGAAAAACGTTGAAGTTTTTATTGGTTATTTTTCTTGTGAGTGTAGTTAGTTTTTTGCTATGACCGAATAAACAAAAACCCAGGGTACAGACTCTCAAGGAAGGCTTAACTAGTGTCTATTACATGCATCTGTCACATTATAGTTCATTAATCAGACAATAGGTATGCTATCTTCACTCTAAAACATCACTTATCTATCTTCTTCTCTCTCTTCTCACAAGGTTCCCTCTCACTGTGTTTCTCATTCAATGGGGTATGTGTGTCTGTCACAGTAGTAGCCATCTCGTCATGAGATTGTATAACAATAGTCTTTCGAGAACAATAGTCTTTGAGTATCACAATTGTCTTTGGTAACCATTGGCCAATGCATCTTCAAATCACAACAACTCCTTCATTAAATGGTCAATGTTAATTTCAATGCAAGACAAATTGTTCATTCATTAATTCCAAGATTTAATTATTACTCACAACTTATGCAACTAACAACAACCGGCAAAGTCAAGCTATAGTCTTAGTGGCCCTGCACAACCTGCAACAACAACAACCAGGGTAACACACAAGACAATAGTTGATCTGGTTAGCTTGCACTTTCCTACTCAAAGATCAAATTCTCTAGACTACATAATCATATGAAACTCCAATCAAGTCCAGGATAACTTATGCCTAAATTTCCTTGATAATCCAAAGTTTATCCTAACTTATATTCCTTAATCCCTTCATTAATCAATTGATCAGAATCTTTCTCTCATCATATCAATTGATTGAGATTCTCTCATAAATTCCATTCTTCTCAATTATAAATCTATCAGCCTAAAATCATGTTGATTTCAACAATAGTCTCTATTGGCTGAACTATCTGCTCTTTCTTCTTCCTCACTGCCTCTCACAGGTCTTAACAATTGTCAATTGTTCGACTCATAGACTCTGGACTCTTCGGCTTCCTCACTCTGTCTGACACAGGTTCACAATCGTCAATAGTGTAACTCACAGGCTGACACTTGACCATTCGCCTTCCTAACACTGCCTATCACAGGCCTTGTCCTTTCTCACGACTCTCAGGTCGCTCTCAGTTCGCCCTCTCACAAGGAGACAATAGTTTCGCTTAACTATAGACTGCCATCATATTGCGGCTCTCACAACCTGTTCCACAATATGCTCTGTCCGCTCCAACTCTCGATTCATTCGGAGACACAAGACTATGGTTTATCTGGCCTCACCCTAAGATAATAACTCTCTTGCTTCTTTCATTCTTATCTCACCTTCTTCGGCCAATGATGTAACATAAGCTCTAGTTTTGAGTGGACTTTTGCTCATAGTTCGACTCAGATTTATAACCTCAACTCACTTCCCACTATGGTCCTTTCTTTGACAATAGTTTTATCTCACATTGTTGTCTTCTTTATCTCATATTTAATCAATTCACTCTGCTCTTCCTTCCTTACACGTGACCTCTCTCATTACGAAGTCGAACAATACTCTCTTAATCTCGTATTGTTCTACACGTTCTGCTCTCACTCATTTCCACTCAAAGTTTTTGTTTCACTTAGTTTTTCTCTCAGCTTCAGATTCAATCGTTTACACTCTCCACTCTCTTGACTCACAATTTCAATTTACTCAATTATATTCAAAGGTTCACTCTCAACTGATCGCAGTCTCACCACAGACAATAGTTCATCATATCGCGTTCGCTCAATTAGTTCGCAGTCACACTCTGACTTGCTCAACTATACTCACAAACTCTCACACATACAATTGCAACTTCAACAATAGGCAATAGTTTCACAATCCACATTACGCTTCAACAACAGAAAATAGTTCGACTCATTCCGGCCATTCAATAAACTCAAAATCCAAATAGAAATGGGTGCAAGCATAGTAAAGTGGACCAAAAATGTGCTCCGGTATATGAAAGCCATGATTTTCTTGGTCAAACGCCTATAAGTAGTAGCAAAATGTTGTTTAAAATAGATTATTTTTCATGATGACCTCTATTGTTAAGTTAGGTACTCAAATATAGAATATCAATATGAGATCTTCAAAACCTATCATCAAAAGTGACGCGTAAAAGCAACTGACTAAATATAGTTTTGAACGTAAATTTCATGACCTTAAATATTTTGAACTTGGAATTTCTTTTCATATTCCTTGAATTCATTATAAACTTGAGGTCATCGTAATTTATTTTTCAAAAATTCATCAATTTAATGTAATGTAATTGTATTTTAAACAAGTTTTTGACAATTATCTTTTCAATGACACCCACTTGCACCACCACTTGCACCGTCTTCTAAAATACATATACGTTGTTTGAAATTGTTTTTTGTGAACATAAATTGCTTGGCTTTGTAGATTCATATGTTTTCTAAATGTTTATGAATTTTTATTTCATAAAATTCAAAGTTAGTACATTGTTTTGGATCACTTTCACTTAAACCTGAGCAAGGATCAAGAGCTGTCCACTTTACCGTGCTTGCACCCAAATATCTTCAATAGCAAACAGTGTCCCGCAATCACTGCGGTGATCACTACATGTACTCAGAAAATAGTTTAACAATTAGCCTCGCACAATCTGTGCAGAGGGAGACAAGTCTATAGTTTTACAGTGCGCTCAAAAAATATCTCATAAATGCCCGCCTTCTTTCCCCTCGCCAGCCCTCTTAGCTCGGCGGGGAAGAGGACGATAGTTACAGTAACCAACTAAGGGCACCTAAGCCCATGCCTATGGTTATAACTAACTTCCTAGCCTATGGTTCAACTATGTTCATCTATTTGGATGCTCTTTCATCCAAGTTTTCACTATTTGCCCATAGTTTCACTAAATGACCAAAAATTTGGCTCACAGTGAGTATCGAAATTGTCTTATTCAAGATTGAAGAAAATTGGTAGAACAAAGATAAGAAAACAAAAAGGACTCAATAACCTTGTTGATAGTGGTTGGGAAAAGTTGAAGGGTCAAGATTTTGATGAAGACATGCAAAAAATAATACAAGGTTTGCTCACATGGCACATGGACATGGTGTCTAACCTATGGTATGTTCTCATGTTGGTTTGATGAGATTCTATTTGACATTGGAGCAATGATATGATGTGATTAGAATGAGAAGACAAACATTTGAGAAGCTATGTGACGTCCAATGACCTCACATTCAAGGTCAATACACAAAGTGGAAGGAGCCAATATCCATAGAGAAAAAAGTGGTGATCACGCTCTACAAGTTGATTCATGGACACACATTGGGGCGCGGTGCTTGCGAGGTGAGAATAGGTAGGTCAATGGTACATGACATCTTGAGGCTAGTCATATTAGCTATTGTTTTTACATTGAGACACGTTATATCTTGGCCAAATGGAAGGAGGTTGGATCGTATTACTATAGGATTCCAAAGCAAGCGTGGCTTTCCAATTGCATAGGTGCAATTGAAGAAAACCACATTGTATTAGAGCACCTAGTGATACAATAATTATTGCAGACCATCGTAATTCAATGAAAAAAAATCTCCATGTTATTACAATAAGTGTGTGATAGCAATTGCTATTTAACAAGCTTCAACACAAGTGTGTCAAATTTTATACATAATAACTATCACTTAAAGTGCAATGAACTATACCACAAGGTGGAACAAGGTATCATGTTTGGTTTGAACAAAGATCCTCACACATTGCTTATAATTTGTGTCTACATTGTCGGTGATAAGGGCTATCAATTGCTTGAGTGTTTGATTGCACATTACAAGTAGGGAGCTTTGGAAGTGCCTATAGCCATGGAAGAAGAATGGTTCAACCGGAAACATAGTTCTATATGGATGAATATTGAGTGGGCATTTGGTACCTTGAAGGCCAATTCAAAGGACCAAATAACCGTACTCAATTGAGGTAGGATTTCCTACCTTCTATGGTTCATTGTTGTTGCATAAAAATTCTATTGGCATTAAAGGACAAATCACTTAAGAAACATGCCTTAAATTTAACATTGACACATCGGAAGATGCCGATTTTGAAAACATCAATGGTATTGCTACGAGCATTCCGAGAATTATGGGGGCATTAACCGACGAGAGAACATTGTTGGATGAAAAAATGGCTAGAGATGACATCCTAGACTATCTTGTTCGGATGCAAAATGCAAGGCATAGATACATGCATAAATATGATAAGTCGAGATAAACAAGATGTGCTACCTCGTGAATGTTTGCATAGAAGAGAAAATCATTAATAAAACTTGCATCATTTGTGCCATGCTCACGGTCTTTTGCACCTGAAGGTTGTAGAGTTGTTGTTCCATGTTCAAGTTATTCACCTCCTATTGATAATACATATCTTCCTCTCCTTTACAAAAACAAAAATATTGGAACAATGCAACCTCTTTTCATTCTCTTGCATCTATACTCTAGCCAAATAGTCTTGGTTAAAGTCCTTGATAAAAATAACAAGGTTGGTGATCCCACATTGCATGTGTTTGCGACCCAAACTGCCAACGGTTCCATCACCCATAGTGGTTGGACTACCTTCCACTTCCACTCCAAATCTAGGGCTTGAAATATGCGGTGGAGGAGCAATTCCATCCACACCAACAACAAATGGTTCACTACCACTAAAAGGAAACCCGGTTGCTTTGACATAAGACCATAACATAAAAAACTTTTGTGTTAGAGTTTTGAGCTTCGCGCAATATGTCTTACATGTGTGGGAGTTGTGTCACTTTATTATCATGCAAAAGATCCGTGAATGAATGTTCTATCTTTAATTAGTTTTATAGATCGTCTAGCTAGATCTAAACCTAGATGTGAGTCACCTCCTTCATTAATAACTAATTAAAATAGGAGAGAGGCAATTACTACATACAAGTGTATATTTCATTCATCCGATATTAAAGCATTGTAATAGTACATAGTAAATAATAACAGTAAATAGTAGATAATAAACAATAAATATAAATAAAACAATAAAACAATAGTATAAATAATAAATAATAAATAATAAATAATAAATAATAAATAATATACTATAAACAATAAATAATAGGCTAGTAAAAATAAATAATACATAATAAATAATAAATATCAAACAATAAATAATCATTAATAGACATTAAACAATAAATAGTAAATAGTATGTAGTAAACAATAAATAGTAGACATAGAGAGCAAATAGTGGCTCTCATATACAAAGGCTTAAAACGTTCCATATATATCATGTGAAGTTGAATGACTTAGTGGCTAAGGCCTCCAAGTGGGAACCACGAGGTTCAAGGTTTGAATCCCTTGGCCTTCCACCCATTGCCTAGCCTTGTAGGTGGGTACGCAACCACCGGAGGTAGGCGGGGTGGTGTACCGGAAAGTACAGTAGTAGGTATCTACTACTTACAAATTATTTTTAATGAGAAATATAGAATAAAAAGTTAAATTAAATTACCCTTGAAATTTACCCATAATCAAAAAATTACCGTCGAGGTCAAAGTTTATACTTGCTAAAACCACGATATGATTTCGACACCCATTTGCTAAAAAATAGGACTGATCCAAGATGACACCTTCTCCACAATGGCTGCAACTTCAACGACATGTGTGTTGGTCACTTAAAAGTATCAGATTAGTGTTTTTTTGTGTAGAAAATAACCATGTTTCCTTCTAGTGTACGGGAGAAAGATCTACTTGAGGAGAAGGTGAAGGAGATTATGAACGAGAATGAACTACATGTGGAGAAGGTATTCTTATAAATTGAGGTGGCAAGAGATGAACACGTATATCACTATCTTGGAATTTTATAGTTGTACAGGATATCATTCTTTTACCAATCCACGGTTCACAAGTAACATACATTACTTGAACTCAAGAGGGGGTTTACCCACTTTAGATACTTCTCTCTTTTGTTCTTTGGACAAACCCCCACTACTCATTGGCAATATTCGACCCAAAGTATTCTTTGGTTTGTTTGTAAATTTTTCGTAACGCATCCCACTTGTCAGTGATTGTGGTTAGATTGCCTAAAGCCAACCACGACATTCACATTACCTTCAATATTTTGCCATGCATCTATCCCATGGATAAATTTATTTTGAGAGGTTGTTGGAATATCGGGATGATGTCTACTTTTCAAATTTTATTTGTTTTTCTTGAATGATAAGGAGATACTCGGCCTCAGTCCATTTCGATCTTCTTGACTTAGGAGGCACCTTGGACCTACCTATTCTTTAACCGTTACTTCTACTATGAGAAGGCACACCTAAACCCATACTCGACACAACATCAATCTGTTCACTCAAGAGTTCTTCATCGCAGTGCAAGTTGAGTGTGGCTGGGATGTCGGAAATTGACTCCTCCTTGAAACCATCTTACAAGAGCCAACTAGTGAGTGGGCTAGACCCATGCCACAGTAACTGCACAATGCCAAAACCTCTATTTGAAAAAAGAATAAGAAAAAAGAAACACCCAACCAACCAAGTTGTTGGCTGAGGCCCACATATTGTTTGTTTGTCAGATGATGAGGTAGGGGCCACAATCAACTAGCAAAGTGCAAGTAAATGGTGTTGAAAACAAGGGCCAACAATGTATCTAGACCTATCCTTCCCCCTTTAGAAATGATGTAGGGTGTAGCCTCTTAGTAATGTTATGAAGCTAGAATTGCATGATTTTCTAAGAATGCAAGGATCGTAACTCTAACACTTCATATACAAAAAGTTGTAGGGGAATAATACCGGAGAAACAAAGAAGATGACCATATGATGGCACACATAAACTTAAATTTTTGAGTTTAATTACATAGTGGAATGGTCATCTTGTTGGACGATTGTGAATTTTTGGATGTTGCCCTCGCACAACACCCTTAAATTAAAAACTTCTCTCTCCTCAAGCCATTCCACACTAAACAAATATTTTTGACGGTGGTCACAAAAAAAACATAATCACAATACAAAACTTAAAGCACACATTGGGATTTTGGGCAATGAAATCGCAAATCAATTAGCAAATAAAGGAATCACCTACAACAAACATGTCCATACGCCCCACATACATATAGTAAACACCATATCTTATTGGCTCAATGGAATCTCAACAAGCCAGCACCATGGAAAAATCCACAACCTCCAAATATACATAAATAAATGCCACTGCGAAAAAGAACTACGAATTGCAAAATCTAAATTTGCCTACTCTGACAAATGGGTATCTAACAAGAAAATCAACCAAGAGCTCTCAATCACTTCTAAAAAGTCATACGCAAATTTGATGCACAAAGTACACAAACCTTAAAATTTCAACACACCTAATACATGGAATCCATTGAAGAAGCATATTTTGGCCATTGACGCATCCCAACCCCAACTGCGCACTCTGTTCAAACCATGAAATTGACACTTGGTCATACCTTTGCTCTTCCACTTGCACTCACCCACACATAAAAGGCCTTCACATAGCCTGACATAACAAAGCCGTACACCAAATAGTCCACACACTCCAATCCAACAAACATACAATGTGCTATACCCTCATAAATGCCGGCAACCAACACAACCGGCCCTAAGACATCACAATCCCGGAATGGTTTATACAATGCACATGACTCTCCAACACATGCACATGTAGGCCTAGCTAAGACCTGACATCTTATGTATTCTAGGAGCCTCCAAAGATAACCACACACCCATCCTCCCAAACCCATCAAACACCTTAGAATTCATAGAATTCACCTATTGTCACGATAGATTCCCAATACCGCCATAAGAGAAAGATCCAACAAATATGACCCCCTCATCCAAACATTACAAATTCCGGTTTGGAATGTTAACCCCCTTATTACCATCACAGTAGGGGTATGTGGAGCCGTTCACAAACAATCATTAGAAGTACTAGTAGACCTCAAAATATCCCCACGCGAAGTCAAAAAGCTCATGAAACACATACATCAAATAGCCATAAAACACCTCACATACCTTGTCCTAAATAAAAGAAAGCTCGACAACAACCATGCCCCAGTCACCTTGCCCCCATGAACTCAAACACCATAACTAATCACACCAAAAGCTCACAAATGACACCATTCATTGAAACTACTACTCAATGAAGCCCACCTCCTGGGAGGTAGGAAGTACACCTACCTTGACGCTTGGCAAAACGGGATCTAGGTAAGGAAGAACGGGCTCCCATTCACGTTGGTACAAATTAAAGGCATTGGTGTTATTTTTATTTTATTTGATTAGGGTGCTTCATATGGCATAATTATTCACCAAATTCTTTGGTGAGCATTATGGTTTATAAAGTCTTGCCATATTCCTCAAAGGCCCGTATTACGGGAATTATTCATCCATGTTGCATTACTACGTGAGGGCCTTATGTGAAACATGGGCCCGCACATTCAAGCTCCCTTATTTGGCAGTAAAGTGGACCAAAAAGGTAACATTAGATGAAGTGTGACAATTGGTCCACTTTATCTTGCCTTGATCCAACCAAATGTGATAATAGAGTTATCGTTTAATTCAACTAAAGTTTTGGTCGGGAGTTAGTTGTTTTGCATATAATATTTTCATGTTCAGTAAAAAAGTTGTGCATGCATAGAGTGAGTGTGGAGGTTTGGACAAAGAATATTCTATACCAGTTTATCGGGGGTCAAATTCATTTTAGCACCTCTTGGCACGCCAACACGATTTTGACCCTCAATGAACCGATATAGAAAGTTCTCTATTCAAATTTCCACGCCAACTCCAAACATGCACCAAAAATTTACTAAACATGAAAATGTTTGCAAAGCAACCAACCCCCCACCAAAACTACAGTTGAATTAACGGATAACTCTAGTAGGTGTATGTTTAGGCTCAATGAATTCCAATAGAATCCACGTTTCCAATGACAACCTTCTTGATCCTCGGTTCAAAGTTGAATTTTGATGACATTACTATGATGCGAATGTGAAAGAAGGTTAGACAATGATAAACCGTGACAAGTAATCTTGTTATGTTACCCCCCTTGTTCCCAACCAACATATGGTTACAAAATCTAAGCTTGTTATTTTAACATCTATTGTTTGCATAGATCATATCAACATCTTAGTTGTGCACTTGATCTACATAGACCCGGGTATACTTGGGAAATTGTGACTGCATGATCCTCCAAATATGCTCCCCTCTTGCAAGAGTCAACAATGAATCTCGCCATCTCCTACTAGCAAGTACTATGCAAAGCCTAATTCAAGGAAGGGAACTTCTCCAAGTTGTTGAATGGTGTTATGAAAACCATCTAGTGGTCGGGGACAAGTGCTAAGACATAGTCATCCCTATAGCACATTCGGATTACATGATGTACATTGGACTCCGGATATGTCTAATAGAGCGAGGATGAGTTTGCACTAAGGTCCAAGACCAAAGGCACTCCATTATCGAGCAATCTATTGGTTAAGAGCAAAAAAATTGGACCCAAAGAGTTTACATCAAAATCCAGATCCAAGGTATCAAAACCTAAAGTGGCGATAAGCAATCTCTTCAATAGGAACTAGTGAGCATAGGGTACGTGATCAGTTTTCTTGATTGAACACCTATTTTTTAGTGTTACATGTCAAGGTTGGTAGTTAAGGACGGACACTGAGTTAAAGAAGATGTGTGTTATGACGAGATTGGACTATGTGTTTAAAATATATAAATTAATACAATTAAATGTTAACATAATTGGGAAGGCCTATGTGACTAGTTTAAGAGAACAATAACTTCTAGTTTGACTTTTCATATTCTTTGTAGTGCAATTTGGAGATTGAATTTCAAAGTGCCAATCTACATGATTTGCGTTTACTACCCGGATGAGATTCTCAATTTAGTGTAAGGGTCATAAATGTGTGTAAAGTTGGAAGAGCCCATGACAAGGCCTCATGCATTGCAAATTGAATGATGGATTGCAAATACATTCGTCAATTCTGCTGTATGGAAGCTATCAACCCAACTCTCATGCCACTTGCTACCTAGACACAATGCTTCACATGAACACAACCCAACATTTGGATAATATACTATGTATGTTACCTAGAGTCGGGGATGGGCGTCTTGCCTTGGGCATGCTACATCTTTTATGAATCAAGTGGTGAAAGGAATGGTTATGGACTAGATGGTCAACAATAGGAGAGTTTTGCAGCTCATCGTCCTCTTGTTCAAGTTGGTTATTGGTCATAACTCATCAACTCATGGACAAAATATTGGAATTATGGATGATATCGTTCATTGTGATGAATTTTCATAATTGGTCGCTCATCCAAGTGGAGGGCACTTCCAATAACTCTCTTGCAATTTTCTATCCACATAGAGGTCATTTCATCCATGACATATAGTTTACATCTATGACTCTCTTCTCACCCGTTATGTAAGCAATCCATAGTCCTACTCTTGGATGAATGATCAGCTGTGTTTCGCTACCCTGACTTCAAATTCAATCTGAAATAATGGGATTATGGCATCCGGAGTCTTTATTCTCGAATCTACTACTTGGCCATGAGCAGAGCGCATTAGCTGAGTAACTTAATGTTATGGTTATGGATCTTCATGTTATTTGATTGTCCAGCCTAGCCTGGTACAGGTGGAGAATTAAACTGACATGGCAGTCCACGTCAGCATGCTATTTTAGCAACATTGGCAGGAGCCTGCCTTCCTTGCCTATGAAGTTTGCATCCCTCGAGCTCGCATTGCTTACGATTCTTGTGAGGGACTCGGAGCAGATCGTTCACATGATCATCTTAGTAATTTTATGACACTCGGCGCCCGCCCTCAAGTCAAATTCACAAGACATACATGTAAGTATTGGAAGCCTCATTTGTACTAGCAAGTAAGCACAACATGTTCACTTCTGTTTGCAGTAACAGCAATCTAAATCCTTGCAGTACCTAGCTTTGCTTCATTACAAATACACAAAGTTTTGATAGAATTGATTAAAATCGTTTCCTCCCCGTACACAATTTTTAAAGAGGGAAGAGTTTCGCAGTGACGAGAATTAAAGAATGGTGTCTACCAACTTGTCTGACTTCAGATTTTGTCTGACGAGGATTACATGGTTTTGATGATGTACAGAAAATTTCCTTGTTGTTCGTATATTTTGCAGATGAAGGTGCGGATTTTTGTGGGTTCTGTGTGAATTGGACATTCTTTTTTGGAAATCCTCTTCTCAAATCCTCAGACTTCAAGTATTGAAGGCACCGGCCATGGCTTCTGATGCTGTGGACGGAAGCACCTTAGGACCACGTGGTGAGTGAGTTCGATCCTCATCTTCCACTGGAAGTCTGCTCTTTTGTGCAATTCATAATTTCACAGTCTCTGTTGTTTCTATGAATTGAATGGCTTGCTTTCTGAGGTCATGTAGGTACGTGACGTGAGGTTCTGTTTGTTTCGATGAAGACATAGCTCCTGATGAGTCTCGGCAGATGATACTTCTTAATTCCCAGTTGTAGAATTTCTTTTGTTAGAATAAAGATGATGACAAGTAAAATGTCCCATGATTTCCTCGGTTGGAGTAAACCGAGTGAATTTATGCTTGATTGAAATCACAGAAATTGGCACAATTGTGGAGGCTTATAACAGATCTTAAAATTCCTTTTAATGGCTAAACCCATGGGTGCAGATGTGTGCATTGTGGGCTTGGGCCGAACACCTATGGGTGGTTTGAATGGTTCCCTTTCGAGTATCCCTGCCACGAAATTGGGATCCATTGCTATTCAAGGTGCGTGCACTCCTGTGTTTGTCGTTGTTTCATTAGCACTAGTACCCCTCTCTCATGCCCAAAAACCAAGGGATCCATGTCATGACAAAAGTGGAAGCGAAGTAATTCCCGGCCACATGGTGCAAGTGCAAACTTGTGATTGCAAAGTGCAAAGGAGAAGTGCCAATCAAAAAGGCTGGTTTCTTGTATGTGTGCACACAACCACCTCCCAAGCATATAAGTGTTGTGATGGCTACCGTAGGAGTGAGGCTAGTTCATCACTGGAGTGATGAATATTTATTTATTTGGATGGTAATATTTTGTAGGCTTATAAATTATTTACAAGAAGCTCATCATAAATTAAAAAATTACATTGAAATAAGGAATATCATGTAAAAATAATGGAGACAGCATGACATCGCACTTGATTTATTGTTCTTAGGTGAAAGGTTCAATTTTCCAATATTTTATTGCCATGGCTCCAAGACTTCGCATGTATTCGCATGTTTACATATTGAAAAAATTGAGTCAACTAGTGACAAACTAGTCTCACTGCTACGGTAACCTGCTTGGGAGTCATATTCCCACCTCGCTACAGGCAACTATCCACATATCGGTTCAATTTAACATGCAAGTGGCATTTCCTCCCTGCCAATAGGAGATTGTTTTTTGCTCCTCTTTAGTCTCCCCATTTTGATAAAACCACATCTCATATTGGAACCCCCATAATGAATTACATCTGAAGGCCAGACGGTTGATCCAACTCACTTCACATTGACATGATATATTAGTTACATGCAAAGCATTTGTGGTCCCGAAAATATTGCAAAATAGGCTGGGAGGCATCCATTTCAAGCCACGTTGGAGCTTAGTGTAGGAATAGGCTATTTTAATATTGTGGCGGTGCAGGGGCGTTACTTAGGGCGGGATTGGAGTCGAGCGCTGTGCAAGAAGTTTTGTTTGGAAATGTCCTCAGTGCTAACCTTGGACAAGCACCTGCTCGGCAAGCAGCCATTGGGGCAGGCCTACCCAGCAGTGTGGTGTGTACAACTATCAACAAAGTTTGCTCTGCAAGCATGAAAGGTAGACTGTCCGTGCATCTGCTATCTTAGCTGCAATTATTGCTGGTAATTGTTTGCAGGCATTATAGTTATCCTTCAACCCAATGGGATTTTGTGTCGGGAGTTGGTATCCTATGATTTTCTTTTGGTTGTTTTGCATACAATATGAAATATTTTCTTTCCACTTGTGTGAATGTTTGGAGTAGTGTTTGAATTTGAATGAAGAGCAACGTCTTTCGGTTCATTCAGGGCCAAACTCATTTTATCACTGCTTGCCATGCCAAAATTAGTTTGACCTTCATGAACCGATATAGAATGTTCTTTGTTCAAACTTCCACTCTACCTTGAAGCATGCACTGAAAACTTACTGAACACGGAAGATATTGTATGCAAAAACAACCAACTTCCGACCAAAAGCCATGTTGAGTTTGAGGACAACTCTATTAGATTAGAGGGTTTTAGAAGAAGAATTCTTTGTGTGGAGATGGGCACAACAAAGACCAACCAAGTCGTGGCCTTCTCCACACATATTCACCCTGCATCTGCATAATGTACAAACAACATGGAATCTTTCTGTATTTCAACTCCAATTTATCTAAAATCCTCTTCAAACTCGATTTGGTAGTGCAGACAAAATTAAAATCCAGACAAGTAGCTGCAATTCTTGAATCCTCGTCACTTCTTTTACTGCTCAATTCTTCCCTTTCTAAACTGTGCACGGGGATGAAACAAATCATTGATGAATTCTATCAAAATGCTGTAACATACATAATTACAATATCCTGCTGAACCAAAGATACTGCAAGGATTTAGATTGCTGATACTGAAAACAGAAGTCTACATGTTGTGTTTAGTTCAAATCAGGCTTCGATTGCATGTATGTTTTCACTATACATGGATTTTTGTGGTTGTTTGTAAATCAAAGAATGATCAATCTCCTTTGAAAGTCATCTACTTGGCAATCCTGTTTAGTAGTCTCTGACAAGGAGATATTGTAACAGCGGTTATGCTAGGTGCTCAAAGCATTCAACTGGGACTCAACGATGTGGTAGTGGCTGGTGGTATGGAAAGCATGTCAAACGCACCTTACTATCTGCCGAAAGCAAGGTGACTTTCCACTGGCTATTCACTACAGAAGCAATCAATTACTGGTGTAGCAGAGAAAGCGAGGTAGAGAAGAGAAATGCTTTTTGACTGGACTTTAGTGTACCCCTGCATGAAATTACAGCCAAAAGAATATGTTGTCAAATTTTACAGTCTATCAGAGTTATCCTTTAACTCAATGGGACTTTCATACGGAGTTGGTCCCCTATGGTTTTCCATTGGTAGTTTTGCATTCAAAATCAATAATTTCTTCCCACTTGTGGTGCATGCTCGGAAGTAGTGTTTGTATTTGAATGAAGAGGAACCTATTTCGGTTCATTGAGGGTCAAACTCATTGTAGCACCTCTTAGGCTTGTCAAAATGAGTTTGACCCTTAAATAATCAATACAGAATGTTCTTTGTTCTCAAACCTCCACACTACCTCCAAGCATGCACTGAAAACTTACCGAACATAGAAGGCGTTGTATGCAAAACAACCAACTCCCGACCCAAAGTCATGTTGAGTTAGAGGTTAACTTTAGTTAACAACCTTCCAAATAAGAACTAATCCATTATATTATGATATATCCGTTACTTAGTTGTCGTTTTTTCATCTGGTAACGTGTACAGCAGCTATGGAAGTGTATGTGTCTTTTATAGTCATGAGAGAATTCTGTGCAGGAGTGGCCTTCATCTTGGACACGGAGAAGTTGTTGATGGTATGATTAAGGATGGTCTTTGGGACGTCTACAATGATGTTTCAATGGGCATCTGTGCTGAAATTTGTGCAGACAATCACAAAATCTCCAGAGTACTCCAGGTGTGTTTGCACTGAGGATGCTAGGAGGAATGCTTCTTGTACATATCATTAATTGCAGTTGCAAGTGTTTTCTTTATAAAAGTCAATACATTTTGTCGAATGCTTGCACCTTGTTTAGTGCTGCAGCTAGTTAAGAACTTGTGGAGTTGAGGTCAGGACGACTATGCAATTGAAAGCTATGAGAGAGCACTTGCTGCTCACAGAAGTGGTGCCTTCCGATGGGAGATCATACCGGTGAGTTACTCAACCATGTGTACTTCCTATCCCAGGGTCGCAAAACTGTGTTTATCCTCCAAATGTCCATATGTCTTAGTTATAAGGGTGGCTTAAACCCAAGGCCTTAACCCGGATCACATGGGAACTCCGAGGTTAAGCCACCCAAGGCTGGAATAGTGCTAGGATGGGTGACCTTCCTAACACTTGATTTTGTGGTGCGCCCTACCACTATGGCTCACCCAATCATAGTGAGGGGTGTCCGGGTGAATTGGATATTCAACCAACCATGTGGGAACCTAGGGGCTTGCCCTTGGAAGATAGGTACACGCTGGCTAGTCTGCATCAATTCCAGACATTCACCTTTGAATGGAGGTAGCATTCAGTATTCAAGAGCCCTCTAATTCTTGTGATGTCCATTTTGGGATTACATATAGAGTTAGACCAACTCAAAGATGAAGCAACACCATAATTCACGCCAGTGGCAACATTGGAGTCATCTCTTCTTCTCTTCTCTCAAAGCTATTTGCATTGTTTTCCTCCACTTTGGTGCATTCGTAGTCTTTATGAAACTCTTCAAGGATATTACAGCCCATGACATACCAATTAGGATAATGAGCTTACCCTGAGTTTTTCTGTCCAGGTTGAGATACCTGGAGGAAGAGGGGAGCCATCAATTGTGGTGGATAGCGATGATGGAGTGCACAAGGTAAGCTGTGGCCCTCACCTACACGGTTTTTGGTGCATGTTCTTGTCACAAACAGATTGTAAAGATGTCAAGTAGTGGTTTCCAGTTTTAATGCACGGTGAAAATTGCCCTTGTTTGGCAGATTGATGCTGGAAAACTAAGGAGGCTTCTGCCAGCCTTTAAGCAAATTGGTGGTTCTGTTACAGCTGGAAATTCGTCTAGTATCAGGCCTGCTCTCATTCTACATGTTGTATTTGTATACTACATACCTCCTCCTTGAGTTTGTTGTCAGAGCAGGGCAGAAATATGCTTTTTGTACTTTTGAAAAGTACAACATTAGATATGTTTTGATATCAGCTTGTTTTTCTGGCGATTCTGAAGAGCTGTCTTTACATTTTTCTGGTGGTTTTCAAACATAAGGTTGTGATATAATCATGAACGAGTTCTGTTGAAGGCATATTGACCTCTCCATATTTGTGTACTCAATAAAACGAATTTCTCTCCACAAATTACTAGCAAATGTAACTTGGAAACATATGAGTTAACACCAAGTATTATCACATTGAAGTTTCTTGTGCTTCTGACGTCCAGTGATGGAGCTGCTGCTATTGTGCTGGTTAGCGGTGCTAAAGCCAAGGAGTTGGGATTAAAAGTGATTGCAAAAATCAGAGGCTATGCTGATGCTGCCCAGGTTCATCTGAAACTTTTAGCACATGCACTTTGAGGACATAAATTTTTGATATTCAAATTCTTCCATTGGAGGGTTGATGATGCCGCTAATCTTATTTCCTATGATGTCCGAATGAATTCGTAAGTATTTTGAAATTCGTATTTGTAGTTGTCTAAAATGGGCTGACCAGAGTTTGAGTCTCTCTGACAGTCTCCAGAGCTCTTTACAACATCACCCGCACTTGCAATCCCTAAAGCTATTTCCAATGCCGGCATTGAGCAGTCAGAGGTTGACTACTTTGAGATTAACGAAGCATTTTCTGTGAGTTCCTTTCCACCCTAACTGGAAATTGAACCACTGGAATCTCAATAAAAAATTACTCTCTTTTTTTCTTCTCAATTTTGAGAGGGCTGGGATGCTAAATATTCTTAATTTTGTTCTTTGTCTGTAGGTGGTGGCTCTGGCGAATCAGCAACTTCTAAAACTCAGCCCTGTATGTCAATTTCACCATCTCAACCTCACATTGTTTGTTATGCAATTTCTTTCAATATACCAAAGAATCTACCACGCCATTTCAAGCAGAAGTATGTCCGACATCTTCAGAATGTTAGAAATTTCATGGCATGCAGACTTGTGCTACATCTCCAATCTTGCTACTCATACTAACAATTTTCTTTATTTCTATGTAGGAGTATTTAAATCTCATGTTATAAATCTGATCACATTGTCTTGTGACAGGATATCATGAATGTTCATGGAGGCGCGGTATCACTCGGGCATCCTCTTGGTTGCAGTGGAGCACGTATCCTTGTGACACTTCTTGGGGTCTGTCTCTTAGTCTTTCTGTAAGGTTAAAGTGTGGATTCTTTCATACAAAATATCACATACAATAGAGTTATCCTTGAATTCAATGGGACTTATTCGTGGGCAGGTGGTCCCCTATGATTTTTCATTGGTTGTTTTGCATACAATATTAATATTTTCTGCCACCTGTGATGCATTCTCGGAGATAGTCTTTGAATTTGACCCTACAAAGGCCGGATATGGAATGTTCTTTGTTTAAACCTCCACACTACCTCCAAGCATCATGTACATGATGTACCGAAATATGGAAGGTGTTGTATGCAAACAAATCTCTAATGTGCAAAGTAACATAATGTGTCTGGATTTTTCAAAGATGAGGAACAAGGAAAGCAAGAGGGAAGTGCCAACAATAATTCTGATAACTTCTAAATAGGGGTAGTCTGATAAATCAAAAGACATACCTATCAAGGCAAGACATCAAATAGTTTAAGATTGTCTATAGATTCATTTGGTCTTATACTGCAACATCTATTGGCAGATATCAACAAGTATTGTTTCTATCTTCCAGCTGAGCTGTAGATGTTTGTTGCAGGTTTTGAAGAAACGCAATGGTCACTATGGGGTTGCAGGAGTCTGTAATGGAGGTGGAGGTGCATCAGCTGTCGTGTTAGAGCTAATGTAAGTCTTTACAATTCCTCAAACACATCTACTCAATAATGATAATTTTCTAGTGCTGATTTGAAGTGTACTCAAATGATTAACAACTTCACATGACTCTCAAAAGAACTTGGGATTTGGCATTTTGTTAGGCATTAACTGAGTAGCATTGAATGCAGAGACACATCATCAACCGTGGTCAGCCTGGCTCATTTGTGAAAGACTTTCTTGGAGCAACATTGGGTCCTATCCTCATTAAGTAGGTAATGCATTCACATCGGAGGAACTGCGGAGGGTACAGATTCAAGTGCCAAACAAAAACTCATAGGAAATTGTCATCTATTGCAAATGACAGGGAGATTCAGATGTTTTTGGATCTTCCTGATTTGAGGTTGTAAATTAGAGTGACGTCGGTTTGTCCATCCCAGATACTTGCACAATGTGAAGTATTCGACGAAAACTTCTCATCAGGCAAGAATGAGGTCCGCAAGATAGTTAATAAAAATAACTTCATTGTAAATTTCGAAGTACACTTAATGCCAACTTTGTTTTGGTTGCTTGGGCTTGCGCAGTTGGTAGATGATGATATTCTCAATTCTTGCAAGGGAAATTGATAGGAGGTATAATGATAGGGCAATGTGCTACAAGGATACACTCATAATGAATATGTAACCATGCAGGCAGATGTTTTAACTGCCAAATCCAAATGAATGTGAGACTTTTGAGTTACTTACCCCGTACTATTTTCTAGTGTCTTGCGATCTAACAGCCTGTGCAGGTTGATAGTATCTTGAAATTGTTGGTTGTGGGATACAAGTAAACGATGCTGATATTTTCCAAATAAAATGACACCAATAAAATGAAACGATGCTGATATTTTCTAAACACCAATGATATGAAACAGAGTTTAGAGTCCGGGTGTCTCAGTCAATGTACTTTTAAATCTTTGATGTACTTGGATGTCCCAAGATGTTGTCAAAGCGGCTACTTCCCTAGAGTAGCTCTGTGCAGTAGCCTCCGTGGCAGAGGCTAATATCAACTCCATAGTCCAATTTGAAGAAAATTCTGAGACTGCCTAATACTACATTCTCAAATAGTGAAGGGGGCTTTTCTCAATCGAGTTGTAGAGGGGACACTCGTACACAAAGTGTGCGTAACTCTCAACTACATCGTAAGAGCAAAAGTGGCATAATCTGTGCTCTAGGAATTGGAATAGTCGACCACCGACTAGTTTGAATGGCAGGTCAATGGTTCGAGGTGGGGTAAGCAACAATGATTATGCGTCTGGGTGGTGTCAATCATTGCTTCAAGTACAATTCACATTCTTAGTTGAGAAAGTCCCTGAGGTGGTGGTTAGTCATGCAGCTCTGATGGCTTGAAAGACATACAAATCTTTCGACATCACTCCCAATGACAATATTTTTCACATCGTACTCGGTGTTTACGGTATCTTGGAACTGACAAAAGACAACAGAACACACAAACCAGAAAACTGGGATGATAACACAAAACCCAGCAAAGACGCAGTCTGACGCATGCACTTTTTTCAAATCATCTGTGTGTTACAGGCCCAACAAATATTATCGAGCACCAAAAATGTTGCCAGGAGCAATAAGATCCTCAAATAAGAAGAATCACAGCTCTTGACAGATCTATCTAACTAACGAACAAACCCATGAATGCAGTATGTATTCCTCCATTGCAATTTGCAGAAGGGCTAACTCAATAATTTCGTATGACATTTAAGTACTGATTTGTATCCCTTTCCTTTCCACTGGAAAGCTACCTACCAGTCCTTGCGGATTTCAAATGAGTAATCTAAATCTAAGTGCACTCTGCCGTCGTCATCGATAAACCTCTTCCGGGCCGTGTAAGCACCTCGGGCCAAAGCACCGGATGGAGTCACCTCCTCCTCCGCAACATGCACATAGGGTTCATGTTGCGGTGCAAATGTTCCCATCATGTCATGAGTTTCGTCAACTTGGAATCCAGATTTCCAAACCGTGTTGACACAAGTTAACCCTGGAACCAAGTTGTTTCGCACCGTAAATACATATTTCAAACACACCGTACATCCTTCCTTCAAGGAGAAGGTGTAGCCTCTTGAGTTTGTGGTGAGAGGGAGTGGCAGGTTACTGTCCGGTCGTCCCTTGGACATCACTCCCAACGACAAGATTTTGACTTCTGGTTCGATGTCGCCGGTGTCCAGGCTGACGGCACCTAAGAGCTGTGCCTTCCATCTGCGCAGGCTCTCGTCCTCTTTGTCCTTCTCTATCTGGTCTTTTAGTGATACCAAAGGTCCGAGCTCCCGTTCATGGAAGCCTGCGTAGGACGAGTCGTCGTGGTCTGTTTGCGAGTCGTCATCCGAGTCGACTGTTGTCAAGGTGGTGGTGGTTGTTGGGGTTGTCGCGGAGTTTGCGTCGGTGGTGGTGTCAGCTGGACAACCCTCAGCCTGCTGCTGCTGATCTTTTGCTGACGGGTTGAGGTCTTTGGAAGACGACCTGCTGCTGCTGCGTCCAAACCACCCCGACACAGCTTTTGACATCTTTCCACCCCGGGTTGTTGCAAGCAGTACTAAACCCTAATTGACGGTTTAGTCTCGAATTTCTGTGATTTTCGGCGTCACCTGAATGGAATACGGTCTTCGAATCAATAAATAATGGAGGCTCCTGATCAAATTGAAAATTTGGTGGTCCGAATGCAGGCAGCAATCTCTGCAGAGATCGCAATGCTGCAACCTGAGAAATGATGTATGCTTTTTCAGTTTCCCTAGAGCTTGACCGACTCTATTTCAAACACTCAGAACCGTCAGGATAGAGTTGAATCTCTAAACAGTTGGACTAGATAGACCGCCTCTATTTTGAACACTCAAGCGAGTTTTGCCATTTCGAAACTGCAAATTCAAAACTTTGCCTTACACTCTTAACACCAGGCTCAAAAGTACCACCTATTCAGAAACGGATCCAATCACTAGTGCATGAAGAAATTTACGACACACTACCGGTAGCACTACCAAAGACTCGCGACATCTACATTGAACACTTATCACCATAGCGACAAATTTATCTTCTTTGTAGAGGCTCCTGATCAGAGAGAAACTGCCTATGCTTTGTTCGGTTGCCCTAAAACTGGAGTTCCGACTCTGTCTTGAAGGAATAGCCACTTCAAAACTGTAAATTCAAAAGTTTTACATCAAATTTACACAACGATCAAAAATCTACATTCTGAGAAACCGATCCTATGACTATGAGATTGGCCTCTTCAAAACCACAGAAATTCAAAATTGTAAAATCAAAACTCTCCAGAAGGCTCAAAATTTCCACCAACCAGAATTGATCCGATCACTAAAGAAGACGGCCCTTGTACAAATGACCAGGATTTGTAGTCCGAATGCAGGCAGCAATCTCTGCATGAATCACGCTACAGTAGTGTGTCTGGTGTCTTCGATCACCCGAGGCTAACCCATCACTACCAGAAACGATCCATACTGCATTTGCCCTAAAGCATGAGTGCAACTCTCTCTCTCGCGCGCGCGCGACTGATTCACCTTACAAACTTTGTATCATTCACCAATCGGCAGAGTGATGAAAGAACTCAAAAACCCTGCATTCATCTCGATTCATCATGTTCCCTCCCAAGAATGGGATGAACAGTTTGACAATCAACGTCAATGGAACATCATCACCTGCAGCAGTTCACTTCTAGAGGATCTCTTACCAATTCTACGTTTGATCACCGGAACAGGGGTGGGCGACGTCCTCTTAGATGCATCACATTGCACTCTTCGCAGATTAGCTCTAATGAGTATTGCAGCTGACCAAGGTGAAACCTTCAATAATGGGTGCCGATCTCTTAACCTATGTACCACACTCAAAATCTGCCAGACGAAGTAATCTGGGAAAATAAGGTGGAAGCTAGATCTGCGCCAATTTTCCTCGTCTTCAAAATACCTGATCGTCGCAAAGATCACTCATACGATGTATCACATAGCACTTCTAGATGAGGATCCATAGATAAAACCTCACCACTCTAAGCCCTCTTCTTCCTCCCAATACAGTCACGACAAACCATAATCAATCTTCGCAATGTAGAAATCAAACGACGTGAAGAGGCCAACGAAAACCACCTCACGAAAACGAAATCAATGTGTACCTGCTACGAAACCCCAAAATTACAAGCTCCCCTCCACGCTCGAAACAATGGCGATGCACCACCACCAGCCGGCACTCGTGCGATGCGACTTCCCAAGTGGATCTCTCTTTGTGTTCCCCTCGAACAGGACGTCGACGCGTGAGCTTGCGAGGCGGTGGTGGGGTTTAGTGTCCGGCGATGGACGCACCCCCGCCTCTTGACATCCCTGGCCCGCCCGCGACTTGGGCGAGATTCAAATGGCGTCTGTGCAGGAGCAGCTATTAAAACACTCGGAGTGGAGAGGAACGGCACAACATCACCCGTCTGCAGGCTACCTGTAACTTAACTCTGCACCGGACTGACGCCGAGGCTGACGACGACGCACTGACACACTGACTGACTGCAGCCTAATATTCTTATTCGTGCCGTAGCGCGCTTCAAAGTTCTTCAAGTCTGACAACAGTGGAGTCGATCCACCTATTCTCGATCTGGACCCCCTCACATTAGCATTAAGGTAGAGGGTGCCAAAACCAACACTTATAAATGCCTCTCAATTGCCAACACTATGTTACCTTGAACCGTTCCCCATGATGGGCCAATGGAGTGATGGTTTTAGGTGTCATTAGTGGTTCCACTTCATAGCAGTCTCCACTACATTCATGTAGGGTAGGTAACGGGCTCCACTGTATCTCGGGTTGGTTCAAGGTGGCTTGTCAATGCATCAGAGCCCTACATTGGGTGCCCATACCCATGCCCATGCCCAAACCCACCCATGCCCATGGGTTTTGGGTGGGCATGGGTTCAATATTATTGAGCATGGGTGGGCATGGGTGGGCAAGGGTTCGATATTATTGGGCATGGGTGGGCAAGGGTGGGCATGGGCATGGGTGGGCCAAGACTTGGTGTAGGCGGGTAATGCACATTACACAATTTTTGAATACATTGGCGGCAATTTTAATAGCATGGGTGGGCATGGGTGGGCACGGGTCATGCTATGGGTGGGCATGGGTGGGCATGGGTTGGCACGGGTCATGCTATGGGTGGGCATGGGTGGGCATAGGTCGTTGCTGATGGGTATGGGTGGGCATGGGTACAAATTCAAAGGAAAATGTTGGGCTCTGCAATGCATGTTCTAGCCATTCTATTCACAAAGTTGAGGAGGTAGGCCCACAAAGCAGAAAGGGGGTCGGTTATAAGCATAAAGGGGTCAATTCCCAGGATGCAAGGGGGTTCGTACCCAAGATGCAAGGTGATAGTCTTGCAAGTGAACTGGGTGGGATCGTGGAGGTGGCCATGTGGCTTTGTGCATCATTACTAGTTGGACTTTGATCTAGCTTGGGTATAGTACCCAACTATGTTGTGCTAGTTCCAAGCAATCTTGTGTTGGTTCTATGCATTGGGCCCATGGATTGGTTAAAGAAAGCTAGTGGTTTTGACTTTGAATATTCATCAAATATTCACAAATATTTAATTGAGGTTGATTTCTTTCCTATGTTTAGCCCAAAGGCTAATATAATTCTTTTTTATCAACCACATAGCCATATGTATGTGCAATAGCTTAAAGTGTTGGTTTAAGCACCCTTTACCTTATATGCGCCAATGTTTGTAAAAGGTAAAAGGCAAACCGGCCGCCGCTAGTTGTGGAAATAGGCGGGGCCCAACCATGTCCTTTGCATAGAACATGTACACACTTTGACAATGCAAAACCCTGGCACCCAACATCCAGCCTTCGCCACCTGCCCCGGTGTGTCATTTGCAGAAGGAGCCTAGATTGCAACGACTATGGAACAAACTTTTGTTCATGTACACTCATGTTCCACATCTTATGTCCCATATTGAAACAAACATACATGTTTACACATCACATCCATACGGTCCGTCCATGGGGAGGCTTCTTCTAGGCGGCAATCTTCTTTCGTTTTGAATGTGGATCTTTGAAGTTTGAAATCAAATTCTAAAGCCCAAATGAGAGTGTCGTTTTGATCCCACTGAAAACTCTAGATCGCTAGTAGTGCACCACACCAATGATTGCTAAGATCAAAGATATAGTCCTCGTTTAATGACCTCTCGAATATCTTCAAACAATGAGTTTGTTTCAAATTCCCTACATTGTATAGATCTTCCGTAGTGTGAGCAGTATTGCATGTAAGGTAGAGGGTGCTTAAACCAACACTTTAAGCTATTGCACATACATATGGGTATGTGGTTGATATAAAAAAAAATTCATATTAGCCTTTGGGCTAAACATAGGTATCAAGAAAGAAAAATTATTTTTAGTCTCAATTGAATATTTGATGAATATTCAAAGTCAAAACTACTAGCTTCCTTAAACCAATCCATAGGCCCCATGTATGGCAACCTTGCATATGATGAGGACCCCCACCTTCATTGCCTAGAACCAACACAACATAGTTGGGTACTAGACCCAAACTACATCAAAGCCCAAGTAGTAATGGTATGCAAAGCCACACAGCTACCTCCATGATCCCACCCGGTTCGCTTGCAAAACCATCACCTTGCATCCTGGAAACCGACCCCCTTGCATCCCGGGGAATAACCCTTTTGTGCTTTGTGAGCCTACCTCCTTGGCGTTGTGAATAGAATGGCTAGAATAGGCATTGACAAGCCACCCTAATCCCACCTTGAACCAACCCAAGATAGAGTGGAGCCCGTTACCTACCCTACGTGGAAGTAGTGGAGGCCGCTATGAGGTGGCACCACTAATGGCACCTAAAACCGTCACTCCGTGGGCCCATACACTCCTACACCGCCAGGTAACAGTTCAAGGTTGTAGAGTGTTGGCAATTGGGAGGCGTTTATAGGTGTTGGTTTTGGATGGGGTGTTGGATTTAGCACCCTCTACCTTATGTCCTTGTGGTGAGTATGTAGCCTTGATTGATTCATGATCTGGTGGCAATTTTAGAGGCATTGTTTAGAGCCATTTTCATTTCCACATTGTGTCATTGATGATCTTGGCACACAACTAGGTGGAAACGTTTAGGCGTTCACAAAATACACAATAGTTTGAAAACTTATTTGGGATTTAGAGCCATACTCTGCACCTTATGCACTTGCAACACCCTCGCCGAAAATTCCATGCTTTGCACATAATTGATTTCAAACCGTTTAGGGCTTCGCTTCAATTGAAGGCTTCAAAACTCATTCTCACAAACCTCCATTGGCATCTAGTATGTGACAACATCATTTTCCATGCAATGCTCCATTTCAACATGTAATTCCATATTGTGCAACACGGAGTGGGCGTATGTAGCTAGCAGGAGAGCTCTTCCTAGCATCTCCAAACCTATATCTACACTTAAGAAAACTTATGTTTCGCCTCAATTGAAAATTTTATGAATATTCAAGTCAAAACCACTAGCTTCCTTAAACCGATCCTTAGGCCCCATGTATAATGACCTTGCATATGATGAGGACCCCCGCCTTCATTGTCTATAACCAACACAAGATTGCCTAGAACCAACACAACATATTTGGGTACTCGACTGAAGCTAGATCAAAGCCCAACATGACCACCTTCGTGATCCCACCTAGTTCATTTGTAAAACTATCTCTTTGCATCCCATGTACCAACCCCCTTTGTACCCATAAATGACCCCCTTGGCTTTGTGGGCGTGAACCGTGAATAGAATGGCTAGAATAGTCATCGACAAGCCACCCTAAATCCACCTTGAACCGACCCAAAATAGAGTGGAGCCCATTACCTACCCTACATGGAGGTGGTGGAGGTTGGTATGTGGTGGCGCCACTAATGGCACCTAAACCCGTCACTCCATGGGCCCGGGCACTCCTTTTCCATGGGGAACGGTTCAAGGAAAGACGAGTGTTGGTGATTGGGAGGCGTTTTTTTTTTTTTTTTTTTTTTTGAGACAGAAGGCCGATAGGCCAACGCCAAAGCACAGGAGGCAGTTGACCACCTGGCAAGTTTTCCGTCAGGTAGAGAGGAGATTTCACAGCCGGGATTCGAACCGCCAACCTCTTCCTTGAGATTTGGGTATCCCTCCACCATCATCCGGTAGTTTAAGGTCGTCTCGGACCAATTGGGAGGCGTTTACATGTGTTGCTTTTGGGTGGGGTGTTGGTTTTAGCACCCTCTAACTTAGTGTAAGAGTGTGTGTCAAATGTAGGAGATTGCAAGATGCACACCAAATGTTTGTTTGATTAAATTGTGGAGAATTTAGTTGGACTCTCATAATTGGAGGCAACCCTCAACATAGTATGATTGTGTAAAGGATGCACTGGAATTTATCAATAAAACCTGTCAAATGCTTTGATGCCAAATGAGATGTTTATATCTTGAAGGTTTGTGCCAATCCATCAGCTCTGACATAAGGCAAAGCAATTCAAATATGATAACTTTGAATTGCATGGGTGTTTAGGGACTGTGCTGCTTAAATATTTGCAAGAGTGTGGGTGAATCAAAGAGGTAAATGTTTGATAAATTGTGATGTAATTTCATGGAATGCAATTACAACAAACAAGAACCCATATTTCTCCCCACATAAAACAAACCTATATATATATATGAGGCCAGAAAATCCTCACTATCGGGATATACTAAAACTCATAGTGTCTTCAATGCCAACTTACTGGCATCCTTGTGAGAAACCCTAGCTTGACTATCTAAAGTTCGTTCAATGTGCTATCAAGAATCCTACAACATAACCTTATTGATGACTAAAATGCCGCATAATTGCTCTTTGCGCTTCCTCCATTATATCGTAAATCTAAATAGAATGCACCATGTCCAAAGAATCAAGGATGGGCGTGAAATAGATAATGAAAAAAAAATTGTTTTATTATCTATTGCTAGACTTCCTCATTATTGCTATAGTGAAAAACCAAGTTGTTTTATGGTACTTAGGCCACTTGGTGGCCAATCACTAGAAAAACAAGCCAAAATCTAACGATGAAAGCAAATTCGAGTAGAGGTTGAATTGAAGAGCCGTATGATGAGAGACTATCTCGTATAGTTCGGAGAGGGCTCAAATACCAAAGCATTCAATATATTCTAGGAAAGTTCCACTTTATTTAATTGCATGAAAGGATAAGCACAAAAACAAGTGCTTCGTCTCTATTTTTAGATACGGAGTATGTGGGATGGGAGAGGTAGGATTCAAATCTATTTGAAAACTTTCAGCCGATTTATAGTCTGTTACTTTTAACCACTCGGCCACTCTCTTCCAAAATAAACAATAAATTATAAAATTGGTCAATCCATGCATGTATGTATGGTATGTAACCTTTATTGGTTTTACACTAATCGATAGATGCATGTATCATTGGTATATATTATGGAGTCATTCATAATGCACTTCCTTTAAGCATCCTACAAGATTTGAACTTGTGACCTTCAACTTAGAAGGTTGTTGCTCTATCCAACTAAGCTAAGAATGCAATACAATACTAACCTTCATTCATTTGTGAACTGCAAAGAAATAAGTTTTTTTTTGTTTTTTTGTTTTTTTCCCTCTTCCATTGTCTTCGTATAACAAATGAAGGGCGCACAACGTAGGAATGGCGCCAACTCTCTACCAAGTGAAAATCATACATAAAGTAAAAAAATCACTTGATAATTTGGACAGAGGAAAGAAATACATGGAAATAGCAAGCATTTTTTTTGCTCACTACGTGCCTCAATGCATTTCATTTTTTATTCTATCATTTATTCATTCACTTGTTCTGAATGAAACTCCTTAAAAAAGAAAAACAATAAAGGCTTAAATAAAATATACATTTTTTTGCCATAAGCTCTCTAAAGCTTTAGCCATAGATGACTTGTGGTTGTTTGTGTTACATGCTATGCCTTTTGCTCAAATTAATTTAAATGCTCAGTTGTAAGGTGATTTTAATACGTAGTAATTGCATTATGATGAATGAGTACCCTTAGATATAGTAAAATGATAAGGGCAAACCCCTAACCACTAATAAAATAGAAATAGAATATTGGCGGGGCCTTCTTATTTTGTTTTGTGTGATATCTACCTCTACTAATCATCAAATTGTGGCTTGTTGCAGTGTGACTACAGGAATATTAAACTAATATTTATGTTATGAGAACCTCATCAAAGTGAGGTCCATCGTCAACTATCATTTGAGGTGGTTAGTTGTATGTACGCTTGCCAAAAAACACAAATTGAGCTCGCATCGGATCAGCCCAAAGTTCAGCAAAACTTAGTTAAAATGAATAAGGGCATAAAATTGGCAGTGTTATTTTATTTAGGAGAAAGAGAAATAAGTTGATTTTAGAAGTGTTTCTTAATTAATAAGGAACCCAAATAAATAGTCTCTTTATAAAATTAAGTCGAAGTAAGGTACTCTTGCATATCATTGCGGCGCAATTAAAGGATGCGAAGAAAATGATATAGGGCACCATCTCCGGTGACTATAAAGGGCTTGAACACTAGAAAGCATAACATGCGATTTGTCAAAAGTATTACGATCTTAAAAAGAATCGAGGCTATCCAATAAGCACTCAATAGGAAACAAATCCCTTTGTGTGCTTCACATTATAACGAACTACACGCAGGCAAGGTATCAATGCCCGGTATGGATTTGAATGTCGTCATCTAGAAGTAGCATGTTTCAGGAGAAGGGAGCTGGGTTTACTATCCTGTGCTAGCGCCTAGAGATGGGTGCGAACCCTACTCTCGAAGTTCTACGGCTCAGTCTCGGGGAAGTCACTTAGTGTATTCTTTGGGGACACATGAACGTACAACACATATTTTTTGGGGGGCTATGTAGCTCATTTACTGCATTTTAGTGGACCCTATATTTTTTAATAATTCTACTTTCTTCAATTTCTTACCACCCTATGTGTAATTATAAATTAAAATCTCCATAATATTTCAGACCCTTCATTATTTATATTTATTTGAATTTTCCTTCATGGACAATAGCATTAGAAATGGAATTCATCACGCAACAAAAATTAAGCTGTGTATACAAGAAGCATGTTATTTACATAATTGGTTACATGTCTAAGCCCATTGATAATGGCGTACTTAATTGTTTCATCCAAACATTGAAAGAAGTCCACAAATTCCAAAACAAACCAGCATCATTAAAGTGTCCATATGTGTTCACTAGCACAGTTGCACTAACATTGCACATGTTATCATGCAAAGTGTGAAGACAATTTGAAATGCCTACTTAAAAATCCTACGTGAAAATTGAGAAACGATCATCACAAAAGATGCCACAACCTCTCGCCTAGGACAAATCCATCAATCCACCATAGATTCACCAAATATGGCCCCACGGAGCTCTTTAAACACGTAGGGGTCAATGCACGATGATAGAATTCTTGTCTTGCGTGGGAGGAACAACTAGAGAATTATACAAACGTCAATGAAATGTTCCTCAAAAGTACACTTAATAACCCTCATCCAACAAGTTCATCCATTTTGTAGATGGATTTGTGATCATTTTTCATCTAGTTCTTAATTTTTTCTTACCCTAAACTCAACCCAAAAATAATAAAAATTCCCTACCAATTACTATAATGCTATTTTAGAAATACTATCAACATAATTTTGGGTCTTACAAGTGACCCTATATTATATATAATGTGCTACCTCACATTTATTCAAGGCTATGGTATATCAAAAAAATATATAATTTTTAACAACCATGAATAAATGTCACCCTATATTTGTTCTCTCATAGTTATCTAAATTTTCGACAGTGACTTCCCCGGGGGCTCAGTTGAAGGCTATGAAACATGTATGTGGTAGCTTACAACTATAATTATTTAAAGCTATGTGTAGATCGATTATTGGATTTAGATGAAAGGAAACCCACATTCTACTTGTAGTGCGAACAATATGATATGCATATATAAGACATGTATTATATTGATGATTTGGAATAGTAATTTACAAGATATTTAAAGGGTGGATTGGTTAAGTTATTTTAGTGACCTGGATTTTCGTATGTTTTTCTATCAGGTTTTTATCTTTCTTTTTTGTAAAAATATGCACAAAGTGCATAAACCTTTGTCTTCAAGCTCAAGTGCACCTTCGAAGGCGCTCCAGTAAATGACTTGATCAGAAGGCATGCCCACCATTTTGAACTATGAATAGAAGCCTCATTGGCGAATATTTTGGTAGTGACTAGTGGAGTAGGTGCAATTCCTACTGTATTCAAAATAATGCATCGGATGGATGCCTATATATATATTATTGGATACTAAGACAATACAATCTTATAAAGAAAGAGCCCACCTACCGCACAGTAGGCAGTAACCCCCACCTTGCATCAAGGACACTCTTGAGAAAGGTAGGATCGATGTGCTCAAATTCACACCACAATGATTGATGTTAGTTTCTTCTTTTCTTTTCTTTTATGGAATGCAATGATTGGAGTACACGCAGAAACTGAATGTGGTGAGGGAGCATAGAATCTTTTTCTACAATAAATTAGGAACTTGGGCTTCAAACCAAATGCAATCACTTATACAAGCATCCTTTGGATTGGGAGATCATGCAGTAATATTGACGTTTGCAAAGGAGTTATTGAATGACAGAGAATGGAGGAACTCAATCTAATTACATGGAATGTAGATTAAAGCATATGGATAACATGGTTGTGGGACATATGAGGTCACGATTTGTAAAAGAACCTCCAATTCATAAAAAAACTTAGAATTCAAATGCAAACCCTAATAATAATGGACAAGGTAGTCGTAGGGGATTATTATCATATGACAATAATGGATGAAGACATTAATTGGATAGACCTAACACATCTATTGTCAAATTTTCCTCAAAACCTCAAGGCGGCCTTTTGTACATCTACCTTTACTTGAAAATTCTCAATAGCCTTCTTGATGTACACATTACAAAAAATTAATACCTCTTCCCTTATGTATATTATGTACACTAATGCCTCCAATAATACCCCTTCTACACTCATGTCAGTTCATACGTGGTAAGAAGAGTCCACTCCTTGGGGCCACATGTGAGGCACAACAACAAAGTTTTGTGAAGAAGTCACAATATTGAGGGGGTTTGGAGAATGATGTCAATCACCGGTTTTGTCCATAATTGGCCAAAATGTCCAAATTAACTTAAATAATAGTTGTTGGCATGATTACAACAAGAAAACAATGTACAAAATATAAATATAATATAAATTTAGAGGCATCAACAACTTGCATTGACTTCGATTTAACAAGTTGTGGGCAAGCTATTCCATTCTCTCCCCTGCATGTATACACAATTATGTCAACATATTGTATTCCACCCAAAACCCCCCCCCCCCAAAAAAAACACACATTTCCACACAAGTTATGTGCACTTTGGTTCTTTGCAGATAAAATATAACCTTACAAAAAGTTATACCACACTCATATATCTTTGGCAACAAGATCGCACAAATGTTAGCAAACAACAATGCAAATAAAGACAAAGATCCCCACCCCCCAGATAAACATACTCCACACAATCCCACACATACCCGCCCCCTTTGCCACACATGATGGAGCAATTTGGAACCACGCATGTTCATCAATAAAGAAAGCAAGACAAGGGAAACCAATGTGGCCAAACACAAGTTCCCATACATCAAAAAACGGTTGCCCAACGAATGGATTAACCACAAATTATCCCACTTCTTTTGGAAAGCACATGCGCATTTGATGCGCCAACCACTCAAGCTCTAAAATATGATACGCACAATATTTGGGTAACCATAGGAGAAAAACATATTTTGGCCATTCACCCACCCAAACCCCAATTATACACTATGTCCAAGCAACGATAAAGAGACATCAAGCCACACTCATCAAAGGACTTCAGGCAATACACCTTAATATCCTATATCATGGATTATCACAACCAATACAAGGAGAACGAAATCACATTCATGTTGGTGCAAGAACATAGACCTTGTTTTGTTTGTTTTTATTTTTTTTATATATATATATAGTTTATTTTTGTTTTTGGTGTGTGTGTGCGCGTTTTCTTTTTCTTTTGGTTTTTTTTCGTCCCCCCTCCCCTTGGCATTTTGTTCCAAGGTAAAGTAATGCATAGTGAAGTTGTTCAAGCCATTGGATGTTGTTATTTTTTTTTCTTTATTTATTTTATTAATTTTAAAGTGAGGAATATTGTCACCAATGAATGGGGAGACCCGACCGCTAGTACAGATGAATTGGTGGAGTTTGAGAAATAACCAGTTGAAGTTCAAGACTTTCAGGAAAAACACCCATCATTTTAGTGGAAGTTGTGTAATATACCTCAAATTATCAAAGAAAATATGGAAGATCACAACATGTAAGTGGCTGGACTTTGGAAGATTTGGGCGAACCAACCCATACACTTGTTCCTTGTTGGATGCCTAAACCCTTGCCTCCAAGGAACCAATGTACAGGTTGTTTCGCCCCAACCACTTTAGAAACACTAGGGTTTGGACCAATTTTGTCCAAAATTCTTCCCAGACACTGATTGTCACCTTCGAAAATGTCCGTACACAAATTTTGTCAAGTTAATGTCCTGACAACAACTCAAACATGCAAACCTTTGGGGAGCATAACATTATTCAGAACCATGCAGTGTTCTGTGGGACTGACAGTATTCCGGGGAATATTCCCGGAATTTTTCACATTCAAACCGAATGTGAAAAATTCCGGGAATATTCCCCGGAATACTGTCAGTCCCACAGAACACTGCATGGGTCTGAAATTCTGAATAATGTTATGAGAAGACTTTTGCCCCACAAAATTAAAAAGAAGTGCAATAGATTAAGTTATGGGAGCTGAGTGGACTTCAAGTCTGCTTTTCCACGTGGTGGAGGCCAACAGAGTCTGGGGGCGCAAAATCATTATATGTTTATGTCTGATACTCACAACATGGGACGTTCAAAAACACTGTGAGCTTCCGCTCCAGTAAGGCTACCTTATCGCATAAAGGACTGGAGGGGTGGTTAATTATATGGGATTCATGACAATGTGTATGCACTCCCAACAAGTATTGAAATATTTTATTCTGTTTATGGTTCTGAACCCATTTTCAACACAATTATTAAAAAGAGGGAGTGAAAGTAAAATCATAAGTGACAACGGTGATTAGACATAAGGTAGAGGGTGCTGAAATCAACACCCCACCCACAACCAACACCTATAAACGTCTCCCAATCATCAACACTCTACCACCTGGAAGCGTTCCTTAGGGTGTAGGAGTGTATCGGCCCATGGAGTGACGCTTTTAGGTGCCATTAGTGGCGCCACCTCATGACGACCTCCACTACCTCCATGTAGGGTAGGTAACGGGCTCCACTCTATCTCGGGTTGGTTTAAGGTGGGTTTAGGGTGGCTTGTCAATGCCTATTCTAGCCATTCTATACACTGTAAGGGGGGGGGAGGTTATAGTCATTCTATTCATAAAGTCACGAAGGTAGGCCCACAAAGCACAAAGGGGGTTGGTGCCCAGGATGCAAGGTGATGGTTTTGCAAGCGAACTAGGTGGGATCATGGAGGTGGCCTTGTGGCTTTGCGCACCGTTCCTAGTTGATCTTTGATCTAGCTTGGGTCTAGTACCCAACTATGTTGTGTTGGTTCTAGGCAATGAAGGTGGGGGTCCTCATCATATCAAAGGTTGTCATACACGGGGCCTATATATTGGTTTAAGGAAGCTAGTGGTTTTGACTTTGAATATTCATCAAATCTAATTGAGGCTAAAAATATTTTTTCTTTCTTTATACCTGGGTGCAAGCACGGTAAAGTGGACAGCTCTTGATCCTTGCTTAGGTTCAAGTGAAAGTGATCCAAAACTATATACTAACTTTGAATTTTATGAAATAGAAATTCATAAACATTTAGAAAACATATGAATCTACAAAGCCAAGCAATTTATGTTCACAAAAAACAATTTCAAACAACGTATATGTATTTTAGAAGACGGTGCAAGTGGTGGTGCAAGTGGGTGTCATTGAAAAGATAATTGTCAAAAACTTGTTTAAAATACAATTACATTACATTAAATTGATTAATTTTTGAATTTTTTTTACGATGACCTCAAGTTTATAATGAATTCAAGGAATATGAAAAGAAATTCCAAGTTCAAAATATTTAAGGTCATGAAATTTACGTTCAAAACTATATTTAGTCAGTTGCTTTTACGCGTCACTTTTGATGATAGGTTTTGAAGATCTCATATTGATATTCTATATTTGAGTACCTAACTTAACAATAGAGGTCATCATGAAAAATAATCTATTTTAAACAACATTTTGCTACTACTTATAGGCGTTTGACCAAGAAAATCATGGCTTTCATATACCGGAGCACTTTTTTGGTCCACTTTACTATGCTTGCACCCACCTATGTTCAGAACAAAGGCTATTAATATGATTTTTTTTTTTATATCAACCATGTAGCCATATGTATGTGCAATAGCTTAAAGTGTTGGTTTAAGCACCCTGTACCTTATGTGATTTGTATCTAAATCTAAGTCATTCACACACACTCAGATCTCCCTATAACTCATTGAACATGTATGTACGTTTTGATTAGAAAAACTCTTATTTATATGATAACTGAGCTAGTTTTGAATAAATTCAATTTTTGACACTTTCAACTAAACAAATGAAGACGTGTTCTTAAAACTGTCAGTATGGCATTGTGAGGCACAGAATGGGCCTCTTGGAGCTTGAAGGGTTAAAGTACAGACACTAACTAACGCCACACAAGGTCCCATAAAGCCTATGCTGTCATAATATAAATTGTTTTCTCATGAATGATGTAGTTTTCCTCCTAGATGCGATACTTCAACAGGTGGTTCAACCATCCACTGCCCTTCATATGTATACCGTAGTACCATAGCAGGTTCGTCCTAAAATAATTCTAAAAATAAAAAACGTAAAAATTAGAAAATTCTGAAGACAAAAAAACGAAAATAGAATAAATTAGTTTTTGAAATATTTTGTTATTTCTAAGCTATTTAGGGTCATTTTTACTTATTTTTTTGCTAAAAAACGAAAATTGAGAAATTCAGTTTTTGAGAGGCGAACCTTATTTTTTCAAAAAAATTAAATATTTGTTCACCAGGTGGCGAACCTGCTATGGTGTTACGGTATAAATCAGCTGCTCAATGGGGCATTCATGAGAGCTGAGGAAATCTCCCTCGCTGCAAAGGCCCACTAGAATTCAGAAAATGAGCAGGATTTCTGCATGTTGAGATGGAACAACAGACTGGAGCTGCCACGGCTTATGGATCTTCTAGTCGACAGCATGTTGTGAAACTGAGTGGCGTGAGTTCTAGCTTTGAGGATTTAGACAGCGTGGGCAGATCAAGAGTCATGCTGCTTGGCACCGCAACATTATTGTCCACACTCATAGCGTTGCATTTCCATCGTGTCATACAGCGGCGGAGAAATCTGCCACCTGGGCCTTGGCCATGGCCCATTTTGGGAAACTTGCCCGACATGGGGATGGCTTCAAAGGAGCTCCCACACCGGTACTTTGGCGCACTCGCAGACAAGTTTGGGGGTCTCATGTATCTTCAATTGGGTATGATCAACACAGAAATTGTTTCTTCTCCTATCTTGAGTTGGATGGATCAATTTGTAATTGGCCATGAAGTTTGGGCTTTGGAAAGCCGTGTCTATATCTAGGGGCTGAAGCATCTCTCATTCACGCCAACCTTCTCATATCAGCCAATCTAAGTCCAAGGGGTGAAGCGTCTCTCATTCACGCCAACGTTTTAGTTTGGCGTCATCTCTCTCTTTGTAGTCACGTAGGACTGGAATCAAAGTCTTTAATAATCTAGATTCAAATCATTTGATCACGATCTCACATTTTGAAATGATTATACTTAGAGTGATGAGAAATTTCAATTTATTCCATTACTTGAAGACTATGTTTTATTAATTTTGCAACCAATGTATGATCTATCAATTTTTTCTTACTTGGGTGGATGAAGTACATATAAATAGGAGAATTGAGAGAATTCTTACAGATGAGCACACCTCTCATCCATCCATGTTAAAAATCTACCTCCTATAGGTTTTGGTTAATCCATTACAAACATGTCCTGCTAGACTAATTCGGGGCTGACTTTGAAGCTAAAACCGTCGTCCAAACAATGTCACCAAGTCAATATCCTCCAGGCTACAAACTATTTCACGGAGACATTTTCGTTGGCTGAATGAGAGGTACTATGTTCACGTGCATTACCAGAATAGTGATTCTCAACACAACACGGTGCTAACATTGAGAGGCAGACTCATCGTGAGCATGGATTCTAAGCAAAACTGTCTGACATGGGTAATTCTTTAAATTTATATATGACATTTTCAAAATTGCTGTGTTTTGGTTGTAGGATCCCACCCATGTATAGTGGTATCGACTGTGGCCGTGGCAAAAGAGCTCTTCCAAAAGAATGATGCCATTTTCGCATCGTGGCCCACGCAGTTGTATCAGACCATGAACACGGGAAACCCGGACTACAAAAACTTTACTGGAGCTCCCTACTGGCTGTACTGGTGGCAGCTACGCAAGTTGTGCAATGCAGAGCTATTTTTTCCCACAGCACCATGCCTCCTACACGAACATCCAAATAGAGGAGGTTCACCACATGATGAAGGATCTCCTAATTAAATACGCAGCGAAGGGAGACACCGTGAATTTGAAAGACAAGCTGTTTGGTGTGGCTGCCAACAACATGACCAGGATGCTCACCAACAAGAGGTATTTGTATAATTATAGGGACTAATTATGTACTAGATATTGTACAGGAGGATCCCTGCTACATGCTCTAGCAATGCTTCTTCGTGTATATCGTAGCAGGGTGACAGGTGTACAATATGAGGGATAGCACAAATTATCTCATGAAGGGCATGCGTTATGGTCTATATTTGTTGTGCTCGTGTCCGATGAGGATGTGATACGTTGGCAAGATCTCAAAGGGTTAGCACTACAACATGGAGTATGAGTGATGATGAATGTGTGCCTCTTCATCTACACTGGAACTCAATGTTTGAGTATATTGATTTGTAAAATTATGCCGTTGAATATCACCGTGGGTTAGGATGAGTGACTTTGAACCAACCATGTGAGAACATAACTGGTCGTTCATCCAAGTGGAGGGCACTTCCAACAACTCTCTTGCATTTTTCTATCCACACACAGGACATTTCGTCCAAACTTTATACTTGAAATCCATGGGGAGACCGGTTATATCCCATAATGGGTTGGAACCGATGGATGTCTCATTGCTATCACAGCTCATCATCCACTCTCCTCTCACTAGTTATGTAGTCTCTAGGAGTTTGCCCTCGAAAAAGATAGGTGTAGACCAACTTGTTTGTGCCCTCATTCTTTGAAGGATGTGCAATTCTTGTGATTCCCATTTCAAGATTATATATAAAATTAGACTAACTCAAAGATCATGAAGCAACAACATATTAGAGTCATCTGTAACATGACAGCAACATTATCTAGTCATCTCTAACTTCTCCTTTATCACATCCCAAAGCACCAAACAGGTGGCCTAAGACTTATTATTTTCTTACTCATTGTGATGAAGTGCATTAGATTCATTTGTTTCTTCCATGTCCTCCGGCATTGATAGGACGGCCTTGATTTCTGGCCAGGTATTTTGGAGATGGAGCAAAGGATCAGCATGAGAAGGAAGATCTTCAGCTGCTCCTCGCCAATATATTTGTTGCGTTTTCTTCATTTGTCATAAGTGACTACATACGTACCCTCCTTGAGCTTCATCTCAAAACTGCAAGGAGTCCGCACAAAGTTCGAGAAACTGATAAAATTGACAATGGCGCTGGCCAAGAGGATCTTTGAAGCGGAGAGGCATAGGGAGCAAGCCAAAAGAAGGCTGTTACAACATAATACTGACAAGGATTTGTGGATGTGTTGCTGGTGGCACCTCTTGAAGATGGTCAGACTTGAGTGACGTATGACCAGACTAGTAGTCAATAACAAACACTAAGAAGACATGTGTTAAAACAAGATAAAACTATATGCTGAAAATATAGATATAATTCTAGGTTCAATAATGAACACAATCATAAGGCTCTATGTTCAATTTTATTTTTATGCTAAAATCCTCCTTTTGGACTCAAATTACTATTATATCTCTTTTGTGATTCTCAAACTCATTATAATAATCTAGATGCTCTCCACATGCTAACAACACCATTTACACCTAAGAATATGGGTTGGAAATTAGCATGGGTAGAAAATACTGTGGCCCACTCTATTCTATGTGTGGGTTGGAACTTAGGGTGGTTTATAAATCAAAATTCTATCGATCTTCAAATATAAAATGATAATATATTAGAAGCTATTGATATTTGGTATAATAATGATATTGGATTTTCCAAGTCACACTATTTCATGTTCCTATGAGAAATATTGATTCCTTATTCCTAGTTATGAAATCTAATGATGCGGTTTCAAGAACAACGCGACTCGATAAAAGTTACATTGACCAATTTTATCACGGTATGACAAAATTATAGTGGGCCACATCAATTGGTTCCATTGGACTCTAAAAGAATGGGATCCTTTGACTTGGAAGTGGAGACATCTTCGTATAGTCAAGTACCATAGCTCTCTAGTAGCTTGGGCACCTTTCTGCCTAATAATTAATTAAAGTGTGAAAGTACGTTAGGCAACCCAAAAACTAATATTCTAAAGTTGGGCATATTCAAAAAGTAATTTAAAATAAGTTAGACATTCATCCAAGTCAATCCTATAATTCATGGATGGTTTTCCTAATTTCATCTATGGTGGTTATGATTAACCTAAACACTTCCCTTAACCAACATTCCTTACCCTAAAGTTTGTCTTCTACTTGTATGTCAGGATTTTGCTTTGTGAGAGAGTTATACGGAGTGGTCTTTGTGAGAGACTATGTCACTTGCATTATTGTGATTTTAGGCACTCTTTGAATGTTATTTTTTTTGGACACTCAACGAAATTAATTTCCCAAAAATTTAGGCACCTTCAAAAATAATTATTTTCTGCCCAAGCTGCTAGAGAGCTACGGTATGTGATCATGAGAAACTCAAAACTGCGAGAATGTCAGATATTGGCCTTTATCCTACTACATGCATAGAAAGTTTTGTGGTAATCCTTACTTATGCCAACAACTACTTAAAATCTTTATAAAGCATGAAAGCATTTGGATTTGTGGAGGACTTTGGAAAATTTATGACCTCATTCTCATATTATGCAATCAAAATATGTTTTGGAGTTCATGGAAGAGTTTTTGTATTGCAAATGTATCAATAGAGTTAAGTTGAAACATATCTATCAACTCTTTAGAAGCACAATATGCCTTTTGACACTTCAAAAAACATTTAATTAGGTATCATGCCCACTTATTAGTACATTCACTTATCTTCATCAAACACCTTTAATTGAGTGGTATGTGGTTAGGTTTGGTTCCAAGAAGCATACCAAAAAGACATGTGTTTAAAGAAAGTTAGCCCAAAGTTAGACCACGTGCTTAAATATGGAAATTATTCTAGGTTCAATAGTCAACATAATTAGGAAGACCTATATGACCATGTGATGAGCACGAGAGTCTTTCACTTTGATAATGAACAACATATTCATATGAGCTCCAAACAACTATGAAGAAAGTGACTAGGGCCTTTGATATGGATTTACTAACCATCTTACACTAATTGCGGGTTTTAGTATCCTAAAAAAAAGTGAGCCAATCGGGGGGAAGAAATGACCATTCAAGACTCATCTACCTCGCGGTACGCGGGCACCCACATACCTTAAGTAGTAAGGTAGACGTGTCTAACTCAAATTACTTATCTTAATTGAGCACCTATATTTGAATGGTATCTGGTTTTGATGTGGCCCCAAGACCATATTGAAAATATTTGGAAGAGATTGGACTGTGTGTTCAAAATACAACATCCATTCTAGGTTCAATAGTCAACATAATTGGCACAACCTATGTGACCATTGATGAGCACAAAAATCTTCACTTTGATAAGATGAATAAGATACTCATATGATCTCCAAAAAGTATGAAGAAAGTGGCAACGGCCTCCATTTGGATATGCTAACCATCTCGCACTAAGGGCCACTTCACACACAAGACTGAGAGCCCGTGACCATTACACTTCAAGCACTCTCATTGGTGGAAAAGGCAGAGCCGGTCCAAGTTCACTTCACACTATGCTTGAGGGGCCAACGGAGTATGTGAATGCAAGATGGATGTAAAGTCTCCATGGATTTCTACATGGCATCGAATGGATCATGTTTCACGGTCACTGGGACTATTTTCAAAAACCACTTCTTGGAGGTAGGCCTAACACAAAACTGGGAGACCATGGCACTCCAAATGCTCACAACCATTCTATTTTATCATGTGTGAGGGCCCGCACGAATAGAAATTCATAGAAATAGCATATGGTTGAGGGCCCGGTCACATATGACTTCACAATACACGTGAGGGTCCGTGACCACACTACATGACTTTTGAGGTGTCTTGGGACGGCTTTTGGTCACTTTCTTTTGGGTTCTCACAATTTCATGGTCACGGCTCTTGGCTCGTGTGTGAAGTGGCCCTAAATGCGTGCTTCATATCGTCGGAGAAGTGGGCTAGCAGGAAAAAGTAACCATAGAGTGCCCATCTACCTTAAGAAAGTGCGGAACCCCTTTGGCATGTTGATGGGACCCACCAGATATGTGGGACCCGCCGTTTATCTTGTCGCAGAGCCTAGCGACCAATGGGAAGGCCGTCCTGCCAATTCCTCTTTGCGTTCCTCGTCCCCTTGCTCTTGCCTGCAAAGCTTACTCTTCAGCTGCCTGCGGATTGCAGCGACCAGAGTTGCGACAATCGCCATCGCCACTCACCACACCGCCCGGCCAGCGCCATGGACAGGCTCGCGCTCTCGAGGGCCGCTGCGGCTCCAGCTGCGTCGCTGCGTCAAAATCTGGCCTCGCCCGCCGCGCTGGGGTCGTCGCGCACCCATTTGGTGCCCGGCAACGTGAATTGGAGAAGGGGCGGCCCGGTGCCCTGCGGTAGCGGCAGGAGGAGTTTCTCCGTGTCTCTGCGTGTGGTGAGCAAGCAGGCGGCGGTCACCACGCCCACCACCAAGGACAGCAACCAGGAGAACGAGGTTTACGACTGCGTGGTGGTCGGGGCTGGGATTTCGGGCCTCTGCACTGCGCAAGCTCTTGCCACAAGGTAGTGTTCGCCAATTGCCCTACCTTTTCACATAGAGAAAACATCGCAATGTGCACACGAGTGTCGAATTTAAATTTTTTGCGTGGGATGTTATATATGTTGTCCCCCAGTTTCTCTATAGCATGGCATTGTTAAGTGGTATAGTGGGTGTTCTCCCAAGATAAGCATCTTGGAGGGTATATATGCACTCGGTGAGAATACTCCTTGGCAAGGTCTTTAAGTTGAATCTTGGTTTATGGGAGGAGGCTTTGTCCGAAGATAGTTAACAATGAGGTGTTCACTAGTGAGAGCTTGCCACGAGGTACCTATTATTTGCCAATTGTCCTACTCATTCGCATTGATACAGGCCAGGCTTCCTTGAAGACGGGTTTCGCCAACATGAATGGCGGAACACTTATCCAATTATTGTGGGTGCAAATGGGGATTTAAAACTTGAACAGGGGATAAGTCGCAATGTGCACAGGGGTGTTGAATTTTGATTGTTTTCAGGGAGTTTCTTGTTTGGAAGGTTATTTATGTTGTATCGTTTTTATGTCCTCGAGTTCACCCAGATTCTTGTTTCTTTGTAATATTTCTTAATTTCAAAGCACCTTACATTGCTCGTGGTGATCACATGAACTGCATTACAATGGCAATGAATTTGAGTTGGAAATTTGAGCTCTTGGCATTGTCTTGTTGTCTGGAACTCCGTTTTGAAACCCCTGCATTTAGAGTACTTTAAATAATTATGAAGGCTTTGGAGGATTATTAAGGGGAGGGGAGCTTGTCAAGGCCCTTTTAGCAGCAAAAATAGGGTGTTTTCTCAATTTCTGGCCTTTGGTTTTCCTACTTGAGGGTTTAGGGTTTTGGCCTCTCTTTCCTGGTTCCTTTGTGTCGAAATTGAGTGTCGGATTTTTATTTTTTCATTGAGAAGTTTTGTATGGCAGGTTATGTATTAGTTATGTTCCCGAGTTTCACTGTAGCATTCTCAAGTGGTGTAGTGGGTGTTCTCCCTAGATAAGCATCTGGAGAGTATACACACTCGGTGAGATTTTTGGCAAGGTCTGTAAGTAGAATCTTGGTAGATGGGAGAAGACTTTCTCTGAAGAAGATTGGTAACAATGAGGTGTCGACTTATGAGAGTTAAGTGCCATATGACTTTGCCCTACACTTTGTTGCCTGCCCTGCTCTTTCGCATTGGTGCAAATCACGCATGCATTTACCCAGAACAGTACATGCTGGGCTCCTTTGAAAATTGTTGCCACCCAGTGATTGCAAGGCCATTAATGTGGGTTAATGATGAATAGTGTGGGTCACACTAAATCAGATGTTTAATGTAGTGATTTCTGACTTACAATGATTATGGCAGGCATGGATCCGTAGTGGGAAATGTGCTGGTCACAGAAGCGAGGGACAGGGTAGGAGGTAACATCACAACCGTGCAGGGAGACGGATTTTTGTGGGAAGAGGGCCCCAACAGCTTCCAACCCAATGATTCAATGTTGGCTGCAGCGGTAAACCTTATTTCCCACCATATCTCCATCATTCATGCTCACCATTGTTATTGAAATTATGGACATTACATGATGATATGAAATGTTCATGAAATTGTGATAGATTGAAACTACATCTTGGTGAATCAGTAGACGATTTTTTCATGGTTTGAAAATTGGTTGCAAAGTGTTGCAAGGTATGTGGGTGTTATTCGGTTTGTTTTCATGATCTCAACTTTTACTGATTAGATTTACACAATGAAACTTGTGTTGAATTAGCAATTCTGTGATGAAGCATCAGCAAAACTTGGATTGAAAATTGGATCTCTCCTGATGTAGTTATGGTTATCAGAAGTGCATGTTTGTTGATTTCTTAATTGAAAACATAGGTCCTCCCAAGTGTGTTCGCTATTGAGTGTGGAGTACTTAATAAAATTTGAAGACTTAGTCCATCTCTTTTAAGCATGTGCTTTATGGTGTTTGTTCTTTGATCCTCACCAAACCACACACCAATCAGATATAGGTGTCAGATAAAGAAAAGTAAACAAATAACACCCGCATACCTTAAAGGGCTATGCGGTCAAGGGTTTTGGGTTCACAGAGGTTTAAGTCCTAATACTAGATATTTGGCACATGTTGTTGCAGATAGACAGTGGGCTGAAGGATGAGCTGGTGTTGGGAGATCCCAATTCTCCTCGTTATGTTCTTTGGGGAGGACGGCTGCGCCCTGTTCCTGCAGGTATGTAACATGTTGCATATGATGTGCATGGACTGTTGGCAAGGAATTAATTATTCCATCTCAGTTTAAGCTTTTGCTGATATTTAACTTTGATAACGTCAAGATGTTGTAGTAAATACAAGGCATTTTGTTGGGTGCAGGACTGGCTGATTTGCCATTCTTTGATCTTCTAAGTATATTTGGAAAGCTTCGAGCTGGTTTTGGAGCATTGGGATTGAAGCCTGCAGCTCCGGTAAGTGTCACTTGGGTTATATACCGGTTTCTTGTGACAAATTGAACCATACTGCAAGTTCAAGTGCTGGAATGCACTCAATCAGATATACAGAAATATTCATGAAAGAATCATTAGACACTCCCACCATTTCACACAAATATCTTAAAGGAACTCAAACCCACCATTTGGGTGGTTTGCATTGCACCCTTGCAAATAAAATAGAAAGTCCAGCCTCTTAGTAATTCCAGTGCCCTTTAGGGTCATTTGGACGTCAGAAGAGTTGGTTAGCAAATTAAACTTCTAATTAGTCGATTTGGTGTGAAGCACTTGACATACTGATGTCAAACGGGTAATTTTCAGGGTCGTGAGGAATCGGTGAAGGAGTTTGTGACACGTAACCTGGGTCAGGAGGTTTTTGAACGACTAATTGAGCCCTTTTGTTCAGGTAAATTGTTCTTTTTAATTTGAATAGTTAATGAACTACAGTGAAAGTCTTTGACATTATCAGCACTCAAACTCGAATTCAAACACTACCTATGAGCATGCACCACAAGTGGAAAGTAAAGTTTTCTATTGTATGCAAAAACAACCAATGAAAGAACAAGGGGACTAACTCCCAACAAATAGGCCCATTGAGTTAAAGAATAACTCTAATATCAGAAGGCACATATTTAATTTGTGATTTTTTCTGGGTGGTGCAGGCGTGTATGCTGGAGACCCTTCAAAGCTGAGCATGAAGGCTGCCTTTGGAAAGGTATGGCGGCTGGAAGACATGGGCGGCAGTATCATTGCCGGTACTTTCAAGATGATTCAAGAAAGAAAGAACAACCCCCCTCCTCCTCGTGATGAGTAAGCTCTATTTTGAAACAACCACACATTTCTAGATATGATTTGCACAGTGAGAGGTTTATCATCTTAGTGATGCATTTGTTTTTGTGATGTTGACACAATTGAGGACTACGTTTAGGTCATGCAAATGGCAGCGTAACTTGTGGTCTAATAGTAGGTTCTGGGTTTGTTCAACATAGCTTTTTTTATTTAGTGTTGTATAGTATTTTGAAATCAAGGAGTTTTGTAGTATGGATTAGTTACTTGATTTTATATTGATGAACAAAATTTTAACTGTGGCAGGCGACTTCCAAAGCCAAAGGGGCAAACGGTTGGCTCATTTCGCAAGGGATTAATCACACTTCCAAATGCAATTGCTGCAAAGTAAGTCTACCATACATCTGAACTATGTTTGTCCTGTTCCAAACAATTGATCTTTATTGATTGAATTGATTGTATTCATTTCCTTACGTATTTATTCCTGGGAGACAAAACATTAGGGCCACTTTACACTGTGGCCAAGGCCCGTGACTATGAAATTGTGAGGGCTCTTGAAACTCATCCGAAGGCTCTACCAATGGAAATTTGAAATTGAATATTGTGGGATCACGGGCCTGTAAGTGTAGATTAAAGACATACATAACTGGGCTCTCAACCAATTGCTGTTTCATCCACCCTTCTATATAATAACTTATAATAACTCAAGAGTCGTGAGATTTTGAAGTGTCACGGTCTCCAGGTGTTCTGTTAGACTGACCCCTTTGAGGTGGGTTTGACACAAAATCCGGTAGACCATGAAACCTTATCCATTGCATGCCATGTAGGCTTTTCATCCATTTAAACTTCCCTGGTCCCCTAGGCCCTCAAGCTCTAGTCTAAAGTGAAGTGGGATGGTCTCGGCATTTTCCATCAATAAATCAGAGAATACTTATTTAACTCTAGGTTGTCAGATATTGAAGCCTCCGCCATGCTTGGTATGGCCACATTACTGTGTTGAGAGCTTCTGATTTCCTTGCAGACTAGGTGACAAAGTTAAGGTCAACTGGAAGCTCACAGCTATCAAGAAGCTCACAGATGGGGGCTACACATTGACATATGAAACACCAGAAGGGACCAAAAATGTGGGAGCACGATCACTTGTTCTCACAGTGCCTTCATATGTTGCAAAAGATATTTTGCGTCCTCTCTCTGTAGGTAACATTCCTTTCTTGTATATTGTTGAAAACTAGGGCTAAAAACTGACAAGAGGCTAAGAATTCTGAATACCAGCAAGTGAGCCCATATTGTTCAAAACTTTTCGACTGCTAGATAAATTATTGTTCAAGTATCTTCATAAATCTCAGAACTGGATTCTGGTAATAATATTTATGTGGAGCATCCAATCTTGACCTAATTTCCACCCGCTGTCAGCATTTGCCGATGGTGCCGCTGGTAAAGCAAGTACACCATTTATGGTATTTAGTGTCATTTACCATTTGGAATTACACTATGCTATAACATTTTGCTATAGATTTTATTTATTAGCAAGAAATGTCAACACGTTGTTGAACATCATAGAACATCATTGACTCAATCTGATAAAAAATTACGTTCCAGGTGAAACATTATAGCATTGCGAAACTCCAAATAGTAAGTGCAACACTAAATACTATAAATGGTGTAGTGCTTTTTCTGTTGACTTTTTAACAATTATTTCTCATACTTACCAAGACTCTTTTGCTGGTCCTTCAGGAAGATGCAGCTGAGGCACTCTCCAAATTCTATTATCCCCCAGTTTGTGCAGCAACTATTTCTTACCCCATATCTGCTGTAAGGGCTGACCGCCTCGATAATGGAAAATTGCTGGGCTTTGGGCAACTTCACCCCCGTAGTCAAGGCGTCCAGACTCTGGGTACGGTTCTGGATTCAAGAAAGTTTCTGCCTTGTTAATTCTGTTAATCAAGTACAGTCAAGTTTTGATCCTCTTTAAACTCCATGGGACTTTTCTTTGGGAGTTGGTCCCCTATGGTTTTCCATTGGTTGTTTTGCATATTAAATCTATATTTTCTTTCCACTTGTCATGCATGCTTGGTGGTAATCATGAATTTGAACGAAGAGCAACCTATTTTGGTTCATTCAGGGCCAAACTCATTGTAGCACCTCTTGGCATGCCCAAAATGAGTTTGACCCTTCATGAACCAATGTTGAATGCTCTTTGTTCAAACCTACAGACTACCTCCAAGCATGCACCAAAAACTTACCAGACATGGAAGGTGTTATATACAAAACAACCAACTTTCAACCAAAAGTTATGCTGAGTTAGGGGATAACTCCAGTGTCTTGGGAAATGGTACATCATAGACTTTCTTGAGGTTTTAACTTCTCAATCTGTAGAATATATGCCTCAATCATGTGGGTAGAGCCTGAGTTGTGTCCTTGGATATGTACCTTCTTGGAAGAGACATGGATTCCTGCCTACTAACACAGATGTTGCTTCTGTATATGCCAGGAACAATTTACAGCTCCTCATTATTCCCAAACAGAGCCCCGGAGGAACGTGTACTCTTGCTCAATTACATTGGTGGTGCCCAATTCCCTCAGATCATGGAAAAGGTAATGTCACATTCAAAAATTACCACCGAAGTCCTAATACATATATATTTTTATATATATACATATATAAAAACAACACAATGTTGGAATCTTTAGGTCATTCAAGAGATCCTTGCGCTTGCATTATCTGGTGGCTTCAAATATTTTTGGTAGTACCTGCTCTCCAGGGGGAGTATGACTCATCAACTAAAAATTCCCGTTTGATATTTCATTGTCATCTTTTGGCCCAAGATTAAAGGTCTAGCTACACCAAGTCTTAGCTGTCGATGATATGAAGTGCCTAACACCATTGGGAAGTGCTACATGCCATTATCATTATAGCATTCCTATGTCCACACCTACAGTAGTGTTTAAGTTTACATGACTTAATGGGTCCCTTTTTGGACATATAAATACCACCTCATTTTGAGCTAAAACTTGACAATATAAGCTGATGGCAACTTAGCACTAAGTGATATCTTACCACTTTATTTGACATGATGTGACACATCATATGCCAAATAAGATTTGATGGTTACTCCAACATTAGGTGTGGACACGTTGCATGTTGGATATTTTCTAACATTGTGTTACCATTGACCTACCACTTGGTGTGGCCGGACCTCAACTGTCTTACAGAGAAAGTCTTTGTAAGGGACATTGAATTAAAAGGCTTCAAAGAAGTGACCCATGTTTGATTTTGAGTCATCGTTGATGCATACCCTTCAGGGTTTAATATCTTCACTGTGCTAACTCATCAACATTTAGCTACTGTTGTATTCAACATCGATGCAACCCATAATTCAACCTTTAAGGTCTTCCAACCATAACCTACAGGAACAAAAAATGGCAAGGCTATGTTTGGGAGGCATTGATTCAATGTTTTAGTGTGATGTGATCGAACCAATGTGAAAGCAGTGCTGATAATGTATGGAAATTAGAGGTTTGTGATGCATTACATTCTTTCAGTTGACTGATGTGGGTTTTTTTGCGTCGGGTTCATTGTGACAGAGTGAAGAAGAGATTGTGGGCATGGTGGACAAGGATTTGCGAACAATGCTTTTGAAACCTGACGCTCCTGCGCCACAAATTCACGGAGTCCGGACGTGGCCGCAAGCCATTCCCCAGTTCACGATTGGCCATCTCGACACTTTAGAGAGTGCCAAAAGAGCCCTTCAAGCTGCAAATCTCGATGGTGTGTTCTTGGGTGGTAACTACGTCGTGGGTGTCGCCCTTGGCCGATGTGTCGAAGGCGCATATGAGAGTGCTCAGGCAATCTCGCAATTTGTAAGCCAGTTGCCAGTGAGGACTGGTTGATTTACTTGGGTCTCTCCAGAGTATGTTTTAAAAAAAAATCTAGGACCAATTTTGTCATTACATGCCAAAAGTTACAATACGTCTGCAAGGCCACTTCTCCAACTACTTTACTTTTCGTAGTTGTTGTCACAATGTGTACAGTGTTTTGGTACATCCAAGTTTTCTGTATCTGGTCACCTCTATTGTGGAAGCACCTATAAATGGACACTAGCACTTGAGACTCTTAAAGGTGCCTGAAAAATGTCATGGAAACTTTCAAGAATTGGCAAATTTATAGGAAGGCTAACACAAGTAAATCCATGAAATTCCAACTGCTATGTGATTTAGATATGATTAATAAAAGGAAAGGTTTCTTTGCAATCTAAAGTGGTTACATAGGCCCCCTACCCAAAGCGAATATTGTTGAGTGTTGACATTTTTTTCCCCCTTCAACCACAGAGCTGCCTGTTTATCCTTTAAATAATATGACTAGTATTTCTTCAAGTACAAAGTTGCATGCTTTCAGGGGAAAAAGTAGATGTCAACATTGGGTCACTTATTGAACTGGATGCCTCTACCTTACGATTTGTGAGTCACTTCTACATTGAGATTCCATGACGTCAAGTGTACATCCATTACCCTAACATTAGGTATTTGCAATTTGACATAATCGAAAGTTTTAAGTTTTTAGTTAAGGCACATGTAATTTCACAGCTAATGTCTTATTATCCACTGTCTCTATTCAGATTTATCATAATCGGAAGTTCCAACATCGGTTGAAATTTAAGATGAGCCACATATAATTCCACGTCTGATGTCTTATTCATTGACCATATTCAAATTCAACATAATTGGAAGTTCAACGGTGGTTGAAAGTACATAGTTATAAGTTGAGCCACATGTAATTCCACCTCTAATGTCTTATTTATCCACTGTCCGTATTTTTCCTGGCCGCAAGTGAATGTCAGGAAGGATCTTATGTTTATTTGTCTTTCCGTATTTTCCTAGCCACAAGCGAATGTTAGAAGGGAAGGGGGGGGTGCACCTAGTCATTGATCTGAAGCACTTTCTAAGAGGTCAAAAAACCTGCACAACTTTTTGCAACGATTCTATAGCAAGCAAAATTGGCATGTGCATCATTAGGAGCTTCAGTTTGTCTAGCTACCACGGCCTTGTACGGGACACCTACCAATAAGGGCATAATGGACACAAAGCATGTGTTACATGGTTTTCTAAAACACTCCAATCAAGTCAAGGTATACCATGACTTAGTCCGCGACGCAGCAAATCGTGGCTAAGACAAGCGAGTGGATGCTCCAAGACAGGTAGGACCATAGATTTGTCAATTATATATTATAATAGATTATGTCGCTTGTGGTGCCACATTCTCATAATCGTGAGGTTTTAGGGTAAGCCCATAGTAGATTAACTATTCAAGAAGCAATCTGGTTTGTGCAAAAGGTGGGGCATTGTCTAGATGGGTAGCATAAAACGGATGGCCCTATATGACCACAATGGGTTTTGGAATGTTCCCAACTTAGAATTTTCTTTTAAAGAAAGTAAGGTATTATTGAGTTATTTTTAGTTGTGTAGTGCCAAATCCACTTTGAAAGGGTAATCCAACAAGTGAAATTGACATGTATAAGTGAACCTAAACCCTTTCTTCATAAATAACAGTTATGGATAGACTTTCTCACCCCTTCCACTTTATCATACAAGGTTTACAAGCAAAAAGTTGAAAGTTCAACTATAAACCCTTAGAAATACTCTAACTGGAGAAGCGTTCAAGGTTACTGAACCAAAGTGTCATCATTGTTATGTTTCCACTACAATGGTATAGATAATGCTTTGGCCCAAAAAAGCTATTTTATGTGGCTAAATGCAAACGGATGATTCATGGCACCAAAAACATGTTCAAAATTAGTAATCTAGTAAGATGTCATAATGCATCATTACATAAACTCCTTTTCATCTCAAAATGCAAAAGAACAAAGATGCTATGCACATAAGGCTTTGCTTGATGGATTGAATGATGATATGAGGGGATTTTTGTGTGTCCTATTGAATGAAGAGGAAATGGAGACCACCTTCCAAAAGGAAGGTATTATCCTTATCTTCGAAGCTTGGAAAGCATGATCAATGTAACGAGAACAATCTCCCATTCACGTCAATGAACAAAACACTGATGTTTATTTCATCTCATCCATGGAGAGGAATGGAAATGGGCATCTTCTGATAATTTAAAGACAATGAAATATTAGTCTATGAAATGTGCAATAAGCTTATGTCGCTAGTTCCAAATCAAATATCAACTAATTAAGATTCAGTAACCACAACATGTTCTATGACACATGATTGATATTATAAATTAAGTATTAGATACTAATGTGGTATATATTTTTCAAATGTGTTGTGGTTTGACCTAGAAACAAAAGATAACCAAAAAAAAGCACTCCAAATACTTATATAGGTATAAGATTGTATGCTAGAGATCATATTATATGCGAACCACAAACTAGAACTGTTGCATTTATAAATATTAGAGTCCAATCTTACTTCCACAAATTTTCATAATAACAGAGTTAACCATATAGTCATCAAAAGTGGAGACCAACTCAAGATTTTGAAGCTATCTCCCATATATTTGTCACTTCCAACACTTTTTTTTTTGAGTTTGATTCTATTTGGGAGTACACAACCGGTGAGAGGAGCAAAGGATTGGATGTGCACATAGATTGAAGGAACCTATGTTATGTTAGCTATTCTATGTTAGCTGTATTCTACATTCTATGGTCACTCTATTCTCTATGCTTTTGTACAACCCTTTAGAGTAGACTTCCACATAGACCAGAAAGTGGTAACTTGAATATCACAACATTCTAATTCTAAAATCACATATGTAAGACAAATTCGTCCACTAAATGTGGAGGCATTCATTCAAGGACAAAGTTATGCACCTCAGATGTCAAGAAAACGCAAGCTCTAGGTCTACTAGGAAAAAGCTGCAAAAGGTTGTGGTAAAGACAATATCACATCTCCCTTTCTAGATTTAGAAACTACTTTCAGTGATGCCATGAGTAATGGTTAGGTATCAAAGTTCAAGAATCGAGACTTATTGCACTTTCCAATTACATCACACAACCAACAGAACAAGATCTCAGAGTAGATGCTGAATGTCACATACCCGCCGCTGGTCATGTCCTTGTTTCAAGTATAAGGGTAGAGTTACAAACAGGAGGGCAGACATATTTGATCCTGCATAAATTCGCCTGCCTTTGGCTGCTAAAAATGTGCACCTCATGGGTTTCTACCCACATGGCAAGGGAAACCCTTGAAGAAACCCAGGCTTCTTTCTCCACCCTATCATACTTCATTATCTGCGGTCCAATTCTTGGACAAGGATTTTTGTGTGTACTATCAAACTATGGTTATGACCTGCAAGAGTCAAGTTGACTCTAATTCACGCCGGCCTGTGGATGGCATCGTCACCTCTCTGTGTTACCTGGTTACCTGCATCTCTTTTGTCATCGTACAGACTTTAATTCAAGCCCAGCTGAATATTTTTTACATGGTTAGGCTGGGCTCTGCTCCTCTAATCTGAGCCATGGACCACATGCAGGTCATACTTGAATCCCCGCATTTTGCAAGATTTCTATGATACACTATGGGCAGTGATCTTTAAATCACCCCACCTTGAATAAGGCAGAGAGCAAAGCACCCCTAAACTGGCCACCTTGTACTCAGATCCTAATGATCTCTTTGCCCTACTCTAGTATACATTTGTAGATAACTTGTAGACCAGTCCACTCGAGCCATATTTCAAGATGCTTGTGGCTGCTCCCCTCAAGTTACCATGTCTTCGCTCCTGAGCATCAAGTCGCTAACATAAGTCTTCACCAACATCTGTGTAGGACAGTGAAAAAATGCGGCCATCAGGGGTTTGACTCAAAGTCACCCGATCCAAAGGAGTGAACATTGGCGAAGATTGGACTGAAGAAAGAGAATTTCCAACACGGATGCTACTACTGAACGCTCTTCCAACTGCTGCCAATAATGGCGTGGTCTCCGTGGCAATAGGTTCACTGCTATTCGTTTGTGCATCTCTCTTGCATACTGGACAGAAGGGTTTCCGCGTGGTCAACCACTGATCTATACAATCAAGATGAAACTCTGCATAGTCCAACATGCACACACCTTAGTACTTCGCAAGCTCAAAAAAGGAGACGAATGGAAACAGACGGCACAAAAAAATTAACAAGTGGTAAATGACAGTAATAGGTTAATACAGTTCATGTCCATCATTGATACCAGATCTCCCAAAAAAACACTCAATCATATGTAGCTGGATGACTATAAAGGATGCAGTGTCCCACTCAGATGTAGCCTGGCAATTGCAAGTTATTACATGGAGAAAGACTGAGCTGAGAGTCAGCAGGAAATTACCATGACGGCAAGGGAGAACCCTGAGCGTCTCTCCAGGCTCGTAGTCCTCGAGGCAGATTGTACAGGTTTCCGATGTTCCATTCCCATCTCTCAAACACTTGAATACAAAACTTGGGAGGGCATTCACCTCCTTTACACTCATCCCACAAGGTTCCCTTGGAAGGAAGCGTGCACCCATATGCCGCAGTCGATGTTGTCGCACAAAGAAAAATGTTGCTAACACGGACGACACTGCAAGGAGGGAGATAAAGGAGACTGCCATAACAGACCAAGCAGTATTCTCGAATGCTGGCATGATGTAGCAATTTGTATCCCGATCTTCCGCATACTTCAAAAGAAACTCCCCAGAAGGCTTTGAGACAAACACAGAGTATATGTGGATGTCCCCCGGGTTTCCAGACACTGCAGCCAGAGGAATACAAATCGGATTCAAATCAGGCTCAGATCAATTGCTCCTAGCCTCACAATATCACCAAGAGAAGAACCCTACTCCACTCTCTGATTGCAGCCGTTGCTTATCAAACTTCTACATCTGTCCAAATGAAGCCTGTGAGACTGATGGAAAACAACACAAAAGCGATTGCAAAATGTTCAACAGGTTCAATGGACAAAGCTACAACATTGACAGAGAGGAAAATATATGGAGACGTACTTGTGATCAGCTCATGGTCATCTTGGTCGTTATATACGATAGCTGCCTTGTAGCCGGCTTCCTGAGCAATTCGCACCTTGGATTCAAAATTGCACTGGCCACGTTGGACAAGAACAAAAGATGCGGCGGTATTTGCTCTCTCGCCTGTAGGTTTGACCAATGGTGAACATGCATCTGGAGGATTCGCTATGTGCAAAGCTCCAACAATTCCCGACGTCGGAACCCGTGGAGCTGCCAACCTAAACACAATAAGTTAGGAGGAGTTCTTTGATGAAAATCAATCGTAGTTTAAGTGTTGCTATTACAAATTGCTGCTCCACACAACAAGCTCAATCTGTTATGACCAATCAAATAGCGACATCTGTAAGTGACGGGGATATTCACAATCTCAATCTGACGCATGATAATATTCCATGATGTGTTAAACGAAAGAACAATAAATAACTTCAGATGAGCGAACACCTTGTCATACAAGAGAGTCTCCATTGAAAAGGTCCCTCCCCCTCCCCTTCTTCAGGCCTCACATTCTTTCCAAGATCCATTTCCACTCTCAAATTTGTCCACAAGTGGCTCCAGCTTATATTATCTGATTGGAACAACTTAGTAAAAACAGAGCAGAAAAAGTCGCTAATATCGTACCAAAACTGGCCTCCATGTCGGGGAAGGACCAAGACTCATTGGTGCCGGTGAGTAGAATAACCGCCGAGTTGACTCTCCCGAGCAGGAGTGTGAGAAGAACGAGGCAAAGACCGGCCAAAGAGATCATTATCTCCCTGTGGCTCATGATCCTGCTTGCCAATCCCGCTTCCACAACGACTGACGGCATTTTGAATGACTCTTTACTTCGCACTTAAAACTGACAAAATTGCAGTGCCGATGATCTGCGACTGCACAAGTTTCTACCTAAATAGCATCTTCCTCACTCCTTCCGTCAAGCACCGCTCGATAAGCACATGAAGTCCACTTGGAAGCCACTCGCTCAGTCCACACACACTTTTCGTTGTTCGAATAAGCTGGACCAAAAGAACGAAAACAGAGCAGAATGAAGTTAGGAAACCAATTTGGAAATGTAAATGCTAAGGAGAAACGCTACTACGTAGACAGCAGTTCGGGAGAATCGCAGACTCATGATACACCGCCCGATCCTACCCTAAGCGATCTGCACACGAATCTCTAATGCTGGACCACTATCCAGTAAACAAGATAATTACAACAACACGTCCTAACCGCCACGGCAACATCGCCTCCTCCAACTAAGCTCTCTCCAAATCCACTGCTCACACTACCAAAAGTCTACAATGCTCCAAAACGTAAACTACGCAAAGACAACACTCTCTCGCCCGTGCACGTCGCAAATTGCGGTTTCATTCACTCGCTCGCTCGCTTACTTTCCGCTACTCTTGCGCGTGCATTCCACGACGCTTCCGCAAACTCCTCAACCTCACAAAGATAACAAGAAAGACAAACAAGACTGCCACCGCCAACTCCTCACCATCACGACGATAGGGAAACAATCATCCGCGAACCGCTCTCCAACACCAAAACCCTACGCCACTCCCAAACGTACACTACTACGCAAAGACAAAAAAAAAAGCTCTCCAGCCAGCGTGCGTCACAAATTGTAATTCCATTCACTCGTTATCTCGCTCGCTTACATTCTCACGCACATTCCACAACACAGCCGCGAACCTCTCAACGTCACTAGACAAACAAGACGACGTCCGCCGAGTCAGCAGCAGCACAACGACGGAAAGGGAACAACGATCGGGGAACGGGACGGAACGGCCAGCGCACCTTGGATGACGAGGCGAGAGACGGATGGTACGGGAGTGCAGAATGTGGATGCCTGCGGCAGGGGAGAAGGGGTAATAATGGCGCGGTGCTGCTTGTGCTACCAGCGTGGTTGCTTGCAGTATGGTTGCTGCTGCTGCTGCTGCGGTGGCGGTGGCGGTTGGTGCAGCGCGTAGAGCTGTAATGCGTGGCGAGGGCTGCCATAGAAGGCAGGAAAGAAGCGAGAGATGAAGAAGAGAGGTGCAGAGAGTGGAGAGGACAGAAGGGAGAGTTGTGAAGATGGCGATGGCGAGGGCATCTGGAGTAGAGGGGCAGCAAGACGCAGAGTCCACTGGAGCACGAGGGTCCACACAGCATCGCCATTCACAAACAGTGCTTTACTACTGTTCTCGCTCACAAAGTGAACAAAGGGAAAGAAGACTATTGTTACACCGTTCATGATATTTAGTGTCACCTACACTATTTGCGAAGGGCTTACACTACACGGTTTATGGTATTTAGTGTCACATACATAATAGTATCACTTGCTCTATTTTGAGGCGTATCCTAGGTTACATTGATGATTAATAATTTCATCATAAGTGTCATGAGTTGCCTCTCGGCGTTCAAATGTGCTTACTAATATCTTGGCATGAGTATGTTCGATAGTGTTATAAGGTCCATGTTACACAATGGTCTACAAGTTGACTAAAATGTACACAAATGACACTTGTCATTAGTATGCTCAAGCATATCTTTCTCTTGCATACCAAAATGTAAACACATGACACTTGCCACTAGTATGCTCAAGCATGTCTTCCTCTTGCATACTACAATGCAAGACTATCATCTAACGTATCCCAATGTGCTATTAGCAAGCTTGACATTTTGAGACCTCTAGGTATCTAGTTTAGGCCCTTTGCAAATAGTGTATGTGACAGTCAAAGTCATAAACGGTGTAGATGCCTAAAGGTTTCAAAGTGTCACATCCGTTACTTGCCATTTTGATACTATTCGTCAATGTAAGTAAACTTTTTCAATGAAGTAAAGAATTAGGGTTGATTAACCTTTATTAAATTATGCCCCTTGTATAATAGAATGCCTTGTTTGTAGGCGACGGGGCATTATGTGCCATAAAAATCGTCGTGCCCATTACATGTGGCATAATGCACTATAATTGTTCTTGTAATCAACCCATTTCTTTACGCTAGGTAGGGTTGCCGAGGGTGGTAGCATGAGGTGTAGGCCCGCAATTTCGGAAGTGCCCCCTCCTCGACGCCCTACCCTATATATATTATTACATTATGACATTTAGCGTAGCGTATTGGATGTTTGGGATGATAGTGTCATGTGTTTATATTTTAGTATGCAAGAGGAAAGATATCCTGGAGCATACTAATGTCAAGTGTCATTTGTGTGCACTGTAATCAACTTGTAGGCCATTGCATAACATAAGCATACACCTCATTACATTGTTGAACATACTCATGCCAAGATACTAGTAAGTGCACTTGAACGCCAAGTGTCATGAGGTGACACTGATTGTGAAGTTGTTGATTATTAGTGTAACCTAGCATATGTTTCAAAATAGGGTAGGTGACACTATTATGCATGTGACACTAAATACCACAAGCAATATATTGTTGCTACTTAAAAACCCATGGTTGCTTCAAACTGGGATGCGGCATGTCACTTTTGCAGGGCGCAAAGTAGGGTAAGCTTGTGTGGCCCTAAGGTAGATGCGTCTTAAATGGTTATTTTTTTCCCACCAACATGTTTCTCCTAGGATATGAAACATGAGATTAGCAGGAGATGGTTCGCAAATCCAAATCCAGGCTTTAGCCATTTCCCTAATAAGTTTTTGAATGGTGTGTGGTCAGGCTCATGTGGATCTAAGAACACACATTATAAAGACACTTATCAAAAAGGATTGAAATATTGTACATCTTCATATGTTATTAACTACTCTACACTCTACATTGAAGTTTGTGTTCAATGTTATTCAATACAATTGGGAAGACTACAAAGTCACTTTAAAAAAATCCACATTCATGCAATTATGATGATCATAACTAAATAAGGGGATGTCCGAGTTTCAATCCGATTTGTGTTGATGTTTCATCATACATTTGCTAAAAGAACACAAACTTCAAGAGGTAAAGTCAAGCAATAGAAGATGGAGAACAAGAGAACGACCCACTTAACACCCATGTACTTATGGCGGAAAGACATGGCATTAAAAGATGTGTAAGGATTCCACCATTTCAAGCAAAGTTACAAGGGCATCCGACGTAAACTTGAGAAATATCTGATGCCTGAGTACATACACGGATTGCAAGCCGCGTGGTCCATTTTTGGGAAGGAGAGAATTTTGGGAGGTGTGGTGGTAGGGGTTCTTTCGCCTCTACAGTCTTCCCTCAAAAATATCCAAACTCCCAAGCTTGCAAGCTCTTGTTGTGGTTGGGTTGCCCAATATGCCCATGCCCCCCCCCCATTTTTTTTAATTTAAAAATTTAAAATTTAAACTCAAGTTGCAAGTTTACTCAACGTGCATAACATTACTAACTGGTCACATAATGGTTTCTTTCCAAAGAAAGAGGCTACGATTGAAAACTTTGATAATTTACAGTTGTTTATTGAAAAGTTCACAATATATAATCTAAGTGCTCCCCATAAATGGGAAATCCCAAAATTAAAAGGAGGATTTTGCTTGTTTGATGCATGGTCTCACAAACCACAACTAAGGAGTTGTGTAATGATATGTGAATGAAGTTTCACTTAGATGAACTACAAACTAAACTTTACAAAGTTCCTCAAAATTACTCACCTTTGGACTCAAATAAATAAATAAATAACCAACGTCGGGCAATCCGACGTGAATTTGAGCCATGTTGGCCCTACCCTGCTCAAGCATCCTCTTGGTGCAGGGTGTGGTTTACTGCCTACCTTGCGGTGGGTGGGCTCTTGGCTTCCTACCTACCAAACTAGGTTTTTCGTTAAGTAGAGAGAAGATTTCACAACGGGAATCGAACTGCCAACCACTTCATTCGGGAATGGGCACCTCTCCACTATCACTTGGTAGTTTAGAGTCATCTCGGACCCCTTTGGACTCACATGGTAAGGACACTTACAAACGGTTGACTGTTCACAACACCTACGGAGGGGGACAACAAACCAGGGGAGGGGAAGGGTGAAACATTGATGATTAGTAAAGAGCTTGTATATTGTTATTTACTAACTACATTAATCCCTGAATTGAGGTCAAATTCAATATAGTGAGCTTAAATTGGGATGAATCATCAACCAACCTATAGGAGACATGTCTTTTACTTTTACCCTCTTGATAGGTGTAAGAATACCAAACCGCTCTCGGACATTTGTATTGTGTTGTTTGGGTATTGTATTGTTCGAACCTATTTGATAACTACTAAAAACTTTGGGAATAGTTGAGAATAGACCTACGTGGGTATTATTGTTGGTAGGCCCCCGGAACCAGACACGCCCTTCCCCATCCTGATTGGGATTATGCTCGCGGGTTCCCAATGCACGACTTAGTGGTTGGTTACATGTTTATTCGTCCTTTGCCAGGTGGCGTTATGCCATTGGATAGAGCAATGACTCTCAACCTTGCATGCGTCCTTTGACGAGCATTTTCATACTCTCACCCACATGCCCTTGTAAATAATAAGGTGTCTAACTTAGCCCCGACTTCCTTCCTTCCTTTCAATCAATCTAACAAGTTCAACATCACTATGCATCGAAGACTTGTGGTATGGTAACCAAAAAGGACTTATTTTTCATCGGTCATTAGGGAGTGCGATATGCGATCCACTCGAGAGAGAAGTAGTTATCTACATCCAAATATATTGGATGTAGGATGAAAAGTAGTGATGAAGTGCATTTGTTCATCTGTAAGTAGGAATTCTCAAAGTGTTGATTATGGGTGTGTCTGAAGGAATGACAAATATTGTTAGGTTAACATTTAGTGTTGGTGACAGTACACCGCAATTTACAATTAGTATTAAGCAAGACAATTAGAATTGGTGACACTAAATATCATTTTATTTCACCTATGACCACTTTAGACACATGACACAGTCAATATTGGCATTAAACTTGGTCTTCATTCACAAATGACCCATGTAGAATTTGCTAGTGTTGTAGTCCATTGTAACAACATTGAAAGATGGAAGAGTCCCCCTCCCTCCCCCTACAACACCAAATTGGAAAGTAGAGAATATTCGATTCCAAAAACTACATCAACACCTTCCTCAACTCCACTTTCAACGATTTCAAATTCTTTGGTCTTGATCCGCAATTGCTCGCCTGGTCAAGCTTCTATTGCTCGAATCCACTGGGTGGATGATTCCACATGGCTAGACGTGTCCACTTGAGCCATATCTACCTTAGTGCATTCCACATGTAAGAATCTCTTTGGGCCCCCAAATAAGCCTCGGAAACTGCATTAGGGTGTAATTGAAGCGGATCATGGATGGAGGATTAAATTTGCGGGCAATCATTTCAAATGGCCCATGCATTGAGACAACTCATCACGAAAAGAAAAGAAAAGAAAAGAAAAGAACTATGTGTCATCATTTGAGTTATGCACTATAAGGATCACATAGCCTTGCCTTTGGTTCTTCGCCTCTACCTATGCTACAGTAGCAAGAGGTGAGAAACTCTACCAACCATGTAGAATTTGCTACATCCTAGTGGCAAATGACTACGCTAAGTTTTGTATAGTATAGTATTGTATAAGTATTGTATTGTATGACAACAGTAGGTGGAAACGGCGTACACTAAATATTGTATTTCGTGGCATGTGATATTTTATGTCACTTTGGTGACTTTTCTAGTGACACTTCTTATGAATAAATATACAAGTAGTGTCATCCCAACTTGCTTTCAGTCCATCCAAATGCCACTTATTGACATAAAGTTACCCTAACATTTACGTGATGCAATATTGTCATGGATGATTGAAATTTAGATGGAAAATCACTTAGTAAGTGACAATTTTTGCAATGTTGTAAATCTATAATGTCCAATTTTTTTTACTATGGATGAGAAGTAATGTTAGGTTTAACATTTGGTGTTGGCGACACTACATGGGCGGCTTACAATTAGTATTGAGCAACACTAATTACAGAAGTTAGTGTAGGGTTCTTGCATCTAGTCACATTGTTACAAACCGGACCCACAATAAATCGTAAGAGAATCAAAGAATTACTTGAAAGCTTCACAACACTGGGCGTTAGGAAATATGTGTGTGTGTGTGTGTGTGTATATATATATATATAGTGTTAGGTTTTTGACGGTTGGGGTGCGGCACAAATGACTATTCCGAAATATCTCAGTATATTCTTTGTTGATATTATATATTCCCCCGACTCATGTGCACTAGTAAGTTCTCGGTGGTCTTAAGATACACCTAATATTCCTTGCTTCATATGCTAATCCAAGCATAATTCCAACGCTCTGCTTGGGACTCGTGGCCGATCGTCACATAATAATATCCCATTTTATTTTGCACCAGCCTTATCCTCGGGATAGGCCTCATGCAAAGAGGCAGCACCAGCTGGAATCTTATTAGGCAATGCCCGGGGAGATTTTTTGGGCAAAATCGATCGAGATCCTAGTGTTTCCAAGTCCAACCGGTTACCATGTTGACATCTTTCTCTTTATTACTTTGAGGTATATTCTCTAAATTCCTCTGAATTGATCGGTAATGACCGGGTATCTCCTAAAGTGTTGAACTTCAACCAGTTATTCCTGAGAGTCAACCGGTTATTTTCAAATTAAACTGGTTCATCTGTAACTAGCGATTGGTTCTACCCGTTCATTGATCTTAGGGCCACTCCACACACGAGCCAAGAGCCGTGACCATGAATTGTGAGAGCCCAAAAGAAAGTGTCCAAAGGCCGTCCCAAGACACCTCCAAAGTCATGTAGTGTGGTCACGGACCCTCAAGTGTAGTGTGAAGTCATATGTGACTGGGCCCTCAACCGAATGCTATTTCAATGAATTTTTATTCATGCGGGTCCTCACACATGATAAAAGAGAAGAAACCAACGGTTGTGAGCATTCGGAGTGCCATGGTCTCCCGGTTTTGTGTTAAGCCTACCTCCAAGAGGTGGTTTTTGAAAATAGTCCAAGTGACCATGAAACATGATCCATTTGATGCCATGTAGGAATCCATGTAGACTTTACATCCATCTTGCATTCACATACTTTGTTGGTCCCTCAAGTGTTGTGTGAAGCGAACTTGGACTGGCTTCGCCTTCTCCACCAACGAGAGTGCTTGAAGTGTACTGGTCATGGGCTCTCAGTCCCGTGTGTGAAGTGGCCCTTAGGTGAGAGGGAGTTATTGCATACTTCGAGCATACCTTTTCATTCATCCCAACAAAATAGAATTGAAATAGTGTGTAAGGTAGGTTAAAGGATGTTTGCTTTAGACAATTGACATTGGAATTGCATTCAAAAGCCCCAAATCAGTTTAGTGGGACACATTTGAAATCAATCAACCAAAATTCTATAGGGGACATGTTTCTCCCACTTGGATGGATGAAAGGCACAACGATTTCCTTTAATCCAAATACTAAGCATTGCCAAAACACATAATAGACATTCATTTTGCACTTTACACAATATCCGACTCTTGCCATGGCTTTCCTAGGCCGGGGATTTGTGGCACTCAAGTAAAATCATCCATGCGGATGAAAAAACGCAGAAATCATCTAAATGACTATTTGTAGGCAATTTGATTCCGGAAATAGAGTCAAAGGCCCCGAATTAGTCTAGTGATGTCACATTCGAATGAATCGGCCCTCAACCCCATAGGGGGGCTTTTTTTTTATTGGAGCCACTTCATCCACGATATCTTGGATGGATGTTCCTTAGTGAGTGCCATGAATCCCCAGCCCCTTTCCTGGGACACAATCACGTAGGATTCGTGTCAATACTACATACCTCATTATAACAATATTGTCAAAGTAGTGGACGGCTTAGGATTCATGATAGCCATGTTAAGGGGCCCAATGTTAGCCTACTCACTATCATCTTGGTTTGGTTCATCTCAATTTAACCTCACTGAACCATACTACTACTTCCAGCATGAAGTATGATTAATAAACAAATTATGGAGCTACAAGGAGTTCTCAAAGTTCACCTTTGACTAATGCGGTTGCCATGTCAACAATGGACCTATACATTGATATGTGCAATTGGGTTGACCTTGCGATCGTGTTGACTCTTTACCACAAAAATCACCTTTGGTCAAACCATCTCATATAACTTACAACTTTGTTTGTTCACCAATATAGCACTCGTAGTATAAATAAATGAATTTTGTTATTATGGTAATACATATTTAAAATAGTGTGGAATGTCAATAAATTAGTGTTGGTCAACCTAATTGCACATATGACTGTAGAACTTAGTAACTATATACATATAGTAACAAATTTGTGATTTGGTAAATTTTTCATGAATTGTCAAATTTTAATTAAGTCTAGAGTAAATAAAGACTCATGCGTGAATTCATATGTGTTGGCGATAGGGATTGGGTGGATTGTTTTCAATTTTTGTTTTTTTTTAAATCTCTTCATGATAAACTACACTCAACACATGTGCGTAGTTCAAGATGACCCTAAACTACCAGATGATAGTGGAGAGGTGCCCATTTTTTAGTGGAGTGGTTGGCGGTTCAATTCATGTTGTGAAATCTTCTCTCTACTTGACTGAAAAAAACTAGCTAGGTAAGTAGGAAGCCAAAAGCCCACCCACCGCAAGGTAAGCAGTAAACCCCACCCTGCACCAAGAGGATTCTTGAGCATGGTAGGGCCAACGGGCTCAAATTCACGTCAGATTGCCCAACGTTGGTTATTTATTTATGTGCGTAGTTCGAGGACACCATTTTTGAGTTGAACCTTCTTCAAGTGTTTTGTGGCATTCCTACCAACCTACAACACACATGGCCAATTCCCTAACATGGGAGCACGGGTACTCTTTGCATGAGCCAAGCTAGCATATGTTTACTATTAAATGATGTGGAAGTAAACAAGGGATGACAATGCAAAACTTTTGGAAACCAACTACACATCATAGTGCCTAATCTTCAAATATAACCAACTTGTACTTCACACATGCACACATGCAACATGTTGGTACAACACATGCCAAGCTACGGTTTTATACATAGAATGCTATAGTAGAGGTCACCTTGACACCTCCCGAATATTTTTCTAAGGTGCATTCAAAAAAATACGAACCTTTAGTGAGCTCCCTAAATGGAAGCATAACATCCACAACTTCAACAACTTCAACAACTTCTTCTTTGCAAAAAAAAAAAGTTTTTTAGTACTTCATTGTGTGTGTGTGTGTTAGTAATAAAAGAGTGTGAGTTAATCTTCACAACACCTTAGCAAGGGGGAGGGTGAGAACATTGATTATTTGTCCTATATGGGCGGCTTCGATGGAAATTCCATCTTTTCATAAAATATCAAAATTTACACCAAAAATTTAATTTTATGAATAAGAAAATCTAATGAAGAGGACTTCTTGAAAATACGTAGCTTTTCAAGTTTATCATTATCTATTTTTGGAAATAGATTAAACATTCGATTCTCATATTTGAAACCGCCTTGCTAGGACTACTATTGTAGAGCTTGAGCATTTCTACGAGCTAAATTAACCCCTCGATCGAGGTCAGAAACCCCACATTAGTCTAGTAAATTTAAATTGGGATGGATCAACAACCAACTGACAGGGGACGAGTTTTTAATATCATCCCCTCAGTGGGTGTTAGGAAACCAAAACAGAAGGATTATTGTATGGGAGGGAAGGAATTATTGTATACAAGTGTACCCCCCATTCATCCAACATAAAAAAACTACAAAATAGTATGCAATTCATATGTTAACTTTTTAAGTTGATTCAACACCAAAATTAGCTTTAAATGCCATGAATTAGTCTACTCGAAATCATTTGAGATGAATCGGCAACAAACTTACAGGGGGGTCAAGCTTTTACGTTGGGATGGATGAGAGATATGCTTGTACACAATAATTCCCTCTCTTCATTATATGTTCACAAGCACTTAATTATGTGCCGAGATGTGAACCAAATGCATGATTTCAAACCAAACGAAAGAACCGTTGTATGAGAGAGAGAGAGAGAGAGAGAGAGAGAGAGAATTATCGTATACCAACGTACCTCCCATTCATCCAACATAAAACCTCCGAAATAGTATGCAACTCATATGTTAACTTTCTTAGTTGATTCAACACCAAAATCAACTTTCAATACCCCCCAAGTAGTCTACTCGAAGTCATTTGAGATGAGTCATCAAAAAACCCTAATATATGAGGTCAAGATTTGATATTGGATGGATGAGAGATACGCTTGTATACAATATAATCCCCTCTCTTCCGTTATGTGTCCACGAGTAAGGAACTTACTTATGTTCCGAGATGTGAACCAACTGCATGGTTTCAAGGAAGTCCATGGACACGCATGCGAATATAAAGCGGTCTTCAATTTGGTGGGTCCCACGCAAGCTCAGCAGATGGTGGTGGGCCAGGCCTGCACATGAAACGCCAGGCCTGCCCAGCTTGGCTGGATAATGAGGTGACTAAGCTCCACTCCTGCCACCACTGCCAACAGCTGGGCCCCATCATATGGGGCCCACTCACACGGATAAGCTTGAAGAATCAACGACGACCTAAGGTAGGAAAAACCGAAAACATTGAACGATCACTATTGGTGCATTGGGCTAAGGGTAGAATGATTCTTCTGTGAACCCAAAATGGTTGATTGCAGAAGTGGTGGTTTGAAAAGTATGTAGTGATAGGTGTGGTGAAGTGATTAGTCAAATAGATCACTTTTTGGGTGGCATCGAGTTAATCGTTTTGTGTGCATTCGTATGCAGAGTGGGATATTTTGATGCACATATTAGGGAGACTCTAGTGTACAAATAGGGGGTTTGACTTACTTGCCTTTTTGGGAACTGTAACTAATTATGTACATGGAAAAAAGGAAATTGCAAAACAACTTGAATTCCTCATCATTTCCTCTACGCCATCTCTAAAAAATATTGCACATATTTCAAGCCACTATTTTTGGCCGAATCATCTTATTTTCACCGTTTTCCATATATCTACCTTGTTAAACTACTGCATGCATGCAGGCGTTATTATATCTTCACCGACATGATGGGCAATTAGGTTGTCACGAAGTAACTTATAGACATTCCACATTGTTTTGAATAGTTACAACAATGAGTATCCCAAGTAGTGCATGTTACTATTCGGAGTTACGCACTACAATATTGTCTTACTCATGAGTCCAATTTCTACCCCAGGGAAGTCACTCCATGCACATTAGGCCACTACGTGCAATAAAAGTTTGCTACCCCTATATTATATGTCATAAATAATTTTTAAAATGATGATATTTTTACTAGAGATACAAAACCATTGATAATATCTTTTTTATATTTTTTTGAAATTTTTAGTCATCTTCATTTTTCTAGTAATTGTTTTAGTTCAATTTTGCGTCATTCTAGTTAGAAACGGTATGTTTTATACAAAAAAGAGATCATCAAATTTGGTTACCATTTTTTACTATGTAATAGATACCATATATATCTACTAGAGAGTAAAAATTTGATAAAATTTGACCCATTTTGGTGATGCCTTTAGAAAAAGTAGATTCACTTTTATCGCACATGGCGTCAACTTGACCAATGGAGTGACTTTCCCGGGATTTCTACTAACGAAAGCTCAATAGGTTGTTCGGATGTTATAGAACATAAATGACTTTGCTTGGTAGATGGGAGAAGGCTTTGTCAAGAGATAGGTCACAATGAGGTACCGACTATTGAGAACTTGTCATTTGGTTATGCTTGAGATTCATGCATTAGACCTCTAAGTTTAGTTAATGTGGTAGTAGATGACGAAGTCTATAATGCTACACCATGTACGGTGTTTAGTGTCACGTACACTATTTGCGAAGGGTATAAACTAGATGCCTAGAGGTTTCAAAGTGTCACATCCACTTATTGCTAATTTTATGCTATTCGTCAACATCAATAATTATTTTTTAAGTGAAAATTTACCTACATCATGACATTTAGTGTAGCACGTTGGGATACCTGAGATGATAGTTTTGCGTTAGAGTATGCAAGGGGAAGATAATATTGAAGATACTAACGGTAAGTGTCATGTGTTTACATTTAGTATGCAAGAGGAAGATATTCTTCAGCATCCTAATGTCAAGCATCATATGTGTACACTTTAGTCAGCCCGTAAACCATTGTATAACATAGGCATATACTTCACACAACACCACTCAATATACTCAAGCCAAGATATTAGTAAGAACGCCAAGTGTCAAGAGGTGACACTAGTGGTGAAGTTGTTGGTCATTACACACCGTTCATGGTGTTTAGTGTCACTTACTATTGGGAGTTACACAATGCTACAACTATTTATCGAGAACGTACAATTTTACCAAGAAAAGTCATTTATGTTCTATAATGTCCGAATACCCTGTCAAACTTTCATGAGTAAAAACTGAAGTCAAGAGTAAGAAGCTTGCATTGCATAATTCCATATAGTAAGTGACACTAAATACCATAAACAATGTGGTGTAACCTACCATATGCCTCAAAATAAGGTAAGTGACACTATTATGCATCTGACACCAAATACCATAAACGGTGTAGTTCATCACTGAAGTGACAAAATATTTACTTCGATCATAAGACCGAAGTAAAAGATTTCAAGAATTTTCATCACAAGTTCAAATGTGAATTGTAATCAAGCATTATCCTATAACTCAGACAAAGAGAACAACACACCATTGCATACGAGTTTGATGCTCTTACATCAAAGCCTAACATTATTAAGATCCATAATAGTGTTCCGTGGGACTAACAATATTCTATGGAATATTCCCATATCAATATGATTATGGGAATATTCCGTGGAATATTATTCGTCCCACATAACACTGTTATGGATCTGAATAATGTTATGAGGTTCAAAGTTGTCCAAGAGTTTCCAAGTTTCCGTATTTCTGTATTGCTATGGTAAAGTTTGATCTGCCATGCTGGCATCGCCATGATGTCACACCATGGGTGATGTGGACCATCGCCCTTCATGAGTTGGCACACATTCCGGTGTCAGGATGCGACCTGGAGGGGTGATGCCATGATGACTCATTGTGCCACTTGGAGAATAAAAAGTTTACCTTTCAAGGGCTTGGGCCCTAAAGCCGCCGAATGTAGTGGCCAGGGCAAACTGGCCCCTGGAATATTATTCGTCCCACATAACACTGTTATGGATCTGAATAATGTTATGAGGTTCAAAGTTGTCCAAGAGTTTCCAAGTTTCCGTATTTCTGTATTGCTATGGTAAAGTTTGATCTGCCATGCTGGCATCGCCATGATGTCACACCATGGGTGATGTGGACCATCGCCCTTCACGAGTTGGCACACATTCCGGTGTCAGGATGCGACCTGGAGGGGTGATGCCATGATGACTCATTGTGCCACTTGGAGAATAAAAAGTTTACCTTTCAAGGGCTTGGGCCCTAAAGCCGCCGAATGTAGTGGCCAGGGCAAACTGGCCCCTGTAATCGGGTGTATTGTTGAAGGTCCACTACTTTTATTTAACCTAAGATAATGTGGACCTTGTGTATTAAGTGTACTTGCTTCCATTATTCTAATCGGACACGTGTATCAAAGCCCTATTTTTACTACTGACCGGTGAACATGATCACCGCTCTCTAAAATCTCACATTAATTTAATGAAAACGACCGTTAGTGAGCATGTTAAAAAATGGATGAAAACAGTGACATGGAATTGACATGGCATCCTACATGTTTAGAAATGGATATTGTTTAGTGCTCAACTGGATTTTGTTACGTGAGGACCTAAATAAGTTGTTTCACCAAAAAATAAGGTGATACTATGTCATGGTCGAAGTCAACTTTACATTGTATCTTGTGACCAAGGTTGCTAAAAAGTGATGTGGATTTTTCACTTGGTCATGGTCTTTGGACTGTGGACCAATACCGTGAGAAATCCTAAGTTGGTTTCTCACATGGCTCTTGGTCATATGTGTAAAATGGCCATGAGTGTCATATGGTAAGGCTTGTAGTTGATAACATGCACCAAAAAGACATGTGTAATAATTAGATTCGACTAGATATGTGCTCAAAATATAGACACCATATAGTGGACCTAATTATTGGGAGGACCGTTGTGATTGTTTAAAGAAAAATAGAGTATTCACATCTTCTAAGTTTTGCATTTCAACTCCAATGCTAAATTTCAAAATGGCAATCTTTGTGATACACAATTGTACATGTAATCTCGACCAATCAAGTCAACTAATAAAGATGAATTTTAGAATTCATCACTTTGAAATTCATTATACAAGGATGTTTTTGGGTAGTTTTAAGTGTAATGATGTGATCCGTTTGATGGTGGTTTGCAACTTCCCTTTCATGAAAATGATATTTCTATAACACATTTTAAGAAATGGTGTACTCCTCATGCCTGTGACCATGAAAGGTCTAGGAGGCCCATTATGGGCCTCAAGACATAACATTACTAAGCATCTAGACGACAATCTGTTTCCAAAGAAAGAGGTTGTGATTAAAATAACCTCCGATAAATTATAGCTACTTGTTGAAAACTCTACAATACATGGCATGAGTACTCCCCATAAACGGGGAATCCCGGAATTAAAGGAGAGTTATGCTCGACCGATGCCCCATCCCACAATACGCAACCAAGGAGCTGAGTCATGTCATGGAAACTATGCAAAGGTCGTTGAGATTACTTATTAGTAGTTATGGCTTGAGTTGTCAAAGGTTATTCCACCTAGAGTTTAGTCATCTACCACTTGTATTCATCCATTTGGAGCACATATACATGTAGAAAGAAATATTGGAGAATTTGACATCTATCTATCTATCGATCGATCGTTTCTTAATTATAGATTCAATCTTGTTACACTAAGTAAAAGCATGACTACGTATTTGTCGAGGGATTGTATATACTATTGTGAAGACCATAGATGTATAGGTCCGATGCTTTTTAAAGGGTTAACATAGTAAATGTAGCCCCTTAACGGCACCGTAGAAGAGTCGATTTGTTGTGTCTTCTAAACACAAGCTTCAAGTGCCCGTCTAGTAGGGCTCGAATCTTTGATCAATGGGTGGAAGGGGATGGCCTGCCATGATAATTAACGGAATCAATGTAGTTGGATGAATGGTATAGTGGCCGATGCTAATTAGTCATTGGTGGACCATGTGGCACATGGCTCGACCCAACCAATGCATGTCTTATAACTTACGAGAATAAAATATCGTGAAAGGAAAGGAGGCCGAAGGAAAAGGGCCCTAGAAGTTGTCCAAAATGTGTGTTAAAGAGATTATGGACAAGACAAGACGAACTAGATGTGTGCCAAATTGAATAAAAACATATTAGTAACCAACAAAAAACACACACACATTTGGAGCACTATCATGGCTATGGAATTTGCTATGCGACAATCGAGTGGCACAATGAAATATGGCCATTTTCTTGTAAGAAAGCACAAGAATATCTATGTCCTTGACCTTTGAAAGGTGAAATCTCAAGACAAGGACATAGGAGTCCATTTGACAAAGCCCGTCTTACACGCATTTTACAAGAATGGGAGCCATTTTACACAAATTTCACATAAATGCCCATCAATTTGAAATACATACTAAGGGCCAGTTTCGACTACGGTGGGAGAAGTGCACTGGTCAAGAATTTAGGGGAACGGAGCAATATGATTGGCTACGAAATGGATTCTTCACTGGTTGGGGTTTACACTATAACCAAGGCTTCTCCGGTGGAGAACTTCAGGCATGGATGGAAAAAATGACATGGTTGCCAAGATGGCAACACTTTTAGCTAGGGGAGGTCTCCAGAGGTCAAGTTTCTTGGGCAACCTCAAGCCCTTGGACAAAAAATTGGCCTCCGGAGACTCCAACTTGAGACACTTTATTTATTTATTGTTTGGATTTCCATCTTGTCCACCATACCCACTATTGCCTAAATAACCTTGTGTTGAGTTGAAATCCTCGACTGACCAGTGTACTTCTTCACCATAGTCTAACGTGGCCCTAACATGTAATTGAGACTAGATTAGTACATGTATCCAAATGGACCCCAACTCCACCCACATCAATGGATAGCCTCGTCCTTGTGGATAAAGGCACATAGAATCAAATGATTGTCTTTGCACACGTTCGTAAGGGGGAGAAAGTGCAAGGAACCAACATTTTAAGTTCCTTATCACGTGTGCCCGTCTCAAGAGATGGCAAGTGTCCATACATTGCTACAACAATACTCATCCATAACATGCCATATAATAAGAGCAAACTTATGTTAACTTTTAAAATCTCATCCTCTTCTTCACACACGTTCTACTTCCAATTTGCTTACAAGCCCCTTTTACAAGTACATAGTTATCATTCATGGTAGCCCACCTACTTCATGATGTGGTGAGTCATTTTTGTCTTCTTATTCCTTTTTTCTTATAGGGCCAACCAACGTAAGGGCACTACACTAGTCAATCGGGTCACCTTGCAAAAGGGCGGCATGGGTTGAGTTGCACTTAGGGTTGAGGCATCTATAACCGATAAAGATAAGAGACTTTGCATATGTTTTGGAGGAGTAATAGTGGGGAATTGTTTTTCATGTGAAGAGAAACAAATTCTAAGAAGAATGCAATTTTTTTTTCATGGATATGAAAATTGCTTCAAATTTTGAAGTGATAAAGTTAGGGTAACACATAGTTGATCTATAGGTTAACCCATAAGTATTCATCTGAATGCTAATGCTTGGCTATGACAATTGTTAGAACTCTTATGAGGGTAATCAATCACAAGCCACTGCCACATAAATCTTAACTTTGTTAGCATAATAAAGTTTAGATCTCATCCATGTCAACATTACATGACCCTAGTGAGCGATTAAATGGACTTGGTTAATTATGGATGCCCTGACCTTACTCATCTTTCAAACCCATTTCTCTTAGCATCCATTATAAACGTTTGCAACTTATCCACATCTAAGGTAGCCAACCCATTCCCAACCACCATACCATTTTCACAGCTTAGGTCAACCTATTTATGTGCATCACAATATCAATCTTTGATAATGTTGACATGTGATGGTCAAATCCAACTTAGCTAGATGTTAGTGGCTAAGTCGACAACTAGGTTTAGATTACAAGCATATTTAGGTGCCATAATTATCAAACATTATCATAGTTTTTTGCTATGGCTTTAAAACAACAAAACCCAGGGAACAAAGTCCCCAGGAAGACTGAGATAGTGTCTATAAGGGTTAATGTCACCTTGGATTAAGGATTATAATAACATATTAGGGTATTTCTTCCTTCATTACTTCTTAACTCCATTTCTTTCCCCACTCTTAGGGTTCCTTTGTGCTTATTCGGTCGTGAGTGATTCTGTCCTATCATCAGGGGAATTTTCTATCACTCTACGGCTTTGACCTATTTCCGTCGTGAAGCTCAAAAGCTTGGCAAGTTGTCATGGGCAATTCGTCAGGACATAGTCCGGGGTAATGTCTTTTTGTAACCACATCGTCTTTGATCAACATCAATCACAATTGCGATAATTCAGCATTTTAATTCCTTTTTAATTCAACTTACAATCATCATGCATGTCTCCGCATACTCAAGTCACCACCTTAGTCTTCAACCATCCTGTGACTCATCTCAAACAACCATTCAACTGTTAATACGGAATCAATACATCAACAACTAGGCGATATTCTTCTTTAAGGCTTTAGTCCTCTATAAACTAACAATAATATTCACATGGTAAAGTCTTACTCCAATAGGATATTCTTTCCTTCTTGGGAAGGTCATGTCTGGACAGCCTACGGTCTGCCTCTAGCCCTTCCATCTCTTCCTGCGGACAACTCGCCTAGCTTCCCTTTTCTCTCTCTCTCTTTGATTCACCAACTAATAGTTGTTAATCTGGGGCGCTAGCCCAGGGGATGGCCTCACTCTAGCCTCCCTGTCTTTCCCTCTTCCTAAGACTATCGCCCTTCTCGGCTGGCTACTAGACAGTCTCTGGGACCTCACAGCTCTCTCTCTAAAGACTATGGCCATTGTCTTTTCTTGGCTGGCCCCATTGCCTGTTCTCCCTGTTCTTGGCCACTGGTCTTTAGTTAAGCCTATTGCCTCTTCTACTTCTCGTCAAGCTTCCTCATAACCTGCCTTCTTTACGACAGGCTGCCCTCTTCCGTCAAGTCTCTCTTCAGACCAGTTGCCTTGCTACTATTTAACTTACTCATAGACTATGGCCACATCCTGACCTCCTCTTTGTCATGGCTCTCAAACATATCTTGATCTTTCAGACCATTGCCTTATCTCACTCACACTTCATATATTTACAACCTCTTTGACTTCCTTCTCTAATCACTCACTCGTGATCAATATTGACTCATTCAGATGCAAGATTCCTATCAGCCTACTTGCCTGACCTTGATATTACAATGCCATGCCAGACCACTTGCCCAACTTACTTTCCAGATAACACTCACAAACATTGAACATAACACACTTCAACAATCCTCTCCGCTCATAAGACAGACGACAACACATCACAGCTTGATCATAACTTCCTCATTAATATAAAATGTATTTCCACTTCATGGTCCAGTTACTGCGGCCCTTAACATCCTAACACTATAACCTCAAGCATCCCACTTGGGTCCTGACTATAGCCTGGCTCAATCACTGAGCTGCAGGCTCTCTACGTCTATTGCTAATGCTAGTTTGAGACTATGTAAGATCTTGCTGTTTGCAAAAAATAGCCTGCCTTCCTTCCTGACAGCCTCTTCCTTAATGCCGAGAGAGAGAAGGCTAGGTGGTTAGCCGTCGTAACCACTTCTTAACGGCTATTGCCTGCTTTCATCCCTCTGGATGGCTACTAACTGCCTATAGCCAGATGAAAAACGTCAAATTTCAAGAATTGCCCTTTTCAAACAGGCGATAATCAAAAAATCAGTTCTACAAACGGCGCGCATAAATTAAGGACAATTTTTTTTTAAATGCTCAGAGGTTGTGCAGTCCGACGTGCAGTTTAGGGTTTAGGGTTGGTTGTCTACGTTGATCACAACCTTCTGTCCCACCATATAGATGGGAGCGTGTCAACACAATAAAACATGCCACACACAACGCCATACAAAACACACTTTAGTTGTCCAATTCTTAGCATTTTCCAGTCATTTCTTGAAAAATGTTTATTTTACGCGCCTTGGATGCATGGCGCGCATAAATTAAGCTAATATATTTAATTTATGCGAACACCTAATTTTATGAGGCTTGCTTGTGACTCACTTGTGGCTTAAGCATTCTTACCACATGTGGAAGACTTGAGGGTGCAGTTCAGGTTTAATGAGCCAAAGGACGTGTTGATAGTCCTTAAAAACTGTACCACCTTGACTTTGAAGTTACATTACAAAATGAAATGAATAACAATTCACATTTTTCTTCGCAAAAAGTTTGTCTATATCATATATTCAATAACTAATTAGGTTTATTTCATGTAAGTAGTCTATAACTCATTTATTTTGGTGCTTACCACAATCTTAAGTAGCTATTGACAGCTGCTTAGAAATTTCAAACGTGCTTAAGGCAATCTAAACTTCATGAAGGCTCCATGTGGTACTTAGTGTCGTAGAGTGCGACTCACAACTAACTTACTTCCAAGAACTTACTGGATTTGGAGGTTTATGTGTAAATGCATCATTCGGTTGCAAGCATGATAAAACACTCCTTTTTGTTGTTTGATATTGATAAACTTTTAGGGCCTCCAATGCCTCCTCCATTTCAATAGAAAAAGAAAAGGAAAAGGAATGTCAATATTTCATTACAATTGACATGTGAAGTCCATTCACCAATCCATACCCCCTTGGGTAGGAACTACACTAAATATGATATTTAGTGTCACCAACACTAAATGTTAACCCAACATGATTTGCCATTCCTTGTAAATATGTTGGGGGATTATAGATTTACAGTGTTGCAATTACTGTCACTTACCAAGTGATTTTTCATCCATATTTCAATCACCCATGACAATATTTCACCACGAGTTGTTGACAAGAGAAGGTAGGGTTTTTGGCCAATGGATGAACTCATCCATCATCCATGACAATATTTGTTCATTTATTCATAAGGAGTGTCATCTGAAAAGTTACCATAGTGACATAAAATACCCTATGACACTAAATATCATATTTAGTGTAGTCTGAAGTGAATTGTAGTAGCTAATACTACCAAATTGTTGTTGTAAAGCTATAGCAAAGAATCTTGTTTTTCACGACTTCATGTGGATTGTGATAGTGTTAGTTGAGAGCTTTCATGATACACTATAATTTTTAAAATTTTGAACATGTGTGCATATCACAATACATCAATCATAACATTAAGTAGCAATGCTAGGAGGGTACTCTTTGAGTACCCGTAATATTACCTCAACAAGAAGGGAAAAATTTGTAAAGCAAGGGTGAATGAATGGATAATTAATTTAAAATAGTAGCTTCAAATAGGCATCAAAGAGGTTTCCAATGCGGGTGTCGGGAGACTTTTCCAAAAAGTGCACCTTTTTGACCTCACCAACTTTTCCCGTTGCTTTATAGCTATTTAGATTTGTTTAGATCGTAATTTAGCTAGATTAGAACCTTTACCACCACTTGGCATTAGTTTTGTCCTACAATCCGACATAAGTAATTCTAGGCATTGAAAGTAACTACACAAAATATGATATTTAGTGTGACTTACTATTTGGAATTACGCAATGCTATAACTGTCTACTGTGCATCTCATTTTCTACCAACCATGGTCAAATTGGTTGTTTGCACACTAAAATACATTAACATCTTTACTTTCGTAAAAAAGTACATTAATAGTAAAAATATATAGGAACATGTAACTTTGAGCAGTAGGTCACACTAAATATCATATTTTGTGTACCCAAATAGATTAAAAATAGCCCAAGTAAATCTCAAAAGTAGCGCTACATTTACTCTTGAAAGAGCATCAAACCGGCACGCGCCGGTTTGATGCTCTTTTGAGAAGGTCATTCCAGGCTTGCTACTTAATGTAATGATAATTTGAATTCAATTTCTACATGCGGAGGACATGAGGGACCATCCATAAGACAATCACCTCGATCCATAATTCTAATCTGTAAAATTATGTAGATGATAACTTGAGGTATGTACCTAATGTGAAGATAATGTACCATAAGGCTTTTGCAATTGTAGAGGTTTTCCTCCCACAATCTCATAATGAACTTGAGTGGCTTAAGATTTCTAGCATTATTCTTTTTTTGATCCAAGGAAGTTTCCTTCATAATGTTGGGCGCACATACTAGCTTGTTGGTGCGGAAGAATCTTATGAACCTAGAAATTAAAAAAAAGTGATTTCCAAATTCATAGCAGCAAAACCAATTGGTTCACAACTATTTTGGGATGTTGAGGATTAGTATAGCTAATGATTATATTAATATAGTACTTTGGTGATATAGTTTCATATCATGTGTTTAAACTCCATATTTTATGTTTATGTTGAACACTTATCAAGTACTATTGTCATAATACTTCTCATTGTTAGATATTTAACAAGAACTACGATATGTCCATGCACTATGGGAATTGCAGGGCCTTACCATTGGTTTCTCTTCCACTAGAGAATTGTGAAATGTATGAAGTGGTTTCCAAATCTACCAGGTCATCAATCACAAAACCACATATTAGAAGAAAATTACTAATAAGACCACGTGACCCCAATAGTTATAATTTGATCCCATGTTAGTCTCAATGCAGTAAGAAATTTATTTATTTTATTTTAGGTTCTTTTTATTAGGTTTTTATTTATTGACGTGTTCCTTGAAATGATACCAACGACTTTGGTTCATGACTTCTTCTGCTTTTTGAATCTTTCATCCTTTATATTTCATAGAAAATGAACTACATGTGTTGTTATGTGAAAAAGAACTCAAGCCTTTAGAGGCAAAAAGGTTCCATTTCATGATCGTAATAAGAACATTATATACCTCTTCATAGGCATGAGACTATATGAAAACAACAAAACTAGATGGAATTTGTAAAGGGTTTTACCTAATCCGCACCAATTTCCATAACATAAAGCATGTGAGATTGAACAAGTGTGAACTCGTGTGGCTTGGCAAACACCGGTTCATGTAACATTCCCATGGTAATAAAGAACGTATGTTTCGTCATGCCTTGTAGCCTAAATAAGGGGCATACTTTGCATCCCTATCCATTGGGTGGGACCCTATAATATGCACTACCTACACATCTAGATTCCGAATGTTGATATTTTGGTCGACTCGTCACTTACCAATGGAAGACCCTATATGCACATTGCTCATTCAACATGGTTGTATGAAGCTACCATTTAGCTTACCTAGCTAGACCTCCTTCGTTGATAAGTATCATCATACGTTTCCACCAATTTCTATGCATATAGCATGTGAGACTAAACAAGTGTGAATGAGTGTTGGTATGGTATATAGGTGAATGCATGGTATGAAAGAACCTATCCATAGGTATCAAATATGTAATACCAGTCACATACTTGGGTATGTCAAGGTGAGAGAATCTTTGTATACCCGAGTTATTGTATGGGTTGATACCATTCTAAACCATATTGATACTAGGGCGATTGTGTCTAGGTATGAAAGTTGTTGCATGATATATAGACCTAGATGGTATCGAAAACAAAACATCATCAAACACCCATAACCTACTGGTATCAAAAAATAAATAAAACCCTCATTATCGATACCCAAATGGTATTAAAGAAAAGACATTACCATACCAACATTGGTGTGAACTACTATGATTCATGTGCAAAGGTGAGATTTGTCATGTGTTAGTGTTTAGATTTGGGATACATTGTAAATGTATCATGCCAAATTCCTCTACAAGGAATGAGAAGTATTGTTAGGTTTACATATAGTGTTAATGATAATACATGGGTGGATCTCAATTAGTGTTGAGCAAGACAAATACAATCGGTGACACTTAATACAATGTTTAATGTAGGAAGTCCCAATCGTGCATGTAGCCACTTTCCTCATGAATTTTGGAGTTTGAATGAACATCCTATTCTTTGTCAAGAATTCCCTAGATGATTAAATGATCATATAGGTTGCCCCCATTTATGTTTGACTATTGCGTCTAGAAAATCTAACAGAGTTCAAAGATGTTGGCAATTTCTTTTCAACACGTGGTTTTTTTATGTCCGTTCTTAGATTCAGACCCAACCATACACCACTCAATATAAGGGATGTAGGTGTTATTCTACTACTTTTCTTAATCATGCACCTATATTTGATTGGTGTGTGGTTTAGTGAGGATGAAAGAACAAACATCAAAAGACACATGTGTAAAAGTGATTGGACAAAGACTTGAAATTGAATCAACTACTCCACACTCAATAGTGAACTGGGAGAACTTATGTAATCACTTACATAACCAACAAACATGCACTTTTGATAACCGTGATAACTACAACAGGGGAGGCACGATATTTTCAGTCCAATACTTGCTTATGCATAGTGGTTGATTTGCCATCAATGCAATAGAAGTCATGTTGTGTGTAAACCTGTATAATAGAAGTTGGAGAACATGGGAAATGAACCAAATAACACCCGCATACCTTGGGTGCATGTTTAAGAGTAGACGCGACATTAAGCACGTTTACTAGAACATCATTTTTCATATACTTAGTGGGTAGAAAGTATTGGAAGAAAAATCGATAATTAGAGCCCGACGAATCATGACATCAAACAAATTCATAAAATGTTCAAGATTACATGGACGGGGTAGAGAGAAAAGACAAATTGATATTTGGATGCAAAGCTTTTATGATGTTTTGTCCGAGACATAAAATGTTTCCAGATTTTAGGTTTTGAGACAATTTACAAGCATTTTTTTGGTGTGTCAATTGAACATTTGGGACGCGGGATGCAAAAAACTATTTATATGTTGGAATCAACCTCATAACATTATTCATCTGCATGGTTATGTTTCATTTAATATTTAGCATCTAACATGGGCCTCCACTATCCCACCGTCATGGGAAGAAAGATAGAAAATTGGAAGAAACTGACACTAGTACAAATAATGAATAGTGCCAGTTTGAATAATAAGAATGTTGTGAATAGTGTTGGCATTTTCAATGATAGTTATATTACTAATAGTAATTCCATGGACTAATAATGGGATGAGCAGTGTTTAGGGCAAATATTCATGGGATGAACAGTTCTTCCAACGCATAATGTCAAGAGTGTATAACTTTGCCCAAATTTCCAAGTTCAACCTGAATGTATGAATAGTAAATGAATATTCATTGTTTTGTTTGAAGGCCCCACGGAATATAGTTGACAAGAAATCATGAAATTGACCCACATGATTGAACAATGTTATGCTAGTTCATATAACATTCCCATAGTAAGAACTTAGTATCATTACATCACGTTTTCTAACCCAAGATAAACGGCATAATTTGCATCCCTATCCATTGGGTGGGACCCTAAGTAATATGCACTACCTACGCCACCTAGATTCCGAAGATGGATATTTTGGTTGGGCACATTACTCACCGGTGGAAAGAAGACCGTAGTTGTAGAAACACCCAATCTCATATGCACAAATGCTCATTCATCTCCATCACCACAAGGTTGCATGAAGTTAGTCTTTAGCTACCTACTAGCTACGGACCTCCTTTCATTGATAAGTAGCGCAAAGCGATTGTATAGTATTGTTCCCGAAATGTTCTTGGTGCCCTCTCCCAAAAAATCTCACACGGATGCAAACCCGGGCTTTCGGGAGGCCATAAGCAAAGCCATACACTGTATGTACAGCCACTCTTCTTTTCATAGCAAAGAAAAAAATCTAGATTTTTTAAAATTTTATTTATTTATTTATAGTTTACGTTGAAGTAGCAGTCGTGTTTTGGATTCTTCCGGCTTTCATGCTTTAAATCGGGCTAGGGCTAGATAACTTACCCATCTCTTTGAGCTGGGCCCCACCACTATTGCCCATGGTGAAAACACAATTGATTATATTCTAGCCTGCTTATTGTTTTTTAGATGATTTGATCTTAGAATTAGGAGCAGAGGTTTCAAATCAGTCTACGAGGATCCACTTGAGATGAATCAACTACAAACCTATGGAGGTCATGTCTTTGTTGGACCTCCCTTTACTTGGATAATAATGGTGGTGATCTTATTCAAGGAGAAGGCATCTAACCAGTGGCTTTTAAATAAGCCAAAGTTGGATTATTATCGAGCATAACTTACTCTTTTGAGTTGTGCCCCACCGTTCTTACTTAGAGGAGCACAATCAACTATACTAGGACACAAAGATGATTTTATTTAAGCTAATTTGACCCCAAAATTAGCATATGAGACCCTGCATCAGTGCAACAATAAATAGTTGGGATGAACTAGCCACAAGCCTATGTGGCATGGTAAGACTCCATTATACCCTTATTTGAAAACACGATCGACTGTAATACAACAAGGACATTGCTTTCTTTAGCTTATTCGACTTCAAAATACTATCGGAAACCTTGAATTGGTGCATAGCATTACTAATCCTACCAATCATGTTCCCTATTTTATCTTGGGAATATGCGAGGAGGCATGCGGATTTAAGAGCATGTCCATAATATGCTTGATACAACATAGTGTCATTGCCTCGTCTCCTTGGCACAATCAACTTGAATATGAAGGAATAGAGATTTCCAACATGGGATGTTGGCATCCTCTTGTATTTTTTTTTGGCACAAATTGAGAAATTCAATTGCAAAGGTAACCCAAAATACAGCCAACTCGGGCGAGCCAGCAACCCGAGTGGAAATCAATTGGCATCCTCTTGTAGATGTTCATGGACCCATGAATAATATAAGAAGATTGGGCTGGTGTTATGCTAAGGTAGAAATACCATAAACCGTGAAAATAAGGTGATTTGCATTGAAGATATGGTCTTAAAATCATGAGATGATTTTCCAAGATAGAAGAGGAGGATTCATGAAGAATGCAAGTTGTTTCATATTTTTATTCCCTGTAAAAAAAATTCTACAATTTTTCAAAGTGGAAAGTTTGTCAAACCCCCTACTCATTCACTAGATTCTCCTTAAACCGAGCACAATATTGCTCATTTCCACACAGGTCATCACCTAAACCGGTTAACTCCTGAGTACATTAAACTGTGACTGATGGTAGTCAAACATGACTAAATTTGGCTAAACCTACTGTACACGCATTTATAATTGACAACCTTGCAATTATCGGTTTCAGAAATGGCACTTCACTTTTTTGATGGAAGTCTACTGCACGGGTAGAGGGTAGTCCACTGGTTTGGATATTTCTACCTTATGTGAAGCGAGACCCAATTGAAATGATTTGACAACAAACCCACAAAGGACATGGTCTTACTAGACCCCACTCACGTTGGTAAGATTGGTGGGGGCCCAACTTAAACCCTAGGAAGATATCCATCTAGCCTGGGCCCTTTAAAATCGGTCTACTTACACACATACTATTTCTTTGTTAGACTTTACCGAGGAAAGAATATCAGCCTAGCATCACTGTGCTAATAATTAGTGTTGAATCCCCCCACACTTGGCCTTTCTTCATGGGCTCACGACTTTAGTGTTGTACTTACAAAGTCGTGCACCCGGATGCTCCCATTGGCCGGCTCACTTTAAAGCTAAGTATCATAGCAAGGGTCCACAAATCACAAGTGGCACTTGGGTGAGCCCGATCGCTCCGGTGGGCCAATTGGAAGGCCCGGGTACAAAAACCATGAATCCGCCGATGAACATGCCATGGGGGCCACCTTGGGGCCACTTCACACACGAGCCAAGGCCGTGACCGTGTAATTGTGAGGGCCATCTAAAGGTTGTATTAGTTGTTTAATTGACATGATGTGCCAGAACTTGGGTCAAGTCGACTTCTCGGAGTTGGGTCTGATGCAGATTCCGGCAAACACATTATCCATAGTGTGTCATGTAGGAATCCATCTAGACTTTTCATCTGTGATAATTTCTTCGTGTCCTTAGGCCTTCACCTTCTAGTGTGAAGTGAACTTGGGCAGTCTCAACCTTTTCAATCAATGAGCCTCCCCTCCCCTTCACATGGTCTTAAACGGTTACTTTTTCCAACTAGCCCACTTCTTCTAGGATATGAAACACACGATTAGTACGAGATGGTTAACAAATACAATTGAGGCCGTAGCCACTTTCCTCATAATTTTTGAAGTTCATAAATTTTTTTATTTGAATATCAGAGTGAAAATTTCCGTGTTTATTAAATGGTCATAGAGGTTGCCCCGATTATGTTGAAATTTGAGCTTAAAATGAATATCATATTTTAAGCAAAAAATCCAATCTTTATTTAAACACATGTCTTTTTGATATCCATTCTTGGAGTCATACCAACCCACAAACCACTCAATATAGGTGTCTGATTAAGGAAAGTACCAAATTAGGCACATCTACCCTACGTATTGCTTGAGTTGAAAAAGCAAACATGCAATGGAAATTGATACTTGGAGTTGACAAGGTTTCATCGAAAGTTCAAACTACCTATTGAGAGCTTCATCAATCCTCTTGAAGGTCTCAATGGTTTGAGCAAGTGTAAAGTGGCCATGCTCAACATGAGATATATACTTGTGACAAGTGTCATGTCTTTAAATTTTAATATGCAAGCTTCAGAGATCATGTCATTGAGCATACTAATACCAAGTATCATGTGTTTACACTTATGATCAAGATGGTGACTGTTGTTTAACCTAAGCATACACCTCATAATAATATTTGAGCATACTAATGCCAAGATATTGGTAAGCACACTAATGACACATGTCATGAGGTTACACCTCATGATGATCATGTTGTTGGCTACTATGCAGTATAACTTAGCATAGGCCACCCAATAGGATAAGTGACATTATTACGCAAGTGACACAAAATACCATAATTGGTGTAGTGAGAATAACCTTAAAGGGTCAAGATGTTCTTCTTCTAACAATATCATTATATAAGATGAGAGGGTCTATGAGTTTCTCCAAAATTAAATATAGTTGGAAATGGCCTAAAGATAACATGGGTGTCGCAAATCCTAAACTCTTGCAATGAAGCAGACTGATTGCATAATAACGTAGACAACCCCGGCCCCTCATTTTGGGTTACTTTTCTTACTAAGACACCTATATTTGAGTGGTATGTGGTTTGGTGTGGCTCCAAGAACACATATCAAAAACACATGTGCTCAAAAGAGATTAGACTGCATGCTCAGAATATGGTAACCATTCTAGGCTCGATAGTCAACATAATTGAGGGGAGGGTATATGACCATTTAATGAGCATGAGAATATTCACTTTGATAATGAATAAGATATTCTTACGAGCTCCTAAAATTGTGAGGAAAGTGGCTACGGCCTCAACTTGGATTCGCCAACAATCTCATACTAATCACGTGGTTCATGTCCTAGGAGACGTGGGCTCATGAGAAAAAGCAACCACTTAAGGACCTTACCGTACCTGCAGTAGAATGGTGATGTCCGAGTCCGAGTCCGAGTCCGGTCCGGGCCATGATCTGGTTTGGGATTTAATAAGAGTTTGATATGAAGATTCGAAACTAGAGGTCAGATTTATAAGTTAAGTTGCGACCAAGTCCGCAAATCCAGAAGTTAAGTGGAAAGGAGGGCTCCAGGCCACAAGTTTGAGGACAGATGCTGCTCCTGCAGGAACACGGGCAGCAACTATTGAACTAAAATATGCGGATTCGAGCCAAAAAACATATTCTATTTGGGCCAACCCAACATTTGTGCGGGGTTGCGATGGATTTATGGACACTTTGGTGATTCCTCGTACCTGCTTGAAAATACTGGAAACTATAATGAATGGGAAGAAAGAAAGGATTGGAGTCGGACAGCCGGTGGCCTTAATGTTGATTGGCACTTCACCTGTGTCCACAACTTCTTGAAGGCCCACACAAAGTGATTCCATGGAGTTCAGAGGATGGATAATGGATATGCTCACAATTCAAACTAGTCACGCCATATCAAATTGTTTGAAAGCGTTAGGTTTGCAAGGTGACCTAAATGTCTTAGGAAATATTATTTCCCGTAGCATAGCGTCTGATAGCTGCGACGTGAAGTTTTCGCAATCATGATCACAAGGTGTTTTTAGACAGTGAAGATCAAATTAGGTTTGCAAGGTGACCTAACTTCATAAGAAGGAGTATTTTTCTTAGCATCGCTTCTGATTGCTGTCGAGTTTCTCCTTTAACACGATCATGATCGTGAGGTGTTTCAGAAAGCGAGATCAAACTTTCAGCAGCAGCGTCCATTTCGAAAAGGTAAGTACTACTACCCGCATCTACCGCAAGCAAACTTGTGCAGATTCTGGTTTCAGAAAACCTCATGTGTTGTGATTGAGTTGATCATTATTTTCATTTGGGAAGCGCATATTATTGTATCAATCTGCATTAATTCATTAGGTTTGCAAGGCCGGGTGCCCTACATTTACAAGTAAGAGTAATTAGTTTAGAGCGTAGCTTCTGATAGTTGTGAAGTTTTGCCTCGATGCGATCATGGTCATGAGCCGTTTCAGACAGTGAGATCAAATTTCAGCAGAAGTTGCCATTTTCAGCGGCAAGTAGTAGTACTCATATCTACAGCAAACAGATTCTGGTTTCAGGAAACCTCAAGTTGACGTTGTGAGTCTCACGTGATTGAGTTAATCATTAATTTCATTCAGGCCGAAGGTTAATCATATTAATTGGCATGAAATCATTAGGTTCGCAAGGTGATCTAATTTCTTAGGAAAGAGTATTTTTTCTTAGCATAGCTTCTGATAGCTGTGACTGAGGTTTTTCCTTGTAGCAAACATGATCATGAGCTGTTTCAGACAGCAAGACCAAATTTTCAGGCATAAGTCTCCATTCACAGGAAACAAATTAGATAACCTTCACCTCAAGGACTTTCTCAACTATGAATGTGTATCATACTTAATGCAACCATTGACACCACCCCAACACAAAGTCATTGCTGCTTAGACTTGCCATTGAAATTAGCTGGTGGTCCACTATCCCAATCCCTAGAAATAACATATTATGCCACTTTTGCTCTTACAATGTAGTTGAAAATGAGGCACACTTTGTGTTGGAGTGTCCCCTCTACAACCCCATTATAGATGAGTTCCTTCAACATTCGAGAATGTAGTACTAGGGAGTCTGAAGTCTTTCTTCCAAATTTTAGACCATCATATTGATATTAGCCTCTATCTCATAGAGGCTATTGCACTCTGCTACTGTAGGGAATTAACTTGTTTGACATAATGGGTGTATTTTTAGTCCCATAAGCCTTATGGCTTCGTGGAAATTGGCTTTTAAAATCAATTTCATTTCAATTTCATTTCAATTTCAAAGGTAAGTACTACAATGTGCATCAACAACAAACAAACCTGTACAGATTTGGGTTCGAACAAACCTCATGTTGTTATGATCAGTCTCCCGTGATTGAGTTGATCATTAGTTTCATTCAGGAAGGCATATCATATCAAATTGTATGATTAGATCCATATTTTTGAGGGCGACCGAAATTTATAAGAAAGATTACTTTCTTGGTATAGCTTGTGATGGGTGTGGAGTACTTCTTCCTCATCTCTACCAAGCTGTAAGATAAGGCACCTGACAAGAATTGTGAGCCGTTTCAGACAGTGAGATCAAACTGTTAGCAGAAGTCTCGATTTGCAGAGGTAAGTACTTTAGACCTGCATCTACAAGAAACTTGTGCAAATTTTGAGTCCAGCAAACCTCACATTTGTCATCATGTGTCTCATGTTAGTGAGTTGATCATTAGTTGATCATTCAGTAATGATCGCTGTTGAGTAAGTAGTGGTGACGACTTCTAGGGTTTGCTGCTTCAAAACAGGAATTAATTTTCAGGTTCTGAATATTATTGAAGTTTGTACAAACATGACCTGGTGCCATATACTTGTATTCTGGTTCAACCCTATTCGTACTAAAATTTGCATACGTTTTGATTAATTCTTGAGCACATGAAATGGCTGCCAATGCCTGCAATCTCTGCATTTTTGGACACGCGATATATCTGTATATATATGTGTGACTGAATGGTGCCAAGGAACAAGGACAGGGATGGCAAGGGGCGCAAAAATTGTGAAGACGAAGGTGCTGAGGATGTTGACATAACCGGAAACTTATCCAAGTGGAGAGCACTTCCAATAGCTTTCTGTCTACTCGAAGAGCATTTCATCCCTAATCTCTTATTTCTTTTGATGAGCATTATTATTGACTTTGCCACATACATGGCTTAACTACAAGCATGTGAATTGACTTGGGCAACACATTATGCGTCGATGAAAATTGTCATGTGTCACTGAAATATGTATAAATCTATCATTGTGGTAGATTTGTAGATTCTTTCACCAACCCGACTTTGTTGTCCATGTCGCATATGTTGAATGGGCTTGAGTAGATGGATGTCTCGCAGCTATTGCGACTCAACATACACCCTCCTCTCATAGCATATGGAAGGTGGGTACACTTAATCTAAACAATGACATATATTGGTTTCTAATGTACATGTACATAGTCAAGTCCGTAATGTACACATTTGAAGAAGAAAAACCCGTTATAGGTCATTGATGAGTTTCGCTTCAGAAATTCGGAGGAGATTCACATGGATTCCAAACATAACAAGCTCAACTTTAATGGTTCTCATTTGGAATTGCTAATGTGCTCGTGTAATTTTCATCTTGTTATCAAACTCCTACATATCCTAAAATGCTCTCGAAAGTGTCCACACAGTATACTAAACACCGACGTTTATTGAAATTTCTTTCTTTTGTTTGCCCAATTGTCCACACAATGTATAAGTGCAAGTGCCGCTCACCTTAGATAAAAGGGAAACTTGAATACTCTGGGCTACATCCAAAGGAACAGCTCGCAACGACGGCTTCCGCAATTGCCACCTGCTTTATCATTTGTTTGACCATGATTAATCCAACATAAAAGCCCTGAAATAGTATGCAGCCAGTAGGTTACCTTTTTAAGTTAATTTGACACCATGATTAGCTTCAAAGACCTGAATTAGTGTACTTGAGGTCATTTGAGATGACTTCACAACAAACTTATAGGAGGTCAAGTTTAATTGTTGGATGGATGAGAGGTAAGTTTCTATGCAATAATTCTGTCTCTCCGATTAAGATTACTTTCATCATGCAAGTAAGTAGAAGATATGTGAGCTATGCGAGTCACGCTTGAAGTCGATAGGCTGCCAATATCCTACTTCCTGTGACATGCTGGAAATTTGTAATGAGTCAGGTATTCCAGGTTTAAGTATTTTTGAAGTTTGTACAAATCATATCATTACTCAGTTGATGAGTTTTGTTCATGGGCCTAGCAATAGATTCGAGAGTAAAGATTCTAGATATCAGAATCTCATTGTTTCAAATTGAATTTGAAGTCCGGGCATCGAAACACAACTCATCAGCTAAGTAATGTTACGATATCAATTGGTGCCAAATACTTGTTTTCGATAACCATCATGTTTGTGCTAGAAAATATTTAGTTTTCAACACTTAAATTGGCCTCCAATCACTTCTAGCACATGAGTTCTCAACAATCGTTCTATGTCATTGGAAGAAAAATATGCAAATCTACCATTGATAGATTTATAGATTTTCTAGTGATGAAGGATAATTTTTCAGTGATGCATGTCAATTACCCATGACTCATATGCTTGTAGTGAATGCATGTAATCTCTTTGTTTTCGTTTTTGGATGCGACATGTGATTGTACATGGGACCATTCATTAGCTAGGGATGGCAAGGAGCATAACACTTGTGAAGATGAAGTGATGATGATGTCTGATAATGACACTATGTACACAACTGGCTGCTCATCCAAGTGGCCAGAGCACTTCCCTATGCTTTCTATCTACCTGGAGAGCATTTGGCATCCATAACCTTTGGTTTTTGTCCATGAGTACACCGATTATGGTCCATAGATTTTAGCAATTGAACTAGCTACAAATGCCTGTAATCTCTTTGTTTTGGATGTGATATGTGAATGTATGGGGCCATTCAGTTAGGGATGGCAAGGAGCACAACAAATTTTGTGTTGAAAGATGTTTGCATAACTGGTCACTCATCCAACTGGAGAGCACTTCCCTATGCTTTCTATGCACTTGGAGAGAATTTCATCCATAATATATGGTTTAAATCCATGAGAAAATAATTGATTATGCCCCATAAACAACTTGAGTAGGTAAATATCTTGTTGCTACCGAAGCTCGTCATCCACTCTCCTCTTGCTATATATGTACTTCATGCTATATCCACCCAAAAATTGCACTACTTTTTATGTCTATATTACTACTTAGTCACTTATCCAATTAGAGAGCACTTCCAACAACTTTCTATTACTTGCAGAGCATTTCATCCATAGCTCTTGGTTATTGTCCATGAATAGACCGGTTACGCCCCATAAATTGCACGAGTAGGTGGATATCTTGTTGCTACAATAACTTGTTATCCAGTCTCTTCTTGCCGGTTATGGAGTTCATGCTATATCCACCCAAAAATTACACTACTTTTATGTCTATACAACTGATTACTCATCCAAGTGGAGAGCACTTCCAACAACTTTCTACTTACCTGGAGAGCATTTCATTTATAAATTTTGGTTTTTGTACATGATTAGACAAAAGCTATGGGTTGGTTATGCCTCATACACTACATGAGTAGATGGATGGCTCATTGCTACATGTAACTCATTATGCACTCTCCTCTTGGTGGTTATATGGAGTTCATGCTACATTCACCCAAAATATGCACTTCTTATCACAGTTATCCATAAAGTTCCTCAAAGAGGGACAAAACCATGGGTTCGATCCTTCTTGAAAAACTTCCTATCAAGAGGTTGTTAGCTTGTCGTGTGTTGGAACCAATTTCGAAAGGTGGGGAAACTTTTTGGACGTCCTCCTACAATCCCAACATTTTGAGAGAATTTTAGGATCTAAACTAAGGTATGCCCATGAGACCCACCGTCCCAAACCCCGTATCAACCTATGCAAGGCTAGCTTGCATACCCATCCTAGTAAGACAAAACTAGAAAGTTGTTTTTTAACAGCCCAACACCACTCTTTGAATATGATAATTTAAGCATTAGACATTAAGCATTAAGCATTAAGAAAACTGAGATAACTTTATGCATAAGCTCTCAAACTCATGTTTTAGCCAACTCAACAAGAGTTTGATGCCAAGACTTTACAAATAAACTCTATCATGATACGGACTCACTTTGTAAAAGAGAAACACGAATAATATTGGGACATCTGAAAGGACATCGTGCAATGGCAACTTCCACATTTGCCACTGGCTTTATCAGTTGTGCGACGGCCTGATCAAGACTGCTTCCAGCATGCAAGTAAGTAGAAGATATGAGAGTCACACTCGGAGTTGGTAGGCTGCCAATATCCCATAATTTTCTGCAGCATGCTGGACCTGATTTGTCGCATGGCTGAATTAGCTGCATTGCAACAATGAGTCAGCTTTAGTCGGATTATATCTATATGTGTGTCATTTATAGAGACGTATCTGAAGAGTTATTACTTACATGTTTGGGAGCATTTATTCGCAATCAGCCATTCAGTCTAAGTTTATCTTGAGGGAGAGAGAGGGAATCATCGCATATGAGCGTACCTCTCATTAATCCAACATGAAAGCCTTGAAACAATATGCAGTTCGGAGGAAACTATTGTCAATCAATTTGAAAAGGGAAATAGTTTCAAAGACCTTGGATTAGTCTAATCCAAGTTATTTTGAGACGAGTCGGCCACAAACCTATAGGAGGTTAAGTTTTATGTTGGATGGCTGAGTGTATACAATAATTCTCTCTCTCCCGTCTCGAGAAGCACGTTTTTGTGAATGGTGGTTCAGTTTATGGGTGACATCGGGCTTGTCTTGCTCTAAGTTATGCAGGTGTTATTAGGTACTTTTCTTAACTGGGCACCTCTATTTGATTGATGTGAGGTTAGGTGAGGATCAAAGAACGAACACCATAAGGGCACACATGTAAAAGAATTTGGACTGTGTCTTCAAATTTATTCACTACTCCACAATCAATATTGGACACAAATGGAAGACCTATATATTCAGTGAAGGAATCAATGAATGTGCACTTCCAATAACCATAATTAATAAGGGGAGGTCCAATTTTCAGTCTATTTTTGTTTTTGTTTTGTTAATGTTTCATCATAGATTTGTCAATGCAATACAAATTTGGAGACATAAATCTGCTCAATAGAAGATGGAGAACAAGAAATACAAATCAAACAACACCTGCATATCTTAATCCCATGGCAAGGAGCATCATGAATTGGAGCCATCAGTTCCCACATAGTGGGTAAGATGAGTTACCACAACTACCCTTATTTCAGTAAGTTTTTATCCAGTCACAAAGGCTCTAATTGAAACTTCAGGAAGAATTCAGGCCTAGAGCTGAAGGTTAATCTAAGTTACACCCACTACATTCTTGATTCTTCTTGCAGCTGTGTGTCAATGACTTGTAAAGAGAACCCCAATAATTTCACCACTGAGAACTGTACAACATTTGCACTTCCAAGCTTGGACTTGTGTTGCAATCGCATCATCTGGTGGTATCTCCACAGAGTGACTGACAATGACTTTCTTGGTCCTTCTAATGAATGTCATCACCTAAACTAAGTGGACAATCTTGTACAAGGATTTGAGGAGAAAATCTGAGCAACCCTGAATCCCCCACAGATACTATGAAGTGCATCCGAGGAGGTGACAACAATCATTTTGACATAGTTGAACATAATTTTTGCCACCACATTGAGTTATGAATAAAATTTACAAAGGATATTAGACTTATGATGCAATTGGAGACTTGGTCATGAGTTGGTTGTTGTGCATACAAAACTTTCCATGTTCAGTAAGTTTTCGGTGCATGCTTGGAGTTAGTGGGGAGGTTTGAATGAAGATCATTCTAAAGTAGAGGCACGTATAACTAATCACTTAAGAGATTTTGCGTCAAATTTGGAAAAGTATAAGGCAGTGCAATTTTCTAACATGTAGGAAGATAGAAATAAGGAGGACAACAAATTATTTGGTAATTTTATTCTTTGAATTGAAATTACTGTGAATTTTTGAAACCAAAAGTTGGTCTGAACATATTACCAATGTCTAGAGTCTACCATAACCGCTCATTTTAACTACTCACTCCTCACTTTAGAACTCAAACCAAGACATGTGTCATGGCACTATTGGTTGTGACCAGATCAAAATCCAGTCCTAGCCAGATCGAAATTCAGTCTCAGCCTGACCGAAATTCTGGTACCCTATACACTGCCAATGGGGTTGTGATCGGGAATAGGCTCCTCTGCTATATATTGGTTCATCTCGCACTAACTGCATGTTTCATAGTCTACGAGATGTGGTGCAAAGAGAAGAGCATCCAAAGAGAAGAACACACTTCTACCTACATAACAGATATTATTCTTGTTCCTATGGTTCAACAATTCATCAGAGAAAAGGCTCTTATTCCCTGTCGCTACCTCATAGCACGTTCCCTACCTGCAAAACTGTGGACATCCGCTGATTGAGGTCATAAAGTGTTGTGTCCTGGGTCACAAATGGATTTCTAGAAGACATCAAATGCAGTGCTTCCTGCTCTGTCTGCAAAATTTGCAATGAACTGGGATAAACCAAAGTCTGCAATTGTGACATTGATGCTCATGTCAGTGTGATAAATTACCATCACCTTTCCACTTTTCAAATCTCTGTTCGTGACACCTTTGGAGTGCAAAAAGCTAATGCTCAATGCTCTTTGGTGACGATTTGCAATGTGTCCTGCTCCCAATCCTCTTTCGCATTGTGATCAATTCAAAATGTTCACGAGTTCAAATACTCCTATGCTGGCAACACCCTGCTCTTCCTACCTACAAAGAGGTTTGAAGAAAGGGACCCCAAATATAGTCATACAGAATACTTTGAAAGCATACGAATGTGTGTATAAGGTAGACGATCCTTATTCAGTTACTTTTCTTATTAGGACACCTATATTTGAGTCATATGTGGTTTGGTGAGGCTCCAAGAATGGATACCAGCAAGACATTAGTTAGGCCTTAATTAGGCCGAAGCTTGTTAATTAAGCCGAGGTCTGTTACTTAATTAGGTCCCCGAGCCTGGCATGTTACACTTAATTACATTTAATCACACTTAATTAGTTTGAATGTGTATGAATACTTTGTGAAAGTAAAAGGTATTAACTAGACTATTATAAAATAAACATACTAAAATAAAACACTAATTTTAGTTCCATTTTAGAATGACAAAGACCCTTTCAATGGTAAGTCACAATAATTATAACCTCAATGCTAATGAGGGTTTTGTAATGTTTTTGATTTCCAAGTTAATTACATGCTTTATTGATGGTTTCACTTCGAAAAGGAAATCCCAATCAATTGCTTATTTACTCAATGGCGGTGAACATATATATATTGGATTTTGGACTTTGAAGATGAAGTGCACTCCATATGGTTATATGGACAAGCGGCCTTCAAGAATGCAAGGGTCAGGCTAGGGTCGGGGGGTTAGGCCAATGTCGGGGCAGGCCAGGCTCGGGGGACCGAGGCTCTGGCTTTTTCAGTGCTGCCCTTGCCCGTTGCCCCGACGAGTGCAACGCTTGTCGGGGGTATTTAGAGAGCTCCGGTTTATAGATATATTTGCTCATAAAAACCGGTTGTACATTTGTTTAGACGCATCTCACCAACTTGTCGACAAGAACGATGTCGCACATAGAATTCTAAGATCTAATTGAGAATCATGCAATGAAAAGTCTCCAAACCTCTCAGAAAGTCCAATTTAATGGAATTCATGTTGAAGACTCTACTCTTGGGATTCACAGAGGTTTGCACCAAACATTGTCTTACAAGGAATGCACAGGTTCAGAGCATTATGCACTATAATACACTAGCACTGTTGCATTTAGAAGTCACCCCTCTGGAAACTTTTATAAGTACGCAACATGAGCGAATGGTACATTACCTTATATCATAGTGCCCAATTCTATGTTTGTTATAGATAAAATTTTTGAGACAAATCAAACCAGAGTGTCCTTCCAATTGACACTACAAAGATCGCAAGGTCTTACGAATGGTTCCTGGCCACTGAATGGTCACAAATATCTTGAATATTGATTTAGAATCTTCTAAATTTGTAGATCATAAATCCAGTGGCTGGGAGCCAGTAGTGTGACTTGTCTTCATTTGGAGATTTCCTGCATGAGTGCATTGGCGAATCACATCGATCCGGCTGTTGGACTTGAAATTGAGGGGCAGTATGATAAAAATAAAACACAAACAAAATCCAGTCTAGCAAGCATTGCAGGTTACCATCCAAGGACCTAAATATTGCAAAATAATGTTGGTGTCACAAATATATTTATGAAATCAAATAGTTTTGCTTGAATTGAAATTTTATTGAAGTGCTAAGTGGCACAATAATGAGTCTCCTACATAATATACATGTTCATATCACTATGCTATGTATTGCCATATCTTACAGAAGGTGGCTCTTTCAACTTCCTACATCTAGTATACTGCATGCACAAGATGCTCATAGAGATGCTTGTGCCACATGTATCCTAGTGTTGGCCTACTTCCTCTAGAAGGTTCATGGATGGATATCTAACTAATGGCTTGTTTAATCTTCACTAATGATTGGAAGAACTTCATAGTAACATGATTACGTTCATCACTAAAATCATCAACAGATTGCATGAGCATAAATGTATATACATAAAGATCTAGTAGTTTTTTTGTTCTTTAAAATTTGTCCATTATTTAATAGAATCCACTCATTCAAGGTGACAATGCATTATGCCCATCAAAATGCCCGCCGTACAATGCTTTACACCATAATGCTCCACCATATTATAACAATCTTTATGCATGAGAATGGCCTTCGAGGTTGTGCATTCTGGAATTTCCAGGCACAAATCTTGGAATGCACTCCCCTCAAAGCATTCCCCTATACATCAGTACACATGCTGCACATGCCCTCATCAAGACATGCAATTGAGGTATGCGGGTGTTATTCGGTTACTTCCCTTAATCAAATGTACCTATAATCGATTAATGTGTGGTTAGGTGAGTATTAGAGAACAAACATCATAAAGGCACATGTGTAAAAGAGATTGGACTACATCCTCAAGACTTATTAACTGCTCCACAATAAATGAACAGTGAACACAATTGGGAGGACTATGTATTCAATCAAGGAATCAACTGTAAAACGTGCACTTCCGATAAAACGACCACAACTAAATCAAGGAAGGTCCGAATTCAAATGTGGTTTTCGTTGATGCATGTTTCATCGTAGACAATTTGCAAATGAAACTCAAATTTGACGACCTAATACGATCGATAGATAGAAGATGGAGAACGAGGAAAACGAACCGAATTGTTACACCTGCTGCATACCTTAGCAATATCTCAGAAGTGATGAGTACCTGTGAAGTGTATAAATCGTGTCAAGAATGTCTTGAAAGAGAGTACTAAACTTTGTGCAGCACTCCACAACAACAGATTTATCAGAGATCATATCACCTGATGTAAATAGTGCAAAATTTTCTCGTTGAACTAACTAAGACATATGGGTAGCCGGACATGTCCTCAATTCTCAGTTTCATGATTCATCGACCTCTCTAGCAGACAGTGAACTTTCAACATGGTCACCGAAGCTACTATATATATCCATCCATCCTGTATGTATATCCATCCATCCATATGTGGTATCGCGGCAGGAATTGCAACAAATGATGTCAAAGGCCGATTACTTAGTTAACGGCTGTACGCAAGAAACTCGATCGGGAGATGCAGTACCGCTCGGGAGACTCTGAACGCTCGATCACAAGTGCTGGAGCTTCATATAAGCTGTCGATCGAGTGGTATGATGACGTTTGCTGCCTTGGAACGCTCCTCCTCCGACAGGAGGCAGTAGCACTTGTCCATTATAGCCCTGTTGCTCCGTAAACTTGGTTCGGTTCACATATGAGAGCCATTGAGCTCGCGACTGAGATCAAGATGATCAAGCGCCCGCATTCGTGCCATTCGTCTCTCTCTCCATGCCTCTGGTGAGAGATCTAGTGTCCCCTATGTGTCTAGTGGACGAGAAGAGCTCTCTTTTCTCAGTTCCATCCTCATTAGACTAATGCCGGAGAGCATTCAGTCTCAGCTCCATTCCCATTGGACTGATGATAGGTAGGTGTTGTGCATTGACCCCATTCACATGGCCATTGTGTCAATCGATGGCCCTATGAATGTATGAATGGGACCTTCATAACTGTCGATCGAGTAGTATAACCACCATTGGCGGCCTATGAACGCTCTTCTTCCTTATAGCGCCGCCCCCATGCCTGCCTCTAGTCAGAGAGATCTGGTTTCCCCCATGTGTATATATGTATAGTGGAAGAGAGCTATCAGTCTCTCAGAGTTCCATTACCATTGAACTAATGGAATGCGTCGAGTGGATTGGATTGTAGCTCAAGCCACCGAGTTCACCCGCGGCAACCCGATGTCGATCTCGCTGTGCTGTCGAACACCGTCCGATCTCGACCCATCAAAAGTAATGACCATATGATCGGAGTTCCCACCTTTGTTGGAATTAGACGGCAATTGCATGATGCTTCGGCTGCTACAACCGTTGTTGCTCCACATGAGGGAAGCCTCCTTATGCGCGACGCACAACCCGTCCACCGCGTCGACGATCCCCGAGCTAATAGACGACAGCGCCAAAATCCAGAACGGCTCCTCTACCAAAACTCCAACTTCCTCAATGTAAAACAACGCCAGCGAGCTCATGAACGTCACCGGAATGGTGAGCCAGCCACAGGAATTCCAGACCGCGACAGGCAACGCCAAGTGCCACAAACTCAACACTCGGGAGGTTAACCTCGTGTACGCCAACGGAATCGGCGTCTTAAAAATTCGCTCGCAGGCTCCCACATTATCGTGGAACTGCGTTAGGTTTTCGTCCATCCGGATCTTCTCCCACGGGTTCACTTCGCACTTTGTGATCACCTCCGCCATCACTTGTAGCACGTAGTTCGGCCGGTGCTGCGAGTTTAACACACACTCGACCTCCCCCGGCTCCAAAATCCCGGCGAGCTCCTCCCGAAGCGTGCTCTCTTCAGTTAAGTGGCGCTTGAGGCAGAACGAGTATGCTTTGATGTGTCGGAGCAGGCAGTGAAGTTTGGGCAAATCCGCGGGGTGGCGGATCCAGGCTAGGGCTTGCCGGGCTAAGTCGCGGGTTCGGTTGACGTTGGACCCCCATGCTTTGCGAGCCTCGTCAAAGCGGGTGTAGGAGGAGTTCGTGCGGAAGACGAGCAGGAGCGCTAGCACGGGCGCCGTGAGAGTGAAGGGTAGAGATGGGACGTGGAGTAAGGGCACAGCCGGCGGGAAGCGCCCATTTTCCACCGAGTGGTTGAAGACGGCGACCAGGACGGCGATCAGCGTGCAGCATACCACCGGCGGGCCGACTGCGAAGATTACTCCGGAGTAGATGATGGTGAGGATGTGGCGGCCATGTCGCCAGGCAGATTTGTGCCTCGCCCACTCCGAGTGGCCGTAGACGGTGTTACGATGCATCCTGGGAGGGAGGGAGGGAGGGGTGAACGGATGTTGGATTGAATTCCAGGATCAGAATTGATTGATCCCCTCCCCTCCCCTAACCCAAATTTCTGATGATTAACAATCAACCGGTAGACGATTACCACCACTCCCTGATCCTGCTCCACCACCCAATTGTTAATTAGTGCCGCTTGAAGGTGATGATGAAATCACTGATCATCGTCTATCTCGGACACTGAATGGCGATGATCGAAAGCTGTGATGAATGAAATTGCATCCACATGAGAGTCCCAGGATCGATCATGTGACGACGATCACCCCATCAGTAACTAATAAACTAAATCACCCAGGTCAGAATCATCTCGACATTCTTCTGAGAGAAGTATACCACCACGTAGAAATTAGCCATACGAATTTATAGTTGGAGCAATTGCTGATGAATCGACAGAATTCGCTACTACTTACTACAACAGTTCAAAGAACCAAGATAGTGAAACTATGTAAATACATGTCGACTAATTCAAAAATACTCCTACTGCAGATTCCGCTGGAATCGGTACTGAATCTCATTGCCTAGATCTCCACTTGATTGCTGTAACTTATCCTGCAATTAATCGTTTGCATTGATCTGACATGGTCCAGTCACCCCATATGCATCCATCTATCTATAACCCACCCGGCCAATATAATCCACCAACTTTAATTCGAATCTCAATGTGAATCTGCTTCGTCCGGAGCATTAAATCTTGAAGGTGGGTCGAGCTCCTGTAGACCATCATCCCAGCTACTACTCATACCATTACGTCTGCTGCTGGACTCAAATGTACTAGTTCAGATGATGATGATTATGAATCACGTGGAGCTCCAAGTTATAGATTTTGATGCTTGATCACTCTTATGCTTGCTGCCTACCTACTTAATTACTTACACCTGTACCGCCTGAGGTCGATCGGTGGCGTCACCCCCGGGCAGCTAGCTGCAGCAGCAACTTCGGAGATGGAGGGCGGCGGGTGCCACAGCAGCTGTACTAACATGCGACAAAAAGACGACGATGATGCAAAAGCTGCGAAAACATTTTGGGTGGAGGTTAAGTTTAAGTTTGAGAGATGACTGACTCAATCCCACCTACCACTCACAAATTCAGAAAAGAAAGTTGAAAATTTAGAAAGAAAGAAAACAGCTTTTGGTCACCACCAACCAAACTGTCTTCACTCCGATCGATGCGATTAAGTCCAAAGTTCAACACATGAGGACTGGCGGCCAAGGGTTGACCCAGATTCCCACCTTCCGTACACTTTGGAGGCCGGACCGTGTACGGCAGAATGGTACTTTGTACGGTAACAATTGCAAGACCTAAGGTTAGTGAATATGATGTGTAATGTAATTTAATGATGTGCAGTCTAACCTTGATAATGTCACACCATCCGTTTCACCAAAAAGTGTGATATAAACAAGGTGTGACATATTTGATAATATCACATTTGGAAGATTTATGCATAATGTGATATTATCAAAGAAATAGGTAGAAAATAAAATAAAAATTACAATGTTCAAAAGAAAATAACAAAGATGAGATTTCAATGTTTTTAAATATAAAATCAAATTCAAAAGCTTGAATAACAAAGATAGCACATCATAATGTGTCATTGATATCAGGTAAAGACCTCTCACCAGAGACAAAGAAGCTCCTAATGTCACATTGTTTTGTTGACATTGATGTTAAATGTGCAACACCAATTCTTATGAGCTTGTCATGGATTTTTTTTCATTCCTAACAACTTCATAGTGTTGAAAATTTGAGAACCTTGACTAGCCATAAAATTCAAAACATCTTTAATAGATTTTTGTGCATCACTTAACTTCACTACCTTAGACTCAACATCATTGCTATCATCAATCAATGGGTCTACTTCTATGGGATCATGTACCTCCTGGCCATCTTGCACTAATTGCACAAGCTCCTCAGTAGAATACTCCACCTCAAAATCATCTTCACCTTCCATGTTTACGTACTCCAATAGATAAAGCTTCTCTAGAGGCTTGCCTTGGACATCAAAGCCCAAATTCAATGTTGCCGACATCATCCATAGAATTTGTTGTCCATCCGGCCTTTTTTCATCCATATTACTTGTTGTTATCACACTTACACTACAAATTTTGGAAAAAAATAGTGACATTATCAAGGGTGATAGGGATAATAACGAGGGAGTTTTACACTAGAAAATTTGGTTTCAAAGTTTTGGGTGACAATATCAAGGTGTTCTATAAACAAGAGTGACATTATCAAGGTTAGACTGTATTAACTACAGTCTAACCTTGATAATGTCACTCTTGTTTATAGAACACCTTGTCACCCAAAACTTTGAAACCAAATTTTCTAGTGTAAAACTCCCTCGTTATTATCCCTATCACCCTTGATAATGTCACTATTTTTTTCCAAAATTTGTAGTGTAAGTGTGATAACAACAAATAATATGGATGACATCGGCATCTCCGTTGAGTATTCTACTGAGGAGCTTGTACAATTAGTGCAAGATGGCTAGGAGGCACATGATCCCGTAGAAGTAGACCCATTGATTGATGATAGCAATGATGTTGAGTCTAAGGTAGTGAAGTTAAGTGATGCACAAAAAATGTTAAAGATGTTTTGAATTTTATGGCTAGTCAAGGTTCTCAAATTTTCAACACTATGGAGTTGTTAGGAATGGAAAAATCCATGACAAGCTCATTAGAATTGGTGTTGCACATTTAACATCAATGTCAACAAAACAATGTGACATTAGGAGCTTCTTTGTCTCTAGTGAGAGGTCTTTACCTGATCTCAATGACACATTATGATGTGCTATCTTTGTTATTCAAGCTTTTGAATTTGATTTTATATTTAAAAACATTGAATTCTCATCTTTGTTATTTTCTTTTGAACATTGTAATTTTTATTGCTTTTCTACCTATTTCTTTGATAATATCACATTATGCATAAATCTTTCAAATGTGACATTATCAAATATGTCACACCTTGTTTATATCACACTTTTTGGTGAAACGGATGGTGTGATATTATCAAGGTTAGACTGTATTACTGATGCGCTGATGATCATGGTGATGTTGATATGATATAATTTGATGTGTGTGACCCCTTCCAACTCCACTTGGAATGGTTTTGGCTGTTGGCTTGGATGGGGAGGTGGCTCATCTCATCTGATAACTTGGCAATTGTGAAGAATCACAGAGATTGTCGTTGTTTCGAGTTCCAGAGTAGGAATTGGGATGCAAAAGTTATGAGAGGCAGTGTCCGGGGAGATTTGAGCATAATCAGTTGATATCCTAGTGTTTCCAAGTCCAACCGGTTACATGTTGACATCTTTCTGCTTTTATTTATTAAATTGGTGCATATTCCATAAATTCCTCTAAAATGATTGGTAATTTTCCTGAACTCTTGATTTTCAACCGGTTATTTCTCAAACTCAACCTGTTCATCTGTCACTAGCAGCCGGTTCTCCCCATTCATTGATGAGAGGTCAAACTTCTGATGAAGATTCTTTTGTTTAATGTCAGGTTGGCTCCATGGTGGGTTTAGAAGCTTCATCTAGTCGTTTAGGTAGCTTTCTGGGATTATTGTGTGTCTTAATCTTAACTTTTTCTTATTTATAATAGTTTAAACCCCCTCCCCCCCCCAGATGCCTTTATTTTAACTTATGATTTAGAGTGGAGTTAACCTATGTTCTCGATAGCTATATCTAATTTTTGTTTGCATGGATTTCCAATTAACTAAAGTTAACTTAGCTCTCTAAGTCTCATGGAACCTTGACACATGGTAGAATTGTGGTAGGATTGACGCGAGTTTGAAGGCTTGGAGCTTGTAATAAGCTCTTGGTGATGTTGCTTATTTTGATATATTTTTCGAAAGGATTTGATTTGATTTGGTGTGTTTGTAACCTCATTGCTCGGAGGAGTTAGTAGGAGTAATGAGGTGGTGATGTGGGTTTCCAGTCACCCGATTATGGGCATGACTAAGTCCATGTGGAGCTCTTGGTGGGTGTTTGCCCATTGTGATTGGACTTTGGTTGTTTTCATGCTATTGAAAACATTTAAGTTGTACCAAAAAATGGGAAAAAGAAAAAGCAAACAACAACAACAACAACATGGAGATTCTCTTTCTTTATCAACGATCACATGTACTCTCTCAATTGTGTTAATCATTGAACTTAGAGTGATGTCTAATATATTTTGAAGACATAATCCAATCTTATAGTGACGCTTTATGACTTTTCGGTGTATGTTCCTAACGACAAACGCTGCCATATACCACTCCCATTTAGGCATCCAATTGAAAAGAGTGACCACATAAGGACACATAAGGTTCACATACCTAACAAATTGCTCATGCAGATTGATGCTGCTTTAATCGAAAGAAGGACCAAGTGGTGACTAAGTTAACTACAAAATTGTTGAGAGAAAGTGGTTGTGCGAATCTCATGGCAAGCAGGTCAGCAAAGTGGCCTGTCACATATGCCACTGTGAAGGGATACTTTTGGTGGTGCACATTCTCTTGAGAACTTGTAAAGTAAGCTAAGCTAAGTTATTAGTGCAGTCAGCACTCTACTCTGGCATCCAACTTTGTACTGCAAAACAATTTCACCTGGTTGGACATAGTCGTTATTATATCCACCACATGTCTGCCATAGATGATAGCTATAAGATTAAATGTTTTTAGGGGTGGTTATAGGTAACACAACAGTTACATTTTAACGGTGTTTCAAAATCTTTGAACTGTGTAAGCAATTGAAACCTCTTCCTGTAACACAAATGAGGGATTTGGCCCTTAGCTTATGAGCACTGCCAACTCTACAGACATATTGGTCATTGAAAATTAGCTTGGGGATTTGGCTCCTCCAGTAAATAGCAATCACGTATCAAGTAGATCGTCCTTTCAATTTTCAAAATTCGGAGTTGAGATGCAGAAGTTACAAAAGATCAAAGTGATCACCTAGAACCTTCCAACACTACAAGAATATGAATCATGGATCATTATATTCGTTAATTTGAGACTTTCTCTTGTCTCAAATTAATATGTGAACCACAACAACATGGTCTAATGTTTGGGTCGTCCTACCTAAACCATCTTGATATGAGTTCTTAATTGGGTTCTTGATATGAACACCCGCTTCAAAGTATTTGCATCTTACAACATTCTCCAATATTTGTGTGATTTTATCCATGTTCTTATACTTGTAACTGTCTCAAAATGCCGAAAAAATCCAAAATTAACGAATATAGTGATATGGACAATTATCCTACATCACTGGAACATCGACAAATTTGTCATAATGACATAATTGCATTGTTCTTTCATTGACTTAAGATGATTGCCTAGAACTCATATGTTGGTAATGCAATCGTGTTGAATATCAACCTATAATGGTGTTTATAATCTAGCCACATAGCCCACTCCCATTGTAACACGTGTGTTATCTAGTGTTTCTTCTTAACTACAAACTTTGCCATATACCACTCAAACCTGGGTATCCAATTAAGAAGAGTGACCACATAAAGCCCATATAAGGCTACCTCAATATCAATATTGTAGCAACAGATTTAGAAAAACTGATGTATGGTTCAAACAACATTCATATAAGACAAAGAGACTCTACCACCCGCAATAAGTTCAATTTCTTGAAGAAATCTTCTTTGTAACTTGCCTACTTGAAGACTTCTTGTTGTAACAAGACATGCAAATCTTTTCCACTTTTCAATATGTGGCTAGTTTGTGATCCATACCTTTATAAACTACAATCCTATACTAGATCATGATATTGACTCGAGCTCACTCCCCATGTGCCAGTAAAAGTGCCAGCACAGATCCATTATTGGTCAGAAGATGAGGTCAAATGCAGACAAGGCTTTGAAGAACTTTGTTGATTAAGATAAAGCTGTGATCACAAACATCACGTATGATGTTAGGTGACCAGAACTTGCTTTTGGCTTAGCTTGCTTTCTATGAGGTTCACATGATTTAACCCCTAAAGGACCAAGCATGATTTGGACGGATTTGAAGGAAATTCGAGCCACTGTCATGTATGGGATAGTGCATAGAGCGTAGCAAACATTTGATGGTTTCCAACCTTATGGAATGGTTGTTAGCTTCATCAAGTACGATAGGGAAAAATATCCATCCCTTTATGTAAATTTTGTCCATTAAGATTGATATGTCTTTCGATGGTTCGATGGTATTCTTGAGTTGCCCGAACATTGCATGACCACTTTGAACATGTCTTGCCATTATTATATTTGTTTTTTAGGCAACATTTTGCAACGACACTGAAAGTCGCGGACTTGGGCAACTATTAGTGCTGACAAACCGTCATTTTAATCTAATTTGTTGGCTATATGGGCCTTGCTTTATATACAACTACAAAATCATGAAAATATTGCGATTGTTTAAATAATATACATGTATAAAACTGCACTGAAATCCGTACGGTGGATGTATTCAACAAAAACCAATAAGGGTATGCATAATTTTTTTGCAAATTTATGATGTCATTCTTGAATTTAAATGTAATTTAAGCTACTTAGGAAGTTGTGGATGGCGGGCACACAAGGAAAAAGGGTGTGGACAATGGAGATTCTTATCCCACCCTTTCGTACCGTGGCCCACAACCATTTATATATTCCATTCTCAATATTGCATGTCCCATACCACCCTCTTTCATGGCTATAGTGTCATTATATACCCCCTCTATGTACGTGCCACCCCCTCCCCCCATACATCGCACCCTTTACATAATAAAAAATGGGGCCACATAAAGGCTGCCCAAGATTCGACCATGGTGCAAGTTCATTGGATACTATGAACATTTTCGGGCAGTTGTATAGTGCCAAATAGTGCATTTTGAACATTTACATCACATTTACAAACACCAAATTATCGTTTTTTTGAAAAAAAAATTATGGGCTGCATTTCTCTGTCCATTGTGCATCCATTGCAATTGTTTTCATTCACATCGGTGCAAATCTCTGACTTCTGGCCTACACAAAAATACCAAAAACGTCCAAAATTGGACGCCTAGTCCTTTAGGGGTTAATATTTTCATGACATCAAGCCCTTCCCAGGATTTGGCAATAAATCAGGGAATCTCTTTTGAAAAACCACGTTAGGGAAGATGCCAAAATTCCACTTCAGATGATGCAAGGATGATTTCTTGTGAGCTACCACTACTACTTACAATGGTGAAATTGTAAGTTACATCATGTTCTCTCATGATTGGAGAGGTTCAAATCTCAATCTGGGTTTAAATCCTTATCATTCTTGTGCAAGGGAAGTTGAAAAAAGGTAAGCTTTTGATGCCTGGTGTTTGTTGATTTCATGTAAAGTACATTAAATATTTAGCCATGATTTAAACCAAATTTAGCCATTACCTTCTGAACAGTACTTTTAATGATAAGTTTTGAAGATCCCACCTTAATATTTTATATTTGAGTATCTAACACAACAATAGAGGACACCATGAAAAAAATTCCAATTTAAACAACACTTTGCTACTATTTTTAAGCAATTGACCAAATAATTTATGGTTTTAGTATACTGTAGCATTTTTCCCCCCTTATACTTGACCGTGCTTACTCCCATGGAGTATGTTCACTATATATCTCATATTCTACCAACAAATGTCAAATTGGTTGTTTGGACATTATAGAACATTAACAACTTTACTTGGTAAAAAATTACATCAATAATAGAAAGATATAGCACCATGTAAGTCCAAATGGTAAGTGACACTAAACATCTTATTTAGCAATGTGCACAACAGTCCTTGTTCGATAATACCCACCTTTGAGATCTTGAAGTCATAAAACCCCTTGAGCACTTTCAAAAACAAATTAGATTGGGCATGAAATAGTCAGATTTTGACAACAAATCGTGATCATAGATTTGAAGACAATTTACATGTGTACATTGACCATTGAAATGATAGAGATCACAATCAAAATCATCAAAATTCCAAGTAAATTGCACTCTTAGTGGCTAGACTATGCATCGACCCACAACTTACTACCTTGGGTCATATACTACAACTCATGGCCCTTGCATCTTGCATAGATCACCTCCCTCAATGAGATTTCACAACAACATGTTGTATTAGAATGCATTAGAATGCATTAGAAGTAACTAAAATTTGTAACATATAATATGGGAGTTGCCCACTTGAGAGTGTTGTCTGGGGACCTCACCAGGTCATTCAACTCTTGTATGACCAACCAACCCCAAACCTTATGTCAATTAGAGCCTAGGTCTAGGCCACTAAAAGATTCCACCATAGTTTTCCCTCTTACCCCACAAGTGAGGTTAAATTTGTACACTCCAAAGGTTTTTCCCCATTCCAAGGGCCATAAAGCCACATAAACCAGATCCATTAAATGGTATTATGTAATAATAGAATAATAACACATACATATAAACATAAGTTTATCATATTTGTTTATTTGGTTTACGTACGACATGATATGTCTTTTGGAAACACTCCCCAATACAAATCCATACACCCCCACAGTGGGGGGCACATTGTGTTGCACCTAGCCTATAAATTTGACATTCTCTCCTTCCCGAAACTCTCAAATATGTGTGTTTTTATTGAAGTAACATCACTAAGGATGTGCAAATGAATGTGATGCGGCCTCTAGCCATCACGTAACGTCATGTCTAGGCATGATGCCTAACGGATGTTACTACATGGTAAAAAAATTATTTACCACATGGTGTTTTTTACAATGTCACCACAAAGTCAACTACTACAATAGTAGTTGGTCCTGTAATCGACTGTTACTATGGCAATCGATTGCACATAAATAGTCAGCCTCTAGTTGACTACCACAATAGTAGTCGACCTCATTCCGTCAACTGCACATATATAATTGGCCTCTAGTCGACTGCCACAACAACAATCAACCTCATTCCATTGACTGCACATATGCAATTGGCCTCTAATCGACTACTCATATTAGTAGCCAACTACACATAAGGAGTTGGTCCTCTAGTCGATTGCTAATGCGAGTAGTCATTTCCGGTCTCCCTAATCAACTTGCATAGTAGCAGTCAACCTTCTTCAATTGACCGCACTTAACAATTAGCTTTCTAATCGACTACACATAAACAGTTGGCTCTCTAGTCAACCGCTCATATTAGCAATTGACTCCATATGTGGATGGGCATATGGATTTAGGAAACATAAAATGAAAAAAGAAGAAGGAGAAGAGCCAACAATTGTTTGTATTCAAGAAAGAAAATTATTGTATCATAACAAAGGGTTGATAAATATACAACTTTTTTTTACAAACAAGTTCATGTTAGTGATACATGCTTACTAAGTCTATGGAAACTCTCCTTAGGATGCTGAGAAATTAAATCTTGAATCTCCAATAGTCCATGGGCTCATCCTACTCACATGGTCCATACGCATCCAATGTCTCGTGGAAGCAAAGTTAGTGCGACTCCCCAAGGTATCTTTGCACAAAAGGTCTAGGGTCATGGTCCAAATTTTATAACCTTACCTAGCATAGAGTATTAGGTCATGACCACGGTGGCAAAGTTGTCGTGCAAGTTTGTCGACTGTAAAACTCTCAGCATCCTTGGTGTAATATTTAGGTGGATCATGATGTCTCATACTATAGAACCTAAACAACTCAGGTGTCATTCAAAAATATTCCTTCTTTAATTTTTCCTTGGCACCTTTGGTCCCACATGCCACAGTGATTCAACATTTTCAACCGTACATACAATGTGCATCCCCAATGACATACCCTAATTTGTAAGCTTCCATCTGACTCCCAATGAAGCATAATGTTGTGTATGGAAAGGTCGTTGTGTTGCACATTTTCATTATGCAATTTTGACATGAGCCATACCAAAGCCCATAACAACTTTACCCTCTTCTTCTGGAACCTTCAAATCTAGTCTTATTCTTGCCATTGGGTTGAACATGGGCATATGGTCGATGCGCTCTATCTTGGATATACAATTTTCATAGAGTACCCCCCCCTATTCCACCATAGTGTAGATTCTCACTATCAATCAACCAAAACTTGTTGAAGCTAGGATGCAAATTCTTTAAAACGCATGCATTGGCATTAGATTGGATCCAAAATTTCTACAATTTGTTGATCTTTGAAGTTTTTGGGCCCTTGTAGTATCTAGAGACATGCGTTCATCATACTCAATCTTCACATTGACAATTTCCCCGTATCCCCCCCCAGACATATTTTTTCTTGCTCTCCAAGGTGACCACCCTTGCTATATTGGGAATTCACAGTAATTGGCATGGACTCGACACCCTTAACCACTCAACCAATTTTATGTTTCTTCCAAGAATTACTTTGCTAGCCGTCTTAAAATATTTTTTGGCTTGGGATTTCTACCACATAAGCATAGCCCGCATTTTTGCCACTCGAGGGATCATCGCTTTACCCACTTTGGGGGAGTGGAAAAACACTATCAACCGCTTGAGGTTGAAAACTCCAATTTTGGGCCTTATTCTTCATCCAAGAGTCAAAATATGCAAGACTTTGATCCTCTATAAATTCAAGTCCATCCACTTTGTATCGAATGACTTCCTCAACCGACTTTTTCATTGCATCGGCCATTTATTTGTTCCAATTTTTTTTCCATTTGATACCGTACTAATCATTGTGCACATACCAGTCTATGATATATGGCGTCATGGACCTTTTTTGATATAGCTTCCAAAAAATTCACCCTTGGCTTCATGCTCTTAGTGGATGACCCCGAGGCATCAAAAGTTCCTCCTTTCTTGCACGATTGGGCACATTACCTTCCAAACGAGGGTTATGTTTGGTGCGACCCCATAGAATTATCCGATCTCACATTTGAATGCCTTCACCTTTCAATAAGCCATTTAAACACCATATTAGAACCCTCTGGCTCGTCATCTCCCATCATCCAACTCCGTTCCACCATCATGTACTTGTGTTCACATAGACAATTTAAATGTGTTCTCAAACACGGTGCTATTCACACCTCAATGCTACAAAAAGTCAATCCAAAATTGGCAAGGGTTTGACCCCATCACCAATCTTCCAACTCCCCTTGACATTTTTTGAACATTGGACAAAGTATGCTAAGCATCCTAGGTCCCAAAATTCTACTTGAGTTGAGGTGGTTGAAAGTGAGGTTAATGAGGCCTTCCACTTTATATATAGGTTGGAAGGGTCTCACACCCCCAAGGCCGATCTCTTCGATCCTAACTGTTCGACGTAGTTGCATCCAATGGTCAAAATGGAGGAGATGTTTGGTCAACTACAAGGTGGTAGTCGACCAAAGCAACGACTATTACTTAGCAGTTAATCCAGGTCAACTACCCTGTCGATTGTTACTTAGCAATCAACATAGGGTAGTCAATTGCTATTTTGTGCATTTGAATTAGTGTAATCGACTGTTGGGTAGCAATAGACCTAGGCAATTGATCTAGTTTGTCGACTGCTTGTTGCATTTGATATGGTAGTCAACTACCATATCGACTGCAGGGGGCAGTCAACAACCTCTCAAAAAAATTCCAATAGTGTGCTGCCACAATAAGTTTGGCATGGGGCTGAACATCCCTATTAATACGAAAGGATCTTTTACATTTAGTGCGGGTGAATGCGTTGAGACTATAAAGTCCCCATTTCATTGACACTCAACATTCTCATCGACTTTATTTGACCTCAATTGCCTTTAGGCATTCATTGCAAATAAAGAGAGGTAGTAGGCTATATTGGTATGAATACGTGAGACAAATAGAAGCCTTGATACGTGCCCAAGGAGTGGACTCCAATATTCAAGAAGGTGGAGTGCAAATTTTGCAAGTTGAAGTTAGTGTATATGAAGGACTATATGGTTGCTCATTTGGGATACAAAAAGAACGATAGCAAGATGCGGGGGGTGACATTGTGTCAACGTCATGGACCGGTTGTCAAAGCTTTATTTGTCATGTGCAGTGGTATGTGGTTGGCAATTATGGATGAAGTTTTGAATGATTACGTTGAATATGGGGGAGAGGATGTAGTCGGCTCCCAATAATATCTTCATGCGGTGCACAGTCCAACGCAAACAAAAATTGAGCCGCTCCATTGTCCCTTGCATTGTTAGTGATAAGGGACGCGGTGTCCGAACAAATTCTTGAATCCCACATACGTTCTTAACATCAAATGGGCCTAAAAAAAGACATGTAAAATTTCAAGAATGTAAGTTGGATACAAAATGAACATAAGCCGTCTACAAGGCTAATATCCCTATTAATATTGTCCACCGTCCCACATTCATTGAGGCCGTGAAGGCAACCAGTGAGTCAAAAAATTATACAAATTGCCAGCCTATTATGCAATGCACAAAATTTTACTTGACAATGCACAAAATAATACCAAAAAATTAGTGGAGTTGAAGACAAAATCATCCATCCATAAATATGGTTGTACTATTTGTTTGGATAGATGGTAGAATATTCTCCACCGGCCTATGATGAATGTCATGCACATTTGTTTAGTGGGTGGTGTGTTCACTGGTTCCATCGACACAACCAGTAGCACAAAGGACGCCGACTACATCGCCAACGATATGTTGTCAGACTGGACCCAAAAAACGTTGTTTAAGTGTGCTTTGACAATGTGGCGGCCATAAAAAATGTAGCTAACAATATTGTTCGTGAATGGCCATACATATATTGGCAAGAGTGTGCGGTGCATTTGTTTGAACTTGTTGTTGAAGAATTGGGAAAACCAACGAAAGGCAAAGGACATTGTGGATAAGGCGAAGAACATTGTCAAATACATTCGGTCCCACTAATGTCCTACAACGGTCTTCCTTAGTTACCCGCCTAATTTGGGTATGAAAATGTCCGAATTCATGAAGATTTGCCACCAACTTCCTAATGACACGGGGGGTGCACCTATACTTGATTTATGTATACACATGCGAGAACCCCCTATTTAATTGGGGGGTTACCTTTCTTCGTTGAATATTTTCCACCCTATAAGTAGCTAAATTTCTATTGGATGGTATTTTCTAACACCCTATAATTATATTTAAATTTTAGATTCACATAATTATAATCACCCTATCTTATTTATAAGTAGTAAAAATTTTGTGTGAACAATCTGCACATACATTACGCATACAATACACTATGCATACATTACACTGTGCAAATATTACTCTTTACATTACACACATACAACCATCATATTATAAACTTTAGCATACTGCATATGATTCTTGAACCCCCCAAGAAACCCTAAATAAGCCAGCCAACCCTTCCATCGCCAGATGACGGTACTTTTCATCTAAAGGCGACCATTTCAACAAATCCATTCACATGTCCACATACATTTTATCTATTTTTCATCCAATGCCACTAATGGCAGATGATTTATGTTGAACCTATAAATAAAAATCTAAACTTAACTCTATTTATGCTACTTTACATCTAAATAAAATAAAAATAACACAACTTAAGCCACACCATACATTATATATAATTTCCAAATTTGCATTTAGAGAACGCTATTGTATATCTAAGAAAAATGTAAAAACTATGTCTCTTGAATAAAATCCACCCTACATTTTCTCGCACATGGTTTTCTACATTTTCACCAGTGCCCCCCCTAGCCTAATGATTGATTGACTTGTCAAGGTCAAATATGCATTGGAACAAATGATCATATATCCCAATTGGATTGCCCACATGAACAAGTTAAGTCGAGGAAATGACGATCAAAGGAGAAGTGCCATCAAAGGTCCGTCAAATTAATGCAAATGTGAATGACGATATTTTTTGGACTAATTGCGATAATTACCACCACATATCGGATGAGGTCTTGAAAGCATCGAGAGTGTTTGATTCCATGGAACCGGCAATAGACAAGGCTTGGTTGATGATGAAGAACTTGGGAAACATGTGTTTAGTCTTAGAAATCACCCTTCTAACATAGCCTATAACCTCGCTCGTGGCCAAAGAAGATTTCTATAGCCGGTGGCGTATGATGACCACGGACCTCCACCATAAAACACAATGTTGAATTTGTCTTTACTGGATGACCTTAGCATCCATAAAGATGCCAACATTAAATCTGAATTCTTGGATGTCATAAGAAGGTTAATCACATACATTGATGGTCAATACAATCCAGTAGTGGCCAAATTTCAAGCATTTAAGGAGCATAGAGGTGCATTTGCCAATATGCCTCTAGCCATGGAAGGCATCATTCCACCCCACAAGTGGTAGGACTTTGTGCGTGAATGTGGCACACACTTGGTCCCTTTAGCCAAGTGTGTCTTGGCCTTGATATGTTCATCTTTGTCGTGTGAAAGGAATTAGAGTATGTATTTATTTGTGCACACCAAAACTAAGAGTTGGTTGCGTTCTAGTAGGGTTGAAAATTTGGTTTACATTTATACTAATGCATGGTTGGCGTGGGAAAGGGCACGGGGAGGTCACTCCACTGTCAAGTTGAAAACCACGTGCAAACAAAGTTTGCCACCCTATATTATATGCCATAGATAATTTTAAAAATTATGATAATTTTAATACATATACATAACCATTGATAATATCTTTAGTATATTTATTTTTGAAATTTTTAGTCATCTTCATTTTTTGAAGTAATTGTTTTAGTTCAATTTTGCATCATTCTAGTTGGAGACGGTATGTTTTATTTTTATTTTATTTTTAAAAAAACATCAAATTTGGTTATTATTTTTAACTATGTAATAGATACCGTGTATATCTACTCATGAAAGAATTTGATAAAAATTTGACCCATTTTGGTGATGCAACTTAGAAAAAAATAGATTTTTTTGTTTGCATGTGGTTTTTAACTTGACAATGGAGTGACCTCCCTGTGGGAAAGGGTGAAACGGGAATCGGCCGCATGGTGTCTAATGAACATGATGTTCGATGATTCTGACTACTCAACCGACAAGGATATAAACAAAGACGTGCTGGCGAGATCCGACAAAGATTTTTTAGGGGCTTCGGACAACGATGGCAATAGCAAGCACAGTGGAGGGAACTTGGGCCTCGACAACCCCAATTATTTGCTTGCATTTGACGTTGATGACACCACAAACGACGATGGTCCAACATATGGTCCAACATCGCCAATCGGAAATTTCTCTCATACGTGAATGTGCGTCCCACTATGCCAATAATGGCAATATCCATTGTGCCAATGATGGCTATACCCAATGTGACCACAACAATGATACTCAATGTGCCAGTTGAACTTGAACTCGGAGTGCATGAAAATATTGTAACCGAACCCAACATGAATGACGTTGTTGAAGAGGATGGCAACCAAATGGTTGTCAATGAAGTTCAACCACCCATTTTTCAAATTCATCTATCGCATGATGATGCCCCCCCCCCCCGTTTATGTTGTTGACACCAACTCAACAACCAATAGAGATTACACCACCCATTCCATGTCTACATGGCGAGGCACGTCCAACATTGTAGCACATCTAAGTCCATTGCAAGGTAGACCATCACATTTGGTAGGTGGTCAAACGATGGACTCCGACTCGGAGGTTACCTTGGCGGAACACATTGCATGACGGGCTCCAACAATGCCCTGCATAGGTGCCAGTTGGTTGGTGCCACCATCAGCATGCGTGTCCCTTCACCCACCCCCTAATATTTCTTTGACAAACTTTGGTTGTACCACTAGAGGGCAAAGAAAAAGAAAAAAGGCCAAAGGGAGGTGCGAGCATAGAGGATAACCAGGGCCATCACATGCCCGTCCACCAATGGACAACATAACACAATATACCTCAAATTGTGTATTTATTTTAGACCAACTTATGTAAAACAACTGGAGGTTTTTCATTTTTCATTGGTTTTCAACAAAATCTATTGAGGTAGAGCCAAATCCCAACACATTCCTAAGCCTCTTGTGCAAAATTATCCTTTGGATAGGCAGAGAGAGAGAGAGAGGAAGGTATTGCATACAAGTGTACATCTCATTCATCCAACATAAAAGTCCTAAAATTGTATGCAGCTTGGAGGTTTTTTTGGGGGATTGATTTGACACTGGAATTAACTTTAATGACCCCGGATTAGTTTAAGGCCTAAAAGTAGTAGCAAAGCAGGGTTGTCTATTGTATCGTGACGGAGGCCAATCTCGGCATAATGTCGTGCTGTCACGACACGTATCCGTCACGACATTATGGCGGATGCTGTCTTTATCCTGACGGACTTGAATTTTACCGAATTCTGTGTGTAATTACATTACCCCATTTTGGACACGTAGGATGTAAGATGTCCACGTGTGATGACATGTCAGCAAAGTAGAGGTAAAGTGGGCAAAAAAATTACTAGCCCTCGTCCGCCCCCCCCGTCCGCCCCCCCCCCCGTCCGCCCCTTTGTTCCCAGCATCCGCCCCCGTTCCCAACCATCAGGAACATGTTCCCCGTCGTCCGCCCCCGTTCCCAACCATCGGGAACGTGTTCCCCGTCGTCCGCCCCAATTTGACCCCTTCACCTTTGAAGGGCCCTAGCAGCCTCATTTTTCATCCGTTTGTTGCGTTTGAGGACATTTTCGGCATCTACATTTCATGAGGATGTCGAAAATGTCCTCAAAATCAACATTTGGATCAAAAATGAGGCTGCTAGAGCCTCCCAAACCTCCCATCCGCCCCCCCCCCCCGTCCGCCTCCAAGTTTGGGAGGCTCAAGCAGCCTCATTTTGAATCCAAATGTTGATTTTGAGGATATTTTCGACATCCTCATGAAATGTAGATGCCGAAAATGTCCTCAAACGCAATAAACAGATGAAAAATGAGGCTGCTAGAGCCTCCCAAACTTGGAGGCGGACGGGGGCGGACGGGAGGTTTGGGAGGCTCTAGCAGCCTCATTTTGGATCCAAATGTTGATTTTGAGGACATTTTCGACATCCTCATGAAATGTAGATGCCGAAAATGTCCTCAAACGCAATAAACAGATGAAAAATGCGGTTGCTAGAGCCTCCCAAACTTGAAGGCGGATGGGGGGGCGGATGGGAGGTTTGGGAGGCTCTAGCAGCCTCATTTTGGATCCAAATGTTTATTTTGAGGACATTTTCGACATCCTCATGAAATGTAGATGCCGAAAATGTCCTCAAACGCAATAAACAGATGAAAAATGAGGCTGCTAGAGCCTCCCAAACTTGGAGGCGGATGGGGGGGCGGATGGGAGGTTTGGGAGGCTCTAGCAGCCTCATTTTGGATCCAAATGTTTATTTTGAGGACATTTTCGACATCCTCATGAAATGTAGATGCCGAAAATGTCCTCAAATGCAACAAACGGATGAAAAATGAGGCTGCTAGGGCCCTTCAAAGGTGAAGGGGTCAAATTGGGGCGGACGACGGGGAACACGTTCCCGATGGTTGGGAACGGGGGCGGACGACGGGGAACATGTTCCCGATGGTTGGGAACGGGAGGCGGACGGGGGCGGACGGTGGGAACAAAGGGGCAGACGGGGTGGGCGGACGAGGGCTAGTAATTGTTTCCCCACATTCCCCGTCCGCCCCACCCTCGTCCCCCGTCCGCCCCACATCCTCCTTACTCAGATTTTACTACTTTGATTTTAACAGAATGATAAACATAATGGTAAAATGGTTTACCTGGCGCTAGGCATATCCACATCCACGTCGGCCTTTTCTGCCACATAGGACGCCACCTTGGCAAGAAGGTAAGTATTTTACCCACCCTACTAGCTTCCCCCTAGGTTGACCCTACGTGGACCCTATTGTGTCGTGACGGAGGGGTCCGTCACGACACGACACGTCATGACGGCACGACACCGCCATGACGTCGGGATAGACAACCCTGTAGCAAAGTGTTGTTTAAATTGAATTTTTTTGCATGATGACCTTTATTGTTGTGTCACATACTCAACTCAAGTTGAGGTCTTCAAACTTATCATTAGAATTGATGCTCAAAGGCACATGGTTGAATATGGTTTGAAACATAAATTCGATGACCTTAAACTATTTTGAAGTTGGATTTTTTTTCAAATTCCTTGAATTCATTATATACTTGAGGTCATCATCACAAAACTCTATAAAAAAAACCATCAACTTAATGTTATTTTGTTTTATTTAAACGAAATTTAGATAGTTACTCGTTCAATATCACCTACTTGCGCTTCTAAAATATGTAGACTTTTCTTGGAATCGTTTTCGTCATCATAAATTGCTTGGCTTTGTAGATCAATATGGTTTTTGAATACCAATGAATTTCTTCCTTCACAAAATTCAATGTTAGTGTAGAGTTTTAAATCACTTTCGCTTGAACCTAGGCAGGGATCAGGAGCTGTCCACTTTACCGTGCTTGCACCCACTTATTAGTGTTGGTTTTACGTTTGTATCGGTCTTAGGTTCCCCTAATGTACCTTGCTATAGCCATTCTCGTCAAAGTTTCTTAAGTACTATGCTTGCATTTTTCTATAGTAGGTCAAACTAGGGGCCTGAAATGACCGTAGTTAGGACATTTCAAAAGAAACATGCCACCCTTCACGGCCATGATTTGTGGGCTGGTCAACAACATAAAGTGCCTAACTCATAGTTGCAAGAATAAACTAAAGAATTCCAAGTGGCCCAGCAAATGACAACAGAACACAACACATTAAAGTGTATACAGAGGAGTTGAAGTAACTTAGAGTAGGTCTTCATTTTTGGGTCTTAACAAAACAGTGCCCAAAAACCAAAACATAAATGGTTCAAAATAAAATCATTTTGAATTGCCAACATAGCCACATGACTCAAGATTCAAAGACAAAATTCTATGAAAACGTAACATGCCAACAGACCATTACTCAGCGAAAGGCCACTGCCCTCAAGGTCTTCGTGGCCTTGTATATCTTCTAATGACGTATTGAAGTGAATTTGGATGTATTTTCAAAACCTCGATTTTTTGGTTGCTTCAAATTTATTGGCAGATTCGTCAATACACTTTTGATATACCAAATTTTGTGGGAGATATGTGAATCTTTAGTGATTTTTTGAATGTTATGCTATTTCAATATGATGGAAAAATAAAATATCTATATTTATATTTAATGTCATAAATATATATATATATATGTTGAATAGTGAAAGTACAATCGAAAAAAATTCTATAATATTATCATAATCAAGTTTGCATATTCTATCGGAGGATCATACCATACATTCCTAGTGTAAGATCCTATGTTAGAACTCAATATGTTATAATTATGGACTTGGACATAATCCCATTTTACCTAAATATCAATATATGGTACTGAAATACATTTGTTCCAAGTTTTTTTTAAATAAATCAGAATGACAATGAAATGAAAACAATATGTTGTTGCGCATCATGAGGTCAAGAAGGGAATTTTGTGAGCATAATGTCCCTTTTATATTGGGCTACCCTTCCAAAATGAACACTATTAAGCCTGATATTGTTCATTCTGCACATCTAAACTAACAACTTGCTAGTACTTGAGCTTGGCTTATTAACAACTGGAACAATCTTGACATGAGGCGGCAACCTACCTGCCGGGGCCTCACATAGCCTGACAACAATCTTGGGAACATGCTAGCCAAATATGGGGATTTTCTTTAGTATGGTATCCTAGCCTATTACCGATATGTGACCTTAAACCGAGCTCTAGGGAACAAATTAGAAATAATGTTCCCTAGGTGGATGACATGTCCCTAGCTCAACTAACCTCACATTAATGCATTTAATGATGTGGAGGGAGAGAGAGAGGGGGGAGGAGAGAGAGGGGGAAGGAGGAAGGAGGAGGAGGAGGAAGAGGGGGAAGGAGGAGGGACTAGGGAGCCAACACGAGAATGAGAGGTGTGGTGGGAGAGAGGAAGGTGGTCATTGAGGCCCATAGGTCTCGGTTCAAGGCACATGAGACCTTGCCACAACGTGTTGGATGAGATTAGTTGTTCGTTTAGGATGTCTCTTGACATAGTAAGGTCAAAATCAATCTACGGTTCTCAAACATGTTCATAAAAGATAATTATAGAATGCTCATAAGTTGTATTAGCATTGACGTCAAACTTCTTTAGGTCTATCATAAGATACCCTAGGGAACATCTTTAAAAAATCATATTTAATTCAAAATTAATCTTAAAAATTTCCAAATTTTTGAAATAGACAAATATTTCATTTTACCTTGCATGAAAAAATTTAAATCGTTCATTACCATAGAAGAGGTCATGATTGTGAAAATTCACCAATGTGTAGCTCTCGGTCATAGGCTAGGATACCATAACCAACTTTCCAATAGAATACCTACATGTGCCAACCTCTACGCTTCCCTTGTTTCGAAAGGGAGCATGAGGCTCAATTGTGTAATGTTATGAAGCCCAAGTAGCACACATATTTGATTTAAGGACAATTGCATCACATGCTTTACTATTGGGGAGGGAAGAAACACCCAATTTTATTTGAGTGATCATAGGCTTACAATGTTGGCTTACCGCCCAAACTTTGATGAACTAAGATGTAGGCCTTCTCCGCATCTTTCAAGGCATTTTCCCAAACAATGCAAGCATATTAGAGAAGCCCTTGCAAGATAGTTGGATGAATTCTCTCCACATCCCCCCCTAGTATATTTAAAGATGAGGTCATTGCTCTCAATCCAAATGGTCCATAGACTGATTCCTCTAAGGAGGAGTCAAATTCTTGGTTATTTGGTAAAGGATGAGGGATAGGGCTCGGGGAGAACCGGCGGTTAGTTACAGATGAACCGGTTGAGTTTGAGAAATAATTGGTTGGAGTTGGAGACTTCATGAGAATTACCGATCATTTTAGAGGAATCTATAGAATATACCTCAAATGAATAAAGCAAAACCGGAAGATGTCAACATGTAACCGGCTGGATTAGAATCACTAGCATCTTGACCGACTATGCCCAAAAACTTATGGGGTCTCCATGGCCCTTTCGGTTGGGTCTAGCCATCATTGAGTTAAACGATCCCCACAAAAAAGCCCCATGCTCTTCTCAAAATTCAAACAATTCCGAAAACAATGAACCAATATTTTTGGGATATTGAATGTTTTTTAGTAAACAAGTAATGGATTTATTTGTAAAAGGTCAGTTTAAAGCAAATTTTGCAATTACCGTAAAGTTATCCAAATCAATGTTCTCAAATTGGGCACCCCCTCAATCCATAAGATACTGGGAGTGCAATCTTAATCAATAAAGTCAAATTACTTGTAAATGATCTGAATATTTTTTATACAAAGGATGCAACAATTGTCATAGTCAATCTATAAATGATTAGTGAAAGTCCAAAACCAAACAACTCCTTTCACATCATATGAAAATGGGAAATTTGGGGAGAAATCCTCCTTCCTCTACATGTGGACCTTTATGGAACAAGAGTTGTTCATGAAAGCAAGGGTCCAAAAAGTAAGCCAACTTCTAGTTTGATAACTCATATTTGATCCTAAATTCTAACTAGGTAGTGGTGTGGATGAGGAATTGATTAGCTTCCAAATAAGGTAGAGGTTGCTATAACCAACACCCCACCTGTAATCAACACCTATGAACTCCTCCTAATCTCATAACTAGAGCATACCTTAGACCATCCAAATGACGGTCAATGGCACAAAGCATGGGATACTTATATGTTTTTATTAAGCTCCCACATGCCAATGTTACAAGGGCTCAGTTTTTTCAGTGGATGGAGTGTTGGTTCCAATGCGATGGTTGCTTGTCAAAAGATGAAGGCGGTTTTGGGAGAAAACGAAGCTAGTTTGGACAAAGAAACAAGGGTTGTTCTAGACCCCGGGGAGTGCACTTAATGCTAAGACTAGGAATACACGTGAGTGCGTTTTAATAGCATACCCCCCTATGTACTTGACCTTGAAATAGTTTTTAAATTAAGATTTTTTAGGTGCTAAATCATTACGTATATATCTATCATTTGGTGTAAATTTCAGGACCAAAAGTTTTTAAAATCTTATTAAAAAAATTATAGAAGTTTGAACTGAAATGTGTTGTTTTTCGCTTCAAAAATCAATTTAAAAATATTTACAAGTGAGTATTTTTTTGAAATTTATACAACAAGAACTTTAGATTGTGTTTAACAACTTCATATTATTTTAACAAATTTTAAATGATTTTTTAGTACATACATAGGGGGGTCGAAAGTACGCACTCACGTGATTCCTAGTCTTAGCATTAAGTGCACTCCCCGGGTTCTAGACAAGTGTCGGGACGGTTTTGAGAACCATTTGTAGTGGAAAAAGTGTGGGTCTAGGGGAAGTTTAGGGAGAGATTCAAGAAGCTAGGAATGAGTGACTTCAAAAATTCGCACTATATTATTCAAATGATGTGCAAATATAGTTGGGCAGTGAGGGTACACCATACCCAACTTGAGCTGTCACTTGCTCTAACCAAAATCTTAACCAAGAAGTGTAGGTGGACTCTTAGATTGTTTACGTAACTCGCATACTCGAATGTGCCTCTAAGGACAAAATACACTCTAACCTCCCTAATATCATACCTATGGCAACCAAAATGTTGTGATATTAAGGAGGAGGTTGGCTTTGTTAGCATGGATGCATGATAATAGAGAACTAGTGTAGCATGTGACATTATGGATTAACACAAGTTAACATTGCAATAATGACAATAATGAAAATGATGACAATGTGATGCGTGCGAGTGTGTGGTTTAAATTCTTGGTGGATTATTTTAATGTCGAAACCCATGGTTTATGAGAGGGAAATGTAACAACAAGGAGGGAAATTTAAACTGAGCACATCCGTTCCCTAGGGTTTTGGAATATAAGAGAAGGAGTGACATTACGGAGGTTGGGGTGCATGTTCCTAGATGGTAGGGTTAACAACTCATGTTCAATTTTATATTATCTAAAGTACTTCCCATATGGGTAGCTACTACAAGAGACAAACTTGTGAATCATGTGCATCCTTCAAAACCTCAAACTTATCCATTCAAGATAGGTATGTGAGCCTAAATACGGACACCAATTGGTATCCTTCCTGGCTCACATATCTTTGTACTAAGTTGATGCCAAACATGTTAAATATATGTTAGGGTTATGGTGGGCAAGTGGCCTACATGGAAACTAACCTTTAGCATGGTCAATTGCATGTATATTTTGCATCTAAGCATAAGTAAGATAGAAATACCATAACCCGTTAACCACCCACTAGCGTGCACTAGACCGCCTCATAATGGTGAAGTGCCATGTCTTAAATGGAGCATGGCTCGGCGGCAACTTCAATGCAGTGTAGCCAATGGGAGGCAAGGTCTAATGTACTCATGATTAACCGGTTTAGGTGATGTTTTGTATCGAAATGCGGAGTACCTAGTGAACGGGAAGTGGGTTGGACAAACTTTCCACTTTGAAAAATTGTGGAATTTTTTGTACAATGCAAAAAAATACGAAACAACTTGCATTCTTCATGAATCCTTCTCGTCTATCTTGGAAAATTATCTCATGATTGTCAGACCAGATCTTCAATGCGAATCACCTTATTTTAACGGGTTAGGGTATTTCTACCTTATATTGTTGTTGACAAGCACAAGCTTGTCGAAGGAAAAAGAATGGCAATTTATTTGAACTTCGCATAACTAAGTTAACCCTTAGAGGTTGACATCAAAATCTCCCCAAAACCATCTTAAAAAAAAGCCCAATCCAATTCAACGTCTTATTAAAGAACACTTGTATCTCTTATGATGTGCTTCTTTTGTAAACGTTAGGATTGTTCACATAAAAAATCAACCGTCCATGTGTCCAAATTAGAATATTATAATGTAAACATGTACGCTTGTATGATCTAGCAAGGGTTACAACTTGGACAAACAAAAGTAAAATCCTTCACATCGCTTTTCACCTAAACTGATTGTTATGTCGTTCAAGAGGGGTTGAAGAGGCAATTTCTTTTATAACCCAAACCAACATCACGTATCACAATCATACATTTCGGAGCTCCAAATACGTGACAAATGATACATATTGTTGGTTATTGTAGATTATGCATTGGTTATTTCATTGTCTTTTGCAGTACTTCAACCATTTGGTTATTGCATGATATGCATTTTGACTACCCCAAAATTGACTTGAGGTCATATTTGACTTCAACGACTCATTTGAAGAGGGTTCATGAGCTCTCAATGGAAGAAATCCAATTGTTTGACAAAATCGTGACAAACCATGATGTGAACAATCTATGTAAGGCTAAAAAGTTCCAAAATTGTAAGGTGGACCCCGAGGGGTCCACCTTTCGTAACAAGTGTGAGTATACATGAGTGCACAAAAGGGGTGTTGATTTGAACTTTGTTGTACTATGTATACGTATGCTACACAAATTGTGACTTGTAGTTATGTACATGTATGAAGGATTTTTAGGAAGTATACAACATTTGTGTTTGTATGGTAGTGTCACTGGGACTTTATGGCATAAGTAGTCAATATTGAATGAAACTAAGATGAATATTTTTCTCATTTCTTATCTCATTCGTGCATGTATGGAAGAGGTAGTATTAGGGTTTTGGAAGGGGTCATTGAGTTGAGTATGAGGCCACTTCTTGATTAGTGTTGCAAGAGGAACATGCAATGCTTCTTGTGGAGGTTGGTTAAAGGGGATGCAAATGGTTATACATATGATAGGGGTTGATTGTTAAAAGTATATTAGTATACTTATATTAATGATTATATATGAGTGTACATTTTTTTTTGTATACATGTTGTCAATTTTATTTTTATCATTAAAATTGTACATGTATTGCTTGATTTTACAACAAAAAAAATTTGTATATAGGGATTTTTAGAGTATGTTGCAAATGCACGTGATTCTTGGTTTTTAACGAGGGTGCAACCCCAGGGTTGAACCCAAAGGTTGTTCCATCCCCAAGACCACCTCTGTAATAAGCGAGGGGAATTGTTGCATATAAACGTACCTCTCAAGCTCATCCATCCACGTTGAAAACCTACCCTTTACTCGTGACCTCTTAAACTAATTCAAGGTCTTTGGAGCTAATCCCAATGTTAAATCAATCATTTAAAAAAATAACCTCCAACCTACATACTATTTGAGGACGTTTTTGTTGGTTGAATGAGAGACAGAGTACAATGGTATGCAATAATCCTTCCCATGGCCATGCAGACACACTTAGGGATTCGTGAATGAACATCTCATGTTACTTGTTAAAAAAAACATTGATGTTCCCTTTTCTTTTTCTTTCTTGCAATAAATCCTCTTGCCCCACAATAGGTGTTTTTAGTATTAACTTTTTCCACAAATAAATATATAGATATATAGATAGATAGATAGATATTGCAAGGCAATTATAGGGATTGTAATAAGAACATTTCCTTCCAAATATGAAATATTAGATTACCAATATGTATATTGAGGCATTTGTAGGGTTCTAGCATTCCAAGCTTCAAAAATTTATAACAAAATCCATCCAACTTTCAATTCAAAATGGAATAAAATGAATCAATTTTACTTTTACATCGGATAAGGTAGATGTGCCTAAATCGAACACAACAATAATCTTGACACCAATCTTTGAGTTATGTTTGGTTAAGTGTGGATCTAAGAACTGGAACCAAAAAGAGATGCGTTTAAAGTGAATTGGAGTATGTGCTCAAAATATGCCAATCGTTCTAGGTTCAACAATCAATATGATTAAAGAGACCTATATGATCACTCAATGAACACGAGAATCTTCACTTTGATAACGAGTAAGATATTCATATGAGCTCCAACATTATGAAACAAATGGTTATGAGCACGATTTGGATTTTCTAATCATCTCGCGCTAATTGCATGTTTCAAATCCTAGGAGAAGTGGGTACATAGAGAAAATTATCCATCTAAGGTCTGTCTACCTTGATTAATACCTTGATCTTTTGATCCTCATCGCGATTCGCGACAACCCAATATTGGTTCAATGATACATTGATTATCCATTTAGTGCGTGTTACTATCTGGAGTTATGCAGTGCTATAACTATTTAATGAGAATGTAATACTTTACCAATCAAAGTCATTTATGTTTCATAATGTCCGAAGAACCTCTTGAACTTTCATTAGTAAAAATGGAACCCCTGAGTAAAACGTTAATGATAACTACGAATAGTAACACTCACTAATTGGGATAATCGGTGTACTCTAATTGGATGATAACTTTATAGTTCGGATTCAAACATGGTCGTCTTAAGAAGTGCCCGGGAAGTTTTTGGGCATAGTCGGTCAAGATCCTAGTGATTCTAAATCCAGCTGGTTACATGTTGACATCTTCCGGTTTTGCTTTATTCATTTGAGGCATATTCTATAGATTCCTCTAAAATGATCGGTAATTCTCATGAAGTCTCCAACTTCAACCGGTTCATCTGTAACTAGCCGCTGGTTCTCCATGAGCCTTGGTCTTAAGGTACAAATATATGATATATAGTGAAAGAAAGAAAGAAATAAGTGTATAGGTATATTGGTAGTAAAATATTCAATATGGTACAATTTATATTTGAAAAGTGGGTCCATCCCTCCAAATGACTCTAGGTGCCACATGTAAAGTGTGCAACATGATTAAAGCCTTGTCTAACATAACCGCATCAACTCCGGTAGCTGCCCCGTCAACAAGACATACTTACCTACTACGCACATACATTCCAACTATTTATTATTGATAATGCTTGTGAGACTACCTATGTGTACGGTATGTCAAGACAAAGGGCTCCGAATATTTTTGTGTTGAAAATTTAGACACACAAATATCATGATTGCCTCTACCTAGTCTTCATAATGTATCCGACCCCTTTGATGTCTTGCCTTTTGAGGTGGGCCCGGGCACCAATCTTACCAGGGTAAAGGGGGGGCCTAGTAAAACCATGTGCTCTATCTGTTTGTGGGTAATTCGTCCCAAGTGAGTTTTTTTTTTTTTTTTTTTTTGGTTGGGAACACAGGAGGCGCTTGACCACCTGGCTAGTATTCCGTCAAGTAGAGAGACAATTTCATGATCGGGAATCGAACTGCCAACCACTCCATTCGGTTTGGGTACTTCTCCACTATCATCCGGTAGTTTACGGTCATCTCGGACCCATCCCAAGTGAGTTTCACTAGAGTAATCCCGGGTTCTTGATGCTCAATTCATTATAGTGGCAATAGTTCACAAAATGTACCATTCTTCACCAAGATAAACCTGACAACCTACATCATAACATTATTCAGATCCATATCAGCGTTCTGTGGGACTGGCAGTATTATGCGGAATATTCCTTGAGATTTCCCACATTCAGTCTGAATGTGGGAAATCTCAAGGAATATTCCGCATAATACTGCCAGTCCCACAGAACGCTGATATGGATCTGAATAATGTTATGATTGTGAGCCCCATAATTTTTATTTATTTTTTGGTCTAAGTGACGTCTGCCAAATCATGTGGTCGAAATGCGTGTGAAGTTTTTGAAAAAGTGTGTTGATTGGAGAGACATGTGTGTACGGTACTTTTGAATGGATCCAACACAAAGTTCATGACCGATGGGAACTTGAGAGACATCCCCATGAATATGTGGAACTCATGTGCAATTGGGTTGCTTCTTTACCCGTGCAAATTAGCTTGGGTCAAAATCGGATCAAGTAAACTTATGACTTTGTTGATCCATCTATGTCCGAGATGACCCTAAACTACCGGGTGATAGTGGAGAGGTATCCATTTCCAAATGGAGTGGTTGGCGGTTTGATTCCCATTGTGAGATCTTCTCTCTACTTGACGGAAACAACTAGCTAGGTAGGTAGGAAGCCAAGAGCCCACCCACCGCAAGGTAAGCAGTAAACCCCACCATGCACCAAGAGGATTCTTGAGCAGGGTAGGGCCAATGGGCTCAAATTCACATCGGATTGCCCGACGTTGGTTATTTATTTATTTATTGATCCATCCATATAGGAGTTCAATTTTTACTAACGAAAGTTCAATAGGTTGTTTGGACATTATAAAACATAAATGGCTTTGCTCGGTAAGATATTACATTCTCATTAATTTACTCATAGCACTACGTAACTCCAAAGAGTAACACGCATTTATTGGGATAATCATTGTAGTATTAAAAAAAATTATTGTCTATTTTGATATTGTGGTAGTAACTATCAAAAATAGTGTGGAATGTTGTTAAAGTAGCATGGGGCAACCTTACTGTGGATATCGTTCTTCCCCCTTTAATATGACATGTTTGGTCGCGCAAGAAAGTGTCGTATTATCTGAAGTGTCATATTCTGCATGATATGACATTTTGGCCTCAAATGTCATACTATCAAGGATTTTCAAGAAAATGGCCTTTATAAATGTAAAGTATCATTTTGTATACACAATGAAGATACACATGTATGAAAAAACATTTTTAGTAAAGAAATATGCTCACAACGTCACACAATATGGAGTTTAAAAAATAATAGAGTCCCGTGATGATGACTTCACCATATTACACACTACAAAAGTAAGAATCTATTGTCTTTTGATGATGTTTGTTGATGTTGGAAATTGACATCTTGTTCAATTTATTTATAAAAGATTGCATGTTTGTCACATGTACAATTGAAAGCTCTGAAGGACGCTCCAAAGAAAAAAATGATAGTAATTGGGCATACTCATGGGCTTGAGGAAGCTTGACTAATGGTGTTGGCTGGTCATCCACATCGTTCCCCTCCATTGGCTCTTCATTCAAATCTAATACCAAATGGATTTCTCTACCCCATGCTAAATCCACCAACTCAGCCATGTTGTACTTTGCATCAACAATTTCCTCTCTTGCCAATTGCACATATTCTTCAATGGTCATTTCTTCACTTCCAAGGCTTAAAGAGGAAATAAGACTTGCCAATTCATTTGTTGCTTCTTTTATTCTCGATTTCTCACGTTCATCATCCATGGAAAAATCGGCACTCCAGTTTGCAAGTAGTAACTTGGACATCCTCCAACTGTTTCATATGGTTTGGGGATTCATCTTTCTCCACACTTGAGAACACCACATAATAGCTTGCCTTACATTAGGCACTACTTTCTCAAGTCATGGTGAGTAGTAGAAGAACCAAATTGAGAGGGAACACATTCCTAAAGCTTCTTCTTATATTAAACTTTGAATGAAGCAATTATTTCTTGATCCAAGGGATTGAACAACACTTATAACATTAGGTGGTAAGAGAGCAATAGTAATATTGCTCAACTGCAAGGTTGAAAAACCAAATGATTCATCCCTACCAACATGCTTAAGGGAATGAGCAACAAAATTGCTCATAAATAAAAGTACCTTCCGCTTTTGAGATTTGAATGTACATTGAGGCTAATCATTCAACTCTTAAATACATTGATGTCATCCACGTTGTTTGGTTTGCAAACCACCACACATAATCTATTGGCAACCACCTTCCAAAGCATTTTGGTGTAGAGATTTGTAAATAATCATAAATTTCAACTTATCAATGCTTGTCGTGTTTACAACAAGAGCAAGCATGAGATGGTCCTTTTGAATTTTGCATCCATGAACATTTCCTTGTGTTAGTGTTTTGTTTGGTTGGGCTCTGTAAAATAAACTAGTCTTATCCATATTGTAAACTCTTCTAGTGCCATAACCACTATGGAAGAGGCCAGTGCTTACCAAATTGTGTGCAAGTTGTTTTGTGTGTAGATGTGGTCATCAACGTTGAAATTGTTGAAATTATAACCAAAATGAAAAACATCCGCTATTCAAGATTGCCAACACCTCCAGAGCCAAGAAATTGACGAGTGGCATGGGCAAATCTAGGAGTACAAGTCGGCAGGGATTGAAATTTCCAATCTAAAGAGATGTGAGATTCATGTGTGAGGACAAATTTTGAATCAAGAAGAGAAATCAACAACTTCATAATTATAGTTTGCAGATTCAATAATCCCTAAACTCTTTCAACCTCCACCCAAACCTAAAGACTCAAAAGTGCAACATTTGTTTTGAAACCAAAATTTAAAATCGTTAACTTGAGTTATGTTAAATTGACCCATTGATGAATTCATCATGTTCTCCCTGATCCCAAGACAAATCCTAGTGTGGGTCCCATCACATGTGCACATCAATTACCTCTAGTATATGACAAATCGGGCCTAAAAAATATCGTAATATGAGCTTCATAGTCGTAATATCGGGGTAAATTAATACTAGAAAGTTTGGTTGATGGGAAATGCGTCACATAATCGAGGTGTTGTATTATTGGGTGTTGTAATATTGGGTGTCGTATTATTGAGGATAGACTGTACTAGTGACAAGTGTAGCCCCGCAGTGGTGGCATAACATTATTCAGATCCATAACAATGTTATGTGGGACTGACAGTATTTTGCAGAATATTCCATCATATAGATTGAATATGAGGAATATTCCACAGAATATTGTCTGTCCCACAAAACACTATTATGGATCTGAATAATGTTATGGGGCCACTTTGAGCGGACCGATACATACTATGGTGCAGTAACTATCTGCTCTCTCCGCAGGCCCCAACATTTCTGGTGCTGTAAGTTAAATTTATCTTCAGCTTTGGCCCACCTTTGAGCTCCAGCAGTGTCTGGAGAGATTTTTAGGCATAGTTGGTTGATATCCCAGTGTTTTCAAGTCCAACGGTTACATGTTGACATCTTTTGGTTTTTCTGTGTTAAATTGGGGTATATTCTCCAAATTCCTCTAAAATGGTCGGTAATTTTCTTAAAGCCTTGAACTTCAACCAGTTTTTTTTCTCAAACTCAGTCGGTTCACCAATGAATAGGAAGAACCAATTGCTAGTTATAGATGGACCTGTTGAGGTTTGAAAAATAACATGTTGAAGTTCAAGACTTCATGATAACTACACTAAATATTTCATTTGACATCAATTACTATTTGGAATTACAAAATACTATATCTATTTACTGTATATCTCATATTGTACCAACAAGTGTCAAATTGATTTTTTGGACATTATAAGACATTAGCAACTTTCCTTGGTAAACAAATTACATCAACAGTTAAAATATATAGCATTGTATAACTCCAAATAGTAAGTGACACTAAACATCAAATTTAGTGTACCGATCATTTTAGAATAATCTATAGAATATACCTCAAACCAGTAAAGAAAAACCGAAAGATCAAAAGATGTAACCGGTTGGACTTGGAAACACTGGGATTCCGACCGATTATGCCCACAAACCTCCCCAAACACTGGGTTCATCTGTAACGAGAAGTTGGTTCTCCCTGTTCATTGGCTCCCAGTTTTTGAGCGGTTAGGTACTTTACTTAATTAGGCCTGGAAACACGGGTTGGATTGTCGAAACCTGCGAGCCTTTTGTGTGAGAACCTGCCCAAAGGAAGGAAAGCTTGAGTTTAAGCGAACACAAGTTGGAAACGAGACATCATGAGTTCGAGTATGGTGTGTGACATCAGGCATTTACAAGTTCGTTAGTCTTATGGGCTTGGTGTTAAATTGACACATTTAATTTGCCATTCATTCCATGAGTTTGTTCTTTCTCCACCTCTACGATTGTAAATGTCGTGATACACACAAAATTTTGGCATGGTGTACATCTTCTTACCAATCTAAGGGCCACTTCACACACGGGACTGAGAGCCCATGACCATTACACTTCAAGCACTCTCATTGGTGGGAATATGCGGAGCTGGTCCAAGTTCACTTCGTACTATGCTTGAGGGACCAACGGAGTATGTGAATGCAAGATGGATGTAAAGTCTACATGGATTCCTACACGGCATTGAATGGATCATGTTTCGTGGTCACTTTGATTATTTTAAAAAACCACCTCTTGGAGGTAGGCTTAACACAAAACCAGGAGACCATGGCACTTTGAATGCACGCAACTGTTGATTTATTCTATTTTATCATGTGTGAGGACTTGCATGCATAGACATTCATTGAAATAGCATTTGGTTGCAGGCCTAGTCGCATATGGCTTCAAATTACACTTGAAGGTCTGCGACCACACTACATGATGTTGGAAGTGTCTTGGGACGGCCTTTGGACACTTTCTTTTGGGCTCTCACAATTTCATGGTCACGGCTCTTGGCTCGTGTGTGAAGTGGTCCTAAGTATTGTCGTTGTACATTGTAAGATTTTAAAAAAATTGTGTTGAAGTGGGAGCACAAATTCCTAGGCGATTGAAGGGAATTGTTGTTGTTGTTGTTGTTGTTGCATACGAGTGTACTTCTCGTCCATCCATATTGAACACATGTCTTGTGATAGGTCTATGGTTAGTTTATTGCTAATGTGCTTGGATAGACTAAGTGTGAGAATTCGGAGATATTTTTTGTGTGAAATCAACTAAGAATAGTAACTTTTGGGCACATACCATTTCATGTTGTTTTTGTTGGATGTTTGAGATTCACACTCATATCCGATAATTTTCTTGTGTCAAACTCCAAGCTATCATGTCGATTGCAAAGTAGTAGTCGACATAGCAGTTGACCAGACCATTGACCAAAGGGGTTGACCGTGCCAATTTCCCCTTAAGTAAACTGTTGGACGTACCCCCTGCTGACATGACGTTTTGGGTCCGGCGTCACGTCGCCATCATAGGACGTGACATGATGTGATGGACGTGGACATGAAATCCCTGATCCTTTGCATGACAAGTGTATTTGAAGCTTATTCTTTGTATGACCTATCTAGAGGAGGATAAAGATTTTTTTTGACAATTATACCTACCTTAAAAGTCTTTAATCATGAACCACCACCATTAAATTCTTATCCTTGCACTTAATATTGTTATTTGATACCCACTAGACATTTGTATATAGTATAGCTAGACCCATGAGGTAGTAAGTCGGGTAATTGTACAATGCCCCTTTTTCAATGTATCCTATGCATTGGGTTTTCATTGTGTTTATAGCTTTCCAATATCACTAATGAAGTTCCATTGAGTGGTTTCAATGTATAGACCTCTCAAACACTCGATTTTTTTTCTAATTCATATCATTGTGCTTGAAAATAACTCTAACAAAGGAAATGATGAATTGTATGTGTATCAGCCATTTCAGACCTATCTAACAAGTTATCTCTCGCCCAACTCCAACTAGATTTTTGAGTAACTTGAACAATGAATCCTCATAGTTCAAAAGCTTATTATGTCCATATTGCGATCATGTCTTGCAAATGAAGAGTCTATCTTGCTCGCCTTCTTGGAAACTTTCCAACAAGTTGTTGCTCATCAAAATCCACCCTGCCATTTGAACACAATGATCCCTACAAAACATATGTGCAATGATATAAAAATACATGATTTCTGCTATAATCATGTGGGTGCAAGCATGGTAAAGTGGACATCTCATGATCCCTACCTAGGTTTAAGTGAAAGTGATTCAAAACTATACACTAACTTTAAATTTTGTGAAGAAAAAAAATCATAAATATTTGAAAAAATTATTGATCTATAAAGCCAAAGCAATTTGTGATGACGATTTGTTTTTCAAAAAAAGTCTACATATCTTAGACTGCGGTGCAAGTGGTGCAAGTAGGTAACATCGAACAAGTAACTATATGAAATTTGTTCAAAATACGATAAAATTACATTAGCTTGATTCATCCATTTGCTTTTGAGCATCATGTTTACTCATAAGTTTTGAAGATCTCAACTTGATTTTCTACATTCGAGTGTTTAACACAACAATAAAGGTCATCACGAAATAAAATCCAACTTAAACAACACTTTGCTACTACGTTAGGCGTTTGACCAAAAAAATCATGGTTTTAGTCGAGCACTTTTTGGTCCACTTTACCATGCTTGCACCCTTGTTTGAATGTGAAACAGAAGACAACCAAATTAGAGGATGGGACTCACAGAAGTCGCAAGGCAAAGATGAGACCTTGCCACTCAAGTCATTAGCTTGATGTTTGTGCATGTGCAAGCTTTGAATGCTGCACTAAGTTTCCATCCTAGGGGGAGGACTCTTCATTGGAGACCTAAATGACTTGTGTGGATATTATCATCACCACATTATCTAACCCATGATCCTTCTCATTTGGGTTGATGAAAATTGAAAAGAAAAATGTAGAGCCTTTGCAGCAAAATATATTGGATCCAACACCGAGACCACGATTAGAACAGAGGAAAGAGAATTATTATTATTATTATCATTATTATTATTTTCCGAGAATTAGCTTCCATGATCATGAGTGCAAATGCACCGACCGGAATGCACCATTATGTGGAATATCATAGCGGGCGCTATGTTTCATCTTTAGTATTATCCGAACGTTGTTACCACGCATCATTCAAGTGTATCTCACTCAATGTAAGAATGACATGTGGCATGTTATGAAAAGACAACAATTCATTTATGTTGATTTTGAAATAGTGCGCCCTTAGGGTGGGTAGTGCGGCACAACTCCAGCATGTTACAATGATAGGGAGCCATAGGGAGGTCGCTGTCAAAATTTTATTAAACCACATGAGAAAAAATATAGGGTACTTTTAATTTAAAAGAGAAAAAAATTATACAAATTTTGGGATAAGTATAGCTTGAATAAAATGACGCATACAATATTATATCTAAAATATAGTAGGTGAAAAACATAGGTAATGTTTTAATTCTATCAATAAAGTAGTGGATGGAATATTTGGAGGAATGAAGAATTTATGTGAGGTTCAAATGACTGTCTTTGGATTGGATGAGAAATTGCTTCAATTGACTAAAAGTTAATCGAATTTAGATGTTGGGTTGGATGAACCTTAGATGTATTGAGATTGAATTATTTGGTTTCAAGGGAAAGTCTCCATCTGACAAATTAGACGTCAAGTGACCGATGAGGTTTAGACCCCCCAACGTTTTATTTCCGTTCTCATGATTTGTAATAATTCATAAATTTGCATTCAAATATTTTATGATAAGGGCAACTTACAAAGGGACTTGGGGCAAGGCATACTTACTAGGGTTTTAGGGGCCGCAAGGGGGTTTACCTATCAAAGACTAAGGAAGAGTTGAGCCCACAGGTGGACTCTTGATACCACGTTGAAGGAACATGAGGGTAAGAAGGGGTATCCTTTGAGGCACTAGCGTAAATAATATACATAAGGGAGAGGTATATATTTTCTCTAGTGTGTACTCTTAAAATAGCTCTTAAGAGTCTTGACATGAAGATAGATGTACAAAAAAGGGTCCTAATGTCAAAAATGCTTTAAAGTGCCATTTAATCTACTGATAAGGTGCTAATTATTTATTAAAATTTAAATAAATAAAAAATAGTTAATTAATCCCTAACTGCACATGATTTATAAAAGTATATAGCTTGTAATCTCCTTGGGTAAGGAGCCAACCATAAGAATTCCAAAGAGCAATTCAAAAGGGTAAGGCGGCCATGGCCAAAGGGTTATTAACCTTGTGTAGGAGGGGTGGGTGTTTTGTTTTCTTGGCCTTGGAACACAGCTCTTGGTTCATTAATATCAAATTCATGTGTTTAAATAGTGAGTTGTGGTTACTAATACCTACTTAGTTGAAGTACGATTTAGACTTAAGGGAAAATCATGAACTCCATAAACTTATTGCATACGTCATAAGTAGGTCATAATTCAATTGCTAGAATTGCCTAGGGAAAAACACTTAAGGAGTTCAAGAAGGAGTCCATTTATGATGATGTTTTGACAAATTTAATATGGTGTGTGTGTGCGTATGGATTGAACTTATCTACCATAGATTGAATGATAGAATTGTGTGGAATATTAGAGCGCCTAATGTTGGCTTAGTTATTCATGCTTAGGATTTTCACCCATGTTGGGGTCTTGTGGTTCCATCACAAGCACCCGAGAGAGTGCTCCTTGCTCTTTTTTTTAGGTCCTGATGGCCTTGTTTATTATTTGATGATGAAAGAAATTTTGTTCCATTTGTCTCAAAAAACAAAAAACCAACAACAACAACAAGAACAAGTCATGATCCAATTCTCATTGATGATTAATCACCAAAGTATTACGCCCATTCTTATTCTTCTTCAAATACTAGAGTTATCCTTTATTTTATTGAGACTATTTTGGTGGGAATTGGTTCCCTATGATTTTTTATTGGTTATTTTACATACAAATCATAAATGTTTGTCCATTTGTGGTGCATGTTTGGAAATATTGCTCGAAGAGTGACCTATTTTGGTTCATTAAGGGCCAAACTCATTTTAGCACCTCTTGACATGCCAAAATGTGTTTCACCCTCAATGAACTAGTACATTTTCTTCATTCAAACCTCCATACTACTTCTAAGCATGCACCGAGAATTGACAACCAACTCCCAACCAAAAGACTCTTTGAAATGACCCAACGTGAAGAATAACTCTACTAGGACATAAGAATTCCAACCAATCATCAATCAATCCATTAGGCGAAGCCGTGCACCTCAGGGAGATCACTGGCGAAAATCGTAGAAACAACGTGCGATAAAAAATAGGGTCCAATATATTCATTGTAGGTAAATTTGCAAAAAAACATACATATAATATAGGGGGTTTAAAAATAATGAAACATGTTTACATGTAAAATATCATGACATATAATGGCATCTTTTGTCTAGTCAGTACATGTAAAATAGCGTGGAAACGATTACTAAGGGTAGTGGGTGTAGGGTAGGGTCTGTGTTAGTGGATGAAAAGTGGTATGTGTTGTGGTAGTGTGATTGTTACTTAAATGTTTAGAGAGCAATTTAGGGTGGTCTTCAGGTCCTTAAGAAAAGTTGGGTAGTCAATATCCCATACTTTGATTTCTAGATGTTAATATGTGAATGGTGGTTTCTGGGTGTCCTCAAAATGACATAAAAAGCTAGTTGTTTGGAGAAGCTAATTTATTGCTTTATAACCAAGCTTTTTGTAGATTGCTTGTGGGTATACATTCGAATTATGGGATACTTACTTGATGGAATGAAAAACAACTTAAGATTACTTCAGGTCATTAAGGAAGTTTGTGCATCCAAAATGCCATGCTTTGGTTTGTTAGTAGTGATATATAAATGTGTTGGAAAAAAAAGGGTGTAAGAAACAAAATACGGTGTAAGAAAAAAATGGACATCAGTTGGGCTCCGAGAAAAAAAAATTGGGGTAAAGTCAAAAAAATTGGTTATTTGGGTATAAGGAAAAAAATGCAGTATCAATAAAATAGGATATTTTTAAATGATTCCTCCAAAAACTTGTAATTACTGATAGGGTGTATTAAAATACAAGCATTTACCTTTATTTTAATAAATACCATACCTTAAAATATTTTTTGCAAGGTAAATAGCCCCCCGATAAATAGGTCATGAGTGCACATGTATGCATCAATTAAAGAGGGAGTGATCTCCCTGAGCCGTGCACCTTGTTTAGACAAGCAGTCACATATGTGTCCAAATGACTCTCAAGAATGAGTTTTAAGAATCTAGGAAGACTCCAGCTGCAAGATGAAATTGAGTATGTGCAAATATCATTTGATTGGAATGCTTTTAGACAAGACCTTAGCTTCATCCCTATCATTAGCACATGGAGTTCACACTTGCTAGGACATTGTTGACATTCTTGCGGTGTTTGAAAACACTGACTCGGGCTATCAATGATTTATCCAAGGACAACCACTACCAACGTATGAGTCTTAGACAATCATCGTCTGAAGGTGAGAGAAATATGCAAATCTATCACTGTAACAAATTTGCAATTACAGTAGGACAATTTCTTAATGATGCAAGTCAATTGCCTTGGACTTGTATACTTGTAAGGATCACAACATCATGAATTTTATATTTCTTTTGTTGCAATGAAGAAAGCAAGCATGCCCTCTTAACGCAACATTGGATAAATCTACCCTTCATTTACAAGTCAAACAAAAACCCCATGCTATGCATTCTTCTCCTAAAGTGTGGTACATTCTTGGGTGACAAGTGTTTGGAGCACTTGCATGGTTTGCCATCTTTAGAACTTGGTTTGGAGATGCTAAACCATTTAGGGAGCTATTTTTGCATTTAAATAAAGTATCTTAAAGATTATAAATTCTAAGAAAAAATTGTGAATTATCTTAGAAGTGAAATTCAACACCTAGGAGGTTGGATGGTCACCTAGTAGATGAAGAAAAACATGTATTTAATTGGCTTTAAAAATGACATTCAAAAGTGAAAACCTCTTCCGATTCAAACTCAAATCATATGAAGGGATTCCTTTGAATGCGCTCTTTCCAAACACGTTTCTTCTCTTTGTGAAATAGCAATTCATCAACTCATTAGAAGTGTTAGAAATGCTTCAGAACTATTCTAAAAGGGAGGGTTGCTACTCCATGGTTTCAACTTTCATCCTAGTGGTCCAGCTATTGCACAATACTAACAAAATATGCTACATCACTACCCATATCATCCCAGGTTATTCCGTATTACATAACTCAACCCTGTGTCCACTGGAAATCATGATACATAAACCTAATTGGTGTTTTGTTGAGACTATCATGCAACTGGGTTAAGAGTTTGAGGATGATTAAGTTCATGAATCCAGTAAGATTCCAATTAGACAAGATGTAACTGAGTATTTGCAATTGCCATGAAATTAACATGATTTCAAATGATACAAGCTGTGCCCTGAAATTGACCACCATTCTAAAAAAGGTGAGTGCAAACCTTTTTTAATTCAGACACAAATTGTATCATTGAATTCCTCTCAATGCCCTCTTTCCAAGCATTTTTATCCTCTTTGTGAAAGAGTAAATCATCCATTTATTAGAAGTATTGGAAGTGATTAAGAAACAACTATTCGAAAAGGGAGAGTCATCAGCACACAGAGTTCACCCTGGCCAAAACATTGCTGAGATTCTTGCGGTGTTTCGAAACACCGACTCGCGGGGTTGACGACGATTCATCGAACGATATTGTCACAACATAGTTCTCTTTGTGATTATGATCGTGAAGCTGCTGCGACCGATGACGATGAAAATGGGTACCAAACGAAAGCAAGAAAGCCTGTTTATGTGCAGCAGCAATGCCGTCCAAAGCCGAGCAAACCCCATGGCTGATGGAGGAGAGAGCGAGGATCCAGAACGGCTCCTCGATCAACACCCCCACTTCTTCAATGTAAAACAACGCGGCCCCGCTCAAGAACGTCACCGGAATTGTGAGCCAGCCGCACGAACTCCACAACGCGAACGGGAGGGATAAGTGCCACAAACTCAACACTCGCGAGGTTAACCTCGTGTACGCCAACGGAATCGGTGTTTTGAAGAGGCGCTCGCACGTCCCGACGCTGTCGTGAAATTGCGTTATATTATCGTCCATGCTCACCTTCTCCCAATCCGGGACCTGACATTGGGCAATGAGCTCAGAGATCACTTGCAACACGTAGTTTGGGCGGTGCTTGGATCTCATCACGGCCTCGAGCTCCCGCCCGGGCTCAAGCACCCCGGCGAGCTCCTCCCGGAGGGTTGTGTCGCCATCCCGACAATCCCTGGGCGTCCTGGGATAGCAACTACTTATAATGAGCAGGGTCTAGTTTCATAAGAGAAGTAGCTTAGTATGCTTTTATTATAAGCCCCTCCAAATCAAAGTCTATATGTATTTTATCACTTGTACATGTATGGTGATGTATGTGGCCCATTCCCCATATTAAGGTTCTATTCTAATTATCAAATAATTATGCTTAAAATACAATTTATAACATGTCTCTAATATAAATTTCAAGCCTTCTTGTCCACAAACCCCTGCATGATAAAACTCCTTATTATGCGAGGTTATTATGAGTCCTAACTAGATTTGGACTACCATTTTGAATGTTCAAATTACATATTTTGGAAGGTCTCAATGTCCTCTTTCTCACCAAGTAGACATTGTCACAAACATACATAAACATGCCACAACATGAAGAAAATAAGACACAATAAATCTCTCATTTTCAAAGGCCTCATTGTTACCTTGGGGTGGTTGTCAATTGGTTCTTGAGACAGAAGCAAAATGCTTTCACATGACGCAGCAAGCATTGTAGCCGATGTGCGTCCGCTGGGTGGTGGATCCATGTCAATGCTTGTCGCGCCATGTCACGTGTCCGGTTTACGATTAAGCCCCATGCCTTGCGCCCCTCATCGAACCGGGTGTAGGAAGAGTTTGTGCGAAATACGAGGAGGAGCGCGAGCACGGGCGCTGTGAGCGTAAATGGGAGCGGCTCGACGCAGAGGAGGGGCACCCAGCCAGGGAGGTGCCCGGAGGACACAAACTGGTTGAACACGGCCACCAATGTTGCGACAAATGTGAAGAACAACACTGGTGGTCCAAGGCCCACAATCACACCCGATGACATGATTGTCGTGAGGTGGCGGCGGTGCCGCCAGCACGAACGGTGTTTCACCCAATCATCATGGTTGTAGACTGTGTGCCTATGCATCTTCGACTCCGCCTTCGACCTGATCAAATTGTGGCGAAAGACATACGAGTTGTAAGCTAAGACATCAATCAATAATTGCAATTAAGCGATCCCACCTTAAAAGAAAGGAAGAGAGAAAGATGACTCAAATGTTGCCACTGGCGTGAATTATGGTGTTGCTTCCTTTTCGAGTTGGTCTAAGTCTTTATGCAATAACCCCTAAACATGCATAATAAAAATTAAAAGGTGCCCAAAGACTACTGCCTCCTTTAAAAAATGAACACCTTAAATGGGAGTGAACAAGTTAGTTGGCACCTATCTCTCTCAAGGGCAAGCCCTTTGGTTCCCACATGGGTGATCAAGAAGATCCAGTTGACCCGGATATCCCCACTATGATTGGGTGGACCATAGGTGGGTAGGGTGCACCGAAAATGAACTACTGGGAAGGTCACCCATCCAAATACTATTCCGACATGTGTGCCTAAGCATCTCTAACTCCACCTTCGACTTGCTCAGATTGTGCGGAAAGACATACGCCTTCAATAAGCTCAGACATCAATCAATGACAATTAATCGATCCCGCCTCGATTGAACATGCTCATCCAATATATATATAAGATTGCGTATTGAATTAAATTAGCAATACACATCAAGTTCCATATAACATTAGAAAAATTGAATAAATGCATGCATAAAGTCAACACTAATTTAACTACATTATTGGAAGATGAGATGTGACGACATTAAGTACTAGTGAGTTTGGTGAGGGAAATCGCTTTGTGCAAAACTTGGGGCCACATGGCTCAAAGTTCCATCATCAGAGAGAAACTGGAAAAAAATCAAACATTTTGTTCGAGGTTCAAGAATTTGATGAGAGTGATGATCATCTGTGTGAATGTGCATAGACTTCAACTTCAAGCTAATTCTGAAACTCTAATACGACATTGAATATGCTGACCGATCCCACCTCGATCGAAGCTCCACCCCCCAGTCCACTATCAGTGAGGTTGAAAAAGACCAAATGTCATGTATGGAGATTCAAGAATTTGATAACATTGATGATCTTCAAAATGTACTTAGAGTTTACCTTTCAAATTCTTCTGAAAATCTGAAACTCTAATACGATATCAATGTGAATCCCACCTCAAATCCCACCTCAATCGAAGGTCCAACATCGTATAGAGGTTGGGCAAAGCCCAAACAAGTAAAGATTTGAAGATGTAAAGATGTAAAGATTCAAGAGATTGATGAGAATGAGGATCATCTGAATAATGTGCTTAGAGTTCAGCTATATATCAATTTCTGAGACTTTAAAATAAGAAATCGGTCCATGGCGGAAACTGTAAATGGTGTGACTACTAGACCCAAGAAACTACCTGTAGTGATTGATTGATTGATTGATTGATGATTAATCTAGTCCAGACAGATATAATAAAAAAAATAGTCCTTAACAATGTGATCCCATCATTATAACTTCCCATTCAAAAAAAAACCACCAACTAATATAATAAGCAAAGATCAAATATCGTCAAGACTATGTGATTCATCATCACTCAATCAAATTCTGGTAACACCTGTTTTCAGGCTAAACCATTTCTAAGCATCAGCATTACTTGGGAGCTACTTCTGAATCATAAGCATTATATTCAAGACTTAGAAATCATAAGAAATAATTTTATAAAAAAATTACAAGTGAAAATCCAGCATCTATGTGGGGTTTGATGGTGACCCTACATGTTTTAAAAAATTGCTTCTGAAAACGGCATTTAAAATTACAAACTTTTTCTAATTCAGACACAAGTCATATCAATGGATTCCTCCAAATGCCCGCCTCTTTCCAAGCATTTGTGAGAGAACAAATCACCAATCCATATGAAATTTAGAACTTGTGAATTAGAAATAACTCGTTCTAAAAGGGAGAGTTGCCACCCTGGGGAAAACAACCAACAACTAATAATAACTGATTATGTGACTCGATCGAAATCTGATCACATATTCTACAATGCCTAAATTCATCGAGGAATCAAGAATCTGGAAAATCGTCAAAGCAGACTTTGTATACAAGGTGGTCAAAATGATACCTCAAAGGTGAGTGGTGTTCAGCAAAGACACTGTCATGTGCAACCTGCACCACAACCTCAGGTAGCTTTGTTCGGCGGCTTGATCCAATTGCTTCCACTGATCCCATAGCTTTATAAATTAGTTTAGTACAAGTCCCTCAAGTTGCAATTTTCTCAAGTTCAAGAAGGGAATTCAGAACAAGGAGCTTCAATTCCACCGATGTATGATCTGAAATCAGTATATGTCTGTGTATATATACATGCAGGGATTGAAGCGGAAGGTTTAGGGTTAAGGGTTTAAGGTTTAAGGTTAGCAATGGTAAATCAATCCTGAAGTGGACATATGCATACTTTTGCAGCATGCATTTGCCACCTGCTCTCCGACTTGCAGGTTCGTGGTTGGCACGTCATTTGATTCAAGAAGCAAGTTTAAAGGAGTGCATCACTTGTTAGGGTTAAGTTGGACAGCTTCAACTCCAAGCTGCTGCCTGGTGGAAATTCAATGGCATGCACGTCCTGCATATGTCCAGATCCGTGACAAACTAAAATTTGGGATTCACAAAAGATTAGAATTATGATTCCAACAATTCACGGTGGTGAACACCCGGGGTGGCAACTCTCCTTTTAGAACAGTTGTGTCTAAATCACTTCTAATGAGTTGATGATCTATTCTCCCACAAAGAGGAGCAACATACTTGGAAGGAGTGCATTGAGAGGACTCCAATGACATATAATTTGTGTCTAGACTAGGAAAGATTTGCACTTTCATATAACATTACTCAGCTGGTAAGATGTGTTCAGCTGCCTTGACTTCAAATTGAATTTGAAGTAGTGGGATTTCGGAATCCAGAGTCTTTATTCTCAAATCTACTGTTGGCCCCATGAACACAACTCACCAACTGAGTAATGTTATGCATATCTCATTCTTAGAACCCACTTATTAGAAAACCAGTTTTCTAACGTGCATCACCACCAGACCCCCTATGTATTGAATTTCACTTGTAAGAAAACATACCATAGTTATAAATTTTAGTCTTACAAATTCTTACAATTGATGCGAAAACAAACTCTAAATAACGTTATTTGGAGTAATGGTTTAGCAGCTCCAAACCAAGTTCTAAAGTCGGTGACCACTGTGAGTGCTACAAGATAATTGCACCTCAGGTGCAAATTCAGTGCAGTGTCATTACCAATTGAATGTAGTTTGATTATGCTCTAGATCCATGCCTTCAAATATCTAATCTGTGGCCACGGGCATGTTTTATGTGGTGCTTGTGGGGTGCTTGTATTTTAATTACTTTTAGTGTATGAGTGTATCTTTGACAAATTGAATTCCGTATTTATTTGTGACCTGCAGAAATGACTACATGCCATTGTCATTGCCATCCACTGCATGATGATCCAAGCGTACGCCTTTATGCAGTAAGATCACTATGTAATGCTATCGGCTACAGAGTGTAGGTGAGGTCACTACGTAATGCTATCGGCTAAGACCACTTGTCATGTTGACTTTGATCAAATGTTTTTAATATTTCCGGGAAATCGCAGCAGCCACAGTGTCAAGTGCTGTAAATCAGACCACGGTGGGAACATGTTGAAGTTGATGAATTTCCTTGCTTCCATATGGCACAGGATCAGCCATTTCAAGAGCAAATTGATGATCTTGACCCACTCCGGCAATCTTAGTGCTGATGGGGTGCTCATCATCTTTTTGTACCATCATCAAGTCGTGACACATTTCCACCACAAATAGATCATGTATGAGCAATGTATGTGTGTGTGTATATATTTGCACCCGACAGAATTTATAGTACCCTCGATTAATTACTCATATTTCCACAAGTGTCTTGAATGTAGTGGTCCGGCTGCCCATTACTTGGTACCTGCAATGGTCAAATTAGTTAGAATTAATTTCCACAGAAATGTGTACAGGTATGCATGGAGGTTCGTCCAATCTCCATCTGGAGCCCGGGGTGGCAACTCTCTGCTTTAGAACAGTTTTTTTTAAAAACAAGAGTCGCCATCTCGACCCTCTAGCTACTGAAGATTTCCTTTCTGAAACAACTCCAAATTGAAGCTTATGCTTAGAAATGGTTTAGCACCTCCAAACCAAGTTCTAAAGAGAGTGCTACACAGCTACAGATAGTTGCTGACCCGGGGATTGGTGGTTCTCAGGCAAGTGGTGGGATGCATTCACTCAGACTCACTGATTCTAATTTCTGGCATACACTCCTTGTTTTGATTTAATTATGCATCAGAAATTTTTTCTTTCACTGAAAAGGTTTGTACCTGATGTCTGACAATAGCCCATGTCCAAATATTTGCTCCTCTGCATGTGATTGTGCTTTTAGGTTGTCTAGATCACCGGATTGCCACTTGGTTGCAAATTAGGGATAGGATGACATGACTGCATGTTAGACATAATTCTTTAACCGCCATCGCAGAATTCCTGCCACCTCATGTGATGATGAGGTAAGTTAGGTGGCTGATTTCTAGAGGCATGTGAAGATGTGTAAGTCTGAGAGACAACGAGCTCACAAATTTGCTGTTGCCACTGTGAACCCTAAGTAAATCAAATAGACCTCGCCATGCTACACAAACTTAAGTTCATATAAAACATTCTCCTTGTTCCCTTTAAATTGCTAAGGTAGACTCCAGTGGCGTGAACTTGAAGTTCAAGAGGCATTGCACCATTTATGGTATTTAGTGTCATGTGCGTAATAGTGCCACTTACCTTATTTTGAGGCATATGCTACATTAAATTCATGATCAAAATTGATATTTAAGTAAAATTGGACTAAGTCCAAGTCCATAAATATAACATGTTGATTTCTATCGTAGGATCCTATTACAAGATTATATGGTAGGATCTTCTAATAAAATATGCATAGTTGTTTATGGTAATAGTATAGCAGTTGTTTTGATTATATTTTCATTACTCAACACATTTATATAGATTTAACATCAAAAAAGATATTGATAGTTTTCATCATATTTAATAGCAAAACATTCAAGTTATCGCTAAGGATTCACATATCTCTCATAATGTTTTGGTATATCAAAGGTGTATCAACGGATCCGCACATAGAATTGAAGCAACCAAAAAGTTCAGATTATAAAAATATGTCCACATTTATTAAAATACGAGTTTCAACAACTTCATTTTTAGTCTTCCCTCATGACCATCGACACTTGGCGTTCAAGTGCGCTTACTAATATATTGGCATGAGTTTCTTCCATGAGTGTTATGAGTGTATGGAAGTTGCGGATAGCTCCATCATGTGTGGCAGTTGGGCAATGTGTATGTGGGTGTGTTGGTGGGTTTGTCTTTGTGCATTCCCTTGTTTGCTAGCGTGTTTGCTATGTCGTTTCCGGTGATGCCAGTGTGGGCTTTTACTTTGTGTATGTAGATCTTGTCGGGGGTCCAATATATTTGATGTGCAATTGTTGCTATAAGTGTTGCAAGGTCGGGTGTCTAATGTGATTATTTATGAGAAATATACCATTGAGGTTATTTGTGAATATATGTGTGTCTAGTTGGGTGGTTTGTATGGGTTTTATGGCACTGAGTATGGCAATAAACTCTGCTCGTAGGATGTATTGGTAGCCCGGTAGTCTTTTGATATTTGGGTGTTGTTGTTGGGCTTGTGTACTCTTGATCTTGTAGTGTTGCCTTCTATCTGACCTTTGAAATTTTGGTGAGGGGAATGAAGGATCCGTCTATGTCTGTGAATTGTTGTGAGTGGATTTTGAGAGGGTTGATATGGTGGTATTCAATTGGTATTGATATCGTGGGGGTAGTTTCAAGGTGTATGTCTACTTTGGGAGCAATTTTTCTTGTGCTGGAGAATTTGATATTGTGACATACCCTAGTGGTACTTTAATTAAGAGATTTATTGATTGGAAAGAAAAAATGATAACTTACCATGCTTTGTCGTATTTAGCATGTGACCAGATGGGAACTGGAGTCAGACAACTCCAGAGGAAGAAATGGGCTAGACAACCCATGGACATATTGTGTACGGGAATTAGACAGCTCCCGCTGAAAGATCTTTGCGTTGGAGTTAGACAGCTCCAACCAGGGATTGCACGTCACGTCACGTCACATTTTGTGACAGCGACGTGACGGCTGACCAAAAAACGTCACGTCCGAGGGGGGATAAATCGGGCAGTTACCCCAGGGGTAAACTGATGCGGTCAACCCCCTGGTCAACCCCCTGGTCGACTGCTAAGTCGACTGCAAATAGCAGTCGACTGCAAAAAAAAAATTTAATTCCAAAAAAAATTCTGGACCGTCAGATCTTCTTCTGACAGTCCAAATTTTTTTTTTGAATTTTTGGGATTTTTTGGCAGTCGATTGCTAATTCGACTGCTATTTGCAGTCGACTGCAAAAATTTAAAAAACAATTAAAATGATTCTGGACCGTCAGATCTTCTTGCCCAGAAGATCTGACGATCCAGAATTTTTTTAATTGTTTTTTTTTTGGCAGTCGACTGCTAGGTCGACTGCAAAAAATTACTTTTGCAGTCGACCAAGACCAGTCGACTGTAATTAGCAGTCGGCTAGCTGGTCGACTGCTAAAAGTAGTCGACTTCAAGGAAAACCCAAAATAAAAACAAAATTAAAAAATCTAAAAAAAATCATGGACCGTTAGATCTTCAATCCAAGAAGATCTAACGGTTCAGATTTTTTAATAGATTTTTTAATTTTTTTAATTTTTGTTTTCTGAAGTCGACTGCTCGTAGCAGTCGACTAGAGCAGTCGTCCAAAAAAGTTACAAAAAAGTTACAAAAAATTGGTATAGTAACCTTTTTTTTACCACGTCAGTGCGCGTCACGCCCCGACGTGACGGCGTCACGTCATTTGTGACGCGACGTGACGCAAAAAGGCCGCGTCACGTCGATTTGCACATCCCTGGCTCCAACTGGGAGTTAGACATCTTCCTGTGGAAGATCTTTGTGTTGGAGTTAGACAACTCCAACTAGAAGAAAGGATGGATGAATGAAATTGGAATTAGACAGTTCCAACTAGAAGAAGGGATGAATGAATCTAGTTGGAATGAGACAGTTCCAACTGGAGGAATGTGATTGAGCTGGAACATGGAAGAAGGTTCTAGACGAACCAAAGATAGAAGATTCATAGTAGAACTAAACATAGAGCTATGAATAGAATACTTTTACTATATGTGGAAATAGAAGTAAAAGTAGTGCCTTTGGCATATAAGAAAGAGCTTGGGGGAGGAGAGGGGATCTATCTTTTGTCTCCCTCCTATGGTCGGGTGGTTCGAGCTCGTAAGAAACACAATTGTATTTGCAGCGAGAAAGTTTTTATAATACATTGGAAGTTCACAGTTGTTTTCGGAGTATAATTGTTTTTGTATTGAGGTACGTGACAAATGTGGTAGTGTGTGGGGGTGGGTTTAATAGGGTGGGTATCTTGGATGTCATGGATTTTCTTGATAATGTGGCAGAGTGCTTGTGGGGTTTGTATGTTCTTGTGGGGTTTGATTGCTTGTGTATGCATATTATGGATGTGAGGGATGGTTCTATGTATCGATAGTATTTTGGCCATTCCGGTGTTGGGTTGTAGGTTATAGTGTGTGGTGGGATGGTCACTATTGTGTGGATGTCGGCGTGTAACACTATATTCAGTAATTGGAGATTTTTTCATGATTTTGAGACTATTTAAGGACATGGCTTTGAAATATGGAACAAGAAAAACAAAAATATTGAACTTGTCTAAATTTAGATGAAATAAAGCAACTTGGATGCGTTGCACTAACCAATTCGACACAAATACATGTCATTAAAATAAGAAATTGAAGTAGACCATTTGCAAAAAAAAATTATGACATTTGGAAGGCAAGATGTAGTAAATGATTAGAAATTTAATGTATTGAAGGGATCAAAATGCATAATATAAGGGAAACATCCATTGATATGGTGAGGAGCTGGTCCTTCAAATATAGTAGATAACCAATCACAACCTACAGTCAGGGAACTAGTAGACCCTACATGTTTGGAACGTCAATGGTACTTGGATCTCCTTCTTTTGCAATGGCCTTTGCGCCCACTTCTTTCTCTGACTAGTTGTGGAAGGTTGTTTGGGAGAATATGTTCCATGACTAGTGCATCCTTTTGGTAGTAGTGATGGTGGCCATGTAATTCCCATAATTCTAATTGTATATGCAAGGATTCTACGCCCTTTATTTGTATGGTTGGTTTGTTTGTGAGGATCTCTTTTCTAGGTTGCATTCATGGGTGGATAGCTCAAGGTTGGTTATTTATAGGGGTTGGTTATTTATAGGGGTGGATGTATATATCTAATGTCTTGGATTGGGTGTGAGTGAGGCAATTTTTGTATGTTTGGAGGATTTTTGTGCGTGGGTTTTCATGTGTTGTTGTGTTAGGAGCAGTAGGTTGTGGTCTAGTAGGATGTTGTATGGAAAAATGTCTTCTGAATTTAAGAGTTCTTCTTCCTTGCACCATTGTTGTGTGGTGCTTTGTGGGATTTCCATTCGCTTAGATATTGTCTTTTAATGGTTTGTGTCCCCCATTTGTCTTTTTCGGTGGTGGTTTTGGTGTTTAATTATGGCATGAATTTTGTGCCTAGGGTGAGGCGTAGTGGGATGATTGGAGTGTGTATGTTGTTTGGTGGTGTTTGGTGTGGGGCTTGCGGGTGGGACGGTGTGGCCGGAGGGGGAGGGGGTGGGGGTGGGAATAGTGAGTGGGCTTGTCGGAGGGCAACTTTGATGGTTTTAGATGTGTGTTTGTATTTGGTATGGAATTCTTCAAGATTTACTATAGTCAAGGTCGCTTTGTTTTGAATTTGTGGTAGTGTTGTGATGTATAGCTTGTCGACATATTATTGGGATTTGGCCTTTATGTTGGGTTGGATCGCCAATTTTCTTCAAGGGGAGTGCCTTTTATGGGGAATGAGAGGTCTACATTGGTGGCATGGATTTCATGCTTCCTTTCTAGTAGGAATAGGGTTCAGGTGGGGAATGCTATTCTATGAAAGGTGAGCGGTGAGTAGTAACACATGAGTAGTGACGAAGGAACTGTTTTGGGTAATAGGTCCACTTCTATCTTATAACCATGGTATTTAGACATAAATAATAACATTTTCTATACACAATAAATTGAGTGAGGTCCATAATAAATTCAGTGGGGTTGAAGAATTACTAAATGTACTATTAAACTCAACAATTACAAGCTTGGCATGAGGGGATGAAAAATAAATCAAATGTTGTTCATAGATTCCACTTCCACTTCCTTAAACACATGCAAGCACATATCAAGTATTGAGCATGCTCTATAATTTTTCAAGATTATAATAAGGGTTAAAAACGAATCGTTGTAGGCATAGAAGGAAGAAAAAAAAAATTGTGCATAGATGGAAGTACAAGAGTAAATTGCTCACACAAATAAATGTACATTGATCCAACAACCAATTTATTCAAATCCAACTATATCCAATCCAATCATATCAAATCCATTCAAACATATATAGTGGATGGTTGTCACGTACCTCTCCATGAGGAGTGCCCGAAACACCATGGGCACAAGGGGGACCCCGGAGTGACACCCGGGACTTGTGGCGTAGTTGGTGAGAGGGCCCAAGTGATCCTAGTGTGGGTGAGGGCCCCAGCTATTGGGAACGCCTCCCACCCACGGAGACTAGGAGGCACAAGGGTAAGGCCATAAGCTATGCGTAGCTTATGGCGTGCCAATTCTAGAATGCTCAAGAACACCTCAATTGGAGGTGTGAGCTAGGAGATATGGCAATTTGAGTGGGGCGATGTCCCGGGACAGCGCCCTGGTATAGCAATGGCCTAGGAATGGCTCTTTGGACTGCGAAGCTTTGAACAAGCATAACTTCCTCAATACTTGCCCCCGAATGGGGCAAGTGAATAGTCCATCGGCATCTACGTGAAATATAGATGACGCTGGAATGGTCGATTGTTAACTTCAGAGAACATATGAAGAAGTTATAGGGTTCTGAAGCTATTGGGGGCTTCTAGCCCCAGCGGCTAAGGGAAAATGTCTACTTGGCCCCAAGTGTTGGTAGAGAGACAAAAGGTTACTTGACGGTGGGATAGGGGCCCTGCCTAGAGTCCTAGAGGCTTATATGGTGAGGTGGTGTGGCCGAACCCACCTGAGGCCGAACAGCACGGCCTCCATGGGCACTGGCCCAATGTGAGGGCATGGTTGCCTAGTATGGTTCGGGTTGTTGTAGTGTTGCTCTGGCAACGCGATGATCAACATAAGATTGGGCTTCCATGGGTAGAAGTCCACATCTTAGCAATGGTTACCGATTAAGGGGTGAATCCCGAATGAAAGAGTAGGAGGGTTGGACCCCCTCCTATGGACTAAGAAGGTCCACGGTATGGGGAGCTAACCATTTGCATCGCGGTATGCGAAGGGTTAGCGCTCGTAATCCTTGCTAGAGTTGGAAAAATGACCAAGTTACTTAAGGGAAGCTAGCAAGGGTTGCGACAATGGCATTGTCAACTAACTTAATATTTCTAAACTAGTTTAGCCTACTAATTAAGATCATTACACTCATTTGCCTTGTCATCTATGTAAGGGTTACGAGCAATTTGTCTTGATCTATGGTGAGGAATCACCAACGTTAACTCTGCCATCATCTTAGCAAACATTTTCGCATAAATAAGCAAAACCTTTGGACTGTGAGGAGTTTTCTTTGTTAATTTTTCTAAATCACAAAGCTCAATGTCCAACCACACGTTTCAAGCTTCAAAGGTGAAATTGACAACATGCAAGGACAAATTGTTAACTTAGGTACTCCAACGGTTTTTCCTTGCAACCTTTTTGATAGGCTCTTCGTTGGATTTGATGTAGGCATCCTGGGATATAAAACCACCAAATGCAATTGGTTTTGCATTAGGCAATGGGGATAGAATGGCATCGAACAATGCAGAGTTCTCCTCGTATGTAGCTAAATAGCAACCACTACTTTTGCACACATGAATAAATGCACATGCCATTGAAATGGCTAAAATTCAACAAATTTGTACAAACCACAAATAACACCATAATGAAAATTATATTACATGATGAAATTAAGAATTTAAAAATTACCAACATGTAGAAGCGCAAATATCTAAAACAATAGAATTAAGAGTTGTCAAAGCCTCAATGAGGATTTGCATTGATTCAGAGTCCTTCTCCTTTCCACCACGGGGGGGTCACTCCATTGTCAAGTAGAATACCACGTGCGAGACAAAAAAATCTACTTTTTCCTAAAAACACCACCAAAATGAGTCAAAATTTTATCAATTTTTTTTCATGTGTAGATATACACGGTATCTATTACATAGTAAAAAATGGTAACCAAATTTGATTATCTGTTTTTTTAACAAAACATACCGTTTCTAACTAGAATGACGCAGAATTGAGCTAAAACAATTACTACAAAACATGAAGATGACTAAAAATTTCAAAAAAATATACAAAAGATATTATCAATGGTTATGTATATGTAGAAAAAAAATCATAATTTTAAAATTTGTCTAAGGCATATAATATAGGGTAGCAAAATTGTCTCGCACGTGGTATTCACTCGACAATGGAGTGACCCCCCCCCGTGCCTTTCCACTTCTTCATGTGACTTTCCCATTCATTAATTGCATGCTTGCCAATGTCATATTGAAGTACACATCCAAAGCCTCAACATCAACCTCAAACATTGGCCCTTTCTTCTATAAAAACAAACTCGATCTTGGGAATGGAGCGGAGGAACGACATGATGCAAAAACGACGAGTTTGAAAAACATAACCTAGGATCTACTGTTGAATAGTAGATTCATAATCCGAGTTGACAAATGTTGAAGATGGAGAAGTAATAGAAAGAAAATGACATAGAGTCTTGTGATACCATCAAAGATGCATCAACTAGAAAACACAATGGCAACTCAACCCCACCAATCTTTCTACACCAAAAAATCATAAGAGGTTGCAAAGGTCCTTACATCGTTCCTAACACCTTTCCTCTCATGGACAAACAATAGCAAAATGCCATCATCAGTGAGATATGGATAGGCAAATTCAAACAATGCCTCAATGTTCTTCTGGTCATTCCCAAAAGGGACTACATTGGGAGGAAAAGGAAGACCAAGCAAAAGCAGGCCTTCTAGCAAATCATCAATTATAAGATCAAAAAACTACAAGATTCTAAAGAAACTTTTCTCTTCCGTCCACTCCCCATCTAGCAATAAGGACATGAAATAAGCAGTTTACCTCAATCATACACCATATATGACAACAAAGATATTACATCTTCAAATTGAAAACATTGGCCAATAAAAATACTAATTTTTTTCCACAAATTCGAATGTTTTTAACATAAGTAGGTTCTCATCCGCATTATTGTCCATCATTGTGGCTATGGAAGTCTTCTCCAACAACACTAAACAAACTAGCCTGAATGGAGAGGCATTACATACAATTTTTTCCAAAACCTTTTTAAAATTAGAACGTACAATAACTTGGGGGAAGTAGTGAGGTATTATGTGTAAATCAACTAGGCATAGTTTTGGGAGGACTAGAATCGGGTGCTACAACCACATTTTGAGAGGCAAGCATCCTTTTATCCTTGTCAATCTTAGAGCCACGTTCATGTTTATCCTTTCCTGCAGGTTTGACAACTACCTCTACCTCATTCTCAGTGTCTATCATGACTGCATCATTCGAACATAACTTTTCCTCAACTCCTCCTTCCTGGTTGGGTGAAAAGTAACAAAGCAATTAGTAAATTATAAACAAGATCTCAAAGTGGAATAATCCCATATTTTCATTTGGTTTGCGGTGAAAATACAAATTTTCAAAGATTTGTCAGTCCATGAAGCAAATGAGTTAGGAATGAATGGCGTTTGACGGCAACAACTCCAACTTGAAATACCTACACCAACAAAACAATTCATATTAGCTAGAATGTAGTGGACCGATGAACAAAAGATTTGAAGTGTGTAAATCAAAATTTTATAAAGAATGATAAAGAACCGAATTGGTAACCTATACATATTAACTTGTTTGATTGCAATGCTATCCCCAAATACTCTTGCAATGTTACTCGATTTGCAAAAAAACTCTGGCCACTAAAAAATAAGTGGAATTCCTTTTTCCACAACAAGATGCACCCTTTCTTAATGTTTTTAGAGGGCTTGAATACAAGTGCATTGCATTGAACCTTCTCCTTCAAGCATTTTTCCATGTTCTCAAACTCTTTCACAAAACCATCTTCTAGTTGCACATCAACCCCAAACACTCAATGAACACATACATGAACATATTCTAACATTAGTTAAGAGTGAAACAACAAGATGGATGAGGGTTTGCCTGGGCCCAGATGACACTTTAATCAACCATGCTTCAATTTTTTATTTTTGCATCTCCCCCTTGGAAGTGCAATGACTCACATGCCATGTCACTTCAATTCTACCACTTTGCCTTAGAAACGGTTCCACTGGAGTTGTCGCATCAATTGCAATTTCCCCAAATTCATTGCAAAGTCAGAATTAACTCCATAGTATTCAATGATCTGCAAAATTGAAGATGTTAATATCCCTCTTGAATTTGAATCATACCAAAACAATGAAAAAAACCACCTTGAATTCATTAACCTCTTCTATGAAGTCCGCACCATTAGCTGGATTTGTCATGGCTAGCAGTTTCTCAAACTATTTTCTTTGTATTGATTTTATTATTATTTTTGTTGCAATTTGGATGGTATCCTACATACCTTTTGTTGTTCTTGAATCAAATGGGTTTTCTCATTGTAAATATAGAAGGCCTCCTCAGTCATAGTTTCCAGCTCATGCTACATAAATTATCAAATGGATTGGTTGGAAATCCTTCATTCAAACTATTGCAATTAATTAAAATAACCTAGGAGATATGATACGTACCTTTAAAAGAAACTGGCAAAACATGTCCCTAGTAAGAGCATACCAAGTAGGTTTCCCACCCTTCTTAACATACTTGGAATATTGATATGGTCTAAGGAGGTCCTTGAAGTTCTAGAATTTGAGCATACCAAAACTATGAACACAGTGGAGTTTATTTTTCTTCACATGATCACTCTCGATAAATCGGAGGAAGAAATTTACAAACAAACATGAATATCATTTAGAAATTGGAAATAGAGAAACATAAAATAAATAAATTAACTCAAGAAGGTGTAAATTACCTATTGACTTCATGCATGGCGTTGAGAAGTATGGGCACCAAGCCAACATGTTCCACCACTATGCAATCAATTGCATAATGCCATTCATTGTGTTCATTATGCACCATGTCAGTTGTCGCAAAGCAATGATTCTATGGTTTCCCTCCTAGACATGAAACATCTTCCCACCAAACTTCAAGTAGTCCTTATCACATTTTAGTATTTCCTCAAACGAGTCATTACATGATCGCTAGTGCTTACCCCAAATGTCAAAATCAGTGATATCCATAGATTTCTCATTATTGTCAGAATTGTACAACATACTATCGTCCTCCTTGCAACCATTCACAAATTCATTCTCTAAAAGTTGCAAATCGACCTTCAAGATTGGTTTGACAAAAGGCAATGGAATCATCCGATAAAGAATGATACAAATTCTAATTTTGAAACTGGCTTCATTCGGAGCTCGCTAATCAATGGATTGAAATTTGTGTTCCCTAAATTTCTCATGTGAGTCATATTTTCATTCACGTTCAACAAGCCCATTGGAAGTGGACGCATGACGCCATCCTCCTAATACAACCACCTTAAAGGAAAAGTATCAAATACAAACAACAACAAAAGATTTCTAGTAAATCAAAATATTAGTACCATGAAAGTATCATATACACATGTTTGGGGTTGTCATATGCTCATTAGGAGATCCTAAAATGGGTAGGGGGTGGCCCACACCCCCACACCAAGGCCATACTATTGAATGTTATTTATTTGGGGGGGGGATCTCAACCCAACCTCCACCCTTGTGCTATCTCAGAAGGCTCTTAACTTGGCCATGTGGGCACCCTTGAAGGCCACAACACACACAAAAGGACCAACCATAAAATGGCAAGGAGCGCGCATGACCAAATGAAAGCAAAAATGCCCAAAAACAACCAAAAAACTTACCTCGGATGGTGTTTTCGCCTCGGTAGCAGCCACCCCCTCTGTACTTGCCACCACCTCCGTGCCAGTGCCCGCCTCCTCCTCCATAACATCCACCTCCACATTGGCTCCCCATCACCTCCTTCCCCCTCATCGACTCCAACCTCTTAAACAATCATCCCCTATGTCTCCCTCACATCCCCTCCCTCACCCTCAACCACTTCCTTACTTCCCTCTCCATCCTCCATTCTCTCCCCTTCGCATTCAACAACCTCCTCCTCCATGAGCACCTTCACCAAATTAGGAGAACAATGACCCTCATTAGGGTTTCAAGAGGGAGGTCATGTGTGGAAACCCTACCCACCCCCCCCCCCTTTTATGACCTTTTTCTTTAGCCCCATTGTGCATAGCCCATCGCATCCTTCAAATTCCTTTAGAGCATAACGCATGTTTCAAATTCCTTTACCTTGTGTTGGTTAGCCTCTAACATGTGGATTATGCTAAGGAAATTTTGAAAAAACCCATAAAAATCAAACTTTTCTTGGTGATTGTGTTACGTCTTCCCCTTTACTCTTTGACGACTCTCACGTAGTTTCCCTCACCCTTTCAATTACATCATCCTCCGATGTTATCATGTCCATTGTCCTCTTCTCTTTTTTGGTCAAAATTGAGAACGTGTGTGGTGCCTTCCATATTGCTCACTAATATTCTACACAATGGTCTGCCCAATTTAGACTTTTTCAATTGTTTCCTCCTAGAGTATTTGAATGCCTTTTGTTTTCTCTGCCTCGTTCTCGGTGTCGCATGGCCTAGTGCTTGCATTTGAAGAATGAGTATGCATAAAATATTTGATTTAGATACACTTGAGAGTCCAAAGAGCCTTCTTCCCAAAACATTGCGATTTGTATTGTGAATGAGCTTATGTTTCTCTTCCCAATATACCTCTAATAAAAAAGTTTCCTATTCTAGTTGTCAAGGACATGGGCATATGCTTCATTGATATTGAATATACTCTTACGATATTGATAATGCGTGGTCCATATTATTGTTTTTGTTTATTGTCTTATCTAGCTTGCCCTAAACCTAAATTTTACAAAATTAGTAATGATTGTAATAATGCACTCTAACCCTTTTATAGTTTGCATTTCCCAATGTAGTCAATATATTAATTTTAAACCTTGGAACTATTTATCAGTGGGTCCTCCACTTAGTCATGCCATTACAATGCAACGTCAACTAATTTACACAATACATAGAGGTCATTTGGTGATTCCACCCATTTCTCATATCATTTCAACCCATTCCACATGGCTACCATTCAAGCTCATGGATAGTTTGTGCCCTTCACTTTACCTCTTGAAGATGATGATCATGTCATTGTTTTGGAGGATTTACTTGGTTTGCATGTTGTGACATGTAATCTGAAGATGGTTTTGCACAAACTCTTTTATGAAAAACTTAAATTTTGTCATGGTTGAGAATGAATTGTCAAATGTAAACTTCAAGGGTTTCATGACAAACAATGCTCATGCTAACTGGAATGCGATCAAGAAGATCTAATACTGGGGATGGTGATTAAAGTCTACCAATGGTTGGCCATGAGACACTTGTCTTTATCATTGGTCACAAAGTTTGGATAAGGTGATGCAAAAGTATATCAAAGCATCTTTGTAGTTCCAACACAAACATCCATGCAAGAATTACAAGGATGCTAAAACAATGGACAACGCCAAAACTAAATATCATGTGATTCGGTCATGGTGGTTGTCATCATGCGTTGCCATAGAAGAAGGCATCCTAGGTTTCTTAGAGTGGTAGGGTTCCTAACACCTTTGTTACATGCAATGGGGTAGTCATATGATTATTGTGAATAAATTACCAATATGTACTTTGCAATGTTATGTTATTTTGAATATCTAAGAGCATATGGTGTTCACATAATATGACAATAAATGAACGTGCAGAAATGCCTACGTGTAACCTTGCAGAAACATTGCACAACAAGTGGCTCCAACAATCTGGCAACAAGATGACATGCTTGTACGAAGCAACGGTGGATGATTTGATTTGTGTAATAATGCATATTGCAAATTACAAAGCGTAGTTGAAAGGTGGATATATTGGTAAAGGCCCTGATTTAGCATCCTTGAAGCTGAAAGTTGCAGCCATGTGTGGAGACCCAAGTTTCTCGCAGATGCCATGAAGGGTGCATGGTGCACAAAATCTTAATACTTTGGATTGTGCCTTGGAGGGCTCAAAGTTGTTTGGGTCCACCAAATAGAAACTCGATTTATCACCCAGTCATGTCGACTGCGACTCACATCAACCCAACAAAATGAACTACCCAACTCCTCATCCTAACACTCGAGCTAAAAAACATGTATAAAGGAGACCTTGAATTCTGCTGAGCATGGTGTGGCTCACACCACATTTGTTTTAAAAACTGACTGTTATGCCTTTCAATGGCATATTGCCAAATTGCCCCCAACTCAGCCAAAAGATATTGGGCAATGCAAGCCAATGCATGGACTTTGTGCAATGCCAAAGTCGGAATTGAAAAACATAGCACCCATGTTCCTACATACAAAAGTATTAAAAAATAGTACCTCTCCACCAACAATGTGGAGTACAAATTTTGGTTGTGCCCTTACGACATCAAGCCTTTGTGTGAGTGGTAGCAAGAAGTATGTGTTGGATTGGCTTGTAATACCCAACACATGGCCAATGAAGATAGGTACCAATCTCTCAAAGGAGGAGGTGTTGGTGCTCAAAGACATCGGGTTCCAATCGCAGCAAAGGGAGGTTTTTTCTCCTTGCCATAGGTTTTCTACAATTGCCACACTCCTAATCCCTCAGTTGCATTTCCGTTTGCCACCAAACTTGAATGCCTACCCAACTTCTAGGTTTGGGAACGTACGTCATAACCTATCAACATCAACATCATATCACAAAAACAAATGGGAGAGCGCCGGACTCATGGATGGTTACTATGTGGTTGGAGTCACCGCCATTCCATATTGTGGATTTAAGGTGTTAATCAACATCGTCTCCGAGGAGGACATCACATACCGAGTTACAACTGGTGACAAACCGCATTGCACATGCCCAAACTTCACGAAAATATCATCTCAAACTTTGGGAAATAAAGAGAAATTCACGTATTGCAAACATCTTTATTATGTGTTCAAATTTTTGTGCAAGGTGGATTACAAGAGTGACAAGTTCATTCATGGTCCAACCTACACGTACAACAAAGTCATGCGGCTACTTAAACTTGCCACTATTGTAGAGTGTGAGTAAATGTTCGAAGCATTGTGTTCAATTGCACGTTTGATAATGTCATTATCAAACATGTATTGGTGTGCATTCTTATAATAAAAACCAGCAACAAACTGATAGGTTTTGGAAGCATCCATAATTATAGGCCCCCGTCATCATTGTTCAATCAAAATATAAATACTTTAAGAGTGAAAATTTCCTTGAAATGGGTACCTATTTTAGAATATGTGCCCTAAATCCATGCACAGTTACATGGTCATTGGATGTAATATTTTTGTGGATAATTTTGGGTATTATGTCTAGTAGTGCTCTATATTTGGTGATGGATGCTTTACATTTGATTGCGGTTTGCTTTAATGTGATTTTGTGGGCCTCTATTTTGGTTGTTTTGTCAATGTTGGCTATGTCTTCTATCCATTGTGCGTGGTTAGTGGGGCTAGGGGGAAGGGGGTGTAGTTAGGTGTTGTACTATAACTTAGATAAATCAAAACCCAGGGTGCAGATTCTCAAGGAAGGCTTTACTAATGTCTATTATAGGCATTTGTCACATTATAGTTCATAAATCAGACAATTGATAGGGTTGCTATTTTCACTCTAAAACATCACTCAATCATCTTTTGTTCTTCTTTCTCTCAAGGCTTCCTCTAAATATGTCTCATTCAATATTGTCTATTTATCAGTGGGCTGTAAGTTTTCATCTCGTCATGAGATTGTAAAACAATAGTCTTTTGAGAACAATAATCTTTGAGTATCACAATTGTCTTGGTAACCATTGGCCAATGCATTTTCAAATCAAAACAATACTTTCATTAATTGGTCAATGTTAATTCCAATAAAAAGACAAATTGTTTATTTATTAATTATATTAATCAATACTCAGAACTTATCCAACTAACAACAATTATCGGGGTCAAGATATAATCTTGGTTGCCTTGCACAACCTGCAACAAAACAACCAGGGTAACACACTAAACAATAGTTGATCCTATTAATTTTCATTTCATACTCAAAGATCAAGTCTGTAGACTATGTATCAATATAAAAATTTAATTAAGTCTAGGACAACTTATGCCTTAATCTCCTTGATAATCCAAAGTTCATCCTAAGTCAAATTTACTTGAGCAATCTTAATTTCTCGTTCCCACCAATAATCAACTTCTCAAAAGGCATGTTCTCATCACTTTCAGTTGATTGGGGTTCATTGATTAAACAAACTTAGCAGATTTTACTACTACTAGACTATAATATTTACTTTAACTATAATCACAACATGGTTGCACGATTTACTCTGGTTTCTTCCTGTCCTTCTCGTTGCCTCTCACAAGCTTTAACTATTGTCAATAGTTTCCTTCTTGGACCAATGCTTGACCTTTCGGCTTCCTCTTACAACTTATGCCTTTCACATGACTTAATCTTTCAAACGGATTCTTTCTCGGGCAACCCTTGGCCACTCAGTTCCACCCTCTATAGGGAGTTCAATAGTTTCACTTAACTATGGACTTCAATTAAATTTCAACTCAATCAATCTAACCCTGATTGCTCGAGGACTCTGCTCATCGGCGATTCCTGCCTATAGTTTATCTGGCTTTGCTCCGAGGTAATTGCTTTCTCACTTTCTCTCATTTCTACCGCCTTCTTTGGCCAAGGATATTACAAATGCTCTTCAACTCAAATGGACTCTCTACACTAATAGTTGTATCTTTCTCTTTCAAGGTTGACCCTTTCCACTCTACTATTCTTGGCTATTGAATTTCGAAATGGATTCTGGTCCTCGGACAATTGTTGCACAATCTTCAATTTCTTCCATCAATAGTCTCAACACCTAAATTTACTCTCTGATTCCTTATGCCTTTCCATTCTTCCCTCTCTCCTTCATTATTCCGTTGTTTGCTCTCCCTTTGATTTGTAACCTCTTTCCCTCAGAGGATAATCACTCTCCTATCAATTTCTCATTGCTCCTCGGGGGGGACACTTCACTATACTTTGTGTGAACACGTGCGTTAAAGGGGTATTTAATGTAGGGGTATTATGTCTAGATGTTAGATTTGAACACACCGTTTAATTATATAATTCCCTAATATGGTGTATTATTATGATGCCTTACTATAGTTATAACTCACATAAGATTTTTTTTTCAACCCTATGTTCATTATAAAAAATTAGCTCACCCTAATTTGTGTTTAAGGATTGCCTATGTTCATTACAAAATTCATTTGACATGCAATGAGAACTAGTATGAACAAGCATCACCACAAATCAATAACAATGCAAACAATCATCACCACCATGAGAATCAATGAACTATGAACTTGAATTACTAGCATGAACTACAACAATATTTGTGTTTAGAAACACAAGTTTGTGCACTGCAGTCACAAGCAGACCAACAAATTTAGAACTTTAGGGTCCAAGATTTAGAGTGAACGAAGTTGGCTGCAATCTATTGCTAAGAAAACAGAGTCTAAACAACATTGTTGTTTTCCAAAATCAACACTTTAGTCTGTTGCACACAAGTGGAAGGAAGAACTTCAGAAACAAACTATCATTCTATCAAAATCCCTATGCTATATTATATCTAAAATCTTGATAAATTTCAATACTTAGTATACCCCAATATTATTTATAATATGGATTTTCAATTTAAATAGTCCATAGTTATATCCAATAATTTTCTAAATTTTATTGCTCATGAATAAAACACACCCTATATTTTAACGCACCATGTTTACTAATTTTCCTAAGTGTCCCCCCCCGAGCATTGCTCTCTTCAACTTTTGGCTGCTCAATTTCACAATTCGAACTCACACAATTCCTCTCATAACTTTAGACTTTGTCAATTACCATCACAACAATAGACCATGATTTTCTAATCTTGCATTCATGCAATCAAAACAGATAATAGTTCGACCAGACTTCGGTCATTCAATATAACTCGGAATCCAAAATAACAATGTACTCCAATAGAAACCAACAATCCCACAATCACTACGGTAAATATTGAAATTACAGATTATAGTTTAACTATGACCTCGCCTGCTCTCGGTGCTGAGGGAGTGTGAGCCCAAGGCGGAGCCCACATTTAATCTTAGTTCTTTAAAACATTAGTTGGTGTGCTTTGAAGTGGTATGTCACTTCACAAAAATATAAAAAGAGTGAATGTTAGCCTTAGAAGTACAATACGGTAAGATGCTAGGAGATGAACAAGTCATTGTGTTTTTACCTTGGAAAAGGATTTGAGTGAAGAGGGGTAGGTAGGGAGGACTTGGATTGAGTAGTTAGTGGGTAGGCTAGTACACATCGATGGAGACAACCAAGGTAACTCAAGAGGCAAGTGCGTTCGAATTGGGATGAATGGAGGATCACATTGAGCGCACAAGTGGACCACCTCATCGTGGCCACTTAATGGGGAAGATCCAAGGAAGAATGCAAGGTGGAGGATAAGCAAATTCTAAAAGCACCAATCAAATTACGATTTAAGCATCGTGGTTTGAATTAAAGTGGTGAGTGACAATTTGGGAAGGTAAGGGGAGAAAGTTATGGCGGCGGAAAGTGGAGGAGGCTAAGTTTGGGTTGAGCACTCCCAAGGGGGTCCGAGGTAAGGTGGGGGATTGCTCTCATTCTCTCTCTCTCTTGTTGATGTTGGGAAGTGGAGCTCTTAGAGCTCGTGAGGAGGATGTGAGTTAGTAGTAGGAAAAACTCTTGGATTTAGAGGCAATGTGTGGGAAATTAGTGGAGTTAATTAGTGTGGTTAGTTGGTCTATCAACACAATCTCTTTACCCTCTTGAGGGTGTGTGTGTGTGTGTGTGTGTGGGGGGGGGTGTGTATGAACACTACCCTTTCTCTCAATTTTTCTTTACACAAGGAAAATGAAGTGTAATGCCGGGTTCAATCCCTGCTGGTTTTTTGGTGCTTGAGGGAGAAAATCATGAGTGCACCGGGAGCAGCATCAATAGCGAAGTCCGAAGTGGTATGGGCAGGGAGTGTACCTCTGTTTTATGAGAGCAAGGAAAGAAGTTGGGCATTGGGGGTGAGCTTAACTACTGCGCCTTCTCTTTGGGGATAGGTGGGTGTTAGAAAGTGGGGTGAAAACAGCTAATGTGGCTGCTCTCAAAAGGATGCTTCACTGAGGTCTCTCTCAAAGCAAAGGACTGGAGGTACACGGAAGACTAACCACTCTTTCACGGGAGGTAGGATTCCAGCGGAGAATCTACCATTGCTACCTTGGAGCTGCAAGGTAAAATACTGGGATTCCGGTAAGAGGAGATTGACTAAGTGCTCTGAGGGGGGTTTGAGACTGTGAATTCGGTGGAATTCTTGCACTGAAGGAGGCGGGGAACCTGGGACTCCGGAGCTGCAGTCAAGAGCAGTGATCGGGGAGATTTTTGGGCACAATCGGTCTAGATCCTAGTGTTTGCAAGTCCAACCGGTTACATGTTGACATCCGTCGGTTTTCCTTTATTGATTTGGGGTCAAGAGTGCCGAAGTGGCTAGAGCAAGGGAAGGATTGCGGCAGTACACCAGCTACCAAGAAAAAGTTCATTGCTACAGTCTATGCGCACGTCCAGGGTACCTCAAGAAGAATGCGATTCCAGGTAATTGAGAAGCCGCAATCGGCAGCTCAGTAAGCCACAAGGCTGTAAATTGGGTAAAGAGGCTTCCTGAGGCCATGCGCGGCAGATTTGGTGGAAAGGCAGGTGGTTGAAGCTAGCAAGCTTCTGGGCTTGTACAAGACCATCGAGATTAACTGGTGGAAAGCCCACAGAGAATAACCACGACTGAGAAGAGCTGCAGCTGTGACATCTGTCTTCGGCAGGTGACGGGAGAGGGATTCCCGAAAATTGACGGGCAGTTGACGGGGAGATGACGGGCAATGACGGGCCCAGTGGCCGGGTGAACAGCGTAGAATAACTTTCGAACACATTTTTCTGTCGAATGGATTTTTGGACCATGATGTCTGACTAACTAAGGGGCATTGTTGGGCCAAGTATGATCGCGTTTGGAGTTGACTTCATTAGGATAACACTATATTCGTTAAATTGAGACTTTCTCTAGTCTCAAATTAATATATGGATCAAACAACATGAAGATGCCCGAAACTATATTGTCAACAATCTCAAATATATTATATGTTCTAATACCCCAAATCTATGATGTGCGGACATAAGCACATATGGTAGAGCACTCGACACCAACTTCATCAACAAAAACACATTGGGTAGAGCACTCCAAACAAAATTCACCCAAAAAACATATAAAATGATTTCTATTATTAGCATGGTCAATAAAATATAGACATTGCAACATACGAAGTGCATGTAATAAATGCATATTTCTTCAATGGACAATTTAGTCCCAAACTTAATAATAAGATGAACTTCACATTTGTTTTGAAATATAGTAAATGGATATTCATCCATCCCCAAACAATATAGCATTCGTAAGTTCAACCCAAACTCTACCCCAATTTTGAAGAGCACACATATGAGTAATATATATTGCTAGAATTACATATGAAACTATAATCATGCTTACACAATCCTACCAACTCTCTCATTCAACGTGGGTTGCTTCTTGTGTGATCCGAGCAAGGTTGTCTTTTGCAAAAGTTATGTACTTTTGAGGGATGGACACTGATCCACTATGATTTTTCCGTGGTTTCCATGCTATGAATATGGAATCTGTATCCACCTGTCAGCCATAAATCCCCACCCTTAGCGTCTGTGGTCCGGATGGGAATCCATGGCTCACATGTCCTTGTAGAAACTTAGCGTGGGAACCTCCATACTCATAACCCAATGACTTAAATGCAAGCACACTCTCTTTATTCAACCTCATAAGGCATTAGTATTGAAAAAATACATATGCACCCATTTTACTCACAACCACAGTCCATTTTTTCCTCTTCTAACCTCTTACATATTGCATGTGTCATCGGAATCACTAATGTGGTTCCTAAACCCGAGGGCACTTTCCACATTCTGGAAGTACATTAAGCCCTACCTACTGTATCCTTCAAAATGCCCACTACCCACCTTACAACATTGCAAGGTATTGGGACCCTGCCATTATCAACTCAACTTAAAACCTCCTATTTCCCAAATGACTCCCCCTTTGATTCTCAAGAGGTCGAATCCACTTCACACTTCTGGCTTACATTCCCAGCCCTGACCCCCTTTGCAGCTGACCCAGGCCGAGGCCTCAGTCCTTCTTAGCTCCGAATTCCCTTGCAGCTGCCCAGGACGAAGCATAAATCCTCCGTAGCTCTAAATTCTATTCACATTACCTCAAGGCCGAAACCCAATCTCCATCCAGTCTGCCCAAAGGCCTCAACCTGATTAAAGCCCACCTGATCTCAGACTAATGTGCCCCAAAGCCTAACCAGATCTCAAAACTAATGTGCCTCAAGGCCTAACCAGATCTCAAACTAATGTGCCTCAAGGCCTAACCAGATCTCAAACTAATGTGCCTCAAGGCCTAACCAGATCTCAAACTAATGTGCCTCAAGGCCTAATGTTGAACCGCCCTGGGCCCCCCTTTTGTCTCCTTTCCGCCTTCGTCCTTTCTTTTCCCCTGCCACCAGAGTTAGCTCCCAGATATTGATTCCCAACTACCGGCTCCCGGGTACCGGTTCCCAACTACCGGCTCCCAACTACCGGCTCCCGGGTACCGGCTCCCAACTACCGGCTCTTCGCTACCGGCTCCCGGGTACCGGTTCCCAACTACCGGCTCTTCGCTACCGGCTCCCGGGTACCGGTTCCCAACTACCGGCTCCCAACTACCGGCTCCCGACTACCGGCTCCCGGATACCGGTTCCCAACTACCGGTTCCCAACTACCGGCTCCCAACTACCGGCTCCCAACTACCGGCTCCCGGATACCGGTTCCCAAGTACCGGCTCCCGGATACCGGCTCCCAACTACCGGCTCCCGGATACCGGCTTTCAACTACCGGCTCCCGGATACCGGCTTTCAACTACCGGCTCTCCGCTACCGGCTCCCCGCCGTGAAGTCAACCCTCCCTTTTAAGCCCAACACAAAAGCTTCACTTCTTTTGGAATTTTGATTAATTGAAGAAAAGGTAAAAGCAACCGTCGATTGAACTTTTGAGGTTAACACCTCATGTGGGCACCATATTGGGCTCACATAATTGGCGACCATCGGGGAATGAATCCAAAATCACTTGCTGCGCAGGCAAGTCGTCACCTCAGGCCCTGTACTCCTTGCACCTACTGCCGGATGTGCGCGTCGGAAAGCTCTCGCCATTCAATGTCTCCAATTGCAACGAGTTGTTCGAGAATGCCTCCCGAATGAGGTACGGCCCCAACCAAACTGCATCAAACTTACCCGGGAATTCGAGTTTCCTGGCATCTTGAATTAACACCATCATACCTGGCCATAGGACTCTCTTCTTGTGATGTTTGTCGAAGGTGATCTTCCTCCGTCGTTGGATGGCCTCAACATGCTGAGCTGCCATCCTTCTCCTCTCGTCCAACTCCTCAAGGTCGGTCAATCGATTCTTCAAGGACTGACTATCCGTCAGGCGTGAGCCAATGGCGACTCTAAGTGACTCCACCTCAAACTCGATGGGAAGTGTGGCCTCCAATCCATACACCAATGAAAAAGGGGTCGCCTGAGTTGTCACCTTGAAGGTCGTCCTATACGCCCACAATGCCGCGGTTAACTTAACGTCCCAATCCCTCTTAGAATCAAGAATCGTCTTGCGAAGGATGCCCACCAATATTCCGTTGACGCGCTCCGTCTGACCATTAGTCTGCGGGTGGTAAGGAGTGGTTTTCCTATGGTTGATTTGGAATTTGTCAGTCATTTCTTGAATTAAGGAATTCAAGAAATGAGTCCCCCTGTCGCTCACTAAAATCTTCGGGCACCCGAACCTCGAGATGATGTTCTCATACATGAATGCGGCTGCATGTGCAGCTGTGTCGGTCTTGACCGCCTTAGCCTCCGCCCACTTGGTGAGATATTCGGTGGCGACCACAATGTAAGCCATTCCCTTTGAGGAATGGGGATGAACCTCACCCACATAATCAATTCCCCACTTCTCAAAGGGAACTAGAGGTAAGGACACATGAAGGGGCATCTCCATTCGGAGGTCGTTCCTCGCATACCTCTGACAAGCGTCACAACGCTTAACATACTCATGTGCATCCTTAAACAAGGTCGGCCAAAAGTAACCTGCTCTAAGAATCTTTTGACCCGTAAGTTGTCCGGAGAAATGCCCCCCACAGGCACTATCATGACATGCGGCCAAGATGGAGGGCACCTCTGCCTCCGACACACATCTCCTCAACAATCCATCAGCTCCCCTCCTAAACAACCTATGGCCCACCACTGCAAAGTGTCTACTATTAACTCTAACTTTTCTTCTATCCTCTTTGGTCCAATCCAATGGCAACTGCTGAGTTGTCAAAAACTCCACAATACCGGCATACCACTCGGGTTGTGCGGTAACAACAAAAAGATTGTCATCAACTAACCCATCATCCACTGGGCTAATGCCTACATTTTCTGACAACCTAGACAAGTGGTCAGCTTGTAAATGCATACGCCCTGGTTTGTATTCCACCGTGTAGTCGAACTCCTCCAGCAACAAAACCCACCTAGCTAGTCTTCCGCTTAGCTCCGCTTTGTTGACCAAGTATTTGATGGCCATGTGATCCACAAAAAATACGACCGGGTTGCACATGAGATAATGCCTAAACTTCTTGACAGAAAACACCATAGCCAGACACTCCCTCTCCGTGGTAGAATAGTTCCTCTCAGCCGGTGTCAATTGCTTACTAGCATAGGCAATGGGTTGATCCTTACCCTTCTCCCCCGTGGACTGACAAAGTGCACTACCTACCGCCACATTGCTAGCATCACAAAACACATGGAAAGGTTTATCCCAATCGGGTGGTCTCAAAACCGGATAAGTGCTCAACTTATCCCTCAACTCCTCAAATGCCCTCTGGCATGCCTCGGTCCACTCAAACCTACAATCTTTTCTAAGCAATTGAGTGATAGGAACCGCAATCTTAGCGTAGTCAGGGATCAAGTCCCGATACCAACCCATATGACCTAGCAACTTAGCAATCCCCTTGGCATTGGTTGGAGGTGCCAACCCACTTATGACCTCAATCTTTTCCGGATCCGGTTCCCTACCTTTCTCACTAACCACATACCCAAGTAACACCCCCCGACTCACACCCAAGAAAGTCTTATCCGGGTTCAACGCTAGCCGCATCCTCCTACATCTAATCAAGGCTTCCCTAACACACTGTAAATGGTCACTAGCATCACTCTGAGTGCTAAAATCATCCACAAATACAGTCATGGATTTGAACAATAAGTCAGTGAAGATGTACATGACCAATCTTTGAAATGTGGCCGGGGCATTACATAACCCAAATGGCATGACCACCCAAACAAAAGTTTCCCAAGGAGTGGTGAAAGCCGTCTTGTGGATGTCTTGAAGGGCAATAGAAATTTGGTTGTAGCCCGCATATCCATCCATGAATGTGTACCTCGCATGACCACCTACCTCTTCCAACAATAGTGTGATGAATGGTAGTGGGAAGTGGTCCTTTTGGGTACATGCATTTAATTTCCTATAATCCACGCACACCCTCAACTTCCCGTTCTTTTTCTTCACCAAAACCATTGGAGAGACCTAATCCGTGATTTCCACTGGCTTGATAAACCCGGCCTTCAACAATCTTTCCAACTCCGCCTTAACCAACAATTGTAATTGTGGATTCATTCTTCTTTCCTTTTGTCTAATTGGCCTAGCGCCCGGAATTAAAGGAATGCAATGCTCCACCATCTCTCTCGGGATACCCCTAAGCTCATCATACGACCAAGCAAAGGTGTCACTAAACTCGTCCACCAAATCACCATATTCCTTGATTTCCTTCTCCCCCAACTTAGACCCCATTTTCATTTGTCTAACCTTCCCATTCTTCATTCTCACATCCACATATTTCCAATCTGCCTCTGACACATGTGTTTGCTCATCCTTGTTTCTATACCAATCCGGAGGTACCTTAGGGTAATCCTTAACATCTTGACCCGCCACGATGCCCATTGATGTGGTCTTGAAGTGCAAAGGTTCCTCCAACCTTGCGGCCTCAATGATAACCCCCTCATCCTGAGTCCCATCCACATGTACTACACTCACATCACTCTCATCCACACTATCTACCCAAGGTGTCAATCCTCCTCTAATCCATTCCTCCTCGGTAAGCACCTCACATGGCTCCAACAAGGAATATTCCGCCCTCCTTGAGCTAAGCCTCTCCTCGTTCAAACAGACATGATAGGACATCATCATAATGTCATACTCCGATTCGGGATAGTCCCTCAACCACTGTGCATACTCCCCATTGTCGCCCAAATAATAGAAGTTGGGGCCCAAGCTACTTGACCCTGAATCTACCATAGTTCCCTGTCCGCCTGAATGGACAACTCCAACTAGTGCCTCATTCTTCTTGTTACTACTTTCATCTTTCTCTTTGCCTTCCTCTTCATCCTCGGACGATGAAGAGAGTTGTTCCCTAACCCAACTTCCTAGTGACCCTATAGACACTTTGACTCTATTGTCCTTAGGACCATAAGTAATGGACGGCTTAACTCCTCCCCAATCCACTACCGCATCCGACATCCTCAACCAAGGCCTACCCAACAAAATGGGAAATGTATCCTTGTTAGAATGCATTTTGATGACATGAAAAGTAACCACATACTCCTCCCCTCCGGTGCTAATCCTACAGTCCTTTATCATTCCCAGAGGCACCGCCGGAGTTTGATTCGCCATGTTGATGATGAACGGTGACGGACCAGTAAGGTTAAGGCCCAACCTTTTCATGGTGTGCTCCGGCAAAATGTTTAACCCATTACCTCCATCAACTAACACCTTCGGAACCACCTTGTCCACCACCATCACTTCTATCTCAATTGCTTTGAGGTCACGCCCTTTCCCTTGTAGTTGGACTCTCGCGGCCACTCTAGTTTTTACCTTCCTAGTCCTCCTAGTTACCGGCATACCCTCCTTAAGAGTTTTACGAGCCATGGGTGATATCTCTAACAATTGGCCGAAGGTTATGTCGGCCTTCAATGAGCTAAGATCGGCCCACAAATCATATCCCTCAGGTCTTCCGACCTTGGTCTTTTCTACCCTATCAAACTCATCCAAAGGGATGCTAGGTCCTTCCCATTCTCCCATCTCACTGCCATATAAATCATGAATGACATTTGGCCTATCCCTATCCTGAACAATCTCATTCTCCCTCTCTAATTCCCTAGTGGCTCTTCTAGTTACTTTATCCAAATCCGAAAGGTTAGGTCCTTCGTCCGAAGAGCAATCCTCATGTCCTTCCACAACCTTTTCTACTTCAATGTTTCCCCGCATAGCTCTAGTGGTGACTGCTAATGCCGGAGCCTCATGAGTGACCTCATCTGCCAAACTCCTCAACTCGTAGGTGATGGCGTTGGTGTGTGGAGGCCATTGACCTTGTTCGTCTTCAACACCCACTTGGTAGGCAATAGACTCATCATAATGCGGCTCAGTGACACCATCCACGAACCTAACATCCTGAGAACTCGACGGACCCGGATCGGTGGGAGGAGTTGGCCTCCTATTGTTGAACTGTTGTGGACCACCTGGTCTATTCTGAATCGGAATGTATCCGGTTGCCGTTTGCAATTCCGTAGGGGGATGGAATGTCTGCCTTGCATTTCCATGGTCATAGTATAGATTGGGTGGCCTAAGCTCGTTAGGAGGTCCGCCCTGTGGCCTAGCCCCTCTCATGTTGTCTTTAACTTGTTGTTGTAGGTTGACCCCCGTGTTGGGCATGCTAATGACTTTATCAGGTTGTCGACACTCGTCCGAAGGATGATTCCCCCCACAATTGCTACACCCATAACCTGGTCCTTCAGACCAACACTGACCCAGTGCATGCCATCTCCCACAAAAAGGATGGAACTCCTTTCTTTCCACATTTTGACCACCTTGTCCTCTAGGAGGAGGTCCCCTATAGTTGCCTTGACCATATTGATTTTGACCTGGGCCTCTCTGATTTTGTGGAGGTGGGCCACCGTTGTTTCTTTGATCGCGGGTCTGTCCAACTCGACAAAACTGCCTGGTGTGCCCAGGTTGGCCACACTGCACACACCACAATCCCGAAGCATGCTTACCCGACTCAACTGGAGGCGGAGGACCTGGCTGCTGACTCTTAATCATCAATGACATCTGATCTGTAAGGCTCTGCATCTGTTTAATCATGGCCTCCTGAAATCCCAACTGACTAGCACCTAGCCTCTTTTCCACCTCCTCAATGTGTGCATCGATCTTTGGGGCGGGCAATGCTAAGAGTGGTGCCGGCTCCCTAGCTGCTAGCGGCCGTGGACCTGTGTCCATGAAGGCATACTGACCTTGACTCCCTTGCCTACCTAATTGTCCCTCCACCTCTCTTGGTCGAATGGGAATGAATTGGGGTATTGATTCATCCTCCCTTCGCCACAACTTCTCGTAATCTCTGTCCATACGTTCCATCTCCCTAGCCGCCGCTTTGGCATCCGCCAATGTCTGAGGATTCCTCTCCAATACACCTCGAATGGTCCCCGCCTTAAAAAATCCTTGGATGAAGAATTGTTTAAGGGTGTCATCGTTAAGCATAGTGCCCACGAAGCGTGTACACACCAAATCAAACCTCCTAATGTAGGCCGAAATCTCCTCTTCCCTACCTTGCTTCAACGAAGCCAATGCCCTCAATGCCGTGCTTTGACCAACCTCCGGCCGAAACTCATTCAAAAACTCCCTTTGCAATTGCTCCCATCCTCTAAAATGTCCCTCGGCATGGTCCCTATACCACTCATAAGCCTCACCCTCTAGAGTGGTAGGAAACCATACCAACCAATATCCCGGATTAGTCACAAGAGAGCTAGCCAACCTCTCAATGTACCTCTCCATGTGCCTAGAAGGATCCTCATCCTTAGTTCCATAAAACTTGGGGAGGTGGGATGGCATGTCCACCGCCGGCAAGTTTTGTGGAACCATGATGGGTAGACCTCTCGGCCTCACCAACGGATCAATGGGTAGCATAGGAGGTATGGGTGGCGGATCCGGCCCGCGATCCTGATCCATGGTGACTGGTGTGTTCTCTTCTACTTCTCTATCAATGCCCACCGGAATTTCCTTCCCAAATGTATAAGTCTCCGATGATGTCTCACCACTCAACTTGGAGGGAGTCACCTCTCTCTCAGATTGAGCCTCTAATTCTAATGTCTCTAGCAATGGACTAAAACTAGGCTCAACATTCAAACAACTTTCTAATTTAACATCAACTTCTTCTACAACTTCATTAATCTTAGATAATCTCCTTCTACGTGTGGATTTGTCTAATCCTAATATCAAGCTTGGTTTTTGAGATCGAGTCTTACCTTGCATTCCCCACGAAATCGATCAACCCTCACTTGACCAAACATAATCCTCACCACTTCACTCCTTAATGTTATCACTTTTCTTGGTGTGACTTAAATATTAGGGAGGTGAGGAAAAAGAACCTGCAAGCCCACTTAAGTGAAAAATCCCAAACAGGGGATAGGCATGTTCATGTCAATTTTTGGTTGGGCTAGAGCATCACCTCTAAAACCTTTCCTCCAGCTGACACTCACCACGATACCGAGAGTGAGGGGCTGACCTTCGTCATATACCACATTGAAGACCGAGGAATCACCCTCTCATCTCTAACACAATGTGATGACTAGGGAATTACCCTTTACAACAGATAACAACAAAGACGAGTACTAAAATCATTCCTTAATTACTTAGCCAATTCACTTTGAAGAAATGTCATACCTTAATCAATTCGCTTACCCCTGCAAGTTAGCACTCACCCTCGACCGTGACTCGATGTGACATCAACCACAACAATTTCTAAACCAACAATTCTAATCTAAAACATCAACTTCAAATATCAAGACTGGGAGACTCACCCCGTGGTGAGCATCAAAGTCCAATCTTCCTAAATTTAATTATCCCTCTAAGGTTTTAGTGAACTAACGATCATAGGTTATTTTTATGTTTTTAGCAAATCCCCAAAAAGGTTGAGGACATACCTTAGCCGCGCTCCCTCCTCAAAATAAAATGCATAAAGGAAATATGCAATTCATTCCAAGGAAATAAGGAAAATGAAATAAACTAGTCAATGACAAAGATCAAAAACTCTAAGTAAGACACTTACCATGAGCTAAGTGCTCTTTCCTCTCTCACGAGGTCGTGTCTCCAAGTCTTCCCTAATCGCCTCCAAGTCTTGACTACTAATCCCGCTTAACTCCCGGCGGACGCACCATTTATGTCAGCCATAAATCCCCACCCTTAGCGTCTGTGGTCCGGATGGGAATCCATGGCTCACATGTCCTTGTAGAAACTTAGCGTGGGAACCTCCATACTCATAACCCAATGACTTAAATGCAAGCACACTCTTTTTATTCAACCTCATAAGGCATTAGTATTGAAAAAATACATATGCACCCATTTTACTCACAACCACAGTCCATTTTTTCCTCTTCTAACCTCTTACATATTGCATGTGTCATCGGAATCACTAATGTGGTTCCTAAACCCGAGGGCACTTTCCACATTCTGGAAGTACATTAAGCCCTACCTACTGTATCCTTCAAAATGCCCACTACCCACCTTACAACATTGCAAGGTATTGGGACCCTGCCATTATCAACTCAACTTAAAACCTCCTATTTCCCAAATGACTCCCCCTTTGATTCTCAAGAGGTCGAATCCACTTCACACTTCTGGCTTACATTCCCAGCCCTGACCCCCTTTGCAGCTGACCCAGGCCGAGGCCTCAGTCCTTCTTAGCTCCGAATTCCCTTGCAGCTGCCCAGGACGAAGCATAAATCCTCCGTAGCTCTAAATTCTATTCACATTACCTCAAGGCCGAAACCCAATCTCCATCCAGTCTGCCCAAAGGCCTCAACCTGATTAAAGCCCACCTGATCTCAGACTAATGTGCCCCAAAGCCTAACCAGATCTCAAAACTAATGTGCCTCAAGGCCTAACCAGATCTCAAACTAATGTGCCTCAAGGCCTAACCAGATCTCAAACTAATGTGCCTCAAGGCCTAACCAGATCTCAAACTAATGTGCCTCAAGGCCTAATGTTGAACCGCCCTGGGCCCCCCTTTTGTCTCCTTTCCGCCTTCGTCCTTTCTTTTCCCCTGCCACCAGAGTTAGCTCCCAGATATTGATTCCCAACTACCGGCTCCCGGGTACCGGTTCCCAACTACCGGCTCCCGGATACCGGTTCCCAACTACCGGCTCCCAACTACCGGCTCCCGGGTACCGGCTCCCAACTACCGGCTCTTCGCTACCGGCTCCCGGGTACCGGTTCCCAACTACCGGCTCTTCGCTACCGGCTCCCGGGTACCGGTTCCCAACTACCGGCTCCCAACTACCGGCTCCCGACTACCGGCTCCCGGATACCGGTTCCCAACTACCGGTTCCCAACTACCGGCTCCCAACTACCGGCTCCCAACTACCGGCTCCCGGATACCGGTTCCCAAGTACCGGCTCCCGGATACCGGCTCCCAACTACCGGCTCCCGGATACCGGCTTTCAACTACCGGCTCCCGGATACCGGCTTTCAACTACCGGCTCTCCGCTACCGGCTCCCCGCCGTGAAGTCAACCCTCCCTTTTAAGCCCAACACAAAAGCTTCACTTCTTTTGGAATTTTGATTAATTGAAGAAAAGGTAAAAGCAACCGTCGATTGAACTTTTGAGGTTAACACCTCATGTGGGCACCATATTGGGCTCACACCACCCAAGATGGACCGTGCTCAGAATCCACCTTCCACCGAAAATTATGGTTTGTATCCCAGCCTGTATAATGCCGAATCACATCTTCGTTCCGTGCTGTCGGTCTGTAGTACTCCACTTGTATTTGTCAAAAATGAGGGCTGGAAGTTGCAAAATTTGGTTTAGACAAAGCTCTTGCCACCCACACTGGCTTCGCATATGTCTCATCTCCAGGACGCAAAATGAGCATATAACCTTCATGACAATCCACCGCAATGCGGAATGAAGGTGGGGGACGTTGACTAGAAGGCCCAACGTAATGGTCGTCCACATCAAACTCCTCACGAACCTCTCCATTTTCCAAAAGGCAAGCCTCCGAAGCTTGTACTTCGACACGAGTTTGTGGCCAAAACCCGTGCCTCAATGTATGAGGGCTATCTTGGTGTAGGTCTGACAAGGCGGCACGAACACGTGTCCAATAATGTATCCAACTCCCGTAACGATGCCAACATGATCCACCAACATCCGCTATCTTCAAACTCTCCCAATATTGTATGAAGCCTGATATACCTTTCAAAATATCCTCCAAATTCTTCATGGGTATTGGCTTGCAAGGCCTGGGCTCTCCATCCGGTAACATCGTCTTTCCATCCGCATCCACGCGCCACACAAGGAGACCTTCCGGCCAGCCCTTTTTTTTTAGGCGAAAAATTGCCAGATTATGATAAATTAAAGGAGCTGGTGACACCTGTGTGTTAATAAGTGGGAGGGAATGATGAGGAAATCGCCGAAATCCCACCATCATCAGCCCTCATTAGGCCAAATCCCCACAGTGAATACATCATTAGTAGCCACCTGCCACCCGCCAAATCCGATCACCCGTAAAGGTCCCTCGCCGCCTCCCGCCACGAAAATGTCTCTGTCTCGCCGCCTTCCATCCGTCTATCTTACCTCCCTCGCCCCTTACCGTTAGAGTCTTCTGTAGAGCTCGCCAACATCCTCCGCGTTCATCGCACTCCGTCGCTCTCCTTCACTCGCCTTCTTCGTCGCTCATCACTTTCTGTCCTCGCCATTTACTTCCCTTCCCTTCATTGCGCGTCGCCAACTGCAACTCAGAAGGCTACCTCTTAACTTTGCTTCATTGTCTTTCTTAAGTTTGCTTCAATGTCTTTCCCCTTGCACATCACATCATACTCAAACCCGCTACAATTTCGTGATCAATCAGTGTGCGCTGATTGAATTGTTGCAACTCTGTGTGTTTTCGGTTGTGTTGCTTTTGCAATGGACATTGTTGTGTGCTCTGTAGGTTCACTACTTAAGGGTCACTCAGAATTCTCTGATTCACCAATTCTTGATTCACCAATTCTTCCAGTGTTTCTTGATCATTTGTGGGTTTGCGCATTGCGGTTGGGGATTTACTTGTATCAATTTGGTTCAGGGTCATCAACTCAGGGTTTACTTGCATCAATCAGGTTCCTTGCATATTTTGGGTTACTTGCATATTTGCATATCAGTTTACTTTGCGGATCAATCAGTTTACTTTGCGGATCAATCAGGTTACTTTGCATATCAATCAGGTTACTTGCATATTTGTATATCAGGTTTCTTTGCATATCAATCAGGTTACTTGCATGTTTTGCGATTGGTGTTCTTGCATATTTTGGGTTTTGGGTTAGGGTTTTGTGGGTTGTGGGTTGTGGGTGGTGGGTTTTGGGTGCAGCAGTTTGGCGAGGGAGGTGGATCGCTGCCGCGCATCGTCCGAGGGAGGTGGATCGCCTCGATTGGTGCGATCGGTGACTTCGGCGATCGGTGGAAACTTCGGTGACTTCGGTGGAAACGATCGGTGGCTTCGGCGATCGGTGGAAACTCATTCGCCGAGGGAGGTGGAAGAGCATCGCCCGAGAGAGGTTGAAGTGCACTGGCCGAGGGAGGTGGAAACTCATTCGCCGAGGGAGGTGGAAACTGTTTCGCCGAGGGAGGTGTACGAGCATCGCCCGAGAGAGGTTGAGGTGCATTGGCCGAGGGAGGTGGAAACTCATTCGCCGAGGGAGGTGGAAACTCAAGGACGCATGGACGCCCAAGGAGAACCTGCTCGCGCGGGGGCCAGTGGTTCTTCGCAGCCTCGAAAGAAACAGTGCACCGAGGCTCTACGTGCAAGTGCGCTTAGCGCAAAAGCCGAGAGAGGCAGGGTGAAATTGATGCATCGCCAAAACACTCTGGTCTACTACGCATCGTCCCGCAATGTGGCTAATCCGAGGCCCTTGGAGGTTGGTGGCTCTGCAGTCGGGTCTGCTGGATCCAACGCCTCGCCGAACCGGACGACACCTGCTGCTGGCTTAGAGGCACCTGCGGGGGACTCCGCCACTGATGCAGTAAGTCCAGCATCGGAGTCTGATGCTCGCCACGGAGGGCGTGCAGATTGCATTGTGATTTCGAGCACTTCGGAGGACGGGGGTGCGGAGACGACCAACGATGTCCAAGAGGTAAGTGTCCCTAACTCAGAGGATGATTGCGAAGAGGATATTGAGAGTCTACCATCTAAGAAGAAGCCAAAAAAAAATTATGATCTAACCCGAAAGTTTCAATTGGAGTGGGCGTGCAAGCTTCCATGGGCAGAGGGTATTTTAACTAACCAAGGTAAGTTGCACATGGTGAAGTGCACCGTGTGCTCTACAATGGAAAAATCTGATAGATTAATGCAACCTAAGTGGGATACCCTTAAGAAACATGAGGGTAGGCGTAAGGCCTTAAGAAACATGCCTGCATACAATGTCAAAAAAGGTGAGTGGTATATGGCTAAAGACTCTAAGCACAAGAAAAATATGACCTTGTTCAATGCTAGGGCTCCTGATACTGTGCTGCAGCAACTAAATCAGTCTAACAGGTTAGAGAGGGAGAAAAAGAAGGTCCAATTTGCAACCCTGTTCCAGATTCTAGCTGATGGTCGTCCAATGCTAGAGTATGAAAGCAGGGCAGCCTTGTATGAGTTTCTAAATGTGCCCAATTTTCCTAGAATGCATTGGTCATATAATTCAGGTTGGATCATGGCTGAGTTTATGTATGCTGAAGTGAGGACTGCCATATCCAGAGTCCTTGTGGGTGCTAATTATGTGGCACTCACATGTGACGAAGTTAGCACCATAGACAATGGCTCATGGATATCTATCCATGCATATGTTGTCCAGAATTGGAGTCGTATCCCTTACCTTATTTCACTTGAGAGGGTTGTTGAAGGGGGTGGTGCAGACAACCTAACACATGTCATCATAGATGCCTTGACGGGTGCTGCCAAAATTGAGAGGCTTGCATTGTCCAAAACGTTGTTGTGTTTCGGGGCAGACGGTGTTAGCACTTTCCAAGGTGCAAAAACAGGAGTTACTCAACAAATACAGGGTAAGTACGCTCCTTTTGCACTTGGTGTGCATTGCATGGCCCATCGTTGCAACCTGGCATTCAAAACACTATCTCAGCTGGACATCATGAACCGCATCGAAGGTTTGTTGCAGAGCTCCCATGCTTACTTCAAGCATTCGCCGAAGAGGCATTTGGAATTCCTTAAACTGGCTGAACTCATGGAAACTAAGGGGCTTAAACTCTTAAAAAATGTAAAGACAAGATGGGTCTCCCTGATTGAACCTTTGAGACGTATTCTACAAGAATACAGGGTTCTTCTAGCAAAGATGAAGGCAGACAGTCTCTCGAAGGAGAAATCCGCGCAGGTAAAATGCTTCTTCATCTTATTTGTTTTGTTTTGTATTGTTGTTTTTTTTTGGTTTTTTTTTTTGCAGTCTTGGTTTGTGCAGTTTGGTTTACTTTGGTTAATTTGTTGAAGTCTAATGGGTTGTTCAGTTGTTGGTTAATTTGTTGCAGGTTAATTAGGTGTTGGTTAATTAGCTTGTTAGGTGCAGGTAAATTAGGTGTTGGTTAGTTAGCTGCAGGCTTATTAGGTGCAGGTTAATTAGGTGTTGGTTTAGGAGCTGCAGGTCAATTAGGTGCAGGCTATTTAGTTGCAGGTTATTTTGTCGTAGATTAGCTGCATGTTAATTTGTTGCTGGTTAATGGTAATATGGTGCAGGTTTGAGGTTTTACTAAGGGTTGGTTGTCCTTGGTGCAGGCTGTCCTGGACCTGCTCTGTGATCCGACGTGCCTGTTGGGCATGGCAGCCCTGCTTCCATTAATCGAGGCGTTGGATTCGCTGATTACCTTCTCGCAAAAACGCGATGTATTCATCTGCGACTTCATTGGTGCAGTGAAGGTGTGTGAGGGGCAGTTGTATACGCTATACAATTGCCACTCGCAATCATTTACGACTGACGAATTCTTTGTGTTCAAGGGCATTGTTGAAGGCACCCACGACCACATTCACACGAGATGGGTCCAGAACGATCCCGAGAATCCAAACATGTTCGATTTGAATTGCAATGAAGAGCATCTCGCATTTGTAGTCAATGGTAGCAACATGTATGCCAAGCGTGCAAATTCGGAGACGGGCAGAATGGAGCCCATCACACGTGATGCATTCGCATCAATTGTGGAAGATGTGAAAAGACAGTGCTCAGGTTTGTAAATTTGAACAATCAGTGTTTATGTTTATGTTTGTGTTTATATGCATGTTTTTGTTATGTGCACTTGTGTTTTTTTGTTGTTGACCCTAAACCTGGTTGCACATGGTGTTCATGTGGCAGGGGCTGCCGCACAGCTCATACAAGAGCTCCAACGGCGCTTTCCCGAACATGCAGTTTTGGATGCGCTCGGCATCATCTACCCACAATATTGGTTGCAGAAAGATGCAGAGATCACATTCTCGAAGCACCTTGACATTCTCAAAAATTGGTATTGCAATACCAAAGTGCTTGGAAGTGGGGTTGACAAGGAGATCATACCTGGAATTCTTGACAGGTGGTCCTTGGATTCTCAGCAAGGGTATTTCAAAATTGCAATGAAGAGTAATGCCCCTGCTGCCATGGAACCTCCTTTTGACGTCAACCCCGTCACTCGAATTTGGCGGACCATATCTGCCTCTAGGGTCCTCTCACATGGTTTTCCAGAATATTTGAAGCTTGCAGAAATCGCGATGGTCCATGTCATTGGAAGTGTGGAAGACGAGCGTGTGTTCTCGTCCGTGTCCTTCTTGAAGAGCAAACTCCGCAACTCCCTTGACCCCCACCTTGGACTAGTAGTTGGCATGTATAGCCAAAATTTGTACACCTTGCAGAATTTTCCTTATGATGCTGTCTTCGACAGTTGGACCAATGCAGCACCAGTCCATGGCCGCTATGGCCTTTCTGCATAGAATGCTCAAAGCATCAATGAACTCAGATTGTGAAGCCACATAACCTGAAGCTCAAACTTCCACATTCTTGCAGAAGTTGCACTTGCATTGTTTTGTGCATTGCAGACCTTGTGTGGTAATTTATGTGCAGGTTATGTTGCAGATGGCTGCATGGAGAACTCCAGCCACATAAGTTTTGGGGTTTAGCCTATAATTGTTGGTGTATATATATCTTATACTGATTTTAGCATCGGAGTGTGTGTTTGTGTGTTGTTTTGCAGGTTGATGGGTGGAATTTTGCGAACCAGCTTCACTCCATCCCATTTATTAACACACACCATATCGGCATGGCATCCCACTTTTTACATATTGTTGTATAAATTCGAACTCATTGTAGCATCGGAGTGTGTGTTTGTGTGTTGTTTTGCAGGTCCCCAAGACGTGAAGATTGATGGTGGAAGCCACATTGCACTTCAACATATAGATTTAGAGGCCATATGACAATATGTTATAGCAATTATTCGCCATATTACTAGGCATGAACTTCTAGGAAAGCCAGAATACCTTAGTGCTCGGCAAATTGTCGCCCGCTTTTTACTATATTTCAATAAAGATCATCGCCAACAATTTTCCACAATTTTCCACATATTGTTTGTGCAAGTAGCCACATGTATTCAATTTTGTGAACATTGTTGCCAAAAAAATTAGCTTCAACTTGAACATAATCGCCACTATTGAAAAATGTAATGCTTGTTATGTAGCCAGATGATCAAGTTCCCAAAAAACAAAAAAAAGGGCTGCTTCCGGCGGGCTCCAGTCTTGTGTCGTGCACAACAACTTGTATTGCATGGCGGGTACACCATCGTCACGCATGTAGAAGCGGAATTGTTGTGCCTTCGTATGCCCGATCAATCGGTGAGCTCCGCTTCGAATAAATGGTTCTATAAATGCCTTAAAGTCAGGCACCTCCTCAATCATATGGGGGATGACGGGAACGTTCTCCAAATCCATGTACGACTTCATCAATAAGGGGATTGTTGGAAAATCCTCCTCCCTCAACTTCATGCTCCACCGCCCAAAAGATGCATCAATATCATCGTGCGTGTGGCCTACCAATAGGAAGGACACAAAAACCTCCTTGAAAATGCCTTTCGCAACCAACAACGACCAATATGCAAATACATATCTACTTTTATTGTCCTTGGCACAATTGTCCAATTGGACACGCAAAGTGGGGGGCAACTTCTTGGCAATCACGGGTTCACTGGGTGGCTCTGGCAACGAATGCAAGCATACATCTTTTCCATCCAACACCGCTTCATATAAAGGTGTTGAACCCGTATTTTCAAATAACAATCCTGAAGAATAGGCCGGCGGTTTCTCCAAATCACGTAAAAGCCTTGCGAATGACCCTATCGTGTGGTTTGAATCCGCTGGATACAAATCAAGAGCATAATGAGCAAACTTGACATCCCCATGTCCATGTGCAATCATTCCTGCAATGCCAACCCAATGTGATTAGTATCTATGAATAAATAAACCAATTTGAGGGAATCCATGTTCTCAAGCACATCACGTAATAAAACACCACAACATTTAGGGTATGCGATGACATTGTTTCCAAATTCACCTGTAACCGATACAGGCAGCTTAAAAAGTCCATCCGTGGCCTTGATTCGATTTGCAAAACATGGGGAGGCTGTTTTGGCATGATCCATTTTGTCATGGATGACCGTAAGAACCTCCAAGGGTCTGGAGATGGACAAAGCTCTATTTGTGTAGTAATCATTACGGTGTGCCTCTTGCATGTTTACATGCTTGAAATAGTTCAATTGATGTGCCGCATATGACTCGGTGCCCATCGTGTGTGCATCGCGAAGGCGCTTCAACTTCTCGCAATTAGAGCAACGGGCAAATTTGTCCCCTCGTCTTTTTGTAATGTATTCGCTAAAGTTTGCTTTCTTGATTGCACTCAATTTTGACAATGAAATAGGCTCCAAACCGACCTTCTCGCCAACTGCATTCACGTCCAACAATATGTCTTTCCATTTTGTGCCTGTGGGAAGAACTTTCTCCACAACCTTTTCCCCGGTTGTGAGTGTGCGTGTTTTGTGTGGCATTGCATCGGCAAGGGGGACGATGATGGTCGCCAGAGTGGCCGTTGCTTGCCTTGTTGCTTCCCTGGGTTTCTTTAAACCCACGTTCCCATGGTGACGGGAACGGCGGCCTTCCTTGGCATAAGCAGCTTGTCTATAAAAGTCCGCTTTTGACACACCGTGAATGGTGTACCATGCCTTACAACACACGTCTATGCTTTCAATGGTGATGACCTTGCGACCCGTTCCATTCACATGTATCGCCCTATGGACATCAAGTTTTTTGGTGGATCTTAGACGGAAATCTCCAAGCCACATTTCTTCGCGGATGGCCTTCAATTTATCCCTTGGAAACAATTGGCAACAACGATGCACACAACAATCCTTTGTGGCAACTTCTCTAATGGACTCCTCGCCGAGCAACCTTTGGCGTTTACAATCAGTTGCAGAGGGAGTAGGACGTGCCAATGTCTCGTACTTTCGTAAGCCTTTGCGGGGCCGAATGTTTGCTTGGAGCTCCATTTGGTTTTGCATGTATTGTCGTTCATGGTCACGCAAGCTAACTCCATCAATCGTGACATTCCTCAATGGCCACCTGCGGAGGGAGAACCTATGAGTGGGATCCACCTCGGAATGAATGAGTGACTCCAATATGACAACCCCAACGTCCTCTGTGCCAAGTGGGTTCTCATCAATGCAATCTTGTGGATGGGTGTTACGACAAATACCATCCGCCACAGCAACTCCACTATCATTAACGAGTACCACCTCCAAATTCAGCCACGAGGCCCTTGAAAGTCCCGAACATTCAACAATGGGACAGTGCGGTAGGGAAGGCGAAGGTAAATCCAAATGATCTTCATCTGGACTGTCATCCATAGTAGCCTCCCCGACAATGTCTAGCTCATCCTCAGATGCAGATGGCCAAGTGGCCATGTCTTCAGATGACCAATCCCCTCTTTCACTAAACCCATCCATTGTGCCTACACACATGAACATACCACCTTGTCAAAAAAATCACAAAAATTGTAGATTCCAAACGAAGAATACAAAAACCAGCTTATATAATCAAAATTGCAAATACTCAGTGCTCATACATGTTCATATGACAGCTATGCCATTGGGTTTGCAAAGGTTTGGGTTGTCCAGCGGACACACTGTCATCCAGAGCCCATCCACACTGTGGGGATGGCTTTGGGTCGAGCGGCCCAAACCTTGTGGCAGGATGGGTTCATGGTCTTCCAGAGCCCATCCACAATGTGGGGATGGGCTTGGGTCGAGCGACCCAAACCTTTTGGGGGGATGGGTTCATGGTCATCCAGAGCCCATTCACAATGTGGGGATGGGTTTGGGTCGAGCGACCCAAACCTTGTTGGCGCAGGATGGGTGTAGGCTCATCACAGAGAGCACCCACACTGTGGGGATGGGCTTGGGTCGAGCGACCCAAACCTTTTGGGGGGATGGGTTCATGGTCATCCAGAGCCCATTCACAATGTGGGGATGGGTTTGGGTCGAGCGACCCAAACCTTTTGGCGGGACGGGTTCATGGTCATCCAGAGCCCATCCACAATGTGGGGATGGGTTTGAGTCGAGCGACCCAAACCTTTTGGGGGGATGTGTTCATGGGCATCCAGAGCCCATCCGCAATGTGGGGATGGGTTTGAGTCGACCGACTCAAACCTTTTGGCGGGATGGGATCATGGTCATCCAGAACCCTGCCCACACTGGTTAAATGGGTTTGGGTCTATCAGGGTCAAACTAAAAACCGCCCACACTAGGGCAGGTGTTTGGGTCGACCGACCCAAACTTTAGAAGGGTCATACTAAAAACCGCCAACACTAGTGTAGGGGTTTGGGTCGACCGACCCAAACCCACCGCAGAATCCGGCGTATAATGCGGCGGAAATTGCGAGGTGGGATGAATTTGAGCTCATTCCGAAGTTCACAGTGGGGTTGCATGCTGTGGATAGCTGCTCGTGAACGGCAGCATGCACGAACCTTGAAGTACAGCTCCGACTGAGAGTTCTCCCTACGATTTCAGGAGTGGGAGAAGAGCAAAAAGAACCGACTTTTGGGGGGTGCGCCCCTTTATACTATCCACCTCCGCTTCTCCAACTTCCTCATTGGATGCCTTTCCCGCCTAGTTCTCCTGCAGAGGTTATTTTCAAACCTCCTAACAGAATTCCCCGCCTTTTGTTAATTATAAAAAAATGCGAATCTAACCTAGCTCTTGGATACCCCAACTGTCATCTGACTTTGTGTGTGTTGAGAATGTCTATTGAAAGTAATGTGGATATTTAATCCGTTTCATATTGTTTTGTGTGGATATGACATGCACCATTGGAAGGAAGGGTGGCGGCCACATGTATTTTTCCAAGTGTCATGAGGAGAAAAGGTTTGGGATAAGTGATTTATATTAAAGACTTCTAGAATGTCACTCTAATGCATCATATACATATTAAATCATGATACTAATCTACTTGATCTCAAACATTACGGTATATTTTAACCAATATGTAGACAAAAGAAGTCTAAACATTGTGTAACGCCTTATGGTAAGAGTCACTAAATACAATAGTTAAAGTAGTTATTAAGATCCTCGCATGAGGAATTATATAATGATTGCATACAACATTGCTCTATTCTCTCGCATGCAAGTGTGGCAATGACGAACGTATGTGGACGTCGTTAAGGGGATACTAACCACCAATGTCGCTTTTTAGTTCAATCTTTCAATGATATTTGAATCTAATATCCTCAAGTTCACTTCAAGTTTACTAATGTGTGTGAGCAAAACATCCAAAGTTGGACCCTAAACCCTTATAACATCCACAACATGAAATGTGTATTGAATAAACACAAGACCAATTAGTATATCATGTTTAAACGTCCCAAATAACATATTAACACGATCAAGATTGTATTTACTCTAACCTTCCTATTAGACTCTTCTTCATATACAAACAACATCTATTATATCTTGCGCCATTATGTAATATACGTGGAGGGGACATTGAATAAGAACATGATTGCGTGAATGGCTTCATTTGATGTTGTGCTTCTCCGATTTACTTTTATATCACATTCCATATATTACATATATCATAAACCATGGTTTATTGGCAACTATGTGATTCATCAAAGTGAGCAAAACATCCAAAGTTGGACCCTAATAACATCCACAACATGAAATGGCATTTTAATAAATACAAGAACTATCAGTGTATCACGTTTAAACGTCCCAAATAACATATTAACATAATCAAGATTGTCTTTACCATAACCTTCCTATAAGACTCTTCCAAACCTTGGACAACTAATTAAGTGGCCAGCTATTTAGTTAGCTAAAAGCTCCAACTAGCTAAAGCTACGTAGGAATTTGGTGCCTCAAAAGAATAGCTAGCTAAAACTAAGTGCCATAATCTGGGCGAGGAAAGGTAGCTAGCTAAAGCTAGCTAATAGCTAGTTGGAATGTAAAACATACATTATTTTTTTAATATTAGGGGGGATCCCATATAGCAAAAACCTTGTTGTCCAAATTGACACCCACTTAGTTAGTTGTCCCATGGCTACAGTTTAGGTTTCGATTATGGTATCTGCAATCAATTTTCTGTAGGCCATTTCCAAGCTAATTCTTTTGGAAACTCTCAATTTTTACATTGAGATGTTTGTGTAGAAATCTCAATACACATGGCACGGTCTTCACTGTTCCTAATAGTCAATAGTCACATAGGAATCTAGTAAGATCATTAGTGTTAGCCGCTCACCCTAAGTGGGCATTTCATTAGGAACAATCTTCTAGATTAGTTAGTCAAGCTTATAATTAGGAACAATCTTCTAGGTAGGTTAGTCAAGCTCATGGTTGGGCTCACTTGTATATATATAATGAGCAATGTAGCACCAATGCCAGTTGAAAGTGAGGAAGCCAATGTATACGTGTGGATTTTAAAAATTCAAGTTTCCTTGTGCACCAACATGAAAATAGAGAGGCAACCACGAGCAATACAACCAACTATATATTGTTTGGTTTCGTGTGAATGGATTTCTCTTTGGTTTAGAATGAATATGCATGTCACACAACTTTCTAGCTAGTTGAAGCTAAGTGAAAATGAGAGTTCCGAAAAATTTAGCTAGCTAAAGCTAAGTAAGAATCCTAGGTTCGGTGAACCTAGCTAGCTAAAGCTAAGTGACAAATAGGGGCCCGACCTATTTAGCATGATGGTGATACAAGTTGGCCAACTATCCAAGGTCTGGACTCTTCTCACCAAAATGCACAATGTTACCCGTTAATATTGGATAGATTAATATGTTATAACCCTAACCCCGTACCCCCTAAACCCTAAACCCTTAACACCAAATATCGTAGTTGATCACTGATGCCTCCATATACAAACAACATCTATTATATCTTGCGCCATTATGTAATATACGTGGAGGGGACATTGAATAAGAACATGATTGCGTGAATGGCTTCATTTGATGTTGTGCTTCTCCGATTTACTTTTATTTCACATTCCATATATTAAATATATCATGAACCATGGTTTATTGGCGACTATGTGATTCGTCAAAGTGAGCAAAACATCCAAAGTTGGACCCTAATAACATCCACAACATGAAATGGCAATTGAATAAATACAAGACCAATAAATACAAGACCGATTTACTTTTATATCACATTCCAAGTAAATATATGATCATCAATGGTTTATTGGCGACTATGTGATTCATCAAAGTGAATATATAAGGGATTTACAAAAAACTTGAGCATGTTAGCATTTTGAACTAAGGATCATGCAATTCAAAATCCTTACAAAATGCACTTGGGGAAGGCATTCATTTAGGCTCCACACTGAAGTATTCTAAATTTCCGAATTTCATGTTGGGGGGTGGGGGTTATATTTCTTATTCATTGAATAATGTGTGAGTTGTTGGCATCATTGGTAAAGTCTAAAAGTCAATGATTACATCGTTAAATGTCACGCAATTGTATTATTTTTCTAACGTGCTCAAACAAAAGAGAAACAAATGACTTCAACTTGTTTGGAAAATTTAGGGCATGGTGTCATGTAAGTAGGGGTTAAGTATTAGTTTTAGCATAAAGTTACGTTGTAAAAATGCATTAGTTGTATAAATGGTTAGTCTTGTAGAATACCGCATTTGATGTAGCACCTAAGGGTACTCCAAAGTGTCTTCAAATAACTAATGCCCGCTAAGGGGTTAGAGTTAGGGTTTAGGATTTAGGGTTCCCCGTAACCCTATTTCCGTTGGTGCCCTAATCCTGTGGGCACCCAATTCCCGAGGCAAACAAAATCCCAGCCGCCACAGTTTCTCCTCCTTTCTCTCTCTCTCCGCGCCAAGCATTCGCTCCGCGTGTCTCTTGGAAGCGCCGCCTCTCCTGAAGCGCCGCTTTCACGAAGCGCCGCTTTCGCGAAGCGCCGTGGCTATTCAGGGCGGCATTTGATTCCTTCTCTCTCTCCCGCCTAGTGTTTCTTCTCCTTCCCTCCCTTCTCTTGCTCTTAATCTTAGAAGCTAGGAGGTGTTTCCAATAGAACAGAAACCTACGGAGGAAGTTAGTCGAAGATTGTTGAAGGGTTTTCGAGCATTGTGTGGGAGCTTTAGCGAGTGCTTGCGAAGTCATGTGTTTGTAGATTATTTCTCTTTTGGAGTTTGTATTGTATTTGGAGTGTTTGTGAGATTCAGGAGTTCTATAAGATAATCAGGAGGTGTTTGAGACATATAGAAGTGATTTGAGAGCTTCAGTTCTTGTTGGAGTGATTCAGTTGTTGTTTGAAAGATTTAACTGTTGTTTAGAGAGATTCAGTTGTTGTTTTGAGAGATTCAAAAGTGCGTTGAAAGCCTGAGGAGTTGTATGAGAGATTCAGGCTTTATTTGAGAGAAGTAAGAATTATTTGAAAGCTTTAGTAGTTGTTTGGGAGTTTAGCGTGTGTCCGAATCACATTTAGCTGTTTGTGTGTTACTGGACGAAGAACACCAGCTCTACTCCACAGTTTTTGCAACAACAGCTTTAAAAGGTAATATCTTTTGTTATACCCAACATGTATTAATTAATTCATGGTGCTGTAGCATACATAACGCATAAGCATTGTATATGCTCTGTGCCAACCTTTAAAATATATATTAAATAGAACAGTTTGGGGAGACGACCCAAACACGTCCTGCTGTTTGGGTCGGTCGACCTAAACCCAGCCTCCTATTTGGAACGCTCGGCCCAAAAACATCCTCATGTTTGGGTCGCTCGACCCAAACACGGCATGATGTTTGGGTCGCTCGACCCAAACCCAGCCTAATGTTTGGGTCGCTCGACCCAAACCCGTCATGATGATTGGGTCGCTCGACCCAAACCCAGCCTGATGTTTGGGTCGGTCGACCTTAACCCAGCCTCCTATTTGGTACGCTCGGCCAAACACATCATCATGTTTGGGTCGCTCGACCTAAACCAATATTCATATTTGGTACGCTCGGCCCAAACACATCATCATGTTTGGGTCGGTCGACCCAAACCCAACCTCTAAATTATTATTTTATCAATAAATCCATGATGTTAAACACAATATAAAATGAAAATCCACCCAAAAAATAACAAAATAACATATCACCATACAAATGATGTTCACATATATAACAGTGCACAATCCACCAAAATATATGCGCCAATCCATTAAATTTCCCTTAAATCAATTGAAAGAAGTTTGGGTCGAACGACCGAAACTAACATTAAGCTTGAAGAAGTTTAAACTATCCATTAAGCTTGAAGAAGTTTGGGTCGAACGATCGAAACTAACATGGTTTATTCTTTTCTTACAGATGGCCCCAAAGAAAAGATCCGGTGAAAGGTGGTTCATGCTTGCGCCAGACATGTTATGGCAGGAGCACGAAACACCGCAGGATGACTCCTATGTTCCAAAGGACAATCTTATCCTCGCTTGGTCAATTCAAATGGTCAAAGCCTCGCAATACAAAATGATATTTGTATTGAAAGTTGGCACCATGGAGAACCATACATGGGCCACAGTCACGGGGTGGGAGGTGGCATCGGTTCAGTCGCTTGGTGACTACGTGGACGTTATCCTAGAGAACTCCGCGATGCAGAATGTCCATATGTTCATGCACCAGTTCTCCGAGCCGTTCGACGCAATCTACGTAAAGGAGTCCTGTGTTGAGCCAGACGTCATCAAACCGGAGTCGATATTTATCGATAGCAGTATATCGAACACCAAGGTCTCTAGCCGGTTTACAAAATTAAAACATGCAATCACCGTGCTGAACAAGGCCATGCAGAGCAAAACAAAAAGTCAGCAACCTGCGAGGCGGAAAGCAACAACTGAGGAGGGTGCAGGGTCGTCAAGGCCTCAAACGGTGAGGAAGCCGCAACCAGTACCGTCTGACTCAAGACGGACGACTCCCTTAGAGACACCGGCGGATAGCGAGACGCCTACGCCTTCTGCCAGCCGCCAAACAACACCATCGAAAAGGGCGAGAGAGTCATCTGTGATGACCGAGGAGCCAGTTTCACCTGAGCTGCGCATGCCAAAGCCCGGGCAAGAGGTGGATGCGGGGGAGATACAGAAAATCGTGAACAATTTCACGTCCAAGTGCTCCCACTGTTTCTTCATGGGTAGAGATTTCAAGTTCGATGTCAACATCAGCCAGTGCCATCTAGCGCCACCAGAAAAGTGCGTCCGGGCAAAAGAAGACGCCTACGTCGACTGGATAATCGCGCAGATCGTCAGCAAACAATTCAAAGACGACAGGCAAACAATTGTAGTCATGCCCCAGGGACAGAAGAAAATGCCTACCCCTGAAATGTGGCCTACAATTCAGAAAGGCGATTTTTGGCTGATAGACGGCCAGCACAGTGTGGAGGCATCAAAGAAAATCCGACTGATGACCGAGTGGGATGATCCCAACCATCAGAAGGAAAAGCTGAAGGTCTGGAAGGCATTGGTGGTGTGGTCCGACGACGAGACCAGGCTCAGCGACATCTCCCGATACTTCAACATGGGGAACAAGAAGAGGGCGTACCAAGCTTCCTGGATAAGGAATATCATGGCCTCACGGGAGGTGTGGGAGTTCTATGGCAGGCCTCCCAAAGAGAGGGAGAACGCCAAGGACAAGAATCCAAAGTGGGAGGTGAGTATTGTTTGGGTCGATCGACCCAAACTCTTGTGTGCAGCCTCGTTTTTTAGTTTGGGTCGATCGACCCAAACTCTTGTTGCAGTTATTGTTCATGATATGTCTTGGAAATCACATGTACATATCTAACACGCATTCAAATGGTTTGTTTTGGGGAAATGCAGGATTTCAAATACCAGATGATAAATAAATTCTCCTCAATTGACAATGCTAGTCAAAAGCAGAAGAAATACAACGATCTAAGAGGGGAGATTTATTTAATCACAGCTTCCGATTTCGTTTGGATGAAATGGAGGAATGTATTTGAAAAGCATGAGGCGGGTGAGCTAATCGACCCCGACACTGGCATGCTCTTCAACCAGGCATCGCGCTTCAAGCAGATGAAGCCTCTCGTGAGGGAGTTCTTCAGAACTCTTCAAGGGCTGTCGGAGGCAGAGATGGGGAAGGCGGCATCCCACATCCTGCACATGCAGCCGACGGTGAAGAGATGTTGGGTCCACCCGAAGATCGTCTTCAGCAAGCCCAAATGCTTCGTCCCTTCATGCTACACCATGAAGGAATGGACGGAGAACAGGAAGAAGAAAACGACCATCGTCCAGGAGCTGCACAAGCTAGTTCCTGAGAAGAAGCTCATCGTGGATGGAGAGGTTCACGAGGCGCACTGGAGGGCGTTCAAAGCCGAGTATAAGTTCACCAGTGCGTCCATGGCGGCACTCATGAGGGAGGCGGGAGACGACTTCCTCAGGTCGAAGCTCGTGAAGGGGGGGAAGAACCGGGCGCTTCCCGAGCACTCCGCGCGTGCCTTCTCCAACTTCGTAAAGGAGAAGCAGATCGTCAGTTTCGAGGGCGACGCGCATTTCAACTTGGTCACCCTCGACCCTCTAAAGATCCAAGGCTGGCCGGGGTCTGATGCCAGGAAGGCCATCAGGACGAAAGCCGAGGACCGCTTCCCCTTCGGAATGATAGACTTTAGGAACATCCCTGGAAGCTCATTCGAGGGGACAATGAGCACCCCGTTTTACGAGCCATTCCTGTCAAAGTTCGTGGACTACAACAACCCCAAATTTCGGGAGGTCGACATCTGGTTGTGGATTATCGAGGACAGGAGGGCGGAGCAGGTGTACGGGATCGTGCGGAAATTGCAGCCAGAGTACGCCGTCTCGAAATCGCACTACGTTGCTGCACCGGCGGAGGGGGCGTACAACACTTTGAAAGACAAGAAGACGAAGGTCGTCAACGTGCTGTGCTTGTACTTCGTGTACAAAGCTGAGCTGCTGAAGGTGCCAAACCATCCCATAGGCCGGATGGAAAAACTTTTCCAAGTCCCAGAAGGGTTGGGTACCAGCAGGAGCTTGTACGACGAGGCGAAGTACGCCAACTACCCCGCGGATGAGCTGCGGATGGAGTTCTACCTGCGGATGATGAGGACCCTCACGAAGAGAGGGGACTGCATCTTCAACGTCTTCGGGGGCTCCAAACCAATTTTTTCTGCTATGGTAAGTAGCTCTAAATAAATTGTCGACAGTTTGGGTCGAGCGACCCAAACTACACACTGCCTGCTCAGAGTGGAGCAACCTAATCTACACAAAGCCAAGTTTGGGTCGAGCGACCCAAACCAGGCATTGTATAGGTTGGGTTGCTCCACTCTGAGCAGGCAGTGTGTAGTCTGGGTTGCTTTGTGTAGTCTGGGTCGGTCGACCCAGACTCCACACTGGCTGGTCTGAGTGGAGCAACGCAACCTACACAAAGCCTACTTTGGGTCGCTCGACCCAAACTTGGCTTCGTGTAGGTTCGGTTGCTCCATCCAGACTAGTGAGTGTGTAGTCTGGGTCGACCGACCCCCAGACTAGACACTGCCTGGTGTGAGTGGAGCAACCCAACCTACACAAAGCCTACTTTGGGTCGAGCGATCCAAACTAGGCATTGTGTAAGTTGGGTTGCTCCATCCAGACCAGGCAGTGTGTAGTCTGGGTTGCTTTGTGTACTCTGGGTCGAGCAACCCGGACTACACACTGCCTGCCCTGAGTGGAGCAACGCTATCTACACAAAGCCAACTTTGGGTCGAGCGACCCAAACTAGGCATTGTGTAGGTTGGGTTGCTCCATCCAGACTAGTCAGTGTGTAGTTTGGGTCGCTCGACCCAAACTATGCAGTGTTTTTGTGAGATGGATGCCGATGTTTTTGTTTTCATTTTCTTTAGATTTGGTGTAAATCTAATGCAAGTGATCTGGGAATGTGCAGATGTTGGGGTTGACCATCTATTCGTACATAGATGACGCCGATGTTCTTTTCTACAGAACGCAGAAAGCGTTGGCGAGAAAAATGGACATCCTCGATTGGATCCCCGGAAGCTACGCCGAGGAGATTGTTGAAGGGGGCGAGAACCCTTTGGATAGGGCGAGGCGGACCAACCCGGAGGAGTTCGTTACTCAGGCCCCCGTCGCAATTCCCGAACCCCTGGTGGAATTGCATCCTGGCACCTCGTCACGGGGCCCAGGTGATGAAGCGGGAGAGGACGAAGAAGAGGAAGAAGAGGACCCCAAGGCGGAGGGCGAGGTGGAGGAAGGGGCAACGGGGTTCACGCAGGAATCTGAAGCCCCCCAACGAAAGAAGGCTATGCGGGTGGCAACTCCGCAAAGTAAGTTGGTGCCCGTCCTCACTGTGGACGACGCGAGGGACATGTACTCCAGGGACGCGACCGCCGCGTTCAGGGAGAGGAGGAGGCTGAAGGGGAAGAAGCTCTACGGCGACTACGCGGTGGAAGAGACCATCGCCATTAGCAGCGAGGACGAGGACGACATGGAGCTCGCCAAACGGCTCAGGTCGGATCCCCCCTCCCCCACAGCGTTTGCCGGCATGGTGAGGGTGAAACCCGAAGTCCTCACTGTGGATGAGGCTAATGAAAAGATGCGGAGGGACGAGGAGCAGCGCGTCCGGCTGGAGAAGGTTGCCGCCGAGGAACCCTCGGTCCGCAACGAAGTCGCGGAGTTGAGGGCTCTCCTCTTGGAGCAGGAGCGGCAAAGGGCGATGGCCCAACCTCCGTCCAGCGCGGACCTGATCACGCAAGTGATTCAGGGCATGTTGGCGCAGGGGTTGGTGATGGCTCCCCCGAGTGCATTTCCGCACTTGCCCGCCGGTTTCCCTCCCCAGAATATCAACCCGCCGCCCGCACCGCAGCAGTCCTTCACCTTCGGCCCTATGCTGCAGCCGCAAGCCCGCCCGTACGCGCCCGTCCAGCAGGTGGACGACCCCAGCCTTTGGCGCGTCCCCGGAGCTTCAAGTCCCTTGGGGCCCCCCCGCTTCGGCCTCCCATCCTCGTGCCCCCACACCACCAACCGGACGACCCCCACATGTTTGGGTCGTCCGACCCAAACACTGCCGCCCTTGCACCGCCAGCCAGAGACCCGCTCGAAGCAGGAGGGTTTGGGTCGGCCGACCCAAACCCCGTTTCAGCGACGGCCCCGGTGGACGAGCCCATGCTAGATGTTGAAGGCCCGCAAGGGCCTGGTGATACCTCTACTCCTAACCCAGTCGATGAACCAATGCATGATGCGCATGCGGAGGTTGGGTTGGGACAAAGGCCTGACAATCAGCCTTTGCAGGAGCAGGTTGCTGCTGACGTCGCCGGACCAGGCGTTGGTGACGCAATTGGGGAAGCGCACGCGTTGGCGGCGTCAACGGCGTCAAGGCACGACCAAGGCGAGGTAATGCACTGACCCCACTCAGTTTGGGTCGCTCGACCCAAACTCCCTGGGTGTTTGTCTTCTTGCCTTGGTCGTGTCCCCTAGCTAGGAAGAACCGACCCACCCGTCCCCCCCCCTTCTTCGCCCCACCCCATCCCCTTCTTCGCCCCCCCTTTCGTCACCCCCCCGACCATCCGTTTCGCCCCCCCCCCCCCGGCTTGCGACGAAGTCCTCATCACGGCGGCTCGTCATTCAAATTTTGTTAGATGTAGACTTAGGCTAGTTTGAACGCATCGTTCAACGCGGCTCTCCCCCAATATCCAAATGTACATGGAGCATTGTATAATATAAAATCACCATTGTTTACTCCCATATATTTGTATCTTCGGTTTGAATGTATACTGTATGCTCTTGCCTCTCTTGTATCCCTTGTTCCCCCCCCCCGGGCCAATGAATCAAATGGTTTTGTGTATGCACCGAGTGCAAATAAATTTCCTTAATTCTTCGTTTGGACATAGCATGACATAAGTCGCCCCCGTTTTCTCTCGATCGTCCCCGCAGGGCTCGGAGCATAGCGTAGCGGCTCCCCAACGCTCTTCTCCCAGGAGCGGAGAGGGCAGCGCGGCGGCGCCCCCGGTTCTGCCCGCCCTGCGCGTGCTGCGGAAGGAACGATTCCTGGTGTTAGACCTTAACGGGGTCCTCGTCCAGTGCGTCCATTGTCCCAGGGTCCCCACGGTGCCCTTTTGCAAGCCCGAGGACGCGAACTACGACGGGCCGCCCACGCACATTAAGACCAAGCTGGTGCACCTCCGCCCGTGGCTTCGGCGCTTCCTGCAGATCGCCCAAAACAAATGGTGGGTGGTCGTGTGGAGCTCCATGACGGCCGAGAACACCAATGCGGTCGTGGAGTTCATCTTCAAGGGCTTCGAAGCCCCCCTGCTTGGTCCTAGCACAGGAAGCGTGTAGAATATTGTACACACCGGACGGCAAAGTCGTCAAAAAACCAAACAACCCCGCGTCCCCCCAATATCTCAAGGTCTTGAAGCCGATTTTTTGGGACCAGCGACCGTCCTTGATAGGCGTCCCCTACGACGTCCGTCCCACCCGCGAGAACACGCTCATGGTGGACGACAGCGCTTCCAAGAACTTATTGAACCCGACGGCCAACTTCATTGTTTGCCCTACGTGGATGATCGAGAAGGTCCGGGACCGATTTTTGTTAGACCTTGTTAAGTACTTGCAGACGCTCTGCGGTAGCGGGCTGCCCGTAAACCAGTTTGTTAGGAGTAATCCCATAGGCGAGAGATACTTGGATCCACGAGACCATTTGTACAGAGAGTTGTTCTCCCACGCGAAATTTAACAAGCTCATTTGAGAGAGTACGTGTGTGTGTGTGTGTTTGTGTGTTTGTGTGTTTGTGTGTGGGGGCGCCCCCACTTTGTGTAATATATTCTTCATATGTATCTTGATTTTCACATGCTCTATCTCTCCCTCTTCCCTTTGGGTTATGTTTTGTTTTGTTTCCATTTTGGCGCCAGCGTTTGGAGCCCTCGATTGACATCGTCAGTGACTCAAACTTGGGGAGCTTCTTCTATGAGACCGTTTATGACGCCGCTTCAACCATTGACTACTCCAAGGAGCCTATTGACGCCGGCGTCGTCGATAGCCCCCCGCCCAAGCAAATGTTCCGGCAGTCTCCGTCTCCGTCGCCACTCAAGGGCACAAAGCGCGGCTGCGTCCGGACGTCCCCCTCTCGCCCCGGCGGCGCCGTTGCACCCCGACGACGACTGGCGATGGGCGCTCGGCCTGCAAAGAGTGGACCCCTGCATGTCCCTTTGCGCGACGCTTTCCCCGTCCTATCCAACTCGGACGCGAGCGCCCCTACTGCCAAGGTGATCGCCCACAATACATTACAATCCCTCTCCCTTAAGTGGGGCGTGCAATATATATATGGGTTTGGGTCTTTCTCCTCAAACTAACCCGTGTTTTTTTTGGTTTTCTTTGATCACTTCCAGGTTGCGTCCAGCCCCAAACCTCCGCGGGCCAATGCGTCCATTGAGCTGGAGCGTCACTACGCCATGCGCCGATATGCCGGACAGTCTACGTCGTCGTATTCGAATTCCTCGTCTTATAATTCGGGCGGTCGACACAATCCAAAATGTGTTATGGTGGGCCCACATCCAAAACTCGGCTATAGTCGAGGGCCAGAGATTCTCAGAAATGTTGAGGCGATGCGAGCTAAACAAGCGGCGGCAAAAGAAAAAGATGCGGTCTCCCAGCCTAGATAGGCAATTGTAGGGCGTAGACATTGCATGTAGGCGGGATGATTTTAGGCCGCACTATCCAATGGATTTGTGCCATTAGTATGCTATTCAGTTTCTCATGCCATACATTGTATATGGTACTTGCAATAATATAAGTGTTATGGGATTACCCCTTCAATATGGTCTACGGTTTGGATTGCCCTACCTAAACCATATTCATACAAGCTCTCATATTTTGTGTGCAATAATATGAATGTTTTGAGATTACCTGTTCAATATGGTCTCAGATTTAGATTGCCCACCCTAAACCATCACAAATATGAGTTATTAATGGGCTTCTTGGTATGAACACCCGCTTCAAAGTGTTCCAATCTTACAACTTTCTCCAATATGTGTTCCATTTATCCTTGTTCTTATTTATGTTAATGTCTCAAAATGCCCAAAAAGTCTCAATTTAACGAATATAGTGTTGGATGCTAGTGAGCCCGCCCACGAAGCTTAGGCTAGCTAAGTTAAAGACCAAGGGAATTGTGTAAGCTTGATCATGGGAATGGCTCCCACTCTATAACTCAGTGACTTTCACTAGTGCATAAGAGGGCATGTCTTTGATGCAACTAGAATTTAGCATAGTTGGAGTTAGTTTGGATACATGATTAGGTAGGGGAAGTGGATTGACATTTAATTTGAGCTTGGTGTGGTGTGGCGTGGGTGACTTGTTGTGTGAAGTGTTTTTTAACACTTCTCATCAATGACCACGTAATAAAAAAGAGTTGTTTTCTATGTTTATGCATTGTTATGTGAAGGAGATAAAACCATAAAATTACACAAAGAGTTGAACATTGTCATGGAATCTACAAGCAAGCCTATGGATGAGCTCAAGGACCCAAGGGAGGTGAAGGTGACTAATGGTAAAAGGAAAAAGGGAATATCCGCTTGGGCTTGTGCATACAAGGCAAGGAATTGGACACTTGAGTCATCAAAGGACTCATCCAAGCCCAAAGCCAATGCCACGGAAGAATGTGAGCCCAAACCCACTACTCGGACTAAGGACGCTTAAGGGTGGGGGGTTTGGCCTCACAGGGAGACAAGACTATGTGTTTAACAATGAGCTCGGAACTTTCAAAGAAATGTTTGTCTCTCTCCCTTTTGCCAGCCTCTTTGGCTCAGTAGAGACGACGATAGTTACCCTCTAACCAACTATGGGCACCTAAGTCTATGCTTATAGTTTTAACTACCTCTTATGGCCTATAATTAACTATTTTCATCTATTTAGATATTACTTCATCCTCTTACTACTTATCTGCCCATAGTTTAACTATTCGGCCAAAAATTCGGCTCATAGGGAGGGCTAGTATGTCGGGGTTGTTCTCTAGGTGTGCATGGGGGTGGTACATGCGGCTCGGATTGCTTCACGAATGATGTGATGGACTTTTTAGTTGGGTTTTCCATAGTTTTTGTTGTTTTCTGAGGAGGAAATCTCCTTGGGTTTTTGGTCAATTGGTTAGTGAAGGGGCAAGTTTGGTCATACATATATATTCAATGCATCTGCTGAGAGAGTTTATAATTTATTGGAACTCGTTTTTTGTGTCTTCCCATTGTGCGGGGTTAAGATGTTTTTGTTGTGGTATATTTGTAAGACATGCCATCGTAAGGTTTTGGTCGTTTGAAGTTGTTGGAGTTTTGCAAGGAGTATGGGATATGTGATGTGGGGTTGTTAGTGACTTGGTGATTATATTTTTTTGGCGATTGTACTTTTTTGGTGATTATGCTATTAGGGAGTTAGGTGTAGTTGGATTGCGTAGTAGTTGGAGTTTTGATTACGGTTGATTAGAAGAAAATGATACATATAAAGTGTATTATTGTTATATGCAATTAGGTTGACCTTGCGACATAGGTTGACTCTTTACCCATGCAAATCTAGTTCATTTATAGGGTTGGCGACAAACAAGTATACAAGAAAGGAAACACCTTGAACTTTGTTTTTTAGTTAGATTATGTATATATTGATCCAGAAAGAAGTTTAGAGATAATTTATTGAGCAAAGTCGATCATCACCTTGGGTCAAAATCATAGCACAAAAACTTGTAACTTTATTTATTCATCCATATAGCAACTACAATAAGATAACAACTCATGTATTTTATTAAAGTGATAAAAAAAATACTGAAAATAGTGTGGAGTATTGATGTAAAACCACTTTTTGGGCCATAGCCTAGCCAAATTAGGAAAATTCTGAATTTTGACGGTTTTCATCCGGCGATTGACAACTGGAAGCCATCCAGATCAAGAAGTTGAGGCAATTGCCGTTGCAAGGTAGTTACAGGTGCCAACCACCTCGTCTCCTCCCCCGAGCCGATAAGGAGGCGGCTGCTGAGGTTGTAGACATGCTATTTTCAAAGGTAGAATCAGGCATAGTCTCAGATTAGAGCAATAGGCTGATAGAGCATCAACACTTAGTGATTAAGGTTGAGTGCAATAGACATCCTCCGAGTGTGATACTCGAAGAGGGTTAGCAATAGGAAGATGAGAACTGAAGGATTCAGTCTCTTGTGATTTTGAATTAGAACATAATCAAAATGTCAGTTTGATGAGCAATGGCCTTGATGTGTGTGTAATACAAGTCTGATGCTAAGAGTGATTGTTGGTGTCAGAGCGAGTTGTCTTGAGTGGAATGAGGTCTTGAGTAATGGCTGAAAGAGTAATATAATGGAGTCTTAGTTCGGAGCCTGTGTCGAGAAGGCAAGTCGAGCAGTGTACTTTATTGTGGCGATTGGCCGAGACGGATATTGTCGTAGTGATTACAGGAAGAGAGAATTGTAGGCAATACCGATCGGTACTGAGAGTTGTGGCATGATAAGAAAGAACGAGGCAATGATCTATGAGAGGCCAGAGAATGGCCTGGCAATTAGTCCAAGAAGGGACTTGACGAAGATGGTCAGCCTGTGAAAAGAAAGCAAGTGTAATATTGAAACGTTTTGGTGATAGGCAGAGAGGAGAAAGACTAAGTTTGAGTGTGAGACTCATAGAAGGCAATGTCTGTAGAGACAAAGGTCTTTTGGGATCGAGACGTAGTTAAAATGCCTGAAAGGCAATAGGCTGTGAAGTCAGAGAGTGAGCCTGTCAAGAGAGAGAGGTGGCATTCATTGTAAGAACGTAAAGTCTCTTAGTGAGTGTTCATGAATTGAGAGTCTGAATAAGAAAACATCGAGCAATGAGGCTTGAGTGGAAGAACTTTCCGTAGGCGATAGGCTGGTGAGTTAAGACACTTACCCGGTGAGAGGAAGTGAAGGCGATGGCCACCAGAGAGACAACAATTTGAAGTCGCCAATGTAGAGGCATGACTCGTGAAAGGTCAAGACATGAGTAACTTCCACAGGGAAGGTGAAAGGGCAATAGCCTGAGAGGAGATTAGAGGCAATACGTCGAGAAGCTGAAGCTTGAGAGAGAGTTAGAGAAGGCAAGTAGCCAAAGTATGAGCATTACTGTCTGGGAGGCCTAGGATGGGCAGAGACGTGACAGAGAGAGAGTCTGACGGGCCATAGCCAGTACAAAGAAGCCTGAGGGCAATAGACATCACCCTGTGGTAGTTTCCCAGAGAGAGGATATCGCCTGGGCCAGTTAACAACATATCACCAGCCAGTGAGCAGAGATTAGGCAAGGGTTGACGTAAATATTGACTACAAAGTCAAGATTGAGGGAAAGAAGAAGACTTTACCTTGTGAGATAAGACTACTTGCATGTAAATCTCTTGGATAATAAAAGCTTGTCAATCAAGGGATATAGCCTGATGAATTTTTACATATTTAATGTATTGACGAAATGGATATCCTTTGAGGTGAATTACCAGGTCTATCGGGAGAGGACAGTGGTGGTTACAGTCTCCGAAGAAGTGCCGATGGTTGTAAGTAAAACTAAGTGGAATTAATTTGAATTGAGTGCAAGCATAATCCATCACAAATAAAGACAAAGATGGTTACTCAAAAGACGTGCCCCGGACATGTTGTCCTGCCTATGAGTTAGTTGACCACTTGCCAAGCTTTTGAGCTTCACGACTAAATTAAGTCAAAACCTTAGAGTAATAGAGCCCACCTTCAGATAGGACAGAAATCACTCACGACGGAACCATCATAAATGAACCATAGGAGTGGACAATAAAGGGGATAAAGAGGGAATGAAGTAAGAAAGGTCCTAAGTTGTTATTGAGAACCTTAATCCAATGTGACATTAACCCTTATAGACACTAGCTCAGTCTTCCCTGTGACCTGGTTTCCTGGGTTGTTGTTTTTAAGTGATAGCAAAAAACTAACTACAATTGACCTAGGGGGTGAACTCTTCTTTCCACATATGAGCTAACATCAATGTAAGAAGGAATTAGCGTACAAAGTATACATAAGTCAGAGGTGTTATATTCTCTAATGTGTACATTAAAAAAGGCTATTAAGATTTTTGAAGTAGAGGTAGATGTACAAAAGGGGCCATGAGGTTTAGAAGGAAAATGACAATAGATGTGTCAGTTTCATCCAATTCATGTTTCCATCCATTTTTGTCATGTGGTAATGAGTCTCACTCTTCAATGACTAGCATGTCCATTCTTGTTAGGGTTTGCAATTAGATTCTAAGTTTTTCAGAGTGGAGGCTCTTGGTGCGCTCATGGGCTCCCTTGAGTTTTTGATCTTCAATATTGGTAAATTATTATGCGCTAGTCTTTGTTTGTTTGATGCAATCATTGAGTTACATGCTATGGATGAAAAAATGTTTAATGATTTTCTCATTGTAAAATGAAAGTGGATTTTATATTAATAAATGATTATTTAATTGATAATTTATTTTGTACAAGTAGGGGAGGCATTAATTACATTAATTTGAAAATCTTAATATAAATTCATGAGTCCATTCTCTAACCTACCATTAGTACATATACATTCATTTTTCTCTATAATCTTCTCATATATAAGGGGTTTAATTTCATAGTGATCCACGCATGTTATTTAGGTCTCTAATGAAGAGTCTACCCCCAGTGTCGCATTATAAATTCATGCATGGTGTAGAAATAATAATTAGTGGTGCTTAGAATCTAAGTTTAAGATTTAAGAAGCTAAGAGTGAGGAGTGCATGATTAATTAGGGAATTAACCAAAAATAGGAGGGTCATGATAAAAATCATGGTTTTATCCTATTATGATAGGGGTAGGTGGAAGATTGGCTTATTTTTCTTACTTGTTCACTAGCAATACCAAAGTGTGCACTAGGGAGTGCTATCTTGTGAGCAGTGAACAATGAGTGGTAACTTGTGAGCGGTGAGGAAGGCAAAATATTTGGTAATAGGCCCACTAGTATCTTAAAACCATGGTATTTTGGCATGAAGAATAAATATTTTAAGGTTTAGTAAAAACAAGGGCGGGGAGGATAAACAACATGAATGCTAGATTGTGCGTAGTGAGAAATGAGCATTAAGTAGTGAAGAACGAGAAAAGAACAATATGTACACGACTATGGACACACACACACACACACACACACACACACACACATATATATATATATATATATATATATATTTATCATATAAAAATTTCATTGCATACCCTATGATATCTTAAATATGGTTATCATTGACATTCATAGTACGAACAATTTAAAAAATGCAACAAAACATATTGCAAAGGATACTTAATTTTGTAATAGGTCAATGATACAACACAAACATAAAGAGTGCAAAGATAGAGTTGAACACAAAACATGTGTAACTCCAAGGTATAGCATAAGTAGATAGATAGAAACTCCGGTCCCTTTTTAGCAAGGGGCCGGCGTGAATAAAGTGTCCGTTCATAATGCCAATGACCCGATGCCCACCGGACAAGGGGACATTGGGACAATACTACTCTCCCCTTTCGAGGATGGACACTATAGTGACTATACTAGTTCCTAGCATAGCATAAGTAAAAGTACATTAAAGAGATGATGCCAATAATGAAACCTTCCGTAATGATAGTTGAACATGTGCTAATAAAAAACTGACCATCATTATAAATTGTTGCCATAGATGTTGAACATGTCCATATTGCATTTAGTATCACTTACTATTTTAAATTACATAATTCTATAATTATAAGTTGTATATATATGTTTATTTTCCAACAAAGGTCATTTGGTTGTTTGGCTTAGGAGGCACATTTCCAATATTTTCCAAAAGGGGGTGTGAGCCATCGTATTGGGTCACAATTTAGTTGTAGGCAATTCAATGACAAAAAACATTTGATTAGAGTAGTTCATTGGTTTATTTGATGCTTAGCCCTTTAAAATGTGATTCGTAGATATAAACTAGGAAGTCGTTGCAAAGCTTAGGCAACTGTGTTGAAACGCAAAGTAGACATGAAAGTATAAGATTGATTGAGAATCTCAACTAAATTAGTAGAGTTAGATAATTTTAGACATTAGGTGGTAGTGCAAGTAGAAAGAATAAAAGTTGATGATAGAAAAATTATGAATTTTAAATGATAAGATGATTTTTTTTTTTTTTTTTTTTTCTATTTTTTTCTTCTCCTTTCTCACTTCTTTCTATTTTTTTTTTTTTTTTCTCTCATTCTTTTCTTTTACCTTTGTCATCTCTCTCCTTCCTCTTGGGATTTGGCCTCCTCCTCCTTTCTCTCTCGTGTATGTATGTGTTTCCTAGAGAAGAGGGAAAAATGTAAGAAGCGTGCATATTGATGGAGGGAAATGATAGAAAAAATAGGTTTTAGAGTATGGATAGAAGCATTTTGATATGTGTGTGGATAAATATGTGAAGGAAGTAGGAAAAAAATAGTTGGTGAAAGATTTCACCAAGACAATGGAGGTGTTAATTTGGAGGGTGATTGCGATTAATTGGAGGCAAGGATTGAAGAGCCCTTAGGTGGAGAGGAGTATCTTAAAGTTGACTTTCCAATAAGTCCAGGTTGTTGTCATAGGCGCAAAAATGAAGGAGATATGATAGATTTTTAAAACTATTTATTATTAGGGACGATTTGGCAGCGTTGACTTTGAGAGGCGATTTCGAGTGACTGCTGGTGATTCTTAAAGAGATCTTTGGAGAAAATAAGCAATCTAAAGTTGGCTTTTAAAAAAACCTGATCTTGCCTTCATCTGATCAAGGATGAGGGAGTGGTGGTCAAATAAGCGGAGGTATGTCTGCTGGATTGGCGATTTTTGAAAGAATATGGAAGGTGGATTTTGACCAACCATATCTCTTGACTGAGGGAGAATCAAAAGCTCTAATTTTGATCAGTTAAGCTTCATGAAGTTAGCTTTTTATAGAGCCATTGCATGTTTCAATCAGAGCAAGGACAAGGAAAAAACAATCATTTTAATGACCAATGGTCCAGCTGCCTTGGTTAAGGTTGTTTCTTCATCGTATTAACTTATTTTCTTGTAATTTTGATTACAAATTGAACACTTATGTGTACTTGCCATATTTTAGGAGTATATGCATGTATGATTGTGTATGCATGATTGCATTTTTTTACTTTCTCCTTAGTAAAGAGTCTATTGCTTAGAAGGCCTAGGAGTTGTCACTCTCAACCAGCCCATTTCTAGGGTTCTTCGCCTTGCGGGATGAATTGCTCATAGGGTGGAATATATCATAGGGTGGCATTTATTTTTCAGATGTAAAAGTTATAACAAAGTTATAATTAACAAATGATGGCTTTTGAACCTAAAACTTAGGCTAAAGAAACTTAGCTTACTAGTTATTAGTTGATTTATAAAAAAATTATATATAACATATGTGAACAAATATCCCAAAAAAAAATCAAAAGTTTGTTGAGATAGTTTTTTTTAAATGCCAACAAAGGCCAAATTGTTGAATAGACCTTAGGGCAGGCCTCATAAAACCTGGCATTCTATTTTTAGATGCCAACTTTGCCAGAATTAATTTCGCCAAGTGCCATAATTAAGTAATACAGTTATTAAGAGCATCCCACCGCAAGTCACTAAAACAATCACTATCACTATTTTTTGGTAGTCGGTCTGAGCCTCTGAGGGCCAAAATAGTGATTAGGGTGCAATCATTTTTGTGGTTTCCCACCGCGGAGTCACTAAATTGAAATCATCAGATTTAAAGGGGTCGTCGAGTGCGCATTCACTATAGTTTTATCAATCTCGTTGTGTGTGTGTGCGCGCGCCTTCGCCTATCGGCCTGTTGAGCCTGCTCTTCTCAATTGCCCTGTTGATCCTGCTCTTCTCGATAGTTCGACAATCGGCCTGTTGATCCTTCTCTTCTCGATCGCCCTGTTGATCCTGCTCTTCTCGATACTGCACATCTTGTTCGCACCTTGTTCGCACCTTGCATGTCATCATGAGTCGACAGACACCATTTCAGGACAAACACGCTGTGGAATACGGTCTTCAACCGGTGCAACGATCGGTAGGCGGTGTGATTACGACTGTGCAATGCCTTTTCTGTGTCCACATCGGGCGCGAGAAGCATGAAGGTCCCGGTGTGAAACGCCAACGCACCAAGAACACGCAGCTGTTCCAGTTCCCATTCCGACCCGAGACCTACAAAAATCATCACGAATCTCAACATCACGAAAACTGGACCAATTATCAATTGATCTCGCATCAAGAGAAGGCTGCATTCTTCAAGAAAAAGGAGGTCTCTGGCATTCATAGTTTTTTGGACAAGGACAAGGATAGTCTGCAGTTCGTCATTTCGAGGCCTACGATTGTCGATGATGTGGTGGGAGATTTATTTTTCCATCCGGAGGACGACGAAGAAGACGATGCGTCTGAACCGATCACGAAGGCCAACGCCATGAAGTTGTTCAAACCGCAAGAGGACGGATCATACCTGGTGACGATCAAGAACTCTCTGCGATTTGACCTCGCAATTCGGCATGTTTTTGTTGGGTTGTCGTTTCGGCAGACATCCAAGGTGATTGAGCAACATCGTTCGGCGACCAAGAATGCCAAACTCAGCGGCCTCAACGACCACATGGTCGGTCAATTCATTCGCGTTTTCCTTGCCGTCTCCCTGCAGATCATCTTCAATGTTCTCACGGATCCGGCGGTTTGGCGTTTTCACTAGCTGCTGATGCAAACACTCATTTGGGTGTTCCTCTCCTCGATCAGTAGATTCGCGTGTGCGTGAAAGGCGTGCTCTACAACCTTCACCTCGTCCTCGTTCCATTCTTCGAACGACATACTGCTCAAAACTACGTGAAGCTCATCAAGATTCTGCTCAACACCGTGTCTCCATCCTGGCGCGAAAAAATCATTTCGATCAGCTCGGATGGAGAGAACACCATGACTGGTCGACACGCTGGTGTTGTCACATTGCTGGAGAATGAGTGCTCAAATCCTGTGCTTCGCATTTGGTGCGTCCCTCACCAACTCGACATCGTTGTCAAGAATGCCACACATGGGGTGTTGGACGAGGCGTTCTACAAGGTTGCCCACGCGTTCTCTGTGCATCTTCGTGCTCAACAAATCCTCATCACCGAAATGGGTTCCAAGTGCCCGAAGGACACGACGCGGTGGGTCGCATTCGGCAGTATTCTATGCTGGCTTCTGGAACACCGTCGTCTCGGGGGGGACACTTCACTATACTTTGTGTGAACATGTGCGTTAAAGGGGTATTTAATGTAGGGGTATTATGTCTAGATGTTAGATTTGAACACACCGTTTAATTATATAATTCCCTAATATGGTGTATTATTATGATGCCTTACTATAGTTATAACTCATGTAAGATTTTTTTTCAACCCTATGTTCATTATAAAAAATTAGCTCACCCTAATTTGTGTTTAAGGATTGCCTATGTTCATTACAAAATTCATTTGACATGCAATGAGAACTAGTATGAACAAGCATCACCACAAATCAATAACAATGCAAACAATCATCACCACCATGAGAATCAATGAACTATGAACTTGAATTACTAGCATGAATTACATCAATGTTTGTGTTTAGAAACACAAGTCTGTGCACTGCAGTCTGTCAGCCATAAACCCCCACCCTTATGCGTCTGTGGTCCGGGTGGAAGGTCATGACTCACATGTCTTTGTTGCCTCTTAGCATTGGAGACCCATACTCATGCCCAATGAACTTAAATGCAAAGCACAATTTTTTTATTGGACAACCCAGGGCATTAGTATTAAGAAATACTTATGCATGTATGATAATTGTCATGCACAATCACACTAAACTACTTTCCCTCTTCAAATCTCCTAACTAGTAGATGCATTATCCAACTAACCACTCTAGTCCTTGGTTTCTTAAAAACCTTCTTCTCTCACTAATGATTCACTCACATCTAACCTAGCTGCACTATTTGTCACTCCTAATCCTCTCCTTGCCACCTCATTAGAAGCCTCAGCCCCAGTGTCTAAGCTTTGACCAGAAGGCTAGGCCTTCGGCCCTCAGCCGAACTTTGCCCTGGAATCTCAGCTACCAATCTTGAATGTGCCTCGGCTCAGAGCCGAACTCTGCCCTGGAATCTCAGAAACCAATCTTGAATGTGCCTCACGGCTCAGAGCCGAACTCTGCCTTGGAATCTCAGCTACCAATCTTGAATGTGCCTCGGCTCAGAGCCGAACTCTGCCCTGGAATCTCAGCTACCAATCTTGAATGTGCCTCGCGGCTCAGAGCCGAACTCTCCCCTAGAATCTCAGCTACCAATCTTGAATGTGCCTCGGCTCAGAGCCGAACTCTCCCCTAGAATCTAAAAAAAACCATTCTTGAATATGCTTCGGCTCAAAGCCGAACTTTGCCCTGGAATCTCATAAACCAATCTTGAATGTGCCTCGCGGCTCAGAGCCGAACTCTGCCCTGGAATCTCAGCTACCAATCTTGAATGTGCCTCGGCTCAGAGCCGAACTCTCCCCTAGAATCTAAAAAAAACCATTCTTGAATGTGCTTCGGCTCAGAGCCGAACTCTACCCTGGAATCTCAGCTCGTTTCTCCCCGAGAGCCCCTGCTCCCCTGCGAACTCTCAAACTCTCCAGCTCCTGTGGCCCTTCCCAACTGCCGAAGATCCAGCAGCGATAGGGACTGCTCCCTCCACCTCATCTAGTCTCAAGCCCAATTCGGACCCCCCCTCTACCCTTAAAGGGACACACTAAAAACCCAAACCCAACAACCCATGGCCAAGCCATTTGCACCATATGTCCCTAATTCTAACCACACAAAACCATTTGTTTTTGTTTGTTTCTTCATTTAACTAACACACAGTCACACAAATTTAGAACTTTAGGGTCCAAGATTTAGGGTGAACGAAGTTGGCTGCAATCTATTGCTAAGAAAACAGAGTCTAAACAACATTGTTGTTTTCCAAAATCAACACTTTAGTCTGTTGCACACAAGTGGAAGGAAGAACTTCAGAAACAAATCACTATATTCGGTAATTGGAGACTTTTTCATGATTTTGAGACTACTTAAGGACATGGTTTTCAAATAAAGAACAAGGAAAACACAAATATATATTCAATGTGACTTAATAACCCGATTCGCGTGGGCAGCACTAGCCAATTTGACACAAATACATGTCATCACAATAAGAAATTGGACCAGATATTAAACCATTTGCATTTATTTTGAGACTTTCCAAAGTCTCCGATTAACGAATATAGTGATACAAACTATCATTCTATCAAAATCCCTATGCTATATTATATCTAAAATCTTGATAAATTTCAATACTTATTACTTAGTATACCCTAATATTATTTATAATATGGATTTTCAATTTAAATAGTCCATAGTTATATCCAATAATTTTCTAAATTTTATTGCTCATGAATAAAACACACCCTATATTTTAACGCACCATGTTTACTAATTTTCCTAAGTGTCCCCCCCGAGACCGTCATCGATTGATGATTCAGGTGGCCGACAAGCGACCGGTTCAAGCGCCATCCACACAATGGTGGGTTATTGCGGGAGCGCTAGCACCTTTGTTCGAGCGGATCGCCGTCACATTTGCCACGCTCCAGTCTCCGAACTTGGTAATCTCTCAGCAGCGCCAAGAGGTGTCAAACCTGATGGCGGACATTGCAGCCGGTTTGGACATTCGCTCTACTATGGATGTTGCGTTGATCAACGAGATCAATCCCACCACGATCATTCAACGAGATGGCTGGATCGTCACCAAAGATGCCGTCGTCATGCACATCCGCGATCAAGGCTCGTGGGCACGCGATCTGTACAACGAGCTTTCCGACATTGAAAAACAGCAAACATTGCAGGAGATTAGCATCTTCTCGCTTTCCATTGTGGCGGACGGATTGCAGATCCAGGTGGAGCATGATTCCAACAACAATGTGAAGGAATTGGAAGTGCCCCCCGTGATGCTAGCGGATCTCGTCAAGATGCGTCCTAGTGTGTTCATCAACGAAGTAGTGGATCAATATCGCGGGCACCTAGCCAAACACTGGAGCGCGGACCTGATTGATAAGGCGGAGAGCGAACACCGTGAACTGCTCGTTGTCTACACGCGCGAGCCGGAGTGAAGGCTGCCCTCGACAAGCACAACGAGAAGACGTTTTTTAACGAGGCGTGGGACTGCTTGAAGGGGCGCTTCATGCAGTTGCATCAGCTGTGCGGTGGATTGGCGACAGCGTTCCTGAATACGACGTCCGTCGAGAGTGACTTTTCCATCGTTAAATTGGAGAAAACGACTCCCGTAGCAACCTGACAAGTATGTCCCTCACGGGCATTATGCACGCGAAGCAGTTCGAGAAAATCAAAATGATCCAGCGCCAATCTTTCGCTTGAATAACAGTGCGAGTTTGTCTCCATGTCCATTCCATTCAACATATTCTTTGCCTAGTTGTGTTCCGTTTGCGATAGCCGCGAGAATGGTAGTAGCGGTGTCCGTTTTGATTTTATCTTATAGTAGGGGGAAGCATGTTACGGAAAATAAAGCATATGCCAGATGTGCCAGTATTAAGGCGACAAATGTGCCAGAATTAATTTAATTCTGGCAAAGTTGGCATTTGCCAGGTTTTATGAGGCCTGCCTTAGGGACATCTTATGCTATTTGCCTAATGAGAAAGACATGTATCCCATCATCCCAAATAGTGAGACTAATTTCACTCATAATATTTCAATATTTCATACATTTAAGGAAACCCTTAGGGAAGGAGGATTGACCTCCCTAAAACCCTAATGGGGGCTCATTTCCACCCTCTCTCTCTCATGTGGAGTATACTTTGTGCAAAGGCGGAGCACAAAGACATCTACTACAAAGGCAACGGGAAAGTGAACAAGGTGTAGAGTTGCAATTGCAGCTAGTGTGGCAATGACATAGGATATGGGATCCTATTACATAAGAAATGTAGAAGATGCCAAGGAAAGTTGGATCAAAATGGGGTACATCGCAGCAACTTGTGGACCTTTTAAACAAACCATCATCCAATGGGAAGAAAGTTGGGTCTAGTTGCAACGTCATGGTCTTGTTGTATTGGTTTTCTAAAGCTAGAGATTCTTTGAAGTACAAATATGAATTAGATGCTTCAGACTTTACATACTATATTTGTCAAGTATCCAAAAACTTGCCGAAGCATCATATTTGTACTTCAAAGGACCTCTAGCTCCATTGTAGTGTGGACCCCACACTTGAGGTCAATCCGTGCAATCTCAACCATTGAGAGCATGGAAGTTGGGACTTACCACTTCACACAGGGTCTCAAGTCCTCAGTACTACCAAATATGTCATGGATGCCTACATGACAACGCTTTTTGGAGGCGAGTGTTGGGACTTGTGTTGAGAGTTGGATCAAGCATAAAGCTAGATCCAACTCTCAACACAAGGCCCGCAAATATTTTTGCATAAAATAATCAAGATCCCTACTTTAATCATAGTTAATCGTATTTTAATGGTTTCTTGAGGCTCAAAAGTTGGGAATTTTGCCTCCATGTTGGGACTTGGGACTTGGGACCCCATGTGAACCGGTCCTCAGTGTACTTGAAATGGAGTTTCTGAGTTAATGGCCCAAAAGTCAACACAAACAGAATCACCGAGTAGACTTTAAGTCTTGAACTTGGACTTCAAGTCCCTTGTCCCTAAGTGACCAAGGTGGCCTAGATTCCAGCTCAGCTCCTTTGATGGGCTTTTAATAGTCTTGTCAGCGTAAGTAATTTCCGGCTGGGGATTCGTGGCACTCACTAAGGAACATCCATCCAAGATATCGTGGATGAAGTGGCTCCAATAAAAAAAGCCCCCCTATGGGGTTGAGGGCCGATTCATTCAAATGTGACATCACTAGACTAATTCGGGGCCTTTGACTCTATTTCCGGAATCAAATTGCCTAAAAATAGTCATTTAGATGATTCCTGCGTTTTTTTCATCCGCATGGATGATTATACTTGAGTGCCACGAATCCCCGGCTGTAATTTCCGAGGCAATACACAACAGAGTCTTCGGGGATATATCCCAAGTACTACAAGCTACTGTACATTGATATGTGGAATTAGGTTATCAACCTGTCTTTGCAATTATCCATGCAAATTACCTTGGGTCAAGTTAAGATTACAAAAACTTATAACTTTGTTTATTTTTTCCTATGGTGACAATTGTGAAACAAATTTGTTTTATGTGTTTTTTCACTGTGGTAATAAACATACTAAATAGTGTGAAATATCGAGAAACTAGCATGGGGTAGTCTAATTGCACATTAAAGCTGGTAGTCATGGAAACTAAAATTTTCACTATAATGTTAGAGTTATGTGGAAGGTCCCTCAAAGAGGGACAAAACCGTGGGTTTGATTCTTCTTTAGGAAAACTCTCTATTAAGAGCTTGTTAGCTCGTCCTGTATCCGAGCCTATTTTCAAAGTCGGGTGAAATTTTTGGGAACTCCTCTTTCCACCTCCAAAAAATTTGAGAGAATTTCAAAACCTAAAATATGTGCATGGGACCCAGTGTCTTATATTCTGGATCAACTTGTGCAAGGCTTAACTTGGCTCACCAATCCTAGCAAGACAACCTCAAAAGCCGATTTTTTATAGCCCCAACACCACTCTTTGTGTGTGGTAGTGTAAGCACTCAGAAAACTTGGGTGACTTTGTAGCCTCCTCACAAGCGCCATGAAGTGTGTGATATATTCCGTTGAAAAATTAAAACTTCAATTTGAATAGTCGTAACATTGTTACAGTCAAGAAACTTCCAAAACTGAGAACGCAACACCGTTATCATCATGTGTAATTGAATACCTTGCGGTAGGAAGTTAAATGATTCAGCTTTGCAAGCAAACAAGTACTACTTCATGATGCCTTGGATGTCGCATATATTGAACTTTTCATCAGATATGTGCCTCAAGTTATCAAAAGAGTCCAAACCCACCTAAAACATAAGGTATAACTTGCAAACTCGTCTGTTGTCATTTTTTATGAGTTTTGTAAGCAGATCTTCATGACATTATTTAGTTGCATGGTTGTGTTCCATTTTATATTTAGCATTTGTGATGGATCTTCACTATCTTATCTTCATGGGAAGAAAATTAGAAAATAGGAAGAAATTGATGCCAATTTGTATAATACAAACATTGTGAATAGTGTCGGTATTTTCAATGATATTGCATTTATTAATAATAATCCAGGGAATAATATTGGGATGAACAATGTTTCCTATGAATATTCCTTGGATGAACAGTAATTCTTGTGCATAGTGCCGAGAGTATGACTCCACCCAAATTTCCAAGTTCAACGTGAATGTATGGATAGTAAACGAATATTCCTAGTTTGTTTGAAAGACCCACGGAATATAATTGACATATTGCAAGATTGTGGAACCGACCCACATGGCTGAATAATGTTATGTTTCATAATGACATGGAAATAAGGTTCCAAATTCTGATCATATACATACAGCCTAATGACCTAGTCAATTTGCATGAGGAATCCCAAAATGTAAACTTCAAAGCAAAACCAAACATTGCATCTCAAGCTTTAAAATGGCATTGAGAACATAAAAATAACACAAGTTCCATGGGGAGAGGACTAACCTGTTGTAAGCAATTTTCAGGAGCTTGTATTGAAGAGTTTCTCACTTAAAACTGTTAAATACAACATTTTACACTTACAGCAATTCAACCTTAAATTTTGAAGTTCTCTATTTACATAACTCCTAAATCATGAAAATGTATCGAACCAACTGTACAGCAACATCGATGACCCCTACATATAATATGGGAAATTTGCTTTCCCAGGTTCTTTGTGACTGAAATTTTGTCTTGTACATGCGAAAAAGAGATCCCATACTTGAGAGTTTCCTAAACTTTGCCCTGTTTAAGGCACTAAACCCCCGAGTCCTCAATTCACTGAAAATCATACAAATTATCCCTCGGATATCAATCTTTGAAAGTTCATAGGTCTCACGCTTGGATTGTATGGAGGGAGTGATATTGGACATTGATTCCATGGCTACTGTCACCACTGAGGTGATGATCAGATCACACACCAGTGATCAAAATTGAAGATGTTTGTGCATAGTGATCTATAATTTTTGTCGATAATCCATGATGATTTTCCATCTGCTCCATGAGTTAAAATTGTTGTATGTTCAGTCTAGTAAGCTGCGATTGGGCCTGGAGCCGGAGCCAGAGCCGGAGCTATGCGGATTAAGGGAGTGGCACCCGGTGGAGGGTACAAAGTGGGAGGCGGCTTGCGACGTAAACTTCGCCGGCTCAACGAATATTGATTTAGAGAAGTAGAAGAGGAGACCCCCTCATGCTGCTCCATGGTCGTAACACTGCTCCATAATAATTCCTGGAACTACATTTAGCCATCCAACAATATTATAAGCGCATGTGATCCGCTGCTAAACGTCTTACAAACAATTAGCCCATCTCATAAGGTCCAACCACGATAAGATGTACTAAAATTGTGTCATATTTTTTCACAGTTCTTGACACTCCTTTGAATAGTTATCATGTTTTCATTTTGAGCTTTACATGCTTATAATCCAGACTTAGCACAAGTATAGATATTGTCATCACAACATTCATGGTGTGTAAATTTAATTGGTAATAATGTCTCACACATGAGTCCATCTCAAATGTAAAGATTCCAAGTTTATATTTAGCATTATTTTAACTTGCCCCCCTTACTGCAAGTTTTCATTACGTCAAGACCAACTGCCCATTAATTGCAAACTACAAATAACAATAGAGTCATAAACGCACCATGTTGCAGTTGATTTTGAAAAACCTGAAGATGTTGCTTGCAAGTCTTGAATAACACAATTGACCACCATTCGAATCTGGAGAGGCATTAGTTAATATATATACATCTTGAGGTTCAGCACAACTAGCTAGGTTTCAGATTTTAGGACATTCATATTCTTCTCCAACTTTCAGCTCGTATACGTGTGTGACTTGAAATTGCTCCACTTGAAACCTTGGGGTGGCAAGTATACGTAGTACTTGCAAGGGTCACTGTCTTTAAAACTTTTGTTTGGAGCTGCTTTGGAACGAGTTCTAAGCATAAGCATTATTTGGGAGTTGCTTTCGAATGATAAGTAATTTCAAGACTAAATACTTGAAACATGTTCATAAATCTTCTTAGAAGTGAACTTCAATACTTAGAAGTGATCTGGCATGTGACCCCTCCTTCGTTTTAAAAATATATATTGCTCTCCATTTTGGTTCCAAAATTTACAATTTGTGTCTAGATTTTGAAAGTGTAAAACTTTTCTAAATCTAGACACAAATTGCATGAATGTATTTCTGTCAACACCCTCTCTCCAAACATGTTGCTCCTCTTAGTGAAACAACATATCATCAATACATTAGAAGTATAAAAAGCAAGTGCGATTCAAACTAGGGGAGAGTTGTCACCCCGCGCTAGAATCATCCTCAACCTGTCGGCTTGTCAAGACCTGTACTAAGTGCACACTCTTCAATCAATCACTTACCTGGGCTAAAATCGGCGACATGCCCATCCACTAACATGATTTGACCCTTCGCCGTCGGGACGTTAATCCCGTCAGTTCGAGAGGCATCGCAGAGCATCAGCAAAAGTAGCCACACCACCATCACAAACATAGTTATGATCATCATCAAGTTTCGCCCCCTCCCCATCAAATTGATAATGGGCTAATTGATACGTTGGCAGCCTAAAAAGCTGACTCAAGCAACACGGACCTCTGCAGTATGCTGTCAAGCTCTCAGGTACTCTAGAAGAACTCGGACATGATATATAGAACGGGTGCCTATCGAAAATCAACTCAGGAGGTGATCGACATCGAGGTACAAAATTAGGTTGCTCAAAATCTGCTCAAATGAGTAGTAGTAGTGGCTCAGACTTTACAGACTGCAACTCCGTCGACACAAAATCGATTAATATCGATCCCAGAATTGTTTTGGGATCGATCAGTTAGTTATAGTGGATTGCTGGGTTCGCACTCGCTACAGCCTCTAATTTTCAGGGCATGGGTTCGACTGAGCAAGGTGTAACTTAACTGGCATTGCCAAGTCTACGTCGTGCAACTGGAGTGCAACTACGGCACTACAAGTTGTATCAGAAAATGATATTAATGAGTAGTTGAATTCGACTTACAGATTATTGAATGTTTTCGACTTGTGAGTCTGCTGTGTGGATTTGTCCGGCAAACAGTCGTGGTGGTTCAGTCTGTAGCAGAAATGGACCCCATTTCTAGACTATTTTGGTCGAACTCCTGTAGCGGCAGCTTGCAGAGCCAACTTCCATGCCAGGGCTCCCTTTGGCAAGCATTACTATATGGGTGCAAGCACGGTAAAGTGGACAGCTCTTGATCCTTGCTCAGGTTTAAGTGAAAGTGATCCAAAACAATATACTAACTTTGAATTTTATGAAATAAAAATTCATAAACATTTAGAAAACATATGAATCTACAAAGCCAAGCAATTTATGTTCACAAAAAACAATTTCAAACAACGTATATGTATTTTAGAAGACGGTGCAAGTGGTGGTGCAAGTGGGTGTCATTGAAAAGATAATTGTCAAAAACTTGTTTAAAATACAATTACATTACATTAAATTGATGAATTCTTGAAAAAAAAATTACGATGACCTCAAGTTTATAATGAATTCAAGGAATATGAAAAGAAATTCCAAGTTCAAAATATTTAAGGTCATGAAATTTATGTTCAAAACTATATTTAGTCAGTTGCTTTTACGCGTCACTTTTGATGATAGGTTTTGAAGATCTCATATTGATATTCTATATTTGAGTACCTAACTTAACAATAGAGGTCATCATCATGAAAAATAATCTATTTTAAACAACATTTTGCTACTACTTATAGGCGTTTGACCAAGAAAATCATGGCTTTCATATACTGGAGCACTTTTTTGGTCCACTTTACTATGCTTGCACCTATATGCATACAAAATTTGGCCCCCTTCCTATGCTGCACTGAAGATGATATTTAGTGTCACCGATTCTAATTGTCTTGCTAAATACTAATTGTAAACTGCGGTTTAGTGTCACCAACGCTAAATGTTAACCCAGTATTATTTGTCATTCCTTGTAAATAACTTGGGGGGTTGTAGATTTACTGTGTTGCAATTACTATCACTTACCAAGTGATTTTTCATCCAAATTTCAATCATCCATGACAATATTTCATCACAAGTTGCTGACAAGACTAGGTAGGGTTTTGGCCAGTAGATGAACTCATCCATCATCCATGACAATATCTGTTCACTATTTCATAACAAGTGTCATCCAAAAAGTTGCCATAGTGACATTAAATGCCATATGACACTAAATATCTTATTTAGTGCAGCTAATTCTTTTAAGCAGGTGGTGTGGGGCACAATATAACTAATTTGAGTGGTTACTTACTCTAATTGAAGCCTTATGTGTACGTGGACCCTATTAGTAGAATGTGAAATTTTTGTCTATTTAAATTTCATGGTCAATAGTGGAGCTTATTTTTTGTGCATTCATGTGATTGGACCCATTGCCATTTTATTTGAATTTTTAGCATATTTAACAGTGCTAAAAAACCAAGTTTGGAGGGAGTAATCACTTTTGAAGAGAACTTTTAAAATTGTTCTAGATTTTTTTTTTCAAATGACATTGCCAAGTACTTAGAATGCAGACTAAGGTTGAAGCTTCCAAAATATTGGAATTGGAATCGAATTGTCCTGTTACATTAGCTGAATAAATTCCTTGCCTAGGGTAAGTGCTAAGTCCAGATGAGCAAATGTTATGGATATTGACTCTAGTCAAGACTCTTGAGGTTTGACCATGCCAAGTGGTGAGGTCAAAGGACCTGCAATTTGCAAGTGGGGGAGAGGAGGGTATAAATCTTTGAAGGCTTTGCATCTTTGGGGGCATGTCAAAACCCATGGAATCAAATTTTGTCTCCATGTGCCCAGTTTACTTGATGGAAGTTTTCCATTATTGTCACTTTTCATGGGGTATTCAGTATATTTCACCAAGAGGAAAATTGAAAGTGAGTTTAGGTTCATGGATGTGGGTACCCTGATTATGAAGTTCACCTCCCATGATAAGAAGATCACAAAATGGGAGGGTCTTTCCCATCCCACATGACATATTCAAACATAATCATGAAATGAAGCACCTTGATTGGAGGATAGATTTGAGATTAAATGCAAGGCAATGAGCTTACTAGGTGAATACATGAAAAGTGCACATTCCACAAACGCCCATATTAGAATTTATGGCACCCACATCAGGATTTCCAATCAGTGAAAACTTGTCCCCATATGAGTTTAAAGTGACAACTCCAATGTTAATTTCACTTCAAATTAACTTTCTTTACATATAAAGAGTTCCCAATGACTTCACCTTCAACTTACATGGCTACTAGGATTCGTTGGCCAAGCTTTAGCCCAAATGCCAATGGGCCATCACCTCGCATGGAAAACACCCTCGGAGCTTGTGAGGCCATGAATGGTGGGGTCCACCATGGAGGGAAGCATTTATAAGCACCAACAAATGCATGGAAGTTGACCCTTAGTCCCAGGGCTATTTGGACTTGGCCACACCCAAGTCAATAGCAACAAGAAGACAAGCAGACCACATCCAAGGCCACCTCATCATCATTTTCTCATTCTTGTTTTCTCATCCAAGACAAATGAAACCACTCTATCTCATTGCCTAAAAAACCATACAAAGATTGGCATTCAAGTGGGAATAGGTTGCCATTCCAGTATCTAAAACCCCAATTTAGAGGAAGAAATGGGTTGCAAGGAAGACCATGAGTCAAATGTAAGGTAGAGGGTGCTTAAACCAACACTTTCAGCTATTGCACATACCATAACATTATTCAGTCACGTGGGTCGGTTCCATGACCCTAGAATATGCCAATTATATTATGTGGGTCCTCTGACAAACTGGGAATTTTTTCTATTTATACATTCACTAAACTTGGAAATTTGGGTGGATTTATAATCCTGCCACTATGTGTAGGAATTATTGTTTGCCCCGGGAATATTCATTGGAAACACTATTCATCCCAATATTATTCCATGAAATTATTATTCATAAAAACACTATCATTGAAAATACCCACACTTTTCACAATAATCTTACTATTCAAACCTGCACTATTCATTATTTGTATTGACATCAATTTCTTCTTATTCTCTAAGTTTCTTCCCATGTAAGTAAGCTAGTGGAGGTCCATGTCAAATAATAAATATAGAATGGAACATAACCATGCAACTAAATAGTGTTATGGCATATGGCTATGTGTTTAATGTTTAAATAAAGCATATTAGCCTTTGGGCTAAAAATAGTTATAAAGAAAGAAAGAAAGAAAAAATAGTCTCAATTGAATATTTGATAAATATTCAAAGTCAAATCCACTAGGTCCCTTAAACCAATTCATAAGCCATGTATATGATGAACTTGGATATAATGAAGACCCCCACCTTCATTGCTTAGAACCAACACAACATAGTTGGGTACTAGACCCAAGCTAGATTAAAGCCCAACTAGTAACGGTGCGCAAAGCGACATGGCCACGTCCATGATTGCACCTGGTTTGCTTGCAAAACTGTCACCTTGCATCCCAGGTATCGAACCACTTTGCATCCCAGGAACCAACCCCCTTTGTGCTTTGTGGGCCTACCTCCTTGGCTTTGTGAATAGAATGGCTAGAACCACACCCCCCCTCCCCCCCCAAAAAAATGTAAAGAATGGCTAGAAGGCATTGACAAGCCACCCTAAACCCACCTTGAACCAACCCGAGATAGAGTGGAGCCCGCTACCTATCCTACATGGAGGTAGTGGAGGCCGCTATGAGGTGGCGCCACTAATGGCACCTTAAACCATCACTCCATTGACCCGGACACTCCTACACCATGGGGAACAATTCAAGGTAGTAGAGTGTTGACAATTGTGAGGCATTCTTAAGTGTAGGTTTTGGGTGGGGTGTTGGTTTTAGCACCCTCTACCCAGTGTTCAAGATTGAAGCCCTCATATGAGTTTCATTTTGAATGGCTCTCAAATTTCAGCCCTTCAGTTGAAGGGATGGTTCAAATCCAAGACGTCAAGCCAAGAATATAGAAATGAAATACAAAACTCATATTAAACTTGTGCATGGATTATATGGTACATGTTTCCAGTACAATGTGAAGAATTAAGAATCAACCATCTAACTCCACTTCTTGTAGTGACAATGCCCTACGTTTGTTGGTTCTTGTGGCATGCAGATTATATTGAGAACTTCAAGTGACGTCTTCATTTTCAATTTGGGGTTGCGTTTTGAAGGGCTGTTTTGAGAGAGGTATATTTTGAAGGGCCAAATCGCGTTTGAAGGGCATTGAAGACTTCAATCTTGAACACTGCCTCTACCTTACAGTCTTTCCAACTTTGAAGTACGAGCCCACGCTTTGAGTTGTTTTTGATTTTCATGTATATCAGTGTCCGTGGAGAATTCTGGGCATAATCGGTCAAAATGCTATTGTTTTCGAATCCAATCAGTTACAATTTGTGATCTTTTGGTTTTCTTTATACATTTGAGGTATATTCTCTAAATTCCTCTAAAATGGTGGGTAGTTTTCCTGAAGTCTTGAACTTCAACCAATTGATTCTCAAACTCAACCGGTTCATCTATAACTAGCGGTCCATTCTCCTTGTTCATGGATGCAGAGTAGATAAACCTATTTCCGTTAACTTAAGCAATTTTGCATGAGTGTGGTACAAGTGTGATATTGGGGCGAATATTCACACGTCTAGAACTTGATTTCACAACGTTTAACCAGAAAAATCACAATTTATTTCCAAGTTTCAAAATAACTATGAATTTCATGGCAAGATTCTCTCCCAACCAAGTCACATCATAGGTTGACCTATTTCCGATAACATAGAGACGAAAACTTGAGTTTAATTACTACCCTTTTCAAGGAACCCAAATCCGTGCCCTTTTTACTGACAGTTCCATTACGCTGAATGTGAGGGTGACATGTGTGAAACTTCACAGCTTTTTCCATCACGTCAAAAAATGACAGCTACATGTGTGGAACTTCATAGCATTAGGGGACTCTATGTATTAATATTGGGGGGGGGTTAATTAGAAATGGGTTTCTCTACTATATATGGTAACAACTTAGGGCTCAACAGTCCCACTTTCCCGCACCAAATAAAATACTAGAGTAAAACCATCTATTCCCAAGCAGGACCCCATCAGGAATCTATAGGGTGCCATAATTTTGATTAGGCTAGGATTGATTTTGGCAAAAAAATTTATGGGTGGTTAAAATAAGGTTCCAAGTTTCATTGTTTCTAAGGATTAGTTTCCATGCAAGCCACGCGCCCACCAAATTCTAAGGGAAATATAGATGCCACCAGGTGGAATCTACATTTCCACTAGAATCTGGTGGGCGAATCGGCCTACATGGAAATTAACCCTAAGTCTCAAACTAAAGCTATGGTATCACCAGGGAATTGATAGTGTCATGACACATGTCCCCGTTTCTTAACCCTTAAAGGTCAAGGGGGGGGGGGTGAGAGGGCCTCTCCCATCAGCCTATGTTTACCCCATTTCAAACCTCCATGTAATTCTTTTAGTGCGATCGGCATATATATTTAGATATGGAATTTTGAGATACACATTTTGGGGGAATTTTTTTTGCAATTCCGACATGTTTTAACGCTATCTTATGGTCAAATAGTTTAGGGTCAACGAGGCCCTGAGAGGGCCTCTCCGTCGTTTAAGGATTAATGCTAAAGTGAGGAGAAATTCGTCTCAAAATGAGCGGTTATGACATACTCTAGACATTGATAATTTGTTTGGACAAACTTTTGGCTTCAAAAATCCACAGTAATTTCAATGTAAGGAATAAATTATTAAATATACAATCCTCCTGATTTCTCTATTCCTACACAGAATTTTTTTGCATTGCCCTATAATTCTCCAGGTTTAGCGCATAATCTCTGAAGTGATCGGTTATGGACGCCTCTACTCTACTGAAAAGTGAACTAAGCTTATTGGGGGGCAAAACCTCACCGGTTCTTGAGCTACAAGGCATCCTATTGACCACATGTAGACCTGCTCCAACAATGCCTACGAAATTGGGTTTAAACATGGCCAAGAGGAAGCGAACCTTTGTGGGGTTTTTTTTTTTTTCATTCAGAGTATTCTTTACAGATATTGGTGTCATATTTCTCGGCTTTCTTCGAATAGCTTCGTACAAGACAGCTAAGAACAAAGCATTGCTCAATATTGGGTGGTACACACCACTCTTGGTCGGTAATCAAGATTCTATACTAATTATGGCAATCATGGAGAACGCAACATTACTTGTTCAACAACAAGTCGATGTACCATGGGGCCAGGCATTTTGCGAGCATAATACCCTTTTTGTGTTGGCTTTCCTTTACAAAATGAATAGTTTTCAGCTTGATTATTGTTCATATGTGTTCTAGAATGGGCATGTTGTCATATCCTAGGCTTGACTTACTGGCAATGCTTTGTATAAGAACATTGAATTACGTGAACTCTACACTATGATTGGCTTGTTGATTGATTGTGGCCATTGCAAAGGTCCCAGGTGAGGCGATTAAACCTACATTATAGGTATTGTTGGCTATGCAAAAGGGCTAACTGACCCAAGAATAAAGGGAGCCAACATACCCATTTAGAAAGGGTGCGGCATGAAGGGGCTGACTAATGGTATGAAGTCAATAGATTGGGGTTATGAATTTTGTTAGTCAACAATCACTTCATAACCAGTCACTACATTAAGAACTATCCTACGAAACTAATATTTTCATAGAATATTGTTGATGATATGAACTGGTATTCAAGTAATTCTACACTTTTGTGGGTTTAGAAATAAACGAGTAGTTTTCATAACTGTGAACACTAGTACTGCAAGTGTTGTTAATTGTATTCGTCATGTAGCCATTTTGTAGGTGATTATATACTTAAAGTCCATGGGCATGATGTGCACATACATTAGGCACCATAGCGGAGACCTTAAAACATACGTGTGATGACAAAATAGTTTGAAATTGACCAAAAAGTCAAGAATTACTTAGATATTAGTTTATGTCATCATTAGCCGGAAACAAGAGGAGACAAATCACTACACTAAATCATGTTCGTGTTCAATCATCCACTAATAAAGCCTTGAACCCTTACAGCTTTTGCATGCATACGAAATCGAACTGAAACATCATTTACTGCACTTCAGTCCCCTATCAATTGCTAACTATAATCGTTTAAGACTTTATAATGTCATAATAGTATTTGTGCTCGGCACTTGATGTGGCGGTTTTAGGTCAAAAGTAATTGCAACATGCGGCTTGGTTGAAGTGAGAGCCAGTGATCGGGGAGATTTTTGGGCATAATCGGTTGAGATCCTAGTGTTTGCAAGTCCAACCGGTTACATGTTGACATCCTTCGGTTTTCCTTTATTAAATTGGGGTATATTCTATAAATTACTCTAAAATGATCGGTAATTTTCTAGCAGTCTTGAACTTCAACCGGTTATTTCTCAAACTCAACCGGTTCATCTGTAACTAACTGCCGGTTCTCCCCGATCATAGGTGAGAGCACATTATTTGTACTCCTTGGCTCAATGAAACTTTTCCCAGCCAATCACCTGGCTTAAACCATATGAAGCTCATGTTTTCATTCTGACGCAGAAGTGCATCAAAACGCAATTGGAGGCTAGATAAGAAGAGTCCTGATGGAAATTGGATATCCGGTTGGTATATGCAAATATCGGCTTTTAGATAGATTTTTAAACTTAACAGTTCTCAATAGATGGGTTGTGTTCACTCAAATTTGGTTTAATATTGCTTTGCTCACTCATATTCAATTTGAAAATGCAGAATCGGAGGATAAAGATTTGAAGAATCATAGCCGGCCCCACATAATAGTCTTCTTGCTAAGCAATGTTATGAAAGCCCTTTTACAGAAACGATATCCGAAACAATGAACGGGGAGAATTGACCACTACACTAGATATTGTAGTTAGTGTCATATGGTAGATTATGTCATTGTGGTAAACTTTCTAGTGACAATACTTATGAAAGTACTATCATCCCAACTTACTTTTAGTTCATCCAAATGCCAATTACTGAAACAAAGTTTGACATATGTTGCATCCCAACATTTTTGTGATGAAATGTTGTCATGGATGCTTGAAATCTGGATGAAAAATTGCTTAGTAAGTTGACAGTAATTGCAACATTGTAAATCTATAATGCTCGATTTTTTTTCCAAGGGATGACAAATAAAGTTAGGTTTACATTTCATGTTGTGACACTACACAGGCAGTTTACAATTAGTATTGAGCAATTAGAATTGGTGACACTAAATACAATATTTAGTGTAGCAATATTTAGTGTAGCCAGGGTTGTCTATTGTGTCGTGACGGAGGCCAATCTCGGCATAATGTCGTGCCGTCACGACACGTATCCGTCACGACATTATGCCGGATGTTGTCTTTATCCTGACGGACTTGAATTTTACCGAATTTTGTGTGTAATTACATTACCCCATTTCGGACACGTAGGATGTACGATGTCCACGTGTGATGACATGTCAGCAAAGTAGAGGTAAAGTGGGGAAAAAATTACTAGCCCTTGTCTGCCCCCCCGTCCGCCCCCGTTCCCCCCCCCCCCGTCCGCTCCCCGTTCCCCCCCGTCCACCCCCGTTCCCCCCCCCCCGTCCGCTCCCCATTCCCCCCCGTCCACCCCCGTTTCCCCCCCCCCCCCCCCGTCCGCCCCATTCCCCCCCCAGGTCCGCTCCCCGTTCCCCCCCGTCCGCCCCCCGTTCCCAACCATCGGGAACGTGTTCCCCGTCGTCCGCCCCAATTTGACCCCTTCACCTTTGAAGGGCCCTAGCAGCCTCATTTTTCATCCGTTTGTTGCGTTTGAGGACATTTTCGGCATCTACATTTCATGAGGATGTCGAAAATGTCCTCAAAATCAACATTTAGATCAAAAATGAGGCTGCTAGAGCCTCCCAAACCTCCCGTCCGCCCCCCCGTCTGCCTCCAAGTTTGGGAGGCTCTAGCAGCCTCATTTTTCATCTTTTTATTGCGTTTGAGGACATTTTCGGCATCTACATTTCATGAGGATGTCGAAAATGTCCTCAAAATCAACGTTTGGATTCAAAATGAGGCTGCTAGAGCCTCCCAAACTTGGAGGCGGACGGGGGCGGACAGGAGGTTTGGGAGGCTCTAGCAGCCTCATTCTTGATCCAAATGTTGATTTTGAGGACATTTTCGACATCCTCATGAAATGTAGATGCCGAAAATGTCCTTAAACGCAATAAACAGATGAAAAATGAGGCTGCTAGAGCCTCCCAAACTTGGAGGCGGACGGGGGGGCGGATGGGGGGGCGGACGGGAGGTTTGGGAGGCTCTAGCAGCCTCATTTTTTATCCAAATGTTGATTTTGAGGACATTTTCGACATCCTCATGAAATGTAGATGTCGAAAATGTCCTCAAACGCAACAAACGGATGAAAAATGAGGCTGCTAGGGCCCTTCAAAGGTGAAGAGGTCAAATTGGGGCGGACGACGGGGAACACGTTCCCGATGGTTGGGAACGGGGGCGGACGGGGGGAACGGGGAGCGGACGGGGGGGGGGGGGGAACGGGGGCGGACGACGGGGAACACGTTCCTGATTGTTGGGAACGGGGGCGGACGGGGGGAACGGGGAGCGGACGGGGGGGGGGAACGGGGGCGGACGACGGGGAACATGTTCCCGATTGTTGGGAACGGGGGGCGGACGGGGTGGGAACGGGGGTGGACGGGGGGGAACGGGGGCGGACGGTGGGAACAAAGGGGCGGACGGTGGGAACAAAGGGGCGGACGGGGTGGGCGGACGAGGGCTAGTAATTGTTTCCCCACATTCCCCGTCCGCCCCACCTTCATCCCCCGTCCGCCCCACATTCTCCTTACTCAGATTTTACTACTTTGATTTTAACAGAATGATAAACATAATGGTAAAATGGTTTACCTGGCGCTAGGCATATCCACATCCACGTCGGCCTTTTCTGCCACATAGGACGCCACCTTGGCAAGGAGGTAAGTATTTTACCCACCCTACTAGCTTCCCCCTAGGTTGACCCTACGTGGACCCTATTGTGTCGTGACGGAGGGGTCCGTCACGACACAACACGTCATGACGGCACGACACCGTCATGACGTCGGGATAGACAACCCTGAGTGTAGCTACAGATGGACCGTTTGAGTTTGAGAAGGAGCCCGTTCAAATTCAAGACTTCAGGAAATTACCCATCCATTTCGAGGAAAATATCAACATGAAACCAGTTTCTTTCCTTTTATAAACATTCTTCTCCAATTTAATAAAGAAACCCCGAAAGATATCAACATGCAACCAGTTGGACCAGGATCTCGACCGATTATGCCCAAAATTCTCCCCGGACACTGATCCGAAATATGCATTGACTATGAACTAACCGCATATCCCAAACTTTGAAGCACGCAACTCTGCAGAAGGACTTGAGAAGCTATCTCCAGGCAGCTGCAATGCAATTGACATCCCTGGTAGTCCATTCCTTGTCAATGAGAATGTTGACATTGTGAAATGAACACATATTGTCGGCAAGCAACTTGTGACTAAGTTATAAATGTCCGTTGCAGTGTCCATCAAGTTTCCTCCTTGTAAGCAATTCTTTACAGGGCTTCAATTACTAGCGGACATTTTATTTTATTTTTAATTTGGAGAAAATTAATGGACATGAATTCCATTGAAGAGAATACCGAAGTTTCTTAGCAGCTTGGGCAGGAAATATATAAATAGAAGGGTGCCTAAATTTCTAGGAAATTATTGACATGATTTGCTTAACTTTTTGTTTTAAAAAGATCAAATTAATGTCCAAATCACAGAAGTTCAGCTCACATGTGTTGTAATTCAATGAATAAGCTTTTAGGTGTCTCAATAGGTCTAAACATACATTGCAAAGTCTTTTGTGAGTCTTTTGTGTTGTCATTGTAACACTTCTAATCCACAATCTTATACAAATGCAACATGTCTCTCACACACAACAAACCAAAGTTTAGGGTAACTAATGGGAGCTTCGGAGGTGAAGGTAAGGGTTTAAGGGTTTATGAAATTAGCAATAGCCATCCAAAAATTGTAAGAAAAGCTTGGATGAATGCCTAACTTATTTTGGTTGTATTTTGAAATTGCCCGATTGTGATATATTATTTTTTTGGGTTGCCTACATGTTGTGGTCACTTTATTTAATTACTAGGCAAAGATCACCCCCAAGCTGCTATGAAGCTTTGGTAAGTACATGATAACATTACTTAGCACAAGGATGTTGCTCCATCGGGCTAGGAATGTTGGGAGCATAATACCCCCTTTATGTTGGGTCAACCTTACAAAATGAACAGTGTTCAACCTGAGTATTGTTCATTCTACAAGGGTGCACCGGCACCTAGGTACCAGTACCTTCCAATGCAGATCCCAAGGTCAAGAAGGAGTACCAAAGGCATGTTAAGAAGGCCATGTCCATCATCGACCTCAATTTTGGCGGACAACCAATTTGCGCACATCAAGAGTTGCAAAGGATATGCGGAGGCGTGAAAGGCCCTTTGCAATATTCATGAGACGAATAGTTTGTCCAACATCATTTTCGTTTGCCGCAAGTTCTTCACATGTAAGATGGAAAAAGACGATGACTTGTTGAACCACATCGACAAGATCAAGGGGCTCACGGATCAACTCGCTTGTTTGGAGGTACTCATGCAGAAAGTAGACATCGTCATGATTTTCTTGAGAGTTTGCCGTTGTCGTACAAGTACTTGATCATCATCTTGGAGACGATGCCGATGAAGGAGCTTACGATGGAATACGTGACGGTGCATTTGATGCACGAGATGTTGAAGGGCAAGGAGAAGGAGCCTTAAGGTGAAAATGTTGCATTGGGGTTGCGACAAAGCAAAGTGCACATCACATTTCCGTGCCAAGGCGTAGGGACGTGCTTCCTATTGTGGCAAACTGGGCCACATTGAGCATTTTCGTTGTAAAATAAAGAGCAAAGAGCCCGAAAATACGAATTGCGAAGGACGATGATGACTATGCATTTGTAATACGCAATGAAGCACATTCTAAGAGTGTATACAAATAGATCATGAATTCATGAGCTACAAAGCATATGACTTCGCATAGGGCCGCATTTCATACATATGAGGTAATTGCTACATGCAATATGGATTTTGATGATGATAGCATTGTCGAAGCTATCGGAATGGGATCTATCGTTGTGGAAGCAATCCTGAGAGATAAAATCAATCGAATTTGTATAAAAGATGCGTTCAATATGTACAAATTACAAGCTCAATTGCTCTCGGTGGGTGAAAATACACTACGGTTGTACAAAATCGCAATCACGGCATCATTTCAGGGCAGAGTGAAAATTTGGAGCCCAATTTACCCTATTTTTGGTTACTTTCTATTAAAAATGATGAATAGGCATAGTCTTACATCTCGCATACATTGAAGATTGTTTTACAAGACTTGACTTGCATCTACTAATTCATCATAATGAGTACGAACATGTAATGTTTGTACTGTCACAGTTTCAGGGCTAACATAAATGTACTCATTTTGTGAAGTTATAGTTTAAATTCTTATTTTTTAAAGAGTCATATTCAAAGATCCAATCATTATCTAACATCCCCAACCATTTCTATATGTCTAAAGGAAGTATACAACACAAAACCTTGGCAAAAAGAGGTTTACGATTGGCGGGCCAAAACATGTGTTAAAAAGCATTTTTTGGATTTTTTTTTTCAATACGAGTTAGAATACCTTTAGGTGTAGACGGGCCTGCCAATGAATTTGGACAAAAATGATTTTTTCCCTCTAGAAGGGAGCATCTGAGATTTTAGCCCCCATTTGAGCTTCAGCCCACCAAAACCGATCAGGGTTTCGTTGTGTACTGCTTTTGTACACCGCGTACTGGTTGTACATCGTGAGCCAATCGTCGTCGACCGCGTGGCGAGAAAAACAAAGAATGACCTGAACGTCCAGGTTTAGGGTTTAGCTTTCCGGCGACATTCCCTCGTCTACTTTCAAATTTATAAAGGGCGGAGTTCTTGAATTTGTCGTTTCTTCATCAATATTGTGTGCGCAGAGTGGGTTCCGCACGATGGAAGAACTTCAGACCTCCGCCGCTTCAACTCTTTGTTCTAGTTGCATTGTTCTTCTCCTTGAGGAGAAAATTGACGGTCCTTTGCAGAATTGGGGTCTTGACACGACCTTGAACCAGGTGAGTCAAATACGTTACTTTCTTCTTGTGTCTGTTATGTTGTCTGCGGTTTGCTTTTGCTTCTATCTCAGAATGATTTGTGGGTTGCACTTAAAGGTGTTGTTAGAGGTGTTGTTCGGTTGTTCATAGTTTAGAACCTTTTAAGTGACATGCCTAGGTGTTGTAGACAGTGATACGCCAAGGTGTTGTGAGCAACGACTGTTGTCGAAGGTATTGTGAGCACAGGGTTGTCAAAAAGTTTCTGAGCATTGGTATTCTCGAAGGGCTTGCAAGCATTACTGTTGTTGAAGGGTTCAGGGTCAGGTGTTTCCTACGTTGTACTTAGTATGTTTGAATATATTCTTCAGGGTAGGGTTTGCATTAGTTGTGCATTTTCTTTGCATTCAACATGCTCGCTTACAGAGTGATAAATAATAATCGTTTTGACATCCTCACAACTTTGTACTATCAGTTGTACAGATTGTAAAATTATTAATACTTTATGTACTACACGCGGTACAACATGTACTTCTTTTGGTACAACTCCATAGTGCAGTGTAACTAGTTTGTGATCCTATGATATAAACTACGCTAATCAGTAAACTTCCTCCTGTATTTCAGCAGCTTAGAAGTCATGGATTTTGAGGGCGATGAGTGGCTGATTCGCAGCAAGGTTTTCTCCAGAGAAGATGATCCCGCCAGTGTTGACTACGAAGATGGCGATGATGATGATCTCCTTGCTACACCACAAGCTCCAGCCAACGTTGACGGGAAGGTGAAGAAACCCCCGCTAGACAAGCAGCTAGATAAGTTGGCCTCTCTCAAGACTCATCCTCCACCACGTGCTGTCAGTGCTGAGGAGTTTGAGACCAAGTATGCCTTGCCTAGGAAAGGTAAAAATCCGCACAAGCTGAAACCTCCTCACGACCTCCACGAGAAAGAAGTGACTGATGTTTTTGGACCGGCTAAGGGGAGGAAGGGCAGATTTGGGTATCATTATGGGGAATGCAAAGATGAGGAAATCTTGGCGCGCATTGCTGAAATCTTCCCGATAGTGTACCTTAGAGACCTCCCGAAGTCCAAGGTAATAGCAAAGCAGTTTGCTAGAGGTATCATCGTGGAGAAGCACAAGAAGAAGCCTGTGAGTTGGGCAGAGTTTGCAGGGACCTCCAACAAGAATCAACGGAGCAAATGGTTGAAGAATGTTAAGTTGTGTCTCTTGGGCCTTGCGGAGCTCACAGGTGCTAATGAAGAGGACTTATACAAGATGGAAGGGATTGATGATCTCTTCCATGATCCTACTGCTGGAAGTTTTCCAGAATCTCTAAGGACCTCGAATGACATAGTCAAAGAAGAGGTGAATGAAGTCATTCCTAACGGTCCACAGAGGGAGAAGGACATTAAGGACATCATAGAATTGACGAAGCTGGTGGGATTGCAGCTACATGCTATAAATGAAGACTGTGTTAGCGCCGGAAAGGAAATAGTGCAATTGGCTACTAAGGTTGCACAAGAGGAGGGGGTGTTACGTAGAACTGAGGCAAAGGTGGCAAAGTTTGTGAAGGTCAATGAAAACCATGACGACGTAGATGATGTGGAGGGCGCATCTAAGAAGGAGGAGGCTTACCATGAGATGGTAAGGGATGCCACAGTTGATTATGAAGCTGCGTCGTTGGAGCTGAAGGAGTGCAGTGAGAGGTATGAGAATCTTCAAACCCGGCAAACGTGTCTGAGGAGGCAATTTGATGCATTGTCGTTCCAGCTTGCCCACATGAAGAGAGGTGAAGTAGGAATTTCTTTGAGACCAAGACCTCTGTGCTCTCTATTTGACCCTCACACGCACACGAAGTCTGATCCCATTCCCGTGAAACCTTGTGTACTTTGCTTGAACCAATTTCCTCTCAACGATATAATAGTTTGCACATGCGGGCACTTGTACCATCCTTGGTGCGCAGGGGTGTGGTTTAGGGTGGCTAGCACATGTGCAGATGCAACTTGCGGTGCAACTGTTCATCCCAATTGGTTTCGTAGTTTTGGGTTTGGCCAGCTACATGAATCCCTTCAGAAGCTTGTCCAATCTTTGGAGTTGGAGAAGGGGCAAGAGATGATCCTAGCAACCTTGACATCTACTGTACTGGAGTCCCATCCAAATATCGGTAAGCTTGTTTTTACTTGGAGGTCCGTGCAGCCTTGTCTGTATAGTACTGAGATGAACATGATTTAGTACTCAAGGTACACTATCTAGTACGAATGGTACAAAATGGTACATATCTGTAAGGTGTTCAGTACATCCGGTGTGGAACAAATACAAAAATAAACAAAAAGTAAATCCTAAATCCTGTCATCCTCTCTAAGGTTGTCAACATTAGGGTACAGAGACAAGGGGTCATCTGCTTCCAATACCACTACAATATCCTCTATCGACTGATATGTTTATAGCCTGATAACTCTTATTCTCATGTGTGCAGATCCTGACAAAGTGTACCAAGAGCAATTAGAGCAATCCACCGTTTGCACATGGTCTCAAAGTTTGGGTGGGACAGAGGCAACAACTTTGACTGAGAGCATAGGGATTCAAAGTTTGGGTAACAACAGTGCAACCGGGGGCGAACAATGTGGGGGTGAGTCTCCACAACGTCCCCTAATGGTGCTTTCGCAACCTACTCTTCCGTGCATAGACGAGGTCGACTCCCCAGATAAAACGGAGCCTCTGCTGTGCACACAACCGTTGGCAAATATCGATGGCGATGGAGGCAACTACACATCGTTGATAAGAGTGCAGCTTGTACCAGATGACACCAGGGATGTGCAAATGGACGTGACGCGGCCTTTTTGCGTCACGTCGCGTCACAAATGACGTGACGCCGTCACGTCACGTCACGTCAGGGCGTGACGCGCACTGACGTGGTAAAAAAAAGTTAATGTACCAATTTTTTGTAACTTTTTTTTTACTTTTTTGGACGACTGCTCTAGTCGACTGCTACGAGCAGTCGACTTCAGAAAACAAAAATTAAAAAAATCTATTAAAAAATCTGAACCGTTAGATCTTCTTGGATTGAAGATCTAACGGTCCATGATTTTTTTTAGAATTTTTTGATTTTTTTTTTAAGGTTTTCCTTGAAGTCGACTGCTTTTAGTAGTCGACCAGCTAGTCGACTGCTTTTAGTAGTCGACCAGCTAGTCGACTGCTAATAGCAGTCGACTGGTCTTGGTCGACTGCAAAAGTAATTTTTTTGCAGTCGACTGCTAAGTCGACTGCTATTAGCAGTCGACTTAGCAAACGACTGCAAATAGCAGTCGACCTAGCAGTCGACTGCAAAAAAACATTAAATTAAAAAATTCCAAAAACAATTCTGGACCGTCAGATCTTCTTGAAAAGAAGATCTGACGGTCCAGAATTTTTTTGTAATTTTTTTGCAGTCGACTGCTAAGTCGACTGCAAATAGCAGTCGAATTAGCAATCGACTGCCAGAAAAAATTAAAAAATTCCAAAAAAATTCTGGACCGTCAGATCTCCTTGCCAAGAAGATCTGACGGTCCAGAATTTTTTTTGGAATTTTTAAATTTTTTTTTTTGCAGTCGACTGCTAGGTCGACTGCTATTTGCAGTCGACTTAGCAGTGGACTGCTAGGTCGACTGCTAGGTCGACTGCTAGGTCGACTGCTATCTGCAGTCGACTTAGCAGTCGACCAGGGGGTTGACCAGGGGGTTGACCGCGTCAGTTTACCCCTGGGGTAACTGCCGGATTTACCCCCCCGCGGACGTGACGTTTTCAGGTCTGCCGTCACGTCGCTGTCACAGGACGTGACGCGACGTGACGCGACGTGACGTGTAATCCCTGGATGACACTAACAATCTTATCACGGAGGTCATTGGAGGGGGCGCCTGCAAGACAGGAGTTGAGATAGAGCTGGAAGAGCGTATCAAAAAGTTGAGAGAGGAAGCTGCAGAATTTGAGAGACTCAAGAAGTTGCGCCAAGAAGTTGCGGACCTAGAGCGCCTCAAGAAGCTGAGAGAGGAAGCCGCAGACCTAGAGCTTCAAAATGAGTTGAGGAATGATGGCCAATCCTCTGAGTTGGACGACAACAAGTCAAGGTCAGAAGGAGTGACCCGGGCGGTGATCAAGGTGGCTCAGCCTCCACCACTCCCGCCAATTGACAAAGCGAAGGAAACAGCGGCATCAAAGCGGAAGACAAGAAGTGAGATTGCTGCAGAGGAAGCAGCAAAGGAGGCCGCTGAATCAACAAAGAAACGTCGCAAAGGTTCTAGAAACAAATAGGTTGAGGGTTATTTGGCTTGGCTAGAACGTGATTGTAAGTGGAGATTACATTATCTCCATGTAAGTTAGTGTTTTCCCCCGATTGGGTTATATCTTACTACTGACGCCACCGAGAATTGTATGGCTTTCAATACAATTTTAATCTACTTTCCACCAACTTCTACCAGCGCTGTGCCATACTGTTTGAATAAAAACTGCGATCACCCATGACACAGTTCTCAACTTCCACTTCCATATCCCGTCGTATATCAAATTTTACATCCACTTTATTTAAGGGAGTAAGGGCTACCTTGACAAGGAATTCCGACTTTGAGATACAAAATGTACCTTACATTGTCCAAAACAGACAAATCATTATACATATTGTACAAATTAGTACAACAGCCATTACAATATCATACCTGAAATTTTCTTACTTAGTTTTTTGCATCGTCATGCATGTATGGGGATGAGATAAGGCGTGACCACAGAGTTCAGCAGTGCGCCACGTTGTCGAAGATTATATTTGGAAAGTTTTGGAGAAGTCGACATCTAGAAAGGTGGTACCTAATTACTGTTTCTGGTGGTGTATTCACGCAATGCACATGATATGCTGTCTCGTAGCAATAAATAGTATACCTCATTTAAGAGGAGGGCATCTTCAGCTGGGGGTATCCAATGGGGCTATTTTTATTTTAATAAAATAAATGGAATATACTATGTAATTGGTTCATCTATATTGGATATTCCCAGTGATTATAATGATTCCAAAAAGAACGTACTATATAATAAATGAAGAAACCATAATAAGACTTGCTAGCAGGAAATCATGCAATACATAAGAATGCGTATGATGCCCATAATTTTAGATGCGGATAAACTATCAATTAATACATGTGATCAATTCTATAACTTACAATCAACACAATAAAAACCCATTTTTATAAACCAATTGCAATACCAAAATTTCGCTAAATATCACTACAGTCTAACCTCGTTAGTACGACACTCGTTTATACGACACCCTCAATATTACAACACATTTTTGCGCGACCAAAATTTTTAGTTCAAAACTTCCTCTTTTATACGACGTGAAGCGTCGATAATATGACGTTTAGAATCTCCATTTTGTCATATTAAAGAGGTAATTAATGCTAAAATTCCCTTCATCTATGTTATGTTCGTCTAAAATACATCCATTTTCACTTCGGAACTACTTGGGAACTTCACTTATCATTGGGAACTTAATGATATTTAGGGTTACTAATGTAGAATGCACCTGGTTAGGGTTAGAGTGGCCTCCTTCCTATTCTTTTGTCAGATTATGAGCCAAAAGATGTTTACAACATGGATGAGACTGGATTGTATTTTATAGCACATCCTAATTAAACATTAGCACAAGGGAAGGTGAAGGGCCGGAAGTTACAAAAGGAGAGTGCAACATTTGTTCTAGTTGTAAATTCAACTGGGGCTGATAAGTTGAAGTTTCTTATGATTTATACGTCTAAGCAACCACAATGTTTTGGAAGGTGCTAGCCCCATGCATATGTTCGGTGGCACTCAAATAAAACAGCTTGGATGTAGGGGGGTATATTTGAAGCTTAGATTTTGTAGCTCAACAATCAGTTCAAAGACCACAAAGGTGATCATGATTTTGGATATTGTGCATCTTCACATGTTGTTAGCTCTGCCAAAGTTGGTAAGTTTCGTGGTTTTTCAACCTTGGAATTCAACAACATGACTTTGGTTTTCATTCCTCCCAATGTTCCAATGAGACCCTAAACCCTAAACCCTAAACCCCTTAAACCCATGAGGTTATCATGTGGAGTTATGAGGTATGGAATGAGTTGGATGCACAAATAGTCAGGGACCGTAGGAGGATGGCGCATATATTACCTGCAACATGGAATGTTGACTTTGCCCTAGTTGATGAAAGAGGGAAGAATAGAATGCACGAAGAATCAGATGAACTTGGTGCTTTGATTTCAAAGTTGCTATTGGGTGATGATGAGATGTCAATCGAGACTTACATTCAGATGGAAGGGGGAGAGCTTATTGAGAAATGAGTTGAGTGGATGTTGCTTTGGGAATCAATTATGCAGAAGGCTTTGATCTTAATGTTGATATACATTCAGTAGATGTGGATGATGTTGCTCCACGTACAGTAGAGCTCAGTGATGCTAAACGTCATGCATCATTGTCGTCTAATTTCTTAATAGACAACTCTTTACATTTTGGGGTTAATGATAATATTAGTTCTCAAAAGCTAGTAGGAAATTTAGATAAGATGACAGTTGCTAACTTGGGTAGGGTACACCATATACAGGGTTGTCTATTGTGTCGTGACGGAGGCTTATCCCGGCATAATGTCGTGCCGTCACGACACGTATCCGTCACGACATTATGCCGGATTATGCCGGATGCTGTCTTTATCCTGCCGGACTTGAATTTTACCGATTTTTTTGTGTAATTACATTACCCAATTTCGGACACGTAGGATTTACATTGTCCACGTGTGACGACATGTCAGCAAAGTAAAGGGAAAGTGGGGAAAATTCTACTAGCGCCCGTCCGCCCCCGTTCCCAATCCCCGTTCCCACCCGTCCGCCCTCGTTCCCAATCCCCGTTCCACCCCGTCCGCTCCCGTTCCCAACCTCCGTCTGCCCACGTCCCCCGCCCCGCTCCCAACCCGTCCGCTCCCCCGTCCGCCCCCCCCCCCCCCCGTCCGCTCCCCCCCCCTCCGTCCGCCCCCCCGTCCGCCCCCCCGTCCGCCCCCCCGTCCGCTCCCCCCACCTCCGTCCGCTCACCCGTCCGCTCCACCGTCCGCCCCCCCCCCCCCGTCCGCTCCCCCGTCCGCCCCCCCCCCCGTCCGCTCCCCCGTCCGCCCCCCCCCCCCCCCGTCCGCCCCCCCGTCCGCTCCCCCCACCTCCGTCCGCTCACCCGTCCGCTCCCCCCACCTCCGTCCGCTCACCCGTCCGCTCCACCGTCCGCCCCCCCCCCCGTCCGCTCCCCCGTCCGCCCCCCCCCCCCCGGTCCGCTCCCCCGTCCGCTCCCCCCCCTCCGTCCGCTCCCCCGTCCGCCCCCCCTCCATCCGCTCCCCCGTCCGCCCCCCCCGTCCGCCCCCCCGTCCGCCCCCCCCCCCGTCCGCCCCCCCCCGTCCGCTCCCCCGTCCGCCCCCCCGTCCGCTCCCCCCCCCTCCGTCCGCTCCCCCGTCCGCTCCCCCCCCCTCCGTCCGCTCCCCCGTCCGCACCCCCGTCCGCTCCCACCCCTTCCGTCCGCTCCCCCGTCCGATTCGAACACTATAAATTGAGGGTGCAAGGTGCCATTTTTGCCTCCACTGACATAGTGTGTCTCAAGTCTTTTGATTCTCCTTTGAGGAGTGAGGATTGAATGCGTGAGACCCGAATGCAGAGTATACTTTGTCCAATCTAGTGTCTGTGAATTAGGGTTGCCCTCGTGGCACTCTTGAACAGGACCTAGTATGCGATCAAAGTGACTTGCTCTAACTTGTTTGTATTTGCAGGTTTTGTTGAAGTCATGCCACGCCGAAACGATGCATGGGATCATTGGTACGAGGATAAGGGGAGGGTTCCCGGTAAATCACAAAGGCAGGTTAAATGTAGGTTTTGCCCGTTCGTCATATCTTACCGAGGAGATAGAATGTTGGCCCACCTTGGTTATAGACCTCATGTAGGGGGTGCTTCTGATGTTTCCACATGTAGGATGGTACCCCCGCATATTAGGGCCTTGTTTGAACATTGCGGAGGCATTGTGCCCTTACATGTAGGCATTGTAAATGAGGACTCTCTGGTGGCAGATATTGTACCTTTGGAGCCTATTATAGCGGGCTCCGTAATTAGTGAAACAGAGCCTTTGCTTATGTCCCAAACCACTCAACATTCTGATGTTGTGATATATGGCACTCCTCCTCGTGAACTACGTCAACTCAACATAACGGAGGGGTTCAATGTGTCAACAAAACAACTCCTCGATAGAGCATGGGCAACGGCTTTTTATGAAGCTAACATTCCTTTCAACATTGTGAGACATCCTGCATTTGTTCATGCTGTGCGTGAAACTGCCCGTCATCGAATGCCAGCCTACACACCACCATCGTACAATGCCATCCGTACGAAGTTGTTAACTGATATAAAGGTTGACCTAGATAGGCAAGTGAAGGAGAAGCTGGGGAATTCCGTTGAAAAATACGGTGTTACAATATGTTGTGATGGATGGGACAACGTGCAAAACCGACCTCTCCTAAACGTTCTTCAATGTGGCACAAAGGGAGACGTTTTCTTGGGTACCATTGACACCACGGGAAATCACAAGGATCATGTCTACGTTGCTGCTCAAATTCAACCATTTGTGGAAAAGGTTGGTCGACATAATGTGGTCCAAGTTTGCACCGACAATGCCCCAGTTATGGCCTCCGCTGCTCGCGACTTGATTCGAGCAAATCCCGATCTATATTTTCAAGGATGTGCTGCACATTGCCTAGATCTCCTCTTAGAAGATTGGGGGAAGGAGGAATGGGTGAAAAAATTGGTAAAAAAATCCCGCCATATTTGTGTATTTGTTAAAAACCATCATGCTTCTCAAGCTATATTCCGGAGGTTGTCACCAAATCTCTCACTCCGCCTACCTGTAGAGACCCGTTTTGCTACGAACTTCATCATGATTGAACGTCTTCTCCAAGTACGCAATGCTTTGGAAAGAATGGTGGTTGATGAGGATTGGATCACTCTAATGCGTGATATGAGGAGGAGATCTGGCACCTCTTACATGAAGGGCTCTGTTGTGCGAAGCTTTATACGTTCTGATGGATTCTGGAACACGTGCGAAAATTTCTTGTATATGGTGATCCCGGTTGTTAAAGCTCTTCGTGTATTTGACGGCAAGGCGCCTGCAATGGGAATGGCTTGGAGGGTCATGCATGATTTACAAACCCATATTCGTGGATTCAGTAAACCTCCATTTCGCTTAAGCCCTGAGCTTGCTGCAAATGCTATGGTAACGTTTCAAAATAGATGGAGGTTGATGTTGAATGATCTACACTGGGCTGGAGCGATGTTAAATCCGCTTCTACGTGGTTGGGCCCCACTCCATGAGGATGACAATTCGAGGACAATCCTAAATCGAGTTCTTCGCAGGCTTGCTCAAGATGAGGACACTTATGTCCAAATCCTCCACCAGTACCAAGATTTTCTTGAAAATCGAGGGCCTTTTGCTGATTCTACTGACCCGAGCGTGCATGCCGCACCTCTCCATGAATGGTGGGATGCAATGGGAGGTGGAGCTAAAGCCCTCCAAACAATAGCAAGACGTATCCTTGCACAAGTATGTTCCGCATCCGCATGTGAACGCAATTGGAGCATGTACTCATACGTTCACAACAAGAGTCGCAATCGCTTGAAGCATAGTCGTGCTGAGGACCTCGTCTACATATATACCAATAGTAGGCTCATTCGACATCGGAGGGGCCCAAGACCTGCTCAATGGTACGAATTGAATGAGGTCCATTCTGACGATGACCTTGACGAAGAAGATGACAACGAAGATGACGTGGATCCAACTGATAGGGCTGGAAATGATGAAGACAACAATGTTGATGACATCGACTTTGATTTGGATGACCTCGATTCCGAGAATCATGGTTCAGAAGATGAGGATGGCAATGGTAGTGATGGAAACCTTGGGGTGTTTGAGTTTGATGAACCGGATGTCCCCCAACATAACGACGGAATGCATGACGATCATGAGGGGTCTATTGGAAGACCGCATGTTGAAACTCTCCACACTGGAGAAGGGTTTCCATCTGACCATAATGTTGCTATGGGGGCAAGTGAGAATGTGGGAATTGAAGTAGATTCCTTGCAACATCGGAGCGATTCTCTTTCATTTGGTGAAGGCGACAATGTACTACCCGTAAATGAGCCAATGCACGTTCAACATGATCCACTTCCAACCCGAGTACATTCTGAATCCATGGATGCCTCCCTCATATCCAACCATCGTATAGAAGATCCAACGCCCAATGTTCCTGAAATGCCTACAACTCGATTCCGTGCTCTTCAAAGGATTGCATCCACCTCTACGGTGCAATTGCATGCACAAGGTCAATATCGTCCTCTCACTCGAAGTATTGCCAATACTTCTAGATTGGGTGTTTCACGTGCAACTGCGGTGGGTGCTACTTTGGTTGCTATGCACAATGTTTCAAGAAATGTTACTATAGAGGCGCCACGTCGTCCTTCTGTACGACGACATGTTGTTGAGAACATACCAATTGCAATTCCACCCGCGTCTGTTTCACTTCCACACAGTCAATCCAATGGAAGAGGTGGTCTTGGAGTTGGAGGCGGAAGTACAACGGGGGATGCTTTTATAGATGGAAGTAGAGATGAAGTGCACTCAAGTCGTGGTACGGGTGGAGGGCGCCAGAGAACTACGAGAGGTGTCAAACGTACTAGGAAGAGGTATCAGGGACGATCGCTTCCGTTTACTGCTGAAGACTACAATGAAGATGAGGGTAGACCACATCTAGATGAAAATGGCATACAGGATGCAGATGGCTCCCGGCCGACCAAGAGGATAATTTTCTCACAACGTGACCGAGAGTTGCATCTTCGAAGCGCGACTCCCCAAACGGATGATGATTTCAGCACAGACGAGTCTGAAGAGGACCCAAGATGTGTCGAAGCAAATGATCCTACAGTACGGATTCGAACGTAATGGTTTTGCACAAATGTGTTCTTTCGGTGCTCCCACGTACTCCCATAATTTATTACTTCCGTCAAAATTGATACAAGTTACAACCTTAGGGCCTTCGGTAAGACATTTAGACCACAAAGCGAACGTTACGTTCGAAGTTGTATCATTTTATTATAGTAATAAAATTATTTATTGCATGTTTTTTAAAATTATTTATTGCATATTTATATAATTATATCTTTATGTGGTATTCAATATTGACTATGTAGTCAATAGTACTTTTGGTTAGACTATCATATGAATTACAAATATTCAAGTGAGTTTTTAAAAGTTTCGAATAACATTAAAACATGTGACATCCATATGCTATCTTTTACACGATCTTAGAAATGACAACTTGTCGGTAACTCCTCTTTATATTACATATTCTTTGAACATGAAATATGTTCAATGTGTACAAAGTCTTCCTCCGTTCCTATACAACTTTCTAAACATGCTACAAAAATGCCTAATCCGAATCTGAATCGAGGTCTATTGCAGCTGAAGTAGATCCTCGTCGTGCTCGTGATGATTCCCCGGCTTCCATCATTCGCGTGGTTTCACGGGTGAGATATGGACGACTTCCAGGAGACAGTGGAGTGGCATTACGTGGTCTAGGCCCCCCATTTAGCCATCTCAATACCGCATCATCCGTAACTCTATTCAAGAGTGCTTCAACTGCCTCCAACTGCGTTCTGTGTTTGTGGTACGACTGCTCTAAGTGCGCTTCAAAATGGGAATCCCGTTCCATGGGCATCTCATGTGCATCTTCTTCCAACTCATGCTCCGATATTGATAGTTCACCACTTGCATTGTAAAAAGGAGTTTGAATGCCTCTCCGTAATTGCATGGTTGTCGCATCCCAATGCCAACCAAAAGTTTGGTACAAAAATCTTTTCATGCCATGGTTTGGGGGCTTGTTGGGAAACAACTCGTCTGCAACATACAAAATTTGACGTGGATTTTGTGTCCATTCGCCATCTTTGTTATCGTTCCAAAGTTCAACCGTTGCACGATTGAATAACCAATTCCACTCAACAGAAGTCCCATCAAACTCGCAAAGGTTGAAGGGATAGTCCGTTGGCCTTACCACCCAGTCCTTAGGCATGTAATCCCGAAGGCCAAATTGGAGGTACAAACGAGGGTGGAAGGGTGATCTGCAATGGGGACATTGCCGTCTCCTGATCATTGTCACTATCAGACATTGTGGATGGAATTGGCCCCCACACGATCCAACTTGAAAGCATCCCTCTGGGCCAAATGGACTGCCGCAAATCCCACACACGGATCCGTCGAAGACCATTGGATGTGGACCCGGCCATAACAACTCACCCCTCATGCTGTATGGATATTCATGCACTTGGGTCACATCCCAATGATGATCGGAGTCGATCAGTTGCCGCCAATCCAAGCTCCCGTTAGGCAATTTCAAGTCATCCTCATCATCCCACCTACTAGGGTACATATGTTCTTGATCTGGCCATGACGTGAGCATCAAGTTCCGCAATCTATGATTGCGGTTCCATTCTCGCTGGATGCTCTCAAATTCAGCTTCATATTGACGAGCCTTGGCCATAGAAAGCAATGTCCCTGTCCTCATATTGGTTCGCTCCACGATCGCATCCAATAGAAATTTCCTCAACATTGCATTCTGCTCCTCCAGTGCGCCAATCTTGGATTCGTGATCGACAACCACTTCATTGACCACTTGAAGTTGTTGTTGCATGTCCACCACCTCCTTTTGCAAAGCCTCCATCTTTCCTTGCATTACTTCATTCCTCGTACATACGTCCGCTGCTTGTGACTTTGCAATCATGGCCTCCTGTAAAGCTGTATCCCTCTCTGCTTCCAAAGACTGGATGTTAATTGGTGTACTACTTGAACTGCCAGCCTTCCCCATCGTAAGTGTTGCAAGTCGATTTTCCAGCTCGAGAATCCTTGCTTTATACTCACGAATTTCCTCGGCATGTTACTGGCGCAATGCCTCCATTCTGCTCTCCATCATGTCCGCACCAAGTTGACGAGGGTTTACCTCGTTTAGGGCCTCGTTAACCACCTGGTTAACCAGCTCGTTAACCACATCGACATTTACCTCCATGCCCTCCTCATCCATATGCTCAAACGCCTCCTCGATGGCCATCTCCACGTCATTGGCTGGTCGTTTGCGAGTACGTGGTTTTTTTGGTTCCCGACCTTCTGGAATTGGTGCCCCAGGCTCATCCACTAGTTTAGGATTCTTCCTGAACCACTCCGGAACGGGAGTGTATGGAATATCCGGAACTGTGCATTTAGTGAATGCAATTCCAATACCCCCAAATTTTTGATCATGCAGAGCACCCAAACTTGACCAATCCACCCTAACTCGCAACACGTGCTCCGCATACATCATACACGCCACCGACTTTGGAATTGCACTCTTGGGCCATCTATCCAAATTGGAGATACTTCTAAGTATCGTTAGGAATCTCCATTTTGCCTCCACGTCTTCAAGCTGCGTATAGCTCGCATTGACGGCCTTGCAATGTCGCTCGTGACAATATCTTGGCCACAACCGATCAAAGTGAGGGAAGCCCACGTACTGCATTGCAGTCTTCGCTGACCACGGTTGTGGTACATTCTCCCAACCTACCCTGGCTTTTTGGGAGGGATCATCGTAAACATTCCACTCCAAATCAGCGGCCTTGCGTCCATGTCCTCTGGAACACCCAGAACTAGATCCTCCACTTGCACTTGCCATGTCTCCAGTTCCTCCACTTGCCATGTCTGAAAATTGGAGTTTCTAATTCTAATTCCACCCAAATTGGAGTTTCTAATTCTAATCTAGAACTCTACTTTTTAAAATACTAATTGCACTTCATAATAGTGCTACAAAATATCCAAGCATACACTTCAAAATAGTGTTGCTGTGGAATTAGTTCAAAAATGTCCCTAAAAATTAAAGTTCAACTATTCGGCACACCCTTCGAGCACCCCGCTACCGGCGCTCACGCAGAGGCCAGTTGACTGGGCGCGTCACAAGGAATATGCCAAATAACGGCCACGTGGATCTGCCAAAACCTGCCACAACCTGCCAAAAGTAGTGTAAAAGGATCCCAAAAAAGGGATCCTTAACTCCTCCGAGAGCCCCGCTACCCCGCACTCTGTGTTAGAGGAGGGTTGTCTGGGCGCCCAGAAGGAGTGGAGTAAGGTATGTAAGTGGTCCCCTCCACTTATATACCCCCGTCCGCCCCTCCATCCGCTCCCGCGTCCCCACCCGTTCGCACCCGTTCGCACCCGTTCGCACCCGTCCGCACCCGTTCCCGCCCGTCCGCCCCAGAGTCCCCCCCCGTCCGCACCCGTTCCCTCCCGTCCGCCCCCAGCGTTCCCCCCCGTCCGCTCCCACGCTCCCCTCCGTACGCTCCTCTCCATACGCTCCAGCGTTCCCATCCCGTCCGCTCCTCGTTCCCATCCCGTCCGCTCCTCGTTCCCACACGTCCGCTCCTCGTTCCCATCCCGTCCGCTCCTCGTTCCCACCCATCCGCTCCTTGTTCCCCACCCGTCCGCCCCGCGTTCCCTCCCGTCCGCGCCACCGTTCCCCTGCCGTCCACTCCGCGTTCCCCTGCCGTCAGTTCCCCCCGTCCGCCCCCTGTTCCCCTCCCGTCCGCTCCATGTTCGCGGACGGGAGGGAACGCGGGGCGGACGGGTGGGGAACGCTGAGCGGACGGGTGGGAACGAGGAGCGGACGGTGGGGAACGAGGAGCGGACGGAGGGAACTCGGGGCGGACGGGTGGGGAACGCTGAGCGGACGTGTGGGAACGAGGAGCGGACGGTGGGGAACGAGGAGCGGACGGAGGGAACTCGGGGCGGACGGGTGGGGAACGCTGAGCGGACGGAGGGAACTCGGGGCGGACGGGTGGGGAACGCTGAGCGGACGGATGGGAACGAGGACCGGACGGGGGGGAACGGATGAAAGATGGAACGAGGAGCGGACGGGTGGGGAGCGCGGAGCGGACGGGAGGGAACGGGGCGGCAGGGGAACAACGTAGAATTGCGACCACATATGAATTGGACTTCATATGAATTTTTTAGAGCCAAAAAACGGACACTATAGTCACCATCTATAAATGTTAACCCTTGGGAGTGGATCAAAGTGCGATTGAGCGGCCCAACTTTGTTGAGAGTCCAAAGAAATGAACCCTAAATAGCCAATAAAATATAGTAAAGGTAGCCTTAGTTGGGCATAGTGTGAAGCCTCCAAAGGCCAAGCCCAAAAGTCCAAACTCAAAGGAGCATGCCACTTTATTACTTGCTCAAAATAACCCCTCCAATCTAACGGCCAAGATCTTGTCAATGATTGATTATTATAATGAAAAAAATGTAGGCATCGAAAAAAAAAGCAGGTGGGTTCGTTGGAAAGCTAGGAACCTAAACCCTCAAACCATGTATGGAAACACTTCTACATGAGTGTGAGAACAAATCAATGGCACATATGTGGTAGTAATTTGGAATGACGTAGGGTTTAGGGTTTAGGGGTTTAGGGTTTAGGGTTTATGAACCACTAAGGTTGAAGCACAAATTAATGATTTATTGAAGGAAAGTGCATTCGGATGGGTGACATCGGTTATGAAACCATATGAACCACTAAGGTTGAAGCACAAATTAATGATTTATTGAAGGAAAGTGCATTCGGATGGGTGACATCGGTTATGAAACCATATGAACCACTAAGGTTGAAGCACAAATTAATGATTTATTGAAGGAAAGTGCATTCGGATGGGTGACATCGGTTATGAAACCATATGAACCACTAAGGTTGAAGCACAAATTAATGATTTGTTGAAGGAAGGTGCATTCGGATGGGTGACATCGGTTATGAAACCATATGAACCACTAAGGTTGAAGCACAAATTAATGATTTGTTGAAGGAAGGTGCATTCGGATGGGTGACATCGGTTATGAAACCATATGAACCACTAAGGTTGAAGCACAAATTAATGATTTGTTGAAGGAAGGTGCATTCGGATGGGTGACATCGGTTATGAAACCATATGAACCACTAAGGTTGAAGCACAAATTAATGATTTGTTGAAGGAAGGTGCATTCGGATGGGTGACATCGGTTATGAAACCATATGAACCACTAAGGTTGAAGCACAAATTAATGATTTGTTGAAGGAAGGTGCATTCGGATGGGTGACATCGGTTATGAAACCATATGAACCACTAAGGTTGAAGCACAAATTAATGATTTGTTGAAGGAAGGTGCATTCGGATGGGTGACATCGGTTATGAAACCATATGAACCACTAAGGTTGAAGCACAAATTAATGATTTGTTGAAGGAAGGTGCATTCGGATGGGTGACATCGGTTATGAAACCATATGAACCACTAAGGTTGAAGCACAAATTAATGATTTGTTGAAGGAAGGTGCATTCGGATGGGTGACATCGGTTATGAAACCATATGAACCACTAAGGTTGAAGCACAAATTAATGATTTGTTGAAGGAAAGTGCATTCGGATGGGTGACATCGGTTATGAAACCATATGAACCACTAAGGTTGAAGCACAAATTAATGATTTGTTGAAGGAAGGTGCATTCGGTGGGTGACATCGGTTATGAAACCATATGAACCACTAAGGTTGAAGCACAAATTAATGATTTGTTGAAGGAAAGTGCATTCGGATGGGTGACATCGGTTATGCAACCATATGAACCACTAAGGTTGAAGCACAAATTAATGATTTATTGAAGGAAAGTGCATTCGGATGGGTGACATCGGTTATGAAACCATATGAACCACTAAGGTTGAAGCACAAATTAATGATTTGTTGAAGGAAGGTGCATTGGGATGGGTGACATCGGTTATGAAACCATATGAACCACTAAGGTTGAAGCACAAATTAATGATTTGTTGAAGGAAGGTGCATTCGGATGGGTGACATCGGTTATGAAACCATATGAACCACTAAGGTTGAAGCACAAATTAATGATTTGTTGAAGGAAAGTGCATTCGGATGGGTGACATCGGTTATGAAACCATATGAACCACTAAGGTTGAAGCACAAATTAATGATTTGTTGAAGGAAAGTGCATTCGGATGGGTGACATCGGTTATGAAACCATATGAACCACTAAGGTTGAAGCACAAATTAATGATTTGTTGAAGGAAAGTGCATTCGGATGGGTGACATCGGTTATGAAACTATATGAACCACTAAGGTTGAAGCACAAATTAATGATTTGTTGAATGAGTGGATAACTAATCAAATATGGAAAGTTCAAAGAGGTATCAAAGAGGTTTCCGATGCGGATGTCGGAAGATTTTTTCAAAAGTGTACATTTTTAACCTAACCAACTTTTTTTTTATTCCGATTGCGTTGACTTTATCTTACTAACGAGAATTGGATCCTCTACATATTGGATTACATCAATTATTGGTCATGGTCATCAAGTCCTTAGAGGTCAATATATAAGTAGATCATTGAGACTCATACATATAACGAAGGTAGAGTATCATGGATAGGATGGGAAAGGGGAGAGTCATGTTTGAGGGTGTAGAATGCGATGAGGAGATACACAATTTAGACGATCCCCATATTCCATTCAATGCAACACCCGAGCGTGAGAGAGATGAGAGAAGTGCTAGGGATCGATTTCGTGATGAGTATGTCATGACTCCCTTCTCACAATCTACACAAGCTTGGAGGATGAGGGCGGCGGAGGAACAACGACGATATGCAGACAACTTTGAGATCGATGCGGTGGAGAAGGACCACACACAATGCGTGGGTGGAGATCTAAATGATCTAATTGATTTGTGTGCGGATATTTTGGAGAAGCCCGGGGATGTGGATGTGGATGTGGATGTGGATGTGGAGGAGACTTCAATCGACATTGAAATAGTCAAGGTAGCGGGGGAATCTTCAAAGACTATGTCTATTCGTAAGAAGAGGAGAGGATTGTCGCCTCATCGGCTACCATTGAAGGAACGGATGAAAGACCGAACGATTAGCTATTTTGATTTACTTCAGCCGAATCCTCTTCCAAAAATGGAGCCTCGCTGGAAGCCAGGAGCATCTACGAGGTTGGGATGACGGAATGAAGTGGAATATTATAGTTTGCATGGTTTGTTCATGTATATGATTAATAAAGGGCATTTATAACGTTGTCGCAATAATAAAGTTATGACTTGTATAATATGTTGTACCACTTCTATGATTTATTTATTTATTTTTAATTCACCAACCGAACAGTTTCTGTTGAGATAAACAAGCACAAAGCAATATGAAACTATGCATCCACTTCTCAGTTCCAAGAGAAATTTTTTTAACCACTTTACGTTCACCCTTAGTTGATTATTGCTATTTTAGTGTACTTTATTATGTAGATGGGGAGACTATTATGTAGAGGACTTTTATTGCATATTCTTGTAGAGGACTTCATTACCTATCCATGGATACCAAGAACTCATTTTTTGGACTTCATATGAATTTTTGAGAGCCAAAAAACCGAGACTATGTCCAAACTTCCAAAAAAAAGTGATTGTGAATTATATAAATATAAATATAAGCAATTGTGAAGTATGTGTGCAATATGTGTGGAGTACAAGAAAGAACATTTAGAGATGTTTAGGATCACGTGTACAACCGATATAACTATTGCAACATTGTGCTCAACTTTAGTTAACTAGATATAACTATAGTTGACTACATTTTGTGGCATACCAAAATTAGAATAAATATAGGTAATTGCATTTTGGCAAGACATATCACGAACAACTATAGTTAACTTGAACTTAGCACATGGATGTGATAACAACGATGTGAAAGAATGATGTGGCCTCACGAGAGGCGAGAACCTTGGTTAGTCTCCCATAGACTTCATCTCGATTATGAAGCAAAAATCCTCATGGAGTATGAACATTGCACTAAGATCCATAAATCTCATACAATATACAAGTTGTGTATGAAAAAATGATGGCTTTATTTACATCTCCAACGGTTACAAAATTGGTATGATCCAAAATTGCTGCAAAGAAAACAAAAAAAAACTATTTTGCAGTGTCACGGAAGCACATTGTCGGGTTAACCATGTTGTATGGAGGCGACTTCAACATGTTCACTACGTGTGTGATGGTTGACCTTTCCGCTGGATTGGGCTTCGTCAATGCATCCAATGCTATCTCAAACCGCATCTTCAAGCCATTTGGATCACTGTTTAGCTGAAACAACGAGGAAGTCGAATCCCTGGCATAAATCTTCTTTGCCAAAGCACCCACTGAGAAGGACTCCGAGAGAAACGTGTGCCTATGTTTCCGAGCCATCCTCACCGGAGAGGTAGATGTTCCACGCTGCCCTCGTACATGGAATAATTCTGGACCAGCACAGTTGTATTTTATGCGGTGCTTGTTCATCTCATCCACTGATTCTTTTCCATAGTTGGAGGGTGCGTCTTCATCTCCCCATGATGCCATCCCCCAATCACACACACCAATGAAAACCGTGTTCTCACGGTCTTGTGGGAAATGCAGCATGACATTGTTGGGATTAAGGTCATTGTGCAACACGTCATGCTTGTGCACTACATCCACAATGCACATTAGAGCCCATGCCAAATAAGCTCGATGCCTTCGATATACAACCAACCGTTTCCGTGCTTCAAAGTCTGCCCCAGGCATTTGAAGGATTGTGCGCTCGTGGGTTTCCGGAACTTGGTGGTCATAGACCCTCATGTTCTTCAAGGAGCCTCCATTCCACCACATCGAATAGGATTCGTATGTTTTCGGGTGGAGGTATTGTAGCTTGATTATCCCAGGATGATCTACTGGGCATGCCAATGCTTCAACCGAACGCTCCTTTCGGTTCTCCAGACTATTCGTGGCCTTCATGGTCTTCCCAGCCCACTCTATCCAGTTAGGGATGAATGATGCTCCATGAATTGTGACTCTCCGCACCACTCCGAAGGTCCCTTGGAAGATTTCCCTATCCAAGGGTTTGATCTCCACATTCCTAGGCAACCATATGACACCCTGCCGGCCCTGAGTGGCAATGTTGTCTGCCAGCTGCCTGTCAATAAAAACGGGAAGGTTGCGGGCGGATGTGCCTTTTGCTGCTATTACGCCTCTTTTCCAATTCTCTAGCTTAATGTACAGCTCGGACCTCCTCCCACCACTACTTCCCTCTCCAGGATGCATAGCCTCATATGACATCGTTGGATTGTAGATTGCTTCCACAGCTTGTTTTTCAATCCATGTGTTCCAATCGCTCATGCCCCTAGCTTCCTCAAACTCCGGTCCAGACGTGGCTTCCGTGAGAATAAGCATCAACTCGTTCCTCGCCAACTCTAAACCCTTTGTACCATCATTGAGGTATTTTTTCTCCAAATAAACCATGCTGTTACTTCTAAACCAATCCAACAACACGATCCTGCAATGATTTCGAGCCTCATCGGTCCGCGGGTCGCGTTTGCCTCTATGTTTCCTTTTCTTTGATTGCGAACCCGATGCCGCGGACCCGTCCTCCGTCCCTTCCGAAACTGCTGGGCGTTTTAATCCCCGTCTTTCAGTCTGCTCCGAACCCTGAGGTACATCACGTGCAGGGCTCTCCGGTCTTGATGTCCGCCGTGTCGGAGATTGTGGTGGCACGTTCTCCGAACGAGCCGGTGCATGTATTTCTGTGGAACTGCCTGAGCTTGGTCCCCTTCCAGTTCTCCCTCTATGTCCACTGTTTCCCCGACTCCCACGTGTTCCACGGCTTCCCCGTGTTTGGTTGCCTCCCGAATGACCAACAGCCAAGAACTCTTCGTCAAACTGAAAGGGATCTGGACGTGGTGGACGTGCTGCAGTACTTCCACTTCCAGGATCGCTTCCCGTACCCTCGGCAGTATTCGCCGATGCATTGCCTACGAGCCAAGCACGGTGCACCCTCAAATCCTCGTTCTCGTAAGGAGCAATGCCCTCCCCCTCCATCGTGATAAAAATCACGTGAGTGAGTGAATCTGAAAATGAGTCGTGATAAAAATCACGTGAATAAGTGAGTGTGAAAATCTCTCGTGATAAAAATCACGGGAGCGAGTGAATCTGAAAAAAAAATTGCGAGGGTTCCCCCACAATTTGCCCTGCCCTCCCAAACCCCTTGAGACCCGCGCGGTGATGCTGTCCTTTGGGACGCAACAAGGTCTCGGGTCCCTATGTGGTGGGAGGAGAGGAAAGTGGTAGGAACTAAAGCCTCACGGCTTTATATAGGCAACGAGGAGCCCAATCATTATGGGATCCCGGTCGGAATTAGGGTTTAGGGTACGAAAACGACGTATGGGGAACGTGGGAACTAGGGGCGGACGGAGGGAACGTGGGGGCGGACGGAGGGAACGTGGGGGCGGACGGAGGGAACGAGGAGCAGACGGGTGGGGAACGCGATAGGGAACTCGGGCGGACGGGAGGGAACGAGGCGCGGACGGGAGGGGAACGGGCGGACGGAGGGAACGTGGCGGACGGAGGGAACGTGGAGCGGACGTGAAGGGAACTCGATAGGGAACGCGGGCGGACGGAAGGGATCGGAAAGCGGACGGGAGGGAACGTGGAGCGGACGTAGGGGAACTCCGAGCGGACGGGGGGAACGCGGGGCGGACGGGGGGAACGCGGGGCGGACGGGGGGAACGCGGGGCGGACGGGGGGAACGCGGGGCGGACGGGAGGGAACGGGTGCGGACAGGATGGGAACGGGGTACGGACGACGGGGAACGTGTGGCGGACGGAGGGAACGTGGAGCGGACGTGAGGGAACGCGTGCGGACGGGAGAGGAACGTGGGGCGGACGGGAGGGAACGAGGAGCGGACGGTGGGGAACGTGTGGCGGACGGAGGGTAGCGGACGGGAGGGAACGCGGGGCGGACGGGTGGGACGGGTGGGACGCCCCACCCCCCCCCCTCTCCCGTCCGCTCCACCCCCGTCCGTCCGCCCCACCCCCCCTCCCCCGTCCGCTCCACCCCCCCGTCCGTCCGCTCCACCCCCGTCCGTCCGCCCCACCCCCCCCCCCTCTCCCGTCCGCTCCACCCCCCTCCCCCGTCCGCTCCATCCCCCTCCTCCGTCCGCCCCTCCCCTCCTCCGTCCGCCCCACCCCCCCCCCCTCTCCCGTCCGCTCCACCCCCGTCCGTCCGCCCCACCCCCCCTCCCCCGTCCGCTCCACACCCCCGTCCGTCCGCTCCACCCCCATCCACCGTCCGCACCACCCCCCCGTCCGTCCGCTCCACCCCCCTTCCCCGTCCGCACCACCCCCCTTCCCCGTCCGCCCCACCCGTCCGCCCCCGTCCGCCCCACACCCTCCTTAGTAATATTTTATTACTTTGATTTTAACACAATGATAAACACAATGGCAAAATGGTCTACGTGGCAGGGGAAATATGCACATCCACGTCGACGTTTTCTGCCACATAGGACGCCACCTTGGCAAGAAGGTAAGTATTTTACCCACCCTAGTCGGCTCCCCCTATGTTGACCCTACGTGGACCCTATTGTGTCGTGACGGAGGGGTCCGTCACGACACGACACGTCGTGACGGCACGACACCGTCACAACGGCGGGATAGACAACCCTGACCATATATCTTTGAACTCCTATTGCAAGAGTTCTTTAGAACATTTGTATTAAACTTCCACTTCCATATCCCGTTCTTACAATCTATATTGCTTAAACTCGTTGTATATATTTTTAAGCTCATATTGCTTATGTTTTGTATTCCCTCGATAGTACGACAATTTTACGCCATTTGTCATATTGACGAGAAGACGACACCTCAATAATACGACATTTTTGGTGTTTCCCACACGTGCCATACTAAAGAGGGAGAACAATATTTTCATTATAATTCAAAACATTGCTGCTTACTAGTTTGATATTCAATATGTATAAAAATAAAATTTGTCAATGAATGGATGAACACTTCATTTTCTGTTAAATTATGAGTCGAACTGCCAGCTTCATCCAATTCCCGCACTTCCTCGTCAACCCGATGAGGATTCGGCACCAACCCTATTGTACCGAATTGCATTCATCGCTTCTTCACCGGAGCCTCCGGTTGCTGGGTCGCAATATGTCAAATCACCTACTTGGTCAGCGGGTGTTTCCCAGTTCGTTGAGGAAGACAACCGGTGACCGAAGGTGGCAATGGTGGAACCGACCGAATCCGGTCAACATTGGAATGGACCGGTGACAGTGGGTGAGAGTCGTCTTGCACCTTGGCGCCAGACAGCCTCAGTTGAACCTCATCCTTCGAGGCTGTCTCGCGAGTGGGGTGCGTCGTTTGCCTCGGTAGAAGGGCGATGTGCCATGTCTTCTTGTAGATTAGAGCAGTTATAGAGAGGTTGGAATGCAGTACAAGATTGTTGAGTGTATTGGTTTTCTAGGGAGCGCATCATTGTTGTTTTCTAACTTGAAGATAGAGATGGAGGTGCGGCAACTTAGGTAGAGATGGTATTGGTGTGCGGCAAATAGAAGAGTAGTTTCGTAGCTGGGATTTTGTTTAGGGTTTTGAGCTGGTGCAAGCATCGGATCTAAGTTGGGGGTTGCGGAGTTTAATCCAGCTTCAGGTGGGTTCTTCCTCGTCGGATCTCGATTTGGTTTTGTTGTTTGGAGTTTTGCAATGCGCATGTTGCTAGCATGAGGGGATTAGGTTTCCATTGCATTGGTTGTTGTCTATATGAACGAGTTTCCCGAGTTAAAGTTGTAGTATTTCCAGGGTTCGTATGTGATTTAGGGTTTAGGTTAGAATGTCCCATTTTCATTCTCCTCTCTGTCTTGTTGTTGAATGCGATGTTTTGATTTACATAAATCTTTGGAAAACTTGTTTGCGACGATTGTAGGTGACAGAGTCTACCTACAAGCAGTACTTTGATTTGTACATTTCGTACAGGTTTGTACTCACGGTACTCAACTTACCACTTCAGTTAAGGATTTGGTTGTAGCAGTTCATTACTATAGCTCTGTATATCTATTGTAATTTTAATCTCTAAGTCTCTAGAATGATTCAATTTGGTACTATGTTTTAGGGTTAGGTGTTGAAATGAAAGGTGCAGTGTGTATGTGCTGTAAGTAGAACAATCTGGGTTAGATAGCATTCTCTTGTTTTTTTGTTTAATTGGGTTTTTACAGTTAGAATTGTAGCATTTCCTAGGTTTTAAAACCTCTTAGTTTTTTTGGGTTAGATTCTCTAATTAGCACTGCAACCTTCTAATTCTTCAATGTCGTGTTTTAGCTTTTCAATCTGTTTCGTTGCAACTCGTGTAGGTGGGACTGTCTATCTGCATCGGTGCTTCAATTCGTACATTGGGTACAGGTTTGTATTTTTGGTTCCGAACTTATCATTTCATTTACTTTCAGGTTGTGGAAGCTCATTACCATGTCTGTGAATTTTTACTGTGGTTCTATCTCTATGTATGTAGAATGAAATTAGAATGAGTCAATTTATTATTTCTTTTTGTATTATGAGTTGAGATGAAATGTGCGTTGCAATCTCTGTGTTTGTCAGAAGATATGGCAAGAATTAAGTGCAAGGGCGCCAACGAGGTTGCAATTCAGCGTGGGAAGGACAAGCCAAATTCAAGGCTTACACGTCTTGCCTTGGCAGCTCAAAATGACACGAGCGCCTGCAGTGGGGACTCGCAAGAGGATAACAGGGAAGAGGAGGACGAGGAAGAAGGGAACAACGAAGAGGAGGAGGACAATGACAGCGATGACGAAGAGAGCGATGAGGACGACAGCGACACAGAAGTGCTGCTGGAGGATGACGAGGAAAACGACGATGACACAGAGGAGGACGACAATGAAGACGACGACAGCGACGGGGGGGAGGGTGAACGGGGGGGGGAAGAGGAGGTTCGTGACGGAGAAACTGCTGGGGATGACGACGAGGAGGAGGGGGAAGAAGATGGCGATGGGTTGGAGTACGATGATGAGCTGCCAAAGCTTTCAGACCCACCGCCTTTGCTGGGTAGAGAGTTTTTTACAGAGAAGTATGGTTTTCAGGACGGCGGAGCTGATCCTATGAAGCTAACTAAGTGGAAGGGGCAGCCATTTGATGATACCAAGTGTGTGGCACTTTTTGGCGAGCCATGTGGTGCTTCAGGGCGAAATGGGTACTCCTGGAAGTCAGTGAAATCGAGGAGGATTAGGAAGAGGGTTCATGAACTCTTGACGGCTCTCTACCAACGGGAGGCTGTGCCGCACTTGCTTCCCCATAAGATGGCAAGGGGAATCGTTTTGGAGGAGGAGAATGAGAAGGTGAATTGGGCCGCCTACCGTGCAGCCACAAACCTAACGCAGCGTAAGACACATGCTCGGAACATGGTGAAGCTCGGCAAGGCGAAGGAGGGAACTGCAGCACAGCGAGGAGCATGGAGAAAGATTCCAGTGGATCCCCGAGAGCTTCACTCCGAGGTATGTGAAGGAAGGGGGAGCTCAATGGGTGGAAAATTTGCTGATGGAGATGAGGGAGGTTCTCGGCTGGAGTACGTGGCCAGGTTGTTGGCGGCTCGGGGAAGTCACTTAGTGTATTCTTTGGGGACACATGAGCGTACAACACATATTTTTTGGGGGGCTATGTAGCTCATTTACTGCATTTTAGTGGACCCTATATTTTTTAATAATTCTACTTTCTTCAATTTCTTACCACCCTATGTGTAATTATAAATTATAATCTCTATAATATTTCAGACCCTTCATTATTTATATTTATTTGAATTTTCCTTCATGGACAATAGCATTAGAAATGGAATTCATCACGCAACAAAAATTAAGTTGTGTATACAAGAAGCATGTTATTTACATAATTGGTTACATGTCTAAGCCCATTGATAATGGCGTACTTAATTGTTTCATCCAAACATTGAAAGAAGTCCACAAATTCCAAAACAAACCAACATCATTAAAGTGTCCATATGTGTTCACTAGCACAGTTGCACTAACATTGCACATGTTATCATGCAAAGTGTGAAGACAATTTGAAATGCCTACTTAAGAGTCCTACGTGAAAATTGAGAAATGATCATCACAAAAGATGCCACAACCTCTCGCCTAGGACAAATCCATCAATCCACCATAGATTCACCAAATATGGCCCCACGGAGCTCTTTAAACACGTAGGGGTCAATGCACGATGATAAAATTCTTGTCTTGCGTGGGAGGAACAACCAAAGAATTATACAAACGTCAATGAAATGTTCCTCAAAAGTACACTTAATAACCCTCATCCAACGACTTCATCCATTTTGTAGATGGATTTGTGATCATTTTTCATCTAGTTCTTAAATTTTTCTTACCCTAAACTCAACCCAAAAATAATAAAAATTCCCTACCAATTACTATAATGCTATTTTAGAAATACTATAAACATAATTTTGGGTATTACAAGTGACCCTATATTATATATAATGTGCTACCTCACATTTCTTCAAGGCTATGTTATATCAAAAAATATATAATTTTTATCAACCATGAATAAATGCCACCCTATATTTGTTCTCTCATAGTTATCTAAATTTTCGACAGTGACTTCCCCAGGGTTGGCGGTGGAGAGCTTAGAGCTTGAGGCAAGGATGGAGGCAGAGCGGGTTGCTACTAGGAGCAGAGAGACAGTAGCCAAGGCTTTGGAGCACAATGCGGGCTTGGTAACTATCATGAAGAAGAGACTCAAGAGATACGAGAAGGATTTAGCCACAACAAGGTTGAAGGGCAATATGGATCCAAAGGAGGTTTCGGCTTTGGAGGCAAAGGCTGAGGCATATGCTGATTTGGTACAGGGCGAGTGGAAGAGGGGGAAGAAGTTGGAGAAATCCGTTGCTGCGTTGGACGAGGCTCTCTTGGTTAAGAGACACTCCGTGGCAATGAAGCGGATGCAGGTCGGGGCTATTCAAGCGGAGCAACATGCCCACCTTGGGCATGCAACTGGTGGCTTGCACATGAGACCATTGCCACTGGTTTACTCGACGGTCACAGCATGCAATGGGGGAAGTACCATTGACATAGGCAACTGCTCTCTTTGTGGTTTCTGTTTTCCACATTCAGAGTTCCTTAGTACCAGTTGTAGACACTTATACCACCCATGGTGTGCAATGGTAGTATTCACCCAAGGCACAGAGTGTTGTGTTCAGGACTGCCATCAGGTTCAGCCCATTCAATGGATCATGAGTTTCGGATGGAGGGGTGTGCGTGGTTGGGGACGTCCTGGTGGTGGAGGCGATGAGTGGGTCAAGATGCTCAAGGAGTGTGCATCTGCTACTACTGCAGGTTTGATGGCAAGAAGTGAATCCGCTAGAGCACGTCTTACGGCCATCGAAGAAGAAGGTATGTTGTACATATTTGTACTAATCAGTACACATGTTTACTGATTTGTACTCATCTATGTTATGTTAGAATGATTAGTTTGTAATGCTGGTGGTAGTGTTTGTATAGTTATGATCTTCATTTCTGGGATTGTTCTTAAGTAATGTACAGTTCGTAATTGTTGCTGTGGTGATGACTAATCTGAAGTTTCAGAGTTTTTGTATTTGTACATGATGCTCATTGTGTGTACATGGAATTGCACAGTTTGTAATGCTGGTGGTACTATTTGTATAGTTAGGATCTTTTTTTCTGGGATTGGTCTTGAGTAATGTACAGTTCGTATTTGTTGATGTGGTGAGGACTAATATGAAGTTTCAGAGTTTTTGTATTTGTACATGATGCTCATTGTGTGTACATGGAATTGCATAGTTTGTAATGCTGGTGGTATTGTTCGTATAGTTTTTATCTTCATTTCTAGGATTCCTCTCGAGTAATGTACATTTTGTACTTGTATGTACCAAGTTGCACACTTTGCATTGTCGATTCTAGAGTTCATTGTACATGTGGCTCTACATCAATCATCAGCATAACATATTATGCCATGTTGAATTTTGTGTAGTGTATGGGACCGAGAGCGGGGCTAGTGACGATGAGGAGCCTATGGAGCTGGAGGTTGTGCAAACGGATTTGGCTGATGATCAAGGTGCTCTGGAGGTCCTGGTTCCTGCCACGATAGGAGAGGTGGGTGGAGGGGGTGATGAGGGAGTGGAGGAACCGTTGGAGGAACCAGTAGAGGTGGGTGGAGGAGGGGGTGATGAGGGAGTAGGGGGGGGCTGGAGGCACCAGTAGCCATGGCGGAAAACGTGCTGGACATCAGCATCGCGGGTGGAGGGGGTGATGAAGGAGTGGAGGGAGGGCTGGAGAAACCAAGAGCAGCGGCGGAAAACACGGTGGAGGCTTCACGAGAGCAAGAGATGGGGGCGGCTCAATCGACGAGAGAGGAGCGACCTGCAGGAGCAGTTATAGAGGAGCGACCTGTAGGAGCAGTTATAGAGGAGCGACCTGCAGGAGCAGTTATAGAGGAGCGACCTGCAGGAGCAGTTATAGAGGAGCGACCTGCAGGAGCAGTTATAGAGGAGTGACCTGCAGTTGCTGCTGAATTGGTTGAAGAAGCTGAGATTTCAGTACTTGCAATGAAGGAGAAGGCAGCTTCTGGAGGTAGAAGGAAGAATATGAGAATTAAGTTGACAAGGGGTGCAACTGTGGAGAAAGCATGCGGAATCGGTCCTGTACCAGAAAATGCCGAAGAGGGGGAGGAGGAGAGTGTCCGTGAGATCCAAGGTGACCCAATTCCGAAGAAAAATGCAAGAAAGGGAAGAGGAGGGAGTACAGCAGCAAGGCAAGGCAGGTCTAAAAAGAAGGGCGATGATGACGTGCAGAATGGGGTAAAGCAGCAGGTGCAAGTGGAGCTTGAAGAGGTGGCAACAAAGAAGCGGAAGGTTAAAAAAACACGAGTTGAAGACGAAGATGAAGACACGGGCTCTGATGACGAAGAACAGGAGGACAGTGGGCGAGGAAGGAGGAAAGGAAAGCGCCAGAGGAAGCATCGGCAACCGAAAGTGAGCAAGGCTGGACCAATACTCAATCGCCTTCCGCCTCTCATGCCCGCAGCCCCTTGAGTGTTGCAGCGGTTTCCTAGTTTGATTTACAGATATAGCCTCAGAATCTTAGATTATGAGTTAGGAGCTTACACCCCCTTGAGATTGCATTTCTGTCAATAGGAACCGTTGTGGTTTGATCCATGCGACTTGTCCAAGGGATTGGAACGCGTTCCAGTGCCAGTATGGGAGCCAAGTTTGGAATTCCATACTTTATCAGAATTCGCTTACATTCCTAAATCCAGGGTTTCCACACTTGTATCTAACCATTTGAGTAAGGTGAAAATGGATTTCCCGAGGTCTTGCATTGGTTGCTCTCGGTGCAGTCTTGGGCATGGATGCAGTTGTGGTATGCAAACACTTGTCGACTCCCCGTATACCACACGAGGTCGTCTACGAAGTTCCCTCTTGCACCAACCTGTAAGTGTTGCCAAATTTATAGTTGAGGCCTTCTTACTTGTATTTTTTTAAATCTTTTCAGTACCAACTTGTATTTTGTGTACTGTTTTGTAAACCTGCTTGTACGTTTTGTACTGGTTTGTACCTTGTTTCATGTTGTTGTTTGTTGGCCAGGGTTTGATGGAGGAGACTGTGTATTGCGGTGGGGAATGTTCCCCGGAGCAAGGTAATGCCTGCCTTGGTCATACAACAAGGGTTTTTCTTCAAGAGTGCAATGACAATTGCACCTGCAGCCCGTCCTGTGGCAATAGGGTGGTCCAGTGGGGTTTATGCATTCCCCTTCAAGTTTTCTGGTCTGGATCGAAGGGGTGGGGAGTGCGAGCAACATGCCCCATCCGGAAAGGGAGTTTTGTGTTTGAATATGCAGGGGAGATTGTTACAAATGCGGAGCTCATGCAACGGAGGGCTACTGGCAAGCTAGGCAAATCGGAGGCCTTTACGCTAGCACTTGATGCTGATTGGAAATCCGAGCAAGTGGTAAACGATGATGTGGCATTGTGCATCGATGGCACAAATTTCTCCAATGTCTCCAGATTCTTAAACCACAGGTATGAGTGTTGTCCATGAATTGTATCCCCTTTACTAGTTGCTTATTGACATAGTGTGAGCCCAAAGCGGTGCCCACATTTAGTCTTAATCTTTAGAAAATATTAGTCGGTGTGCTTTGAAGTGGTATGTCACTTCACAAAAATATAAAAAGAGTGAATTGTTAGCCTTAGGAGTACAATGTTATAAGGGGCTTGAAGTGGAGAGGTTAGTGTGTTTTTACCTTAGGAAAGGATTTGAGTGAATAGGGATAGGTAAGAAGAACTTGGATTGAGTAGTTAGTGAGTAGGCTAGTACAAATGGATGGAGACAACCAAGGTGACTCAAGAGGCAAGTGTATTCGAATTGGGATGAATGGAGGATCACATTGAACGCACAAGTGGACCACCTCATCGTGGCCACTTAATGGGGAAGGTCCAAGGAAGAACGCAAGGTGGAGGATAAGCAAATTCTAAAAGCACCAATCAAATTACGATTTAAGCATCGTGGTTTGAATTAAAGTGGTGAGTGACAATTTGGGAAGGTAAGGGGAGAAAGTTATGGCGGCGGAAAGTGAAGGAGGCTAAGTTTGGGTTGAGCATCCCAAGGGGGTCCGAGGTAAGGTGGGGGATTCTCTCATTTTCTCTCTCGATCTCTCGTGTGTGGTGTTAGGAATTGGAGCTCTTAGAGCTCATGAGGAGATTGTGAATTAGTTGGTAGGAAAGACTCTTAAACTTAGCGACAATGTGTGGGAAATTAGCGGAGTTAATTAGTGTAGTTAGTTGGTCTCTCTCTCTCTCAAGTGCTCTCAAGGGAGCGAGCTCTTAAGAAGCTTGAAGCTATGTGTGTGGGTGTGTGTGGAGCAAGAAGGGTGCACGTGTGGTGCAAGGTTCTAGGTAGAGAACCGAGGCAAACTAGTTTTTAGATTGGTTTTGCATTGCTTAGATATAGTATTTGACTTAAGGCATTTAGTGATAGTGTTTAGTTCATAGTGTTCACCTCATAGCATTTAGTTTATAGAGCTTAGTTTGAACCATTAAATTGGCGCACTCAGTTAGTGTTAGATGATGGTACTTATTTTGAATGGTTTAATATTTGGCCAAAGGCCTGAATTGTTGAAGAAGGAGCTGGGCTTTTGGAGAAGGTGCTGGGAGTCCGAGACTGGGTAAGCTGTAAGCTGGGATTAGCTCTACAGCTGGGCCTAGTCAGCTGCAGTTGCTGGTTAAAGCCACTTCACACATGAGCCAAGAGCCGTGACCTTGTAATGCAGAGCCGAGACTGTGAACTGGGTTAGCTGCGCCTGAATTGGGAACCGTAGCGGCCAGAGCCAAGGGAGCTGCACTAATCAAGCTGAGATTGAGGAGATTACCCGACGGCAGCTAATTAAGGGAAGGTGGCTATGATCAGGGAGAACCGACAGTTGGTTACAAGTTGTTTAAGGGACATCTAGGCCAATCATGGGCCATGCTGATTAGGAGTTAGGCTAATTGCGGGTTAGGCTAACTAGGAGCTGGCAAGTTAGAAGATGGACTATTTGCAGCTAGGCTAGTTAGGAGCTAGCTACCTAGGAGCTGGTTAATTAAGGGCCGAGCAAATAAGGAGCTAGCTAATTCGAGGCTAGCCTAACTTGAGAAGGGCTAACAAGGAGCTGATCTCTGTCTGCGGGAAACAGGTGCCTCAAGGAAGAAATTGACGGGCGGTGACGGGCGTCAATCTGCATCGAACAGCGTAGAATTTCGGAGTGAGATTTTACTTTGCTGCAAAAAGGACGAGCTAGGGTGAGACTGATTGTTGTTATGCATCGGGGAACGCACTTGATTAGTAAAGTAATGGTGTGTGGCTTGAGAAATTAGGTAGATCATTGAATTTGCAAGACCAACTTTGGTGGTGTTCAAGCCAAAGGTTGGGATTTGAACTAGTATGGGGAATGTAGTTTGGTGTGACACATTTAGAGTAGTTTGGCTCAAGGAGTGCTAAGTTAATTAAATTGAGGATGGTGTGATGTGGGAAATTTGATGTGAAAAGTATTTGTTAATACTTTGCATTGATAACCGCATAAAAAAATAAAAAAATGAGTTGTTCCACATTCATGGATTGGTATGTGAAGTAGTTTAGAACAAAGTCACATGAAGAGTTGATCCTTGCACTATGGACTCACCCACTAAGCCTAGTGAGGAGCTCAAGGACCCTAAGGAAGTAAAGGTGATCAATGGTAAAAGAAAGAGAGGAATATCCGCTTGGGCTTGCGCGTACAAGGCAAGGAATTGGACACTTGAGTCATCAAAGGACTCATCCAAGCCCAAGGCCAATGCCACGGAAGAATGTGAGCCCAAACCCACTACTCGGACTACGAACGCTTAAGGGTGGGGGGTTTGGCCTCACACATAGCCGATGCAGATTTCCTTACACCAGCAGCAAAATTTTGATGCTTCGAGTTGATATTCCAGCACTGGAAGAATTAACTTGGGATTATGGTTGTAGTTTCCAGAAACCAGAAGTGAATGTTGTAGATGCCGTATTTCCTTTCCATTGTAAGTGTGGTAGCACTCACTGCCGTGACATGGTAACCGAAGATCCTCCCATTCATCTCGTAGTCGATCTTTTTGCAAACTCTATGGAATGATTCTGTAGGTTGGATAGTTGAGTACTATGTAGTCTCGGATTCCTCTTGTTTGTTCCTTCCAAGCATGGTGCATCCAACATGCACTTCAGTACAAGCATGACACAGACCATACACAAATTGAATCTAGAAGGACCACAACTCACGCACTTCACAAAAAGTGGTTGCCCTCGTTAATTCTGTACCATTCTTGTACTTTTTGTACATGAATAGTACATTTTATATTATTATTGTATATAATGTATGATCTTGTACACTGTAGACTTCTGTCATAGTTAAACTTTGTTTCAAGTCGGGGCCACTATTTATACCTTAATATTTGTTGTCAAGGCGAAGGACTTATATGTAATACATAATATGCATTCAGCCATTGACAAAGGGTTGGGCGGTAACATTAGAGTCTTTCTGATTCAATGGAGAATGTTGGACTCGCTCTATAGTTCTTTAAATGAAGTTTGATCCTTCAGGGCTGTGGAGGTGTTGTCCTCTGATCCCTTGACACCCACCCTTTTTTCAACTAGAGCATCTCTAATTACAAGAGCATACCACCAACTACAAGAGCCTAAACATTTCTCTAAAATGGAGTTTAGCGTCTTCACACTGAGTTTTTTAAATGGTTTTCATGTGCTTGTTTCCACAATGCTCTTAGGCAACCCCAATTATGAGAGCATATTTACTTAAATACTCCAAAATACAAGTCTATATTGTACATTGGGAAGTCTACCCAGGGTATTGAATGTTCACAACTTGTCCTCTAACTATAATGCTACTTTCATTTCAAATTACCTTTTTAACATATAAAGAGTTCCCAACGACTTCACCTTCAACTTACGTGGCTACTAGGAATCGTTGGCCGGGCTTTAGCCCAAATGCCAGTGGGCCGTCACCTTGCATGGAAAACACCCTAGGAGCTTGTGAGGTCATGACTGGTGCAGTCCATGACTCTAGAATATGTCAATTATATTTTGTGGGGCTTCGAACAAACTAGGAATATCCGTATACTATTCATGCATTCAGGCTAAAGTTGAAAATTTGGTTGGAGTTATACTATTAGCACTATGTGTAGGAATTATTGTTCACCCTAAGAATATTCGTAGGAAAGACTATTCATCCCAATATTATTCCACAAATTTACTATTCATAGAAAGACTATCATTGAAAATACCCACACTATTCACATTATTCTTACTATTCAAACCGACACTATTCATTATTCATATCAACGTCAGTTTCTTCTTATTTTCTAAGTTTCTTCCCATGAAGGTAAGATAGTGGAGGCCCATGTCAAATGCTAAATATAGAATGGAACATAACCATGCAACTAAATAGTGTTATGACATATGGCTATGTGTTTAATATTAAAAAAACCCATATTAGCCTTTGGGCTAAACATAGTTATAAAGAAAGAAAGAAAGAAAAAATAGCCTGAATTGAATATTTGATAAATATTCAAAGTCAAAACCACTAGGTCCCTTAAACCAATCCATATATAGGCCCCATATATGATGACCTTGCATATGATGAGGACCCCCACCTTCATTGCTTAGAACCAACCCAACATAGTTGAATACTAGACCCAAGCTAGATTAAAGCCCAACTAGTAACAGTGCGCAAAACCACATGGCCACCTCCATGATCGCACCTGGTTTGCTTGCAAAAATGTCACCTTGCATCCCAGGCATCGAAACACTTTGCATCCCAGGAACCAACCCCCTTTGTGCTTTGTGGGCCTACCTCCTTGGCTTTGTGAATAGAATGGCTAGAACCACACCCCCCCCAAAAAAATGTAAAGAATGGCTAGAAGGCATTGACAAGCCACCCTAAACCCACCTTGAACCAACCCGAGATAGAGTGGAGCCCGCTACCTATCCTACATGGAGGTAGTGGAGGCCGCTATGAGGTGGCGCCACTAATGGCACCTTAACCCTTAAAGGTCAAGGGGGGGTGAGAGGGCCTCTCCCATCAGCCTATGTTTACCCCATTTCAGACCTCCATGTAATTCTTTTAGTGCGATCGGCATATATATTTAGATATGGAATTTTGAGATACACATTTTGGGGAATTTTTTTTGCAATTCCGACATGTTTTGACGCTATCTTATGGTCAAATAGTTTAGGGTCAACGAGGCCCTGAGAGGGCCGCTCCGTCGTTTAAGGGTTAAACCATCATTCCATTGACCCGGACACTCCTACACCATGGAGAACGGTTCAAGGCAGTAGAGTGTTGACAATTGTGAGGCATTCTTAAGTGTAGGTTTTGGGTGGGGTGTTGGTTTTAGCACCCTCTACCTTACAGTCTTTCCAACTCTGAAGTACGAGCCCATGCTTCGAGTTGTTTTTTTATTTTCATGTATATCAGTGTCCGTGGAGAATTCTGGGCATAATCGGTCAAAATGCTATTGTTTCCGAATCCAATCGGTTACAATTTGTGATCTTTCAGTTTTTCTTTATACATTTGAGGTATATTCTCTAAATTCTTCGAAAATGATGGGTAAATTTCCTAAAGTCTTGAACTTCAACCAATTGATTCACAAACTCAACCAGTTCATCTATAACTAGCGGTCCATTCTCCTCGTTCATTGATGTAGAGTAGACAAACTTATTTCTGTTAACTCAAGCAATTTCGCATGAGTGTGGTAGAAGTGTGATATTGGGGTGAATTTTCATAGGTCTAGAACTTGATTTCACAACATTTAACAAGAAAAATCACAAGGGTGCAAGCATAGTAAAGTGGACCAAAAAAGTGCTCCGGTATATTAAAGCCATGATTTTCTTGGTCAAATGCCTATAAGTAGTAGCAAAATGTTGTTTAAAATAGATTATTTTTCATGATGACCTCTATTGTTAAGTTAGGTACTCAAATATAGAATATCAATATGAGATCTTCAAAACCTATCATCAAAAGTGATGCATAACAGCAACTGACTAAATATAGTTTTGAATGTAAATTTCATGACCTTAAGTGTTTTGAACTTGGAATTCTTTTCCATACTCCTTGAATTCATTATAAACTTGAGGTCATTGTAATTTGTTTTTCAAAGACTCATCAATTTAATGTAATGTAATTATATTTTAAACAAGTTTTTGATAATTATCTTTTCAATGTCACCCACTTTTTCACCATTTGCACCGTCTTCTAAAATACATATACGTTGTTTAAAATTGTTTTTTGTGAACATAAATTGCTTGGCTTTGTAGATTCATATGTTTTCTAAATGTTTATGAATTTCTTTTTCATAAAATTCAAAGTTAGTATATAGTTTTGGATCACTTTTACTTAAACCTAAGCAAGGATCAAGAGTTGTCCACTTTACTGTGCTTGCACCCACTATTTATTTCCAAGTTGAAAAAACAACTATGAATTTCATGGCAAGATTCTCTCCCAACCCAAGTCACATCATAGGTCGACCTATTTCCGATAACATAGAGACAAAAACTTGAGTTTAATTACTACCCTTTTCAAGGAACCCAAATCCGTGCCCTTTTTACTTATTGTTCCATTACGCTGAATGTGAGGGTGACATGTGTGAAACTTCACAACTTTTTCCATCACGTCAGAAAATGACAACTACATGTGTCGAACTTCATAGCATTATGGGACTCTATGCATTAATATTGGGGAGGGGGGTTATCATAAATGGGTTTCTTTACTATATATGGTAGTGACTTAGGGCTCAACAATCCCACTTTCCCACACCAAATAAAATAGAGTAAAACCATCTATTCCCGAGCAGAACCCCATTGGGAATCTATAGGGTGCCATAATATCGATCAAGCTAGGATTGATTTCGGTAAAAAAAATTGTGGGTGGTTGAAATAAGGTTCCAAGTTTCATTGTTTCTAAGGATTAGTTTCCATGCAAGCCACGCGCCCACCAAATTCTAGTGGAAATGTAGATGCCACCAGGTGGAATCTACATTTCCACTAGAATCTGGTGGGTGAATCGACCTACATGGAAACTAACCCTAAGTCTCAAACTAAAGTTATGGTATCGCCAGTGAATTGATAGTGCCATGACACATGTCCTTGTTTCTTAATGCTAAAGTGAGGAAAAATTCGTCTCAAAATGAGCAGTTATGACATACTCTAGACATTGGTAATGTGTTTGGGCAAACTTTTGGCTTCAAAAATCCACAGTAATTTCAATGCAAGGAATAAATTATTAAATATAGCAATCCTCCCGATTTCTCTATTCCTACACTTATACAAATCCTTTACACAAATCCTTTCGGTGCAGCTTATATTTTCGGCAGCTTATACTTTTGGTGCAACTTGATCGATCAGGCAGCTTATACTTCGATGCAGCTTATATTTTCGGCAGCTTATTCTTTCGGAGGGAGTATTCAATCGATCAGGAGTTTTGACGAGGACTCGAGGAGGGAGTATTCGAAGTGGGTGAGTGAGATCAGTATATTGCTTATACAGATTGTGTGTGTGTGTTGTGGAGGGATCGTATGAAGGGTGTATGTTTGAGGTCAAGTTTGTGCAACTGGGATATATGATAATCTGTTAGGTTTTGGCTTGACATGTGTTTTGAGTGCCGCTGCAATCAACTCAGTGTTTTCACGCTTGAGCTGCAAATATGCAAAATCCAGAGCCCACTGAAAAATTAATGAGGAACAAAAATTTGATTCACGAACTAAATTTCGATCGTTGTTCTGGACTAATAAACATTACTAGTCAGCCTTTTTCACAATTTAACTCACCTGGAGTGATATCATGCAATTTTTTTACCTGGAGATTTTGTTGGCGTGCCTATTGCAGTAGAGCTCCATTGCTAGTACTGTGTCTCTCTCTTGTGATCACGGTGCATAATTTTAATATAAGTTTTATATTTCTTTGAAAACTTTCCATTGACGTCCTAGATTTAGATATGCCCTTCAATTGCAATGCTGAAATTTCAGAGCCCTTCAAAATGAAATTCATATGAGGGCTTCAATTTTGAGCACTGACCCTTTTGTGCTGGCTTTCCTTTACAAAATGAATAGTTTTCAGCTTGATTATTGTTCATATGTGTTCTAGAATGGACAAGTTGTCATATCCTAGGCTTGACTTACTGGCAATATAAAAACATTGAATTAGGCGAACTCTACACTATGATTGGATTGTTGATCGAGTGTGACCATTGCAAGGGTCCCAAGTGAGACAATTTAACCTACGTCATAGGTATTGTTGGCTATGCAAAAGGGCTAACTGACCTGAGAATAAAGGGAGCCAACATACCCATTTAGAAAGGGTGCGGCATGAAGAGGTTGACTAATGGTATGAAGTCAATAGATTGGGGTAATGAATTTTGTTAGTCAACAATCACTTCATAACCAATCATTACATTAAGAACTATCCTATGAAACTAATATTTTCATAGAATGTTGTTGATGGTATGAACTGGTATTCAAGTAATTCTACACTTTTGTGGAGTTTAGAAATAAACGAGTAGTTTTCATAACTATGAACACTTATACTGCAAGTGTTGTTAATTGTACTCGTCATGTAGCCATTATGTAGGTGATTATCAGGGTTGTCTATCCCGCCGTTGTGACGGTGTCGTGCCGTCACGACGTGTCGTGTCGTGACGGACCCCTCCGTCACGACACAATAGGGTCCACGTAGGGTCAACATAGGGGGAGCCGACTAGGGTGGGTAAAATACTTACCTTCTTGCCAAGGTGGCGTCCTATGTGGCAGAAAACGTCGACGTGGATGTGCATATTTCCCCTGCCACGTAGACCATTTTGCCATTGTGTTTATCATTGTGTTAAAATCAAAGTAATAAAATATTACTAAGGAGGGTGTGGGGCGGACGGGGGCGGACGGGTGGGGCGGACGGGGAAGGGGGGTGGTGCGGACGGGGAAGGGGGGTGGAGCGGACGGACGGGGGGGTGGTGCGGACGGTGGATGGGGGTGGAGCGGACGGACGGGGGTGTGGAGCGGACGGGGGAGGGGGGGTGGGGCGGACGGACGGGGGTGGAGCGGACGGGAGAGGGGGGGGGGGTGGGGCGGACGGAGGAGGGGAGGGGCGGACGGAGGAGGGGGATGGAGCGGACGGGGGAGGGGGGTGGAGCGGACGGGAGAGGGGGGGGGGGTGGGGCGGACGGACGGGGGTGGAGCGGACGGACGGGGGGGTGGAGCGGACGGGGGAGGGGGGGTGGGGCGGACGGACGGGGGTGGAGCGGACGGGAGAGGGGGGGGGGTGGGGCGTCCCACCCGTCCCACCCGTCCGCCCCGCGTTCCCTCCCGTCCGCTACCCTCCGTCCGCCACACGTTCCCCACCGTCCGCTCCTCGTTCCCTCCCGTCCGCCCCACGTTCCTCTCCCGTCCGCACGCGTTCCCTCACGTCCGCTCCACGTTCCCTCCGTCCGCCACACGTTCCCCGTCGTCCGTACCCCGTTCCCATCTTGTCCGCACCCGTTCCCTCCCGTCCGCCCCGCGTTCCCCCCGTCCGCCCCGCGTTCCCCCCGTCCGCCCCGCGTTCCCCCCGTCCGCCCCGCGTTCCCCCCGTCCGCCCCGCGTTCCCCCCGTCCGCCCCGCGTTCCCCCCGTCCGCTCGGAGTTCCCCTACGTCCGCTCCACGTTCCCTCCCGTCCGCTTTCCGATCCCTTCCGTCCGCCCGCGTTCCCTATCGAGTTCCCTTCACGTCCGCTCCACGTTCCCTCCGTCCGCCACGTTCCCTCCGTCCGCCCGTTCCCCTCCCGTCCGCGCCTCGTTCCCTCCCGTCCGCCCGAGTTCCCTATCGCGTTCCCCACCCGTCTGCTCCTCGTTCCCTCCGTCCGCCCCCACGTTCCCTCCGTCCGCCCCCACGTTCCCTCCGTCCGCCCCTAGTTCCCACGTTCCCCATACGTCGTTTTCGTACCCTAAACCCTAATTCCGACCGGGATCCCATAATGATTGGGCTCCTCGTTGCCTATATAAAGCCGTGAGGCTTTAGTTCCTACCACTTTCCTCTCCTCCCACCACATAGGGACCCGAGACCTTGTTGCGTCCCAAAGGACAGCATCACCGCGCGGGTCTCAAGGGGTTTGGGAGGGCAGGGCAAATTGTGGGGGAACCCTCGCAATTTTTTTTTCAGATTCACTCGCTCCCGTGATTTTTATCACGAGAGATTTTCACACTCACTTATTCACGTGATTTTTATCACGACTCATTTTCAGATTCACTCACTCACGTGATTTTTATCACGATGGAGGGGGAGGGCATTGCTCCTTACGAGAACGAGGATTTGAGGGTGCACCGTGCTTGGCTCGTAGGCAATGCATCGGCGAATACTGCCGAGGGTACGGGAAGCGATCCTGGAAGTGGAAGTACTGCAGCACGTCCACCACGTCCAGATCCCTTTCAGTTTGACGAAGAGTTCTTGGCTGTTGGTCATTCGGGAGGCAACCAAACACGGGGAAGCCGTGGAACACGTGGGAGTCGGGGAAACAGTGGACATAGAGGGAGAACTGGAAGGGGACCAAGCTCAGGCAGTTCCACAGAAATACATGCACCGGCTCGTTCGGAGAACGTGCCACCACAATCTCCGACACGGCGGACATCAAGACCGGAGAGCCCTGCACGTGATGTACCTCAGGGTTCGGAGCAGACTGAAAGACGGGGATTAAAACGCCCAGCAGTTTCGGAAGGGACGGAGGACGGGTCCGCGGCATCGGGTTCGCAATCAAAGAAAAGGAAACATAGAGGCAAACGCGACCCGCGGACCGATGAGGCTCGAAATCATTGCAGGATCGTGTTGTTGGATTGGTTTAGAAGTAACAGCATGGTTTATTTGGAGAAAAAATACCTCAATGATGGTACAAAGGGTTTAGAGTTGGCGAGGAACGAGTTGATGCTTATTCTCACGAGGAGGAGTGCCATATATCACAACATCAGAATGTTGAGTGGTTTGGGACATAAGCAAAGGCTCTGTTTCACTAATTACGGAGCCCGCTATAATAGGCTCCAAAGGTACAATATCTGCCACCAGAGAGTCCTCATTTACAATGCCTACATGTAAGGGCACAATGCCTCCGCAATGTTCAAACAAGGCCCTAATATGCGGGGGTACCATCCTACATGTGGAAACATCAGAAGCACCCCCTACATGAGGTCTATAACCAAGGTGGGCCAACATTCTATCTCCTCGGTAAGATATGACGAACGGGCAAAACCTACATTTAACCTGCCTTTGTGATTTACCGGGAACCCTCCCTTTATCCTCGTACCAATGATCCCATGCATCGTTTCGGCGTGGCATGACTTCAACAAAACCTGCAAATACAAACAAGTTAGAGCAAGTCACTTTGATCGCATACTAGGTCCTGTTCAAGAGTGCCACGAGGGCAACCCTAATTCACAGACACTAGATTGGACAAAGTATACTCTGCATTCGGGTCTCACGCATTCAATCCTCACTCCTCAAAGGAGAATCAAAAGACTTGAGACACACTATGTCAGTGGAGGCAAAAATGGCACCTTGCACCCTCAATTTATAGTGTTCGAATCGGACGGGGGAGCGGACGGAAGGGGTGGGAGCGGACGGGGGTGCGGACGGGGGAGCGGACGGAGGGGGGGGGAGCGGACGGGGGAGCGGACGGAGGGGGGGGGAGCGGACGGGGGGGCGGACGGGGGAGCGGACGGGGGGGGCGGACGGGGGGGGGGGCGGACGGGGGGGCGGACGGGGGGGGCGGACGGGGGAGCGGATGGAGGGGGGGGCGGACGGGGGAGCGGATGGAGGGGGGGGCGGACGGGGGAGCGGACGGAGGGGGGGGAGCGGATGGGGGAGCGGACCGGGGGGGGGGGCGGACGGGGGAGCGGACGGGGGGGGGGGCGGACGGTGGAGCGGACGGGTGAGCGGACGGAGGTGGGGGGAGCGGACGGGGGGGCGGACGGGGGAGCGGACGGGGGGGGGGGGCGGACGGGGGGGGGGGGGGGCGGACGGTGGAGCGGACGGGTGAGCGGACGGAGGTGGGGGGAGCGGACGGGGGGGCGGACGGGGGGGCGGACGGGGGGGCGGACGGAGGGGGGGGGGAGCGGACGGGGGGGGGGGCGGACGGGGGAGCGGACGGGTTGGGAGCGGGGCGGGGGACGTGGGCAGACGGAGGTTGGGAACGGGAGCGGACGGGGTGGAACGGGGATTGGGAACGAGGGCGGACGGGTGGGAACGGGGATTGGGAACGGGGGCGGACGGGCGCTAGTAGAATTTTCCCCACTTTCCCTTTACTTTGCTGACATGTCGTCACACGTGGACAATGTAAATCCTACGTGTCCGAAATTGGGTAATGTAATTACACAAAAAAATCGGTAAAATTCAAGTCCGGCAGGATAAAGACAGCATCCGGCATAATCCGGCATAATGTCGTGACGGATACGTGTCGTGACGGCACGACATTATGCCGGGATAAGCCTCCGTCACGACACAATAGACAACCCTGGTGATTATATACTTAAAGTCCGTGGGTATGATGTGCACATACATTAGGCACCATAGCGGAGACCTTAAAACATACGTGTGATGACAAAATAGATTGGAATTGACCAAAAAGTCCACCTAGATGTTCTCGGGGGGGGGGGGGGGGTTGTCACTCCCTCTTATATTAATGCATACATGTGCGCTCATGTCCTATTTATCGGGGGGTTATTTACCTTGCAAAAAAGATTATAAGGCATGATATTTTTCAAAATAAAGGTAAATGCTTGTATTTTAATACACCCTATTAGTAATTATAATTTTTTGGGGGGATCATTTAAAAATACCTTATTTTACTTATACTGCCAAAGAAAATTGGAAAGAAGATTGCAATTCAAACAACGCGTTGAAATTTTCCCTCCCGGCACGTAGGTACAGATGTACCGTTTGAGTTTGAGAAGGAGCCCGTTCAAATTCAAGACTTCAGGAAATTACCCATCCATTTCGAGGAAAATATCAACATGAAACCAATTTCTTTCCTTTTATAAACATTCTTCTCCAATTTAATAAAGAAATCCCAAACGATATCAACATGCAACCAGTTGGACTAGGATGTCGACCGATTATGCCCAAAATTCTCCCCGGACACTGATCCGAAATATGCATTGACTATGAACTAAACGCATCTCCCAAACTTTGAAGCACGCAACTCTGCAGAAGGACTTGAGAAGCTATCTCCAGGCAGCTGCCATGCAATTGACATCCCTGGTAGCACATTCCTCGTCAATGAGAATGTTGACATTGTGAAATGAACACATATTGTCGGCAAGCAAGTTGTGACTAAGTTATAAACTTCCTTTGCAGTATCCATCAAGTTTCCTCCTTGTAAGCAATTCTCTGCAGGCTTAAATTACCAGCAGACATTTTATTTTATTTTTAATTTGGAGAAATGGACATGAATTCCATTGACGAGAATACCGAAGTTTCTTAGCAGCTTGGGCAGGAAATATATAAATAGAAGGGTGCCTAAATTTCTAGGAAATTATTGACATGATTTGCTTAACCTTTTGTTTCAAAAGATCAAATTAATGTCCAAATCACATAAGCTCAGCTCACATGTGTTGTAATTCGATGAATTAGCTTTTAGGTGTCTCAATAGGTCTAAACATACATTGCAAAGTCTTTTGTGAGTCTTTTGTCTCGTCATTCTAACACTTCTAATCCACAATCTTACACAAATGCAACATGTCTCGCACACATAACAAACCATGTCACATAAAAGTTTAGGGTAACTAATGGGAGCTTTGGAGGTGAAGGTAAGGGTTTCAGGGTTTATGAAATTAGCAATAGCCATCCAAAAATCATAAGAAAAACTTGGATGAATGCCTAACTTATTTTGATTGTATTTTGAAATTGTCTGATTGTGATATATTATTTTTTTGGGTTGCCTAATTGTTGTGGTCATTTTATTTAATTACTAGGCAAAGATCACCCCCAAGCTGCTATGAAACTATGGTAAGTACATGATAGCATTACTTAGCACTAGGGTGTTGCTCCATAGGGCTAGGAATGTTGGGAGCATAATACCCTCTTTATGTTGGGTCAACCTTACAAAATGATCAGTGTTGAACCTGAGTATTTTTCATTCTACAAGGGTGCACCGGCACCTAGGCTTCAGAGACCAAATTAAAATTGACGGGCTGTATTAAAGAATGTTGGGACTAGGTGTGGTTGTCGCCGGGGCTCCATAAGGGTCTACAGACTGTGTGGCCTAGTTGACACAAACGACATGTAACAACTTCCATGAATAAAGGCCAAAGAATCATTGCCTTGCATTTTAGCCCACTACATGGCTCCCCTTTCGGAAAGGGAGCCATTACCATGGGTTTCGTAATGTTATTCCCAAATTGGCACCATGTTTAAGGTATGCGGATGTTATTCAATTCATTTTTATTTGATGCCTAATATATTTAAATGGTATGTGGTTTGGTGTGGGTCTAATAATAAACACCTTTGCATATACATGTTTAAAAGAGATTGGACTAAGTCCTCAAACTATATCAACTATTCTATATTCCATAGTGAACACTATTGGAAATCTATGTATACATTCAAGGAATCAATACACATGCACTTCCGATAGCCATAACTAAATCAAGGGAGCTTTCATTTTCAATCTGATTTTTATTGACATTTCATCAATGATTTGTTAATGCAACACAAATTTTAATCAAAGAATCTAGTTGATAGATAATGGTGAACTAGGAAAATAAATTAAATAACACCAATTAAAAACCTTACCCCAACCGGGTTTAGGAAGGAGAGTAGTAAGAAGTTGTAACATGTACGGTACCACGTGGGTGTATAAAATGGAATTAAATTAAACTATGGCTTACAAACTATGAATGAAAGTAAATCCTCTTGTGAGAAACCTTATGGGACCTTAGGTATACTTACCTCTCTCTAAACAGTTTGCGAAAAACTCATAGAGCCTTGCTTATTTGTGTGGAAGGTAGAGCATTAGATTGCTCGTAGTCAATAGAAATGTAATGGAAGGGGCATGAAAAACAATAAGGTTAGTATAAGGCCATAATGCCAGTCCGAAGAGGGATGAAAGTTATCTCATATTGTTTGTATGAACCAAAGAAAAAGAAAAAGAAACAATAAAATGCAAAGCAAGGAGAGCATAAGATCATCTCACTCCAAGCATTGTTCATATGTTTTTGTGTATGTGCATATGCTTGTGTAATCTCATCTCTAGTCCTATTGACTTCTAATAGGTTATGGGCCCACCATGCAAGTGAAGTACCTAGAGATTTGAGTGCTTTGAGATTGCGGAGTGGATCTTGAGGGGTTGGCGTTTTGGAACTTCAAAGTGTTGGAGGTGTCCAAGGGCGCATTTGGTTGTTGCAAGTATTTCTTTGTTTTTTACTTTTGTTTGAATGTATGTTTGATACAAGAGCATGTGATTTGAGTTTCTTGATTTCTTGAAAGGTTTATTTGAGAGGTTTGGAGGTGTTTAGACTTCCAAAGCATTTATCTTGAGTATTCTGAGCGTTCAAGGGCTTATTTGAGAGCTTTGAAGGTGTTTAGACTCCAATAGCACATGACTTGAGAGGCTTGAGTGTTGAGAATTTCATTTGAGAATGTAAGCCACATTTGAGGTGAAGAAGATATTGTTTGAATGATTTGAGTGTCTTAATACCTCTCTTGAGGTGTAAAAGATCTAACTTGAGGTATTTGAGAGTATAAGGTATTTGAGGTGGAGGAGATCTTATTCGAATAATTTGAGTGTTTAAATGCCTCTCTTGAGGTGTAAAAGATCTAACTTGAGGTATTTGAGAGTGTAAGGTATTTGAGGTGAAGGAGATCTTACTTGAGTGATTTGAATGTCTTAAGAACTCTCTTGAGGTATAGAAGATCGAACTTGAGGTATTTGAGGTGAAAAAATCTTATTTGAATGATTTGAGTGTTTTAAGACCTCTCTTGAGATGGCCTTACCAACTAAAATGAGCCAATTGGGCCATTATGAGACAATATGTACCTTGGGAATGTGTATTGGGAACGTAGTTCACGAGCAAAATCCTGTGAAAATGACTTCATTGACAATGTTTAGAACAACAAGAAGGTCATTAACATAGAAAAACACATTGTTTCAAACATGTTGGTTGATTCATATAAGCTACAAGGGCACATTCCCTACATTAAATTGAGCGGACCAATTGGCTCATTTTAGTTGATAAGGCCATTGAGGAGTAGAAGATCTAACTTGAGGCATAGAAGATCTAACATGTTAGAGACCAAGAGGTTCATTTGAGAGCATATAGGCATGTTTATATTACATTGAGGTGCAAAAATATATTTTGAATTTAAGAGGTTATTTTTTAGTCTAGGTTGGATTGATTGTAGGCCAAAAAAAACTAGTTTAGATGTTCTGAGAGTATATCCGAGCATACGATGGCATCATTTGAGAGCGAGGCCGCTAGAGTCATTGACAAGTTCAATGGAAGGAACTTCAACCTTTGGAAGTTCAAAATTAAAATGTTATTGGCATCCATGGATCTTTTAGACATTGTGGACGGATCCGAGGAAGCTCCACCTTCCAATGCGGATCTCAAAGTCAAGAAGGAGTATCAAAGGCCCGTCAAAAAGGCCATGTTTATCATTGGCCTCAACTTGGCAGACACCAACTTGCACACATCGAGAGTTGCAAAGGACCCGCGGAAGTGTGAGAGACCCTTTGCAACATTCACGAAACGAAGAGTTTGTTCAACATCCTCTTTGTTTGCCGAAAGTTCTTCCCAACAAAACAATTCTCCACGTTGAAATCTGTGACCAATCCACACCAAAAACGTTGTAATTTTATTCAATCCTCCATCCGACTACACATATTGCCCCTCCCCACTTTCACCTATTGCTACTTTCAGTAATTATGGGCCAATCACATGTTTACTTACCTGCTGCACGTCTGTGATCTCGCAGATCCACTCCCATGAATGTTCCACTGTAGTAGCACCAACATCAACCCTTGTGTAGATTAGATTTGTGAGTTGGGAGTTTAGAGGATATAGACAGTGACCCTCTCCAAGAGAATGTGATGAGATCCGAGCGATCCGATCGATGGATTGCAAGCTCCATGTGTCCTCCCATGTTGCTCACCAAGGCCAAACGTAGGGTTCTACAGTGTCAACGAAGGCATAGGGTCTGTGGGTCGAGCTTTCGGAGAACGTGGGCAATGTACAACGATGTGGCCGCCTCAGAGGGTGGCATTTCTAGACAGCACTTCAAGCCTCCTCCTCAAATAGGAAGAAATTAATGCCGTTTTGTATAGTAAAAATATTGTAAATAGTGTCGATATTTTCAGTGATATTTCATCTATTAATAGTAAATTTAGGAAATAATATTGGGATGAACAATGTTTCCTATGAATATTCCTTGGATGAACAATAATTCATGTTCATAGTGCCGGGAGTATGACTCCACCCAAATTTCCAAGTTCAGCTTGAATGTATGAATAGTAAATGAATATTCCCAATTTGTTTGAGGGACCCACATAATATAAATAACATATTGTAAGGTCATGGAACCGACCCGCATGGATGAATAATGTTATGTGTCATAATGACATGGAAATAAGGTTCCAAATTCTGATCATCTACACACATCCTGATGACCTAGTCAATTTGCTTGGATTGATGTCCACAAATCAAGTGCACTTGTTGACTTCTACAAGCATGTGAAGACACATTATTAATTGTTGGAAGATCTGACTAAATGGTATTGGCATGCAGTTGAATGATCAAATATGGAATTCTTCCATATTATTTAGTCGGGTTCTGCAACTCCTCTTATTATAATTCATAAGATGGGAGATTGATTACTACATCTAGCAATTTTTTGTATAGTAAGTACTTATATGATTTATGTGAGTCCAATAAACTTGTGTTCGCCCTTCACATGAGGAATCCCAAAATGTAAACTTCAAAGCAAAACCAAACACTGCCTCTCAAGCTTTTAAATGGCATTGAGAACATAAAAATACAACAACCTTGGGGAGAGGACTAACCTGCTGTAAGCAATTTTCAAGAGCTTATATTGAAGAGTTTCTAATTTAAAACTTTTATAAACAAAATTTTACACCTTGATCAATTTAACCACAATTTTGAAGTTCTCTATTTTACATAACTCCTTCTAAAATATCATGAATATGTATCAAACCAACTGTACAGCAACATCGATGACCCCTACATATAATATGGGAACTTCGCTTTCCCAGGTTCTTTGTGACTGAAATTTTGTCTTGTACATACAAGAAAGAGATCTCATACTTGAGAGTTTCCTAAACTTGTCCTATTTAAGACAGTAAACCCCCCGAGCCCTCAATTCACTGAAAATCATACAAATTATCCCTCGGATATCAATCTTCGAAAGTTCATAAGTCTAAGACCTTGGATTGTTTGGAGGGAGCGATATTGGAGATTGTTTCCATGGTTACTGTCACTACTGCGGTGATGATCAGATCACACTCCGGTGATCGAAATTGATGATGCTTGTGCACAGTGATGTATAATTTTGTCGCCATGATGATTTTGCCATCTGCTCCATGAGTTAAAATTGTTGTATTTTCAGTTTAGTGACCTGCGATTGGGCCTGGAGCCGGAGCCGGAGCCGGAACTATGCGGCCGGAGGGATTGGCACCTGATGGAGGGTACAAAGTGGGAGGTGCTTTGCGTAAAATTCGCCGGCTCAACGAATATTGATTTAGAGAAGTAAAAGAGGAGACCCTGTCACGCTGCTCCATGGTCGTAACACTGCTCCATGATAATTTCTGGAACTACATTTAGCCATCCAACAATATTATAATCGCATGTGATCCGCTGCTAAACGTCTTACAAACAATGAACCCATCTCATAAGGTCCAACCACAATAAGGTGTACCAAAATTGTGTCATATTTTTTCACAATTCTTGACATTCCTTTGAATAGTTATCATGTTTTCACTTTGAGCTTTACTTAGGTTTATAATCCTGACTTTGAACCAGTACTGAGAGAATGTATAGAAGAACTTCTTAGAATAATAAGATTCATAAAATTGACACTTGTTGTACGCAAAAGCAGCTCCAGAATTAGAGTGTGCTCATCCTGAATATATGTTTTGGCATATCCAAACCAAGATCAACAAAGAGTTGCAAATCTAGGCCATAATTTGAGTACAACGATCCCAAACAAAAGAACAATCCGCCCTATCGGCATCCAAAATTCATGTATCCAATTTTATTAAAGGAATTTTTTTGCAAGGAATGAAACATTAAGAGCACAATTTTAATCTGCCCCCCTTACTGCAAGTTTTCATTACATCAAGACCAACCGCCCATTAATTGCAAACTACAAATAACAGTAGAGATATAAGCGCACCATGTTGCAGTTGATTTTGAAAAACCTGAAGATGTTGCTTGCAAATCTTGAATAACACAGTTGATCACCATTTGAATCTGGAAAAGCATTAGTTAATATATGCATATGGACGTTCAACATAACTAGCTGGGTTTTAGACTTTAGAAAATTCATATTTTTCTCCAACTTTCAACTTGTATACGTGTGTGACCTCAAATTGCTCCACTTGAATCCGTGGGGTGGCAAGTACACATAGTACTTGCAAGGATCAGTGTCTTTAAAGCTTTTGTTTGGAGTTGCTTTAGAACCATTTCTAAGCATAAGCATTATTTTGGAGTTGCTTTCACATTATAAGTAATTTCAAGACTAAAAACTCAAAACATGTTCATAAATCTTCTTAGAAGTGAACTTCAACACTTAGGGGATCTAGCAGGTGAACCCTACTTGGTTTTAAAAACATTGCTCTCAATATGGTTTTAAGAATTATAAACTTGAAAGTGTAAAAAGTTTCTAAATATAGAAACAAATTCCATGAATGTATTCCTCTCAACACCCTCTTTCCAAGCATGTTCCTCGTATAACCCACCCACACATACTGGTGCGGGCCACCAATGAACGGTGAGTGCCAGCAGGGGCCACTTTTAGAGTTGGTTTAGCCAATGAGAACCACTCGATGTAACCAGTGCTGGTACTCACCGTTCACTGGTGGCCCGCACCAGTAAGTGTGGCTGGGCTGTTAGTGAAACAACATATCATCAATACATAAGAAGTATAGAACCAAGTGCGATTCAAACTAGGGGAAAGTTGCCACCCCGCGCTAGAATCATCATAAACCTGTCGGCTTGTCACGACCTGTACTAAGTGCACACTCTTCAATCAATCACTTACCTGGGCTAAGATCGGCGACATGCCCATCCACTAACATGATTTGACCCTTCGCCGTCGGGACGTTAATCCCGTGCGTTCGAGAGGCATCGCAGAGCATCAGCAGAAGTAGCCACACCATCATCACAAACATGGTTGTGATCATCATCAAGTTTCGCCCCCTCCCCATCAAATTGATAATGGGCTAATTGATACGTTGGCAGCCTGAAAAGCTGACTCAAGCAACACGGACCTCTGCAGTATGCTGTCAAGCTCTCAGGTACTCTAGAAGAACTCGGACATGATGTATAGAACGGGTGCCTCTCGAAAATCAACTCAGGAGGTGATGGACATCGAGGTACAAAATTAGGTTGCTCAAAATCTGCTCAAATGAGTGGTAGTAGTAGTAGTAGTGGCTCAGACTGCAACTCCGTCGACACAAAATCGATCAATATCGATCCCAGAATTGTTTTGGGATCCATCAGTTAGTTATAGTGGATTGCTGGGTTCGCACTCGCTACAGCCTCTAATTTTCAGGGCATGGGTTCGACTGAGCAAGGTGTAACTTAACTGGCATTGCCAAGTCTACGTCGTGCAACTGGAGTGCAACTACGGCACTACAAGTAATATCAGAAAATGATATTAATGAGTAGTTGAATTCGACTTACAGATTATTGAATGTTTTCGAATTGTGAGTCTGCAGTGTGGATTTTGTCCGGCAAACAGTCGTGGTGGTTCAGTCTGTGGCAAGAAATGGACCCCATTTCTAGACTATTTCGGTAGAACTCCTGTAGCGGCAGCTTGCAGAGCCAACTTCTCATTGATTCGGGCCAACTTCCATGCAAGGGCTCCCTTTGGCAAGCATTACTATATGCATACAAAATTTGCCCCCCTTCCTATGCTTACACTGAAGATGATGTTTAGTGTCACCAATTCTAATTGTCTTGCTGAATACTAATTGTAAACTGCGGTATAGTGTCACCAACGCTAAATGTTAAGCCAACATGATTTGTCATTCCTTGTAAATATTTGGGGGGATTCTAGATTCACAGTGTTGCAATTACTGTCACTTACCAAGTGATTTTTCATCCAAATTTCAATCATCCATGACAATATTTCATCACAAGTTGCTGACAAAGAGTAGGTAGGGTTTTGGCCAGTGGATGAATTCATCCATCATCGTGACATAATTTGTTCACTTATTCATATAAGAAGTGTCATCCAAAAGTTACTATAGTGACATTAAATGCCATATGACACTAAATATCATATTTAGTGTAGCTAGTTCTTTTAAGCGGGTAGTGTGGGCAAAATATCACTAATTTGAGTGGTTACTTACTCTAATTGAAGCCTTAACCAGGAAAGTGTAGGGGACCCTATTGGTGGAAGGTGAATTTTTTTCTATTTAAATGTCATGGACAATAGTGGAACTTATTTTTTGTGCATTCATGTGATTGGACCCATCACCATTTCATTTGGGTTTTAGCATAAGTTAACAAACACTATATTCAAAATTTTGGGACTTTAGTGTTATTTTGGGACTATTAAATGGTGTGTGGCAGTGATAGGAACGCAAAAGGAACGCAATGGGAACGCAACGGGAACGAGATAGAAGCAATAGGAACGCACATGGGTACCCAATGGGAACGCAATGGGAACGCAATGGGAACGCACATGGAACACGCAGTGAACGCAATTGGGAACGGGGTGTGGACCCATTGGGAACAGGCAGTCGTACAAGGGGGACATGGTTTAGGGAACACATGGGGAACGCAGAGTGCATTTTATGGGGCTTAGGGTAACAAATGGGAAACAAAATACATATGAATGTATGGGTTAGGGTTATGGAAGAAAGGGAACTCCAACCACTCGATCGAGTGGAAGAAATGAAATTCGACACCGGGGACGGGAAATTGTGTACTATGACACAGTTATAGTTAGGTCCACTTCCGCAATGTTGGAATTGATGGAATGACAGAATAGGTAGTAAATGAAGGTACAATATCAACAGGAACATGTGACATTCATAGAAAAGAAACACGACCAAGGGCACACAAAAAGCGTGGAGGATGAACAATGGACTGAATTGAATGTGTGCGGAAGCCACGCATATAAAGGCAATGAAGAATGGGATGTGATTTTATTCAAACATTTGGTGGGGCATGGGCCTCACTACAACCAGGAGAACGAACTGACAATTTGTGAACCCACTCAGGAAAGAAACGTTGCAATTGGTCTTCGGTCCAATTGTATCTGGTAACTTCCAAAGGGAGACCGAGCTTGGTCCACCCCGGGGGTGGCACGGGAGGTTTAGCGAGGGAGGCCAAACCAGCGCGCAGAATGCGATGGGCTCTTGAGTTAGGGCCCATAGATTCGATGATGGAGAATTGGTATTCGCGAGTCGAGATGCGGCGACGGCGTGATACTTGGACGGGAGTTGGAAAATATTCGGGGGGAGGGCCCGAATTGAGGTCAAGACCCTGCAGGAGGAAACGTAAAGAAGAATTAATTCCAGAAAGAAGAGTGGAAAACATTGCAGGGGCCAAAAATGAAAGTGAAATTGACGAGTGGTCGATTATAAGGTACATGAGAAAACAAGGAAAATGATGGTTAGGAAAGAGAAATGAGAGGTGGCAAAAAAATACCAGAGGGAATTCACGGGTCGGGGTGGCCATGGCGCGAATAGCAGCAGAGGAGGGCATCTCTGTAGGCACATGTATTGAAGGCGGGGAAGTGGTTTGGCGCGCCACGACACGATGCTGTGAGTAGGGACCGTTGGGGCGTCTGAACGCAGAACGCCCAGAGGTGGGCAATGTGCGTGAAGGAGGCGGAAACTGGAAGCAGCAGAAGATATGGACACGGTTACTTTGGAGCATTCCATATGCAGTGAATACATAAGCTGATTGTGCAGACACTACCGAACGCCCTTACGTTCTAAGAGGCCGGTTGGTTTTAATTTCCCTTTAATGTTGGGTCTGGCAGCTACGTCGACAGCCTTCCTGATGGGGTCCGAGTGGTGGAGTGGGGGCTGTCCAAACCTATGGATCACAACGAAGTCTCGTATGTCTTGCAACGGGCTGTAGAAAAGACGTTCGAACCAAGGTTGGAAATGTTTGATCATGTCGGCATCAGGGGAAGCGTTGGTAGAGAAGGAGGGGGGGAAGACGGCATTCTGGTCGGGGTTGATGGCACTCTTGTAGGGGCTGTCGTCTACGAGAAGGGTGTTTTGTTCAGTGGCAAACAAAGCGTCAGAATCAAAGGAACGAGGGGGCCACCACATCGTAAGGCCCAAATTCTTCTGGAACAAAGTGGCGTTGGGGTTATCCGGGCTCTTCAACTCGACGCCATGGGAGTCCGCATATTTGGAGCAATGTTGCTGCGCGAAGAGGTAGCGAGGGCGGGTTTCTTCACTGAACAAGAAATTGCCAATGGCGATAACATTGCTCATTGTCATGGAGGACCAAACGCAGACATAGAAATGAAGGCAACAGAATCTCCAAAACATCCTGTATCCGAGTCTGGGAACGACAAACTTAGATCCAACCATGGTGGGTTGGCTGTGGGACTCTTGAGGTCCAAGAAGCCAACTCGGGAGGATGGTTTGGCCTCGATCAACGTGATGACATTTGCAAAAGATGCCATTGAGATCGAAGACAAGTACAAATCTTCTGGTGTTCCGAGCATCAGGGTCCTGCCCACAGGAACATAAGAATCAGGGCCAGAGAAATAAGCACTTGTGTGATTCACAGAGAAGCAAGAAATACACGTGTATAGTAGCTGGAAGGGGTGAAGAAGCCCAGAACTGCCTGTACCTCGATTCGGAAGGGTTCGAAGAGCCACGACCGGGAATCGCGCAACTCTACGGAAGAGCGTGGCCCTTCACTACACAAGAGTCTCTTAGCGGCAAGCACGCCCATCTCCCTGGTGAAAACTTGTCTACCTTTACTAAGGGGATTGTTTGGGTACACGAAGAGCCTATTGAGAACGTCTTCGACAGTGGCCTGCACAACTTAAACGAACAACAAGGATGAGAAGTAGAGGACCACAAAATAGGGGAGAGAGACGAGGAAGATCCTGTCGATCGAGAGGAAGATTCTAAGAGGGTTCACTTACAAGAGGAAAGGGGCGAGGAATTGGGGGAGGAGCGGCGGCGGAAGGGGCGTCAATGGCATGACGAGAATCGGAGGCGGTGAAGGCACCGGGAGGATTGCGGACGTCGACGAAGCCACGGTGTTGCACCCGCCACATATGGGCAGGGTCATCGACTTGGCCATCCGAAGCTGCGGCGACGGAGAGAGGGGCAATGGGGTCGTGGGGGAGGACGTCGGAAACAAGCTGAGAAGGCACAGAGACCAAAGCAGTGTCGGAGTCCACCACAGCAATGGCTGGCAGAGGCTGGGGAGCCTGCAAGAGACATGAATTTAGAATATACCACAAGAGGTCTCACCTCCTACAAAAATAGGAACGTTGTACAAAGAGCAAATAAGCGGGAAACAGCAAGGAAAAGAGTAAATGAAGGAAATAAGGGATAATAAGATAAATCACTTACGGGAGGGTGCGTAGAGGAAAGGAGACCAGGGTTTTGAGGAGCAGGGACAACTTGGGGGGGGTCAGGGTGTGGTGGAGAAAGAGTAAGGTCCGCAGCAGTGATTGAGGAAATGACATGCCCCGCCACAGGGTCGGCATCTGTGGCGGGGGAAGAGAAAGGAGGAATGGGAGAGGGTGCAGGAGAAACAAGATCCAAAGTAGCATCCACATCGGGCAGGGAAATCTCACGGGCAATTGTTGGGATACAAACACTCGCATCAGCGGCAGGCAATCGCAGGTCAGTGGTAACATCCACGGAGTCTTGAGATGGGGGATCTGTGCAGCCTGCTGAGGGTGTGGCGACAGAGGCGCCGTGGTCACTGAGAGGTGTATCCTCTAGAGGAGAGGAGGATACGACCGGGGAGAGTGAGGGATGGGCTGGGACGAAAGGGAAGGGTTGCTCGTGGACGTCGACGTTGCCTTCTTGCATAGACTCGAAAGGGTGAGGAGTTGCATCTGTAAGGGAAGGCGTTTCCTCCTCCATTCCGGGAAGTTGGAGTAGAGGGCTTTCCTTTGGGACTCGTAATGACGAGGGACCCTCCATTTGAAGCAGTGGACTGTGAGATTCAGAAATAGACAAGTGTTGATTATCTTCACCGTCGACAACCACATCCGAGGGAGAAAACACAAGAGGGGCGGGGGCCTGTGTAAAGAGTTCAAATCAAAACCAATCCAATCTTGGAGCAAAGGGTATGAGAGAGATGTAAGTTGGGTGGAGACGTCAGTGAACAACAAAGTTCCAGCCGCCCAGCAGGAACAGTTAATAACATGGAAGTTGACGCAGGTGTAGGGGAGGATTCCTGTCGATTTACATGAAAGCACAAACTGATCCCACACCCTGTCCAATGTTCTAAGTGAACAAGTACGAATAAAAATAGTTTTGGTCAAGTTCCTGTCGATCGAGAGGAACTTGTAATCGTGGGGATAACAAGTTCCAAGCGACAAACAGGAAACAAGGTTCCCTTTCGGCAGCGAGTAACATATTATGTGGAAGCAGAATAAAGATATGAAATTTGATTAAAACCATGCCAACAAAATACACACGAACTTGAACTCGAGAGGGGATGAGAGTTCCTGTCGATCGAGAGGAACTTGTAATCGTGGGGATAACAAGTTCCAAGCGACAAACAGGAAACAAGTTTCCTTTTCGGCAGTAACATATTATATGTGAAACAGAATAAAGATATGAAATTTGACTAAAACCATGCCAACAAAATACACACGAAATTGAACTCGAGAGGGGATGAGGAGAGTTCCTGTCGATCGAGAGGAACTTGTAATCGTGGGGATAACAAGTTCCAAGCGACAAACAGGAAACAAGTTTCCTTTTCGGCAGTAACATATTATATGTGAAACAGAATAAAGATATGAAATTGACTAAAACCATGCCAACAAAATACACACGACTTTGAACTCGAGAGGGGATGAGGAGAGTTCCTGTCGATCGAGAGGAACTTGTAATCGTGCGGATAACAAGTTCCAAGCGACAAACAGGAAACAAGTTCCCCTTTCGGCAGTAACATATTATATGTGAAACAGAATAAAGATATGAAATTGACTAAAACCATGCCAACAAAATACACACGACCTTGAACTCGAGAGGGGATGAGGAGAGTTCCTGTCGATCGAGAGGAACTTGTAATCGTGGGGATAACAAGTTCCAAGCGACAAACAGGAAACGAGCACACAAAAAGGAATGCACTCAGTAGGTCGTATAGTGGGAATAGTAGGAAATGTGATGTGACTTTGCAGCCTCGGAGAGGAGAAGGCTATTGAAAGATTAACGTAATAATTTTATTGAAGTGTACAGAATGTTACAATGAACATCGCCACGGAAAGTGTGGGAAGGTGTAATATTTACGCTAGATCAAGAGTGAACCTCTCGGTCGAGTGCAAACTAACTACTCCTCCGGACGCTGTGGACACTTGTCTGATAACGCGTCTCCTTCCACATTCTGGACCACAAATCCAGGATGTGATTCAGAAATCCTAAAAAATATGAAGAGCATGTGAAATCATGGAAGTGAATGAAGGAAAATGGAATGTGAGGGGGACTTACAGAGGATGGAGGGGCAGTGGCGGCGGTGGTGGCCGGCGCGACATTGCGGTTGGGGCCGACACTTGTCTCCTGGGATGGTCCCATTTGTGACATCTTCACAGCCTGGAGCTCGGCCATGAAGGTCTTCGTCACATTCGCAATCTCCGCTCTTGTAGCCTCCGCATTCAACTGCAACATTTGGGAAAGGATCTCGATTGTAACGCCCTGTTGTTGTGGAGGAGGAGGAGGCAAGAACGGAGGCTGCAAACCCCCAAGGGGTTGGGGAGGTGGGGGAGGACTGACTAGGACGTCCTCCGCATGCAGGACTGGACCTCCGACAACGTTTTCATCCTCTCGAGCTCGGCTGGAAGGGGTCGCCAACTCGCAAGGAGTGTCTTGGTCACCAGGAGTGACCCCGGGGGAGGGGAGATCGGAGGTTGTAGTGTCCGAGTGAGCACGCCGTGGCTGGGACCTAAAATCCAGAGTTCGCGCTAGAGGTGGCGAAGACATGGGAGGCGGCGTATCTCGAACCGGAGACGTCGCAAGCGGAGTACACAAAGACTCGTCGGGGGTGCCATACCGCCTGGGTGGGGAAGGAGGAGGAGAAGGCGGCTCCTCTTCGTCAGAGGAATACACCTCAACATCGTCTTCCTCCTCAGCTTCGTCTTCCTCCATAGCGTCGTCATCATCCTCCGCAGCGAGGTCCACCACTTGTTCGTCGTCGTCGTCGTCTGCTACAACCTCCACATGTGTAGCTTGGCCCTGCGAGCTCTGGACATTTGCGCCCTCCTCCATTGCCTCCGCCTCGTCAACACCAAGATGTTGAGACACTCCAAGGGGCTCCGTGAAATGATCTCCCTGCAATAAAAAAAACATTATGCGCATGTAAGTTCCAGTTGATCGATTGGAATAACAAAGGACGTATACAAACACAAACAAAATAGCACTCACGTATGCGATTTGGGGAAGCGGCGCATCCATGTCCTCTTCCACGTCGGCGTCATCGAGTGGGTCTATAAGGCCGTCTTTGTCCATGAAGTCGCTTCTGCTCAGGCAGAAACTCTTCTCCACCATAACCCCGTACTCCTCATTATGCACGATGTTGACGTAGTTGAGAACGTTGCTTTTCAACATCTGCAAGGAGAAAGAGGGTGAGTTCCTGTCGATCGACTGGAAGTGATAAAATGAAAGTGAGTTCCTGTCGATCGATTGGAAGTGATAAAATGAAAGTGAGTTCCTGTAGATCGACTGGAAGTGATAAAATGAAAGTGAGTTCCTGTCGATCGACTGGAAGTGATAAACTGAAAGTGAGTTCATGTCGATCGACTGGAAGTGATAAACTGAAAGATGAGGAAGGTGACACCTAATGCAAGGGGAGTAGCTTACCAATGCGGCAGCGGAGGCCTTCAGACCGCCGAAGAAATTCACAAAAAGCCTGCCCCTCCCTCCCCTCAAGTCGAGAAACTGAAAGTATGTCTCCATGCGCAGCTCTCCTTTGTGAAGCTCGTAAGAGCGCTCCGACCAGAGGTGCTTCTTGGCAAAATAACGGGGGAGGTCAGGTGGGGAGAAGGCTCCTGGGAGCTTGCAGGGTTGGTGAAGTTTCTTGTTGACGACGAACCAGATGTGGACGATCGGGTGGGATCTCCACTTTGACAATTCTGGCACTTCGGGGAGGTCCTCAGCAGGGCATGGTGTGTAGTACGATGGCACAGTGACGAACGTGTCCGGATGTCTTGAGCACAGAAACTCCATGAAACGCAAGACACCATCGTAATTGATCTCGTCGGAGACGAGCATGAACACAGGCACACGACGGAGACCCGGGTACCAGGAAGGGTCGTTCATGTACCTCGCCAGTGAGTCCAAGACTGGAAAAGGTGCCTTCACACCAGATTCAAAACCTGGAATATATCTAAAGTCTACGAGGCAACCTGCAACGATGTTGCATCCCAAATACTCCTTATCAGACGTCCGCTGCCTACCAATAACAAAATCTCCGGAAGATTCAACTCTCGTGCAAATGGAAACAAAACGGCCAGGCTCCAGTGGACCGTCCTTCCTCAACCAAAACTCGAGCATGCGCTGGAGAGCCTCAGAAGGGGCGAGGTTCTTGTGGTTGTAAATGCGCTTCTTGTTCAACCACTCCGTAGTTGCCACTTCAAAAATGCTCGCCCACTTGGCCTTGGTCACCCTTGTGTCCTTCTTGAATTGCACCCACAAGGGCCGGTTTAGTACTTGCTGGCCATCCTCTCCATCAAAAAATTTCATCTGTGGGTCCGTCCGCGCGAGCTCGTGGATGATTATATTCTTCCACTTCCTCTTGTTCGCCCAGGCAGGAAGGTGCAAGACCGCATTGTTCGCCCTAGGTTGGCGAAAGCACACTCTGGGGAGACCCTTGGAGTTCAGTTCTGTGAGCCTCCTCGCTGCTGTGTGGAGGTCTTGAGTTGTTATCCCAGAGAGGGCTTTGAACGTCTCCCTGCTGAGTGGCTTTGCAACGTATTTCCTCGGGACGAATGCAGCAGCAGTCTTCTTCTTGTAATGAGCTTCTCTCCTCACATCTTCAGCGTCTTCGTGGTCCTTGATGAATTTCTGATGAGTATCAGGATTCACTAGTTCTCCATCCTCGTGCATTGTAAAGGCTTTCCTCCATGAAGAGTAAGTGAGATCGTCACTCATGATGATGGCGAGCTCGGCTGCAAGGTGCTCATGCGTAATCCTCGGATTGATTCCAGAGAATTGTGCCTCTGCGCTGAGGATAAAACTCTGCAACAACAGCCACATTTGTTTAATACCGTAGTTTGTCATAAGAATATTATTGGAGGGCAATGGTCATGAAGTGGGTTCCAGTCGATCGACAGGAACCCCAAGGCAAAAGTGAAAGCATATGGAAAAGGGTGGGTTCCAGTCGATCGACTGGAACCCAACGGCAAGAGATGGGGTTCCAGTCGACCGATTGGATCCCCTTGGAAAAAGGGGGAACCCCATGACAAAATTGAGGACATCATATAACATAGCATTTACTGAGTTTGGAATGACACCAACCTTCCAGTTCTTCACATTTTGGTCTTCCGCATTCGATGCATTGATCCTCACCTTGGAAGGCTTATGAGTTGACAGCCATACCCTCCTTACATTTACAATGGTTGCTGCCCAGGAAGGAACCCACGCAAACATCTTGTTTGTTCTATTCAGAGTCAAGGACAACCTAGTTGTGTAATTATACTCTTGTGTGTACACTATGCAACTAGGCCAAGCCTTGAATTTCCTCTTTGTGATGCTATCCGTATCCTTGTGGCCCACAATTGTTCTTGCAGCAGCCACTGTGTGCTGGCCACCGATTATGATAAAGTCCTTGTCCTTGATATCCTCCCACCTGTAGGGAGGTTGCCATGGCTTGTCCTCGGGAAACACTGGCATGACGCAAATGTTGTGTTGCGTCCAGGTTGGCTCTACTTGTGACAGGTAGGCCACCATCTGCTCCTTCAGTTCCGGATCATACTTTCTCGCAACCTGCAGCAAGAAATGTGACGGTTAGTGTTCAGGAGTCCTTCACATCAACCACAGTTCAATAAATCGAGTTTAGGGTTTAGGGAAACCTGATGAGACTGTCCCCGCTTAAGCTGCTGCAAAGGTATTCGCACAATGAAGTCCATACCCAAAACATAGAGGGGTCCGTATGCCTTGACAAACACCTCCTTGTCTTTCGCAGCCTCCGTTAGATCCAAAGTCTCCCCAGGCTTGACTGTTGTCGCCGCTTTTTCAGACCTTGGGATTAGCTCCTCCTCCTTGGGCTCCTTCTTCGACTTTTTTGGCGCCCGTTTCTTCCCTGAAGACATGCCTTCTTCCTGTGTCTTCCTTTTTGATGCCCTTGGTTCATCATCATCTTCTGCCTCTTCCATTGCGTCGTCTCCCTCGCGATACATGGTTTGTATTGAGACGTCCTCGCTTTGCAGAGAGCTCCTCGAACGACCCTGCACATCTGGAGCGGCCACACTCTGCAGAGGCACGACATTGTGTGCTACTTCTTCTGCTTGTCCGCCACTGCTCCCCCCCGCATTTTGTCTTCTGTTTTGGGAATCACGGCCAGTCGATCTGGACGAAGGTCTGGAACTTCCCTCTCCTGATGACCTCTTCTTCATTATTTCGACTGCTTGGTTCTTCTTGGTGGCGTTCAATGCCTCTCTTGCCCTGTTTTCACTCTCACTCATGTCATCTGCCACCCCAAGAATGCACACAACCGCCCTCTTGGATATACCGTTGTGAACAAGTCCCATCAGCGCCATGCGGTCGTCATTATTGATTGACTCTATGCTTTTGGCAAATGGTTCTTTACTGAAAATATGCTTTTTGGTATCCACCACCAGCGTCCGCTCCTCCACCCCCTCCAATACTTTCAGCTCTAATATGCTCGCTTTAGCCCCTTGCGATGCTCCCTTGATAATTGCGTGTGGCATTTGAATCCAGTCCTCCTTCACCTTCTCTGTCATATACAAGTCATACGGGTTGGAAATGTCCTTCCGTCGGAGCTCGAATGACCACTCCCGCATGTGCGTCGACTTGACAACCCAAACAGGTCCTTCCTCCCTGGCGGTCAATGCTCCAACCATATCTGTCCACATCGCACGTTTTCTGGGGGCCATTGTTTGTGTGTCCTGACACATTCAGTTTACAATGTTATCAAGCCTGAACTGTCAGTCTATTCCACGTCATGTCTCTTAATCTTGGTGCAGTCCTAGGCTTGTGAGGTATGAAGAACTTTACCTTATAACTTGCCCACATCCCATATTTGTTCAATTCATTCATTGTCTACTGTGTTGGTTCAAATGGCCAAAAGTTCCTGTCGATCGACAGGAACTGCAGCCCTCAGTGGTGGGCTAGTGCTTCCTAATTCTCACTAGAATTACTTACAAGTACTCTGCTGGACGCTGAAGTTCCTGTCGATCAACAGGAACTGCAGCCCTCAGTGGTGGGCTAGTGCTTCCTAATTCTCACTAGAATTACTTACAAGTACTCTGCTGGACGCTGAAGTTCCTGTCGATCGACAGAAACTTCAGCTCTCAGTGGTGGGCTAGTGCTTCCTAATTCTCACTAGAATTACTTACACAAGTACCCTGCTGGACGTTGAAGTTCCTGTCGATCGACAGGAACTTCAGCCCTCAGTGGTGGCCTAGTGCTTCCTAATTCTCACTAGAATTACTTTCACTAGTACCTTGCTGGACGTTGAAGTTCCTGTCGATCGACAGGAACTTCATCCCTCAGTGGTGGCCTAGTGCTTCCTAATTCTCACTAGAGTTACTTTCACTAGTACCTTGCTGGACGTTGAAGTTCCTGTCGATCGACAGGAACTTCAGCCCTCTGTGGTGGCCCATTGTCTCCTAATTTGCACTAACAATGCTTAAAAGATTTCATGTCTTTGTAGTTCCAGGTTGTAGTTCCTGTCGATCGACAGGAACCACATCCCCTTCGAATGTCCCACTTTTTTCGGTGTACGGACGCATTCCAAGGCCCACTCTGGTCTTCTAGTGACTTGGTTTTCTTTCCTATGCCAATGTGTGTGGTTTTCATGTGCAATTGTTTATGGCTATGTTTCCATGTGCAATTGTTACTCCCAATTGATTGCTCCTCCTTTCTTTGCACCTTTAAATTTGATTAACTTGATCTGCCTACATTATCTGAACATTCCATATTTGTGCTGGATTGGCTTTTGTATAGAGTTTATATTTCCTGCATTGTCGCACACAATTTGCAGATCCCTTCAATGACTACTTCAAATTGGGCTAATCATTAATGTGTTTTCCTCATGCTCAATTCCTTCCCTCTCTCAATTCTCACTGTTATTACCTCCCTCACCAAAACATGCATTCAGCCCTTCCTGCCACTACCTCTCTCCCCAGCATATCATGCACTCTCTCATTGTCACACTTTTCCCAGAATACTATAACAACCAGAATTCTGTTGCACATATTATCATATATGCTGACGTGAGCAAACTAACTTCTTTGCTTCTGACTTCAACTCATCTTCCACAAAATTTCACATCCTCTACTATGATCTTCCACCATTCTTCTGCCTCTCCTTTCCTCTCCTACTTCTAGTGCTCTTCTACCCTCACTTTGCCATTCAAGATTCTAGTGTTTAAGCAAGCATGCTGGCCATCCAATCCACTATAAATTCTACCTGTATTCAAGTACAAATGACTGCTACGGGTAGTATTGCCTCCTTCCTCCTCTAACGCTGCAGATCCTCTCTCGGCCTCTCTCCACCTACCACTCGGTGACCTCTCTCGTTCTCTCTGCGCGTCCCTCTTCGTTGCTCGCCGCAGCAGCACTTCGTGGAGAGCTAGAGCTTTGCAGGAGCAAGACACAAATGAGTGCCTCTTTGCTCCCAAGTGTCTCCTCTACCCCTCCCTCCCCTCTTCCTCCCCTCTGCCCAAATCTCGCCGTCCAGATTTGGGCGGCCGCCATCCAACGGTGCCACATTCCCGCCCCCCCATCGCACGGTCGTTGTGCTTCCCTCCCTGTGGACGGTCCAGATGTTCAGGGCTTCCACTTATTAGCCGTCATGTGGTACTTATGTGTGCCAATCATGGTACGGTTCAAATCACATCCCACCCACTCACTAATGGTTAAGTACTAGGTTCTAATTGTGAATTTAGTACTACACCAAATATCATGTTTAGTGTCACGAATTCTAATTGTCGTCCTCAATACTAATTGTAAACCATGGTGTTGTGTCACCAACACTAAATGTTAACCTTCCAGTGACATTTATTGCAACACTAAATGTTAAGCTTACAATTAACCTTAAGTGGTACTAAAAAATTTATTGCAGTGACATTAAATGCCATATGACACTAAATATCATATGCCCTATGACACTAAATATCATATTAACCCTGTTGTGGTGTCACCAAGTTGAACAGTAAATGTTAACCTAATAGGATTAATTTTGTCATTCCTAGTAGAAAAAATTGGGCGTTATAGATTTTACAATGTTGCTAGTACTATCACTTACGAAGTCATCTCCCATCTACATTTCAATAATCCATGACAATATTTCATCCCAAGTTTGTTGGGATGCAAATTATACCAAATTTTGTTTCCATAATTGGTATTTGGATGAACTGAAAGGAAGTTGGCATGACATTATTTGTAAACTTCTTCATAGTAAGTGTCCCTAAAAAAGTTACATCAGTGACATGAAATGCCATATGACACTAAATACCATGTTCAATGTAGTCTTAACCTCACGGTTCAAGTCTACATGTGAAGTCAACTAACGTTGCAATAATATTAGTATTTGTTCCATAACATATGTTCAAGGTTTAGATTTAGGCTTGACAACATCAAATTTGCAAATGCACGTTGTCATTGTTGTCTTCTAGTCATGATTATCTTGACAATGCCTGCATTGCGCACATTGACTTGACCAACTTCCATAAATAAATTTGTCGAGTAGGGTTTAGGGTTTAGGCTATGGGCTTTGGGGTGTTCCATTGTTTGGTGACTAAATTAATGTTCTCTGTTTCAACCTTAGTGGCTTGACATATGGTTTCACAACCCATGTCACGCATCCCACAACCACTTTCATTCATGTAATCACAAATTTGTACCCTAAACCTTAGTGGCTCATATGGTTTCACAACCCATGTCACGCATCCCACAACCACTTTCATTCATGTAATCACAAATTTGTGCTCAAACCTTAGTGGCTCATATGGTTTCACAACCCACACGCATCCCAAGCCCACTTTCCTTCAATAAATCACATATTTGTGTTCAAACCTTAGTGGCTCATATGGTTTCACAACCCATGTCACGCATCCCACAACCACTTTCATTCATGTAATCACAAATTTGTGCTCAAACCTTAGTGGCTCATATGGTTTCACAACCCATGTCACGCATCCCACAACCACTTTCATTCATGTAATCACAAATTTGTGCTCAAACCTTAGTGGCTCATATGGTTTCACAACCCACACGCATCCCAAGCCCACTTTCCTTCAATAAATCACATATTTGTGCTCAAACCTTAGTGCTTCATATGGTTTCACAACCCACACGCATCCCAAAGCCACTTTCCTTCAATAAATCACATATTTGTGTTCAAACCTTAGTGGCTCATATGGTTTCACAACCCATGTCACGCATCCCACAACCACTTTCATTCATGTAATCACAAATTTGTGCTCAAACCTTAGTGGCTCATATGGTTTCACAACCCATGTCACGCATCCCACAACCACTTTCATTCATGTAATCACAAATTTGTGCTCAAACCTTGGTGGCTCATATGGTTTCACAACCCACACGCATCCCAAGCCCACTTTCCTTCAATAAATCACATATTTGTGCTCAAACCTTAGTGCTTCATATGGTTTCACAACCCACACGCATCCCAAAGCCACTTTCCTTCAATAAATCACATATTTGTGTTCAAACCTTAGTGGCTCATATGGTTTCACAACCCATGTCACGCATCCCACAACCACTTTCATTCATGTAATCACAAATTTGTGCTCAAACCTTAGTGGCTCATATGGTTTCACAACCCATGTCACGCATCCCACAACCACTTTCATTCATGTAATTACAAATTTGTGTTCAAACCTTAGTGGCTCATATGGTTTCACAACCCATGTCACGCATCCCACAACCACTTTCATTCATGTAATCACAAATTTGTGCTCAAACCTTAGTGGCTCATATGGTTTCACAACCCATGTCACGCATCCCACAACCACTTTCATTCATGTAATCACAAATTTGTGCTCAAACCTTGGTGGCTCATATGGTTTCACAACCCACACGCATCCCAAGCCCACTTTCCTTCAATAAATCACATATTTGTGCTCAAACCTTAGTGCTTCATATGGTTTCACAACCCACACGCATCCCAAAGCCACTTTCCTTCAATAAATCACATATTTGTGTTCAAACCTTAGTGGCTCATATGGTTTCACAACCCATGTCACGCATCCCACAACCACTTTCATTCATGTAATCACAAATTTGTGCTCAAACCTTAGTGGCTCATATGGTTTCACAACCCATGTCACGCATCCCACAACCACTTTCATTCATGTAATTACAAATTTGTGTTCAAACCTTAGTGGCTCATATGGTTTCACAACCCATGTCACGCATCCCACAACCACTTTCATTCATGTAATCACAAATTTGTGCTCAAACCTTGGTGGCTCATATGGTTTCACAACCCACACGCATCCCAAGCCCACTTTCCTTCAATAAATCACATATTTGTGCTCAAACCTTAGTGCTTCATATGGTTTCACAACCCACACGCATCCCAAAGCCACTTTCCTTCAATAAATCACATATTTGTGTTCAAACCTTAGTGGCTCATATGGTTTCACAACCCATGTCACGCATCCCACAACCACTTTCATTCATGTAATCACAAATTTGTGCTCAAACCTTAGTGGCTCATATGGTTTCACAACCCATGTCACGCATCCCACAACCACTTTCATTCATGTAATCACAAATTTGTGCTCAAACCTTGGTGGCTCATATGGTTTCACAACCCACACGCATCCCAAGCCCACTTTCCTTCAATAAATCACATATTTGTGCTCAAACCTTAGTGCTTCATATGGTTTCACAACCCACACGCATCCCAAAGCCACTTTCCTTCAATAAATCACATATTTGTGTTCAAACCTTAGTGGCTCATATGGTTTCACAACCCATGTCACGCATCCCACAACCACTTTCATTCATGTAATCACAAATTTGTGCTCAAGCCTTAGTGGTTCATATGGTTTCACAACCCATGTCACGCATCCCAAGCCCACTTTCCTTCAATAAATCACATATTTGTGCTCAAAGCTTAGTGCTTCATATGGTTTCACAACCCACACGCATCCCAAAGCCACTTTCCTTCAATAAATCACATATTTGTGTTCAAACCTTAGTGGCTCATATGGTTTCACAAATTTGTGCTCGAAGCTTAGTGGTTCATATGGTTTCACAACCCACACGCATCCCAAGCCCACTTTCCTTCAATAAATCACATATTTGTGCTCAAACCTTAGTGCTTCATATGGTTTCACAACCCACACTCATCCCAAAGCCACTTTCCTTCAATAAATCACATATTTGTGTTCAAACCTTAGTGGCTCATATGGTTTCACAACCCATGTCACGCATCCCACAACCACTTTCATTCATGTAATCACAAATTTGTGCTCAAACCTTAGTGCTTCATATGGTTTCACAACCCACACGCATCCCAAGCCCACTTTCCTTCAATAAATCACATATTTGTGCTTCATGTGGCATTGCTCATTTTCTAATTGAACTTAGGATGTAGTGCAATCATGATTGAACATAAGATGGAGTGCAATCAAGATTAAGGGTAGTAACCACTTATGTACCTCAGTACTAATAGCATGTCGCGTTCGGGTTAGGATTGTCTTACCAGCGTACAATTAGTCCTATTAAATCAAGAACACATTGCAACATAAGTGCCCCCTACATTTCAAAGATCTAGTAGACGGGAAGCAAAGAAGATCGTGAATTCAAAACTCCCACCAATATTTCCCACAACACACCACCGCCTACTATAAATGCACAGGTCTCTTTATGGAAGGTCTTTTATTCATTCGACCTCTTCACTTGACGTCTCTCTCTCTCTCTCCCCCTCTCCACGGGGATAATCCAGGTGACAAACGAGGTTCCGATTGATGTGACGAACGAGGTGCTGAAACAGGTTGGATATGTATGTAAAATATATGCGCTGAAAAATGGGATGTGATCGTATCCGTACATTGTACGGCTGTCGTACGGATTACAGACGTTGGCAGGAAAGTTCTTATCGATCGATTGGAACATCCCCGGTTTAAAATTTGGAAGTTCCTGTCGATCGACTGGAACTTCCTCGGCAAATAATTTGAAAGAGGTTCATGTCCATCGACAACTCCTAGGGGAAATAATTTGATAAAAGTTCCTATCGATCGACAGGAACCTGTAAGGGAACTTCTGTTTATATAAGTTCCTGTCGATCGACAGGAACTTGTAGGGAGATTCTGTTTATATAAGTTCCTGTCGATCGACAGGAACCTGTAAGGGATCTTCTATTCATATAAGTTCCTGTCGATCGACAGGAACCTGTAAGGGAACAACTGTTTATATAAGTTCCTGTCGATCGACAGGAACTTGTAGGGAGATTCTGTTTATATAAGTTCATGTCGATCGACAGGAACTTGTAGGGGAGATTCTGTTTATATAAGTTCCTGTCGATCGACATGAACTTGTAGGGGAGATTTTGTTTATATAAGTTCTTGTCGATCGACAGGAACTTGTAGGGAGATTCTGTTTATATAAGTTCCTGTCGATCGACAGGAACCTGTAAGGGATCTTCTATTCATATAAGTTCCTGTCGATCGACAGGAACCTGTAAGGGAACTTCTGTTTATATAAGTTCATGTCGATCGACAGGAACTTGTAGGGAGATTCTGTTTATATAAGTTCCTGTCGATCGACAGGAACTTGTAGGGGAACTTCTTTTTATATAAGTTCCTGTCGATCGACAGGAACTTGTAGGGGAACTTCTTTTTATATGAGTTCCTGTCGATCGACAGGAACTTGTAGGGGAACTTCTAGAACTTCTGAGGGAAATTTTGTGGGAGAAGTTCCTGTTGGTCGACAAGATGTTCCGAAGGAAATTTTGTGGGTGAAGTTTCTTTTGGTCGACAAGAACTTCTGAGGGAAATTTTATGGGTGAAGTTCCTATTGGTCGACAGGAACCATTGAGGGAAATTTTGTGGGAGAACTTCCTGTTGGTCGACAGGAACGTCTGAGGAACATTGAGTTCATGTTTGTCGATATGATATTGTGAAGTATGTTCATGAGCCTTACTCCTGGTCGACGGTAAGTTTTCAGGGAGTTCGTTGTGCAACTCGTTCTTTTGTTCAACATTAGAATTCAGAGAATGTTAGGCACACAAAGTTCCTGTCGGTCGACTGAAATTTCTGAGGACCACGTTGTGTTTGTTCGTAGCCTATACCATGTGGGGCTCCCCTCCCCATCAATAGTAGCTATGCACCAGGACAGTGATAAAGTTCTTGGCTGGTGTATGAAATTGGTTATTTATTTTTTAGAATCGTATTAACTACCTGATATTAATGTGTGCGCAGCGTAGTACTATAAATGGAACAACACCATGATCGCAGCAGTGATGAGGTACCTACGTGAACCTCCCTATGTTTGAGTTTTTATGTATTGTTGCGATCATTCATTCTGAATTTCACATGGTCTTTCCCTTGCAGGAATCGTCTGCCTTGGATGTCATCTTCACTGAAAATGAAGAGGAGTTTCATTTTGGAGAGATTGATGATACTTGTAGTGGCCTCTCGAGAGAGGACTGGATAAATATTCCTTTGTTGCTTTTCAATGAACAAGGTGAGGAAGTTGCTGGAGGGATTTGTAGAAACTCAAATCCAATTGATTGTATAGATGATAGGGCCCTTGGGGAAGACGACGTTGGGGTTCTCATCATGGACCCTGTAGAGGGAATGATGGATATGGATGTCATTTTCTCTCTTCGACGTTGGCCCATATCTCGTGCTTCTCACGATGGATGCACTCTCCTACAACACCAACATGTGAGCATTTCGAGGATGCGGGACCACAATAGATTGCTTGCCCAACGTTTGAAAGAAGGCAAACGGAAATACGACACCACCCGAAAACCTAGAGACCTGGATGTCCTGCCCAAGAAAATGGTCGTTCTCAACGCAGATTCTGTCCGGCAGCTGTCTTCCATTGATTGTTGCAACAGGGAGTGTTTAAGGTACTTTCCGAGGGAGGAAGTACTAGCGTTGCGCTCTGAGTTCTATGGTTGCTCTCCTAGAATGCGACACAGCAAACGTATACATGTGCATGGTGAGGTCCACTGTTCGCGTGAGGGAGGGGCCAAAGTGGTGACCTTGTGTGGACGGGACATATGCCTTCGGGCATGGCGTGAAATATTTGTGGTGTCGAAATCGTCGTTTTATAGAAACCGGGCAGAATTCTTGGCTGGTGTGCGTCCCAGAGATCATGGAAATTTGAACATGAAGAGACATCGAGTGGCAACTTTGCAAGCAACATCTACTCTCCAAGAACTCCTACAAGACAAAGCAGACATGATGCCCCACAAATCGCGCACTCTCCCCAACGGCCAGCGTGTTGTTGAGATGGTCCTTCCCCGTGGCACTAAGTGGAACAAATTGCTAACCACCATCAACCAGGTGAGGGTTCTACGTGATTCATTTGTTATTATTTTCCGCATGCTTTATATTGAATTACTCGAATTGCTCTACACGACCAACAACTTCCAATTTCATAACATGTCAATCTATGCAATGCATTTATACATCTTGTTGTTCTTGTCTATGTGATGAAGGTGAACCAAAGATGCGGAGTTAAAGCCATTTCCCTTTCAAAACTAAGCGACATCCGCCAAACATTTTTCAAGCAATACGTGACGAAGAGAGCAGGAGACAATTTTGCTCGTTGTGGGAAATGTGATTCCCTTCAAGCAATTATTTCTACCCATGTGCGCGGATCTGCAGCCCATACTGGTTTCTCCAAACAATTGCAGAAACACCTTGCACAACAAGAGGCAGCACGTAATGCTTACCGGTGCATGAGGTCCATCTCCATTTTGGAACCCCGGAAGGTGTTGTCCATCATTCATGATAAAATGGACCATGGGAAGACTGCTTCTCCTTGTTTTGCGTACAAGAATAAAGACACTGACATGTTCACGAAGTTGCCTTTATCTGTGACCGGTATGATAGCGCATGGGCATGGAGATGAACGATATGCACATTATTCTCTTGATTTGTATCCAGGTGATTGCAATCATACTGTTGGTTCATTTGCCAGACTTCTTCGTGATTTGGAGGCTCCGCCGGTTATGTCAACTCGAACACTTTTCGAGGGTGCCGGTCGGTCGCCTCTTTACAAAGCCATATTGAATGGGAAGGAGACTTGTTTGGAGGGACTGAAAACCCAACCTGCTGACCCCGTGCTTGCCATGCCCCTCCCACCCGTTTTGTATGTTCAATTGGACAATTGTTGGAAGGACAACAAATGCAGATTTGTGAAAGCATTTTGGTCCATGCTAGTAGCAAAAGGCATATTTAGAGAGGTATATGTATCATACCTTCTGGTTGGTCACACACATGATGATATAGACGCTTCGTTCGGGAGATGGAGCATGGAGTTGCGCGAGAAGGACTATCCTACCATCCCCCTCTTGATGAAATCCTACATGCAAATGGAGAAGGTGGCCACCATTCCACATGTGATCGAAGAACTCCCTGCCTGGAAGGGCTTTGTTGAGCCCTTCTTGCCAAGTGGGAACGATATTTTGTTTGGACATACCAAAGCCCAACAATTCAAATTCTTTGTAAGGGATGATGGGTGGCCGGTAATGCAATATAAATTGGTGTGCAGTGATGTGGAGTGGCTTCCGGAGAGAGGTATACTCATGTGGAAGGAGAACATCAGAGGAGGACCATCAATGCCAGAGGGCGAACCTGCACCCGCCCAACCTCGCGCAATGGGAAAACTAGAGGATGTTATCAATGGGTTGCAAGGATATATTGACCACTGGGAGTCAAACTCCAACCATGACAATGTGGGGGGATACAGTAGGGTGCATGGCCCTCTCATTGCATATTGGACTGATGTGAAAGAAGCGTTGTCTGCACCTCTCTCGGATCTATGGACGGAGGGAACCCGCTTGCAAGAAGGATTTTGGCCCACAACCCGAGTTACGCCCAGTTCAGACACTCCATTTCTCCAAACGGGCGAGCTTCGAGAGGATCATGGAGCCGACGCACATTATGTGGGGCCCAGAAATCGGCGACCCCCGCCTTCGTTTCGCCCTGCACACGATGTGTTCACAGGACATTTCATGATCCTTAGGCCGCAAGAACAAGATATTGCTCGTCCCATTTGGGTGTGCCGCGCTTTAACACCCCCCAATTTGGAGACTACTGGACCGCATGCGCGTCAGATTCAAGTGGAATGGTTCATTCCCACCTCCACTGCCAGAAACGTGCTGGAGAAATACAGCGGGTGGGACACCAAGACAGATTTCAAGTGGAAACGTGACTTGAAGTACTCAACTCCAGATTGGCAACCTCTTGATTGCATATTGGCAGCGTGGCCTCCAGGCCCACGTGACCTTGGGAAGTCGCCAAAGATTACTATCCCCAGCAACCAAGTACAATTTGCCAAAGACAACCTCAGGCGGTGTGAGTTGGCTGAAGGACGAATGGGCAGTGCGTCAAATGCCCCACCCACAACAAATCGTGGGCACATTCGCGCTCGTTGATATCAATTGTGGGCACCATCGCCATCTTCATGGGGATTGGTTTTATATGCTTGGGGTTAGACGAACATTGTGCAATAGAAATGTCAATTAGTATTGCATCATGACAAATTTTGGATGTTTGCACACATGTCCGTTTCGCATGTTAATTATCAAGAGGTAATTATACCCTTGTCCGCATACTTAATGCAAAGGAATACCAAGTTACTTTTCACTACCATGGGTTTTGTTGATCTTTTCACACTTCTCGCATTTTGTGAATGGAAGATTTTCGTATGGTGTACCACGTCGTTCCCATGTTCCCAATGCAGCGTTCCCACGTTCCCACGTTCCCAATGACATGTGCCAATGTTCCCCATCATGTGTTCCCTCTGGGGTTCCCATTTTGTTCCGGAGCGTTCCCATGTTCCCTACAATATACTTTTCCAACTGGATTCCTTGATTTTGGGACTCCTTAAAGTCCCAAAATTATGAATATGGTGTTAACATTGCTCATGTTCAGAGACAGTAACCCCTTTTGAGGAGAACTTTTAAGAAATTGTTCTAGATTTTTCTTTTAAATGACATCACCAAGTACTCGGAATGCAAAGTAAGACTGAAGCTTCCAAAATATTAGAATCGGAATCGGATTGTCCTATTGCCCTAGCTAAATAAATTCCTTGCCTAGGATAAGTGCTAAATCCAAATGAGCAAATGTTATGGATATTGACTCTAGTCAAGACTCTTTAGGTTTGACCATGCCAAGTGGTGAGGTCAAAGGACCTGCAATTTGCAAGCCCAGGTACGCAACTCCCGTATTATATAGCCCTGCTTATGATCACTTACAATGCATTTTAATCCAATCTCAAGTGATATAATTTCTTTAATGTAGGAAACTCTTGTAGTCCTTCTAACAAGGAATTCAAAATTTTAATTATGTATAGGAAATGAATATTCTTTGAAGCATATAATTGCTTTAAAAACCTAATTATATGAGTTTTTTTAATATAGACACCATAGGTCAAACTACCCAAAATTTTGGGTTTTTAATAAATAAAATAATAGTTTTATTATAAATAGAACATTGCCAATGACTTTTAATTTTAATTGGAGCCAACTACTTGTGTGGATCTTTTAGAATTATGCATAGGTATAGGTTAAAATATAGGTGTTTCAGTTCTTTATATACGTTGTGTAGTTTTTAAAAATAAATAAACATGCAACCCAACTTTTTCTACATCTCATTTTATTTAATTTGTTGTTCACCCAACTTTCTGGTCCTTTTATTTTTGTATAACTTGATATGATTCTTACATGAGTCGTCTTTTAAGCCATTTTTAATCCGATGCCCCCTACGTATAATATGGGAGTTGCGTACCTGGGTTTGCAAGTGGGGAGAGGAGGGTATACATCTTTGAAGGCTTTGCATCTTTGGGGGCATGTCCAAACCCATGGAATCAAATTTTGTCTCCAAGTGCCCAGTTTACTTGATGGAAGTTTGCCCTTATGGTCATTTTTCATGGGGTTAATGGGTTGATTTCACCAAGATGAAAATTGGAAGTGAGTTTAGCTTCATGGATGTGGGTACCCTAATCATGGAGTTCACCTCCCATGATAAGAAGATCACAAAATGAGAGGGTCTTTCCCATGCCACATGACATTCAAACTTCATCATGAAATGAAGCACCTTCATTAGGATGGATTCGAGATTAAATTCAAAGTCAATGAGCTTACTAGGTGAATTTATGAAAAGTACACATTCCACAAATGCCCATATTAGAGTTTTTGACACCCACATAAGGGTTTCTGTTCAATGAAAACTTGTCCCATATGAGTTTAATGTGACAACTACAATGCTAATTTCACTTCAAATTAACTTTTTTAACATATAAAGAATTCCCAATGACTTCACCTTCAACTTACATTGCTACTAAGAATCGTTGGCCGGGCTTTAGCCCAAATGCCAATGGGCCATCACCACGCATGGAAAACACCCTCGGAGCTTGTGAGGTCATGGATGGTGGGGTCCACCATGGAGGGAAGCATTTATAAGCACCGACAAATGCATGGAAGTTGACCCTTGGTCCCAGGGCCATTTGGACTTGGCCACACCCGAGTCAAATAGCAACAAGAAGACCACATCCAAGGCCACCTCGCCATCATTTTCTCATTCTTGTTTTCTCATCCAAGACAAATGAAACCACTCTATCTCATTGCCCAAGAAACCATACAAAGATCCGCGTTCCAGTGGGAATAGGTTGCCATTCCAGTATCTAAAACCCTAATTTAGAGGAAGAAATGGGTTGCAAGGAAGACCATGAGTCAAATGTAAGGTAGAGGGTGCTTAAACCAACACTTTAAGCTATTACACATACCATAATATTATCAAGCCATGTCGGTCAGTTCCATGACCCTAGAATATGTCAATTATATTCTGTGACATATGGCTATGTGTTTATTATTAAAAAAACCATATTAACCTTTGGGCTAAACTCAGTTATAAGGAATGAAAGAAAAAAATTTAGCCCCAATTGAATATTTGATGAATATTCAAAGTCAAAACCACTAGGTCCCTTAAACCAATCCATAGGCCCCATATATGATGACCTTGCATATGATGAGGACCCCCACCTTCATTGCTTGGAACCAACACAACATAGTTGGATACTAGACCCAAGCTAGATCAAAGCCCAACTAGTAGCAACATGGCCACCTCCATGATTGCACCTGGTTCGCTTGCAAAATTGTCACCTTGCATCCCGGGAACCAACCTCCTTTGTTTTGTGGGCCTACTCCTTGGCTTTGTGAATAGAATGGTTAGAGCCATCCCCCCTCCCCCCCATGTATAGAATGGCTAGAATAGGCATTGACAAGCCACCCTAAACCCACCTTGAACCAACCTGAGATAGAGTGGAACCTGCTACCTACCCTACATGGAGGTAGTGGAGGCTGCGATGAGGTGGCGCCACTAATGGCACCTAAAACCATCACTCCGTAGGCCCAAACATTCCTACACCATGGGGAACAGTTCAAGGTAGTAGAGTATTGAAAATTGTGAAGCGTTTATACGTGTTGGTTTTAGCACTCTCTACCTTAAAGTCTTTCTAACTATCACTATATTCGTTAATTTGGGACTTTTTCGGCATTTTGAGACAGTTACAAATATAAGAACATGGATAAAATCACACAGATATTGGAGAATGTTGTAAAATGAAAATACTTTGAAGCGGGTGTTCATGTCAAGAACCCAATTAAGAACGCATATCAAGATGGTTTAGGTAGGATGACCCAAACATTAGACCATGTTGTTGTGGTCCATATATTAATTTGAGACAAGAGAAAGTCTCAAATTAACGAATATAGTGATAACTTCGAAGTATGCTTCAAGTTGTTTTTTATTTCCATGTATATCAATGTCCGTGGAGATTTTTGGGCATAATCAGTCAAAATGCTAGTGTTTCCAGGTCCAATCAGCTACATCTTTCGGTTTTTCTTTATTAATTTGAAGTAAATTCCTCTCAAATGTGGGGTGATTTTCCTGAAGTCTTGAACTTCAACCGGTTAATTCTCAAATTCAACCAATTCATCTATAACTAGCAGTCAATTCTCCTCGTTCATTGATGTAGAGTAGATAAACCTATTTTGGTTAACTTAAGCAATTTCGCATAAGTGTGTTACAAGTGTGATATTAGGGTGATTTTTCACAGGTCTAGAAATTGATTTCACAACGTTTAAGAAGAAAAAACACAATTTATTTCCAAGTTTTGAAATGACTATAAATTTTCATGGCAAGATTCTCTCCCAACCCAAGTCATAGCTTAGGTCGGCCCATATCCGATAGCTTAGAGACAAAAGCTTGAGTTTAATTACTACCCTTTTCAAGGAACCCAAATCCGTGCCCTTTTATCCTTACTTTTCCATCACGTTGAATGTGAGCGTGACATATGTGAAACTTCACATCTTTTTCCATCACGTCAGAAAATGATGGCTACATGTGTGGAACTTCACGGCTTTAGGGGACTCTATATTTTAAGATTGAGTGGGTTATCGGAAATGGGTTTCTCTACTTTATATGGTAGTGACTTAGAGCTCAAGAGTCCCACTATCTTGCATCAAACAAAATAGAGTAAAACCACCTATTCCCAAGCAGGACCCCATCAGGAATCTACATGGTGCCAGAATTTTGATTAGGCTAGGATTGATTTCAGTAAAATAATTCATGGGTGATTAAAATAAGGTTCTCAGTTTCATTGTTTGCAAGGGTCAATTTCCATGTAGGCCACTCGCCCACCAAATTCTAGTAGAAATATAGATGCCATCAAGTGGAATCTACATTTCCACTAGAAATATGGTGGACGAATCGGCCTAGTACATGGAAAATAACCCTAAGTCTTAAACTAGGTTTATGGTATCACCAGGGAATTGATAGTGCCATGACACACTGATCCAAAATATGCATTGACTATAAACTAAATGCATATCTCAAACTTTGAAGCACGCAACTCTGCAGAAGGACTTGAAAAGCTATCTCCAGGCAGCTGCGATGCAATCTCGGGTAGTACATTCCTCGTCAATGAGAATGTTGACATTGTGAAATGAACACATATTGCCGGCAAGCAAGTTGTGACTAAGTTATAAACGTCCGTTGCAGTGTCCATCAAGTTTCCTCCTTGTAAGCAATTCTCTACAGGCTTCAATTATCAGCGGACATTTTATTTTATTTTTAATTTGGAGAAATGGACATGAATTCCATTGAAGAGAATATCGTAGTTCCTAGGAGCCTGGGAAGAAAATGTATTAATAGAAGGGTGCCTAGATTTCTAGGAAATTATTGACATGGTTTGTTTAACTTTCTTTTTAAAGACTGTAGATAGTTTTTGGTTTGGGTTCCAATTAAGAAAACCACACAAGGAAGACTAAATAAGTGTCATATTTTACATATAGGTGTCATTATTAAATTAATTGATAGATCACAAGGATTTGGGAATGAAATTAGAATGACAGTTACAAGGAAAACAACTTCTTAGGTGAGTTTTGGGACTTATTAAATCAAGGATGGGGTGATTAAGGTCACTCAATGCAGTACATGCAATTGCTCAGTCTCTCCCTTACAACCAACACTCGGCAGTAACATCTCTTATTATGATTTTGCAATCCAGGGAGTCACGGCTCAACAATAGTCTTCTAAGTAGCCAATAACAAAACCAAGGTCAAGGGCACCTTGATTTAATCCATAGTCTCTCCTTAATTAAATGATAATTTAGTGTATCAAGAGGTACTGTAGTTCAACCCTACGGGTTGTTCAATTCCTTCATTAGATGAATTTTAATGAGGCAATGGGACCATTGTCCTTACCCTTGTAAGCAAAGTAACATTCCTATAAGTATCCAAGGGCTAAAGGCCAAACCACATATTAGTATAATTACCTATAAAATATTTTAAGTAAAGTCCTCATGATTTCAATTTGATTAAGTAGAATTAATAACTTCACATGCAATCTTCTCCACCTCCCATGGATTAACAAAACAATATCTTCCTTAGTGAATCCAAATTAGTTGTTGTAATTTGCAGGGTTGTCTATTGTGTCGTGACGGAGGCTAATCTCGGCATAATGTCGTGCCGTCACGACACGTATCCGTCACGACATTATGCCGGATGCTATCTTTATCTTGACGGACTTCAATTTTACCGAATTTTGTGTGTAATTACATTACCCCATTTCGGACACGTAGGATGTAAGATGTCCACGTGTGATGACATGTCAGCAAAGTAAAGGTAAAGTGGGGAAAAAATTACTAGCCCTCGTCTGCCCCCCCCCCGTCCGCCCCTTTGTTCCCAGCGTCCGGCCCCCGTACCTGTCACCAAAAATCCTCCACCCTTCGATTTCGTCCTAGTCCGAGTGGAAAAGTTTATAATGACATGTAGAGACTTCTCTCTTTGTAACCCAATATATAATTCCAATCTACCCTTGGAATATACACAACTTGATTAACACCACACTATGTAGTTTTACATTCCTTAATGTCGGGCAAGGTTATATCCTTAACCTTTTCTAATGTCCACCCGGCCGCTTTGGCCACGCATGCCTTCAAAGATATCCCTCTTGTGAATCGAGTCCTTGCCGTCGACTCCACACTACTACATGAGTTCTCGCTTATTGATTCCGTGCTATCACATGTCATCGTGGTTGATTCCGTATTGGTACATGACACTTCGCTTGTGGATTCCATGAGCACATAGGCTTTAAATATAAGTATTAAAAAATACTTATATACTTATCCTTGCCCTTCCTTCTCTAAGTTCTTCTTGATATAAATCTCTATTAATGTCTTCCTACTAAATTTCAGAATAGTATAACTCCCACCTAACTTATGTTTTTCAAGTGAAATTTGGTACACTTCTTAAGTACCTTATCAAAAATCTCCACACCAAATTTTGGCACAAACAGAGCTCATATGCAAAAGTTATGCATGAAATTCTAACTCTAACTACTTAGTATGAATGTTGTGATAAAGCATCCGGTCATTAAAACTCTAATAACTTCCAACTCCTACGTCCAATCAATCTAAAATTTTGACACAAGATAGATATATAAGTTCAAAAGGTAGTGTCAAATTTTGGTATCCATATCTATAACCCTCTAAGAGATACATATTTTCAAACCTTGCTGCTTTGTTCCTAGACACCCTCTCCTTCAACTTTTAATAACTCTTTCATCCCAATGATTGAAGCTCTCAAATTTTTACCACAACTCCCATACTTTATAATAAACAATCCAACAAATTTTCATATCCATTGAACACTCTGATCACCCATAATTGACAAATCTCTCACTATAAAGTTCTGCTCAAGTTCATAACTAATAAAACACTACAAGTAATGCACCTAGTACAATCTAGTCACTCTAAATGCCACAAGTTTAAACAAGTTTGAACTCTCTCACTTCAATATGAATCTCAATGCAACAAGTTGAAGTTTACAATCAAACTCCAAATTCCTTAAACCCAATCTACTTCTAACAAGAGGTCAATCCCTCTTCAAGGCTAAATAGTCTTGGCTCTTCTCCTAAGAACTAAGCACACACATGTGCTCCTATCTTGCTTCCCACACACCCACACTTATAACCCGTGGGGTGCTTAAGGAGCACGAAGGAAAGAGAGGATGAGTGAGGGAAAAATGAGGGATTATATAGTGAGTTGAGAGGGAGAGAGGGCATGAGGTAAGGATAGGGTGAGAGGATTAGAGCCTCCAATCACAACCCCTTAACCTTCTCCTTCTAAGTAGGGACTCATCCCATTCACAAGGCTCTCGATAAGCCTTCGAAATCTCCTCCTACTTTGTAGGCTCTCATCTTATCTCCTAAGCCTTCCTCCCTCAAATGATCAACAAAGATCCTAATTCAAACATTTAACTAACCTTGGCTTTCTACCTACCACACTTTACCAAGGTATGTCCTCATACTACTTAAGTCCACTCCACACAAGCCTAATGCTTCAAACTTAGCTTTCTTCAAGCTTCACTCTTTTTATATTTTTGTGAATAATCATAAATCAACAAATCACTACTTATAATATTTTACAAGTGTTAACAACACATGTGGGCATCAATTTGGGCTCACATTATTGGCGACCATCTGGGACCGGCTCCTAGAATGTCTTGCTTGAAGTCAAGTGTCTTCATGTGTGGAATTGCTTGCACCTACTTCCAGCCGTTCGTGTCGGGAAGCTTTGTCCATTGAGTGTCTCCAATTGTACCGAGTTGTTAGGAAAGGTATTCGCCACAATGTAAGGACCTAACCAAACCGCATCAAATTTGCCCGGAAAATTCTTTTTCTTTTCATCTTGGAGCATAACCAACATTCCTCGTTCTAATGCCCTCTTTTTGTGACGCTTGTCAAAGATAACCTTCCTTCGCCTTTGAATTGCTTCCATGTGTTGAGCGGCCCTCCGCCTCTTCTCATCCAACTCCTCTAGATCCCCGAGCCTATTTCTCAAAGACTCATTGTCGTTGAGGCGTGTCCCTATTGCAACCCTCAATGACTCCACCTCAAATTCAATAGGGAGTGTAGCCTCAATACCGTAAACCAAAGAAAACGGAGTAGCTTGTGTTGTCACTTTGTAAGTCGTCCGATAAGCCCACAAAGCCGCGTTTAACTTGACGTCCCAATCTCTCTTTGAGTCGATGACCGTCTTGCGTAAAATGCCCACTAGAATCCCGTTCACCCGCTCCGTTTGACCATTAATTTGAGGGTGATAGGGAGTAGTCTTCCTATGGTCGATCTTAAACCTCTGAGTCATCTCTGAAATGAGGTCATTAAGAAAATGTGTACCTCTATCACTAACTAGAATCTTTGGGACTCCAAACCTAGTAATGATATTTTCATACATAAATGTGGCGGCATGTGCGGCCGTGTCGGTTTTTACCGCCTTGGCTTCCGCCCATTTAGTCAAGTACTCGGTAGCTACAATAATGTATGTCATTCCTCTCGAAGAGTGGGGATGGACCTCCCCTACATAATCTATTCCCCATTTCTCAAAGGGAACTAGTGGTAATGAAATGTGCAATGGCATCTCCATCCTAAGGTCATTTCGAGCGTACCTTTGGCAAGCATCACACCTTCTAACATAGTCGTGTGAATCCTGAAACAATGTAGGCCAAAAGTAACTTGCTCTAAGGATTTTCTGGCCGGTAAGTTTACCAGAAAAATGCCCTCCACAAGCACTATCATGACAAGCCTCTAGAATATCTGGAACCTCTACTTGCGATACACATCTTCTCAAGATGGTGTCCGCTCCTCTCCTGAACAATCTATTGCCTATCACTGCAAAGTGCCTACTATTGACTCTAACCTTTCTTTTCTCCTCTTTCGTCCATTCGGTTGGTAATTGTTGAGTGGTCAAGAACTCTATAATTCCGGCATACCAATCCGGTGTGGACGTGACTACAAACAATCTATCATCCATGAGGCTATCATCTATTGGCGTAGTGCCCATCTCCTCCGACAATCTAGACAAGTGGTCGGCTTGTAAATGCATGCGGCCCGGTTTATATTCCACCGTGTAATCAAACTCTTCGAGTAACAAGACCCACCTAGCCAACCTTCCACTCAACTCCGGCTTGTTGACCAAATATTTAATGGCCATGTGATCCACAAAAAACACTACCGGATTACAAATAAGATAGTGCCTAAACTTCTTGACCGAAAATACCATGGCTAGACACTCTCTCTCCGTAGTGGAGTAATTCCTCTCCGCGGAAGTCAATTGCTTACTAGCATAAGCTACGGGTAGATCCTTCCCCTTCTCTCCCGTGGATTGACACAAGGCACTACCCACCGCTACGTTGCTAGCATCACAATACACATGAAAAAACTTTTCCCAATCCGAGGGCCTTAAGACATGATAAGTGCTCAATTTGGACCTTAACTCAACAAAGGCCTTTTGGCACTCATCCGTCCAAACAAATCTAACATCCTTCTTGAGCAAATGAGTGATAGGGACCGCTATCTTTGCAAAATCCGGAATCAACTCTCTATACCACCCCACATGTCCTAGCAACTTAGAGATCCCCTTGGCATTTTTCGGAGTTTCCAACTCATCAATGACCGCGATCTTGTCCGGATCCGATTCTCTCCCCTTTTCACTCACAACATAACCCAACAAAACTCCCCTTTGTACCCCTAAAAATGTCTTGTCCGGGTTTAATGCCAACCGCATTTGCCTACACCTAACCAAGGCCTCCCTCACACAATGCACATGCTCTTTAGTACTAGATTGGGTACTAAAATCATCAATATAAACCGTCATGGATTTGAAGAGCAAGTCGCTAAAGATATACATGACTAGTCGTTGGAATGTTGCCGGTGCGTTGCATAAACCAAATGGCATCACCACCCATATGAAAGTCCCCCAAGGTGTCGTAAATGCCGTCTTGTGCAAATCCGCGAGCGCTATGGCTACTTGGTTGTAGCCGGCGTATCCATCCATAAATGTGTACCTCTCATGACCCCCTACCTCCTCTAACAACAAGGTAATGAACGGCAAAGGAAAGTGATCATTTTGCGTACAATCATTGAGCTTCCTATAGTCTACACAAACTCTAAGCTTCCCATTTTTCTTTTTCACTAACACCATGGGAGAAACCCAATCCGTAATCTCTACCGGCTTTATAAACCCAGCCTGCAACAACCTCTCTAATTCTGCTTTGACTAATAATTGCAATCTAGGATTCATCCTTCTCTCTTTTTGTCTCATCGGTTTAGAGCCCGGAACTAACGGAATACGATGTTCAACCATCTCTCTAGGAATCCCCTTGAGTTCATCGTATGACCATGCAAAGGTATCACTAAATTCATCTATCAAATCGCTATACTCTTTGATCTCCTCGTCATCGAGTTTAGAACCCATCTTCATTGGTCTAACCTTGTCATTCTTCATTTTGACATCCACAAACTTCCAATCCTCTTCGACCACTCGTGTTTGCTCCTCGGTATCTCTATACCAATCGTTGGGTACATTAGGGTAGTCCTTGACATCATGACCCACGATAATGCCCGTAGAAGTAGTTTTAAAATGCAAAGCGGGCTCTAACTTTGAGAGTTCTAACATGGCCTCCTCATCTTGAGTCCCATCTACATGTACCAAACTCACATCACTCAACTCAATATCATCTAACCATGGAGTGAGTCCTCCCTTCACCCATTCTTCCTCCGTGAGAACCTCACACGGCTCTAAGGACAAATAATCCTCTCTAGACACCCTATCTTGGAGAATACAACTATGAGTCATCATCATGACGTCGCTAATGGACTCCGTGTATTGTCTTGACCAATGTATAAAATCTCCATCAACATCTTGATTGTAAAAATTAGGACCTAAGAACCCGCTAGAAGAATACATTTTAGCCTTCTCCTTGTCTTGAACAACTTCCACCAATGTATCCTCAAAATCCTCCTTAATTCCACCATTTTCCTCTTCATCCGACATTGGATCAATCTCCTCCCTAACCCAACCACCTAAAGGTGCAATAGAGACCTTGACTCTATTATCTACGGGACCATAGGTGATAGAAGGTTTGTGTCCTCCCAAATCTACTACGGCGTTAGACATCCTTAACCAAGGTTGCCCTAACAAAATGGGGAATGCATCCTTATTGTCTTGCATTTTAATGACTTGGAAGGTCACAATGTATTCTTCACCTCCCGTGTTAAGCCGACAATCTTTGATAATCCCCACCGGAACCACCGGACTTTGATTGGCCATATTAATCACAAATGGCGACGGACCCGTCAAACTTAAGCCCAATTTCCGCATAGTGTGCTCGGGTAGAATATTGAGACTACTTCCACCATCCACCAAAACATGAGGAACCACCTTGTCCACTATTGTTACTTCAATCTCCACCGCCTTGACTTCCCGAGTTCTTCCTTGCATTTGGACCCTCGCCGACACTCTAGTCTTTGGCCTCTTAGCCCTCCTATTCACAGGCATTCCGTCCTTCAAAGTCTTCCTAGCTACCGGTGAAATTTCTAATTGACCAAATGTGATATCGGCCTTTAGTGAGCTTAAGTCGGCCCAAAGGTCGTATCCATCTACTCTATCGGTCTTAGGCCTTCTAACACTATCAAACTCCTCTACGGGAATGCCCGGACCTTCCCACTCTCCTACATCACTACCATCTAAATCATGGATGACATTAGACCTTTCCCTCTCATGGACAATTTCATTTTCTCTCTCTAATGCCTTAGTGGCCTTCCTAGCTTCTCTAGTTACATTCTCCAAATCCGAAAAATAAGGAATTTCTCCTAAGGGATTTTCCTCTTCTTCCTCCTCCTCTACTTCTAATGGTGCATTACCTCTCATTGCTCTAGTGGTAACGGCTAATGCCGGGGCCTTATGCACAACTTCCTCTTTAAGACCCCTCAACTCATATGATATAGAGTTAGCATGTGGAGGACATGGACCCTGGCCATTTGTGGACATTTTTAAATTTACCGGAACGGTAGAAGAATCCATAAATCGGACATCTTGAGATGTAGACGGTCCCATTTGTTTAGGTGATTGTGTAACTTGCCCCGAAAGATTCGTATTCCCATCATAATAGAAATTAGAAGGTTTAAGGGTATTATTACCTTCATTTTGTGAACCCCTCGTATTCTCTTGATCCGGTTGGGTTGGGTTAGTTGGAGGGTTCGGTGCTCCACTTACCTTGTCCGGATGACGACATTGGTTAGAAGCGTGTGGCCCCCCACAATTATTACACACTTGACCTTGGTTTTCGGACCAACATTGCCCTATGACGTGGTATCTACCGCAAAGATGGTGAAAATCCTTTTTTTCGGTACTTTGGTTAGTTTGTCCACGTGGCGGAGGGCCCCGATTATTCCCTTGGTTTTGACTCGGACCCCTTAAGTTTTGTTGATGCCCATTATTGTTCGTTCGTTGATTGCGGTTCGGCCCGTTTCTACAAAATTGTAGTGTATGACCGTGTTGTTGACAATTAGTGCACCAAAATCCCGATGTGTGGTTTCCCGACTCTATTTGAGGTGGAGGACCGGGTTGTTGATTTTTGATCAACAATGCCATTTGGTCCGTTAGATTTTGAAATTGTTTTAACATTGTCTCTTGGAACCCTAGTTGAGTAGCACCTAGTCGTTGCTCTATCTCTTCAATTTGAGGGTCTACCCTAGGGGCCGGTAATGCTAACATGGTTGGGGGGGCCGTTACCGCTAAGGGAATTGAGGCCGCTTCAATGGCGACATATGGAGGGCGATTATGCGGCCTAATCGGGTCCATTCCCGTCTTAGGTAGGAGAGGGATGAATTGAGGGATCAACTCATCCTCTTTCCTCCATAGCCGCTCATAATCCCTCTCAATATGTTCCATATCCCTAGCGGCTACCTTAGCCTCGGCTAGGGTGCGAGGGTTCCTTTGTAATACACCCCTAATTGTAGTCGCTTTAACAAACCCTCTCATGAAAAATTGCATTAAAGTATCATCGTTGAGTAAATCACCTACCCACCTTGCGCATACCCAATCAAATCTTCTAATGTATGCGGAAATCTCTTCATCTCTTCCTTGCCTCATTGTCATTAAGGCTCTAAAAGCCATACTTTGACCGATTTCGGGTCGAAACTCATTAAGGAACTCCCGCTGTAATTGGTCCCACGTTTGGAAGTGGCCCTCATCGTGGTCTCTATACCACTCATAGGCTTCCCCCTCTAAAGTCGTAGGGAACCAAACTAGCCAATATTGTTGGTTTGTAATTAGTGAGCTAATTACCCTCTCAACGAACCTCTCCATATGTCTAGACGGGTCTTCATCTTTAGTCCCGTAGAACTTCGGGAGGTTCGAAGGTATGTCTAACGAAGGTAACCCTTGAGGTACGATTATTGGTAGGCCTCGCGGCCTAACCAATGGATCGATGGGGGGGATTGGTAATATGGGAGGTGGAATTCCACCTCCCCCTAAATCATCCATGGTGTTTCGTGGTCCTTCTTCACTAGATTCTCTAGAGCTTACACTACTCTCTTCTCTAGTCCTATTAGGTTCTTCCACTAATTCTTCACTCAATAGGGAAGGAATATCTCCTTCCTCTAATCGAGTAGTGACCGGAGATACTTCTACCAATGGTTCACCCCTAAAGCCACCCTCTACACTAGTGCCTACCCTTTCTACCACTTCCTCTATATTAGAAGATCTTCGTTTAGTAACATTTTTCTTTAGTCCTAATGCTAACTTAGGTTTCTGGGACCTCGTGTATCCTTGCATCCATCATTCACCGTTCAACCCTCACATTGACCAACCAAAGCCTCACAAGTTCTCTCTTTAATATTTCCGCTTAGTTCGTGTGATCATTGTTTTGGAGGTGAGGAAATAGAGACATACAATTTTCAATGAACAATCCCAATAGGGGATGGAAAACTCATGTTAGTTTCAGGGTTAGTGCGAGTATCACCTCGTCACACCCCCTTACGCTCAACACTTGCAACAAGACTCTTCGTGAGGGGCTGACCATTCTTGGGTACCGTGCTTGGAATCGAGGTTCACCCTTCGTCCAAGTTTGGAATTACCCTCTCCGTTCGTCACGACAAAGACAATTACGAAAATCCTTTTTAAATTTAATATTTTTTCAATTGGAAGAGATTTTGCTTACCTCAAGCTCTCGCTTCCTCCTGTTTTGTTAGCTCTCTCCCCTCGATCGAATTGCTAAACATACAACACTCAAATAATTGTAATTTAAAAAAACACTAAAACCTTCTAGTTTAAAAACTTTAAACTCTCCCAACAGAGTGAGTATTTAAAATTTGAGATCCTAATTCTTTAATTATCCCTCTACCTCTTAATTTTCTAGTGCGGGTCCTATTAAGGTGATCTTCGTTATGCCATCCCAAGAAGGTTTAGTAGGCGCACCTTTGCCGTGCTCCTTCCTCAAATTGAAATTGCATGAAATAAATACTAAATTCAAACCATACCTCTCACGAGCGCTCCGTCCTTTAATCGATCTTCACGTTTCGCCTCTCCTACCGCCTTCCAAGACTTCCGTTGCCCGCTCTCCAAGCTCCAAGCTCCAAACTCGAAACTCCCGGCGGACGCACCATTTATGTCACCAAAAATCTTCCACCCTTCGATTTCGTCCTAGCCCGAGTGGAAAAGTTTATAATGACATGTAGAGACTTCTCTCTTTGTAACCCAATATATAATTCCAATCTACCCTTGGAATATACACAACTTGATTAACACCACACTATGTAGTTTTACATTCCTTAATGTCGGGCAAGGTTATATCCTTAACCTTTTCTAATGTCCACCCGGCCGCTTTGGCCACGCATGCCTTCAAAGATATCCCTCTTGTGAATCGAGTCCTTGCCGTCGACTCCACACTACTACATGAGTTCTCGCTTATTGATTCCGTGCTATCACATGTCATCGTGGTTGATTCCGTATTGGTACATGACACTTCGCTTGTGGATTCCATGAGCACATAGGCTTTAAATATAAGTATTAAAAAATACTTATATACTTATCCTTGCCCTTCCTTCTCTAAGTTCTTCTTGATATAAATCTCTATTAATGTCTTCCTACTAAATTTCAGAATAGTATAACTCCCACCTAACTTATGTTTTTCAAGTGAAATTTGGTACACTTCTTAAGTACCTTATCAAAAATCTCCACACCAAATTTTGGCACAAACAGAGCTCATATGCAAAAATTATACATGAAATTCTAACTCTAACTACTTAGTATGAATGTTGTGATAAAGCATCAGGTCATTAAAACTCTAATAACTTCCAACTCCTACGTCCAATCAATTTAAAATTTTGACACAAGATAGATATATAAGTTCAAAAGGTAGTGTCAAATTTTGGTATCCATATCTATAACCCTCTAAGAGATACATATTTTCAAACCTTGCTGCTTTGTTCCTAGACACCCTCTCCTTCAACTTTTAATAACTCTTTCATCCCAATGATTGAAGCTCTCAAATTTTTACCACAACTCCCATACTTTATAATAAACAATCCAACAAATTTTCATATCCATTGAACACTCTGATCACCCATAATTGACAAATCTCTCACTATAAAGTTCTGCTCAAGTTCATAACTAATAAAACACTACAAGTAATGCACCTAGTACAATCTAGTCACTCTAAATGCCACAAGTTTAAACAAGTTTGAACTCTCTCACTTCAATATGAATCTCAATGCAACAAGTTGAAGTTTACAATCAAACTCCAAATTCCTTAAACCCAATCTACTTCTAACAAGAGGTCAATCCCTCTTCAAGGCTAAATAGTCTTGGCTCTTCTCCTAAGAACTAAGCACACACATGTGCTCCTATCTTGCTTCCCACACACCCACACTTATAACCCGTGGGGTGCTTAAGGAGCACGAAGGAAAGAGAGGATGAGTGAGGGAAAAATGAGGGATTATATAGTGAGTTGAGAGGGAGAGAGGGCATGAGGTAAGGATAGGGTGAGAGGATTAGAGCCTCCAATCACAACCCCTTAACCTTCTCCTTCTAAGTAGGGACTCATCCCATTCACAAGGCTCTCGATAAGCCTTCGAAATCTCCTCCTACTTTGTAGGCTCTCATCTTATCTCCTAAGCCTTCCTCCCTCAAATGATTAACAAAGATCCTAATTCAAACATTTAACTAACCTTGGCTTTCTACCTACCACACTTTACCAAGGTATGTCCTCATACTACTTAAGTCCACTCCACACAAGCCTAATGCTTCAAACTTAGCTTTCTTCAAGCTTCACTCTTTTTATATTTTTGTGAATAATCATAAATCAACAAATCACTACTTGTAATGTTTTACAAGTGTTAACAACACATGTGGGCATCAATTTGGGCTCACAGTACCCCATTGTGTGGCCCCGGTTCTCTACCGTCCGCCCCCGTTCCCCCCCCTGTCCGCTCCGTTTCCCACCCCGTCCGCCCCCGTTCCCCCCCATCCGCCCCCGTTCCTTCCCCCGTCCGCTCCGTTCCCGACCCCGTCCGCTCCATTCCCGACCCCGTCCGCCCTCGTTCCCGACCCCGTCCACCCCCGTTCCCCGCTCGTCCGCCCCCATTCCCCCCTGTCCGCCCCCGTTCCCCCCCCCAATCCGCTCCGTTCCCGACCCCGTCCGTCCCCGTTCCCGACCCCGTCCGCTCCGTTCCCCACCCCGTCCGCCCCCGTTCCCCCCCGTCCGCCCCACACCCTCCTTAGTCAGATTTTACTACTTTGATTTAACAGAATGATAAACAGAATGGTAAAATGGTTTACCTGGCGCTAGGCATATCCACGTCCACGTCGGCCTTTTCTGCCACATAGGACGCCACCTTGGCAAGAAGGTAAGTATTTTACCCACCCTACTAGCTTCCCCCTAGGTTGACCCTACGTGGACCCTATTGTGTCATGACAGAGGGGTCCGTCACGACACGACACGTCATGATGGCACGACACCGTCATGACGTCGGGATAGACAACCCTGGTAATTTGCAAAGTCTAGTTACAAGTAACGAGAACGAGTCTATCGACAGCTAATCGAACAGTAACCTAAGCGAAGGAGCATACATACCAGTCACCCGAGTCTAAGTATCCGGTTCCATGGTTTGAGTATCCAATAACCAATCACAAGTTCCAAAAGTAGCAGTAACCAGCCACAAGTAACCATAGTGGGGCAAGCCATAGTTTGAGTACCAAGTCACAGTCTAAGTGTACTCATAAGCAAGGGGGTAGGCTTTACCTTATAAGCTTGCCTATGGTCCCTTCCCCAAACGATATGGGATAAAGGCTCAGCGCATTTCCCACACCAATTCGCTTTCCTAAGTGACCTTTCACTCCCTCCACTCATCTCTTTCACTCCATCCTGCTAGGGTATCAACTTATTACACATCCACCTGGTTCGCACATCGTCATTTTCTTGATTCAAATTTGCCCCACATTTCACAACGTCTGCCTTGATTGATTTAGGTTAGATAGATGGGAGTTGACACGAATACTAATGCACCGTGTAGATTCCTATACACAACTCTTGGACTTTATTTCTCTCACATTCCTTAAGACCCATATTCACTGAATTTCTCATACTTCTTTTGCCAGGACAAGCTTCATCCCTCATAGACAATTAAGCATCCTCTTATCCATCAGACCATAGTCATATCCTCATACTAAAGTCTTTGCTAAGTACAATATCAGAAAAACAAAGGTAGGACACTCAATTGAGCCATTAATTTCTCCTTACACCCATTCATAGCATCATTCCAAATTCTTAATGTGGTGTAACAACCAATCGCTAGAACTTTTCTCAATCCTCCTAAGCGTGCTCCCTTGGAAAATTATTCACTCATAGCCACACAATCCATGGTAATTCCAAGGGGATTTGTAAATAATACGTGTTCGAGGCAAGAGGTTTTACACCCAAACAAATAAAGGAACACTAGCCACTCAATTCTCAAGAGAATTTCACTTATGAGCACTCACTATCTACTTTCCATATTGAATCATGTATAACTTAATTATTGTGCCTCCTTCCCTGGTATCTCAGACAATGGGCTCGATCCAGACTATGGTCACCAATTCATCATATGTTACTTCATTATCACAACCCACGGATTCTTCCAATTTGATACTTATCTCAAAACTTATTTTTCACATACTCATAATAAAATCTCTCTCATCCCCTCCCAAGATTCAAGAATGACAATTCAACTCACTTAATAAATCATACACACACATTACACTCAAGTCCCTTATCAATTGACTCACTTTATGAATTTGAACAGTTCACCATCACCAGGAATCTTCCCTTACCCTTTCACAAGGATCAAGGTCCAAAACATACACACACATGAGACAACTCTCACAATAATTTCACAAAATGAGAAGCTTTACTTCCACATGAAAGGGAGGATTTCACACCCTCTCACTTAAATACATAAAGTTTACCACTCTCTTCCCGAGAGGGTATGGCCTTCTCACTCTTTCTCTCTTGAGTTTATGACTTGAGCCCTCCTGACTTACTTGACCATCGGCCTCCCTCAAACTATAGCCCTTCCCAAGACTAATTGTTTTCGGCCCTTCGCAACTGTCCATAGCTAGATACATACTTGACTATGGCCCACACCTATTGACTATAGTTTGAACTTGATCTTTCCTAGTTACTAGCATCACTTTCCCATCTCATCTCTCATCTGCTCTTACTAATCACTAATATAGAGTTCTGATCTCACAAATTTATATCTTTTCCTGTCTAATCAGCTTAATCACACTAAAACTCAAAAAGTTGGACTACAAAGACCATATCAATGCCCAAATCACAGAAGCTCAGCTTCCTTGTGTTGTAATTCAAAGAATTAATTTGTAGATATCAATAGGTCTAAACGTACATTGCAAAGTTTTTTGTGAGTCTTTTGTCTCATCATTCTAACACTTCTAGTCCACAATCTTACACAAATGCAAGACATGTCTCTCACACATCACAAACAATATCATATAAGATTTTAGGGTAACTAATGGGAGCTTCAGAGGTGAAGGTAAGGGTTTAGGGTAAATCGGCCACCTTAGATGAAATTAGCAATAGCCATCCAAAAACCGTAAGAAAAACTTGGATGAATGCCTAACTTATTTTCATTTCATTTTGAAATTGTCTGATTATGATATATTATTTATTTGGGTTGCCTAATTGTTATGGTCACATTAATTAATTATTAGGCAAAGACCTGCCCAAGCTGCTATGAAACTATGATAAGTATATAATAACATTACTTGGCACTATGGTGTTGCTCCATATGGCTAGGAATGTTGGGAGCATAATACCTCCTTTATTTAGGGTAAATCTTACAAAATGAACAGTGGTCAACCTGAGTATTGTTCATTCTACAAGGGTGCATCGGCACTTAGATCACTATATTCGTTAATTTGGGACTTTTTCGGCATTTTGAGACAGTTACAAATATATGAACATGGATAAAATCACACATATATTGGAGAATGTTGTAAGATACAAATACTTTGAAGCGGGTGTCCATATCAAGAACCCAATTAAGAACTCATATCAAGATGGTTTAGGTAGGACGACCCAAACATTAGACCATGTTGTTGTGATCCATATATTAATTTGAGACAAGAGAAAGTCTCAAATTAATGAATATAGTGATTTAGGCTTCAATGACCAAATTAAAATTGACGGGTTGTATTAAAGAATGTTGAGACTAAGGTAGAGGGTGCTTAAACCAACACTTTAAGCCATTGCGGGTACACGTGGCCATGTCACGGTAAAAAAAAATAGTAGATCATATTAGCATTTCGACCCAAAATAGCCTCAAAGCAAAAAAAAATAGTGGAAGTATAATATTCTATGAATTGTCAAAGTCAAAACTAGTAGCTTCTTAATTCCACTAGCTAGGCCGGGCAAGTAAAGTGAGTGAGGAACCCGAGGACCAACTCATTTATTATATAATCTCAACCTTTACCAAATACATACTAGGCCCATCTTTCTTTCTTTTTTCTTTCTTTTTTGAGACAGAAGGCTGACAGGCCAGCGCCAAAGCACAGGAGGCAGTTGACCACCTGGCAAGTTTTTCGTCAGGTAGAGAGGAGATTTCACAGCCGGAATTCGAACCGCCAACCTCGTCCTTGAGATTTACTAGGCCCATCTTATACGGGGAACCGAGCTTGATGCTCTCATTAAGCCCCACCATGCAAGGCCTTAAACCAACCCATGTCTAATCATGAGCCAAGCCTAGTAATAGAATGAATAGTGTCGGAATCATACTCATTTTTAGAATCCGAGATTAGCAACTCAACCTAGTGTGAAGGCCGTTAATAATAATGCCCAACCCTAGCACCTACTGCATGGGGTGGCGTGCCAGCTTGTTACCAAAACCGCCACTTTGCGGGCCCAGCCATAGAATTAGCATGAAGGACGGTTCAAGGTATGTAGATGTTGGTGATTAGGAGGCGGGTATAGGTGTTGGTTTAGGGTGGGGTAACGGAATTAGCTGCCTCTACCTTAGATGTGGCTATCACCGGAGGCCCATAGAGGTCTGCAAACCATGTGGCCTAGATGATACAAACGACATGTAACCACTTCCGTGAATAAAGGCCAAGATTCTTTGCCTTGCATTTTAGCCTATAACATACCTCCCCTTTTGGAAAGGGAGCCATTACCATAGGTTTGGTATTGTTATGCCCAAATTGGCACCATGTTTAAGGTATACGGATGTTATTCAATTCTTTTTTATTTGACACCTATATTTGAATGGTATGTAATTTGGTGTGGATTTAAAGACAAACATCGTTGCGGATACATGTTTAAAAGAGATTGGACTAAGTGATTGAATTTTTCGTGAATTGTTTAGGGAGAGGTAAGTATACCTAAGGTCCCATAAGGTTTCTCACAAGAGGAGTTACTTTCAATCAAAGGTTCCTTACATCGCCCCCACCCAAACAAAAGTCATTTTTATGTGCTAATCCATATAGCAACATGTCCCATGTGGGGGTGCAGCCTTCAATAAGACCTAGAAATATACGTTTTCTACCCTCTTTAAAACCCTCTAAATAAAAAAAATGTTTGAACCTAGAATATATGTACATTTTGAAGTGAGGATATACAAATCGAGATATGTACATGCAAAATATTCTCATTAATATTAATATTATTAATATTAATATTAATTATTTATGTAAAAAGGGAAGCAAAGTTATACAATGCTCATTTGGTCCTGACAGAAGACCGTTGCCATATGTATAGCATCCAAGTACAAAGACTTTGTGGTCATAAGGTAGTTCACCTTCACAACGGTTGAGATCATCTTTCCCCTCAAGCCTCATATCTAATGGCCTCCCTCCGTATACATACGCCAGGGATGAAGGTCTCATGAACATCTCGTTATGTTCAATTGTTTCAATCCCATTTTCATTCATTTGTAATTGATTGAAATTAGGGTCCTTAAGCCCTACTATACTATATCATTTTATCTTAGGCATACTAAGGCATCCCATATACCTAAATCTCTACATCTCACAATATGCATAGATTACGTATAGTTTATTAAGTATATTTTGTGTAGTATTCTCTCTCTAAAACCGCCTTTTGTACATTCACATATGGTTCCACACGTGGCTCTAACCCCCCCCCACCCCGGAGTGAGAAGGAACAATAGACACATTTTAAATGCCAAGGAATTTGTGCTCAACAAAACATAAGGAGCACAATATAGTGGGCGTCAAGGTGGAATGCATTGGCCTTGATCTAGCACCAAAGACCCACAACCTAGGAAAGGGAATCTTTGTGATGAGGCCAACATGTGTCATGCTATCACCCACTAGATTTGCCTACATGCCTCAAGGATGCACAATGTAATGTAAGCACAACATTCTCATTGAACTACGGAATGAGGCCAAAATGCAGCATGTATGGTACCACATAGGCAAAATGGTACACATAGGCAAAAAGGTATTTGACAAAATTTTGACTTACAAAGTATACATATGGGAGGGGTATTGTTCCACATAGTTTGTACAAATAAATAAGGTACTATGAAAGTTCACAAGTTCTCATCCATAAAGCAATACTTGTCATTCCTATGCATTCCCAGTACTTCAGTGACGTTGTTGTTACAAAGTGGTTGATGAGCATGTCTATTTTGAATACTTTAACAAGGCAATTCACTCTAGGAGTTCAAATTTCTGTAAACATACCTAAGACTATATGTAGTCTTTGATTTGTATATATAGTCTCCCTTCTGGTCGTGAAACTTTTGTATGCCGGACGCTAAAGAACCCCTATCGAGCTTTGTCCGGCGTGACAGATGCTGGTGGGGCCCACCACCACCTTTGCCCCCCGAAACTTTTCGCGTCCCTGCCCACGCGGTTCGGGCAATGTTGCCCGACATCTCTGCGATTGTCCTTCACTAGGATTGAAGGCCGCTTGTCCATATAATCCATATTGACTGCACTTCATTTTCAAGGTCCAAAATCCAATATATATGTTCACTTCCATTGAGTAAATAAGCAATTGATTGGGATTTCCTTTTCGAAGTGAAACCGTCAATATAACATGTAATTAACTTCAAAGTCTAAAACATTACAAAACCCTCATTACCACATAGGGTATATTTATTACGACTTCCCATTGAAAGGGGTTTTGTCATTCTAAACTAGAACTAAAATTAATGTTTTCTTTTTAGTGTGTCATGCAAAATCTGTGTCATGCAAAAAATGTGTTATACAAAATCTGTGTCATGCAAAAAATGTGTAATGCAAAATGTCTCTGAAAAATGTGTCATGTAAAATTTGTCTGAAAAATGTATCATGCAAAATGTGTCATGCAAAAACTGTCTTGAAAATGTGTCATGCAAAAACTATCTTAAAAATGTGTCATGCAAAAACTGTCTTAAAAATGTGTCATGCAAAAACTGTCTTAAAAATGTGTCATGCAAAAACTGTCTTAAAAATGTGTCATGCAAAAACTGTCTTAAAAATGTATTGGGTGTATGCCCATTCCAATTTTGTTACTCCTTATTCCGGTTACTTTAACACATACTTTTTGCATGCAGTTTGGATAGATTTACAAATTTTTGCATGCAGCCAAGAGTTATCAATCTAATGGTGTGGGCCACTAGTGAATGGGTTCTACTAGCATTGGTTACATGTGGTGAATCTCAATGGCCAAAGGAGCTGAAAGTGGCCCCTGTCGGTAGGAGCCGTTCGTTGGTCGTCCACACCATTAAGTGTGGGCATGTTGTTAATAAGACATACACTCAACATTTAAAATGGTAGTTTTAGCACCATCGACCTAATAGAGTAGACATACCTATTTCCGATAACTTAAGCAATTTTGCATAAGGGTATTACAAGTGTGATAAAGGGGTGATCTTTCACAGGTTTGGAAATTGATATCACAATGTTCAGCCAAAAAAAACAAGGTAATAGCCATGATGGTATGGTGTTGTCTGGTGTTTTGTCTTTGACTTTCCCTACATCTACGAGTGTGCAGGATTTTGTTGTGCGATGGGCCAAGAGGAATTTAACTAGATCATGTACTTTGCGGTTGTGTCCATAAGTGCGGAGGTTATTTATGTGTTTATTTGTGCAGCATGATAGTAGGTGTAGACAATTGTCATTTTGTTTCAATGGGCATAGGTTGGAAAGTGGGAAAGATGTCTTGTTTGAGGACATGTTTCTTTCAATAGTTGCCCAAATAGTGCTCGTATATGACTTGAAGGATAGTTGCCCAAATAGCAGCCAAACTTTAGTAATTTGGGCATCCGTTATCCAAGGTGCATTCCAAAAAAAGGTTAGACCATTTTGGGTGGAGTTCTTTGTTAGATAGCCATTTGTGTGCATTTGGTATCATGTTCGTAGCTTGTGAAATCAAGGCCCCAATGTATTCTTTTTGTATATAGGGTTTGAGGCCATGGATTGAGCCGTCATGTTGGGTCTAGGTTGGGGGGATGGAGGTCCAAAATGATGCAGCGTGGCTTATGTGATGGAAAGGGACCTCCATGATACAAGTTTTTAAGGCTCCTTGTTTGGCTGATTTATTAGCTTCATCGTTTCCTATCATGTTTGTATGGGCTTTGAGTTTTTTGATGGTGATTTTGTGTGAGACTTTTTTTAATGGCATCAATGATATGTGTGATGAGGAGCTCGTCAAAATGGTTTGTGAGGAGGGGTGTTGAATGTGATTAAGTAGGAGGTATATATTGTTGTGATTGTTGGTATTAAATGTGTTGGTGGTGAGTAATTTGGTGTGTTCAATGGCAAGTAGTAGTGCGTATAGTTCGGCTCGAAGTATATTGGGGTAACCAGGGAGTTTGGCGGCAATGTGTACTTGCATTGGGCTATTGAAGACTCTAAAGCCTACAATACTTTTGTTTCCTTCCTTGTTTGGTGATGTAAATGAGCCATATGTGTAGTATGATTGGAGTGAGGGTGTCGTAGTGGGTGGATGATGGTGAGCTTTGGTGGGAGGGGTTTGTGATGTGGTGAGGGGAGAAGAGGGGGGTTGGAGGGGTGTTGTGCCACTCTTTTGGGATTCTTGTGATGGGAGTATGTGTGTGGGTGTTCAATTGGCTGGAGTGGTTATTACTTAATTGTACAATTGTTGGGGGGAGGGAGTTTATGAAGGTATTGATGTTGGTTTGGTTGTGGTTTTGGAAAATGACTATTATGGTGGTGAGGGAAGGTTCTTTCGTGTGGTAGTATGATGGGAATTGGGGGGAGGGTGGATATTGTATTGTAAAGGGGGTACTGTAATGATGGAAGGTACATCTGTTTGTTGGAGGGGGTTGAATGCATTTTGTGTTCAATCATCATGTTTTATGAATAAAATGATGGTAGAGGCAAGATTTGTTTGGGTTGTGAGTCTAGCCCATTTTATGGCTTTACATGCGAGCTCTATGTTTGTTATATGGGCTAGACCTTGACCCGACCAGTGGTGGAGTGTTCCAAACCAATGGAGCCAAAGATTTATCTCATTCATGTGGTGAGTGGTATTGGGTGAAGCTTATGGGGTATGTGAGAGGGCTCAAGAGTAGGAATGTGTGAGGTTGAAGGTGTTGATGAGGCTTTCCAGTATTTCTAGGGGGGGAGGGTCTGTTGATTGTGGACGGGTGGGGTGTTGGTAGGGGGTGGGGTGGTAAAGTTTTGGTGTACCGGTTAATAAGTAGGAGGACTTCTGTAGCAAATATTTGTAAGAGTGGTGAGAGGTTGAGGGTGTTTGTTTCTATCTATATGGAGTATTGTTCCCATAACCATATAATTATGTTGAGTGGGATAGAAGCTTGGTAATTTCCCTCTTGATAAGGTATTTGTGCAATGGGGGGATGGATTTGTATTGTCAGTGTGTTTGTATTGGGTTACATTCTTGGATTTGCATATGGAGGTGTCAAATTAGTAGTGTCGGGCAGACATGTGTATAGGCTTTGAATTGAGGTGTGTTGGTGATGTTGAATTTTGTTTGTATGTTTTGTTATTTTGTTTGGTATATTAATTTGTTGATATGTAGGAGGTTGTGTTCGTATAATATATTGTCGGAGTTAACGAGGAGGTTTTGGGCGATCCATTTGGTGAATGTGGAGTGGGGGTTTGCCATTGGCATTAGAATGTACGTGTGTGTCTTTTGGCTCCCCATTTGTCTTTTTTGAGCATTGTTTTAAAGTTATATGTGTAATGGGGATCCCTTGTGGGTTGATTGGGACAATTTGTCTAATATGTGTGTGTGTGTGTATGTTTTGGGACCGGGGGGGGGGGCTGTAATTGGATTGGGTATGGATCGAGTGGGAGTTGGTCTATAGTATGTGGTTGGTGGGAAAAGGACGATTGCTTGAAGAAGCATATTTATTATTATTCTAGATTTGGTGTTATGCTCTTGTTGGAATTCTTGGAAGTTTAGGATGCGGATGCAAGTGGAGTCTTTTTAATGAACATCTAGATGTCAACTTCTTTATATTCATACATTTCAGCTGTGTTCCATATTTTTTGATTCCTATATTCCTAGACTTTAAAAGAAGAACATGCTTCAAAATACCCAATTTAAATCCAAGACTTTAGTCAACATAATTGGGGGATGCTACATGTAACATGACCATATATTGAGAAACATAATCTTCACTTTGATGATTAAGATATTCATATGAGCTCCGAAAATTATGAGAAAATGACTAGAGGCACAATACGGATTTGCAAATCATCTTGCTCGACGCACGTGTTTCATATCCTACGAGAAGTGGATCCGAAGCTAAAAGCGGTCGTTGAAGGTCCGCTGACCTCGTAATGGTAGTTACGGGATCTTCGTGATGGAGAGGGGAAATAAAATCGGCTCTGAAAATTTATTTGTGGTTGGCATACATCACACTTCAATCTGCACATAAAGGGGGAGGACGTTAAATACCCCCCCACGAACTTATAGGGATTCTCTCTGACAGCGGCAGGGCTGCCCGCGAAGTGACGTCAGCAACGAAAACCTGTTCATCCACCCCACGTTATCGTCCAATGTCGTCCGCGATGAAAGCGTCTTCCAGACACACAGATCTAGATCTACGTACTTGATATTGACTTATAATAATATACGTATATCTTCATATATACACTGTTATATACACGTTGTTATAAGTATATGGTTCTGTATATCCAGTTCTGCATATTGTGTTCTGTATACCCAGATCTGCATACCCATTCCCAGTTCTGCATATCTACCTATACAGAACATGCTCTACACAATAAGTTATGCATATCTTCCTATACAGAACAAACTCTGCACCACAAGTTCTGCATATCTACCTATACAGAACATGCTCTACACAATAAGTTATGCATATCTTCCTATACAGAACATGCTCTGCACCACAAGTCCTGCATATCTACCTATACAGAACATGCTCTACACAATAAGTTATGCATATCTTCCTATACAGAACATGCTCTGCACCACAAGTCCTGCATATCTACCTATACAGAACATGCTCTGCAGAAAAACTTATGCATATCTTCCTATACAGAACATGCTCTGCACCACAAGTCCTGCACATCTACCTATACAGGACATGCTCTGCACCACAAGTCCTGCACATCTACCTATACAGAACATGCTCTGCAGATCTGCGAATGGAGTGATTTATGGATCTAGGGTATAGGGGTCTTGGAACGCAGAGCACACATTTCTTTGCACGGTGTGTGGTGGTTTAGGGTTTCGTCATTTGTGCTCTGGTTTTCCGTTTTTGAATTCCTGGCTCTCCGTTTCCTGTAGTTTGGTTCGATTTTTGAGGAATGCGAAGCTTTATTGTTTGAAGTAGTTCGTTGCTGCTCAATTCTTCATCATCGCCTTCAAGTTCATTGCAAGGAACATAGGAGAGAGGGTTCCCCTCCCTCATCTCATTCGTATCCATGGAAATGGCCTCCACAAATTCTGTGCAACAGATGGCGACCACCCATTTCCCCCGCAAGCTGTCTAATCTTCAATCCACTGTAGAGTGCGATGATGACCTCCCACAAATTGCTCCTGCAACATTTCGCGCAATGCAGGCTGATCTTATAATTTCGCTGAGAGAGAGAGTTCAGAATCCTCCTCCAGGTGCATTTGCTATGGACGACTTGGTGTGGACCGACCACGTTTCTCAAGGCCAAGGGAGACACAAATCCTCTAAGCTAGCTGTCATATTGTGGGATAGACTTGAGGATTTCATTAAAGGCGAGCAACAACATCCTCAATTTCCCTGCAATTTCACCAAGGAAATCGTACGTGTTAACTTGCCACACTCCTTGCGAACACCTCGAGCACATAGTCCGGCAATCGTACTAAGGTTTGACCTACCGCCTGCTATGAAATTGGAATGTGAAAGACTGTTCTTCGTGTTCTGCTTATCATAATGTGCAGGGCAGCCAAAACCAAAAATATGCATTTCAATCTACAATCCAGAATTGGCAGTACATTGTACTTCCGGATCATGAGGATGTATGGATTCCATGTTCTTCATTTACGCACTCATGAAATGATACATATTCAATACATGTGTTCTTCCATTGCCATTGCAGATACAGGTGCAATTTTGGCCCTGAAGATAGGAGTGATATTGTGGCACATGATATGCAAGCTCTACTGAAATCTACGCAAAAAAGAAAGCAGAAGATGTTGCAGAAGAAAAAGCGAGGAAAGAAGGTAGTACCGGAATACGAGTCTTTCGCAATGACCAAATCAACCCGTCCAAAGGCTGCGCGCATTGGCAAGACATTAGCGGGAAACTCAGTGAAGCGAGGGTGCCAACGTTGTTTTGTTGCGAAGAAGCCCTATCTGGACCACTCGTTGTGTTTGCTAATTTATGAAAATGCAGAACACTTGAATGCCGCTGGAGAACACTGCCATGGCACCATGGTCGGTGGATTTAGATATTCGCTCGGTGCTGGTCTTTCAGATGAAATGAAACAAAAAATTGCTCAAATGCATGCCTATGGGTTATCCCCTGCCCAAATCATGCAACAACACACCAAAGAAGTTCGTGATCTGGCCGTGTCTAATGGACTGGTCACGCGCGACACGTTCTTGTTGCCATCCGACGTCAGAAACATATGTCGAAAGAGGGCGGAAGACCTGTGGGAGAAACATCCGTCCGACCCGATTAGCGTCCGTATGTGGGCATCAGAGAATCCAGAGAGCGTGTTCTACTACCAAGAGCACCCGCTAATGGACCTTAATTCTCAAACACAAGACGATTCACCTTTCACCATAGGCATACAAACTGAATGGCAACTTGAAATGATGGCAAATTTCGGTCACAACAGCGCTCTTTCCATTGACGCCACATTTGGCACCAGCCAGACTAGGGTAAGACAATGTCCCTGTCCTTCAACCTCGTCGTCATGTTCTTCAATGATTGTGTCATGCTGGCACTCTATTTGTTTCAACCATGTTTCGCCCTATTCTAACAACGATGTTCATTTGTTTCTACAGTACCCACTCTACACTGTTATGGTGTTCGATGATTGGAGAAATGGCATACCTGTGGCTTTCTTTGTCATTTCGCGGACACGTGAGCAAGATCTCCTCCCAGTTTTTCAAGCGCTGCATGACAGGGTTCAAATTATCAAACATGACTGGAATCCATCCTCTATTATCGTTGACAATGCTCATGCTGAAATTAACACGCTTGGGTGAGCATTTTATTTTCATGTTCTGCACCTTTTACTTTGTAGGCTCACCTCATTCTGTATGTCACAGTGTCCAACAAGCTGTATTCGTGTCAAGGATCAATTTCTCGCTGTTTCCTGTGGTTTCTCCAATGTTCTTCATCTCAGATCATAATCTGTTATTTTGGCTTATGCGCAGCATGGTGTGGCCGGAAGCCAAAATTTTCCTCTGCTTGTGGCATGTCCGGAAGTCCTGGGCAGAGAATGCCGTGAAGAAAATTTCCAGCGCTGCAGAACGCAGCACTGTTCTGCAAATGCTCGGCGACATAATGTACGGAAAAGGTTGCAATGTTGACGAAGATCCTGTCGACTGGGCCCTCCACCAACTTGACATTATATCCAATACTCGTCCATTGGCGAGTGCGTTCATGACATACATGAATGATTTTTGGCGAGCCAAGACACCAATGTGGTGCGTTGGAGCCCGACGGATACCACATGCAGGACAGAACACTAACGCTGCTATTGAATCCTACCACTGCAATTTGAAGAGTGTTCTAAACTCTGCCAAAGAGAGATTTGTGGGTAGGCGCATGGACTGGCTTATTTATCATCTAACGGGTGACGTTTTGACTCATTACTGGTACAGTGTACAATGCAAAGCATACGGATTTATACGCAACAAGAAACAAGAGGGTATTGTTGCATTGGCAATTATGGGAGCCAACGACATACCTGCCCGTAACGTCCTCATTTGTATGGACGAAGATGTTGCATATGTAGGGTCTGTGAACAACCGCCCGAAGGTGTGGACCATCAAATGTCCGGACTCTGAATGGGCGCAATGCGACTGCCCCGTCGCCAAGGAGGGCATGATTTGCAAGCACACCATTAAAGTGTTCAAGATGCTCCACCCTGGATTTCATGACGGTTTCATAGTTCGTGAAGCTGGTACACGACATGGAACTCAGCGCGGCACTCCAATTGCGCCTTCCCCCGCACGGCTGTCACAACAAAGTACTGAAATCCATGTTCCGGACGACGTCGGCACTCCACTTGAAGTTGAACCTGTTGTGCATGACAGTGTTCTCCAAATGGATGTTGAAGAAGAACACACGGCTCTAGCTCCTGTGGACCCTGTGTCTTTGGACTCTGACAACCCATCCCAATTCTCTTCTCAGTTTACCCAGATGGACTCCTTCAATTCTTTACCCCTTTCGCAGGAGAGTTCTTCACAAGCACCTATGGCCGCAACCGCGCACGACATATACGCCTCCCTTGCAATGAAGGCTGAGCAACATCCTGTTCTGCAAAATCACTTGATTGCTGGCCTTAGGCACATTCGGGGCAAGCAAAACTAGCTTATAGCACAAGGTGTTACACAGATGCCCTTGACCCCCACGACAGCCTCCTTCCCAGAGAGATCAGGGGACAACTCTTTAAAACGCCGGAGGAGTTTTCTGGAGTTCCCGTTGCCGAGAAGAAAGCTTTCCAGCTCCAAATGATAGGGTTTTCCATGAACATTGTTCTGCATTATCTGAATATTTGTAATGCAATACACGAACATATGTGATGAGTTACCAGCAACTATGTCATAATTTGTGTGGGGTGTAGTTATACATGTTATGCGGGGTTCTCTATTAATTTTTACACGCATGCTTTCCCCTTAGATTAGTTCTTACTTGTAATAGTTTTTTGTGACGTGTGCACAGCCGCAACGGTGTGCCTCAGTGCATGTTCCTATACCAATAAAAATGTACTTCCTAAGTTTTCTATATGGGTTTAGTATGTGTGATTAATGTTCTGGTCAGGACATACCTCACCTTATTTTCCTTGTTGTGCTGCACATCGCAAGTCCTGCGCCGCGTGTCCTGTTCTACACCATGTGTTGAGCACACCGCTTGTTCATCTCTTCAGTTGTCCTGCACATCGCATGTTCTTCGCCTGTTGTACTGCACATCGTCTGTTTTTACGCATCATGCGTTTTCATCCTGACTGCTGCAAGCATGAAGAGGTGATCCCATCTATCCACCCTCCACCCCACCATCCCAGAACACATATAGTCGTGTGGAATGTCATTGCTTTATATCAAAATGGTTGCTATTCAAAGCAGTACAAATGGTCTTTGACCTTCGAGTGTTCTTTGTTTCATGTTCTCCGTATCCTGTACTGTGTATCATGTTCTGTGTTTTTTGTTCTGTGTTTTTTGTTCTGTTTATCTTGTTCTACATGACTACACGCTATTTGATGCTGTACAATGTAATAGAAACTGTAACTCCATTTTACAACATGGTACACATGTTACAAATACAGCCTATCTGCTGTCGACTCCTTTCCGATGTCCGACCTTGAACCTTACTCTGCGATGTCGTTTCGCCGGAGGTCTTCGTCGTTGTGCGCTCTGCATTGTAAGCTTCACATTCCATTCTGTGGAACGGTGTCGTCCATTCTTGATCACATCGATCAAGGCATTCCTTACGACCTTCCTTGTGCGCAATGCATCGGTCCTACTATAGGTCAACCTAAACCCCTGCAACAACACAAACAACCTCAGAACATGTGTTGAAGAACATTAGGACATTCAGTGGGACCTATTATACTTCAACTTTTCATGCTCTTGTACTAATATGCGTATTCTCTATGTATATTTTGGTGTTCCAGAAGGTCTAAGACTCATTTACCTCACACAAGGTGTGGGGTCTATCTGTCACTGTCTTTGTGAACTCCATTATGTTCTTCAACATGTAGAACCCGCAAGCCCACCCTGAATTTTGTTGGGGCACAATCGCCTGTATCCACTCACGGGACGAGCTAACAGCAATCCACATATCAGCATCGGTATCATGGCCACTCCACGCAGCCCACAACTTTGCGAGTCTCTTTTGAATTCCGGTGTCGGAATGGAGACCTGACACTACCAAGGAGTCGAGATGGAAGAACCCATGTTCCCCTACTATGTAAACCGTCCAATGTTTTCCGCATGTAAAAGGAACTATTAGAGTTTTTATGTCCTGCGGTGGAAGGGCTGCATACTGGTCATGTATGAAGGCTACATATTCCTCTAAGGCGTCTACTCGATGGTCCCCAACCTGCGCTAGGAGCATGTTACCAAGATAAGGACTGCAAACATGACACTTTAGATTCTCAATTTGGGGATTCAGCCACGCCCTAATCCATTCCATCATGTAGTTACTCAACTCCCCATGATTTTCAACCAACGGCTTCATATCTCCTTTCCACTGTAGACTCAGATTCTCACCACGATACATAAAATCAAAACTTGCAACTTTCTTCCCACCTGCTTCAGCAATGATTGTGTCTACAAGCGCCTCAAGTCTGCAGAACACAACTTATTGTATTAGAGTCGTGGCCAGCAACATCAAAGGACAGTACAAATATTATGTTATGCAATAAACATCTTGAACACTAAATAAAAGTTACCTTCCATCTGATTTTTGTGTGGTACTGCCCAGGGTGTCGTCCAAAGTTGTGTCCTCCGCAGGTTCAGGTGGAGGGGAGCTGACCTTCGCTGCCTCAACATCTTCTTCCACCTCTGTTACTGCTGGGCACGCAGTGGGAGTTGAATGGGAGGCATACTTTGTCGTCGTCGATCCTTCACCCATGTTCTTCACCGCTAAGTAGGCGTCATTGAAAAGTGCGCCTAATTCGTCCGCTGCAGCACCGGTGTTCTGCGAGCGCCCGGATGAGTCCAATGGTTGGTTGTGGCTGCAACCAGGAGCTGTACTGTCGTCGAGGTTCAGCCTCCGTGCTGGTGAAACCATTGTCCTGCCACCCGGGGGCCCTATTGCGATCGTCTGAGACGGAGTCCTGTAAAACCACGGTCATTGTGTTCATCATTTAGCAACAGGAATAGGTGGAAGGTGCTTAAGAACTCATATGCCGAGAAGGGTGTGGGAGGCGACACGAACCTTAATGGCGTGTTCTGCAACTCAGAACTAAGCTGTGTTAGGGACAGGTCCTGCGTGCTGATGCGGTCGATGCCCTCGAAATCCACGTGCATCGGTAATGAGTCCAAACTCTCCAAACTCATGGCCTCATGTACTTCACCCACGAACCCCAATGTTGTTCGAGATGATTTCTCCTTCGGCATCGCCACCTCTTCTCCCAGCAACGCCCTTGTGCAATGTAGGTCGGGGGCAATGTCATCTATTGCTTCCTCCACTCCCAGTCCACAATTGAACAACCGCAATTGTGTGGACCTTACATGTTGCAAATTCTGTACTATCTCCTCCACCCGCATGTGCACGCAGGGGCTCTTCTTGTGCAGGTCACCCAACGTCAATGTTCCTATGTCAACGTCCTCGCGGAAGATCATTGATGAACACAGAACCTGCGCCACACAACGTTCACTTACTTTGGCCAGCGTATGTTGTTCTACGCAGTTTGTTCTGCCAGTACTGTATTGTGTTCTGCACTATAATCCTATAGTGATTTACATTTAATATGAAGCATGTCCTGTGATACATATCATGTTCTACGCAACTGCAAAGCGTAATACTGAAGAACACGCAAAAAACAGATGGTGGAATGTTCACCGAACAGGTGTAAGGACATACCTCGTCACACTTCGCTTGACGTTGCTCTCCGATGTCGACACTGAACCACATGTCAGCAAGCTCACTTTCACGGTGCATGCGGACCATGTCTGCGATGGCTCTCTGCGCGATCCTACCGATGAAGGACTCCATTTTCTCTAACACAGCGATTTGCCCTGATGGTTCATATCCCATCAGAGACGCAACGTCTGTGAGGAGGATATCAATGTGTTCCACGGCACTGTGGATGCCGGGGAAAGTACTCCAACCTGTTATAGGGATGTTCTGCGCAATTCTCGTCAAGGCTGAAGACTGTAGTGGGTCTCGAGCAAGTTCCAATATGTATTCCCCGTGCAGACCTTGTGAGCCCAAATTGATGTCCACATGTGTTGTTAACACTTGTAAAACATTACAAGTAGTGTTTTGTTGATTTATGATTATTCACAAAAATATAAAAAGAGTGAAGCTTGAAGAAAGCTAAGTTTGAAGCATTAGGCTTGTGTGGAGTGGATTTAAGTAGTATGAGGACATACCTTGGTAAAGTGTGGTAGGTAGAAAGCCAAGGTTAGTTAAATGTTTGAATTAGGATCTTTGTTGATCATTTGAGGGAGGAAGGCTTAGGAGATAAGATGAGAGCCTACAAAGTAGGAGGAGATTTCGAAGGCTAATCGAGAGCCTTGTGAATGGGATGAGTCCCTACTTAGAAGGAGAAGGTTAAGGGGTTGTGATTGGAGGCTCTAATCCTCTCACCCTATCCTTACCTTATGCCCTCTCTCCCTCTCAACTCACTATATAATCCCTCATTTTTCCCTCACTCATCCTCTTTTTCCTTCGTGCTCCTTAAGCACCCCACGGGTTATAAGTGTGGGTGTGTGGGAAGCAAGATAGGAGCACATGTGTGTGCTTAGTTCTTAGGAGAAGAGCCAAGGTTATTTAGCCTTGAAGAGGGATTGACCTCTTGTTAGAAGTAGATTGGGTTTAAGGAATTTGGAGTTTGATTGTAAACTTCAACTTGTTGCATTGAGATTCATATTGAAGTGAGAGAGTTCAAACTTGTTTAAACTTGTGGCATTTAGAGTGACTAGATTGTACTAGGTGCATTATTTGTAGTGTTTTATTAGTTATGAACTTGAGCAGAACTTTATAGTGAGAGATTTGTCAATTATGGGTGATCAGAGTGTTCAATGGATATGAAAATTTGTTGGATTGTTTATTATAAAGTATGGGAGTTGTGGTAAAAATTTGAGAGCTTCAATCATTGGGATGAAAGAGTTATTAAAAGTTGAAGGAGAGGGTGTCTAGGAACAAAGCAGCAAGGTTTGAAAATATGTATCTCTTAGAGGGTTATAGATATGGATACCAAAATTTGACACTACCTTCTGAACTTATATATCTATCTTGTGTCAAAATTTTAGATTGATTGGACGTAGGAGTTGGAAGTTATTAGAGTTTTAATGACCGGATGCTTTATCACAACATTCATACTAAGTAGTTAGAGTTAGAATTTCATGTATAACTTTTGCATATGAGCTCTGTTTGTGCCAAAATTTGGTGTGGAGATTTTTGATAAGGTACTTAAGAAGTGTACCAAATTTCACTTGAAAAACATAAGTTAGGTGGGAGTTATACTATTCTGAAGTTTAGTAGGAAGACATTAATAGAGATTTATATCAAGAAGAACTTAGAGAAGGAAGGGCAAGGATAAGTATATAAGTATTTTTTAATACTTATATTTAAAGCCTATGTGCTCATGGAATCCACAAGCGAAGTGTCATGTACCAATACGGAATCAACCACGATGACATGTGATAGCACGGAATCAATAAGCGAGAACTCATGTAGTAGTGTGGAGTCGACGGCAAGGACTCGATTCACAAGAGGGATATCTTTGAAGGCATGCGTGGCCAAAGCGGCCGGGTGGACATTAGAAAAGGCTAAGGATATAACCTTGCCCGACATTAAGGAATGTAAAACTACATAGTGTGGTGTTAATCAAGTTGTGTATATTCCAAGGGTAGATTGGAATTATATATTGGGTTACAAAGAGAGAAGTCTCTACATGTCATTATAAACTTTTCCACTCGGGCTAGGACGAAATCGAAGGGTGGAGGATTTTTGGTGACAGACCTCTAGTTGGGTGGGAAAGTGGACGACTGAAGCCCTCCAGCGTCCTGACCAAGTACAAGAAGGCCCTCAAAATATGCGGGCACTCACGCTCAAGTAACAGAGGCTCGGTCTTCGTGTTCTCCAGCAGAACAGCTGACATCTCCAGCCACTCCTGTTCTGTGTGGTCCCAAGGGGCAGCCCTAAAATTTTTTATAGGCCACTTTCTGAATATCTGGTACAACGGAGACCATTTCCACTTTGACTCCTCCTCCTTCTCTTTCACGCTGCGGTCAAATTTTCGTACCGCGTCTTCAACGTGATTTCTTCGGAAATCCTCAAAGTTGACCTTGGCGCCCGGGGAAGTCACTGTTGAAAATTTAGATAACTATGAGAGAACAAATATAGGGTGACATTTATTCATGGTTGATAAAAATTATATTTTTTTTTGATATACCATAGCCTTGAAGAAATGTGAGGTAGCACATTATATATAATATAGGGTCACTTGTAATACCCAAAATTAAGTTTATAGTATTTCTAAAATAGCATTATAGTAATTGGTAGGGAATTTTTTATTATTTTTAGGTTCAGTTTAGGGTAAGACAAATTAAGAACTAGATGAAAAATGATCACCAATCCATCTACAAAATGGATGAACTCGTTGGATGAGGGTTATTAAGTGTATTTTTGAGGAACATTTCATTGATGTTTGTATAATTCTTTGGTTGATCCTCCCACGCAAGACAAGAATTCTATCATCGTGCATTGACCCCTACGCGTTTAAAGGGCTCTGTGGGGCCATATTTGGTGAATCTATGGTGGATTGATGGATTTGTTCTAGGCGAGAGGTTGTGGCATCTTTTGTGATGATTTGTTTTGGAATTTGTGGACTTCTTTCAATGTTTGGATGAAACAATTAAGTACACCATTATCAATGGGCTTAGACATATAACCAATTATGTAAATAACATGCTTCTTGTATACATAGCTTAATTTTTGTTGCGTGATGAATTCCATTTCTAATGCTATAGTACAATGCTATTGTCAACGAAGGAAAATTCAAATAAATATAAATAATGAAGGGTCTGAAATATTATGGAGAATTTAATTTATAATTACACATAGGGTGGTAAGAAATTGAAGAAAGAAGAATTATTAAAAAATATAGGGTCCATTAAAATGCAGTAAATGAGCTACATAGCCCCCCAAAAAATATGTGTTGTACGCTCATGTGTCCCCAAAGAATACACTAAGTGACTTCCCCGAGCCTTGGCGGCAACAACCTTCTCTTCGAACTCCCTTTGTTCGATGCGATAATGAAGGTAGTCTTTGAGGTTTCTGAGCTCTTCGTACACGGTCACATCGGAATTGGACTTAAAAACCCTGACCTGCGCCTTGATTTTATCCAAAAATTCGCTATGTTCTCCAGGTCTTTTCGAGTTCTGCAATGTATTGACGGGAAGAACATAAAAATAAGACTCAATATAAGGACATAATAATGTACAACCAATATGCACTGGTAGAACATGAGATGATTATGCACAAGCAGAACTGAAGAACATGATCAAAACACAGTACCCGCGCATTGCCATACAGGTACCATTGCCCGAATGCGCTCCCAATACGTTGGCCAATGGTGCCATCTTCCAATTGTTTGTGGAGGTATTGCATGCAGCCATCCAGATCATCTAAGAGACTTTTTGGCACCCATTGCTCATCAGTCTCTGTGATAAGCACATAGAGACCATCGACTGGCACTGGTTTTGGAGGCCGTGCAACCTCATTACGCGCATGGAAAAGAATCGTTGCCTCCTTGTACGCATGTTGTTTGCACTCCTCGCGCGACATGTTGCCAGGTTGGACAGGTTCAGTGGAGGGCTGGGCAACCAAAACACGAGGAACATCCTCCTCATTACGCGCATGGCAAACAGTCGTTGCCTCCTCGTACGCATGTTGTTTGCACTCCTCGCGCGACATGTTGCCCAGTTGGACAGGTTCGGCCGGAGGCTGGGGTTGCAGAACAATTTCGTGCACTGGTATTAACTGTGGAACAGTGTCGAAGACAGGATTTAGAACAATACCCTCGTGCGAAGTCGCAGCTCGAATAATTTCGGTTAGTTGTTCCTGTGGTTGAATTTGTTCCTCGCGCAACGGCGAAGGCTGCGCACGATGTCCATGCGCGTGCTTCACAACACGGAACTGCCCATGACCGTTGTTATGGCCGCTGTTTTGCGAATTTGGAGTCGACTCCTTTGATGTTGAGTCGGACTCGGTAGGCGTTGTGCCCGAATTTCGCTCCTCTTCGCTGGAGGAGATAACGATCCTACGAGACGGCATCTTGTTCTGCGGTCGTCGCATAGTGGACGACGGAGACTTCGGCACTCTGGGCGGCCCCTTCACTGCAAGGTTTTGCGCCTTGCGGGGTGGTGACGATGGAGGAATATCCACACCAACGCTGCGAGTTCTGTTGCCAACGATAAGAACGGGCGTCCTCGTTGGTTGCTTGCGTTTTCTGGATGGAACACCATGTTCTGCACTGGCAGTGGCCAATGATGTACTGCCCACTGGATTGGACTCTAATTGAAGGGGCGGAGGAAATGTGGATGGGGAGTGGGAGTGTGAACCATGTGGCGACGAAACCTTGCCGTATTTGTTTGCAATCCTGTGCTTCTCTCCATGATTGCTTGGCTCCCAGGTGGGATACATCTTCAGTGGCTTCTCTCCCGTGTAGCTCTTACATAGGTTAAACATCCTATGGTAAGAGACAGTGTTCTTATCCTTATGTGACTCCTTGCAATAAATACACCTAAACCTGTACCTGTTGTTTGGCATTTTATTCTTGTCCCTCGCCTGCCAATATGCCTCTACCACAAGTTCCTCATACTCCTCCTCGTAGTAGATAGCTGCACAGTTCTTCCTATTTTGTTTCATGGTACAACGGAAAATCCTGGATCTTCCATCATGACCAGCGAACACCTGCAAAACAAAACAAGTTTAATATGTAGAACAAAAGAGAATGGATATGAATATTGCAGAACATAAATATGCACATACAGTATGTTTGACGATAGACAAATATGCAATTGTATGCAGGCACTGAATACGTTGCAGAACACGCAAGAGGGAAGAAAGTCATGCGAGCTGTGCACATACGAAGTACCCTGACAACGTAAATATGCACAATAGACGGCGTTGCATGGCACAAGGTGATGCATATTGTATTGCAGAAAACCCAGTTGGTTGTGTTGATCCCCTGAACATGGGGGATTGGTGTGTACGCAAATGTGCAACCAACATAACAGAAACATGCAAACAAAAAAAACAACAGGACAAGGTATGTGAAGGCGTGCTTACCCCTGGTTGCCAACCGAGCGAACCATGTATGCTCAATTGCACGAATTTGTCCCTCCCCAGCGACCTTATCATGTTTTCGTCTTCGAGGACGTGCAAATCCGCAGCGAGCGCCTCAGGAAGGAGTTTCGCCCCGGCCCTGTTCCTAGTGACTTTGGATGTTGTTTTTCCTTCGGTTGTCGCCATTAATGCTGGCGGGTATTATGATGAAAGTGTACCGAAAAAACACTCGATACTACACTTGAAACTGAGAAATCTATGAGTAAACCCTATGCCACGAAAATGCTACACTCAATGAGCTCTACAATGACTGCCGCATGCAATCCAGTGCATTAAATGCGTGAAAAGGAACATGAACGCATTGAACCCTAAACTTGAAACCCTAATAGAATTATGCAGGATCACAGTGAACCATAACGCAAGTAGGACGACAGTGGAACATGTTCGATGAACTTGCGAGATGCAATAGAATATCACTGACCGGCCGCGGCGAAAACTGCAACAATAACTGCACTAATAACTGCCAGGAGCAGTTACGGAATGTAGATATACTCAAAACCCTTCGAATGTCACCAAAACCTTTCGATTCCCACTCAACAACTCTTCGATTGTCACTCACACCTCTACGAAACCCACTCGACACTCTTCCAAAACACAGGCGCTCATAAATTCCGCACGAACGAACTGATAACGCACTCCACAACTTTTCCAATGAAACCCTCAGAGCCCTTCGAATGCACACACTAAGCACTAATACAAACGAATCAACCTGCTCAGGAAAACCCAATGACGTGTCCATGAACCCTAAAAGCCACAACAATCACTTTCAATCAAATCACGAAGTCATGATTGCTGCAGCTATCATGAAGACGCATGTGGGCAGAACAAGGTTTGAACAGGACAGCAGTCGCGTGGTACTGCTCTCCACAGAACAACAGTCGCGCCGAACAGGGTTGCACGGACCAGCAGTGGCGAAGAATTGCGATGGACAGGACACCAATTGCGCAGGACATTTAAAAAGGATACATGTTTTGCACTAAAAAAAGTGTCAAAGTTACAAGATATTTTTAATATCCATGTACTGCATTCAAAGAAATGAACATGTCCTACGCAAAAAGATATAACCTTGTCCTACGTTTTAAAAATGTCTACATCCTACGCAAATAAATATTTGATGTTCTACACTACAAAAAGAGACCATGTTCCAAATGGAAAACAATGCTTGTTCTACACAGAGAAGTGTGTCCATGTTCCAAGTCCTACATATTTGATGTTCTACACTTCAAAAACTGACCATGTTCCCTTGGGAAAAAATGCTTGTTCTACACAGAGAATTGTGTCCATGTTCCAAGTCCTACATATTTTGTGTTCTACACCACAAAAAGTGACCATGTTCCCATTGGGGAAAAATGCTTGTTCTACATAGAGAATTGTGTCCATGTTCCAAGTCCTACATATTTTGTGTTCTACACCACAAAAAGTAACCATGTTCCCATTGGAAAAAAATACTTGTTCTACACAGAGAATTGTGTCTATATTCCATGTCCTATATATTTTGTGTTCTACACCACAAAAAGTGACCATGTTCCCATTAGGGAAAAATACTTGTTCTACACAGAGAAATGTGTCCATGTTCCAAGTCCTACATATTTTATGTTCTACACCACAAAAAGTGACCATGTTCCCATTGGGGGACAATGCTTGTTCTACACAGAGAATTGTGTCCATGTTCCAAGTCCTACGTATTTGATGTTCTACACTTCAAAAAGTGACCATGTTCCCATTGGGGAAAATGCTTGTTCTACACCACAAAAAGTGACCATGTTCCCATTGGGGAAAAATGCTTGTTCTACACAGAGAATTGTGTCCATGTTCCAAGTCCTACATATTTTATGTTCTACACCACAAAAAGTGACCATGTTCTCATTAGGGAAAAAATGTTTGTTCTACACAGAGAATTGTGTCCATGTTCCAAGTCCTACATATTTTGTGTTCTACACCACACAAAATGACCATGTTCCCATTGGGGGACAATGCTTGCTCTACACAGAGAATTGTGTCCATGTTCCAAGTCCTACATATTTGATGTTCTACACTTCAAAAAGTGACCATGTTCCCTTGGGGAAAAATGCTTGTTCTACACAGAGAATTGTGTCCATGTTCCAAGTCCTACATATTTTGTGTTCTACACCACAAAAAGTAACCATGTTCCCATTGGGAAAAAATACTTGTTCTACACAGAGAATTGTGTCTATATTCCATGTCCTATATATTTTGTGTTCTACACCACAAAAAGTGACCATGTTCCCATTAGGAAAAAATACTTGTTCTACACAGAGAAATGTGTCCATGTTCCAAGTCCTACATATTTTATGTTCTACACCACAAAAAGTGACCATGTTCCCATTGGGGGACAATGCTTGTTCTACACAGAGAATTGTGTCCATGTTCCAAGTCCTACATATTTGATGTTCTACACCACAAAAAGTGACCATGTTCCCATTAGGGAAAAATGCTTGTTCTACACAGAGAAGTGTGTCCATTATCCAAGTCCTACATATTTTATGTTCTACACCACAAAAAGTGACCATGTTCCCATTGGGGGACAATGTTTGTTCTACACAGAGAATTGTGTCCATGTTCCAAGTCCTACATATTTGATGTTCTACACTTCAAAAAGTGACCATGTTCCCTTGGGGAAAAATGCTTGTTCTACGCAGAGAATTGTGTCCATGTTCCAAGTCCTATATATTTTGTGTTCTACACCACAAAAAGTGACCATGTTCCCATTGGGAAAAAATACTTGTTCTACACACGGGGGGGTCACTCCATTGTCAAGTAGAATACCACGTGCGAGACAAAAAAATCTACTTTTTCCTAAAAACACCACCAAAATGAGTCAAAATTTTATCAATTTTTTTTCATGTGTAGATATACACGGTATCTATTACATAGTAAAAAATGGTAACCAAATTTGATTATCTATTTTTTTATTAAAACATACCGTTTCTAACTAGAATGACGCAGAATTGAGCTAAAACAATTACTACAAAACATGAAGATGACTAAAAATTTCAAAAAAATATACAAAAGATATTATCAATGGTTATGTATATGTAGAAAAAAATTCATAATTTTAAAAATTGTCTAAGGCATATAATATAGGGTAGCAAAATTGTCTCGCACGTGGTATTCACTCGACAATGGAGTGACCCCCCCGTGGTTCTACACAGAGAATTGTGTCCATGTTCCATGTCCTATATATTTTGTGTTCTACACCACAAAAAGTGACCATGTTCCCATTGGGGAAAAATACTTGTTCTACACAGAGAAGTTTGTCCATGTTCTAAGTCCTACATATTTTGTGTTCTACATCACAAAAAGTGACCATGTTCCCATTGGAGAAAAATGCTTGTTCTACACAGAGAATTGTGTCCATGTTCCAAGTCCTACATATTTGATGTTCTACACTTCAAAAAGTGACCATGTTCCCATTGGGGAAAAATACTTGTTCTACACAGAGAAGTTTGTCCATGTTCCAAGTCCTACATATTTGATGTTCTACACTTCAAAAAGTGACCATGTTCCCATTGGGGAAAAATGCTTGTTCTACACAGAGAATTGTGTTCATGTTCCATGTCCTACATATTTTGTGTTCGACACCACAAAAAGTGACCATGTTCCCATTGGGAAAAAATGCTTGTTCTACACTAAGAAATGTGTCTATGTCCTACGTGATGAAGTTGTGCATGTTCCACGATAACAAATTGACCATGTTATACGATATAAAAAGGTGACCATGTTCCACGTGAAAAAAATTGCATGTTCTACGTTGAAATTGTATCCATGTCCTACGTGAAGTAGGTGTCCATGTTCTGCTACACATATTGTTAATGTTCTGTTTATAATTGTTTCCATGTTTCACTAATAAATGTTGCCCTTGTTCTGCACACATGCATGTGTTAATGTCCTGCTATTAATTGTGTCTATATTCCACTAATACATGTTAACCCTGTTCTGCATGCATGCATGTGTTCATGTTCTGCTAATTATTGTGTCCATATTCCTCTAATAAATGTGTATCTGTTCTGCACACATGCATGTCCTCATGTTCTGCCAATACAAGTTCAATTCCATGTGTCTTGTATACCCTGTTCCCCAAACTATGTCCTGTATACTATGTTCTGTATATGGTATCATGTATACTATGCCCTGTGTATAGTGCCCTGTATACTCAGTATTGTGTACTGTGTCATGTGTACGGTGTATGATACAATATGACCTGTACGCGTTGTCATGTGTACGCTACCTTGTATTCTAAACCCTGAATACGTTATCCCGTCGTCCGCTGTCCTGGATACGCAGTCATCGCCAATGACCGGTACGACTGGTTGCCGCGTCGCCGGGCAGCCTGCCCGTTTTCTGCAGGTGCCCCCTATAAGTTTGTGGGGGGGTACTTAACGTCCTCCCATAAAGGGCCATTGAGGAGGTCGATCCAATCTCCAGCACCTCAAACTGTCTTGTCACAACGGTGAGGTAATAATAAGTGTAAGTCATGTTCAAAGTCACTTCCAAATTTGTAATCCAACACTCATTTCCCTACTCGCTTGGGACCTGTTCACACTACATTGATTATTGTAGGATTCAGTGGCACCAATTCTATTTGTAATTAAGTGTCATCAATGTTAATTGTAACCCCCCCCCACCCGACGTGTAGTGTCATGAACACTAAATGTAGATCTAACATTATTTGTTATTGCTTGTAAAATAATTGGACATTACCATTTTATAATGTTGTCATTACTCATTATTGTCACTTCATAACATTATTTAGATCCATAACAATGTTTTGTGGGACCGACAGTATTTCGTGAAATATTCCCAAATATTTCCAACATCCAGTCTGAATATGGGAAATATCTAGGAATATTCCATGGAATATTGTCAATCCCACAGAACATTGTTATGGATCTGAATAATGTTATGTTACTGAGTGTTTAATTCAAAATTCCAATCATCCATGACAATCTTTGATTACATAAATGTCAAGATGCAAAATATACCAACTTTGTTTCAATAATTGGCATGGATTTCATCCAAATTTCAATCCTCCATCACAATCTTTTATTACATAAATTTCATAAAATCAATCCTTCCAGTGTTTTTTGGCTTTCGTGGCAAGAAACCTCATTATTTGGAGGTATGGGGATAATTCTAGTGGAGTAGTTATCTTTGTGGTGTTGTTGGAGAAGGAAATCGATTTGTGTATCGTAGTGAGGAGACCTCCTTTTTTTGGGGGGGGGGTAATTGGATGTATGGTCATCAAAGGCATGTGATTTCGTCGATGTTGTTTTATACAATTTTGTAGGTTGCAAATTGGGAGTCTATATATCTTCTAGATTTCTTTTTTGGGTATTTTAGTTTCGTGGATGCAAATGATCATAGAAGGGGTGTCATTAATGATGGTGATTTGGTGTACCTTGGAGGCTAGTGCTGAGGTGTCCACAATTCCACATGAGGCAAGTTATTGTGTCTGTATATGTGGTGTTTTGGGTGTTTGTGGGTACGTTTGGGATGATGGTGGGGAAGAAGCCTTGTATTGGTTCCAGGATTCTTAAGGCATCTTGGACATATTGTGTATTCGGGGAAATGTTTTAGGAGTTGAGTAAGTGATGGTTTGATGTTGTTTGAGATGGTGTTTGTTATGTGGGTGTAAAGTTCCTCTTTAAGGTGGTATGGTAATTTGGTTTTTGATAGGATTTGTTTTAACAAGCAAAGGGTGGTGATGGGGTCTATTGGTGGGGGGGGAGTAGAATTAGGCTTCTAAGTATTGTTAGGCTTCTAGTTGGGAATCTTATTTGTAAAGCCTACTTGCATTTGGCTAGTATGGGGTTTTTTGTAGACAATTAGCAAAAATAAGAGGTGTGGGATTGGGTGTGTTTTTAAGAGTTGAAAGTGGTGGATAAGGTTGAGGAATTGTTGGTCTTGATTGGGATGTTGTGGGTTTTGTAAGATGAGGATGAAGGTGTATGGTAGGTGTGTGTACTCATTTTTTAGTGTGGTGGAATTTCTGATGTAATATTGACTTTATCTTTGTTTGAAGGCCATTGGCATGTATTATAGGATTGATGTCATTGGACCCGGATTTGGTGAGATATCCCCTGCTAGGAGGATGAGGAGGTAGGTGTTCCACATGTAGTGGTGGAATTTTTTAGATTTTGGGTGTTCGAGGTGGACATGAGATATATGGTGTGATGTGCCTATGTGTTGTATGTAGTTAAAGGGGGGGGAGGGGGGGTCATCTTGTATAAACTAGGTGTTGTGTGGTAGATGCTTGGCATGTGTTTGTGGTAAGTGGGTGGGTGTGACGCCTAGGGGTCTTCTTACCATGTACGAACTAACGGGAATGTAAGAAGGAATATTATTTAAGGCATTAGCGTACATAGTACACGTAAGGGAGAGGGTTTTTTTCTAGTGTGTACATTTAAAAAGGGCATTAAGAATTTTGAAGTAAATGTAGGTGTACAAAAGGGGACATGAGATATAGAAATAGAGTTACTTGGCCAATGGCTTGGAAGCTTTACTTGTAAGTAGAGAAATCAATGAAACAATACAAAATATGAAGCATATTAATCCTTTGTGATGCTAATGTGGGGGAGCTAATCATTACGCGGGGGGTGTATCCTTGGTGGTGGTGTGTGGTGGGGGAATCTCAGAGGAGCTTGAAGTTGGGGAATGTGGCCACCCATGTGGCCGGTATTTGCCAAAGTGCTTGGTCCCGGTTGGATATTGGATGGGTGATGCTCGGCTATGGAAGCGGCTAGACTTTGCATGATGGTTTGCATTCAGTGACTTGATTGTCAGTATACCATTGCCGTGGAGCACATGATATTTGGATGTTGATGATGTGGGACTTGATGGTCTTCATAGAAACTTCCACCTTCTTATCCATGTTGAGGTTGATGGTGTTGGCTAGTGTAGCAAGTCTCTCATCCAATGTATCCGCTAAGTCCTTCATGGATTTTGTGAATAGCTTTTCCGACATCAATGGAGTGGTGGTATTCTGCATAGCTTGAACTTGTTGTGCGATGGCTTCACATGCATGGGTTTGTACGAGGCAAATGGCAGATTGATTGGGCGCAATGCCATTCATACTTGCCTTGTGTGGTATGAAGTTCACTTGTCTCTCAATGATGTACATGGATTTTGTGTATCCACTCCGTGTAGATGGTTGCATCGAGACATTATATGTGGCACCATCTAACATGTTGGTTGGTCGGAAGGTTGACGTGATGTCCATAGTTCGCCCCGGTGATGTGGCCCTCGCCGAAGGTATGTGTGAGTGCCTTGGTGATGGAAGTTTGGGACTCTTGTTGTGGTAGATTGTTGGCGACTAGTATGGTGCTTATTCAAAGCTCCGATAGGTTTCCGGAGGTCTTGTCCTTAGTAGTGCTAACCTTGAGCTTTTCTTGGTTGAATGTGAGTACGTTGTTGAGGAGTTCCTCATGTGCTTCTTCCATGGTGAAGGTGATGAACGCAAAATCTTTGTCCTCATTTGGATTGGTAAGTGAAAGGATCTCCACTTGTCTCCCTGCGTAGTATTGTTCTTGCATGACTCAGCATGAGTGTTTGGAAGACGGCGATGGCCGTGTGCTTCACCTTTGAAATGAAGGCTCATGTTTTTAGCTTCAGTGATCAACTCAAAGCCTTTCTCAATCTTGCCAATAACTTTTTCCCCTCCTATCCCCACAAAGTAATGCGAGGTCATCTCAGTTGAGGTTTGCTTGACCGTTGGAGTAGGTGTTGTTGTAGACAACTGCGTAGTTGTTTTTGTAAGAGAGTTGTTGGGTGTCTGATTTATGCAGGAGTAGATGTGTGGTTGTGAATTTGTGTGTAGGGTGTCGGGTTGCAAAGGGATGGGCTAAGGGCAAATGGCAGGTCGGTGTTAGCAGGTGAATATTCAATTTTAGTAGTGTTCATTGAGGGGAGGTGCCGTTGAAAAGGGGAATGGCATGGCAGCCAGTATGGTGACAAGTGTCGCCGGTGAGTGCCGTAGCAAGGCAATGCTTTTGGTCCATGTGTGGGTTGTTTTTGGGGGTTAGCCATTGGTTTGTGTGTGTTGGTGTTGTTATTGGTGTTTGGGGTTGGGGGTGGGCGCCTAATGCATTGATGTGCATGGGGTGGTGTTGATTTATGGGAGTGTGCCATTGTAGGTGCCAAGTAGGTGATTGTATGTTGTGTGTATGGTTTTGTGTGAGCTGTAGGGTGCTATCTTTAGTTGAAGTTACGTGTGAGATTTTGGGATGTTGTGCTTCTAATGGCAAGGATGGGGTCCTAAGACCTTTTGTTTTGTTGAGATGGTAAGTAGAGTGTGGGAGGAGATTTGTGTGAGTGTGTGTTGTGTGGGGCAATGGGGGAGTTGCGGTGTTTTGGGGTGAATCTGTATGGGTTCTTTTGCATGGGACTACAAGGGGAATGTGACTGCGGATGTTCGAGAGAGACATCTTTGTGAGCTTGTGGATTATTTGTGACCCTAGGTCAAAGGGTCTATGGAGCTTTGTGTTTTGGATGGATTTTAACCCAAAGTGTTGTGAGGTGAAGATGGTAAGTTGAAGTGTTGATGTATGTATTTCTACATAGAGTGGACTTTGTGATCTTTGTGTGAGGTTTGGGGAGGGGTTAAGTGCAGACCTTGTGGTTTGAGTTGTTGGAAGATGTTGAGTGCTCCACTTGAGGGTATTATGTCTAACATGCAAACCTGGGGGGTGGTGGATGCGGGTCTCCAAGGGCAAGAGCAAGTGGCTTGATGTAGGCGAGGTTGATGAGCGTTGGTCGACCGTCAATGTGGGTTGTGGAGCCCCATTTGGCGTGGTCTATGGTTCACCGTTTGGTGTGTGTATCAGCTAACCATTTGGTGTGGTTTGCATAGCGAGTGTGTGCTCTAAAGGAGCATGTCATGGCACGTCAACATAAGGGTTAGGGTTAGGGATAGGGGGAGACACAATTAAAACTATCCAAGGTTGGGGATATGGTAGGAGTGTAGGAAGGGTTAGCAAGAGAAAAAATGTTGAAAGCACTACTATGTGGTTGTGATCTCATTGTTTAAATTGAAGTTATTGTTTTCTATATGCTCTTGTCTCCTTGTTACATAGGTGAGTGCTTGTCGAGACAAATAAATAGTTTCAAATGGCACAACATTGATGCATCTAGTTTGTTGTGTATGCTTCGGCTGTTAAGTTCCACCAAGGCAAAGCCACTCCCTCTCCAACTTGTGTATAATCCATGTCTATGTTTTTGAAACTTGTATTGTTGGAATCAACTTGTCTGGGTGCATTGTTTGTGGGAGTTGAGGTGAGTGGATTCAGGGCAGTGCCAAATTGCGCTCGCGATTTGGTAGCTAACATCAACGAAGGTTGCTTTCGATAAATTAGTTTCTAAAAGATCCATTTCCATACTAAAGCCTATCCTATTCTATGTAAGGTGAACCTTGCCACAAGGTGATTCCTTAGTATAAGGGCACATTACATGGCAAATAGATCAAGTATTGAATGCTCTTATACTAGGAATCACACATGAAAGGAGACTTACCAAAAGTAAAGAATGCATCAGAACATGGTAAGAGAGTGGATTATACTAGTGTTGCACCTGTATCATCTATTTTTTATACCAATACGGTATGGGCGTCTGCCTTGATGAGTGCTTTGACCTCAATTTTAGGTATTTCTAGTCTTTCAAGTTCTTGGATTGAACATTTGTGGATGGCTCCTCTAACTCCTTTAAATAACTTGCTTCTTCAACCAAGTGTGGGGAAAATAAGATTGCTTGACTAACTAACCAAGAGGAAGGGTAGGCGAGCAAGTTGTTGTTGAAAACATGTAGCTACATGAGTGCATGAGAAGTTCTCCAAATTAAACCAATAATATATATGGTAGGATATGATTTTGACATGAGTTATCATATGTATCCTCATGCCTTCCTCAAAAACCTTCCAAATGAGATATTTTCAAACCACCGTCGATCTCATCCAAATATATCTCAAGCTCATTAATGTAAACACTGAAGGGGACATTCTTGTTTAACACCAATGTTGGACATGACATCACCATGTCATACTTGAATATGGTTTAGAATGGTATTCACCCAAATAATAACTCCGGTGTACAAAGTCTCTACCTTGTGATACCACATGGCACCAAGTATCAACAATCCACTGGAATCACAATTTTGGTACAATCATTGTAACCAATGTAGAGTTGCACATCTAAGTTTTAGATGAATTCCATTTACTATCAAAGGCCAAGACCAAATAACACTTCTAATTCAACTGTGGACGTCCTTGAGAAATATTACATTCTAAACACCAGCACAAAATTTATACAACATTCAAATTTATTACTATGCCCGTGAGACAATAGAATCAGTATTCCCTGAGACAATTATCTGGTATTGGCAAAATGGTCACATTTGATGCCCAAAAGAGTTTAGTTCCTCACTAAGTACATCCCCATTCCCATTGCCCTCGCCCACTTGTCCAAACAGACACAAAAATTCTTGAAATAGAAAATTGAACCCTGATTATAAAAAAAATTAAAATTAAAAAAAGGAGTGCAATGATATCTCAATGCTATCCCACCAAACCTGATATCCTTGAAATTGATAATTGACAGAAAATTTTCATCCAGAAAACAAAACAAAAAGCATTGCCTGAGCTCAATTATATTGCAATGCTATCCCACCAAAACTCAGTCCCACACCCCTGAAGTTTTGGAGCACTCCAGACACAAAAAACTTGAGTTCCTAAATAATCCTCCACAAAATCAGGTAATAAATACAGAGTTTTGAACCCTAACAAAGGGATCGCTTAGTAACCTACCCAGTTTGAATCTGCCTTTTGCCGCTATGACACTCCTCAATGTACCTGACTAATAAGACACTCAAAATGTATCACTACATGCAAGCACACTTTGTGCCTTACTTCAGAAGACAAAGCCATGTTTTATATCCTGCATGCACACCCGAAACCATGGCGCTCCGCGTGCTAGAGTTGAGCTTTACAGAGAACTTTAAACAAAAGACTACCACTATTTAAGCCCCTGGTAACGCCACTATGATTGCTCATATATCCTTCAAAACTTGCTCAAATCCAACAAACGACCACTCCTCCTTTCCAATTCACCCATCAAGTTCTGCCTGGCAGTTTGCCACATTGATGTTCTTCATGAGAAAGCTTCGTCCAATGAGCCCAAGATCAGAATGCAGTGAGCATTTGAACCTTCGGTGGGAGTAATGGCCAGTGAGAGTGTGCCACCCATGAATGTGGGGGCCTATGGGGGGCTATGGTCGTCTTAAGTACTGGTACACCTGGTTTTAAAAATAAAGTCCATCCTGCAGTGTGGAACTACCAAGAGCTCTTTAAAAAAACTCTGCTTCATGGCTGTCGTTCCCTCCAGCCATTCCCTCGTCATTCTACCTGAAACTGGGAGAGGTAATGGTCTGCTAAGTGCAGAAAAGGGGTTGCTCACTCATGTGATCGCTGATAATCACAACCTGGAAAATTCAATGTCTCTGTGGGACAGGTTCTGTACACAGACAGGGAGATTGGCACTTCCACTTCGTTCTTTGTACTCTCTCGCTTTATAGCACAGTCATGGGAGTGATTGCCTTCTCGAGCATGCAGGTACCTGTGAAGGTCATAAGCCGTATTGTCATACGAATTTTCGCCAGCTGCAAAATAGAACCACCACAAGTAACATTAATTTTGATCATAGCTTAGCAAGTGTTTAACCTAAATTATGTGACTAACACAAGAAAATACAAAAATAAGGTCCACTGAGAAGAATCACACCTGCTCATCATCCATCCGTCTGAAGCCGAATTTGTTGACCCAAATTGATTCTGCATCCTTGGCTGTGGGAAGGACTAAATATTCCACACTAAGCACTCCAAGAAGTCTCTCAATTGTTGTCATGAGTGCTTTACAGAAGCCCTGTGATACACCAGATAAAGTAGCGAATTATAAAATCAACCATTGAAAGATTGAAGTCTCTGTAAGCTCAGCAAAGTTATGTGGGTGGGAGTGCAGATCTCTCATCAGCAAGTTGCAATTCAATACCAATTTTCCAAAATGCTCCTTCCTTGATCTTCTTCAAGATTTATTTGAACCCTTTTGAGATCCAGAACAAACCTCATCTCAAATTATGTATTGTACTTGATCCAAGTAATTTTGTGATACTATCCTTCATCTAAACATAGTTCCTCGATCTAATTTCAACCTTTCATAAAGAAATCACATTTTAGCAACCTAGGAGAGCTGAATACAAATGTATTTCAATCACAGATGTTAAATACTTGCACATCTTAATAAGTTAGCATGCAAGGGAAAGCAACATAAGCAGGTACAAAAAGTACATGAACATGATTCTAGACCTATATATGCTATGTCCATGAATGGGGTAAAAGCATTTAGGAATTAATAGGTCTTTTCAGTACAAGTCTATCTAAAGTAACACCACCACAACAGGATACCAGATACTAAAATAGACTACACTTGAAGGTCCTCGCTACCATAACCAGAGTGAATCAGGAGTTCTACCAGTTTCCGTTTTCCCACTCCAGAAGTCATAACAAAGCATAGATGTCGAAAGGTATAGAAGAATATATTCAGGGGGAATACCTGCCCTTGGTGTGCAAGGCTAGTTGCAATAAGGGGAACCTCAGCAATTTGCCGACCAAAGATTTGCAGAAGGGCTGCAGAGACCACCTTCTCACTGAAGACACACCGGGAACACACTCAAACAATCAACAATCTTGTTTTCAATTTGTACATACTGGAAACTTGAACTTGCACAAGATCAAATTCTTCAATAAATGACAAAAAAATCAAGTCAAAAGAGAGTTCCCTTGCCACCCTAAATCAATTCCAAAATTTGTGCTTAAACACATGAAAATAGAATGGAACAAAAAATAAGCTTGTCATAAAAATATTCAAAACAATTGCCTTCTTACTTCAGCTTGAGAACTACACAGAAAACGCCCTCAAAATCGTAGTCCTTCAGCCTCCGACTGCAATTGAAATCAGAAAGGGTTAGCAGAATGTACACCCTGGCATTCAATGTAAGTACTTATCTCACAATCGTATAAACTTATGCAGGACAAAAATAAACTGCAGATGTTGAATTGACAAGTGCAGACAATTTTCTCATCACAACTAAGTATACCTGTGAACCATAAGTGGTATCAAATTTCGTCCAGTTGTGGCATCCTTGATTGGATCTGAGCATTCCTGCAAAAATATTTACCAAAATAGATGGTATCATGTTACTCAATGTCAGACCAGTGAACCCTATGCAACAATTAGCAAGGAATGAATGAATGCAAGAGTCATCAGATCCTTACGTCTGTAGGAACCTCTTTTGAAGTCAGGATCGGATAGTACACGACAAACATCAAGCATTATGGACACGCCAATCATTTACAGAATACATCTGAGATCTGGAAAACTGTACATACTGTGAAAATATCCACAGCTTCAGCGAGTGTCTGGCCATTGACAGCATTGCCACTCCTTCCACATAATATCTGCCAACCAAAGGTTGGACTACTGGACTCTGCCTTCTCCTTAGCTGCACCCTGCTGCTGCCGACTTTCCAACAATTCACTTATGATGCTATCAGAGAGCGACTCAGGACCATTTGCCACCAACTGTTTCAAGATCTCATCAATGTCCTGACAGTCTTTCTGACAGAACCACTCTCCCTCTGGTAATTCCTGTCAAGCAAACCAACACAACCCTCACTACATAAGTGTGTGCAGTAAGTCTAGAGCAAACAAATCATACAAAAAGTATCTTGCAGCCAAGAGGCACCAATGGATGAACAACAACTCTCCTACAAGGATACATCACACCTGGAAAGGAGACACCTCACACCAATAATTCCGGCACAGACTGCTTCTAGTTTAACCTCTTGACACCAGGATTAAGCATTTTCTGTGACAACCATATTTAACCCTTCAGAACAACCCCTTCAAGTCTAAAGTAATCACCACATCAACTTGTCAGACATGATTGAAACCATCAACCAATGTACAACCAATATATGCAAAAACTGGAACTTTTGAAGTGCATAACATACATTGACATCAACCATCCCCGCTTTCTTTAAGCAGCCAACATGGTACTCTTGTCCGCACTGCCAAGAAAAGCACCCACAAGATGAGAACACTGAGGCATTAATATCAAAGAATCTCTGAAAACTGCATATATTTTGATTAAGAGCCCTTCAGTTACCAATCCAAATACATACAAGATGTACAAATCTATAAATTTTGCTTTCCTGATCCTCCAACCCTGATCCTTTACATTATCAAGGAACAACCAGAAAAATTATGGAGTAACATAACATGAATGAGGATACTTACTTGATCGCAAACTAACATGGTCATGCCATCAAAACCAGACTTGCTCAAATTCCACTTTCTGCCAAGACAGAAAACAAACCTGTAGTGAGCAAAATCTCCTGCTGTACAGACCAGAAAGTAACACCACTTTTTTCAAAATCCTTTGCACATTATATGTCCAAAAACCATCCTACAAGAATATGTGCACTCACTAGAATAAAATAAACTTGATCCCTGCAAGAATACAACAGGATCACACATATAACCAAGAACTACTGTAGAAGCTACCTCTGATGAGTATGTTACAACAGCACTACAGCAGCTGCCATAACTGTTGGAACCTGATGTCCAGCTAACTACAAACTGCCTTGAATAATATTTCATAGTAAGCAGAAAAACAGAAAATGAGAACTTACTTGCAGATAGCACACCCACCAACAGAATCAGGTGCTTGAAAGTGCCGCACACGACGGTTTCGATCATCGGCTACTATAATGTTTCCTCCATTCACAGTCCTGCCTGATACTTTCTGTAAGACTGCCACATTATCCTTCTTACAAATACGGCAATACCACTTATCGAACTCTTTTTCGGCACCTGCACAAATCAGCAGGAGTACAACAAAACGCCTGCATCAGTTTTCTATCTTGTGCAACACCTGAATCAATCATATTGTTGCCACACTGGATAGGAGTAAGCAGATACTTTTAGATATGCTAGTATAGATCTGAACTTATCTAAAAGAGTTTCCTCAATGTACAGAAATCTCTACACAGATGTTTGATTAACAAGATTCAAGCAATCAACATGACATTTTAAAGATCTACAGACAAGTATATTACTCTCTATATTACTCTCTTCGTAACACAGTTACTCACAACTCTAGTGCTTGAAGGTAACTCTCACCTAGGTCAAAAGTCTCTTCAGCACAATCACGACACCATGAAAGGTCACAACCATGGCACCACTTTTGATCTCCATTTTCTCCACATTCAACACAGCTGTTAATCTCTCCAGCTCTGGAAACGTGTTTTGCCCTTTCACCAAGCTTGTTTTGATCAGCCAGCTCCTTGCACACATCCTTCAAGGACCGGCCGTCTGCCAGCAAGATGCTTCCATACCTGCATATAACAGTAATGATGAGTACACTGATATAGAATACTAAGATGTCTCGGGCAATATAATACCATTTCTCCTCTTGTACATTTCAGCCAGCTACATTGTATTGTTAAATTTAGCAAGAGAGGATTGCAAGAAAGGCTCTCCACCAAACCTTAGTAGTAAGTTACATGAGTTGATCTCCCTCTAATTTATTCATATAAAGAATTACACTTGGAAGTCTCTTGATACTCCATGTCAAGTATCTAGAACAATCATTTAGTTGCTACTCTACTCTAAGGTCACTTGAGACCTTTTGGTTTTTGAGCTATCTAGGCTTCAAAACTCCAACACGTATGAATAGATGATATCTCTGCCTGCTGGTATTCCACGGAAATAAAGCAGATGACTTACGGATTTCGACGAGCCTCACAACCAGCATGCAGCTCAAATGCTGAGCAACTAATCTGTAAGAGACCAAAAACAACCAACATCAGCAGCTGTCACAGGCTTGAGCAATCGCTATTTAATACAACACAGAACCTAAGCTATTACATTTAGAACCACTTCCAATAGTATCTTTAGCCGGGAAAAGTTCATCACCGACTACTGCAAACACTACTGCAAACAACACAAGGACTTCTTGACATGAGACATACTTAATAAGAATATCTCTCATCAGTTCTCATCCACCTTATGTTTTTTGAACAAAGCTGCAGTAAAAACCAACGAATCAGCATTTCAACACGACCACAAGATTATGTAACTTTAACAGGTGCTAGGCTCCTGAGAATCTGACACAACTATTTCAATTTTTTTTGCATCAAATCAGAGGAAGACCAGTTAACCTTCCTCGTTTGCATGTGTGTATCTCACCTCTTTGTTACAACAGCTGCAGCATATGCCTCCACCTCTCTTAACCCCCGTGAGAATACACTGCACCACAACCCCAAATCCAACAGGTTAAATCAAAAGATGCCACTTACGATCCTGCAAACATCTCGAACCAGAACCTCTCCACGAGATGAAGAAACTACCTCCAGCATTCAAAAAATACACTGAAGGCTACTTCTCAAATTCAGCATGACACATGCAACTGAGATAAAGATGGCCAGAACTACCTGATTTCTTGCATAATAACCAAGCTCTGTACCATCAGCAAGACCACCAGGCAAGAAGAGAGCTTTATGTACATGTGCATCCCGAGCTGACCTTGCCAACACAGTCAAATCTTTCTCTCTGCATGACCCATCCAACTCTCTTCAAACCAAAACACAAATAATATATACAGCATATGACTGAAACTGCAAAAGCAACCAACAATCGTGCTAAGTACTACCTCTATATCTTCTGTAGATTAATGTAGCAATCAAAATGAGAAATGTGGACCCATATTTGAAAACTGTCCAACTTCCAAGGCCTTGGCCAAGATTGTAAGTGTAGAATGGGCAATCCACTTCATTTTCCAGATTTGATGTTGAACAGTCTCCTCCTACTTAAAGGACATGAGGCTTAACCCTCCATGAATGCAGTCTGCTTTCATGAGACTAAACATATCAAACACTAACAGTAGACCCTTCAAGCCATAACTTGGGTTCATCAGTTGACACTCGGACAAAGTACCAAGTGCCTACAAGGACATTCACCACAGTGCCTGTCCATATACCAACACCATATTACTGGTCCACAAGTTTGGACCAAAGGATTTTTGTGTGAAGCGAAGGAATTCTACCACAAAAAATTATGGTTATTGTGAAAAGTGTACCTTGAGCGTGGATCCTCTCTCTCTGCTCCACCTGGAGTAGAGCGCTTCACTTTCAGATTAGCATGGGGTTTCTTCATTATCTTCTCACATTTTGCACAGAACCAATCCCCCCGATGAGAGCCTGGTATCCCAATGCACTCTGATACATCACAATGCACACACATGATATCAGATGATTTGTCTAGTATTTATAGTAACTTGTCCAGGCATTGTAACTAAATCAACAGTAATCTCTTGCACTCGCAGTACTGGAACTGAATATCTAATCTGAAATATCAATCACTGATTTGCCCATGCATATCACCCCAGGCCTTCATTTTTCCCTTCCACTTCCATACCAAGATCAAAAGATTCACTCTCAAGCTCTTCTCTTTCATGAAGTAAGTGTTCCATTCTCGTCTCCTATCAATGGGCTTGTGAAATGATGACAATCACCGAAAACACTTTGAAAAGTCCTGAGCCTACATTTTCACTTCAAGGAACTACGAGACCCTCTGCATAGTCTGAATTTAATAGCAGCCTGCTCTGAGCTGCAACCAAAACACCTTCTGAGCTGCTCAAACAAATCTGGAAGTCACACATACCTGGATGATAAACAACTGAGCATCTTGCTCCCTTGCAGGAGATTAAGTTTCCCCCTTCGCAGCTCCCACATTTTGCACAAACAATTGTTCTCTTCACAATCCCTTGAATCTCCCCAATCGCATGCTTAAGGGCTCTGAAAATATTGTCCCCACAGTCTGCTGCTTCTTGACCGGCACTGAGAATGTCTCTCAAATTCTTTCCGTTTTCAAGATATATGTTGTCACTTGGATGGTGAGACGTGCTCCCAGAGTGAGCCTCAAAAGCTGAGATAGAGACAACCTGGTACAAGCTCACTTGCTCTCAGTTGCTAATAACAGAACATAGTCCTTCATTGAACACAGCATCAAGTCCTTCATTCACATATCCAAATAACTTTTAGTTACAAAATAAAAGCAACCTAGTGCAACTTGCAGTGACTGTTGATGCACACACCTGTTCACCCTTACAGTTCCGACAGTCGCACACCACACCCATATCTTGGAGAGTACCTGTGAGCTGTTTATCCAAAGAGGAGGTTACTCGAGGATTTCTTGACAACAGGGGATTAATGTGGAACCAGCTAGAGATTCAGGGAGAAGTAGAAGTCTACTAGATTCCAAAAGGTCTACGCAGATCCTCTCTGTAATTACACCAGAAGGGCCTGATAACAATTACTGACAACAATATTCAAACTAGAGTAGCTCTCCAGAAACCTATGTCGGAGAACTCCGCGGCTTCACTCTACACTACACTTGGTCCTGCGCCTATGTCAAAGAGAAAACCACTTCAAAGACCTAATTTTGAAAAAGAATTGCGCCACCCCTCCCACTTGGATTCTTTCATACAACCCTAAACTAATCTGAAGCACTCATTCACAGACCATTGTAAGCTCTGCTATTACAAAAGTACAACTGAGGCAGGGAATCGGTGTGTAAACCATTTGGCTTGCGTTACAAATAATCTATTAACAAGCATACCTGCTCGCCACGACAAGAGCAGCGGACATGGTGCCCTGTCAAAAGTCCAGTTGCCATCAACTCCTTGGCATTTCTCGGAGGTTTCGGCATTTTGTCCCCAACTGGCACCATCGCCTTCAGCTGCCCTCGCGGAACACACAATGTGCGAAGGATCTCAGTCACATATTGCCAATGACGTGTGACTCCTTTAGACGTTGAATTAGGTCTCAAAATGACTCGACTTACCAGAGGCAAGAGCTTTGCCAAGATTTAACTGTCGACTGAATATTCGTCTTGGATTAATTGAAGACTTCAATTTTTTTTTGATGTTCCACTACATCAAGTTAGAGGAGGGGTTTATGGATAAACGGATACTCATATAATATATCTTTATCTCTTTGTAAGATAGAGCGCGGTGTAGATTCGTACACTGAGTTATAAAAGGACGGCCATAGTATATCACAAGCGATCCATCAGGCTGATAGGCAAATAAGAACTTATAAGAACCCTTGAACATTAACAGACCTTTGAGGCAGCTGCACGTGGGGCTTGCCGCACTGGCATCTCTTCGGCCTCTTCAGGGCTACCTGGACTGTCTGACCCATCGTCACTCTCCAAAATAGGCACAGAATGTGGCACCCTGGAATTCATATAATGCACAGTTTTCTTCCGCTTGCGATTTCCTTTTGGCTTGCTCACCGCGTCTTTATCAGGTGCCAAGCCATTCAAGATTGGGCTGCTGCTCAGTACTACGACTTCTCGTTGAAGGGCCTCCGAGCCTTGCTTCTCGTCCACCTGGGGCCCACTAACTTTCATATCCCCTGATGCGTCTTCAACAACTGCTTCTTGCATAACCTCGTCATTTTCATGGTTTACAGCATCTACTATGGCTTCAGTTCCCTCACTGCTCTCGGCGGATGTGCCTGAAGATGATCTGGAGTGGTTAGATTCCTTATTGCCTGTAACGGGCATCATCTTCTTAACAATTGAAGCTGGAGATATAGCCGACGCTATATTGTTATCACGGCTTATATCCACGACAATACTAAGCTCCTCCAACTCGGTGCTCTTCTGCGCGCCCATGGTTCCCAATCCTGCCTCTTACCGACGGCCTCCAAAGATATTCAGCCCCGGAAAACTTTCCAAAACTCCAGAGAGGAACTGCCTGCAACTCCCCCTTCAAGCACACTCAAGACCGTGGAAGCAAGAGATATACGATACGTCTCTTGAGTCATAACATGAATTGGTACAAAACTTCGTTCTTTGATCAGAGAAGCTATCTTTGACCAGAGGAACCAAAGCTACGAGGTCACAGAAGGACTCCGGCTACTTCCACCACTGCGCAACAAATCGGTTGTCAACTTTGAACTCCGACAAGGTCAAGCAATATAACCCCGGCCCTCCTCCTCATCCACTAGCGACAGCAGCACGGGTCACGCCCGAAACCCCACGCCACAATTGCGACTCAATTGCGGCCACCACATTGCCAGGAGACAAAGCAACAAGGACACGGCTCCTCAAAGACTCGGAGCAAAAAATTGCAGTCCTCCTACAACAACACCTGCCACGCCTGAAACCCTCACGCCTCAATTGCGGTCACCACATTGTACCACCCGGTAAGGCAAGGTTTAGAACAGCATCATCAACATCGGCCATCAACGCAGACAGCGCCACGGCTCCTCCAATCGTCGGAGCAAAAATCGTAGTCTTCCTCCTCCTACGTCACGCGCCACACCTGGAAACCCTCAAGCCTCAAATTGCGGTCACCACATTGCACGCAGCAAGGCAAGGGTTAGTTACCACAGCGTCAGCAGCAACAGCAGCCTCATCGGCAATCAACGCAGCGGTCTAGTCTGGTCTGGTCGCAGCGGCGATGATCGTAGTCGTCCCTCGTCCTCGTCCTCGGGCACGAGGTGCAGCACAAGTCACGGCTGGAAGGCCGACACCATAGCCCCGCTACCGCTCCTACGTCACCACCAACAGCAGCAACTTCTTCTCCCCCCTCCTCGCGGCATGATGAGTCGCGGCCCCCATGGCCGTCCATCCAACCAACCTCCTCCTCGTTGCGGCTGGGCCTCCTCCGGCCTCCCCCTCCCGCACGCAACCAACCAACGCTTCCGATCCGCCCATCCCGCTCCTGGCCGTGGTAGTCAGGAGGGTTTCGGCGACCTCCACCACTTTCCGCCATATTGACCCTACTTCCAGGCTCCCTCCCAGCTCCGTCCGCCCACCGCACACCTCGACGTCGTTCGTAGTACCTACCTGCCTGCCTGCCGGCCGCGTCACGGCCGCCGCCCCCTCACGCTCCGCGATCCGATCTCCCCCCCCGCCCCCTCCCGCCACCCCACCCCCTGCTGCCATGTATGCACCAGCCAGCCAACGATGGCCAAGTACCGCCATGAATCCCTCCTCCCTCCCCGCTCTCCCCTTCCTCCGTTTCGTCGTGTCAGTGTCACGTCGGATCCCTGCCGCTTCGTTCCTCGTGCATCATGCATCATGCATGCCGCATCGCATCGCATCGCATCGCCTACTTAGCCCCCCTGCCTCCCTACCATCATCATCATCCCCATGCATCGTCCATGATTCTTCGGCGATCCCAACCCGCGACTGGCGAACCAGTGTCGAACCTCTCTCTCGCTCTCTCTCTCTCGTGTCTGCTTCGTTTCTTCCTTCGGAGAAGACTCGGGCCGGGCCGGGCCGGGCCGTATACCAGGACGAGTGGGTGGGGGCAGGGGGTAGAGTGGGGTCACCCGTTAGTTGCCAATATACCGGGCCGGGCCGGGTCGCCCGTTGGTTGGTTGGCTGGTTGGCCCGGTGGGGGAGGATGAAGAAGACACGGTAAGAGAACTAGGGTGAGCTAGTAGGGGTGGTACTTTTGTTGGTTTGCTAGTCCGGCGTTTTCTTCGTTGCTTTTGGTTTCTAGTAAGTACATGGGCGTTGGTGGTTGCGTGAGTTAGGTGGGCGTAGCTTCTTGAATGAGGTTGGCGAGCCTCCGACTATTCCTTGTCGCATTAATAACAAGCCACTTCCCAAAAAATAGGAAACAAATTGAAGTTCATTTTTTTTTCCTTGTTGGTTTGGCCCGATGATATAGGGTCCATTTCACATGTCCTTCAACCAACATAGGGTTATCATGTGTTTGTTGACATGGAGAGCGTGATGGAGCGGGAGGAGTCTATATCTAAAGGTCGATTGCATATGGTGTGTGTGTGGGGGGGGGGCCTATTGTGGGGCGCTTTCATCTTCATGAACAATTTTAGTTTCAGCTGTTGAATTGGAATGGGAACCGTCACATATGGTTAGCAATTGTGAGTCACGAAGGTTGTTTTTTAGTTTTTTAATAGGAGTTTTTATGTGAATAGTGTGCAAAAGTCAGAGTGGAGGTTACCTTTCTCTTTATGTCGTCGCACGGGGGTTCTCCCAATTGTGTCAATTATTGAACCTATAATGTTTCACATGTTTTGTACACAGTCTCATTGTAACACGTATGTTTTTGGTGTGACTACTCCTTACCATATACCATTCCAAAATAGGTTTTTGGCTAAGAAGAGTGACCAAGTAAGGCCCACATACCTTATGGCTAATGGCATAATGCCTTAGGGTGTGTGGGTCTTGTGGATCCTCTTTGTAATTGGACACCTAATATGATAGGGTTTGAGAGTTCACAATGATATAAACATTTTGGAATTTAGTGGCATATGCCAATGAACAAGGACAATTAGCAATTACACTACTAAATAATCCTATTGTTGTGGGCCACAATAATTTTCTAGAGCCCACACTAATTTTCACAATGAGAATTAATGTGGGTCACATTAATTTTCAACCCACGCCCCAATTTCTAGTATAAATTAGCTTGGGCCACAGTAATTGTTTTTCTATAAAAACTAATGTGGGTGATTGTTTTATTTTGTGCTACTTTTGTCTTGTAACTTAACTTCAATGTGTTTGATCAAAAGTCTTCACAAATACTTGGGGGAAGACCCAAGGTCTTGGACCCACATTAATCGCACCTTGACTAGAAAATTAGTGTGGCCCATGCTAATTATTTCCACACTAATTCTACAATCACACTAATAGGCAACCGATTAAAATGGCAAAAAATTTGACCAATGTTTCAAACCTTAGAAAGAATACCAAACATTTCAAATAAACAATATACATGAACATCTACTTTTCATAGGCATAATTGACAATATTGTTCAAAATTCTGGCTACTTAGAAAACTTAGGATCTTGACCGGTTGTGTCCAAAATTTGAATGTTGGTTAATATATACCAAAGCTTGAAGTCCATAGTGGACAACACAAGGACACGTGTCACAATCATATTGGACTACGTGCTCAAATCATATTATTTGTACTATGTTCTATTGTTTACACAACCGAGAGGGGTAACTGCGATCACTAAAAGAGTACGAGAATCTTCAACATCCTATGAATTTTGCATCTCAACTTTGACAATGGAACAATTTGCATGATTCGTAATTGCTAATCAGACGAGATTAGTCCCAATTCAAACCATCGGTTGAAATCGTAGGTAGAGTTGGAAGTGCCCACTATAAGGCCACATATCTTACATTGTTTTCATAAGTCTTTGTGGTCTTCTTTAAACCGTTGTGGTCAATATGGCATGTTTTCCAATTTCATGTCCTACCTTAACAATGGGCGAATCTCCAACTCCTTGTCTCGCGATTGGTAGATATGGGCAATGGCTTAATGACTCACACCATTTATATCATTGTTGGATATCTTAAGTGTTTTGGGGGGAAATTTACGGACACGGTAAATTTTATGGACACGGTAAAATTGGTGACACTTTAAGCGTTTTTCAACTTCACATCCCTACTCAACGGTGGGTGTTGAGGTGAAAGTGTGTCAAATGACTACACCTATTTGGGTCATCGTGGATTTTACCAACTTCAATAACAAGATTGCCAAAAATCGGCTCCCTCTCTCGTGATTATTTTTCTTGCAAAGAGCAAAGTTAGGTGTGCCTTCTTCAATGAGGTTGGCAAACCTCCAACTTCTTGTTTCATAGTAACTTAATACGGCTAACCACATACTTAATTGCTTACACCATTGACCTATAATTTGATTTCATGAGGGTTTTGGTGACGTTTGGTGCACCTTTCAGTCTTAGGGCCACTTCACACACGAGACTGCGAGCCCGTGATCATTACACTTCAAGCACTCTCATTGGTGGAAAAGGCGGAGCCGGTCCAAGTTCGCTGCACACTACGCTCGAGGGACCAACGGAGTATGTGAATGCAAAATGGGTGTAAAGTCTACATGGATGCCTACATGGCATCGAATGGATCATGTTTCATGGTCACTTGGACTAATTTCAAAAACCACCTCTTGGAGGTAGGCCTAACACAAAACCGGGAGACCATGGCTCTCGGAAAGCTCACAACCGTTGATTTATTCTATTTTATCATGTATGAGGACCCACGTGAATAGAAATTCATTGAAATAGCATTTGGTTGAGGGCCCAATCACATATGACTTCACACGACACTTGGGGATCCGTGACCACAATACATGATTTTGGAGGTGTCTTGGGACGGCCTTTGGACACTTTCTTTTGGGCTCTCACAATTTCATGGTCACGGCTCTTGGCTCGTGTGTGAAGTGGCCCTTACAACCTCTCAACAACGGGTGTCACGATTAAAACATCCCAAGTGGCTACAATTGGTTTGGTCATCGAGGGTCCTCATGATGCTTTAGCCCTTTGACAAATTTGGTGAAAATTTGGCAATCTTTTTTCCGTCCAAACATGATGATGTTACCTATACCCTAAACCCACAACACAATATTGTCTATATCCTCTCCACAATGGGTGCCAAGGTGAAAACACGTTGGGTAGCCAAAGTTATTTGGCCGTCATTGACATAGCCATTTGTCACAAGCTCCTTTGATATTGAGACCATTTGGATTGACTCCCTCGTCATGTGTACCGTAGCTCTCTAGCAGCTTGGCACCTTTCTGCCTAATAATTAATTAAAGTGCGAAAGTAAGTTAGGCAACCCATAAAATAATATTCTAAAATTGGGCAGATTCAAAAAGCAATTTAGAATAAGTTAGACATTCATCCAAGTCATTTCTATAATTCACGGATGTTTTTTCTAATTTCATCTATGGCGGCTATGATTAACCTAAACACTTCCCTTAACCAACATTCCTTACCCTCAAGTTTGTCTTTTACTTGTATGTCAGGGTTTTGCTTGACATCAAAATTTGCTTTGATTTGATGCTACTTTGTTGGATTCCAGTCAATGTCACTTGCATTATTGTGATTTTAGGCACTATTTGAATGTTATTTCTTTTTTTGGGACACCCAATGAAATTAATTTCCCAAAAATTTAGGCACCTTCAAAATTGATTATTTTTGGCCCAAGCTGCTAGAGAGCTACGGTATCCGCCCTTGAATTGTGTAAATACGGGTGGTCCTCATCAACCCTATTTGCAAATCACATTTCTAAACAAAGGAAACTGAATATTGTGTATTTATTTCATGGATGCAATCGCCACAAACATCTCCTAAACTCACGAAATTTGGACAAGATTGTCAATAGTTGGATGAATATGTCCACGTTTGGATGAAATATGTGTAACATCATTCATATGTGGCTTCACACCTCAATATCTGTCACCATTTCACTAGTCCTCATTGGACCGAGTTTTCTATTGAAATGGTCCACTAATATGCCTCTCGTCTTAAATTTGCATTGCTAGATATCATGTAAGAAATGGGAAAGTGGTGGGGACGGGAAACCAAAATAGAATATTCTCTTATAAATGAAATCCATCTTGTAGGTAGAAAATGGAACAACCATGTGATGGTACGTGTGACAACTACACAAGCGGAGATTCCATCCTTTTGAGTTAATGGTAAAGTGTTCTATAACAACCAATGAACTCGGCTCCGTGTTCTAAGCTTCACACGGAGGGTTCTTTCTAGTCATCTTTCCACTTGCATTATGTTTAGTAAGTGGTGTGCCTCTTTATTATGCACCATCACCAAGAAACTTTTTTGAATCATGGGTCATCCTTGTACATGAACTAAACGTTTCCCACTTTCAAAGTTTGTGTTGAAACTACCTTGATTAGGGTTTTAATGCAATCATTCATTCGTTTATTCATGATTAGGGTAGGTGATAGTTATAGTGTTAAGATATAGATGATATACGTTTTTGGGACTCGATTATAATATCTTGGAGGGAGTTCATGCCATAGCCGGTAGCTATTATCATAGTACCATGGCAAGTTCGACACTTTGCATGTTAAATCGTAATTTCATTTAGCCAACAATAATTTCTTCATGCGTTTGAATCATGAAGAAACACGTGTCTTCAATTACAAGTCTTCCAAAATGAACCATGTTGATTATCTTAATTAGTGTGTGTTACTATTCGGAATTATGTAGTGCTATAACTATTTGATGAGAATGTAATATTTTACCAACCAAAGTCATCGATGTTCAACAATGTCCGAATAACTTATTGAAATTTTGTAGTAAAAATTGAAATCTTGAGTAAAACGTTATTGCACTTCATAGCTTCGAATAGCAACACACACTAATTGTGAGAATCAATGTACTTACTATTGAAGTTTCCATGTTATTATAACATGTTATTTAAACACTATTTTGAAGAATTATGAAACATTTGATTCCATCGTGTTAATAGCAACAATGAACCCTAAAGTGCATCTTGAACCCGAACTAGGTTGCTATCTCAAGTTGAATATCCAGTCTCACCATCTTATTTGGCTCATGAGGAGTCGAGGCTTTGGGAAAGGGGGGGGAGTAAACAATCCTATTAGTGTGGGTGGAGAATTATCATGAAAATAAATAGTGTGGGCCACATTAATTTTCTACTAAAGGTGGAATTGTTGTGGGTCCAAGACCCTGGGTCTTCCCCTAGATCTTCATGAAGACTTTTGACCAACACCTTACATAAAATAAAATAGTTGTCTTATATCAAAAATAGCACAAAAACAAATAATCACCCACATTAAATTTCTAGAAAATGAAATTATTGTGGCCCACGCTAATTTTCTACTATAAATTTAGCATGGGTTGAATATTAATGTGGCTCAGGTTAATTCTCATTATGAAGATTAGTGTGAGCTCTAAAAAATTACATGTAGCCCACCATTATATTACTATTTAGTGTAGTTTTCACGTGGAGGTGTTGCCACCAATATATATATCATTGATAGAAGGCTCCGTATTCTTTACAAGTTTGTTCTCCCGGCCATATGTTAGTTCATATCTACATAGTGACTCAAAACCCTTTGGGCATTCAAGCATCAAAAGTGGATTGACATGACATCGAAGCCCCATCCTTCTCAACAATTCAAAACAAAACAAAACGGTTTTGAGTGAAGCGAGTTACGTGACAACTTTACCAACAAAAGTTTGAGCATTGGGGATGCCTTCCCACTTTCATACTTTTTGTGTGACAACTTCGTGGATGTTGTTGGCCACCCTTAGGGCAAGCCACATAGTAGGGTCACCAACTTCAATAAGTTAACAAGGGCTCACTTTTCAATTTCACAAGCGTGTTGTGAATTTGCATGCCATCGATAAAGGCATTTCATTGATTGGGTGCAACGAAAACACAAAAGCCATAATAAATGGGTCCAATATCTAAATGGCATTTCTCAAAAACCACGAGTTGGAAATGCGTATTATATTCACAATGTTCCAAAACCAGTTTCAAAATTGTAAAATTTCATCATTCATGGTAGATTGTTCTATAAGTGCTTGCCATTTGGCATGCGTATTATTTTATGGCTATAATATGTGTGTGATAATAATAATAACTAAAAAATAACATTTGTGTAATTTTCTACTTGTATTGTCAAATTCTAAGTAACCTCCTTAAAATAGTCACATAAGTTGTGAGTGGTTTGATCAATGCACATTATGAGTTTATGTGTAGTAAGATTGCATGAAAACTTTTCAATTTGCATCTATGTTTTTGTTTTTTTGTGGCACAAATTGAAGATTCAATTGCACAAAGGAACAAAAAACAACCACCTCGGGAGAACCAGCGCAACCCGAGGGGAAATCAACAAATAATGCCCATCTGGGGCCTAACTATCCACATCTATGTAGCCTTCAATCATGGGAAATCCTCGTTTTCATACTTAAAAAGCTTGCACAATGCTCAAGTACTTGTTTGAGTACAAAATCCACATGGATGTGATCCATTAATTAATACCAACTTCACTTTATCTTGTTGTTGAGCCTTGCCACTTCCATCTTATGGCAAATGAACGATGTGTTATATTATGTGAAGAAAGGCTATGATTGTTAAAAGTTCCCATACTTGCGAGTTCAATTGGCCATGGTTTTGCTTAATACTTAATTGCTTAAGACCTAGAAGACCTAGGCACCTTGTTTATAGTACTCAAAGCTTGTGTGTACATGGACTTAAAATTGTGTACATACATTCAACGCTTTAGACATTGTTTAGAGATGTTCACATCTTGAACATGGCGAACATGTGCATTTGATAGCATGTGACTGTTCAAAAGCATGTTGGTACTGTCAACTAGTATATTAAATAGGCACATTGTAGATCATGGAGACTCAACAGAATATTCCACCCAATTTGAGAAACTCGAACCCCTAAACAATGAACGATGAGAGAGTACTTAAGAACGACCAGGGGTTTAAATTGAACATGACTCAACCCCTTGTTTCATGTAATTAAGGTCAAACTTTCATGTGCCGGTCGTTTCGGCAAAGCAAAACAAAGTTTGTCGACATTAATGAGGCTTTTGCCACGAGCTACTACATCCGAGCACTTCCATGTGGGGTACGAGGTTCCATGGGGAGTGGGGGGGGGGTGCAACATATGAGAGAGTAGATTGGTGTCAAACTTGCAAGTTGGAATATGATCGTCATCCCTTTATCCACGTTGAAGGTTGTATGACTAGATTGATTGAACCTTATTTACTTGAATTCTATAAATATGAAAATATAACTAAAACTATATGAAAAATCTGAGGCAGGTTTGAGTAATGAGAATATTCTAACGCTAGGAAAAAATGTGAAACATGACAAACACAGGTCCTCACACTATTATTGGTTTGATATTTTTTTATTGAGATCATTCGGTATCTACAATGAGGATTTCACACTTCTCTGATACCAATATGGTAGGGATATTTGATGGTTATTTTGTTTTCAATATCCTTTGGGTACATGGAGCATGCAAGAACCCTCGTACATAGGCAAAATCATCCTAGTATCAATATGGGTTAGAATAGTATTGACCCAATAATAACTTGGGTATGCAAAGGTCCTCTCACCTCGACAACCCACCAAATGTCAACATTTGACTGGTCTTACAATTTTGATGCCCACAATTGAGTGCTTTGATACCATTTAGTGTTGAGAGTTGATACCGTGCATTCACCTACATAGCAACCAACACCAACCCACAACATGTTTATGCAAACACAATTTTCCCCGCTCAAATGAAAATCAAATCTCAGTTCTAGAATAAAACCCATACGGTCAAGCCCCCTCTTCAAACTTCAACTTCCTCCTACAATTAAGTCGGTTGCCCGGTTCTTGTATCCAAAAAACCTCCAGGACACACTTCCATGTGCAAGAGGGTCTAGTTTATTTCTCATCTAAGCATGTAAGAATAGTTTTCCACACACCAAAGTGTGCCCTAAAAGGTGCATCGACATCCAACTTGAATTTTGTTGTTGCCCTTCCCTAAGGTAGACATGTCTTAAATAACTACTTTCTAAGACTAGCCCAGTTCTCCTAGGACATGAAACACGTAACTAGTGCCACATATTCAACAAATCCAAATTGAGACCATAGCCACTTTCCTCTCATTATTTTCAAAACTCATACGCACATCTTATTCATTACCAAAGTGAAGATTCCTCTGCTCATTAAATGGCCCACCCCCTCAACAGCGTTGACTATTGAACTTTGAGGGGTTACCATATTCTAAACACGTAATCCAATCTCTTGTGAACACATGTCTTTTTGGTATATCCATTCTTGGAGTCACACCTAACCACATACCACTCAAAAGTAGGTGTCGAATCAAGAGAAAGTAACCGAATTAGGGCACGGCTTACCTTATTATGACCCAATTCGTCTAGTATAGTAGTATTATAACACGGGTGGGGCCACGTAGCATTAACTCTCAAGTGTTGTGTACCGTGCTTGTGAGTTTGAGGTGGTTGGACCACTACTTGTTGTTGTTGTTGTACTACAATCGTGGTGGCTACGGCTATGGCTATCTACCACGGAAACCCCACTCTCCACTAACTCACTTGTAGCCGGGACATCTAAAACTCAAGAACCAAGGACTGTAACAGCAAATTCCCAAGGCTGGGACGGACCTCGACGTCCCGCCGTTTCAAGGACTAACATTTGGGCATCCATAACCGATGAAATAAGAGAGTTTGCATGTGTTTAAGCCGGGAGTAGTAAAAGTGTGGGATTGTTTTTCTTGCAAAGAGAAACAAATTTTAAGGAGAATGCAAATTTTTTAACTACTTTTTTTCATGAATACGGAAATTGCTATAGGTTTTGAAGCGGTAAAGTTAGGGTAGCATGTAGTTGATCTATAGATTAACCCATAACCGCTCGTCGAAATGTTACTGCTTGGCTACAACAATTGTCGAAGCTCTTATGAGGGGGTAATCAATCACAAGTCACCACAAGATAAACTTTAACTTTGTTCGCCTAAAAAACATAGATCTCATCCATGTCAGCATTACATGACTATAGTGAGCGGTTAAATGGACTTGGTCAACTATGGATGCCTTGATCTTAAGGGCTGGTTTAGACTACTGCGGGGAAGTGCACTAGTCAATCAAGAATTTTAGCCCAAGACAAGGTTATTTGAGACAACGGTTGGTATGGCGGGCATAATTTATTATTTATTTATTTTTAATGCCTAAAGTTGGAGTTCGATGGAGGCCAAACAAATTTGGTATGAGGGTTTGAGGTTGCCCGAGAAACTTGACCTCATGAGAACTCCCCTAGCTAAAACTATTGCCATGTTGGCAACAATGTCATTTTTTCATCCATGCTTAAAGTTCTCCACTGGAGAAGTCTTGGTCGTATTGTAAACCCTAGCCGGTGAAGAACCCATTTCGTAGCCAATCATATGCTCTGTTCCCGCAAAATTCTTGACCGGTGCACTTCTTCGCCGTAGTCTAAATTGGCCCTAACTTATGACATTTCGGGCTTGGATAAAACATTCTCGTCACACTTGAAAGTAAGTTGGTTGGCATGGCAACTCTGCGAGCCTTACTGCACAATAGAGTTCTTTTATGTAGACCAAAAATGACAGCTAGGATGGTTTTAGAGCTTCAGGGACCTTCATTCATCGAGAAGAGAGTGGATGACAAGCCGTGAAAGTGGTGAGAATCAATCAATTGATCGACAATCTATTGTAACTATGGATGATATTGTGCCTATATGGATGAAACATTGTGACAAGATCTCATAACCCATATGCTCCTCAATGAGCGATCGATTACGGTTTATGACATTCAAGTCCAAGGTAAGTTAAGGGGTCTTCTAACACACATGACCAAGGGCTGTAAGAAATTCATATCACTTTAGAATTCCTTGTGGCCATGGTCAGCAGCCTAATGACCATCACAAAGAGGAATCCATTCACTTTTCCAAAAGCCTTGGTTACTAGACATAGTATAAAGCAAACTTAGACTAGGACACTATGGGTTTTTAATAAAATGAAAAAAAACACTAGAAATAAATAATTGGATATACCAAATATTGTATATTTCTTAAAATATATACGTTGCTACAATTACACTTTCTTCCAACATGGCACATTATCGTCCACTGAGACAACTTGTTTGGGTTATCCCGCTGCAAATATTATCCATTTATGGACAGGGATGATTCTATGACACTTCTATATCCATATTTTGGCATGCTCACCCATGGTCACTTTTATTTTCGGTGAAGTTATGTAAAACAAAGTGGGACTGCCATTCAACTCTTAATCATTTCTCAACCAATAAGAGACTTTAAAAAGTGGTGGTCACTGATCAATGGTCACTACACTAAATATGGTATTCAGTGCCATACAATATTCTATGTCATTGCGATAACTTTCCAACTGACACTTCTTATGAATAAGTTTACAAGTATTGTGATGGACGATTGAAATTTGGATGACATCCATGCCAATTATTGAAACGAAGTTGGTATATCTTGCACCTTGACATTTATGTAATAAAAGATTGTCATGGATGATTGAAATTTTGATAAAAATAAATCACTTAGTAAGTGACAATATTTACAACATTATAATTTTGTAATGTCCAATTATTTTTACAAGGAATAACAAATAATGTTAGATCTACATTTAGTGTGGATGACACTACACAGGGGGATTTACAAGTAGCATTGATGATACTGAATTTACAAATAGAATTGGTGACACTGAATACTACAATAATCTGGTCCGAGACGACCCTAAACTACTGGATGATGGTGGAGAGATATCCAAATCTCAAGGAAGAGGTTGGCGGTTTGATTCCCAGCTGTGAAATCTCCTCTCTATTTGATAGAAACTTGCCAGGTGGTCAATTACCTCCTGTGCTTTGGCGTTGACCTGTTGGCCTTCTGTCTCAAAAATAAAATAAAATAAAAGTACAATAATCAATGTAGTGTGAACATGCCCCAAGCGAGTAGGCAATGAGTGTTGGATTCCAAATTTGGAAGTGACTTCGAACACGAATTAGACTTATTATTAACTCACCGTTGCAACAAGTCACGTTGAGGTGCTTGAGATTGGATTGACCTCCTCCATGGCCCTTTAGGTATAGATTGAAGTGTGACATATCCAACCAAATATATAATTTTTCGGAGCCGATTTTATTTCCCCTCTCCATCACGAAGATCCCGTAACTACACTATTTTGTCTAATCAGTGTCGGGTATCGTTTGGAGTCATGTGTTGCTATAACTTTTTACTAGTATCTACACATATGTACTATACGCAAATGTGTATACAAATGGTCAAAATGAGCCCACCTAATGTAAGGATAGGTAGTAAACCCTACCACTGTAACAAGGGGATTCTTGAACAGAGTAGGGCCAATGGGTTCACATTCACATCGGTGGAAACACAGATGTTAAATTTTCTTTTATTTTAATGAGTTTTTTCCTTTTGCCAACTAAGTTATATCATGTTCTTACATCCAATTTTTATTTCCCCTCTCCGTCACGAAGATCTGGTAACTACGCGATTCTGTCTAATTAGTGTTTGGGTATCATTTGGGGTTACGTGTTGCTATAGCTATGTACTGATGTTTTCTTTTACCAACTAAGTTAGGTTATATTCTATGGTGTGCATACTAACTACTTATGTTATTTGGGTAAAAAGTGATACTCTCAGTAAAATGTTATAGTAGTGTGTAACTCCAAATCCAAGAACATAGAAAAAAAATTGGAACACAATTGAAATGTATGAGTGTAAAGGAGTTGACATCTAGATGGTTATTCCTATTTTTCTAGAAAACTTCTTCCAACCTTGAGACACTCACAAATAACAACATAACAAAATGTTCATGAACTAAGGTGTATTGATTTGGGAGCATTAAAGTCTGCTTTTTTGGGGGCAAAATGTGACATGTTGAAAGATAAACAAAGCTTTTATTCAAAAAATAAAATGTTTCATGTTACTTTGATGGGAATTCATTTTGGAAATTGTAATGCTAAAACCCTAGAATGGGCCTCATCGTTCTTTGGCCATATTTTGATCATTTAGATCTGAAGAATCACACTAAGCTATCTATCTATCTATCTATCTATCTATATATCTATATATATTGTCACATGGGCGAGAACATCCTTGTTAAAGCATTTTAAAGACTTGAAACCTTGCGGGTGTCTCCATCCCCCTCCTTTGAACATGCAACTATATTGTTTATGGTATGGCATTTAGTGTCACGTGCGTAATAGTGTCACTTACCCTGTTTTGAGGCATATGCTTGGTTACATCGATGATTAATAACTTCACCATGATTGCTACCTCATGACACTTGGCATTCAAGTGCGCTTACTAATGTCTTGACACGAGTAGGGTCAATAGTGTTACGATCGTGGAAAACGTGTTGGCATTCTAAAAGCGATTAAGCTTAATTTTGTTTCAAGTTGGGATTAGTACTCTATATAGGTCCTAGGATAACATAATGTGTCAACCTCTATCAACTTAAGGCTAGGTCACATGGGCTCCCAAGTCCCAGTCATGTTTGCAAGTCCCCACATGGAGGCAGCGTCCGAACTTCTGAGCCTCAAGACACCATCAAAATACGGTCAATTATCATTAAAGTTGGATCTTGCTTATTTAATGCAAACATATATTCCCAGGACTTGTGTTGAGAATTGGGTCTAGTGTGTTGCTCAACACAACTCTCAACACAAGTCCCAAGCCTCGCCTCCGAAAAGTGTTGCCATGTCATACTTAGGACTTAGGACTTGGGACTCCATGTGAAGTGGCAAGTCCCAATTTCCATGCTCTCAACGGCCGAGATTGCACGGATCAACCTCAAATGACTTAGGATTTAGGACTTGGGACTTCCAGTGTGAACAGGCCCTTAGCCGCCCGGCTTTCAACAATTACCTAACTTGGTTTATGAATGGGCTCCCACCGTCAAGAGACGAAGTCGTTGACAGAAAATCAACAATGGCCTCCATTAATGTGGTGTCGGAGTTATGATAAAGATGCTAGTTCTCAAATAAACTACGACTTAAACTAAGACTTATAATATACTTACATGTGATGCGGTGACATGGGTGACAATGTTCTCCAACCTCATCATTATGGTTACGTGTGGGCCGGTTTCCCATATGTCATGGGGGAGCCAAGTGGGGTAAGTAGCGTTGCATTCTTTACTTTCCAATCGACCTACTCTTCTCCTAGGATATTAAACTCATGACAAGTTGTAAATTACACTCTAAACTCCGTAGTATCACGCCTGTGGCAACCAAAGTGCACGTGATATTACGGAGTTCTGTAGTGTTAACATGGATGCGTGATACTAGTGAATTAGTGTAGCATGTGACTCTATGGAATAACACAAAGTGCACCATATTAAATGGTGTGGTGTGGTCCACTCCACTTGGCCTTCCCGGGCGATGTGGCATATGCATGCACCATCATTCAACAAGTGGCACAAGAAGAAGAAGAAGAAGAATAAGAAGGTGACACTCCACATATTGACACATGGCGCAATACAAGGGTGTGGGTTGACTTCTTTGGTGGTTTGCATTAATGACAAAATTTGTGATATAAGGGAGAGAAAGGTGACAATAAGGAGTGAAATTTGAACTACGCACATCCGTTCTTTAGGTTTTGGGATATTAGAGAGTGAGTGACATTATGGAGGTTGATACTACGGAGTTGAGGGTGCATTAGCAAATATAAATTAGCTCCACAGCCATTTGCCACATAAATCTAGGATCTCGAATGAATATTTCATTCATTATCAAAGTGAAGATTCTATTTCTATCTTGGATAATCATATAGGTTTTCCTTGAGTGGGTTGATTACTTAACTTAGAGAGTAGTCAACAAGTTTCAAATCATTACTTAGCCACTTGGTCAAATTCAATGATATAAAACGTTTGTTCTTGTATATTCCAAGCAGGGATTTGAACCTCCGTGTGCAAATTATGATCCCGTTGTTCTAACCAACTAAACTATTTTGACATGCAAATTATTATTCTGCTGATTTACTAATCTGCCACTTCCTGGCCGTTGGATGATAATTCGCTTCATGCCCTGTGGCCTGGTCTTGTAATAAAGATATGGCTTCGTCATTTAGACTCTCAAGTAAATTCATAGTCAAGTTGACGCTTGTAACTAGAAATAAAATATTACCACCATTTGTCATGTCATCCCACTATTGTTACCTTGGGTAGATGGTTCCATCTAGCTTAATAAGTAGGTATTGTGTTAATTAGCACACACCTTGGCACACAATGGAGCGTCATCAGGGGGGGGACACACTCCAAAGCTTGGCCGCTGGCTATTGGCCTCCCAACTCCTACCTTGCCATTCTCAAAGGTATATTATAATATGGATTATTCATATGCGAGAGTGAGTTGATTATGTATAAGCGTAAACATGCAGTTGAGTGTTTTTCAATTACATGTCTTTTTGGTATAAGTTCTTAGATCCACATCTAATCACAAACCACTCGAATATATGTGTCCAATCAAGATAACTAGCCTATTTAGACCCACTCGAGGGAATTAATTTTGACTAGACTAATTATCCCAATTAGTGAGCGATGGAAAGTAGCAAAGGTGATACTAAATTTCTTCATGCTATGAAATTAGTGCCATCAAAATATCTAGGAAGCATTGTTCACCTCAACACTATTCACTAAAACTTCGATTCATAACAACACTATTCACTGAAACTACCGACACTATTTATCCTAGCACTATTCACTTGGCAAGTATATGTTTTCATTTATTATTATTATTAATATTTTTAATCACTATACAAGCTCGATAGCGCATGCATTAATTTTCTAAAAATGTATGGTAAATGAGCATGTATTCATGAATTTAGTATCACTCATTAAAAATTTCAGCCCTCACCAATTTTGAAACTTGGCAAAATAGTGCGTGTTTTGAGAATTAGCACCACACACACTAATTGGGATAATTAGTGTAGTGTGTTGGTACACTCTACCGTTGAGCACTTTGTACTTTGACATTTGGAGAATAACTGTTCTTGAGATTTTGCCACATGACAATTGCAAATTACTTCAGACCATTCAAATCCCATGTGGAAATTACAATTTATCATTTTAAAAGACGAACAAGAAAGCATGTCATGGTAATAATACTACAACCAACACCACAACATCCTGCACCATAAATATATGCTCATTTGAAATGTCCATGTTATCACCAGACTTCCTTGTTGATTTCAAGTCAATCTACCAATAAAAATCTTTACAATATGACTCACATGCATATGAAGGCTTAGGTCCTTGACATTATCAATGGATCTAACATTCAGGCGTGAATCCTACAGTGTTCAAGGTATAGTTACCACTTCTTGCCCAATTAAGCTCCCAAACACTTTTGAAGTGCTCTCAATCATCAGATTGTCAACACCAACATATTGAATTGTGCCACAATATTTCACCTCTTATGTCCGTTCAATGATTTATACCTGTGATATCTGCAATTTGTGGTTCACCTCCTTGAGATATTGGAAACCACAAGCTTTACAGCATTGGGCTTGGAAGACCAAAACTGTCTGAAGTTGAAGAGATGAAAGGAATTGTTAGTGTAACTTACGACAGTAATTTTTGAAATTTAAATTCTGAAGCCTACCATTGCTTCTCAATTGAGGAAATTCCAGAAGTAAGGAGAGCCTGACCATCAATTTACCTGTCAAAGTAACTATATTAGCAATTGCAATTCTCTTTCAGCGAGATGTCTGAAAGGCCACTTCACAAAATTAGGAAGTGATGATAAGTCTACTCACAACATGCTCATGACTGTACCAACAGGCTCTCAGGGTAAATCCTGAAGTCTAACCTATGTGGTAGAATGCTATTCGGCCCTTGGCAGTAGAAATGGTCCCAGAAAAGGTAATGGAACAGCCACACCGTTATAATGTTTGAATGAAGTTATGAAAAGAATAAGAGGGGAAGACACCTAAATATAGGCCAAAGGCTTGCTGTCCAGTAATCTCCCCCACATAGAATTCAAAGGAAGACAATATTCGGATACCGATTGTCCAAGAGGAGAGCACTTTTAACACTACTGCAAATAATCTCTCGATGTGTGGCTTCAGGATCCTCCTATGGTTTTAGGATCTGTCACTGTTATCTATTGCGTTCTAATTGTGAGATTTGGGCTTCCAGTTCCTCTAGTTCTTTTCGCATATTTAGAAGGAATTCAGGGTCTTTCGCCAGGCTCAGTTTGTATTTTTCGTGCTCTGCAGTGGCCTTATTGAAAGCTTGTTGTACTTTCTGCACACAAGAATAAGCCAACACTTGGTCACCAGACTCGGATGACTAGCAATGGACAAGAACTTGGCAAAACATTTGTTACAAAGGGTTTGGAACAGGAGAAAATTAGCACTCACAAGTACAATACATTAATCCATGACATGATGGAAAACATACCTTCTTAGCACTCTTTGTCAGTTCTTTACCCTCTGCATTGTGAGTGGGCATCCCAAGCTCATCGTATGCACTGTATTCTGGTTTGTTCTTAAATGTCTCCATTGCAGAGATGGAAGCTGCTTCCTGTTTTTCTAGGAGACTTGCCTGCATAGATCCAAATGCATGACAACAAAAGGTCCAGGTTTAGAGTAAGCATATTATGCATACCTTCAACCATATAAACAAAAACGTCTGGAGTAGTCCAGGATAAACAACTGATGAGAAAAACATATCACACATCAGAAAACGAAGGGAACAAGACTAAAAATCTCTTCTACCTTCTGCAATCTCTTTTGTCGCAGGGCACGTAGTGTCTCTTCCAGAGCCTTTTCCCGCTTCTCATCACGCTCTTTTTGCAACACTTTTATATCGTCTAATCTCCACATGGACGTATTACCATCATCCACCACACATACCCCAGCATCCACCATGTTCTCATCCCGCTCCTTATCTAACAGCTCCATTAGCTTGTCCTGGTGAGTCACAACATAGATTATGATAGTTGTAGAGCATAGACATAGCCACCATGAGTGAAATGACAACAATATCAAGTGAGTCGCTAAAACTGCCAATAGTTTTGTCCTGGCCATTGTGATCATACATTGAGAGGAAAGAAACTGCTTATAGCTCAGACATTTCAAATTGATAATTGGACCAATATGCCTATTGCACCTTACAATTGTACATGGAATCAGTTCAGATAACAGCTGGTTTAGAAACTTAGAAAAATAAAATAAAAATTGTAGTATAAAAGGTAGGATTGCTAACTGTCAAGATGTGAAAAAGACACAAGAGAGTGAATTATTGGCTTTTCCCCTAACTACAAGGTTGAGTCCAAGCACCTGAGAAACACCACTCTTTACAGCAATTCTGACTTTGTCACGAAGTCCTACCCACGCATCCACATAGGGTGCCTGCATCACCCCAAAGCAACATTAATATGGTGTGATACAAACGATATCCACATCTCAAAATTGGTACAGTCTGATGACAATGCTCAAACCAATTTCCATGTATAATCAGTGTCAACCTAATAGAAGTGCAAACAAGATATTGATGCAGGACAGTGATGTAATAATTCTAGAAATAATACACAAATTGGAGTAGAACCAATCAAGGCCAAGTGTACATACCACATCTGAACCAGCCTGACTTGAGGTATTGCCAAAGCCGATTTCTTCATCTTTTGCGTCTGACAAACCTATTTGCACCAATCATACAGTCCATCTTCAACACAGAAATTCCAAATGAGACAACACACACAAACCTATCTCTATGTTTATTCTTCATTGTCATGTCATTCTGTCTACATATCCTCAAAGAGGACATATTCGGATCTCATTGTTGGCATTTCTGTAGTTCAAGTCAAGTGATTATGATATCCCTTGAGAGAGAAGATGCTGGGTTGGTATTTATCATCAATGTAGCTGGACTCCGAACATTTTATGTTTGCTTACATTACTATGCAATGAGAATGAAGTGCATCCTACACTACAATTCAGAGAAAACAAAAACACACACACACACACACACACACACAAAGTTAAGGAAAGGACAGTTGAAACAGTGCCAAAGGGAAAGGTACCAAATACGTTCAGAATCCTCGTCACAAACAGTGCTGCTGTTTTCAACAGGATAGGTTGTGGTTTCCCATTTGCCTGAGACCAGAAGAACAATGGGTGACATGAAGTCAAAATCTTCTTCTCTGCCCAAACTCTTTGCACAGTTTTTAAAGTAGTACTCTCTGCCCACTTTGTTTGCAAGAAAATGAGAAGGAGAATGAATTAGGCAAAAATCTGGAATGCTACAGTCCAAAGATAACTTGCACATACCGATTTGCACTTATCAATGTACAAATGCACATCTTTAACCAAAGAAAGCAACTCCACCACTGCACCTGCAGTATCAAAATTATCCTCCAAACGTTCTTGCACCTATTACAGTGATTCAAGGAAGTCAGATGTGTGAAGAATAATGTACTCTGCAATGGACAGCAAATGAAATGGAGAAAGAATGTACAAAAAACCTTTAAATTGTGAATATTAACAAATTGATCCGAGGGACTGGGCTAGCAAGGTAATGACATTGGATTTCTTGAATCTGCCAGGTAATCAATTTTAGTTAGGTCAGTTGGCACCAAAAACTTAGCCTTAGTGTGATGGAATGAAGAAGCACCTCATTAGTTGCCTCAAACACTCTCTTCCGAAGTTGCATCTCATCATCATTAAACCTTTGAACACCTTCCATTGGCTGCATAAGCAAGATGTTGATCAATCTCTGTGCACAGACAGACTAAATAGACAGACAGAAGAAAGTAACTGACACAGCCAATATGATATTGTAGTACCATCTGCATGTAGAACTACGAGCAGGTAAACAGATTCTCCATACCGGTTGTCTTAGATATACTTCCACATTGGCAAAGAAGTTTTTGAATTGCTTCTCCTTCCCTAAGGCCTCATCCACCACAGTTTTGCTAAAAGTGATAGACTGCAGATAGAGAACAATGACACCATCAGCCAATTGCATTGTAAGACTTCTCTAAAAACCTGATGCAAAGCAAGATAAATAGCATAAAGCACCATGTGCATCAGTTTACCTTGTCCCAACTCTGGATCACAAAAAGCATCCGTAGTTGCCTTGCTGTATACTTTGTCAAGGCCTGTCCAACCGCAATGTGGGAAGATTAAGATATGAACAGTCTGCAACAATTTTATACAACAAATTGCAGAAGGGTCAACAAAGAAGACCACATAGCTTGTGGTACAGATCACTTCGGATAACTCAGAAAAACATCCCTTGGAAAGAGGAGAAACTCGATCACGTACCTCCTTGATGGTTATAAAGTTCTTTAGAGATTTTGACATCTTCAAGCCATCAATCGAGAGATGCCCAGAATGGAGGAAGTACCTGACCCACTGCATCACTTCCACACTCTTAGGGGCTTTGCAACAATAATTAAAGAATGATTCATCCACTATTTTGCCTTCACTCATCCCTCTTATATATCAAATCCATATGAACAAGTAACAATAAATGAAAATAGCTTCGTTTCAGACACAGGACTGTGATGGAAGAGGCCCTGCCATTGGAGTTGCGAGTAATTACTACTAAATACAAGTAAATCTGAATCTAACCATCTACAATATGCAACAAAGAACTAGTTTGCAAGTTTTTCATCTATATTGCTAACGCTTGCCACCACAAACATTGTGAGTTGAAGGTGGTGAGTAAGAGGAACCCATACTTCATGGTTATGGAAATATGCTTCAGCTTGTGCAAGCTCATTGTCATGATGCGGAAACTGCAAGTCCCTACCACACAAGTAAATGGGTCCATCAGAAACCCTAACCCCCTTTTTCTTGAACCGGACCCCTTTTCATAAGACAAACAGTGTACTGAAGGCATAGGATAGTGTTAACTGCACTGATTATGATAAATACTGTGGGCCACACTAGCTTATTTCCACACTGTTGAATAATATTGTGGATGCACACGATTTACCAACCCACAGTATTTCACATCAGAGGTCCGCATTGTAGGTTCCAGTATTTCTATCGCATTGAAATTAGTGTGCATTTGAAAGACTTCCAATCTAGGGGAAGGAGGTGGGTATATCACAGGGGCATAACAAGTACATCTAGAGTTGCACCCTATTTTCATGTGTGATGATGTACACTGTGGGCCACACTATAGGGCTGCCCAGAGTAAGTCACACTACACATCTGCAATCACTATTTACCATAACCAGTGTAGTGAAAGCTCAACAGGGACAGAGTTGCTTGCACAGCACAGCAAGAACCATCTGTCCACTGTTGCCCCTGTTCAGCAAATCCTACTCTTGAATACTTACTGTCCACCAGAATGGAGATCCATGACGTCACCCAACATATAACTGGCCATTGCAGAGCATTCAATGTGCCACCCTGGACGCCCCATTCCCCAAGGCGACTTCCATTCAGGTTCTCCCTGCTTGCTTTGCTGCAACAAATGAGAAGATGCATTTCAATAACAGAGCTGGAACATCAGACAGGTTATAACAAATTGCAGACCCGAGGATCCCAAATAATGTTGAAATTCACACCAAATCCCCTTTGAATCCCACGATCAGGATCTTGACAAACCCTAAAGCAAAACTGACTTGGGCTACTTTTGATATAATTTTCTCATTATCCTAGTACCATCAACTTCGCATCTTGACCCAAATCAAAAGGCAAGAATGCAGTTCATGAATGAGGTAGATAGAATTAGTGCTAATCAAGGAAAATTTGATGGAACTAATGATGCTTCATCAGACATGAAAACAAAAACCTTCAGTGAAGCAAATATTGATCACGACCAGTCTTGGTACCTCAGATTAACAATAACTACAAATCAATGTAAGGAGGAGTTAAAACCTTCTGGATAGAACTACTTTCTTGATAGACTGTTGAAATCTTCAGATCTCTTAAATAAAAATATTAAGAAAGCTCATCAGCATATGAGGACAGAACATGTTGTGATTTAGATACATATATAGATTGAATGAGTTAGAAAAGGCTTAAAAAGTATTAACCTTCCACAGGGCAAAATCGCAGCTAGTCTTCTTCTCTGTGGTTACAAAGTTTGACTCACTTTCAGAAGCCAACTCTGAACTACCCACAGCCCAGGGGTTTAACTTGCCATACTGGTGACCTGCATCTCTGCAAGAGCCAGTAATCAGTCAACCCTGCCTCATAAGTACTCAACCAATAAAGCAGTAGCCAGGTCCAAACTAAAGAGTCTTGATTCCCTTCTTTAATAAGTATCCAGTGAACAGAACGCACTTCATATTTCTTCATTTCTTGTGGTGTATACAAACTCACTCTCTCAACCCTTCTGGACAGTCCCTGATCTTATTTGTCACTCCCTTGTAACGACCTCTCTCAATGAAATGTAAAAAAAATATTGCAAGAGTACCTACTTGAAAGCCTTGGTATCAAAATATACACTGCCATTTGCAGCATAAGCAAAACCATTATTGATAACTACTTGCACATACTCGATGATCTTGTCCATGTACCTGAAACAAAAAAAGAATGGCAAAGCCCAGTCTATCATCAGATAACAACCCATTTTACACTCAGAAGATTCATCAACACATCTGTAAATGAAGCACAACTAAGACACATTTGATTTGAAAAGAATATAACTTCCTTGCGCCACTTCCACTGCCTCCACTTCAAATCCTCCAAATTCCCCATGGCTCACAACCAGGCAATTATTGTGCTTGCTTGGTATCAAATACAAAACAGAAATGGTACTTACTCAGTAACTCTGACAAGGACATTAGGGTAGCGCACACCCAAACTTTCCATATCATTCCAGAACTCAGTTTCATACCTGCAAAAAGACAAGTCTTCAATTATATGCGCATAGTACATTCACTTGTATCTCACATCCATCTGTAAAGTTGAGTTTCCATCCAAGAGTAAATAACTGACACCTGGAATCCTCCACAACTTGCATCTCGTTCAAATCTTTATTTTTCAAAAATCAGACTTGTGTCATCCACCTCTTATTGTTCACTCTTGTCAGGATGCTTTGTCAAACATCTATGATAGCAATGCATGCATGTAGAGTAAGGGGAGTGGTGCCATGTGCGAAGCGGATATATGGGTTCAAGTGTTTTATTTGATGTCAAAGTCAGCAAGACAATAGATGAACAATAAAACCTAATACCATAATCTTTGAGCAAGTTGAGACAATACTTGGTAGTGTGGGCTTTGTAGATAGCATGATCAGTTACAGAAGCTCCAAGTTCAGAATCCAAGTAGGATGCCAAACTGTCAGCGGCAGCACCTGCCAGAAGCTTTGCGATTCCCTCTTTGCCACCCAATTTAATCGCTTCATTTTTTTGACTTTCCAAGAGGGTCATGGCTGACTTGATATTGTCCAGCTTCAGTTGCTCCTGCTTTATTTTCTGTCGTTTCCACCCACTCAATCCCTGATCAGCATAAATCCTGCCACTCTTGTATCTAAAACCTCAAGCATCTTGAATAGAGAGTAAACCTTCTCCCCCTTAATCGAGTGTTCTCACCTTGTTCAAAGACTTTGTGACTTCATGCTAGCTTATGAGAAAGTGTCAAAAATGTCACAAATGGCAACTGCAAGCTCTTCATGAACGAGCTGACATGTAGACCACATGGACATACAGAGGTCTACCTGATTGGGTAGACATCTGTATTATAATTTGCTTGGGTACGATCTAAGCTACCCAAAAGTTTGTGAATGTGCCACCCAGCCTAAACAAATACAAAGAATCTGGCAATACACGTGCATCATCACTTGTTAAACCCTTCGAGATCACTTCCATATGCAGGTCAACATTGCCAGTAGACTTCTGGATACATACCTCTGCAAGCTCGTCTCTTTGCCTTGATGAATTGGTTGTGGCCAACTTCTCCTCTGTCGATGAAACCTACAACATTTTCAGCATCATATGAGAGTCGGAGCCACACTAGCCCATTGACAACTTTGACACATCAATCACATAATAGATGATTGCTGATGGACTAATATACCTGCTTTTCTTGCTTGACTAACTCCGCTATTATTGCCTTGTCCGAGTCCTCGATAACCTGATGCAATCAAAGTACACGTGAACACTTTCCACTTGAGATGAGTTTTACATAGACGAGGTTGGCAATGAGAACCAGAGAGCTAAGACGATACACTCTGGAAATTCAAGCAGACCTTGGTCAAGTCTGTTGCCGCCTTGCGATACTCATCCAGAAGGTAGTTCCTTCTTGCTCGGAAGATGATTTTGTCATCCACGTCCGTGACATTCATAACGAAATCCACGTTATAGTGGAAGTATTTCTGCAATTCCAGAACAGAGTGTCTGAGTATGACGAAATTCAAATCACTCCAAGAACACCAAAAAACCCTAAACCCTAAGTTCACGGTTAGAAGTTTCACCGACCTCTAGAATGCGACGAATTATGTCAAATGTGACATAATTTCTCGCGTGTCCCACATGGGACGAGTCATACACCGTCGGCCCGCATATGTACCAAGTCACTGCACACCACCAAACCAAAACAAACCAACCAGGTTGCTCAGAACAACAATAACCTCCCTTCATACTCATCTGCTTAAAATTTTGCAAACGATAGCCCAATTGGTACCACAGCTCACCGTTCATGGATCCATCTCTGGGCACAAAAGGAACCTTGGACCTCGTTAAGCTGTTGTAGACTTTGAGCCCCTTGGGTGCATTTGACTGCAACTGCACTGGCGACACCACCTTAGCGTGCGCAGGGGGGAATTCTCGCTCCCCCATATTGTGTATCGCCATCGCAACTCTTCAAAAACTAGCTTTAGAACAAGGAGCCCTCCTACCGGGCTGGGCCGACCAGCAATACACGACGCCTTGGATTGTATTAGGTTATTAGAACGCAGAGCCCTCCGGAAACCACAAACAGACACACAGCCAGGCAGACAGAGCTTCCTCCAGCCTAGAGAGAGAGGGAGGAGAGAGGGCTGGCTCCAGGCTAGAGAGAGAGAGAGAAAAGAGCGAGCCCTAGAGAGAGAAGAGAGTGAGCTTGCTCTAAGGGCGTCCCCACCAGACCGGGAAAATGCCGGCTAAAGTATATAATATTTTATACCTTTGGCGAGCCCTCCATCTTGGGCGGGGCAGCTCATCTTGAGTCAAGCCCACCAAAGCCTAGGCATACCCCCGCCATAATTAGGAAGCAATCAATAAGACAACGACACCTATTATCTGACACGGGATAAAGTAGGATATCGGAGTATCTGTTATTAAAATAATCTCTGGGCGGGCCGGAGGAGGATCGCTATATGAACCATTTATGGCGGGGGAAGGTCTTTACTATACCCGGGCCGGTTCTAAATTATGGGGGGCCGGCCATTGGTGGGCTTCACTTTATGCCGGTACCGCCACCTAAGAACCCGGGATGCTCCATTTATGGCGTTGGCGTGCCCCATGCCCATACCGGTGGGGACGCTCTAATGTAGGGAGAGAGGGGTTGGTCACATGGTCCAGCTTTGCTTCCCCGCAAGTGTTTTTAGCTCTAGGGAGGTTGGGCAGTCGGGCGAGAGGCGGTAAAAAAACGATAAAAAAAAGTGGTTGTTGTCAAGGCAAGCCATGCATAACATTATTCAGATCCATAACAGTGCTCTGTGGGACTGACAGTATTTTGCAGAACATTCCATCATTCGTGCTGAATATGGGGAATATTCCTCAAAATATTGTCACTCCCATAGAACATTGTTATGGATTTGAATAATGTTTTGTGAGCAAGCTGCATAATGCAGTAGAAATGCAGCATGTGTTTTACCCCAACACAATAAACACATTACATGTGTTTTATTGGACATCAAAATACCGTACATTTTTACCATTGCATTCAAATTTTACATTTGATTATTGTGGCCCACGTCCTCCAAGGGCCACCTGGGCTTTGGAATCTCAAGCCATGTGCCCGGCTCTAGAGGTTGCTCTAACCTAGAGAGAGAAAGAGAAAAGAGAGAGCTTGTTGTAGCCTAGAGAGAGGGAGACACCTTCGTGAGAGAGATCTTATGGTAGATGGGTCTTCAAATGGTTACTTTTTCCCGACTACATTGATTACCCAATTAGTGTGTGTGGTACTAATTCCCGAAACACACACTATTTTGTCAAGTATCAAAATTAACGAGGGCTTAAATTTTTACTAAGTGATACTAAACCCATAAATACATGCTCATTTACCATATAATTCAAGAAAATTAATGTGTGCTCTAAAATGTTTGTGGAGTGATTCAAAGGATTATATGCAAACACATGCTTGTCAACATAACATTAGTCGCCCTTATGGTTGAATTCCATCTCTATATATACAAGGGATGACAAATATGTTAGGTTTACATTTTAATGTCGGTGGCACTACATGGGCGGTTTACAATTAGTATTGAGCAATTAGAATTGGTGACACTAAATACAACATTTAGTGTAGTTACAGATGAACCGTTTGAGTTTGAGAAGGAGCCCGTTCGAATTCGAGACTTCAGGGAAATTACCCATCCATTTCGAGGAATTTACAGATTATTCTCCAATTTAACAAAGAAAGCCCGAAAGATATAAACATGCAACCAGTTGGAACCGATTATGCCCTAAATTATCCCCGGACACTGATCCATAATATACATTGACTATAGACTAAATGCATATCCCGATCTTTCAAACACGCAACTCTGCAAAAGGACTTGAAAAGCTATCTCCGGGCAGCTGCCATGCAACTGACATCTCTGGTAGTACATTCCTTGTCACTGAGAATGTTGACATTGTGAAATGAACACATACTGTCGGCAAGCAAGTTGCGTGACTAAGTTATAAACTTCCCGTGCAGTGTCCATCAAGTTTCCTCCTTGTGAGCAATTCTCTACAGGCTTCAATCATCAGCGGACATTTTATTTTATTTGTAATTTGGAGACATGGACATGAATTCCATTGAAGAGAATACCGTAGTTTCTTAGCAGTTTGGGCAGAAAATGTAGGGTGCCTAAATTTCCAGGAAATTATTGACATGGTTTGTTAACTCTCGTTTATAAAGATGGGTGCAAGCATAGTAAAGTGGACCAAAAAAGCGCTCCGGTATATGAAAGCCATGATTTTCTTGGTCAAACGCCTATAAGTAGTAGCAAAATGTTGTTTAAAATAGATTAGTTTTCATGATGACCTCTATTGTTAAGTTAGGTACTCAAATATAGAATATCAATATGAGATCTTCAAAACCTATCATCAAAAGTGACGCGTAAAAGCAACTGACTAAATATAGTTTTGAATGTAAATTTCATGACCTTAAATATTTTGAACTTGGAATTTCTTTTCATATTCCTTGAATTCATTATAAACTTGAGGTCATCGTAATTTTTTTTTCAAAAATTCATCAATTTAGTGTAATGTAATTGTATTTTAAACAAGTTTTTGACAATTATCTTTTCAATGACACCCACTTGCACCACCACTTGCACCGTCTTCTAAAATACATATACGTTGTTTGAAATTGTTTTTTGTGAACATAAATTGCTTGGCTTTGTAGATTCATATGTTTTCTAAATGTTTATGAATTTTTATTTCATAAAATTCAAAGTTAGTATATTGTTTTGGATCACTTTCACTTAAACCTGAGCAAGGATCAAGAGTTGTCCACTTTACCGTGCTTGCACCCAGATCATATTAATGTTCAAATCACTAAAGATCAATTCACATGTGTTGTAATTCAATAAAATTAGCTTTTTAGGTGTCTCAATAGGTCTAAACATACATTGCAAAGTCTTTTCTGAGTCTTTTGTTTTGTCATTCTAACACTTCTAATATGCAATCTTACACAAATGCAACATGTCTCTCACACATCACAAATCATGCCATGTAAGAGTTTAGGGTAACTAATGGGAGCTTTGGAGGTGAAGGGAAAGGTTTAGGGTAAATCGGCCACCTTAGATGAAATTAGCAATAGCCATCCAAAAAGCATAAGAGAAACTTGGATGAATGCCTAACTTATCTTGATTGTATTTTGAGATTGCCCGATTTTGATATATTATTTTCTTGGGTTGCCTAATTGTTTTGGTCACTTTAATTAATTATTAAGCAACGACATGCCCAAGTTGCTATAAAACTACCATAAGTACACGATAACATTACTCAACACTAGGGTGTTGCTTCATAGAGCTAGGAATGTTGGGAGCATAATACCCCCTTTATGTTGGGTCAACCTTACAAAATGAACAGTGTTCAACTTGAGTATTGTTCATTCTACAAGGGTGCACTGGCACCTAGGCTTTAATGACCCAATTAAAATTGATAGGTTGTATTGAAGAATGTTGGGAATAGGTGTGGTTGTCACTGGGGCCCCATGGGGGTCTGCAAACCGTGCGGGCCGGTTGACATATGAAATGTAACCACTTCCATGAATAAAGGCCAAGAAAATTTGCCTTACATTTAAGCCTACTACATGCCTCCCCTTTTGGAAAGCTTTTGGAAAGGGAGCCATTACCATAGGTTTGGTAATGTTATGCCCAAATTGGCACCATGTTTAAGGTATGCGGATGTTATTCAAATTTTTTATTTGATTTGACGCCTATATTTGAATGGTATGTGGTTTGGTGTGGACTGTTGCAAACATATATGTTTAAAAGAGATTGGACTAAGTCCTCAAACTATATCAACTATTCTATATTCCATAGTGAACACTATTGGAAATCTATGTATTCATTCAAGGAATCAACACACATGCACTTTCGATAGCTATAACTAAATCAAGGGAGGTTCAATTTTCAATTTGATTTTTATCGACATTTCGTCAATGATTTGCTAATGCAACACACATTTCGATCAAAGAATCTAATCAATAGACAATGGTAACCTAGGAAAATATATTAAATAACACCAATTGAAGCCTTACCCCAACCAGGCTGGGGAGGGAGAGTAGTAAAAACTTGTGGGGGAGGGGAGGGACGCTCAATGTAGCATGCACAGTACCACGTGTATGTACAAAAAGGAATTCAATCAAATTGTGGCTTACAGTATGCATATAAGAGGGGTGTTGCTCCACCTGGCACTATGATTTTTTTCGCAAACTGGTTAGGGAGAGGTAACTACTTAAGGTCCCATGAGGTTTCTCACAAGAGGAGTTAATTTCGTTCAAATGTACCTTACATCGCGCCTCCCCCCCCCAAAAAAAAATTATGTGCTAATCCACACGAGTTTCACTAGCAACGAGACATCCATGTTTATGGATGAAAATTACAGGTTGTGGATGAATTGCCCTTTGCATAGATAGATATACAACATAAATAGAGTTATTGGGAGTGTCCTCCACTTCAATGAGCAACTGGTTATGTTAGTTAATAAGACATGTTTTGAAAACTAGATTGACTATGTGCTCAAATTTTATCAACCATACTAGACTCAATTATCCACATAATTGGACAACCTGGTTCGTATTCAACTAAAAAAATCAACAAACATGTGCTTTAGAGAATCGTCACCAAATCAAGGGAATTTTATGAATTTCAATCCAATTTGTGTTATGCTTCATCAAAATTGTTATTGCAAAACAAGTTTCGTTATAGAAATTTGAGCGGTAGAAGTTGGTGAACCTAAACAACGATCCAAGTCCAACCGGTTACATGTTGATTTATTTTGATTTTCTTTATTGATTTAAGGCATAGCCCATAAATTCTTCTAAAATTATTGATGATTTGCCTAAGTCTTGAACTTTAACTCTCTCGGACTCAACATGCTCATTTGTCTATAGAAAGTCAACTCATCATGTTTGTAGGTTTACCTTACATTCACCCCTACAAAATGATGATAGTATGGACTACATATTCAATGACAAAAGAGTGAATGGCGAGTGGCGATCGTAGTTAGACATCAATTTGCACGTGGATGTGAACTAGACACTCTAGAGTATATAACATGTGAGAGGAGAGTGGATGACAAGTTGTGATAGCTATGAGACATCCATTGATCATCACTTGTTATGGAACATAATCGGTTTGCTCATTAATGTAAAATGTATGTTATGGATGAAACAATTTATGCTTGGATAGAAAAATGCAATAGAAATGGTGGAAGTGCCCTCCACTTGGGTGAACACACCGTTTTTGAATGAAATGTCTTGTGTGTGGATAGAAAAGCGCAAAGACTTGCCAGAAGTGCCCTGCAAGTGGAAGAGCGACCGGTTAAAGTAGAGATCCCTTATTTAATTACTTTCTTCATGAGACACCTATATTTGAGGGGTATGTGGTTTGATGTGGCTCCAAGAACGAATGCCAAAAAGACAAGTGTTTAAAACATATTGGCCAACATGTTTAAACTATGATTCCCATTATAGACTTAATAGTCAACATAATTGAGAGGACATATTTGACCATTTAATAAGCACAAGAATCTTCACTTTGATAATGAATAAGATATTCATACGAGCTCTGAAAATTATAAGGAAAGTGGCTATAGCCTAGACTTGGATTTGCTAACCATCTTCTACTAATTGCATGTTTCATATCCTAGGAGAAGTGAACTAGTCAGAGAAAGTAACCATTTAAGACCCATATCTACCGTCTATTAGTCTCTGATCTCTTTTGGCCCCGTACCTCTTTTTAGTACCCCAGTGTACAGGTGTGCGACCGCTGTTTCCCCGGGTTAGCTGAGGTGGCAGGGTGTCTCACAAGTCAGTCCACCCACCGTTCTCCCGGGTCACCCGCCGCCCGGCTCAACCTCCCTTGTCCCCCCTCGTTTCTCTTCCCTTCTCTTCTAGTCTTCTCTCGTGCGACCCATCAGCTTTCCTCTTTGGAATTGATGCAACAGGATTTATCGCACAAATGCCCTCTCCATCACCGAAATAGCAGCCAAGTGGGTTAAATCACACACAAATATACAATTCCCCCAGCGATTCCCGCTCCTGCATCGCTGTCTGCATCATTCGTTTGTTGGTTTTTTTCTTCTAATTTAAGCCTTTCGTTGAGAGACTTCGGACCTTCGGACCTTCGGAGACTCCACAAAGGAGATTTCGAGGCCGATTTCTAGCCCGACCGGATACGAATCGCGATTGCGGAAGCGGGAGGAAGCGGGAAGGAGGTTGAGACAGGGGGGTTTTTTTTTTTTTTGGGCGTGTTTCTGTGTTTGTGAGAGAGGCGGGGTAAGTTTGTTCGTGTTCCCGGCAAGGATGTATACCGGGGGACATCGACCGCCAAGCTTCGCCAAAGTGGCGGACGAGGAAGTGGAGTCGGAGGAGAGAGTCGGAGGAGTAGTGCATGTGGACTGCAACAATGAGCTTCCCAACGTTTTGGTCACCAACGATGACGGAATCAAGGCTCCAGGGTTGCAGGCCCTCGTGGCAGCTTTAGTGCAAGGAGGCAAATGCAACGTGTTTGTCTGCGCACCGGACTCGTAAGAAGCTCAAATTTCATTCCTCCCCTGAGATTGTATCTTAGGAATTTGTATCGCTATCTTGAAGTACTCGAATAGTTTTTGTGGCTTCGCGTAGTCTCGGATAATGGTGGTATAGCTTTCGTCCCCTCTGCATTGGCGATTGCTGTAATTTCGCCATGTCTACCATGTCATGTCGTGCAGAGGCAATTACGGTATTAAATTCCGTGTGGATGTTGTCAGGATTGTCAGAAGGTGTTTTGCATGTGGTAAAGCTACGAGGACTAAATGGCTAGCCGAATTTGAGACCTAACCATAGCCAATTGCATATGAGGACCTTCTTCTTACGCATTCTGAGAACTTTGTACGGGTACTCGAATGGTTTTCTCTGGCTTTTGTCTCGTGTTATGGTGTTCTTCCTCTCTGCATTGGCGATTGCTTGAACTTCGCCATGTCTGTCATTTCATGTCTTGCTGACGCAATTCAGTTACGTGTGGGGTGTTGTTAGAAGCTACGAGAACTAAATGGCTAGCTGAATTTGACACCTAATCATAGCCAATCTGGAACTGCCTTACGCTGCTGTATTAAGTAACTAGGCCTGTGCCTACACCATTTTTATCCTAAACCAGTATCGATATATGGACGGCATTTGCGTTGATGTAGTAGTCGGCAATCTCAAGCTTTTATCCGAATGCCTGCATTCGTCGATTTGGTCTCACATAAATCGATGCTAAGTCTGAATAGGGGGCTTAATATCTCTGCAAAGTTGATGTAAAGTCCTCTGCCTCTTGTAATCCATGGCAACCATATGGTGGGGCGCAATCTCGTCATCCATCAGGTTTTACTCATAAAAGGTTTACGACCTGAAAATTGAACAGGACATGTGTGGAAAGTGGACTATAACCTACCTACGGTGGCCAGTTATTGACGACGAAACCTGCCCTTGCTGTATTTGAGGATTTGTCCTTGGTTGTAGGGAAAAGTCAGGTGTTGGACACAGCATCACCAGCAGGGGCACCGTTGAGGTTTCGTCAGTCAGTATTTCGGGAGCAACGGCCTTTGAATGCTCTGGTATAATCTGCAAACTCTCTCAGCCTGCACTAAGTTACTATTGACCAAAATAACAAGAAGCTCTGTCCGATTGTTGGGGCTGTAGATTACCTCATGTTAAGTGCACTTCAGGTCGATAAAGTACCTGCATAGTATGTTGATGATTGATTTTTTTCAAAGTATAAGTGCGCATGGTGTAATATAGATGAGTAGTCTGTGAATGATGGTGGAATTTGTTGTTCTTGCAGGAACTCCAGTGGACTGTGTCTCACTGGCTTTTACTGGGGAAATATTTCCATGGAGGAAACCCACTCTGGTGACATACTCTCTTCCTACACAACATATGTTCTTGAAGCTCTGCTGTTCAGTGTCGTCAGTGGTTACTTATTGATACTTTCTTTTGTTGTGTATATGGTTTAACGGCAAGCTGAAGTCTCATTGGAGTGTATCAATTGGAAGGGCTCAGGTGGTTAGTGGCATCAACAAAGGTTCCAACTGCGGTTATCACATGTATGGCTGCTTCATCTGTGTTCCTTACTACTCAACAACTTGGTCATGGACTGTAATTATTGCGAGCCATTATTCAAGGGTGCATACACAAGTTGTAAAAAGAGAACTTGCATCTTGCATTATTTATTACATGAAAACAGTAGCCAAGTTTTTTAAAATGGTAACTGGTGTGCCTGTGCATGTATGGAAGATGTCTTGAATTTGTCCTCCTTGTTATTTTCACTTATGTAGCTTTCCTTGTAAAACTCTTGGTGCTGAAATGGTCGTGCGCAGCATCTATTCAGGTACTGTGGCTGGAGCACGTGAAGCTTTCATAAGTGGAGTCCCGGCCCTAGCATTCTCCTTAGACTGGTATAATTTATCATCCTTTCAATGGTTCAGTATATAGATTTTGCAGAAATATGTGTGAGACTTCAAGATAATACCTTGGTCTTATTGAGAACACCTTTGGAAGCTTTTTTATTATTTATTATTTATTTATTATTTTTTTTTTTGTTAGGGGATGCTGTTACAGGAGGTGATTGCAGCTTATGTAAGTGTCCATTGTTGTGCTTTCAGGAAGAAAGGGGAGAGCACTGACCAGGATTTTATAGGAGCGGCAGCTGTGAGCCTTCCTCTAATTTATTCCTCACTACAGGATATTGAGAAGGGAGCCTATCCTCAAGGCTTTTTTTTGAATGTTGACATTCCATACCGTCCTCTCCAGCACAAGGTCGTCCACAAAGCTTCACCTTGTATATATAGAGTCACTGTGATGATTTGGGTCTTGAAATAATCGGTTTCACATCCTTGTGTGAAGAATGTGCCTGTCTAAGTGCTTGTTCTTGCTGGATGGATAGGGACTAATTTGCACTAGTAGTTTGTACAGGGCTACAAGGCCACAAGGCAGGGCACTTCTCGGCTACCTTTGATTTGGATGCAAGTTACACAGCAGAAGCGTATGCAGATGTTGAAGGACACCGGTATTGGTCTACAGATGGCACAGCTTGGAATGGCGGCTTCTGCTGCGGTAATTTCTGATTCCTTTATTATCTCCACACACTGATCTGCATTATAGGATGCACATTCTGTATCCTTTGATTCATTATCATTATCTAGTAGAGAATTCACCTGGGGTGGTTGTTGCTGTGAATGATGTATAGATATTAGAGTTATCCTCTAGTCCACTTGAATTTTGGTGAGTTGGTTGTTTTGCATACAACACCTTCCATGTTCAGTAAGTTTTCGGTGCATGCTTGGACGTAGTGTGGAGGTTTGAACGAAGAGCATTCTATATCGGTTCATTGAGGGTCAAACTCATGTGGCATGGCAAGCGGTGCTAAAATGAGTTTAGTCCTGAATGAACCAAAACAGGTTACTATTTGTTCAAATTCAAACACTACCTCCAAGCATGCACCACAAGTGGGAAAAAACATTTTATTTATTTTTAATGCATAACAACCTATGGAAATCATAGGGAACTGACTTCCAGAAAGGTCCTATGGAGCTAAAGGATGACCCTCTTACATCAAAATGTTGTTTGGGGTTTTGTGGGCATGATTAGGCAAAACATTGCGTCCCAGCTTGATGATTGACACCTAACTGAGTTTGAGATGTGTACACGTTGTTTGCAGGGAGCAGCTAGGCGTGCCAACCTGATGAAGAAGTGCTCTGATGTTGAATCAGTAGGGGTTGCTGGTGGTGCAACTAATGAGACCCCACAAACAATGCACTTCCGTTTAGGGGTAAGAAAAGCTTCCTAATGTGTCCACACTCTTCATTCTTAAAATACATAACGGTAGAAGGTTGTGAATGGTAAGTCACACTTGAATCATCACATGGGCTTTCTTTTAGTATGTATTCCTTTCAAATCTGTTATACCATCATAAGATCACTCCTTTAAACCTATTGACATGGGCTCAAGCGCCCCAGATATGTAGATGAGTATGATGTGTTTGGCAAGCTATGTTTTAAGTCAATGCTTGTTGTTGTTTAAAAAATAAGGCAATTGCTAGCATTTTGTGAATTCAGTATGGAAAACACGGAGTATAATTAATGAGCTCTATATGCACCAGTCATACGCTTTTATTGTATGCATGGACTTCCTGGGCTGTTGTAAGCGAGGTGGTCCTAGTATCTGAAATGTTTGCATGACAACCTATGCAGGTCAAGATGTTTTAGACTGCTCAATTCTGACTTTTTTTGAAAATTACTTGTTGCAGGGTGGGGAACAGGAGGTTGGGGAGACAGCTGATGGGCATGACTTTGGCTTGTTGGAACAAGGCTTTGTATGTACTCTTGAAGCCACACGCCTGGTATTAGAATATTGATTCACAGGAAAATGTCTGATCATTTGGTATTAAACATCTTTTTCACTTCTTGAAATATGGTGGAGAGCGAAACTACTAACATTTGCTGGGTCTGAACAAGTGCCTATTCTGGTCGAAGTTCTTTGTCGTGATTCCTGAATGAACTCTAGAATGTATTTGACTAAGTACTGTTGGGGTGGATTGGAAGCAGGTTACTGTTACGGCACTGGGTTTAACAACGCACTTGGAGGACCATACACGTGCTCAAGCTGAGGAATGGATAAACACTGCTGTTGGAACGTTTCCTTCTGCTCCGTAGGTTGTGTATGCCATCTTGTAGTTATGAATCTTTGTCATGACTATTTGCTTGTTAATGTAGATCTGGGTTGTGTGGGTGCTACAAAATGTGTTCAATGATCCAGTCAAGGCAAGAACTTGAGCAATTTTAGTTATGATATCTCCCTGGTTTTGCAAATGTCTATCGTTCCATCTGTATTAGTTTTGGAGAAGTATCCTCATGTATACACAGCTTGTTAGATAGTTGAAATTGGTGATTGCACTTGTCCCTGAGTAGATTGTAACCTCAACAAGGTGCTAATTGAAACCTGGAGGATATCTGCAATGTCTATATTTATAAGACTTATTCATGTCGACACAGCCCAAGGGCTTCTTTCTTGAGTCCAGAGCAAAAGTACAGCAATGAGTGCTCTCTGAAGGATGATGAAGCCTTTCTCACTTTGCACATCATTATTTCCAAACAATGGAGCAAGATTGTTATGTTGTTTCTTGTTGGGGATGAGTTGGGTTTGATAAGCTGGCTGGTAACTGCACCTTAGGTATCATACTGCTGAAAATTCTCACTTTACTTGTTCTTGTGGCAGTGTATGCTCTTTGTAGACCATTGAGAGAGCAATCATCCATGACTGGAACAAGCTCAGTTGGGGTATTTGAGCAGGTGAATACGTATTTAGTTTCTTTTTTGTTATTAGCCCATGTGAAAGCAAACTTGCAACTTTTAGATAAGAGATGGGTTGGACTTACTGTTCTTCTTGAAAGCATGATCAAGGGTATTCTTGAGCTCATAGGATGTGGTGCATATGTAGGACATGAACAATTTGCACATCTGTATGTGTAGTTTATCCTCTGTATTATATAATCTCTATTAAATGTGGAAGGAAATGGAAACATTCATTTTACTTTTATGTATCATGTAGAACCTGTCGTTGAAACCTATCACTATCCTTGTATTCCATTCTTCATTGACAGTTTGAGAAAATTCTAAAGCTGTATTCAGACTCCCGAATATTTAAGTACGGATGTAAAAAAACCACAGGACAAGTTTCAGCATTTTGAAGAAAGGATATTTTCTGAGCAGTACAGGTTGACACAGTTCATTTCAAAATTTTAGCATGTGACCTTGCAACTAGGAGAGCATGTTGAGCAAGCTGTTCAAACTATGATGTCATCTGGAATCTCACTTCACCTGGTCTATCATTTGAGCTTTTAAATGTTGATTCAGAAAGGTAGGAAGGCATTTCTCTGGCCATGGCAAACAAGACTTTACGTGTTACTTTCACTTCAAGAGAGAGGTCGCCATCTTCATTGTGTAGACAGAAACATCACCAAGGACCCCAGGACTTCTAAGTCAGGTCAGGTCTGCAAACTGTGTCGAGCGTCTGAACACATCATGTCCCCATGTTGTGGTACAGGAGGAGGAGGAGGTCTTTCCCTGCCAGAGGGCTGAGTTCTGACCCATGCCTGTCAGTTAAGTTAAGTGGACCTTTCTGTTTGTACATGATCCTGGGAATAAGTTAAGCAGGTCTGTGAATCTTGTTTCATGATCTGGTGTCCAGATAAGATTGGATGCACTACAAATACCCTGGGGGACGTCATGGGTTGTCTCAGGGTTGTCTTTGGCAGAAAGAATATTGAATTGTAAAGCTGATGGAGTTTGCTGTGCATAACTAAGTGCACTTTGTTGCAAGAAACACTGCTGGGGTTAATCTTCAGCCTCTAGTTATAACTTTGCATACTCCACCTCGCCATTGACAATATCTCATAGATGTTTAGAGCCAGAAATTTATAGTGACAGGGAATTATTGTATCTCTCTTGCATCCCACATAAATGACCTGGAATACTATGCAGTTCGAAAAGCTTACAAAGAATGCCAAGTTGGTGAATTTACAAATATTTTTACACATCATTCATTTATTATTCATGTATCATTCATAATAAACTACATATGCATCATTTATGCATCTATGCTTCTGATTGACCTATTCTGACTTACTACTATGTTAGAGTTTTTGTCGCATAAAGTTGTGAAAGCCTGCACTAAGGCTAATGTATGACATGAGAAGTTGCGAGGACAACTACAAGAAAATGTAAGGACAACCATAAGATTTGGAGATATAGATTGCACAACAAACATTTGATGTTGAAAACAATTTGTAACCACTCACCAAGTAATGTCATTTTATGTAAACATCATGGTATTGTGGCTCTCCCATTACCTCTTTGAAGAGTATTTCTTACTAACAAGGGCCCAATAGTAGTGTGTAATGTAGGTTAGATTTCTAGGGTTTTACCGTGAGAGCATTGTGGTACAATGATGAGTATGTTGTGATTTCGACTTGTTTAATTTGTTCATTTTATGTTGTTGGATAACTGCGTGAGGCATCCAAAGCTTGTGAGGAAGCTTCCAAACATTTAGGGTGAGTTTCCATGTAGGCCACTCTCCCACCAAACTCTAGTAGAATAAGCACAACCTTGTCCAAATGTAGAAGGAATTGGTGGGGGTAGGGTTTGTATGTGCTAACTACACTAAATATGATATGTAGTGTGATATGGTATTTTATGTCAACATCGTAACTTTTTGGTAGACACTTCTTATGAAGAAGTGAACAAATATTGTCATGGATGATGGATGACAACTTTAAGTTCATCCATTACCCAAAACCCTACTTGCTCTTGTTTGCTCACTCTTCTCAGTGTTGCATTGTCTCCATGACTCCTCCTTTCACAATGTGCTTGAGAGTTTGCTTGTAGGGTTTGCTTGTAGGATTTGCTTGAGAGCTTGCAATCCAAATTTTGAAGGTGTTGAAGAACAAGTTCCTAGGGTTCCATCATATGATTCAACCATAGTTGAAGTCGAAATTTTCTTGGAGGTCATAGAGATCTTAAGGAGCACCATGGGTTTGGTATCCTTGAGTCTGACTTGTCTCCAAAATCAAGAGTGGAAAGCTTGCCTTCTATGGGGGGTGATGAAGCATAGATTGATAGTGGTGTTGTACATGATTTAGAGTTGGATGACAAGTCGTTGCATATACAAGTTGCTTTTATAACAGACTCTAGTGAGAAGTTGATTATGTAGAAGGTGGATATATGGAGGACAATAAGACTCTCATGCAATTTATAGATGGTGCAAATTTGTTTCTTACAGCAAATATTGAACATGGAGATGTTGCTTGAAGTCTTTCTTCTCAAGGGTGTCAAGATACAATTGATAGTGGGGAAGCTCCTACATCGGAGAACGTTGGATCATCATAAGAATTCATAACTTATATCCCAACTGTATCTTCTATTTACAACTCAGTTCTATGAACTCAAAAATTGTGAACTTAGAACTAAATAGGTTAGTACATGAAATTGCGAGAGCCATAAATTGTAAAATCCATGCCAATCATTGAAACATAGTTGATATATTGTGCACCCTAGCATTTATGTATTGAAATATTGTCATGGATGATTGAAATTTGGTTGAAAAATCAGTTGGTAAGTGACAATAATTGCAGCATTGTATATCTATAATCTCCAAAATGGTGGAATACAAGCCTTGATTGTGAACTTATCATCACGAATGATTGTATGACAAACGGCATGCTATCATGGCTTGATTTTTAAGGTTGTTGATTGCACATGTTTGGGTTTAGTCAGTCTATCTTGAAAAGTTTACAACTCAACATAGCTAGGAATGTCATATGGAAATAGCGGGCTCTAAGACTCACGACTAAGAAGGATGTCGACGGCATTTATAAGCATTAGAGACTAGTAGCTTGGATCAACGATTGCTCATTTAAACACATCACCATCTATGATTTGGGTGCATCCATGAATAATGGACAATGGACCCCTCTGGTCTTACATCATGGCCATGACAATAGAAATGCTTTGAATCAAACATATTTAGAAAAGCCCTAAAACATAAAAGAATGATGAAAATGATAATCAATCCCTTTCTTTCACTACACAAGAATTCAGTGTGCAAATCATTATGATGGGGGCAAATGAAGATCAAATGGGGGCTAGATTGATGAGTGAATTAGCAAATCCGCACGAGCCTTGGTGTCTGCTACCAGATAATGACCTTGGAGGAGATTATGTGCATATGAGTTTGATGCAAGCAATGATGATGACGAAGGGCAAGTACAAGCCGGTCAAGTGGATGTCAAAAAAAATTCTTGGACAACAAGAACATCTCGCAATGTCTCCAAATGTAGCCAAGATGGAAGCCAACCTCGAATGACAATATCTACGATCTCAACACCTACCACAGCTATGTTCAATTTCTCGGAACTCCACTTTACACAAATCGGACAAACAGGTATTGATCGTGCGAATTGATCACCTTGCATTTATTACTAATGAGGGTGACACACTAATTTGAGGAATTTTTACGATTCAGTCGATTAATTGCAATTCATGCAAGAGAGTGAAAATAGGGTGGTGTCTTGACGTGACGTTTCTTTTGCACTTGGGCTAGCTGAGTTGCAGTTCAAATGAAAGAGTAAGGATGCCGCAACAATATGAAAATCATATGTACTTGCCATTTTGAGTTTCATCTCATTCGAGAGAATAACCAATCTCACATGTGCGCAATGTGTTTGTCTGCAGACTCTCTTGGGTTTAATCCGACTGCTTTCATTGGTCGTACTCACCTTTGCATATCAATTGGACTCTTCAACAAGGGAAAGCCCTTTGGATCAACACTTATAAAAAAAATTGTCCATGTCTCTCGGGTCCCCGCGCGCCAATGAGGCACTACGAACGGGGCATGTTTGGTCGCGGCCAAGGCCAATATGCATCGTCGATCCACCTAAGCTCATCCAACAATGTCTGTGAGCCAAGGTGGCATCCATGAATGTTGGGTAATTGTCAACATGGCATGTCGCAGTGGGGTTGGGGCCCCTAATCAAAAGCATGTGTGCCTGCAATCAACCCTAACTTAGGGCCTCTCCCCATGCCAAACTCGACGCACATTGCATATGTCAAGTACATGAAGTTTACATACTCAAAATTGGCAGCTGATTCACTTTCAAAAGTGAGCACTTCCAACTTTATATATAATTTGCGCCCTTGGAGTGAATCAAGAGTGGTCGATTGTCATATTAAAAATATATTATTTAAAAAAAAAACCATATCATGTGGGTATATGTAATGAGGACATAACGTTACACAACTCATTGGTTACGTCCCCTAGAAACATGTATCACATGAGCATAATTCTCTTTTAATTCCAAGACTCCATGTTCATGGGGAGCACTCATACTGTGTACTGTGAACTTTTCGACAAGCACTTGTAAATACCAAAGTTTGTTAATCGCAACCACTTCCTTTTGGAAAAGAGACCATCGTGTAGCTGCTTGGTAATGTTATGGAAAATTATACTTTCTTTTCGCGCCAATTGACTACGTATGCTAGAGGAAGCTTTGGTTTTTGATTCCACTTGAATCTATAGGAAGTTCCCGTGTGTATTACAACATAAATTCTCTCTCTCTCTCTCTCTCTCTCTCTCTCCCACCACAAGGGGTCGGGTTGGGTCTCCTGGTTAGGGTTTGTATTGGGTGCAGGGTCTTTCACCCGCTAATGGAAAAAGTGTAGAAATTTATCAACTCCAAGTGATCTTCTCGAAGTGGGTGCCCTATATAGTATTCGAAGCTCAACTTTCGCCACAACCCATATGGGACATCTCCTCAAGGCTTTTGTATTAGAAAAGCTCCTTTGTACTTACTTGGGAGGAATTTCCGCCCCAAATCCGGATACCTCATCGTCGTGGTAGAGGTGTTGTTGCACTAGGAGTCTAATAATACTTTTGTTTCATTAAAGGAGCTCTTGCTGTGTCATTGGCATTTTGGGTCCATACTTTTTTGTGTGTTTTGGAATGAATGTGTGGACAGATGTTAATGAAGAATACATCCATGGTTATTTCATTCACCGGCTAGGAACTTCTACCTACAGTGATTTGTATGTGCAATTTGGTGGCTTTCGCGAGTAGGTTGCCATTTTGATCATGCAAAATGATTTTGTACCAAATTACATCACAACAACTTATAGCTTTGTTTGTTTATCCGTATAGCAACCACTTCATTGGGGCAACCTAATTGCACATATCCGTGTAGAGTATACACATTGATCCAATACATCTAGAATGATATGGGATCCAAGGATCGGAGATTGAGGTTTTGTTCCTTATTTCTACTTTCCTTGATACATCACATACACTAAATTTATAAAGTTGAAAAAACATATATAAACCCATTAGGGAAAGCATCACGTGCGTAGCACTTTGTTCCTGCAAAGATACCTCCTCTTTCTGTTGATTCTTCTATCAATCGTATCTAATTCGGAATGTCAATTTTGTTTATTAACTCAAGGGTTTCACCTTCATACGGATTTGCTACCTTTTTGAAAATTGCCGCGAAATTTCTTAAGCACGTCTCAAGTGCTCAAAGTGTTCATTGGAGGAACTTATGCCTTATGAGAAAATGTCATAAATTAGCCATCCCTCGGGTAGTAAGCTACGGAGAATCAAACGTGTATTAGGGAAGATTATGAGATAATAAAACCTTTAGGGTGTGCGGGCCTAATTCACTCACTTTTATTGATCAACGATCTATACATGAGTGGTGTGTGGTTAGGGGTGGATCCAAGAATGGACACAAAAATACAAGCACTTATGAGATGTTGGACCGCGTTTTGGTAATCTACACCATTTATGGTATTTAGTGTTTCTTACTTTTTGGAATGACACAATGCTATAAGTATTTATTAGAGATCTCGGTTTTTACCCACAAAGGCCAACTTCGTTGTTTGGTAAACATTATAGAATGCCAACATCTGTAGTTGGTAAAAACCTACACTAAAGGTAAAAAGTTATAGCATTGTGTAACTCCGAATAGAAAGTGACACTAAATATCAAAAACGGTGTACTAACTGCTCTATACTCGATAGTGAACGTGATGGAAGGTAGCCTAGATTTTCATTTAGAGAATCATCACATACACACTTTTATTATCTATGACTTAACAATTTAACAAGTGGAGGTCCAAGTAATTTTATTTTTTGTTAACAATCCATCATATATTTGCTAATGCAACACAAGTTTCGGTACATACATATGATCAATAGAAGATGGACAACATGAGAAATTGATTGAATAACATCAACGTACCTTACTTTGCAAGGCTCCACGACTCAAGCCCTATTCACACCAAGTTTTCCATCCGATTCTAGCTGTGAAATTGTTGGGGATTATGCTAAGAAATAGATGTTGGCTTGCCAGTTTTCACACTATTACAGCCGTAGATGTTGATGGATGGTGCCAAAAGTGGCCAGTGTGTTCAACCCCTTAGAGACATATTTGGGCTTCAAGTTTTCAACACCCAATCATTACCACTAAATTAGAGGTGTTATCTCCCTTTCACACTCTTCCACCCTTGTAGACGTGCAACATGTGCATGGGAGGGTTTCAACTCTCGTATGAAGGAATCAACTATCAATATTGATCAATTTTTTTATCAAGGTAATCTTAACCCTAAACTTTCTATGTGGAGCCATGTATGTTGTAAGCAATGAGTTTTAACTTATGAACATAGGATCCACAACTTGAAGGCATGCTCATATAAGTGAGTGATTGTGTGAACATATAGAGGAGTTACTCTCCTCTAAACTAAAGTTACCTGATTATGCGCCTGATGAGTTACCATTTACTCTATCCCAACAAGCAACAATTTGACGATATATATGTAAGGTGTTAGATATTCAACACCTCTTGATGTTACACTGAACAAATGATTTAGTATGACAATTACATTCATCATCAACCCAACTTATTTGTCTTGCAATCACTTGGTGGCAACTGAAGAGGGTGTTGTGTGACACTTAGGGTTAGTCTTCGTGTAGGTTGCTCACCCACCAAATTCGAGTGGAAACATAGATGCCACCAGGTGGAATCTACATTTCCACTAGAATATGGTGGCCGAGCGGCCTACATGGAGATTAACCCTTAATCCCACATGACAAATCATGAAAGACCTCTCTAGTTGACATGACACACCAATTTTAATGTCACCCTAAACTAAGTGCATTAGTGTGATGTTTGACATATAAACTTGTGTTCATGCCGTGATCTTAGATGCGGAGAAGCCCCATGCCCCAATAGAAGAAATTTAACTTACCCACCTCTAGTGAGTAAACATGGTTAGTTTAGGTCATATAGCCCACCACTAATATGTGATGTTGACCCTCGTTTTGCTTGCTTCCTTGAGAAGCGGTAGTTTCCACCTAATTGGTATATTTTATTTTATTTTTCTATGTTGAGAAACCCTAAGTAATGGGTACGTTGGTCCATACAGCCTGCAATATACAAGCACGTCCACTTTCCCTTGACATGGTATGACCATAAGGACAAAAATGAGAAAAGCCAATAGCTTAGGAAGCCTCCACCTTCTTGCATCACGAAACTTGGTCCCACGGCTCGGATTTCGTTTCCCAACACTTATCGTTGGGGGTGCGGTGAAAAATCACAAAAGCTTTGAAATAATGTGCATCCCGGAGGTTACGTTTTTTAGTTGATTTGACATCCAAATTAGTTTTTTATATCTCGAATTAGATTAGTCAAGTTCATTTGAGATGAATCAACAACAAATCTACCGGGGTCAAGTTTTCATATCAAATGGATGAGAGGCACACTCGTATATAAGAATTTCCTCTCCCCCCGTCCCATGTTGTTGTTCATTCATCCTAACTTCATTTCAATACATTGTTTATGGTATTTAGTCTCATGTACACTATTTGTGAAAAGGGCCTATCCTAGATGTCTAGAGGTCTCAAAGTGTCACGTCCATTTAATATTAGCAACATTGTAATAGCTTTTGTAATTGATATCTGATTTACATAATGAAATTTAGTGTACCAGAATGGGATACTTGAGATGATAGTTTTGCGCTTTAGTATGCACTGGGAAGACGTTATTGAGGATACTAACGGCAATGTCATGTGTATGCATTTCCATATGCAAGAGGAAGACATTCTTGAGCACAATAATGCCAAGTGTCATTTGTGTATACTTTAGTGAACTTGTAGACCGTTGTGTAACTTAGACATACACCTCATAACATTATTGAACATACTCATGCCAAAGATATTAGTAAGCACGCTTGAACACTAAGTATCACAAGGATACAATCATGGTGAAGTTGTTGATCAATCAGTGTAACCTAGCATACACCTCAAAATAGGGTAAGTGACATCATTACGCACGTGATACTAAATACCATAAGCAGTGTATATCGTTTATAGTATGTAGTGTCACGTACATTGTTTACAAAAGGGCCTAAACTAGATGCCTAGAGGTCTAGTAGTCTCACGTTTGCTAATTATCAACATGGCACTATTTATCAAGATAAGTAGGTTGTTGAAGTATTATTTGTTACATCATGGTATTTAGCATAGCACATTGGGGTGCTTGAGATGATGAATTTTGTGTTACAAGAAGATACTATAGAACCTTCAAATGACAAGTGTTATAAGATTACACCAATGATCAATCTCATTATTAGGATCTAGTGACACTATTAGTCAAGTGACACTAAATACCATGAAGAATGTAGACTAATTTGATTTCTTTGAGACCAATTTTTTGATTTGATAAATAAATAAATAAATAAAACACAACATTATGTGGGCTTTACATAGTTATGAAGTTTTCCACCTTGCCCCTTGGTAGGTGCTACAAAACATCAACCCCTATGGGGAGAGAGGGAATTATCGCATATGAGCGTATCTCTCATCCATCCAATGTTCAAGATTGAAGTCTTCAATGCCCTTCAAACGCGATTTGGCCCTTCAAAATACACCTCTCTCAAAACAGCCCTTCAAAATGCAACCCCAAATTGAAAATGAAGATGTCACTTGAAGTCCTCAATATAATATGACTGTCACAAGAACCAACAAGCGTAGGGCATTGTCACTACAAGAAGTGGAGTTAGGGCCAAGTTCCATGTACCGGTCCCGGTCCGTTTTTTTTTTAAATAAATGGGTGGGCCGGTGAAAAGAGGGTGGTGCCATGTGCCCATCCCTCTCACCCAAGGACCGGTACCCCCCATGGATGGGTGTCCCACATTTTGTGTTGTGGAAGAACGGGTGCCAAAGGACCGGCGGTCCTAACGGTAACATGAAGGACATGTGCCGGTTAGAAAGCCATGGTGACCGGATTGGCCGGTCACCTAGGGTACACCCTTCGGTACTAAAGGCCACTTTGTTCTTCAAAAAATATGTTTTACAAAAAATATTGAATATCAAAACATGAGACAATGTATTTTCATATTGTAATATCTTTACATGGACATATGGATTTTAAAAATCGTACTTTGAAAAACTAGATATTTGAAATTTTTTCGACATAGTCTCGGTTTTTTGGCTCTCCGAAATTCATATGAACTCCAAAAAATGAGTTCTTGGTGTCCATGGATAGCTAATGAAGTCTTCTACGCAAATATGAAATAAAATTTGTACTGCAGGAGAATGTGCGACTGCAATTCTACGATGTTCGCTGGAATCTGCACTTTTTCACTTTTTTAAAAAATTCTTTGATTAATTATGATTTTAAATTCATCAATGTCTGGCCCATGTTACTTGTCGGGTTCAATAAAAAAATGTATGAAAAATAACTCATAAACAATGTAGAATGATGATTAAACTAAAATATTAATATATATATATATTTACATATTTCCATAGATGACAGTAGTACCAACCTACGCATATCAACAACACATAATTTGGAATTCATTTAATAAATGTATGGAAATTGATGTGCAAATCAAATACGAAAAGTTAAATGAGGATGACCTCCATTGTCGATCACCTTCATAAAGTGTCATGTCTTATCATTCACCAAATTTAGTTAGAAAGTAGGAAATCCCAATAAACCGGCACCCCACATAAAAGTACCCTTCCAAAACACGGGTGACATCACCCATTTTTTTACTGATGTCACCCGTTTCTCACCCATTTAAAAAACGGACCGGGATCGGTACATGGAACTTGGCCCTTAGATGGTTGATTCTTAATTCTTCACATTGTCATGGAAACATGTACCATATAATTCATGCACAAGTTTAATATGAGTTTTGTATTTCATTTCTATATTCTTGGATTGACGTCTTGGATTTGAACAAGCCCTTCAACTGAAGGGTTGAAATTTGAGAGCCCTTCAAAATGAAACTCATATGAGGGCTTCAATCTTGAACACTGCATCCATCCAACATATAAACTTGACCCCCTATAAGTTTGTTGCTAGTTCATTTGAAATGACCTTGAATAGACCAGTGTGGGGTATTTAAAGCTCATTATGACATCAAATCAACTAGAAAGAATAACCTCCGGACTGCATACTATTTTGGGAGGTATGCTCTTATACTATAAATTCCCTCTCTCCCCACTCTCAAACTGAATCTGGCCAACTTCCAACTCCAATCAACAAGAAGCAAAGATCCTCAACTTCAGGTCGCTTCGGCTTTCCCAAAGCCATGCAGTAATATCCAACGCAAACTTTATCATTTCCATAGTATAGCTAGGCATGCACATCCTTCCGATTTTCTTATAAAGCTCACCGGATACCAAGACATTTAGTAGAAAGACGAAACTTGACGACACAAAGAGGCTTCCGCATACTAGGGGCTGTTTACACCAAAGGCATTAGAGTTATTTGTAAAGTAAAGGAGATGAAGCCGTGGGTTTAATCCCAAATCTTGAGTTTACGAGAATTAACACAGAGTCATCCAAGCTTTTTTTTAATGCTTAAATTATGATACACAAAGAGTAGTGTTGAGCTGTTAAAAACCAACTTTCTAGTTTGTCCTACTAGGATGAGCATGCCAATCTAGCCTTGCATAGGCTGATCTGGGATTTAAGGCCCTTGCCACACCACCGGCAACTTCCATGAACCGGTGGCCCTGATTGGCCGAGCAGCCTTGCCGCTTACCACACGAGCGGCATTATGAGGGGAGGCGTGATGACGTGTCCAAGAATTTAGGCCATCGGAACTACCAGGGGATTCCCTCCGGAAACCCATGGAATCCGGTGGTGGACACCCCCTGGCCCACCGAGACCGTCCTCTCCCGCTCTCTCCCGCCCTCTCTCGCTGAAACTCCGTGCCTAGTCGTCGTCAATGATGAGGAACTTCCTGCCGCTCGTGTGGTGGCTCTAGCGAGATTGGGGTGAAGTGGCTATAGCGAGCCTACAGGTTTTCCTAGCCTGCACTAGGAAATTGCCTGCCGGCCGTGTGGTAAGGGCCTACGACAACGTGTGCCATGCACACGCCTTATTTCAAATACTATAATTCTCTCAAAGAATGAGAAATTGAAAGAGGAGGTCCTAAAAGTTCCACCCAACTTTCAAAACAAGCTCCAATACATGAGAAGCTAACGAGCTCTTAATAAAAACCAAACCGAAGGTTTCCTCCCTCTTTGAACAACTTTGCGGATAACTCTACTAGGCCATGGCTTTTAAGTGACCATGATGCCTTTCTCTTTTATATGTTAATTCAACAAGTTTTGAGCATTCAATGTCTATTTATAGGCATGAATCAGAAAAGATGGCTTTGTTACTGTATAGTAGAAAAATTACTACACAATAGTTACACATAAATCAACCTTATGCAATAGTTCCAACAATCGCATTTTGAATCAAACATGAATAATATTAGAATATGTAATGTTTAATAAGTAGTCATGGGTTGTACCCCAGGGCCTGCCGCACATTCCACCTGGCCTACCCTTGAGAGTCGTCCTGAAAGAATCCCCTACAATCCTGGCCAACATTCTTCATACTTGCCATGTGGGATTCCATGTAGGATTTTTATTCACTGAAAGTATTCTAGGCTATGGTCCAAAATTGCCCTCATATAAACCTAAAGTGGGGGCCCATAACATTATCAACCGATGAGAATTCAAGGATTCTCAAGAGCCATGGTTTAATGGCTTTCGTGTAAACATGCCTTGTAAACATGCACAAAACTTGGTGTCTTGAAAGCCCGTCAATTGGCATAAATGCAAAAGGACCTCCAATTTTTTTTTAATTATGTATAGGAAGCAAGATATCTATACATATGAATAAAGCCATCATAGGGGATGGTTTAGGGCACACTTCCATGTGTTGACGAAGTCGGTGAAAACCACTACACCGTTTATGGTATTCAGTGTCACATGCATAATAGTGTCGCTTACCCTATTTTGGGATGTATGTTAGGTTATACCTATTGATCAACAACTTCACCATTAGTGTCACCTCATGACACTTGGCGTTCAAGTGCACTTACTAATATCTTGGCATACTAATGTCATGAGGTGTATGCCCATGTTACACAATGGTTCACAAGTTGACTAGATTATACACAAGTGACACTTGCCATTAGTATGCTCAAAATTATCTTCGTCTTGCATACTAAAATGTAAACACATGACATTTGTCATTAGTATGCTGAATAATATCCTTCCCTTGCATACTAAAACGCAAAACTTCCATCTCAAGTATCCCAATGTGTTGTGCTAAATGTCATCTGTAAATAAAACTTCACCCTTTAAAGTATGGTGACGATTAGTCTCATATTGGCAATCAACATGCATGAAACTTCGAGACCTTCTAGGCATCTAGGTTAGGCTCTTCGCAAATAGTATGTGACACTAAATGTGATAAACAACATAGATGACAAACATTTAGACACCCCTCCACATGGAAGTATGTGCTAATAATCCTCGGAAAACAAAAGGCAACAATCGGCACAGTTGTAGAAGAAAAGAAAAGAAAAAATACGCCCGTACATTGTACCGGCATGAATGTGAGCCCGTTACCCACATGCTTACCATGACTAGTCTTGGTATAGCATGAGGGGTTATGCCTCTTTTAGGAGGTGGGCTCGATTAGTTGAAATTTAGTATTTTATTCCCATGTTAAGGGGGTGCAATGGTGTTTTGTTTGTTGTCAAGTTTCCTCTTGTTGAGTACGAGGTAGGTTAGGTATTTAATGGCATTTTGATGTATGTTTTTCATGAGGTTTTTGATGTTGGTCTTTGGGATGTTGAGGTCTACTAGTTTATTAATGGATTGTTCGTGTATAGCGCCTCTTACTCCTGCCGTAATAGTGATGAGGGGCTTCGTTTTCCAACCTTTGTTTCGTATTTCATTAATTAATGGATCGTATTTGGTGTGTTTTTGTGTGACGGCATGTTCGGGGAATCTGTCGTGGCAGTATGTGAATTCAATGAATTGTATTGTTTGTGTGTGTGAGGGTGCTAGGGGTGTAGGGGTGTGGTTTGGGGCCCCTAGTATGCAAAGGATGTCTGGTCTTAGTCTAGCGTGACATTGACATCTCGTTTGTGTGCATGTACATTCTATGAGCCATTCGGGGACAGTTCGTTCTTGGTTATTGTGGTTGAGATTGCATGCGTTTGTTAGTGTGTAATATCTTGTGTGTTTGTTGGCTTGTAATGTCTGAGTGATGAGGTGTACTGCTTTATTGTGGCGGGCTATTCTTAGACCTTTCAGATATGGGTGTTCGCATGTTGATAATAAGTGGGGCCATGTGTCTTTGTCATTTTTGTGGCATAGTGTGCAATTGGGGTTTTGGAATTTAAGAGGCCAGAAAATGTTTTTTCTGTGGTTACCCATGTATTGGGCGTAGCGGAATTTTAGGGTTTGGATGATTTGTGAATCGGATATTTTATTGTTTTTCCAGAAGTGGTTGGAGAGCTTTTGATTTATTTGGTCATTGGATAGCCATTTATCTACGTATGGGTGTTTATGTTGGGCCGTCCTAACTTCTCGGTAGTCGTGTGCATTTGTTACGAATGTGTGTAGGTTTCGAATTGCTCCATCGCGCGTGGCGGTTGGGCAACTTGCTAGCCAATAAGGTGTGGCGTGGGCTATATGTATATGGGGTGTGGCGGTAGGTTTTTCTTTAGTTGTTCCTTCATTGGCTAGTGCATCCGCTATTTCATTTCCTATGATGCCCGTATGGGCCCTTACTTTGTGTATGTGTATTGAGTGCGGTGTCCAATAGGTTTGGTGTATTATGGCCGTTATGAGGAGTTTGTCTGGGTGATGGTGTTGTGATGTTGGGTGTTGCATGTGGTTACTGATTAAGTATATGCTATTAAGGCTGTCTGTGAATATGTGTGTGTCGGTTTGCGTGGTTTGTATGGCCTTGATAGCGATAAGTATTGCATTCAATTATGCTCTAAGAATATTTTGGTATCCTGGTAATCTTTCTGATATGTGTATATCCTTGTTGGGGCTATATACCCCGGATCCTGCGGTGTCGCCCTCTATTTGTCCTTTGGAGTTCTTAGTTGGAGGGATGAATGACCCGTCTGTGTATATGCATTGTTGTGGGTGGTATTTGGGATGGTGTTGGTGATAGTATTTAGTTGGGAGGGTTATTTGGGGGATAGTTTCTGGTGGGGGGTGTTATTTATGGGAGTATTTTTCCATGTATTGGAGAATTTGATGTGGTAGTTTGGTGCCGTGGGGTAAATGGGGAAGGTGTCTATGTGTGTGTTAGTGGTTTGTTCTAGTACTTGTGTGAGTTCTTGTGGGGTTTGCAGGTTTATTTGGGTTGGTTTGGTTATGTATGCATATTATTGATGTGAGTGACGGTTCTGTGTGATGATAGTATTTTGGCCATTCTGGCGTGGGGTTATATAGTATGGTGTGTGGGGGGATGGTTGCGAGTGTGTGTATGTCACTCTTTGCTGTAAGTGGGATTTTTTGTGAGGTCCAGTCATTGTGGTTAATTATGAGTATGGTGGCAGTGTTTGTGTCTTCTTTGGTTGCCATTCTGGCCCAATGGATGGCTTCTACGGTCGTGTTGTGATCCGTGGGGTATGCTAGGCCAATGCCTTTCCATCTGGAGGTTTGTGCGTGTCCCATGGAGCCGAATATTCTATCCCGATTGTGAGGGGAGTGATATTGTGTGAGTTGTGTGGGGCATGTGAGCGGGGATGAGTAGTATGAGTGTGTGATTTTAAGAGATTTTATTAATGTTTTGATAATTGCCGGGTGTAGTGTGTGGTGTAGATTCTTGGGTTGTATGGTTTTTGGTTTTCGTTTAGGGAGTATGGTTATGTATCTTTGTATGAGCCAAAGGATTTCCGTTTCGAAGTTTTGGGGTGGGGGTTGAAGGGAGATTGTTGATTGTGTGGGACGGTGGTAGGAGAATTGATTCCATAACCATTGTAGCCTTTCTGTAGTGATGGTGGCCATGTAGTTTCCTTGTTGGTCATAGATATTAGCTTCCAAGTCTTGTATTTGGATGGTTGGTTGGTTTGTTTGGATGTCTTTATCGGGGTTACGTTCTTGTATGGATAACTTTAGGTTGGTGATTTGTAAAGGGGGGGTGTATAAATTTATTGTCTTTTGATTGGATGTGGTTGAGGCAACTAGCATATTTTTGGGTGGTGTTTAGTTTGGTTTGTTTTGTGTGGTATTGTGTGAGGCATAGTATATTATGTTCTAGGAGTATATTGTCCGGGTGTAGTAGTTCGTCTTCTTTTCGCCATTGTTGTATGGTTCCTTGTGGTATTTGCCATTGGCATAGGTACATCTTCTTTATTGCGTGCGCGCCCCATTTGTCTTTTTTGGTGGTGGTTTTTTCCTTTATTATGGTTTGAATTGCTTGACCTAATATTATGTGGGGTAGGTGAGGGGGAGAGTTTAACGTAGTTTCGCCTTGTGGTTGTGTTTGTTGCATGGGGCATGTAGGGTTTGTGGTTGGTGATGGGGGTGGGAATAGTGTCGATGCTTGTTGGAGAGCTTCTTTAATATTTTTCGGTATATGTTTGCATATGGATTGGAATTCTTGTGGTGTTAGTATGGCTTTAGTGTCGGGGTTTTGGATTTGTGTTAGGGTGGTGATGCCATACATGTATAGTTTGTCGAGGTATTTTTGGGTATTGGATTTGGAGAGGTTTGTGAGGGCATTGTAGTTTGGGTTGGTTTTCCAGGTTTCTTCTAGTGGGGTTTTTTTAATGGGGAATGCCCTGATTGCGGTGTGGACGTGTATTTCATATTCTCTCTCCAGGAGGTAGGTTCCATTTGAGTGATGGGGTCAAGTGTATACCTAGGTATGTATATGGCTCGTTTTGGGTGAGGATGGGAAAGTTTTGGGAATTGTATGTAATATTTTGTGATTGGATATACGCTTTGAAGGTAGTGGGTTTAAGTTTGGATTTGTTTGGGCATCCCGTAATGGCACATTTTGAGAGGTTGAGGTCCATTTTTGACCATTCCGCAAATTTGTGGAGTTTGGTTATTTGAGGTTGGATGTTTTGTATATTATCTGTGATAATTGCTAGGTCGTCAGCATATGCTGTTGTGGTGCATGTGGAGGGGGGTGTGTTAAAGTGGTATCCTATGTTGTCTTTTTCTAGCCATCTTAGGAGGGGTTCTAGGAAGATAATAAATAAGTACGGACTGAGGGTGTCTCCTTGTATTGTTCCGCGGCTTATTTCTATTGCAAGTGTTGTTCCGAAGTGGCTCCCGTTGAAGGATGTGGTTGAGTTCTTATATATGTTTCCAACAATTTCTACCGCGTCCGTGGGGTATCCAAGGTCTTCCATGATGGCTAAGAGTCTTGCATGGTCTATGGAGCCAAAGGCATTCCTAAAGTCAATGTATGTTAAATAGATGTCTTTTGTGGTGAGTCTCGCATCTTCCAAAGTTGCTATAATTGTTTGGATTTGTCGTGATGTGTTGCGTTGTGGACGAAATCCTTCTTGGCTAAAGTGTAGGATCCTATGTTGTTCCCCATAGCTTGTGAGGAGTTTTGTTAGGGTGCTAGTGTATAATTTGTATATTGTGTTGGCTAGTGCGATTGGTCTATAGTTGGTCAGGTGTGTCGGGTCCTCTTTCTTGTGTAGAAGAATGGTTTTACTATGTTTCCAATATTGTGGAATTTCTTTTTGTTTATAGCAATGTTGGAAGAATAGGAAAAGGAGGTCTTGCCATTGAGAGGGTAAGGCTTTGATTATATCATTTGGGATATTGTCCGGGCCGGGGGCTTTTCCTTTGGTTAGTCGCTTAGTGCAGTTATCATAGATTTCTCTAGTGAATTGGTTGCATATCTGTGTGGTTGAGGGACCTCTTTTTTCTAGAATAATGCCTTGGTGTGTGTGCCAAGGGTATTTTCGTATTGCACACATACATGTGCGAGGGTGGTCTGTAGTATCGTCGCATAGGGGTGCTTGTCTTTGGAATGATATTTTTTGGGTACGGTATATTTCTCTAGCTATGTCCTTAGGGTCGGTGATGATATGGCCTTGTGGGTTTTGTAGGCAGTCTAGCGAGCTGCTAGTTGTTGGTTGGAATATCCTTTTGTGAATTGTCTTGGGTTTGATATTTAATAAGTTTCTGTATTTATTGATGGCTGTTTTGCAGTTTAGCGTAGTTTGTTTGGTGATGATTTTGTGGGCTTCTATTTTGGCATTCTTTCCGATTTTGGCCACTTCTTCTATCCATGTGTGTAGTTCTGTGGGGTTAATAGGTAGTGGCGGGATATTAGGGGTTTGGATGAGTTGTAAAGTTTGGATATCTGGGTTATTATGGAGGTGCATGTGGGGGTGGTGGCAAGCGGCTCTTATGGCTTTTCGTGTGTTATGGTATATTTTTAGTTGGTGTTTCCATTTCTTTTGTTGTGTTCTAGGCAGGAAACCTCCTTGTATTTTGGCTCTGTTTGGTAGTGGTGGTGTGGGTTTTGTCATGCAAGTTTGTTCTATGCATATACTAAGGGATTTAGTGATTTCTTGTAATTTATTTTGTGCTTCTTCCCATTGTGTATGAGTGAGGTGTTCTTTTTGGAGTAATTGTGTGAGGTTTTCTATTGCTAGGTTTTGTTTGTCCAAGAAGGTTGTTTGTAGGTTTTGGAGGTTGCTAAGGGGTATGGGGTATATGAGTCGCGGGTTAGTTATGGGTGTTGTTGCTACTTTGAGGACTATGGTGTTTGGGGCTAGTTGTAATTGGACCGGGTAGTGGTCTGAGTTTTGGTTGAGGTTGGTTAGTGTGTGGCTTTGTAGGTTGTGGGTAGGGGGGGCGTTAGAGTAGAAGCCATCGATATGGCTTGTTGATGTGTAGTTGTGACCCCCTTGTCTTGTGAAGGCTATGGGGTTTGTAATCACTTTGAGGCCGTTGTTTTGTATAAAGTGAGCCCATTCTTGGTCCATTGTGTTGGGTGGGATTAGTGTATTATTGTTGGTTCTTCCTTTGAGTAGTATGTCGCGGTTGAAGTCACCTGCCAATATGATTAGGTGGTTAGGGTACTGTGTTTTGAGGGTATGGATTTGGTTTTGGATTTCGCTTATTAGATGTATGTCTTCTTGGTGTGTTGGCATATACATGTTTAGTATGAGTATTGGTGTGAGGGGTTTGTTGTTGATTAGGATGGCTTGGATGTATGGGGATATTGAGCTAGGGGTTGGTAGTTTGGTGATGTTTTCATTTGTGTATATTGCTTTAGGGATCATGGCTAGTATACCTCCTCTAGCTTGTGAGGGGCCGGAGTATCTGTTATGTTTTTGTAATGTGTTGTTGGAATTGTTATATATGATTTTATAGTCTTGGAGTTGGCAGTCTATGTATGATGTGGATTTCATCTTTGGTATTTTGGTTTCTTGGATGAGTATGATGTGTGGGCTAGCGTGTACTTTACTTGTGATTTCTTGGATGCCAGGTAGGCTGGAATTAATGCATCATGTGTTCCATGTGATTATGTTTAGAGTGTGAGTGTGGGGGTTTTGTGGTCTTGTGTAATTAGGTGGTGCTTCATTGGTTGGTGTTGCTTGAGTGGTGGGGTGGTAGCCTTTTATTGTTTGTGTGCATTTAGTTAGTTCTTGTATGATTTTTTGTGGGAGGTGTGGTAGTTCTTTGGTTAAGCTAGTTATGGTTATTGGTTCTCCCTTGGCAATCTTGTTATTAATGTGGTTGTATGCTTGGGTTATGGTGATTGGTTTGGTGTTGTGGTGAGTGTGGTTGGTGGTGCGTTGTCTATTTGGGTATATGTTATTGGGTATGTTATTTAATCTCCTCAAGATAGCGAGGCATCTCGGGTCTAACTTTTTGGACATCTTTTGATTACATATTTGTGGGCTTGGGCTATACGCTATTATGAAGGCGTATAGTAGGTGACTTGTCGGATGCGTTGAAAGGAGTGCGCTATGATTGCTTAGGTGAGTGAGATCATGTTTGCGGGTGTTAGGAGAGTTTTGGGTAAGGTAGGGTTCGAATGTTTCTTCTAGATGGGAGTAGTGTGTTTTGAGGGTTAATGTGTTTTGTATGAAGTATTGTTTTTGTCTGTGGGTATAATCCGCGGGGAGGTTGTTGAGGATTTGTGTGAGTGGGCCTGGGTGTGTTTCTATGTCTCCACTTAGTAGGATGAGTATAGCATTGTTCCAGGTATAGTAGTGGGCGAGTATATACTTTGGGGATTTGAGATGATTGTGGGTAATGTAGTAGATGTGGCCTATGTGGGTTATGGTTTGTATGAGTGGGATTGTGGTGGCGTGTTCCATTAGTGATTTGTGTTGGGTGGGGTGTTGTATGTTGTTTGGGTAGTTATGATATGGTGAGGTGATCGGGGATTTGTGGTTGTGTTGTTGTGTGTGTAGTTGATGTGTTAGGTGTTGGTATTGGTTTGAGATCGGTGATGGTTTTGTGTTTTGTAGGGTTGGGATATTGGGGTGGGTTTGGGTTATGAGGTGGGTTTGGGTTATGGTGAGGATGATGATGGTTGTTATGATATATGTGAAGTAAGGTGTGTGACCTTTTAGTGAGTTGTGGTGGGTATATTTGTGTTTGCTAGTGGCTTTATTGCTTATGTTCTTTGTTGTTGGGGTAGTGCGAGTATTGTGGTTTGCATGTGTGGGGGGGTGTTTTTCATAGATTTGACTTAGTTGTTGTTTGGATTTTTGTTTAGGGGTCTTGTTTGTGCATGTCATGCAATTAGGCCATACAAGGGTAGTATATTGTGTAATACTTGACTTTTTATTGATAAGTATGTAGAGGGTACACAATGTAGATATGAATGTCGTCCATGTGTATACTAATGTTTTGCTAATCATGAGGGTGTTGTTGGTCTTTGTGGAAGCTTGGTGATGGGCTCCGGTAGTGGGCGCCGGAGAATCCCGGTGGTGCTAGGTGGTGCATGTTGTTGCCCCCCGCTTGGGCATTGGCCATGGATGTGCTTGGTGCGTGTGGTAACCTTCCGAGGGTGGTGTGAGGGGGCTCCGGTGATGTGGCGGCGAGCGTTTGCATGATGTTGTGAATGCGGTGGTTGGATTGTTGAAACTCCATAGCCATGGCACTCATGATGTTGTGTATGTTGGTGGCGTGGGTTTTGAGTGTTTCCGTGGAGGCTTCGATCCGTTTGTCCGTGTTTAGGTTGATGTTGTTGGTGAGGGTGGTGAGCTTGCCGTCTACCGTCTCCACTAGTTCTTTGATGGTTTTGGTGAAGAGTTTCTCCGAGACTAACGGCGATGATGCGGCGGTGTTGCTCATGGCTTGAGCTTTTTGGGCGATGACTTCGCGGACGGGGGCGTGTGCTAGCCTAATTGCGGTTGGGTTTGGTTCGGTGCCGTCAATGCTTCCTTTGTGCGGGATGAAGTCGACACGTCTCCCAAGAATGTATGTGGATTTCCGTAGCCACTCCGTGTAGACCGCCGCGTTGAGGCATTGGATGTGGCACCATCTGGCTTGGCGGTCATCTCCTTGGTTGGAGTTGTATCCAAAGGTGATTCCGGTGATGTTTTCCTCCCCGAACAATCGCTTGAGGGCTTTGGTGATGGCTGATTGGGACTCACGTTGGGGTAGATTGTTGGCAACTATGGTGGTGCTAATTCTCAATTCCGATAAATTGCCAATGTCTTTGTCCCTTGTGATGCTTACCTTGAGGCGTTCGGAGTGGTATGTGAGGCCGTTGTTGAGAACGTCTTCTCTTGATTCTTCGGTGGTGAGGGTGATAAATGCAAAGTCCTTCTCCACGTCCGACTTGGTGAGTGAAAGGATTTCTATCTCCCGGCCTTCATAGTAGGATTCACGCATGAGATGTCGGAGGATGTCTATGGCCGAGTTGTTGCGGAGGGTTTCGCCTTTGAGGTGGAGTCGCATGTTTTTGGCTTTCGTAATGAGCTCGAATCCTTTCTCCACCTTGCCGATGACTCGCTCTCCGTCTCCCATCGTCATGACAAAGGCGCGTTCACCTCGGAGGAGAGCAAGCCCGTCTCGTTTCGGGTGTTGGAGGTGAATTTTAATGAAACCGGCCCAATTTCTTGTGACCGTGTTGATACCTATGTCTATAGGGTTGGAGTATGTGGTACCTAATGGCATGTGCATGAGGCGTAATCTTTCCATGCATGCGGTTTTGACCTCCTTCCGGTTGAGTTTCTTGTATTCTCCATCGAATCTTATTGTGACATGGAAGCCTTCGGTGAGGCCCGTGTCTTGGGTGGTCTTCTCATACATGGGGATTTGTGTGAAATGCAAGTGTTGGCCGGGTACCGCATCCGGTCGTTCGGAGGGGTAGAGGACTTGTTTGGTTCTTGGAAACGCGCGCCGGATCGATCGGAATTCATGAATTTCGGTAGCGGGCGTTCCGATGGCGGTGAATTCCTCATTTGTGCGTCTCTCCGTCAATTCCTTCTTGCCTCTTTGTGTGGAGAGGGCCTCGTGCATTTGGAATCCTAGCCACATTTGTCCAATCATGTCTATGCTAAGGGTGTTTCTCCTTTGTGACTTGGTGAGCGGTGGTGGTGGAGTGCTCTTACTTGGGGGTGTGGGTGTGGATGTCGCGGTGTAGTTATCCGCCTTTCTCCGCTTGGTGGTTTGACTCTCCGAGGCGTCCGCCATCCGTGGGTTACGGTATAGTAGTGTTGGTGGTGTGCTATCGGCGATGCGTGTCGATTTGTGTGACATTTCCTTTGAGTGTCGCTCGGATGATATTTGTAAGGAGCTCCCCCCGCGCTCCGGTGACACATTCTCTAGTTGGGCGTCCATGTCTAGATCCTCGTCAGTGTCGAGTGCATGTGAGCGGGGCAGCTGATGGGAGGGTTGTGAGTTGTTTGGGTTTGGCGGCTGGGCTTGTACCTGCTGCCGGAATTCCTGGTATTGATCAGTGAATGTGGCTGCTGATTGCCGGTTGTCTTGTGACATGGTGGTTAGGGGGCGGGTCTTACTAGCTCCTGTAGACGTTGGTGACCGTTGAGGGATGGCACTCAGTATCCTCGTTAGCGCTTGGCAGTAGCGTCCTGGGTCGGACGTGGTGTGCTTTGTGGCTTGCCTGCGGGTTCGGTGTAGGCTGTGGACGTCTCCGTTGCTTGAGATCAAGCATGTGGGTTGCTTGTGATTGTTGTCGTTGTCTTTGTTGGTGGAGTCTGTCTCTCTGGGTATGCTGGTGGCGCCTCGTTGGGAGTGCTCGGAGTTGTGTTTGGTGATGTCGGGGTTGGTGTGGTGTTGTTTGGGTGTTCAATTCTTCTCTGTTGTTTGCTTTTGGATTTTCTGCATGTGCCGAAACCTGTGGTGAGTGTGCTGTTTGGTGTGCTAAGAGTGGAATGTAGGGAGGGGGGGATCAGCGCTTACCTCTTGTTTTTGGTGTGGCGGGTTGTCTTTGTTCATGACGATACTAGCCCTGTGGGTGTTGACGCAGGTTGTGGTGTGTGTGGCAGGTGCTGAGCGTGCGGGGAGTGCGGCAGGTGCTGAGCATGCGGGGAGTGCGGTAGGTCGGAGCTGTGCAGCTTCTAGGGGGGTGGGTTGTCTTTGATTGTCGGTTGGTGCTGGGTTGGTCGCTGCTGTGTTACTCCTGTCTCGTCTCCCCGTGGTGTCGTTGTTGCCTCTTCGGTCGCGGTGCGTCCTAATTCCGGGTTCACATTCGATCAGTGTTGCATGTCCTGGGGTCGGCTTCTTGCGGGGCCTGGAGTGCAGTGAGTAGGAGGGTGGAGGTGAGTGTGGGCGGAATGAAGGTGTGTAAGAGGGAGGTGTAGTGAGTGGAGGAGAGCTGGATGTGTGAGTGCGGGGAGAGGAATGAAAGGATTGAGTGTGGTGCAGGGGGTGTGGTGTGAGAGGAGAGGGAGGAATGATGCTAAGTGTGTTGGTTGCGTTGTTATGTAGGTGTGTGCACATTCTAAAGTGAGTGTTTGTGAGTGGGGGTCTTTCGGCGGTGTGTGGTGTATTGGCTGTCTGTTGGCGGCCTGTGGGTGTCGTCGGCGTGAATTTTGTGCAAGTTGTGTAGGTGTTAGGTGTGTCCTTGCTGGAATGTCGTCTGTCGTCGTTGGTAGGGCTTGGTCGGGTTGTCGCATCGTTTTTGTGGGTCGGCGGGGGAAGTCTGTGTGTGGGATTGGAGGCAAGGGTGACTTTGTGTGCCTTCTTGGTTATTTGGTGGCTGGTGAGCGATTGGCAATACGAGGTGTGCGGTGGATGTCCGCTACTGGTAAGTTGATTTCTTTGCTTTGTGTGTTTCGTGTTATTGTTGTGTGTTGGGTTTCTGTGTGGAGCTTTGTATGATTTCTGTTGTGGGGCAGCATTGTGTGAGGGTATTGTGTATAATCGAGGATTTTTGAAGGGCCAGGCTGTGGTGTTGAGGGTTAAGGATTCGAAGTGTTTCGGTGTAGGTGGGCTGTGGGTGTGGGCGTGTTGTGGGTGGTTGTTTGTTCTTGGGTGGGTTATCACCTTGTTTTTGGGGGTCAGCGGAGTGGGACTTTGTGTGGGGGTGAGGGCGTGGGTGGTATTGTGTGGTTGTTTGGTGCGCTGTCGGTGCGAGGTGGTCGGCCGTGCGAGGTGTTCGGCGAGTCTGCCATTGCAGGTGGGTTTGTATCTTTGTCTGACATTTTTTGCGATGTTGTTGTGTGTGGGAGTTTTGTATGAGTCTTTGTGTGGTATTTGTGTGCCCTGCTGTGTGGCTGCTTTGTGTGGGAGTTTTGTGTGAGTCCGAGGATCCTTGGGTTGATGCTTGAAAGACCTAACTGTGCTTCTGTGAGATAATGGAATTTCTGGCAACCGGAGCAAGTTAGGAGTTATTTCGAACGCATGAAGCTTCGTGAGGTCACACGGGTACATCCGCATGGACCATTGGATGCTCGTCTGGAATGCGTTCGCTCCGAGGTCAAGATACACTCTTCTCTCTCGCAAGTTGAGATTCGCCTTATTCCCTAGCAGGAGCTGCGACTTGTCTTCTGCGTCTGCAACGTATTTCAGAGCATATCCTCTCCAAAAGTTGTATGTGTCATCCAACATTTCAATCAACTGCCCCTTCACCTTGCACCTTGCTGGCTCCCCGATCCATTTCACCTGGTGCCAAGGGTTTTCGCTTGGTCTTGCTATCCAATTCGGCTTCGCAGGTAAGTGTCCTAAAATAGAGCCGCAAAACTTGTCTTCTCTGTGGTTCCATTTGTCCACGAGTGACTTTGCATTGTCTCCGACGATTTTGCCCTCCCTTAAGCGCAGTGCATCAGCTGGTGAGTTGGAGCAGACTCCGGCGTCTTGCGCAAGAACGTCGACACTAACATAGCTTACGAGGAACAAGATGATTAGATAGTAAATTGCTGGATGTATCCCTTGAAAACAGGCTTGAAGTTTTCGCACGAAGGACATTTCTTCGCACTGTTGTATTGTATTCTCTTCCTTCCTTCAAGCTCTTTAAAACCCTAACCTGCTGTTTCTGATGCCTTCCTTTCAAGCATCGTCGTGAAAAGCAGCGGCTTAGATCTGGGTGTGTTCGGTGCAGCTTCTAACTTGTGCTCGTTGTTGTTGCTGCTTGTGGAGTTGCCGTGTTCGGATCTGGTGCTTCCTGCGTGCGGAGGTGGCTGGAGGCTTTCTCTCTTTCTCCACTCTTCGATCTACTCTTTGTCTGCTTCGATCTGCTCTGTCTGCTTCAATCTGTTCTATCTACTTCGATCTGCACTTCGATCTGCTCGGCACAGTTGTATAGAATAGTTCTTGTTTGAGGAGGGAGACTTGACCACATGTCTTTTTTGGACCCCGAAAATTAATTTTCATTTGAGCATTAATAACTTGATTTTCATAATCGCCTTGGTATGGGCCCGTTATTGTCATATTTTAGGTTTTTTTAGCATGATCTTATCCTCCAAACCTTGCCCACAAATTTCATATTTTTTTGGGATTTATTCTCACTTGTCTAGCATCTGAACAAATCAAAATCAATCAACCCAATCATACAACATGCAAAAGGAGGCAAATACTTAATAAACACACATATTAGTATATCACTACATAAATTTGAATAATAAGCAACAATAAATACCGCACACAATATACATCTAGATTTTCATGAACAAGTAAATCCACATTCCTCCATCTTGACTTCATGCATCCTCTTGGTCTTCCCTTGCCCTCATCCGCATTGTATTAGTATGATTTCATTTCCAAATTATTACACTACATAAGCATGATTTAGTGTGGCATTAAATTGATCCTCCATGTTAATTACCATGACTTGTCATGTGTAACAAGTTTTCCATGTCACCTTCTTTGGTTGCCACCTAGCCCCCCCCACACACGCACACATGAACATATTAACACATGTTGTAGTTAACACAAATGCTACTTCGTTTATGGCCTTGAGTATTCAAGGCAATCTCCAAATTAGCTTTAGTCGTCGTGAATGTCTAAGTAATGCAACATGTGACCTAATGAAACTTTACCCCAATTCTCCCGCCTCAATTATCAATAGCTTTCATACCCCTCATTGTCCCCTTGCTTTACATTGGTTGCAACTATTCGTTTTCTAAATACTTATGCAACTTCTTAAACTACACAAAATTGTGCTATAAGTGTGCTTTACCATTTGAAATTACAAGTTGCTTGTGTTTCTTTACCCATGGAGATAGGCACACTAACGGCCGGTTTACACTATGGACCAGGAAGTTGTCCCAGGGCGTTGTAAGAGTGCTAATTGGTTGTTGAACTCGTCCCGGGACCACTTCGGTTTACACCAAGGAAAGAATGGCAGAGTGACTATGGAGGTCGAGGTCCCCAAATGACATATTTTAAGGCCTAATTAATACATTGACATGGTCCAACATGTTTTGTGGTGACAGAGGCAAGAGAGGTGATATGGTAGGAAAAGGCAGGGCCCATGGCAAAGAAATGCCATTATAATACTTTTTTAATGAAATTGTTTTTGAGGGCTTTATATACAACTCTGCCCACTATATAAGGCTCACAATGCACACTTTTCAGCATCTATATGATGTAATGAATCTTGAGAAGCAAGTATGCCCTTTATGTGCCTAGATCATACCATAGCCCATGAGACATACCATTTCTTCCATGCCCCACCCCTTAAACTTAGTCCTACATGTTTCACCAAACAATGTGGGACATCTAGAACTCAAGAATTTGAGTGCACATGGTGAAGCGGGTTGCAAATAATGCTCAATGTACAACACAAGGTACATGCCACATGTAAATTACATTGAACATGTGCAAATTAAATTGCTCTTTTTTTTTGGTAAAAATTACTGTGAGAAGATTTGCAAGCCACATCTTCGACACATTTAACAAGAAGTGAAGACAAGTAAGGCCCAAGAGAAGACAAGAGAATGAGCAATTTTTTTCCTTCCAAAGATGCCCTTTTTGGGCATGTATTAAAAAAAATCAGCACATTCATTTTTTGGTGCATGATCATTCTTCTTGGTCCACATTCGGTTTACACCTAGTGAGGGGCCCAAGGCTTTCAAAACTGATTTTTTAAGAAGTTGGACCATGAACTCGGACCATTGAAAAAGGCCCTCTTCCATGGTCCGACTTCATGGTCCATAGTGTAAACCGGCCCTAAATGTATTATTTAGTGCGGCCCACATTGTGGATTATAGACATGTCATAGACCCCACATTGATTATCTTGCAAGCACCATGTGGCAACTAGAGAGGGTGTCAAATGCCACTTGATGCTATATGACAAGTCATAAAGACCACTATAATTAACATGTCACATTAAATAATTTAAGTAATGGCTAAGAGTACACACAACAATGTATAAGAAACAAAATAGTTGATTTTTTATATCAAAATACTCTCTCAATAAACTTAGCTTTCAATACGTAACCCTAAATGGTAACCAACATATAATAGACGAATCCATTACGTTGCAACGACCCCAAGTGGAACTTACAAGGCCCAAATGAAGGACAAAATCTCACGATTAGGGCTAGATGCCCACCTTTTCGATTTGGGCCACACCCATGTTACCAAGGTAATGGAGGTCTAGTAAAAACTCGACCCCATGGATTTGTGGTTGATTCATCTCAAGTGGGGGCCCCTGAACTAATTTGGAGCCTCTTATGCTAATTATGACATCAAATAGTCTAAAAAACCATACATGAAAAAAATAAGATTTAGAGTCAAGTTCAATGGAGCAAAGCAAACATCATGGTACAAAATACTGCTTTAGCTTCATGGAAGAGGACATGATCATTAAGGTTCGTTGAGGGTTTAAAGCCTTGAAGATTTCATGTCCACTGCCCCCTCTCCTTCCCCTTGGATATAACTAGGATTTAAGTAAACATGGATTTTTTCTTTCTTGTCCAACATTAATAATACACATGAGAGTTTTTTTTGCACATTCAAGACATGTACATTACAAAACAAATTATTTGGAGGAAGAAAACTAGAACACTATAATGAAAATCCCAAGACGACATACCGTGAGAAGCAATTTAGTCTAGTATCCCCTCCAAAATTGTTTTTTTGTTATTATTATTATTATTATTATTGTTACAAATGTGCTGCAACTATAATATGCTACAACAAGAGGTGTAGTTCACATCTAGGATCGGTTTTGATCATTTCTATCATAAGGTGGGCAGATAAAAGTTCACACACGTAACTTCATTATGACCCTATCTCATGCATAAAGTCTAGATTTACTTAAAGCATATTCATACGAAGGTCCCGAATATGTTCAGTCCATTGATGAATATGCAATTGGCGTGGTCAAAGTGGCTCATGAAATGAAGAGTTTTGATTGGAGAAGATCTTAGACGTTAAACAAGAAGGCCATAATTTCCACCATGTGAACATGAAAAAATGACAAGAAAATACAGTAATTCTCACCCCCCTCTCATGGAAACAACCCGAGAGCTTGTGAGGACAAGGATGAGGGGGTCGAGAATGGGAAGGTAACTTTTGTGGGCATAAACAAAGCTCCTCCCTCCTTCTCTCATGAAACTTGAACCTTATATGTGCTTTCACCTTGGGTAAGAGTGGTGGGACCCATGTTGGTTTCCACTACATTGATTATTTCAATTAGTGCGTGTTTTTATTTGGAGTTACGCAATGCTATAACTATTTAACGAGAATGTAACATATTACCAAGCAAAGTCTTTTATGTTCTATAATATCCAAACAACCTATTAAACTTTTGTTAGTAGAATTTGAACTTCTAAGTAAGATGTTATTGCATTGCATGACTCCAAATAGTGCCCCGCACTAAAGGGTTGTATACATCATGGACCATGAACTTGTCCCATGTCAGAGGGCATTTTTGTGTGGGTCACACTTCATGGTAACAATTCCATGTTCCGATTTCTAAAAAATGCATTCTTAAAGCCTTTGGGCCCCTGACTAGGTGTAAACTAACTGTGGACCAAGGGAAATGACCATGCACCCAAAAAATGGATGTGTTGATTTTTTCAATATATGTCCAAAAAGGATAGTTTTGGGAATTTTCTTCATGTTTGACCTTCTCCCCTTCTTCTTCACTTCTTTCCTCATAACTATGAAAAACATTTGGCGAAAACAAAAAGATTGAAAAAATGAAATGGCATTTCTCTGCCATGATCCCCTAGCATTTGTAGCGATAGAACCTCTTTTGCCTCTTCCATTGCAAAACATGTTGGACCATGATAGTGGATAATGTAGGCTTGAAAGTAGGCCTTTTGGGGACCTCAAGTTTCATGGTCATTCTTACCATTTTTTCTGGATGTAAACTGAAGTGCTCCTGGGATGAGTTCAACGGCCAATCACATATTTTAGAGGAGCAAGGGATGACTTCATGGTCCATGATGTAAACAACCTCTTAAGGTTTGAGATGACCCTAAACTACCAGATGATAGTGGAGAGGTGCCCAAAACCGAATGGAATGGTTGGCGGTTTGATTCCTAACCGTGAAATCTTCTTTCTACTTGATGGAAAAACTAACCAAGTGGTCAAGCGCCTCCTATGTTCCAAAAAGAAGAAGAAAAAAGATGTAAACAACCCCTATGAGGGATAATCAGTGTGTGTAGATGCCATTGACCTTGGGTAAGAGCGGTGGGTCCCAAATCAATTTTCATTAGACGCCATTTACCTCGGTGATAATGGTGGGGTCCATCTATGGCTTGTAGTTGTCCCTGCTTAAAAGCCTACGCCCCGCGTCATTGAGGCGTTGTGAATGCCTCCCTCGTGGTCGCGGGCTAGGAAGATCTCGGCTATTAATTACGGTCTGAGAGATCTAAAGGCTCCTATGCTGCCCCAACTTCTGGCTTCTCTTCCCCTTGGGTAGAGCTTGAAAAACTTCGCATTGGATGAAATTTCCCCCCTCCATCCACTCATGAATCTAGGATGAAAATTTTCAAACTAAGTCCTTCATTAAAAGGATTTTCGGAGGAGATGATGCCAACGGGGGAAATCTCCAACCTTGAAATGAAATGAAATTTAACTGGGTTGTACGAGAGCATAGGTGTGATGAACAATCAAATGCTCTCATACGATGGAATGAACAATCAACTTGCAAACATTGAATTTTCATACACTGAAATTTCATCCGTCCAAAATATTTTTTTCAGGCTGCCCGAGCAGTTTCGTAGACCGTAGGATGGGACGCTGTGAATGGATGGCTTGGATGTGGCTGCCCATGAATCCACCCTCCATTCACAGCACCTCAGTGACATGGGCCTGTGCACCTGGCTAAACCTTTTTATTACCTATGCTGACAGTAGTACTACCTATAGCCGCGCAGCACACCAGGCCACAAATAAACTACACACGTTCCGGGCCGGGTTGGGTCGGGGCCAAACCCCCGCCCTTCTCATTCGCCAAGAGCCGAGATTCTTGGGCGAGGGACGGACGGGCCGGGCGGGTTAACCCGCGCCGTACCACCCCCCCCGGGGTTCACTGCCCATCGCGGAGGTCCCGCACACATCGCGATGGCTTTACCGCAAGCCTGTCTCTTCTCTGTGTCAGGCAGGGAGAGGGGATTGAAGGTGCTTATGGTGCTCTAGCACATTCGGCGTCTCTTTGTTCCTCACCACATCACGTCACCTCCGCAGGGTGCCACGGGGTGACGGAGAGCTTCGGATGGTGTGAGGAGGCGGGGCGGTCTTCCTCCTGCGAGTTGGCAGCATGTCGGACCTCCAGAAGCCGCTGCGGCCCAAGAAGCCCAAGTCGTGGGTGGACTGGGCAGTGCAGTTCCGATGGATCCTCGTCATCTTCGTGGTGCTTCCCGTGTCCAAGGCCTTCGACTGGTGGGCGTACTTCGGCGACATCTGGTCGGCCTCCAAGTCGGAGAAGAAGAGGCAGAAGGAGCACGACGAGAATGTGGAGAAGGTGATCAAGAGGTTGAAGTCCAGAGACCCTGCCAAAGATGGCCTCGTGTGCACTGCTCGTAAGCCGTGGATCGCCGTGGGCATGCGCAATGTGGATTACAAGCGAGCTCGCCATTTCGAAGTCGACCTGTCTCCTTTCCGTCAGGTGCGTCGTTTTGGCCCGCTCTCCCCTGTTTGGTGTGTCTTTGGTATTGACGAAGCGGTCTATTTCATCCTCAATCGCGGAAATGCGGTGTTTGTCTTTCCTCTAATCTGAATAACAGCTGTTTCAATGCAACCCCACCTGCCCCTCTCTGTACCTGTGATTGATTGAGGCGCCTCTTATTAGACCGACTCTGTTTCATGCAAAAATTCCCGGAGCAACTCACTTTAACAGCACCCTCCACGAATGGAGCTTCCGATGTGGTAGCGTGCTTACGTTCTGCCTGAATGCGATTGCGAGGCATCTATGTATTGTAGTTCACTTATTCGGGCATGTAAGAGGAAGGAGAACTTGTCAGGGTTTATGAGCTTCTTCATTCGCATGAACTTCTACATATGAACTTTCTGCAAAGTAGTTCCTTTTTGCTTGTAACGAACCACTGATGCTGCAGATGTATTCTACTTTTTATGTGGATGCATGAACGTTTCAATACGTACCTCAGTGTCGTGTCGTGAAGCGGTGACGGAGATACCTGTATGTTGCCGCTTCAGCAATAAGTATTGCTTGGCCTGTTTTATAGTCTGCGTATACATAAAGGTGCACGTGTGAAACTTTGGTTGTCTATCATGCATCCTTAGTGGATTCCTTCACCTTCCCAATATCCAATAGTCTTTTACGTGAAACGTGGATTGGTGTGCTTTTAAACTTTGAGCGGCCATTTGTGATATGTCCAATGGGGATGTCGTGCAGTCGTACCGATCCAGTTTCTTGTGATGTGGTAGGTGTTGGAGATCGACGAGGAGAACATGATTGCCCGATGTGAGCCACTGGTGAACATGGGGCAGATCACGAGGATGGCGGTGCCCAGGGGTCTGTCCCTGGCAGTGGTTGCCGAGTTGGACGACTTGACTGTGGGAGGCCTCATTAACGGATACGGAATCGAGGGGAGCTCTCACATCTACGGCCTCTTCGCGGATACCGTGGTGGCGTACGAGATCATTCTTGCCGATGGGCGCCTGGTGCGCGCGACTGCTGACAACGAGTACTCGGATTTGTTTTATGGAATCCCGTGGTCACAAGGCACATTGGGTCTGCTCGTGGCAGCTGAAATCAAGTTGATAAAGGTGAAACCATACATGAGGTTGACGTACAAGCCCGCAAGGGGAACTCTCCAAGACTTGGCGAAGGCTTACAACGACTCTTACATGGCTCCCGATGGTGACCAAGACAATCCCGAGAAGGTGCCAGACTTTGTGGAGACCATGGTGTACAACGAATCGGAAGCCGTGTGCATGACAGGACGATACGCATCAAGGGAAGAGGCCAAGCAAAGAGGCAACAAGATAAACGAGGTAACAACGTGTGCCCCTCAGCGTGCACGGATGTTTTGAGAGCAATTTAGCGGAGCTTGGACTCGGGAATCTGGTCACGACTGCCTGTGGACCAGGACGCCCGAATTTGCAGTAGCAGATGGCCTGTTTCTGGTAACGAAATCAGTGGTTTAGAAACCGTTGTGCATCTTGTATGGGTTTTGTGCACGAATCTGAGAGCATGTTCCTACATACATGGGCATAGTTTGTGAATTGCATACCGTGGAGTTGCTGTAGTTGTCGAGGTGCGAATTTTGACGCTGTTGTGTTGCAGGTCGGGTGGTGGTTCAAGCCTTGGTTTTACCAGCATGCAGAGACGGCGTTGAAGAGAGGGGAGTTCGTGGAATACATCCCAACAAGAGAGTACTACCACAGACACACGCGGTGCCTGTACTGGGAGGGCAAGCTGATCCTTCCCTTTGGCGATCAATTCTGGTTCCGGTACCTGTTCGGCTGGATGATGCCACCAAAGGTTTCGTTTTTGAAGGCCACTCAGGTGTGTGGTGAATGAGAGTGGTGGGGGGCTGTGTTCAACTGGGATGCATGCGTCTTCGTTACATTCTTGCATTGGTTCTTTTGTATACACGTATTTGGAAGTGACACGAGAGTTTACAAGTCGAAGAAGTTGAGCTAAGTGGAAGGATGGGATTGCAGGGCGATGCCATCCGCAACTACTACCACGAGCGTCACATCATCCAGGACATGCTGGTGCCTTCTTACAAGGTGGGAGACGCCCTGGAGTTCAGCGAGCGCGAATTTGAGGTACGTGTGTTGGAGGAGGCACGGTGAATTTCTGTAGTTTGTGATTGTGGGCAATTATTTGGCTGTGATCCGACGCCGATGAGGTGAAGGAAGCGATGCGGTCTGAGATATGTGGGTTTGGTGGTCGTCGCAGGTGTACCCCATCTGGCTGTGCCCACACAGGCTGTACAAGGCTCCGATCAAAACCATGATCACTCCTGAGCCCGGATTCGAGCATGCAAAGCGTGTGGGAGACACCCCGTACGCGCAGATGTACACCGACGTGGGTGTGTACTACACACCCCGCCCGGTGTTCAGGGGAGAGGAGTACGACGGAGCGGCGGCAGTGAAGAAGATGGAAGCGTGGATGATTGAGAACCATTGCTTCCAGCCCCAGTACGCAGTATCGGAGCTGAACGAGCGAGACTTCTGGAGGATGTTCGATGCATCGCTGTACCAGAGGTGCCGGGACAAGTACAGAGCAGTGGGAACGTTCATGAGCGTTTACTACAAGTCGAAGAAGGGCAGGAAGACAGAGAAGGAAGTCGCGGAAGAGGAGGCGAAGGTGTCTGAGAGCAGCTACGCAGATCTGGAGAACGCCGAGTGAGTGGCCGGGCAGCCACTGAAATCGTGAGATGGGTGATCTCGTGCAGGAAATGACAGAATGTTAGGGCAGAAGGCACGTGAGCGTGCAATTGTTTTGGCGCCTGCAATTGGGTCAGGGGTAGTTTGGTGTGTAGAGAGGGAAATTGTAGTCGGAGTTGTGAAAATGTAGTGGAAATTAAGAGAAGGAAGAGTAGGTGGGTTGTGGTAATGAGGAGGTTTTAAGCATTGCTTGCCAGTGTAATTTTTGATGCATCTTTTGTCCACCAATGAGCAACTTTAAAGAGATTTTGTGGTAATGAATGGACATATGGCGGGTCCAACACATGTATAAGTACGCAGTTAATATTAGATTTATTTAACTCACAAGTAAAATGTGTATAAAAGGTTTTTTGAAGTATAAAATTTTAAAACATGGAAACTAATTTAACAAGGTTTTCTATCATAAGTCCAAATCAAGAGACACATTAGCTTCGCTTTCTTTTGTAGCAGATTTTCACGTAAATCCTAAACCAAGGTGCAGACTCTTTTTGAGCATTTTTGACTCAATATTTATTAGATTGCTTCGATCTGCATATTGTTGGAAAGCTCTTGAAATTTTAGTTCTTTTGATGGTAGTTTTGTCCAATTTCGAGTTGTATTGGTAGAGGTATGAGCATTTGAAGGCCGGTTAAGGTTTTGCAGTGGATTTCTAGACAGTGATATACTTTTGTAGATTTAGAAGTTAGTTATGATCTGATCTTCCTCATCTACACATTATTGAAATTGCGTTAAATATTGCATGTCAAAGTTGGTTGATATGGCCTTGGGACAGAGAATAGAGCCACCTAGTACTGACCTTAATGTAGAGCCCTTGGACTCTTTAAATTTTGATGAGAGACCTTCACCTATTATAAAACTAGCATATGTCAACATCATGCTCAATTGTTAACTACATTTTTTATGGACAACCCAGAAGATTTTACTCTTGTAGACATAAAGACATTGCAGCCATATTGAAGAAGCTCAATAAGATACATGTTTCTAATTTGAAGTGGCAACAACAAACTATTGATTCCTTCTTCAAGTCCACATAGATTTCATGAGAGAAATTTGCACATTTGTAAAAACATTTGAGAATGTTTATTTTGTATGTGACAAAATATCTAATGTTTGTTTTCATGAAGTACCTCATTATTATGACAAAGTGGTCCAATTTGTCATATTATTGAATATGTGACACCTCAATAATATGAACTTCCCAAATGTGTCATATCATTGAATATGTGACACCTCAATTATATGAACTTCCCAAACATGTCATATTAAAGAGGTAGGATTGTAGTACAAAGGTGAGCACGAGCTTCATGGAACACTGAGATGCATTGCAATGTGAGCTTTACAGAGGAGTGCATGTTGGAGGTCAGCACTAGAGCTGAAGAGATTGTAGACTGCAATTGAGAACTTCCAAGTTGTTCACTAATTCTCATGTACAGTGCTCATATGGCAATTTTGTTATGTGAGGATGTCCATTTAATGAGGACCCGCCATATGTCCATTCATTACCACAAAATCTCTTTAAAGTTGCTCATTGGTGGACAAAAGATGCATCAAAAATTACACTGGCAAGCAATGCTTAAAACCTCCTCATTACCACAACCCACCTACTCTTCCTTCTCTTAATTTCCACTACATTTTCACAACTCCGACTACAATTTCCCTCTCTACACACCAAACTACCCCTGACCCAATTGCAGGCGCCAAAACAATTGCACGCTCACGTGCCTTCTGCCCTAACATTCTGTCATTTCCTGCACGAGATCACCCATCTCACGATTTCAGTGGCTGCCCGGCCACTCACTCGGCGTTCTCCAGATCTGCGTAGCTGCTCTCAGACACCTTCGCCTCCTCTTCCGCGACTTCCTTCTCTGTCTTCCTGCCCTTCTTCGACTTGTAGTAAACGCTCATGAACGTTCCCACTGCTCTGTACTTGTCCCGGCACCTCTGGTACAGCGATGCATCGAACATCCTCCAGAAGTCTCGCTCGTTCAGCTCCGATACTGCGTACTGGGGCTGGAAGCAATGGTTCTCAATCATCCACGCTTCCATCTTCTTCACTGCCGCCGCTCCGTCGTACTCCTCTCCCCTGAACACCGGGCGGGGTGTGTAGTACACACCCACGTCGGTGTACATCTGCGCGTACGGGGTGTCTCCCACACGCTTTGCATGCTCGAATCCGGGCTCAGGAGTGATCATGGTTTTGATCGGAGCCTTGTACAGCCTGTGTGGGCACAGCCAGATGGGGTACACCTGCGACGACCACCAAACCCACATATCTCAGACCGCATCGCTTCCTTCACCTCATCGGCGTCGGATCACAGCCAAATAATTGCCCACAATCACAAACTACAGAAATTCACCGTGCCTCCTCCAACACACGTACCTCAAATTCGCGCTCGCTGAACTCCAGGGCGTCTCCCACCTTGTAAGAAGGCACCAGCATGTCCTGGATGATGTGACGCTCGTGGTAGTAGTTGCGGATGGCATCGCCCTGCAATCCCATCCTTCCACTTAGCTCAACTTCTTCGACTTGTAAACTCTCGTGTCACTTCCAAATACGTGTATACAAAAGAACCAATGCAAGAATGTAACGAAGACGCATGCATCCCAGTTGAACACAGCCCCCCACCACTCTCATTCACCACACACCTGAGTGGCCTTCAAAAACGAAACCTTTGGTGGCATCATCCAGCCGAACAGGTACCGGAACCAGAATTGATCGCCAAAGGGAAGGATCAGCTTGCCCTCCCAGTACAGGCACCGCGTGTGTCTGTGGTAGTACTCTCTTGTTGGGATGTATTCCACGAACTCCCCTCTCTTCAACGCCGTCTCTGCATGCTGGTAAAACCAAGGCTTGAACCACCACCCGACCTGCAACACAACAGCGTCAAAATTCGCACCTCGACAACTACAGCAACTCCACGGTATGCAATTCACAAACTATGCCCATGTATGTAGGAACATGCTCTCAGATTCGTGCACAAAACCCATACAAGATGCACAACGGTTTCTAAACCACTGATTTCGTTACCAGAAACAGGCCATCTGCTACTGCAAATTCGGGCGTCCTGGTCCACAGGCAGTCGTGACCAGATTCCCGAGTCCAAGCTCCGCTAAATTGCTCTCAAAACATCCGTGCACGCTGAGGGGCACACGTTGTTACCTCGTTTATCTTGTTGCCTCTTTGCTTGGCCTCTTCCCTTGATGCGTATCGTCCTGTCATGCACACGGCTTCCGATTCGTTGTACACCATGGTCTCCACAAAGTCTGGCACCTTCTCGGGATTGTCTTGGTCACCATCGGGAGCCATGTAAGAGTCGTTGTAAGCCTTCGCCAAGTCTTGGAGAGTTCCCCTTGCGGGCTTGTACGTCAACCTCATGTATGGTTTCACCTTTATCAACTTGATTTCAGCTGCCACGAGCAGACCCAATGTGCCTTGTGACCACGGGATTCCATAAAACAAATCCGAGTACTCGTTGTCAGCAGTCGCGCGCACCAGGCGCCCATCGGCAAGAATGATCTCGTACGCCACCACGGTATCCGCGAAGAGGCCGTAGATGTGAGAGCTCCCCTCGATTCCGTATCCGTTAATGAGGCCTCCCACAGTCAAGTCGTCCAACTCGGCAACCACTGCCAGGGACAGACCCCTGGGCACCGTCATCCTCGTGATCTGCCCCATGTTCACCAGTGGCTCACATCGGGCAATCATGTTCTCCTCGTCGATCTCCAACACCTACCACATCACAAGAAACTGGATCGGTACGACTGCACGACATCCCCATTGGACATATCACAAATGGCCGCTCAAAGTTTAAAAGCACACCAATCCACGTTTCACGTAAAAGACTATTGGATATTGGGAAGGTGAAGGAATCCACTAAGGATGCATGATAGACAACCAAAGTTTCAATACGTGCACTTTTATATATCAGCAAACATGGGATAGGGAAAGTCAAATCGGAGGACGAAGGCACGCATCACTTTAAGACGTAGAAAGCGAGACTGATGTAACAACATTCTGTATGCTAAGAGAGCTATTTCTACAAATAGCTGTGGAAAAACAATGCTCTTGAAGGAAGGATGTGCATGCTGGAGGGAAAATTTTGTTGAAACAAGCGTGCCTAATCTGATGGAGCAAAAGTTTGCAGCTGGCATTACACTGCAGAATCATCTTGACAAACAGCATGTCGATGGATGTAAAGTTGAAAGATTACAAAGCAGGTTACGGATTCGCTTGATTGCTCGATAACAAGCTGCTGGAATCATATAAATGTTGCAATGCAGCGAACGACTTCTACTGCAACCTTAAACAGAGGTTGTCAAAATGTGATTGCAAGAACCTGAGAAACTACCCTCTCGAGTGATCCTTCGAATGTGTGACTAATGACTCTGCTTTGCCATACCCACAATGTGTAAAAACTCGACAATGGAATTCACTACTGCTTAGGCTGATGCTCACATGAGTTCCTCGTCGACTAAGTTGGCATCAACCTGCAAATAAGAACTTGCGAATGCATGCTACCACATCCGAGATTCCTTCTGTCGGGGGTGCTGTTAAGATGCGTCGCTCCAGGACTTTTTGCATGAAACAGAGTCGGTCTAATAAGATGAGCCTCAGTCAATCACAGGTACAGAGAGGGGCAGGTGGGGTTGCATTGAAACAGCTGTTATTCAGATTAGAGGAAAGACAAACACCGCATTTCCGCGATTGAGGATGAAATAGACCGCTTCGTCAATACCAAAGACACATCAAACAGGGGAGAGCGGGCCAAAACGACGCACCTGACGGAAAGGAGACAGGTCGACTTCGAAATGGCGAGCTCGCTTGTAGTCCACATTGCGCATGCCCACGGCGATCCACGGCTTACGAGCAGTGCACACGAGGCCGTCTTTGGCAGGGTCTCTGGACTTCAACCTCTTGATCACCTTCTCCACATTCTCGTCGTGCTCCTTCTGCCTCTTCTTCTCCGACTTGGAGGCCGACCAGATGTCGCCGAAGTACGCCCACCAGTCGAAGGCCTTGGACACGGGAAGCACCACGAAGATGACGAGGATCCATCGGAACTGCACTGCCCAGTCCACCCACGACTTGGGCTTCTTGGGCCGCAGCGGCTTCTGGAGGTCCGACATGCTGCCAACTCGCAGGAGGAAGACCGCCCCGCCTCCTCACACCATCCGAAGCTCTCCGTCACCCCGTGGCACCCTGCGGAGGTGACGTGATGTGGTGAGGAACAAAACGGAATGACGAGAGTAGCATCGGGCTTTGAGGTTGGAGTTCTTCCTCCGCGACAGCGGAGAGGGAGAGAGCGAGAGTTTGTAGGAGCAGGCGCTGTGGGTTATCTTTGGGCAGCCTATTGTTCTTCCCAAATTCAAACGGTCGCCTATAGGTACTAGAGTTATTTATAAAGTAAAGGAGATGAAACCATGGGTTTAGTTCCAAACCTCGAGTTTATGAGAATAAACACAAAGTCACCCAAGTTTTTTTAATGCTTAAATTATCATACACAAAGAGTGGTGTCTGGCTATTAAAAAATCGGCTCTCTAGCTTGTCCTACTAGGATGTGTGGGCCATGCTAGCCTTGCATAGGCCGATCCAAAATTTAGACCAGCGGGTCCCATGCACATGCCTTATTTTAGATCTTCAAATTCTCTCAAAGTTTGAGAGTTGGGGAGAGGAGGTCCCAAAAGTTTCACCCAACTTTCAAAATAGGCTCCAATGTATGACCAACTTTCAAAACAAGCTCTTAATGGAAAGTTTTCTCAAAGACTGTTCAAACTCACAATTTCATCCCTCTTATAGGAACTTAGATAACTCTACTAATTAATCAACTTTTGATGGGCTTTTAGCAATAGGTAATGCATGAGGAGGAAGTGCATTATGGGAAAGTAAAGACCCATGCTGATTTTCCCTTTGTAATATGAGATAGCTCTATTTTTTGTAATGTACTCCATGTAGTTCAAAGTGCACTACGATTTTGGGCAGGACATTACATTTCTCAACCAATCATAACTGATGATTAATAGGTAATGCATTCATGGAGTGCATTGTGGGGAACAAGGGCACCTTGCCAAAGCATAGGTGTATGTGTTCCTCGTAACTCCCTTGAATGCATTATTGAACGCAAAGGCCTAGAGACGGACTTCAACAACTTTGATTGTTTGGAGGAAAATAATGCCTTGCCCAAAAATGTAATGCACTTTGAAATATGTAGAATGCATTACTCAAAGCAAATGTGCCTCGGATTACAAAGGGAAATTTGCCTTGGGTCTTTATGTTGGAGAGTATGGCCACTCATCCCTACATCAATCTCTACTTACATGTATAAGGTGATTACAACTTTTAAGGACTAGATAGCCAACGGAAGGAGAGTGTCATCCACCTACTCAAGCCGGTTATCATACATAATCAATCAACTTGTGAACGCTTCCATGGATGAAAATGTGTGACAAGTTATGATAACTCTTATGGTCTTGGATGAGTGATCAATATTGGACTAGATAACCAATGAAAGGATATTGTCATTCATTTACTCGAGCTGGTTGTTGGACATAATTGATAAGCTCAAGAACAAATTCTAGGAATTTATGGATGATGTTGTTCCTCCATGGATGAAAATATTTGATGAGATTCGATAGCCCTTATGCTCTTCGATGCGCAATTGGTTATGGCCTTGCTTTTAGATTTCAAAGTACTGTGTAGAGGATTGATATCACTAGAAGAAATCGTGTCCATTTCAACCCTTGGCCATCGCGACTCCCACCAAGAAAATGCATAAACAATTCAATTGGTAGGCAACCGGAAGGTACTCGTGGTGTACCCATGGAAGGTGCCCCCCAATTCCCAACCAAATTGATTTGTTTATGCATTTTCTTAGTGGAAGGTGCCACCCGATTCCCAACCGAATTGATTTGTTTATGCATTTTCTTGGTTTAGTCTTGATGGCCTAGTCGAAAGGAGGGTTGAAATGGACAAGATTTCTTCTAGTGTATAAAGATAAATTTCATAATGTGTGCATATTAACAAATCCAAACTGGGAACATGAGTCAAGGTGAATACATTCGGAGTTCTTGAAGCAAAGGTCATATAAACATGGTATTTATGAAAATGTCACATGGCACACAAAAATGTCACAAATGATGTTTTCTCGAATACAAGGAAGGTTAGCTTGATTTGGTCTTTGGAGGCAGCTTTTGCCAACTACATTTGGATGTATTTACAAAATGCTAGTAGCATGTGCAAGTGATAACGAGGGAAGAAGTCTTTTAATATCACAAATGTTATGTTCTTCATTGTTACTTCAAATGCTCTTGTTAGCAATCAAAACATAACATTCATGATATAAAAAATACTTCGTCTTTACTATATGAACTTGCACCATATGTGCCCGTACAAAAATCAGTTTCAAAATGTAATTTTTTTCAAAGTTGAAGTGCACTCCATAAGACTAGAAAATGAGTCGGCCTTGAAAAAGAAACGTCACATGTGAATACGACGTTTTCACAAATACTATGTTTAAAATGGTTGTCTTTTGGAGATGTAAGCTACTCGTCCTTGCATATGTATATGTAGAAGCAAGTGCACCTACCATGGACATTTCTCTAGATTTCAATATATTGTGTATAGATTTGATATCAAGATAAACATCACATGGGCATATTAGCAAATCCAAACAAGGAACATGAGTGAAGGTGAATGCATTCAGAATTCTTGGAGCAAAGGTTATAGATGACCTATAATGGTTGCCTTTGGGAGATGTAATCCTTGCATCTCTATTGGTATAAGGCGAGTACAATTATTATGGACATTCCATGGATTTCAACCTACTAGGTACGTTAGTAGAGGTTTGATATCTAGATAAATATCAATGTGCATTTTAGCAAAGCCAAATGGGGAACATGAGTCGAGGCGAATACATTCATAATTCTTGAAAGTGAAAGTTATAGATGACATATAATGGTTGTCTTGCACGGCTACTCATGCCTACAACTCTATTTGTATACAAGGTGAGTGCACTTATTATGGACATGTTTGTAGGGTTCAATGTATTGTGTAGAGGTTTGATATCAAGATAAATATCACATGTGCATATATATTTGGAAATTCAAACGAGGAACTTGAGTCAAGGTGAAAACACTTTGAAGTTATGAAACAAAGGCCATATATGACTTAAAATGATTGTCTTGTGAAGACGTAAGACCACTTAGTATTGCATATTTTGAGGAATTTTTGTTTGAGGAGCAAGGCCACTTGTCCATGCATCTCTATTTGTATAAGGTGAGTGCACCTATTATGGATTTTTTATTTTTATTTTTTGGTATTTCAACATATCAATTATGTATCAAAATGAATATCACATGCATTACTTATATATTGCTTCTATGTTCGAACATTTCATATACTCATTTGTAGCAATGCATTAGCCGCTACAATTAATTAATGTTGCTACATGAGACATAAATAAGAATTCAACTCAACTACTTCAAGAGTTGTTTGACTATCTATACTGGTACTCTATTGTATTTACTGTCAAAAATTCTATTTGTCTTGCTCAATACTAATTGTAAACTGCCCATGTAGTGTCACCAACACTAAATGTAGACCTAACATTATTTGTCATTCCTTGTAAAAAATGTTTGGGCATTATAGATTTACAATGTTGTAAAAACAACCACTAAGTGATTTTCATCCAAATTTCAATCATCCATTACTATATACCAAATTTCGATTCAATCATTGGCATTTAGATGAAGTAAGAGTAAGTTGGGATGACAAAATTTGTAAACTTAATCATAAGAAGTGTCAGTAGAAAAGTTACCACAGTGACATAAAATACCATATGACACCAAATACAACATCTAGTGTAGTCTTTGTCTTTGTACATCCCTCCAAGAGATGGATGACATATCATCATCCACACATCATCATCCACATATCATCACACATTTCATCCACATTATTCCCAGTGAAAGGACTGGGCTGCTGGTGCTGTTGTGGGGGAGGGAATCTCAATGTCCAGCTCCGAGTTCGATGCACATTCGCTCGCAATAATCAAAAACTCATATCAATTTTTTGTAGGTACATTGAAATTAGTTTGGCAAGCATTCAGTTCTCTGATTCAAAATGCCATCGAATTCCCAAATTCTGCTACTACAGAATGATGAGGACGTTTTGTGATCCATGGTTGCAGCTCTCTTGGCCTGGAGCCATGGCTTGATTTAAAATGCTGCATTCATTCTTCATCAGCTTGGAGGATGCTTTCCTCGGCAATGCTCGTTCATGTTAGGGCTGCTACAGGAAGACACATCACACACTTCTGGTGAGTGAAAATCTGATGCTTTTTGATATGGAGAGAAGAGGTTTTTGATGTTCCCACAGTACAGGCGAGAGGGAGTAGTTTTGTTTTAGAAGGGGGTTTGCGTTGTGGGTTTTGTTGTTCTAAGAGTTTTTGGTGCGGTTTCTTGAGGTAAATGGCACTCTTTGAAATGTTGGGAAGATGAACATTGTTCGAGTGAGAGACTAAGGATCAGCATTTGCCCAAATCATCTTAACCCTGATACACATAATGGCTGGAACTTTTCCACTGAAAGATTGAAAGCTTTTGGGAGTTGGTTCATTCACGTTAAGGTTGCAGGAAAGCACATCAGAGACTTCTTGTTAGTAGAAATTTGGTGGTTTGTGATTTGGAGAGCAGAGGTTTTTGAGGATCTCACAGTGTAGGGGGAGAGAGAGATAATTTTGTTTTTGAGGGGCTTGGGTTGTGGGTTTTGCGTTCTGGAGATTTTGGTTGTGATTTGCTTGAGTGCAAATGGCACACCGAAAATGATGGGAAGATGAAGATGGTTTGAGTCAGATGTCAAAGTCTTTTGTAAGATTTTTGTTGAAAATATGTTTTGGGTGAGCTGTCTCATGTTAGGTTAGCAGGAAGACACATCAAAGAGTTCTGGTGAGTAAAATTTTTGATGCTCTTTGGTTTGGAGAGAAGAGGTTTTTGATGATCTCACAGTACAGGGGAGAGGGATATGAAAACAATTAAGGGGCTTGGGTTATGGATTTTGCGCTCTGGAGATTTTTTGTGTGGTTGCTTGAGGGCAAATGGCACCCACAAAATGTTGGGAAGATGAAGATGGTTTGAGCAAGAGATTAGAGATCAGCATTTGCTCAAATCATTCCCCTGATGCACACATGGGTTGAACTTTTCCACTGTAAAATTGAAAGGTTATGGAGGATGGTTTCCTCTACAACGGTTCATTCACGTTAAGGTTGTTATAGAACACATTACAGACTTCTTGTGAGTAAAAATTTGGTGGTTTCTGATTTGGAGAGCAGATGGTTTTGATAATCTCACAGGACAGGGGAGAGGGAGTTGTTTTTGAGGCGCTTGAGTTGTGGGTTCTGTGTTCTGGGATGTTTGGTCTGGTCGCTTGAGGGCAATAGCACACAAAAAATGTTGGGGAGATCAAGATGGTTTGAGTGTTACGTCAAAGTCACTTGTAAGATTTTTGTTGAAAAGATGTTTTGAGTGAGATGTCTCATGTTAGGTTTGCAGGAACACACATCAGACTTCTGGTGAGTAAAAATTTATTGCTACTTGATTGGGGAGAGAAGAAGAGGTTTTTGATGATCCAACAGTACAGGGGAGAGGGAGATAATTTTTTTTAAGGGGCTTGGGTTGTTTGTTCTGTGTTCTGTGGTTTTTGGTGTGGTTGCTGGAAGGCAGCACACAAAAAATACATATTGGGAAGATGAAGATGGTTTGATTGAGATGTCAAAAGGCTCTTGGTCTAAATCATGTTACCCTCAGACACACATTGGGTTGAAGTGCTCCACTGAAAGATTAAAAGCTTTTGGAGGATGCTTTCCTTTGCAATGGTTCAATCACGTTAGGTTTGGCTTGAGGGTTTTGTGTTCTGGGGCATAAGATGGTTTGATTGAGATGTCAAAGTCTCTTGTCTAAATCATGTTACCCTGATGCACACATTAGAGTAATCCTTCAATTCAATGGGAGTATTGTCGTTTGTTGGTCCCCCTATGATCTTCCATTGGTTGTTTTGAATACAAAATAAACGTTTTTCTTTCTACTTGTGGTGCATGCTTAGAGGTAGTGTTTGAGTTTGAACGAAGAGCAACCTATTTTGGTTCATTGAGGGTAAAATACATATTAGCACCTTTTGGCATGCCAAAATGAATTCGACCTTCAATAATCCTATATAGAATGCTCTTTGTTCTAACTTCCACACTACCACCAATCATGCACCCAAAACTTACCAAACATGGAAGGTGTTGTTTGCAAAACAACCAACTCCCGATCAAAAGACTTGTTACATTAAAGGATAGCTCTTATGACAATTGAAGATGTCTGCAACTGTCTCTGTCTCTAATTGGGTTGAATTTCCCACTGAAAGATTGAAGGTTTTGGACGCTGTCGATCGCCTACCCTCCCAAGTGCCGGAGCAGTTCCTGCAATGATTCCAAAATGGTGGTGACCAAAGTGAAATTTACACCCTTACATTCTTTGTCAGGCGACAATAGACAAGGAGATCAGAGACGAGTCTCTGAATTCGAAGAGATGGCGCCATCATCATCTTTTCGATGGCTTGCATTTGGGTATGCTTTGCCGCGAGGTCTTTTCATCCTGCTGTCGGTGCCCATCATAACAGTCTTCTTCCTTCAGTTTCCGAGAGCCATACTGCCCACAAGCAACCAAATAGTGTTGCCTTGCAAGCAGACGGACTCGAATGCGGTCCACAACGACACCACAATTTGCATCCCCTTCCACAGGTCGTTGTTTCCGGAGCATCTTGTATTTGGCACTGCAACGGCGGCGTATCAGGTGAGAAGACAAGAGCTATATTCAACATTCAATTGCTCCTGGCTAAACTTCATTTTTCTTAAATAAGCCAAGCCATGTATGTAAGGTAGATGGGTCTTATTTGGTTACTTTTTGTTGTTTGCTACCTTATACTAATTGAAAAGATTTGCGAGGTTGAAATTTTATGATTGTCCACAAATGTTGAAGAGGGCAGGATCAATCCCAAAAATGTAGGGAGCTAAACTTGAATAGTTATGAATTATCAAAGTCCACTGACAGTGAGCCATAAGAGGAAGGCCACATAGGTCCCAGCAATCATGTTCACTGTTGAGCATAGAATGGTTAACAAATATTGCGTATGTAGACCGATCTCTTTTAAACACATGATGCCTTTCTGGTGTCCGTTCTTAGATCTGCACATAACCACCCACCACTCAAATATGGGTGTTTGATTAAGATAAGTAACTGAAATAGGCCCACTTACCTCAGTTGCAATGTCATGTGGCTTTTAGGTAGCCATGAATTTGGGGACATAGCATTCTTGAGCATGTGCAAGGACGTTCTCTTTCTATTCTAGCTTTAAGAACAAGTTTCCAACAATCAAGGTCCTTGATTACATCCATGAATGCCAAGCATAGTCAAGTTGCATTAAGCTCTCATTAGTGGGCACCTCCTTGTTACCAATCTATCAAAGCCTTCTCTCGGCTACCAAGATTAAACTGGAAAACCTTGCCAAAAGGAATCTCACCGAACGTATACTCTCCAAGATGCTTATCTAGGGAGAACACCCACTACACCACTTAAGAATGCTATGGATATATGGTGATTCTGCAATGTCATTTATTAAATGTTGAGACAATTGTTGAACGGCAAAGCCTCTCCTTTCGAACTTGCAGTTTCACTGGGAGCTCTAATTTCTGTTGTTTAGAAAATCATATGCTGCCTCCAGTTCTCATACTCTTTTAGCTCACAAGGGAGCCAGTCTGGAATGTGGATTATGATGCTTTGTGACTTGTTGATCTGGATAACGACATTCAAATTTTACCCATTTTGGGAGCTACCCTTATGGAACCTGGACATTCTCGGGTACGTGAGGAAATATCTTACAGACTCCATAACCTTGCCACTTCAACAATATTGATGTGAGGAGTACTTAACACACATTTTCAGGCTTTTGTCGCCTTGGAAGCTGACATGGGCGAAATCCGGTCACTATGCTACATCCTTCACATGTCATACACAAAACCTTGCATAGCGTACTGAAACTAATAGATGAAGATAAGTAGGCAAAGGTTTTTTGGTACATGAGGATTGATCGAGTGTTCCTGGATAACACGAAAGTTGAGGTTGATGTGATCATAAGACATATCACTGATGTTTGTGTTCGGAACTTGAATATTTTGTTCCTAATCATAATGGATGTTTGTTTGAGAATATCACAGGTAGAAGGTGCTTACAAAGAGGGTGGCCGGGAGCTTACTATTTGGGATACATTCTCAAGTACACCAGGTATATTTATTTTGTTGTTATGGCTGAATATGCTCTTTTCACAGGGGCATGAAATCATGTTAGTAGACTGCCAGTGTATAATATTTTTTTATAATGTTCTTGGTTAGGGATCCACATATTGTACATGGTTTAGCCTGGGACAGAATAGATTGTGTGCTGATTTGGAAAGCCCACATTGAGATCCATGTTGTTGTGTTTGATCAGTGCTTCTTTTGATCAAGTTGTAGCCACTCAACAATACCTTTTGGGCTGTGGAATGTTGGGTTAAACGGGTCATTCCTGGTGCAGGAAAGATCTTGGATGGAAGTAATGGCACTATTGCGAGTGACCAGTATCATAAATATGAGGCATGTCTCTCTCCATTGAAGGAAATAATATATATTGAAGGGAAACTCACTTATTGATTGAGGCTCATTGTTAGACTGCAAATACGGAGTTAGTGTTTTTGGCTAATATGTATAATAATGCACATATTGTCTTTTTGACATTACTCAGGAAGACATTGGCTTGATGTCGGAGTTGAATGTGGATGCGTATCGGTTCTCTATTGCCTGGTCTCGGATAATGAAGTATGGTAAGCAACCTGTAAGCTGTAAACTTTTGAAACATCAAATCTTTTGTCCTTGTTGTGTCCTCCAGATGAATACCCTTGAGAAATACTGATGATATCAATTTCTACTCTCTCGGGACTCATAGATAGGACATATACATGGGTTTCAAATCCATGCAACCCTTTTGATGTATATTTTATTTGTAAGACCAATCATATTTCTGGTAAAATGTGAACTGTAATTTACATAATTCTCGTAGATCTTGGCCCTGTTTAGGACAATGTATTCTATCGATCTGGTTTCTGGATCAATTTAAACATGCATTTAAGCTTGATTTTGGAGCCTTTGTGTGTTTATTTGATTGCAGATGGACTAAGCTCTGGGGTGAATAAGGAAGGAATAGCTTACTACAACAACCTCATAGATGGCCTTCTGAAGAAGGGTGCATTTCAAAACATCAGTATTCTAGGCTTCATTAGGAAATCTACTTACTGTGTGCTGGTGTAATCTAGTATGTGGTGGATTCTGACATACTATGATGTGTAAACTCACTCTTATGACCAACAAGGTGCAGATTAAGGTGAGATTACAAGCTGAGCAATGTTGTGATTAGTTCTCTGTTGAAGTACGAAACATTTCTTTTTCTATGAAGCTGCTACTTGTGCTCCTGCTATCCTGAAGTTTATTGACCCAAGCAAGCAAGTACTGAGCTTGGTCACATGTATTTTTAACGGTGATCCTCAGACTGCTTTTAAGTTGGCCTTGATATTGCAGGCATTCAACCATATGTGACTCTTTATCACTGGGACCTGCCCCAGTCTCTTTATGATATGTACAGTGGCGGCTGGATCGACCAAAGGATTGTGTAAGCTGGATCATACCACTTATTTTTATCTGCGAAGAGTTTTGTTTATTTGTAGATTGTTTTTGATGCCCTTTGTAGATATGTGAAACAAATTTAAATGTAATACAACTAAGGCCCTTGTTCTACCCAATAGCTTGCAGACCCTTTAATTAATTAGAGCTTTGGGGTCCATGATACCAGCTTTGGTTAGGGCCACTCTACACTATGGCCAAGGGCTGTGACCATGAAATTGTGAGGGCCCTTGAAACTCATTCAAAGGCTGTACCCTGGAAAATCGCAATTGAATTTTGTGTGGTCATGGGCCTCCAAGTGTATTGTAAAGACATACGCGACTGGGCTCTCAGCTGAATGCTATTTCATTACCATCTTATTCATGTGGACCCTTCTACACAATAAGATATAATAAATCAATAATTGTGAGATTTTGAAGTGTCATGGTCTCCCAATTTTCTGGTATACTTCTTTGAGGTGGGCTTGACACAAAATCCGGTAGACCATGAAACATTATCCATTTTATTCCAGTTAGGACTCTATGTAGGTTTGTTCATGCATTCTAACTTCCTTGGCCCTCAAGGGTGGTCTCCGCAATTTCCAGCAGTGAAAGATTTTAGATTTCAATGGTCATGGGCTCTGAAGCTCTGTTATACAGTGCCCCTTAGAGTATGGTCTTAGCACAAGTATTGCCTAGCTCCACAAAAAGAGTAACGCTATCTTCTCATGTCACAATGTGATGTCACTCTAATGTACTATTCATTCCTCTTGTGCCAGAAATGCATATGCAGACTATGCTGAAGCTTGTTTTACTGCCTTTGGAGATCGAGTCAAACACTGGATAACTTTTAACGAGCCGCAGCAATTCTCTGTTCTAGGGTATGGAGCAGGAGTCCATGCCCCTGGAAGATGCTCTGACAGGAGTAAGTGTAATTTTGGAAACACTGCCACTGAGCCTTACCTTGCTGCTCACCATGCGCTACTCGCACATGCTGCTGCAGTGGACGTGTACAAAAGAAGGTTTCAGGTATGATGATATTTGATGCTCATAATTAATTAACATGTCGGGCGCACCGTACCTCTGTTTAGTCCTGTAAAAATAAAGCGTCAAAGCAGAGCAACTTTAGCACATGCCTCTCTCTACATACCTTAGAATTAGAGTGTGAAATCTGCAGTTTCTGCGACAAAGGATTTGGTCCCAAAAGATTCTTATGTCTCCTAAGGGTAGGCATACTCAAAACCAATGCATAACATAAAACCAACATTATGTACCACTGTCATACATTTGAAGCCCCCAAATGTATGAATGTGGGTACATGATGTTGGTTAAGTTATATGCGGTGTTGGTTTTGGGTATATGGACCTGATTACGTTGCACTTCACTTGCACCAATTTAGAGTAGATCCCATCTGGTACACCCAGACTGGTCCCATAATAAGTTAAAGTTCATTGATTTCTTGAAAAATATGTGCAAGATCTAAGGATAGTAAAATGGCTGTAAACCGTCGGATGGCTGAGAAGGTGAACACTAAACCACTTGTGGATTCAAGAAGGTTCTTCAGAGCCAATAAAAGTTACTCGTAAAAGATTCTCCAGAGCATGTCTCTCTTTCATTTTTTAATACTCTTGAGGGGACAATTGCATATAATGAGTTACGTAATTTGCAGGAGTGTGTATTACTTACTTTGTATGGGCTGGCAGGCTAGACAGGGTGGTCTTGTGGGAATATCATTGGACTGTGAGTGGGGTGAGCCCATGACAAACTCTGAAGCTGATAGGGATGCAGCGCAGCGACACGTCCTCTTTCAGTTGGGCTGGTAAAATTTATCCTTGTACTTGATTAAATAGAAGTTGAGTGAATGCCTGTCATTCCATGATATATATATATATATATATATATATATATATATATATATATATATATATAGTTTCTGATATTATTTTGGCAGGCTTATAGTTCAGGGGCACTTTACACTAGAGTTTGAGGGTTCATGACTGTTTAAATCTAAAATTGCTTATTGGTGGGAAATGCTGATTGTCCCACTTCTCTTTACACTAGAGCTGGAGGATCTAAGGGACCATGAAGTTTGAATGGATAAACAAACCTACATGAATTCCTACATGGCATGAAATGGATATTGTTTATGGTCTACTGGATTTTGTATCAAGCTCACCTCAAAGAGGTGGGTCTAACACAAAATCAAGAGAGCATGACATTACAAAATCTCACGACCTTTAATTTATTATAACTTATTGTAATGAAAGGCCCAGATAAGTAGGATGGAACTGAAGCAGCATTTGGTTAACCCTTAAACGACAATTCATGGCCTGGGCGGGCAGCCCGAAATCGGATCACGGCATCTTTTGTACTTGGGCATCATGAATAGTGCATTTTTTGAACTTGGGCATCATGAATGAACCAATCAATGATGAGCTTGCAACCTCCTACAAGGTTATGTGCAACCCCAACCTACCTACCACAATCTTTTCAAAGCACAAATCACTCATACAAATTGTGAATTGAATTGTAAAATTTCACTTTGTGAATGCATCATAAGAAGGTGATTAGAATGATATCAAAAAATCAGTGAAAAGTTGAGTACAGGAAGAGCTACAGAGAAGATTCTGTAGAAACCAAGCCCCTGGGGCTGGGGTTGACGTTTAAGGGTTAAGAACTCGGTCATGTATCTCCTTATACTACACTTGAAGGCCCGTAACCACACAAAATACAATTTGAATATTCCATGGTACAACCTTCGGATGAGTTTCAAGGGCCCTCACAAATTCAGTCATGGTCCTTGGCCATAGTGTATAGAGGCCCTCAGAGTGGTAGGTTGGAAATTTCAAAAAAATATGTACAGCTTCTTAATTAAGTGCTTCTGGCAGGTTTTTGGATCCAATTTACTTTGGAGATTATCCGGCAGTTATGCGAAGTCATGTTGGTGATCGGTTGCCACTTTTCACTGCTGATGAGGTTGCTTTGCTAAGAGGATCACTAGACTTCATTGGTCTTAACCACTATACGTCGAGGTTTGTAGCAAGCAGATCTGGTGCAGTGAATCCATTGAATAGCAATTTCTACTCTGATCAGATGATCCAGGGTTCAGGTATTTTTTCTCTTCCTTATCCCAATTTCTAATTATAATTATTAGTAACAAATATGTATCACATGTGTGTCAGAGTACATGTATGCCAAATAAAAGACAGTGTCAGTGATTATGGGGGCTTTGGAAAATTATTGACCCTTATTTACTTGTTATTTTGTCTGCTCATTAGAGCTTTCAGTGTCTTATGTTGGAGCCTAAATTTGAAAGTTGGGCAAAGCTCTGGGTCCTCTTTCAATCCACAAGAGTTTTGGATAAATAGGGTGTGACCCACCACCCTAAATTCCGGCTTGGTCCACTGGTCCTAGTATGACAAGATAGAAAGCCAGTTTTTTATAGGCCGGCCCCACTCTTTTAGGATGTTAAGACTAAGACTTAAGAAAAAAACTTTATGGATAAGCTCTCAAACTTACCTTTTAGACAACTCAACCAGAGTTTGATCTGGTGACTTACAAAATACCTCTATTATTGTGAAAATTCATGGCTCAAGTAAAAGCATTTGCCAGGTGCTTGTTTTGTACCAGCTATATTGGCTAAAACATACACATTAGATGGTAATAGGTCAACAAAGGCAATATAGATTCTCATTGATGTCTTACTGTTGCTGCTTTTGGTGCTGCAGTGGAGCGGAATAATTCACAAATTGGATTGCAGGCAGCTTCTGAATGGCTATACATTGTGCCATGGGGTCTTGGAAAGGTGTTGCTATGGCTCACACAACGATACAACCAGCCAATGCTATATGTAACAGAGAACGGTGAGCCTTGATCACTCTCCAAAAGTGAGAGGTTGGAGGTGATCTTAGTGGAGTCTGATCTTCAAATGAATATGACCTTTCAAACATTCTGGGTGCCCAGTTGTTAGGCAAAGACATTTATAATTTATTTTTTGCAGGTATTAGAGCTACACTTCAACTCAATGAGACTTTCTTTGGGAGTTGGTCCCCAATGATTTTCCATGAGTTATTATGCATACAAATCAATAATTTCTTTTCACTTGTGGTGCATGCACCAAAAACTTACCAAACATGGAACGTGTTGTATGCATAACAGCCAACTCCATACCAAAAGTCATGTTGAGTCTATTGTGTTTCCCTCAAATTTTTGATCTGTTTCTTCAACTGCACAGGTATGGATGACCTTGAGGGCTCAAAGCCTATAGGGGATCTATTGAGGGACACAAACCGCATTGCGTTTTATGAAGAGTACCTGACATCTGTGCTTGGGGCTATCAGGTGTGATGTCGACATTACTTTCAATTTCAGAAATCTATGACTGCTGTTTCAGACCAATGGAAGGGCTAATAATGCAACTCACCAATGCTCCTTTTAACCTTAAAAGGCATAAAAACCCTGAGAGCTTCATATCTGTCAAACTTATGACTTCCACCTTAAATATGCGGTCTTTTGCATTTGAGCCCCATTACTCATCTGAGATGCAGGAATTTATTTTTCTGCACTTTACATGTTTCAATGATCTAGTTACATTTGTAAGCTGCAGAATTCAAGACTTTAAGCTACATCGTCCTTAAGGACTGCAGTCTGTTTGAAGATAGGAGGCTTTGATGGGGAATATGTCATAATATTATAGATTTTATATAGGAGATAGAAGATATAACCATTAATACGTTGGTAAAATAATAAGTAGAAAATGGGGAAATAGAGGAAGTTTTTACACTATCCTACACATTTTATTTGGTTATTTCTGTAGCAGCTTGATATTTTACATTCTGCAAAGGCTGCAAGAGTCACAAGCATCAGGAACCTTGTGGAAATTTAATGTTCTTCTCACAGTCTAAGAGTTTTGTATTGTAAACACCTGATGCAAGTTGCTTAGTGTAGAAAGTGTAGGTTTCATATGTAGAGCAGCTGGTAACAAGGTTATGGCAAGCTTTACCATGCAGCTAATTTTATTTTATTCTCCCCTTTTTGCTGTAGCGTTCTGAATGATGTATTGGCTTCTTGCAGAGGCGGCGCTGATGTTCGTGGCTACTTTGCATGGTCTCTTATGGACAATTTTGAATGGGCCATGGGTTACACGAGACGATTTGGGCTTATTTACGTAGACTACAGCAACAATCAGAAGAGAATTCTGAAGCAATCAGCTACGTGGTACTCTCGATTCCTTAGACGATTCTAATGGCATCATTTTAAATCAAACATCATGTCTCCTAAACCTGAAACTCCAAACCCTAAACCCTAAACCCTAAACCTTGCTTTTGCACAAACGTTGCCTCCTCGACATGCATTAAGAGATCATATTAAGGTTTTGACTGGCCCTGCACAACTTGAGCAACTAAGAGGGCTAAAAATTTCTCTTCTAGTTTTTTTTGTGATTGACAACATTTTGCATCTGATTGTCATGGCTCCAGTCAGCCATTGTATTGGAAGCCACACAAAAGGATGATTATATAGTCGCTTCAATATTATCCCATGCCAAATTGAGTGCCAGGCAATGTGGTTATCTCGCGGACAAATCAGTTCAGTAAATTGATATTTCTGACAGTTTTGATATCTTAGGACATGCAATATGTTGTGTGAACTTGCATGAAGATAAGGGTGTAACAGGAGGCTTGTAGGCCAGTAATCAATGTGTATGTATACTTGGCAGTATTCTTTGAAGGTCCCTCTAATTCTCGTGATTGTTTTGGAATTACATATAGAATTAGACTAACTTGAAGATGAATCAACACCATAATTCACGCTGATGGCAAAATTGGAGTCATCTCTTCTCGATTCTTTATACTTTGTCAAAGTTGAACGACTCCAAGATAGAGAGTGTGTACTCATGTGAAGGACTCTTGATGACTCATTCTACAAATTGTAAAGTTAAACATCTGACACTACATTGGTCCTTCTGACAACAAAATTGGTTACATTTCCCAGCAGACCTTTGTCACGTTGAGAGGGATTGTTTCCCCTGCTTTACAATCTAGACTATTGCGCTTTGAAATTACCTTTCCCCCATTTGGTGAATCTTGTCTTCCATCTTATTGGTTGTCCAGCATCAATTTTGATCACAGTGCAGAATGTGAATTGTCACCGGCAATTCTGACCCCTACATGCAGTGCATTGGTTCTAACTTAAATTGGGAGTGAGAGACAAGAGTTTCATTCCAAAAGTGGAATCATTTGGAACAGTGCCAAAGGTTATTGCAGCATGGAAACTGCAAATTTGTTGGCATGTTATTGCCTCTTATGCTGTGCTTGGTGCATGAGATGGCAGGATGTGCACTTTATGCTATACTATACCTGAAAATATCGCAAAAAGCGATCTGTGTAGGGAGAAAGCGAGCAAGCAAACACATGCTGCCGATATAAGTCACAAGGACCTTTTCTCTACTGTTTGTTGTATGTTGCCTTCTCTTCCTTCCTCAACACTCCAATACATTGTTAAGGTATCTGGGTATTACTTGGTTTGTTTTTCATGTTCTCCAACTTCTACTGATTAGATTTATACAACAAAACTTGTGTTGCATTAGCAAATCCATGATGAAGCTCAGCAAAAATTGGATTGAAAATTGGACCTCCCCTAATTTAGTATGGTTATTGGAAGTGCATATTTGTAGATTTCTTAATTAGATACATAGTTCCTCCCTATTGTGTTCATTATTGAGTGCAAAGTAGTTTATGAAATTTGAAGATGTAATCCAAATTCTTTTAAACATGTGTCTTTATGGTGTTTTTTTTTATCCTCACCGAACCCAATAAACCAAACCAATCAAATATAGGGGTTTGATTAAGAAAAGTAAATGAATAACACCTACACACCTGAAGGAGGGATAACTTGCTACGTCTTCTGATTTCAAGGAAGCCTTGCATAGTTATTACTAGAGTGCTATTAAATAACAAATTACCCCCCCCCCCTTTTCTAAGGGAATTCTATGTGCGTTGTTGCTATTGTGGCAAGTGATGTGCCCATACACAAGCGTCAAGCATGCAACAAATTGTAAAGGCATATATGTTTGTAACCTTATAGACAAACAAAGAAATTGAACTCGTGATGCATAAATATGTAATGTCATTTAGTCTAGTTTTTTCCTTAAAAAAATGAGTTTTAGTTGAATATTGTTTTACAACATTAACATAAGTACATGCATCTACTATTACTTTTTGGAACTTTGGAATGGTGAGGGTGCATGAAAGCTGGCGTGGTTCACCTGTGATAGTGGTGGGCAAATGGTAGGGGTTCAACAACAGTGAGTTGATTAGAGGGTGCAAGGATGGCTCAAGACATTAGTTCATATGCACATATGCAACAAGCCGGGACATAATGGGCAAACTTCTAGTCTTCTATACATTTTAGAACTCTAGAACAATGCAGGTGCATGAATGTTTATGCAATCACCATTACAAATTTCCAAAACAAACGGTTGTCAAAAAGAACAACATGAACATGCTGAGCCAACTATGCAAGAATGACCCAAGTTCGAGTTTGCTAATTATCTCGTACTAATCGCACACTTAGTATCTTAGGAGAAGTGGGCTAGTTGGAAAAGCAACCATTAAAGACCTAAGATACTAAGGCTAAAACACATGTCCAATACTGACACCTACTTTGTGTTCTCTAACATGAAGCTCGCTAGCATGTTCACCGCTTGCCTTCAAGCGACTTGAAGCTACGTGAGTGACTAGAGTACAAGGGAGCATGCACACATGAATAGACCCCCCCCACTTAGCATTGAACAACTCAAATAAAAAATGAACTGTTTGATTTCACCCTAGACTCATACGAACTTCATTTGTGCTGAAATTTAGTTGCTTCAATCCGACTTGTGTTCACTAATCTACGTCATATTTCTACAATTATTTTGACACTTTCTAATGATGTAAAATTTGTAGAATACTCTAAAAGTGACACTTTAAGGCCTCGGTACCTTATACGTCTTCAAGGAGGACCGACTCACACCCATAAGGCTGATTGGAAAGTCGGAATTTTCATCAATAAAGAAGGGTTTTGGTCCCAACATACATCCTCACTTGGCCTCTAGTGTAAAGGTCACAATGGTACCACGCGTGTACTAGGTCAGTGTATGTGGTGTGCAATCCATTCCCACACCAATTCTTCTATTGGCTCGATCTTCAGGTTTTGGAGTTTGAAAGTTTGATTTTGTCAAGGATTCAAACCTTCAATGAATCATAGAGGGATTCCCATCAACTACTAGGCTCTAAAGTAGGTGCACCTATAATGGACATCTAAAAGGAAAAGAAACGTCGGCGTTTGGGCGTCAACGTGAATGTGAGCCTGTTCTTCTTATATTGACCTTGGCTATTCAAGATACAGTAAGGACATTTATAATAAAGGGCACATTTGGCAAAAAGTATGTATTGTATGGTTCTCTCAAAACATGACTTCAATTGGAGGCAGAGGATGTATGCACACACGGCAACTCCTTCGTGTAGCACACTTGGACATGAATAAGTCACTGGACGCTCTAATAGAGGTTCGTGGAAGTGTCAATTTTACACTTTAATGAACAATATATAAATGACATGTGGTCCCACTTTTTTTTTCTTTTTTACGCATGAGGTTAAAGGCAAGGTCTTAGTAGGTTGTAATTGAAGCTACCAAGGTCATTGTAGGCTGGATTGTCTTTCTCGTCCACATGTGGCTTCATCACTCCATGATTATAGCCAACGCTACCCTCTTGAGAATTTGAAAATAAATCATTCTCCAACACATAAGGTACCCATAGATCGTGGATAAGCACAACTATACATGGCAATATTTGAATGCCTAGATAACATTGTTAACGAGGGACACCCTATTGCTTTAGTTAATTTCCAACTACTTATCTTCTTAGAAGAGGGGAGATCATATGGTCAGCACATGTTGCTATGAACCTATGATACGATAACCATGCGAGGTACATAGATAACAAGGTCATAGGCCAGATTGTTTCCAAAAGTTCTTTTTGACTCCGCTCCCTTGAAATTAGCACTAGAGAATCCTAGTAAGATGAAATTGGAATGCATCAACCACAAACATATAGGGGTCATATCTTGACTACACTCCCACACACAGGTGCCATGAAGCTCAAGCTTGCTCTTGTCTAGAAGGATCACCAGAGTCTGTATTTTGAAACGTTTCGCACTTTTCATGTGGTTTTGGTGTTTTGTTTTCTCATAGTATGCAAACATTCAATCACAATAAGAATAATCGTTGCTGACACAAGTTTGGAATCAAAAAATACAACATTATTGTAGCTCGTAATTTTTCTTATCAAATTAATTTGATCTTGGAATTAACACCAAACACCTTACATTACCTAGTGTAATATAATCGGGATGAATCAACCACAAACCTTTGGGGGGGGGGGTCGTGTGTTATTTTAACCAATTCCCTTACATAGCTATCGCGAACCCCGAGCATGATGTTCAAGTCTTGCATCACCATGTTCATATAAATTTTTGAAACGTTCACGCGCTTTCTATAGATGTCTTTGGCCTTTCGCTCCCTTGTGAAATCTAATCGTGCAATCAAGCCGGGACAATTGTGGTCGATACAACTTTATAAGGAAAACCTATAAGACATACTTCCCTACACCATTACAACTTGGATTCAAACACCAAATCGATTTGACCCCGGACTTAGCATCAATAACTATGAAATAGTCTAACGTACTAAATTTGGGATGAATCAACCACAATAGAGGGGCAAGCTTCTTTACCGAACCCCCTTACATGACCGCCACAAATTTCAAGCATATTCAACTATGACATCACTGAGTATGTATAACAAAATAAATAAATAAATAATCAACGTCAGGCAATCCGACGTGAATTTGAGCCTGTTGGCCCTACCCTGCTCAAGAATCCTTTTGGTGCAGGGTGGGGTTTACTACCTACCTTGCGGTGGGTAGGCTCTTGGCTTCCTACCTACCTAGCTAGTTTTTTTCTATCAAGTATAGAGAAAATTTCACAGCGAGAATCGAACCGCTAACCACTCCATTCGGAAATGGGTACCTCTCCACTATCACCCGGTAGTTTAGGGTCATCTCGGATGTGTATGTATAACATTTGGAGCGTTTCATACTTTTGTGTGTTTTTTGGTCTTTCTCTTTCTCATAGCATGCAATCATCATGAAAAATGATTGTTTTAGATACAACTTTGCAAAAAGGATCGCATACAAGGCATCCTCTCCTACACGGCTGTAGCCCAAACTTTTACTTTTAAAGTTTTATTTGACCCCGAATTATAATTGAGAATTTATGAAGTAGTGTAAGAACACGTTAATATTGGGTGAATCAACCGCAATTTAACCTCCTAGAGAGGGCAGGCTTTTATGGGCCCTCTTATATGGCCCCCACAAATCCCAAGCCCGCTCAATTGTGGCCATTATAAAACTTGGAATGCTTCACACTTTTCATGTGTTTTTGGTCTTTTTGCTTTCTAATATCCATGCAATCATGCGGAGAATATATAATTCGTGTCGATATGGCTTTGCCATAAGAAAACCTACATGAAAAGGTCGGCGTGAAAAGTGCCAAAGTGGTAGGTCGAGCGAAATGAAATGAAATAGTTTTTGGAGGTTCGGGGAGTCAAAAGGCCTATGGGATTAAAAATACATCAAGATCATAACATTACTAAGCAGCTAGATGAGGGTTACTTTCTAGAGAAAGAGGTTGTGGTTAAAATACTTTAAAAGACTTCGAGAACTCTATAGTACACAGTTTGAGTGCTCCTCATAAATGGGGAATCCTGGAATAAAAGAAGAGTTTTGCTCGCCCGAAACTTGGTCCCAAGGAACGCAAACTAAGGAGCCAAGTAATGTTATGATGATGCCAAACATGCTAATTTTCTAGAGTAGCGGAGTGTAGTAGCCTCCGTGAGATAAGAGGCTAGTATCAGTTTGATGTTCCACTTGGAAGAAAAAATTGAGAATCCCTACTACTATATTTTCAAATAGTGAAGAAAACTTAGTACTCTAATGGAGTTGTAGAGGGAACATTCCAACAGTGAGTGTGCCTCTTTTTCAACGACATTGTAAGAGCAAAGTGGCATAATATGTTATCTCTAGGGATTGGGATAGTCGACCACCGGCCAGTTTCAATGGCAAGTTAACTACGCTATTGCTCATATTCTTTGGAGTGATAGGCAATCTTTTGGTTATACTTATTACTTCATAGAATTAGTTAAGGTAGATGCGTCTTATACGGTTACGTTTTCCCCGACTAGCCCACTTCTCCCAAGATATGAACCATGCATTTAGCATGAGATGATCAACAAATCCAAATTGAGCATGTAGCCACTTTCCCCATTATTTCCAGAGTTCATATGAAGTTCTTATTCATTGTCAAATTGACGATTCTCGTGCTCATTATAGGGTCATGTAGGTCCCTCCAAATATGTTGACTATTAAACCTAGAATGGTTATTATATTTTGAGCACGCAATTCAATCTCTTTTAAAAACATATCATTTTGGCATTTGTTCTTAAAGGCACACTAAACCATACTACCACTCAAATTTAAGCGTCCTATCAAAAATAGTAACCGAATCAGGCACGTCTACCTTAAGCGACAACTTCTCCATGATGCATTCCTCAATCTCCAACGTGGGATAAATAAAATATGATTGGATACGAAATGAAGTAATAATATGCTGACTGGCTTTGATGTTCATCCCCAAAGTACTACAACCGTGACAAACAAACATTAGTGTTACCAGGCTTAAATAACTTCATTGCCTCCAACTTCACTTACAACCCAACATCACCGGTTCAAAAATCGTTTTTCAAATAACAACACAATCCCAGGGGTGGGGAGAAAGGACAATAAAGGCATTTGACACTTGGTGCTACATGACTAGTCATGAAGACCACTCTAATTATCATGGCACATCAATTTTTAACGTCACACTAAATCATGTGTTTGGTGTAACTACACTCAATATGATATTTAGTGTCATATGGTATTTTATGTCACTATGGTAACTTTTAAGATGACACTTGTTATGAATAAGTGGATAAATATTGTCATGGATGATGGACGAGTTCATCCATTGGCCAAAAACACTACCTTCTCTTGTCAGCAACTTGTGATGAAATATTTTCATGGATGATTGAAATTTGGATGACAAATCACTTGGTAAGTGACATTCATTGCAACATTGTAAATCTATAATCCCCCAAAATTTACAAGGAATGACAAATAATGTTGGGTTAATGTTTAGTGTTGGTGACACTACACCGTGGTTTACAATTAGTATTGAGCAAGACGATTAGAATTGGTGACACTAAATATCATATTTAGTGTAGCTAATGCATCAATATGTTTTAAATGACATAGGCGGAGATATATAATGTATATGTCCATATTGTAGGTGCTTCCAACTTCACAAGCATTTTTTACCATTAGATTGGCTTGGGAATTGTCTCAATGCAACTAACAAATGCAAATCATGGAGATTGTCATTTCAAGTTTCCAGATTCATAGATGAGATGCAAAACTTACAAGCTTGTCCAACGTGAAACACACTTACTCTTAGAATGACTACATGTGACATAGGCGCTCCCCATGTGTTCATTTTTGAACCTAGAATGATATCTACTTTTTAGGCACATAGATAGTCCAATCTCATCACAACACATGTTTTTTTTTCTTATTGTCCATCTCCACTACTAGCACATGAGTCTTCGTCACTGAAAACTTATCATGCGTCACTATAAATCTACCAGAAGTGTAGATTTACGTATTTCTTCAACTAACGCATGATAATTGCCTAGGACTCGTAAAATGTTGGTAGTGCATATACAATCTAACCTCAATAATATGACACTCAATAATATGGCACCTTGATTATACAACACATTTTGTTGACCAAACTTTCTCGTGTTAATTTACCCCGAAAATATGATGATGACGCTTGTAATACGACATTTTTAGGTCCGATTTGTCGTATAATAGAGGTAATTAATGCGTGCAGATGGTAGGATCCACACTAGGATTTGCCTTGGGATTGGGGAGTACATGGTGAATTCATTAGTGGGTTAATTCAAGTCAACGCAAGTTAATTGTTTAAAACCTCGGTTTCAAAACATACATTACACTTTTGAGTCTTTGGTTTGGATGGAGGTTGAAGGGTTTAGGGATTGTTGGATCTGCAAACTATAATTATGAGGTTGTTGATTTCTCTTCTTGATTTGAAATTTGTCCTCACACCTGAATCTCACATCTCTTTAGATTGAAAATTTCAGTGTTCGATGACTAATACTCCTAGATTTGCCCATGCCACTCTTCAATTTCTTGGCTCTGGAGGTGACAATAGTATTGAGTGGCGGATGCTTTTCATTTAAGTTAGATGTTGATGACAATTTTGGTGTTGATGACACGTCTTCACCCAAAACAACTTGCACACAACTTGGTAAGCACTGACCTTGTCCGCATTGGTTACAATGCTAGAAGATAATTACAATATGGATGAGACTGGTTCATTTTACTGCGCCCAACCATACAAGACACTAGTGCAAGGAAAAGTTTGTGGGCTCCAAATTTAGAGGGACCATCTAAGCATCCTTCAGAGTTTCAGTTGTAGATGTGATGAACATGCAATCTTTTATGGATAAATTAACAAGATGTCAATTTCCAATATCAACAAACATCATCAAAAGACAACAAATTCTTACTTGTGTAGTGTGGAGATGGTGAAGACATCATCATGACACTATATACATATTTTTAACCCCATATCGTGTGACACTGTGAGCATATTTCTCTAATAAAAATATTCTTTCATACTTATGTATCTTCATTGTGTATAAAAAAAAGACACATTACATTGAAATAAGCCATTTCTTGAAAAACCTCCATAATACGACATTTGAGACCAAAATGTCATATTATGCATAATATGACAATTGGATAATATGACACTTTCTTGCTTAACCAAATGTGTCATTTCAAAGGGGGAGAACAATACCACCCAAATAAATCCATCCAATTAAGGAAGAGTGACCACATAAAGGCCGCATATCTCATATCAATTTAAGGTCTAGAATTCTCGTTGACAAAAACAATAACTCAAAAATGCTTTCTTATTATGTTACTTAGCCAACATTTAGATGCTCCACATGGCCCATGCGAGTGTGTATGGGTGGCCAATTTAACACGTGCAAGGGTATCGTGACATTACCATAGTTGATTGATAACCTCTATATAAGTAATAAGATAATCAAGTATTCGATTCAATGCTTAGGACTTGCCTACAAATGGGCATCTTTCAACCAAGTAGTTAAGATATGTGGGCCTTACGTGACCACTCTTCTTGATCGGACACCTAAGTTGTATACGAGTGGTACACGGCCATGCTTGTAAACAACATTGATCAAACCTCATACACCACGGCCATGCTTGTAAACAACATTGATCAAACCTCATACACCACTTTTATATCAAAATTCCACACAATTGAGAGGCTCTATGTGATCAATCAAAGAGAAAGAGAATCTTCATCGTGGTCTCCCATAAATTTTTCATGTCAACTTTGATTCTACAATTTGAAACAAGAGTGTTGGTTAGTTTGTAATTGCTAACCAAATGAGACGATTACTAGGTTGGTCCATCAATGAGAAGTGTTTGTGGATTTGGAAGTGCCCCCAATAGGGCCACATGAATTGTCTCCAAGCAATATTTGTTTTTAACAAACAAGAGCCCACCCACCGCAAGGTAGGTAGTTTACCCCACCCTGCACCAAGGGGATTCTTGAACAGGGTAGGGCCAACAGGCTCAAATTCATGTTGGATTGCCCAGCGTTGCTTCTTCTTCTTCTTCCGCCTCCAAGCATGCCGGTAGATAGGCGTCCATCAACAAGAAGTTAAATAATGGTCACCAAGGTGAAGATGATCCATTCCACCTTCGTCTCCCAATCCACGCAAGGGTAGCACTTGAGTTTCGTGGAGTTTTGTAGGCCTACGGTGGGTGCTATATTGGACGGCAAAGTTGGTAACATATGTCTTGGGCAAAGGCTATATAAAATCATATCAAAATGTTTCCTAAATGTTCACTTTACCTTCGGGGGTTGGACACTTCATACCACGTACGAACTAACCTGACTATAAGATGGGGTATTATTTGAGGCCATAATATACATATTGTACATAAGGGAGAGGAATTACTTTCTATAGTGTGTACATTTAAAAAGGTTATTATTATTTTGAGGTAAAGGTAGATGTACAAAAGGGGGCCCTATCTTTTGAGGTTTTTTTTGACAATAAGTGTGTTAGTTTCATCCAATTCATATTCATCCATTGTAAAGACATATATATATATATATATATATATATACGGTAAATGTTCTTAATGACTCCCTTGTCCATTATTATTAGGGTTCACATTTGGGTTCTAGGACAAGCTGAAGGCTCTCAGAGTGCTCATGGGCTCCCTTGAGGTTTGCTCTCCAAATTGTGGCTAAGTTATTGTGCTCTTGTCTTTGTTTGTTTGATGCAAGCATTAAGTTGCATGTCATGGATGGAATAAATGTTTAATGACTTTCTCATTAGAAAGTGAACATGCATTTTACATGTAGTAAAAGAATAATTAAACCATGATTTACATTTTGTATATGTAGTAGTGTCATTTATCACATGAAATTAAAAAGCTTGATATAATTACATGGACCCAATCTCTAGCCTACCATTAGTACGTAGACATTTGTTTTTTCTCTATAAAACATTCTCGTATATTGGGGGGTTGATTTCATAGTGAACCACAAACGTCATTTAGGTTTCCAATGAAGAGTCCACCCCCCCCGCCCTGGGACTTTAATGTGCTTTTAATTGTGGATTTTTTTTTCTCTCTTCTTTTTTAAAGCTCTTCCTTGTTGTCACAAGTACTCAAATAATTTTTTTATGAAAATGACATCTTAAAAAGTAATCACTAAAACTATGTGCACAAACAAATGGCAATATTTGATTCCAAATGCAAACTTCACGCCCATGATTTTTTTAACTTGAATTTTTAAAATATTCATTAAGTCCATGATGACTTTAGTGCTTGAAAAAAAAGTTGCAGAATGACTTTATTTTATTTTTATTTTATCTGATTTGTACAAAATTTCTTGTTGTGATGCAAATTGTTTATTTATTTAGTTTTATTCAGCTACTTCTAGCATCTTTAGGGATATGTACATGATTCTTAGAGAGTTTTATTTAAGAACATGTAAAAATGTAAACAATGACATGTATTTTTTATGACTTCCAAAAATCACAAGATTCAACTTTAGAGTGCATGTTAAACCTTATGCATTTTACCATGCTTCCACCCTTGTATCAGATTTCATGAGCTATTTAACATGCATTGATTTGTTAGATAACCTATCAACATCCACTGTTGAGAAGCCAACTAATTTAATTTCACAATTGACTCCCTAGCACCTCCTCAACTTGGCAGGAATGCTGGTATGGTCACCATTCCTCTAATTCCACTGTAGTCGGTGCGACCCCTACCTCAATAAACTTCTTTTGTATAAGTTACGTGGGCCGTGTGTTAATTATATGCCTTATATTGGAGACCCCAATATGCCATGGCTTCTAGCTAGGAACACTGGACACTTCAAAACATAGGTGTTACGATGAGATTGGACTATTGTTTCTAGAACGACCTTGGTTTTGTCTCTTAAAATTTGTTGGCCCTAAGACACTCGATGTGGACCTCAGAGTTCAGAGTTGATAAATGAATCCCACGTACTTATATGGTATCGCTCTTAGGCAAATGGTGCTAAACCCAACACCCCACCTAGTACTAACACCCTAAAACCTTGCCAAATAAGGACATACTCATTTGACAAATGTCCACCATCCTAAAATCAACGCCCCATGTTGGTTTGGCTCATCTACCTAAACAGTTTTTGAACCCTTATTATTATCGATTGTGGATCTCAAATAAGACTTGCTTTGGTGCACTGAATCCCCTTTCAGTTTCTAACAAAATTACTCTAAACTTTTTGAATACCATAACAATGTGTATGATCAACGCTTCATCCCAACAGATTAAGAAGGGTTTTTTCTTTGTTTGGGCAATCATCTTTGCCCAACCTTACCAACGTACACGTATACGTTATAATCTTATGATTTTGGACATGTGGACGACTAAAAATTTGTGTGAACAATCCTAACACCACAAAGATACCATGTGTAAGATCAAGTTCATCATAAGATGTACGTATTTCTTTAATAAGCTAGTGACCGAGATTGAGCTTTTCAAGGCAACTTTCAGAAGATTTTTCTTCGGCCCTTTAGGGGTGAACCCCCCTAAAAGCCAAGATGGCCGTTTCTTGTCCAAGCAGTCACCTCTACCTAACAATATCAAGATACACCTTTACATTATAGTCCTCCAAATCACTCTGAACATGAAAACGGTTGAAAATTTGTGTCAACAATCTTAACTTCAAAAAGCTTTCATTTGAACAGTTAGATCTTTCATAAGAAACTCCACTTTTTCTGTTTTTTTCTCTCTTTTTTATTTTTTATTTTTATAAGCTTCTAAATTGAATTGAATTGCTTGAGACGATTTTGGCAAGATTTTGCTTCGGCCTTTCAAGGGTAGACGGTTTTTAGCACCCTCAACCTTAATCAAATTTCCTTTTCCCAACACGTATATCAACTGCTGCCAAGTTGCCAAACTGCGTAAGATCCCCGCAAGATAAGTTATAGAGAGGCTTTCGGACGATAAATTTTGGATGATAAACATCGGATGATAAATTGGAGTTATTTACGTATGTATGTGGTAAGCAACTTCTATGTACGATCAAGTGGGTGCTATTATCGAAGCTAAAGCTCTAGCTAGGCAATGAGGCCATTGCTCACTCAAAGTGAAGGAGGGGAATGTGTGGCTGGGCAGCAGGGGTCAGCAGCTGCTTGGGAACTGGGCCCAAGGGTCGACCATGCGAATCATTCGCAAAGCAAAGCTGGCAACAACATAGTTTCTCAAGGTGCCACAAGTTGTGTGTAAGCAAGGGTAATCGGCTCTATGACATGGGACAAAGTCTAGAGAGAGAGAGAGAGAGAAACGGAGATGGGGAAGAGAGAGAGAGAAACGGAGATGGGGAAGAGAGAGAGAGAAACGGAGATGGGGAAGAGAGAGAGAGAGGAATTATCGTTCGTTTGTGGATACAAGCATATCTCTAATAACATTACCCAGCTCTTTGGTTGCGTTTCGTGGGATTGGGTCTCACATGAGCATAATTCTCCGTTAATTTTGGGTTTTCCTGTTTACAAGGAGCACTCATGTTGTGTATTGTGAACTTTTCGACAAGTAGATGTAATATCAAGGTTTTTGAAGCGTAACCTCGTTCTTTGGAAAGAGACCATTGTGTAGGTACGCGCTTAATAAAGTATTGCTCATTCATCCAACATAAAAACCTTCAAGTAGTATGCGACTTGGATATCGCTTTTTTAAGGTTGATTTGACACCGGAGTCACTTTTAAAGACCCCAAATTATTGTACTTGAGATGAATTGACAACAAACCTATAGGGGGTCAAGTTCTTCTGTTGGATGGATGAGAGGTACGCTCGTGTATGATAATTCCCTCTCCCCGAGAGAGAGAGAGAGAGAGAGAGAGAGAGAGTTGTTGAGAAAAGAGTTTTTGAGGTTAGTCATATAAGGTGGCGTCTTAACATCAAGATATCTTGGAATGTCGTAGATTTCGGGTACACCATGGATCCCATTCATAATGTTATGCTCATTCATCCAGGATAAAAGTCTTTGAAATAGTATGCAACCTAGATGTCACCTTTTTAAGTTGGTTTGACACTGGATTTAGTTTTAAAGACTCCAAATTCATATACTCGAGATGAATTGTCAACAAACCTATAGGGGGTCAAGTTTTTATGTTGGATAAATGAGAGGTACATTTGTAATTCCCTTTCTCAAAAAGAGAGAGAGAGAGAGAGAGAGAGAGAGAGATATTGTTGAGAAAAAAGTCTCAGAGTTGGCCATATATTAAAGGCGACGTCCCAACATCAAGATATCTTGGTTTGTCATAGATTTTCGGTTCACCATCGATGGAAGGGGAATATTTTAAGTTACTGTAGAGTAAAACCACCTATTCCCGATCAAGACCGCATCGGGAATCTATAGGGTGCCATAATTTCGATCATGTTGGGATCAATTTCGGTAAAATCTTTTTGTTGATGATTAAAATAAGATTCCATGTTTCACGTTTAGAAGGTTTACTTTTCATGTCGGCTGCTTGCCCACCATATTCTAGTGGAAATGTAGATGCCACCAGGTGGATCTACATTTCCACTAGAATCTAGTGGGTGAAGCAACCTACATGGAAACTAACCCTATGTCTCCAACTTCGGTTATGGTATCACTAGGGAATCCATAGTGCCATGACTCATGTCCTTGGTTTTGAGTGCTAAAGTGAAGTGGAATTCGTCTCAAAATGAGCGGTTATGATAAACTCTAGACAATGGTAATATGTTCAAGCCAACTTTTGACTTTAAAAATTCATAATAATTTTATTTTAAGGGATAAAATCATTTAAATTTTTTTGCAGTCCTCCTAATTTCTATCTTCCTAGACATGAAAAATTTGCACTACCTTATACTCCTCCAAATTTGACGCAGAATCTCTCAAGTGATCAGTTATGGGCGCCTCTACTCTAGTTTGGGGTGGTGGGGTACATGTCATACCCTCTAAAGGGTTTCTCGAGTGAGCAAAAGACCTAGGTGGATACGTACGATGCAAGGCATAGTTTTATACTATTAGTATCATTGCACTTTTTGTTTGGAAGTCATTATTTGGGCTAGCTATGTAGTTGCCTTACACCCGAAGCCGCTCTTAGAATCTTCAAGAGAAGAGATCCCAAAGCTATAACATGCTCCCAATAATATACTTAAGGGTCGGATTCCGTGGTAGCGAAAAACGGAACATTGATGTCACCTTGGTACCACCTATTTTAAAGTAGGTAAGGTAGTTGAACCTAACACCAACACTAACTATCGTACATGTTGTTCCATTTCATCTTTGTTAGTGTCGGAATATAGTTTCCAGTGTGAGAATTAATTGATAGGTCTCAACCAATATAAAAATGACATGTGGTGAAATTTGAGAGGAGAATAAATGAGTTTTATCGGGTTAGAGAGCCCCTACGATACTCAAATGAAAAGGAGCCCCTGGGGAAAGGGGGCATTTTAGAATGCATATTTAGGCTCTCGAAGGAGAATCTTTTAGTGTATGAGAATCTTCATCGTAGTATATTTTTTAGAGATTATTGATTAAACCTTGTGCCATAACATTACTCATCTCCTTTGGATGTGTTCCGTGGGATTGAGTATCAGGCGAGAGTAATTCTCTTTTCATGTTGGAGAATTCCCTGTTTATGGGGGAGCACTTAGGTTGTAAATTGTGGAGTTTTCGATAAGTAGGTATAAATTCAAAGTTCTTCAATTGCAACCACTTTCTTTGGAAGGAGGCCATCGTATTCTAGCCACTATGAATTTAGTTAGTAATGTTATGGCTTTCCACTATGAAAAGACCCACACTACAAGGTAAAAGGGATGGGAAGTCTATCTAAAATTGCTAGTGAGGACAATCAAAAGTTGTGCCATAGATTCTTGATGACATCGGCACTTCGATTCCGTTTCTCAACGGATATGCACCCTTAGTACCACCGGCCTTTATTCTCGGGCCAAGGTTTTCGACACAACAAGAGTGCCATGTAGGACGGCACTCGGGGACATTTTCCACTTGGCATTATACGGTAGTGTAGTGCCATGGGGGCCAACCCTAATTCAAGGGACCGACTTGTATTAGTCTCATCACTTACTTCTTTCTTGCTCTTATCACCCTCAACAAGTATTATTTTGTCACCGTTTTGGATCTTTAGGGTGACATGGCACACTAGTTACGAGGACCACACTCATCTTTATTTATGGGCATTCAAACGGGTTTTGTGACTCACAACATAGCATTATTAAGCAATGTGCATTTGTTCATGTGGGCCCTAAGAATATAACCAAGTGTTGCCCCAACCCTAGTGCAAGGAGTCTTAATTTGAGTCTCCTTGCACTAGGTTGGGCATCCCATGGTTATATTCTCAGGGTCCACATGAACGAACTCGCACTGCTTAATAATGTTATGAATGTTTATGAAAGTTCAAAACATTAATTTAATGAGTTTTGTACATAACATTATTCAGATCCATAACAGTGTTATGTGGGATTGACAATATTTTGCATAATATTCCATCATTCATGTTGAATGTGAGGAATATTCCACAAAATATTGTCAGTCCCACAGAACACTATTATGGATCTGAATAATGTTATGTAGCATACTTTCGTAAGAATATTATTTTAATCATATTCCCTAATTCATTTTGAAACATTTGAGATAATTTTATGTAACTCTAATGCATGCATTTGGATATCATTATGATTATATTTCAACATGAAATACAATATAACATCATTGTGCGAGTCACACCGTTCCAATTTACAATGGAATGTCTAGGAAATCAACATGAATTTAGTCTATCAATTGTGATTTTTTATCTTTTTATTTTTTATTACAAAGAGTGATATTTTTAGCACACCCTGAGATGAATATTTTAGGTTTGTCAGTAAAAAAAATCATAGACCTGAATTTTGTTAGCCAGATAACGATCCCGGGGTGGTTCGTGCTGCATATAGCGCTTCACCAACCATTTGTGTGTAGAAGTATAATGACATATTATACTGGTACTCTTTCAATTTAGAGGAAATCGCAAAAACAATATTACGAGAATATTCTTTCAACCTTGTTTTGAAACACCAATACAGTATTAGTCTTAACCTTCTTCATCACACTGTTGGGCACGGATGTCAGAACTAACAATTGTTTGAATTTGGCCTCCAACGAATTCTAGGAACCCTGCATTCGATCACTGATGCTTTTGTAATTTGCACTCACAGTGACCTCCCCTCGAATCTGATACGCACTGGATCAATAATTTGCAGAGTTGACAGAATCTCATAATTTATGATATAATTTGATGAATTTTTTTTTCAATAGGACAAGTCCCACCAGATCCGAATCGAACGTATTGATAGGGTGCCGTCAGTACTAGTCCATATGAATGGAACAATAAATTGCGCCTACACAAAAACACGAACTTCCACGGCCCTCGATTCATCAGTTATAGTGGATCATGCATGGCCATGTCATATTGAAAGATTATAAATTCTTGTGGTCCAGCGGTAGTTGGAGAAGTAACATAGTCGCATATGAATTTGTAGCTCGGACAGTGTTTGAATGAGTTTGTGTTCATGGGGTTGGTCAGTTTCATGCGGATTCCATCTGCTCTTATCTCTACAACTCCGGACCTGGTCAATGACTCGGATGGATGGCCCGGGATTTTAATTCTTATCAGGCTTCGAGCGATTCAACGTCGAGATGATCATGTTTCGGTACTCAAGATGCAACTAAAAAAACTGCAGCAACTGCTTTCGAGAGGAATATTTGCACCACTGATTATATCAGGCGAGTCCGAGTTGTTCGTCAACTTCTCATGAGCTGATCTCAGTTTATAAATTTAAGTTGATCGTAAGTCAAGGTAGCCATTTGTTAATCGGATACTTTCCTCTCTGCACCCTCTTCTTGTTGGTCCATATGAAACACTTAATTAGCGAATCGAAATCGTGCCCATACCCATCATTTGCCTCATGATTTTTGAAGCTCACATGAATGTGTTATTCATTATCAAAGTTGAGATCTGTGTGCTCATTAAATGGTCATCTATATAGAGGTCCTTCCAAGTATGTTGACTATTGAGCTTAGAATGGTTAGCATATTTTGAGCACGTGATGCTATCTCTTCATGATGTCTGTTCTTAGATTCACGCCTTCCCACACAAATATAGGTGTCCATATATGATTGCTGTGTTGGATTTTAGGCATGTCCCCCAAGTTACCAACGATAATGCGTCACAAAATTTACACGGCTTTGAACCTGCTGAATAAAATTCACTTTGCACTTACAAGGCTTCTCAGGTTTGGATAAAAAGTTGATTAGTTTCGATAATGCATTCCCAAAACTCCCCCGAACTTTGAACCCGCTTATAAATCCACAACACAACACTTTCGTGAATTTGAGCCTGCTTATCTATTAATCACTCCGCAATCCCAAGACTTCTCAAGAATGTCCGCTCTCGATAAAAACCAGTGTTGATCAGGCGTTGCAAAAGGTTTCACGAATTCAAACCTGCTTATAAATTTATGACGTAATTCCCAAAACCGTTCCTGCCATAAGCGCAAGATTCAAGAAAACGAATGCTATTTTTTTAGTGCTATGAAGATTAGGAGGTAGAGGTCGAGTCAGGCTGCAGTGACAACAATTAACTTAGATTACTTTGCGAGAGAGATGGGAAACTGTGCATATGATGATGTTGTCCAAGTACAAATTCCTGCTTATCCACAACACTCGCAAAGTCTTCCATCAATCAATTGGTGGATTTGGACTGATGTAAGTTACACCTTTGTATTTCCTCAAGAATGCACTTCTGTTTGTTCATCTACTAACTTATTACTACTGCAAACGCTCAGGGGCTGTTTACACCATGGATCATGAAGTCGTCCCAAGGCCCTGTAAAATTTGTGATTGGTTGTTGAACTCATCCTGGGACCACTTTGGTTTACACCAAGGAAAAAATGGCAGAGTGACCATGGAGGTCGAGGTCCTCAAAAGACATATGTTAAGGCTTATATTATCCACTGACATGGTCCAACAAGTTTTGCGGTGGGAAAGGCAAAAGAGGTTCTCTAATAGAAAAATGCAAGGGCCCATGACAAAAGATTGATGTTATAAAAAATTTCTTAATGAATTTTTTTGGGGGAAGAGAAGATGAAGACAAGAGAAGACAAGGGGATGGTCAATCTTAATTTTTTTTCTTCCAAAACTACCCTTTTTGGGTATATATTAAAAAAATGAGCACATTCACTTTTTGGTGCATGGTTGTTCCTCTTGGTCCACATTCGGTTTACACTAGTGAGGGGCCCAAAGGCTTTGTAAATTGATCTTTAAGAAATTGGACAATGAAAGTTGGACCATGAAGTCAGACCATGGAAAAGGCCATCTTCCATGGTCTAACTTCATGGTCCATGGTGTAAACCGGCCCTCAAAGTGAGCGTCCCCAACAATCATTGTGAAATTATTATTCTCCATATTTGGTTTTCTAGTCTGGGGGTAAAGGCGCATGCTCATTGCACAAACCTCAAAATACATTGCAGAAGAGTGTTTATGATAGAGTGGTTTACAAAGTGCAGTAGCTGAAACCATGGGTTTAGTCCCAAACCCTAAGTTTATGAGAATTAACCTAGAGCCACCCAAGTTTTATTGATGCTTGAATTTATCATACACATAGAGTGGTGTCATGCTATTAAGAATTGGCTTTCTAGCTTGCCCTACTAAGGTTGAGGCATCTATAATTGATAAAATAAGAGAGTTTGCATCTATTTAGGAGGAGTAATAGCGGGGAATTGTTTTCTTGTGAAGAGAAACATACTATTATAAGGAGGATGCCTCACACTACGCTTGAGGGACCAATGGAGTAAGTGAATGCAAGATTATTGTAAAGTCTACTTGGATTTCTACATGGTATTAAATGGATCATGTTTCATGGTCACTTGGATTATTTTCAAAAATCGCTTCTTGGAGGTAGGCCTAACACAAAACCGAAGACCATGGCACTTTGAAAACTCACAACTGTGGATTTATTATATTTTATCATGAATAGAAATTCCTTGAAACAACATTTGGTTGAGGGCCTGGTCACATATGATGTCACACTACACTTGAGGGCACGTGACCACACTACATGATTTTCGAAGTGTCTTGGGACCGCCTTTGGACACATTTTTTGGGCTCTCACAATTTCATGGTCACAGCTCTTGGGTAGTGTGTGAAATGGCCCTAAACCATGATACCCAATGTCAACTTCGAAATTGGATGACTTTTATCCAATTGAGGTAATTTCTCATCCAGTCCAAATGCATTCATTGAACCTCACATAAATCCTTCGTTCATCCAAATATTACATACCCTACTTTATTAATAAAAACTAAATACCACCTATACTTTTCACCTACCCTATATTAGATATAATATTGTATGGGTCATTTTATTCCAAGCTATAGTAATTCAAAGTCTGTATAATTTTTTGCTCTATTGAATTAAAAGTACCCTATAGTTTTTCTCGCGTGGTTTAACAAAATTTTGACAATGACCTCACCATGCCCAACTTTCAAAAGAGGCTCTGATACACAACGAGCTCACAAGTTATTAATAGAAATGTTTCTCAAAAAAGGAACAAACCCACGATTTTGTCCCTCTTTGGAGGGTTTAATGAATAACTTCAATAGGTATCATGTACATTTAATATTTGGAGCTATATGAATGAGCTCTCCTCGAGCAACCATAGGAGATCACATGATAATATCCATGTGCCTCCAACTTGTAGCTCTCTAGTCCTCTGCATACTGTCCATGACTTATTAGGGGGTGTTTCCATGCCCGTTGTTGACCCACTAGATTCTAGATAATAGTGGGTTGGATGTGTTCTCATGAAGATAACAAAGCAATCAACCAACCACATTTAGGTTGCCTACTAAATTGTGGAGGGTTGTGACCATGATCCACCAAACTTCCATACATCCACTAAACACTAAAGATAACAGTGGTTTGTCAGCATGTACAAACCCTACCCCATCATGTTTCAACCAGAATCTAGTTGGCAATCAACATACATGGGAGCTTACACTTATCTTTCAAAAGTAGCCATTTTCTAGTGCAGATCCATTCCTAATCACTTCATAACATTATTCAAATTCATTACAATATTTTGTGGGACTGACAATATTCCACCAAATATTCCCCATATTTAGATTGCATGTGGAGAATATTCTATGGAATATTTTCAGTCCCACAGAACATTGTTATGGATCTGGATAATGTTATGTTGATGAGCCTTAAATTACCTTTTCAAATTCAATGAAGGCTTCTTATTTGCTTCTTAGTTTTATCCTATATCTATTCACAACTATTTGTGGATCTAGAATCTCTTGGACCTTGAACCAAAAGATATGATAATTTGTGAAGTTGTTCATCTCCAAGTCACTCCAAGTCATCATTCACTTTTTACCCACATCATAAGAACAACTTTCATTAGAATAAATTAGAACCAAGTAAGTGCATGATACTCATCCCACCCACAAAGCCCAAATGCTATCCAAATCCTTGTTGCCCACCGATCACTAAGAGAGAGGCTTTTCCTAAAGCTCTTCCCACCCTCAAAAATTGGATGACCAAAGATTTTTGAAGGGTCGGCACATTCTCACCAATAATTGGTGGCCCAAAGATGATTGTTAGGAGATTTTTATATTGTGATTGTTGGGCATGCTCTCAACTTAGATATATATTGAATGGCTTAAGCATATATAGGGTTTGGTGTTTGAGGCCAAAGTGGTCCAAGTTTGGATCCCTCCAATCATGCTAGTATCGTTACCAACTATAATGGACCCAACTATCAATGGGGGTTTTTGAACAAACTAAACATCTCAATAACCATGTGGGACTTAGAAGCTTGCCTTTGAGGGAAGATTGGACAACATGTGTCAAAACATGATGATATACACCTCTCCACTAGGAGGCAATGGTACTTGGTTAGCCATGCTATCCAATGAATGAACAACAATAATTCACTACATAATACATATAATGAAAAATGAAAAATGAAAAATATATATTCTTTATTTGGAATGGTTCTCAATCTTGTCTTTAGATGAAAATTTATAATACTTCAACCCATAGACTTCAAAGAACCATGTATGATAGCTAGGGCCAACCTCTGAAGAAAAGTAGTCAAGGCGAGACAAAAAATGCCCACAATGTAGTCCAAAGCTCTTTTGTTTATGAGGGGACAAGGTGAGTATATACCAGTGTTGGACCGGTATAGCACCATTTGCCTGGTATAGAATACTGGTATGAGTATGGTATTAAGTACCATATTGCCCGCAATATGTGGATGGGGCGATACCTGCTCCGTACTTGTATTGCACGGTATCGGGTCTCAATACCCGCCTTTGATACCCAAGGCAGGAGGTGGAGGTCAATACTCACCCCCGCCTTCGCTCATGTCGAGAAGCCCGAAACCCTAGTATCCCAGTCTGCTTGAATGCTCTTTAGATCAGCGGCATTGCAATTTATTATTCGAAATTTTAGTTCAACAAACTCTAGATTCTTGGCTTCAATGAGGCACGTTTCTTACTGTCGATGAATTGCATCCTTATGCACTCTTGTTGCAATGTTGTTTGTGTTTTTAGGTCTCTAAAAGGAAAAAGGTAAAAAATTAAAATAATACCATACCATTGTGCATACTCCACTGGTATCACTACCATGGTACTCGATATTGATACCTTTAGGCTTTATTTTTACAAGATTGATACTCATACTCATACCATATCTATAAAAATATGATTCTTGTGATACTTGGGATCCAACCCGGCTAAAATTTCATAAAAATTCTGATATTGGTACTAGGTTGGTATCGCAAAATTTTGATATTGGTCCAACACTGGTATATACCCGTTGTTGTCCCCGGTGGCCCGAGGGGTCATCTCTTGCCGGGAAAGTGTTCTAGACTACCACCTCACACCATCATCTGGGCTTCCTGCTTGGCATGGTGATTCTTACATACTTCAAATAATGATTGAGGCGCATCAAGTCCCATTAGTTTTCGATTTGATATGAAGGAGAACGATGCTTTGATGTGAATTTGATCCTCATAGAAGGTCATTAAGACTTTCGCAAGGAGGGAAGTTTTCTCGCCTATGGGTGTTGCCCATTGTAAGATCAAGCTATCTTTAGCAATTTGGGCAACATCCCAAAGCAAACAAGCTCCAAAGATGGCATTCGAGTTCAATATGCAAGACACCCATCATTTGGTCAACGAACTTTGACCACCTCTAGACAAGACATATCAACTCCAAGTTTGAAAATTCAAATTCTCACATGTATGTTTTCCAAATTTGTATATGTGCATGTGTATCAATCAAGGGCCAGATCCATCCTATACTTAAAAAAAGGTTTTCATCAGCTCCCCAACTTAATAGATTCAACTTTGCGACTGTTGGATCTTCTCAAATTTGTTGTAATGATGATGTTTTTGTTCCCACACCTTCATGATGAAGTTGACTTCATAATGCAAGTGGCCGATCAAAAACAAATGTTGACAATAATGGGCTCAAATGCCCTCGACATCAAGAGTGGTATGAAACATCCGAGTTCATAAGAATACAACCGGGGCAATAAAGGGGTGAGGAAAAGTCTTCACCAAGGATGTCCACCTCTATTGTCTTCTTCCTAGTTATGTTTGGCGGAATGAAACGGTGCCCAAAAAACTTAACATAGGCTAGGGTTTCTAATGGGTCTTTCATAATGAGTTTTTTTTTTTTTAAAAGGTCACTTTTCATAGAAATGTACATATATATCACGTTATGTTGAAAGGCTTAAAGTGATAACTCTATCCCAATGACGATTAGGTGACCACTTTAAGAGAATGCCCGCCCCTTGCTCACAAGGCCCAAGTTAGGAAGGGAGTAATAACATATAACACCCTTACACTTTAGATGTCTCTCTCTCTCTGCAATCAATGGCATCTTTGATTGCTCCATTTGTGTAAATTCTCTTTCTTTTGTTCTTAGGATTGGCCTCTCCTCGGGTTAAGGTATGTGGGCCTACAACGGACGCTTCAAAAATTCCACACACACTCTTGGCCATTGTATGGGATCATAAATTGTCTCATCAATTTAGCAATTGTGAATTGTAAGGATTGTTGATTCCAATGTCAAAAGTTATAAGAGGTCGAAATGAAGGTTCTTTTTTCGATCACATAGACCCATTTCAATTGTGGTAACTTCTACGATTAGAATGGTAGGTGTGTATATTTTGAACACATAGTCCAATCTCACTATAACGTGTGTGTGTGTGTGTGTGTGTTTAACTTTTAATGCCAGTTCTTAACTACAAGCATTGCCATATACTGTAGGTTGATAGCAAGTTGCACCAAATGCCTAATAATCAATTAATTTTGAAGATAGGGCTTAGGTGGTCCGTAAAAACATCTATGAGAAATTAGGCAAATGTGTGTGTGTGTGTGTGTGTATTATTTACTATTTATAGGCACCTAGGATATCCTACATACAAATCCAAGTACTATAACTTAGTTTTCATTCACTCATTCATTCATGGTAGCTAAGTACACGATGTTAACCTTTAGGGTTTAGGTTAAGCCATCTTAGTGTGCTAATTAGGGTTGTAAACAATGTGACTCCACATGCTCTCAAGCTTTTTGCATTCTTAAATCTGAATTTGAGGTTCATTACCATGTGAATGCGAGGTTTGACTCTGTGTGAATGCCACAGTGAATGCGCATGAAAACTATGTTGTTAGTGCATTTAAGTAATTTACTTTGGTTGAGTTGTTTTGAGCATAGCAAATTTCCTAATATTTAGAAATTTTGATGATTGTATTTCTTTTCATTAAGGCCATCTAACCCAATAATTTCCCCAAAAAAATAGGCTTTTTAAAGAAATAAATACCATCCTACATGCTATCAGCCTACGATACCACTGTACTAGTCTACATACAAGTAGTGTTTGTTTGAAACATGCATACCTCATATAAGGCATGTGGGCCTTACATTGCAAGATACGTGGGCCTTACATGGTCACTCTTCCTAATTAGACACCTATATTTGAGTGGTGCAAGGCGTGTACTTACGAATGAACACCAAAAAAACATTCGTTATGATGAGATTGAAGTTTTAAGTGCTCATAAAATGTTATTTTTATAATGCTAAGTTTGATATTTGACACAGTGGGGAGGCACATGTGAGTGCAATAGAGAAACGAAAAAAAATCGCTTTGGCCTCTTCTAGCTTTTGCTTCTCAACTTTGATTCTAAAACTTTGAATAACAATCTTTGTAATTTGTAATTGCTAACTGGATGAGACAATTGATGATCTTATTCACTGACTTATAAAATTTGTATGGGGAGTCAAAAGTCCCAATAGTAGGGCCAATAGTCTTGTAATCATTCCTTTGCGATGGATTAGTATCAAAATTCCTTTAACAATGAAAGAGTAATTGTTATTTTGTCGTGAAGAATTTGTTCATGGTGTTGCTATACCACCATGATTTCTCTCCTTGTACTCTAAATATGTGCTACATTGCGGTTCCAAAGTAAAGTAAAGACCCAAATAACCATATGGGGACCTAGATGCTTGCATTTAGAGGAAGATGGAACACAATGTGTCCACAACAAATGGTGTTCTTTCTCCAAAGGGAGTCAAAAATATGTATAAATAGTCATAGTTACTTGCACGACAATCAATTACAATCAGTCAACACTTGGATTACAATGCTATCCAACAAACAAACACCCACAAGTTAGTTCACGCCAGAGCCCTACATTGGGTGCCCATACCCATGCCCATGCTCAAACCCACCCATGCCCATGGGTTTTGGGTGGGCATGGGTGGGCATGGGTGGGCACGGATCATGCTATGGGTGGGCATGGGTGGGCATAGGTTGTTGCTGATGGGTATGGGTGGGTATGGGTACAAATTCGAAGGAAAATGTTGGGCTCTGGTTCACGCACAATTTTGAAAATCTGAGTTGTTGTTCTTAGAAGGACATTGAATCATTGTTAAGAAATTACTCTATCGATTACACTTTTGATACACTACAAGAAATCACTTTGTGTAAGGGGTTGTTTACACCATGGAACATGAAGTCGTCCCAGGACCACTTCGGTTTACACCAAGGAAAAATGTCAAAGTTATCATGGAGTTCAAGGTCTTTATTGTAAGGCCTACATTATCCACTGACATGGTCCAACGGGTGTTGCGGTGGGAGAGGCAAAAGAGGTGCTCTAGTAGAAAGAGGCAAGGGCCCATGGCAAAGAAATGATGTTATAATAATATTTAAATGAATTTTTTTTGGGGAAGAGAAGATGAAGACAAGAGAAGACAAGAAAATGCTCAAACCTTTCCTTTTTCTTTTTTCCAAAACTGCCCTTTTTGGACATACATCTAAAAAATCAGCACATTCCTTTTTTGGTGCATGGTCATTCCCCTTGGTCCACATTTGGTTTACACCTAATGATGGGCCCAAAGGCTTTGTAAAATGATTTTTTAAGAAATCGGACCATGGAAAATGCCATCTTCCATGGTCCGACTTCATGGTCCATGGTGTAAACCGGCCCTAAGTAGAGATCAACCAAGGATGAAGACAGAGAAATTCAAGGCGAATTCAAGTTGCTGTTAAACCGTGACTTGCCTACACCGTAGATGCATCAATAATCAATGTCTAACACATGTAATAATTAAAGGGGATGCGATTGATTCGACAATCGGAGCATGTGTACTAGTCTATTCGTTTGCGTAAGTTGTTCAATTATTATCCATGTGAAATTTAGGAGGAAAATGAAATATAGCCCTTACTTAAATGTTAACTTCATACTCTCACGATTTCTCTTCTCTCTAGAATGGACAGAAATATTAGCTCTCACCCTTCCAACGGACCATCATTATAATTGCACATATAGTCTACTTATATACATCATATAATGTATACCAATTGAAGCCAGAATAGAAACTCCTCATTTGTGCTTTGCTTCCTATGGAAGCCGCCATACTTACTACTATTACTTTATAGACTATTACTTTATGGAAAGACGAGTCATCTAAGGTCAAGGCATCCATAGTCGACTAGTAGCCCACCCACACTTACCAGTACGGGCCACCAATGAACGGTTCCTACCAGCAGGGGTCACTTTTAGAGTTGGTTTAGCTAGTGAGAGCCATTGGATGTAACCAGTGTTGGTACTCACCGTTCACTGGTGGCCCGCACCAGTAAGTGTGGGTGGGCTATAGGTCCATTTAAGTGCTCACTAGGGTCATGTAATGCCAACGTGGATGAGATTTATGTTTTTTTAGGCGAATGGAGTTAACATTTACGTGGTGGTGGCTTGTGATTGATTACCCTCATAAGAGTTTTGACAATTGTCGTAGCCAAGAACTAGCATTTCAGATGAGTGGTTATGAGTTAACCTATAGATCAATTATGTGCTACCCTAACTTTACCGCTTCAAAATTTGTAGCAATTCCCATATTCATGAAAAATAATATCCCCCACTATTACTCCTCCTAAATAGATGCAAACTCTCTTATTCCATCGGTTATAGATGCCTCAAACTTATGTCCACAATAAAGAGGTTGCGATAATTTACACTCATAGTTGTATAGATACTTGACATAACATCAGAGAACAACACAACCCCCACCCGACTACACCCGGTCGCACCCGCGACCCCATTCTCAAATGGCGTACCCGCCCGAATCCACCCGTCAATGCCCAGCGATTGACAACACCCATCTGTATCCACCCGAAAATTCGTGCACAGAGCAAACGTTATTATTGCAAAATTGTATAGTGGAAAAGGGGAATCATGCATTCAGAGCTAGCTATGTGCACTAAGCCTTCTTCGATGCACCACCCATCCGCACCCACCCACTGAGCTTAAGATGCACCCGCACCCTACCCATACCTGCGGGTACGGGTGGGTTAGGGTATGGGTATGGGTATGGGCACCCAGTGGCGTTCTCTGCATAACATTACACAACGCCACGTTGGTTGCGTTCCATGGGACCATGTATCACATGAACATAATTTTCCTTTAATTTCAGGATTCCCCGTTTATGGGGAGCATTCAGGCTATACATTATGAACTTCTTGACAAGCAGTTGTAAAATATCGTAGTTCTTAATCGCAACCTCTTTTTTTGGAAAGAGACCATCATGTAGGTGCTTAGTAATGTTACGGACATTTATGAGGAAAATGCAGATGATTTGGAATGTGCAAGATGTAATAATGTTGGCTTTGACAAAGTTGAAGGTGTCACACTTTGCTTGCCTTAGTTCTCTTTCGACTGCCATTCTTTGGTTGATTAGTCCGAACGAATGACCAAGTTGATGTCCTTTTTTTGAGGGATTTCCTAGTATGTCAATCCATCAAAAACCATATATTATATGAGAGGAGTTCATAGTATGCAAGAGCTTCTACGTGATTTAGTTGCATAAAGGATCGGACCTTTGGGCTCACCCAATCAAATTCAAGGGTAACTTCTCACGGGAACTTGACTCTCTTAGCATCAACATAATGTTTAAAAATGTTACCCCGTATATTATCAATAACCACATCTTACCTTCAGTCCTTTCATTGTTTGATTTCATCCATGGCTCTCAACACCCACTAGCTAGTAGCATGATTGAATCCATTTTCCTATGATAATTGAGTAGACATAACATTATTCAGATCCATAATAGTGTTCTGTGGGACTGAGAATATTCTGTGGAATATTCCTCCCATTCAGTCTGAATGATGGAATATTTTGCAGAATGTCAGTCCCACAGAACATTATTATGGATTTGAATAATGTTATGGAGCCACAAGTGCTGCAATTAACATGTCCATGATTCACATGATACACATTTCATGCATCATCTAATCTCTTTCCTCTAGAAGAGAACTTGTCCATTACAACCAAACATTGCGACTCATGGCAAAAAAACGCATACATATTTCATTTTGGTTGTCAACCGAGGGTTTTTGGTCACAATTTTTGGACAATTAGCAACTGAAACCCTTTGGTTGACAACTGAAATGATTTACTTGTGCATTTTTCCATCATAACTAGTTTTTAGGTAATCCCAGACATTTTGGTCAATTCTGCACAAAAGCAGTGGTTGATATAATCCTTTGAATCCCTTCAATATTATGACTTCTTCTCACAACTTTGTTGTTGTGACTCATATATGGCTTTTATAGGGTTTTTGTCATGCATTTATGACCATATAGTTGTGTGTTTGAATTATGTTTTTGTTTGTTATCACACATTGTGTGCATAATTTCAAACTAACTGAAAGTCCATAATTCTGTGAATAGGTCAGATCCATGAGTCGCAATGGACGGTTATAATGGACGATTTCTTCTAGTGTAGCTTCGCATGAGTTTGGACATAACAAAGTATTGTGTTTGATTTGTATGAAAACATCCAAAGAAAAAATATAGCCCATGACGTAGTGTGCACTCAATGGCATTTGAGAAGGCTTGGTTGGGTGCAACCTTTGCATTCCCAACATGGGTGTAAACTTATTAAATAAACATAACCCCAAAAGGAACATCACAGACCTTAGATTAGTCTAATTTGATAATGGGGGATGAATCAACCACACACTTAAAGGGGACATGTTTTTATTGGGACTCTCTACCATGCCCCCCACGAATCCCAAACCCTTCATGTCGGGAATGTATGGCATTTTGCTATCTTATCTTCATCATGACTTTACCTTTCCTACAAGAATCGTACATGGTACATATGAAGGAGGGAGACCATCCTTCTCAAATTGTAAGGTGAAATTGTTGGGAACCCTTTACAACTCGAAATTCATCTTGTTCTAAGTTGATTTGACGCCAAGAAATCAACATCATAGACCTAAAATAAATCTAGTGAGATCAAGTTGGGATGAATCAACAACAAACTCACAAGCAACAAGTTTTTACTAGACCTCTTAACATGGCCGCCACAAATCCCAACTTGCCTTCCATGTCATTGGGAAACAAACCTAGTGGCATCCCATTATCTCCCATTTGTCATCTTTACAATTCATAAGAATCTCCTACATGTAACCTAATTCCCCTCACAACTTAATTTTCTCTTTTAAATAGTCAATGTGACCCCGAAATCATAATCATACACCTAAAATTAGTCTAGCGAGATCAAGTGGAGATGAATCAACCGCAACCAACAAGTGGCAAGTTTCTTCCATACCCCATAACATGGCTGCCGCAAATCCCAACTTGCCTTCCACGCCATTGGAATAAGTACCCAATGACATTTCACTATCTTCCATTGTCATCATTACAATTCTTACGAATCTCCTACCTGATTTCACAACTTAATTTCTCCCTTTTTACTAGTTCATTTGACCCCAAAATCAATCTACCAAGATCAAGTTGGGATGGATCAGCTGCAAATCCACAACTGGGAGGTTTTTACCAAACCCCTTAAGATTGCCGCCCACAAACCCAACTTGCCTTCCACGCCATTGGAAAAAGTAGCCGATGACATTTCACTATCCTCGAGTTGTCATCACTACAGTTCTTACAAATCTCCTACTTGATACCCCTCACAACCGAATTCCCCCCTTTTTTTACTAGTTAATTTGACCCCAATATCATCATCATAGACCCGAAATCAGTCTAGTGCGATCAAGTTGGGATGGATCAGCCGCAAACCCAACAAACGGCAGGTTTTTACCAAACCCCTTAAGACGGGCCGCCCACAAACCCAACTTGCCTTCCATGCCATTGGAAAAAGCAGCTGATGACATCTCACTATCCTCGAGTTGTCATTACTACAGTTCTTACAAATCTCCTACCTGATACCCCTCACAATCGAAACCCCCCCCCTCTTTTTTTACTAGTTAATTTGACCCCAATATCAACATCATAGACCCAAAACCAGTCTGGTGCGATCAAGTTGGGATGGATCAGCCGCAAACCCAACAAGCAGCAGGTTTTTACCAAACCCCTTAACACGGCTGGCACGAATCCCAACTTACGTGGCATTGGAATAGGAGCCGGGTGGGCAATTCCGTTGCCTTTCGTTTTCCATGACGTCAACTTCCATATCACCAAATTGCGGTGGAAGTAGCTCCTATCCTAAGGTAGGCAACTGTATAAGTAAATGGCAACAAGCATATGGCACATGGCATGGCAAGGCTTTTCTAGAAAGTTCATCATTCGATGCCCTTACAAGTTACAACTAGAGAGCTCCGTCCCGGAGCTTAGCTTACAACGCAGACTTGGCAACGCCAAGTGCAAGCAGGGACTGTGGGGTCAAATTCATGAGTACTAACTTGAGCCGAGGTCTCCGCAGAGAAGAAGAAGAAGATTCAGCAGCCGGAAGCATTTGGTGTGTATAATAATGTGTTGGAATTGCTTCACATCTTTGCGTAACAGATTGGTTGTTTAGGGAGCCCAAATGCTGAACGTGACTCATACGGTGCGGGGCAATGGTAGTGGTCAAGAATGGTATAGTGTAGGACCAGATGATGTACCAGATTCTTTGTTTCTAATTGTTATGTGGAGCTCCTCAATTGTTAAGTTGAATTCGATTGATGTCACTTGTTCTTCTTCTTTTCTGTTAATTGGAGCATTAAAGATGCCACAGGAGGTTTGATTGTGCCGAATTTCTTCTTCTCGAAGGTTTTTGTAGACTTGTTTTGTTTTGTTTTAAGCTGCTCTGATGCTAAAGGTTGATTGATGTCACTTTTTTCTTCTTTTTTCCCTGCCAATTGGACCTCCTGTGAAGTTTTCGGAGTTGATGTGCCGAAAGTTCTATCTTCTCCTTGGAGTGTGTGGTGTTTGTGAAATTTTGTGGAGTTTGTGAAAATTTGTGGAGTTTTGAGCTGCTCTGATGTTGAATTTGCTTGATGTCAATTTCGCTTTTCGGCCAATTTGAGCTTCGAAGATGTGTCACAGGAGGTTCGATTGTGCCGAAGCTCTATCTTCTGCCATCATGAGAGTGTGGAGTTTGTGTGATTCTTTTGGCTCTTACGTTTGCGGTTGTTGCTGTGTTGACGGAATTGCAGGCCCGGTGTTGCACGTATATTTTTGAAGAAGGAATTCGAATCAGGTGGCAGGTGAAGGAGGATTGAAGAGGCTGCCGGTACTCTGGAAGCTCTACTTGTGGTGGCATAACCGAAATGTAGTGCCAAAGCCTATCCGAGAGCACAGTTATCCCAAAACGTTCGTGTCTCGTGCAAGGGATCATCGAACCAATTGTGCGACATGGCAGCGCTAATGTGAAGAGGTCACTGAGCCTTGGAGACCGTCGCGCAATCGCTATCTTGGTAGAAACAGTTTCTCACAATTTGAGGACTCTGTAGTTGCTCCCGTAATTGCTCAGAGGCTCTTCTCAGTCATTTTATCTGTGAACCGTGGTAGTCGCCAGGATGTCGAACTCAAGCAAGCAATTCAACTGCCCGGTGTGCTTGGAGCTTTGTTATAAGCCAGTAGTGCAAGGATGCGGACACATGTTCTGTTTCTGGTGCGTCAACCGGTCGATGAATATGAACACAGTCTCCCACTGCCCTGTATGCACAAAATCCTACGTACATCTCCCCCGCATTTGCGAGCAGCTCCATCACCTCCAGCAAATCGTGGCACCTGCGGAGTACAAGAATCGAGCTAAAGAGGTTCTCGCCGAAGAGCGTGAACAGAACAACTTCTCTCCGCACATTCCAGACGGCCCTGCCTCGGTAGGAAAAAAGCCGAGTGTGAAGTCTGTGCTGGAGTGCAAGGTTTGCAAGAAATTATTGCACAAGCCGGTGGCGATGAATTGCGGCCACCTCATGTGCCAGACGTGCATAATTCCGGGGTCCAAAAATTGCAGGTTATGTCATACCTTACACCCTGGAACTGCCCCGCAGGTGCATCTTGAGCTCGACCAGTACATCGAGAGGGAGTTTCCGAAGGAGTACAAGACCAGGTCCGAGGAGGTGAAGAACCGAACAATTGCAACGTGGAAAGCGTATAACCCCAGCGAGGATTCCAACATCCTCACGGGCCCTATCCACCAGGGCGTTGGCTGCGACGGGTGCGGGATGATGCCCATCCTTGGGAAGAGATACCAATGCCTCGACTGTCCGGAGACCTGTGGCTACGATCTTTGCGAAGGCTGTCACGATTTCTACCACCGTAGGGGTTCCACCTTGGCCGGTCGGTTCAACCAGCAACACAAAGCAAAGCATCGCATGAAGGAATTTGTGCTTGCAAAACAGAAGCCATGGTCCTTTCAAGTTATCATCTTCCGCTGACTACCTTGCTTCCGCTTGTGCCAATGAAAGTGGCTTTGAAATGTATCTTGGTGAAACTTTTCCTGGTGTATGCTCTCATCAGATCTTGCCCCCTTCGACCAGCCTTGCAACCGGTGAATATGTGGTGCCCGAATGTACGTCGGAGAGCTACATTTTTCCAGATAGTAAGTCCACTTTGTATAGTCACAAATGTATACATCTACGTAGACAGCCAAAAAAAGAAAAAAGAAAGAAGAAAAAAAGCTCAGGAGTATGTGCTCTTCGTTAGGATAGGTTGGAGAATGTAGGGTTTCGTCAGTAGGATCCTTGATTCAATTCAATTAAGGGCGTCATCGTCAAAAGGGATGCAAGGGTTCCTCAATTTTCAACTCTGCATTTAAGGGGACCAACCTCAACCGCACAGGGAGCTGGAGAGGAGACAATACTTACAGAGGTTCAAAATCACATTGGCCTTCCGTGACTTTGCAGATGTTTTAATGTCTCAACACAAATTTTGTACATCTTCGCAGCATGAATACTTCTACCTACATGTCTGTCATGTGAGCAAAAGCACGGGTTGCCATTGATATTTAGACTTCTTTTCTTTTCTTTTCTTTTTTGTAATTAAAATATCCCATGGATGCACAATCTTGCAGTTGATGTGAGGCCATTAGGTCTAGGACCTCCATTGCAGCTTCTTGATATCCAATGTAGTGGAAACAAATCTTGCTACACTACATAGTACAGAAGGGAATTTGTGCACATCAACATGTGTAACCTGCTGAAGTACCCTTCTGATTGCATCCAGGCGATCATTATACTTGAGTTTATAATCTTTCTGGCAACGGAACACCTCGGTTCTGGTTTTACGGTTGTCAATAGTCAACTAGTCATGTTTCTTCACATGGAAATGTGAAATTGGCAAGAAAATCTCCCCTGTAGTTTCAATTGGAAGGTATGTTGTGTTGATTGTTAAGACATTCAATAATTCTCTTCCGACTGCCGACCAGGTGAAAATTACAGTTTGCGTTTATATCCTGTCTGGCAATGGAACACCGGAGTTCTGGTTATACTGTTGTCATCATATACTAGTCATGTTTCTCCTCATGCGAATAAGAGATTTTGCGAGATATCTTCCCTGCAATTTCATTCGATTAGAATGTAGGTTGTGTTCATCGTTGAAACAATGAACATTTCTCTTCTGACTGCTGTCCACGCAGAAATCACAGTTTGAATATACTTCCTTTCTAGCAACTGAACATGCAAGTTTTGGTGGGTTATACTGTCGTCACCGTACAAAATGTGAATTTAGCAACAAAAATCTCCATTTGTACTTGCAATTAGAGTGTGGCTTGTCTTGATCGTTGGAACCAAATGGTCAGTGGTAACGTGCTGTTCGACAGGTTGTGATTTTTTTTCCACTGATTCCTTGACGATTAGGTACAATCTCTGATTATGTGTCACTACCAGCGTATGGGGTCCAAGGACACGTACCAAAGTGATAATTGAATATGTCAAAGGCCAAACGAATTAACATGTGTCAGTCCCGGCCAGCCTCCAGAGACAATTCAAACCCTTGTTTTACAAAACCCTTAAATCAGAGTGGGGTTTCCCAAACCTTAATCGATGATCTAGGACATGATTGTGAGAGATTCGGGACGTTCATTACAAGAAAAAAATGTGGTTGTGCATGTGTTACTAGAGAGTTTCACATACCTCAGATTTTGAGACTATCTCAAATCAATGTCACCAATGTGTCAAGGAATCCAACAGAACTATGGCCAACATTGATAACACCATCACAGTAGGTTGCATCTTCGTTTCTTCACAGTGATTTGAACACGGCAGCTACCATCCGTTATTTCAACGAGCCTCTTATAGAGACAATTAAAACCTTGGTTACTAAAACGAAATGATGGCTGGTGTGGGTGGGAGTTCACCGAACCCTAACCAATGATCTAGATTATGAATGAGAGATCTGGGACATTCACAACTGGAAAAATGTGGTTGTGCAGATGTTACCAGAGAGTTTCACGTTACCCTCAGACGTGACTATTTTTGCTGCACTCTGTTAACGTGGCCAATGTTTGTTGTGATTCAACAAAGTTTTAACCAAAATCAGTGACACCCTCACATTTTAGCTTGCATCTTCAGGCCTTCATAATGATTTTGACACTTACCAGCATATGAGTTCTAGGCACTCAACCTGCATCACTGAATGAAATATGCAAATCTACTGTCATGGTAGATTTACAAATTTTCTAGTGGCATAGGAAGATTTCTAATGACAGAAGTTAATTGCTCAATAACTACTTTCTCCTTCAACAAGTAACTTGGATCAAGGGTGTTCACGGGTATTTTCAATGACATGTACGTAGTTCAACAAGCTACCACCGGAAGCTCTTGAATGTCTCTCATTGCTAAATCCTGAATTCAGTTTTAGATATTTTCAATTTTCAATATTTTACTAACTTTAAATGTTGAGGTTTCAAAGTGAGATGCATTCTAGCAATCTTGCAAGAGCATATATGTTGCTCTTGAACTTGCCTTTCATATGATGGCACTATCTACAATGATCATGGGGTCATTGCCACAAGTTCTTTGTCACTACGAGGTAGATTTTAGATCTTCAAATCCATTATTAAACTTAGTATATCAAACTTTTTGGGAGCTTATTGGGAGTCACAACACTATTGCTCACTAAATTAGTTGACCGTATCTTTTTGGACGGACATTTAAACACTACAAGGATCATGTGGTCAAGTCATAGGGAAATCGACCAATTTTGAAGGTGGAAAGGAGAATCATTCACTAGTTCATTTCCATAGTATTATGTAGTAAATTGCAATGGGACAGGACTAAGTGGTGGCACCAACCCACAATGCAACATTAACATGGTAAGTGGTGGCACCAACCCACAATGCAACATTAACATGGACAAGTTTGGATACAATCAGAATAGTTGTGTGCATTATATTTACCCACTTTAAAAATGCTACGACTTAGTATGCCTACGTCTACCTAGGCATGACACCACACGGTATGGGTCCTACCTATGCATGCACGATTGCGTTAAGGGGGCCCTAGGGTTGACACTCCCCAAGAATTAAAAACTACATGCATCCAAAGATAGGATCTTTTTTTTATTGATGGCATCAAAAAATTTGAAGTGGTTTCAAAACAAAATAGGCCCACACAATATGTGACTTTAAGTTCAAAATAATGTAGTTTTGTTATAAATTTTATGAAAGTAAGTTTGTACCGTTTCTAAAATACCATGGTATAAATCATATATCATCGGTCAATGGTTACACAATGAAAGAAATTTATGTTTTTCTGTGTGCATATCTATTTTGTGTATGTTTGTTTTGTATTGTGGGTTTATGAAATTGCCTTGAGGCTATACCACATTCCAACAGATTATTGGTGGTACCTTTTGAGATGGTTATTGAAATGAGCCAAAGTTTGGCCTCGGTACATAGGACAACCAACTATAATTGGCCACGTGTGGAGGATAATCGTAGGGCATAGCACTCTTGCGACAAGCCACTTGTTGATTAATAATAAACATACATGGTACATGAAAATGACTCACCCCAACCTTTCAAAGTAATTGGAAGGTACTACAAAATATGCACAATCGGAAAATTACCTAATTGAATGGGTCATTTAATTGCTTGTCACCGAGATAATACCCCCTCAAACAATTATACCCTTGCCGCACATGGTTCCCATAAGTCACACTAAATGTCAGCCCTTGGAAGGGGACCTACCCAAAGTTTCAATCTCGAGACCACACCACTCCCAAGCAATTGGCCTATCCACCAAGTCCACACATGACACATGTACATTAAGTTTATCAACCAATTTATTGATCAGTTACAGTAGCCATACTTAAATTGAGGTATCAAGGGGACCACAAAATGAGAGGTCGAACTCAATGAGATATACTAAATTCTCCTATAACTATGTGCCACACTAATCATCCCGCATAAACCTTCTTTGGGCTCACTTGAGCTCCTCAAATGAGAGAATGTGGTCAAAGCGACTATTGTGCCCATGTGATTTTTTGCACAATTGGGCAACCTCGCTACGTTCTCCAAATTAGGGGGGCTCTGGTGAGGTCAACCATGTCAATGCATGTATACAAGAAGTGACAAAATAAAATCACAATAGTACTTACCGCAAAACGATACACATGTACAAAAAAATGTTGTGAATGCACACAAACTCTTTGAAGGTGGTTTGAACACAAATTCTTGTGGTGGGGAACCACTTTTGAGCTCATTTGAAGAGCTCAAGTTAGCTCAAAGATAGCTCCCGCAGTGGTGCTTAAACCCAGTTATTGTTGAACTTTGCAAACACCTAGTTGAGAGTGGATGAACAATTTATCATGTTTTATTTCAAGGCTTGTCATGGGGGATCTACGTGAACCTAACTTGGCTCATAAATGAACCCTAACCACAAAGGACTCACATACTTACCAACATCCTACATACACATAAGCAACTTGATGGAATTGCTATTCTTTGAAAATGTCAGTGACATTTTCGGAATGGCGCATTGAGGATCTTAAATGCTCAAACATCACCATGGAAATTGCAGTTCCTTACCACTAGAAGGGTTTGAATTCTATAGGTATGGATAGTAGTAATAGCAGTACTATCCAATGAAAAAACCAATCACTAGTGCGGGAGGGGGGGGTGGAATGTCGCCTTACGAACACAGCGACATTGGCCATACCTCGTCGACGTCACCCACCTTCCTGCATTCAACTTGTGTCGGGGGTGATGAAAAGTACCTACTGTCGATGATATTTTTCTACTGTCCACTGTTCCAGGTTTTCACTCAAATGGTACATCTGTGAGTCCAGTACATCTCGCCGAATTTCACTGCAGTGCCCGGGAAGTTTTTGGGCATAGTCGGTCAAGATCCTAGTGATTCTAAATCCAACCAGTTACATGTTGGCATCTTCCAGTTCCTCTAAAACGATCGGTAAATTTCCTGAAGTCTTGAACTTCAACTGGTTATTTCCCGAACTCAACTGGATCAAAAGCAACTAACCGCCGCTTCTTCCCGGACACAGTTTCACTGGTGTGAGAGGAGAGACGTGGATAAGGCAGAGCGTCTATCGGCACTCTGCTGAGTCTGCTCCTCTCTCCCTCCCTTCGCTCGGCTGTGTGTCCAGGTAGAGAGATGTCCTCCCTTCGCTCGGCTGCTGCCTTCATCGTAGCCCAGATTGCTTGTCCAGGTAGAGAGATGTGGCATGTGTGAGGAAACCCTACCAGACATCACTCCAAGGGTTTAGGCGCTCCAGGGCTCGTTAGTAGATTGATTTTATTGTGCTTCAATTGCGCTCCAGGGCTCGTTAGTAGAGTGATTTTATTGTGCTTCAATTCCTCTCGCGTGCACGGAGATGCGATTCGGGCAGTTGGCGTTGAGAGAATCTGCATGAAGAGAAGAACCCTAGAAGATTTGTGGGTGCACTGGTGGATGTGGCTTACATTTCCATCGTGGGGCTCCTCAGTAATGGTCACGTTTGGGGAGATGGAGAGGGAAATGAATGACTTTATGCTTTGTCGAACAATTGATCTGCGCGGAGAGTTGCAAATCTCGCTTTCCATGTCTCCATAGCCACCAGTGGTTTCTCTTTTGCTATAATTACCTGTGGATTTCTCATCGAAGCTTTGAAAGCTTTGATTGGTCCTAAACCCTATGATCCTACCGTCATTGGTGCGTTGTGAGTGGTGGGCACGATATCATCTAAACCCTAAAGTTACCGTACCCCCTATACCCAATTTACTTTCAACTCTCAAGTTACATTTTAAACAATTCACCTTGGCATTACCACCAAAACAAATTTCACCATAACTTAAAAGGAACTTTCATCCGTGTTGTGCCCACAACAACGGAAAATGTTAAAAATGAATCCTACTAGACATGTATCGTGTCATTCGACATTCAAGCCAATGTCGTCTTATAATGTCGGACTAATGTCGAGGGCTGCGATAGTCCGGAGCACCCAAAGAGCAAATTTCACAAGTGTATTTCATGTCGCTTGAACGACATTGGCACGACATTCCACCCCCCCCCCCCCTCCCGCACTAGTGAATGATACGGAATCATCATTCGTGTAGTGAAACCTGTGTCCGTGAAGAACCGGCAGTTAGTTACAGATGAACCGGTTGAGTTTGACAAATTTCTGGTTGAAGTTGGAATCTGTAGAATATACCTCAATTGAATAAAGCAAAACCGGAAGATGTCAACATGTAACCGGCTGGATTTAGAATCACTAGAATCTTGACCGACTATGCCCAAAAACTTCCCAGGCACTGAATGAAACTCCCTTGCCTCGAGCTTTATTTCTTCCTTCTTTTAAATTGATGTTTTTCATTGATGCCAAACAAGAATGTCTAAGACTTGACTTTCCTTGGAGTTCAATAAGACCTAATGTGCGAGTCTCCATAAAACAGATGACGGGTTTAAGAGTTAACCGGTTGAAGTTCAAGGCTTCAGGAAGATTACCGATCATTTCCGACGAGTCTATAGAATATACCCCAATCTTATAAAGAAGGACTGAACAATGCCAACATGTAACCTGTTGGAGTTTGGAAACACCAGAAACTCGACCGATTATGTCCAAAAATCCTCCCCAATGGACACTGTCCTGCCTGGGTGGCTGGCTGGCTTCCTTCAGCTAATTAAGTGAGAGCTTTTCCATTGAAGTCGGAATGGGAATTTTGATCAGGACGGGGCTTCAATGCCACATGACAGCAGCACCACTGATGTCTACTTACACTTGATCAGACATCGTTTGAGCAACATTTTTCGTGTGTGCTGACAACTACTTGCTCTAATAGCCACGTCAAGTCTCTGCAGACTCTGAAGCCCCTTCAGGACGTTTTTATGTGTTTGTAGCTGGTTTCATTGATTCAGGAAACAAGATGTTAAAAGATTCTAAGTTGTGACTTTTGATTTATTCACTTAGATAAATGTTGTGACCAATCAGCCCTGTTTGTGACCTGGTTTCACTCAGTGACAAGAAAATGAGTTGTGGACGTAGGACGTTGCGTCACTAGGGTGGTTACATGTAAATCTACCACTGCGGTAGATTTGCAGAAAAAAATTCTCACCGATGTAGGACGATTGCCTAGGATTCGTATATTGATACCTAGTCTTTGCACTTGAAATGAAAGGATGTCTCCACCACTTCTCCCTCCAACATTAAACCATAATTGATGAGTACTAGGTCCAACACTTGGGTGTTGAAAATGCTGATTTTTTGAGGTTTAGAGGCTCTAACTAACAATAATAGATAAATGTTGTGACCCATTAGACCTGGCTTCACTAGGTGACAAGAGAATGAGTCATGGACGTAGGACATGCGTCACTAGGGTGGTACATGTAAATCTACCATTGTGGTAGATTTGCAACAACAACAAAATTCTCACCGATGTAAGAGGATTGCCTAGGATTCGCATATTGGTACTTGGTTTTTGCACTTGACACGAAAGGATGTCTCCATCACATCTTCCTCCAACATTAAACCATAATTGATGAGTACTAGGTCCAGCACTTGGGTGCCGAAAATGTTGATTTTTTGAGGTTTAGAGGCTCTAACTAACAATAATAAAGTGACACGTAGATTTTTCTAAAAATTTGAATCAATTTGTGTCAAATGTGCTTATCACCTACAGTATTGTAAGGAGAACAGAGGTATAACAATCATCACTCTATATAACTATATAGAGGGTTGACATCTATCCCGGTCAAACTTATGTCAATGCCAAGGGATATTGTGAAACATTATGAAGAGATACTCTCTTCATAATATTTTACGCATTATATCAACCTTTACATGGTTAATTTATTGATAATAACAAAAACTCAAATGTTATTGTCTTCCATATTTTGGAGCTATAATGATAGGTGTAGATTACCAATCAGTATTGCAAGGGTCATGTCTATATTGGTATTGGCTTAAGACCTGCTAACTGATTCAATTACTTAACCCCTAAGCATCCAAGATGCCTGGACTGGGCCTCTCCATGCAAAAAAATGTGTATTTTGGAGCTACATGATTCCATTTTATGTTGATCAGGTCAAAATTTACCTATTTAAAATCGGCTAATTCTTCAAGTGCACTTTCTGAATTGGTTGCATACCTTGGTGATATTGAAGGTTTCAATTCGAATATGTAACATGGGTGCCCTTGGATGCCAAGACATACGTTGTATTTTGATCATCAATGTCAAGCATAAGACTATATATTCTCAATTTTCTTTTGACACAAAACAATATATAAAACAAGGTTTCAAACCCTTAAATACAAGACATGGATTCTGAAGTTGATGGGGCTCACGTAAAACTATGTAAATGGCCGAATATCAAGACCATGTGTCCTTTAAGGGTTAAGACCTATGCCACCTAATTTTAAGGGCCTGGGATCTGTGGCATTTGTGTAAACTCATGCATCGTGGATGAAGGGGCTCCACTAAAGAAAATAAAAACAAAAAATAAAGAATCCTCTGCAAGATTAACACCTAATGCCCTATGCGACCATAATATGGTCGTGAACAGTTTGCTTTGACCCCTTTGACACCAGTTCGGATAGTTTCTAAACTATTTCAACTACTCCTCTTGTTCATGTTCAGGTATGCTATGTCATGCCACGTGGATAATTTTGATCCAACAGAGTTAGTTATTTTTGGATTAAATAAAATATGAGAGTGTGTTCGCAATTGGTTTACAATGGAACCGGTCCACAAATGCATGCTTGACATTTGTCACCTCCGCAATTTAGGGGCAACATATCCTAAACATGTTTTTTGTTGATCCCTATGTGCAAATGATTCCTAATTGATCTAGACAACCGCAACATATCCTACACATCTACTGTTGAAATTTTTAGTTGGACATGTGTTGGTGGGTGTAAATCCATGTGGAAAGTGTGCAGTTGTGGCATCGCTGCCTCAAATTGCAAAGCTTCCCAACAAAACCATAAAATAATGGTTTCAAGATTTGTGAGTTGATATGAGTAGGTATTGTCCCCTCTTTTGAATGAGGGAAACATTTTGTCATTGAAGATGAATTGAGTGGAGGTTTGATCAAGAAAACAACCCCAATTAAATTTCTAAATTGCTGCCCCTCAAGACCACTATTGACATTCCTATTATAACCTCCTACATGACAGAACTTCAACATTTAAAATTTGGACTGTGAATAGTCACCTCTAACCTGCAAACATCTACACAATTGGATTTGTAAAAAAAAACTTTAGATCTTCAGCTATGGTCATTGAAATTGAGGTCACATTTTTTGGAAATATTTGAGCGAAATTGGACGTGGGAAGCTGGGGGTTAAAGGCCGATCCATTCCAAATCAGTACCAGTAGACTAATTTAGGGTCTTTGACTCTATTTCCAAAGTCAAATCATCTAGAATTAATCACTTACAAGTTATAAAAAAATCCATTGCGTTTTTGCAATGAATGAGTGTACCAAGAATCCCTAGCCAGTTTTATGACCCTCCCACCTAGTAGGAGGACCAGAAGCACCTCCACCATCTCTTTAGAATAGCAATTGCAGAGAATTATAGTGGTGGAGATGCCCTAATTACATAACAAGTGCACCCACAAACAATCATTCAAATTTTGCAGAAGTCACGCCACTCAATTAAAACTGATGACTCGATGATAAGTTAGCAAGCGTAGAAGTCATTGGTAGTAATGAATCCGGAGTGATGACTAAGTTGTGTGGAGAGTTTGTTAAGAGTTGCTTTTAGGGTTGCCTTCGGTCTGACAATCACCCACCACATTATTAGGCTGGGGCGAACCAACCCGTATATTGGTACCTTACCGGGGAGGGCGAACGGCTGGGGATTCATGGCACTCACTTAAAATCAACCATCCTACATATTGTGGATGAAGTGGCTCCAATACAAAAAGACCCCCTATGGGGTTGAGGGCCGATTCATTCGAATGTGACATCACTAGCATCCGGTAAGGTACCAATGTATGGGTCGGTTCTCCCTGGCCCACATTATTAACCATGGCCAATTCAATCTGCCCAATTCTGACCATAAATCTCCAGCCCAAGTGTTCACACTGCTGTTTAATCCTCTCTTTTTTCACCTCATTATTCCCAACAACCGGCTTGTTTGGTGTCATTTGAATGGATCTCTCTTTGGTTTAGAATGAATATGCATGTCACACAAATTTTTAGTTAGTCAAAGCTGAGTGAAAATGAGAGTTCCGGAAAAGTTAGCTAGCAAAAGCTTAGTAAGAATCTTAGGTTCGGTAAACCTAGCTAGCTAAAGCTAAGTGGCAAATAGGGGCCCGGAAAATTTAGCTAGGTGATGCTAGTTGGCTAGCTATCCAAGGTCTGAAAAACTCTATGCATCTTAAGGTAAAGGGTGTTGATCCTATTACCCGGGCCTAAACCAGGCTCCTTTTTGCACCCGTCACAAGCCAAAAGAAAGGCATATAAAGTTTGCAATTACTCTTGCGTGTCGAAAGAAAAGCGAAAATGAAAAAATGTTCATTGCATGTAAAGGCTAAAAAAAAGTCAGCCCATCAAAAGAAAGGGCCCTTCAATCGTTACCCGTCAAGCATATTCCATAACTATGGGCAAACATTGTTGTATCCCGTAATATATAAGCCACACTTTGATTGCATAGTGACTTAGGAGATACACGTCAACTACTGCACTTGTAAGTGACACATGGCTACACCCAGTTTGAGTTTGTGTTGAATTTTCAATGTACATGCTCTCATGTAATAAAATCAAAGTAACATCGATGTTAATTTCTTGTACATTGATGTGGATGGGAACCCGTTCTTCCCAACCTTGATCGTGCTGCACTCGAGCTTCAAGGTGGGGTTGCTTCCTTCCTTTCGGAAGGTGGGCTCACTTTCGTAGTATAAACGGATGTTGCAGGGGTTGTTGCCTCATGGCAGGTTCATGGGGGCTTGTTTGTTGTCGAGTTTTCTCTTATTTAGGTTTCAGTAGGTGAGGTATTTTATGGATAAATGGTGTCTGTGTTTCATGAGTTTCTTAACTTTGTGTGGGGGTGGTTTGAGATTTTAAAGTGCTTGCATTGATGACTCATGGATGGCTCCTCTCACGCGAGATGTGGTGGTGATTAGGGGGTCGACATTCTAACCTTTTGTTTTGAGGTTTGGATGAGTGGGTTATATTTGTTGGATTTTTCTGAGGTTGTGGTTGTGGGGAATCTATCGTGGCAGTATGCAAATATAGTGAATCGTATGATATATGGTGATGAGGGGTTGAGTGGGGGGTGGTTGTCATTAGGGGCTCCTAGTATGCATAGTATGGTTGGTCGGAGGTGGGCCATACATGTATTCTGCATATCGGAACTTTAGTGTTTGTGTGATTTGTGTGTCAGTTATATCAGGGTCTTTCTAAAAGTGGTTGGATAATTATGGTTAACTAGGTCATTGGAGACCCATTTGTCTACATGTTGATGTTTGACTTGGGCAATTGTAAGCCACATTTTTTGGCCATGGCCTGGCCGAAGCGAGCAATTCTCAAATTTTGGTGGCTTTCATCTAGCACTTGGTAGTTAGAATCTCATCCATAGTAAGATTAGAAGTCTACTGTCATGATAAGTTGGTTATTGCTTGTATTTGCCCTCTCCTTCCTCTTGACTCAATAAGGAGAACGTTGGCCAAGGAAGAATCACGCTATTTGCATATGTAGAAATTTGGCATAGTCTCAGTGTAGAATCAATAGGCTTTTGTATCACCAAAATTATGATAGTGAGTTCGGATGCATAGATGTTAGGCTAGTCCCAAGTGAGATGCTTGAGGACATAAGAATTAGGCAAACAAGTCCGAGTGGTTCGAACTCTTGAATTTATTGACAACTTAGATAATGAGAGTGAATGGCTTTGATGGGCAATTATCTTCAGGTGTTATAAGTGGCATATTGATTGATAGTTGTGTGCATTTGGAAGTGGATGAGGGATGTTGTGTGCATGAGAGTAGTGGCTATATATACGGTCTGAGCAATCATATTATCAAGAGTACGAATAAGTGATTGAAAGTTGGGGTGATAATTGTTGCTCCGAATGATTCTTGAGCAAGGGTAGGGCCAACGGGCTCAAATTCACATCGGAATGCTTGACGTTTCAATTTATTAATTTACTCTGAACGAAGCAACAACCCACAAGATTGGCCGGATGGGTGGACTACTATAGTGCCTCCAAGCAATGACCTTCTAATTCCTATAATACAGAACACTAATGTAGAACACTAATGCAGAGCCTAATACAGAGAATTAATATAGAACACTAATGCAGAACACGAATGTAGAATACTAATGCATAAGACTAATGCAAAGTCTAATGCAGAACACTAGTGCAGAGCCTAACACATAACCTAATGCAAAAGAATAATACAGACCATAATGTAGAAGAGTAATGTAGAAGACTGATGCATAAGACTAATGTAGAACCTAATGCATAAGATTAATATAAAAGATTAATACATAGGACTGATACAGAACCTAATGCAAAAGTCTAAGATAGAAGAATGATGCAGAAGACTAATGCATAACATAATACAGAAAACTAATGCAGAGGCTAATACATAAATAATGCAAAGACTAACGCATAAACTAGTATATAAACGAAGATATGAACTAATGGAACAAAAGATTAAGTAACAGCTTATACATCTAGTAACTTAGAATATAAAAGCTAATACAACTAGATAATAATATCATTATTCAATAGGGTTCAAAAATCATTTTATTCAAAATTCATAGGATTCATAAACTTTTTTGTCAAATATTCATATTCTTATCATTCAACAAACTTTTTGTATCTACCTACATAGAGAGGGGGGAAAGAGAGAAACAGTTATAATCGCGATAGTGAGAAAGAAAGAGAAGTGAGCCTCCGCGCTCTCCTTCGTGGGACTATCCATTCTCACCACAAAGCCTTAACGGCCGTAGATCTAGTCATATCCATATCTAACAGTTGGCATCAACAACCGCTACTACCCAAATCACCTTGATTTAAACCCCTAGATCCAACGGTTCGTATCAACGGCCGCCACCATCCTACTTACATTTCTCCAATCCCTAGATCCAATGGTCTTCGTTTGCCACCCGTTAGATCCAATAACATTTATCCATTTGACGTCCTCATCCGTCCATCTCCGTTCGTCGTCGTCTTTTATTCATCTCTGTTCGTCGTCATCCTCCATTCGACGTTGTCTTATGTTATTCTTCATGCATCCAACGTTGTTCTATGTTATTTTTCATCCATTCAACATTATTTTATGTTATTTTTATCAATCCAATAATGTTCTACGTTGTTCTTCATTCATTCGACGTTGTCCTACGTTGTTCTTCTACCATTTGACGTTGTTCTACATTGTTCTTCATCCATTTGATGTTGTCCTACGTTATCCTTCATTCATTCGACGTTGTCCTACATTGTTCTTCATCCATTCAACGTTGTCCTACGTTATTCTTCATCCATTTGATGATATCATACGTTGTTCTTCATCCATTTGACGTTATCCTACATTGTCCTTCATTCATTCGACGTTGCTCTACATTGTTCTTCATTCATTCGACATTATCCTACGTTATTTTTCGATGTCATTCGCTATCTTTTGTCTAAATTTCTTCATATTAATTAATTAACCTAAATCTAATTTATACCCACTAACTTCATTTTAAGATAGCACCAATCAATATACCGTACCTTAGGGGCAGCTTCGGCAACTCGTGGTCGAATAATTAATTAATTTCAAATTTTAATGTCCGGCAGAAAAAAAGTAATATTTAAGAATTCAACTTTTTTAAAAAAAACTATAGGTTCGACTTTCATCCACAGTTCATGGCGTTTCATTCTTTGTTTGCTACTTCATTATGATGTTTTGAAAGTGGCAGCCGACCTTTACCTTAACTTAACCTAAATGTTCACTTAAGTTTGCTTAACTAACCCTAATCTCAATGTTTACCATGGGGGCCTGTTTGTACAAATGCTAGTTTGTCAAGGGACTTGTGAGAAGTTTGTAACATTGCTTTGATTCTTGTAAGTGCTTATAAGGTTAAGTGTTTTGCCAATGAGTGATTGAGAGTATGGGTAAACAACAAGTTTTGAGCAATATGTTCACAGTCATAGACAAAGAGGAAATGGAAGATAGGGTTGAGCGTGACTTTGCTCAGCTACATGTGAAGATGGAGTTGGAGAAATCAATCAAGAAAGAAGTTCAGAAACGTCCAGTGGGGAGGCCTAAGAGGGAGATCGAAGTTGTACTTGTTCCAATCAAAGAGGAGAAATGTGACACAACACCAAAGAGGAAAAAAACTAGAGGACCATACAAGAACTAGTTTGTACCATCTCTCTGGGATCCTATCTATGCAGCTGTAACACATCATAAAAGTATTAGTCATGCTTTGAAGTATTTGCAAACGAAATATAAGTTGCCTGGACAAACCAAAAGTGTTTATGATGATTTAACCAGAGGTTCCATGAGAGAATGGTTCACTAAGACAGGGGAACTAAAAGATGGTACAAAACAAGCAATCTTCAAAGAAACAGCAGCTTACACAGGTGGAATTCAACATGCTTATGTTTTTTCTAGCCATCGTGAATTGGAGGAAGAGATAATTACCTTGTTGAAGGCACATCGTGAAGCAGGTCAACCTCTTTTTGCTTTTACTGTGAGGAACTTAATTCGAACCCTCATTCAAAAGAGAGAGCCCAACCTTCTCAATTTTGAAAGTCCAAGTGGATTTAGGGTTTCTTTAGAGTGGACACAAGATTTTGTGAGAACGAATTTGAATTGGAGCTTTAGGAAAGGAATAGGAGCAGCTAGAAAACTACCGAAAGATTGAGAGCATCAGGGTTTGCAAATGGCACAACGGACAGCCTACCTTGTCAAAGCCCATTCCATTGCACCAGAACTGGTCATAAACACTGACCAAACAGGGATACATCTGGTACCAGCGGGAGGTGCACGCACTTGGGTAGAGAAAGGGTCCAAACATGTACAAATCTTAGGTATGGAAGACAAAAGACAAATTACAGTTTCAATGTCTTCTTCAGCTGCAGGAAACTTGTTACCTTTTCAACTTGTCTTTACAGGGACTACAGATAGATCTCTCCCACCTCGAAATGAAGGTCGCCAAATGCGTGAAGATGTTGGTTGGCATTTAACATATAGCAACAATCATTGGAGCAACTTGACCACTTGCAAGCAATTTGTTGAATGAATTTTACAACCTTATAGAAGAAAACAAGTGCAAGAGATGGGATTGGATGAAGAAACAAAGTTGATATGGCTGCTGGACTGTTGGAGTGTTCATATTTCTAAGGACTTCATTTGTTGGTTGAAGATATCACATCCGCAGATTCTACTTATCTTTGTCCCTGCAAATTGCACCAGCGTTTTTCAGCCAGCAGATGTGATTTTATAGCGCCCATTCAAGCATGGTTTCAGACAGCAGTTTGACAATTACACTTTTGAAAATATTGGCAAACAGATTGACGAGAAGGAATTACAAGATGTAGAGTTAAATACAAAAATGTCAGTGCTTAAGCCTTTGCTGTGCAACTGGTTGTATCAAGCATGGCAACATATCAACAAAAAAGACATGATTAAACGAGGATGGAGCATGTGTGGCTTAGATCAAGCATTTGAATCATCATTTCAGACATCTGCTATGGAGGAACACATGAAGAGTTCATTGTTCAACGAAGTACAAGGTGCAGAAGAATTTTGCAAGGAAAAGGATGACGAAACAGATCCAGACGAAAGTATTGAAGCCATAATGGAGAAGAATCTATCTCTTGTTGCTGCTACAAGGGAAAACAAAAGATCTGTAGTGAAAACCATGAAAGATCGAGCCAGAAAAATGTATGTTCATTCCAAACAAGTTCAAAGAAAAAATTGAAGTTACATCTGAAGTGTTAAAATGTGAGATCTTTTTATTGCCATAAACTTGTAATTTTCTTACCAAGACTAACTGCCTACAATTTGAATTTTATCCTATGCCAGAACCCTACACGCAGATGACAAGCACGACACTGATCAGGGTACGAAAGATAAGAGACAACGAAGCAGGAAATCAAGTGCACAAAAGAATGTTTCAAGAATGGACAAGTTGAATGAAGATTGACAAGTTGGAGCACACATCTTTGGATACAGGTTCTTGCAACTGTTCATCCCCAATCAATCTAGCAGATTCAAATTTGTGGGCAAGCCTTGATTTCCTCTAGTTATAGACTGCACGTTCAAAGCAAGATGTAGTTTAGATGATTCAGACTTGTAAAACAAACATTGACTTCCACATTCAATGCAAGTAAGTTTAAATCAGAGTTGTAAAGAAAACATTGACAGCTACAAAACCAGAGCTTACAAATGGTCACAAACCCCTAGAGTTTGATATTAACCCCTAGAGCATTCATTCCAACCACAAATTCAAAGAACTTCATCGCAACAGAGAGATTCTAGAACTAGAAACAACTATTCAAGGAGCTGCAGACGATGGTATCCTGAGCATGGAACTCAATACAGCAGTTCAGAGATGCATTGAACTCAGGAGATCTGTACACAACCCAACTGCAAGACACAACAACAGACACAACTGTAAGCAAGAAATTCTTGCCAGTCACCACCAAGACTAGAAGCTTCTGCAAGTTCAAAGAGCCTGTAAGATCTCATTGTGCAATAACACCAAATCAAGTCACCTCTTGCTCCTCTCGTCCTTCTCAAGAGAAACTCACAGGTGCTACAAACCCTAAACAGTCGAGTCCCTTCGAAATCCCAGAACTCCAAACTCGAAGCGGAGAGAAGATCTGAGAGGAAGAGGCACTAACTTATGTGCGAGCAAGAGGCCAGAATAAGACTTGCCGTTGCAATCTTTTTTTCTTATTCACTGCCACTGCCAGCCTTGTGCTCCATAATTTGACTTTTACCTATTATTGAGTAGGCAAGAGACTTGTGCCAACATTGTGTTCCTTAATGAGTTTGAAGTTTGTCTATTATTAAGTAAGCAAGGGGCTCGTGAGGACCTAATGGACTTCATGTGATTAGACCTGCAGTTTTTTATTTCTTATTCATGAGCTGAATTTTTAGGACATTTCGCCATTCACCTAAATTAATTTCCTAACTTTCTGGCAAATTGGTTGCATAATTTTTTTTCCGACATTACTATTTGGAATTATTATTTGCCGAAGCTGCCCCTAAGGTACGGTAACCAACCATATTCGAACCCGGGTTGGTCCATACCTAATACCAATCTCTTAGACAACTCGCATCCACATGCGGATGTCCTAAAATCTAGTAGCCACCTATATATTAAGTATTTCTACTAACTAACTTCCTTGTTTTTGTAGACCGTGGGCCTTAATTCAAACCGCAAACGATTTGAGTGGCTCACAAAGGCTATAAGAACTAGAGTTGATGCAGTTGAGAGAGAGAGTTGACAATAGACTTGTGAGAAGATGATTGTTGAAAAAGTGGATAGGTTTTATATAGGTATGATTGAAAGAATGATCATGAGAAAGATAGCTTGAGCGTAATCAAACTAAAAATAATATAGAAGGCGGAATTCAGAATGAGAGTAAGTGAAAAAACCTTGGGCAATAGATTAACGAGGAAGAAGGATAAGTGGAAGATTGTAAGAACTAAGCTAATGAAGATAACAAATTAATGGAATTATGAGAATGGACAAGAATGTAAGAGTCCATGAGGAAGTTACATGTCAAAATGGGAAAGAAATAATTAGGATTGTAAAAGCCATGGTCCTACTTCCACGGGTGTCCTTGATGATAGTCCAAATAGAACAAATGTGAAAGATTGTAAAAGCAAGAATGATAAGTAAAAGAAGGGAGAGCGTGTGTGAAGCTTCACTTAGCCTATGAGAAAGAGTGAAGATTAACTGCCATGTGAAAAGTGAATCATGGTCAATCATTTGAAGATAAAGAGTCAAAAGATTTTAAAAGAAGTCTTGACCTTATGAAGGTTGAGGAATGGCCACACCGGTGGAAGGTCAAGAAGGAGAAATTCCCATGTCAAGAGAGAAAACAAATAGACTAAGTGGAAGAGGAAGGTTGAGAGGCCATGAGATGGGCATAGTTGATATCAATGAGGACAATAGGCCATAGCCAAGCCTTAGGCTGAGAGATAGCCAAATGGATGAAGGACATTACTGGAGGGTAAGAATGCAGCTAGAATATAGCTTAGTAGGTCAACTGCACCTTGTCAAAGTCGGCAATGAGTCTATATACAAAGATGATAAGGCATAAGGTTACTTTGGACAAAGCTATAGGCTGCCAAAGACATTACCATGGTAGAAAGAAGACTTTACCCCATTGGAATAAGTTTGTATCCAATGAAGATTATTTGAGCATACAATAAAGGATATAGCCTACCTTGTTGGTGTGTTGGTAATGTATTAACCTGTGTGGGTGATTCTTAAGACAAGTGGTCAGGTCCACCGAAGACAAAAGTTGTGATTACAATTGTGAAGACTTGTATGATTGTTGTAAGTTGATTAAGAGAATTTAACTTTGAGATTATTGCAACCATAATTCATGGCAATAAAGACTGCAATTACTCAAAAGACATTAACCCGGATATTGTCATGACTATGAACCATTGACTACTTGCCAAGGTTTTGAGCTCCCACTGACATAGAGATTGAATTCAAGTGATAGGAGTCCACACATATCAGACATAACCACACATGATTGAGAATGCACCAATGAACTAGAAGAGTGTGAATTAAGCTTAATGAATAAGGAATGAAGGAGTAGAAAACATAGACTGTCATTAGATTCTTTAATCCAATGTGATATTTATCCTTATAGACACTAGCCCAGTCTTCCATGAGACCTTGTCCCTTATTCCTTGGGTTAAGTTTAAGTGATGGCAAAACCCTAACTACACAGATTGCGGAATTCCCTATTATGTGTTCATGTTGGGATCCCATTAAGCCAACATGGGATGGTGTGTGCAATGTGGATGTGTGGTGTGGCTATATCCAGACTTCATGAACCTCCAAGCATCTTGTGAGATGGAAAATTTGACAAGTTACCCTTTGTAGTTCAGTTGGATTCTGAGTTTTATGGAGCGCATACAAAAATTTCTATTAATATATCAATTTTACTACATTTCACTCCTCGCATGATTCTTTGATGATAATTGAAAACAACAAAGATTCCTACGAATATGTTTACTGACAACCGATAAGACCCAAGTATGTATTGATAATATGGAAAACGAGAACAACAACGAGAACAACAATAAAAACCACAACTTTGATCATGAAGACAATGCTCATGGGGACAATGGCCACGATGTTTTTTTGCAATTCATCCTTTATAGAGAGGCAATATTGTATTCCTTTGAATGAGGATTATAGTGTGCATGACAAAAAATATTTCATGTATACCTTCTTGAAAAATCGTATGATGAGGATATAAGGGTTATGTTTTTTTTATATATGTATACGATAATAACCTTCACATGACAAAAATGTGTTGAAAATTAAATAATACTAGGCTAGACAAAGGTCATTCTCTCTAAGACATAGTGGTGCTTTGTTATAAAAATAAGGAGCTTGAAGTAAGTGTTGATGACTTTGATGGATTGCCCAAGAATGTCGATACATACCATGTGAGTCGGTAGTTGCAACTGAAGGATTGTTATTAATCTTCAAAACTTAGTCAAAAGGCGTGTATGAAATAATGTCGTTGAGTTAGTTCAACCCAACGTTGCAAGGAGAAATGACGACCACCAATTGAGTTTAATGTTTGTATTTTCAAATCTTCATGCAACATTTTTGCTATTGTATCGAGCAGTAACTAGTATTTTCTTTGTACTCCATTGTCTTCATGATCATAAACGATTAACATATTCTTTGTGGCTTCCTTCTAGGAGAGCCACTGGAATGTGGAGGACATATGACAACAACAAGCATCTTATTTTAGCAAGTGATCCTTATTCCATCTTAATGAAATTAAGCTCAAAATGTAGAATAAATTAGATGTAGAAAGAATGTAGGAAATGTGACAATAAGGGCTAGCATAAGCATTGAGAAAAAAATATTGCATTATCAATGGAATCACCATATACATTGAACACTAAAAATTTGGTATGGCTTGGTATGAGAAGTACGCTCAAGGGATGGTTGATTATGTTCCGTATTGGGAATGCATTCCCAAATAGTTCATTGGCCCTCTATCAAGCAGTTGTGGAAAATTACAAGGATTTTGGTTGCTCTGTAATTGGAAGAAGGATCGTGCATGCAATTATTTGAGCAATCAAATACCTATAAACACGTTGAGGGAACTTTGAGGATGAATCCAAGCCTTATCCTTGCTTGTGGCCCAACTAAAGAAAGACCAAAGGTCATTTTCGATCCTTACATATATATTTTGCTTGGTGACTTTATTTTGTGCCACCGAAGTGACAAACATTACCTTTCAGTCTAGATGGGATGAGTGTTAAATTGTGTTGACTTAACTAAAGGGGTTTTCTTTATGGAAATTTGCAATAGAATGGTGGACTCCTTTGTATGGAGAAAAAGGGGGAAAATGGCCATTGTTAGAGAATGTTGGACAACATAATGGACAAAAGAGGCAACTCTTTCCAAGTTCATCTATCACAATATTTTCTTATTCTCTCACATGATGTCATTTCATGTAGAGTTAGGGTTGCTTACAATGCATTTGATCCCCAAAGCGTATGTGAATGCTACGACAACAAACATGGTGTTTGTAGGCATTGTTATGCACCCTCATGAAAATTGTGAAGACTAATTCTATAGGCTATGGGTTGCTATAATGATATTAACTGGTAGCATGGTAGCAAATACAAACTATAGTTCAACAAAAGTGGCATGACTTTAAATCATTGCAAATGCAGATTATTGAACATGCATGTAATGTACCCTCTAACAATGAGTAGAGAGTTCTATATTGAATTGTGGTATGTGGGCTCGTCTCGGGGAGATCACTCCATTGTAGAGTTGAACAACCACGTGCGATCATTTTAGATGTAAAAAATGTAAAAAATGTAAAAATCATCACCAAAATGGGTCACAATTTTATCAATTTTTTTTCATGAGTAGATATAAATGGTACATGTTACATAGTAAAAAATGGTGACTAAATTTGATGATTTGTTTTTTTAATAAAACATACCGTTTCTAACTAGAATGACGCAGAATTGAACTAAAAAAATTGCTACAATTAATGAATATGACTAAAAATTTCAAAAAAATATACAAAAGATACCATCAATGGTTGTGTATATGTAGAAAAAATATCGTAAAATTTAAAATTATTTATGACATGTAATATAGGGGTAGCAAACTTTGTTCGCACGTGGTGTTCAACTCTACAATGGAGTGATCTCCCCGAGGGGCTCGTATCATTTTTTTGCATATCTTCTAGGATCTAATAGTGGTGTCGGACCCTATATTGTATCTAGAGGATGACAATTGAAACCGTGACTTTTGAATATATTTAGAATTTTTTTAGTGGAAGTATGTTTTGTATTGTATAGGGTCCAAATATGAGGGTGTAGCATAGGGGGTTTGAGGTTCAATATATAGAATCAAAATAATGTAATTACACACATGTGGATAGACAAGTATCGGCTTCCAACCAATAAATTGATGCCATCATTATTTAAATTTAAAAATTGTCTTAAATTTATGAAGAATCAATTTATCCAATGCATTATTCTAGTCTTGTCATATGAGATGTTATAAGCTTCCATCATTTTATGTCTTAAATTGTATCAACAAATATGTGACTTTTGTCTAGAATTGAACAAAAAGACCATAAATATTGAAATACCCGTTGTTTCTAACTAGAATGATGCATAAATCAACCAAAACTATTACTCCAAAAAATGTTGACAAGTAAATTGTTTAGGATTTTTTTTTATGTCAATGGTTTAATACCTAGAGTAAAATTTCATGAGTTTATCTATTGTTCCTTACAATAATATAGGAGTAGCATGTTATTTGGGCATGTAGTTTTTCTAATGCATGGGTAATGTGCACATAATGACTTTCCCATAATGGATAAGTCATACCCATGATAACAAGTCAATAACTTGTACAAGGTATGTGGACCTTATGTGGTCACTATTCTTGATTGGAGGCTTGCAGTTATGAATGGACACCAAAAATACATGTGTTACAAGACAATTTGACTAATGTGCTTAGAATGCAAATAGCATTTTAAGTTTAACAATCTACATAACATAACATACATAACATGCATTGTTTGTTCCATGGGACCTCATGGTAAAGCAAGGGGAGAAACTCATATACAAACTAAGAAGTGAAAAAGATTCTCACATCCCTTTGCTTTATCCCACGGCCCCACTGAACAACACAATATTCATAGCTCGTAACATTATGAATTGGGAGTTTTCTAAATGATGATTTAAAGAGAAAAGAATCTTCACTTTCACCTCCTACAACGTTCCATCTCAAGCACATTTATGAAACTTAAACTTATAATATGCATGATTCGCAATAGCTAACTAGATGAAACAAATCGTGATCAAATCCAATGGCCGATGCTATATGTGGAGTTGGAAGAGCCCACAACATGACCACATACCTTAACCTTCATATCATATGTATAGAATTAGATTTGCACTTCAAAACTTACCGCTTGGATTTGTTTTCCAGCTTCCTCTAACCACAAAACTATATACCTAAGGAACACGTGCCTCAATCCAACATAGCAAATTTGAAAACCCATATTCAAGTGGTATGTGGTCAGGTGTGGATCTAAGAACCGACGCCAAAAAGACATGTGTTCAACATAATTTGGACTACATGCGCAGAAAATGTTGACCATTCTAAACTCAACAATCAACGTATTTGAGGAACCTACATGACCATTTAATGAGCACAAGAATCTTCACTTTGATAATTGTAGTTAGTTTTTAGCTATGACTGAAATAACCATAACCTAGGGTACAGACTCTCAAGGAAGGCTTTACTAGTGTCTATTACAAGCATTTGTTACATTATAGTTCATTAATCAAACAACAGGGATGCTATCTTCACTCTAAAACATCACTTATCCATCTTTTACTCTCCTTTCTCACAATGTTTTCTCTCACTGTGTCTCATTCAGTGGGATATGTGTGTCTGTCACAGTAAGTAACCATCTCGTCATGAGATTGTATAACAATAGTCTTTCGAGAACAATAGTCTTTGAGTATCATAATTGTCTTTGGTAACCATTGGCCAATGCATTTTCAATTCACAACAACTCCTTCATTAATTGGTCAATGTTAATTTCAATGCAAGACAAATTGTTCATTCCTTAATTCCAAGATTTAATCATTACTCACAACTTATGCAACTAACAATCATGAGAGTTAAGCTATAGTCTTGATTGCCATGCACAACCTGCAACAACAACAACCAAGGTAACACACAAGACAATAGTTGATCGGGTTAGTTTGCACTTCACACTCAAAGATCAAATTCTCTAGACTATATAATCACATAAAACTCTATTTGAATCTAGGACAACTTATGCCTTAATCTCCTTGATAATCCAAAGTTTATCCTAATTCAAACACACGTAATCAACTTAATCTCTCATTTCTCCCATTAATCAACTGATCAGAATCTCTTCTCATCACATCAGTTAATTGAGAATCTCTCATTAAACTAACTTGGCACACTTAACTTCTATCAGCCTAAAGTATTAGCTTCAACAATAGTCTCACTCGGCTGAACTATATGCTCTTTCTTCTTCCTCACTGCCTCTCACAGTCTCAACAATATTCAATCTCTTCACTTCACGGACTTTGGACCCTTTGGCCTCCTCACACTATCTAACACATGCTAACAATACTCCATAGTTTTACTCGCAGATTGACACTTGCCCATTCATCTTCTCTACGTTGCCTATCACAGGTCTTAACTATAGCCAATAGTTTAACTCTCGGCCTTCCCTCTCTCAGGGTTTCTCCCTCACAAGTCTTATCCTCTCTCTCAACTCCCTTGGTCGCTCTATGTCTCTCTCTCAGGGCTATTTAGACTATTGTTGAACCATGCTCTTTGGTTAACAATGAACTCACTCGACGATAGTTCTACTTCCTCGCCTTCTGTCATTCGGAATCGCTCCTCTCAAAGTGCTATCCGACTTTAGTTTCACTATGTCCTCTTTCTCTCTCAACTATCACCTTCTTCGGCCAAATATCTTACATAAGCTTTTAATTCCATCATACTCTTTGTCCATAGTTCGACTCAATCTCTCGCCCGTGTACGGCGCTTACCACTCCATTTCTATCTCTCAGATTAAAGAGACTTTTCACTCAAACAATAGTTTGCTTGTATAACAATCTTCGCACTCCTGGTTTACAATTTCATTATGCTCGACTATATTCCAAAGCTCACACTCCATTGCTCATTCCTCCCTCTCTCGTACAAAACCTCTCTCGCTTAGGTATTGATTCATTCTCTCAATCTCTCATTGCTCTCTGCAATTTACACTACATCAATTCCAATCTCCATTCCAGACTCAATCAGTTACAATCACAACACTGACGATAGTTTATCACTTTTCCTTCACTCTATTGCTTCAGATACACTCACCAATTTACTCAAACAACTCGCAGACTCTCACTCTGTCACTTACTCAATTACACTCACAAATTTTCACACAGACAATTGCAACTTCAACAATGGACAATAGTTCAACTGAACTTCGGCCTTCAATCAACTTTAATTAAGAACAACTACAAGCTTCACAGAAATTGGTAACCCCGCAATCACTGTGGCAATTACTTTAAATAAAAATAGTTCAATTGTAACCTCGCCCGTTCTCGGTGTTGAGGGAGACAAGTCTATGGTTCAACAATGCGCTCAACAATAATAAGGAAATATTTGCTTACCTTCCCCTCGCCAGCCTTCTTATCTCGGCGGGGAAGACGATAGTTTTTGTAACCAACTAAGGCCACCTATGGCCGTGCTAATAGTTATAAGTACCTTCCTAGCCTATGGTTCAACTATTTTCATCCACGGAAAGACTATTTCATCCAGTTATTAGCTATCCGTCCATAGTTTAACTAATTGACCAAAATTTTGGCTCACAATAATGACTAAGACAGTCATATGAGCTCAAAAAACAATGAAACAAAAGGCTACGAGCACAACTTGGATTTGCTAATCATCTCACACTCACTCATTGCACATTTCATATCCCACGAGAGGTGAGAGAAAAATATCGAAATAACACACGACGCATACCTTGTGCACCATGCATGGATACCGTGACCTTAACAACCTTGAGGTTGTTGGTCAGTTGGTAGGGCTTTGGGTTCTTCACATCAAAGCGCCTATTATAACTTTAATTGTAAGTTAGTCGCCGTCTTTTTGCCTCCTCCTCCTCCTCGTGTAGCTCACATGTTACACATCTGCTCAAAGCCTCTTGTACAATGAATGAGGAGAGCCGGCCGCTCGTTACAGATGAACCAGTTGAATTTAAGAAATAACCGGTTGAAGTTTGAGGCTTCAGGAAAATTACCCATCATTTTTAGAGGAATCTATAGAATATGCCTCAAATTAATAAAGAAACCCTAAAAGATGTCAACTTGTAACCGGTTGGGCTTGGAAACGACACTGGGATCTCGTGTGATTTGGCCCGAAAATCTCCCCGGACACTATGGTATCCTAGCCTATTACCGACACCTGACCTTAAACCGAGCTCTAGGGAACAAATTAGAGGAAATGTTCCCTAGGTGGATGACATGTCCGTAGCTCAACTAACCTCACATTAATGCACTTAATGATGTGGAGGGGGAGAGAGAGAGGGGAGGAGAGAGGGGGGGAAGGAAGAAGGAGGAGGAGGAGGAGGATAGGTCTCGGTTCAAGGCACATAAGTCTCGGTTCAAGGCCCATAGGTCTCGGTTCAAGGCACATGAGACCTTGCCACAATGTGTTGGATGAGATTAGTTCTTCGTTTAGGATGTCTCTTGACATAGTAAGGTCAAAGTCAGTCTACGGCTTAGTAATGTTGGAGTTCTTACAACCTCTTACTTGCTTGTGGATAATTATAGAATGCTCATAGGTTGTATTAGCATTGACGTCAAACTTCTTTAGGTCTATCATAAGATACCCTAGGGAACATCTTTAAAAAATCATATCTAATTCAAAATTAATTTTAAAAATTTCTAAATTTTTGAAATAGACAAATATTTCATTTTACCTTGCATGAAAATATTTAAATCGTTCATTACCATAGAAGAGGTCATCGTGAAAATTCACCAATGTGTAGCTCTCGGTCATAGGCCAGGTTACCATGCTCTTGTATAAGGTAGAAATACCATAACCCGTTAACCACCCACTAGCGGTGCACTAGACCGCCTCATAATGGTGAAGTGCCATGTCTTAAATGGAGCATGGCTCGGCGGCAACTTCAATGCAGTGTAGCCAATGGGAGGCAAGGTCTGATGTACTCATGATTAACCGGTTTAGGTGATGTTTTGTATCGAAATGCGGAGCACCTAGTGAACGGGAAATGGGTTGGACAAACTTTCCACTTTGAAAAATTGTGGAATTTTTTGTACAAGGCAAAAAAATACGAAACAACTTGCATTCTTCATGAATCCTTCTCGTCTATCTTGGAAAATTATCTCATGATTGTCAGACCAGATCTTCAATGCGAATCACCTTATTTTAACAGGTTATGGTATTTCTACCTTATGGATTTGGGCGAACCAACCCATACACGCGTTCCTTGTTGGATACCTAAACCCTTGCCTCCAAGGAACCATTGTACGGGTTGTTTCACCCCAGCCTTGTATATGGTGGTCAACATTACTCCATGCAGTGTGTGTTTTTCATGAAGTTGTTGCTTCATTGAGGATTTAAATGAGAGAAATCTCCCTACATCTATTGATGGTAAAACCAGTGTCAATCCGGGTATTGTTTTCTCCATAAATTGTGTTGAAGGTGGAGCATTAGATTGCTCATAGTCAATAGAAATGTAGTGGAAGAGGCATGAGAAACAATAAGGTTAGAATGAGGCTACAACGCTGGTCTGAGAGGGATTAGAGTTATCCCATATTGTTTGTATGAACCAAGGGAAAAAAACAGTAAAAGGTAAAGCAAGGAGAGCATGAGACCATCTCACTCCAAGCATTGTTCATATGCCTTTGTGCATGTGTTCTTGCTTGTGCATTGTCATCTCTAGTCCAATTGACTTCCAATAAATCGTATATAATGGAGAGAGGGAATTATCATATACAAGCGTACCTCTCATCCATCCAACATAAAAACTCAACCCCATATAGGATTGTTGCTTAATCATCTCAAATGACCTCAAGTAAACTAATTATGGGTTTTAAAAGTTAATTCCAATGTCAAATCAACCAGAAAAAAGTGTTCTACAAGCTACATGTTATTTCATGGCTTTTATGTTGGATGAATGAGAGGTATGCACATGTATAATAATTACCTCTCTTGGCCGTTGATAAGCACGTTCGATACAAGTTAATTTGAAATTTGAGCAAGATTTGAGCAAAGTGCCACGTATCACTCTTCTATTAATTGAAACCCATGCAAAATCCCATGTGTCACCTAAATTTTTAGCATACAGGTACCTAAGTATTGAACTTGCTTTTCATCTATGGTAAGCGCGTAAAAATGTTGTCCTACCTAGGCAGCTTATACCCCATGTATCATAAGGGGCTACGTGCAATAATGGGGTATTTTCAGGGGGTGCTATGATATAATGTGATTATTTGTGGATAATTATGCATGTCTTGATTAACATTCTTGGAATTCATTTATTCTATTTTCAAAATCAAGTATGATATCCTGTATTTTCTAGTAATCTTATGATTTTTGCTTTGAAATTCAATGAGGCACAATCTTTTGTTGCACCATGCTTTCTAGTGAAATGCCGGTTACCCCCCTCCCTCCCCCCTTAGGTATTGGAAAGTGCTTTGAACTTAATGCCCAACATGTCATGGTATTCCAACAATACTCGTAAAACTTCCAAGGGTATAGAGGCGATACCATAGAATTTTGCAATAGTGTATGTGTAAATATTAAGTGGGTGCATCAAGTGTGTATATTGGAGTATGTGATGCTACCAGTCAGGGCATGCGTTTTACACCCATACATGCACCCTTATTGGGACTTGGGTTGAACCTAGATACATGCACAACATTAAAATTGATTAAAAAAACCAAGTGTTCTAAAGAAAACATTGCATCGGCAATCCGTATGACACTACTAGCATACAAATCCCAGAGCATGTGTCTTGCAAAACTAATTTTCTTTACAAATCTATCATAGTGATATAATTGCACCAAAAAAAACATTAAGTTGCGCATCACTATTTACGAACTTTTGGCTCAATTCTGTAAAAAGGCTAAATATTCGTTGATATAACATTAGATACAAGATGATAGAAAGTTATAGCATTCCATACAATAAGAGATGAATACTTTTCATTTATTGTTATTATCAAACTTCCAATATTGGCCCATGGGTGATATAATTGAAAACATACTGGCCAATAGTCGACGCAAATGCAAAAGGAGCACTCAAGATACAAATATGGATGGTATCTCAAGATTCACTAAGTTTGTTGCAAAACGGCCGATATGAATTCTACATGATTCTTGTCTATAATTAGTTAGTGTTAGTTTGACATGTGCCAATATGAGCCTTGTATGTTAATAATTTGTTAATTCAACCATTATGGTTTTGTGGTTTCTCATGTGGCCAGTAAATGTTCACATACATTTCTATCAAGGACCATGTGCAATTATACAAATGAACATGTTGTTATTGAAACATAACTGATCACTCATCCAACACCACAAGCATATGAGTCCTAGGCAACCAACTTGCATCATTGTAAACTTATCCTATGTCATTGGAGAATTTGCAAATCTAGCACGGTGGTAGATTTTCATTGTTCTTTCATTGACGTGGGATGAATGCGTAGGACTTGTATGCTTGTAGTGCGAGACCTGAAAAGTTATTATAACTCTTTGCAACTTCTCGTCCTTGGAAATGCGATGTCATCCATAATGTCTAGATTATGTCAGTGAGGTGAACAACTCGAGGGGTTGTTTACACCATGGACTATGAAGTCATCCCAAGGCCCTGTAAAATTTGTGATTGGTTGTTAAACTCGTCCCGGGACCACTTCGGTTACACCAAGGAAAAAATGTCAAAGTTACCATGGAGTTCGAGGTCCCCAAAAGACATTTTTTAAGGCCTACAATATCCACTGACATGGTCCAACGGATTTTGCGGTGGGAGAGGCAAAAGAGGTGTTCTAGTAGACAAAAGGCAAGGGCCCATGGCAGAGAGATGTTGTTATAATGAATTTTTTGGGGAAAGAGAATATGAAGACAAGAGAAGACAAGAGAATGGTCAAACTTGATTTTATTTTTATTTTCAAAACTGCCCTTTTTGGACATATATTAAAAAAATCAGCACATTCACTTTTTGGTGCATGGTCCTTCCTCTTGGTCCACATTCAGTTTACACCTAGTGAGGGGCCCAAAGGCTTTGTAAATTGGTATTTTAAGAAATCGAACTGTGGAAGTTGGACCACGAAGTCGGACCATGGAGAAAGGCCATCTTCCATGGTCCGACTTCATGGTCCATGGTGTAAACTGGCCCTGAGTAGGTGGATGGCTTGCCGCTCATGTGGCTCCTCATCATCATCATCATGCACTCGCCTCTCGCTGGTTATTTAGTCCATTTTGCGACAACCCTGTGTCTGTCCAGAGCACACCTGTTCCAAGTTGGGAAACTCCAAACTCCCAGCAAACATAGAAACCCTAATGCAAGAATTCTCTAAATTCTCTGCGGACCTAGGTCAGGGGCTTATTACTGTCATGGGCAGTGTGGCCTTCCACAACGGTCGTGCAATTTGCAGCACTCCGCTCGATGTATTTAATCTGAAAATTTATTAGTGTTTCTTGCAGGGGCGGCGCTTTACTCCAATCTCCTACCTACTAAGTTACCATACTTATGGGATCTGCAAAGTCCAAGCCGTGATACTCTTAGGCACACTTTACTGAAGCCTCTGTAATGATCCGAGTGAGGTGATAAATTTCATCAGTAATTTCGCTCTTGTTGAAGGATTACAAACAAGTGAGTGAGTGATGAGTGAGTGAGCGAGCGCTGGCACTTGGTCGAGGCAGGGAATGCCATTGATTTTGCGAAATTTTGAGTTAAAATGGTGGGATTGAGTCGAAGCTGCTCGGAAGATTACCGCGTAGAAAAACACAGGGAAATGAATGTGGCAGAGGAGGAAAGCCTTCTGAAAGTTGCGGGGAAATTGCATCTGGAGTAGAAGATTCCACAGATTCCTGTGAAGGCCATGTGCAGATGGAAGGCGACTTTGATTTGATGATTCTGGCGGCAAGGAAACGGTGCTGCAGCAATTCTTCAGGAGGAATGCAACAACAACGAGAAGCATGTGGTGATGGCCCTTCACCTCATCTCTCTTGAATTACTCCTTGGTTGATGATTCACATTTGTTGACATAATTATTTTGTGCCGTCGCGGCAGAATGCATATACCTATCAAAAATTAATTGGAACTTGTGTGAAGCAAATTTAGATTGCACTCGTCCAAATCGCTGCTTAAAAGAGGTAAGGAGATGATAACTGCTTCAAACCTACCATTTTTCAACAGAGATTATGATGTTACTGAGATAGGCCCACTTCCAAGTTACATTGGTGAGATTGAATGAATGTGGACACACTACCAACATAGAATAAAACAACAAACAACATCGATCGTTTTTGTACACCGACATGACTGGGAGAGCCGTTCTTCTTAACCTTCATTGTGTTTTACCAAGCTTCGAGGTGAGGTTACTTCCTTCCTTTCAGGAGATGGGCTCCTTTGCGTGTCATAGTTAGGTTTTGCGGGAGTTGTCTCCCCATGTTGGGTTTACAACCCTAGTTTGTTTGTGGTCGAGCTTTCTTTTGTTTAGAATTCTAGGTTTGTGAGGTATTTGGCGGATATTTGGCAAATGTGTTTTGTGATTTTTTTAAATAATTCATTTTAGGGTATATTGGGGTTTTTTAGTGCTTGTATTGATTGCTTGTATTGATTGCTTGTGTTTCGATGGGCTCCTTGTACGCCTGCCATGAAGGTGGTAAGGGGATTGACTTTCCACCTTGTGGTTCTAAGTGTTTGGATGAGTGGATTATACTTGTTGGATTGTTCCATGATGGTGGTGGTGGGGAGTTTGTTGTGGCAGCATTATGTAAATTCTATGAATTGGATAATATTTGATATTCGGTGGGGTTGGGATTAATGATGATTGGCTATCATTGGGCCACATGTTACGCATAGGATATATATGGTTGTAGACAGGCCATGTATGTACGTGGGGTGGAGATGCACGTGCATTTTAGTGACTATTATGGTACCATTATGTTTTGAGGTTGAGAGTTATGATCACTTGCATTAGTAAGGGCGTAAAATCTTGCATGTTTTTTCGATTGGATTGTATGTACTATTTGATGAACGGCTTTGTTATAATGGGCTATAAGGAATCCTTTTATGTGTTGGTTCATGCATGTGGATAGCATGTGTGGCATGTGTTGAAGGCGTTGTTCGGACATAGTGTGCAATTCGGGTTTGGACATAGTGTGCAATTCAGGTTTAGACATAGTGTGCAATTCAGGTTTGGATGTGTTAATGGCTAGAATAAGCTTTTTGGTGGTTACCCATGCATTGGATGTAGCGGAAGTTTGGTGTTTGTGACACACTACGAACATATAAGACCTAGGCAATCATCCTGCATGACAATCAATAGACGTCATACTTTGAGACCTTTTAGGCATCTAGTTTAGGCCCTTTGCAAAACAATGTACATGACACTAAATACCATAAATGGTGTAGTGGAGTCTAGTTGAAAGAATTTTGTAAATCCATCTTTGTTGTAGATTTCCAAAAATTTCCAGTGATGTGGGACAATTTTCCAGTGACGCAAGACCATTTCCCAAGGTTCATATTCTTGTAGTGACATTGGTTCTTGGAAATGTACTTGAAAATGTGGACAACATGTAGTGGGGTTTTATTCAAAGTGAATTTTAGGGCATTTGGGAGTTTCGTGTCTCGCTATCCAAGGTCTATTGTACCACAAGCATTAAGGTAGTTGTTAGCATCATGATATATGCCACTGACTCTTAAATTCAGGCTTTAGATAAAAAATGATTACGTAAAATGGAAGAAATGTACACTCCATTGTTGTATTTTTATTTTTATGGGAAAAAACTGGACAAAATGATAGTACATGTTCCACATGCTTGTCATTTCTCATGTTGTGAAATTTTTTTTGGTATGCAAAGGTATCTAAGATAACATCCTTGATGAGAGATTGAGTGTCTAATTTATGGTACATGATATATTTCAAGAAGATTGACAACTTAATATACTTCCAATCATGTTTGTTCACACAATTTTGACTACATCTAAGAAGTGCGTTCTTTTCTCTAAGCTAGCCTAATCTTGGTAATCTTGGTAATATCTTAGAATGTTAACAAACTTCTCCGAGGCTTACTAACAAACTTGATTTTCTTCTCCGGTTGATTTAGATATTTAGGAGTAATGTCCAAAATTTTCAGCTGTAATATACGGGGCTCTCTTAAATTTGTCACACAAGTACTAAATGACTATCCATGCTTGAAGTGAGGACATCCATAATGAATACCTAATATCATAGTCCTCGATGAGCGCCAAGTCCTTGACTTGTATTAGCTACTTCGTTTTCAAAATCTGCATATCACTATCACAAGTGCTCAATGAAATGACACTACAGGCAAGTTATCCATAGTAAGTTACAATCCATGATAGTCGCATTCACCTTCATACCAATCTTGAGATTCCACTAGCATATCCTTCAAAAATTTATATGATCTTGATCAACCTTTTTTTTCCTAGCTACCAATATCCACTTTGCCACGGTGAAGTGCATTGATTTACACACACGTGTTAAAAATTTTTGATTTTTTGTCTTGTAAGCTGCCACCTTCACTCTTTCTGGATAAGAGATGGCACCAACTAGCTTCACATGGAGTCGCCTAAAAATCGGGACTTGTCTCTAAGCTTCATTATTGGGAATAGCCAATGAGGTCCACTATGAGTTGTGAGTGGAGCCGATCTTCCCATGCAAGGGCTCACGTCACCTAGGGTTTTAGTTGGGTGGGGTGAGTGGTGTCACCACTTTTTCCTCCATTCTCCACCCCTGTGGTTGCCACCCTCTTGCTCTCTCAGCTTGTACCTTGTAGCCTCTTTATTCATGTAATGGCGATTAGTGGAGTTAAAGAATTTTGGGTACCAAATTTCAAGTTTTGAAGTGGTACGCATTGGTAGTGCTTAAAGGCGCCAACCTCCCTCCCTGCCTATTTGTACTTGTATACGTGTTTATAAGAGTGGTCTTTTTAAGCAATGATGTTCATTTTGGGTGTATTCTCTTATTTAAGTGGGTCATTCCAATCTTTTTGGATGTAGAAATGCATTAAGAATAGTTTTGTTTCACTTGTCTCAAAAAAATAAAAATAAAATAAAAATAAAATAAAAAATGCATTAGGTACTTCAAGTGTATAATGTTTCAAAGCTTGTCATCTTATATGTGTGCAAACTGATTCAATTTTGGTGTACATTGATATTTATGAGGGATGGTGCAACATTTGGTGGGCCTAAGATGTTGCTAAGTGCTTTAAACGTATGATATGTGCATGTTGATCCTTTCATACATTTGCAAACATATCAAACCTGAAAGCCTCTAGAGGCTTCAAGGGCTAATGCAAATTTTCAGTGTCGCCAATTTCAATATGAAGGCAACTTCCCCTTTAGTTTGTGGTGTGTGTGGCTATGAATATAATATGGGGACATTTATTATATTATATGTGGGGCCATGGTTCACCTTATCAAAGCATACATGTAGCTTTGGATTTCTTTCCATGTACAATTCGAAGTTGCCACCTGAATTGACAAATAGGTTATGTGCATTCGCCAAATACTCCCTTTGATTCATCTAACTGTAGCCACCTTAAACTCCACAAAAATCTTAAACTTGCCACCTTGACTACTTCTAAAAGTAGCATGTAACCAACCTATTTCTTTTAAAAAAGGTTAATCTTGATATATGTATGACATCAAAATTGTCCATAACTACCATGAATGAGGACAAAAACGGTACCATGGGACCAATCCCTTATACCCTTTTACCTAAGATCCATGTTCTATTTATATAAATATGCATTCATCTCGGAACACTATAAAACCTATAGTGTACGTTCTCGGGCACACAATAATGTTAAGTAACGTCATTAGGCCACAATCTCGGGCTTGCTTTAAGACTTGTATAAGTTCCGGTGGCTCTCAAAAATGAACGATTTTGGGTGTCAAAGAAGGACATTGTTTTTTTTTAATCTAAGAATGAAGTCTTTCAAAATGTTCCATAAGCTTAGAGGCAAGCCCTTCATTGAGAAGGTCGAGGGTGGAAAATTGTCCTTCACATGACTTCGCCATGCAAGGAGTATGTAGATTTCAATCCCATGTGGTTGTTTATCACATTGTACACGTTAATCCTCCCCATCTTGTCCCGGTAGAAGTGGTCGGGTGTCCTCTATGTCTTTTGTTCATTCCCATCATGCAAATGGGTCATTTTTTAAGGGAAGAAGGAGGGTTTAGGGTTTAGAAGTAATATGTATATTATGATTATTAGTATTACCCCAAAATAATAAATATGTCCATGTTATACTACATTTACTTTCTAGTGTATTTGTTGGACCTTGCTTACCTTTTTTTTTATTAAAAATATCCTTTGATAATTTATTGAAAACTTGGGTGAAATTTTTAGGACTTTTTTTTCACCTCTCAAACTTTAGGATTTGAAATAGGGTATGCATATGGGATATGTTGTCTTACATCTCAGGTCAGCCTATGCAAGGGGGAGCTTGGTCCACCCATCCTAGTAGGATAAGCTAGAAAGCCGGTTTTTAATAACCCCGACACCACTCTTTGTGCATGGTAATTTATGCATTAAGAAAACTAAGATGACTTTGGGTCGATTCTCGTAAACTCGAGGTTGGGACTAAACCCATGGTTTCAACTGCTTTACGTTTACAAATAACTTGATTGTACGATTTGCCCCAATTTGAACCAAATCTCAAGCCAGAAGTATCAAAGGTCTAGATTGAAGGTCTCGATTCTTAGATTTGTAATTCATAGATTCTAGGATCTCAACAAGGATAATTCTATGGCAGGGGGCGAATGCTAAAGTGGTTGAAGTATGAAATAGTATCACGTGTGAAATTATGCATCACTCTTCACTTAAAAGAAGAAGATTGTGGTCTTATATATGACTTATGTTTCCCTTGTTGAACAATCACCGAGTAGATAAATCCCAAAGGCATTATGAAAACCATGGTTTTAACGTGAAATATGATGTCGTTACCGTAATAAATAATGATCTTGTAGATGAATTTTCAAAGTGAATTTTCTATAGCTATAGATGGATTTATATGGAATTATCGACTCCGAAAATGGGTATCAAAGACTCCGAAGTAGTCTAGTGGGATCTATTTGGAATGAATAAGCCCTTGACATGTAAGAAGCTTGTTTTTGGTAGAACCTTCTTCAGATACCACGATACATAGGTTTACACATACGTCACAAATCTCAAGCTTCCTAAAACATCTAAATGTTCGCAACACCTACTACTACGGAGGAGGGCAGACCATGGGAGGGAGAAACTTAAGTGAGAATGTTGATTATCATTGTGGAGCTTAAAATTTGTTATTTTTCAGACAAGATAACCACTAAGTTGGGGTTAAAGACCCCAAATTAGTCACATCAACATAATATGGGAAGATTAGCCTACAAAGAACATCATTTTACTATCATCCCTTCGGTAGGCGTTAGGAAGCCAAACCATCCTAGAACCTCTCTATAATAACAAGTTGTGGTTTATTTGTTTATTTAAATAGTAATAATAAGAATTTTGAGTGGGTGAGGGGAGGAAGGCAAGCAAAAGCTAGGGGAGGCAACGACTGGGGTAGGTATCCCAAACAAGCCTTTAAGGTAGACACACCTAATTTGGTTACTTGTCTAATCTAACACCTACATTTGAGTGGTACGTGATTTGGTGTGGCTTCAAGACCGGATTGGATGACGTGTCCAAAAATTTGATAACCATTCTACATTCAACCATCAACATAATTGGGAAGACCTATATGACCATAATATACTGAGCACAAGCACCTTCACTTTGACAATGAACAAGATACTCATACGAGCTCCGAAACCCATGTTGATCGCGGCTATGGCCATGCATTGCACTCGCTAACCATCTCGTACGATCTTAATCCCGTGTCTCGTGTCCTCGAAGAAGTGGGCTAGTGGGGAAATTGGTAACCATTTAAGACCCACTATTGTGCCTTAAGAATGGAAATGGGATTACATAGTGTAGGTGGTGTGGGAGGGAGTGAGGGGGGGGGGTTAAAGAGGAGTGAGATGTGGGGGGCGGGAAGGCGGCAACCAGGGTAGGTGGCATTTAATGCAGACAGGGAGGCCTTAACTGGGCAGTTACTACCATGCCTGGCCCATCAATGAGGCCCCTGGGCCCCTCTTTAATGCCACCCCCCATCATCTCACTTTATTACGGCCTTTTAACTAAGGAGGGCCGGTTTACACCAAGGACCGTGACATCGGACCACGGAAGACGGCCTTTTCCCATGGTCCGACTTCATTGTCCAATGGTGTGGTTTCTTAAAAAATCAATTTACAAAAAGCTTTGGGTCCCTCACGAGGTGTAAACCGAATGTGGACCAAGAGGAATGACCGTGCACTGAAAAGTGAGTGTGCTGATTTTTTTTGATTATAAGCCCGAAAAGGGAAGTTTTGAAAAAAAATTGAAGTTTGACCATTTTCTTGTCTTCTCTTGTCTTCATCTTCTCTTTCCCCAAAAAATAATTATAACATCATTTCTCTATCATGGGCATCTACCTTTTTCTATGAGAGCACCTCTTTTGCCTCTCCCACCGGAAAACCCGTTGGACCATGTCAGTGGATAATGTAGGCCTTCAAATATGTCTTTGGGGGGCCTCGAACTCCATGGTCACTTTGACATTTTCTCCTTGGTGTAAACCGAAGTGGTCCCGGGACGAGTTCAACAACCAATCACAAATTTTATAGGGCCTTGGGATGACTTCATGGTCCATGGTGTAAACAACCCCTTAAGCGGAACAAACCTGAGAACTAAGGAAATGCTTATGGCCGCTTCACACTTGAGCCAAGAGCCGTGACCATGCAATTGTGGGAGCCCAAAAGAAGTGTCGAAAAGGCCGTCCTAAGACACTTCCAACATCATGTAGTGTGGTCACGAACCCCCCAAGTGTAGTGTGAAGTCATATGTGACCAGGCCCTCAACCAAATGCTATTTCGAATGAATTTCTATTCATGCAAGGTCCTCACACAAAGATAAAACATAATAAATCAATAGTTGTAAGATTTCAAAGTGCCTTGGTCTCCCGGTTTTGTGTTAGGCCTACCTCCAAGAGGTCGGTTTTGAAATTAAATAGTCCAAGTCACCATGAAACATGACCCATGTGATGCCATGTAGAAATCCAAATAGACTTTACATCCATCTTACTTAACTTACTCTATGAGTCCCTCAAGCGCAGTGTGAAGCGAACTTGGACCGGCTCCGCCTTTTCCACCAATGAGAGATGCTTGAAGTGCAATGGTCACATGCCCTCAATCTCGTGTATGAAGCGGCCCTTGGTATTTGACTCGGACTCGGACTCCTGCTGCCCGTTGTTAAAGGTATGTGGGTGTTATTTGGTTCGTTTTTCATGTTCTCCAACTTCTACTGATTAAATTTACACAACAAAACTCGTGTTGCATAACGAAATATCTCCCAAAACCAGATCGGAAAATCAAACCTCCCCTAATTTAGTCATGGTGATCAGAAGTGCAAGTTTCTTGATTTCTTAACCGGATACATAAGTCTTCCCAATTGCATTCACTACTGATTGTAAAGTAGTTACCAATATTTGAAAACATAGTCCAATCTCTTTCAAACATATGTCTTCATGATGTTTGCTCTTTGATCCTCACCGAACCACATACCGATCAAAATATAAGGGTCCTATCAAGACAACAAGCCACTTAAGACCCATCTACCTTCAGGTTAATAGAAAGTTTTCTCAAAGTTTCATCTCTCTTTGACGATGGACTTTATAAACAACTCTGTAAATCTGGCTGCAAATTTTGGAGTCTGTAATTGCTTAAAAATTGTTTTGAAAAGGGCCCGGTTTCGGGAGGGTTTCAGCAGTCTGGAGTGCTGTTGAAAGTGTGAATCCGACTGAGCTTCAGAGCTGCGTGACTAGTCACTGGCAGCATGTGTACTTGATTGATTTCCTTACACGAGGAAGTAAAAGTACCATACCAACACTGCAAGTCACTTGACTCGGGTCAGAAAACGGAGTCAAAAATGGGAATTGATTATAGGTTGTAGTAGTAGTGGACACCACGGCCCGGTCCGCTCGCTTTTCGCCGACACTAGCTAGACAAGTGGCTAAGAAATGAGTTATTTTAATATGTTTTCCATAATCTTTATGGCATGCAAGTATGTAGTAAGGTGCAGGCCTCATAGCATTATTAAGGTAGATGGGTCTTAAATGGTTACTTTTTTTTTCTAACTACACTGAATATCCCAATTAGTGCGTGTTATTATTTGGAGTTATGCAGTGTTATAACTATTTAATGAGAATGTAATATTTTATCAAGCAATGTCATTTATGTTTCATAGTGTCCGAACAACCTGTTGAACTTTTGGCAGTAAACATTGAACTCCTAAGGGGTTGTTTACGTCATGGACCATGAAGTCGTCCCAAGGACCTGTAAAATATGTGATTGGTCGTCCCAGGACCACTTCGGTTTACACCAAGGAAAAAATGTCAAAGTGACCATGGAGTTCGAGGTCCCCAAAAAACAAATTTTAAGGCCTACACTATCCATTGACATGGTCCAATGAATTTTGTGGTGGGAGAGGCAAAAGAGGTGCTCTCATAGAAAAAGGCAAGGGCCCATGGCACATAATTGTTGTAATGATTAATTTTGAATGAATTTTTTTTCTGGGGGGAAGAGAAGATGAAGACAAGAGAAGACATGAGAATGGTCAAACTTGATTTTTTTCAAAACTACCCTTTTTGGGCATATATTAAAAAATCAACACATTCTTTTTTTGGTGCATGGTCATTCCTCTTAGTCCACATTTGGTTTACACCTAGTGAGGGGCTTGAAGGCTTTATAAATTGATATTTTAAGAAATCGGACCATGAAGTTGGACCATGGAACAAGGTCATCTTCCATGGTTTGACTTCATGGTCCATGGTGTAAAATGGCCCTAAGTAAGATGCAATTGCACTACCTAACTCCAAATAGTAACACACACTAATTGGGATCATTAATGTAGCCCACTAGGATATGAAACACACGATTAGTAGGAGATGGTTGCCACATTCAAATTGAGGCGATAGCCACTTTCTTTATAATTTTCAGAGCTCATATACATGTATGACTCATTATCAAAGTGAAGATTCTTGTGCTCATTGAATGGTCGTTTAGGATTCAATGATAATATTAATTGTTGAGTTTGGAATGACCATCGCGTTTTTTGAGCATGTAGTCCAAACTCTTTTAACAAAATAAATCGTGATAAGTATATGCAATAAAATTGTGGTCCAAACTTTCAAGATTACATTGAGAATATAAATACACGTTGAGGTGAGGAAAAGGATCCATAGGAAATTGGTAATTTCCAATCAATATGATTATATATATTTATATATATATATATATATATATATATATATATATATATATATATATATATGTCAACAAAGGCAAAAGTTAGTTCATGATTGACTCTTAAAATCTCTTGTGAACAAGCCTCTTTTCATATTGGACTGGGATCATTGCCATTGACAAGACAAATTCACGAGGAACACAATGATACCTATTATGACCTCCCTAGCAGGCTTCTTTTTGCCTTCAAGAGTCATTCATAAGCCCAAATATGGCCTCTTAGGAAGTTAAGTGTTAATTTGTTACTTTATTTTACACTCGGAAAGTTGAGACTACATAAGTTACATTACTGCAATTGGGGATGTAAGGCTTGTATAGTCTCCCACCTTACACACTTGTTCTCCTTCAGATTGAAATCTAAGTACGTACTTAGATGGTAGAGTTTGAGGCTCAACTAATTGTCCGCTAAAAGTGTGGGTTTACATTAGGGTAAGTTACGGGGTTCAATAACCTTGGGCCACAAAACATCCTTCATCATTGGACTCAATAGTAAGGAGCAAGCACAATCGAGTATATGAAAAAAGTGCTCCGGTATACTAAAATCATCATTTTTTTGGTCAAACGCTTAAAAGTGGTAGCAAGGTGTTCTTTAAATTGGATCTTTTTCATGACACCCTTTATTGTTGTGTTAGGTACTCAAGTATAGAATATCGAGATGAGATCTTCAAAACTTATCATTAAAAGTAGTGCTCAAAAAAATGCCCAAGAAGTTTTTGGGCATAGTTGGTCAAGATCCTAGTGATTCTAAATCCAACTGGTTACATGTTGACATCTTCCGGTTTTGCTTTATTCATTTGAGGTATATTCTATAGATTCCTCTAAAATGATCAGTAATTCTCTTGAAGTCTCGAACTTCAATCAATTATTTCTCAAACTCAACCGGTTCGTGTGTAACTAACCGCTGGTTCTCCTCGAGCAATGGCTCAAAACGTAATGATTGTTTTGAACGTAGATTTCACAACCTTAAATATTTTGAAGTTGGATTTTTTTTCATATTCCTTGAATTCATTATAAACTTCAGGGCAACATTACAAGAATTTCTATAAAAACATCAATTTAATGTATTTTTATAATGTTTAAAACAAATTCTAGACAATTACGTGTTCAATATATCTACTTGCACACTACTTGCACCGTCTTCTAAAATATGTAGACTATTCTTCAAAAAAAAATTTGGCAACATAAATTGCTTGGCTTTGTAGATCATTGTGTTTTTCAAATGTTCATGATTTTTTCCCTCACAAAATTCAAAGTTAGTATATAGTTTTGAATTGCTTTCACTTAAAGCTATCTAGGATAATGGAGTTGTGTACTTGACCGTGCTTAAGTCTTGGCATCAATCCCCCGTTGAATTGATTTAAAACGTGAGTCTGCAAGCTTGTGCATAAAGCTGCCCAAGTTTTCTTAATGCTTAAATTATCTTACTCAAGGAGTAGTGGCCGGGACTTAAAAACCGGCTTTCTACTTTATACGTGCAATTAAGGTTGTCTCAAGCTACTTAATTGACATCTTGCATATTTTTTAATATCTATTATCATACTAACAAAATCTAGTAATTGGTTTTTTTAATTATTTAAAAAACTATGGTTGCTATATGAATGAATTAACAAAGTTACAAGTTTTTATGATTTGACGTTGACCCCATATAACTTGCATGGGAAGAAGCAAGGCCTATTCGCGAGGGCAACCTAATTGCACATATTATTGTAGCTTGTCTTACTAGAATGTGTGGGCCAAGCTAGCCTTGCATAGGCCGATCTGGCATTTATGGGTGATGGGTTTCATGGATATACCCTAGATTACATCCTAATTTTTTCTCAAAGTTTATGGGATAACAAGAGGAGGTCCAAAAAATCTCACCCAACTTTCAAAATAGGCTCTAATATATGACGAATGAACGAGCTCTTACTATAAATTTGAACTCTCAAATCAAACCCACGATTTTGTCCCTCTTTGAAAGAAATGGACCCAACACTACTTACACCATTTATGGTATTTAATAGCCTCTAAGCGCGATAAAATTCCCATACAAGACCTATCACATGCATTATTGACAAATGATCTAAACCAGGTTGCTAGAGGCCTAGAAGTGTCATGTCTATCAGGTGTCAAAATGACGCTAATTGTGGGCATAAGTAACTTCATGAATTGAATAATTTTTATAGTATGATATTTAGCGTAGCACAATGGAATGCTTGAGATAATAGATGTGCAATTTAGTATGCAAGAAGATGGTAATATGGAACATACTAATGACAACTGTCATATGTCTTCACTTATGATGAACATGTCGACCATTGTGTAACCTAGACATAGACCTCGTAATAGTATTGAACATACTAATGCCAAGATACTAGTAAGCCCACTAATGCCAAGTGCCATGAGGTCAAACTAACAATCAAGTTGTTGATCATTTTAAACGTGCCCTACCCAAACCCACATAATAAAGTTAAGTGATACTATTAGGTTGGTGGCACTAATAATCATGGAAGGTGTAGTAGGAAGCATAGGGCCAAACAACATGATTTCAACAAAAACACAACCACAAAATCAACATGATTATGGTTCAAAATGACGCAATTTCTTTTATCATGGATCCTAAAGTACTCCATTCCCCCACCTAAATTAAGAAATTATGCAAGTGTATGAGTATTTATGTCAAGTGTGACACGACTATTCTGTTCCATGCAATCATCATCATTATCATTTTCTTTTGTAAAATTTGTTCATAATGTAAGTTATTATAGCATCACCACACCCTCCACACCAAGTACTAACACAAAGGGGTGTTAAAGGAGTCTTTCTATATGTCCCACACGTTCACTCTGAATATTATCACTTTAAATATGGATCGCACAATCAACACTATTATCTTACAATACATACAATTCTATGCTTTAAAAGACTTGAAGCTAAGATTCTATCGGATCAAAGATGATAAGATTTTGATAGTTGATTCCCTTACAAAGGTGGTGAAACTCCCCCTCTGTAAGTTGCATACATATATGTAAAGGGGTGGAAGAGTCTAGAAGGAAAAGATCACCTCTAAATTGGTGATAATGTGAACGTGCGGGCACCTACTTTGTTAGAAGTCACTTCTAAATTGGTGTCCATAATGGGAATGTGTGGTCTTGCATGATTAGTCCTTATCGAGTGCCAATTTATTGACTTTGCTATATTTTTGGTCCAAGAGGACTCTTTATGTTACGGTCCTCATAATACATCATTAAATGGCCACTGTATGTCTACTGTAAAGTGTCCATTATACACTCATTTACATTGTTCAAGGACGGGTTCTGATTTAAAAATGTAGGTGGACACACAAGAAAGTTATTTGTAAAGTAAAGCAGATGAAATCATGGGGGGGTTAGTCCCAAGTCTTGAGTTTACGAGAATCGACACAAAGTCACCCAAGTTTTCTTAATGAAGAGTAGTGTTACACTATTAAAAACCGGCTCTCTAGGTTGTCCTACTAGGATGGGTGGGCCAAGTTAGCCCTGCATAGGTTGATCCGGGATTTAGGACAATCACGGGGCCATGTGCATACCCTGCTTTAGATCCTAAATCCTCTCAAATTTTGAGAGGTGAAAAGAGGAGATCCCAAAAATTTCATCCAACTTTCAAAATAGACTTCAATACACAACGAGCTAATGAGCCCTTCATAGAAGAATTTCTTAAAGAAAGGATCAAACCCACGGTTTCGTCCCTCTTTGAAGGACTTTACAGCTAACTCTATTAAGCTCATGAGTTAGCTGCGATGAAGTTGATTGAATTTGAGAAAATTGAGTTTTCTGATACAATGCTTGCTGTCACGATTTTGTAACTCTATGTATGGATATCAAGGAGAGTCAATAAGGCATCTAAATATATCTAAGAACAGTTTTTAGCCAAGAAGAAGCATGTTATGGAGATTCATGTGATGCTTTGTTGATCAACTCGGTTCAATGAGCCACTCACATTGTCAGGTTATGGAGATTGCTTCAATACTTGTCAAGTGGAATATCGGGGGCCTGAATCTATGGTATCCTAGCCTATTACCGATATGTGACCTTAAACCGAGCTCTAGGGAACAAATTAGAAATAATGTTCCCTAGGTGGATGACATGTCCCTAGCTCAACTAACCTCACATTAATGCATTTAATGACGTGGAGGGAGAGAGAGAGAGGGGAGGAGAGGGAGAGAGAAAGAGGGGAGGAGAGAGAGAGAGGGGGAAGAGGAAGAAGGAGGAGGAGGAAGAAGGAGGAGGAGGAGGAGGTCTCGGTTCAAGGGCACATGAGACCTTGCCACAACGTGTTGGATGAGATTAGTTGTTCGTTTAGGATGTCTCTTGACATAGTAAGGTCAAAGTCAATCTACGGTTCTCGAACATGTTCATAAAAGATAATTATAGAATGCTCATAAGTTGTATTAGCATTGACGTCAAACTTCTTTAGGTCTATCATAAGATACCCTACGGAACATCTTTAAAAAATCATATGTAATTCAAAATTAATTTTAAAAATTTCCAAACTTTTGAAATAGACAAATATTTCATTTTACCTTGCATGAAAAATTTTAAATCGTTCATTACCATAAAAGAGGTCATTGTGAAAATTCACCAATGTGTAGCTCTCGGTCATAGGCTAGGATACCATAAATGATGCAACATCCACTAACTCTCTCAAAGACTTGCTCGGACAAGGGCCCAGAATAATGATTAAAAAAACATCTCGTCACTTAAAACTAGTAGAACCTCATAAGGGACACACTATGATGGTCGGAGTGTCTCCTAACTAGATCACCGGATTTGGGTGATCTTCATAATTAATGAACTGAATAATTTGTTTGGGTTAGGTTTAAAAGGACCGTAGTGTTCAAAGTGTCCATGATAGGCGCTTCTACATTGTAATGTCATTTCGATCATTTCAAACCATGTCATTTTTACCCCCCAAGTTAACTCGACGCTGATGGTGTGTGAGAGAAATGGACGATTTTTGGAAGATTAAACATAAGGTAGAGGGTGCTTAAACCAACACTTTAAGCTATTGCACATGCATATGGGCATGTGGTTGATATAAAAAATATATATTCATATTAGCCTTTGGGCTAAACATAGGTATCAAGAAAGAAAAAATATTTTTAGTCTCAATTGAATATTTGATGAATATTCAAAGTCAAAACTACTAGCTTCCTTAAACCAATCCATAGGCCCCGTGTATGGCAACCTTGCATATGATGAGGACCCCCACCTTCATTGCCTAGAACCAACACAACGTAGTTGGGTACTAGACCCAAACTACATCAAAGCCCAAGTAGTAATGTATGCAAAGCCACATGGCTACCTCCATGATCCCACCTGGTTTGCTTGCAAAACCATCACCTTGCATCCTGGGAACCGACTCCCTTGCATCCCGGGAACCAACCCCCTTGCATCCCGGGGAATGACCCTTTTGTGCTTTGTGAGCCTACCTCCTTGGCGTTGTGAATAGAATGGCTAGAATAGGCATTGACAAGCCACCCTAATCCCACCTTGAACCAACCCGAGATAGAGTGGAGCCCGTTACCTACCCTACGTGGAAGTAGTGGAGGCCGCTATGAGGTGGCACCACTAATGGCACCTAAAACCGTCACTCCGTGGGCCCATACACTCCTACACCGCCGGGTAACGGTTCAAGGTTGTAGAGTGTTGGCAATTGGGAGGCGTTTATAGGTGTTGGTTTTGGATGGGGTGTTGGATTTAGCACCCTCTACCTTAGTTGAGTGTGAACTCAGTACTGCAAGTTCAATACATCGAATTCAGCTACTATCCGCTGTTCCATTCTAATAATACAGAGTATATGTTTAGTGACAGTGCTTCACCTGAATCTCACTTGTTTTTCAAGCTGAATCTAGTACTTACTGACAAACTTTCGTAAGGCATAATTCTAACACCTTACATGACATATTCCCGCCCCCACCCAAAATGGTCTCTCAGCTGAATAATGTTATTGAAGGCTAGTAGGCTTTCAAGCCTGGCAAGTGATAAAACAACATAATATGTTAGTAATATACTCCGGGATCTCGATGAACTAGCCAGGAGGTTGGGGCACGCGCCGCTGGGGCTCAGCCCCCATCGCTGTGCACCGTCGATGTACATCTGACGGCGGAGGTGCCATCTCGTGGCCGCCACACTCTCTCGGGTGGGCCCTTGCTTCCTCCTCCCATACAACTGCCATATTCATCCTCGTTTCGTCCCCAATTTATCCCACCAGTTGCAACGCCAGATCCAGACAGGCCCATCTGCCCATCTTGCATCATACTCTCTAGCTCGTAGTGCTCGCAATTCCTCTTCTCCTTCGGCGACTTCACACGAGGGGTTCCCTCATGAGTTTGGAATCAGGCTGTAACTTAGAAGGCGGCCAACCGCAGCAGCTGCTGCAGTTGTAGTGTTGGAGCTGCTTGTAGAATTTGAGCTTCGTGGTTTGGTGGGTCAAGGGATCCATGACCTTGGTGCGGGAAGGTTGTTTCCCTTTGTGAATGAGCGAGTGAGTGAGTGAGTGGTTTATTATTATTATTTCTATGGTTTTATGTTCTGATCGAGGAGGCAGCCATTTCGGTGGATGTAGAGGGGTTTATTAGGGGTTTAAGGGGGGCAGGGAACAGTTATAAGAGGAGCAGAGCTGCTGGAGGTCAGGGGTGGGTGATTTTCATGTTGTTCTGATCCCGAGCTCCAGCGCGTGTTTTGATCTCTGCGAGGTAGCTCGCTGGTCAATGTTGTTGTGTGTCCGTGATTCATTCATCATTTTAGGCACTTCAGTTGAAGTGGTTTGGTTGTAGGTGGAGGTTTGCTTCGCTTCCAAGCTTTTGTGATTTTAGGCGGTTGAGCAGGTAGCCCATCCTGGGGTTTAGGAAAGGAGGAAGAGCCCGAGATATTCCGAAATTGCAAGATAAAACTGTTTCAAAGTGTCTCGTAGACGCTACAAGGAGCCAGCGCGCAGCAAGTCTCATGCAGAGATATTTGTCCACCTCTTCGAAAAAGGGCCGCACCAAGTAGTAGTACAGTACTGCGCACTAGCTAAATCTCGGCTATTGAGCGTTTCAAATTAATTCATGTATATTCCTGTCAATGAGAGATCACTTCCTGCACAATCTTTGATGCTATGGCCTCATAATCTTTGAGTCCCTGCATATTTTTGGTGGCTCTTATTATCAGGGAGAGGAGCATCCGTGCCCCAAAAACACCCATGTGTGGTTTAAGGGAGGTTTTAGCGTCGGGGTATTGGGGGAGTCTGTTCCATTTCTCTTGCCGTGACCAGGAACTCAACATCTTCTAGTGATGGATGTCATCCTCCAACTTTTCTCCTTGTGTACATGACACCTGGAGTGACAACATTATAACCTGTACTTTTCCACACAACATCACATGCAACTTTCGCCACCTCCTTGTTGCTTGAAAATCTGCCAGACAAGTACAGGTCCAGTACTTGTTGTTGTTATTGTGTTTGCGCACTACATTTTTTCTTCAAACACGCTCTGCACAAATTTGCACTAAAGTCTTGCAACTAAGGAGTGTGCATCGGCCTGCTGCTGCTGCTGCATCAAAAATGGGAATCCCAATTGCGGACCAGAACACGGAGCTCGTGTCAGCCTCACGGCGATCACAGCAACGAAGACCCTCCTCAGATTTTGACCCTGAGGATCAGAAACCCATGTTTGCTAACGTCGATGTTGTTTCCGGAAAGACATGTTGCATACCCGTGGTGCTTCCCGAAGGCATGTTGATGAATGCAGAAACCACCACCGGTGACAGCTCCACCAAGTCCCCTCACTTCTCCCACCGCGCACCGTGGCTGCGGGCTTTGGTGCTGGGCGCCAACGATGGGTTGGTGTCCATCGCCTCGCTAATGTTGGGAGTCGACGCCGTCATTCAGAGCGAAGCAATGAAGGCCACCATTGCCAGTGGCGTGGCTGGTCTCATTGCCGGCGCTTGTAGTATGGCAATTGGGGAGTTCGTCTCCGTCTACTCGCAGCGTGACAGTGAGCTCGCCGACCTTGAGATCGAACGGAAGGTGGGTCTCATGCGGGAAAGTGGGAATGTGTCTGACCACATGCACACACGTTTTGAATTATTTTTGAACAATTCTTAGTGTACTTCACTCTGAGCTCCGAGCTCTTGTGAAGCATTTTGTCTTCATGTCTTCATGTGCAGGGGATGGGTTAACTGCAACCACCTAATGTCTTGTACTTGTTTTCTTCTTTCTTCATTACCTCCCCTGATGCCCTTTCCAAGCTAATTGGAGTGCTTCATGTAACAAATTTCCTTTCAATTTTGAGATTTGCAACGAGGTTACTGCTCTGAACTTGAGCCCAGAAGTACAGGAAACGCAAATGCCATCTCGCTTCCCTTGTGGTTCAATTGCACGAGGGTTTCGTTTAGTATTTTTGACATACAGTCAGGTATTGCAGCATTGAATTTCATCCTGTTGCGGTATCCAAGGCATTTCATCAGGTTGGTCTGCCGTTTTCTTCACTCTGTCGTGCCAGGAAAAATATGAGGACTTCAGTACTGCTACTCAGCAGCTGCTATTGAGCTGAAGAGTTGAAATGTCGAGCTAGCTGTAGAGTGCACTGTCTTCTGTGTCCTTAGTGGTGTTGCATTTCACGGCTTTTAATTTGGGAAGTGAGAGTTGACACTTACTTTCCCTTCTGTGCTATGTCCCGAGAGCACGCTGTGCAATCACTTCATCATCTAAGTAAAACAGGTTCCAATATCATTTCATGTCGGTAGTTGTTGAGGTTGTGAGTAGAGCGGATCACGGCGCTCAAGTGTAGCTAGAATATGCATGCATGGCCTCAGAGATTTCGTCGTCCTCATCATTATTTGGGAGTTTCCCCAACGACTTCACGGTGACGTCACTCGGTCAGTAGGGTTTGACCGAGGGAGGGGACCACCGGAGGCGGCTATGCCCTGGGGCGGCTGCTTCTGAGTTATAAAGGTTACCCTGTTTCGGTTGCAAGTACTAATGTTAATAACGACACTAATGGTTGTTAACGCTTGGCATTCTCTGGACACCCTTACTAAGGGTGGTATAGAAATTGAGAGCAAGAAAATACAAGTATCTATTCTTAGCCGTTTGTTGACATCATGTCGCAACAACCAACTTCATGCTTTCACGAGCAATGCACAACCTGTTTAGTCGAGATCATGGCCTACCGATTGGGTTAAGTACTACCTTCTTCCAAAGCTTCAACTTTTATTATTATTTTTCTAATAAGCCATAACACGCAAGTGCGTCCTTTGTCCTAATGGAAGTTGTTCACGGTTGCAGGAGCACAGTCAAGGACCAGACGCAGAGGCGAGGGAGTTGGAGGAATTGACCCAAATCTACGTTGGCCGTGGCCTCAGCTACTACTTAGCGAAGCAAGTAAGTTGGCCATTCGCATATTATGTTACTCAAAAGGGTTTTTCCTCATATAATTCTGCCATGGAAATAATGTTGAAGCTTTTTGATCAACGCTGTACTCAGTGACTGGGTAGTGATTCATGTGGGACAGCCTTTGTCTCGGGCATTCGTCCTGCTGCAGTAGCGTGTCACTTTGTGAGCGTCATCAATAGTCGCCCGGCACTAAGGTATCCGGAGCCTATTAAGACGAGGAATTTTTAACTGGGAGCACTAGAAGCGGAGAACATCACAGTTAACTCTCATTTAACTCTGAACCACAGAAGCGGCATTTGTGGATTAGGTCACTGCAAATACTTAAATGCTTGAGAAATGGGAGGTGGTTGGTTCTGTACACATTGTACAAGATAGCAACCTTCTTCCTGACAGCTTCTCCTTTGCATCAACGCAATCACAATTTCACCTTTGTCGTTGTGTGGATCCTTCTTTTCTTTGTTTCTTTGGTCTTTTTCTAAACCTTTGGAAATGGGAAAGGGTAGGAGTGAAAATGAATCAAGTTTTGGTAGGGGACTTCACAAACAACAAATAATGACTTCGAAGCAGGTTTGATGTAGATGTGTGGTCATGTGCACACATATAAGAGAGTAACCCTCTTCAAAAGGACTTCTCCTTTGCAAGTCCAGTGCAATCGCAAGTTTGCAAATGAGAGGGACACGGTCGTCATTTTTGTCATGAGCTGGATCCCATGTTTTTGGGTTTCTTCTTTAGTTGAAGCATTTTGGCATGGCTGGAGATCCTCACTCAAGTTTCTGTACTGAAGCTATGCATTAAACCCCAACATGTCGATCTAATTTTTGAATTTGTCATAATGCAGGTGGCGGAGGAGCTATCGAGGGTGGACGCATTGAAGGCCCACGCCCGGGACGAACTCGGCATCGACCTCGATGAACTCTCCAACCCCACCCAAGCCGCAATGGCTTCCGCCATGGCGTTCGCATTCGGCGGTGCCGTGCCTCTCCTCTCGGGCTCCTTCATCTCCACCTACAACTACCGGTTGGCGTCCATCGTGATAGCGTCATCGGTGGCCCTCGGGTGCTTCGGAGCCATCGGCGCCCGCCTCGGAGGAGCCAACATGGTCAAGGCCGCCATGCGCGTGTTGGCCGGCGGATGGTTGGCCATGCTCATCACATATGGTGTACTTCGCCTCGTCCGGTTCATAGGCTTTTGATCAAACCCCATCGAATGGGTTCAATGTCGAATGTAAACGACTCATGAAAAGCACCGCAACGTATAGAGCTGCTGTGACCCCCTGTCCACCGCAATTGATCTGAACATAATTAACGACTACCATTTTTTCCAGAACTCTACAACTAATTTTTCCTCTAGTACATGCCATGTATTGAAGTGGCTGGCTTCATGGCTTGGCTTCATGGTTTCCGATTCCAATTAATTTAACCTGGCTATCGATGCAAATACACAGGACTACATAACCTGATTCAGTTTTGTGTGGTCTAATATGGTCAAGGTCGCCGTGCGTGTGTTGGCCGGCCGATGGTTGGCCATGCTCATCACGTATGGTGCCCTTCGCCTCGTCCAACTCATAGGCTTGTGATCGAACCCCATCGAACGAGTTCATTGTCCAATTGTCGAATGTAAACGATTGCCGAAAAAGCGCCGCAACATCAACTTTCTGCACTGTATAGAGCTGCTGTGACCTCCTGTCCACCGCAATTGATCTTTACATACTTGATTGCTACCATGTTTTGGAGAACTCGATTATGGGTTGGCTTCATGGTTTCATCTGATTCGGGTAAATGAACCTGGCTATCAATGCAGATACACAGGACTATACGACCCAATTCAGTTTTGTGTCGTTGCTCCTGGTCTAATGTGGTCAAGGTCGCCATGGGGCGTGTTGGCCGGTGGATGGTTGGCCATGGTGTACTTGGCTCCTCAGATTCACAGGCTTTGATCAGAGGCGAATCGGATATCGATCGAATGCAAACGATTGAATCTGAAAAGCTCCGGTATATCCACTTGCAGAACTGTATAAAGATGCTGTGACTAACTTTCCACAGCAACTGATCATTTCTTAATTATGCCCCCCCCTCTTTTTTTGGTGAAACTCTTCAGATAAATTCTGCTCTAGTACATGCGACATTGGAGTGGCTGAATTGGATTCATTGTTTCTGAATCTCCGGTTTGACTTCCTTTGAAGAGGACTTCTCCTGAACAGTTGAGCTGTGTGGCCACATTAATACTTCACTACTTTCAACTTTTTGCTAAATGTTTTGTGGCATTGGAGAAGGGGTAGTACTACACTAAAAATGATATCTAGTGTCACCAACTCTAATTGTTAACCGCGGTGCAGTGTCACCAACAATAAATGTTAAATCAACAGTCTTAGTCATTCCTTGTAAATTTTCTAGGGGATTATAGATTTACAGTGTTGCAATCATTGTCACTTACCAAGTGCTTTTTCATCCAAATTTCAATCACCCACGACAATATTTCATCACAAGTTGCTGGCAAGAGAAAGTAGGGTTTTGGCCAATGGATGAAGTCATCCATCATCCATGACAGTATTTGTTATGAATAAGTGTCATCTAAAGAGTTACCATAGTGACACTCAATACCATGACACTAAATATTATATTTAGTGTAGTTCTGATCAATTGATTTTAAGAGAGGAGCCCAATAAATGCCATATGAATTGTCTAGACACTTAATCCAAACCACAGTAAATCGGCATACAACATAAGTTTGTGCAATAGCACTACTATGTCATAGCTCGTTCGCTTATGAAAATTACCACAAAAAGCAATACGAGGGCACAACTCTGGAAGCCATATGATCAAAATTAACTACACTACAAGCACATGAGTCTTCAACAATTGTCCTCTGTCATTGAAAACTTGTCCTATGTCACTAGAAAATCTACAAATCTAGCTAGCACAATGGTCGATTTGCATAGTTCTTTCACCAATGTAGGACGATCACCTAGAACTCATGCTTGCATATACTCGTAGTCCTAGGTAATTTGTATTGTGGTAGTAAAAATTGTCATGTGCAGTTGAAATTTCTAAAAGTCTACCATTGTAGTAGATTTTCAACAAAACTCATCGATGCAAGACAAGTTGCCTAGGTCTCATATGCTTGTGGTGAAAAGGATGATGCCTAAGCCTATGTCAGCCAACATTTGCATGGATTATGAACTCTTTTTTTGCCCAAAAACTTACTTGTTGCCTCAATTAAAGGGTAGTAGACTCTTCCTAATGGCCATAACTACGATGACCTGATCTCCCATTGTTCCTCCCCTACAAGTCTCGCCAAGCAACAAGTCTAGTGTGTTTTAGTTGTCAATGAAACCCACCCTATTTGCAAGGTACGTAGAGACTCAGGGAGGTCACTAGCAAAAATTGTAGAAACAACGTGCGATAAAAAATAGGGTCTAATTGTAGATAAATTTTGCAAAAAACGTACATATAATATAGGGGGTTTTAAAATAGTGAAACATGTTTACATGTAAAATACCATCACATATAATGGCCTCTTTTATCTAATCAGTACATGTAAAATAGTGTGGAAACAATTACTAGGGGTAGCAGGTCTAGGGTAGGGTCTGTGCTAGTGCATGAAAAGAGGTAATTTTCTGTTGAAAAAGCTTGGATGGATGACTTCGCAGGTTGGCTGGCTTGAACGTTACTGAACCAATGTATCGAATGTGGAGTTAATGTTCTCTACCTACATGCCGGGAGGGAAAATTTCAACACGTTGTTTGAATTGCAATCTTCTTTCCAATTTTCTTTGGTAGTATAAGTAAAATAGGGTATTTTAAAATGATTCCCCCAAAAAATTATAATTATTGATAGGGTGTATTAAAATACAAGCATTTACCTTTATTTTGAAAAATACCATGCCTTATAATCTTTTTTGGAAGGTAAATAGCCCCCTGATAAATAGGTCCTGAACGCACGTGTATGCATTAATTAAAGAGGGAGTGACCTCCCCGAGGGTAGAGATGAGCTCCGACCACTCAAACCTATAGGCTTGACGTGCCGATGTCATTCACATAAATGTACACAATTTTATCAACGTATACACCTGCAGATTGAGTCCTTGCTTATATCAATATGTTCCTTGTGACTGCAACTTCTAGGGTTTAGATGACGTTAATAATCTGTACTATTGGTAGTTTGCAGTTACTCATTTGATTAAATTGCTCTTCTCGTGTCTATCTCTTCCAGTCTAAGGGCCACTTCACACACGAGCCAAGAGCCGTGACCATGAAATTGTGAGAGCCCAAAAGAAAGTGTCCAAAGGCCGTCCCAACACACCTCCAACATCAAGTAGTGTGGTCACAGATCCTCAAGTGTAGTGTGAAGTCATTTGTGACCGGGCCCTCAACCAAATGCTATTTCAATGAATTTCTATTCATGCGGGTCCTCACACATGATAAAATAGAATAAATCAACGGTTGTGAGCGTTCAGAGTGCCATGGTCTCCCGGTTTTGTGTTAGGCCTACCTCCAAGAGGTGGTTTTTGAAAATAGTCCAAGTGACCATGAAACATGATCCATTCGATGCCATGTAGGAATCCATGTACACTTTACATCCATCTTGCATTCACATACTCCGTTGGTCCCTCAAGCATAGTGTGAAGCGAACTTGAACCGGCTCTGCCTTTTCCACCAATGAGAGTGCTTCAAGTGTAATGGTCATGGGCTCTCAGTCTCATGTGGCCCTGAGTATCCAGTGCATGCTACCTATTTCTTGCTGCTTAATATGGGACACGTAGTTGGTTCCACTTGGAGGCATGCATGTTGAAATCTTGTCTGTGAAAGTGAACCTGAGTTATGGCTTTACGATCAATGTCTAGCTCAGGTTGTTTTAATCAAAGACATCATAAGCCGCATCGATTTGCAAATCAGGGATTAAGTTACGGAGGGGGAGGGCGAACCGACCCATACATTGGTACCTTACCGGATGTCTAGTGATGTCACATTTGAATGAATCGGCCTCAACCTCATAGGGGGTCTTTTTGTATTGGAGCCACTTCATCCACGATATGTAGGATGGTTGATTTTAAGTGAGTGCCACAAATCCCTAGCCGTTCGCCCTCCCCGGTAAGGTACGAATATAGGGGTTGGTTCGCCCCAGCCGTTACGGAGTGCCTACTTTTTTTTTTTACCATGTTTCTTGTGCGTAGTGATTAAATTGGAGCACCAATGGAAATCGGGATTGCTGCACAATACATGAGCAACCCTAGGCTTGCAGGCTGCAAGACTATGGCACTACAAGCGTATGGGTCTTGGGTAATTGACTTGCGTCACTCATAAATTGTCCTATGTCATTGGAAAATCTTCAAATCTATCACTATGATAGATTTGCATATTGCTCTCACCGGCAGAAGATGATTGCCTAAATTCATGTGTTGGTAGTGATGCACACTTAATTGCAAGCGATCAAATTTGAAATGGATTACATGTTGGCATCATGTTGTTGATGCTTGCAGACACTAATGGGCTTTGTGGTACTTTACATATAATGTGTTTGTTGGAGTCGACTCGTACTTGCTAGCAAACTTGGGCTAAGATAGACAATCCTTAATTGGTTACTTGTCTTATTTAGACACCTATATTTGAGTGGTACATGGTTAGGTGTGCCTCCAAGAACATGTACAAAGTAAGACACGTGTTTAAAAAAAACATTGGACTACGTGCTCAAAATACGATAACCATTCTAGCTTGGTTAAAACATGTTAGAATTGCATGCGAAGAGAAGGAGAAGTAGATTATGTTGGTTTATTGGTGGAGAACACACAATGCACAAATACTCCGCCGCCCTTCCTTGGACATTTCTTACGTCAACGAGAATTCTTATATCAATGATGGACTTTAATATAAGCTTGAGTGCATCTAAAGTGCGTCGAAACCACACTTCCTTCCTAGGAGTGGCTTTATAGTCAACGTAATTGAGGGGACCGACATGACCATTCAATGAGCACGAGAATCTTCACTATGATATTGAATAAGATGTTATATGAGCTCCAAAAAATAATGAGGAAAATGGCTATGACCTCAATTTGGATTTGCTAATTATCTCATACTAATCTTGTGTAATGATATTATGAGAGAAGTGGGCTAGGAGGAAAAAGTGACCCTTTAAGACCCATCTACCTTATGTGACGGTGCAACATTGTAATGTCCAATGGCATGGCCCTTATTTGAAGTGCTTGTATGTAAAATTGCATCAACTCCTAAATGGTTCCTATTCAAAATTGTACTCAAATACCTATATCAAACATCACTATATATCATGTAAACTTCTCCTTTGTCACATTCGATCCTCGCACTTACAGTGTGAGTCTAGATAACACAAATCAATCTGTAGAATTCGTAGCTTGAGATGCATAGAAATTCCTGTATAAAGTCCCTTACAGCAAAGAACAGGGAAAATCAACTGGTTGACGACTTGGAGATATGACTGGCTCAAATTCAAGACTTCAAGGAAATTACCGATAACTTAGAGGAATTTACAGCGTTTTCCTCAGATTAATGAAGGAAAAACCGACATGTGTCAACATGTAACCGGTTGAGCTTGGAAACACTAGAATCCGTCTGATTTATGCCCAAAATATTCCCCGGATACTATTCTACAATTATGCTAATAATATCTATTATATTTTGAGACACCCTTTTTGAAAATTTGAAATTAGACTCACTAAAATATCCTGAACACATGATGGACATTAGAGACGACAAATACGGCTTGTACTTTGGTCAAATACATAAATAGTTTGGGCCTGGCAAAGGACTGTTTCAGTCTTAAAAACCACCGAGGGGATAAAAGTAGAGTGTACACCAGTGTTGGTCTGGTATGTAGGTGAATGCATGGATATCAACAATGGTATCAAAGAATCTACATGTGGGTATCATAATTGTAATACTAATCAAATATTGTTATTTGGCGGATATGTCAAGGTGAGAGAATCTTTATAAACCTAAATTATTATTTTGGGTCAATACCGTCAGCGAGAAAATTTGAAGGGTTACTCGTATTTCATGGGGAAGGGTTACTTAAAATTTTGCCTTTCAAAATGAAGGGTTACTTCAAAAATTGCCCTTCACATATTTACAATTTTTTTCTTTCAAAAATGCACAATGTAATGTTTGAATCTTAGGTTATATTGTAAACTGAAATGAAATGTAATTTACATGGAACAAAATGCGAAAAGAAATATGATTAGAACATATATTTATTTCATGTATAGAGCTCACATAACAAAAGCAATTTTGTGTTGAAAAACATTCTCCCGTCGCCCAGGCCCCAAGGATAAGAGCGGCATGTAGTTCTCACCGGGTGTGGGAGGGTATCTAAGGTTCTCCCGAGGTATGAGTGTATCTACAAGACTGCATCAACCACAAGCCGGAGCCTCCAGGGAAATGAGCTAGCCGGATCTCCCGAGGGTATGAAGGCCCAAGGGACCGGTTGTTTTAAAAATGCCCTTCCCTTTGAAGGTTTCCTGGAATTTTTTCCGGTCCCTTTTGAAGGGCTGGCCCAGCTGTTGAAGGGAAAGTGAAGGGCTGCACCCCAAAATAAGGGGTACAACCCTTCAATTTTATTCGCTGAATACCGTCTTAAATCATATTGATACTAGGACACTTTGATCACCTGAGTATGAAGGTTCTTGCATGATATATAGATCCTTATAGTATCGAAAACATAAATCCCGTCAAATACCCATGCCCTACTAGTATAAAAAGTTGTGAAATCCTATTAGTATTAAAAAAACAGACGATATTAGGCCAACACTTCTCTAGATCAATGTTGGACTGCTATATGGCTGAATGCATGGTATGAGTAATCAACATCAACAATGGTATCAAAGAACTTACATGAGGATATCAAAATCGTAATACCAATCAAATATTGATATTTGGTGGGTATTTCAAAGTGAGAGAATCTTTTGTATACCTGAGTAATTATTTGGGTCGATATCACTCTAAACCGTGTTGATACTAGGGTGATTTTACCTAGATATGAAGGTTTTTCATGCTATATATAGACCCGCATGGCATTGAAAACAATAATACTCTCAAATATTCATACCCTATTGGTATCAAAATATATGATATCCTCACGATAGATACCCAAATGGTATTAGTCCAACACACTAGAAGAAATCTTGTCCATTTCAACCCTCCTTGCGACTAGGCCATCAAGACTAAACCAAGAAAATGCATAAACAAATCAATTCGGTTGGGAATCGGGTGGCACCTTCCACTAAGAAAATGCATAAACAAATCAATTCGGTTGGGAATCGGGGGGCACCTTCCATGGATACACCACGGGTACCTTCCGGTTGCCTACCAATTGAATTGTTTATGCATTTTCTTGGTGCGAGTCGCGATGGCCAAGGGTTGAAATGGACACGATTTCTTCTAGTGACATGAGTTCTTATTGCATTAGCATGTGCTCCACATTGAGATGGTTTTCACTAGAAGGAATCCTGTCCAAATGAACCCTGCAAGGTAGCAGGAATTTCACTATAAAAGGGCACCGGTATGCGGTGGTAGTAGTCCGTCGGTGCAGTCTTGATGGCCTAGTTAAAAGCCGGGTGATGCACCCAAAAATGTTGTTTTCAACCCCTTGGGGCTTCTGTGGGTGATGATCCCCATCTTGGGGGTGAAGCATACCCTCTGCCCATTCTATCACAATGGGTAGGGCGGATTGGGTTTTCGGTGACATTTGTTCGGTGCCCTCTTGGTAACGTGCGCCGGAATTGGGGTACTTTGTGGTGCGCACCACCTACCCGCATCGGTGGACATACCAAGATTGCCACCGTTGTGGGTGCACACATGCCATTCACCTATCATGTGTTGACACGTCCCACATTGGAGTATATTTAGGGTATGACAAGTTACCTGTCCACGGGTGGTGCATACCGGTCACCGACCAATCCGATTGAGGGTGGACATATTGGGCGGCATGGTGCACTATCATGGACCGGGTGGGTGTCGGGTAGGGTATAGGGTACATATGGAGGTGGCATTCGGGTACCTACTCACCCACATAGTCACCACTGCCGGTTTCGCTTCCAATTGACGTATCCAAGCATGCCACGTCAGTCGAGAAGTGACCATAGAGGTGGCGTCCGTTACCCATGAGTGGGTGGCGTTCAATGGGTGAGAGTGGGTCGGTGTTGACTTCGGCTCGGGTGTTCGAGGGTTAGTGTTGGGTGGGCGTCACCCGTGATGGGCTAGTGTCGGGTGGGTGTCGGGTGGGCGTCACCCGTGATGGGTTAGTGTCAGGTGGGTGTCGGGTGGGCGTCACCCGTGATGGGTTAGTGTCAGGTGGGTGTCGGGTGGGCGTCACCCGTGATGGGTTAGTGTCAGGTGGGTGTCGGGTGGGCGTCACCCGTGATGGGTTAGTGTCAGGTGGGTGTCGGGTGGGCGTCACCCGTGATGGGTTAGTGTCGGGTGGGTGTTGGGTGGCCGTCACCCGTGATGGGTTAGTGTCGGGTGGGTGTCGGGTTGGCGTTGGGTGGGTGTTGGGTGGGCGTCACCCATGATGGGTTAGTGTCGGGTGGGTGTCGGGTGGGCGTTGGGTGGGTGTTGGGTGGCCGTCACCCGTGATGGGTTAGTGTCAGGTGGGTTTGCAATTTGCAATTTACTTGTGGTGATTGTGAGTTTCTTCACTGCATGCCTAGTTGGTGTATGTTGTGTAGAATCTATGCGCTCCAACTGAGCAGTATTGGAATACTAAAGACAAGCATTGTAATACTCCCTCTTTTCTGGAATTCGTTATATTACTGGTCAATACAACATGATTGCAAATTCATGAAACTAGCAACTATCTGCAAAGATGTTTCTTAAGCAGAAAAATCTCATTCATTACATATACAAAGCACAATTTCCTCCAGTTCACAATGCATTAAACATCCACACAATACCACACTAGAAGAAATCGTGTCCATTTCAACCCTTGGCCATCGCGACTCGCACCAAGAAAATGCATAAACAATTCAATTGGTAGGCAACCGGAAGGTACCCGTGGTGTACCCATGGAAGGTGCCCCCTAATTCCCAACCGAATTGATTTGTTTATGCATTTTCTTAGTGGAAGGTGCCACCCGATTCCCAACCGAATTGATTTGTTTATGCATTTTCTTGGTTTAGTTTTGATGGCCTAGTCAAAAGGAGGGTTGAAATGGACAAGATTTCTTCTAGTGCCAGTATCGACTGATTTATCTACCAATTATGTTGGAATTACAACAACCACCTCATTTCAGACTTAAGTGCTTTAAAAATTCCCTCATGATCCTACCACCGGAAGTGAACATAATAGATGTAGTCTTCAGCAACAAGTCAAAATTCCAAAGAAAAATGACATTCAAACACTCAAAACCCTCAAACCCGCAATTACTAATAACTAGTTCTCAGACAAAGCCAAACTTCCACCAGCTGGGCAAGGGCCATTCCACTCACATTAGTATGAAGAGTAAAGGATCAACCCAAATCCATCATACTTCCATCTCTCACAAAGATAATCCTTAGCCTATTCTAAAATGGTGCATTTGGAATAAGGGAATCTGCTGAAAACAAGAAAGAACCAGCAAGGACCAAATCTGGTCTCACACTTGTGTACAACATCAATTGGGATGTATCCAACCTGGTCATAACATTATTCAGACCCATGCAGTGTTCTGTGGGACTGACAATATTCCGGGAATATTCCCCAGAATACTGTCAGTCCCACAGAACACTGCATGGGTCTGAATAATGTTATGGTTATCCTGGACTTCGAATAGTACTAATGTTGTCAAGAGAATAGACAGCAATGTGACTTAATAGAGTGTGCTTTGTGTTGGTTTTGTGAGGACAACACTAATTATGATATTTAGTGTCACGTACACTTGTTGTGCAAATTTTGCTGAGGCTATTGACATGTGGAAGAGCATCAAAAGTGTGGATTAGCATTTGAATTCATGTGATGCTATAGTACCCCTCCACCCAATAGAGGATACGGTTTTTGTGAAGTACAACACAAATAATGATCATGCTCTTTGCATAAATGCTCGGGGAGGTGATCACTGGCGAAAATCGTAGAAACAACGTGTGATAAAAAAATAGGGTCTAATATATTCATTGTAGATAAATTTTTGCAAAAAAACATACATATAATATAGGGGGTTTTAAAATAGCGAAACATGTTTACATGTAAAATATCATCACATATAATGGACTCTTTTATCTAGTCAGTACATGTAAAATAGCGTGGAAACAATTACTTGGGGTATCGGGTCTAGGGTAGGGTTTGTGCTAGTGCATGAAAAGAGGTAATTTTCTGTTGAAAAAGCTTGGATGGATGACTTCGCAGGTTGGCTGGCTTGAACGTTATTGAACCAACGTATCCAATGTGGAGTTAATGTTCTCTACCTACGTGCTGGGAGGGAAAATTTCAACGCGTTGTTTGAATTGCAATCTTCTTTCCAATTTTCTTTGGTAGTATAAGTAAAATAGGGTATTTTTAAATGATTCCCCCAAAAAATTATAATTACTGATAGGGTGTATTAAAATACAAGCATTTACCTTTATTTTGAAAAATACCATACCTTATAATTTTTTTTGCAAGGTAAATAGCCCCCTGATAAACAGGTCCTGAGCACACGTGTATGCATTAATTAAAGAGGGAGTGACCTCCCCGAGCATAAATGTAAGTTTTCATCAAAAAAGCCTTTCATTTGAGGTTTTCTTAAGGTGAACCACATGTTCCAACACATCCACATCCTTAGTGATTTATAGAATGTCATAGCCACCCGCTGATTGGCCATGACTGCCCAATGACCATTATTGAAGGCGTGCAAGCCTTGTGTGGTCCAAACTTTTCTTAATCGGTTTGTGTGGCATATGGCAAGGTTTGTTGTTAAGGATGGACACCAAACATACTCATGTTTTGTTGAGATTGGACAAAATAGAGACACCATTCTTAGGCTCAATAGTTAACACAATTGAGAGGACTTGTCTGATCACCTAAGGAGAAAGAGAATCTCCTAAAATATCCACTTTGACCTCCTATAAGTTTTGCATATCAACCCTAATACTTAAACTCAAAAATGACAATCTTCGTAATATACATTTAAAGAGACGATTCCCAATTTGACAGTCAAAATGCCAAAGGAGCTGAAAACAACCAAAAATTCAGGGCCACATGCCTTAATACGTACAATAAAAATAAATCATTTGTAAGGTGTTAAGATATGTGGGTGTTATGTGGTTCATTTTTCATGTTCTCCAATTTCTACCGATTGGATTTATAGAACAAAGCTCGTGTTGTATTAGCAAATTTATGATGAAACACATGCAAAAATTGAATTGAAAATCTAACCTCCAATGATTTAGTTATGATTGTCAGAAATGCATGTTTATCAATTTCTTAACTGAATACATAAGACCTCCCTATTGTGTTCCCTATTGAGTGTAAAGTAATTATCAATATTTGAAAATATAGTCCAATCTCTTTTAGACATGTGTTGTCATGATGTTTGCTCTTTGATCTCACCAACCCACATACCGGTCAAATATAGGATAGGGGTCTGATTAAGAAAACGAGACACTTTTCGACCCGAGTCGACTCAAAGTCCTCCCCCCCTTTATTTAGGCGGGTGTAGCGAGGCTGGCCCGGCTCTTCGCCGGGCGACCCGGAGGTTTTTGAATATCTAATAATAGATCCGTTGCGGCGGGGAGACCGAGGAGTCCTCACTCTCTCTTGCCGCTCTACGAAACTCTGCTCCTTTAGCTCGTTGTGCAGATTTGAGCCTCGCACATTCCAAGTTCATGCACTGTGAGATTTTCGATTCCTTTTCACTGCCAAGGTGCACTCCGATCGTGGTAGCATTTGGTCGTGTTTTGACACCAAAAGGCGGAGCGATCAGCACAACAATAGAGGCTGGCAAATGGGAAGGAGAAATTCCAACTAAGGGAGTTGAACTGTCTGCTGGAAATCCGGCACATTCTTGGTCTCGAAGACGAGGAGGTTTGTGACTCGTTTGATCAGCCTTGATCATCGTTTGCCATTAAGGTCAGGACTCTGCTGCACTTCGTTGTTCATCATGCAGGTCCATTGTGGATTTGTGGTTTTGAGGCTTGGTGTACATGCAGCTAGCTGGCTCTGTGTTTTTCCAGTTTCATACCTGTCCACAATCTTACACGATATTTTGCGTACGGTGTCTAATGTGTACTCAGTAACCTGAAGACCTGGAATTGGACAGCGTCTTGAACAGGTGATAAGATTGCGTCAGTTGGCGGAGTTGGCCTCCTTGTAGGTGGTCATAGGAGCAGAAGTCTACATTTTTTGGTGGCAAATGGGTGGGAGAAATTCCAACTAAGGGAGTTGAACTGTTTTCTGGAATTCAGGCACATTCTGTTCTTGAGGAGGTGGAGCTTTGTGAAGATTTCTGCTCTCATTTGATCAGTCTCGATCATCGTTTGTTATTTAGGTGAGGACTCTGCTGGACTTGGTTGTTGACCCTGCACCATTGTGAATTTGTGGATTGAGGCTTGGTGTACAGGCAGCAGGCTCCGTGTTTCCAGTTTCCTACCTGTGCACAATTTTACACAAGAATTTGTGTATAGCGTCTAGCTTCTGTTCAGTAAGTTGAAGACCTGGATTTGGTCTTCATGTTGGTTAGTATGATGTTCTTCCATAGCTGCAAGCAAGTCTAGGTAGCACACTGCAGCGTCTTGAACAGGTGATAAGATTGTGTCCGTTGGTGGAGTGACTCCTTGTAGGTGGTGGGAGCAGAAATGTATCGTGTTCTGTGAAATAGTCATTGTCTTGAAATTTTGCACAAAAGAAGGTCTGCTTGGGTTTTCTTTGCTCGCTTTTTTTGGTATCCTGTGGCTTTGATGTTATTTTTGCACACAGCTGCCACGAAAAGTACCACAAAGCTTCATATCAGGTCACGACAGTTTAGTACATTGCTAGCTTAGGGAATCTGGGAGAAAAGGAGAACGTGAGGGTAATGTGGTGCTACCATCAGCTGGTCGTTGCTCTGAAATTTTGTCGTGCCACTAAAAGTACCACAAAGCTTTTTCATCAGGCCACAACATGGCTTAGGGATGGTAGAGAAAATCTGCAAAAAGTTAGGGTATGGTGTCTTTATAATGTAGTGCTAACATCAGCTAGTCTAAATGCTACCAACTTCTTTGTGACTAGCAACTATAGGCAGTTGAATGATCCATTTGTAAAAAGATGTGGAGGTCTGATCTCTACCTCCAAGGTCAACTTCGGAGGTCACAAAAATTGAGGCAGAAGAAGTGGAGAAATGCAAGAAAAGCTAGTTAACCCTTTTTCACTCGGTTGACTGCACAGAATTGGAGGACAGCCCAAATTCTCCATTCGGTCTATCACTACAAGTTCACATCGACTTGGAAGAAGCTTAACAGTTTTCGCCATGGCTGGCAATCCGGCTGCGATTGGTGCCATGAGAGGTCATGTGGGGCGATATGAGCAGTCATCAAATCCATTTGACTCGTCAGAGAGCGAGGGATCCTGCGTTTCGGAGAACGCTGATTCTTACACTAACCCATTTGATAAAGAACTAGCCGACCATGAGGTCACATCGTCAGAGACACGATCAGCACCGCAATTAGTACAAGCCACCCCAGAGGCTGTGAAATTAACCCCATGTGATGCAGCCAGTGCCACATCACATAGATTTAGCAGACACAACAACAACAACAACAACAAGAAGAATGAGCAGGAGGAGGAGGAAGAAGAAGAGGAATTAGCCGAGAAACTTGAGTTGAAATTGGAGAGGAAGTTACCATTTTCGCAGCGATTGATGCCTCATCACAAGGTTATCGATGATGCTCCAAAATGCACCGTTGCTGAAAATGATGTATCTGGCTCATCTTTCTCACGGCGGTTGATGCCTAACATGAGAGACAGAGATTTGGCAATAGTTCCGAGGGATGCACATGATGGGAGGGGGGAGCTGTTCGAGGGAGGCAGTCGATCGGCAGAAGTTCATATGGAGGCGAGTGAGAATCAAGCACTTCAAGATTTACAGACATATGCTCAGGAGAAGCCACGGGAGACGACTGCCACAATCCGAAACTGTTTGAGAGTTGCGGAGGAGACGAAGGAAGCGGCTGGGATGACCATGGAGATGCTGCATTGTCAAGGTGACCAGATCTTGCGCACACATGAAACAGCAGTCACGGTGGATCGGCACCTCACTGTGGTAAAAATTCTTTACCTCTTGAACCATCCGAGTAAACGAATTGTAGAGTTTTGGTCATTTTTGTATCCTTATTGTGATCCTCCTACTTCTTGCAGAGCTTTTGCCACTGTTGCATGTTGTGTTGCTTCTAATTCTCTGCAGAAAATTTCTTGGCAACCTTTCTATTCTTTCCAACTTCTTGAATGTGTTTGTGATTCTGTCGAGACATCACCTAACTTGCTCCCATGTCTTAATTGGTTAAAGTGCCTTTCGAACCACTCTCAATGAATTGTAGAGTTTTGGTCAGTGTTGCATCCTCATAGGGATCCATCCTCATAGGGATCCATCCTCCTACTTCTTGCAGGGCATTTGCCATTGTAGCATGATCCATGACTACTAATCCTCTGCTGGAAATTTCTTGGTAACCATTATGTTTTCTTCAACTTCTCTACTTGCTTACCACACATGCCAGTCAGTTTCGAAACAATAGAGTGTGCTCTCTCTCTTCGGTTTCACGTGTTCGGAGTGTTCACTTGAAGGTTTATGTGATTCTGTCAAGAAATCAACCTAACTTGCTCCCATGTTTTAATTGGTAAAACTACCTCTTGAACCATCCTCGATGAATTGTAGAGCTTTGGTCATTTTTGCATCCTCATAGTGATCCTCCTACTTCTTTCAAAGGTTTTGCCTTTGTTGCATTTTATATTTCTTCTACTTCTCTGCAGAAAAAATCTTGGTAACGATTATATTCGTTTGAACTTCTCTTCTTGCTTATCACATATGCCAGTAAGTTTGGAGACTTTAGAATGATCTATCTATTCGGTTTCACGTGTTCGGAAAGGTTTATCTAATTCTGTCAAGATGTCAACCTAGCTTGCTCCCACCTTCCAAACCCAAGAAGGTGTGCACATTATCAAGTTGTGGGTTACTCTCTGATTGTAACCTTGATTGCTTGTCCAGGGGGAGAAGATTCTTGGCAGCCTAGGAGGAATATTTTCCATGAAGTGGAAGCCCAAGATGACCCGCACCATTTCTGGACCCCGCTTTTCTGTTGGAGGTACCTTTCCCACAAAATTTGATGGAATTAATTACCTTTGTCCAATGACTCTCAGGGGTGTCCAAAGTTCACCTACTCTTATGCGCAGGTTATGTATTCTCCGTAGGAAGGATCATAATTCCCTTCCAAGTTTGCTCATTATTATTGAGGAAGTGAGTGCGAGTAGGTCGAAAACTTGCAGAGTGGTCGATACTAATCCACATACTAATAACTATTCTCTGTTCATTTTAATCACTAAAATATAATATTCACCGGAAAGCACACGCTAACTGCAGATTCAAAGTGGGTCAATCTGTTCCAATTCTAGCAGAAGTTAATAAATTGGGGGAATATACTGTGCAGAGAACTCTCATGGAAGACATTTGCATAGTGACGCTGACAGGACAGCATTAGGCCTTCCTGTGACAAAGGCAACTGGGTTCCACTCAAGCTCAAACCGGTTCCCGGAACAACAACAACAACAACAACAACCACCACTAGTTGAGGTAATACTAATGACAACTTTAGGTTATTTTTTGGTTAGTAGAAACATTAATTTTTAATCTTTAGGACATATGGGAACATTCTTGATACTAGCAACTTCAATCAACATGGCTATCTTGGAATGGACCACTGATTTCACAAGTCAATGACATACTCACATTCAAGGGGAAGCTAATGCTTGACAGACATACGTAAATTCTCATCTCGGATTACAGTAGCCATCAAAGGTTGAGTTTTATGTGAATAGGTAGACTCAATATTGTAAGCAAATTTATCTCGACATCAGCATATGTCTCAATTACAATTGAAGAGGATGGGTGATAATAGTGATACGAACATTGTATTTTCAAATCATAAAATTGTTCTAGCAAGGCCTTCAGGCTCTGTTTTCTCAAACTCTTAGACCTTGAGAAAGCTGGGAGTTTCACCTTCTACACTGTTTACCATTTCCTGTTTCCTCTTTAGAGGCAGTTGCAGAATTTATTGATTTACAAGCACTAACATCAAAGTTCTGTTTGTGTTCTTACGTGCAGGAGGACGAAGCGTTAACAGATTTGAGTAACGTTCTCGGCCAGCTGAAGGACATGTCTTTGCAAATGCACTCCGAGATCTCCAAGTAAAATTTCTAGCCCTATGTCCCACTCTTCCCATAGTTTCCGTACCAGCGCTGGTCCATTCTTGAATGAGACCTACCAAAATATGCATACATCTCCAGTGTTATTAGACACAAGCACATAAATTACAAGATGCATTAGACTTATTCTTAAAGTCTCTCCAAATCAAAAACTCATGTTTTGGTAGGGAGTTTTGCGCCACTTTTGACAATTTATAACATGTAAGGAGCATTCAAGTGGTGTCAAGAATACCTCATTTCGGTAAAATGAAGCGCAGGTGTTTGACTTTGGCCAAGAGACGGTGGTATGAAAATGAACCTTCTTTCAAACTTTTGAGAGCACCATTTTAGACGCCTTCAAAAAAATTAAGCATAAATTTGCATTTTGATATAACCGTCTTTGGGCCAAAGTCAAGTGCCTGCCCCTTCATTTCGCCAAAATTGCAGGATCGAACACCACTTGAACATTCATAACTGTCAAAAGTGGGGCGAAACTCCCTACCAAAACATGAGTTTTTCATTTTTGAGAGATTTCAAGGATAACTCTAATGATCTAGTATTTCGCACAACTGTTTCTTTTTGCAAAATCTGAGGTTTGTCCACTTCAGTCACTCCTTCATGTTGTGTCATGCGCACTATTGTGGGCAGCCTTCGAATCAGAACATCAGTAGAGCTGGAATCAAAACATCTTTATGTTGTCTCCACTTCCAGCAAAGGTCCATTTTGACATCATCAGGTTGCATCTGATAATGAAATATTGATGTGTAATTTTGTGCTTTTCAGGCAGAATGAAGGTTTGACTCACTTGCATGACGATGTCCAAGAACTCAACCACAGAGTTAAAGGAGCCAACATCCGTGGCCGGCAGCTCCTTCGAAGATGACTGCAGTAAAATCATCAATTATAGATCCAATGCAAAGAAGGCCTACTAATCATATTCTTGGATTGTTTGAAAATAAAGAACCTTAGATAACTAGATAAATGTTCATTTCTTTGTGCACAATGTTATGTACACAGTGCAATCCCCGAGTGGATAATTTCTATCCGTTTAGTATAGTTTTAACTTATTAATCAATAAAGTGAGTTTGTTATTGCTTTAGCAGAAATTGTGTGGTGACCGATTGTTCCGCATATTCGTAGAGAGGAGGAATTGATGGATCGTTGGGCCTTCGACGACTGTTGAGGTTCTTGGCAGCATTTTTTATTCATTAATGTGGGGTGCAACGAGGACAACGGCTGATGGTCTTAACCCTTACTGAAAACCATTGTTTACAGACACAACTATTGAAACTGTCTACCACCTGCAAAAGCTTGATCTTAATTTTTGGTGATGGATATCCGTCGTGCCACATGAAGTGCTCATATCTTGTAAGACATTTTGACAGTTTGATGAAACATCATTGTATCAAGCTTGCAGTATTTCACCGGTCTATATGTAATTTCAACCAATCTTATCAGATTCTTCCATCAAAACAATGAGATTTTTCATATTATTATTTTGATATATTAATTCTAAATTCATGATAGAAGGATCCAAGGTGTTTTCTTCTATCCTTAACCATACAGAGGGAAGCAGAGTGATAAGCGGTGATGCACTTGGTATTCAAATGCATTCCAAGTGAAGGTCTAAGAAATCCAAGGTGGCTTCCTAGAAAGTTGAAAGTCGTACCCTAGATACCCAAAGAGGAATTTCGAAATTTCAAAGCCCTTAAATTTAGCTTAGAATTTTCACATTTATTTTTGAAGTGTTATGGACAGTGTTTTGAGAACCCGGCAAGGGGTTCCAAAGACATTGGAAATTGATACCGAGAGAAATTTTTCAATATTTAGAGGTCCTTCAACTTTTCTCCAAACTTGACATATATTTTTGAGGTGCTTTTTGAATGACTTTGGGAGTGCTTTCCATGGTATTGGAAATCTAGTGGGTCTTCCCCAAAAATTTGAATTGTAGTCTTGGCACCAAGGAAAGCAATTTGAATATGTGTAGGCCCTTAGATTTTGCGACAAAATGTAGCATTTGTTTCCAAGTGATTTTTGAATGGGCTCGGGAGTGCTTGAAGGTTCTAGAAATCCAAGGCAGGATTCTTTAAAAGTCGGAAATTGTACTCTCGATACCAAAAGAAATATTTCCAACTTTATTGGGGCCCTTGTAAAATGCTTCACATTTTAACATATTGTTTTCCAATGCATTTTAATTGACCCCACGAGTGTTTAGAGTTTTGGAGATCCAAGGCAAGCTTCCTAGGAATTTGGAAATAGTAGTCTTCGTACCGAAAGAAAAATTTCCAACTTTTGGGGACCCTGAAAATTCACCCCAAATTTTAACATTTTGTTGTCAAGTGCTTTCAAAATGATCCCGCCAATGTTGTTCAAAGTTTTGGAAACCCAATGGGGGTAACCCAAAAACTTGGAAATTTAAGTCTCAATTTAGAGAAGAAAAAAACTCCAACATTTTGGGACCCTCGAAATCTTAACACTCCAATTCAAGTGTGTTCTAAATAATCCGCCGCAATTGACCACCATCAGCCATCTCTGTTATTCTTGTCCAGCGCAACCACGACTTATGCTTGTCCAGGGAAACTAAAATTCTAGTTATATAGTGTATTGCGAAAATCCCATATGGGTGTACAATATTCTACGGTCTCACATACTTAGAAAAGTTATTTCTAGGACAATAGATGAACAGAACACCGGACTACTTGGTTTGGCTTTAAATGCTCAAATCTACCCAAATGTATCAACACGTCAAGAAAGCACCTCATTAACAAATGCAATGAGCTAGGTCCGAGACGACCCTAAACTACTAGATGATGGTGGAGAGATACCCAAATCTTAAGAAAGAGGTTGGCAGTTCGATTCCCGGCTGTGAAATCTCCTCTCTACTTGACAGAAACTTGCCAAGTGGTTAACTGCCTCCTGTGCTTTGGCGTTGGCCTTGTCGGCCTTCTGTCTCAAAAAAAACAAAAACAAAAAAACAAAAATAAACAAATGCAATGAGCAAACGACATTTCATGCTTGGTTACAACCCTCTAATTTGTGTGTTTTTCAACCGGAAACATTTGGTAACGCTAGATGTAAAGCTTGAGTGTTAGATATCTCTGGTGCGTACTTTTAAACTGAAAGTTTACGTCTTGGTGCCCATATTTGTGATACTCATGGTTTGATAGGCTCATGCTTTTAGCATTTCCTATTAACCTCGTTAATTCAATCTGCCATCAATCAAGGAGTGGAGCTAGGGAAGTCAAATTCAACTTTAGACCGTGATTGTGATGTAGCATACTCCGTAGAAGTAGAGGCATGCCGTGTACATGTTCATTTCTAGGTAGGTTGTTTTGATCATGAGGGTGATCCAATTTACTTTTGCGTTGTGCAAGATACTAGGCCCCTATAAGTGTATAATTGTGACATTTATATGAGAATCGGGTGAGAAACTTGTATTTTAGTTACCTTTGCTATCTCTAATTTCAACTAGACTCTACTATATGTAAGACTAGAAGACTCTCACTCCAACTAGACTCTACTATTTGTAAGACTAGAGGACTCCACCTTGGTAGATCTAATAGTTCTAAATGGTAAAGAGGAGTTACCCACTACACTAAATAAGATATTTAGTGTTTGATTATATTTAATGTTGTTACCACCCTACCCTGCTCAACACTAATTTTCAATTTTTTGATAATTAGTGTTAGAAGATATGCTAGAAGATATGTTGGAATTCTCCTTTTATCATTGGTATAAAAGAATTCATATCCTTATTAACACTAAATTCAAACATGTAACTTCCACATATTACCATAGTTGATATTTAGTGTTTGAGTTCACATTTAATGTTACTTTCATAGGGTTATTGATATTTAGTGTATGCGTTCGTATTTAGTGCATCAAGCACTAAATATCCTATTTAGTGTAGTTGGGACTATGGTGTGACACGATGTTCTCACCTCGTCAGTAACGATTGTTAGTTAAGAGCACTAAACTCACCTCAAAGGCATGGAAGGAGAGTTGATTAACTATATGCTTGAGGACTACACTAAATATGATATGTAGTCTCACATACTATTCAAAGTTACAAATTCCTATATCCTTTTACTATAATTTTGTTTTTACCAAGTAAAGATGGTAATGTACTATAATGTCGCAACAACCAATTCGACCTTTGTTGGTAATAAAATAAGATGTATAATAAACAGTTATAGCGTTGCATAATTCCAAATAGTAAGTGACACTATATATCATGTTTAGTGTAGTTTAGGGAAGCTTCAACTCTTAGTTCCTACAAGTATATGAGGCTCAAGGTTGGGTGAATCATGCTTCTTCTTCTTTTTTTCTCTCTTTTTGAGAGACGTTACAAAACCGCACCAACAACATATCATAGGATGTCGAAGAGCACTTTGACATGAGTCATCATATGTATCCTCATGCCCTTCTAAAACACCTTTCAATGATAATTTCCAAACCTCCCCTCCCCCCTCTCCCCAATATCTCTAAAAAATATGTAAAACATGGAAGCACCAAAGGTTTGAATATATGGGATTTGAGTTCCCAACATGTGACTCCAATTAATGCTTCTTTCCTCAAGATGGCCATCAAGGCTTTCATTCTTGCAATTCATTCAACTTTTTTTTGATGACTCAAAGTAGATGTGTGAGAAGTAATCAACTCCAAGGTATTTATATTCATGAGCCAGCTCTATTGAGTCCTTACATAGGTAAATCCCTCTTGGTTGAATTTCCTTTTGTTCCAATCAAAGATCAAAGGGTCCTAGAAGAACCGACATCAAAAACCAAAAGAAATGAAAAACTCATATAGCTTGCTGAAAAGTTTTTGTGAGCATGCTCTTGATTTGGAAAGCAAGTCAGGATCATTGGCATAAAGGAGAATGAAAACCGATGTGTGGAGTAAACACAGCGAATCCATGTCGATCTCATCCAAGTATGTCTCAAGTTCATCAATGTGCAAGCCAAGTAGTGTGGGAGAAAGGGTACATTCTTGTTTACCAATGCACGATTGTCCTACCAATGAATGATTGTTTACCAAAGGTTACCAATGTACAATTGTCCTAGAGCATTCTGCAAAGATAGACTTGCTAGATTCTAGAAGATACTGACCACTTTAGGAAGGGTGTCCGTGATAGGTGCTTCTGCTTGAGATGATCTGTATGATCAGTTTCTGCCCAATGATTTGAACACTATAAACTCTCCAAGTTCAAATACAGTACCTGTGATATTCATATCTAGCTTGAATTTTGTCCAAATGAAATGAAATGTCCTTATGTAGCTCGCTAAAATCTTTCCAATAAGCTAATTGCCTCATCTTACTCTATTTTTCAAGAGATTTCTAGCAAGCTATCACTCAAAACACCAGATTCGCAAAATGACATGCAGCAATGGGTCCAAGGTGCAGGTTTATGAAGTTGAGAAAAGACATCCATTACATTCAAACTGGCCACCTGCACTCATTCATTCGTGAACCGCACTGGATGTACTTTTCTGCTCAGATAGTCACTTGCTTCCAATCAATTACCAATTTCAATTGAACAAATATGTTTCTAGTCAATGCCATGGACATCCCGATTGAGATGGACAATCCCAAATTCATCAGTCAACAAACAGTAAGTCCAGCCAGTGCACAAATAGGCAAGGAAGAGATCTTGCAAGTGCAAGATGATTTTACTGAAGAAAAAAAAAACAAGTGATCCTAGGCATAGTACATGTACAAGCTGTTGGATGCAGCACAGGCAATCACATTGGCTGCCGGATGCCACGCTAAATGGAGCAGCTTTGATGTAAAATCATACATCCCTCCATTGGGCTCCACACCTGGACTATCCCCTGCTATTCATTGGCACAAACCATTGTCATTCCACACATTCCCTTCATGCAAAATCCTCCACAAAGACCCAAAGTACTAAACACAAAACTGCAGATACCACTAGACTGCCTATTTTTCTAATCTTTGGCTCTAAATCTCATGCAAGTACATCACTACATTTCAAGACCCTCAGGAGACACCATGCATTGTCATACAACCCATACCATCAATGCAGTAATTTGGCAATGGATACATGTGGTGTCTTGAAACTTGTAAACAACTTGCATATATGTACACTCCACACTTCTATGTGCCCACGAAGGTTTTTGGTATGTAGAGATTAATACTTACCTCGTCGATTTTCACGACGTCCACGGGCAAGGTTGGCAAGGCGACTTCCAGGTTTAGAGGGAGGTGTCACTAGTCGCCTTCAACATTTGCAAACCACACAATAACAGGCACATGAATTAGTATAATTCTTAATCTTAAGTCTGGGCAACTCATACAGACACTATTCTAAACTCACAAATCACAATTGACAACCGGAAATGATCTTAACCCAGACTCTCAAGAAGCTCCTTCCACTTTAAGTATAAGTGTGATAAACTTGCTCAGGAATAGGGCTTCATCAATCCCTCCCACCATAAATTTACAGTGACCAAGCCACTGCAGTTGCAATCACAACATACGTAGTGTGATCAAAACAGCACTCTGCTGTGTCCTTACGATCTCTATTGTCCTCTTCCAAGTCACAGTGACGGATCAAACACAACCATAAATTACCAGTGGTGTCAGCATCCAAGTGCAAAAAGATACCTATTTGGACTCTTGCTGGCTTCCAAAGTAGATGCCTCTTCACTTCCAGGGCTAGCACCAAATACTCGGAACAAGTTGCTGAAAAACAACCACATCCACACAAATCTCATCAGCCATCAAATATAAACTAAACTACATGTGTTGTGAACACTAAAAAGAACCCTCATTCATCCACTACTCTAAATGAGAAGGGCTATCCCTCTCAAGATGGTTTGAAGACCACCATAGCTACCCACCACAACAACACCATTACTTCATATGGATACCAGAAACATATCAGATGTACCTGTATGAACCAGTTGCAACACGCATGCCATCCCCACTAAGACAACACTCGAATTTATCAAATATAGAGTCATTCTCGTAAAGGTCACAAAGCTGCACAAACCCACAAACAACAATCAATAACCATTCTCAGCTAAGCACAACACTTAAATTCCAACAAAACCATTAGACACACACTACACCACCATCATCACCCCACACTCCAACTCAACAATATCTCCTCAAATGTAAGGAGGAGCACCTTTGGTCGCAAGTGCTCATGCACTTTAAAAGTAGCAACAGGAGCAGCTTCCATATTCACATCCCATAACTGTACAAGGCAAACCAATGCTCAATCCAGCTGCACCTTTCATTCAATCACATTCCGTTTTTACATCAATACTCAAATTCCCTCATCAGGTACTAACAACTTCAACAACTACAATTATTCATTCTCACTATTTTCTGCCCATCAATGACCTTAATACACAAAACCTTACGTACTGAGTCCAACAAAATTCCAATATACCTTAACAACAAAGAACAGACCCAACAATCCTAGTTCATTCAGGCTGAATCCACACTCCTACACATTCACTACTATATCATCAAATCTGGATTCACGGATTCAACAAGCATCACAACGCCCTCCGCATGGACCATCCTATCCACACTATTACAGATAGATGGTGCAAACCTTCAGGGTCATATAGTCCCGACTCAGGATGTAGCGACCACCTCTTGCAAATTTGATGTCAGAAATGGAGGCAATAATCTCTGTGAAAAAGGATCTGGTTCCCAGTGGTTCCGTCTCCTCAAATCTGATCCCAACCCATTCCACACTTTGTAAATCACAATTGCAACCATCAAATTCAATACTACACCCAATATAATTGCCAACCACATCAAACCTCAACAATCATGCTACACATTCCACCCCTCACCCACCTATTGAGTGGAATAAACTTCTGTCCTTTGACACCCCATGCACCAAAAGATTCAGAGAGGACGAACTTACAGTTTCGTATATCTATCACAAAGGGCTGATTGGCGCATGTCAATTAGTCGAATAGAACCCTTGCTGCTACTGTATGCTAACATGTTGCAATGTGTTGGGTGAAACTCCGCAGATGTGATCACCTCTGTTCATCCCCAACCCAACCCACAACCTTCAAACTCACTAACTTTCTTCTGCATAACACCATGCTCATAACCTCAGTAAATACCCACTACGTTTTCACATTATCTTGCAACATTGCCTCCTTGCATATCGTGTCCAATTACTCACAACATCCAAATCCCAACCCCTTACAATGCCCAATCGCTACCGCTGAGCTTCAGGGTCTCCTGGACAGATCCAGACCTGTCAGGTCCTCCATGTTGACCGGTTTGATGTCAACAATGTTGAAACTTTGGTCACTAACTTCCAGGTTCCAAAGGTTTATTCTCAAATCGTCTGCAGAAATGAATGTCTCACAGTCACTGCACATTGGACACAACAAACATTTCAGATTCCTCATCCCTAACTGTGTCTCACCTCTCCTCACATAATCAACCAATCAAACCAACATATCCTCCACCTATCACTACACATTTCACAAACTTGGATGGCCCCGGATCAAAGCACCTGTTGTTGGAGATGGAGTTGATGTGATATGCATGAGCGTTAGCATAAACTCTCCTACATCTTGCCACTAATGCGGTCTCATTACTCCACACCTGCATCCCGTCGTACCACATGCCACTTAGTCTTCGAATGCTTCAACCCACTCTGCAATCAACTCACTTCTTATCCTTTTCAACATTCATCATCACTTCATGCACTTCTCCATGTTGTCATCATGCACATGTGCGCAACCGCACAAACTGGATACCGCATCCAGGATTCAAAACACAACCAACTCCCATATCCATAGCAAAATGTTAGTACAAGTACCATTGGAAGATGAAGCGATGGGATGCCACCCGGGGGAAATACAAACTCAGGGTTCATCACTGGACCAGGCCGGCTCAAAGTCCCACCGTTCATTGATGACCGCAGTGGAAAACCCTTTGGGTTAAGCACTGCGCCATCCGTTAATGGCTTGCCGTTTGCTCGTGCTGAAGGTTCTATGTTCAAATTTGAAACCTGTTTCAACTTCTTCTCTGTCACCTGTGCACAGATATCCACTTGCCCATGAGAACCCATGTAATGTCCGCCTTGCTTATTCACTCCAAATCCTAAACAACGCAACTTCCCACAAAAATAAAACTTAACCACTCAAAAAACCCCACAAATTTCCTTACACTTCACACATACTTCTGGAACATCACCAAACACCCTTAAGGTACATACTTGTGGAGAGAACAAAAACACCTCACAACACTAGTATGTGGTCACCTTGAAAGACAACCCACAAAAATAACTACATCAACACCTTATAAATTTTCTGTTGTTGTGTCAAAGATGGAACACAATGTCTTCCCTGATCACAATATCCCTAGTCAAGGTACCACTCACAAATCCTAAATCACCACCATAATCATCCAAGGTCAAGCTTGCTGCTGCATAGCTACGTCACACCCAATGTTCTTGCAGCCTTTGTTGGAGGTACCTTCCATAATTTAATGGTCTTGTCGTTTGTGGAAAGTAGGAACCTTGCACCGTTGGCAGTCTGGCACCACCTGATTTTATTGATCTTCTCTTCTATCTCCAAACTCTTCAAGTAATCAAACTGCAAAACAAAACCACACCATGTTACATACAGATCATTCCAAAACTTTTCAACTACACAGCATGGACATGTGCATAATACAACTCTTAAGCTCTACAGAAACAGAAGTTACAACACTCCAGTTTAGCTTCTTCATCGATATCATCCAGAACCTCAAGTCACTTTAGTCGTTTTCTGTTTGCCACATTGTCACATTTACAGCGGATCATATAACAGGGTTTAACTGGTCTCATGAGAAGAACCACATCACTCTTTGGCCCTTAACAGCTGCTCCCCAAGTTAACCTCATCAATCCTCCATTTTACCTCAGGCTCATGACTTTGAAACTCGGTTGAGTACCGATATTCTGGATGCCTTGGTCCCAATGAATCAACCTTCTCCAACTCCCTCCGCGTTCTTTGCTGCACATTTAAATTCAACACAAGCTCACAAACTTGCCAAAAGAACAACATCCAGATGCCATGCAACTGACATACCATCACCTCAATATCCATTAGAACTAGCAGTAGAGCAACAACCAACACCAGAGTTCTAAACTACATTCAATGGCCTTTCAAGGCTACTATGATGGCCATGTCAACTGCACAACCGAAAATTCAGTTGCTTTGGTATGGCTGTCAATTGAAAGGCACTCGCAAACTTGATACAAATAGCATCAACGGTCCAACCCCCCCAAAATGTACTCCTTGATGAGAACGAGGATGACTTTCCCACAACCTCCTAGAGTACATCATTCTTAAGCTGGTCACTTGAAGTGGACACTAGGTCAATATTGGTGCCAACGCTTTACAATTCATATGTACACTAAGGGCCAGTTCACACAGGGTCCCAAGTCCCAAGTCCCACTCATGTTAGCAAGTCCCAACATGGAGCCAAAGTCCTAACTTGTGAGCCTCAAGTAACCACTAAAATATGATTAATTATTTTCAAAGTCGGATCTTGATTATTTTATGCAAAAATATTTGAGGGACTTGGGTTGAGAGTTGGGTTTTTGCTCGACCCAACTGGCAACACAAGTCCCAAGCCTCACCTCCAAAAAGCGTTGCCAGGTAGGCATCCATCTCATAGTTGGGACTTAGGACTTGGGACCTGTGTGAAGTGGTAAGTCCCAACTTCCATGCTCTCGGCGGTTGAGATTGCACAGATTGACCTCAAGTGACTTGGGACTAAGGACTTGGGACCCGTGTGGACTGGCCCTTACATGCCGATGAAAAACATAACAAAAACAATAAGCACCAAAGAGGACTCACATCTCTGCCATCTGTTCTCTCAAAGAGCACAACTCGCCCTCCACGGTCCCCAGTTGCCAAATGCTCCCCACTTTTATCAAACTCGATAGCCGAAATAATGTCAACTGTTAACAGCAACACATAAGAATACTGGTCAGAAAGGAGCTAGCATAAAACTCTGGATTCAAGTTCAAATGAGTTGCACCATTAACTACCATTTGCAGAGTTCTTATTCTTTATGCCCAAGCGAGGCAGAAAAAAAGCAAAATAAACAATTGACAAAAACCTGACCATATCTGGGAGTGTCCAATGCATCAGCCAAGGGAAGAAAATCAAAAGGAATCAACCCATACATGCACACAAGATTGCTCCTATATTCACAGCACATTCTTGTATAATTTCCCATAAAAAATTTCTCATTACATGTATCAAATGACAAACATTAATGGCATGAGAAATTGTACACTACGAGAACCAATGTAGCTTCATCGACCACAGTATTTCCACATTCTTATTGGAAACGTACAACATAGGAAGACACCAAGAGTGGCTTTCATAGAAAAACCCCAATCGTGGGAAAGTAAACACATTGATCATCTATTATACAAGTACAATATCTGTAGACTACATTGACATCTAATTGAACTTTTTCTTTTCAGTTAGAGAGGATAGTTCGCCAGGTTGACTTAGCAACTGAGTGACACAAAATCATATGTGTCTAGCAGAATCCACCATGGACCACCACGACAACTGCCAGGACATTTGCAGTCAGAAGTTCACAATCATCTTCAGAAGGTGAGCTTTAACAAAGACGAAAATAACAACTTTGCAGATCCATCACAAAGCAAACCAAAGTCCAAACTAGTAACTCCATGCACACAAAAAAAGAGGAATACTCAGACGTGCCAGGAATTTCCAAAAGTGCCGTAATTCCATTTGGATCGCCATAAACTCTCAGAATGAACTTTGACTTTTCTTCTACTGCTCACTCATATGAGAAGAAATGAAAAATCTTCCTACGCCGGATCAAAGGCTGAACGCCAAGACCTAATCAAGAGTAGGAAAACTGTTCTCGAAATAGTATGCTACACTAAACATAAAAACCTTCACTTTCGACTCAAATTTGAGTCGTCGAAACGACATATCCATCTACTTCGACAATTAGGACCTCAAGTAGAAAAGGGAGAGAAAGTCCGGAGGGGAGGAGAACGAGCTACGAGATTTCTTTCGTCATTTGAGGCAGGGGCAAGGAACACGTGACTCTACTAGAGGTGAAAATGACAATAGGATTCTGCATACAAGCATCCGTTGCAAATAAAACTAGTGCACACTTAAAACCAGCATCTAACTAGCGACTCGATCAATGTTGGATGCTTGACCTACACCAAACCCACAGCTTCGCATAATCTCAACTGCAGCAGAAACGAGTGAGAACCTCCATTAACAACAAGCCTAGAGAATCAACGACGATCTCCATCCTCTCATCCGCGCCTACTCTCAAATGTAGATGACTCCACCGGAACACAGACCAGCCACAAACAACCACCCTACCGCTTCTGCACTCAGGCCACGAATAAACGGAAGATCGTCCTACCTTCTTGCACTTCCTCGCCGATAGCGCGCTCACCGAACACTTGAGAGAATTTCCACTCAAGCCCAGGTTGAGGTTGCGCAGGGGCCCCGGCGCCAGCGGGAGCCCCGCTTGCACCACTGATCATCACTCCACCACCAGGCCCGCTCTCCCTCCTGCTCCGCAACGGCCCCTAGCCCCACCACAACCTAATGTCCTCCACTACCACATTGGATCCCTAATTGGTGCCCCCCGCTCTTCCATCGCCTCCGGGAGCTCCTTCTCCCTGCACCGACCTCCAAATGGAACGCATCTTATGTCGTCTGAATGCTCCCGGGACGCACAATCCATGCGTCTTCACCGCACTGAGCTTGGAAACAGCAATCGACTCACGAGCATCGCGTATGGCCAGCGCGGAGCGGCGAGAGTGTGCAAGTTTGGCACAGAGAGAGAGAGACAGAGGCAGAGAGAGAGAGAGAGGGAGCGAGCGCTCAAGAGAGAAGAGAGAGAAGCTGCCCGAGAACAGAGTCTACAATTCCCCCTGCCCGCCCTTCGCTTCGCTTACCGAATACTGGTTGTTTTCTTGTGCTGCCCGTAAGATCCCCCTGCCCGCCTCGTATCCCTCCCAAGTGTGTTTGTTGAGGCCTTTGTAACTTGTAACATAACATACTATAAAGACTCCTCCCACTGTGAGCGGATGCTTGCCATCGTCAAATCAACTGCAATGACGTGGCTTCAGCCGTGTCAAGGGCCCCAGTAAAAACCTGCCTTTCAAAGGGTTTTGGCTGGTCCCTTCCAACATACTCGCAGTGCACATTGGAGGTTTTTGATGTCAATTTCATGTCAAATTTGTAGAAACAGAGGAAAGAGAGAGAGTAGAGAGAAGAAGAGAGAGAGAGAGAAGCTTGTGGATAACACAACATGCATTTTTCTCATACGTCCTTCACTTCTCTTCTAATTATGGTGACTTTTTTTTTGTAGTGTGTGAGATGTTATGTATAGGGGAAGGCCCTGAAAGAGGGGTATGGTTTGGATATTTTGGAAAGCCCTCCTCGTGGTCTTCCCCTACTTAAGACATGAGGGAGATTCATGTGGCATGGTGCACCCATAATGGCCTCATCCCCCATAATGTTGTGCCCTAAAAAAGGGGACATTTCCCAAAAGAATGCCCACTTGTTAGCACAACGCATTTTCTCCGAGTGTTTTAAGGATGATATATGCCCATGTCCCCCCCCCCATGATATATGCCCCTAATGTCCTCCCGACCTTGATACGGTGCAAGTGTTATGTCATCTTAGTGTTCTCTGAATGTGCAACTTATGTGTCCACACCACATTAAACTTGCAACACCAATTGAGTGGAAACTATCGTGTATGGAGAGTGATGTGTGCGAGTGTGTATGAATTTTGAGAAAGAGTTACCCAGTGGTAGAGCTTTCTTCAACATAACACGAACTTTATCACAAAACCTTTTTTCTTTTTTTTTGTATGCATCCATTTTGATTATTTCTCTAGGTCTTTAGAAAAAGCAAGAACACTCTTATATATTGTTTTATGTGGCCAAACCTCCTTCTAGGTGCTCTTCCCCCATATCCAAGTTAAGGTTTTTAACACATAGCACTAATCTTGAGTCACGAAAGATATTGCAAGGAAACAAATAGGCTACAATGTATAATATTAAAAAAAACATCAACAAGTTTTCTCTATTACATCAACTCTCGAACTTTTTGTCTTAGAAACCCTAAATCATTATAGTTTTTCCTTGATCACAAACAACCTAAAGACTCAACTTTTTTTTTGGTAACATATGTAAACTACATCTCTTGCATTTGTTCAAATACTCAAGCAATGCAACTTATTTAATGCAATAGTAGTGTCTTGATGTCTTGGTTATCTCAGGAGGTTCCCAACCTCACATAGACCCCTCCCAAAGACACCGCAATCCAACATTCTGAAGCCAATGACAATGCAATTGGGTGTCTACAACTAGGACCACATGCTATTTTTTCACATGAGAAATGCAAACCAAAAGTTATATAATTCATGCTTTAGCATAGAACTCAAAGCACACAACATGCACAAAGTGGTGTTTCCATTGTAAGTAAGGCTTAGGGTTTTGAGAACATGTCTTGCCATGTCTCCACTCTCTTTGCATAGATGTTTAATATGCACCATAAACCATAATTGTGCACACCTTAAACCCTTAATATCCTAAGAGGCCCATTTTGAGCTTATGAATGACTCTTGAAGGAAAATTCATCCAAAAGGAAGGTGCTAGGAAGGTCACAATAGGTATCATCGTGTTCCTCATGAAAACTCCTTGTCAATGGCAATGACCCCATTCCAATATGAAAGATGGTTGTTCACAAGAATTTTTTAAAAGCCAAGAATGAACCAACTTTTCCCTTTGTTGTCACATTATTAAATATAGTAGTTTCATACCATTTTGATTTGAAAATGTTGATTTTCTATGGACTCTTATTCTTAATATAATCTTGACATTTTGAACTATAATTTTATTACATGTATTTATCACAATTTCTTGAAAGTTTAATGATTCTAAGTCGATTATAAACAAATCATGAAACTACTAAAATATTTCTACTGTATTGATTTGATTTTAAAACCATTAGCAACAACTTTTCTTTTAGGTACAATAAAAAATGAGCTCTAGAAAGGCTACCTTGTTGATGAACTAATGAGTTTGTGTTAATTCTCATAAACTCATGGTTTGGGACTAAACCCATAGTTTCATCCATTGTACTTTACAAATAACTCTATTAAGCTTAAAATTTTAAACACATCAAACATCATGAAGGGTTAAGGCAAACATATTTAACTACCGACACATCAATAATGTGGAAGTCCATGTTTGAGTGGTATGTGGTTAAATGTGGATCTAAGAATAAACAACAACAAAACATATGTTTAAAAGAGATTGGATCACATGCTCAAAATAAGCTAATCACTCTAGGCTCATTAGTCGATGCAATTGGTGGGGGGGCACCCAAATGAGCAGTTATTGAGCACACGTATCTTTAATTTGATAATGAATAGAATATTCATATGAACTTCGAATACGATGAAGCAAATGCCTACGGGCACAATTTGGATTTGCTAATCAATTCACACTATTTGCATGTTTCATTTTCCAACAAAAGCTGCATGTAGAGAGAAAAGTTTATGAATAAAACATGCTCACATACAAAATTGGATTTTAGAGTGAGGGATAGACATAAGCTATTTGAGAACAACGTTTAGGGTTTAGGGTGTTGCCCCATGTTTCTATTTGTTTACGTGTCCTAGCTATTTGCTTGTGTCACCCATAGACGTTCATGGCCGTTCTACTGCTTGAGACCAATGAATTTTATTTCAAATTTTCAAGAGAGGAGCATTGGCTACAACCATTTGAGTGACAAAGCCACATATGGATGATTATATGAATTGTCATTCGACTTTATACACATTCATCCAAAAGTTGACAATTTCACCTAGTTTTTTTAAAATACAAGGATATTTATAGCTATGTCATGCACATAACATATGGAATAATCGCATAATATTATATTTTATATTTTTAGAGTCGCAAATCACCAATGCATAGCCAATTACAAACCCCTTCTTGAGACTGGGCTCCCTAGTCTGGTCTCTCTGGGGTAGGCTACATATACGTCCTCATCGCAGTGCCACCCTTGACTTAGTATGCAGAGGTGTATATGAAGCTTAAGTTAGGATTGTTTTAAACACATGACCAAGGGTTGTGAGAAAGAATGATAAAGAATATCTCATGGGCATGGTCCGAAGACCACAACCTAGAGACATCCACATCACTTTACAAAAGCCCTAGTCACATGACATAGTGTGTTAAGTGGACTTAGACTAGGACATAGTGTTTTGAGCGAAAATAATAATTTTAAAATACTATAAAAATATTGCTAAAAAGAAGATTTGTTAAGATTAGAGACTACTTTTCTTTTTCTCTTTTCTTCTAACATGTTTACCTTCATTTTATGTTGAGACAACTTATTTGGATTCTTTCCTTGCAAAGTCTGGGTGACCACCAAACATTATTCATTTTTGGACACATAAGATTCCATGTCACTTTCATATGATATATAGTGTCACCAATTTTGATTGTCTAGCTCAATACTAATTGTAAACTGCAGTACAATGTCACCAACACTAAATGCCAATCCAACATTATTTGTCATTCCTTGTAATTTTTTGGGGGGACTATAGATTTACAGTGTTGCAATTACTATCACTTACCAAGTGATTTTTCATCCAATTTTTAATCATCCATGACAATATTTCTCACAAGTTGCTTACAAGAGAAGATAGGGTTGTGGCCAATGGATGAACTCATCCATCATTCATGACAATATTTGCTCACTTAGTCATAAGAAATGTCATTCAAAAAGTTACCATACTGACATTGAATACCACATGATACTAAATATCATATTTAGTGTACTTCTCATCCATTCTTTAACATGATCACTTCTAATTTTACTGACCTTGTGTAAGGTGAAGTTGGACCGTCACTCATTTCTCAACCAACGAGGGAATTTTAGAAAGCAATGGTCTTGGTCATTAGTCACTACACTGTTTTTTGCATTAGTGTTGTGTTACATTTAATGTTGTTACTATTCATTTACCTGCAACACTATCTACCAACCACTTGACAAATAGTGTTCCCTGCGCCACCACCTTCTCTACCTTGGCTGCGTTAAATGTGTGTACTTCTTCTATTCAATGGATAATTTCCTTTGCAAACATAGTGGCCGATCAAGGATTTGGTAATGTAGTGGTGGTAGAGATGGTGGTGGTGCAACCATGCAGCAACAAAACACAAAACATAAAAAATATTATAACACTAATTGTGGAGATGTAAAAATCTGAACATGGCCAAATTTTACATTAGTTCACAATTAGTGTATAGGTTGGCATTTAGTGTATGCAACATTAAGGGCGTCACTGGCATTTAGTGTTGTGGTTCGTAATTACTGTTGCTAACACTAAATGCAAAAAACAGTGTAGTGGAAACCCTTAGTGTCACATTAAGCCTTAAATGTTCCCAAGGTCCATTCTTGGCCTCATACAGAAGTGATTTAAGGTTACTTATTATTCAATTTTTAGACGTTGATGTCAAAAGTGACCTTGACTAAAATTTAATTAATATGTCAATTGCATTTTACATAAACATTATATATAGAGACGGGCCTAGGCCTTTGTGGTGCATATTTAATTTACCCACATCCTTACTTCTTATTATCAACCAATTACTCATTGTATTTTAGATTAAAATAGTCAAATTCAAAACATGATTTGGTGCATTTCCTAGAGTTTTGATTTTGAACTCATAATTTGGTAATACGAATTGGCTAATTTGTAACTACACTAAAACTAGTGTGGCCCATGCTAGTTTTTCAACCAGACTAATAGGACTATTTAGTGTAGTAGCCAATTCTCCCCGTTCATTGACCTGAAGTGGTTACCTTTGTAGAAATGATCTGGAGCATTCTCAATGAATAGATTTTCTGCATTCTAGTAGATACTGTCCATTTTAGAAAGGATATCTGTGACAGGCACTTCTATCCATTATCTGATGTCAAATCTAGCTTGAATCTTGTCCAAATGAAGCAAGTGAAGCGTAGTTCGTTTAGAGCTCACCAAGATCTTTCCAATGAGCTGGTTAGATGCATTCCATAGTTCAAAGCCATTGTGCACATCTTGCTCAAAATCTGAGGAAGATGGGAGTCATGTGCTTCAATTGGGTGGGATATGAGCAAGATTAATGTTACATATGAGCAACATTCATCACAATACACCTTTGAACTTTAGGGGCTCATTGCATTTAAACAGTGTGGTGAGTCAAATGCTTCTCAAAGGATTTACATCATATACTTCCATCTTCCTCAGTTTTCAAAGAGATTTCTAGCAAGCTATCACGCATAGACAGTCTAAAAAATGAGCATGCAGCCCTAAATTGAAAGAAATGGTTAAGGAAGTTGAAACTTTGTGAATCTCTGAAAGACATCCACCACATTCAAAGTGGCCATCTGTACTCAAACTTTCCTAAAAATCACACTTTTCTGCTCAGAAGATCATTTACTTCCAATCAATTACCAATTTCAATTGAACAAATATGTTTCTTGTCAATGCCATGGATATCACCATTGAGAGGAGGACTCTCAAATTCATCAATCAATCAACAGTAAGTCCAGCCAGAGCACAAATAGGCAAGGAATAGATCTTGCAAGTGCAAGATGATTTTACTGAAGAAAGAAAAGAAAAAAAGTGATCCTAGGCATAATACATGTACAAGCTGTTGGATGCAGCACAGGCAATCACATTGGCTGCTGGATGCCACGCTAAATGCAGCAGCTTTGATGTAAAGTCATACATCCCTCCATTGGGCTCCAAACCTGGACTATCCCCTGCTATTCATTGACAAAAATCACTGTCATTCGATACATTCTCTATAAGCAGAATCTTCCACAAAGAGGCACAGGAATGCACACAAAACTGCACACATAGCCGATGTTTCCAATCTTTGGCTCTTAATCTCATGCAAGTAGTTGACATCCCCATATTTCAAGCCCTTGGCAACATACCATGCATTCTCACACAACTCATACCACCACATTATCGTAATTTGGAATTGGATGTACATGGTGTCTTCAAACTATGTGCCCACAAAGGTTTTTGGGATGTAGAGATTAATACTTACCTCGTCGATTTTCACGACGTCCACGGGCAAGATTGGCAAGTCGACTTCCAGGTTTAGAGGGAGGTGTCACTAGTCGCCTTCAACATTTGAAAACCCCACAACAACGGGCAGATGGATTAGTATAATTCATAATTCTGGGCAACTGATACAGACACTATTCCAAACTCACAAACCAATCCGGACAACTTGCTCGCACTTATTTTTCATAAATTTGATATTAACACACTCTCAAGAAAGTACTTCCAGGTTAAGTATAAGCGTGATAAAATTGCTCAATCATAGGGCTTGACCACACCCTGCTAACGTTAGTCTACAGTGAACAAGCAAAATTTGAAGTTGCATCTACAACACACAAAATGAGATCCAAACGCCAGTCTGCTATGCCCTTGCAATCTCAGATCCATATGTTGCCTCGAGTCCCTCCTCCAATACACAGTACAAAGCATCAAACACAACCTTAAATTAACAGCATCATCAGCATCCCAGTGCAAAAAGATACCTGTTTGGAGTCTTGCTGGCTTCCAAAGAGGATGCCTCTTCACTTCCAGGGCTAGCACCAAATACTCGGAACAAGTTGCTGAAAAACAACCACATCCACACAAATCTCATCAGCCATCAAATATAAACTAAACTACATGTGTTGTGCACACTAAAAAGAATCCGCTACTCTAAATGAGAAGGGATATCCCTCTCAAGATGGCTTGAAGACCACCATAGCTACCCACCACAACAACACCATGACTTCATATGCATACCAGAAACATATCAGATGTACCTGTATGAACCAGTTGCAACACGCATGCCATCCCCACTAAGACAACACTCGAATTTATCAAATATAGAGTCATTCTCGTAAAGGTCACAAAGCTGCACAAAGCCACAAACAACAATCAATAACCATTCTCAGCTAAGCACAACACTTAAATTCCAACAAAACCATTAGACACACACTACACCACCATCATCACCCCACACTCCAACTCAACAATATCTCCTCAAATGTTAGGAGGAGCACCTTTGGTCGCAAGTGCTCATGCACTTTAAAAGTAGCAACAGGAGCAGCTTCCATATTCACATCCCATAACTGTACAAGGTAAACCAATGCTCAATAAAGGTTCACCTTTCATTCAATCAGATTCCGTTTTACATCAATACTCAAATTCCCTCATCAAGTACTAGCAACTTCAACAACTACAATTTTCCATTCTTACTATTTTCTGCCCTTTGATGAGCTTAATACACAAAACCTTACATGCTGAGTCCAACAAAATTACACTATACATTATAAACGAACAACAGACCCAACAATCCTACTTCATTGAGGTTGGGTCCACACTCCCACACATTCACTACTATATCATCAATTCTGGATTCACAGATTCAACAAGCACCACAACGCCCTCTGCATGGACCACCCTATCCACACTATTACAGATAGATGGTGCAAACCTTCAGGGTCATGTAGTCCCGACTCAGGATGTAGCGACCACCTCTTGCAAATTTGATGTCAGAAATGGAGGCAATAATCTCCGTGAAAAAGGATCTGGTTCCCGGTGGTTCCGTCTCCTCAAATCTGATCCCAACCCATTCCACACTCTGTAAATCACAATTGCAACCATCAAATTCAATACTACACCCAACATAATTGCCAACCACATCAAACCTCAACAATCATGCTATGCATTCCACCCCGTGCACCAAAAGATTCAGAGAGGACGAACATACAGTTTCGTATATCTATCACAAAGGGCTGATTGGCGCATGTCAATTAGTCGAATAGAACCCTTGCTGCTACTGTATGCTAACATGTTGCAATGTGTTGGGTGAAACTCTGCAGACGTGATCACCTCTGTTCATCCCCAACCCAACCCACAACCTTCAAACTCACTAACTTTCTTCTGCATAACACCATGCTCATAACCTCAGTAAATACCCACTATGTTTTCAAGTTATCTTGCAACATTGCCTCCTTGCATATCATGTACAATTACTCACAACATCCAAATCCCAACCCCTTACAATGCCCAATCGCTACCGCTGAGCTTCAGGGTCTCCTGGACAGATCCAGACCTGTCAGGTCCTCCATGTTGACTGGTTTGATGTCAACAATGTTGAAACTTTGGTCACTAACTTCCAGGTTCCAAAGGTTTATTCTCAAATCGTCTGCAGAAATGAATGTCTCACAGTCACTGCACATTGGACACAACAAACATTTCAGATTCCTTATCCCTAACTGTGTCTCACCTCTCCTCACATAATCAACCAATCAAACCAACATATCCTCCACCTATCACTACACATTTCACAAACTTGGATGGCCCCGGATCAAAGCACCTGTTGTTGGAGATGGAGTTGATGTGATATGCATGAGCGTTAGCATAAACTCTCCTACATCTTGCCACTAATGCGGTCTCATTACTCCACACCTGCATCCCAACATACCACACGCCAATTAGTCTTTGAATGCTTCAACCCACTCTGCAATCAACTCACTTCTTATCCTTTTCAACATTCCTCATCACTTCATGCACTTCTCCGTGTTGTCATCATGCACGTGTGCACAACCACACAAACTGGATACCGCATCCAGGACTCAAAACACAACCAACTCCCATATCCATAGCAAAATGTTAGTACAAGTACCATTGGAAGATGAAGCGATGGGATGCCACCCGGGGGAAATACAAACTCAGGGTTCATCACTGGACCAGGCCGGCTCAAAGCCCCACCGTTCATTGATGACCGCAGTGGAAAACCCTTTGGGTTAAGCACCGCACCATCCGTTAATGGCTTGCCGTTTGCTCGTGCTGAAGGTTCTATGTTCAAATTTGAAACTTGTTTCAACTTCTTCTCTGTCACCTGTGCACAGATATCCACTTGCCCATGAGAACCCATGTAATGTCCGCCTTGCTTATTCACTCCAAATCCTAAACAACGCAACTTCCCACAAAAATAAAACTTAACCACTCCAAAAACCCCACAAATTTCCTTACACTTCACACATACTTCTGGAACATCACCAAACACCCTTAAGGTACATACTTGTGGAGAGAACAAAAACACCTCACAACACTAGTATGTGGTCACCTTAAAAGACACCCCACAAATATAACTACATCAACACCTCATAAATTTTCTGTTGTTGTGTCAAAGGTGGAAAACAATGTCTTCCTTTATCACAATATCCCTAGTCAAGGTACCACTCACAAATCCTAAATCACCACCATAATCATCCAAGGTCAAGCTTGCTGCTGCATAGCTACATCACACCCAATGTTCTTGCAGCCTTTGTTGGAGGTACCTTCCATAATTTAATGGTCTTGTCGTTTGTGGAAAGTAGGAACCTTGCACCGTTGGCAGTCTGGCACCACCTGATTTTATTGATCTTCTCTTCTATCTCCAAACTCTTCAAGTAATCAAACTGCAAAACAAAACCACACCATCTTACATTCAGATCATTCCAAAACTTTCAACTACACAGCATGGACATGTGCATAATACAACTCTTAAGTTCTACAGAAACAGAAGTTACAATAGTCCAGTTTAGCTTCTTCATCCATGTCATCCAGAACCTCAAGTCACTTTTGTTGTTCTCTGATTGCCACATTGTCACATTTACAGCGGATCATATAACAGGGTTTAACTGGTCTCATGAGAAGAACCACATCACTCTTTGGCCCTTAACAGCAGCTCCCCAAGTCAACCTCATCAATCCTCCATTTTACCTCAGGCTCGTGACTTTGAAACTCGGTTGAGTACCGATATTCTGGATGCCTTGGTCCCAATGAATCAACCTTCTCCAACTCCCTCCGGGTTCTTTGCTGCACATTTAAATTCAACAGAAGCTCACAAACTTGCCAAAACAACAACATCCAGATGCCATGCAACTGACATACCATAACCTCAATATCCATTAGAACTAGCAGTAGAGCAACAACCAACAAAGAGTTCTCAACTACATTCAATGACCTTTTGAGGCTACTATGATGGCCATGTCAACTGCACGACCAAAAACTCAGTTGCTTTGGTATGGCTGTCAATTGAAAGGCACTCGCAAACTTGATACAAATAGCATCAACGGTCCACCCCCCAAAATGTACTCCTTGATGAGAACGAGGATGACTTTCCCACAACCTCCTAGAGTACATCATTCTCAAGCTGGTCACTTAAAGTGGACACTAGGTCAATATTGGTGCCAGCACTTCACAATTCATATGTACACTAACATGCCGATGAAAAACATAACAAAAACAATAAGCACCAAAGAGGACTCACATCTCTGCCATCTGTTCTCTCAAAGAGCACAACTCGCCCTCCACGGTCCCCAGTTGCCAAATGCTCCCCACTTTTATCAAACTCGATAGCCGAAATAATGTCAACTGATACAAGTAACAGAGAAGAGTATCAGCAAATAGGAGCTGGCACAAAACTCTGGATTCAAATACAAATATGCAGAGCACAAGTTCATACTGTGTTGTACCATTAACTATTCAGATTCTATATTCCATATTCTCAAGGGTAGCAGAGAAACAATACAGACCAGTGATAGAAACCTAACAATATCTGGGAATCCCCAATGCATCAGGAAAGGCAAGAAATCCAGAAGAAGGAAGTGGGAAGAACCAACCCAGACAAAACTCTGGATTCAAGTTCAAATATGCAGAGCACAAGTTCATACTGTGTTGTACCATTAACTATTCAGATTCTATATTCCATATTGTCAAGGGTAGCAGAGAAACAATACAGACCAGTGATAGAAACCTAACAATATCTGGGAATCCCCAATGCATCAGGAAAGGCAAGAAATCCAGAAGAAGGAAGTGGGAAGAACCAACCCAGACATGCACATAAGAGTGCTCCAAACATTCACAAAAAGTTCTGGTATAAACTCCAGTACAATTCTCTCGTTACATGTATTGCCTTACGAACACAAATGGTTTGAAGAATTGCACACTATTGGAACCAATGCATCTTCATCAACCACAGTATTTCCACAAACAATATAGTATTATTAGGAACTTGGAAGAAAGGAACACACCAAGATAATAATTCATTAAAACATCCCAACGGTATGACAGTACACAAATGATCATTTATGAGTACCACGACGACATCTGTAAACTACATTGACATCTAATTGAACTCTTGCTCTTCAGTAAGTTAGAGAGGATAGTTCGCCAGGTTGACTTCGCAACTGAGTGACACAAAACGATATGTGTCTAGCAAGATCCGCCAGGGACCACTGAGACAACTGCCTGAGAATGCAAAGGCAAAAGTCCAAAATGATTTTAAGATGGTGAGTTGTAAGTAATGGAGCCCATGGATTCTTTCAGGATTCCACGGCAGTCGAAGAAAATAACAACTTTGTACGTTCATCAGAAAGCAAGCCAAGTCCAAACTAGTAACTCCATGCACAACAAAGAGAGGAATACTCAGATGTGCCAGGAATTTCGAAAAGTGACGTAATTCCATTTGGATCGCCATAAACTCTCAGAATGAACTTTTCTTCTACTGCTCACTCATATGGCGAGATATGAAAGATCTTCTGACGCAGCATCAAAAGCTGAACGCCAAGACCTAACCAAGAGTAGGAAACCTGTTCTCAAAATAGTCTGCTGCACTAAACATAAGAACCTTCACTTTCGGAAAAGGCACAGCCATCCGTTCCGACAACTAGGACTTTACTTAGACAAAGAGGAGAAAGACCGAAGGGGAGAACGAGCTACGAGATTTCTTTCGTCACATGGGGCAGGGGGAAACTGATTCTACTAGAGGTGGAAATGACAATACGATTCTGTACAAAGGGCGCCCGCTGCTATATAACTAGTGCGGGACAATGTTCACTCGAAACCAGCATCTAACTAGCGACTCGATCAATGTTGGATGCTTGACCTACACCAAACCCACAGCTTCGCATAATCTCAACTGCAGCAAAAACGAGTATGAGCCTCCATTAACAACAAGCCTAGAGAATCAACGACGATCTCCATCCTCTCATCCGCACCTACTCTCAAATGTAGATGACTCCACCGGAACACAGACCACCCACAAACAACCACCCTACCGCTTTGCACTCAGGCCACGAATAAACGGGAGATCGTCCTACCTTCTTGCACTTCCTCGCCGATAGCGCGCTCGCCGAACACTTGAGAGAATTTCCACTCAAGCCCAGGTTGAGGTTGCGCAGGGGCCCCAGCGCCAGCGGGAGCCCCGCTTGCACCACTGATCATCACTCCACCACCGGGCCCGCTCTCCCTCCTGCTCCGCAACGGCGCCCTAGCCCCACCACAACCTAATGTCCTCCACTACCACATTGGATCCCTAATTGGTACCCCCCGCTCTTCCATCGCCTCCGGGAGCTCCTTCTCCCTGCACCGACCTCCAAATGGAGCGCATCTTACGTCGTCTGAATGCTCCCCTTTCGCGCAATCCATGCGTCTTCACCGCACTGAGCTTGGAAACAGCAATCGACTCACGAGCATCGCGTATGGCCAGCGAGGAGCGGCGAGAGTGTGCAAGTTTGGCAGAGAGAGAGAGACAGACAGAGGCAGAGAGAGAGAGAGAGAGAGAGAGAGGGAGGGAGCGAGCGCACAAGAGAGAAGAGAGAGAAGCTGCCCGAGAACAGAGTCTACAATTCCCCCTGCCCGCCTTTCGCTTCGCTTACCGAATGCTGGCTGTTTTCTTGTGCTGCCCGTAAGATCCCCCTGCCCGCCTCGTGTCCCTCCAAGTGTGTTTGTTGAGGCCTTTGCAACTTGTAACATAACATGCTATAAGACTCCTCCCACTGTGAGCGGATACTTGCCATCGTCAAATCAACTGCGATGACGTGGCTTCAGCCATGTCAAGGGCCCCAGTAAAAACTTACATTTTATATATTATGGCTCCTTCATTCCAATTTAATTGCAATGCATTAATTGTAGGTCTCTAATGTGAACTTTGCGGCTAGGTTTGTTGAAAACAATAACACGACAAACATTAAGGAAAAATGAGGAGAGACGGAGAAGTTGTTTGAAATTATGAAGCACGGACCATTCTAGATCTTGCTAACGTGATGTATCTTCATTAGACACGAGCACAATGAATATGAACTATAGCAAGCAGTCCTCACAACGTGGTCAAGGTTATCTCAATATTTTACACGTGTCGCCTTGTCATGGGTTGTAATGGGGTCCTTGTGTACAGTATCTAGTACACAATGCATTTCTTGTGGTTTCCATTCACTTATTTTCTCAACTCTAACAATCTTGCGTCTACATCTTCGTGTCTTCCACTATTTTGATTGAGTCCATTGTGGAGTCCCTTACAAGTTACATTGCATGGAAATTGGAACAGCTCTGTAATTTGAAGGTGAAATTGTCGAGCGTCTTTTTTATAACATGGGATTTTTTAAAGCATATTTGAAATTGGAATTAGCATAAGAGACCATGAATTAATCAAGTTTGAACATGTTGGAATGAATCAATGATAGACTACAAGATGTAGTTTTGTCACCATATGCTTTAACAAGGTTGTTGCCACGATCATGAGCCATGTTAAAGCATGAATTAGTGAGATTATGTGGGGATGAATTACATTCATTCCAATGTCATCTCGCTACTACAAGTTGAGGTCAAATTTTCTCCGAATATAAAATCAGGAGGAGTTCCCAACATTTTTCGCCTTCAATCTGCATGGTTGGCACAAATCCCACACCAACTACATGCATAACACATGTTAATACCTATACAAACAACATGGAGGCTATATTCTTGTGTATACAAACAAATAGGTATAATTTTAAGGTTTTGAACCTATAATTGACACTTTTAGATATCCGCTCACTTATTTGTTTGTTTATAATAGGTATATAGATAACACAACTTAACGCCAACATCATAGGCCTCAATTTGTTTTTTGGGTTGCGCTCTTAGCCTAGGGAAATCCCTTGGGACATGTCTACCATGTAAACATGGACCCACAACATTTTTTCTCTCTTTAAAATATTGAGGACTATCATGCTACTTTAAGCATCTACATTTTTGAATTAAATATCTAACAGTCATTATATGAATAAAAAAAGGTGTACAGTAAGAGAAGAATCATGGTTTCAAGATATGATGTGTTGTGATGTCATACCAATATGTAATGTGGCATTGCAATTGTTAATAATGCTCCATCAATTTGCATGAGACCGAGTTAATTGTCATGAGGGATACGTGTGGTTAAACAAGGTGTATCATGAAACAAACGACGTAGATGATATTGATTATATATGTCATTTGGCACCCCATTGTTATTGGTGTGCCATGCCATGTCACTTATCATGGTCATAACCCTCGGTTAGTTAATTGTGCACCATGTCCATGACATTAAGTCAAATGTCATGATAGATACATGTATTCAAACAAGATGTATTACAAACTAGATAGCCATCGAGAGGAGAGTGGATGACTTGATGTGGGGATGGTGAGTCATCTACCTACTTGAGTTGGTTATCAATCATAATTTATGAACTCATGGACAAAATTCGGAAATCATGGATGATCTATCGCGCCTTCATGAATGAAAAAGTGTTTTGAGTTCTAATATTGTTTATGCTCTTGGATGAATGATTGGTGACGAAACAAGCTCTCATTAAGTTGATTGTGCATGACACTAAGTTGATTGTCGTAAGAAACACATATGTTCAAACAAGGTGTATTGCATAATAGATAGCCATCGAGAGGAGGGTGGATGACTTCCGCATAAACAACGAGTCATCCACTTACTCGAGTTGGTTATCAACCATAACCAATATGCTCATGGAAAAAATATGGGAATTATGAATGATAATTGTTTCCATGGATGAAAAATGAAAAAATAATTATGACGATGCATGATAGCCCTTATGCTCTTGAATGAGCGATTGGTTCTAAACAAACAACAAACACACACACACACACAAATATATATATATATATATATATATATATATATATATATTGTGTGTATATATTTGTGTGTGTGTGTGTGTGTACATACATATATTATGTGGCACCATTGTTGTTATCAGTGTACCATGCCATTCCACTTTATCATGATCACACCTTCATTAATTCAAACGCCATGCAAATTGTATTTTTGATTATGTGGCACTTTGAACCTATGTCAATTAAATCCTAGTTCAAGAACAAAAACTAAGATAGACGTATCTAATTCCAACATAGCAAGAATATGAACACCTAAATTTGAGAGGCATGTGGTTAGGTGTGGATCTAAGAATGGACACCAAAAAGACATGTGTTTAAAAGAGATTGGACTATGTGCTCATTATTAGTTAACTATTCTAACTCTAGAGTCACCATGTTTGGGAAGACCCAAATGACCATTTAATGAACGTGAGAATTTTCATTTTGATAAACGACTAAGACACCCATATGAGATCCAAAAATGTATGAGAGAAATGGCTACGGGGACAATTGGATTTTTTGACAATTTAACTTAACTTAATTGTGTGTTTCATATCCCATAACATTATTCATCTACATGGATGTGTTCCATTCTATATTTAGCCTTTGACATGGGCCTCCAATGTCTTACTTTCATGGGAAGAAACTTAGATAATAAGAAGAAACTAGCACTGGTATGAATAGTGAACAATACTGCGATGAATAGTATTTTAGTGAATAATGCTTCCTTTGAATAGTGTTGGGATGAATGATGATTCTTGTGAGTAGGCCAAGAGTATAACCCCACCCAAATTTCCAAGTGTCAGCTTGGATGTATGAATAATAAATGAGTATTACTACTTTGTTCAGGGGGGCACATAATATATTCGACATATTCTAGGGTCACTGGAACATATCCACATGGTTGAATACATTCTAACCTCCCTAATATCATGCATGTAGCAACCAAAGTGCACATGACATTAAAGAGGTATGTAGGGATATTAACATGGATGCATAGTAATAAAGATATAGTGTAATGTGTGACTTTATGGAATAACCTCGGGGGGGACACTTCACTATACTTTGTGTGAACACGTGCGTTAAAGGGGTATTTAATGTAGGGGTATTATGTCTAGATGTTAGATTTGAACACACCGTTTAATTATATAATTCCCTAACATGGTGTATTATTATGATGCCTTACTATAGTTATAACTCACATAAGATTTTTTTTTCAACCCTATGTTCATTATAAAAAATTAGCTCACCCTAATTTGTGTTTAAGGATTGCCTATGTTCATTACAAAATTCATTTGACATGCAATGAGAACTAGCATGAACAAGCATCACCACAAATCAATAACAATGCAAACAATCATCACCACCATGAGAATCAATGAACTATGAACTTGAATTACTAGCAGGAACTACAACAATGTTTGTGTTTAGAAACACAAGTTTGTGCACTGCAGTCACAAGCAGACCAACAAATTTAGAACTTTAGGGTCCAAGGTTTAGGGTGAACGAAGTTGGCTGCAATCTATTGCTGAGAAAACAGAGTCTAAACAACATTGTTGTTTTCCAAAATCAACACTTTAGTCTGTTGCACACAAGTGGAAGGAAGAACTTCAGAAACAAACTATCATTCTATCAAAATCCCTATGCTATATTATATCTAAAATCTTGATAAATTTCAATACTTAGTATACCCCAATATTATTTATAATATGGATTTTCAATTTAAATAGTCCATAGTTATATCCAATAATTTTCTAAATTTTATTGCTCATGAATAAAACACACCCTATATTTTAATGCACCATGTTGACTAATTTTCCTAAGTGTCCCCCCCGAGGGAATAACACATAATGAACATTGAAATAATGACAATGATGACAATGTGATGCCCCGCAAGCATGTGGCTTGCATTCTTTGGTGGATTATTTTGGTGTCAAACCTCGTGATATATGAGAGGGAAATGTGACAATAAAGAGGAATATTTAAAGTGAGCACATCCATTCCCTAGAGGTTTTGAGATATAAGAGAGGAAGTGATATTACGGAGGTCAGGGTGTAATGTTATGCCTACGAGAAGTGGGCGTAGAGAGAAATGGATCCAAATAGCATGTGTCTACCTTAACGTACGTAGCAGCCCTAGTTAGAATTGGCAAGGGTGGAAAACACCCAACTTTTCCGGTCAATGCATTAGGTTTTTGGTTTTAATGCAAAAAACGTGATTTATGCAAATAAAGCCATGGTTTTATTCCAACACTCGGCACTCAGCACCACCATTGGCAGACATTGGGCCCTCTACCCTATAATCTCAACTTATTTGCAATAAAACCGAATAAAACCAGATTTTGCTGGACCTCATATGATTGGGTTTTTTTTATAAAAAAAACTATGAAAAAACCCAACTCTAAAAAACCGTGTGGTACCACCCTTGAGAATTGGTAACAAAATGTAACTCGAGCTTAGTGGGCCCGCATTCACCATGTCGGAGATTCCCTATTTGGGATTGGGCGGTTGGTTGTAGTGGGTGGTCTTTATAGGACGGGCGGTGTGGAGGTCTGTAACTTAACATTGGACGATGTCTACTGTGCTTTGGGAAGAGGAACTTGTGCCCACCAATTTTTTAAAGAACAATTAAACTATGAATCAAGGTGTTGATGATAAGGGTATATTTGACTGCGATGGTTCTTAGATATCCACTCCAAGAAGTACCTATCAAAGATTGGTCTAAGGGCCACTTCACACATGAGACTGAGAGCCCGTGACCATTACACTTCAAGCACTCTCATTGGTGGAAAACGCGGAGCCGGTCCAAGTTCGCTTCACGCTGCGCTTGAGGGACCAACGGAGTATGTGAATGCAAGATGGATGTAAAGTCTACATGGATTCTCACATGGCATTGAATGGATCATGTTTCATGATCACTTGGACTATTTTTCAAAAACCACCTCTTGGAGGTAGGCTTAACACAAAACCAGGAGACCATGACACTCCGAACACTCACAACCGTTGATTTATTCTATTTTATCATGTGTGAGGACCCGCATGAATAGACATTCGTTGAAATAGCATTTGGTTGAGGGCCCGGTCACATACAACTTCACACTACACTTGAGGATCTGTGACCACACTACATGCGTTTGGAGGTGTCTTGGGACGGCCTTTGGACACTTTCTTTTGGGCTCTCACAATTTCATGCTCACGGCTCTTGGCTCGTGTGTGAAGTGGCCCTAAGTAATACCGTAGAGGGCTCTCTATTCCACCAATAACTAATTAGATTTCCTCACGTAGTTGCCACATGTCAATCCTACATTGATTGGGACCCTCTTGAATCCCATATGGAAATTACGTTCCGACACTAGTAAAGATGAAGTAGAGCACCCCCGATAATTTCTTGTAAGTGTTGTTGATCAACTCCAACTTAATCATATGTGCAGCTCGAGTCAAAGTTTGGTGCCATGTTATGTGCAATTAGGTTGGCCTCGTAATGATATATTGACTATCCACACTACTTTGAATCATTAGTGGCACAATAGTAAAATACATTGGTTATTAATTCATTGTTGTCATACGGATGTATTAATAATTTTACATAATTTATTTACTATATATATACTAAAATCAATAACAATGAAATTTAGGGGGTCCAATATACATTGTATCTATATATTAAGAATGTGATGCCACGTAGGTGTTGCTTATGTCATTAGGCATTGTGTGGGACCTTTAGCAATAGCTAATCGTAACCTAACCAACCTCATCTTCTAGTTCTTCAACCACTAACATGTACTGAAGTTTTCATGTTCACTTCATTGCATATAAGACAAAAACTAGTATCAAGATGGAAACTCTCCCACTGTTGTGGGCAAGTTGTTGGTCTCAGTGTGGGCATGCTATACCATAAGTACGTTTGATATGCAGCCTATGTCAAAGTTAACATGAAAGGACTAGGTATGCAACATGCCCAATCCATATCCATCCTACTATACTTATGATGCAACTGAGCGATGTTGAAAGTTAGGTATTGTATCTTGAAATTTTCTTACTAATGCATGTAACGATAGAGAAGTTTCCAAACATTGGTACTTTACAACTTGGAATATTATCCACTTTTACAAACATGAAGAAAATATTGCAAGTATATTTGACACATGTAGGAAATGCTTCAAACCTAGGACAAATATTTAGCTAATTTAAAAAGAAGGAGTCTAAATTAAAATTATTTTTTAATGATAATTAATGATAAGTTAATTAGGAAATCAATAATATAAGCCCCCAAACATTACAGTAAACAAGAATGGGCTGGGGCACTCCCGATGCCCAATTTATTCTTGGCTTCAACTAAAAGACAAGTGTTTATAAGAAAAGAGAAGTGGTAAAGTATACTACAAGTTTCACAATAGAATATTATAATTTAATTTCCTAGAGCATCGGGAGGTCTCCCCATCTATACCACTGGAAACCAAAGACACTCACAAAATATATAAAATGAAACACATGTGAAGGGGAAAAATGGGATTTGGAAAATACAACTTTATTCGTAACATCTCAAACACAAGTTATGCATTGAAATGAAATGAAGTGAAATTCATTTTAAAGTCCAGGTAGCCGAAAAGACTAATGGGACTAAAATCACATGAGGATGGTTTCAAACCAACTAATTCTCTAGAGTGGCAGAGTGTGGTAGCCTCCGTTAGATAGAGGCTAATGTCAATTTGTTGGTCTAATTGAAAGAAATACTTGAGGCTCCCTAGAACTACGTTCTCAAATAGTGATAGAAATTTATCTCATGGGGTTTATATAGGGGACATTCCAACATGAAATTGCAATGTACAATAAACCAAAAAATAAATTATAGTCCATAAACATAATAAATCCTAGACTATGTACTTATACTACTTCACCAGAAGATTGGGAGGGCTACCAATTGCTAATGAATTCTGAATCGGCCACCATCTCTAGGGCCTCCTAACGACTTTCTTGCCTTCGTTGTGAAGAAACATAGGACAAGAGAGCTCCCAATGTCTTGGTAGTTGTTAGTGACTCTTCTGTAGAATTGGCTAACTTATGTGTGGGCAAAACCTTGAGGTGTGGGAAGCATACGAGAACTCGGAAGGAGATGAGTTGGTTGAACCCGTGAAAGAGAGAAAACAAATGATGTGAGCTTCTACCGGTATAACGGCGAAGCCGATAAACTTAAAAATAAGAGATTTACTAAATGAAAAGTTAGACTACTTCCCAAAAGCTGTAGACGTTGTCTCATGTGCAACCTCCTACGTTGTGGCGAGGAAGAATCAACTGCAATGATTTGCCTTAGGCGGTAAGCAAACACATGAGTTACACTTTGATAGCTTCATGGGTCGCAAGTCTATGCGCTTCTTTGGAGATTTCTTGGGTTTCAAAAATGTGGTGCCTAACAATGCCACATTCATAAACACTTGATACAGAAAGAAGACAAAGTTTAGAGTGTGTCAACGCAATTAAATAAAAATAATAATACATCTTAGAAATAATGAATTGGGAGATTTCTTGATCCATGGTAGTAATAACAACAACAAGAAAAATGGACAAAAAGAGATTGGGAAGTAATGATTCAACATGATCCAGGATTCTGCTAAGTTTGGCAAGCAATTGCCAATCACAAATGGCCCAAACCATTTATGGTAACGTGGAATTCAAGGTTGTTTGTCAATCATGTAATTTCCCAAATACAGAGGAACATTTGGTGCGTGCATAAATTTCTCAATATAGAGGTAACAAGCAATGGTGATATTATCTATAACTCTAGGACCGGGCCAAGTGTGGGGGAAGTAGCAACACTTTGAGGCCTTGTTCCTAAGGTGTTTGCTAGGTAAACCTGCTTAAAGAGGATTTCTTTCTCTTTAAGGAGGAAAGATATGTCTATACTAATGAGCCCATTTGTATTCATGCACTTCAATCTACCCCACACAAATGGCACTCTATGAATGATGTTTTATGGAAATAGGCGTGGAAATAAGAGTGGTGACATAAATTCATGTAACCTTGGATAAACTTTGAGGTCCCACAACTTATTCCTTCCAAGATGACCATGTCCGTTAAAACGCATAATGGCCTTATGTCTTACCCTCGGCAAAGAACAACTACAAAGTAGACCATTGACGGAGAAAATGACCAACTTGAAGGGCCTTGGTTGGGGTTGGTACTTAGGCTGCACATGGGTGATAGAAACCTCAAATCATGCAAAGAAGATGCATTGGAAGAGCTCATGATCCCAATATCAAGAAACACATGTGTTGGGAAAATCAAGAACAAATCATTTATACATTCATGGAAGCTCGAAACATTGTTGGTAATGTACAAAAAAGCATTTACAAATACAACTCATGGTCCATGCTTCCTTGATGAATATCAAAATAATATGAGATGTCAAAGTCATACATCAAATTTTTTGTTTCCCCCAAAAAAAAGAACTTGAAGAATGCAAAAAGCGAGCTTGAAGAATGCAAATAATAAAATATGTAACTCCAAGCCCACCTCGGTGAAACTCTCAAGGGAACTTGAGGACATGGACATCTGCTGAAGATGTGCCAAACCACATTCCAAAAGCAATTGGCCTATGTGGATATTCTTATAGTACCTATAGTACCTAGGAATTTGTTGAATTGATTTCACAATTTCCTTTAGAGCTGGAGCAAGAATCTGGGAAATTTTCCACTACACCGTATAGGGGGAAGGAGAGTCATTTCTTTCCTTTCATTTTAGTGATTTTTTCTCCTTGAAACATGAAAAAAATAGCATCGCAACGTGAGACCTTGGAGAATCCATCGGGAGATCTCCCAATGTTATTACTTTGGCTAGAACTCCTTTGCTCTATCCACATCTGGAGGGCAAAACCATCATTGAGTAGCGGTCCATTAGTATAACCCAATGAGCGTCAAACTTATGAAGTTGGGATTTCCCAAAGAAGAGGGGGTTTCTTTTTGCAAACTTCTTGACATATATGTTTGAGACCACAAGGCGTTGCAACCACTCAAGCAATGGACCATGGAAAAAATTGTCGTCAAAATTTAGCTCAAGTTTTTAAGTGGGAGGATGGATTGCTTGACTCCAATGATTAGAACAATTTTTATTTGGAGAATCATCTATAAGCAGAACATTATGCAATGTGACATTGTTCAACTTTTTAAAAATCCGAAGTTGAGGGTCTTTCATTAAAATTGGTTGTTATGGTTTATCACAATGCCTAGAAACAATGCAGTGATCTTGACCTATGGTTTTACCAACGGTTACCATGTCGCTGAAGGTTGCATGGAAGGCCAATAGAGTGAAATTGGAGAAGGCAGGGGTGTTTAACTACCTTTACTGGATACAAAGTATCACAAGACTGGCTTACTTGGAGGAAATAACTCAATTCGTCCAAACCTATTCAATGGACACCGAAACTGCTCAGGTGAATGGAAGGACGATTGATTTTTCAGTGGATATGGTGGCGAGACATTTGTGGTTACCTAAGGATGGATTATTGTTAGAGAAAATGCATGGGTTAACGAAGAAGCAGCATGAAGACATGTTTGAGGAAAAGTTTCCTCGAACACCCAAGGGGTGTCGTCTGGACAAGGCTAGACATCACTGGAGACCCTGGCTTAAATTTGTCAATGATTACTTAGTGTTCAGGCCTCAGAAAGAAATGATGACACAGAGGATCATAGTTGCCGCCCTGAACACTTGGGAGGGCAAGAGAATTAATTGGGCTCAAATTGTACAACAGAAAATGGGAGAGGAGATTCGGTTGCGCCAAAAGGACAAATCTAAAACCTTAGAGCTATTTTCAGCGTTTTATATCACTGTACTTTGCCAAGAATTACCTCCACCTGCCCAATCCAGGGATGTCCCTTCAACTTCAACTCCTACAACTAACCCATTGTCTAGTCCAGAGCAGATGGGACGGTTGCAGATTGAGAATCAGAAGCTAAAAAGACAATTGCAGACCATCCAAAAGCAAGCTAGTGAGAAGCAAACACAATTGTTGGAAAAATGAAGCTCTTATTGACTGCCAAACAAAGAATATGAAAACTCTCTATGAGCTAACACAAGCCATGAGAGACAGAATGGAAAGCTTGGGGACCATTGAAAATATTCAAAAGGAGTTAGTGGCATGTCAAGCTCGGTTGACTAACAAGGATGAGGAGATCCGGGACCTTCATCAACAGGTGCGAATTGAGAAGAAGCTTCAGGAGGAGTTAAAAAACTACCAGGAGCAGTTGAGGCAACTGACCGCGCAAAATAATCAACAAAAAGAGAAGTTGATGTTACATAAGGAAGAACTGGACCGGCAGAAGGTGGTGATTGACCAACTCAACTTCAAGAAACAACCTATCATAGACCCCACAACGACCAGTCCGGGTAAATCTATGGTATTACCTTTTACTACAGGGGTGGAATTATGGAAATGGGAAAGTAAGAGCCAGGTACATAATGAGTTGTATCAGACGTATGAAAGACAACGAGATCTCTTATTCTTGGCACAAGGATTAACACAAGGAAGTTGGATAGACCATGGTCGATTTTTACAAATGTGGCAGCAGTGTGAAGCATGGAGGGTAAAAAATCTTTTTGCAAAAAATTTGGCACGAAAACATCTTAACTTGTCTGATCTATATTCGGCTTTCATGATTTTGGGAGATTTGGGAGCTAGAGTTTTGATGTATTATGTAGGATTGGAGCACTTGTGGTTACTTGGTTACCAATTACCCAGTTATGCAAGAAAGTAGATCATGACTGCAAGCTTTACTGCACGTCACTGTCCAAGGAACTCAATGTAGTCATACTGAGTGCCATCGTCTATTTGGTTGAACAATTTGTGCTCTGCAGTAGTATCGACAGCACAGAAGCTGGTCTTCCTGGATGCTGTAATGGATGGTCCTCTATGACCGCAATGGGTTTTGGAATACCTTTATCTGAAATAATGTGCAACAAATCAAGAAAGTCCATGGATTTTGAGTGTAGAGTGTAATAATCTGAGTCGCATGGCTTTCCGAATCCACTTCAAAACCCTAATGCAACGAGATACATTGTGGCACATAGAAGGTTTTTGGGTGTTATTCAGTTCAATTTTCATGTACTCCAACTTCTACCCATGAGATTCACACAACGAAACTCGTGTCACATTAGCAAATCTACATTGAAGTATCAACAAGAATCAAATTGAGAATCAGCCTCCCTTTAATTTAGTTATGGTTGTTTGGAGTTTATGTTTGTTGATTTTTTAACTAAATACATTATAGAAGTCCTTCCAGTTATATAATTCATTTTAGATTTTAGAGTAGTTAATAAAATTTGAAGACATAGTCTAATCTCTTATTAACCAACAAGAGGAGGAATGGATGACGAGCCACAGGATTGGCATGTCATCCACCTAGATGGTTAACAATCATAACCGATCGCTCCTCCAAGAGCAAAAGGGTTCATTTATATGGCGGAACCAAGACTAGTCAATTGGCATGATTATAGTTCACAGATTTCAAAACAGTTCTATGAATAATCTTGGGGACAACTCGGGGGGTGGCACGAGACCTTATCTAGCCTATTGACTCAGCTCCAAGATCCTGATTACCTGACCCAAATATTGTCGGCCAACAACCAAAGGCTCGTGATTTCTTTAAGCTCTGAGTTGTCAGGATCCCATTACTTGTTCATGTATGATAAGGTGGTCAATCGGTTGGAGAGATATCTTAAAGAGATTTCAAATCACAAAAGGCCTCTTATCAACCTTAATAGCCAAGTTGTCACGTGAGGTGACATCGGGGGCTAAATCACGTCAAATTAGAAGTCAATGGACTCCATTAGGAGTCCATGTGTGTTTGGATGAGTAAAGGACTCCATTAGGAGTTCTAGATAGTTGTTCATCCACTCCATGGATGAAATCCACGTAGACGGGGGGTTATGTGGAGAGGAAGGCATCTTGACTTGCCATTGTTGTCAAGTCAAGTCTTGTGAGTGTGTTTTGAGAGAGAGAGCTTGTTGTTGCTATCTTGTGGCTATGGTGTAGTAGATCATGAGTAAAGCCTTTGCATTCTTTCTCCATCACTTGCACTCTTGGATTCTCCCTTCGTGGAGTGAGAGATAGCTTGACTCTTGTGTGTGAATTTCAGAGTTTCTTAAGCTTTGTAAGGAGACTTCTTAGTTTCTTGAGCTTGGAGAGAGAAACCCTCATTTTGAAGAGGTGGTTGTTTAGCATATTAGTTTGCTATGTTTATTTTGCTAATTGATGTTGATGACGACACTCGATCTGTTGTGTTTAACGATCTTAGTTTACACGACAAAGTGCAATTAGAGTTACCTTCTCTTACTTTCTCCTCTACCTTTCATTTGGTCAAATTTCCCCTGATTGGCAGCTCACTTACTCTTCGATATCTTGGTCAATATTTGAACATGTTTGACCACCCAGAAGAACAACCTATGTCCACTTGGACAGCCATATCTTGGCTCCTCGAAGACTATGGTATTTCCCGCACAGAGACAGTACCAGCCGACATTCACTACAAAAGGGTCTCGCGACAATGGTCTATCAATCCACCACCAGTGGTGGCCAATCACCCGCAATTATGTTCGTGTGCTCGACGTTACAAGTGGAATCCAGAAACAACATTGTCATGTGTCGAGTATAATTGGCCCCTCATTCAAGGACCTAAATCCACGGTAGATGAATGTCAATTGACTTACAAGAAGTTCTTTGACACTCACATAAATCATTTAGACCCAGTTTGTTATCGAGCTACCGTATTTTCAAATGCCCTTGCCGATTGGTGCAGCCAGTGGAATATCACAATTGATGTAAATCAATTTTTAGAAAGTCATCATGAATTATTGTTGCTGAAATTACAATACCGACCTACTCGATGGGTACGATTGGTGGAAGCGATGGCAATCAACCATTTCATTGCGGGCGCTCACAAATGTTTGCTTAACGAGTTCCCCGACACCTAGGCTGGACCGTTTGAGCGATTTTTGCGATGGCAGCGGCTGAATGCTCCGGAACTTGTGGCGTGAGATGCATACTTGCAAAAAGCTATTGAAAAAATGGAGATGAGGGGTTTGAAACGTGCAGATGAAGAAGGAGCTAAAATTCAAGGCCCATCCCGAAGACAACAAAGAGAGTAAATTGCTGGGGCCAACAACAAAATTAATGTGGGGCTATGTGGTATGAATTTTAAGTCTAGTTAGGCCACATTTGAGTTAAATGTAAATAAAACTCTTTCTGAGCCAAGATATTCCAAAACAGATAGTATGGACGAGGCTATTGACTTGAGGTTTCGAAACAGCAGTTGGAAGGGACTATGGTCTGATTTTAGAGGACCTCAGCTTAAGAGCTGCAGAGAGGAGAGAAGTTAGAAAGTGGGGAGGGCAGACTCGGAGAGTCTCATTCAGTTGTCGTAGTTTTTTCTTTCCTTCCTAGTAGTTTTTTCTCTGGAATTTTTAGCGAAAGATTCACTTGGACCAGAGAGCAGAGATTCCTCCCACACTAGACCATAGTCTATGAGTATGTTTGTAATTTCTTTATTGGGCAAGAAAAACTGAATTGACCCAAGAGTTATCATTGAAGCACGGAACTGTGTCAATTGTAAATCTCGAAACTTTACTGCTATTTATCGTATGTTTTTTTTTCTCTGCGAAAGACTGCCGTGTTTATTTGCTTATCTATCTTGAACTACAATCAACTTGCGTAGGGTGTGATAGTTCCAATGTCATTGCAAGCCATGGTCTCAGCTTAATAATGTATTTGTCTGTTTATCAAATGTAAGTGTATGTCATAACCATGGTCTGTTGTTGTGAAATTCAGAGTTGATTACTTTGCGAGTGAGTAAGTAAGGTAGAGGTAATGGCAATAAACTTAATTTATTAGACGAAATAGGTGTGTAATGGACTCAGTTATTTTGTGTTAGGTGAGCAAGGAGTGAAATTGGATGCAGGCTATGGTTTGTATTATGTTGAGTGCTAATTGAAGGATGTTTCAAGGTATCAGATTGAAATGAAAATTGAAGGGAGGCTATTGTCAGGTTATTCGTATGCAGCACTAATAAGTTATGTTTTCTCCTACAATCATTCGAGAGCAGTGATCGGGGAGCTTTGTCGATATAATTCTCTGAGACTCTAGTGTCTGCAAGTCCAACTGGTTACATGTTTGACGTCCTTCAGGTTCCTTTGTTAAATTAGAGTATATTCTATAAATTCCTCTAAAAAAATATCGGTAATTTTCCTGCAGCCTCGAACTTCAACTGGTTCATCTGTAACTAACTGCCGGTTTAACCCGATCAAAACTGGAGACTTTTGAGTGAAATGGGGAGTTATTCCATTAATAAATGTAGGTAAAAGCAATCATCTCCATACAAAGGTCCTTTCTGATTACGGGCAGTTGAGAGTGGAAGTCATTCAGGGAGGTTGAGATTATTGTTGCACACATTTATCTCTAAGTCCATGGCAGCGTAATTGAATATAAGATCATCTCAGATGGTAGAATAAGAGAACTTAGTCTGGTGGGATGATAATTAAGATGCTTGTGAGGCTTAAGCCATTCGTGCATGGGACAACCGAATCTACGCAGAGTCCAGGCTATGGTCTTGCCAATTCGATAAAGTTTAATGGTGTTTAAAGAATGCGAACAGTTAGTATGCGAAGGCTATGGACTGTGGAGTGGTGAAATGACGCCAAGGACATCAAAAGACTAGTTACTAGACGAACCAATCGAAAGAGGGCTGGTACGTAAGACCTGGTGTTGAATTACCTTAAGTATATCTGAAGTGGGAATTACCCAGTGTTAATTAATATATGTTGTAAATCATGTCTCAAGAATAAGCATCCGAATTAACGATATGTGCCAGTCTCCTAAAGTTGAAGGAATTTGATTATGATTATGCACTGAAAGTAATCCATTGAAGGGACTTGCATGTAACGTTAACTTTTAGATATGTGGTCTTGGCTTCTTGTCGCTACTGAGGGGCACGTTGATTATCTTGGCCAAGAATAGGTAAAAGACTATTGTCGGACCGCATAATTAAGAGTGAATTTAATCAAAGAAGACTGACCATCCTGAAAGGATTACCGCACTGCATATTCAAGTTACATTAAATGGAATTAATTAATGAAAGACTATGGACTACGCCGAAGTGCCCTGGGCTTCGGTAAAGAGACAAAAATGGGTTACTTATGCAAGACCATTGACTATGGCTGTGCCTATGCTTGTGCACCGCACTTGGTCCAATTAAAATAAATTCAGTGCCAAACGATTGCCTGGGAAATTAGAGTGAGGTGTGAGACTGTCACATTTGCATGTACTGACATGGAGAGGTTTTTAGAGTTTTTATCCCTTACCCATAAACCAATTGTCAGTTCTAATCCAAAATCAAGTGAAATAACCTTGTGTTTCCTGTAACAAAACTTATCTGAGACACCTAGATGTTGTACAAGTCACCTTTTAAGTCTTCCCTGATTGTTTCCCTAGGTTTGTTTGTAACCAAAACTTACACTACAATCCATGGTTGACTAGTTCCCTAGAGAACATTGCTTTAGCGACTTCAAATCAAAAACATTCATCGACTATCCACACATTGGAGATTGCATTGGCAACAATGTAGGGTTACCAATTCCATGGGCCATAAAGAACATGATGATATGTAGCAATGAGGTTCTTGAGACATCTATTGACTCATCAAGTGAGAGGACAAAATTTGAATGTGATGACGAAAAAATGACCGAAGCACTAAATTTAGAAGTTGGAATGCCAAGATCATTAGATGCCATTGGATTACATTCTAGATTTGTAATCCCAAGGACTCCCAAGTAGATCCATGCCCTTCAAGACCAAAACAATCTCATAGGATTTGCAACTTAGAGAATAATTTTGGTAATGTGTTGGCTATGGGTTGCATCTATACTTGCTTATCATTTGAGGTTTTTGTCATGGATAAGATAGGTCCCAATCACGTTCTGTACTTAGGTTTTGGCTATGACTGAAATAACGAAAACCCAGGGTGCAAACTCTCAAGGAAGGTTTTACTAGTGTCTATTACAAACATTTGTCACATTATAGTTCATTAATCAAACAATAGGGTTGCTATCTTCACTCTAAAACATCACTTATCCAACTTTTACTCTCCTTTCTCTCAAGGTTTCTTCTCATTGTTTCTCATTCAATAGGGTATGTGTGTTGGTGGCTGTAAGTTTCCATCTCGTCATGAGATTGTAGAACAATAGTCTTTTGAGAACAATAGTCTTTGAGTATCACAATTGTCATTGTAACCATTGGCCAATGCATCATCAAATCACAACAATCCCTTCATTAATTGGTCAAAGTTAATTCCAATACAAGACAAATTGTTTCTTTCTTAATTCCAAGATTTAATCATTATTCACAACTTGTGCAACTAACAACAATTATCAGGGTCAAGCTATAGTCTTGATTGCCCTGCACAACCTACAACAACAACAACCAGGGTAACACACAAGACAATAGTTGGTATGGTTAACTTGTATTTCATACTCAAAGATCTTGTCTCTAGACTATGTAATCATATAAAAGCTCTACTTGAATCTAGGACAACTTATGCCTAAATCTCCTTGATAATCCAAAGTTTACCCTATCTCAAGTTCACTTAATCAAACTCACTTTCTCACATCCGCCGCTAATCAACTGCTCATAGTCTTTTCCTCATCACATCAGTTGATCGAGGGTTCTCTCATTAAACTGACTTAGAAGATTTTATTTCTACCAACCTATAGTACTCACTCCAACTATAATCACACCCAACTAAACAATTTACTCTACTCCTTCCTTCTCTTCTCACTGCCTCTCATAGGCTAAAACAATAGGCTATAGTTTCCTTCTTAGGTTAACGCTAGGCCCTTCGACTTTGAATCACCGAGATGCCCTTCACAACTCTCTCTCTCTCTCTAGAGGCTCCTATCTCAAGCAAACCTTCTTAATTCTTAGTTGCATCCTCTCTTAGGATGTTCAACTGTTGCACTCAACAATGGGCTTAAACTAGGTTTTGGCTCTCACAGCATGTCCCTCAATGTGCCTTGGTCGTTCGGGTCTCTGCTCTTCAGCAACTCCTGCCTATAGTTCATCTGGCTTCACTCCGAGATAATTGCTCTCTCACTTTCTCTCATTTCTACCGCCTTCTTTGGCCAAGGATATTACAGATGCTCTTTAACTCAAGGGACTCTCCACGCTAATAGTTGTATCTTTCTCTTTTGAGGTTAGCCCTCTCCACTCTACTGCCCTTGGCTACTGAACTTCGAAAATGATTCTGGTCCTAGGACAATGGTTGCACAATCTTCAATTTCTTCCGACGATAGTCTTAATTTCCCAACTCACTCTTTGGTTATGTATGCGTTTCCATTCTTCCCTCTTTCATTCACTCTTTTATTACTTAATTCTCTTTCTGATTCATATCTTCTTCCACTCAGAGGTTACTCAACTCCCTATCAGCCCTACATTTCTCCTCTCAATTCTTGAATGTTCACTTCCACATTTCAAACTTACTCGGTTCCTCTCTCAACTTCAAACTCAATCACTTGCAATCTCCACAATACTTAATAGTTTCACAATTCCCCTTCACTCGTCATAACATGACAATAGTTTGACCAAACTTATGTCGCTCAAGGTAACACAAAATAAGAAAAACAATATACTTCATGGGTAATTAGCAATCCCACAATCACTGCGGTGATTACACTATTTACATATTATAGTTTCAGAATGACCTCGCACAATCGTTGTGCAAAGGGAGACAAAACTATAAGTTTTTCTATGCATTCAAAAAGATTCGAAGTAATGCCTGCCTCCTTCTCCGTTGCCAACCCCTTTGGCTTGGCAGGGAAGGTGATGATAGTTTATGTAACCAACTATGAGCACCTAAGCCCGCGCTAATAGTTATAACTACCCTTCATAGGCTATAGTTTAACTATTTTCATTAGGTTGGATGAGGCTTCATCCAACTCTTCCTATCTGCCCATAGTTTAACTTATTCGGCAAAAAAATTTGGCTCACATGTTTGCATGATAGTTGGCAACACAATGGCTAGACAAGGTGACCAAATAATGTCCATGAGATTGTGGCCTCTTGAATAATTACGTTTTGATAGTAGTCTTCTACTCTCCAACGTTGAGGAATTTCTACGTGAAAATCCTTCCAGTGAGAGCAAATAAGAATTCTTTGGTGGTGTGAAGAAAACTCCCTATGTAGATCCACTAGAAATAAAATTGATATTAGATAAGGTCTCCAAAATTAGCCGTCTCCTTGATGTAGGATCCATTCATGTTGTTAGTGCTCATGAATGTTATTTAAAAAATTGTTGTCAGTTGTTTCCATGGGCATCCACCCAACTTGTTAGAGTAAATTATTGGTGCAAGTCCTTTGATGAAAGGAAGGAATGTGGTACCAAGATTTTTTTGTAGGATTCAGAGTATGAGATCTAGATAGGGAATAGTATTGGAAGGTATAATCATTTGTTTTTGTGCTTGGTAGAAAATTCATGGAATCTCTCAAGCCACTTTCATGGCCTGTAATTTATCAACCTTTCTATGAAACACTACTGTAGTTGAATTTGAAGATGTCGAAGTGCTAGAGTGATTTAAACATGACTCTGGATCTTTATCATCCACAACATTCATACATTCCATTGTTGTTGTAGAACCATGCATCCCAATAATTGTTTGTGGTGTTTCTCTCCTCCTCGTCGAATTTGGAGTCATCGAAATCCTCATCCTTTGCTTTGTTGTCTCCTTCGCTTCTTTCCACCTCTATGCCCTCTGAGTCCTTGAATTATTCAAACTATTCCTCTAATGGATTCTTTAGAGCCTCACTTTCTACATTTCCGTGCACTTAAGTGGCTTGTTCATCTTCTCTATCAAACATCACAATTCTTTGTTCAATGCAACATTATGAGGTTTCTAAATTTCACTACTGTTGTGGTTAGTGTATTCGGGTGTCACTACTTGTAATGTCTTCCATTCTAATCATTTTCTTGTTCCTCTCTTTGGACTTGGTGTGTCCTCTTGACCGTTTCATGGCTCTCTATCTTGCAATGAGCCAAAAGAATGAATTCTTTACCAAGAAGTGGAATTCAATTGAACTATTGCTAAAAAAAAGGAAACGAATTGCACTATGCGGTGCACTATTCTCATCTCCTGGTATTTGTAACTCCCACGAGCACATATCCCAAGATCATTGTCATTATTACAAAAGATTTAGTACATGTGATATTTATTGTACATGTGATTAGGAGGCCTAATTAGATGTGAACCTGTTACACCACCGGTATGTTTATTACCATGATACTTCCTCAGAAGTAATCATTTCTTGCATGGAGAGGCTTGCTGATGCTATCGTAGCTTGTTGACGTGTTATTAGTGCTAGGCCTCAAATCAAGGTCACTTAAGAAATGAAAATTTATTTGTATATCATAAAATAGTTCACATTGTCTTATTTATAATGCGCTTATGCACAAATTAATCAAGTTTGGTTCAAGAATCGGGAGGGCTCTTGATCCTAAAATAGGATTGCATTATTTGATAAATACTGATAAATTGATATTTATGTAGTTTGTAGACATGCGAATATTTTGGATTTTATAGTGTCTCTTAGTCGACCATAAGTCACTTTCGGAACAATGCCTTCTGAAACTTGGACATTCATAAAGGAGGTTTCAAATTTTCATAGTGCTTAGAATGCAAACATTACAAAAGACCTCATTGACATGAGCATCAAAGAAAGCGAAGAAACGGAGAATCTTAAGGAGTTGGAAAACATGACCATCACCAAAGTTCATGCTGTAATTTATATCATGCATGATGCTATGAGTACAAATCAATTCGTGTGAGGTTCCAACAATCATCCATGATGGAATGGACATCAACAAAACAATCATTCATTGTTTGCAGGTGACAACAAAAGCCACTACGGGATTGTTCCAGCTACATGTAAGCCTCATTAGCGTCGTTACTCATGGTCACGGTGACGGCGCTTACACTCAGTACACAATTGTCTTGTGGCTTAAAGATTCGAACTTCACTATATTGTCAATGGCGAGGTGTTTTGTGCATTGGAAGAACCTCCAGTGCGAAATTCCAAGAAGTTTTTTCACAAACTGTCGTTGAATGATTATTTTGAAAATAAAATAGAATTATGGAGCAAATTTAGGTGAGAATTTGTTTATTGATATTTTTGTGAGATTTTCTTTCACACATGAGCATCAGGAGACCTCCCGATACATTGCATTGGACCTACATGTTAGACATTCTAAATTATGTTACTATATATATATATATATTGATCGGAAGACTTGCCAATGCATTGTTTTGGACCTAGATGTTAGCCATTGTAGGTTATGCTACAAATCATTTGTATTGATAGAGAGGCCTTCCAATGCAAACTACATTGTCCTAATTTTCAATGTGATTACAATATGGCCTCCAGATGCCATTCAATTCTACCATCAACTAATGGTATGGATGTTTGTCCAACCTCTACCAAGAAAATTATATCTATAGTTAGACAAATCGGATATGGACAATAAAAAATCAATGCGATATGGTGTTTTTATCCATGTCGACGGCTCACAAGGTTTCCAAGAGATACATGTTGGATTCCTACTCGTTACTCACATTTATGACGATATAGATGGATATTTCAGCTACTTTGTCCAAAAAAACTCAAAATAACAAACACATTTGTTCTTGTTGGCTTCATGAAAAATTCATGGAATCACAATTCCTTTCATTTATTCTAGAGTTGATTCATAAGGTTGCTAAATTCAAATCTTTCATTAAAGGTTATGCTGAGGAGTTTGTGGGGTTGAAGGAAATACATTTTTAGGTCCTTCGTGGACAATGACAAATGGCTTGTATTGAATTTTTAATTTATTATTTAAAATTTTGGTACTTAATCTAAAGTGGTTGTGGCACAACAATTCGGTTTGCATGTGGAAGGACAATGGTCGTGGTCCCCACTTGTTCTTGAAGGCGAACAACCACTCTCCAAATTAGGCTTTCTTGGAACCATGTTCTCACTGGACGTTACGGAGACAAGGAAAATGACTACTGAGGACGTTGAAGATGCAAACCAAAAAAATATGGGATGCATGGCAATATAAAGAAGTACATTGAAATTTGGGAAAACCGTTGTTTGGGAAATGAAACTTACCGTGGAAAAATAAACGATTACATCACCCACGGGAAAAATGTTGCTAAGGAGTTAAATATTTTATTCCCCCAACGCCTCGCACGCTACAACTCAATTTTTGGCCATCAACAATATATACCATGACAAATGCAAACATGTTCGACATGATTCAAGAGGATACGACATAGAAGATGATTCCAAATATTGCACGTGACAAACCCAAAGAATCCTACAACTCTACACAAATGTTACTCTAGGTGATGTTGTTTTTGTCCGTACTCCGGACACTAATATCTACCCTGTGTGGATGGACCGAGCACTTATAGCTGTGTAACTATATAGAAACCATTCTCAGTATGGTCAGTTTCAAATTTGGTATTGGAAACCTAGCAAAGCAACAAAGTTATTGTCAGACCTTGAACATTACAGAGGAGTTTGGGATGGTAAGTGGGAGCGTGATCCGGCTCTCGGGGAGATCACTCCATTGTAAAGTTGAACAACCACGTGCGATCATTTTACATGTAAAAAATGTAAAAAATGTAAAAAGCATCACCAAAATGGGTCACAATTTTATCGATTTTTTTTCATGAGTAAATATACATGGTACATGTTACATAGTAAAAAATGGTGACTAAATTTGATGATTTGTTTTTTTAATAAAACATACCGTTTCTAACTAGAATGACGCATAATCGAACTAAAAAAATTGCTACAAAAATGAAGATGACTAAAAATTTCAAAAAAATATACAAAAGATACCATCAATGGTTGTGTATATGTAGAAAAAATATCATAAAATTTAAAATTATTTATGGCATGTAATATAGGGGTAGCAAACTTTGTTCGCACGTGGTGTTCAACTTGACAATGGAGTGATCTCCCCGAGATCCGGCTTCCACAACAGTAGTATGGATATTATGTAGCTATGTGTTTTATTCCAACAGAGCTAGAAAAAACACAAACGACACTTTTGTTATGCAAATAGGAAAATCATAGAAGAAATACGTCCGTCAAAATTTAGAATTGGCAAACTCCTCCAACCAACCAACATAGGGGAAATATCATGAGCATTATTGATGGTTTTCTATATAAAGTTTCATGTTGAACTTCATGGACCCATTTGGGATTACCTTTTTCTATAAGTTGCATAAGTCTTATGTCTTACTATTACATGGTAATCATTTGAATCATAAGCTTATATTTTAAGGTATCAATATTCTTGTTTATATTTTAATGAGTGATGTTATGGTTAGTTCTAAATGCAACAATGCATTTTTTTTCTAATCATACATTGGGAGTGCTCCCGATATTCTATTGTCCACATGTAGATTTTTTTTTCCATGTCATATTTTTGTCCACATTAACTCTTATGTCTTATGTCTTGACCTTTAGTGTCTTATGTTTACAAACTTTTGTCTTTAACTCTCATGAAGCATATCATACAATGTGATGTCCTTTTTTTTTTTTTACTTCATGTGTTTACCTCTTTTGATATATGTCTAGAATGGTTGTCTCAACTCTTATAGCTTGTGTTTTAAAGGCCACATCAAGGGAAGTACACTGAAATTTGGATAAAAAACTACTTGGTAAGCGATAGTAATTACAACACTGTAAATCTATAATCCCCAAAAATTTTTTACAAGGAGTGACAAATAATATTGGGCTAACATTTAGTGTTGGTGACACTATACTGTGGTTTACAATTAGTATTGAGCAAGACAATTAGAATTGGTGACTCTAAATATCATATTTAGTGTAGTTGTTCTTCTTGTAAATCACCTTGTAGTTTTATATATTTGAATTTCCATCGGGTATGATATCGGGAAATCTCCTGGTGTGACTCCGAAGGTGATATTAGTGGATTCTCCAATATTGACCTTTGGAGCCATACCGGGAGATCTCCCCCATGATGCCGTGAAATCTACTCACCCTAAACCTTTCAAAATGTTTTTGAGGTGTGAACTGGGAGGTCTCCTCATTATTATTTAGTACATTCAAAATATTATGTACTAACGTGGGGAAATCTCCCAGTCCACAAGGCACTGGGAAATATCCACAGTTTATACGAGCTTGGTCTCCATCTTATATTACATTATATAAATATTGCTAATTCTCTTTGCCAATTAAATGTAATGATGAATTAAGGATACTTATTTACTATTTAAAATTATTTATTTATTTATCTCTAATTTTGTCCAATTTAAATTTAAAAGTCTACTTTCAATTAAACAATTGTTCTATATGTTAGTCAAATAGTTATGAGGGATGTTATCTTCCTCCCTGCAAGCTTGGGGTGGGTGGGGGGGGAGGCAACCTTGGATGGGGGGCAAGCCCTACAAATAGAAGATAATCAGGTAGGTTCATAAACCCAACGTTGCTTGTCACATAAACAATTTTGTGGCCAGAAAATAATTTGGATGGTTCTTGAAGGCCATCATTCCCACTTATTCCACATGAACTGCATTTCCCTTGAAAGGGCTCAAAAACCAAAATATAATATGTGTTTCACTTGGAAATAACTACTCCCTCTGTCCCAAAACGATTGTCCTACCTTCCGGAGTTCATTGTCCTACCCTCCCAAAATGATTATTGATTTTGTTGATATAGAAATTGTTTGGCACACCAGAGTGTCTGGCAAAGATTTCTACATCAACAAAATCGATAAACATTTGAACTTGAACAATCATTTGGAGACAGAAAACTCCGGGAGTAGGACAATCATTTTGGGATAGAGGGAGTAACTGTCAAGGATTTCATCCCTTACATGGAATCATAAATAAATAAAGCTCTCTTTAGCTTAATTAGGTTAAAAAAGAAAATCAAAGCTACTAAAATTTTGGAATTGATCATACATAAATCCAAGCATTGATCTGCAAGCAAAAACTCTCAAGTTTGTATTGTATGTCACAAACTTGAATACAAATTCTTGTAGTGGGGAAGATAAGATGCTCCAATAGGTGCACTAAACATATGATTTGGTGTGGCACCAATATTAATGTCATGTTAATTAAAGTGGCATTCACGACTTGTTATGTAACAACGATTATTATATGACACTTCTTTTATTTGCCACCCACTAATTGAAAGATAAATAAGTTGGGTCAATGATGAATAGTGTGGGCCATAGTAAATAAGGTGTTTAGTGTAGTGAAGTAACATTGATTTGTCCCATTAGCCTTTTCAGCTTCTTGGACTTTAAAATTAATTTCATTTCATTTCAATGGGGGGAAGGGGGGGGGGGGGATGTGTACTCCATAGGATGCTGCATCATAATTTAACACATGAAATTAACAACTCATGTGCTCTACTTAGTAATCAACATTTTCACCTTCCCCTTGGCAAGTACTGTGGATGTTTATCCAAAATCACAGTTATAAGATATAAAACATTATTAGAATAATAAAATCTTACCTCAATGCATTTGCTTTTACCCTCAAACAATGAATGCTACATACTTCACATCTCATCACAAAATTCAATTCTAGTAAGATTGTGGAAGGCTATAAGTTGCATTGGATTGAAATTACATCCAATTTGGAAATGCAATGTAGTGCACACTCCCACAAACCATTTTTAAGTAGACATGTCTTATTCAAACACCACCCTTACTCAATTACTTTGAAATTAAGATTGCTTGATATTCTCCTTGAACATACACTTCTATATTACTATCAAGATCAGCACGACAACTCAATGGTTTCAATAGCTAGGAAGTCAATGCTCAACACCCAAGTCAACACTATCCATTGAATTGATATCACTTACCTAGTATTTGAATATGTGACAAATTGTCAATTTCTCATCTTGATAGCATTCTTATGACATTAAATTTGTTTAAAATAATCCATTGAATTGATATCTCTTACATAGTAATTGAATATGTGTCAAATTGTCAATTTCTCATCTTGATAGCATTCTTATGACATGAAATTTGTTTAAAATGTTCTAGGTAATAGAGTTATCCTTAAAGTGAAGCAAAAGAAACCATGGGTTTAGTGCCAAACATTGAGTTCATGAGAATTAACACAAAGTCATCCAAGTTTTCTTAACGCTTAAATTACCATACACAGAGAGTGGTGTCAAGCTATTAAAAACCGGCTTTATAACTTGACATACTAGGATGAGTGAGCCAAGCTAGCCTTGTATAGGCCAATCCAAGATTTAGGACAACAAATCCCATGTGCATACCCTACTTTAGATCATTACATTCTCTCAAAGTTCGAGACGTGGAAAGAGAAAGTCCCAAAAGTTTCACCCAACTTTTAAAATAGGCTCCAATGCACGATGAGCTCTTAGAGGAAGTTTTCTCAAAGAAGGATCAAACCCACGGTTTTGTCCCTCTTTGAGAGACTTCACAAATAACTCTATCAACTGCGTTATTTTTCTGGAAGTTTTCTAAAAGTAACCATCATAGGCTTGTCTACCTTGGAACATGTGAACTGAAGACCTCAAATTTGACATAAAGGAACCAAGGGAGATAAGACAGATCGTTATTACAATGTTCATAACCAAATCACAAATGTACAGGTTTAATTCTATGAATGTAACGATTGGAATTAGGACCACTAAGTCGTGACCAGGCGTCCTGTGTCAAACTCTGTTTCAAGGTTAATTGAAACTAAACCTTGGAAAACTCATCGTAGAATAACTCATGTGATGGTACTATGATAAAAATCAAGTGCAGGTTGACCACAAATTGGGAGGTCACTTCTGTTAAATAGTCAGTAGAAAATAATAAGAATTGATTTGACATTTGTTGATGAGAATTGACACACTTCTTGGTGCTTACTACGGGTGAACAACTACACCAGGTGACATCTGATGGAACCTGATACAAAGTGACTTCCAACTTCTCACATAGATCCTGTTGATTCTCAAGCATCTGATGCTCTTTCAATGATATATGATCAGTTTCCTAAACAACATAACAAAATCGACAATACTCCCCCCTGGTATAGATGGTTTTCTTCTCCCATCACATTCTTGATTCATTCTTCTAAACACATCCCTCTTAGACAACATGTTGGGCTATGCATGAGAATCTCTGCAACCATTTAACATGTCAGGAGCAGCCATTCTTTAAGAGCTTTTTCTGAGATATTGCAGAGATAGAAATGAGTGGATGCCAAAAATCAAGAATAACAGGCCTCCACATAGAGCAACCTGCACAAGACAGGAAAAATAGGTGCATTAGATTCCGACTTCTAAAGAATTCGACAACACATTACCTAGAGTCATAACCACATACAGCATCAGAAGTTTGATCAGACTTTATAATCTAAATGCATGAGACCTTTCTACTGTTGCATTAGTTACTCTAGAAGGCTGCAATACTATTGTGATTGTCTGTGCCTACGTGCAACATTATATTGCCTTTCGCCTAGTTGCTTGAAATGCCCCAGTACTGTATTTAAAAAGGCAATTGAACTGTGTACAAATCTATCTAGTGAGAGGAGACGTGCATGGAGGGTGTCCTGTAAACTCTTGAACAAAGGAGGAGGAAGTACTTGAGTCACTTGACCTTCCTGGAATATTCATGATCAGTGTGTGATTCAAATATATCCACCACTTTGTATGACATTGTTCTGTCTAACGAAATTGAATACACGATTCTTCATTCATGTAGTTGAGCCTTTTTGGTTAAGTCTTAAGAGGACCTTTCAAGGACTTTAGGTTGAAGGTAGACATCATGGACACGTGCAAGTTTGGGTTTGCATTAATGGATGGGGATTGAAGATTGTAACAGTCCAATGGCTTGGACACTGGAAAATGACTTGCCCACCCGTAAGATTTGGAATATGCTGCAAGTCCAAAACATGGATATGATCTAATGAGGGTGACCATACCGTTCTTTCTGAGATCCGGCTGGCCAAATGCTTTCCCCCAATAACTGCAGCCCCTGTGCACACTGCATGACCCCTGTATGCAACCCAACATGCCATTGACAGAAGTTAAAAGAAGTTGAGAACTGTTAGAACAGAAACCAACCCTTAGTTTCAAAAAGAACTGGATGTTCTGATGATGGGTTTGCAAAGTAGGAGCCCAAAAATGATCTCTGCAGCAACTAGAAAGCTTCTCTTTTGCTTGTGTCATGAGTATCAAGACGACTAATATTGAACTTAGGCACAATGAAATAAGTGATACCCCAGGCAATAGGAATATAATTGTCATTTATTAGCATGGCATAGCAATATTATTAAGGTTATGTTATGACCAAATATCAAGTGAAAAATCCCTAAGATAATGGTCAAAAACTTACAAGATGCCACCTAGTGCCACGCCTACAACGTTATCTTGGGCTGCCAGTCCTATTGTTGCAATCTGAAAAAATGTAGACACACAATCTGTAAGTTACTGGGAGGAAGACCTACATGCTCTTAACTCAAAAACCACAGCTCCATAAAGACGGAAGACATGTACTATTAGAAATTTTTCCTTAGAATGCAATATCAAAAGCATGTGTATGGAAGATCAACATACAACCTGATAATAACTTCCCTAGATTCCAGTTCTAATAATACAATTCGTTGGTCTTAGTGGTGAGGTTGCTGTACTTTGCAAACGACATACAATTAAAGCTGAAAGCAGACTCAAGATCAGATTTTGGAATGAAGTAGCTCAAAGGAGAACATAGTACCTGACTACGATCACCCCATTCTCCGAGAAAAGTCAGAGAAAAAGCCTGTGCAAATCAACAGAAGTATCGGATTCAAGATCCAGAAAATGAGATTCATAACCATAAGAAAATGTTAGACACATTGACAGTTCTTTGCAGTTAACCAGTGAACAAATTTGATTCATACCTCCAATAGAACAGGAGACAGAATGTAGCTCAGAGCACCTTCACGTGGTTTCTTTCCAACCTTTGTCTGCAATTCAGCGAAGAAGGATACTTGAGATGAATCGAGCACAATATTGACAATTTGGAGATCTATCTTTCATTAACGATTTTCCACATAATGAGACCATCAGTGGTGAAAGTAACACAATGTTCATACATGTCCTTCAGGTGTCCTACCTTCTCTGCCTTCGCTGTTTTGTCATCATCACGTTTGTCCTCAGCTTCCTGAATCATGCCATTCATTTCTAGGTCAAAATTCCTGAAAACAAATTCTACTCATTGAGTCCTATATTTGACTCACTTGTGTTGCCATGACATAAAACCTTGCAGTGAAAGTTTCATTGCAGAGAATCCACATGAGTCCTCAATAATGTAGGATGTAGGATGAAAGTCCAACTCAATAGAATAAATTATAAAAAGCAAGGAAGTGGAAAATCAATTGAAAAGGGAATTACCAATTGAGCTTCAACTTCTGCAAGTTCTGCAGATTCCCTGGACCAGTATGAACATTTTAAAGACCATTAGTAGGTTAGCAATCAATCAAACTGAATATTGGTGCACTGTTGGTGAGTTTTGAAAGACAGAACCAATATTCCCTCATTGCTGAAACAATAACAATTTATGCATATACTCAAAAGTGCAACCTTGACAGGTCCTAAACATTCTCCATGTACACCACACTCCAAGCTCTAGTATAGGCAGATTTCACTTGTGACAACTATTGCACTTTTACAGAGAGATCACATTGGAACACATTGGAACACATCAATTGCAGTCAAAAAGAACTAAAGCTGAAAGATGTGGAGGAATAAAATCTTACCCCCCTTCATGAGTGAATCCATCATACAATGACCGTAAACCAAATATGAAAAACAAAAGAGTGGCACCATTGTGTGTCCAAGCTCGTGGAATCTGCACTCAAAACAATGAATTAATACATGGTGATGGTTGATTTTTTTTAATTAAAATTAGATTCTTAGGTGCATGAATAAACAGCCTGCACTTTTCAATTGTATTCTGCAAACATGCTCATGCTTGCGGACATAAACCATACAAGATGCCCCAATATACTGGCATTGAGTGGCTATAAATTTGATTAAGCTTTAAATGGAGAACAAAAGTTACCAGATTTGGAGCTGCCCACCCAAAGAAGGAAGAAAACACTGTCATCACCTGCAAAAGTGAGGAAACACAGGTCAAGATTCCCTCCACTAAAAGCCAAAGAGGATTATATGCTCCCTGAACAGATTCTGCAATCCGAGCAAAGTATGTCTAAATATTGGCTATACTCTAAATCCCAAAGAGTATAACTATACACTTGTATGATTCTACTAAAGTGACACAATGAATGCATCATGTACCTATTAGACAAAGAAACTTGCCCAAGGCCACAAATGACAAGTTGTTTCATCATCATAATCATCATGAACTCAAGCTACCACCACATGCAAATTTTAGAAATGAATGAAATTAGTGCACTATGCAAGATACATTTAGTCTGATGTCATATTCACTCCTACTGCAGACATCACCTCCACCACCACTGAAAATCACAAAGAACTTTGCAGGTTACAGTATGACAACCCCCAGATAACAATCAAATGTGAGGGAAAGGGATAGTAAGGTCATCAATGTAACTCACCACAAGGGCTCCATGAGCGCCAAAAAATACTGTTCCTCGTGGATACCGCATGGCCATCAGCTGCGGATGTCAAGCAGAGAAAAATAAGAGTTAACACATAAAGATAGTGTCTACAAGGCAATAGCTTAATATAGATTGATGTGATGCATAAATCACAAGATTGTCCATGGACTACTACAATGAGTTGAGGCAAAGATAATTGCAGCAGGCTCTTGTATAGTTTGATTCCAAAAACCTAAGCTTTCATGATCCACATCCCTTAAACGTTTCAAACAATTTTCAAATCTTGACATCAATGATCATCCAATAATCATCTCATATAACAATAAATGACTGGGTTTCTTACAGCAGCAACAAAGAAGGTCTTGTCTCCAATTTCAGAGACAAGAATCATTGCCGTGGACTTCAGAAATCCCTGCACCCATATGCACAAATTCATTGTCAACTATCCTTGCACATTCAACCTCAAATGAGCACCAATCTTGCAGATGATGAAACTTGGGCTCACAAAAGTGCTCCAAAAATCCATTCATGCTCTGCATAAATAATATGCACAGCACAGAAGATGGATTTCCTGCAGAAATTTCTCTGTCCAATGCAAATCAACCAAGATAATAAGGAACTTGCCTCAAGAAGCCCCATGATTGTACTTCACTGCCTGTCCTCCTTCCCCTGTTGTTGCTCAAACACCTGTACAATCAATGCAAAAGGCAACAATGGAGTAAATAAACCAGGTCTCTTGGAGAAATTGTGTCCTTTACTCAGAAAACTTGTCAAAGAATTAACAAAGGCCCAGCTGGATTATGCAAGTCCTCGATTGATGCATCTAGAACCAAAAAAGATGAAAATGTTCACCTGATTGCAATCTTTAGAAATATTTCGAATAGTTTTGAGTAACTTTGCAACATCAATCGACCAAGGTGCATGATATTGCATGACATATTGATTGCTGAAGTTCATCTTGAGTTTGATCCAAAAAGAAGAAACTACTCTGTTTTTCAATCTCAAGCGTTTAACTCCTTGAAAAAGTACATGTAAAATTAAGATTTCTCAGTGATTCATCATGTGCTTGATATGCTAGCATCTCAAGAGAGCTGCAAATGATGCTCTTAGAGTGTAGGTTAATTGTTCCCTCAAGTGATGCCAATGTTCTCCACTTTCTTATGGTGAACAATATAACCAGAATGTTGCTCAATAGGCCATAAGGTATACTTGATTTCCCTTACCAGCTCTATTGTCTCTTTCAAGTGTCTACCACATGTTCTTTGATTATTCTATCGTGTTGTTCAAGGATTGAGAGGATATCTTCCCAGAAGCAGCACCACAAAGGTTGGGAAAGATGGATGTGGGAAATGGAGATATCGGGAGAGCTCTAAGCCTAGCAAAATAATTAAGTCTGCCTGAACTATTGAGGCAAGACCCAACACTAGCAAGTGAAGCAAGTATTACATTCAACCAAGAGAGATAGATTCAACTGAAGGAATCTTAACTGGGAGTAACAGGAGGAAAAGGAACAGAAACTACTTAATCATCCAAACATGGGCTCCAAGCGCCTCCCAAGCATTGCATTCAACTAAAGGTTGCCAATTTGAGGCTGGATATATAACAATACTTTGCAAGATCGGAAAGAGAGTCAATAAACACGGGAAACGTATATAATACCACTTGCAAGTGTCTGAAGTAGTTACTACACCAGTGAATACACTCTCTAACTCCAGTTGAATGGCTCAGTAATGACCGTGATAACAAGAAGAGAGAAAAAGTTTATGAAGTACAAATAGTGATTTTAGTATGAATAGGGCAACAAGCAGCTCAAGAACGAATCTATACTCCAAAACTTGGAGAAAGTGCACATTGATACAACGCAGCTGGCTATAGTAATATATTGAGAGTCGAAAAAGGACATTATTAGAAGCTGCTGTCACTTTGTAATCAACTATACAGCGATTGGCAATGGAAGAAGTGAAGAAGGAAACAGGAACTACAACACAATTGCAAGTCCAGCAGTCGAATTTTCAGTCGATAACAGGACTGCATCAACCAATGACTTCCGAGCATTAAGCAGAAATATGCTAACAGGTGTCATGGCGATCCTGCTACATCAATGACCTAATTCAACTCCAAAAATTGATTCAGATCTTCCGCTTTTATATACCACACCGGAAAACAAGAGATATACTGCAACATAGGGATAAAGGAAGGCTGGGGCTGATAGCCTGCATACATGACCTAGCTCCCGGGACACCCAATCAACTTCAAAGTTTCGAGCAAGGCTCGCATTGAAGAAAACTTGAAGGAACTATTGCAGTTTATTTAAGAAGTCCACACCCTACGTTCACAATGCAGATAGAAACACAGATTGGATAAACGTCTCTAGTGCATGATACAAGGAGCCAATAGAATCAAAAATCCTATGCAGGCAAAAGGAACGGCAAATCTATGATTGAGCGGCCGCAACACAGAGAATGCAGCTGGAGGAAAAGGAAGGAAGAAGAAGATCCAGAATCAGAGTGGCCTTAGATTCGCCAGGTTTTCAAGAAATAAGTAAAGGCAATCACAAAACATTGCACAGGGAGGAAAAGAAGAGCAAAATTCACAAACGCAATATTAGGCCTGCTGAGACTTTCTCATGTGTATCCTGGAAACGAAATTTGCAAGAATCCACATACACACCGTCGTTTCAACATGCTTACAAAATAGTCTGACCATAATTCAATCATAATTCTCTCACTGCAGAGGACAAGGAACACTGAGCCATGACAAAACAGGGAGAGAATTTTCTACCTGCACCTCCGGAGGCGTGGTAAGGACCGATATTGAAGCGAGGCTCTACAAGCGGCTCTGCAACTCGCTTTGCAACAGGGGTGAATATATCGAGACTGCAAATTGCGAAGTGAAGGAGGAAAAACGAGCGGCAGAGTCGCGAATCGGAACCGTGTCGCTAGTGTAATAGCTCGTCGGATTGCTCTCGTCACGCCGCATGCGCCACACCGCACGGTTGCGGGGGAGGAGAAAGCGGCGAGCTCGGACAACGGCCAGAAAGAGAGCCTTGTTGTGCTTGGCTCTTCTGAGTCGAAGCCGCGACGAGCCCGAAACGGGGAAAGTCAAGCGAGAGATTGCGAGGGAGGCCGAATCACACTCTTGGTCTTTGGATGATACCGTGTTTGGATGGACGTCGTTCATCCTCCCATTTTTGGATTCTTCTATCTAGCCCTACTACATTAATTCATTCAAAGCGAGGAGGTTATCTTTAATCAAAGGTTAACTTAACCCTTAAATGCATGGGGTTCCACCTCAACGCAAAGATGTGTAACAAAATATGAGGTGGACACCTTATGTGGAGTTGATACAAGACAAAGTCCTAAAGGATCCATTATGGTTGGAACAAGGATTCTCATCATTGGATTATACCTAGTCATTTTAAAGGAATTTTATTTTGGAGAATGATAGTTGAATAATAATAAGAAGAAGAAAAAGGAGGAGACAAAGATTGCTCTTCCCTATTACCATGCACACATGGCTAGTTCTAGTTGATGGCCCGACCAAGGGCAAACTTTTGGCTCATTATATCTAAGGCCACTTGAAACCAACAATCACTTGTAACTAGACTCCACTTAGAGAACAAGTTGCTAATGATAACACTTCCAAATCATGTCACATATGTGGCTAGTTTTGATTGGGTGCCAAACTTTCGGCTCGTTTCAAATATCATCACTAAGTCTCGTCCCACCTGATAGAGCCAATCAAAAATGAATGTGATTGCCACCACTTTTGGCTTCTTAGTCAACTAGGGCTAATGAGTGCTATGGAATATGTTGGCTTTAGTGTAGTTTGATCTCACAAACACACCAACATTTAAGTCAACTCTTAAACCAAATAGCATGGTTAAGTTCAATACCTCCTCTCAAGGATTTTTATGTAAAGAGCTACATTGATACGTGCAATTAGGTTGCCCCAAGTCATCAAAATTCGACACTACTTTGAATAATTGTTGCAACAATAACACAATGCAACTTTTTTAAACTATGATTTCTATACATATGAATAAAGAAAGTTCTAAATTTGTGTAATTCCAATTTGACCCAAGGTCACTTGCATGGGTAAAAGAGGCAACCTATTCACAAAGGTGACCTAATTGCACATAGTAGTGTAAAAGATCGACTCAAAAATATCCAATTTATCTAATAATTTGTAGTACCAATTGGCATGTAAGAACCCACAGGGTTGGCCTTTGGGGAGACGATTGCATGTTGGTTTGGTTGTGCACGTTCAAGATGTTCACCTTAAATGAAAAGAGGTAGTAAGTAATCTTTGATGGCCCTCTCATTCTTGTGATGACCACTGCAGAATTACATGTAGAGTTACACTAACTTAAAGATGAAGCAACATCATAATTCACTCTATTGGTTTTCACATGAATGTGCAAATATGAAATACCAATGTTATCTTGTGTTCTTGTGCAAGTTTCTATGATGTTCAATTGAAAACTTTATACATGTTCTTGCATGTTTAGTATAGGGTAATGCACTAGCACAAGTGCCATCTTCACATGCAAATAACTCCCAAAAACGGAGTCCACGGGACACACACAAGGGTCGGTGTATCACAATATTTGCATATTGCACAAATCCCAATCCATTCCATGCAAGAGAATGTCCCCGTACACCTATGGGAGACCCCACAATGTATTGTGTCAATAAAGATGTTTCATGGATTTTATGAATTTGTCTTCTACCAAAGCCATGAAAGCTCGGAACCAAATGGGACAACACGGTACACATCACACAAATACTTTGGGAGTATGTGAAGTGCCTTGGGGTAACAACAATTCTTATGACACCCATTGAGACTAAAGTTTCTCTAACGAACACCCACAAATATAACTCTCCTCACTGGCAACTCTTCTTTTGTTATTTGTCCACCTATTGTTATTAAGAAAAACTACAAAAAATCCAAAGAGCATTAAGTATTGTGCTAAATCAATATATATTATAATTAAAGAATGTCATATGAATTTCAATGCTAGTCCAATGTCATCTAGATGTTGCAACATACTACTGTTTAGCTCATACTCAAGATTCAAGAAGTATGTGTTATAGCATGATTATGTTATATATTGCTTGCCATAGTTTCAAAATAGTGTTAACAAAAACAACTTCACATATGAAAGTTTTCTATGACAAGAGCTTGGTGCTAACTTCCCCACAAGTATGGGGGAGCTAGTTTGATCCCTTTTTGTCCTCCCTACAAAAAGGTCTTTAAGTCCATACTTGTATGAACTTGTGTAAATGGACCCTCATTTGCTTAAGACCTAGTCTAACCATCTTATAGTAAGAATGCCATGTACTATGTAGACCAATGAGAGACCAATGGATAGTACATTGCCTAGTATATGGTCTCTAAGGTTGAGTTCTTGTGGGATTAAAAGATGATTTTGCATGTTATAGTTTGAGGCATTTATGTTATTTTGGTCATCTAGTTGTGGTTGTTAGACACTATAAGAAAATTGAGTTTTTTGATGATGTTTTTGAAATTTTAGGCGACATCCAATAGAACATCCAGATGTTACAATGGACGTCATTATTGACATTTGGATGTTCTATTGGATGTCGCCTAAAATCGTCTGCGTTGTCCAAAAACGTCATCAACAACGCAGTTTTCATCATCAAAAACGCAGTTTTCTTATAGTGTAGAACCATAGCTCGGAAGGCTATTATGGTCTTTGTGTGAAGATCATGCCAATAGTTTGAGAGGTTGGGACTCATCTCCACTTTGCAAGTGGTGTGGATATTCCATTCATCACCAACCCTCGCTAGTGTTACCCGCTATGGTCATAACAAATGTATAAGAAATGTGTCTAAGTTGATAGAAAAGGCAATACCAATAGGAGCTTTAGGCAAGAGGGAAGTATTGCATAAGAACTTACTTCTTCTTGTTCGTCTAACAAAACAATCTGGAAATTGTGTGCAACGATGATGCTACTTCTTTGGGTTGATTCGAGCTTGAAAATCAATCTCAAAGATCTCCAATCACTCTTGCAAAACACTGTAAACACAATATTCAAAATTTTGAGAGTTTTCCAGTGAATTGGGAGCACATAAAGCAAACTCCAAGAATGAAGTGAAAACCACTGGAGAGTTGTAGAGTTCAAGTAAAAGAATAACATTTGATTTCCCGCCATAAATTGCGGAGTGATGTGCTGCCTAAAATTGCCCATTTAGGATGACAATTCAGGTCGACTTGACCTGAATTGGCATGTACATTATGGCTGCAAATATAGTATTCTTAATATTTAGGTCGGCTCAACCTAAATTGACTAACATATTGTCCTCATTTAGTCGACTCAACCTAAATGAGTCGATTTCCCAACTCAACATACTCTCATTTTAATGGAAACCACATATAATCTAGTATATACATATAATATAGTATCTAGGTAATCTACATAATAGTATAATCTAGTATTTATCAACCTAACATGACTTTTAGGTGTCCAAATGGACAATATTATTTTGAGAGGATCCCACTCTCTCAAAATTTTGAATATTGTGTTAGTAGAGATAAATCAATGACAAACCCATGAAGTGTTTGTTATTATGCAACAATCACCTCATTATCAAAGCTTTACCATATATACATATAAAACCCACACCTCTAGTTGAATATTTGAGGGATTGGCATTGCGGCTGCACTACCAACATAAGAGCCTTAGGCAACCGTCATGTGTCGGTGAAAGGAATAGTGCATTGGAAGATCTACATACTTGTCAATAACATAGCACAAGTTTCTAGTGAAAAATGACAATTACCCAAGACTCATACGTTGATAGCGTTGGTACAAAGATGCCCTTGAACTTAAAGCTACCATAATTGGTTACATATTCCAATGAGCGCATTGGATGAGTTTGGATTTGGTAGTGGTAGGCAAGTTACGTACAAAATCATCCTCATGTGTCTTGCTTGTGAAATTAGTCTCCATTGTTTGTACGAATTTTTAGTGTGACGGTGTGAGACTTGCTCATACTTAGTCTTCAACTTCAGCAAGATTTGCCATAGCCTATCTTATTAGGCCAGCAAAGAAATTGTGAAGTGTGAAGTGCCACAAGTTAAGGTTAGTGGCCATATTGTTGGCACTTCACACTCCACCCAAAAAAAAGTTTGGTTGTTGAATTATATTGGGAATTTTCTCATCCATAATAATAATAATAATAATAATTGGCAATCTGACGTGAATTTGAGCCTATTGGCCCTACCCTACTCAAGGATCCTTTTTGATGCAGGGTGGGGTTTACTGCCTACCTTACGGTGGGTGGGCTCTTAGTTTTTCCGTTAAGTAGAGAGAAGATTTCACAGTCGGGAATCGAACAGCCAACCCCTCCGTTCGGATTTGGGTACCTCTCCATTGTCATATGGTAGTTTAGGGTCATCTTGGACCTGTCCCGTCTAGTTACCCAGGGGGTGCACTCAATGAAGATATAAAAATGTTGTGAGTAGGAATTAATGCCATTATCCTCCCTATCTACATTTGCCATGATCATTTCCAAGGTAACTGTTTTTGGATATCATCTCCTTACTTGCAATTCTCTATTTGACCCCAAAAAATTCAATCAAATAACAACTAAAGTGGCCTTCAAAGTTTGTGTGAAAGTTTGAACTGAAATGTTTCATTTTTTTCCTTTGAAGAATTATACGTAAAAATTGATACCACATAGTAGGTACAATTTTCTACCACATAGAATTTGCATAATGTTAGCATGGACGTGTTTTTCATATTTCTTCATATCAATAATAATTGTAAATAAGGGGGTCAAAAGTGTCCATTCACTTCATTATGGTTCTCTACCATTGAGTGCACGCCATGGGTCCAGTTAGCATTGACATATCATGAAGATTGTTACTTCAAGTTTTGGAATCTGAATTGATTTGCATAAGTTACAACATGTCAAAAGTTACGAAGATTGTGTTTCTTTCAAACCAATCACATAAGCCCTCCTTGTTGTGTATTTTACTATCCAACCCAGATGGGTGACATATTTTGAGCACATAGTCGAACCTCGTCGTGGCATGTGTCATTTTGGTGTTCTTTCATGATTACAAGCCTTGCCATATACCAATCAAATATAGGTTTCCAAGAAGAAGAGTGACCACTTAAGGTCTACATACCTTATTGGGTTTGCCTCGGAGCATAGCCCTTGGTTTTATTGGCATCATAGGCCCATAATAAACTTTGGCCTTGAATGAATGAATGAATTCATATGAATAGATGAACTCTTCTTGCACAAAGTGATTTTGGAAGTTAGATGTTGCTGATCCATATTCCACCTTATTAGCCTATGTGGTGGTTTATTGGCTCTAGGTTGGAGCAAAGCGTTTGGTTTTAGGCGCATAACTCTAGTCACTCCTTCAATGCATGCGTTCATGTGAATTGATGAGCACATCTTGCATAAAGTGATCTTAAAATGTTACCGATCCAAACTTATGTCTTCCTATGTCGATTGAGAGTCCACTCTACATAAGCCCATATAGAAACAAAGAAAATACAATACAATTATTTGAAAATAACTTAACATTCATTAGTGGCCTTTGGTTGTGCACATTCTAAACCTAGCCGGGTACAGACACGATCCTATTCATTGATCTCTATTCACAATATTAGTATTTGTTCCCAAACATTGTTCACTACTTTCTTTATTATTTATCTCTCTCTCTCTCTCACACACACACACATACATATATATCCCTTTCTCATTTTTTAAAATTCAATTTAAAATTGGCCAATATTCAAATATATTATGCAAATGCAAATATTAGGTTGGTGGGTGTTGGCCCCACTGAACCCAACCCCCCACCTGAAGAATGTTATGAAGCTTGGACAATAATTATTTAAACAAAAAATTGATATAGTTCTAATATATTGCCTTCAACCACCATATTATGTTAACCAATCATAATCCTCTTAATACAAGGCGGAACTCCAAACAATGCAACCATCAAGCAAAACCTCCTCTAAGGCAGGAACACCTTAAACCAAGACAACACCCAAACCCAACACCCTTTAAATGTTGCATAATAAGTAGATGTTTGATTTTGAGAATGTTCATCATGTGAACATCAGATTCCCCCCCTTAAACTTTTATATTTATTTCAATATTGGAGGGAGGGGGGGGGGACTTCTAGTACACCATGTGTTTTTTTTCTTTTCGTTTTTTTCCTATCTAAGAATTTCTTTTTGGTTCATACGACTGCCACATGCATGTCAATACCAAAACTACTTCTCGCTTCAAGATGCTCCTTCCTTACATAACACCTCGTTTTGACGCAATTCCAATCATTTAACACATGACACATGGCTAAGCATAATATATATGATGCATATGCGTGGTTCCCTCTACTTCCAAAAAGAAGGCTAACTTAAGTACTTTAGTCGTCTAGCATCGACATGGAACGAACTTTAGACGAGAGTTTCTTGTTCTTTGCCTATCAATGGGAAGAGCCCACTTGTCGCATTGTGAGAGGGCTCACCAACTTCGTGACAAAAGATGGGCTACATGCAAAAATCTTTGGACCTCTTGGATCGCGACTCACGCTTCAAGAAAAATGCAGGCAAATTAGATTATGTACCCGACTCAAACTGGGAAAGCTATAAAAGTACTTAAAAAAAGACTGGAGAGTGGACCTTTTGCACTAGGCGGGGAGATTTTTGGGCATAATCGGTCAAGATCCTAGTGTTTCCAACTCCCACCGGGTACATGTTTACGTCGGGTTCGGTGTTTCTTTATTGAATTGGAGTATATTCCATAGATTCTTCTAAAATGATCGGTAATTTTGTTGAAGTCTTGAACTTCAACCGGTTATTTCTCAAACTCCACCGGTTCATTTGTAACTAGCAGTCGGTCCCCCCCATTCATTGGTGGGCTTAACCCTTAACTTTATAAGAGGCCCGTTTTGAGTTTATGACTAACTTTTGGAGGCAAATTCATCCAACACGAAGGCGTTAGGAAGCTCACAATAGGCATTGTTGTGTTTCTCATGAAATTTTCTTGCCAATGGCGATGATCCCATTCCAACACGAAAATATTGTTGTCCACAATGAATTTTTAAAGTCAATAATGAACTCATGTTTTCCTTTGTTGATATGTTTCTTTATATGGTGACTTCATATTATTTTGATTGAGAATTGTCAATTTTCTATGGACTCTTTTTCTTACCTCAAAGTGAAAATTTATTCTTAACATAGTCTTTGAAGATTGGACTATAGTTTTTATTGCATATATTTATCACAATTTCTTGAAGTCTGATGATTCTAAATCAATTACTAAGAATTCATGAAATTTACTAAATATTTCCTCCCCTAGTGATGTGATTTGAAAAGCACTAGCAAAAACTTTTCTTTTAGATACAATAAAAAGTAAGCTCCAAACTCGGGGAGATCACTCCATTGTCAAGTTGAACACCACGTGCGAACAAAGTTTGCTACCCCTATATTACATGCCATAGATCATTTTAAAATTTATGATATTTTTTCTACATATACATAACCATTGATAGTATCTTTTGTATATTTTTTTGAAATTTTTAGTCATCTTCATTTTTTGTAGTAATTGTTTTAGCTCAATTATGCGTCATTCTAGTTAGAAACGGTATGTTTTATAAAAAAAACAAATCATCAAATTTAGTTACCATTTTTTACTATATAATAGATACCGTGTATATCTACTCATGAAAAAAAATTGATAAAATTTTGACCCATTTTGGTGATGCTTTATGTAAAAAGTAGGATTTTTTAGATGTAAAAAGTTCGCACGTGGTTGTTCAACTTTACAAGGGAGTGATCTCCCCGAGGCTCCAAAAAGCTTACTTTTTAGATGATCTAATGGAACCACAACACGCTCCATGAAGTTAAGGGTCGATACAAACACGTTTAGCTCTACACCCACTTACCTTAAGATATTCAAAACATGTGATTAGTACAAGATGAATAGCGATTCCAAATTGACTTGGATGTAGCTATTTTCCTCATACTTTCTAGAGCTCATATTCATCATCGAAGCGAAGATTCCACGTTCTTAGATATTCAGTAGGGATACCTGAATTATGTTAATGAATGAAGAACCACACTAAATCATGTATTTTGTGTCACCAATTCCGTTTGCCTTGCTCAATACTATAGTTGTAAACCACCCATGTAGTGTCACCAACACGAAATGTAAACCAAACATTATTTGTCATTCCTTGGTAAAAATATTGGTCATTATAGATTTACAATGTTGTAAAAACTATCACTTACTAAGTGCTTTTTCATCAAAACTTCAATCATCCATGACAATATCTCATTACATGAATGTTGGGATGTAGAATGTACCAAACTCCGTCTCGATAATTGGCATGCATTTCATCCAAATTTCCATCAAGCACGACAATGGTTGGAAACTCATTCATAAGAAGTAAAATTAGAAAAGTTACCACAGTGACACTAAATACCATATGACACTAATTACAATATTTAGTGTAATTTTTTTTAATGGATTGCAACTTTTGGAGCTCATTAAGCTCAAACAAAAGCCCTGATCACATACCCTAGTGTAATTTTGCAAGGATCTCAAACCTGAATGAAGCTATATATGAACCTTATGGCAAGTGCTTATGTTGCAACATAAACCTAAACATGTAGATGTTGGCTAGAAGTCATTATTGCATCTCGTAGTGTACCGTTGGATCTCTCTTGTTCTCAGCTAAGTTTTACTTTTAATAGCTTCACTAAAAAAATTCTCTTACTTACTTCTCCAAAAATCCATCTAAGAAATGAGCATGACACCCCTAAAAATGACTAATTGTGTCACCATTAAAAAAAATTGATCTGAATGTCCCCGTGTAGCTCATGATGTGAGCAGTCGATTGCCGCCTTTGTAGAAAGAATCGGAATTATATTGACGGTGCTACAAAGTTTATGTGAGAGCCAGGGGCCGATGGGACCCCAGGGTCCCGCCATACGGTTCATATAATGGAAAACACCTAGATTCATATGTGAGATCAACATCCAAAGGCAATTTGATCATCTTGGGTGGGGGGGCACTAAAATTTCTACCTTTATCATGTAGAAGAATCTCATATAAACTCCAATATATCTATATATACACCGAGTAACTCAAAAGCAGATACATTATGCAAGTTAGAATTGGATGCTTTGCATAAATAAATAAATAAGCAATGTCGGGCAATCCGACGTGAATTTGAGCCCGTTGGCCTTACCATGCTCAAGAATCTTCTTGGTGTAGGGTGGGGTTTACTGCCTACCTTGCGGTCGGTGGGCTCTTGGCTTCCTACCTACCTAGCTAGTTTTTTTTCCAGTCAGTAGAGAAAAGATTTCACAGCGGGAATCGAACCGCCCACCACTCCATTCGGAAATGGGTACCTCTCCACTATCACCCGGTAGTTTAGGGTCATCTCGGACCTGATGCATTGCATGATCTTTCAGAGGTTTACGCATAGGTTGAAGCATTTAGTGAGATTATGTGCACTTAGTTTTACGTGTTTGGATTGATATTGGGAAAGTCGATTAGGGAAATGAATTGGAGTTATCATTAATAGGTCAGATAGAGGGCGAAACACAAGACAATTTTGAATCTCATAGTCAATTTTATTCTTGTATAACTGCCTTTCCCAAGTTAGGACTTTATAAATAAGCACACCAAGAGGTTTTCCTTCTACTAGAGTTTAGTCCTGAGTTTGGTGAACCTAACTAGTCTAAATCCATAGTATTTTTTGGAACCAGAGTTTCTAGTGAACCCCTAAAGACCTACAAAGGGGGCAGCCACGTGTCCGAAGCTCCAAAACACTACACTAAATATGATATTTAGTGTCACACAATTCTAATTGTCTTGCTCAATACTAATTGTAAACTGTGCTATAGTGTCACCAACACTAAATGTAAACCCAAAATTATTTGCCATTCCTTGTAATGTTTTGGGGGATTATAGATTTACAGTGTTGCAATTACTGTCACTTACCAAGTGATGTTTCATCCAGCTTTCAATCATCCATGACAATATTTCATCACAAGTTGATGACAAGAGAAGGTAGGGTTTTGGCCAATGGATGAACTCATCCATCATCCATGACAATATTTGTTCACTTATTCATAAGAAGTGTCATCCGAAACGTTCCCATAGTGACATAAAATACCATATGACACTAAACACCATATTTAGTGTAGTATGACGATGCCACATGATGTCCCAACAATTTTGAGAGCTGGGGAAAGGATATTCCAATTTATGACTACTGAAGATGGGCCTAGAATAGTTGGAGATTTACATTCAAAAAATGAGAACAGTTGTGACCAGTGTTCAAGATTGAAGCCCTCATATGGGTTTCATTTTGAAGGGCTCTCAAATTTCAGCCGTTCAGTTGAAGGGCTGGTTCAAATCCAAGACGTCAATCCAAGAATATAGAAATGAAATACAAAACTCATATTAAACTTGTGCATGAATTATAAGGTACATGTTTCCAGTACAATGTGGAGAATTAAGAATCAACCATCTAACTCCACTTCTTGTAGTGACAATGCCCTACGCTTGTTGGTTCTTGTGGCGGGCATATTATATCGAGGACTTCAAGTGACATCTTCATTTTCAATTTGGGGTTGCGTTTTGAAGGGTTGTTTTGAGAGAGATATATTTTGAAGGGCCAAATCACGTTTGAAGGGCATTGAAGGCTTCAATCTTGAACACTGGTTGTGTCAAGCCTTCACAAGGGTGAACACACCAAAGACAAGATACGTCTCCAAATACTGGGTGGTTGCTCATGTCCTTTTAAGGACGACTGAAATATATAATAAAGTGAGGGTTGTTACATTACGTACTTTGATTTACTGAGAATCGTTTTGTCATATCACATGCACAGCGACTTGTCCTTTTAATGCAGGTTTGTCCTAAATCATGACATTGTCAGTAAAAGCTACATGCCCTCACTACAAGGATAAATTGATGTCAGAGCATCATGCGTTTTAGACCATGAATTGACTGGGTCGATTCTTCCAGATCTGAATACTCCACTTGAAACTGTGCTTGATGGATCTGTTTTGGAATGGCAGTGGGGGCTTTATTGGAATCTGTTTTGAACTCTGTCAGAGGCCATCTGTGAAGGCCAATCCATTCGTTTTCAATTACCACCTCTCGAGTTTTGCAACTCTCGTGGCATCTGTAAAACTAAAGTACCATTGATGTTCATATTGTGTTCCAATCTTGCTTGAAGCAGATAAATGAAAAGCCCATCTTGCGGCTCTTTTTGAAATCTTTCGAACAAGCTAGAACTCATCAAATTTCGCCAAACCATTTGAACACAACAAGCACCTGGATGTTGTGGATGATGCTCATTTCTTACTCACATGGAACAAAGAGAGACTGTTGAGCTTCTCAAGAGCTTTGCAAGGAGCTATAATTTGTTGCCAAATTGTCAAAGACAAGTGCAGTGTGTGATTGATGGTTGACAAACTTCATGAAGCTTTAATTACAAAACTAGAACCTTCACTCTGAATTATGTGGCTTGGACATGATTTGATCACCAGCAGAATCATTTGCAGAAATTACTGGGAACTATCAATCACAAAACCTACATCATAGGTTTCTAAGACCAAAGATGAATATGACGATTTTAGACCAAAGGCACAAGCAATCATCAAGACCAAATGCAATAAAAATGAGAGAAGGGAAATTAAAATGCTAAACAGATGTCTAATGAGGGCAGTCATACAGTAAGAATCATATGTAACAGGCAATCCTAACTCAAGCCATGAACACCATGTTGTAACAAAGCTCCCAACTAGCAAATCAATTAACAAAAGCTAAGGAGCAACAAATCCCTGCCCACCTGTACACCAACTCTAAGGGACAACCAAAATTGCCCTAAATTCTCCTGTGAACATTAAACCCTGCGGCCTCGAATTGACTGCCCTCTGCCAAAGAGGCCAAGTACAAGCCATGCATTTATACCTCCATGGTGCTTGCTCCCTTGATGCAGAAGAGATATGCTCACTCATGTCTACATGTTGCTGAACTGGCAACAGCTCACAAAACAACTAACAAGTAGCCAACCATCAAAAGAGGGATAAGCTTTCAACTGTCCATAATGTGGACCTCCTGCAAACAATATAGGAAAAATTTCCTAGTCTAATCATATAGAAGCTTTTTTAGTCTCCCCAACGCTTCACTAGCAGTTTTATTGGTGGGTTCCAAAATGAGAGCTTGCCTAAAATCTGCACAGCATGCACCCACAAAATGTATCAAATCTAAGTTCAATATAATGGTAAGACCTACTAGGCAGTGGCACCAGTTTTCTCAAGTATAAGCATACAGCTTGAAGTTGCAAAAAAATTACATCTTGACACCATCTATCAATCCAAGTTTGACCATATTTAGGCTGGCTACAACTTGTATAACGACAACGCAACATTTAGAATGTTCCAAGACAAGTCAAAGGATTGAACTAATTGCAAAAAATCCTGAAGGAAGCACATAAATATTTGTCAGGCACACAGCTACAACTCGAGTAGAACAAGGACCCAATTGAAAATTAAAGAGTTAAGAGCAGGAAGGTGACCTTCATTAGCCTCCTTGTAGTATCCCAAAAATTCACGTGCAGTACCCCTCCTCAAATATGCTTTTACACTCTGTAAAGAAGCAGCCAACTAATTAAGGTCAATCTATGAACTTGAGAATCTCTTAACCTTTTGTAGCCCAAGCTGGAAACAGAAGAGCACAAAAATGAAAAAATGTACAAATGTTAACTGACCTTCTTGTCCAGCCCAAGAGCCTTCGTACAATCAGCTTCTGCCTCTGGAAAGCTGCCAAATAAAACTCTCATGTGAGCTACACTTGTCCACACCTCTTTTAAGTATGACAAAACCCAATTCACTTGCATAAAATAATTAGAAATCTCAGCGTGGAACAAGAACCACCTGCATAGCTGTAGATATGCCATGGCCCGATTATTGTAGTAAGTTGCATTATTACCATCCATGCGGATAGCATCTGTGTAATGACTGATAGCCTTCTTGAAATCCTTCTCCTTAAAGGAAGCATTACCCTGAAAAAAATCATCTCACTCCATATTACAAACTAATCCAAGAGTAAAAGTACCAATGATGAGAATGTAGGCCATATAATAGACTAAGGTAAGCGGGCCTTTCATGATTACTTTTCCTAATCGGACAGCTACATTTGAGTGGTGTGTGGTTAAGTGTAGTTTGTAAGAACAGACACCAGAAAGACATGTGTTTATAAAGAGATTGAACCAAGTGCTCAGAATATATTAACCATTCTAGGCTCAATAGTCAACATAATTAGGGGGGACCTATATGACCATGTAATGTCATCAAGAATCTTCACTTTGACAATGAAAATGATATTCATGTAAGCTCCAAATAAATGAGGAAAATGGCTATCAACAAAATTTGAAATTGGCAATCATCCACACTAATTGCATATTCTGCAATGTATGAGAAGTGGGTGCAGAGCCTAAGTGACCATTTAACACCTGCTTACCATACTGCAGATATGACTTTCAAACACACCTGCACAACTGCAAACGTGCAGTGTGCATCAAGGTCTTATATTCTCTTACTACGGAAGTGAAAATTCTTAAAAAATATGAATGGTTTGTTACACCATGATTGCTAAGCTGAGATGGTCTTAGTGATGGTCAGACTGTCCAATTCAGAACCTTGAAGGGAGAACACACCTTCTCTTTTGCCACCTCTGCAGCATCAGTATTAATTTTATTTGTACTAGAAGACCGATCAGCAACTAGCTTTGCTTCTTCTTGAAGAGTGGAATACAGAGCATGTACTGTATCAAGTAGAAACCGGTCAGATCCCTTCCTTGCGAGGAGAGACACTGCCACAGGAACGTTGTTGTATTCTCCAGCTGGCAAACTTACCTGCACAGGTCACTCATAGCCTCATAAGTGACATAAATGCAGAGTATACATAGTAGAAGAAAAAAAATTTCAATATAGTCTAACACATATACATGAGCTATGTACCAGAAAATCAGGTCTAAGAAACTGCTTCTTGGTTGATGGCGAGCACAAAAAATATCATACATGATATATAGAAATTTATAAACCAAGGAAGATGTTATCCAAGTTCACCTGACAGCAGCCTGACATTCCTGATATGCATATCAAATCAAATGCTCTATTCCGAAATTCCTCTAGAGCCTCTGCTCTGGTATTCAATTTGGGAGGTATGTCTGGAACAGTTGGCATCACCATAACTGTATCATTCTGAGACAAACAGATCCAGTAGAATTAAGAAACAAGTTCAACCTGAATGTGATTGTAGACTGAGTTTTGCATGTCCAATTTTGATTGACAACTTTCTACTTTGCTTATCAACTCCCCCCATATTAAAAAATGGACTTGCTCATCATGGTTCTCACTAAAGACTATATCAGTTAACATTGTCTTCTATGCAACGCAGTCTAAGAAGGTAACTCATAGACCAGCAGACCAACCTTATACATTTTCCTCAAGCACTGACACTAAAATTTACCTTAAGAAGTTCATTGATGGCAAGGCGAGCCTCATCTCTAATTTTTTGAACTAAAGGCACCAGCTGAGGACTTGTTTCAAGAGCAGCATTCACACGTGCAGCTATAGCTGGAGACAGGTCAGGCTTTGCAGCAGTCAACCACTCTTCATGATTTTTCTTGAACTCCCACCTGCAGAGGGGAGATCTAATGTCAATTGATATATCATCAACAAGTTAAGCGAAATGCACAAACCACTTCTACCACACCCACTCCAATTACCAGAATGATTCTTAAAATTTCCTATAACTCTAGTACTTCTCCAAATTAGTACACGTAATGCATGAATATTGTCATTTCATGTTTATCTCCAGTGATGGCAGCAATCTAATTATCCAAAATAAAGAGCATTTGTCTGCCAGAATGCTCCTGTTCCCAAAGACTATCATGTATACTTATTCCAATTTTGCAACAGAGTGGACTAGTGAATAGTCTGAAACATTAGTCTGGCCACCAGACTGCTACTGTGTGGTTTATGTATTAAAAAGGCTTATATCATTTGTTAACAAGTCACTCCACATGTATCCACAGTTTATACTACAGATTTCACAAACTGAAGATCTGGACTCTTGAACACTAGAGATGACTCTCTACATCCCACTACACCTGTTCTGAGGCACAGTGCCCACCTTTGAAGTAACTGCATTGCATTTCGAAGTAGAGTGAGTGCTCCCAGATCAGAACCATTACTGATCTCCTTCTTAAACTCTTGGAGACTTGGCACATTCCTTAAAACAAACTCTCCAATATTGACATGATTCAAGACTTGTCCTGCATAAGAGCAATAGAAAAAGCAATGGATGATTTGAATGCTCTCAACATACAAGTATCTACTAAAATTATGAGCATCAGCTTCTGACCATAGTATCCAGCCTGTGACAAGAGAATCTACATCATAGTAGCTGCATGCAACTCGTATAACTTAGTCTCACATAGACTGCTTCTGTTATTCCAACTTTATCTAGAGTCACCCTTGCCAGGTATGGAAGAACCTCATTAACACAACTCCACACTCTCGGTACCAAAAGCATATACCATCCATCTACATATATGAGAACTGGTGAAAACATACGTCCAATTATCTTCTGAACAGATCTTATGACTGCACCAACGGTGTGCTCATTCGGAATCAATGATAATTTGAAGCAATCATCAGCAATGAGAATCCGCCGTGGTTGCCTCACATCCATGTAAGGTAGCTGCAGTAAAATATGGCCCACTTTCCGCAAGATTGTCGGATCTCTTGCGAACCAACCTACATGATGAAAACCCACATCCAATAAGCCACAAAGAACACAGTCAATGAGAACACAGAAAAGTCAATGAGAATCATCTTTATGGTACAAAACATGTGCCATCCAAAGTCATCAAGGCTATTAGACATTGAATACCTAGGCTTCCTAACTGCTCTCCCAAGTGAATTTTCCACCAGCATTTGCATCCAGGATGATGATCACAAACACCATCCTTGCTACGACTTATTATTAACCAGTTATGTGATAGGTAGCAGAGAAAACATACCAACAGTATCCAAGCTTTGCGCCATGGGAACAACCCCAGCAACTGAAATAGCTCCATGTGAAGGGCGGAACCCTAATATGCCACAATATGCAGCTGGAACTCGCACACTGCCAGCAGTATCCGTGCCTAACAAGAGGAAACAGAAAATCTCAACTTCTTTGGTATGCTTCCTGAAGCCTAGAACTTGCTGAGGTACCAACTCACAAGCACCAACTTCAACAGCAGATTTTTTTTGAAACATATCATCTCTGGTTCCAAAAGGAACAGCTAGGTGCACTTACCAAGTGAGAAGTCCACAAGATTAGCTGCCACTGCAACTCCTGATCCACTTGAAGAACCCCCTGGAACTCGATTCGGTGCTGCTGGATTTACTGGAGTTCCATAATGCTTATTCTCTCCATTGATGCTGAACTCAAAAAAAAACCACCAGACTCAACAACCCTACAACAGCAAATAGAAACATGGCTGATAGTCATTGACAGATTCTTTCTTGCCACTTCCATCTCAAAAGAGAAATTGATATCTTCCAAAACATGCTATTTTGTGTTTATAATTCACCTGTATGCAAGCTCATCCATGTGAAGCTTGCCAATACATTTGGCACCTCCATCCACGAGCACTTTGACAGCTGGGGAAGTCCCAGTAGCAGCCTCATGTGTGGCTGCCCAGTCTGGGTTACCAAATCCTGTGACCTGCCCTTCGATATCAAATCTGTCCTCAAAAGACACCAGGGTCCACTAATAAGTATTTAAGAGAACAAGATAAAATATCTGCAACTTCATGTTCGAGCTATTCACCTAATTACATTACAATACTTTGTATCAGATTCAACCTGTGCCTGTAGGCACAAGTCACTTCAAGCCAACCACCAGCTGTAAAACACACGACATAAATGAAACCAATGTAAAAACAATATAGATCCGTGGTTGTCACCTCTATATCTACTTTCATCGCACTTCTTAAGAATTGTTCGATTGTCCAATGACAGCAAATTTCCTAACATCATAACACCCTGAATGACAAATATGGATGTTCAATAAGCTTTGATGGTTGACAGCAGATAAACAGGGTCCAATTAAGTGGATAAGACCACTGAACGTCAACGAACTTTGTGTCAGAAGATCACACAGGCTCAAAGGACCATGACTTCTGTGTGGGGTGGAATCAGGCATGTAAATAACGTCAAATGCGATATATGAGAGGTGATTCAGTCATCATACTTGATCTATTAAGATAGATTTTGTGAACTGATATGAGGCCATAACTATCGAGGGAAGATACTGATCACCCAACAACTATACAATGGCAGGTGACCCGTAGGTATCTAAGAGGGGATATAGTAATAGAGTATCTATTATTAAAGTGTTTCCTCAAGGATAAATCTAAAAGCAACATGGAAAATGACCCGCCCCGATACATAGCCACAACTCCACTAGCTTGGACCGTTGACCTAATAATCATGCTCAGAGAAAACCCTCCAGATTTCCCATAAAAAAAAAACCCTTAAACCACGATACACCACTCAAACTTCCCGCCAAAGTTTGCCTATCTTTCCAAACAGACAATTTTTCCTGCAAGTCAGAAGCTCATCATTCCAGCACTTACATGTCTTTCACCGCAAACGTCAATCCTGAGAGGGGATGAGGAGCGCTCGGGGGTGGAGGGGGAGGTGGCGGCTGCAACTCGAAATAGTGTATGAAAGCGCCATTATCCTTCTTGGTTGTAGTAAGCCTTAAGGTGCGCCTGAGAATAAAGATTCCAGCTATTCCGAGGCCTATAAGGACCCCGAATGAGCGAGCCAAAACCAAATCGCTCGGCATGATTTGTCCGTTTCGGACTATGCGAAGCCTTCGAAGCAGCTCCACGCTGATGACGACGGTACTTCACAGTCCAAAGCTTGAAATACCTGACTGATTCCTCCTAACCCTAGCAGATGACACGATGAAATTTGAAGGAACGCTAGGTTTTCTTTTTGTATAATCAGGTTATGTTCACAATTGATTGATTACAGTTTACAAACATCCCATAGGTGTTATCCGTCACCTGTGCACATCCATCCCAGCATCATCACATCTTTGTATGCCCTGCTCCAATATCTCAACGCAAAGCTCGTCACAGAATTTGATCAGCTTCACCAGAACACTACTGAGCACAAAACCCTCGGTCATTACAGAATCCAGAGGTGAATCCGAATTCAATCCAAGAACCCCACGTCCTAAATTCTTCTTTTGAATCCGGAATTCAGAGGCTCTCCCTCTCTGTCTGCTTCAGGGCTCAATAAACCACTCGAGATATCACTCTCATTGCCAACACACCTAAAATTAAACTCGTCCTAGGAAAGAACGCAACGAATCTATCTCTCCAACAGAGAAGGTGGGGACACAATCACGAAGTAGTGGTGAATTTCCGTCTCTCTTCTTGGATTCAGGATCAAAAATGGAGCTCTAGGCCACCGCTGGAAATCTCGCGAGTCCGTGCACCTGACAGGACGCGCGATGCTGATGACTCAAGAATCGACTCGTGGCAATGGCATGCACAAGCGGTGCACCGCCGACCAAACGCACACGAGAAGGAAAAGCGACGAAATCCATTAGGGTTTCCGAACAGAGTACTGTGAATGAACTCTGAAGTTTCATAATTTACATCCACGTAAATCATTCATTTGTTTCCTTGGACTGATCACTTTGCGCAAATGAGGGTTTGAACTTGCTCAAGTTGAGTGACTAGAGTACACAATAAGGTAAGATGGGCCTTATTTAGTTGCCTTTTGTTCTTTGCTACCTTATACTACTCGGATTTGGATTCATGAGATTGAAATTTATGCACATCCGCAAATGTATTTAAAGAGACCATGATCAATCTTTTTAAAGTCTATGGACATTGAGCTATAAGAAGGTCACATTGGTCTCCCAATTATGTTGATCACAGTGTTTAGAATAGTCAACAAATTTTGAGCACCGAGTCCAATCTCTTTTTACACATGTCTTTTAGGTGTCCGTTCTTAGATGTGCACTTGATTACCCAACAATCCAATATAGATGTGTGATTAAAGATAAGTGATTGATATACCCTTCATATAGGCCCGCTTGCCTAAAGTTAGAGTAACTTAGGTATTAGACTAACTTAGGTAACAAGTAACCCCTCCTTGCTCTAGGGCACATTGTGGGTGGGTTTATACTAGGGTCCGAGACCAAAGAAACTTCAAAATTAAGCAATCCTATCGGTTGAGAGCAAAATTTTGGACCCAAGGAGTTTACACTAGGGTTTGGGTCCAAAGTATGCAAAAATGAAGTGGTGTTAATGTGGCGTCACTTTCATGCCAAACCTCGACGATCCCCACTCAAGGAAGTGCTCCTCCTAGTTTGCGAAACCAGTCTTGGAGCTTGGGTTCAATCTTGAATCTAAAAATATGGTTGATGAAAGGGTGTTTTGGACCCTGAGTTTCTAGGACCTTGACCCTAGTGTAAACCCACCCTGATGGGTTAGAATAGGTAAGTAACCCCTCCCTGCCACTACACATAACATTACTCAACATCACTTTGTTGCTCCCCTTCTAGACAAGGTCAACATAGCGAGACACTAGCATTAATTTGGAAAGTCGAGATTTTCTTTCTGGAAGCTTAGGTAGGGTAGCTATATTATACTCAGATGTAACCTATTAGATAGGTGCTAGTTGCCAACGGAGTTGGGTACATGTTAGTTTAGTGTCATGTAATTTACAATTTTTAATAAATGAAGTTGTTGGTAACATGATTGAATGCCAAGCATGGGGTTGGGTACATGTTTGTTTAGTGTCATGAAATGAACAATACTCAAGTTGAATATTGTTCATTTTGTAAAAGAGGTCCATTTTGTAAATGGGGCTTTATGCCTTGGAAATTCTTGGCCCCACAGTGGTAGTGGCATGGAACTAAAACAATGTTTTGCTCCACCTTTTTGATTGCTATGTAATCATCCACCTCTACTTAGAGCTGCTTTACACTAAGCTCAAGGGCCCATCAATTGTATAGATGGGTTTTTATTTCCTATTGTACAGCCTTTGGATGATTTTGAAGGGCCCTTAGATTTTCATGGTCACAGCTCTTGGTCCGAGTGTAAAGCTGCCCGTATTATTCAAGTTCACCTATACCTATTATGCATGATTACCCTTTGGGGGTTATGTGTTGCTATAAGTTTTACCATAGTATGTAACTTTTTGCATGTACAATACAAATAGATAGAAAGCACTTACATACCATGACATTTTAGTGACAAGAAGTTAATTTTTCTATAGGAATATATAGGAAGGATAATGCAAAAAAGTTTTTGTAACATTGACCTTAGATCCATGATTTGTGAAGCGCAACCTCACAATATGTCGGTGGTGAGAATCTAAGGAGGGTCTCTTTGGCAAATTTTGGGAGATACAATGGTGTGGCAACATGGGCCTCTTAGACGTTTAAGGGTTAATGTCAAACAAGATAAAATTTTAGAATGTGGAAAAGAATTGACAATGAATGTGGATTGACTCACAAAGTTGAGCAATGGCTTAACTCACAATTTGAGACCCCCAAAGTTAAGCAACATCCATGATGTATTGATATTAATTTGGGTCCATGTCATTCCACCCCATTGCACCTGTCAAGGTTGGCACCACACGGTTTTTTACAGTTGGGTTTTTCATAGTTTTCTTTAAAAACCCAATCATCTGAGGTCCAACAAAATCCAGTTTTATTCGGTTTTATTGCAAATAAGTTGAGATTATAGGGCAGAGGACACAATGTCTGCCGAGTGCCAAGTTCTAGAATAAAACCATGGTTTTATTCCTAGAAATTGGATTTTTTGCATTAAAACCAAAAACCCAATGCATCAGCTGGAAAAAGTTGGGTTTTTCCAACCCTTGGCACATGTGCATATGAATTAATGTCCCATGCCATCCCCAAACAGCCAAACCGTGCGCTCGACATCTACAGTCGACGGCCGGTTGTTTCGGAACTGCATCGATGCACCTACCCGCCCTTGCCATAGGTTGCCAAATCTATTGCATCTACAAGGTGTTTAGATGCTAAGCCTCGAATCAAGCACGTTGCATGGGAATGTGCAAGAATTTGTACAGTTATTCAGTGAGCAAGAATTTAACATCCAGCTCAAGGTAATTCGCAGCCAAGAGATGTTTTGATGCTAAGCTTCAGAATCAAGCATGTTACATGAGAATGTGCAAGAAATGTACAGTTATTCAGTGAGCAAGAATTCAACCTCCAGCTCAAGGTATTTCGCATCCACGAGGTGTTGTGATGCTAAGCCTCGGAATCAAGCATGTTAAAATGGGAATGTGCAAGAAATGTACAGTTATTCAGTGAGCAAGAATTCAACCTCCAGCTCAAGGTATTTCGCATCCATGAGGTGTTTTGATGCTAAGCCTCGGAATCAAGGATGTTAAATGGGAATGTGCAAGAAATGTACAGTTATTCAGTGAGAAAGAATTCAACCTCCAGCTCAAGGTATTTCGCATCCACAAGGTGTTTTGATGCTAAGCCTCGGAATCAGGCATGTTACATGGCAATGTGCAGAAATGTACAGTTTCTCAGTGATCGAAGACTTCACAAACGAAGCTAACATTTGGAGTGGCATTGCTAGAAGTGGGATTGAGACTACCTTTCCTTCCGTTGCAGCTTCGCCTCGATCTGCTCTAAGCTCAGCCCCTTGGTTTCGGGGACGGTAGTAATAATAAACCCTAACGAGATGATACTGATGATACCGAAGATGATGAACGTGTTCGATTGACCAACAAAGTCCTGGAGCGGGGCGAACGCCAATGCCACCACGGCGTTGGATCCGAAATTCAGAAGTGTAGTAAGCCCAAGCGCACGGCCTCGAGTCCGCAGAGGAAAAATCTCCGACACCATCAACCACGATATCGGCCCGAAGGAGATTTGGTAGCAACCGACGTAGAGAAGCAATGCACCCACCGCGGAGTAAGGGTAATCTTGGAAGAAAGAGAAATAAGCCGCCAGAATGGCTAAGCTTACAGTGATCCCCGCCACACCGCCAATTAAAAGAGGACGTCGTCCAAGCTTGTCCACATTCAAAACCGCAACACAAGTCATCACAAGCTTGAATAACCCTAACAAGACAGCGAGGCTGGTAGCGTCCGCAGCAGCTGAGAATCCTGCGCTTTGTAGAATTGTAGCTGCGTAGTAGAGCACGCTCGGTTGGCCAGTGAATTGTTGGAAGAACACTAAACCCCCGCCTACCAGAAGAGCCTTTAAATTCACTCCTTGGAAAAGCTCACCAAATGTGACATCCATGTCTTCACCCTCGCATGCGACTTGTAAGGCACCCCATGTCTCTTCGATTTCTTCCTCCGCGGTTTCTTGTGTGCATGTCGAGCCTTTGAGACGTCGAAGAGCACTCGCAGCTTGTGATTTCAGCTCGGTTGTACCATCGCCATCCTTGTCTTGTACAGCTCGGAGGAGAAGCCATCGGGGTGATGGTGGCAGCCACCACATGCCAACCCCCATGGCAAGTGCAAGGGGTGCAGCACATCCGAACATCACTCTCCATCCGCCAATAGCTTCAACTTGATTGTTTCCTACGAGATAACCTAACAAAATCCCCCCTACAATGAAAGCTTCCTTGAGGGAGATCAAAGTTCCACGCACCGAGCTTGGCGAAGTTTCGGCTATGTACATCGGTGCCGCATGCATTGATAGCCCGATGCCAATTCCAAACATCAACCTCCCCGCTACGAGTACAGCGAGGTTCGGAGCTAATCCTGTGACGAGAGCGCCAACAAGGTACACCGAAGCTCCGGTCATGAGCTCCCTTCGCCGACCGAGGATATCTGCGATGTTGAATGCGAGGATGGAGCCCAGGAGAGCGCCGTAAAGGGAGCCGCTTACCACTAACCCTGTCTGCAGCGATGTCAAACCATACCAATCTGTGCCGCTGAACTCCGGAGATACAATCGACACCGCTGCACCGGAGGTCGCTCCAATGTCGTAGCCGAAGAGTAAACCTCCGATTGCGGGAAACAGAAATGGAAGTGCCACCATCCCCCAGTTCAGCTCAGATTCTTGCTTCTTCTTCTCCAGAAGCTCTTCTCGCAAACTGTCCTCCACATCCACGGAGGAGCTTCTCTTCCCATCCTCCCCCGCCATCGCTTCCCTCCCTGCGGCCATGGTTACAACTCTCCTCCCACCAGTTCCATCCAAAACCTTACCCTCTCTACTCACAATCCTCTCCCGGATGCAACCATCCCAACAACCTCCATCCAATGAACGTCGCACCGCATATCCGAGCTTAAACCCACCACCACTCAATCCACCCAACCGCTTGCTTGCAAACGTGCAACCTAAATTCAGACTTAGCATTCTCTGAGACGATGCCAGAGTGCAGAAACCCATGATGGATCTACCTGTAGTTGGAAATTCAAAGTCAACAACGACAGCACATGGAGATCAAAATCGAGTCTTTGCCACCGAATTTCCTACCATCTTCCACAAAGTCTCCTAATCTGTGTGCAAATTCACAAAAAACCTGCAATCTGCCTACACATTCACAACTCCGGGAATCTGTGTGCGACTTTGCAAAGTTTGGCAGTCTGTTGAGGTCAATTGCAAGATGGCAATCTGTGTGCATATGGAATAAGTCAGTGGCTGCATGATTTTGATTTTTGAGGCTGCAAATTAATGTGAGGGGAGATTTGTGGTGGTGGTGGTGCAGGTAGCGGGGATGGCATTGGCGGCACTTGGTGAACATGAGATGGTGAAGAGTGGAGTTTCTTTTGTTTCTTTTGTTTCTTCCTTTTTGTTCGGGGGATGAATGATGTTGTGTTGAGTAATTGTGTTGTGTTGTTGTGTGTTCGAAGTGTGCATGGCGCATGCAATGGTAAAGTGGAGATATGAATTTGAAGCACTTGGCAAGTGGATGTGGAGGGATGGTCACCTCCCTCGTCTAGAGTATACCCGCCTATTCCCGATAAGGACCCATCATGCATCTATAGGGTATCGGAATTTCAATCAAGTTGGGACTAAATTTCAATTATACCAAAATCGCTAGTGTCGTAACAAATGTCCCCACTTTTTTAATAATAAAGTGAGGAAGAATTTATCTCAAATTGAGCAGTTACAGTAGACTCTAAACATTGGTAATGTGTTCGGGCCAACTTTTGGCTTCAAAAATTCATAGTAATTTAAATTCAAGGGCTTTTGATTAAGCTTGGAATTCAAAGAATAAAATTGCCACAAAAATTTGCAGTCCTCTTGATTTCTATCTTCCTGCATGAGATAAATTTGCACCCCCTTATACTTCTCCATATTTGGCCCAAATATCTTAAGTGATCAGTTATGGGTGCCTTTACTCTAAAGAGATTGTTGACTAGCCAATGTTAGTTATGAAGAGTGGTCTATGTCCACATGGCACCACCAAAAGTTTGATTTTACATATGTGGAGGGTGTTAGATGGACAATAACTTATAAGGTAGATTGGTCTTAAATGGTTGTTTTTTCTAACTAGCCCACTTCTCCTTGGATATGAAACACGTGACTAGTAGGTTATGAGATGGTTAGCAAATCTAAATTGGAGCCAATACCACTTTCCTTGTGATTTTTGGTGCTCGTATGAATATCTCATTCATTATCAAAATGGAGATTCTCATGCTCGTTAGATGGGTATATAGATTCCCCCAATTGAGACTTGGTTAACATGTTTCGAGCATGTAGTCCAATCTCTTTTGTTGAAAAACATGTCATTTTGGTGTCTGTTCTTGGATTCACATTGAATCACACACCGCTCAAATATACGTTTATGATTAAGACAAATTATTGAATTAGGCATGTGTATCTTAATCTAGGATAAGGTACGCAAGTGCTATTTGGTTACTACTTCTCCATCTTCTATTGACCATAATTATGTCTTGAAACTCGCACAACTACGGAACACAAATATAAATTTTAGAAATCAATCTATACCTATATTGAGCCAACATGAGCCATATGTCTATCTTGGAATCGACCTAGTCCCGTCATTACAATGGAAAACACAAACGCACATAACAACGACCAAATTAATAAAACAATGTAAGCAACTAGTCACATGCCCAGCCACCATAAAGCAGAAAATACAAATGGTAGACACAGTCATACGAGCTGGCATCGCCTATAGTTTCTACGCCGTCCCATACTCGCTCCCAGCCATCAAGAAACTTGATAGAAAAGTAATTGCCCTACTCAAAACTATATGTGGTCTCCCAAAATGTATGTCATATGCGGTTACACAATTACCACATGACATGTTCGGCACAGAAGCATTTTCACTAAAAAAAAATTATACATCACATGTATCGGCGAACAACTCATTAACACCCTCAACGACAAAGGTAGACTCGGGAGAATATACAACGGATTAGTAAGGCACATACTCGCCAAACATGGAGGGGCACAAAACCTAACACGCATATCACACCATGATTGCATAAGATCGCCAATCACACGAACCCCATTTCTACTTAAAACAACTAGTGGCACCCACCTCAGAAGCACACTCGAAGAATTTCCCCTCCTCCCCACACCATTAGAAACACAATGGATGCATCAAGCAAATAATATACCAACGCTAACCCCCACATTATCCCTAAAATACCTATATAAACTAATACTACACAATATAACCGAACTCAAACACATAACACATCCCAATGGCACACATCTAATGACTAATGATGAATTTAAACACTACTATAACACATCCACTAAAATAGTAAAAACCGCTTTAAACCACGCCATAACACTCTTTTGTGAAACCTCATGTCACAACCAATGTCCGGACATATGCTTAACACACACTGCACCAAACACCCTCAAAAATGAATATAAAATACAAAATCATAACATACCTACGAGAACACACGAACACAACGCACATCCCCCACCACCACCACCACTGGAACATCCAAAACCACCCCTACACATCCTAAAAACTCCCACACAATTCCCAATACACACCATAACAAAAGACCGCCCCAGCACATGCAAAGATAAAAACAAAATCACGAAAGCATACACGGCCTACTTATGTCAATGGACACTACCAAACGGAATATTGTATAACAAATGGCTCCCCCAAAAAGAATTGTTCCCATGGAACAACCAAAACGCCACAAACCACAACGTCCTACTCTTGACGCAACACTACACTCGCAAACAACACCAACACTTCACTAACATACTACAATCAAACTTCAACCAAGAACAAACGAGAGACCCCCGATACATCCCTCCACCACAAACCATACCCTTATGTCATATCAACATTAACGAATGTAACCCAGAGAACGACATCACCCACACACAAAGCGCCGTCCAAAGCCAACATGGTATATCACACATCTACGACAACATTGGCCGACACTTAATCACCATCCCCAAACAGAGACTAAAATGACTATGGGAACAATACCAAGCAGCATTAAATAGACCACAAAATCTAGAACCCCCACGCAATCATTTGAAACAGAAGTTGCATGGTTATACCAAAGATACAAATATAGAATACCCAAAAATGACCCCCTTAAACTCTCACAATACACACTCCCCAACACCATCCTTGAACACCTCATTGATGGTAGGATTTTTCCAGAAGTCATTTGATAATACCTTGTCAATGTCTTTGTTGTCAAGCCATTTATGTAGTTGGTGCGTTTGGTTTGCTATAATTTGTAGGTTATGCCTCTTATCATATTTAAGGACGTATTTACTTAGGTGTCGAATGGGGCCTTTATCTGGTGTTTCTTGCATTGAGTGCCACCAATCTTTCTGAAGGTAGTATGGTGTAGGGTGTCCATGTTCGTATGCGGCTACGACATCTATATGGTCTAGTTCGCAACCCAGTTTGGCTAATGTGTCTGCTTGTTCGTTGCCCTTTATGTTCACGTGGGCTTTGACTTTATGGAGTGTGGTGGTTTGTGTGCGGGATTGTAGCATTTTGATCATGGATTCGAGTATGTTTTTGTCAGGGTGGTTGTTATGCAAGGTTGGGTGTTTGATTTGTGTATTTAGTAGGTATAAGACATTGAGGCAGTCCGTAAAGATATGTGTTGGTTCATCATGGTATGTAGTGGTGAGGAGATGGAGGGTGTGGTGTATAGCCATCATTTCTGCTCGTAGTATGTTTTGTAGCCCTGGTAGTCTTTCTGCAATCTTGAGATTTTTGAAGGGGTTGTATATGCCATATCATGTTTTTTCTCATTTCCAATGTCCTTGAGTCGTTTCTTTAGGTGGTTTGAATGACCCGTCAGTGTAATAACAGAATTGTGGTTGGTATTTGAGGGGTAGACATCTGTCTAGATTGGTGATTAGTGGGGTATCAGTGTTTTGGGTGGTAGGTGGGTAGTGGGGGTATGTGAGTTTAGACCACTTTATACTAGGGTTTACTGGGGTATTTATTGGTGTAGGTGGTGTAATTTTGGTGAACACTGCGGGTATTTGTAGGATGTTAGCAATGATGTCCATTTGGTGGGTATATTCCCTTGATCCAATGGGTGTAGTCCTATGGTGTATGCATAATATACGAATGGCATGGCTTTCTGTTCTTGGTTCGGTTTGTAATTCTGGTGGTATTGTTGGCTCATTGTATATGACGCCGTAGCAACATATGAACATGCACACCCTACACCATACTACCTCCAAAAAGATTGGTGACACTCAATGCAAGAAACACCAGACAAAGGTCCCATTCGACACCTTGGTAAATACGTCCTCAAATATGATAAAAGGCATAACCTAGAAATTATAGCAAACCAAACACACCAACTACATAAATGGCTCGACAACAAAGACATCGACAAGGTATTATCAAATGACTTTTGGAAAAACCATACCATTACAGATAAACAAAAAGCATGCCTAATAACACTAGAAGAATTCTTGTCCATTCCAACCATGGTATCAATGACTCACTGTCCTAAACAACTCATTAAACGACTGTGATGCCTACTCAGCTCACCTTGTGTGACGTGGCCAACATGTGAGTCATTATTTAGTCATTTAAATGACTTATGATGAACTCTGTTGAAGGCCGTACAACATACCATTTTTCTGTCTACCATGTATCATCCACTACATCCATTCATATATGACGTGGATAGAATATCATGACCTGGCTAATTATTAGTCATTATGTGGTTGTCATTTAACGACTACGTGTATACTATTACTCAGTAATAACACAAATATGTGATGTGGCACTTACGTCCCTCCAATGACGTAGAAAATAAGAATGTATTGAGTGAACATTATTCTCGATAATGCTGACGTGTCAAAAGAATGACTACGACTTCCAACCTCAATGACTCTATGAGGCTTAGGGTTTAGGTGGCATAATACCTCCTTTACCCTACACCTTATGCTAGCTGTTTTGGAGTCATTATAGTGTCGCCTTTACTAACGTGGCATAAAATTTTCTAACACTATGACAAGTCATGCTACGTTATGGCATAATATTTGTATTTTGTGGTCAAGCCCTTGCCACTACGTTGATGATCTCCAAATGAGACAAAAATTCTTGGGCATTCAGGGCGAACATTGTTCCGGCGTTTATTGAGAGCTTCTCATTTTTTTACGTCACCTTAGATAAGGTCATAGTTGCAATTTAGTCATAAAAACCTATACCTACATACGACTATAAGTCAGTCATTGTTTGTGCACGTGGACCGACACGTGGCAACAAAGACATATCTTAGTCGTTTATTTTGGCCACGTGTGCTGGTTGCTAACCAACATACTTGTGTACGATGACGTGGCTTGCCATGTTGGCAAGTGACGTACATAGAGATCATACGTGGACGGTGGAGATTTTGTCTCTCTCCTTCACCCTCGGGAGCACCCTGAACTCACTTCCCTTCTAACCCTATCATTTTTTGGTCTCCACAAGTGCGGCAGTGGAAGACCCTTGTGTGTGAGGGTCCCCGCTCCTCCGTCGTTTCACTCCGCGGCAGGATCATCGTGTGTCGTCAAATCTCTTCTCCTAGCTTCTCTGTGGATAGTTTAGTTTGTTTTAGTTTTATTTTAGTGTGTTTATCTTCCACTTCTGTTTTGTTTCTTGTGGTGAAGAATCGGAGTCGCAGAGGCGTTAGTTGTTTGTTTCGGCATTCCGTTCGCAGGATCATCGTGTCTCGTTAAATTTTCCTTCTGTGAGCTTCCTTGTGGATATTTTCTTGTTGTCCAAATCTCTTCTCTTAGTTTCTCTGTGGACAGCTTGGTTTTTTGTTTTTATTTATTGTGTTTATCTTCACTTCTGTAAGTTCCTTGTGGCAAAGAATCGGAAGGAAGAGGAGTTAGTTCTGGCATTTCGTTGGCATGATCGTGTGTCGTCAAATCCTGCCTCTTGGGAGGAGGCGGAGGAGAGTAGAAGACGGGGTTTCTTGTGGCATTTCTTTGGCGAGAGGTTTCCAGGTCTCGTGACAATGTTGATGCCGTATCTGCGTGACTCCCTTGAATCGAAGTTCGACCTGCATCCACTTTGGGAACAACCTAACAAGGAACAATACTTGGCCAGTAAAGGAGATTGTATTCGTGCCGTGGTGACTTCAAGAATCTCGCAAATTGATTCCAAGTTCATCGATAAGCTACCAAACCTAGAAATTGTTTCATCTTTCAGCGTTGGTTTGGACAAGGTGAGGACTCATGCTTATTAACGTTTCTCTTTCTCTTTCAATGTATTTGATCTTTGTCTTCGATTGACCTGGCGTACATCTAGCATTATCTTAGACATTTGATCCTAAACCTTCTGTTTACCTCCAATGTTGTTATGTTTTTGTTGCACAATATCAGGTTTGGGGTGGGTTTGTATGCAAAGTTGTGTGTTGGGTGTTTAGGTTTTTGTGATAGGGTTTATGAATGTGAGTTGAGGGTATGTCATGGTTTAGTTTGTGTGCATGTATGCATTTGCTGGTCCTTTTTGTGTGTGTTGTGTTTAGGGGGCAGCCTTGTGATGGAAATGCTTAGGGTGTTGGTGTTTGTGTAAGTTGTAAGTGGTGTAGGGTGTTGGGTGTTTAGGTTGGAGTGATAGGGTTGTCCAATGTGAGTTGAGGCTAAGTCAAGGTTTTTTTTGTGTGGATGTATGCATTTATGAACTTGCTGGTCCTTGTTTTTGTGTGTTGTGTTTAAGGGCAGCCTTGTGATAGAAATGCTTTGGGTGTTGAGGCTAAGTCATGCTAAGTCAGGGATTGAACTTCGAACGAGGACAATGAAAGCAGTGGACAACACAATCATTGAAGGGCCCAATGTGCAAAGGGTAAATCCTTGACTCCAAATTGACTCCTTAGCATGTGAAGTTTGTAATTTGTTTAGGTGCATGATGTCTATGTTGGTAGACATGTTAAGCATTGGGTGGTGGTGCCATGTGTTTCATGTATGTTGAAGTGTATGTTGTGGATGTTGGGTTGGGGCAGTTTCACTTTGGACAGGATGTGCAGTTGATGGATTTCAAGAATCCGCGGCAGATAGTAGCATCAAGCAAGATAAGTGGTGTTTGGGGGGTAGATAAATTTCATTTTAAACCAATTCCCCAATATTTCTACAAGGTTGATGTTACACATGCTCAAATTGGTGATGCACCTCTCATGCATCCACATGCAGGAGGGGATCAATTTTTGGTAAAAGATGTGATAGGTGGTAGTGTGTTATGGAGCCAGAAGCATATGAAAGCTTAGGGGCAGATAGGCATAGTTTACAGGTATTATATACATGAGTGGGGTGTAGGGTAAAGCTACATGAACATAGCATTGGACGAGGCAGGGATTGGCAGATACAACTAAAAGGATTTCTCGAATGTAGAAGTGCACATTCCCAAGGCATTTTGAATTAGTCATGTGGCGTTGATTGTATGTATATAACACACTTTCCTCACACAGTGCATGTACCCTCCAAGGATTGCAGTAATGTGGGTGTTTGAATTCGTTGTATCATTTCGTATTAGGACAAACATATGGGTGTCACCCGTTAAATTGACAACGAAATTGTTGAATGATGTAGTAAGGATTGATTGCCAGCCAAATTATAACAAATAAATGCTTTCCATGAGAATACTCGTAGTCATAATTAAATATATTTTGAGTCGTTGATTTGCCACCTCAACGCACCTCGTGTACATGTGTCAACTGCACCAAACCATACTCGTCTAATAAATGACTAACAACATAGAAATGTAGTCATTCTTTCAGTGAGCGTGTCGACCCTGAACTCTAGTTGTCGAATAATGTGCCGACATGTCATATGTAGCCAATATAATCAATGACCAACATATGACACAAATGATGCCAACATGGCACGGTATGGGACACCCTCAGTACACATGTCAGACCAAGCAATAGACACGTGGACTCTAATGCAAAATGAATTGGCATCGGAGTACACGGCATGAATGCCACGTGTTGTGTACGTGGCCAACAAGTGTCCACCCGCGACTATAGAACGACTAAAAAGTCTCACACGTGGCATTATTTAAATGGATGGGCACCAGCACGTGTACGAATGGGATAATGACAGCTGTTGCAAAAATGCGCTTTAAAATAGGTTATATAGTAATTCTATTGGTGACGTGGCAAAGGTATATTGTCCACGTAAGATTATATTACTTTATGATGTGGACGCCACGTCATTGCATGCATGCCACATAGCGTTGTGACATGGCTGCCTAGTCAGCGATCCCAACCACGTCGGAGCCACATGGCAACGACACCTCACGGTGGACAAATTTGGATGAAGTTGACATGGCATCCACGTCATTGTCCGGAACGACTATGTGTCCGTTACAACTTGTCCATAATAACTAAAACAGATATAGTCATTGTGGTCCTTTACGACTGGTATTAGAGTCATAAGCATAGTCGTTGATAGCTAGAATTCTTCTAGTGTAAAATTCCGAACTGGACAATATATGGGACATGCTCGGAAACAACTCTTCTTTGGTAGAGAAGCGTATCCATCAAATACATGCCCTATTTGTAACTCATTAGATGCAGATACATGGTTACATGTACTCCTTAAATACAAACAACAACACATTCATGCGTTAATAACAAAAAGGCATAACAAAGCTATTTGGGAAATACGTAAACTTATCCTTTCAAACAAAATATCAAGACATTATACACTTATGAATGCAGGCACATATAATGGACTACCTCAAGAAAACACAGTACCAACATGGCTATTGCCATGTACATGCGGTGCCCAAAGGTGCCACTACAACGCCAGGTTCAAACCTGACATATTGTGCATCATAGGTCATCCATACAATTACCCGCCACCAGAAGCCCCTACACCAGAAATCACCATATAATTTATAGAATTTACATATTGTAACGACATATTTACTGCAGAAACTCTTGAGAGAAAAACCACAAAATATCAACCGCTCATCAACAGTGTCACAATGAGAGGATGGAATGTAGCACCACTTATGGTCTTAGTCGCAAGTGCAAGAGCCACAACTCACATCCCATCAATGAAAGAACTAGAAACAAAACTCAAACTCCCTACCATGAAAATCAAACACACATTTAAACAAATCAACATAGTTGCCATACAATATGCACATTCGATATTAGTTCATAAAAGGCGGCTAGAAAATAGACAACCTATCACAGACCTACATGATCTGGCATAACTAAACACCTATAAACCCAATATACCCCTCCCCCGTAGTAGTACCATGATGACTACCGCTGACATCTAAAGCCATTGCCCTAGGGTGTGGCCAAGGATGTTTTACAAACAAACACTCTATTCACTCCGGCCTCCTCCAGAGACCGGAGTTCTTCTTCTTCTGACTACCGCTACTAAAAGTCACATACTACCGGTTACCGGTAAAGGTTATTAGTCACTAATGTAGTGTCTACTCCCTGCAAAGGGTGAAGTAGTTTTACATCTAAAGCCATTGCCCTAGGGTGTGGCCAAGGATGTTTTACGAACATACACTCTATTCACTCTGGCCTCCTCCGGAGACCGGAGTTCTTCTTCTTCTTCTTCTTGAAACTCGTGTTGCATTAGCAAGTTTATGATGAAACATCAACAAAATCCAATTTTTAAGTCAAATGATCTTTGATCTAATTATAGTTAATGAAAGTACATGTCCATTGATTCCTTAATTGAAGACATAGGTCTTTCCATTGTGTTCACTATTAAGTGCGGAGTAGGTAATAAGATTTGAAGACACAATCTAATCTCTTCTAAACACGTGTCTTTGTATTGTTTGTTCTTTGATGATCATTAGAACGGGCATTTCAATCACGCTGATCCCACCGAGGTCGACATTTCTTCTCTTCTCTCTCTCTCTCTTCTTTGATGGTCACCTGAACACACCAATCAAATATAAGTATTTGATTAAGAAAAGTAATCAAAATACACTTGCATATCTTATAAATGAAAGGTACATATCCAAAACCAAAATATATATATCTGAAAGAAAAGCATTGTAGGTCATCTATGATATCCATTTCATAAAATTATGAATAGGAAATACCAATTCTCATGTACCTCATTTTGTTATGGAAACCTCTACATAACAAGTTTGGTGAAATCTTCATGGCATCTACATAAAGTGCACTAGCCTAAACGTCCTAAAGGTTGGGACTCCGGACTTCAAATGGACATGATTGTTAACGTCAAATGAATCAATAAATGTACACCTTGTATAATATTTTTAGCTTAGCATGATTGACATAGATAATGCACATTGCAATTTTGTCCTACCTGTTTTGAGCTTCCAATGAATTTTTGTAACTAGAGTGTATTTTGATCACATTTCTATCTTATTATGAAGTCTCTTCCAACCTCTCGTTGTGATTAAGGGCATGTTTACACCAAAGGCATTAGGCCATGGTTCTTAAATGATCATGATATTCTGCTTTTCGGATGAGACTATAGAGAAGTCCATGGACTACAATCCAAAGTCTTTTGGAGGGCACAAGCCCTAAGTGTAAAGCTAAGTAGGAGCTCGTGATACTCTCAACCAAATGAGAATTCAAGGATTCTCAAGAGCCATGGCCTAATGGCCTTCGTGTAAACATGCTCTAACCTCAACTTTTTTTCTTTTTGTGATCATCAATTATTTACACATGAACACACCGAATAAGTGCACCATTTATGGTATTTAGTGTCACTTACTATTTGGATTTATGCATCGCTGTAACATTTTATTGTTAGTATCACTTTTTGCCAAGTAAAGATGTAAACTCCATATAGTGTCCAAACAACCAATCTGGCCTTTGTTGGTACAAAGAGAGAGATTTATAGTAAAAATTATAGCACAACGTAACTCCAAATAGTAATTGACACTAAATACCATAAATGGTGTAGTGTGTTTGGAGCACAATTGGCAGTAAATGTTAAAGGGAGATCGAAGTCACATGCAAGGTTCATTGTTGCCCTTTCACATGACATTTCATTTCATGTTCTCTAGGAAATATTTCAGTCCATTGAGCTTAGGGCCAGTTCACACCATGGACCATGAAGTCGGACCACGGAGGATGGCCTTTTTCCATGGTCCGATTTGATGGTCCAACTTCCATGGCCCGATTTCTTAAAGAATCAATTTACAAAGCCTTTGGGCTCCTCACTAGGTGTAAACCAAATGTGGACCAAGAGGAATGACCATGCACCAAAAAGTGAATGTGCTGATATTTTTAATACATGCCCCAAACATGCAATTTGAAAAGAAAATAAAATCAAGTTTGACCATTCTTTTGTCTTCTCTTGTCTTCATCTTCTCTTCCCCCAAAACAGATTCCATTAAAAAATGATTATAACATCATTTATTTGCTATGGGCCCTTGCCTTTTTCTATTAGAGCACTTATTTTGCCTCTCCCGCCGCAAAACCCGTTGGACCATGTCAATGGATAATGTAGGCCTTAAAATATGTGGACCTCGAACTCCATGGTCACTCTGCCATTTCTTTCCTTGGCATGAACCGAAGTGGTCCTGGTACGAGTTCAATAGCCAATCACAAATTTTACAGGGCCTTGGGACGACTTCATGGTCCATGGTGTAAACAACCCCATAGTCCATACAACTTACTTTGGGTTAACCTTGTCAACATGGGTGGTGCACATTGCGTCCTTATCCAGAATAATATGCGCCATCAATGACTCATAAATTAGTTGTTGAGAATGTGGCAGTTGCATCTGAATCATCTAATGTTGAGTTTTTAAATGGCATTTATTTCCACCTTTTCCCGTTTATTATTATTTTAAAATCACAAGAACAAAGAAAAGAACAAAGAAAAGAAGATCACAACCACATGCACACATCCACATCTCACTTGAAGAAAGCCCTTTCATTACAACCATCCATTGCAACTTGTGGCAGGAAAATGCATAAATAAATCATTTTGGTTATCAGCCAGAGGGTTTCGGTTACCAATTGTCCAAAAACTGTAGCAAAAAACCTCCAGTTGACAACCAAAATGATTTATTTGTGCATTTTCTTGCCATGAGTCGCAATGGCCAAGTCGCAACGGATGGTTGCAATGGACAAGTTTTCTTCTAGTGTCTTATATGAGGTCTCAATCAAGTCTTTATCATCATGTTCACGTAATCAACCTCCATTGTTTCTTGTCTTTTCTTGATTTCTCAAATTTTTCACATAGGTACATCAAAATTCAAAAGCTTTACGGTTCAAAAATATACTCCATTTCATTTTCAATTTGTGAGAATTGTGCAAGGGGGGGGGGTGTGGTTCTAAGGTTCTTTTAAGAGGCCCTTAGGAGGATTCAATTTTTTTCCAATGTATCTTATTCATTATCAAGGTGAACATTCTTGTGCTCATTAGATGGTCACATACCTTATTATTATTTTTAAATCACAAGAACAAAGAAAAGAAGATCACAACCACATGCACACGTCCACGTCTCACTTGAAGAAAGCTCTTTCATTACAACCATCCATTGCAACTTGTGGCAAGAAAATGCATAAATAAATCATTTTAGTTATCAGCCAGAGGGTTTCGATTACCAATTGTCCAAAAACTGTAGCCAAAAATCTCCAATTGACAATCAAAATGATTTATTTATGCATTTTCTTGCCATGAGTCGCAGTGGCCAAGTCGTAATGGATGGTTGCAATGGACAAGTTTTCTTCTAGTGTCTTATATGAGGTCTCAATCAAGTCTTTGTCATCATGTTCACGTAATCAACCTCCATTGTTTCTTGTCTTTTCTCGATTTCTCAAAATTTTCACATAGGTAAATCAAAATTCAAAAGCTTTACGGTTCAAAAATATACTCCATTTCATTTTCAATTTTTGAGAATTGTGCAAGGGGGGGGGGGGTGTGGTTCTAAGGTTCTTTTAAGGGGCCCTTAGGAGGGTCCAATTTTTTTCCAATGTATCTTATTCATTATCAAAGTGAACATTCTTGTGCTCATTAGATGGTCACATACCTTATTTGCCCCCCCTCCCACCCCCTCCCCATATATTTATAAACTAGGTAACCTTCAAGGGCTTGGAGACCCAAGCAAGGTGACTGGACATAATCATTTTGGCACCCTTCTACTCTAGACCCTCCAATCATAGAGATTAAAGGCCTGGGTGTGGCCCTTTGAGGCAGGGGAGGAAGAGGGTTATGCTAAAAGAAAATCACTCTCTTCCCCAATATGGGAATGCTGCCTCATGTGCCAAATGGTTGTGAACTAGGTAACAACGAGAGGGGAGTGGATGATGAACTGTGGGAGCGGCAAGTCACCTACCCGTTTGTCAAGTTGATTATCAGTCATAACGAATAACCTCATGAACAAATTATGTGAAATACGGATGATGCCATGCCTACATGGATGAAAACTCGTGACAAATACTGATAACCCTTGTGCTCTTGATCGATCAATTCATTATGCAATAACTCAGGGGGTCCAATAGGGGAGAGAGTGAATCATCGTATACGAATGTACCTCTCATCCATCCAACATAAAAACTTGACCCCCTATAGGTTTGTTGTTGATTCATCTCAAATGATCTCAAGGAGATTGATTTGGGATCTTTAAAATTGATTCCGATGTCAAATGAATTGAAAAAAAAAACCTCCGGACTGCATACTATTTTACGGGTTTTATGTTGGATGAATGAGAGGTACGCTCGTATACAATAATTCCCTCTCTCCACTAGTAGGTGAATCACATAGGGAACAAGGGTGGATTAAGTTATATACATGTGAGCCTTGGGCCTTGTGAAGCACATTTTACATGCTTAAAGCCTAAGTTATTTTCTAATGAAGGGGAACGTTACGAAGAGCATCATTTCATTCCTTCTCCGCCTTGGAGGCTCGGTAGAGGCGGAAGGAAGAATCCTTGGTTTCGTCTCTATCCCCTCAAAAGCATCCACGGGTACTTAAAAAGAAGCCCACAAGAGAGGTGGATCGGAATCCTCGTAGGTGCACTTTCGGTTGCAAGACGACTCTCGTCAAGTGTTTCTGAACTCTCCTCAACCTTGCTTCCAAGGTTGTATGCCCGAATTGGCAATGTTCTTGTGAAGAATCTCATTAGTAAGGCGCTCGCATTTCAATTTTGAGCGTAGTTGTGGAGCCCTTTTTTTTTTTTTTTTGGTTTCAAGGGGCTGATCGAGGATGGGGCAGTCCACGTTGCTGCTGTGTGTGTTGTTTTCTGCCATCTTCTTGTCCACCTCGGCGACCTCGGAATCGATTTCTGATCCCGTGGGCCGGTTCAAGACGTTTCTTCGAATTGCCACAGTGCACCCGAATCCTGACTACAAGCCTTCTACGGACTTTCTTCTTGCCCAGGCTAAAGAGATTGGCCTTGAGTCGCAGATCTTCGAGTATGTAAAAGAGAAGCCCGTGGTTGTGCTCACATGGAAGGGGAAGGACCCTTCGCTTCCTACAATTCTACTCAACTCCCATGTGGATGTCGTTCCTGCAGAGAAGAGCAAGTGGGTGCATGATCCTTTCGCTGCCGTGCAGGTATGGGACAAATCGATCAATCTCGGTGGTTTTTGCTTGTTGTGGGTGCGTGGTTGCTTAGGTTCTTCGAAATTCTACGTTGCTACGAATGGAGTTTGTGTAAAATAAACAGGAGAGTTGCCTTGTGTTTGAAGTTGTGGGCTCGAAGTTACATCCTGTGAATGAGTTTGTCAAGTGGACAATAACCTTGTGAATTGACATTGCAGTTTGTTCAATTTTGGAACCGTGTAGTTGAAGTGTTGCTTTGATGTAATGTGTTGTTTTTGTGGGTCTCAGGACCAGAGTTGGCCATGCGTGTCAATAAATTGTAGATTGAGTTTTGACAATGAATTCCTCAGTCTTTTTGAGTGTGGCTGGGAACCCTTAAACCCTCCGGGAATGTGTCTGTATGGGTCCAGTTGCTTAGATTCTTTGAAATTCTATGTTGCTACGAATGGAATTTGAGTATCTCAAAAATAAGAGTTGCTTCGTATTTGAAGTTGTGGGTCGTAGTTGCTTCCCGTGAAGTACTTCGTCAAGTGGACAACCACCTTGTGAATCGACATTGCAATTTGTGCAATTGTCAACCTCGTAGTTCAAGTGTTACTTCAGTTTTAGGTGTTGTTTTGGAGGTCTCATTGCCAGAAATGTCCATGTGTGTCGACAATTGTAGGTTGAGGTTTGGCAAGGAATTCCTCAGTGCTTTTTAGTGTAGCTGGAACCCTTAATCCCTGCTGGAACATACATGTGTGGGTCTGGTTGCTTAGATTCTTCAAATATCAGTTGGCACAGGGATCTCATGGTGGTACTAGTGGAGTTTGAATACTAACAAAAGAAGAGTTGCTTCGCGTTTGGAGTTGTGCATCAAAGTTACGTTCTGTGAGTTCGTCCTTGGAATTGACATTGCAATTAATTTTGAACCCTGTAATTGAATTGTTGCTTCAATTTCGGGTGTTGTTTATGTGGGTCTGTGCCACAAACGTCCATGTTTGTTTGAAAATTCTAGGTTGAGGTGTGACAAGGAAATTCCTCAGTCCTTTTTGAGTGTGGCTGGAAGCTCTAAATTCTGTCAGAATGTACTCATTTTCCTACTCAGTGGCAACATTTTGGCACCCAAACGAGGTTGTTTGACATTCAATGCACCTTCCGCATTTGTGCATTGTGGAGGCAATACCGTAACATTCTTGAGTAGCGTATGTAGAGTCTGAGCGCAAATGAAATAATTCTTATATTATGTGAATAATTTAAGCGTGGTTCCATTTGAGGCGCAACCCCCTTTGCTTGACCTCTGAAAAGATTGGAGAAGGCTTCATGTCTGAAGATACATAACAATGAGGTGACGACTAACGAGAGCTTGCCACTGGATTATGCTTGGCATTCATGCATGCAATCAAGGACCTTTTATTCTTGGGAATGTAATCTTGCAGCCACAATAGAAAGGGAATGTCCTTTCAAGGCTTAAGAATTTTTATGGGCATAATCTCAGCTGTAATACTTGGGCTGCAATACTTGCAATGAGATTTCAATATTGGTTGACAATGAAGACATGTACATGCAGGATAAAGATGGGAATATCTTTGCAAGAGGTTCCCAAGACATGAAATGTGTGGGGATGCAGTACCTTGAAGCCATTCGAAACCTAAAAAACAGAGGATTCGAGCCCCTCCGCACCATCCACCTCTCATATGTTCCTGAGGAAGAAGTCGGTGGCGTGGATGGAGCAGGAAAATTTGTGGCGTCAAAGGATTTCGAGAACCTCAACGTTGGAGTAGTTTTAGATGAGGGTTTAGCATCTCCAGGGGAAAGTTACCGCGTTTTCAATGGCGAAAGATCACCCTGGTGGTTACAAATCAAGACTACAGGTGCCCCGGGCCACGGATCCAAATTGTATGACAACAGTGCCTACGAGAATCTTGTCAAGAGTTTGGAAAGTATTGGCAAGTTTCGCGACGAGCAATTCAACCTTGTGAAGCAGGGTCTCAAAGCAGAGGGTGAAGTGACATCAATCAACGGTGTATATCTTAAAGCAGGAACTCCAACACCAACTGTATGTCCTTCTTGCATTCCCTTCCAAAATGTATTAGTGACATCAATCGTCAGTTGAATGACTTCTAGAGTGCTCAATTGATTTCTACAAGAGTTATTTGCTTTGGGTCAGCTCTTCAGTTATTTGTTTGTGGTTTGAGAATTGTGATTTAGACCAAAAGCCTCATCTTTCCCGTTAATTGATGTGAAATTTGAGGAGGAAGACGACATGATGATGTCAAATCTCAGAAGACCACATTACTTTATCTACTATGAAAATGTATTTGGCCAAATACCACATGGGATATCTGCTAAAGCCATAGCAGGAGATTGCAAATGGAGAACTACTTTCAGGTCTTGTTTAGATATGTAGCAGAAATAAGTAGATTGATGACATGCTCTAACATATCAAAGTCACAATTTCATCTGGTCATAGAGAATTTGCACCATTGAAAATGTTGAGTGGTATTTAGGGATTGGAGGTGCTTGTTTGCTTTATGATACTCAATGATAAAAGATGGATGCATTCGAGTTATTTGTGTGCAGGGCTTTATCATGAATTTGCAACCTTCAGAAGCAGAAGCTGGCTTCGACATCCGCATTCCTCCACTAGGTGACATTGAGGATCTCCAACGCCGTATTGACGAGGATTGGGCTCCTGCTTCCCGAAATTTCACTTATTCGGTATGACCATTTTGTACTCGCAGTCATGAAGCTTATCACATCCAAGAGTGATAAAAACTTCTCCAAGAACTTGTAGGTCTGAATTTAAATATTGGTTTTCATATATTGTAAAGTGCTGCCTGATTCACTTTTTGTGATGCCAAACTTTAGTTTCGATGTGGGACTTGAATGGATCTTTAGCAATGTAAGGCTGCCATGTCGCAAAATTTCAAGATCAATTATATCTAAATGCTCCAGCAGGAAATATTGTAGAGTAGCATTCTATTGTTTCTGCCTCTTGATCGGAAGCGGACATTGCAGCTGAGTTTGCTGTTGTCTCAAAACTGTGACAACAACTCTATGAGCTTGGAAGCTCACAAGTAACACCAAGGACACCCCTATCTTCTGTTCTTCATACCTGCAAGAGTTAACCCATAAGTCTCTAAGAGGCCCTATCCTGGACTTGACATGCACAAAAACATGTCTTTCAGCCTACATACTTCCATTCTAAGCGAATTGCGTCAAAAGTGACTCTATCTAAAATTAACTTGTTCTTCAAGTGCACTTTTCAAATTGGCTGAATATGTTGGGTTCAAATACACACCATGTGTGCCCTTGGATGCATATACATACTTAATATTTTGATCACCAATGTCACTCAAGAGTATATTTTTATTTTCTTCTTGACATAAGAGAATGTAGTCAATAAAGTTCAACCTATAGATATTCCAAAAGGTGTTTTTTTGGATTCGGTAAGACTTGTAGAAATTGTGTATATATGCCATACATTGAGCCCCTTCAACCTTTAAGGGTTAATAATAATGGGTGAACTTTGTTTGCAGTTTACAGAGAAGGTGTATCCACGAGATAAGAAAGGCCAACCCACAGTCACTGCGGCGGATAATTCAAATCCATGGTGGGGGCTCCTGAAGGAAGCAGTAACAAAAGCTGGAGGCAAGTTGAACAATCCAGAAATTTTCCCTGCGGCAACTGATTCACGCTATATCCGACAGGAAGGGATCATCGCCTTTGGGTTTTCACCAATGGCCAACACTCCCATCTTGTTGCACGACCACAATGAGGTATGTGTCAGGTTCACAATCTTTGGGAAATCATAATGCATGAAGTGTTCCATAAGCTGCTATATGCAAATTTATTTTGAAGCCTCATTCACCTTGAAAGAGGCATAAAGGATTAGTGTAAGTGATCATCTGGTGTCCCTGATCATATGATCTGTTCTGGCATGCAGTTTTTGAATGCAGATGAGTACTTGAAAGGAATACCAGTTTATGAGGAGATTTTCAAAGCTTACTCCAGCCATGCCCCGAATTCCAACACTCACTCTGAACTGTAAAATGAGCAAGCACAAGCAACCTGGCATGTCTATCTTGGCTGTACAAAATGATGTACTACCAATCACCTATTGGAAGAAGCTAGAGATTTTAAAAATGCTGGTGTAGTAATGTCTTTGAGTTTCAGACCTTTTATGTATCTCAACTAACTTTCCATGAATCATGTATGAAAGAGTAGGGAGGAGCCCCTTATTGCAAACACAAGTTTTATTGCACCTGATGGTGGCTCTAGTTCATTCCTGTCTAGAACTTGAAAGGGATAAAGTGTACAAGATGGATGAACTTTTGAGGTAAAGTGTAAATGATTTGCAGTACCAGAATGCGAATGCTCAATCTAGATTTGAAGGTCTGTAGAGAATTGTGCAACCATGTTTGGTCTTGTTTTATTTCAATTTATGAACTTCATGTTTACTGTGTGTTCCTTTATCTCCTAGCGAAATTTGGCTACTGTGTTCTGTTATATTTTTCCTATTGCATCTCATTTTGTGTTACTTTTTTGGATTCTTCGCACTCTTAGACATGTTCATGGAGATTCCTATGATGGCCCTCTGCTGTATTGAGTTTATGCCTTTTGTAGGCCACTATACTAGAGGTCTGTACTCAAACCAAGAAAACGTTACACAACCCACAAGAGAATTCATTGTTTAATTCAGCAGAATCAAAAAAAGTATGAATGGTTTGTGACACCCCTTTCAAAAGGGGTAAGCATTTGTTTACAGTACTTCATTCAATTGCATAGATGTATAGGTGAACCTCTAGTTGTCTACTTCAATTGATGTTCTACATGTATCTATTGTAGTCTACAGTGAGAGTCTGGTCGATTGATCACTTCCACGTATTCCGTAACCAAACTACTCTCTTTATGGTTCTTGATTGTGTTATTCTGCTGCTGATTCAAAAGTTGGTGAGAGGAGTACGTGATTCCCTGGTTAGTGATGCCATCTCAAAGCTGTTGAAATGAAATCTAAATAGCATACGCTAGGAATGAGCGATAGATACTACAGACCACTGTGTTGCCAAGATCTATGGTATCAATTATGTTTAAGGGTATAGTATGCCCTTAACTCTTAAGCGCTCATCCAATCCGAAATGGGTTGCCACCTAATTTTGAAGGGGTATGCAACCCATTAGGTGGCTGGAAGGTATCTATTGATGTAGGGTAGTGCCCACTATCATGGGGGCCAAAATAACATATAAAAAAATCATATTGTAAGCATGTAGTTAGGTTGGCATTGTTTGTTTTGGGAGGTGGTCCCATGAGTTGCCCAAATGTAAGGTTGGGGCTAGAGCTCATGCCATTTGGGCGGGCCCTAGCTGACTAAGCCATGACCCCATCATGGGGGTTGGGGGGTGTGAAGGCCGGGGCACATGATCTGGGACCCCCGGGTAGTCCTGCCGATTTATTTATTTATTATTTATTTTAATTTTTTTATGATCCCAACTGACAGCTATTGCTGCCCTGCTTGATTCCAAAAAAACATCGCCCTTGCATTCTTGAAGGTTGCTTTGTCCACAAATTCCATATTGAGTGCACTTCACCTTAAATAAGCAATTGATTGGGATTTCATTCTTGAAGGGAAATTGAAAGCATGTATATGAATGTCAATAAAGCATGTAATGAAATTGGAAGTAAAAAATATAATAAAATCCTCATTAGCATTGAGGTTATAATGTATGTGACTTAGCATTTGAAAGGGTCTTTTGTCATTCTAAAATGAAACTTATATTCGTGTGTTATTTTTAATATGTTTAGTTTATTGTAGTTTAGTTAATGCCTTCTACTTTCACAAGTATTCATACATATTTGAACTTATTAAGTGTGACTGAAATTTGGATTTTGACCCTTGAATTTTGGGCCTTCAAGGTGAAGTGCACTCAATATGGGATTTGTGGACAAGCAGCCTTCATGAATGCAATGACGATTTTATTATTATTATTTTTGGAATTGGGCGGGGTGACAATACTTGTCAGTTGGGATTTTTATTTTTTTATGTAAAGAATTGCCCAGGGGTGCCCAATTGTGGGCCCTGGCCTTAACACCCCCTTGCCCCCATGATGGGGTCATGGCTCGGCTGGCTAGGGCCCACCCAAATGGCATGAGCTCTAGCCCTAGCCCCAACTTTGAGGGTGATGGACTTCATCTAAATTTGCTAAAAAAACCCAAATTTTTGGGAGTAGCTCATTTGTCATCCACATAACTTATTAAGGCAAAGTTGTCAACTTTCTAAAATATGTGACATGACCGAAATGGTCATCAAACAAAAATTTCAGAGTTTTCTCTAGCTACCCTTGGATGAAGGCCCTATTTGTATGTCAATCTGACCTAGCAAATGTGGACCAATTGACTTCAAATGTTCATACCAAAAAATATGATAGTCTAGTTTACATTTGAATAGTTGGATTCAAGAAAACAAACTCTATTTTTCTACATAACAACAAATGCCCGCACTGGTGCTAAAAATGCCCAAAATGGAATGTTAAGGCTTGAGGGTTTAGGGGTTAACAACCTCAATAACACTATATTCATTAATCGGAGACTTTTGAAAGTCTCAAAATAAAATATGCCCATAGTTTGGGATGCCAATATTGTGAGCATACGGAACATTGGGAACATGACGGTTTACAACTTCACATGCAAAGAATATTCACACTACTAAAAATAGTATGTATTTAAATCATAATCAAAACATGAACTATAAGTGGAAAATAACAATCGAATCCCAAAAACAAATGCTTTTATGTCATTATAAAGTTTAAGGTGCGCATCCCATATATAAGGGTCTTATGGAATTGGATGGCACATCCCAAACGTATGTATAAATTTGAATGTAGCCGCAATAAAACCAAGTCTACGAAGTGCCCACATTTTCCACATTAATTCCAACCTACGTTATGTTTTCCCATATCCATTATCGGCGTCATTTTCCACAACTGCAATACGTGCCAAGTTGTCTTTGGCAAAATCTATATGTTTTTGGGGGATGGTCATTGTTTCCGATTTGGAACCCTTGCGCGGCTTCCAAGCACAAATGATGGTATCCGTGTTTATCCAAACCGGTCCGTACGCTGAGTCCACTGTCCACTTGAAACCCTTTTTGGTGTCCCAACCTAAATAGGTGCGGAGCACGTTCTGGTCTTTGGTGCTTAGACGGCAATATTCCACTTCAATTTGACGAAAGTTGGGGCTAGTTCGAACGAAATTGGATGAAGACAATGCTTTCACCAACCAGCTTGGGGTGCTCCTCATCTCCTGCTCGTATGAGGAGCATATAACCTTCGTGACAATCAACACACACACGAAACGACGGAGCTGGACGATTGCGCGCAGGGCCAACGTAATGCTCATCCATTACGAACTCTTCATGGACGTCTCCATTGTTGAAGAACATGGCATTGGATTCCACAACTATCAAACGACTTTGTGGCCAAAATCCTTGTGTAAAAGTCGTACGGGTGTCGACACCAACGGTCATCAAGGCTGAGCGAATGCGATCCCAATACGCGATCAACGGTTCATGCGTATTCCTAACACGTCTGGTGATGTTTTCCTCACACAACTATTTCCAGTACTCAATGAATCCGGATATGCCTTTGATGATTTCCGGCCCATTCCTCATGGGGTCAGGTTTGCAAGACTTTGGATCCCTATCCGGGAGCAAACATTTTCCATCCTTGTCTTGACGCCACACGAATATACCATCCTCCGGGCCCTAATTAGGAGATGTGCACAAAAGGTTGAACTGCATGGCGGGGACACCATCCCTCATATAGAAGCGAAATTGTTGTGTTTTGGTATGTCCCACCAAACGGTCCACTCCCTTCAACATGTATGGCTTGATAAAGGCCTTGAAATTTGGTATTTTCTCAATCATGTGCGGGATCACCGACATATTGTCCAAATCCATGTATGATTTCATGAAAAGCGGTATGGTGGGAAAATCCTCTTCATGCAACTTCATGCTCCAACGGCCAAATGAGGCATCAATATCGTCGTGCGTGTGTCCCACCATCAAGAAAGACACAAACACCTTTTTGAAGATGCATTTTGCCATGAGCAACGACCAAAAACAAAACACGTATCGACATTTGTTATCTTTAGCACAATTATCAAGTTGAACGTGGAGAGTTGGAGGCAAGGGTTTTGCAAAAATGGATTCTCCGGGTGGTTCCGGCAATGAAGACATACAAACCTGCTTCTCTTGGAGCACTGCCTCATAAAGGGGTGTCGTTCCACAACCATCAAAAAGGGCACGGGAAGAGTGTACCGGTGGCTTTTCGAGATCGCGCAAGAGTTTTGCAAATGAACCGACCGTGTGGTTGGCATCGCCAGGGTAAAAATCCAAACTATAATGTGCATATTTGACATCCACATGGCCATGGACGATCATACCTAAGAAAAACAAACGATGCGTGAACAACAAAAATATGAAATAATTTCTAAGCGGATGGATGAAATTGGACATTTGGCAAACACACCCTGTGGTAGGAATTTTAAAATTTTTTTGGCTCATTTCTGAGTTAAACGTAACTAGAGCCTTTACTTAGCTGGTTATCACTTAAACTGGTTGGTGTAAGCAGACAACTGTCTCGAGGAAGCCGAAACAGTAACTAGTTTGGGCAACAGTCTGTTGAGGTGGAGGCGGTTACAGAAGTTGGTCGAACTCAAGGAATATAGGGAGGAAGGAGAGAGAAGGAAGCTCTCTTGTTTTTTTTGTAGAGCAAGGTTGGGATGGCCTAAGAGCAAAGTTTTTTGTGTGATTATAGAACCTTTGATTTTCTAAGTGAAGTCTATGATCTTCTGAAAGTTTCCACAGTCTATCGTAGCTTCAGGGTGTTTGTACTTAAGTAGGAATGGCCATATAATCATAGGTGTAAGTTTCATGGTTATTATTGATTGCAAGAGATAGTCACAATTAACTCAGGCAAATATTTTTACCTGCAGATTGGATGTCTGTCGATTGTCTTGTTGTTGTGAGTTTCTTTATGTTTGTGTGCTTAATGTGGAGACACCTTGTTAAGTCGTATGAAAGAGAACTCTGAATTATTGTTAATTGAAGCATTCAGGCATAATTTTATGAGTATATGACAGTGTTGCCATATTTCGATTGTATTTGCCCCAGTTGTACATTGGGAAGGTGTGATTATGGGTAATACGAGCCGATAGTCTATTTACCTAAAAGGTCAAGTTGAACAGGAACAAAAGAAATAATTGATAATTAGATTATTTACGCTACTGATGATCCTTGGATTAAATGTCATTTTAAATTAGAACCTGTTTCTGCTGTTGTTTTTTTTGCTATAAGTACCGTCGAGACTATGGTCTAATTCTCTGTTGTGGCTACCCCGTAATCAAGGTGAGATTCTGGTCATGGGTTATTCCTAAGGTAGGACCGAATGGAATATGGATATGGCCTTACACGGTATGATTGGTTGAGATCCTAGTGTTTGCTGTCCGAGTCATTTGAGTATGATAAATCCCTGGATTCCCTTTTATTTAATTAATGTATACTTCCATAATCTGACTCGAGGGATGGATAATTCTCCGGTACCCTTGAAAGTTACATTGATTTGTCTGTTGCTCGGTGCATAGTCTCATTGATCATTATTTTCACGACTATTGTCTGTGAGAGAAATCTCTGTGAGAATTAGCTTGGGTTTCTGGCCATAAATTCAGAGAATGTAGTCTGGTCTAGGGGAAATTGAAGTCAATCGTCTGCGGTAATTCTGAAGTTACCTACAGTAAGGGGAGATTATTGACCAAAATCGAAGTCAACTGGAACTTGAGTTTGCATTCAAGATGCCGTCACGTACAAATTACAATTTAATTAGATAACTTTGTAACCTGCGTAAGGAAAGTATCGAGCCTCACAGAGTCTGGTGATGAACGTATGGTTATATGGAACCATTTCCTTGAGCAATTACCCCAGTCAATTGTCATTGATGTGATTTTACTTTCTAAATTAATTTGAATAAGGAGTTATGTGTCGTTGTAATATGTGGAAGGATATAATTCATTCGGTCAAGGAATACGACCATTGTCTTCTATGTGTAAATGGAGAAATTGTTCCTTTACAACCTTTGATGGAGATTGGAAAGACCACACGTTGAGACCATAAACTTTGAAAGAACAATTTGATGCTGAGGAGACAAATGGACGTGCTGCCTATTTTGTGGTAAGATTCGATTATTGTCTAACATTTTGGAGGAATTAAGAATAACTGGAACTTTTACCACTTTAAGAAGTAAATCATTTAAACATTAATGATAATAATGAAAGGAGTTACTAAGTCAATTGTCTAAGCTTTGAGTGTATGAAATTGAAACCTTGAATGACCGAAGTGAGATTTTGAGAGAGGTGAGAATATGTTGACGCGCATATGTGGTGATGGCTTATTGACGCATTGACCGAGCATATGATTACTTTGATGCAAAGCAGGTAAAAAGACATTTGTCGGACTGTGAAATTAAGATTGAAATTAACGAATGGAGACTGAGTATCCTGAATGGATTACGGACAGACATTTCAAGTTTCACTAAACATGATTAATTAAGGAAAGATTATTGACTACTCCAAAGTGCCCGTGGCTTTGGTACCGAGACTAAAATGAGATACTATTGCACGACTATTGACTATGGCTGTGCCTATGATTTTGCACCGCACTTGGTCCTATTAAAATGAACTCACTGCCAGACTATTGACTGGGAATTTAGAGTGAGAAGAGAGACTGTCACTTTTGCATGCACTGTTATGGAGTGATCTTTTAGATGTTTTTATCCCCTGCCCGTAAACCAATTGTCATACCTAACTTGAAATGAAATGTTATAACCTTGTGTTTTCCCTAATAACTCTTATCTAAGACACCTAGATGATATAGAAGTCACCTTTTAAGTCTTCCCTGATTGTTTCCCTGGGTTTTGTTGGTAACCAAAAAGCTAACTACATTTTGGCGCCGCTGCCGGGGAAGGCTTCGGTCGATTTAAGTCTAGGTAGATAAGTCTATTAGGCAAAAACTGATAGGCTTGGATTTTGAATAAGGAATCTAAATTAAAATCTTTGGGAGATTCAAAAAGTAAAGAAACAAGTTGATAGCTGTTTCTGAAACTTTTTCACAATCCTAAAGTATTAATTTGAATTCACAATTATATCAAAAACCAAATGCCTAGAGTTATAACTAAATGTCTTATTTATGGATCAATCTCAAGTATGGAAATCTAGGGGTCATCGAAATTCATTAAACTATCCTTTAAAATATACACCCTTTGGACTTTCTGAGAGTACCTTGGGAGAATTAAACCTTGTCGGCTTCGAGAAAGCCATTGAGAAAATTGTCAGAAGAGTTTGTAAGTGTCATCTTGAAACATTGCCTAACTTGTTGTTTGAAAAGAAACAACTTGAGAGTGCTTGTCAAACAGAGTCATGTCCCCAAATAGTGTGCCGGGCTTCTAAAGGTCTAGGACACTACTCGAGGGATTGTGGAGCAAATAAGCTTAAGTCTAAAACTAAAACTGTCGAAAGGTGGAAATCCAAAGTGTCAACCCGTATAGTTGAGTCACAAACTGATTCCCTATGAGGGTATTATTCTTTATACTCATGTGTTAATTGTCAAGATGTGGCCGTGGGAGCTTAAACCACAAGAGTTGAGCACCCCTGAGAGTGAGTTATACAAAGGACCACATTTGTTTACTGCTTTATATCGTTTTTATAAAGCTTCATTTTGGGGAGTTGGAATCCATATTGGACCAAACCACCCAATCTATCCTAAAGGATTTCTAACGAATTTCCTTAATTTACCCACTCACCTTCAAGAAAAGATTATAGAAGAGATTTGGAATAATGGTGAGGGTTTTAATGAAGTCATTATTAACAAAGGATATCCCAGATTGAGAGTTGACTTGAGATTCCTGTTTCTCATTTATAGTCAACATAAAACAGAAAGCTTCCCAATTAGTAAATTTGGTTATGGTTGTTGGAACGGAGGGTTTTTTTCTAGTAACGAAGCTCGTTTTTATTACGGACCTTTTGATCCATGTACTAGTGTCCACATACCAGACTTTTCCGATTCTTCACTTCACGGTGAGAACTTTGTAAATTTCGCAAAGTTATGCTTGAACGGAAGAAGACGGATTGTGAAATCCAATAGACAGAACAAGACATAGTTTACATATGATCATATGCAGCTTCCATACTGGAACCCGCACATGAAAGGTCACATGCACAAACAACCTCAGTAAGAAAAGCAGCCAATGATAAGGCTAGAGAGGATCGTGCACGTGCTAGAGATTATCAAAGAAAGAAAGCTGAAAGGAGAAAGAGTTGGTTAAGGTCTGTCCTTAAACTGCACAATGAAAATCTTGATGTTAACCCAAGTCTAGAGGAACCAATACCTTTAAAGGATAAAGGTCCAGAAGAGTTATTATCACCTCTTAAACCACAACAATTACACTTTGGTTCAACCTCAGGAACTTCACATGAACAAACAATTCAAAACCCTTTAACGCCTTCAGTCTTACCGACACCGGTTGTACTACAACCATTACCAACACCGCTCTTACCACCACCAGTACTTCCCATTATGATGGCTAATGTACCGGTTGCCCCGAGGATCACTAACATAGTTCACATCCCATATTTTCTTGGGAGACCAAGTTCAGATCCTGATACTCACGTATCAAAATTTGAACTTACTTGCCATGCTAATGATATTCCAGTTGCGAAACTTCCAGAGGTTTTTTCCGCGTCATTACAAGAAGATGCCTTTGCATGGTATCTAAGACAACCCCCATTTCCTAATTGGAATGATGTTAAAGGGGTTTAGTAAACCGTAACTTTTAGCAATATCAGGTTAAAGAGGTTTTCAAGTTACTTTTGTAGTAGTATCAGAAGTAGCAATTAGGGATAAGAGTGAGCCGTAGTTGCAGATAAGGAATGGATAGTAGTGGATAAGATAATTCCAGTGAGTGGTTAGTATTGATAGGAAGAGATGAGGAGAAGGTACTTAAGGAAGAGAGTCGTCTCTCTCTCTCTCTCATTCTTAGAAATGTGTATTAGGATTTATATCAATAGAGTGTTGGGTTACTCTTGAATAAGATACTGTCTGAATCGGATGTAAGGAATTTGTGGGTTATCTTATATTGGTAGTTGCCTTACCTCTTGTAAATATTGGTTGTATGAGAATGGACGTTGGTAGTTGGACTACTTGTATTGACAAAAGGGTTGTTTACAAAGTGATTAAGGAATGGTAGTAGAATCCATCTCAGAGGAGTCCTTAGAAGGCGGTAGTACCAGAACGTATAAACGGTATGAGATGAATGGTATTATCTTAGTCGAGTCCTGCTAACCAAAGAAGTTGAGTACTGGTAGAAAGCATAGATTGTGCACTGACTCTGAAGTGGTAGTGTAAGAGAGCAATAGTTTAGGAGTACTAATGAAGAGCTCGGTATAGTGTTATAATCCACCCGATAATAGGTCAAGTAATACTCTAACAGTAGTACGAGTATAAAACCGGTTGATGGGGTAGGTAAAGGGGTAGGGGGAAACCTCATGGCAGGAAGTTAGAACTCGTGTTAACCACATTATTGAGGTAGTACGGTCAGACTCGGTAGATCCCCCGGAAACCCGGTAAAGAACCCGGTAGAGAACCCGGTAAATCCCCAGGAAACCCGGTAGAGAACCCGGTAGATCCCCCGGAAACCCGGTAGAGAACCCGGTAGGGGTACTGGTTGACTCGACTGGCATATGGGGAGTCCCACCAGTAAGAGCAGGGTAAGAGTGGCACACCCCCAGAGAGGTAGGGAGAAAACAAGGATGTATGGAATGAGACTTCCCACATAAAACGGTAGTAGGCGAGACCTTAGGATGCTGGTAAGGAATACTGGACTAAGCCTCCTCGCATACCGGTAAGGTACTACCGGAAGTAGGGTAGTACCGGTAGAAAGTAAAGAGGTTGATCTTTAACATTTGGCGACCATGCAGTGGTTTGACAATGAACCAAGGATTGGTTCCCGGTAGTGTTTCCTGGTTGTAACAAAGGCGGTTCTTTCATGAGATATAACGATACTTCTGAACCAACACCAGTCTGCAGGCTCTACGTCATTCATCCCCATTATCACAAATCGTAGATTGATCGGTTGCCGCTAAGTATTGGCAAATACCTCTCATACCGACTGACTTCGGTGACACAAGTAAACCCTTCATAGAAGGAAAATTTTGCGTTTAAAAAATTGGCACTCGACGGCTACGATCAACGATCAAATGGCGGTGCTGACTAGGGGGCTACGGCAGCGTCTGGCTACAGTCTTAGAAACTTATCTCATATTTGAAATGGAACCAACTCACCCTCATGCGGGACAACAAGACAAAGAAACTTACTGGCGCCACGTTGACGGCCCGACTCCCTCAACAGACGGCGATCGGAATTCTGCACATCCCACTACAAGAAAAATGGTCCTTTACAACTTGTCCATAGTGACTTAAATGGTCCAGAACGACTCAATTCTTGCGGAAATAAGTCGTTCTGGACCATTTAAGTCACTATGGACAAGTTGTAAAGGACCGTTTTTCTTGTAGTGTCCATGGAAGGACTGGGACTTCAACCCACCCCTACCAGAGGCAACAACAAGTGACTCTCCTCTTATGTACATGCTTGACAAATCAAGCCACATGGAGGAACGACGAATAAGGAAGGAGAGAAACATCAATGACATTAACAATAGGGACGAGGTCGGCAACGACAACTCTCTTGCAGGAAGCATCGGTCGAGGTCATCCAGTCCATTCGGCTAACTCCGACACGGTGATGCATACTACAACACCATTCATCAAAATCTCATCAACATACGAACATACCAACACACCAGAAGTCAGTATGAGTTTTAGTAGTGAAGAAGATGATAACCAAGTAGCGTCACAACATTCAGGTCAACAACAAATACACCCTCCACAACATCCTCCACCACCGTGGTTTACCATGGAAGACATCTCTACTCAAGAACCATCTCGTGGCGGTTCTTCCCGAATCCAACAACTTAGGCAGCTTCACGACTTCCAGACGATGGCGTTGTCTACGGCAAACATTCCTACCGAGCAACGCCATGTAAGATTTTCTACTCTTCCAAATCTATGGGACGATGAATTCGGTTCTCACCAAACTCCACCATATTGCACAAGGTGCAATGTTCTGGGTCATAGAGATTCGGAGTGTCAGTTTGTCAGATCCCTCCTAGATGCTAATCATCTAGGTCATCCGTCGGTTCCTCATAACGACTCTTCACAAATCCCTACTACATTAGTTCCCACTCTGTCCATTATTCCGAACCCACCGATCATTCATTTCTCTAATCCTTATTTTACACCCCCTGTGATTCCATACAGTTCCTCACATTCTCTACCAGGAGATAGATACGGTTTTCAAGGGGGGATGGATAGGCCGTCATATTATCCGAATGAGAGGTATATGGGAACCGTAGCTTCTCACCAAAGGGGAGAATCCAATGTACAAGGGGTAAATCCAGAAGTAGCACGAAAAACGGAAAAAGGAAGAATACTTATAGTAAGGACAACGTGCCATCACAATCACATGGATATGAATCAAGGGGCGTAGAAGGAGTGAGACATTATCCAAACATGGGACGAAACGAGGATCAGCGAAGTTTTCCAGGACTGGAGAGGAACATGGAACAACAATATACAAGAAACAAAACGGTAGCAGAAACAGGAGGCGGTAGAAGAGGACCACCTATCGAACCACCAGAAAAAAGACCACCAGAAGGAAGATCGGATGATGATCAAAAGGATATGGGAAGAAGAGGAGTCCAACGGAAGGAGAAGGGGACCTCTCGAGATCGAGAGGACGAATCCAGACGAGGTCAAGGAAGACCACCTGCTAGACCACCGGGAGGAGAACCACCGGACAGAGGACCGGGAGGTGATGACGGGGAAGAAGATGACGACAACAAGAACGACACACCACCTTGGATGCGACCCGGTTACTTTCCACCATGGTACACCACAATACCGCCACCTGTTCCGGTAACACCTACGCCCTTACCATCTCGTAAGTCATTGCCATATCCACTGTATCAGTCGGGTGCCGATCCAGACGCTCATATTATAGTGTTTAGGAAAGCTATCAAAGCAAATCGTGAAACAGAGGATGAAGAGATGATAAATCTGTTCTGTTATACATTGAGGGACAAAGAGTCAGAATGGGGTGAGAATTTTTTGAACAATTACCCAGATAGTAATTTTGAATTATTGACAAAAGCGTTTTGTAAACGCTATAGGAAAGTGCAAACAGATGAACAAGTCTATATGGCTCTCCGAAACATTAAACAAGGGAAGAGAGAAACGGTAGAGTCTTATTTTGAAAGATTAATCAAATTGGCAAACTGTTTGCAAGACCCGCCACATGACGCATTCCTAACTACCTTTTTCAGAACGGGGTTGAAATCATACTTACGGCTACTTACAGCTAGAGAAAAGGGCTCGTTAGTAACCTTGAAAGAAGCGGCAGTGTTATGCGAAGAAAATATTGCAGATTCGGATGGGCATAAAATCATTAGTGCCTTTCAACCGGAGGAGAAGAGAAAACAAATCTTAAAACCCAATGAAGAGGTGTGTGCTTGCTGCAAACGGAAGGGACATACCATGGAGAAGTGTTTTTTCAATCCAGAGAATCCGTTAAATAGACTAAAGGAAAAAACCACGGTAGCGGTTAATGAGGTAGCGGCACAGTATAATCGAGGGATACCGGCAAGACCTCCCTTTAGGCAGAACGACAGGCCTTTACCTTGCTACATTTGTGGTAGGACAGAACATAAGGCGTATTTTTGCCCTTACAAGGACGAGGCTCAGGCCATGTTCCGAAATAGGCAAAACCAACCACCGCAGCAGGAACCTAGGAATCCGCCTAGAGTGGAAGAGGCAAATGTCAACATGGTTCTAGCGGTAACCACTCGAAGCAAACTGAACGAGGAGGTAGCATTCAAGGAGAAGGAACCCTTGAAGACGAAATCCCCGGAAGATTGGAAAAGGGAAGAGCAATTGAAGAATGATTTCATTCAAACCATTCATCAACTTCAGGACACACCAGTAGTCAGTCAATCCACGGAATGGATAGGGCTCCCTAAGATGGAATCACCCAAGGTAATCTTGCAAGCCCTGTCTACTGAACTGAAGGATGTATTGATGGATTTGGGATCCCAGGTCTTGGATAGTAAGTATACGCTGACATTGAAGCAATTGATGCAATTAGCTCCCGCACTGCATGAATACTTAACAGCCCCAGGTACGTCACGTCAACAAAATCAGAACGACTTCCTGAAGGTGTTGTAGCTGCGGTAGCCATTGATCATCAAATGGCAGTCATACCGGTTCAAGTCGGGAGAAACACTGTAGAGGATGTTCTTCTGGATGGAGGATCAGGTGTGAACATTATCACGGAGGATCTACGAAAACGGTTAGGATTACCAGCCCCAAAACCTGCGCCTTACAATCTAAGAATGGCAAATCAAACTACCACTAAACCGGTAGGGTTGATCAGAGATGTTCGTATAGGTATCCACGGCATATCTTACACTGTGACATTTACCGTCATGAATAATAGTGTGGTTGATGATTCCTATTCAATGTTGTTAGGAAGGCCATGGCTACGGAATGCTAAGGTTTTCCATGATTGGGGTAACAACATGGTGACCATTGAAGGGAATGGCACTACTCGTGTGATTCCAGTAACCAAGAAATTAGGACTTAATACCAGGAGACCGGAAGTGCTCATTTGCTATGACTTCCAGAAAGGGGTGACGGACGAGGAAGAAGATACCTTGTTTGAAACCGAACCCCAATTGTTTTCGATTGGCACGGTTACTCTACCCTGCTTACTGGATCAGGAATCATCGCAAGACTACCCAAGTCATTTTTCATAACCAATACTAGGGGACATTGATGTGGATGATACACCAACACACGAAAGGGTTAAAAACCTGAAGATTGCGGACTGGACGTTACCGGAAACAGAGCAAATTCGACAAATCAACTTGGGAACCGAAGAAGAGCCCAAGTGTGTCAAGTTGAATGCAGCTCTGGAACCAAGGTACGCAAAAGAAGCTGAGGAATTATTAAGAGAATTCAAGAACGCTTTTGCATGGTCTTATCAGGAGCTCAAGGGCATTCCATCTTACATTGCAGAACATAGGATCGAGTTGGATACCTCGATGCCACCAGCTCATCAAGTACGCTATAGAATGAACCCCAATTATGCAACCATAGTCAAACAGGACATTGACAAACTACTGGCAGCTGGATTCATTGAGCCAATAAAAGAAGCCACGTGGTTGTCTCCCATTGTGGTAGTTCCAAAGAAGAATGGGAAACTACGAATATGTGTTGATTTCCGGAAATTGAACGCCGTGACTAAGAAGGATCTTTATCCTCTTCCGTTTACCGACGAAGTTTTGGACCAGGTAGCTGGGCACGATGCAATTTCCATTTGCGATGGATACTCAGGATACTACCAGATCAAAATCAGGAAGCAAGATCGTCGCCATACAGCGTTCATAACGGAATGGGGAGCCTTTTCGTGGATCAATATGCCATTTGGCTTAACTGGAGCACCATCAACATATCAACGCGCTGTGGACACCGTCTTCAAAGAATTTCTCAACAAATTCATGAAAATCTTCTTAGACGACTTCAGCATCTATAGCGACATGAATTCCCATTTGGAGAAACTGAAGCAATGTTTCGAAGCATGTCGACAGTCAGGTATCAGCCTCAATCCGGAGAAGAGTTTGTTTTTTGTATTCTCTGGTATTGTGTTGGGGTACATCATCTCGAAGGAAGGAAAAATGCCCGATCCAAAGAAGGTGGAAGCATTAGTATCGATGCCAACACCTAAAAACCCTCATGATATTCAAGTTTTCAACGGAATTGCTCAATTCTTCCGTTACTTCATCAAGAACTTTACGTTCATCATGGCTCCAATTACCAAGCTGATGCGGCAGGCGGAAGAGTTCAAGTGGACCGAAGAATGTCAGAAGGCTTTCGATCACATCAAATCCCGGTATGTCAATGCCCCAATACTGATAGTACCGCATTGGGAATTAGAGTTTCACGTTCATACAGATGCTTCTAATTTAGCAGTAGGAGCTATGCTAGCACAAAATGTTAATGGAAAATGTGATCAGCCCATAGCTTATACCTCTAGACTGTTGAATAAGGCAGAACGAAACTATACAACTACCGAGAGGGAAGCTTTAGCTATGGTTTATGCGTTGCATAAATTTCGCCATTATTTACTGGCAAACAAGTTTGTATTCTATGTAGACCACATGGCCTTAGTACACCTTGTTAACAAACCACAGGTTTCAGGACGAATTGCTAGATGGTTACTTCTCTTTCTAGAGTACGACTTTACGGTTGTATACAAACCCAGTAGAACCCACACGGTAGCTGACGGTTTAACACGTTTAGCGAAGTCTGAACCTCCAATAGGCGTTCCCGATCAACCCACGGATGCCACACTTTTCGCGATCTCCATTCCTTGGGACACAGATCTAAGAACGTACTTAGCTACCGGAGAGTACCCAGCTCATTTATCAGAAGAGCAAAAACGTCGATTAACACTTCAAAGTTTCCGTTTCTTTCTGAAGGATGGTGTCTTGTTTAAACAAGGGCAAGATCTGATACCAAGGCGAGTTCTTGATCCAAGTGAAGCTAGAGCCGTACTAGAACTGCTACACAAGGGGGTAGGTGGCGGACATTTGGCATCCCACATCTCGATACGCAAAATTTTGGATGCCGGATATTGGTGGCCTACATTGCACAAAAATACTATTGAATATTGCCGTAGCTGTGACGAATGTCAAAAAACAAAAGGCCTGCATACTCGATCAATGGCCCAGTTAATTACAAACTTGCCAGTTGAACCATTCATGAAATGGGGTTTGGATTTTGTGGGACCAATTAAACCGGTAGGAAGATATACCGGCAATAAGTATATCCTGGTAGCAACAGATTACACGACCAAGTGGGTTGAGGCGAAGGCATTACGAACAAACACGGCGGTGGTCACCGCCCGCTTCATATACGAAAATATTCTGACCCGTTTTGGTTGTCCTCTGTATCTGGTAAGTGATCAAGGGACTCATTTCATCAACGAGGCAATTCAGTACCTCACGGACCATTACCTGATAAAACACCGTACATCCACAACTTATTATCCTCAAGGTAATGGCCAAGCAGAATCTTCCAACAAGTTTATTGGCACATTGCTCACTAAACTCATTAGTGACCTTCGTAGCGACTGGGACGAACACTTGTCCACGGTACTGTTTGCATACCGAACATCTTTCAAGGTAGCTACCGGTTTCTCACCCTTTCAGCTGGTTTATGGGATGACTCCGTTAATGCCTACCGAGTACATTCTGCCTACAGTGGACCGGAATCGGGAGGAACAACCAGCGCGAATAATACAAGCAAGGCACCGACAATTGGAATTGCTGGACGAATCAAGAGAACAAGCTCGGCAAACTCAAACTCATCGACAGTGGGAGCGAGCACTTTGGAGTCAGGATCACTACCGGCCTAAACAATTTCTACTCGGGGATAGAGTCCTGTGGTTCCCCAAAGGCGCGAAGGACCATCCAGGTAAGTTTAAACAACGGTGGCATGGTCCATTTCGTGTGCAGTATGTCTTACCAAATAATATTGTACTACTGGTGAATGAAGAGACTTTTGACCCTAAACCGGTACTGGTAAACATTAACAAACTGAAACCCTATCGAGTCTTGGAGACATCATCCAACAGAGTGGATGAGCAGTACCCAGTAGACAAAGGGGGTACCGGTAATCTATGTGAAACCAGTAGCAAAACCAGTAGCAAAATAAACCTCGACACGGTTACCCTGGACCTAGAAAGAGGTAGTAGGGGTAGCAATGGTAATAATGACGACACTGTTACCCTAGACCTAGCAAGAGGTAGTGGGGATAACAATCATAACAAAGACGGCTCCCCAGACGTGGCCAGTATGGGTGATAGGCAAGAAAAAATAGATAATATACACGTCAGAAGCCTAAAATGCTATAGCCGCCATAATAGCACGGGATATGAAGAGGCAACCCACAATGGCGGCGGAACTAATTTTGTTGAAGCGACGCCAATTAGTTGTTTCATTATCACGGCAGTTATGACGAGATATGAGGGGGATAGACCCTCAGACGATCTATTTAAATCGTTCATTTTTGCAAGCACACAACGCAAGAAGTGTAAGGAGAGGGCGAAGCGCTGCAAAAATTTCAAACGCCATTCAAACCTTCAGATTTTAGCAACAGAAGCAGCAAGAAAAATGGCAGGAGAGGATGAGAGAATTGTAGTCAGCGGAAGTGAGCAGAGCGAAGAAGAAGTGGTGTTGGATAGGCGGTTGAGAAGGCCACAGAGGCAAACCAACACACCACCACAACCACTACAAATGATAAGGCCAGCAATGCCGAAGAATTACGTCATTCCTGAGGAGTTCGAAATGAGGGCGATGCGGAAGTTTCATCAGTGGGCAGCGATGGCAGAGGAGGATGAGTGGGCCAAGAAGGTAGGATTAGATGGGTTCAAACATATCAGGTGGGGAAACCTGAGGAGGGATTTGGTTATAGATTTCATTAAAAGATTAGACTTGTCCTTCAATACGAGATCCATTAAGTCAGTAGTGAAGGGGAAGATAATCACGATCAACCAAGAGTTGATAGTAGAATTTTTGGGATTACAGCACAATTTTAGCAGTACATAGATTCTAGGGTTTGCGGCAGATGAATGAGGCGAACATGTATCGCACATTTCGGGAGCAAACTCACTGACCAGGGAGGGATGGTCAGTTATCAAGTTCGCGGGACCTTACATTCCGAGGATCTATGCTATTTTGCAGGCAATAGTATTCAAGAAGAAGCTCACATATGCAGCTCATAATTTAGTGAAGTGCGTGTGTTTAGCAGAAGGGATGGGTAGGGAATTCAATTGGGCGGCGATTCTCTACCGGAATTTAGTGAAGGAACTAGAAAGGTTGTGCACACCGGTGAGAGTTAGGTCAGGAGCAGAAACGGGACAACCAATTTTGGTGGCCGCACAGGTGATTGATGTTCTCCTGCGGAAATGGTTTCCGGTTACCATTTCGCAACCACTCTTGTCAATCAGTGGGCCAGGGCAGAGTTCGAGAGCAATCCAGGCCACGGAAGGACCGGTAGACGAGGATGAAGAAACGGAAGAGGAATTGGAAGGCGAGAAGCAGAGAAGGAGAGAAGCTGCCTGGGAAGCATTACGGGGGAAGAGGAAGACGAACGAAGGCGAGGGTTCGAGAGGATAGAGGAAGAAGAAGAGAGCGAGTCCCGCTACGATCGCGCAGGTGGCACCCTCAACCACTCCGGTGGAAGAAAGCCCGGGGAAGGGGAAGCAAATGGTGGTTCACAAGACACCACCTTCGGGGACGAAGAAAACACTGTTCGAATCACCGGGATCGAACAGAGCAGCATTCCACTTGGAGCCGCGAAGCGAGTTGATACCGGAAGCAGCCCTAGAACAATTGGACAAGGTCTTAGGGTCGTTAAACAGGTATCAGAAGGTGGTCCAAAATGTGAGCATGGCCACAAGGGAACTTAGGGAGAAGATGGAATTGGAGACAACCAGGGATGTGCAAATGGACGTGACGCGGCCTTTATGCGTCACGTTGGGGCGTGATGCGCACTGATGTGGTAAAAAAAAGTTACTGTACCAATTTTTTGTAACTTTTTTGTAACTTTTTGGGACAACTGCTCTAGTCGACTGCTACGAGCAGTCGACTTCAGAAAACAAAAATTAAAAAAATTAAAAAAAATCTATTAAAAAATCTGAACCGTTAGATCTTCTTGGATTGAAGATCTAACGGTCCATGATTTTTTTTAGAATTTTTTGATTTTTTTGTGGTTTTCCTTGAAGTCGACTGCTAATAGCAGTCGACTGGTCTTGGTCGACTGCAAAAGTAATTTTTTGCAGTCGACTTAGCAAACGACTGCAAATAGCAGTCGACCTAGCACTCGACTACAAAAACAAAAAAATTAAAAAATTCCAAAAAAAATTCTGGACCGTCAGATCTTCTTGGCAAGAAGATCTGACGGTCCATAATTTTTTTAAATTGTTTTTAAATTTTTTTGCAGTCGACTGCTAAGTCGACTGCAAATAGCAGTCGAATTAGCAATCGACTGCCAAAAAAATTTAAAAATTCCAAAAAAAATTCTGTACTGTCAGATCTTCTTGGCAAGAAGATCTGACGGTCCAGAATTTTTTTTGGAATTTTTAAAATTTTTTTTGGCAGTCGACTGCTAGGTCGACTACTATTTGCAGTCGACTTAGCAGTCGACCAGGGGGTTGACCAGGGGGTTGACCGCGTCAGTTTACCCCTGGGGTAACTGCCGGATTTACCCCCCCGTGGACGTGACGATTTTTTGTCAGCCGTCACGTCGCTGTCACAAAATGTGACGTGACGTGAAATCCCTGGAGACAACCCTAAGAATGTCGGCCGAAGAAGCTCGGGATCGCTTCCGCAACGACCAGAAGGAAGTAATCGACAATGCCTGCCGAGACATCAAGAAGAAGGATGATCGGGATATGGCAGGGATGACTAAGGAGATCGCGAAGCTGCAGCAACAATTGGCCCATCGAGACAGGTTGTTGGGACAAGTTCGGGGATCCGAAGAGCAGCTCAAAAGAGATCTCCATACGCGAGAAGCGGAGAGGAGGACGCTGGTAGAACAAATGGCTACATTACATCGGGAGGCAGACCTTGCAGAAGCGGCAAGGTTGGCGGTGGAAAGAGAGAAGGAGTATTGGCGGTCGCAAGCAGCGAGTTTCCAAACAGCATTGCAGGCGGCGAATCAGCAAGCTGCAACCCGGGAGGCTCAAGTGGGGAACCTCGAAACCGCCAATCAAAACCAGCAGCGGACGATTCAACTGCTGAACACTCGATTGACGGAGAGGGAAGCTGCATTGGCTGAAGCGATGGGCCATACCGAAGGATTTCGAGCACGTATCGCGGAACTGGAGGAAGAACTACGGGCAAGCGCGAGACGACGTTCGAAATCACCAGCGGACGGGCAGACCCAGTTCGAGATGCAAAGGGAGATTGACTGTCTGCGGGCTAGGATTAGGCAGTTAGAGGAAATTGAGAGCGTGAGGGTATTGTGTAAAAACCGCTTAGAGGAATTTCGCAAAGTAGTTCAGAATTATACTACTTTGTTGGCAAGGCAATTAGCGGTAGAAATGAGTGGGGAAAGGAAGAAGAAAGCTCGTGAGATTGAGGATAGTTATACCGAAATCTACCGAGAGCTTTTGGACTCCTTTAGAAGGGATGAAGCGGAGTATATTCGTCAGCTGAGAGAATACCGCTTAGCATTTCCGGAGTTCGAAATGCCCGAAGCACCTCTTTCCGACCAGGAAGAGTCAGATGACGAAGTAGCAGGTGACGGAGCTGGCCCATCAAATTCCGCACCGCCCGCCCCAACCGATCCTACACTTTCTTCACCACCGGTTCGGCCTCGAAGCAGAAGTCGAAGTCAACCTAGGAGCTCTCCTCGTTCTTCTAGAGCAGATCGCCGCAGTCGGAGCAAGACAAAATTTCTTTCTCCTCGACCAACAGAAACGCGAAGCCCCAGCCAGTCCAGAAGCCCAAGACCGCCTTCTCAAGGTAGGAGCCAAGAGCGACAACCGAGTCCGGTAGCAGCAACTGAAGAAAACAATTCACTCGATCCGGAAGAAAACCCGGCAATTCGACCTCCGGTAGGTGATAGGACGTCACGATCACGATCGGGGACGCCGGGGCCTCGACAAGGGTCATCGTCACATTATGGCAGGGGACCTGCCGTGTTTCCAACAGTGAATCAGGGTACGTTGCCAATCCCAGAAGCTAAGCGGATTGCAGAGTCCTCAGGAGCGCCTCCAAGCCGGTCTCACCAGCATAGGCCTTAGGTAACCGGTAGTAAGGATTTAGAAATTCCGAGGGCGGAATTTAGATTAGAAAGGGGGTAATGCTAAAGGGGTTTAGTAGACCGTAACTTTTAGCAATATCAAGTTAAAGAGGTTTTCAAGTTACTTTTGTAGTAGTATCAGAAGTAGCAATTAGGGATAAGAGTGAGCCGTAGTTGCAGATAAGGAATGGATAGTAGTGGATAAGATAATTCCAGTGAGTGGTTAGTATTGATAGGAAGAGATGAGGAGAAGGTACTTAAGGAAGAGAGTCGTCTCTCTCTCTCTCTCTCATTCTTAGAAATGTGTATTAGGATTTATATCAATAGAGTGTTGGGTTACTCTTGAATAAGATACTGTTTGAATCGGATGTAAGGAACTTGTGGGTTATCTTATATTGGTAGTTGCCTTACCTCTTGTAAATATTGGTTGTATGAGAATGGACGTTGGTAGTTGGACTACTTGTATTGACAAAAGGGTTGTTTACAAAGTGATTAAGGAATGGTAGTAGAATCCATCTCAGAGGAGTCCTTAGAAGGCGGTAGTACCAGAACGTATAAACGGTATGAGATGAATGGTATTATCTTAGTCGAGTCCTGCTAACCAAAGGAGTTGAGTCCCGACGCCGACTACGAATGGCAGTCGACGTGGCAGTCGACATCGCAGTCGACCACTGCAATCGACTACCACGTCCACTGCAGAGCAGCAGTCGACCCCCGAAGTCCGCTGCGAATGGCAGACATTGGACCTCCCTCCCTCCAAACATAAACAAATTGCTTTTGCAATGGATCCTATAGCAGATTACTCTAAGCACTTTTAATATCATAGCATCTTTTATATTTAGTGCACGTTCAAGCGTCGGGACTATAAAGGGTTCACCGCTCATTAGCATTCATCATTCCCCCTCGCTCTATTTGACCTTGATTGCTTTTTGGCATTCGTTGCAAGTGGAGAGAGGTAGTAGGTTATATTGGGATGGGCACGCGAAACGAATGGAAGCCTTGGTTTGTGCCCAAGGAATGGACTCCAACGTCCAAGAAGGTCGAGTGCAAATTTTACGCGTTGGAATTAGTTTATAGGAAGGACCGCATGGTTGCCCATTTGGGATACCAAAAAAATGACGGCAAGATGCGGGGGGTGACATTGTGTCAACATCAAGGGCCGATTGTAAAGTCTTTATTTTCGAGGTGCGGCGGATCGTGGCCGCCAATTCCGGATGACTTTGTAGACGAGTGAGTTAAGGACGGGGGAGAAGCTGTGGTCGGGTCCCAACAACAAGCGTCATGCGGTGCATTGTCGAACGCGAACGGAAGCCAAACCGCTCCACCATCTCCCGCACCGTCAGTGGCAAGGGAGTTGGTGTCCGAGACGACTCTCGAACCCCACCGACGTTCCCAACGGCAAATGGGACTAAAGGAAGGGTTGCAAAATTCGACAAAACGAGACTTGGATACAAAATGGTCGCAAGCCTTTTATGAGGCTAATATCCCCATTAGTATTGTCTGCCATCCCACGTTCATCCAGGCCGTTAAGGCAACCGCCGAGGCTAGAATTATGTATAAACCCCCAACATACCATGCAATGCGCAAGAGTTTATTTGACGATGCACGGTTCAATACACAAAAAATCGTGGAATTGAAGACAACATCATCCATCCACAAATATGGGTGCACTATTTGTTCGGACGGATGGGAGAATGTTGTCCACTGTCCTTTGATGAACGTCATGCAAATTTGTCCGACAGGCAACGTGTTCCTTGGTTCCATCGACACCACCGGTAGTACAAAGGATGCCGCCTACGTGGCCACCGAGGTCAAACGCTACATCGTTGGAGTGGACCCCACAAAGGTTGTTCAAGTTTGCTTCGATAATGCGGCGGCCATGAAAACCGCGGCGAGCAATATTAGCCGGGAATGGCCATACATATATTGGCAAGGGTGTGCGGCGCAGTGTTTGAACTTGTTGTTGAAGGATTGGGGTAAACAACGATGGGCGAAGGACGTCATAGACAAGGCGAAGGACATTGTCAAATACATCCGGGCCCACCAATGTCCGACGGCGGTCTTCCTCACCTACTCGCCCAATTTGGGCTTGAAAATGCCCGGGTCCACACGATTCGCCACCAACTTCCTCATGATTGACCGGCTTCTAAAGGTGAGACATGCTTTGGAACAAACGGTTATTCATCCCGATTGGACCGCCTACATGAACAAATTAAATAGAGGAGGCGATGATCGAAGGAGAAGTGCAATGGAGGCACGTCAAATCAAGACAACGGTTAATGACGACAATTTTTGGACAAGTTGCGATAATTACCGCCACATGTCGGAGGAGGTATTGAAAGCATTGAGAGTGTTTGATGGCGTTGAGCCGGCAATGGACAAGGCTTGGTTGACCATGAAGAACTTGGAGAAACATGTGCTTAGCCTAAGGAATCCTCCTTTCAACCTAGCACATAACCTCGCTACCTTGGCCGAAGAATATTTCTACAGCTGATGGCGTATGATGACCACGGACCTACACCATGTCGGTGCAATCTTGAATCCTTATTTATTGGACGACAACGTCGTCCACGAAGACGCGGCCGTTAAATCCGGATTCTTGGACGCCATGAGGAGGTTGACCACAGGCAAGGACGGTCATTACGGTCGGGTTGTGGCCGAATTTCAAGCATTCAAAGAGCGTAGAGGCGCGTTCGCCAATATGCCTCTATCCATGGAAGCCAACATCCCACCCCACGAGTGGTGGGACCTCGTGGGCGAAGGTGGCACCCACTTGGCTCCTTTGGCAAAGCGAATATTGGCCCAAGTGTGCTCCTCTTCGTCTTGCGAAAGAAATTGGAGTGGTTATTCGTTTGTGCGCAACAAGACTAGGAACCGGTTGAGTTCGGCGAGGGCCGAAAATTTGGTGTACATTTATACCAATTCACGGTTGGCACGGGAGAGGGTTGATCGGGACTCGGCCGTATGGTATCTAGTGAACATGATGTCCGAAGGCTCCGACTATTCGGCCGACGAGGATATAAATGGTGACCCCCCCCGCGGGACCCGGCGGGGATTCCTCGGGGCCTTCGGACAACGAGAGCGATGGGGGACATGGTGGAGGGAATTTGGGCTTGACAACCACAATGATCCGTTTGCATACGATGGACTTGACGCCGAGGACGATGGTGATCTTCACATGTGGGCCAACATAGCTGGTCGGGAGTTTCTCTCCACTACGCATGTGTGTCCCGCTACGCCGACAACTACAATATCCGATGTACCGGTAGACATTCAACCCGTAGTGGATGAAGATGTAGTGGCCGAACCACATGTGGATGAAGCTCTTGAAGCGGCTCCGAACCGGATGGATATGGACGAAGTCCCACCACATGTTTCCCCCATTCATCCACCGACGGATGTTGTCCCCACTCCCATTGTGCCGACAACATATGCACAACCCATGCAAACTACACCACCATTTCCCGAGCCCCACGGAGAGGGCACGTCCAATGTTATCCTTAACACTAGTCCATTGCGAGGTATTGGGCAATGCCCCGCCGTTGCGCGAGCACCGAAATCCGACTCGGATAATACATTGGCGCAACACATTGCGCATCGGGCCCCAACAATACCACGCATGAGCTCCCGGTTGGTGGATGCCACCATCGGCATGCGCGCCCCATGCCCCACACCGGCTAGGCCACCCCCTAATATTGCATTGACAAACTTTGGTCGGACCACGAGAGGTCAAAAAAGAAAACGACAAAGGGATGTGCGAGAATGGAGGACTACCGGGGCCACCCCACTTGCACGTCCACAAACTGACGGCGTTATGGATGCAACGGGTTCAAGACCAATGGTATCGATTAGAATGCCAAGGGCTGACACACGGCTTAGTCGAATTCCCGACCCGGCAATTGATGGCCACGAGTCCGACGCCCGAACAGATGATAATGCCAGCACGGACGATGAATCCGGCGTAGGCGAAGCTCCCGATGATAGTGATTACCAAGCACCGCCCCCAAGGGTAGCTGTGGGAGGGCCACGGAGGACAAAGAATTCTATTCCTCAAGACAACGACAATGCCCCTTCATGAATGAATATTTATAGTAATGTCAAATGTCATATGGTGTTCAATGGGTTTAGTTGTATTGGTGATCAGTTTTTGTAATCTCTATTTTTAGGTATGTTTTTTGAAAAAATAATGTGAATTTCAAATTTGTATGTTGGATGTTGACTAGAAATTGAGCCTACATGTATGATGTGGGAGGATGAAATGAATGTCCAATGTGCACTAAGGTTAGGACTCAGGAGTAGGACATATGGAATTGATTTGTAATGCCAATAGGCCCTATGTAGTGTTGCATTTTTTATTCTATAGGTCGGAGGCGGCATTATAAAATAGTTTTAAGAATATTTAAGACTATTTTTATGTTTTTTTTATTGAAAATCATCGAAGACATCAATCCGTGAGGTCCTTTATGGCAAATCGTTGTCGAAAACATTCCCCTCTTCTAGGATTAGGTCATCGAGCTCTTCTCCGCCCAAATATTGATCCAAGAATGAAGACATTGTAAATGCAGACCACCATTCACGACTTGTCCGATGTGCCATGTGGGGCGTTATGTGTTCCAATATTTGCCAATTTGTGTGGCAATGCTCAAGGCTCAAACATTTCCATTGAGTTTGAATGTACTAATGCTATATGGTAATATGGAACAATTGTCAAAGTTGAGCGTGTCTATATTTGGCCTATTGCCATGGATTGGCTATAGTCATGAACTTATAATAAAAAACATTTAAAAATGCCGTAAAAATTTGTCGAGGATTTTTAAATGCATTTTAAATGTGTATTTTAAGATAAAGTAAAAATAAATGCACCTCTAGTCCTATGTCATGTGGGAGAATGAAATGAATGTCCAATGTGCACTAAGGTTAGGAGTAGGACATATGGAATTGATTTGTAATGCCAATAGGCCCTATGTCATGGGCGAGGATGGAATTAATGTCCACACACACACACATATATATATTGCAAATACCTCCAAATATATATATATATATATATATATTGCACATACATCCATATATATAGCGCATACGTATAGAACATACGGTATACCGGGAACCCACATATATATTGCACATACACATACATATTGCACACGGGTGTAGCTAATAAGGAAGTTATCATTTGTTTAAATAGTGATCCACTTTTATTTCACATTACGGATCATATCTTTTACATAGTGCGATTATATCCACTAGGCCTAAACACATATACACGGTGTTTGCTAGGATTAAATCGGCGAACTATATAGAACACGAACCGCTACATCTACATAGAAAAATTATCATGGCAATAGTCGCTCCGAAGGACAAATCCAAAAGTTGGTGCATCGACGATATTCGGCAGAACGTCCGTCGACTTGAAGCCAATATTCTCCATTATCCACAAGCTTATCCCGCAAGTATTCAAGTTCCATGATCCAAATATCGTTGAGCCGAGCATGCTGAACTTCCCATCGAATTGGGATGGCAATGCGTTGCGTATGGCTGAACATGAAGAGGCTCAGTCGGAACGCTCGCAACAATTCGGCGAGCTCCAAAGTCCCTCTCACGCCCCTAAATCGATGCCCCATTGGTATGTCTACGTCCCAAAGCGACATACGCAACGCGTTGTACACTTCTCCCATACCAAAATGTTCACGCCAAGCTTTGTTAACTCCCATGTATTTAAAAATACATATGAGAGTAAAAAATTTCGCCCTCACTTCACACCCCCACCCATAGTCTCCTCGGTGATATGGCTCCAAAAGAGGCTCAACGACCTTCGGCAATATGTGCTCCCCCACAATTTCGGCGGTTAATCCGGGTAAATGTGTCGACGGTGCCATCTTTTATTACAACCCTGAAATAGCAGCTCCTCCGCTCCTTGTCCCTTTTTCTCCGTATGCAAAGCTTGCTAAAACAGGCTATGGCCAATGGAGAACTTGGGAATGAGGGAATAGGGAGGTTGGATTGCTATATATATGCATCCTTTGTCATGATTGTATGCATTTAATGCATGATTTGACTAAGCTAACGCTTTTTCCAAACCCTAACGCCTAATTTCGACTACTGGGCAGCAGTCGATTCGCATATTCGACTGTTGGGCAACAGTCGACTGTGGATGGTCGACTGCTGGAGGGCAGTCATTCATCCACAGTCGACTGCCCTCCAGCAGTCGATTTTATCAGTCGACTGCTGTGTAACAGTCGACCAGCCACAGTCGACTGCTGGGCATTTATCAATCGACTGCTGCCCAGCAGTCGACTGATATAATCGACTGCCTTATAGCAATCGATTTACATAGTCGACTGCCTTATAGCAGTCGATTTACATAGTCGACTGCTATGAAGCAGTCGATTTGCATAGTCGGCTGTTGTGTAGCAGTCGACCATCCATAGTCGACTGCTGCAAGCAGTCGACTATGCAAATCGACTGCTACAAGGCAGTTGACTGCTACACAGCAGTCGACTACCTTGCAGCTTAATTTAGATAACTAATTAGACACACCCGTAACCCAACCTGCCAACTCATTGGATGCCACCCGAGGCCCACACTGCGATATCCCTATAAAATCAAGTGTGCTACCCACCATGAGGCCACCTTGCCTCGTAGTGATTTTGAGGACCTTGTATGCGTCGCATACATTGCCCAAGATCAACTACGGTGTGGGCAATCCATAGGATTGCGATGGCTGGGAGTGGCAAGATAGGGGATGCGGGTGGTTTGTCAAGAAGTATGTATTACAATCCCCGACACGCATGGGGCTTACCAGACGAACCGGACGAATTTACACCCGAGGTGGTTGCAGAGAACACTCGAAATGAGGATGATTTGCGCAGTGTTTTACATCCGATTCAAGGGTCCACTGAATTCTATTGGGTTCGACTGCCTAGGAGACAAGTTGACGTCACCACCGCGGATACTTGGACGCCCAAGAAAGGCCCGCATGCCGCATCGGTTACAAGGAAATTTTTTTCCCATGGCACTTGTTTCAGGACCTTAGCAATGTTCTCACGAAGGGGAAAAATCAATTGTATTTTCGAAAAAACTATAGGACCTTGTGGAGGTTCTACCAAACCATAAAACACTTGGTGCATGACGCAATTCATTGGGGGTTCAACCGGTGCACCGCGCACCAAAAGGAATACCGGGTGTATAGAGAGTACACACTTAGGTCGTCAATGTAAGATTTGCCTACGAATATGGTGAGAGCGTAGTATCAAGTTTGTACTTGCACATATACTTACGTATGTTGTTAAGTTGGAAATGCGCAATATATGAATTCCCAGCAATATTGCGGTAATGTTTTCCGCTTGGTGTGAACTTATAATCATGCCACATGGAATCATTGTCACAGTTATTTGCATCGATACGTGTTTGATTCAAGTGCAAATGCATGTAGATGCAAAGTCCATGGTTTAATTAAATGTTTGTGGCAACCGATTGTGTGGGCAAACATAAGAAATGATCATTGTGCGACACTTGTTTATTACTCCCAAAATTGATAGTGAACAATAATTCACTTATAAACATTTCCAAAATCATGGTTTTTCCCGCATTGTGTACAATTTAGTATCAAATAATGCCTCCTAGTCCAACGCCTATCTCACAAACACTAGCCAACATTCCTAATCCGGCTCCGAATCACTATCCAATGGAATGGGGGGTCCGCGGCTTGAGCTTGCACCGTTCAGATTTGGTGGCCGTAGTGTCTGGCGCCTCGCCTCACGCCTGCTCTCGGTGATGGCCCATAGTTCTTGCGCCGCAGTCTCCCGGTCAGCTTGTGCACGAGCTCGCGCGCTCTCTCCAATGTACAACCCCCTCGCGGCATTCGAATGGCGAAGGACGTCTTGCATGGTGGGGGTAGAGGCCCCGTCACGGATGTCCAAAAGGCCGTTGACGTATTTCCACTCATTCATCCGGATTTGGACGTCCACCTCATTGAAGCTACCCTCTTGTGTAACGGCCTCCTGCCTCTCCAGATCGGCCTCAAAACTTGTTGTGTCCAACACGTATTCCACATCCCAAGTTGTTTCCTCGCCCGGGACCGGTTCCCGTGGTAATACCCCCACTGTCACATTGCCGTTGGAGTCATACACGTATCCGTGGGGGTGAGGACCTGGGATGTATTCACCCGTCTCTCCGGCGTGCCCACCCACAACACGGTACAAAAATGCCCTCAAACCTACGGCCTGAGGAGAGGAGCCGGGGTAAAACTCATAAGCAACCCTTGTGTACATTTTAGGCGTGAAGTTTGTCGGGTAGCCTTGCAGGTCCTTCACGTACCTCCGTGCACGCCAGCTATAAGCAGGAGGATCGCCGTATTCTGCGGGCGGCACACCATGGATTATTGTGTATTCAAAATCGGGAGGCATTCCCCATTGCACTCCGAATTGCTCGTACAACCTTCGATGCAGAGGGGCTTGGCACGTAGGACAACGGCGTGTTTGCAACATGTGTGGCAACAAACAATTCGGGTGGACCATGTGACCGCACGACCCAATGATCCATGCGCCTTCGGGTCCCCAAGGATTGGAACAAATGGGGCACATGCTCCCGTCCTTGATCCAATCGGGGACGCATGGCCACAACAAGGCTGGTTTGGCCGGGGGTATCACGATGCGGGATGATACTGCGGTATCCCATTGGAATTCATCCTCGGGTCTCTTGGTCCACGCAATACTGGGGTAATGGTCGTCATCGACCGGGAGGTTCTCAGGATACATGAAATCCAATGGCGGCCACGAGGTAAAAAGAAGCCGTCGTTCGGGCCACTGTTCGCCGTGGTCCCTATAGTGGGTCAGCTCATCCATCAATGCCCTCTCACGCGTGGCGAACATGATAGTGGCTGTGACCATGCCCATGTAGTCGTCCTCCAACAACCGGTTCCTCCTAATGACCCGGTCGTAATCAACCCTCATTGCCTCCAAGTTTGTTGTGGGCGACGGCTCCCGCCCTTGTCCATCACTAGCAGACGTTGCTTGTGGCATTTGTGGCGCACTAACCCTCGCAAGTTCAAGGTTGGTCAAAAGTCTAATCTCGGCCTTCAACCCTTGGACCTCCTCGGCGTGTGCACGTCGGACCATCTCTAATTCCCGTTCGTAGTCAGATTTGCATTTTGCCAACTCCACCCGCAACGCCTCCACAACGTCGTTGTCGGCAACTACTAGTGGTGGGGTTGGCACCGCCGATGCCATCTCCACGTCAACGGGCGAAGATGGAGGACAAACCAACCGGGTACCATGTGGCGGTGTCACGTTGACCCTTTGTCGCCGGCTAGGTGGTTCAACCGGCAACCCTATGACAATGTTGTGCTCGTCCATGTTTGACTCGGCGGCTGGTGGAGTCCCCACAATTTGCTGATTTGGTCCCGCAAGGAAATCAAAATAAGATCGGACCGTCGGAGGATTCATTGGAGTTTGCCATGCCAATGGAATCGGACGGCCAGCGTTCCGGCCTAGCACGGCACTTGGTATGACCGTGACCCGGCGTGCCTGCCTCAAGTCCGGGCTCGTACGGGGTATGGTGGACCAGTCGATATCCACTCCCAAAATTACCTCCGCGTAGACCATTTGGCATAACCGCATTAGCATATGCCCGCGATCAAATTCCCTCGGTGCACCCCACAAGAAATCCCACACCTCCTTGCACCGTTCTCCAAATATTTGATGGCTCACCTCCCTCCATATGCCATAGCGTTGTCTAGACATCCGTTCAGCATTCGCGCTAGGAACGAACATCCTCGTCAAATGGGTCCACTCTACGTACCTTCGGACCGTGCTATACAACCACATGCCCCTCTCATTTTGCCAGCCGGGATTGGCGAGAATGTTCGGGTCCCGCGCCACCTCCAAATTGATTGGTTGTGGCCTGCCCCTCGGTGCATTGCCGCGTCTTCTAGCACCTGCCGACCCCGGTGTCGCTTGCGGAGTCCCCCCCGGATCCAAATCCCCGCCACGTGGAGGTTCCGGCGGCAAGTTATCTTCGTCTGCCATCGTTGCCCCTAACCCCTAGCTTTGTATGCCTACTATAAATTAAACCTAATATGGTAGCACTTCCAAAATAAGCGCCACCACCCACAATTTTTTTTCCAATCCACTAAAACCAAATTAAGGCCGTTCAAAGTTCAAACTACATAATTAGATGTAAACCACTTTCAAAATAAGTGTTCACATATAACAGTTTCCGGTATGGTTCAAACTAACCGCAATGGGGTACAATGTAGACCGTATGTAGGTGGGTTGCAGTACAATACAAATAGTAGGCAGATATAGTATACCGTGTGTCCCATATACGTATTACAGTACGTATGTCCACCTGTAGCCTTCCAGCTCACCTCTATCTCCAAATGGCAAGGGCTGATTAACAACCTAGGCCCAAATGGAGGGAGGTGGGAGTCAGGGAATGAGGGAAGTGGGGTCCATATATACCCCAAGCAGGCGTCCTTTCGATTAGACGCCCCCTGGACCAACCCATGGACGCCACGTGTCCATGGGTGTCTCTACGCGACTGCTCGTGAGCAGTCGCACCCCATTCAAGTCGACTGTTGATAGCAGTCGACCATAGGGTGCGACTGCCCACCAGCAGTCGTCCGCACTTTGTCGACTGTTATTAGCAATCGACTTGGGTTGTCGACTGCAGTTGGGCAGTCGACTTGAAGGGCAGACGACTGCTTGTAAGCAGTCGCATCCCTTCGTCGATTGCTAATAGCAGTCGACGAAGGGGTGCGACTGCCCACCAGCAGTCGTCCACACTTTGTCGACTGCTATTAGCAGTCGACTTGGGTTGTCGACTGCAGTTGGGCAGTCGACTGTCCAGGTCGACTGCTATTAGCAGTCGACTTGGGTTGTCGACTGCAGTTGGGCAGTCGACTGTCCAGGTCGACTGCTATTAGCAGTCGACTTGGGTTGTCGACTGCAGTTGGGCAGTCGACATTCCAAGTCGACTGCTAATAGCAGTCGACTTGAAGGGCAGACGACTGCTCACAAACAGTCGCCCGCCTGTCGTGACTGCTAATAGCAGTCGAATTTCCATGTCGACTGCCCAAGAGCCGTCGACAACCCAAGTCGACTGCTAATAGCAGTTGACTAGTTATGGTAGTCGACTGCTCTTGAGCAGTCGACATGGAAATTCGACTGCCGTCAGCAGTCGACACCCCTATACGACTGCCCTTGAGCAGTCGATTCAGTGTGTCGACTGCCTAGTAGCAGTCGCTGTAACTCGTCGACTGCCCACTAGCAGTCGACACTGTTGACGACAGTTTACCCTGTGTGACGACAGGGTAAACTGTTTTATCCCCCCTAAACGGACGTGACGTTTTCAGGTCTGCCGTCACGTCGCTGTCACAGGACGTGACGCGACGTGACGTGTAATCCCTGGCTATACTTGATAGAATGAGTATATATTTTTATTTTTTTTTGCCCAAGTTGCATAAGTTTAGGCCAAGTTGTGTGCCATTCCAAATTGCTACCACATATGCGCCAAGCCTCGAATATCGTTTTGTTCTCACACTCGTGTCGAAGTGTTTCCGTAAATTCCAAGAGTTTTCCCTTACACATGTCATTTTTTTCTTCAATGCATTGAAATGTCAACAATATCCTCTCAAGCCATAATTTGGTATTTGTGATTCGGTCGCTATCATCACGTGGATAACTACAATAGTTGAAAAGTTTGGCTGCATTGAATACTTGAAGGTCTAGGAAACGATCATTCAAAGCACGAACAACTCTTTGCACATAAAATGCACCCAATAATATGCATTGTTGTAGTTCATTGGGCCCATCAGTTGCCAATGCATGAATAATACGATTCCATGTATTGTTTTTATAACTCAACTGAAGATTTCCTATAGATTCCCTCAAGAATTTTTCCAAATTCTTGCTTGTACAACCAAACATAGGTCCATTCCCGGATTAAAAATAACGTGATAAAATTGAAATAGTGATATCGATGGTTGCACCAATAGTTGTGATATCAACCATATCATATTGAAATATGATATTCAATTTATTCAACTGGGTGCAAGCATGGTAAAGTGGACCAAAAAAGTGCTCCGCTATATGACAGCCATGATTTTCTTGGTCAAACGCCTATAAGTAGTAGCAAAATGTTGTTTAAAATAGATTATTTTTCATGATGACCTCTATTATTAAGTTAGGTACTCAAATATAGAATATCAATATGAGATCTTCAAAACCTATCATCAAAAGTGACGCGTAAAAGCAACTGACTAAATATAGTTTTGAACGTAACTTTCATGACCTTAAATATTTTGAACTTGGAATTTCTTTTCATATTCCTTGAATTCATTATAAACTTGAGGTCATCGTAGTTTTTTTTTCAAAAATTCATCAATTTAATGTAATGTAATTGTATTTTAAACAAGTTTTTGACAATTATCTTTTCAGTGACACCCACTTGCACCACCACTTGCACCGTCTTCTAAAATACATATACGTTGTTTGAAATTGTTTTTTGTGAACATAAATTGCTTGGCTTTGTAGATTCATATGTTTTCTAAATGTTTATGAATTTTTATTTCATAAAATTCAAAGTTAGTATATTTTTTTGGATCACTTTCACTTAAACCTGAGCAAGGATCAAGAGCTGTCCACTTTACCGTGCTTGCACCCAATTATTGTAAAACATCTACAAGCAAGTTCAAGTAAAAATGGAATTTAAAGAGCACATGATCCCATACCAATGTGACTCTTCATCGCTGAATAATTTCAATGACACCGGCATGCACTATAGTAAGCGGGTCATGATATTACCTCGAGAAAGCCACCGTAATGCATGAATTTGTAGAACCACTACATAATCTTCTTCAAATACATTCTTCAACAATTGTTTTAGCTCATTGCATCGATTTGTACTATGGCCCACCTACTCATAAGCTTTAAATCATAGATGTCCTCCCATTTTTAAAACTTTCAAATCAAGTGACTTAGGAATTGACCATACAAAAATATCTATCACAGATGTAGGTGGTGCCACTAGTGAGAGTGGATTATCTACAATTGGCCCAGAGCACGTGACGAACTTTAGGGATTTGTGAACATTGATGGCATTCAAATCATAGACCTAACAACAATAATGCTTCCAATCTAGCTTCAATTTAAGCATTGTGAATTGTACATTGTACACTAAACTCAATTTGAAGGGGATCTCTGCACTATGCAAAGTCTACCTCAAATCATCCCAGTATCATGCTGAGATGCCTCAGAATTAACCCAATGTTTAACAAGCCAAAGCATCACTTTTCAAGACATGCTAGGGCAAATTGTTCATTCACATACCTGCACAAAAAAAATGTGGAAATATGTTTGCAGAGGCCTTGTACTTAGCCTCCACCACCTCTATGATCACTGTCTCAGCTGTAGAGCCTTCCCAATTACAAATGAAAAAACCAGAACAAGGCTGAACTTAAGTATGTGAGTGGAGGAAGTTCTCCTACTGATATGAGTTATGTTTTCCAAACACTTGAGCTACAATTTATAGTACTTAAGTTGCCTAGTAATATGTGTCATTTCAATTTCTAGCGTGTCAATTGACGTGTGTTTTTTTTCTTCACAAGTCACAATACATGTCAACTTCTAAATTGTGTATGTCAATTGACGTGCATTTTTTTTAAAATTTTTTGCAAGTTTTTGCGTGTCAAAAATGAAAAACTTGCAAAAACTTTGTCAAACATACATACTGGTGGGGACGTTCTAATAATATGGACTGGAGGTGGCATGCATCATGGTGAATATTTTTAACTCAACTTAATTAGAGATAGTAAATCTGCAGTTCATTGTCTTCTTGCGATTGAAGGACTCCCGGGAGTCCGGGATGATTTCCATGTGAAAATCTGAGACGATCTATGAGACAAAGTGCCGCCGAAATTCTGCATTATTTTTGTAAATGCACCATAAGCATGGGTATGTCTGTCTTTACATCCATGCGACCTCAAGTGGCGCTATGGAATCGCTAAATTCTAACTTGATATTTCATCACCAAGTCTTATCCTCGTGTTGGAATCCAAATTGTGGTCCCCAGCTTTTGGTTGTGTCAGAGCATCTCCACCCTTGCGCGTCAAGGCAGACTCTCGAAATGTGCTTTGAAGGGCTCCAAGCATGCACTAAATTTTTTTAGGGTGGCACTCCCCCACCCTTACCTTGCATACCGGCTCTTCAACCCGAAAAACCGTCAGGAATATTCCCTGTAAAGTGGCTTCAACCCAAAAGTGGCACGATTCAAAGATCGCAAGTGGATGAGGTCCCGGAATTTGGGCGCAGCAAGAGCAACGCTCACCCGGGAGGATAGTGAGTGGAGTCGAAAGTTTGAAGAGCCCTGGCAAGTTTGAAGAGCCCGGGCAAGAGGGGTGGGGCAGATTTTTCTGCCAGGCCGTCAAAGGGCTTGCCAAGACCCTTTGACGCGCAAGGGTGGAGATGCTCTCATGAATCACTACAGTACTTTACATTCCTCGTTGAGGGGACTGTAGATCGATCACATTGTCACAAGTGTACCGGGGTGCTGGAGTGTGTGCTTGATGCAGTGACGTTGGAGAGTGGGTGGTCGTAGTTTGATAAGCTTGCATCATGTGTTCAAGTCAAAGGAGATTTGAAGATTAGCTCGTTCTGGTGGTCACGAATGTTCGTGGCCTTTCTGTTGTCAATTCTTAGCGTCCAGGCGCATGAGGCTAATTAAATGTAGAGTGGCTCAGAAGGAGCTCAAGGTGTTCATATGTATTTGAGTTTTTGATATAGCTCGTGGGCAAATGACCAAGTATGAGGTCCCTTTTATGGCAATGTGCAACCATGGGAGGTTCCACCAGTTCTGGAGTCCTAAATTTTTAGGGTAGGGAACCTCGTGGCTGCTTCGCATATAAGTTATTCAGAGCTCATCGTTGTGTCTGTGCTGAACAGACTGGGCGGAGGCGTAATTATATCCACCAGACCTCTACGGTTTTTGATGGGATCATAACCTCGGGGTTACTGACAAGTTTATGTGAGTTTCAGAAAGAATTTTCCTTCGAGAAATGACATAGATCTGTTTCCACGCCCATGATTCGTTGACGGCAGTAAATCAGCCAGGAGTACAGAATTTGTATTTTTGACGCAAGGATTCATGGAGTTCACAAATTCACCTAGCACGTTGGCCCGCTATAGTTCGGGGTTAGGAGCGTTGACATGGCTGAGGTTCAGGGGGATGAAGACGACTGCTCCTTGTTTGAGTGTAAGCTTCATGTTACTAATGCTGATCTTCGGAGGCGGCCTACTTTCGATGCAGGTGGTCACCGTTGCGGAATTGCTGCCGCTGAGCTCTAGTGTGAAAGGCAACGTGTCTACTTTTAGCAATGCGACCACTGTTCGGAATGTGACCATTGAAGGTAGCGATGTATCAACTGGAAGTAACAGAGAATCCAAAACTAGCTAATTCCCTAGCATTTCGCAATGTCACAGGCCAGATACTCGATGAGCTGCGTAAAAATGGCACTACCGCATGTTACGAAGAACGCACAAGCCGAACTGAAGTCGTCGGTCTCCCAGGCGCAGATCACGGCGTTATCACGCTACCAACAAACGTGGTGCATCGATTCTGGTTGCAGTCGTATGCGAGCAACGGCAGCCCGCGGTGCGCAGGCGGAGATTATTACGAAGCCGACATTTCCAGCGATCTCTGGAAGTCAAGGCCCTTAGTCGAGGATCTCCATAATGGCACCTACGTCGTGGAGTTTATGGTGCCCAAAGATTTTGCGGGCACTTACAACTTCTCCGCCACCCTCCTGTTCGGCGCCTACCATGGTCTCGACTTTCACGCAGAAAACTGGGGAGCGTGGTGGCCATTAGTCACCCTCCGACTAAATTTTGCGTCAATCACCACTCCAGATGCCAATGCCAAAATTCCCGCAGCAGTAGCTCAGCTCAACCGGCTGAAGCAATGTGGAACGGAGGATTTTCTGAAACCGGAGTGGTCAGGGAGGTGGACGAGGCCCTGGGCGAACAACTCCTGTCCGCCAGATTCGGAGTCGCGGTACGCACATTGCTTCCCCGAATCGGAGGCCTGTCTCTCGCCCTGGTGCGATGGCAAACCGTCGCGCCTCGAGAGCACCGGCTGGTCTTACTCTGCCCATTGCTCCTTCCATATCTTCGAGCCCGAGGAGGCCTGGAACTGCCTAGGCGGCCGGTGGCTGTTCTTCTGGGGCGATTCCAACATCCAAGACACGATCCGGAATCTTCTTTTCTTCGTTCTGCAAATCCCCCAGCCGGAAGGGTTGTTGCTGCGCGAGTGGAAATTGTCCCGGATTTTTGAGTCGTTCTACATCAACCCTACCAAACCCTCCCAATCGCTTCACATCAGCAGCGTGTTCAATGGACACCATGAGAGAGACAGCAATGGGATGGGCCTTGACTCACTGCAGAACTCAACTTACCGGGAATTCTTGGGAAAACACTTCGAAGGCAAAGCTTACCCCGACACCGTGATCTTGAACTCTGGTCTGCATGATGGCTCGAGACAACAGAAAATTATGCAAACAGCGTCGACCGGGCCATTGAGTTCTGGGGAGATGTGCTGGGCAATGTTTCTGGGACGGCCCCCACTGTGTTATACAGAACCACCATAGCCCCAGCTGGCACCGCCCGGGGCACGCAGCCGAACCCATGGAAAATGGAAGTGTACAACAAGATCATCACCGAAAAGGTGCAAATACGCTTCCCGGATGCTCTCATGGTGGATGCCTTCGACCTCACCTTCCCCTGGCACTTCGATAACGCATGCAGCGATGGTCACCATTACGGATTTCCTCCGGGAGCTCAAAGATGGCCGTGGTTCGAGAAACCGCATCAGTACTTCGTCGACGTCATGCTCGTGCATATCCTCCTCAACGCCATCTGCCCAATTCCATCTTCAAGTTCGTGACCCGATTCCTATTCAATTCTTTGCTGATTCGTGTACATTCTTGATTCAAACTGCACCCTGCATAGTTTGCTGCTCGATGTCATTGGTATTCTTAGAGCTCTCCGCATATCCCTCACTGATCAATGCAATACACATGGTAATGGATTCGTTCATCGGCGAAGTCGAACGATTACCATCCAGATTAATGGTGGATGACCACTGATTAACATGGATTCAGAGAGCACTTGAGCATACAGTTACTGATGCTTCACCATTTTTTTGTTCTCAAACTTGAATTTGTTGTAGAGATGAACATCATAGCTTCTGGAATTGCGTAGATTCTTACTCAATCTTTGAAGAAATCTGTTCTACTGCTATGGTTTTCAACATTTTCGATAAGAGGGGTTCCTGAACTTTTGATTCATTGGATTTGGAACCTGGTTGTTCTCCAACTTCCATGAAGCAATTGCTTCATCGTAGCTGGAGTACTTCCATGAAGCTGTTGCTTCATGGTAGCTGGAGACCAAACATTTCAGGGTTTAGGGAACGCTTGACACTTCATATCACATGTAACACATCCATTGCTCCTTCACAAGCTTTATCCAGCGTACATGGAAACTCACCCTAATATGGAGGTTAGACTGTACAGCCAGTGGGGTCTTCAACGTGAAGATGATGAGCCAGGTTAGACTGTACAGCGAGTATGAAAGTCTTCAACGTGCAGATGATGAGCTTTTTGTCAGTGAGAACTTAGCATTTCTATTCAAGAGAGACCCCGTGCGTCATGAAAATGACAAGCAAGGTAAACGTTGCGGTTCTTGTGAGCTCTTTAAGGGGCCAGGATGCGATATTAGTAAGTGGATTGTGTTGCAGTGGAAATGGAGGGCTAGAGGCTCCGGATATTTAATTTGTTGTTAGAAGGTTGCAGCTGAAAGTTTGGAAGGTTGGACTAGTGGCTGGGTCCAGAGAGATATGGTGCCCAATAATCCCAATCCATTACTGCTCCAAACTTGCAGGAATCAGATCCAATGATCCGAATGAAACAGTAGTACTCTGCACAGAAGCTCTAGCGTTGTCCAACCACAAAGTTAACAGGGCTAAAGAAAGCTCATTGCATTCATCGATTTCTACACTTCTTTGTTGCTAAAAATTCAACAGAATCTGAAATTTAGCAGTGTTGAGCTCATGATTTAGCAACCACTTGTTTCATCTGCATGGTTTAGGAAACGATGCACAACACTCCAGGTGAGTGTTTAATAAAAAGGTTTCCGTGCACTCGTACCCATGAACCATCACACCAAAAATTCCTTCAAAAATTAACTTGTCAAGATCGGTTCAGGTATTAATTAATCTGTAAAAAGACAAAAGATATGCATTACAGAATCTGCTCATCTTCAAAAATCTGGTTGCTAAAAGTCATATCACATGAAAGTAATCGAGTCTATTCTATAATTGCTTTATTTTAGTTGTAATTATTTCATAGATGTTGACTGATGAACCCTAAACCCTAAACTCATAGTAGAGACCATTTACATGTTTGTGGTTTTTTGCCAAAATATTGATCTCCGTCTAATTCATAGGAATTGACTGCATATTCAATTATTCATTTGCCTACAAGCTTGATAATCTTTTGCACTCTTGCCAAATACCAACTTAGTCTTGATTTTTCACCATCCATTCTGATAGCAAACAATCCTATTTCACCATCTCCATGGGATGAACTGAAATTTGAATAGGCTTATATTGAATTCGCTGTAATTTGTCAAGTGGAATTTTAGTTGGTGCATGGACATTCATGAGGGTCAAACTCAAAGTGTTCACATTTCCCTCGAGTGAGTTGATGACCACAAGTAATCCAAGTATTGATCTCCATACTAACCAAAACTTCTCACAAGATGTAATCGATCGCACAAAAGTTCTGCATATAGTTGAAAGTACAAAAAATAGTGTACGTGCAAAATGATCCTCATTGCTCAAGTGTGGCAAAGCAAGAGTTTTGTGAACTAGGATGAGCTTGTGCAGCTTCCCTAAGGTCATAACAAACCCTAGCTCCTCTAATGGATGACACTCAGATGCGTACATCCATTAGGCAAGGGTTCATCATAACATAAATTTAAAATTCTTTATTTTATGTTTTCTTTATTTTTTTCAGCATAAATGTGGTGCAAAGTTGGGATGCTCCCCCCTGCTTTACAAAATTTCAAACTATTTATTTATGAAGGGTTATAATTAATACAATATTATTACTTTCTTTGCAAGTTATATATCATTCGACTTGTTTTTTCATGTACTATCCAATTCCACTCCTTTAATGAAGTTTTTGAACCCTTTTCATTATCATCATAATCTAATAATTAAAAAGGTTTATGATCCAAGGAGTTGTCACCCTGGGGTTATGGCCTCCAATTGGATTTGCTATTGACCTTGTACAAATTGTGTGTCTTTAAAGAAGTTGGCTAATCAAAGAAAGTGTTGTTTAAGGCTTGCCTACATGACTAGCAAACCAATAGTATGGCAACTAAGGACTTTCATACAATTGGCATGTAGCATCTATCTTATTATAAATAAAAAGTCCATTGTTACACACATAGCACTTCTCATATGGATGGCTTATACAACACACACACCCACATACAATATTTCCAAACACATACGTAGTCTCAATCAACACCCCTCAACCCCAAACGGCCCCCCCGTAAAGCAAACCCACAACACCTACACACACAACAACAAAGCGCACATACAACAAGGATCCTCATACACATAAAACATCACCCCACCACCAACAAAAACACATACCAACCTACGACACATACAACATCTATGTCATACTAACCATCATTAGCATCACAATACTACTAACCCATAACCCCACCCCACTCCCACACAACATACACCAATATCAAACATATCAACCTAAAGACAAATCCACAATCACCTCCCCATACCATAACCACACACAAACAAACAATACACAACAACCCACCAAAAACCCACCACAAAGCACACCAACCCCACTAACTACACCCATACACACCACAAACTACATAGGTAAATTCTACCACACCACCCACACACACCTTAGAACCCCAAAAATCAAATTCTCACACTATTATACATGGAACAACACTACACTCATCCTACTAAGTGGAGACATACAAACAAACCCGGGCCCCATACAACCCATCCTTAAGAACCTCCCACAAGACTACATCAAAAGACAAAAGCAATACTTCATACCACACACAACAACACTCAAGACCCAATACGCCCACCTCAAGAATTTATTTGAACCATACTTAACCAAAAATACCCCCAATAACCAAAACCAAGATTTAACACACCTCCGAAAATATAGCGCACTCCTCTCAAACTATCCAACACACCACCTACTATATGCATTCATTATAACCTATAGCCCAATGCCACAAATATGTAACCAAAGACTAATGGGCAACCTAGACCCAAGATGTCTTACCATCCTACGCAGGTTACACAACTCACCAAATTACATACATACAACAGACACACACATAACAAAACCCCCCACCCACAACACACATCCAATCACCATGACGCAAGCCTACACCCATATAAATGAAAAAATTGCCCAAGGTGAACCAATAACCACAAATACCCTCAAAAGAGAACTACCCCATCTCCCACCAATCGTAATACAAGTACTAACCAAATGCACCCAAACAGTGAGGGGATACCACCCCACTACAAATAGAGCAAGCACACACCACACCCCACCTGTTAACAAACATACAGACACACACCAAGCCACAAGTTTAAAAATAATCACCTGGAACACCGGTTGTATTAGCTCCAGCTTACTAGGCATACAAGAACTCATACACACACTACATACAAACCCACATATCATCCTCATACAAGAAACCAAACTCCACAAACTCAAATCCACAACCTATATAGATCGTAAATTCCAAAACTACAAAATCATATACAATAACTCCAATAATATAGCATATAAACACAACCGATACGCCGGACCCACCCCAGTGAGGGGAGGCGTCCTAACAATGATACCCAATTCCATACACACAAATGAAAATATCACAAAAATCCCAACCCCCAAATTAATATCGCCATACCTCCAAGCCATAATAATCAACAACAAACCCATCACACCCATACTCATCATAAATATGTACATGCCAACACACCCCCAAGACACATACCTCATACAAGAAATTCAAAATCATATACAACTCGTAATAAACCAACACCCAAAACACCAAACTATCCTAGCAGGAGATTTCAATCGAGACATACTACTCAGAGGTAGAACATCCAATGGCATATCAACACCCCCTCATCAAAATGACTATGACTGGGCACAATTTACCCACAACATCGGCCTAAACACGATTAACAACCAAGAAGATTTCACTAGACAAGGAGGACATAATTACACCTCAACAAGCCTCATCGATGGCTTCTACTCCAACACCCCCAATCATAACAACCTACGATGCCACACAATAACCAATCTCAACCAAAACTCCGACCACTACCCTGTCCAACTACAACTAGCCCCTAATAGCATAGTCATCAAAGAAAACCATCCCCCCACAAACCACCCCCGAATCACATACCCCATACCCCTCACCAATCTCCAAAAATTACAAACCACATTTATGGAGAAACAAAACCTTGCCATAGCAAACCTTACAAAAGCACTACAAAACAAACACCTTACCTTCACACAATGGGAAGAAGCTCAAAGCACATTCCAAGTAATCATAGACTCCCTTAGTAAATGCATCGAGCAAACCTGCATGACAAATCCCTCCCCCCCATTACCCAATAGAGCAAAGACCCAAGGCGGCTTTCTCCCTAGAAAACAACAAAAACTGTGGAAACACCAATTAAAAATACACCACAGCATCCGCAAAGCAATCCGAGTTGCCTGTCAATATCCGTACACACATCTCCACAACAACCCAGACATAAGGAACTTACAAACAATCAACAATATCACAATCCCCCCCCTCCCCATAAACCCCACTGAACATGCAAAGTGGATAGAAGACCTAGCCAACATAGGCAAAATAGCCAAAATGGAAGCCCACAAAATAACCACTAAACAAACCGCAATGAATTGTAAACTTGCCATCACCAAATACAGAGCCCTCCTCAACACTAAACCTAAAACCATCCACAAAAAGATATTCCAACCAACAACCTATAACTCCCTTGATTGCCTACAAAATTCACAAGGACAAATCCTAACCAACCCCATAGACATAGCCAACGAAATATTCCACACCCAACAAACATCCTTCCAAAAACAAGCACCCCTATGTGACGACACCACAGGTCACCCAAACACATGCATGTGCGCAGTACGCAAATACCCATGGCACACACAAAACGGCTTCATATTGGACAAAAGAGGCCCCCATAATACAAAAATGCACACCCAATTCACCCGAGAAGTCTATGACAAATGTCTCAAAAGACTAACCCGAGGGAAAGCCCCTGGCCCTGACAATATCCCCAACGACATACTCAAAACACTACCTCCACAATGGCATGACCTGCTATTCCTATTCTTCCAACAATGTTACAAACAGAGAGAAATCCCAACCTACTGGAAACATAGCAAAACCATCCTCCTACACAAAAAAGACAACCCAATCCACCTTAACAATTATAGACCAATCGCACTAGCTAACACAATATATAAATTTTTCACCAGTACAATTACGGCCCTCCTCACCAGTTATGGAGAACAACACAGACTTCTACACTTTAGCCAAGAAGGACAAATCCTAACCAACCCCATAGACATAGCCAACGAAATATTCCACACCCAACAAACATCCTTCCAAAAACAAGCACCCCTATGTGACGACACCACAGGTCACCCAAACACATGCATGTGCGCAGTACGCAAATACCCATGGCACACACAAAACGGCTTCATATTGGACAAAAGAGGCCCCCATAATACAAAAATGCACACCCAATTCACCCGAGAAGTCTATGACAAATGTCTCAAAAGACTAACCCGAGGGAAAGCCCCTGGCCCTGACAATATCCCCAACGACATACTCAAAACACTACCTCCACAATGGCATGACCTGCTATTCCTATTCTTCCAACAATGTTACAAACAGAGAGAAATCCCAACCTACTGGAAACATAGCAAAACCATCCTCCTACACAAAAAAGACAACCCAATCCACCTTAACAATTATAGACCAATCGCACTAGCTAACACAATATATAAATTTTTCACCAGTACAATTACGGCCCTCCTCACCAGTTATGGAGAACAACACAGACTTCTACACTTTAGCCAAGAAGGACAAATCCTAACCAACCCCATAGACATAGCCAACGAAATATTCCACACCCAACAAACATCCTTCCAAAAACAAGCACCCCTATGTGACGACACCACAGGTCACCCAAACACATGCATGTGCGCAGTACGCAAATACCCATGGCACACACAAAACGGCTTCATATTGGACAAAAGAGGCCCCCATAATACAAAAATGCACACCCAATTCACCCGAGAAGTCTATGACAAATGTCTCAAAAGACTAACCCGAGGGAAAGCCCCTGGCCCTGACAATATCCCCAACGACATACTCAAAACACTACCTCCACAATGGCATGACCTGCTATTCCTATTCTTCCAACAATGTTACAAACAGAGAGAAATCCCAACCTACTGGAAACATAGCAAAACCATCCTCCTACACAAAAAAGACAACCCAATCCACCTTAACAATTATAGACCAATCGCACTAGCTAACACAATATATAAATTTTTCACCAGTACAATTACGGCCCTCCTCACCAGTTATGGAGAACAACACAGACTTCTACACTTTAGCCAAGAAGGATTCCGGCCACAACGTAACACCTCAAGACAAATTCAAACGATCATAGCAGCCCTCGAAGATGCACGACTCACCAATAAAGACATATACCTTACCTACATTGACTTCCGAAACGCCTTTGGCTCCATAGACCATGCCCGGTTACTAGCCCTCATGGAAGACCTAGGGTTTCCAACAGACGCAGTTGAAATTGTCGGAAACATATACAAAAACTCCACCACATCCTTCACTGATAACCACTTCGGGACAACACCCCCAATAGAAATTAGCCGTGGAACCATACAAGGAGACACCCTGAGCCCATACCTTTTCATAATATTCATGGAACCCCTACTAAGATGGCTTGAACAAGACAACCTAGGCTATCACTTCAACACGTCACCCTCCGTGTGCACCACCACAGCCTACGCGGATGACCTAGCAATAATCACTGATAACGTACAACACCTCCAACCCCAAATAGCCAAACTCCAGAAATTTGTAGAATGGTCACACATGGATCTCAACTTATCCAAATGCGCCATCACAGGATGCCCCAATAAATCCAAACTCAAACCAAACACCTTCAAAGCATACATCCAATCGCAAAATATCACATACAAATAAAAAAACTTCCCCACTCTTACACAAAATGAACCGTACACATATCTCGGCATCCACCTAATGCCCTCACTCAAATGGAAGCTACAAAAAGACATCACGTTACAAAAGGCCAAACAACAAAGTCAACTACTAACCCTCTCCCCAGCTAGCCTCAAACAAAAACTTAAAATCCTAAACACGGTCATAAAACCCCGCATTGCATACGCCTACTACGCAGTCCCATTCTCTAAACCTGACATCAAGAAACTAGATAAAATAATTAGCAAACTCACCAAAGAAATCTGCAACATACCCAAAAGCACAGCAAACATTCTCACACACCTCCCGCATGAAGAATTTGGCATAGAAATGACCTCACTCCTCCCAGACTATATAAACTGCATAGGACAACAACTAATACAAGCCCTTAATGACCCAGGACAACTCGGCACCATCTACCAAGGGTTGGCCAAATTTATATCAGCCAAATACGGAGGCTCACTACACCTCCCCAAACTTAAACAACAAGCCTGTACAAGATCACCTATCGCCAGGACACTCTTCCTATTGGAAAGAGAATACGAAATACATACCACCACGGCTAATCGCGCATTCCCCATCAAAAAAACCCCACTGGAACAAACATGGAAAACCAACCCGTCATACGCCAATCTAACGGACAATGAAAAAACAAAATCCCAACAATACCTTGACAAGCTATATACATATGGTATTACAACACTACCACAAATCCAAAACACATAAACCAAAGCCATACTAACCCCAGAAGAGTTCCGAACTACACACAATCACATACCCAAAGTCATCAAAGATGCACTACGACAAGCTCATCTACTATTTCCCCCATCTATAACACACGCGCCCAATAGAGACCAGCTACAAACAACACTACAAACACCCATAATCACCCTACATAACCCAAACGCACCGCCACAGCCCATCCTAGGGCAACCGATCCACTCCATCGTCAACGAAAAAACAATCAACAGAAAAGACAGATGGGGAGCGCAGGCCATAAAAAAGACATATTTATGCCAGTGGCAAACCACAAATGGTATCACACAACAATGGCGCACGGAAGAAGACCTCCTACACCCAGACAACATACTTCTAGACCACAATCTATTTCTCGTTACACAATACCACATAAATACTCTAAAACAAAAAACCACCCAAGCCTACGCCACATACCTTAACTATACCCCAACAAAAGACAACAAATTCATACACCCACCCCTAAAAATCACCAACCTCAAAATTTCTACGCAAGAATGCAACCCGGACAAGGACATCCTCGTAAACAAACCAACCATACAAATACAAGCCCTAGAATCCCACATCTACAACCAAAACGGAAACCACATAGCCACCATCACCCAGGGTTGTCTATTGTGTCGTGACGGAGGCTTATCCCGGCATAATGTCGTGCCGTCACGACACGTATCCGTCACGACATTATGCCGGATTATGCCGGATGCTGTCTTTATCCTGCCGGACTTGAATTTTACCGATTTTTTTGTGTAATTACATTACCCAATTTCGGACACGTAGGATTTACATTGTCCACGTGTGACGACATGTCAGCAAAGTAAAGGGAAAGTGGGGAAAATTCTACTAGCGCCCGTCCGCCCCCCCGTCCGCCCCCGTTCCCAATCCCCGTTCCCACCCGTCCGCCCTCGTTCCCAATCCCCGTTCCACCCCGTCCGCTCCCGTTCCCAACCTCCGTCTGCCCACGTCCCCCGCCCCGCTCCCAACCCGTCCGCTCCCCCGTCCGCCCCCCCCCCCCCGTCCGCTCCCCCCCCCCCTCCGTCCGCCCCCCCCCGTCCGCCCCCCCGTCCGCTCCCCCCACCTCCGTCCGCTCACCCGTCCGCTCCACCGTCCCCCCCCCCCCCGTCCGCTCCCCCGTCCGCTCCCCCCCCTCCGTCCGCTCCCCCGTCCGCCCCCCCCTCCATCCGCTCCCCCGTCCGCCCCCCCCCCCCGTCCGCTCCCCCGTCCGCCCCCCCGTCCGCTCCCCCCCCCTCCGTCCGCTCCCCCGTCCGCTCCCCCCCCCCTCCGTCCGCTCCCCCGTCCGCACCCCCGTCCGCTCCCACCCCTTCCGTCCGCTCCCCCGTCCGATTCGAACACTATAAATTGAGGGTGCAAGGTGCCATTTTTGCCTCCACTGACATAGTGTGTCTCAAGTCTTTTGATTCTCCTTTGAGGAGTGAGGATTGAATGCGTGAGACCCGAATGCAGAGTATACTTTGTCCAATCTAGTGTCTGTGAATTAGGGTTGCCCTCGTGGCACTCTTGAACAGGACCTAGTATGCGATCAAAGTGACTTGCTCTAACTTGTTTGTATTTGCAGGTTTTGTTGAAGTCATGCCACGCCGAAACGATGCATGGGATCATTGGTACGAGGATAAGGGGAGGGTTCCCGGTAAATCACAAAGGCAGGTTAAATGTAGGTTTTGCCCGTTCGTCATATCTTACCGAGGAGATAGAATGTTGGCCCACCTTGGTTATAGACCTCATGTAGGGGGTGCTTCTGATGTTTCCACATGTAGGATGGTACCCCCGCATATTAGGGCCTTGTTTGAACATTGCGGAGGCATTGTGCCCTTACATGTAGGCATTGTAAATGAGGACTCTCTGGTGGCAGATATTGTACCTTTGGAGCCTATTATAGCGGGCTCCGTAATTAGTGAAACAGAGCCTTTGCTTATGTCCCAAACCACTCAACATTCTGATGTTGTGATATATGGCACTCCTCCTCGTGAACTACGTCAACTCAACATAACGGAGGGGTTCAATGTGTCAACAAAACAACTCCTCGATAGAGCATGGGCAACGGCTTTTTATGAAGCTAACATTCCTTTCAACATTGTGAGACATCCTGCATTTGTTCATGCTGTGCGTGAAACTGCCCGTCATCGAATGCCAGCCTACACACCACCATCGTACAATGCCATCCGTACGAAGTTGTTAACTGATATAAAGGTTGACCTAGATAGGCAAGTGAAGGAGAAGCTGGGGAATTCCGTTGAAAAATACGGTGTTACAATATGTTGTGATGGATGGGACAACGTGCAAAACCGACCTCTCCTAAACGTTCTTCAATGTGGCACAAAGGGAGACGTTTTCTTGGGTACCATTGACACCACGGGAAATCACAAGGATCATGTCTACGTTGCTGCTCAAATTCAACCATTTGTGGAAAAGGTTGGTCGACATAATGTGGTCCAAGTTTGCACCGACAATGCCCCAGTTATGGCCTCCGCTGCTCGCGACTTGATTCGAGCAAATCCCGATCTATATTTTCAAGGATGTGCTGCACATTGCCTAGATCTCCTCTTAGAAGATTGGGGGAAGGAGGAATGGGTGAAAAAATTGGTAAAAAAATCCCGCCATATTTGTGTATTTGTTAAAAACCATCATGCTTCTCAAGCTATATTCCGGAGGTTGTCACCAAATCTCTCACTCCGCCTACCTGTAGAGACCCGTTTTGCTACGAACTTCATCATGATTGAACGTCTTCTCCAAGTACGCAATGCTTTGGAAAGAATGGTGGTTGATGAGGATTGGATCACTCTAATGCGTGATATGAGGAGGAGATCTGGCACCTCTTACATGAAGGGCTCTGTTGTGCGAAGCTTTATACGTTCTGATGGATTCTGGAACACGTGCGAAAATTTCTTGTATATGGTGATCCCGGTTGTTAAAGCTCTTCGTGTATTTGACGGCAAGGCGCCTGCAATGGGAATGGCTTGGAGGGTCATGCATGATTTACAAACCCATATTCGTGGATTCAGTAAACCTCCATTTCGCTTAAGCCCTGAGCTTGCTGCAAATGCTATGGTAACGTTTCAAAATAGATGGAGGTTGATGTTGAATGATCTACACTGGGCTGGAGCGATGTTAAATCCGCTTCTACGTGGTTGGGCCCCACTCCATGAGGATGACAATTCGAGGACAATCCTAAATCGAGTTCTTCGCAGGCTTGCTCAAGATGAGGACACTTATGTCCAAATCCTCCACCAGTACCAAGATTTTCTTGAAAATCGAGGGTCTTTTGCTGATTCTACTGACCCGAGCGTGCATGCCGCACCTCTCCATGAATGGTGGGATGCAATGGGAGGTGGAGCTAAAGCCCTCCAAACAATAGCAAGACGTATCCTTGCACAAGTATGTTCCGCATCCGCATGTGAACGCAATTGGAGCATGTACTCATACGTTCACAACAAGAGTCGCAATCGCTTGAAGCATAGTCGTGCTGAGGACCTCGTCTACATATATACCAATAGTAGGCTCATTCGACATCGGAGGGGCCCAAGACCTGCTCAATGGTACGAATTGAATGAGGTCTATTCTGACGATGACCTTGACGAAGAAGATGACAACGAAGATGACGTGGATCCAACTGATAGGGCTGGAAATGATGAAGACAACAATGTTGATGACATCGACTTTGATTTGGATGACCTCGATTCCGAGAATCATGGTTCAGAAGATGAGGATGGCAATGGTAGTGATGGAAACCTTGGGGTGTTTGAGTTTGATGAACCGGATGTCCCCCAACATAACGACGGAATGCATGACGATCATGAGGGGTCTATTGGAAGACCGCATGTTGAAACTCTCCACACTGGAGAAGGGTTTCCATCTGACCATAATGTTGCTATGGGGGCAAGTGAGAATGTGGGAATTGAAGTAGATTCCTTGCAACATCGGAGCGATTCTCTTTCATTTGGTGAAGGCGACAATGTACTACCCGTAAATGAGCCAACGCACGTTCAACATGATCCACTTCCAACCCGAGTACATTCTGAATCCATGGATGCCTCCCTCATATCCAACCATCGTATAGAAGATCCAACGCCCAATGTTCCTGAAATGCCTACAACTCGATTCCGTGCTCTTCAAAGGATTGCATCCACCTCTACGGTGCAATTGCATGCACAAGGTCAACATCGTCCTCTCACTCGAAGTATTGCCAATACTTCTAGATTGGGTGTTTCACGTGCAACTGCGGTGGGTGCTACTTTGGTTGCTATGCACAATGTTTCAAGAAATGTTACTATAGAGGCGCCACGTCGTCCTTCTGTACGACGACATGTTGTTGAGAACATACCAATTGCAATTCCACCCGCGTCTGTTTCACTTCCACACAGTCAATCCAATGGAAGAGGTGGTCTTGGAGTTGGAGGCGGAAGTACAACGGGGGATGCTTTTATAGATGGAAGTAGAGATGAAGTGCACTCAAGTCGTGGTACGGGTGGAGGGCGCCAGAGAACTACGAGAGGTGTCAAACGTACTAGGAAGAGGTATCAGGGACGATCGCTTCCGTTTACTGCTGAAGACTACAATGAAGATGAGGGTAGACCACATCTAGATGAAAATGGCATACAAGATGCAGATGGCTCCCGGCCGACCAAGAGGATAATTTTCTCACAACGTGACCGAGAGTTGCATCTTCGAAGCGCGACTCCCCAAACGGATGATGATTTCAGCACAGACGAGTCTGAAGAGGACCCAAGATGTGTCGAAGCAAATGATCCTACAGTACGGATTCGAACGTAATGGTTTTGCACAAATGTGTTCTTTCGGTGCTCCCACGTACTCCCATAATTTATTACTTCCGTCAAAATTGATACAAGTTACAACCTTAGGGCCTTCGGTAAGACATTTAGACCACAAAGCGAACGTTACGTTCGAAGTTGTATCATTTTATTATAGTAATAAAATTATTTATTGCATGTTTTTTAAAATTATTTATTGCATATTTATATAATTATATCTTTATGTGGTATTCAATATTGACTATGTAGTCAATAGTACTTTTGGTTAGACTATCATATGAATTACAAATATTCAAGTGAGTTTTTAAAAGTTTCGAATAACATTAAAACATGTGACATCCATATGCTATCTTTTACACGATCTTAGAAATGACAACTTGTCGGTAACTCCTCTTTATATTACATATTCTTTGAACATGAAATATGTTCAATGTGTACAAAGTCTTCCTCCGTTCCTATACAACTTTCTAAACATGCTACAAAAATGCCTAATCCGAATCTGAATCGAGGTCTATTGCAGCTGAAGTAGATCCTCGTCGTGCTCGTGATGATTCCCCGGCTTCCATCATTCGCGTGGTTTCACGGGTGAGATATGGACGACTTCCAGGAGACAGTGGAGTGGCATTACGTGGTCTAGGCCCCCCATTTAGCCATCTCAATACCGCATCATCCGTAACTCTATTCAAGAGTGCTTCAACTGCCTCCAACTGTGTTCTGTGTTTGTGGTACGACTGCTCTAAGTGCGCTTCAAAATGGGAATCCCGTTCCATGGGCATCTCATGTGCATCTTCTTCCAACTCATGCTCCGATATTGATAGTTCACCACTTGCATTGTAAAAAGGAGTTTGAATGCCTCTCCGTAATTGCATGGTTGTCGCATCCCAATGCCAACCAAAAGTTTGGTACAAAAATCTTTTCATGCCATGGTTTGGGGGCTTGTTGGGAAACAACTCGTCTGCAACATACAAAATTTGACGTGGATTTTGTGTCCATTCGCCATCTTTGTTATCGTTCCAAAGTTCAACCGTTGCACGATTGAATAACCAATTCCACTCAACAGAAGTCCCATCAAACTCGCAAAGGTTGAAGGGATAGTCCGTTGGCCTTACCACCCAGTCCTTAGGCATGTAATCCCGAAGGCCAAATTGGAGGTACAAACGAGGGTGGAAGGGTGATCTGCAATGGGGACATTGCCGTCTCCTGATCATTGTCACTATCAGACATTGTGGATGGAATTGGCCCCCACACGATCCAACTTGAAAGCATCCCTCTGGGCCAAATGGACTGCCGCAAATCCCACACACGGATCCGTCGAAGACCATTGGATGTGGACCCGGCCATAACAACTCACCCCTCATGCTGTATGGATATTCATGCACTTGGGTCACATCCCAATGATGATCGGAGTCGATCAGTTGCCGCCAATCCAAGCTCCCGTTAGGCAATTTCAAGTCATCCTCATCATCCCACCTACTAGGGTACATATGTTCTTGATCTGGCCATGACGTGAGCATCAAGTTCCGCAATCTATGATTGCGGTTCCATTCTCGCTGGATGCTCTCAAATTCAGCTTCATATTGACGAGCCTTGGCCATAGAAAGCAATGTCCCTGTCCTCATATTGGTTCGCTCCACGATCGCATCCGATAGAAATTTCCTCAACCTTGCATTCTGCTCCTCCAGTGCGCCAATCTTGGATTCGTGATCGACAACCACTTCATTGACCACTTGAAGTTGTTGTTGCATGTCCACCACCTCCTTTTGCAAAGCCTCCATCTTTCCTTGCATTACTTCATTCCTCGTACATACGTCCGCTGCTTGTGACTTTGCAATCATGGCCTCCTGTAAAGCTGTATCCCTCTCTGCTTCCAAAGACTGGATGTTAATTGGTGTACTACTTGAACTGCCAGCCTCCCCCATCGTAAGTGTTGCAAGTCGATTTTCCAGCTCGAGAATCTTTGCTTTATACTCACGAATTTCCTCGGCATGTTGCTGGCGCAATGCCTCCATTCTGCTCTCCATCATGTCCGCACCAAGTTGACCAGGGTTTACCTCGTTTAGGGCCTCGTTAACCACCTGGTTAACCAGCTCGTTAACCACATCGACATTTACCTCCATGCCCTCCTCATCCATATGCTCAAACGCCTCCTCGATGGCCATCTCCACGTCATTGGCTGGTCGTTTGCGAGTACGTGGTTTTTTTGGTTCCCGACCTTCTGGAATTGGTGCCCCAGGCTCATCCACTAGTTTAGGATTCTTCCTGAACCACTCCGGAACGGGAGTGTATGGAATATCCGGAACTGTGCATTTAGTGAATGCAATTCCAATACCCCCAAATTTTTGATCATGCAGAGCACCCAAACTTGACCAATCCACCCTAACTCGCAACACGTGCTCCGCATACATCATACACGCCACCGACTTTGGAATTGCACTCTTGGGCCATCTATCCAAATTGGAGATACTTCTAAGTATCGTTAGGAATCTCCATTTTGCCTCCACGTCTTCAAGCTGCGTATAGCTCGCATTGACGGCCTTGCAATGTCGCTCGTGACAATGTCTTGGCCACAACCGATCAAAGTGAGGGAAGCCCACGTACTGCATTGCAGTCTTCGCTGACCACGGTTGTGGTACATTCTCCCAACCTACCCTGGCTTTTTGGGAGGGATCATCGTAAACATTCCACTCCAAATCAGCGGCCTTGCGTCCATGTCCTCTGGAACACCCAGAACTAGATCCTCCACTTGCACTTGCCATGTCTCCAGTTCCTCCACTTGCCATGTCTGAAAATTGGAGTTTCTAATTCTAATTCCACCCAAATTGGAGTTTCTAATTCTAATCTAGAACTTTACTTTTTAAAATACTAATTGCACTTCATAATAGTGCTACAAAATATCCAAGCATACACTTCAAAATAGTGTTGCTGTGGAATTAGTTCAAAAATGTCCCTAAAAATTAAAGTTCAACTATTCGGCACACCCTTCGAGCACCCCGCTACCGGCGCTCACGCAGAGGCCAGTTGACTGGGCGCGTCACAAGGAATATGCCAAATAACGGCCACGTGGATCTACCAAAACCTGCCACAACCTGCCAAAAGTAGTGTAAAGGGATCCCAAAAAAGGGATCCTTAACTCCTCCGAGAGCCCCGCTACCCCGCACTCTGTGTTAGAGGAGGGTTGTCTGGGCGCCCAGAAGGAGTGGAGTAAGGTATGTAAGTGGTCCCCTCCACTTATATACCCCCGTCCGCCCCTCCATCCGCTCCCGCGTCCCCACCCGTTCGCACCCGTTCGCACCCGTTCGCATCCGTCCGCACCCGTTCCCTCCCGTCCGCCCTGTGAGCCCAAAAGGGTGCCCACATTTAGTCTTAGACCCTTGAAACGTTAGTTGATGCACTTTGAAGTAGCATGTTACTTCACAAAAATATAAAAAGAGTGAAATGTTAGTCTTAGAAGTACCATGTTGTAAGAGGCTAGGATGTGAGTTGTTATTGTGTTTTTACCTTCGGAAGGATTTGAGTGAATGAGGATAGGTAAGGAGAACTTGGATTGAGTAGTTAGTGAGTAGGCTAGTACAAATGGATGGAGACAACCAAAGTGACTCAAGAGGCAAGTGCATTCGAATTGGGATGAATGGAGGATCACATGGAGCGCACAAGTGGACCACCTCATCATGGCCACTTAATGGGGAAGGTCCAAGGAAGAATGCAAGGTGGAGGATAAGCAAATTCTCAAAGCACCAATCAAATCACGAGTTAAGCATCGTGGTTTGAATTAAGTGGTGAGCAACGATTTGGGAAAGTAAGGGGAGAAAGTTATGGCGGCGGAAAGCGAAGGAGGCTAAGTTTGGGTTGAAGCATCCCAAGTTTGGTAAAGTGTGGTAGGTAGAAAGCCAAGGCTAGTTAAATGTTCGAATTAGGATCCTTGTTGATCATTTGAGGGAGGAAGGCTTAGAAGATAGGATTGGCGCCTACTAAGTAGGAGGAAATCTCAAGGGCTTATCGTGAGCCTTGAGGGTGCTCACCCCCTCAAGCTTACTATATAATCCCTCATTCTTCCCTCACTCATCCTCTCTTTCCTTTGTGCTCCAAGGCACCCCACGAGTTATAAGTGTGGGTGTGAGAAGCCATATTGGAGCACATGTGTGTGCTTAGTTTTTAGTTTGAGAGCCAAGGCTTGTTAGCCTTGAAGAGGGCTTGACCTCTTGGTAGAATTAGTGTTGACGTGGAGGATTTTAAAGTTAATTCATGATTCCAATTTGTGGTACTTAAAGTTCATGTTTTGAATACACGTGGTTGCAAGTTCCATGTTTAAGAGTTGAGCACTTGATGTTGTGATGAGTGCAAAAATATACTTGTGTGGATTAGTTAGTCTTAGTGAAGTTAGGAAATTCTCTTTCCCCCTCTCCTCTCTAGGATTTTAGGATTTTAGGATTAGAGAAGAATTGTGTGATTAGAAAGGGGTTGTTAGTAGAATTAGGAAAATTAGGTAGGAAGATTAGTTAAGGGCTTGAATAATTAGTGAGGTAGTTGGGGATTACAACTACAAAGTTGTGGGTTCATGAAGGAGCTGGGTTTATAAAGGAGCTGGGTTTGTTTAGTTAGAAGCTAAGAAGCTGGGTTTATGAAGGAGCTGGGTTTATGAAGGAGCTGGGTTTATAAAGGAGCTGGGTTTGTTTAGTTAGAAAGTAAAGAGCTGGGTTTATGAAGGACCTGGGCTTGTTTAGTTAGAAACTAAGGAGCTGGGTTCATGAAGGAGCTGGGTTTATAAAGGAGCTGGGTTTATTTAGTTAGAAGCTAAGGAGTTGGGTTCATGAAGGAGTTGGGTTTATGAAGGAGCTAGGTTTATGTAATTAGAAAGTAAAGAGATGGGTTCATGAAGGAGCTTAGTAGATAGCCTACTTAATTAGCTCATAGACAAGTAGTTAGTTACATTATGCTAGTTAGTGTTATGTGTGGCTTTCACAAGTAAATGTATTTGAGATTGACTATAGAGAATAGTGTTTTTTAACACTTGCATCCTCTCTTTAAAAATAAACCACGTGCACAAATTAATGGAGAATGTGGAGCACTCTCGCGATGGCAAGACAAAGGAAGCAAAGACCAAAGGTGCGAGGGAGAGATTGACATAAGTCACATAAGTATTTCTTAATACTTAAAGGCTTATGTACGGTATGGAGACACCAAGTGAGACCTCTTATAGTAGCGATACGGAATACACAAGTGATAGTTCAAGTGGTAGTATAGAGTCAACGGCACGGACTCCATTTAGGAGAGGGATATCCTTAAGGGCTTGTGTAGCTAAAGCGGCCGGATGGACGTTAGAAGCAAACAAAGACAAAATAGCACCCGAGCATAAGGAGGTTAAAATAACATAGTTAACTTGTGCATTCTCCACATACGTATTGAAATCGTACATTGAGTTGTTAAAAGTGAAATTCCAGTTAAATCCAAGACCACTTGAAGGGTGAACCTTGTACTATGGACTCATCCAAGTCCAAATCCAATACAGCGGAGGAATGTGAGCCCAAACCCACTACTCGGACTACGGACGCTTAAGGGTGGGGGTTTTGGCCTCACATAATTGGTGCGTCCGCCGGGAGCGAAGCGGAAGGTAGTTACAAGACTTGGAGGCGACTAGGAGACTTGGAAGCAACTAGGAAAAATTGGAGACACAAACTTGAGAGAAGGGAAGGAGCACCCGAAACTCGGTAAGTATTCTCTCTTTGGGTTACATTTGAATTCATTGTATTTCAACTATTCCTTGGAATGAATTGCATTGTCAATTACGCAAATTCATTTTTGAGGAAGGAGCGCGGCGAAGGTACGTCCTCAACCTTTTTTGGGGATTTGCTAAGAACTTAAAAGGAACCTATAACCGAGTAGCTCATTAAAACATTAGAGGGTAAATTCACCTTAGGACATTGAACTTTGACACTCACCTCGGGGTGAGTCTCAAAGTTTTGGGAGTTGTCATTTCATGCTCTAGATTAAATTAATATTTCACAAAGTTTATGGTGTTGTTACATTGAGTCACGATTGAGGGGAGTGCTAACTCACAGGGGGATGCGATTGCTCAAGGTATGTTTATTTCTTCAAAGTGAACTCATTAACTAATTAAGGAATGCCTTTTGTACTCGTGATTGTTGTTATCCGTTGTAGAGGGTAATTCCCGAATTGTGGATGGTATGAGAAGTTGAAGGGTGAAGCCTCGACTTTTAACATAATCTACTCGGAAGGTCACCCCCTCACAATCGGTATTGTGGTGAGTGTTAATTTGCGGGAAGGTGCGGAGGTGATGCTCCGACTTAACCAAAAAATTAACATGAACATGCCTATCCCCTATTGGGATTCTTTCACCTAAGTGGGCTTGCAGGTTCTTTTCCTCACCTCCTAAAAAAATTATAACCACACCAAGACAAGTGAAAATATTAAGAGGGGAATTGCTAGGATTATGTGTGGTCAAGTGAGGGTCGATCGATTCTTATGGAATGCAAGGTAGGACTCGCTCACAAAAACCAAGTTTGATAGTAGGACTAGAGAAATCTACTCGAAAGAGGCGGTCCTCTAAAATCAGTGATAGATTAGAACAAGATAATGTTAGAATAGAGAGTTGTTTGAACGTCGAACCTAGGACTAGGTCAATTCTAGACACCTTAGAACTTGGAGCTCAACTTGAAGAGGAGATCACTCCCTCCAAATTGAGTGGTGAAACTTCTTCGGAAAATTACACACTTAGAGAAGAATTCCCGGTAGAAGTTGATAGGGGATTGTTGAATAGTTCACCGGTCACCATGGCCTAGGAACGGGGGATGGATCCACCACCCATACCCCCAATTCCGCCCATACCTCCTATACCTCCAATAGACCCATTGGTTAGGCCAAGAGGCCTACCAATTGTGGTTCCACAAAATTTAGCGGCGATGGATATGCCATCTCATCTCCCTAAATTTTATGGGACCAAGGATGAGGACCCCTCTCGGCACATGGAACGGTATATCGAACGGTTGGCTAGCTTCCTCATAACCGACCCGGGTTATTGGTTAGTGTGGTTTCCTACCACTCTAGAGGGGGAAGCCTATGAATGGTATCGGGATCATGCCGAGGGACATTTTAGGGGATGGGAACAATTACAAAGGGAGTTTCTTAACGAATTTAGGCCGGAAGTGGGTCAAAGTACCGCATTAAGGGCATTGTCGTCATTGAAGCAAGGAAGGGAGGAAGAAATTTTGGCTTACATTAGGAGGTTTGATTTAGTGTGCACTAGATTTGTGGGTACCATGCTCAACGACGACACGCTAAAGCAATTTTTCATTCAAGGGTTTTTTAAGTCCGGAACTATTAGGGGTGTTCTAGAAAGGAATCCCTTGACCTTGGCGGATGCCAAGCGTGCGGCTAGAGATATTGAAAACTTGGATAAAGATCACGAAAGGCTATGGAGAAGGGAGGATGAATTGATCCCACAATTCATCCCCATACGCCCTAGGGTGGTAGCGGTAGAACCCGCTAAGTATGAGAACCAAATTCCATATGCCATTGTGGACACCGGCCCCCGACCTTTAGCGGTTAGGGAACCGGCACCTCTTTTGGCACTACCGGCCCCTAGAACGGATCCACACTTGGAGGAGGTTGAGAGAAGACTAGGTGCTAGCCAACTAGGATTCCAAGAGGCTATGATAAAACAAATGCAAAGCCTCACGGATCAAATGTCATTAATGATCCGGAGTCAACAACCGGGGCCTCCACCCCCGGTTGAGTCGGGTAGGCATTCTTCCGGATTATGGTGTGTCCAATGTGGCCAACCGGGCCACACGCGTCAATTTTGTAGAAGTGGACAAAACCGTGACCAAAGAGGAAACGGTAACCCACCTCAACAAAATCAACGAGGTCAAGCGCCACCTCACTATGGAAATGGAAGCAATAGAGGACCACAACCTAGAGGGCAAGGTGGCCAAAATTTAGAGAAGAAGGAATTTCATCCCTTTTGTGGAAGGTGGCACGCTCAAGGACAATGTTGGTCCGAAGGTCAAGAGTTTAATTGTAGCAATTGTGGAGGAAGTCATCCCTCGGATACGTGTCGCCAACCGGACAAAATAATTAATGTCCCTTACCCGGTGGCTAATCCACAACAACAAGCAAGGGATAATATGCGAGGTGCTAGGCCACAAGGAGTACCGGCCAATGAACTTAGGCCACCTAACTTATACTATGACCATAGTAATGCTAGGCAAACTTTTCATCCACCGGCGGGCTTGCAAACTACAACCGGTTACATTCCAATACAAAATAGACAAGGAGTTCCACCTAATGGTAGTAACGGGAGACAAGCGCCTCCAACGGATCCGGGACCATCTAACTCCCAAGATGTTAGGTTCATGGATGGAGTGTTGGAGGCCACATGTGATGACATGCTTCCTCTCCCAACGAGAATTGGAGAGGAGCAAAGTCAATGGCCTCCTCACACCAATGCTATTACATATGAGTTAGTGAAGGGTAAGGGTGTGGTTGAAGAAGCACCTGCACTAGCGGTAACTACTAGGGCTAGGAGAGGGGATGCCCCGTTGGAGGTAGGAATAGGAGAGCAAGGAAATTACTCTTCGGATGAAGAGATTAATCTCTCCGAGTTGGATAGGGTAGCTAGAAGAGCTACTAAGGATGTGGAGAGGGAAAATATAATTTTACAAGATAGGGAGAGGACTAATGCGGTACATGACTTGGATAATAGCGATGTGGGTGAATGGGAAGGACCGGGGGTTCCCGTAGACGAATTCGACGTAGTGGGTAATTCTAAGGTGGAAAGATCTACCGGGTACGACTTGTGGGCGGACCTTAGTACACTCAAGGCGGATATTACTTTCGGCCAACTATTGGAAATTTCACCCACGGCAAGGAAAACATTAAAGGAGGGAATGCCGGTACACAAGAGGATGAGGAAGGTGAAAGCTAAAATAGCCGCTAGGATCCAATCACAAGGTGGAAGAGACGTGAAAGCTATAGAAATAGAAGTTGTTATAGTAGATAAGGTGGTTCCTAATGTGCTAGTCGACGGAGGGAGTAGTCTAAATATACTACCGGAGGATACTATGAAAAAATTGGGACTTGGACTCACGGGGCCTTCACCTTTGGTCATAAATATGGCAAATCAAAGTTCGACTACGCCTTTGGGGATGATCAAGGATTGTAGAATGACTACGGGAGGCGAGGAGTACTTGGTCACCTTCCATGTCATTAAAATGCACTCCAACAAGGACACCTTCCCCATTTTGCTAGGTAGGCCTTGGTTGCGGATGGCGAATGCTATGGTCAATTGGGGTGGACCTAAACCATCCATCACTTATGGTCCGGAGGGTAATAGGGTCATAGTGTCCATTGGTTCATTAGAAGGATGGATGAAGAAGGAGATGTATTTGCCATTGGAGAAGGAAATTGATGACTTAAACGAGAATGAGATTGGCAAGGCATTGGTGGGAGTCGTCCATCCCGAAGGTCAAAGGGTTGTTATAGATTCGGGCTCGGGAAGTCTAGGTCCTAATTTTTACAATTATGGGGATAATGGGGATTATGCCCAATGGCTAAGGGAGTACCCCGAGTCCGAGGTTGATGTAATGGTTACATTTCACCAAGTAGGCTTAGGGAGTGAATTTCCTAGTGTTAGTTTAGGAGAGGGCTCATTGTTGGAGCCATGTGAGGTGCTCACCGAGGAAGAGTGGGTTAGCGGTGGGTTAACACCTTGGGTAGATGACGTGGAAGAGAGTGAGGTTAGTTTAATTCATGTAGATGGGACTCAAGAGGAGGATGTGATTATTGAGTCATCGAAATTGGAGGAGCCTTTACATTTCAAGACCACGTCTACGGGGATAGTTGTAGGTCAAGATGTGAAAGATTACCCCAATGTGCCTTCCGATTGGTATCGGAACAAAGAGGAACAAGCACATGTGTCGGAAGCGGATTGGCGGTACGTGGATGTGAAATTAAAGAATGGAAAAACCCGACAAATGAAGATGGGTTCCAAATTGGGGGAGAAAGAGGTTAGGGAGTATAGCAATTTGGTGGATGAGTTTAGTGATACTTTTGCATGGTCCTACGATGAGCTTAAGGGAATTCCTAGGGAAATGGTAGAGCACCGGATTCCTTTAATTCCGGGGGCGAGGCCAATTAGACAAAAGGAGAGGAGGATGAATCCTCAATTGCAATTGTTGGTGAAAGCGGAATTGGAAAGGTTATTGAAGGCCGGGTTTATCAAGCCGGTGGAAATCACGGATTGGGTTTCTCCTATGGTCTTAGTAAAGAAAAAAAATGGGAAATTAAGGGTTTGTGTCGACTATAGGAAATTGAATTCGTGCACACAAAAGGATCACTTCCCCTTACCTTTTATCACCTTGTTGCTTGAGGAGGTTGGAGGTCATTCGCGATATACCTTTATGGATGGGTATGCGGGTTATAATCAAATTTCCATAGCCCTCCAAGATATCCATAAAACGGCTTTTACTACACCTTGGGGTACTTTTGTGTGGGTAGTGATGCCATTTGGGTTATGTAATGCCCCGGCTACTTTCCAACGATTAGTAATGTATATCTTCACCGACTTGTTGTTCAAATCCATGACCGTCTTTGTGGACGATTTTAGCACACAAAGTAATGTGGACGATCACCTACATTGTGTTAGGGAGGCATTGGTTAGGTGTAGGAAGATGAGGTTAGCATTGAACCCGGATAAGACATTTTTGGGAGTGAATAAGGGAGTGTTGTTGGGTTATGTTGTTAGTGAGAAAGGTAGAGAACCCGATCCGGATAAGATTGCGGCCATAAGCGACTTGGCAACTCCAACCAATTCCAAGGGGATCTCTAAGTTGTTAGGACATGTGGGATGGTACCGGGAACTTATTCCTAATTTTTCAAAGATAGCGGTGCCCATTATCCATTTGCTCAAAAAGGATGTCAAATTCGAGTGGACGGATGCTTGTCAAAAAGCCTTTGAGGAATTGCGGGATAGGTTGAGCACCTATCCGGTGTTGATACCATCCAATTGGGGTAAACCTTTTCACGTCTATTGTGATGCTAGTAATGTGGCAATAGGGAGTGCGCTTTGTCAAGCAACGGGAGAAAAAGAGAAGGATCAACCTATAGCTTATGCGAGTAAGCAATTGACCCCCGCCGAAAGAAACTACTCTACAACGGAGAGGGAGTGCCTAGCCATGGTGTTTTCCGTTAAAAAGTTTAGGCATTACCTCATGTGCAACCCGGTTGTATTTTTTGTTGACCACATGGCTATCAAGTATCTAGTTAACAAGGCGGAGTTAAGTGGTAGGTTAGCTAGGTGGGTTTTGTTATTAGAAGAATTCGACTACACGGTGGAATATAAACCGGGTCGTATGCATTTACAAGCGGACCACTTGTCTAGGTTGTCGGAGGAGATAGGAAAAAATCCGGTAAATGATATGTTAGTAGATGATAGCCTCTTTGTGGTCACTTCTACACCGGAGTGGTATGCGGGCATAGTGGAATTTCTAACAACCCACAAGTTGCCCAAAGAGTGGACAAAAGAAGAGAGAAGGAAGGTGAGGGTAAATAGTAGGCAATTTGTTGTAGTGGGCCATAGGTTGTTTAGAAGGGGGTCCGATGGTATTTTACGACGATGCGTGTCAAAAACGGAGGTTGAAGCGATTTTAATCGCTTGCCACGATAGCGCTTGCGGCGGTCACTTCTCGGGTCAACTCACCGGGCAAAAAATACTTAGAGCGGGCTACTTTTGGCCTACACTATTTAAGGACGCCCATGACTATGTAAGGAAATGCGACGCTTGCCAACGGTATGCCCGAAACGACCTTAGAATGGAGATGCCTTTACATGTATCATTACCCTTAATTCCTTTCGAAAAATGGGGCATCGACTATGTGGGTGAGGTCCATCCCCAATCTTCAAAAGGAATGAAATATATTGTGGTGGCAACCGAGTACCTCACCAAGTGGGCGGAAGCCAAAGCGGTGAAGACCGACACGGCGGAACACGCGGCAACATTTATGTACGAAAACATAATTTCGCGGTTCGGGGTGCCGAAGATCCTAGTAAGCGATAGGGGTACTCACTTTTTGAATGACTTGATTCGAGAGATGACAGAGAAATTTAAAATTGATCACCGGAAGACTACTCCCTACCACCCACAAACCAATGGACAAACGGAAAGGGTTAACGGAATTTTGGTGAGTATACTACGCAAGACGGTTATAGACTCGAAGCGGGATTGGGATACGAAACTAACGGCGGCACTTTGGGCATACCGTACAACCTATAAGGTAACTACGCGTGCTACACCATTTTCCTTAGTCTATGGTCTTGAAGCGACACTACCAATCGAATATGAAGTCGAGTCACTTAGGGTGGCCGTGAGTACGAGACTTACCGAAAGTCAATCCTTACGAAATCGACTAACCGATTTGGAAGCACTTGACGAAGGGAGGAGAATGGCGGCTCAACATATTGAGGCAATCCAAAGAAGGAGAAAGATTACTTTCGACAAACGACATAAGAGAAGGGCCCTAACACCGGGAATGATGGTCATGATTCAAGACGCACGAAAGCTTGAATTTCCGGCGAAATTCGATGCAATATGGTTAGGACCTTACCTTGTCTATGAGGTCTTTCCTAATAATTCAATTCAATTGGAAACGTTGAATGGTGAGCTCTTTCCTACCCGTACATCGGGAAGTAGATGTAAGGAGTACCGAGCTTGACTAGGCAACTTACCCTTGCAGCAAGAGATGTTTGGATTCATCCCCCGATGGTCGCCAATTATGTGAGCCCAAAAGGGTGCCCACATTTAGTCTTAGACCCTTGAAACGTTAGTTGATGCACTTTGAAGTAGCATGTTACTTCACAAAAATATAAAAAGAGTGAAATGTTAGTCTTAGAAGTACCATGTTGTAAGAGGCTAGGATGTGAGTTGTTATTGTGTTTTTACCTTCGGAAGGATTTGAGTGAATGAGGATAGGTAAGGAGAACTTGGATTGAGTAGTTAGTGAGTAGGCTAGTACAAATGGATGGAGACAACCAAAGTGACTCAAGAGGCAAGTGCATTCGAATTGGGATGAATGGAGGATCACATGGAGCGCACAAGTGGACCACCTCATCATGGCCACTTAATGGGGAAGGTCCAAGGAAGAATGCAAGGTGGAGGATAAGCAAATTCTCAAAGCACCAATCAAATCACGAGTTAAGCATCGTGGTTTGAATTAAGTGGTGAGCAACGATTTGGGAAAGTAAGGGGAGAAAGTTATGGCGGCGGAAAGCGAAGGAGGCTAAGTTTGGGTTGAAGCATCCCAAGTTTGGTAAAGTGTGGTAGGTAGAAAGCCAAGGCTAGTTAAATGTTCGAATTAGGATCCTTGTTGATCATTTGAGGGAGGAAGGCTTAGAAGATAGGATTGGCGCCTACTAAGTAGGAGGAAATCTCAAGGGCTTATCGTGAGCCTTGAGGGTGCTCACCCCCTCAAGCTTACTATATAATCCCTCATTCTTCCCTCACTCATCCTCTCTTTCCTTTGTGCTCCAAGGCACCCCACGAGTTATAAGTGTGGGTGTGAGAAGCCATATTGGAGCACATGTGTGTGCTTAGTTTTTAGTTTGAGAGCCAAGGCTTGTTAGCCTTGAAGAGGGCTTGACCTCTTGGTAGAATTAGTGTTGACGTGGAGGATTTTAAAGTTAATTCATGATTCCAATTTGTGGTACTTAAAGTTCATGTTTTGAATACACGTGGTTGCAAGTTCCATGTTTAAGAGTTGAGCACTTGATGTTGTGATGAGTGCAAAAATATACTTGTGTGGATTAGTTAGTCTTAGTGAAGTTAGGAAATTCTCTTTCCCCCTCTCCTCTCTAGGATTTTAGGATTTTAGGATTAGAGAAGAATTGTGTGATTAGAAAGGGGTTGTTAGTAGAATTAGGAAAATTAGGTAGGAAGATTAGTTAAGGGCTTGAATAATTAGTGAGGTAGTTGGGGATTACAACTACAAAGTTGTGGGTTCATGAAGGAGCTGGGTTTATAAAGGAGCTGGGTTTGTTTAGTTAGAAGCTAAGAAGCTGGGTTTATGAAGGAGCTGGGTTTATGAAGGAGCTGGGTTTATAAAGGAGCTGGGTTTGTTTAGTTAGAAAGTAAAGAGCTGGGTTTATGAAGGACCTGGGCTTGTTTAGTTAGAAACTAAGGAGCTGGGTTCATGAAGGAGCTGGGTTTATAAAGGAGCTGGGTTTATTTAGTTAGAAGCTAAGGAGTTGGGTTCATGAAGGAGTTGGGTTTATGAAGGAGCTAGGTTTATGTAATTAGAAAGTAAAGAGATGGGTTCATGAAGGAGCTTAGTAGATAGCCTACTTAATTAGCTCATAGACAAGTAGTTAGTTACATTATGCTAGTTAGTGTTATGTGTGGCTTTCACAAGTAAATGTATTTGAGATTGACTATAGAGAATAGTGTTTTTTAACACTTGCATCCTCTCTTTAAAAATAAACCACGTGCACAAATTAATGGAGAATGTGGAGCACTCTCGCGATGGCAAGACAAAGGAAGCAAAGACCAAAGGTGCGAGGGAGAGATTGACATAAGTCACATAAGTATTTCTTAATACTTAAAGGCTTATGTACGGTATGGAGACACCAAGTGAGACCTCTTATAGTAGCGATACGGAATACACAAGTGATAGTTCAAGTGGTAGTATAGAGTCAACGGCACGGACTCCATTTAGGAGAGGGATATCCTTAAGGGCTTGTGTAGCTAAAGCGGCCGGATGGACGTTAGAAGCAAACAAAGACAAAATAGCACCCGAGCATAAGGAGGTTAAAATAACATAGTTAACTTGTGCATTCTCCACATACGTATTGAAATCGTACATTGAGTTGTTAAAAGTGAAATTCCAGTTAAATCCAAGACCACTTGAAGGGTGAACCTTGCACTATGGACTCATCCAAGTCCAAATCCAATACCGCGGAGGAATGTGAGCCCAAACCCACTACTCGGACTACGGACGCTTAAGGGTGGGGGGTTTGGCCTCACACGCCCCCAGCGTTCCCCCCCGTCCGCTCCCACGCTCCCCTCCGTACGCTCCTCTCCATACGCTCCAGCGTTCCCATCCCGTCCGCTCATCGTTCCCACCCGTCCGCTCCTCGTTCCCACACGTCCGCTCATCGTTCCCACCCGTCCGCTCCTCGTTCCCATCCCGTTCGCTCCTCGTTCCCACCCATCCGCTCCTTGTTCCCCACCCGTCCGCCCCGCGTTCCCTCCCGTCCGCGCCACCGTTCCCCTGCCGTCCGCTCCGCGTTCCCCTGCCGTCCGCTCCGCGTTCCCCTGCCGTCCGCTCTGCGTTCCCTACGTCCGCTCCGCGTTCCCCTGCCGTCAGTTCCACCCGTCCGCCCCCTGTTCCCCTCCCGTCCGCTCCATGTTCGCGGACGGGAGGGAACGCGGGGCGGACGGGTGGGGAACGCTGAGCGGACGGGTGGGAACGAGGAGCGGACGGTGGGGAACGAGGAGCGGACGGAGGGAACTCGGGGCGGACGGGTGGGGAACGCTGAGCGGACGGATGGGAACGAGGAGCGGACGGTGGGGAACGAGGCGCGGACGGAGGGAACGTGGCGCGGAAGGGAGGGGAACGGGGCGGACGGGTGGGGAACGTGGACCGGACGGGGGGGAACGGATGAAAGATGGAACGATTAGCGGACGGGTGGGGAGCGCGGAGCGGACGGGAGGGAACGGGGCGGGAGGGGAACAGCGTAGAATTGCGACCACATATGAATTGGACTTCATATGAATTTTTTAGAGCCAAAAAACGGACACTATAGTCACCATCTATAAATGTTAACCCTTGGGAGTGGATCAAAGTGCGATTGAGCGGCCCAACTTTGTTGAGAGTCCAAAGAAATGAACCCTAAATAGCCAATAAAATATAGTAAGGGTAGCCTTAGTTGGGCATAGTGTGAAGCCTCCAAAGGCCAAGCCCAAAAGTCCAAACTCAAAGGAGCATGCCACTTTATTACTTGCTCAAAATAACCCCTCCAATCTAACGGCCAAGATCTTGTCAATGATTGATTATTATAATGAAAAAATGTAGGCATCGAAAAAAAAAGCAGGTGGGTTCGTTGGAAAGCTAGGAACCTAAACCCTCAAACCATGTATGGAAACACTTCTACATGAGTGTGAGAACAAATCAATGGCACATATGTGGTAGTAATTTGGAATGACGTAGGGTTTAGGGTTTAGGGGTTTAGGGTTTAGGGTTTATGAACCACTAAGGTTGAAGCACAAATTAATGATTTATTGAAGGAAAGTGCATTCGGATGGGTGACATCGGTTATGAAACCATATGAACCACTATGATTGAAGCACAAATTGGTGATTTATTGAAGGAAAGTGCATTCGGATGGGTGACATCGGTTATGAAACCATATGAACCACTAAGGTTGAAGCACAAATTAATGATTTATTGAAGGAAAGTGCATTCGGATGGGTGACATCGGTTATGAAACCATATGAACCACTAAGGTTGAAGCACAAATTAATGATTTATTGAAGGAAAGTGCATTCGGATGGGTGACATCGGTTATGAAACCATATGAACCACTAAGGTTGAAGCACAAATTAATGATTTATTGAAGGAAAATGCATTCGGATGGGTGACATCGGTTATGAAACCATATGAACCACTAAGGTTGAAGCACAAATTAATGATTTATTGAAGGAAAGTGCATTCGGATGGGTGACATCGGTTATGAAACCATATGAACCACTAAGGTTGAAGCACAAATTAATGATTTGTTGAAGGAAAGTGCATTCGGATGGGTGACATCGGTTATGAAACCATATGAACCACTAAGGTTGAAGCACAAATTAATGATTTGTTGAATGAGTGGATAACTAATCAAATATGGAAAGTTCAAAGAGGTATCAAAGAGGTTTCCGATGCGGATGTCGGAAGATTTTTTCAAAAGTGTACATTTTTAACCTAACTAACTTTATTTTTATTCCGATTGCGTTGACTTTATCTTACTAACGAGAATTGGATCCTCTACATATTGGATTACATCAATTATTGGTCATGGTCATCAAGTCCTTAGAGGTCAATATATAAGTAGATCATTGAGACTCATACATATAACGAAGGTAGAGTATCATGGATAGGATGGGAAAGGGGAGAGTCATGTTTGAGGGTGTAGAATGCGATGAGGAGATACACAATTTAGACGATCCCCATATTCCATTCAATGCAACACCCGAGCGTGAGAGAGATGAGAGAAGTGCTAGGGATCGATTTCGTGATGAGTATGTCATGACTCCCTTCTCACAATCTACACAAGCTTGGAGGATGAGGGCGGCGGAGGAACAACGACGATATGGAGACAACTTTGAGATCGATGCGGTGGAGAAGGACCACACACAATGCGTGGGTGGAGATCTAAATGATCTAATTGATTTGTGTGCGGATATTTTGGAGAAGCCCGGGGATGTGGATGTGGATGTGGAGGAGACTTCAATCGACATTGAAATAGTCAAGGTAGCGGGGGAATCTTCAAAGACTATGTCTATTCGTAAGAAGAGGAGAGGATTGTCGCCTCATCGGCTACCATTGAAGGAACGGATGAAAGACCGAACGATTAGCTATTTTGATTTACTTCAGCCGAATCCTCTTCCAAAAATGGAGCCTCGCCGGAAGCCAGGAGCATCTACGAGGTTGGGATGACGGAATGAAGTGGAATATTATAGTTTGCATCGTTTGTTCATGTATATGATTAATAAAGGGCATTTATAACGTTGTCGCAATAATAAAGTTATGACTTGTATAATATGTTGTACCACTTCTATGATTTATTTATTTATTTTTAATTCACCAACCGAACAGTTTCTGTTGAGATAAACAAGCACAAAGCAATATGAAACTATGCATCCACTTCTCAGTTCCAAGAGAAATTTTTTTAACCACTTTACGTTCACCCTTAGTTGATTATTGCTATTTTAGTGTACTTTATTATGTGGATGGGGGGACTATTATGTAGAGGACTTTTATTGCATATTCTTGTAGAGGACTTCATTACCTATCCATGGATACCAAGAACTCATTTTTTGGACTTCATATGAATTTTTGAGAGCCAAAAAACCGAGACTATGTCCAAACTTCCAAAAACAAGTGATTGTGAATTATATAAATATAAATATAAGCAATTGTGAAGTATGTGTGCAATATGTGTGGAGTACAAGAAAAAACATTTAGAGATGTTTAGGATCACGTGTACAACCGATATAACTATTGCAACATTGTGCTCAACTTTAGTTAACTAGATATAACTATAGTTGACTACATTTTGTGGCATACCAAAATTAGAATAAATATAGGTAATTGCATTTTGGCAAGACATATCACGAACAACTATAGTTAACTTGAACTTAGCACATGGATGTGATAACAACGATGTGAAAGAATGATGTGGCCTCACGAGAGGCGAGAACCTTGGTTAGTCTCCCATAGACTTCATCTCGATTATGAAGCAAAAATCCTCATGGAGTATGAACATTGCATTAAGATCCATAAATCTCATACAATATACAAGTTGTGTATGAAAAAATGATGGCTTTATTTACATCTCCAACGGTTACAAAATTGGTATGATCCAAAATTGCTGCAAAGAAAACAAAAAAAAACTATTTTGCAGTGTCACGGAAGCACATTGTCGGGTTAACCATGTTGTATGGAGGCGACTTCAACATGTTCACTACGTGTGTGATGGTTGACCTTTCCGCTGGATTGGGCTTCGTCAATGCATCCAATGCTATCTCAAACCGCATCTTCAAGCCATTTGGATCACTGTTTAGCTGAAACAACGAGGAAGTCGAATCCCTGGCATAAATCTTCTTTGCCAAAGCACCCACTGAGAAGGACTCCGAGAGAAACGTGTGCCTATGTTTCCGAGCCATCCTCACCGGAGAGGTAGATGTTCCACGCTGCCCTCGTACATGGAATAATTCTGGACCAGCACAGTTGTATTTTATGCGGTGCTTGTTCATCTCATCCACTGATTCTTTTCCATAGTTGGAGGGTGCGTCTTCATCTCCCCATGATGCCATCCCCCAATCACACACACCAATGAAAACCGTGTTCTCACGGTCTTGTGGGAAATGCAGCATGACATTGTTGGGATTAAGGTCATTGTGCAACACGTCATGCTTGTGCACTACATCCACAATGCACATTAGAGCCCATGCCAAATAAGCTCGATGCCTTCGATATACAACCAACCGTTTCCGTGCTTCAAAGTCTGCCCCAGGCATTTGAAGGATTGTGCGCTCGTGGGTTTCCGGAACTTGGTGGTCATAGACCCTCATGTTCTTCAAGGAGCCTCCATTCCACCACATCGAATAGGATTCGTATGTTTTCGGGTGGAGGTATTGTAGCTTGATTATCCCAGGATGATCTACTGGGCATGCCAATGCTTCAACCGAACGCTCCTTTCGGTTCTCCAGACTATTCGTGGCCTTCATGGTCTTCCCAGCCCACTCTATCCAGTTAGGGATGAATGATGCTCCATGAATTGTGACTCTCCGCACCACTCCGAAGGTCCCTTGGAAGATTTCCCTATCCAAGGGTTTGATCTCCACATTCCTAGGCAACCATATGACACCCTGCCGGCCCTGAGTGGCAATGTTGTCTGCCAGCTGCCTGTCAATAAAAACGGGAAGGTTGCGGGCGGATGTGCCTTTTGCTGCTATTACGCCTCTTTTCCAATTCTCTAGCTTAATGTACAGCTCGGACCTCCTCCCACCACTACTTCCCTCTCCAGGATGCATAGCCTCATATGACATCGTTGGATTGTAGATTGCTTCCACAGCTTGTTTTTCAATCCATGTGTTCCAATCGCTCATGCCCCTAGCTTCCTCAAACTCCGGTCCAGACGTGGCTTCCGTGAGAATAAGCATCAACTCGTTCCTCGCCAACTCTAAACCCTTTGTACCATCATTGAGGTATTTTTTCTCCAAATAAACCATGCTGTTACTTCTAAACCAATCCAACAACACGATCCTGCAATGATTTCGAGCCTCATCGGTCCGCGGGTCGCGTTTGCCTCTATGTTTCCTTTTCTTTGATTGCGAACCCGATGCCGCGGACCCGTCCTCCGTCCCTTCCGAAACTGCTGGGCGTTTTAATCCCCGTCTTTCAGTCTGCTCCGAACCCTGAGGTACATCACGTGCAGGGCTCTCCGGTCTTGATGTCCGCCGTGTCGGAGATTGTGGTGGCACGTTCTCCGAACGAGCCGGTGCATGTATTTCTGTGGAACTGCCTGAGTTTGGTCCCCTTCCAGTTCTCCCTCTATGTCCACTGTTTCCCCGACTCCCACGTGTTCCACGGCTTCCCCGTGTTTGGTTGCCTCCCGAATGACCAACAGCCAAGAACTCTTCGTCAAACTGAAAGGGATCTGGACGTGGTGGACGTGCTGCAGTACTTCCACTTCCAGGATCGCTTCCCGTACCCTCGGCAGTATTCGCCGATGCATTGCCTACGAGCCAAACACGGTGCACCCTCAAATCCTCGTTCTCGTAAGGAGCAATGCCCTCCCCCTCCATCGTGATAAAAATCACGTGAGTGAGTGAATCTGAAAATGAGTCGTGATAAAAATAACGTGAATAAGTGAGTGTGAAAATCTCTCGTGATAAAAATCACGGGAGCGAGTGAATCTGAAAAAAAAATTGCGAGGGTTCCCCCACAATTTGCCCTGCCCTCCCAAACCCCTTGAGACCCGCGCGGTGATGCTGTCCTTTGGGACGCAACAAGGTCTCGGGTCCCTATGTGGTGGGAGGAGAGGAAAGTGGTAGGAACTAAAGCCTCACGGCTTTATATAGGCAACGAGGAGCCCAATCATTATGGGATCCCGGTCGGAATTAGGGTTTAGGGTACGAAAACGACGTATGGGGAACGTGGGAACTAGGGGCGGACGGGCGGGAACTAGGGGGCGGACGGAGGGAACGTGGGGGCGGACGGAGGGAACGAGGAGCAGACGGGTGGGGAACGCGATAGGGAACTCGGGCGGACGGGAGGGAACGAGGCGCGGACGGAGGGAACGTGGCGGACGGAGGGAACGTGGAGCGGACGTGAAGGGAACTCGATAGGGAACGCGGGCGGACGGAAGGGATCGGAAAGCGGACGGGAGGGAACGCGGAGCGGACGTAGGGGAACTCCGAGCGGACGGGGGGAACGCGGGGCGGACGGGGGGAACGCGGGGCGGACGGGAGGGAACGGGTGCGGACAGGATGGGAACGGGGTACGGACGACGGGGAACGTGTGGCGGACGGAGGGAACGTGGAGCGGACGTGAGGGAATGCGTGCGGATGGGAGAGGAACGTGGGGCGGACGGGAGGGAACGAGGAGCGGACGGTGGGGAACGTGTGTCGGACGGAGGGTAGCGGACGGGAGGGAACGCGGGGCGGACGGGTGGGACGGGTGGGACGCCCCACCCCCCCCTCTCCCGTCCGCTCCACCCCCGTCCGTCCGCCCCACCCCCCCTCCCCCGTCCGCTCCACCCCCCCGTCCGTCCGCTCCACCCCCGTCCGTCCGCCCCACCCCCCCCCTCTCCCGTCCGCTCCACCCCCCTCCCCCGTCCGCTCCATCCCCCTCCTCCATCCGCCCCTCCCCTCCTCCGTCCGCCCCACCCCCCCCCCCTCTCCCGTCCGCTCCACCCCCGTCCGTCCGCCCCACCCCCCTTCCCCCGTCCGCTCCACACCCCCGTCCGTCCGCTCCACCCCCATCCACCGTCCGCACCACCCCCCCGTCCGTCCGCTCCACCCCCCTTCCCCGTCCGCACCACCCCCCTTCCCCGTCCGCCCCCGTCCGCCCCACACCCTCCTTAGTAATATTTTATTACTTTGATTTTAACACAATGATAAACACAATGGCAAAATGGTCTACGTGGCAGGGGAAATATGCACATCCACGTCGACGTTTTCTGCCACATAGGACGCCACCTTGGCAAGAAGGTAAGTATTTTACCCACCCTAGTCGGCTCCCCCTATGTTGACCCTACGTGGACCCTATTGTGTCGTGACGGAGGGGTCCGTCACGACACGACACGTCGTGACGGCACGACACCGTCACAACGGCGGGATAGACAACCCTGCCATCACCACAGATAGACTCCAATGGCTATGGAACCAATACTCCCACAACAACCTCCCACACCTAACCAGCTTCCTACAACCCCCACCCCAAGACTTTGAAACGGAAGTTCTATGGTTAATACAAAGATATGTAACCATACTCCCTAAGAAAAAGCCAAAAAACATACACCCTAATAATAACCACCACACACTACATCCGGACATCACCGGCTTATTAATAGACTCCTTTAAAATAACACACTCATACTACTCCTCCCCACTTACATGCCCCACCCAAATCATGCACTATAACTCACCCCACAATCGAGATATAATATTCGGCTCCCTAGGCCAAGCAAAATCCTCCAGATGGAAGGGAATAGGTCTAGCATACCCCACAGACCACAAGACAGCCCTAGAAGCCATTCACTGGGCTAGAATGGCAGCCAAAGAAGATACACACACAGTTACTATACTAATTGTTAACCACGATGACTGGACACCAAAACAACTCCTAACCACCACAAACACAGATATACACATACTAATGACCATCCCCCCACACGCCATAAAATATGACCCCACACCTGAATGGCCTAAATACTACAAACATACAGAACCCTCCCTAACATCAATAATATGCGTACACAACCAAATACACCCCACAATACACTTACAAACCCCACACACACTACAACAAGTCCTACAAAATACAATTAACACACACATAGACATATACCCCATCAAACCCACTCCTACGAAATACCACGTAAAAATCTTCAAAGCATGGAAAGATGCCCCCAAAACTAGCGCCCCCACCCCGATAACCAACTTTATGACACCCATACCAACCAAATACTACCACATCCACCCCCTTAAATACCACCCACAACAATGCATATACACGGACGGCTCTTTCATCCCACCTACCAAGAATGCCGAAGGACTAATAGAAGGAAACACAGCAGGATCGGGAGTCTACTGCCCCAACAACAACATCCGAATAGCAGAAAGACTCCCAGGCTACCAAAACATCTTACGGGCCGAACTCAACGCAATATTATTAGCCATCAAAACCATCCAAACCACCCAACTTGACATGCACATATTTACAGACAGCCTAAACAGCATATACCTAATCCAGAATCACATACACCACCCGACATCACAACACCACCACCCTGACAAACTATTAATAGCATCCATTGTACGCCAAATATATTGGACCCCACATACAATCCACATACATAAAGTGCGTGCACACTCAGGCATTTTTGGAAACGAAATAGCCGACGTACTAGCCAACGAAGGAACACTTATAGAAAAACCAACTACCACACCACACATACACATAGCACACACTACCCCATATTGGTTAGCCAGCTGTCCCACAGCCACACATGATGGGGCCATCCGTAACCTCCACACATTTGTAACAAAAGAACACAGAAACCGCGAAATAGGCATGGCCAAGACCAAATTCCCTTATGTAGACAAATGGCTATCAAACACCCAAATAAACCAAAAAATATCTAACCACTTCTGGAAAAATGAAAACGTGACAGACGCCCAAATCACCCAAACGCTAAAATTTAGATACGCACAATACATGGGCAATCACAGAAAAAACATCTTCTGGCCCCTCACACACCAAAACCCTAATTGCACACTATGTCAACGCAATGACAGAGACACATGGCCCCACATCCTATCAACATGTGAACATCCATACTTAAAAGGCCTAAGAATCGCACGACACAACAAAGCAGTACACCTCATCACCCAGACATTGCAAGCCCACAAAAACACCCGTTTCTTCACATTGACCGATGCAGGCCACCGAAACAACACCCCACCTGAACAAACAATTCCGGAATGGCTCCTTAAATGCACATGCACGCAAACACCATGCCAATGCCAAGCCAAATTAAGACCAGATATCTTGTGCATTATTGGGGCCCCAAACCAAACACAAACACCCATAACACCCTCCCCCGAACTCACAGTCCAATTCATTGAATTCACATATTGCCACGACAGATTCCCCGACCAAGCCCTTACACAAAAACACACCAAATACGACCCACTAATTACCACCATTCAAAACCAAGGTTGGCAAACAAACCCCCTCATCACAATCACTGCCGGAGTGAGAGGGGCTATACATGAGCACTCCATCAACAAACTAGTCAACCTTAAAATCCCGCAATCTACCATTAAAACCCTCATGAAAAACATACACCTAAATGCCATCAAATACCTCACATATCTGGTCCTAAACAAAAGGAAACTAGACAACAAACAAACCCCCGTGCCCCCCCCCCCCCCTCATAAAATGGGATTCCTTATGCACCCCCCCGGAGCCCACCTCCCAAAAGAGGCATAACACCTTCTACTGCATCACGATCTTGTGATCAGCACCAGGTTAACGGGCTCACATTCATGCCGGTATGCAAATACGGGCGTTATCTTTTCTTTTCTTTTCTTTGTTTAAGGTTTGCTTACCTTACCAAGAACAATCTTGTCCTCAACGTCATTCAAGGCAAGTAAGTGTGTGTTCATTGAAGTACATGTTGGAAGGTGCTTCAAGGTTTAGCTTTTAATGATTCAAATAAAAAAGGTTCTTGTAAGATAATCAACTTCATGGTAGATGTACATCATACATTCAAAATTCTTGGTTGCTTGCATGTTAGATGGGATGTTTGAATGTGAATCTCAACTCCAAATCTAGAACTTGAATTGACAATCTTCATGATTTGCAACTGCCCCGGGTACGCAACTCCCGTATTATGTGGCCCTGATTATAATCACTTATTATGCATTTTAGTCCAATCTCAAGTGATATAATTTGTTTTCATGTAGGAAACTCTTGTAGCCTTTCTAACAAGGAATCCAAAAATGTAATTATATATAGGAAATGAATATTCCTTGAAGCATAAAATTACATTAAAAACATAATTATATGAGTTTTTTAATACAGGTACCATAGGTCAAACTACTCAACTTTTTGGGCTTTTTAATAGAAATTTAAGTTTTTATTATTATAAATGATAGAACATTGCCAATGACTTTTAATTTTAATTGGAGGCAACTACTTGTGAGGATCCTTTAAAATTATGCATAGGCATAGGTTAAAAAATAGGTGTTTCAATCCTTTATGTATGTTGTGGAGTTTTTAATAAATTAATTAATATGAAACCCAACTTTTTCTACATCTCATTTTACTTAATTTGGTCTTCACCTAACTTTTTGGTCCTTTTAATTTTTTATAATTTGATATAATTTTTACAAAAGCCGTCCTCTAAGCCGTTTTTAATACGATGCCCCCTACGAATAATATGGGAGTTGCGTACCCAGGACAATTGCTAATTGGCTGACACAATAGGAGTATGCAATGCCTCCAATAGTCCCACATAGAGACAAAGAGAGTGAGGGCATTATTGCATATGAGCGAACTTCTCATTCATCCAACATAAAAGTTTTGAAATAATATGCATCCCGGAGATTACTATTTTCAATCGATTTGACACCAAAATCAGCCTTAAAAAGTCCCCGCATTAATCTAGTCTAAGTCATTTGAGATGAATCGGCAACAAATCTTGATGATAGGGTCAAGTCCAGGCCCGGATGGAAGGTACACATAGATGCGATAATTCCCTCTTTCAGGCCACATATATAGGCTTAGACAAGGGAAGCATTCCATCCACTTGCTAAGTGCTTTAGTGTCATCTCTCCACTTTACTTTGTAAGGTGTGCTATACACAAACCTCCCCTAGAAGCCAAGAATAAACCAAAATATATCTCAACAAGTTATACATGTATAATTTAACAATTCTACCCCAAATCCAAAATGAGAACACCAATACCATCCTCACCCCCAACAAATTCCACATCAAATACAAACACACACCCAAACTTGTCAAAGAGGCCCTCCAACAAGCCCACACATTATCCCCCCCCCCCAACCTTGCAACTATGCCCACAACCACCACCACATGCACCATAAATTAACTTAATTGTAGCCACCCCACTCCCCCACACCATAGGAACAAAAATATGTGCTATTATAGACACTAAAACCACCACTAGAATAGATAAATGGGGTGCACAAGCCATTGAAAGGCAATATTTAACAACCCCCTCAATCAACATGTCTATACCTACACACTAGCCACCATCCCACCCCACACCATATGCTACAACCCCACGCTTGAATGGCCAATATACATAATCATCCTTCACCTCCATAATATCTCTACCAAATGAATTTCACAACATTCATCCCCTCAAATTTAACCCACAACATTGCATGTACATTGACGGCTCTTTCATCCCCCCCGCCCGCCCACCAAATTTTTTTAAATTAATTTTTTTAAATTAACTTTTTTTAAAGAAACCATAGCAAGCTCAAGAATATATAGCCATAACAACAACATCCACTTATCAAAAAGACTACCCGGATAGCAAACACCTTGTAAGTTGAACGCAATGCCATCGTAATGCCATAAAAACATACAAATCACAGGTCTTGACACCCATATCATTACATACAACCTCAATAGCATTTTTCTAATCAACAACCACATCTTGCATCCATCCTCACTACACCATCACCCAGATAAGCTCCTCATAGTAGCAATCATACACCAAATATATTGGACCAAAATTAAAATCTTCATACACAAAGTCTAAGCGCACACATGAATCACTAGGAATGATAAAGTGGACGCCCTTGCAAATGAAGGTGCATACAAAGATAAAGCCACCCACCCCCCTACATACACATAGTGACATAGCCCATACTACCTTTATTGGATAGAGAGTTGCCCTACCGCCACACACAATGGAGCTATCCACAATCTACACAACAAAGAACACATGAAACCTCCGCCACCAAAAGAAAATATCTTTAGGTAGATAAATGGCTATCAAGCAACTAAATTAACCACAAACTATCCAATCATTTATGGAAGGCCACCGGAATATCATACGTTCAAAATTTACAAACCCTAAAATTTAGGTCCGCACAATATATAGGTCAACTATAGCAAAAATATATTTTGGCCCCTCACTTATCCCAATCCCAATTGCACATAATGCCCCAAGAATGAAAGAGACTTATGGCCCCACCTCCTATCCACATGCAAAAACCAATGCCTTGACCCCTAAAAGACCACGTGTAGTGCTGGATTTACAAGAGCATCCGCTACATGCACATGTTTGGTGGCTCCAAATGCGGGAAGAGTAGGAGAGCACTTTGCCGAACCAGAACCAAATTGTATTACACAAAAATAGAAAATACAGTTGGGGGTTTTTTTCACATTGGTTGCGCATGTACACTAAGCACCTTCAATCATCCGTGATTTGTGAAAGCAATGTGAGAGGCGGCTGCAACGCCGATTTTGACTTCAATTGTTGGCAGCATGATGCAACACACTCAAAGCAAAATATCTTGCCATTGACACCCCTTACATCTATAAGACAAAAATTTGCATTGTCAATTTAGCATGCAACTCCGCACTTTTATTGCAAACCATTCAATACAAGACCATGTCTCTTTTAGTATGGGATCATTTTCAATCTTCATCCCCCTCCTCTACCACATTTGAGCCAAACATCAGAGGTGATTTACAAATGGCTAGTGTATGTGAAGCACGCTGACGAGGAGCATGTGACTCAGTGAACAACAAATGTGATGTCTGGCCGAGTGTTTGTAAGGAAGATGAGTTTGCCAACAAGGTGCATGTAGAGGTGGGGTCAATGGGAGGGGAGTCCATGTCGACCAGGAGTTTGATATTTTGTTGTAAGGGAGTGTGAGAGGGATTGCAGGATAGCATGTTGAATTTGAGAAGTAGGTGGTGAACATAGCTAGATTGACGAAGGTGAAGACCTTCAACAGAGTGAGAAAACTCAATGCCGATATGTTTTCGAACAGGTCCTAAGAGGGCCATGTCCTATTTGGAACGGAATTTGTTACATAACCAAGTGATGCGAGAAGGATCACTCCCAGTGATAAAGATGTTGTTAACATAGAGAATCAAGAGGACCCATTGGTTGGAGGTATGGAGATAATAGAGGCTATTATCAGAGGAGGTGTGGATGAGATTTAGTTGGAGGTAGGTGTCTATATCTTGGTACCAAGAATGGTTGGATTGTTTGAGGCTGTATATGGCTCGGAGTAGGAGTAAGACCCAATGTCCTTTGCCTTTGACTACAAATCCTGGCGGTTGGAGCATACAGACTTGTTGTTGAAGAAGGCTATTGAGGTAGACGGTCTTGACATCCATGTGAAGGATAGGCCAACCACGGTGGGCAACAAAAGCTGCAGTAGAGCGTAATGTGTTCCATTTGGCAACAGATGCATAAGTTTCATCGTAATCAATGCCAACACTCTATTGGCAACCACGAGCAACAAGTCGGGCCTTGTAGCGATCCACCATACCAGAATGTCTAGTTTTGATGGCAAATATCGATTTGCATGAAATGACAGGTATGTATGGGGCCGTTCAACGAATTGCCAAGTGTTGAAGGTGTGAAGTGATTGGAGTTATTCCTCTATGGTTGATTTCCAACGAGGGTCCTGAAGAGCCTTCTAGAACATGACTGTGTAGCAGTAGTGGGAAAAAAACATTCGGTAATTCCAACAAGTCGTCTAAGTGGCACGGGAAAAGGAGCGGCGGTACATAGGGTGATTAGGGAGGCCGTGTCACATACCTCTCCATGAGGAGTGTCCGAAACACCATGGACATAAGGGGGACCCCGGAGTGACACCCGGGACTTGTGGTGCCATTGGTGAGAGGGCCCAAGTGATCCTAGTGTGGGTGAGGGCCCTGGGCGTTGAGAATGCATCCCACCCACAGAGATTAGGAGTCATGAGGATAAGGCTATGAGCTATGAGTAGGTTATGTCATCTGAATTTTAAAATGCTCAAGAACACCTCAATTGAAGGTGTGAGCTAGGAAATATGGTAATTTGAGGGGGCGCTGCCTAGGGACAACGCCTTGGGACAACAATGACCTGGGAGTGGCGCTTGAGACTGCCGAGGTTAGAACAGTCATAACTTCCACAATACTTGCCGGAATGGGACAAGTGAGAAGTCTATTGACATCTATGCAAAGAGTAGATGTAGATGGAGTGGTCGCTTGATAGAATAAAAGACCATACAAAAATTATAGAGGTTTGAAGTTGTTGTGTGCTTCCGGTCCCAACGGCTAAGGAAAAATGTCTACTTGGCCCCAACTCTTAGGAGAAAAACAAAAGATCACTTGACAGTGGGGTAGGGGCCCTGCCCAAAATCCTAGAGGCTTATATGGATGAGGCAGTGTGGCAAACCAAACCCACCCGAGGCCGAACGACACGGCTTCCATGGGCGTTGGCCCAGTGCGGGGGCATAATTGCCTAGTATGGTTCGGGTTGTTGTAGCAACGCTATCATCAACTAAAAATTGGACGTCTATGGATGGAACCATCGGCTAATCATTGATTTCCACATCTAACCATTGGCTACTTATTAAGGAAAAAATCTCGAATGCAAGTATAGGAGGATTGGTCACCCACCTATGAGCTTGGAGGTCCAAGGTATTTGGAAACTAACCATTCACATGGGTGAAATGTGAAGGGTTAGCGTTCGTGATCCTATCTAGAATTGAAAAATGATCAAAATAGTCAAGGGGCGCTAGCAAGGGTTGCGACATAGGGGGAGCAGTGGGGAGGGGGGAAGGAGTCGGGGAGGGGGGGCTTGATCAATGGAGGTTGGGGAGAGAGGGTCAAGTAGGTTAGTGGAAGGGTGAGTGAGTGGACTGGTGGGAAGTGGAGAGGGGATGGAGTCAAGAAGGAATAGGTGTTCGAGGGAGGGGTTGATTGAGGGACGACATGAGGTATTGAAGCGGTGTGGGGGGGGGGGGAAGGAGTCTCGAAGAATTCTACATCTCGAGAAAGATGAACTTTCTGTGTTTGAGGGTCAAAGCATCTATAAGTTTTGCTAAGTAGATAGTATCATACCATGATGCATTTGGTGGTTTTGGAGGAGAGTTTGTCCCGCTTGTTGGCAGGTTCATGTACAAAGGCAGTAGATCCAAATGTATGAAGATGAGATAGATCAGGTTTATAACCGAAATACAATTCCTTGGGAGTAGAGTGAGGAGTGGCTTTATTTGGGAGTCGGTTATGGAGGTATGTTGCAATGGAGATTGCTTTTGCCCAGAGTTTTTGAGGTAGATCTTGACCAGCGCTGAGGCATCGGACAATCTCCAACAGTGTGCGGTTGTGGCATTTAATTATTCCATTTTGTTGAGGAGTCGCAGTCATGGTTAACTGCCGTTGAATGCCATGGTGCTAGCAATGTTGGTTGAAGGCATGAAAAGTGAATTCACCTCCTTTGTCTATACGAATGGTGACGATGGGTAGTCCGGTTTCCCTTTCCACTATTTGTTGAAAAACTTAGAACTTGTCAAAAGTTTCATTTTTGTTGTTGAGGAAATATATCCAATTTTTTCTACTGAAATCATTGATGATTGACATAAAGTAGCGCACTCCAGAGTAAAAGGATAAGGGTGTTGGTCCCCATATATAGGTCAACGTGTATTAACTGTAAGGGTTTATGGGCTCTATATAATGTGGTATTGGGAAAAGGGAGACGGCATTGTTTGCCAGCCACACAAATTTCATAGGGTGTGAGGTTGTTTGGAAGACTCTTAGGCATGTTGTATGCTAATCGTTTGTTGATGAGAGTGTGAAGTCTTCTACCGTTGGGATCGCCCAATCTGGCATGCCAAAGGGAAGTTGCGTCGTTGGTGTGGGAAGAAATGTTGATATCTATATAGTTGGCAAAGGCGGAGTCATCAATGCGATAGAGGGAATTCAATGAGTCTTGGATTCCTTTGAGTAGGATCATATTAGAATGTTTGTCAACTACATGACATTCATGGGGTGTGAAGTGGATCGTGAGGCCCCTGTCAGCTATTGAACCTACAAAAAATAGGTTCTTGGTGAGTCTTGGGACATACAAAATATTTCCTATGGTTTTATCTCACCATTTGGTAATTTGATAACGATAGATCCTATTCCTTTAATAGGTAAGGATTGGCCTCCTACTATGTGAACCACTCTATTGTGTTCAATTGACTTGATGTCAACCAGTAGTGTGTGATCCCATGTAACATGATTCGAAGCACCTGAATCAAGGTACCAAGCGGTAGATGTGTTGTCGACAGTGAATGCGTGGCTACTTTGGTCCTTCTGTAGAATCATTTCAGTGAATAAGGCTTCCGTTGTTGTAGTCATGGTGTGAGGTGATGGTGTGCTTCGAGCGTTGTGGTTGTGTTCGTTGCTTCGTTGTTGGTGGTCGAATCGTTCTCCATGAACATACTTGTCAATGTCTTCTTCTGAATTGTGGTTGAAATCGTAGACAATGTGAGCTTCTATTCGGCGCAGGTCGTGTCGCCTGAGTTCAAGTTTTCGAATTTGTTCGTCTATCGATTTGATTGGACATTCGCGCTCCTGGTGTCATGACTGACCGCAGTTGTCACACTTACCCTCGTGATGTCTGTCAAGATCTCGGTGACGTCCTTCGAATTCTTTTGTGAATCGTTCAGCTCCTCGGCCGTTTCTTCCTTTTGAAGTGAGGAAGAGGAAATTGAGTCCTCTCTCTTGATTTGTGAAGAGGGTGTCTTGATGTGAGCCCAATTATGTGCCCACAATTCAAGTTAACCTCTGAGATGCCCAAACGTGTGGAATTGCAAATTGATTAAGTATTCAAAAGCTTGGAAGTGTTGTATTTTCAAATGTTGATGCAATTAAAGTCAAGTTGTGAGACTGTGTGCAATTAAGGAGCAGAGACCAAAAGGAAACAAGAGACTAGTTCATTTAGAAGTTTAGGTGACACTTAAAGTTCAATTGGCTTGGCCCAAGTTAATGATTGTTTAGGGGTTGATGGGTGTTCTTTTAAGGGGGGGGGTTCACTAGTAGGGAGGTTAGTAGAGGCGAGGCCAGGAACGGCCGGGAAGGAGACTCGCTATCCGAGCTGGATTTCCGGGGAGGCCAGGGGACTATGAAGTTCGGAGGAGGCAAGCAGAAGTAAGGCGGTAGGAGACAGGGGCCTCGAGGGGCAGGGACCTGATCTGGAAGAGAATGTGGAGGTGGGATGTGGATCTAGGGGGGTCGCAGCTAGTCTCCAAGGTCGGAGCTTGAATCTGGGTTAGCAGCTGGATTTCGAAGGCGAAGCTGGCTTCGAGGTCGGAGCTTGAATCTGGGTTAGCAGCTGGATTTCGAAGGCGAAGCTGGCTCCGAGGTCTGAGCTTGAATCTGGGTCGCAGCTAGTTTTCGAAGGCAAAGCTGGCTCCGAGGTCGGAGCTTGAATCTGGGTTAGCAGTTGGATTTCGAAGGCGAAGCTAGCTCCGAGGTCTGAGCTTGAATCTGGGTCGCAGCTAGTTTTCGAAGGCAAAGCTGGCTCCGAGGTCGGAGCTTGAATCTGGGTTAGCAGCTGGATTTCGAAGGTGAAGCTAGTTTCGAGTTGGGGCTTGAATCTGAGGTCGCAGCTGGTCTAGAGGCTTCGAAGCCTGGATCCAGAGGTTAGCTACTGGATTCTAAGGCTGCAGCTAGCCTCCGAGGTAGGAGCATGATTCTAAGGCCTCAAGGTCTGGGTTTTAAGGGTGCAGTTGCATTCGGAGGGCAAAGTTTAATTCTGAGATGATAAGTGAATGTGAAACTAATACTCCTAGCAATGTGGCAAGGAAAGAAGTGGAATTAGTAAGGGAAACAGTTAAGTGGGGTTTAAGGAACCTCAATGTGTGAGGAGGTACTTTAGAGTACTAGAAGTTGGATCAGTTAGTTGAGTAGGACATGCATTAGGTAGGAGATTAGAGTAGGAAGAAGATGTTAGTGTGGTTGTGTGCAATCATCATCATAGGTGCATAAGTATTTTTTTAATACTAATGCCATGTGGGGTTTAATAAAAAGAGTGTGTTTCATATTTTAAGTCATTGGAGCATGAGCATGGGGTTTCCGAGGCTAAGGATCAACAAAAACGTGTGAGCCATAGACTTCCACCTGGACCACAGACACAAAAGGGTGGGGGTTTATGGCTGACACTTGATCTATATGTGTTCAAGTGTTGTCTTTACTGATGAATGGTGCCAATATATATAACCAAGTTGAGTTGGTTTTGAACAAGTAATAATACAAGGTGGGCCAATAACTATAACCCTGATTTCCTAATCTATCTTGGGAGGTAAAAGATCCTAAGTGATATGACGTCTAATTAAATCTAGTGAGGTGACTGATATAACTAAGGTTGTACTCTAAGTTTTGACACATCGAGCTGGACCTGAATCGCTGCAAGGATCAAGTTGGCAATCAGCAAACTACGTGGATCCAGAACACATCACAAGAATTTGTGAAGAATTTGGGTCAGGCACTTGAAGATGGAATTGGGCAGATGGAGTTGAGGAGGATGTGCACGAGCATGACGTCGACGAAGTACTGGTGGGGTTTGTCGAACCACGGCCACTTTCGAGCTCCCGGAGGACGCCCATAATGTCCACCGTCGCTGCACGTGTGATCGAAGTGCCAGGGAAAGCTGAGGTCGAACGCATCCACCATGCGAGCATCCGGGAAGGTTGATTGCACTTTCTCGGTGATAATCTTGTTGAACACTTCCAATTTCCATGGGTTTGACTGCATGGCCCGGGAGGAGCCCGCCGGGGCTATGGAGGTTCTGTACAGCACAGTGGGCGGCTTCCCGGAGACGTTGCCCAGAGCACCTCCCCAGAACTCCATGGCCCGATCGACGCTGTTTGCATAATTCTGCAATGTGTCGAACCGCCAGCCATCGTGCAAACCGGAGTTCATGATCACGGCATCAGGGTAAAGCGCGTCTTGGAAGTGTTTCTGCACGTTCTCTCGGTGCCCCGAATTTTGCAATGAGTCAAGGCCTATCCCGTTGCCGTCTCGGTCCGGGTGTCCGTTGAACAAGCTGCTAATGTGCAGCCACTGGTAGGGTTTGGTAGGGTTGATGAAGAACGACTCGAACGTCCGGGAGAGTTGCCAGTCGCGCAGCAACGAACCTTCCGGCTGGGGAATTTTCAGAACGAAGAACAGAAGGTTCCGGATCGTGTCTTGCATGTTGGAGTCCCCCCAGAAGAACAGCCACCGGCCGTCCAGACAGTCCCAGGCCTCCTCGGGCTCGAAGATGTGGAAGGAGCAATGGGCAGAGTAAGACCAGCCGGTGCTCTCGAGGCGCGACGGTTTCCCATTGCACCAGGGTGCATGACATGCCTCCGATTCGGGGAAGCAATGTGCGTACCGCGACTCCGAATCCGGAGGGCACGAGTTGTTCGCCCAGGGCCTCGTCCACCTCCCCGACCACTCGGGTTTCCGAAAATCCTCGGTTCCACATTGCTTCAGCCTGTTGAGCGGGTCCGCTGTTGCGGGAATATTGGCATTGGCATCTGGGGTGGCGGAAACAAAGTTTAGTTGGAGGGAGACAAACGGCCACCACGCTCCCCATTTTTCTGCGTGATAGTCGAGACCATGGTAGGCGCCGAACAGGAGGGTGGCGGAGAAGTTGTAAGTGCCCGCGAAGGTATCGGGCACCATGAACTCCACAGCGTAGGTGCCATTGTGGAGATCCTCAACTAAGGGCCGCGACTTCCAGAGATCGCTGGAAAGGTCGGCTTCGTAATAATCTCCACCGGCGCACCGGCGAGTGCCGTTGCTCGTATACGACTGCAACCAGAACCGATGCACCACGTTCGTGGGCAGCGTGGTGTCGAGACCGACGATTTCAGTTCGGTCTGTGCGTTCATCGTAACATGCAGTAGTCCCATTTTTGCTAAGCTCGTCGAGGATCTGGCCTGTGACATTGCGGAATGGTATGGTAGTTGTTTTGGAATTGCTGCTACTACCTATGGACGTCGCACTGCCTAGCATCGAGCTCAGCGGCATCCAGGGCGGGACGGATGGGCCAACAACGACCAGTTGTAGCGACAGCAGGCCGCCGGCGAAGAACATCATCAGCAACATGGAGCTTATAATTAAACAAGGAGCCGTCGTCTTCGTCCCCTTGAAACTCAGCCATGCCGATCCTCCTAACCCCGACACAGAGCCGACCAGACTGCCGGGTATAGCTCTGAGCTCCATGATTTATCCTTGCGTCAACAATGTGAAATTCTATAGTCCCGGCTGCTCAACCGCCGTCAATGGTTCATGCGCACAGAAGCAGATCTACGACGCATGATGGCTTTCACTCGTCTTTCTCAAATGTGTAACCAAGTTAATCGCATCCAAAACAGAAATCGAGTGCCAAGTACTCTGCTCAGACTGAAATTCTGCACACAACGATGAACTGTGAATAACTTACATGCCACGGAGCCGTGCGATCCCCGACCACAAAATGTAGGACTCCAGAACTGCGGCCATCTCTCATGGTTACACCTCAAATGGGCAACCAAGTTCCCACTGTACAGAACCAGAGGTCATAGAATCACAGAGGGGTTGAAGTGGGAAGACATTTCCAAAGCATCCTAAGCTATAAATGTCACCACATACTCAACCCCTGGAAGAGAGTGAAGTCTGATTGGCCACAACTGCAGTGACATGCACAGGCTTTGAATCTGCAGTGCGATCTTGTTGGGATTCATAACCAGCTGAATCAGCAACTCAAATGGACATGGACATCTTGAGCTCCTTCAGAGTGATTTGACCCCTCCCATGCCCCTGGCCACTAAGGATTGAAACCACAAATGCCAGGAACATTCGTGGCCACCGGAACCAGCAGATCTTCTTCAAGCCTTCTTCTGCGACCTCAACACACGATCCAATTTTATCAATCTACGACCACTTCAACGTCACTGCACCAATTAGCACATACTACTCCACCACCCTAGGACACTTGCGATCGATTCAAAGTGCGACCAGTGATCCCTGTACGAGCAAATGTGGGATCCGTGTCTGAACCAGAAGCACGTAACCTTATTTAACATTAAGGTTCCATTACGAGGATAAGAATTGCTAAGAACACCACCTGAGGGATTTTGCATGTAAAGTAACACTAAACCCTAGACCCTTACCGACCTGTATTCCGGAACATTTATTGTGCACTTACAGAAAGAGTGCACGGTTTCGGCCCGGGGCACACTTTGGTCGAAACCTTCATGAATTTCACATGGTATTATTCCATCCCGCACTTCCCAGGAATCTTTCAATCGCAAGAATACAACTTGAATATGTAACGCAGATAGATTACCAATTTACCTCTAAGTTATTGATGACCCACCATTTTCACCTGAGGTATATATGCCTCCAGTCCATGATAAGTGGAAGGAGCTGCCGGTCAGTGTGTATTTTTGACAAAGTTTTAGACATTTGACACACGCAAAAATGCACGTCAATCGACACGAACAATTAGAATTTGAGATGTAGTGTGGCTTGTGAAGAAAATAACCACACATCAATTGACATGTTAGAAATTGAAATGGCACGTACAACTAGGCATGTGCATTAAGGTGACATTTTAGAAGAAAATGTAGATGTCAATTCACATTCATTTTTGTTTTGAAAACTTCACGTGACACTTTGGATTTGAAGTTGAACGTCAAATGAAATTTGTCAAACACTCTCAATAAAAATTAAATTAAAAATGTCAAACGTACGGATTGTTGGCAGTGCTAAACTTTGACTATCTATTTTTGGAAGAATAGATGTCAACTTCCTTAGAGATTAACGAAGTATAGTTTTTATTACCAAGAGTTGATCACAAATCACCACTACACCATTTATGAGATTCAGTGTCACTTATAATTTGCAAGACACTGCTATAGATTTAACCAAAGTATATCTAACTTTTACTCAAAAAGGTTACATTAAGTTTTTGCATAATATATGACATATTAAATGAATTTACTTGATAAAAACGTGCATTTTCAAAAGGAAAAAAAACAATTATAACACTCCGTATGTCCAAATAATAAGTGACAATAAATACCTTAAACAATGTACTAAACATGATCATAGAAAAGTGTACTAAACACCTCCCACTCCAATGCAAGGGTGGTTATTAGCAACCTAATTGAACAAAAGTCAAGCACAATCTATGATGTTTGTAGATCAGACTTAACTCTTGTGAATTGAAATTGTGGGTTAATGACCACCCTTGTCAAATTAGAAGTGTGTTATATAGGACTTTGTTTCCTAGCATTGCGCATGAATGCCCCATGATTTGGTTTCAAAGAGCGAAGAGCCCAATTGTGTATAAGCTTACCGACAATGCAAACTTTATTTACCATGCCTTCACCATGAATATACACACAACTATCCAAGTGGTTGTAAATCATGAATGCGGTTTGGATCACATTTAATAACTAATACTATAATATTGCGTGAACTTTACACATTGAAGGTGTAGACATCATGTGGTTTTGGTTGAAGAGTAAATTTGACCTCAAATGATTATAGTCTCTCCTTGAGTTCTCGGTGTGGAGTATACACAAACATTTTATGGATCCTAGTATAAAGTTCGTGGATCAGTTAAAGCCTCCCCATGCTTTGGATAGACTTTCATAACACGTACAATGGAGTGAAAACATAGAGAAACATTGTATAGTCTGATTTTATTTTCTTTAATTCAAGATAAATTGACTATTAAAAAGGGTGAGATACCTTGAGTTAGTCAACGTAGTGGGACTCAATAGTCAAAGTTAATTAACAACAATCTTGAGAGGGGCATGTTATTATCGCATTACCCCTTGGTACTAGGTGTCACATGAACCAAAATCTTCATGTTTTGGTCTTGAAAGTTCTCTCCCAATGTCAAGTACACTAAAAGGCCTGATATTGTGGGCCACAATAATTTTCTAAAGCCCACACTAATTCTCGTAATGAGAATTAATGTGGGTTACAATTATTTTTAATCCATGTTAAATTTCCACTAGAAAATTAGCATGGGCCACGTTAATTCTTTTTTAAATAGAATTAATGTGGGTGATTGTTTTGTTTGTGCTACCTATGTAATGTAACCAATATTCAACATGTTGGTCGGAAGTCTTCATGAAGATTTAGGGGAAGACCCGGGATCTTTGGACCCACATTAGTTCACCTTGACTAGAAAATTAGTGTGACCCATGCTAATTATTTCCACACTAATAGGACTATTTGTTGTAGTGTCCACAAACTAAACAAAACCGAAGAAATTCTTTAAATTACAACCATGTGTGTAATCGATGTGAGAGTCGAATTAGGGTGAATATTCACAAGACCTACCAAGGAGGGCACTAAACCATGGGAGGGGAGGGTGAAAAGACCAATTTCTATTATAGGACCTCATGATTACTATTTTAAAATAAATTAATCCCTAATAAATTACTTTATTGAACTTAAATTGGAATGAATTAGTAACCAGCCTATAGGGGGGGTCAACTTTTACTAGTACCCCCTCGATATTACGTGTTAGGACACCAAACTAGTAAAATCGTGGCTGCAAGTGGAAAGGTATTGTGCCAAGTAACTCCAACCACATGTTATTTGTCACCATGGAAAACTGGAAAAGACTAATTTGGTGCACCCATAAATTTGTGGAAAACACTTGTCACCTAAGCACTAAGGTCCAGATTTATGACCAAAACAGGACTAAAGCGTAAACTCATTAAACCAAACTTTTCTTGTGCGAATCCTTGTGGTTCTGGTTGATGGAGGAGCGATCAGGATTCAGAAAGTAAAAGAACTACAGACATCATAAGGGGCATATTTAACTTGTCCCTTGTCACCTCTTGAAAAGTCCCCAAAAAGAGACATCATAAGGGGCATATTTAACTTATCCCTTGTCACCTCTTGAAAAGTCCCCAAAAAGAGACATGAGAGACTCATGCTTAGCCATTCAGGTTTCATGTCATAATATCTTATTAGGGGACCTGCTAAATCCTCACCAGCAACCCTACCTAGTAGTGACAGAATTTGCAAAAAGCTTTGCACCTACAGTCTAACCTCGATAATGTCACACCATCCGTTTCACCAAAAAAGTGTGATATAAACAAGGTGTGACATATTTGATAATGTCACATTTGGAAGATTTATGCATAATGAGATATTATCAAAGAAATAGGTAGAAAAACAAATAAAAATTACAATGTTCAAAAGAAAATAACAAAGATGAGATTTCAATGTTTTTAAATGTAAAATCAAATTCAAAAGCTTGAATAACAAAGATAGCACATCATAATGTGTCATTGAGAACAGGTAAAGACCTCTCACTAGAGAGAAAGAAGCTCCTAATGTCACATTGTTTTGTTGACATTGATGTTAAATGTGCAACACCAATTCTAATGAGCTTGTCATGGATTTTTTCCATTCCTAACAACTCCATAGTGTTGAAAATTTGAGAACCTTGACTAGCCATAAAATTCAAAACATCTTTAACAAATTTTTGTGCATCACTTAACTTCACTACCTTAGACTCAACATCATTGCTATCATCAATCAATGGGTCTACTTCTACGGGATCTAGGCGGAAAGGCGGGCGTAGATGCCGACACCATCCATAGAATTTGTTGTCCATCCGGCCTTTTTTCATCCATATTACTTGTTATTATTACACAGTACACTACAAATTTTGGAAAAAAATAATGACATTATCAAGGGTGATAGGGATAATAACGAGGGAGTTTTACAGTAGAAAATTTGGTTTCGAAGTTTTGGGTGACAATATCAAGGTGTTCTACAAACAAGGGTGACATTATTGAGGTTAGACTGTACTTGTAAAGTACGCATGTTCACACCGCAGAAGCTCATAACGATGTTCGATCATCTTACGTTACTATAATATGCATAAAACTGTCACCTGGCACAAAAAAGTACGTGCGTTGTTTTGCACACATTCATATCTACTATTTTCAAAAACCCAAGCTTCTGTTAAGTGAGCTCGACCCGAGCATGCTCCCTCAAGTGACTGCCACCGTTGCAATCAAGGTTTTCGGTGATGCAAGTGTTTTAAGTTACGAATGGCCACCAAGTGCTGACATTTCCAAAGATTGGACCTGAGCAGCCCTCAACCAATCCCTGCATGTGATTTCATGTAGCTCGTAGCTACATAAGAGTCGGAGTCCCCATAAATAATACCAAGTGGCCCAGCGATGACAGGAATCAGGATAATATCCTGAGTATTATTTGAGGCCATTTGTCACTGTCCACCTAGATTCAGAGCTAATACCATGTAAATGTGTGAGTTCTTTCTAGCTAGAAACAGGATTGGCCTTGAGAATCATGTCTTTAACGCCAAGTGGACAGAGACCTTACGTTACAATGTACTTTATTCAACAGAAACTGTTAAATTGGCCATGTAGTTTGTTAAAACGACCATAAAGACGCATCGTGCGGTCACATGACCTGTCATTGATTCTCCATTGCACACATGAAGAGGAGCGAGGTATCAACTTTGTGTTAGAATTTATAAAGTTGGTTAACTTGGATGACAAGTTATAGTCCAATCGACACCTTACATAATGATTGTGCTTGTTTTAATTAATGTATGGTCAATTTACAAATCCCCTATTCAATTTACATACTGTTCAATAGAATCCTTCCGTATTGATGCATGTTTATTGTTCAAACAACACCAAATACCACCCTCTCTCTCAACATTCATCAAAATACTCAAGAATCACTGCCACTTCTCAACCTAAGATAGACAATCTATTCGATCTTCAATCCCATTCACGACATTCTATATGAACAGTCTGCTTTGACCTTTCTAACAAAGAATTGGTCCCACATTATCCTAAGCATAATAAATATAATTATGAATAACATTAGTGCCTTTAATTTGCACCGACATGAATGGGAGCCCATTCTTTCTTAACTTGATCCTGTTTTAGCAAGCAGCATGATAGGTGTACTTCCTACCTTTGGGGGGTGGGCTCCATTAAGCATGTCCTAAGCATTATTCCTAAACGCTTTCATCTTCATGAATGTCCATTGGTCTGTGGAGACTATCATGAATTATTCCAATCTCTAGGAGAATCGTTGAAATTCTGCAATCGCAAGTGACCTCTGTTGCAATGACATTGCAACCTCAGTGGTTGAGAGAAACTAAAAGAGAACCCAACGTCGTTGGCTGTGGGGCCAGGGCTTCTGTCACCACTTTAGATTGCAAAGAAATCCTGAATTTCAATAACCATATCTAAATTATGCGTCTTTGAAATCCCGTAAACTCCGTTGCATCAATAACCCCCTCACGGGTGTGCTCCTTAAAAATTTCCTTAAATTTTTTTGGATCACGCTCTCAAGTGCTCAAAGTGTCGGTGGTTATATGCCTCTCAAGAATCAAGAACGCAAGATCATGCTCACTAACAAAGAGGAAGGCTCATGTTACCAGGAGAAGAATACGGCACACACTTCGATGACTCCAATTACAACGCAATCACATGAACGGGTATGTTACGACTAAACGATTGCAACATCTGCTCTTCTTCTTTGTCACTTACCTTGAGAACAAATGTTTCATGAGGCTGTGCCAAGGCGCAGAACGCCTCCCCCCATCATCGCCAGATAAGCCATCACTGATAAATCACCGTTGGCATTTCATCAAGTTACGCATCAGAATGCGACCAATTATCTCATTTAGCTCGGGAGTAGCTGCTCTCACATCACTCTGCATCGGGTCTTAGTACTCGGCAATGTCGCCCGGGATAGATATATATGCCAGTTACAGTATTATAATTCCCCCTCGACAACCTCATAGAATGAAGTGGAACTTCCCACTCCAAAACGAATTTTTCCTCTCACTCCATAGTTGCAGCTAGGAAAGACGATATGTGCAGAGGCTGTCTGCAACAACGTCAACGTCGTGACTGGACTGCTCCCCGCCTTCGATCATGGATGAACACTTTTTGAAAACCCACTGCAACCTCGAACCTTATGTTGCAGTGTGCTCACGTACCACCATTGCCATGCCATCCGCTGCAAGAATCTAGGAGCTCCTTCGATCCTTAACTTTGCCGCTACCTTCACGTTCACGTCCACACGATCATGACTGCCTGACCGCATGTGGCCATGACTCAGGTACCACAAAGCTAATCCACCACTTCCACGGCCCTCCGAAAGTGAACTTTCCATGAAAGTACTTTATTCTCTTCAGTTATTAATGCGAGCTACAGCAACGTGGTCGGCGATTACGCTAAAGTCTTAACCCCAGGCAATCTCCGAGGTTGGGTGAACGTTTATATAAGCACCCCACTTGACAACGTCTGCAGATACTCTACAATAATGAGGATTGTTAGTGGATCGCAGACTGAACGATTAATTTTCGTGCAGATCGACATTCGTACACAAAAAAACACCCGAAAAAAACCGCTCCAGCATCGCTCATGCACGAGTGGTGGCCATGATCACTGTCTGCTTCGTCTGTCCCCTCCCCTGGGGCGCCTTCTTGGCCTTACCCAGTGCCGCTAATGCTACCGCTACCGCTGCCGCCCTGAGACGTGCGGGCGACGGCGTCCGTCGTAGCCGGTCATGGCACCAGACTGCAAGGGTGAGCTGGATCCCACTTGTATGTATAGCAAACCACACCTTTTTGTTTAATTAGTGTGGGTTACCATCCGGAGTTACGTGTTGTTATAATTTTTTACCAACATTAACATTTTTAACCAACTAAGTTATATCAAAATCTTCGGTGTGCATACTAACTACTTATGTTATTTGGGTAAAAAATGATATTCTCAATAAAATGTTATGGCAACACTTAACTCCATATGGTAGCCCACACTAATTAACAAAAAAAGTGTAGCATTGTGGCCCATTGTGTTGCAACTTGGATAAAAGTATGCAAGTAAAACCGACCTCATCAGTTTGTCTCAATCATGTGAAACATCTCATTAATATTTAGCAATTTAGTAGCTTATGTATGAAAGTTAATATCTATACTCTAGGATTGATATGGGGCCCACCAATCTATCCTAAGTTGAAAAATGAAAATGTTGTAAATTTATTGGCTATGCTATGTGGGAAAGAGACTTAGTGATGGTAATTGAAATGTGCCAAAAGTTTGACAACCAATCATCAAAACCAACCACGTATGTGACGTGATTCGGAAGTGTTAATAGCTCGTTCTTCAAGTGGAGTCCAATTACAAGTGACTACTAGTTTCAAGTGGTCTCTAAAATGAGCCAAAGTTTGGCCTTGATCCAACCATCAATTAGAACTAGACATGTGTGTTGGATATTGATAGTGTATAGCACTCTTTCAACTAGCTGCTTGTTATAACATGTAAGAGCAAGCCCACTCATCTTGCATCTGCATTTGCATTTTTCATGTGCAATACATATGCAGATGTAGGAGAAACTCCCCACTCATCCTTACATTTGGGTAATTCCAATTAATAATGCCAATGCTTGTAGAAGACTCCCTGGATTTCTCTTACATATCTGGGGAGTCCTATAAAGGATAAGAAAAGTGTGCTTTAGTATAATTAATGTGTTCTTTCATATTTGATTTGTCAATTTCTTTTGTTGGGTGAAATGACTTGCAATAAAGCAAGTGTTTGGTAATTATTGGTGGAACCCTATCAAGCTGACTTCCCATAAGTTACCATGAATTTAGCGGAATGTGCTCGTTAGATTTCGCATCACGACTTATTCTATCAGTAAGTTCAATGTACACAAAATAGTACTGATTTTTCTCGTCAGAAGTTCAACAACGTGCTCCCTGGTAGTATATACTGTCTCGGAGATGTTACAAGTGCAGAAACCACTTTCAAAAGTAATAATATTGACATCAGGCCCTGAGTAAAGATTGGGGGAAAACACCATTTGTTGGCCCGCATAATATTAAGCTATGATGGGCTGCACTAATTTAGCCTGAAGAATTAGCTGATACGTTGATCTAAGTTGGGAAGATGCCCCACCAATCCTCCCTCTTGTTGTCTGTTGCTGTAGCTGGCAGGCCGAGGGCATCTCGTATGGTAGAACACCTGCGAAGGAATCACAGACAGATATCCTGCTATATTGTTAGAGCTTTGAGCTTATTGAAATGGGTTTGGACATACTTAGGGATATCATCCTTTGACATATCTATAGCGTGTTAAATGTTACAAGAATGAAGGTTTTATGTGCTAGTTGAGAAAATCAAATTTAGTGCTTGGCTTGATACTTTATGTCATCACTTGTGCCATAGCCCTGGCTGCTCAAATTTACCTCAAGAACTTTCATGAGAACAAGAACTTCCACGTTGGTTGCATCATCTTCTATCCTCCTTATACCGTTTACTCGATTTGGAAAGTGTTTACAAGGATAACAATACTTCACAAGGGATAGTTTGTGACCAGTCATTTTGTCAACCTGCACTCATTCTTATTGTTGCAGATAGATTCCAGGGGTTTCAACTTCTAAGGTAGAAATACCATAAAGCGTTCACCACCCAATAGCGGTGCACTAGACCGCCTCATAATGGCAAGTGCCATGTCTTAAATGGCGCGGCAACTTCAATGCAGTGTAGCCAATGGGAGGCAAGATCTAACGTACTCATGATTAACGGGTTTAGGTGATAATCTGTATCGAAATGTGGAGAGCCTAGTGAACGGGAAGTGGGTTGGACAAACTTTCCACTTTGAAAAATTGTGGAACTTTTTGTACAAGGCAGAAAAATACGAAACAACTTGCATTCTTCATGAATCCTTCTCGTCTATCTTGGAAATTTATCTCATGATTGTCAGACCAGATCTTCAATGCGAATCACCTTATTTTAACGGTTTATGGTATTTCTACCTTATATGGTCATAATCTGGCAACTTATTCATGCATAATGAGTGAAGTGTCACTACGAAATGGCAGGGTTTAGTTCAATATGCATCTCTGTAAGTTTTTATTTCTTTAAGACAAGAATGCCCTTGACTATGGCAAGTATGTGATATTCAATATCCTTTTGCAGTCTATCATCCTCACAAGAGGGAAGCAACATATAATTTTCACTCATCCCTTTGCAGCAAATACTCTTTCTTGTACTGATTGTTTGGTAGGCTATTGGGCGATGTTCTCATTGATGAGCAATTTTTTATTGTAGATGTTACCTAGTAATAAACAACTTTCTGTTTGTAAGGTCTCTTTAAAACGTGGTGCTACAGAGATCAATTAGTTTCACTGATTACTGAATTGTCAGCTTCATTGAAGGACGTCTCATACTTTCAGACACATGTATGCACAGTGGATCAAGCAGGCAGTTGAACTTGAACTCTGTCATTTGTCTTATATCTTCCCCTAGTACAATTCCCTTATTGCACTCTCTTCTCAGAGCATCTCCACCCTTGCGCGTCAAGGCAGACTCTCGAAATGTGCTTTGAAGGGCTCCAAGCATGCACTAAATTTTTTTAGGGTGGCACTCCCCCACCCTTACCTTGCATACAGGCTCTTCAACCCGAAAAACCGTCAGGAATATTCCCTGTAAAGTGGCTTCAACCCAAAAGTGGCACGATTCAAAGATTGCAAGTGGATGAGGTCCCGGAATTTGGGCGCAGCAAGAGCAACGCTCACCCGGGAGGATAGTGAGTGGAGTCGAAAGTTTGAAGAGCCCTGGCAAGTTTGAAGAGCCCGGGCAAGAGGGGTGGGGCAGATTTTTCTGCCAGGCCGCGTCAAAGGGCTTGCCAAGACCCTTTGACGCGCAAGGGTGGAGATGCTCTCATCAATCTTAGGTTTATTTTCTACACCTAATATGCAGCTGGATTGGCAGGGGTCTTTTAGCAGTACAGGGTTGGCAGTCTTCTTAAAACTGCCTCTGACATGTATACTTTGCGGATAGCAAGCGCTGATCCACTCTCTAAGTTAAAGCTACTCACCACCTTGTTGCACCTCGCTCTCTAAAGTTTGACCAAGTGGCAAGTCATTTCTAAAATCATTACTCCGTCAACATGCATACATTAATTCTCAAAAGTGAGTTAGTTTTGAAGCTGAAGATGACATTAATATTCATTTTCCTGGTTCATGATCTGCTCCTCCAGCGTCATTGCTCTGCTAATAACATGTAAAAAATGAAGAACAAGATGTGAATACAAGATGTAGATCAATGCGGAATGGCTCTGGGTTTTTTTATGAAAATCATTGCTTTAAGGCGCATGTGACATTTACCTACTTTGTGACTTGTAGCTTTCAATATTTTGACCCAAAGAACATCACAAGTGAAACAGATGATTCTCTGGAGTTGCAGTCCTATGTGAGAATGTTTTTACTTGACAACTAATAACCTAGAAGTCTGATAGTGTTGCTAGTTGAGCAAGAAGTATCCGCTGGTCAGAGTAATCTATGGTTCAAGTAGGCAATTTTTTACAAATCTTTCACCTAATGCTAGGATATGCATTCATGTATAAAGTTTAGTGTATTACAAAACTCTAATTTCTCCAAGATAGTCTCTTGAGTCTAAAGTCGGATGCAAGCACGGTAAAGTGGACAGCTCTTGATCCTTGCTCAGGTTTAAGTGAAAGTGATCCAAAACTATATACTAACTTTGAATTTTACGAAATAGAAATTCATAAAAATTTAGAAAACATATGAATCTACAAAGCCAAACAATTTATGTTCACAAAAAATAATTTCAAACAACGTATATGTATTTTAGAAGACGGTGCAAGTGGTGGTGCAAGTGGGTGTCATTGAAGAGATAAATGTCAAAAACTTGTTTAAAATACAATTACATTACATTAAATTGATTAATTTTTGAAAAAAAAATGACAATGACCTCAAGTTTATAATGAATTCAAGGAATATGAAAAGAAATTCCAAGCTCAAAATATTTAAGGCCATGAAATTTACATTCAAAACTATATTTAGTCAGTTGTTTTTACGCGTCACTTTTGATGATAAGTTTTGAAGATCTCATATTGATATTCTATATTTGAGTACCTAACTTAACAATAGAGGTCATCATGAAAAAAAATCTATTTTAAACAACATTTTGATACTACTTATAGGCATTTGACCAAGAAAATCATGGCTTTCATATACCGGAGCATTTTTTTGGTCCACTTTACTATGCTTGCACCCAGTCATTACCCTACTTTTTACGTTCAAATGAGTTGGTTTTGCGTGTAGATCAACTGACACATTATTTAATGATATGGTATCTTCATAGGTTTGCAAAAGATGGTGTCTTGGCAGAGGGCATCTTTTGGGATGATGTTGAGAGCCTACTAGATGACTATGAAAGTGAGCATGCAAGTCCAAGTGAAGATGTTTTCACAACACTAGCCATCTTTTGGTTTCGTGTATTGTGCATTGTGGCACTTTGTATACTCCACTAGCCCTTACAGTGAAGTTCTTACTCCTGATTTTATCTCTTATAGGAGAAACCTATTGGGAACATTTCATTGAAGTTTATATGATTTGTTGCAGGAATAGAGACTCTCAAATCATCTTGATTAATAGTTGGAAGTGAGATGGGTAGGACAAGTTTGCAACAACCTTTCATTATGTTAGCCAAGTGTGAAATACAAGGAGCTCTATTATTTTCCTTATGTATTTTTTATTGAATACAAGTTGGAATGTAGATTGAATGTGTAATCCACATATAAACAACATTGTCGCCAATACAACCAACTTGTAGAGAAACTCCATTCATGACATATCCTCAATATCAAGAATCAAGAATCAAGAATCATTGGCAATTAACAATAAAGAGGAAATTTTATCAATGTAATTTCAATGTTGTCACAACTCTACTTCCGAAAATTAGTACTTGCTATTGACCAAAGATCAAGTGAATACAACATTGCTATTGCACTAAGATTTTCATTAATATGTTAAGAATGAGGACACAACATTGTTCATGATAATTACTAATTGAGTGATTGTTTAGAAAATAAGGCCCATCAATACATAAACAATATTCACACAATACCATTAATGTTTGTGTATAATATGCATACTTTCAACATCAGACTCCGACGTTATGCACTGTGCATTGATTCATTATCTATAAAACATTGAGTATTTGGGAGAGAGACTTTGAGATATGGTTATTTAAGCATTAAGAAAACTTTGTTTTAAATCTCATAAATCCAAGATTTGGGATTAAACCCATGGTTTCATGTCCTTTACTTCACAAATAACTCTAATGATTCCGATTGTTCACGTTTAATCGATTGGATACCTGACGAATTATGACACGTACGTCCGGTGGCCTTCGTTCGTTTTGATGACGGCTACGTCCAATTCGTCTTGCAGATGACGGACGTCTAGCTACAGTCGTGGAACCGACGAACGGAGATACTCGTCCGCCATAGCCAGGGCTCTCCGCTCTCTTCATCGCTCGCCCGCCGCCCGCAGCTTCACAGGAAGAATTCTGTGCTCACACGCGTGGTATGTATCGATCTATGGCTTTCTTCTTCACTTTGATTGAATTTTTTTGTTGTAGTTGAAAAGAAGAGAGCCGAAGGCCGTCCTGTGAAGCATGTAATGAAATCTGGAACTTAGGGTTTATGCATTCTAGCTCCACAGTGTCACCGAGGAATGTAGCGGTTCACGCTTAAACGAAAACCGATGACCTTACTTATGATTGAGGCCATGGTAGTAAACTATGGAAGAATCCTAGCTCAGCTAATTTAGCTTGTGGGATGGCGCATTATTCCAAATAGTGCAAAAATTTTATCCTCAAGCACTTCACGTTTCTTCTTCGCATGGAAAGAATTAATGTCAGCGATTGTGGTGATGCTGAGTTTTGCAGGAATTGACGTCTTTGGTGGTGTGGTATGCCCTGTGAACATTAAGAGGGCTGAGAATCAAAGAAGAAATTCGACTACAGAGCGTGAGTGAATGCTAGTGCAAAGTAATCATCGTCTCATACCTAGAGCGCTGGCTCGTCTTTATCTCTCACGAGTAGGTCTCTCTGCTGCCGGAGCGTCGTCTCAGCCATGCTCTCCTAGCATGGGTCTTCTTCACACTCTTAGTCTGCCACCTGTCTCCTTTTCGAAGTCTTCGTTGATCTCAGGTGAACTTCGGCCCCTGTTGTTGTCTCATGGAGCAGGATTCTCGTCTGCGGAGGCAGCTTGCGGGGTACAAAACAGAGCTTCATCTCTTCACATTTCTCGAATTCCCTTGAACAAATTAAGTAGCAGTGCCATGGAGGAGGTTACCACCAGTAGGGATGAACAGGAAGCAGAATCCAAAACCCCTTTGATTGTGGTATCTTTCTACAAGTTTGCGAACCTTCCGGATTATGAGCAGATGCGCGCACCATTGAAGGAGCTTTGTGAGGCCAATGTAAGTCTCCTCTTTCCTTGAATTTCCTTTCACCACAGGTAATCTGCTTCAGTTTCAAACGGGCTTGGAAATCTCTTAAACCCTATCTCCAGAATGCCAGGTTTGTGTGATCACTTTTAAGAATCTTTCTGGAGTACTACATGCACAAAGGATTTTTGCTAATTCAGGGACATTGCTGATAGGCTGATGACTTGCAGTTTGTTTCAGGAGGTATCATCTTGGCAGAAGAAGGAATCAATGGAAGCTTATGTGGAACACGGGAGGCAGTGGAAGTTGTGATGTCTACAATTCAAAGTGACAAACGCCTTGCACACATTCGTCGAACGGAAGCTCCTGCAGGGCTAGATGATGAGGAAATTCACAATGGTCACTCTGGAAAATCTCCTCTCGGTGCAGGCGAAAATGCTCCTTTCAGATGGGATCATGTGCGTGTGAAGCTCAAAAAGGAGGTCTGTTATGGTCACCTGCTCCATCCTCTCCAGTGCAAACCTTTTAGTATCATATTCTTGCCACTGTAATAAATAACAGCTTGACAGTCTCGCCTACAGAGGTGCCAGGGTCTTCTCAAACCCTTTATTTATGCCATTCATGGCTCCCACGAGGCATTTTCGTTAGTCTCAAATTTAATCTACTACAGTGATCATGATTAAAATAAAAATAAAATGTTTTGCTTAACTTTTACAAAGTATTGTATGTTGATGGAGGTCTCCAAATGCACACCCCTGGTGGTAGTTTACTTACTCCACTTTTGTATTGCATTGTGATTGTTTCAACACAGATTGTGTCCATGGGCTTGCCAGGAGTGAATCCTGCTGAACAAGTGGGAAAGTACGTGAAACCAAAGGACTGGAACAAGCTTATCAGTGACCCAAACACGGTATGTATACATTATAGCATTCCACTCCTGAAGCCATTGTAGTTGCCTTTTCTTTTTTGAAAACACATACCTAGAGTTTCTACAGCATTGTTGTGGTACTTTCTGTTGGAGTCTGGACCCAGGTTGTAGTCGACGTGAGGAACTCGTACGAGATTCGTGTTGGGAAGTTCAAGAGAGCTGTGGATCCAGAGACAGACTCCTTCAGACAATTCCCTGCCTGGGTTGATGAAAACCTGGCACAGGATGGTGTACATAGTACTGCAAGCAGTGTAGAGGAAGGGCAGACTGAGAAAGTGTCAACCAAAGATAAAGAAGATGCCATAGAGCCAGAGCAACCTAGGAGCCCACGTCGAATTGCAATGTACTGCACTGGAGGGATTCGTTGCGAGAAGGCAACGTCTCTACTAGTAACTCAAGGTTTTGATGAGGTACTTTCTCATTTCATTAGTAATCACAGCAACCTGTAAGGCACATTCTTAAAAGATTGGTAATCATACGGAAGAGAAGGTTGTGTGGAAAGCGATTATATCACTTAATTTGATTTAAGAGTAGGAAGTTCTGATATCCCTTTGGATGAATTGACAACAATGTTCCATAGAAGGGAGCTAAGGTTGGCATTCAGCAGTTTTGAGATTCCAGGCACCGATATGCTGGTTGGGGTTGTTGCTGCAGGTATATCACCTGGAAGGAGGCATTCTAAAGTACCTGGAGGAGACACCTCCGTCAGAGAGTTTGTGGGAAGGGGAGTGCTTTGTGTTTGACAAGAGAGTGGCGGTAGGGCACGGGCTTCAGCAGGGATCCTACAGACTCTGCTATGCTTGCAAGAAGCCAGTCAACTCCACAGACATGGAGTCTCAACTCTGGGAAGAAGGTGTTTCATGCCCTTACTGTTTTCATGGAAAATCTGAAGCTGAAAAGACTCGAGCCCGAGCACGCCATGAGCAGTTTCTACATTGGGGTGTCATTGGTGGACCAAACAAGGGCCGTGCTGCTCCTTCAAGCAAGCCAAGATCATCAGAGTATCCAGAAAGGGAACACTACTTTTCCCTCAAGTCAAGCTGAGTTTCAAATGTATACTAAAGTCATTCTTGTGCAATTGATGCTGTTATAGCTCATAGTGTGTTGAGTTTGTAACCACTAAGTTAGGGCGTCCACAACAAATGGGGATCCATTGTATTAGAACGTGGACATAAATACTCAACTGCTCTCAACTAATTTGTTAGAGAGTGACCACAATGATTAATAAGATTTTCTTTAGTTTATAAATTTGACTCAAAAAAGAATATGTCACCAAATGAAATGTCATATTGAATTTGAAAATTCCAGTCATCAGCTTTGGGTCAGAGTTGGTTGAAATTCTGGATACTTAAATGAGTCATAGTTCTTTGTGACATATCCTTTGTATAAATCAGAGTGCTCAGTCTTGAACAATTGTGCAAAGGGAGAAAAGAGCTCTTCACAGATTGTGAATGTCAAATCAGTGTCGTGTTAAAAATTGGTTTAGAATAAGGGAAGGCATTTGATATATTGGATCAGTCTAAAAAATTCAAAGTGCATCTATCTCCATGTATAATTTTAATTAGGCTAGAAGATGTGAAAGATTAATTTTGTATATCCAACATACCATTCTGATGGAAACGCAAATATCCATCTAAGAGGTAATCTATTCATAAAATCGAAACTAAGAAAAGGTTCAGTACAAAATATGGAAGTCACTCAGTGGTGTTGCAGAGCATCACAAAGCCCTAAATATTCACAGTGATGCCTGTTGGCAAATTGAGCTACTCATTATTGTGGTCGGATCCAACTGCAAATAGCCACACAGACATATTAGTATATCAAGAGATCACTTAAACTCCGAAATTTCAACCAAAATGGCATTGTTAGAGCTGCCAATGCACCTACATATTGCATTCCAGGTTATGCAAATCCCCAAGGAACAAAATGCTATCCTGGAGATTGCTGTCATCTACAATTTGTTTTACTTGGGCATGGTTCTTTCCAGATTGAGGATTTATGAAATTGGAGTACCAAACAAGACATGATCTTCTTTGGGTAAGGAATGTACGAGTAGAGGTATCCTGCAATGCCGAGGATGATAACAAGAAGGAACAGGCCAATACAGAAGTTGCGGTTTGATCTCATCTGCGTCATTTAATCCAGACTCAAGATCAGTCCAATCTATGTATTCCAGTATGTGATGGCTATTTTGTGTGGAGTAAAATGAGGGCATTGGTTTGTCAGTAAGAGTAGAAAGAAAGGTTCACCTTTAAAAGTGTCTCCTTGAGCCTGACATTCGTGTTCTTCGAGTCAGATGTAGATTTCTCCATCTGCCATTGGACACAACAATTCCTTCAGTCATGAGCTCATGACTTAAACAAAATTGCATGTTTGCAAGCAGTACCTAAAATGTCAAACTCTGGTGACATCAACTACACTAAATAATCCTATAAGTGTAGGCCATGTTATTTTCAATCCATGCTAAATCTCTAGTTTGTGAGCTGCATTACTCATTTTTCTAGGAAATTGACTAGGAAATTGATGTGTGCGAATGTTTTATTTTATGCTACTTTTGATGTAAGTGAATTTTATGTAAGGTGTTGGAAATCTCAAGGTAGAATGAGAAGACATGGGGTCTTGGACCTATGTTATTTTCACCTTGACTAGACAATTTGAGCAGCATGTGTTAATTATGTTGATGCTAGTTTCTACCCACACTAATAAGATTATTTAGTGTATTATCTATGTGAAATTCATATCAAGCAAAGCACAATTAGGAGAATTGTCACTAATATCAATGGCCCAAAGTTGGTAACTTCAGGGGCACCCTGCTCAAAATGGGCATTGGGTAGAGATGTTTCAAAAACATATCCTACAAGGATAGAACATTTTCATAGCAATACTATATTTATCCTTTAATTCCATGGGATTCTTTTTAAGAGTTGGTCCCCTATGAATTTCTATAGGTTGTTTTGTAAGCAACATCAATAATTTCTTTCCACTTATGGTGCATACTTGGAAGTAGGGTTTCTATGTGGATGAAAGGCAACTTATTTTGATTTTAGCACCTCTTGGCATGCTAAAATGAGTATGACCTGCACTAAAGTTATAAAGAATGTTCTTCGTTCAAACCTTCACGCTATCTCCAAGCATGCACAGAATTTGTTGTACGCAAAACAACCAACTTCCACCCAAAAGTCTCATAAAGTAAAGGATAACTCTACTACCTTCTAGGATACCCATCCATCCTTTGTGCAACTTCAATCCATTAGCAAGTACATGGATTACATTGCTTTAGCATCATTCACAATATGACATTTCCAGTCGGTTGCGGGACTATTTTGTATGTTCTACATTAAGAAGGAAAATCTATGTAGTCTCTCTAAGTTAATGACAATCTCATTTGTCATTATCCTTGAAATCTACGCTTATTGAAGTCAATTTAACCTAACCAAAACCAAATGCATTATCCTTAATGATATTTGAAGTTGTTTCAAAAAAATTACCTTTGTGTCAATCTTGTTAATAACATGGATTTGCTTAGTATCCATTTCCAGCATATTCCACCCACCTCTAAGTTCAATATTGACAATTGTAGATCGCCTTGAATTTGTCACCAAGATGTAGTTTGAATGGTCGTATGCAATCTTTTGTGTACATGTCGTTTCAAAGTGTCACCTCATTAATGTTCGTAGCCATGTCCTTGAGAAAGCCCTTGTGCAATCACATCACACCACTTGCATATTTTTTTATTGTTGATGCAGTTAGAGGAAATTGTGTGACAATGGCAGGTTCCTATGCTTCCCAAGTGCAAAAATTCATAAGAGGTTCATTGTCATTATGAGGATTGTGATTTTTATGCAATTGAATTTTTCACATAAAAATAATTCTATTTTTATTCAATTTTTGTATTCATGCTCAACTGCAACCCTAAATACAATTGGGTAATATATGACCCCAAAATTTGCCCATTTTTAGAGGGTTTTCGACATTTCAACAAACTTAAATTGATGCAAAATTTTCACAAATCGCTATGTGAAACTATGAATAATCACCCTTCACATGCCAAATTGTCATTTGAATACCTAAAATGCAAGGTGATGAGAAATTTTCCATATTTTTAAGGTGGACCTGTCAAGGAGATTTCATCCTCAAATCACGTCTACTTTGGGGGGTGGTTTATATCTTGAATAACACTCGAATGGTAATTTAAACGTCTTTTCTGTTTGGATTTCAAAAACTTGTAGATCATTTGTAGGAACAAATTGGAGGTCCTTTCAAGAGTTTTGGCATTGATATGGCATTGATGATCAAAATAAACCCCATCAAAGTGGAATGAATTGCAATTTTTATCATTAGACTTATTACATTCGACCAACACTTCTTCTTCTTTTTGAGACAGAAGATTGACAGGCCAATGCCAAAGCACATGAGGCAATTAACCACCTGGCAAGTTTTTGTCAAGTAGAGAGGAGGTTTCACAACCGGGAATCGAACCACCAACCTCTTCCTTAAGTTTGGCCAACACTTTTGAACGTTTAAAGACAATGTCCAATTTTCACATACAAGACATCCAACCTTGTACTTGTTATATTTTATTAGATTATGTCACATAGATGGTTGAAATAATCACAACTTTTAGAGACCTCACGTTTGTCAAAGGGAAGTTAAGACATGAGCGATGAGCAGTGAGCAGTGAATAATGAGCAGTAACACATGAGTGGTGAACCGTATCCAGAGCCCTACATTGGGTGCCCATATCCATGCCCATGGGTTTTGGGTGGGCATGGGTGGGCAAGGGTGGGCATGGGCATGGGTGGGCCAAGACTTGGTGTAGGCGGGTAATGCACATTAAACAATTTTTGAATACATTGGCGGCAATTTTAATAGCATGGGTGGGCATGGGTGGGCATGGGTTGGCATGGGTCATGCTATGGGTGGGTATGGGTGGGCATAGGTCGTTGCTGATGGGTATGGGTGGGTATGGGTACAAATTTGAAGGAAAATGCAGGGCTCTGACGGTATCATATGAGCAATGAGTTGTAACATGTGAACGATGAAGACAAATTTAGTAATGTGCATGGTTTTAGAGTCTAAATTCTAATTTTGGTATTCATTTTTATCGCAATTTTTCAATAGTAAAGTACTAACATTTTGAATGCAGAAGTGTGAAGGGCCCTATTACCATGGATATTTCTTTAAGCTATCAATTCATTGTTGATTTTTATTATAACAAACCACACCAATGCATGTCACTTACTGATATGTTCAAACATGTAGTTGAACACAACATTTGGAATATTACTCATATTCTACAACACTGACAAGTTCAAGTAGCCGCATGACCTTATTATAGGTAAACGTTGGAGCGTGAATGAACTTATCGTTATCGCAATCCACCTTGTACATAAATCTAAACACATAAAAGAAAATGTTTGCAGTACACTCATTTTCTTTTTCTTGCCCAAAGATTGAGATGACATTTTTGTGCAATCCAAGCATATGCAATGCAAAACATTGCCAATTGTAACATGGTATATATACAATGTCCTCCTTGGAGATGATGTTGATTAACACACCAAACCCTGGATATGGAATGACATTGACTCCAAATAAATATTAATCGTTCATGAATTTGATGCTCTCTCATTTGTTTTTTGTGGCATGTCGTCAGTTCTACCATATTGCGACACACTATCTGACTTGGAAGTTGAGTGGACATCTAGATTTGGTGGCAAGCATAAATGCAATCGAGGGATTAGGAGTGTAACAATTGTGGAAAGCCTATGGCGAGGAAAAAATATTTCCCTTTGCTGCTATTGGGAGTTTGCATCTTTGAGAGCTAATATCTCCTTTTGAAAATTTGGTTCATATCTTCACCAACCATGCACTCGGTAATATAGGCTAGTCCACCATGTACATCTTCTTATTGCCACTCACACAACGTTTGATGTCATCATGGCAAAACCAAAACTCGTACTCCACATTGTTGGTGGAGCGGTATCCTTTCTTCATGCCCTTGTACGTGGAACCGGCCCTCAAGGAGTTCGCTCCCTCTTATATTTTGCATACACATGCGCTCATGACCTATTTATTAGGGGGCTATTTACCTTGCATAAAATATTATAAGGTATGGTATTTTCAAAATAAAGGTAAATGCTTGTATTTTAATAAACCCTATCAATAATTATAATTTGTTGGGGGAATCATTTAAAAATACCCTATTTTACTTATACTGCCAAAGAAAATTGGAAAGAAGATTGCAATTCAATCAATGCACTGAAATTTTCCCTTTCAGCACGTAGGTAGAGAACATTAACTCCACATTGGATATGTTGGTTCAGTAATGTTCAAGCCAACCATCCTGCGAAGACATCCATCCAAGTTGTTTCAACAAAAATTTACCTCTTTTCATCCACTAGCACAGACCCTACCCTAGACCCGCTACCCCTAGTAATTGTTTCCACACTATTTTACATGTATTGACTAGATAAAAGAGGCCATTATATGTGATGGTATTTTACATGTAAACATGTTTCACTATTTAAAACCCCCCTATATTATATGTACGTTTTTTGCAAAAATATATCTACCATGAATATATTAGACCCTATTTTTATCACACGTTGTTTCTACGATTTTCGCCAGTGACCCCCCCCCCCCGAGTGGAAACCGGGGTGCCATATATGTTGGTTCTAACTTTGGCATTGCACAAAGTTCATGTATTGGTTTGCAATGCCCAATATCTTTTGTTAGAGTCGGGTAACACTCAAATTCCGATACACACAATACATGGGCAATCACCGGAAAACCATATTCTAGCCCCTCACACATAAAAACCCCAACTGCACACTATCCCACCTCAACGACAGAGACACGTGGCCCCACCTACTATCAATATGTGAACACTCATACTTAAAAGGCCTGAGAATCGCACGACACAACAAAGCAGTACACTTCATTATCCAAACCCTACAAGCAAACAAAAACACCAGATTCCTCACATTAACTAACGCAAGTAACTTCAACGACAAACCACCTGAACAACACAACCCCATAATGGATCCTTAAATGTACATGCCCACAAACAACGTGCCATTGCCTCGCCAAACTGAGACCAAAGAAGGGAAGAGAAGAAACGATGATCTTAGTGGGTTCAGCGTGATTGAAATGCCCGTTCGACCCACCCTTTACTGAGACCAGACATACTATGCCTAATTGGAACCCCAAACCACACACAAACACAAATATCACCATCCCCAACAACCACAATTCAGTTCATCGAATTCACATACTACCATGATAGATACCCGGACCAAGCCATCACACATAAATACACTAAATATGACCCCCTTACCAATGCCATACAAAACAAAGGTTGGAAAACCAACCCTTTCCTTACCATCATAGCAGGCGTCATAGGTGCCATACACGAACACTCTATTAACAAACTTACCAACCTCAAAATTCCAAAACCAACCATCAAAACGCTCATGAAAAGTATCCAACAAAACGCCATCAAATATCTCACATACCTCATTCTAAACAAAAGGAAACTTGAAAACAAACAAGAACCGGTTGCACCACCTTAATGACATGGAACTAGCGGTACACCAAAAGAGCCCACCTCACAAGAGGCATAACACCCCCTGTTGCATCATGGACATCCATGATTAGCATTAGGTTAACGGGCTCATAGTCACGCCGGTACCTGGCTACGGGCGTTATTTTTATTTTATTTTTATTTATGTTAGAGTTGGGTGGTAATCTTGCAATGTACCATTAGGAATGAAGACAATTAGGCTCTAACATCGATGTCGTATGAGCCACACCATGCTCTACAAAACTCAAATACTCTTCTATGCATGTTTTTTTTGCCCAAATGTTAAGGCAGGAAGTGGAGTAGTTTACTTTGTTGGGTTGATATGAGTCACAATCAACACCTAGTGATAGATCAAGCTTCTGTTCTGTAAACCCAAGCAACTTCAAGCCCTCCAAGACACAATCCCTTGTGCTAAGATTTTTTCCCTCCGAATATGACTTCATGGCATCTGCTAGCAGTTTGGGATCTCCACATTTGTAGTAAGCTTCAATTTAAAAAATGTGGAATTTGGGCCTTTACCAATAAAACAACCTTTCAACCACGACCTGTAATTTTCAATTTGCATGAACATACAAATCATATCGTCCTCTCACTTCGTACAAACAAGTCATCTTGCTGCCAAAATGTTGCAACCACTTCACTTGTTGTGCACCATCTCTGCAAAATTACATGTTGGCATTTTTGCATGTTGATCTATAGTCATATCTTGCAAACACCACATAAATTGAAGTAGATCATATATGTATCTTAAATATTCAAAAGTAAAGAGCATTGTGGAATATAATTTAGTAATGCACTTTGAGGAATCATATGACCACCCCATTGCATGTAACAAAAGTGCTAGAATTCCAACCACTCGAAGAGACCGAAAATGCCCTCTTTTATGGCAGCTCCAAATGACAACCACCATGAACAAAACACATGATATTTAGTTTCGACTATGGTCGTTGTTTTCGTGTCCTTGTAATTTTTGCATGGTTGTTTGTTCTAAAACTACAATGAACTTTTGATATACTTCTATGTTACCTTATCCAAGCTTGTAGACCAATGAAAATGACATGAATGTTCACAACCTATCATTGGTACACTTGTGTCAACCTCCCTATAGATTTTCTTGACCGCATTTCAATTTGCTTGAGCATTGTCTGCCATGAAGCCCTTAAAGTTCACGTTTGGCATTTCAGTCTCCACCATGACAATATTGAAGTTTTCTAATAAGAAAGTCTATATTGTACCATCTCTAGATTGCATGTTACAATACGCAATCCTCAAGACCTTACATTACTTGCTATCATACACATGGCACGCCAAGATGGTCCAATTCTTCAAACATTTGACATGATCAAGCATTATCCACGAATTCTCATTATCCCCTTCGACATGCATATGCTTCACAAAATCCACATCACTCCTTGGAAGGTCTATTCACATTTTGAAGACAAACATTTTGTTTTTGGATTATCCTAGGAACCTACTACCATGGACATACTTGAAGTTTGAATGTTCTTTAAGCGCCATGATACTATCCATTATATACAATCCACTACGAGCAAAGCGCATTGACCTAGATACGAAATTATGACAATTTGGAAAGGCAAGAGTATTGAATTTATCCATAATCACCTCTAATGATGAACCTGCAAGGCGGTAGCCTTCACTGCTAGATGGAGATTTTGGAAGGTATTATGCTAAGAATTGTTTGCTCGCTCCCATAACTATAGCATAATTCTTGGCAGTGGATGTTTTCATGACCTCTTTGGCAATGCATTGGTAAGCCATGTCCAATGATTCACAACATATACCATTTGACATTGGATGTTCATAAACACGGGATGAACATCAAGATGTATATATGCCCTTGACATTCCAAGGGATGTCAAGTGGACATATATTATGCGAGTATGACACAACGCAATGCACACTGGTGTGAAACGAATTACCTTACATTCTAATCTTGATTTCTTTGGGGCCACATCTTCCACACAAAATGGGGTAGGAATCAATCCGATCCATTCAATGCAGTTGGGAACCACTCCATTTCAATACATATAATCTCAATATTTGTTTGTACACTACAAATGACCGGCACAAAATTTTTTTTTTGAAGAAGTATCCAAAATGATTTTGGATATTTGTTGTTTTAATTGTGCACCAAGGGTGTCCATTGCACAGCTTGTCCATGCAATCCATGAAACGGCCATACGCACTAGGAAGATTGACACAAGAAGCAATACAAATAAAATATCACCATCAAATGATGGTGGCAACTACTTGACTTCATACACATCTATATTGTCAAAATCAATGTTGATAAAATCGGATTTAGACCTTCTCATGGACTTTGTTGATTTGAATGCATCGACAATATTCAATCCTAAAAAGGAAGAATGGTGAAGTGGTGGATGTTAAGATGGAGATCCTTGGCGAGCCAACTTTATGTAAAGTGGCTTATAGGGGGTTTTATCATCACTCACTGAGACTTTGACTAGAATGGGGGCGTTAGTTCTATAAAGAAAAAGAAAACATGCCCAAAAATATCAAACTATCAAACAAACATTGTCATTGGAATCTAACAAGAAAAGAATATTGTTGTCAGTAGGCTCCTATTTCATAGTGGCGACACTAGGTAATTGGACAAAATGCTCGGGGCAATCACACCCCCTTACGTTTCGTAACCACGTGCGAACAAAGTTTGCTACCCCTATTTTATATGCCATAGATAATTTTAAAATTTATGATATTTTTTCTACATATACATAACCATTGATAATATCTTTTGTATATTTTTTTGAAATTTTTAGTCATCTTCATTTTTGTAATAATTGTTTTAGTTCATTTTGTGTCATTCTAGTTAGAAATGGTATGTTTTATATATATAAAAAGATCATCAAATTTGGTTACTATCTTTTACTATGTAATAAATATAGTGTACATGCTCATGAAAAAAAATTGATAAAATTTTGACCCATTTTGGTGATGCTTTAGCAAAAAAAAATATTTTTTTGTTTGCACATGGTGTTCAACTTGACAATGGAGTGCACCCCCCGGGACAAAATGTGCCAGACTCATTTGTCATGATGATTGTAGAGGCATACATCTAGGAATTTGAAAGACCTATAACTCTAAATGAATTGGAACCCAATTTGAGGTTTTGCCCATGGTTCATTGATTATCCAGTTGTTTTTCACTCAACTAAGGAGGAGGAGGAGATGAGGAAGAAGACATATATGATATAGTTGCATATGGTTGATGTAGACATGATAGACTCCAAGGATGAGTTAGAGGCAATTGCCGAACCTATACAAGGAAGGGTAAACATAAATGTGGCTCAAAGATTAACGAGGCTAAAACAACACTTGACTCACATACCGTGGTTGCCGCACTCACTCCTAGTCCATCTTCTCATAATGCATCAAAGCCTCCCTCCAATTCTCGTACTTTGCGATCTCAAGAAATTCTAGAGAAAATTATAAGTAATGCACCCCCTTTTGGGCTAGTATGTTTTGGTGATGTTGGAGAAAACCTCAATATCAATGATGATGGAGAATGATGCTAATGAGAACCCCCTTATATTGAAAACATTTGAATTCGTGAAAAAGACAAGTATATGGCAATACTTTCTATTTACATATTATATTACCTTTCATGGCATTTGGTGTGTCATTGAGATTAATTTTTTAAGTTGTCTTTGTTTCTAGGTGGGAAGTGCACAAAATATAAAGGATTCGTTGAAGACTTGTAGCTTTGAAAGTTTGATATGATCATTACAGATGTGCTTGAGGTTTATCTATGCCTGGTATTTCATCTCTTATGCAATCCCCGGTTGGAATGACCACAAGAGCAAAAATACTGAAGCTTTGTTTGAATTTGCTTTTGCATATCTCACCATTGATGGCCCCTTGCTTTTTGTTTGTCTTTGAGAAGAAAGACGTTAGGGACGATGTAAGGACTTTTGCGGCTTCTTATGATTTTTTAATGCGGAAATATTGGTGGGATTTTAACAAGCTGCCATTATGTTCTCCACTTGACACATCTATGACAATACTAAATTTTATGCTTTGTTCCTTTTATTCTTTTCTTTTCAATTTGTGTCCTTGTTCAATTAAAAAACTACAATTTCTTGCCGAATTACACCAACATACACTAAATGGCAGTTCATGTTTTCCAAACTTGTCGTTTCCGAATCACGTTGTTCAATTTCCAAGCCCAAGTTTGTTTTCCAAAAGAAGAATGCAATGTTTGAGGTGGATGTGGAGGCATCGGACGTGTACTTTAATCTCACATCCGCAACCATGCAACTCATGAATGGGAAAGTGCCATAAAGAGGTGGTAGGGAGAAGGATTTGTGAGTCAATTTAAATCTTGATTGACACTTTAACAACTCATGCATCTGCTATCCTTGTTGTTTATGCATCTATAGGTGGGTAATTAAGCCTTGAGGCCCTTATGCTACTTGAAATTCATTATAGTGTTGTTTGTGGCTTTTGCAAATTTCTTCATATGTGGACATTTGAATGGCAGGGGTATTTATTCATGCTTGCAAACATAGTGGCCGCCATTGAGTTGTACGAGGAGGACTCTGCAATGTTTGAAGCTATCCTATTCCCATTGCATGATGCAAAGCCAATTGTTGTTGCAGGTGGATTTGTTTCCCATGATGCCTCCATGGATTCCGACGAAGAGCTTATCGAGAAGGTTGCAAGAAAAAACCGATTGAGTACGTAAGTTAACAATTTATCTATCTATTGTATCAATTTGACCTAAGTAGTTTTGTAAATGCATACTTGAACTTTGAGTTTTATGTTTTTATTTTGCAAAAAATAGAAAAGCTTGAGTTCTCCTTCAAGCCCCATGGGTTTGCTTTTGTATGTGGAAAAGGTTGCTTAGATGACGGCAACCACAATGTCGCCGATTCCACATTGTAGGTCAAAACAAATTGTTCATAACCCTTATGTAGATGATGAGGCAAATGAGTGTAATGATCTAGAAGATTAGGCTACACTAGTTTAGTAACATTTAGTTAGTTGTCAATGCCATCCACGGGTATTGGATTGGATATGGTTGGATTTGGATATGCTTGGATTTGATTTAAATGGATTGATGCTTTCTTTTAACACAACACAATCGGTGGACATTGATTTGTGTGAATTTCCATCTATGCCTAAGTACGTTCTTCCGCAATGCCTCCATGGATTCACATCCATGTGGTACCGTAACACCATAGCAGGTTCGCCACCTGGCGAACGAATATTTAATTTTTTTGAAAAAATAAGGTTCGCCTCTCAAAAATTGAATTTCTCAATTTTCGTTTTTTAGCAAAAAATAAGTAAAAATGACCCTAAATAGCTTAGAAATAGCAAAATATTTCAAAAACTAATTTATTCTATTTTCGTTTTTTTGTCTTCAGAATTTTCTAATTTTTACGTTTTTTATTTTTAGAATTATTTTAGGACGAACCTGCTATGGTACTACGGTATGTGCTTGCATATGTTTTAGGAATTGAATGTTGAATCTATCAATAATAACATATTTCCATCCCTCATGCCAACCTTGTAAGTTGTTAATTTAACATTAGGGTTGGGCATTCGTTAGGATTATCACACTATCCATGTTGCACTAGTTTACAAATATTTAGATAGGTGAGACCTATGGCGGTAACCCGGGTGTGCGCGGATTACGATAGCCACCTCAAAATTGGTCCAAATCAAAAGAAAAAGGGGCTCCAATTGTCGGGCTCGTCAAGCTTTATTTGCCCTCATAATGACAATAATTTTCGAGACTTTAGTTTTTGAGACTCCGCTGTACTGGAAGAGGGTGAACTTTGACCATTGCGTCATTGCCAACAAACACAAGAGCAAACACACACACAAACCCCAAAAGACGCAATGATGAACCCCGTCCCACATCCATGTTGTTGAGATTGCACTATTCGCAAAGTGCAAACCAAATGTTGGTCCTATTTTGGGCACCCTCCAAGAAATTTATTATTATTATTTTAATAGCATTCACGCACTTTTTAAATTCAATAACCTACCCTTCGGAAAATTAATTAATTAATTGCATTCACGCACTTTATAAATTCGGTAACCCGGGTTACCGCCATAGGTCTCAGGTGTCAAAGCCATCCACTGCATTTTTGTTTGGATTTGATAGGAATAACTTGGATATTTCTTGGTTGGAGGTGTGACAATGTTTGATTTATAGTCTTCTTTTTAAATTACCCCAAATTATGGACTTGGATTAGTGTGTGCAACTTCTTGTTATTCTTAAACATTCGGGACATTTTGTGTACAACATTCTCAATACTTGGCATGCGATCATATTCTTGTGTTGACTCTTACATCAATTAAAAAATTTGTGTCACCATTTGGTTGTGGAATTTTGAAGTATAGTTAGGCATTCACTTGGACAATTGCAATTTGTTGAAACTCCCCATTCACATTATTATGACATAAAGACCATGGTCGTTTGGATTTGGTCACCTTGGGGCTGAGGAAGCCAGTTGGTGGGTGTTGTGGTGTAATGTTTGTGAAGGTCCATGTTTGAAACCCTATGAGATCCCTTAGGAAGCTAGTGTTGTAGGAAAATGCTATCCCTTAATCGAGTTTAGATTGTGGCAACCACCAACTACTTTCATAGTTTTTGAGTTTTGTTGGGGTTTATGATGGAAAATTGTAATTATTTATGCTAAAATACCATGGATATAAGGGTACTAGTGGTTGTATTTCCAAATTTTCCCTACATCACTACTCATGTGTTTCCGCTCACTGCTCAAATGATAGCACTCCCCACGTTTGTCACATCCATACAATTATATGTTTCTAATTGTTTCTTGATCGCCCTTTGAAACTGCTTTAAACATAGGCTAAAAGTAGTAGTAGTAGTAGTAGTAGTAGTAGTAGTATTTTTAATTAATTAATAAAAATAAAATAAAAATTTAAACACTAAAAATCTCCAAAGTTCATATAGGGGGTTGAAAGGATGGCAACATTTGTGTTTACTACACATGTGAATCTAGGGCACTCATCCAAAGAGATGGAATCATCGCATACAAGCATACCTCTCATTCATCCAACATAAAAGTTTTGGAACCATATGCAAGCCAATTTCTACTATTTGTAGTATATTAGACACTAGAATTAACACTTATGACCCCAAATAACTCTAGTCCAAGTCATTTGAGATGATATGGCTACAAACCTATAGAGGGCCAAGTATTTATGTTGGATGGATGCGAGATATGCTCATATGCAATAATCCCCTCTCTCCCACTCATCTTGGTGCATTACCGTACAAAACATTGAAAGGTAATGTAGAGGTGCCTAATTTGATTACTTTTATGAATCAAACACCTATATTTGAAGTGGTGTGCAATGTGCGGGGAGTACCGAGGTTTAGTTACGAGCTAGCCAAAAAATTTGGAGATTTTCGAATGAGTTCGCAATGATTTGGATGAGGTACCGATGAAAAATTGTTGAGGTCAGAAATTGACCGGTTCAAGGGAGAATAGACAACAATATGGCTAGTTGAGGCATCATAGTTTGGGAAATTTACCGAGCCAATTTTTTTATTGTAGGCAAGTAGCCGAAGAGACTAAGGATAGGGCGGAAATTTTTATTGGGGTAATACTAGAGTCATAAGGTCAAAAACCATGGAGGCTAATTTATGGTTGGTTCCGTTGTCACTGGGCCGGTTAGGGTTTTGAGGCTCTAAGCAACTAGATTATAAGAAGAGTTGAATCCCTTGGGCAAAGTACCTCACTCCTTCATTGGGGTTTTTCTCTCCACCCCATTCATGCTCTAAGCTTCCGCTTCCTTCCTCTCATTTGAAGGGTTCAATTCAGTTCAGTGCTTGTTGTGTTGTGAAGAAAGAGCTGATCCACCTCCACGCACCTGCATCGTCTCCTTCCTCGGAGTCTTGGTGACCTAATCACACCGTGAGGGTTTCAGCTTCGCCCATCACATCTCTTTGTTCTAACCGCATGTACGGCCCGATTCATTTTCCCAATATTGCCGAATCTCACATGCTCTTGGTGCTGTCATGATTCTAGTTTTTTTTCCTCATTCTTTTGCTCTTTGTTTCGTGCATTTGATGGCCAAATTGGGGAGCTAGGGTTCAAATGGTTGATGAGTGTGGCATTGCGTAGTGTGTTTGTGAACAACTCTTGGGAGGTGGGATCCATGTGTGTGATGCTAGATAGATGTAGTAATGATGATTGCGTAGCCTGGTGAGCTTTCCACCTGTTGGATCCATGTTGTGGCGAGTTTTCGTGTTGATAATTTATGTTGATTTGGGAGCTTTTTGGCGTTTAAATAAGATAGAGAGCTTTAAGAGGTGAATTTTTGCTGATAATTGATGAAGGGCGGTTGCATTGTGCTTGTGGATGAATGCAGACTTGGGGAGTCCAGTGGGGGATTTAAGACACTTGTGAGCACCTTTATTATTTTGTTTCTTTCTTTTCCTTTCCTCTTATTTTGAGGTCTCAAGATCATCATAAGATGGTAGTCAATGTGTGTCTCTGTTGTAAGAATAAAAAACCATTGAGTTCAATAAGTGGTGAACAATTAATTAAATTTCTTGGGGTAGACACTCTCTGCATTCATCCCTTTCAACAGTCCAACAATACAATTGCATCATCATGCTTCTGCAAGAGCGAAATGATTCCTTGTGATTTAGATCATTTTTGGACATCATCTGTAGCCTTGGGACATGAGATTACTAGCATGCAACTAATTCACATTAGTTGGAGTCCCGGTTATGATGAAGCCTGGTTCTATTAGATTCTGCAGACGAGACAACTTCAGGTCTCTTTGGATGTCTCTCTTGAAGGGTAGAATCTTGCTAGTTTTTTGGATTTATGGTAACTGCAATCCCGTATGTACAACACTGGCAATTTACTCAGGTAGTTGAATGGTGGATATGCAAGAGCTCCGAGCGAATGGGCAGTTAGGCAGAGATTGATGTCTGTGACTAACAGTCATTCAATGGCCTCAAATTAACTCATTCCCTTTTGCTTTAATTCACTTTATTTCGGGTTGTGTTCGTTCTGTCTTTGTGGTTGTGAGCTATGATGATACCCTAAACCCTGACACTCATTTAATGCCAAATCTGCTTTTGAAAATTGTGAATGAGTAATTGGTCCAAGTCTGAGATCTATCTGTCACTGCTAACGAGGCGTGGTATGTTCGCTGTAATGACAAGAAAATTTCGTCAAGCTCAACAAACTTGATATGGGGATCTCCGACACAGTTGGTGGTTCCAAATGATTAGTTAACCCGTTGATTTGGGTTTAGGGTTTAGGGTTAACCCTAAACCGGCTACATCCTTGGCCCCAAGATGATGAGCTCTTGGCAAGGTTCAACTCCTTCCAGGGATACTTGGAATTTCTTTCAACACAAATGCACCCCCTTAAAAGCATAATACCAATTTTTTTTATAAAATAAAATAAAAATGAAACAAGAATCCGACTCACTATACATAACTTCGGAAACATACTGAAGTAAAATTAAAAAACTAGGAAAATTATTGAGCGGGAAAGGTAAATCTCGGAATTTAACCGAGGAAAAAAACTGGCTTTCGGTAGCTTCCGAGTAAAAAGAAAAATCCGAACTTCTTTATAAAAGTTCGGAAATGTACTGATTTTTGTATAGAACTCCCCGGACTGTGGTGGTGTGATTAAATATGAATCCAAAAATGGACACCCAAAAAAATGTGCTTAGAAGAGATTGGACTATGTACATAGAAATGTTAATCATTGTAAGCTCAATAATTATCTTAAGTGGATGCACCTCTATGACCATTCGATGAGCATGAGAATCTTCACTTTGATACTGAATAAGATACTCATACGAGCTCCAAAAATCATGAGGAAAGTCGGCTACAGCCTCAATTACTTGGGATTCGCTAACCATCTTGCACTAATCATGTGCTTTCATGTCCTAGGCGATGTGGGCTAGTCGGATAAAGTAACCATTTAAGACCCATCTACCTTAAAATAACAATAGAGCTTCAATTGTAACATTCTACCTAATGTGCCTGTAATATTCAGCACGGTACCCGGCGGGTACCTGGTGACTGGTAGGTAGGTGCTGACAGCCAGGTTGGTAGGCACAAAACGCGGGAAGCGTAACGACGAAGCTCCATTCAAAATTCCTGAACAAATCTCTCCACCGATTTGAATATCCTAAAACTTCATTCGTCTATCAGTGTCAGAGCTCTCGAGCTCGCAGTTATTAACTTATGGATGTGAAGAAAATGAGCGGCAAGAAGGAAAACAGGCCGAGCTTCTACGTATGTCACGTGGTATTGAAGAGTGGCCGTATCTTCTTATGTTCATCGCAGAAATTATGTCCTAGGGTTTATTGATATTTAGTTCTACACAGCTCAGAGGATTATTTGTTCATTGATGTGGAGGAGTTCCACGGCAATGCGGTGGAAATAGAAATGTTAACCGAGATTCTTTGTAGTTTGCAGAAATAGCCATATCCACATTTGCTTCAGGGAAGTTTTTCCATCTTTCATCACAGAAATTATGTCCTAGGGTTTCACACTCATTGCCATTTGCGCTCTACATGTTGAGGAAATGACCTGCAGCGGTGGAAGAAGAAAAGTCATCTGAGCTTTATTTATAAATTTTGGGAAGAGGCCATACCCGTTCCAGGGAAGTTTGTTCGCTTCTCTTCTTTCATTGCACATCGTGTGTCTTTAATGTGAGAGTTTTGCAAAATTCGAGGGAGATCGTTCTGGTAATTATTGGCATTGAGACGTAAAGCCTGGCAAGGAGCAGGTTTAGTGAATGCCAGGGCATGTGGAGGGGCTAAGGGTGAAATAATTTTCTATGGAATTCCAAAGACGCAGTAAAGCAAATTTGGATGGATTCTTAGCTCGCCAATGTGCGTGCATCGCCATGGGTTGAAGGCTCGAAAAATATTGATGAATTCTCATGGTCACTGTTCTTCTGAAATTATATGGGCTATGAAGTACCTACTTGTAAGAGCCATAGCAAACAGCAAGGCGTAATGAGGTCTTGAGAAGCTCAGTTGGGCAGGCAAGAAAAAAGGAAGAGAACTGCAGCCAGGATGATTCTTCTACGAAGTTATCCAACTTAGACGATAGTCCTCTATTGGGGATTTGAAGTATGAAGAAATCATGGGGCAGGAGAGAACAACTTCTCGCTTACCACAATTATGTTTGAAGAGAAGAAACAAGTAATATTTATGTGGCGGCTGCCGATTGTAGATGTCTTCTGATGATCTCTGTGGATGTGATATACCCCCGATGCCCGGAACGCCTTCGTGGTAGGGCAAGATGCAAGGCCCAAGGGGCCGGCTGGACCAGGTGAATCTTTGAACATGTTCTATTTTTCTCCACATGGTCGCATCAATCTTGGTTATTTGGAAATCACTCAAGGTCCCTAGCATACATTATTGAGCTGCCTAATTGACATACAAACATGCAAAGGATTTCAGAGATGGTACATGCTGGGGTTCAAGAAACGTTTCTCTTTTTGCTGGCGACTATCTTTCAGTGGAGTAGTTGGACTTATTTTCTTCCGACATACAACTCCGGTAGTATCAAAGTACTCACATATGTTGTAATGTATACAATTATTTTTAAGGGTGTGCATGCTTAGTGCTCCGCATGGTCGTATCGATCTTGGTAAATTGGCAAATCCTCAGGGTGGATATCATGCATATTTGAGCTGCCTAATCGATACACAGACATGCACAGAATTTCACTGATGGTAGATGCTGGGGTTCAAGAAAGGCTACTCTTTTCGCTGGCGATTATCTTCGGTGGAGTAATTGGACTAGTCTTTTTTCCGACTTGCAACTACAGTAGTATCAAAGCACTCGCATCTGGTTAATGCGTTTTATTGTAATGCTTTGCTTTTTTTTCAAGGGGTCTTCAACGTTTACTCTCAAGGTGTCCTATTGAGTATATTGAGGCTGACCCTTGGGCCATGTCAGAAATTCAGTGTCGAGAAGCATTGTCTCTTTAGTCTAATCAGGATGAGATATGGGTGACCACAGCAACTCTAACATATGGCATTTGGTATCAGATTTTTCCAGCCAGAAAAGCAAGCAGCCACGGTCTTGAGTCGACTCCACCAACAAAGTTGGATCGTTCACCATCTGGGAAAAAGAGAGAAAAGTCAATAGAAACCTCTCCTCACAAGAAGGCCTCATTGGAGAGCTTCCTTGTCAGAGGCAGAAGTAATGAGAATCCCAGCAGAAGTAATGAGAACGCTTGCAGTGGTTTGGCCGAGAAGAAAAATAAGTCCTCTGAGCATGTCGGGGAAGCAAACTTGGCAATATCTGAAAATCCACCGGAAAGGAACAAAGGAACAAATGCCACCGATAGTTGGCTTCAGAGATGTGGAACTGGTGTGTCCAAGTTTGCCAAAAAGAGCCTTCTGGATACCGAATTAGGCAACGCTGGTCAAAGCCAACCTTACAGTACAAGGGCTCTGGATGGACTTCATGAACAGACCGGTCATTGTGACAACCTCAGTGATTCACCACAAACAGCTGTTGGAGATGATTTGCAACCTGCAAAAGATGGACAGGAAAATGATGAGAAAGATGCGCACCTCACTCAATTTGCAAACGAGTTTCTCTCAATATGCGTTAGGTATGATATTCATGCCAAGTGCATGTTACATGTCTACCTTCAACTTAAGTTGTATCCGATGCAATTTTTTAGATAGGCATCTTTGGTGTGGTTACTTTCCATATTTTGCAAATGTATATTGGGAATAGACAGGAACCAATATTGGCTGACATGTCCTTGAGTTTTACAGGTTCTTAGCACAAGTGGTTCATTTATATATGCTAATTACAGTTTACAATGGAGTGGTCTTTCAAAAAAGTGAAGAGATCCTGTGGATTTTGAAGTATTTCATGAACAAATGAGGGTGTTTTAGTCAATTGACTCTGGACTGGTTATATCACCATTATCCACTCTATTTAAATGCATTGACAAGATTCTTTCTGTCAGTGGGTATGCAAAGATGATGCTGCCAACCAGCGAGCCAGCGGGGAGCTCTGAAGCAGTGAATAAAAAGAGGACCAGGATGGCTGTTGGTGTTGATGATTATGGGGACAACAAGAAGCAGAAAATAGATGACAATCTTGAGGAGGATTTCATCTCTTGTACGCAATTTCCCCATGTCACAGATATTACTGGTAATACTGTAAGCAAGATTGAACATCAACAAGCGATACTCATATCAGAGAAAACTGAACGACTACCTACAAGTTCCAAGGAATGTGGCATCAGAAGTGGTCTTGCCTCAGGACAAGTTGTGGATAATGATCTTCCTCCCACAGAGAAGCTGAATGGAACTACAAATGCAGTGCTTGGTGGTGACGATATTGCGAGAGAAAAACCACAAATTGGAGCTAATACTGTAGGTTTGTCAAAGACATTTGTTGCATGTGATAAGTACCTTCATGCTTTTCCGAGTCAAGGCACAATGTCAGGTCGCTCTGCTGAAAATGGACTCCTTCAATTTGTTACACGTGAAGGATCATCTCTTCCTCCAGTTTTTAAGTCACCAGAAGACAGGAGGCAACGAAAACTTCAGGCAAGCAGCAGGACGCCAAAATCTAGGTCCAAGTCATGGAGTAAAGTTGATGAAGGAGAGTTGTGCTTCACCCCATATTTGGGTAGTTCCAAGAAATCAACGAGTCGGTCATCTAGTGGTGCAAAGTCTAGTGGTTGGCAGTACCAGAGGTCTATGTTTTCACCAGGTGATGCCTTCTGGGATGAAGCCATTGAAGCTGTGGATGGTTTATTGGTATCTAAACCCGATGAATCACCACTGAAACAAAGTATTCTAGGAAAAAGTAAACTGTCAGGTTCTGTTACTGATGAAATAGTAGATGTAGGTCCTAAGAACCCTGACAACCAGGCGGAGGTAGTTAAAGCTGTTGCAACAATGGAAAAGGAAGTGGTAGAAAATCTTGATATCTGTATAAGAACTGATGGGGAAGAAGGTCCTGCACCCATGTCTGATGTCAAGTTAGGAGACAATATAAGCTCCCAGAAAGAAGTCTTTGTTGGGGGACTTTGTGAAGTAGATAGTTCTCCCTTACCAGTTCGGCGGTTTAGTTTCACTTGTCAGAACAGCCCACCTAAGAGAAGCATTTGCAATGTGAGTGATGATATTGTTCAACAATCTCACTCAGGATCCCAGTGCCCACCAGTTACTCTCACCAGAAAGCCTCCTGTTTCAATTGATGTTGGTGTCACTTACCAAGCAGAGGAAGTTGTTGATATAGATGCGACTGAAACAACTGCAGAAATGAAGGAAGATGGCGTGGTGCCTGCCTTGGATCCAACTGTTATCAAAGCAGCACCACCGGCACCTTCCACATCTGCAGAGCCCTCAATCAGTATCATGTACCATACAAAGAGAGAGTCACTAGGAGGGCTTTCAGGGAGACGTGAGTTAGCAGTGTCCGCAGCAGGTTTGCCAGAAAGCAGAAAGGAGGATGGCTTGAATAGAGTTTCATCTCTAAAGGAAATCAATGTGGAGCTCAGTGACTGGCTTCCCCTTGAAATATGTGCCATATATGGCAAGAAGGGTTTAACAAAGCTCTACCCATGGCAGGTGACCCATATTTCCATGCTTCCCTTATATGCAGTTTTACTTTTCCACAAAAAATGTGCCAATGATTGTAGTAAGTTAGAGGTTTAATGCCAAGTGCTCTGGTGACCAAGCTGCCAATGTTGATCACTTCTTAGTGTGTTCCCCCTGAACTCCTTTGGACTTGCATTTACATGAAGAGTTCCAAAGCATGGTAGATAGAATGCCTTTGGAATTAATCAGAAAGCATTCTATCATGGTTGGAGATTTCCAGGAACTTGCATCCTTAGTAGAATATTTGCACCAATGGATGCATGGACATTAGGGTTTGTCCTCTTGGAAAGAATGAAGCACTAAAATTGTTAGGAGCCTTCTTGGACTACAGAATTAGTTCTTTTCGGATTGGGTAACTAAACTTTGTAACTGGAATACATCATGAATGCATTCTCTACAAGACTTAAATTTTGGCCTTGACTATTTTTTGCAAGGTGCCTTGGCTTGATGCAAGAGGCCATTTCTTGGCAACTTCATACTTGACAGGTCAATGCTCCACAGGTGCCAGAGTGGCCAATTATGAGTATCAGGAGGATGTTAAAATATGGTGGATCACAAAGAGAAAGGGTGTTGTTTTTTGCACTGTAGGTATAATATGAGAAAAGATTCCATGCCTGTATCAATTGGGGAGCACCCAAAAAAAAACAAAAAAAAAATCTCTCTAAAGACTGACGACATCCAGTGCTGATATATTAGTGGCAAAGATGCTCAGTTGCAGAGATTTCTCTAAGCGCTTTGCATTGAAATTTTGTGGCTTGGGATGGTGAAAGGGAGAGTGTTTACAGCTAGATGGCGTATTGGAAGGCCGGAGTCTTGTGTACTGTGCGTCTACAAGGTAAGTGAAAGATTCAGTTTCTGGTGGATTACTATGACCTTTTATCCATCAAATCAGAAGAAGACTTTCTATTGCATAAATTCAAGTGCATCATTAGTATGTCAGATCTATTGCATATTGCATAGTGTAATCTTGTGTGGTGGTGTCTCAAGACAGTGCAGGGAAGAGTCTAGTAGCAGAAGTGCTGATGATACGCCGGATTTTGGCTACTGGGAAAAAGGCATTGTTGGTACTACCATATGTGGCGCTTTGCTCTGAGAAGGTGAGGAAGCGGGGTATTTTCCTTTCTTTGCATTCTTTTGCAGCTATTCTATAAGGTATCAAGTAGTTATTATCAACAATTTATCAAGGTGCATCAAAACTATTATATTGCAAGGTTGATGAAACAAGGAGACTTTTTGATAATACTGTGTTCTGGCAAGCAAGGGTTAGCCTCAGTAGAGCTTGCTGTGCCTAGAGCTGTAGCATTCTGTCTGAAGTGTTCATATCTCCTTATGCAAGTAGGTAATTGAGTTCCTTCTAGTTATGCTGAGTTTCCAACATTTCAGCTTTGATTGGGACAAAGTGGGCATTCTGCAGGCAGATCACCTGGATGCAGTTCTAGAACCTCTTGGGAAACGGGTCCGGGGCTTTTATGGAGCACAAGGCAGTGGCAGCCTTCCTAGAGATACTTCTGTGGCTGTTTGTACAATTGAGAAAGCTAACTCGCTAGTCAATAAGCTGCTAGAAGAGGGACGACTATCAGAACTTGCTATTATTGTTATTGATGAACTTCACATGGTAAGTGTTATTGTTGCCATATTATATCACCTGTCAAAGCCTGTGTATTGCTTGGTTCAATGCCTCCTATCATATTTCCAGCATTTTTGGAATTATTTTAGTCAGAAGGATGAATTTCTCATTTCGACATTATGTCCAGTACACATTAGTGTTGTTCTCTTTCACATTATTAGGAGTCAGTTTTCATGTTACTAAGAATATACTTTATACATGTGGAGGTGGGGGATAGGGACCGTGGCTACCTACTTGAGCTTCTCCTGACAAAGCTCCGCTATGCAGCTGGTGGTGGAGAATCTGCGGCACCAGACAGTAGTTCAAAGCAGAGTTTGAGCTCAAGTTCAAGCTGGAACACTGACTTGCAAATTGTGGGAATGAGTGCTACTATGCCCAATGTATCCGACGTGGCTGCTTGGCTGCAGGTAACATCTTAGAACAACCAAAATTTTGGGATTTTAAATAGTTATGAAATTTGAATTTCTGCAGAGGAAGGAGACTCGCTCAATTGCTGGAATCATGTTGTTAGATGTCCATGAAACTCAAGTGATCCAATTCTAGTTGCTTGAATACCTTAAAAGCTGAGAAATTTCTATTGTGCTTGTAATGTTTGTATATTACAATGGTAGTGATTATAGATTCCCTTAAGCTGAACATTATAAAGAAAATTTCCATAGGATGAACCCTTAAGTTTGGACAGCCAGAAGGTCAAAATAACATAAAAATACGTGCTACCTGTGGTGTGCTAGATATTCCAAGTATACAAGTGATAGCTTCCATAATTGATCCAGCACCTAAATCACCATTAGGTGAAATGTAATTTTCAGACACTATGGACCCTTACATTTCTCCCATGCTCACTGATAAAAATCTTGTTTCCTTTTACAATAACTGGATACCTTGTGGGGCCCTCACCTCCTACCTATTGACGTTGTTATTAAGTGAACAAGTAAGATCTTTCAAGAAGACCTCCACTAGACTACTGAACAAGAATGCAGTACTTGTAATACTCAGTCTGTCTACTGTGAGAGGCTATGAAAAGCTATGAAGAAGATGACCCTAACCTGTTGCATCTTCCTTGTTTACCACCCTGTTGACCTGAACTTGGGGGACCGGAACCCTCTTTGTCGATCCCTTTGTGACACAACCTAGAGAGAGGTGCTAGTGTCCTATTTAGTCCTTCATTTTACATGCCCAAGTTTTGTGCAAAGTTCAGTTCTTCTATCCCAGACAGGATGGCTCAGTGCTTCCCGTAACAAAGACCAAGTACTCTGACCCGCAAAGTGTCTTGCGAGGTTTATGAATGGTAATTTCATCAATTCATCAAGTTCAGAATTTATACTCTTGAATTTATTCCAGCTTTCTGTATACTGTGCAGGCTGCACTTTATCAGACAGAATTTAGACCAGTGCCTCTGGAGGAATTTATGAAAGTCGGCCACATAATCTACAATAAAAAGATGGAAGTTGTTAGATCAATAAGAAAGGGTGCAGACCTTGGAGGCAAAGATCCTGATCACGTTGTGGAGTTATGTCATGAGGTACTTCTGCCTACCTGTACACTTTTTCCTATAAGTGACACTGTAGCAGTTGCATCTACAACTATATCCTACTTGTTAAATCAAAGTTGACCTTGTACGTTGTTCATTAAATAAGTACAGACTTACATGGCATTTGTTCAACAACAGGTTGTAAGTGAAGGACATTCGGTCTTACTGTTCTGCTCTAGCCGCAAAGGTTGTGAGACATCAGCTCGTCATATTGCAAAATTTCTTCCACCATTTTCAATTCTGGAAAGAAAGAATGCTTCTGGTCCAGTAGATGGAAATGCAGCTGTAGAGGAGCTCCGGAGGTGTCCAGCTGGACTTGATGCTGTGCTTGCAGACACATTGCCAGCTGGTGTTGCTTATCATCATGCAGGTCTTACTGTACGTCTCTCCTGTGAACCTCTTCCTAGTCTATTGTTGATTTATGCACAAGGAGGTTATGTCATGATAAGTTGATCTGTTTATAGTCCATGTGAAAGAATCCTGAAGCAGCACCAACTATCATAAGGTTGCTTTACGGTTTCCCAATATTTCTTTTGAAGATGAATTTTGCCTTTATATTGTCAACCTTTGGAGAATACTACTCATTGTCCTTTGTGTTGCATGAAACAGGTGGAAGAAAGAGAGGTTGTAGAGTCGTGCTTCAAGAGTGGTGTAGTCCGTGTGCTTGTAGCCACATCCACACTTGCTGCAGGTGTCAATCTGCCAGCTCGAAGGGTGATCTTCAGGCAACCAAAAATTGGACGAGATTTTATAGATGCAACACGATATCGGCAGATGGCAGGTCGAGCTGGGCGTGCTGGCATTGATGTCAAAGGAGAGAGTGTATGTTCTTGCCTTTCTAGCAACGTTTTTTGTAATGTGTATTGCCATATGTTTTGCTGTTTTTACACCTTGCTAGTGACGAAACTGAAAATGTGCTGATGTATGTTTTTGAACCTAGGAAAATGCATCTACAGGTAGAGTGTCCAATATTAAGAATGTTCAAAGAGCTGTTATTTGGAAGTGCATATTTAACCACTATGTAACTTTATATTGAGCAGGAAGGAAGTGCTTCTAAATTTCAAACAAAGCCTCAGGTTGACCTGTAATTTACTGGGCTCTATTTTTTCTGAGAGGGAGATACCACAGGCAATTATCCTGTTAATGAATGTTTGAACACCTATGCTGTTACTGAATGAAGACCACTCCTTTATAGTCTATGCATTGCTGTGGATCTTTTTCAGTTTGATTATACAGCCATTGAGCTGCTAAAAAGGTTGATTCTTATCTCATTGGAGTGACTCACTTTGGCATCACAATTGTGTCAGATTTTGATTTGCAAGCCTGAAGAAGCAAAGCGGATGGAAGGGATAATGAAGCAAGACTGTAAAGCATTGCAATCATGCTTAGCTGATGACAAGAATGGCATGATGCGAGCCTTGTTGGAAGTAGTAGCAGGTGGGGTAGTGCAGAGCACAATTGATGTGCAGCGGTATGTGCGGTGCACACTTTTGAATGCAACGCAGCCTTTTGAGGAAGTTGTCAGAGCTGCTCAAGACTCGTTGCGGTGGCTATGTCAGAAACACTTGCTTGAGTGGGATTCAAGTTCTCGGCTCTACACTACTACACCACTTGGTCGAGCTGCATTTTCCAGCTCACTCACTCCTGAGGAGTCTCTGGTACAAGTTTTCATCTTCTAATCTGTTCAATAGATGATGATCATGTTGCTTCTATTTGAGTTAGGCATTACTCAAGTGCAGGTTGCAGGTCTAGCAGACCTTTCTGGGACTTTTGTGAAATAATATAAAACTTCTAATCAACCAAAGTTGTTTTCAACTAAGGATTAACCTCACAAGCTGATGCTAAGCAATAAGAATAATTATCTGTGCAGGCATGGCTTTTCATTACATGCAAACATCATAGCTGAGTTTTGCAATTGAGCTGAGCTGTGCATAGCAGACCTTTTCAATACAATTGCATTGTTGATGTCTGACAGCAGCCTGAACGATCAAGGCTTGCAATGGTTATTGTTTATTGTGTCTGCTAGGCTGTACCAGAATCGCAACACAGTTTATTTGGGTTCTTGAAACAATAGAACTTTCTATTAAGTCACTTCATGCAGATCTTTGCTTATTCGGGCGATTTGCTGCAGGTTGTATATGAAGATCTTGCAAAAGCTAGGGAGGGTTTTGTTTTGGCTTCTGATTTACATCTTCTCTATGAAATTACACCTACTTATGTGGATCTGGAACCGGATTGGAGTGTTTACTACAAATGTTTCATGGAACTCTCATCCATTGACCAGGTTTGTGAATCATGAGGGATGTGCAATTTTTCTCAATAATGCAGTCATGTCATAGGCATTCCTGATGTCTCCCATGGTTTCTGTTGGGTTGATTATATACTATATCTTCTGAGACTTTCCATTCTGCATTATCTGATAAATGCCTGAATCCAGGCAGTGGGTAACAGAGTTGGAGTATCAGAACCCTTCTTGATGCGCATGGCTCATGGTGCACCAGTTGTGCAACAACGTACTGGTGTTCGCCCTCGAGGTGGCAAGGTCTCCAAAGGCAAAAACTCACCGCCTGGGCACAAATCCAAGTGGAATAGTCCTAACGGAGCCCAGCCTTCAGTTGACCAGATGTTGCGAGTGTGCAAACGCTTCTATGTTGCCCTTATGCTCTCAAAATTGGTTCAGGTATAGGAGCATCCAATGTACTTTATTCCTTTTCTGCCCTCATGTTCTGATTAGTCATGAGCTTTGAGATGTGTGTGCATTGACTTGACCCGATTGTCTTTCTGCTTTTGTTTCAAAGTTGATTTTTAAAGTTAGAATCAACAAAATCCACTGTTGGTCTTTATTCTAGCAGGTGGGTAAAATTGTGGAAAATTAGTACAAGTCTTTTAAATATTTTCAGAGATTCAGTGACCTTCAAGTTATTTCATCAAATCTGAACTTTCATACGGAAAGTATTTCTGTTGCGAAGAACCTTCTGCACACTGAGTAAATAAGAATGTCGATGACAGGAAGTAACTTTGGTGGAGGTCTGTGAAACATTCAAAGTTCCAAGGGGCACAGTGCAGGGGCTACAAGAGAGTGCTGGAAGGTTTGCTGGCATGGTTGCAGCCTTTTGTGAAAGACTAGGGTGGAGTGATATGGAAGGCCTAGTCTCCAAATTTCAGAAACGAGTCTCTTTTGGGGTCAAATCTGAGATTGTGGATCTTACAGAAATTCCCTTTGTCAAGGTATGATACATTGTCCCTTGTTAAGTGACCCAATGATAGAATTTTTTTCTTGTCTGGATCTCTTGACAAAGTATTTGCTGGTACCTCGCCAGAGGAGTAGGTCAATATCTCCTAAGACTAGCTTTAATATCTATAATTTGGAATTTCTTGTAGTTTAATATGCAGATTCTCTGTTTTGGAACGAGAGAACCATATACTGTTGTGGTAAAGACAAAATCTTGCCTTCAAGTGATTCTGAAGTCATGAAGAAACAGTTGCTTTTATTTGTCTTATCTTCTGTAATATTTTTGCCGAGTCTCTGTTGTATTTGAAGGAAATGGCAAGATTATGTTCAGAGGGAAATTACTTCTTAGAGGTGGTCCGAATCACTAGTTTACATTGAGCCTGTTCATTTTGCACATGTTGTTCCAACAGGCAGCAAGAGCTAGAGCACTGTTCAAGGCAGGGCTGCGAAGCATACAAGCTATAGCTGAAGCCACACTACTTGAGCTTGTCAAGGCACTCTATGGCAGTACATCCTGGGCAGGTCAAGGTATGCATGCAAAATTTGCTGAAAATAGAAATTTAGAATCAAGTGCTCTCCATATCCATACAAGATAAGAATTCAGGTATAATGGCATAAAATGGTCATAGATAGCAGCACACATTCTCGTCAACATGAGCCTGATATTTGTACATGGGAAAATGCAGGTGAAATAAGTAATAGAGGTCAGCACTGGATGCAGATGGGAGTCGCCCGTAAAATAAAGAATGGAGCCCGACGGATCGCACTAGACCGGGCTGAAGAGGCTAGAGTGGCAGCTTTTGCTGCATATGAGGCCCTTGGTGTCAAAGTTCCAATTGGGCTGGCAACAACTATAGTCCCTGCAACTGATGATGAAGCAGCAGAAGCATCAGCACGCACCTCCATAAATCTTGTGGAAGGACCAAATATCAATGATGTGGCTAGGTTCACTGAGGTCCCATTAAGGGTTCAACAATCAGAACCAACTGGCTCAATTGCAGCAAATGAACAAACTTCAAATGAACCTGGCAGTAAAGAATCAGAATCGGCACAAAATCAAGGAAGTCCCAAACGTGATGTTTCAAAGGAGGCCAACATCTTGCAACAAGATATGGGAAGTGGACCTCTTTCAGGATGTCCACAACCAGAGCCATTGAAGAGTGAAGTTTCTATTCCTGACAAGGGTTTCTTGTTTACTGGCTCCTTAGTCTTGGAAGAAAAAGTTGCAGTGGACATTGTTGTGGCAGATGTGGTTGAGGAGCCAACAAGGGGTCCTGTAGATGTTGACAATCTTCTTGGTGGATTTGAGGCATTCTTGACACAGTGGCAGAGTGTAGATGAATTTGCATTTGATCTTTTTCATAGATCTGAGAGCAATGGAACTCTCCCAGAAATTTTTGAGATAGTAGGAATAGCGGTGTGCTGGAAAAATTCTCCTGTATATTATGTCAATTTCTTGGCCCTGCACAAGTTCCCAAGTGAAGGTCCTTGTGATCCAATGCATGTGAATCTGATAACACCAAGCGGGGAGACTCCTACAAGTGTGACAGATTACAGTTGGAATGCAACCCAAACTAGGTGGAGAAAAGTTGGTGATATGCTATCAAAATCTGGTGCAAGGAAGATTGGCTGGGACATAAAAAGTCAACTTCATGCTTTAAAGAGTCCGGGTTTGTTTGTTCCATCTCTCAAGCAGGCAGGGAAGGTAAATGGTGTATCTGATTTGAAGGCAAGAGAGCTCCAGTTAAGTCCTTTACCTCCTCTGAAGGTGGTTGAGCCAGTGGTAGATATTCGTGTGGCTGCTTGGCTTCTTTGGCCTGACGAGGAAAGTTCCCAAACAATTTCCCTTGAGCAGGTGAGCATCACTGTTCTTGTAATTTGTACATGCATGCTGTAGAGTCTGTACAAGGATGTTGCTCTTTTTCAAGAACGTGTATCATTGGAGTATTTGCCTCATGGCAGTTTGGCTTAACCAGCAAGTTCATATTATAGGAATGAATTCAGAAACAAATCTCTTGAAATGAGATTCATTTCACTTTTCAGGAAGTTAGGAAACGTCTCCCAGGAGAAATTGCAGCTGCTGCCAACAGAGCTGGTAGATGGATCAATCAGATGGATTGTGTGGCGCACAATGGCTGCTGCCGAAGAACAGCACATGTCTGGGCGCTGCACCTTGCTCTTTGGAAGCTTTTGGTATCAGAGGGGCTACATCAACCACTGCTGCAGCTTGAAATGCCCCTGGTAGGATTTCATTGGCTGAGTAATTCTCATCAAATTATTGTTCTTAATCCAGTTAGAAACGTCATTCTCTGATTTGTAGTCACAATCTAGTTGGTTGCTTTTGGTATTGATTAGCAACACAGGAAACTTGTTGACAGTGCTTTTGGGCAGGTGAAAGTATTGACAGACATGGAAACTTGGGGCCTTGGAGTGGATATGAATGCTTGTCGTAAAGCACAAAGCCTGCTCCACTCTAAACTTCGGGCACTCGAGGTCAGAGCAGAACAGCTTGCAGGCACAAACTTTTCTTTAACTGTGCCAGCTGAGGTGGCCCACATACTTTATCGGCACTTGAAGCTGCCTGTACCACCTGGCTGCAAAGGGAAGCAGCATCCCAGTACTGACAAACATGCGCTTGATGCCCTCAGGTCACACACACTACTGTCCTCACTGCACATTTTCCCATTGCAGTCAGTTTGCTGACAAAGTGTAGGAAACAGTTTCATCGAGGTGATGTTTTGTAAGGAAGCACCAGGTGCTCTTGAACTCTTGTTGATACTTTCATATCTTTGACGCAAAGTATCCTGTAGACATCCTGATTTCATGTTCTATTTAGGCCTCCCTCATTGAGGCTATTAGTGAGCATGGAAAAAAAATCTAATCCTTAGTAGAAATAAAGTGTATCTCTAGGATTGTGCTAAACAGCGATGTTCTTTGGAGATATTGAATGGACTATTTAAATTCACTAAGATGGATGGCAACTTCCTGCAGAGACCAACACCCAATTGCTGATGTAATAAAAGAACATCGAAGTCTGTCAAAGCTGCTGCACAGTACATTTGGGTCCATCATTACCTGGGCAAAATCGCCAGAATCTTGTGCAGTCTTTAAAGAGGGAAGTAAAAAAGAGGATGTCTACTGCATTTCTGGAAAATGGCTTCAGACCTCAACAGCCACAGGAAGACTTTCTATGGAGGACCCTAATCTTCAGGTTTGATTTTTTCCTTTACTTTGGAAAGAGAACAGAAACTGAAAGAACTTCTGCACAGTTTCGTAGAACTTCACTCTGCGATTATTGTATATGATATTATTGTATAGAAACTTGGCTGAGCAGGACACTCATTGGCATGATGTCCCTCTTATGCAGTTCTTCCATCTCTAAATGCTCAGCCAATGATGATCTATAGAACTATTTTTCAGAATGTGTTGATACTAGAGCTCAGACATGGTTTGTGACATCTGTCGTTTGGCTCTGATAGTGTGTAGAGCATCCGATCAGCTTCGCTAATGAGAGTGGAAGCATCTCAGACAATGGAACTGAGAATGCCTGTCAGATGGTTGAAGTTAATGCCCGTCAGGTTTTTGTACCCACTCAGGTACTTAATACAGCTTTCAGTCGCATCTTATCTGTCTTGTATTTATAAATTTGTTCATATTTTCCTAGTTCATTTTCCTTAAGCCCCACTCTTGAAAGATCTATGGCATCTGTGCAACTCTGGAAATATAGAGCTGGGCTTTCAGGATGGAATCTATTCTTATTGAGGCACTTTTGGATGATTTGATTAAGCATGCATCTGTTCTCAAGTATGTGTAAGCAGATTGCAAGAGAGTTAGATTGCTGCAAGTTTTGCTTGTGTAGACTATCTGAAGAATAAACTGCGATTCTGAAAATTAGACTTCCAGGCTTCACTATTGTATAATTTCATGTGGAACTTGTGCAGGAAGGGTGGGTGTTGATATCTGCAGATTACTCACAAATTGAAGTGAGGTTGATGGCCCATTTCTCTGGAGATCCTTCTCTTGTATCTCTTCTCAGCAATCCCACAGGTGACCTCTTCCGTCTGCTGGCAGCTGAGTGGACAGGCCTTCCTGATTCCGAAGTTTCGGAGAAGCAGCGGGAGCGTACAAAACGCTTGGTGTATGGAATATTGTATGGAATGGGTGTGAACACACTATCTGAACACTTGCAGTGCCCCCTAAGAGAGGCTCAGGAAATGTTGGAGCGTTTCAAGGTCAAGTTTCCTGTGGTCTCGACTTGGCTCATCCAGGCTGTGGACTCCTGCCGTCAGAAAGGGTAAGTCATTCCCCCTTGACTGTCTCATGACTTAATTCAGAGGTGAATGTCAAACTGACAACAATATAATTGCACATTGTGCTCAGTCTGGAGTCGACCTATATCCCACATGGCCCATCCTATATACATCAGTCACAGCATGCTTCATGGTGATGAAGTTTTGCAGTAAAAGATGTTGAATGTTCCAGGTGATTTTTGTTCATTTCCAGATACATAAAGACCTTGAGTGGACGGAAGCGGTACCTAGATAAGATCAATCATGGCAAATGGGGGGAGCAGGCTAAGGCAGAAAGACAGGCTGTGAATTCAATATGTCAGGTGAGAATCAAAAACCACAAGTATTAGCATCTGATTGAATGCTCATCAAATAGCTCAAAATCTCTACTTGGCATTGCTCGAAAGAATCATGCATGTTCCAGATTAATCAGAAAGCGATGCTCTCCATGTATGCAGTAACTGTGATGCCTCGCATGAAGGTGCTTGGTTCCTCTTTAGTGTGCTTACATGCCTAGTTATTGGAGTTACCCAAGAATAAGAGGTGAGGAATTATTATTTAACTTTGGTTGATTGTGGCTAACAATAGAGACTCTATTACTCGCAGGGATCTGCAGCGGATCTGATCAAATTGGCAATGATCAAAGTTCATCATGCAATAAGCACATCAGCTGTGGCGAAGGAGCAGAGTAGCCACCAAAAGAACGGCTATTTGAATGTCCAAGGGTCTTGTCGGCTACTACTCCAGGTAGCCACCCCCATGAAGAATTCATAGCACCAGGAATTCTACCTTATGTCACCTTCTTTGCTTCCTTGTGTTCTTTCAACATGGCCCTGTCCAATCTCTTGCTAGCAGGTGGTACAGAATGGTGTTTGAATCGTAGAGTCTGATTTGTGTTGCATCATTCATTTTTTTTGCTATTTCTTTAATCATGAAAGTTTTGTGCAGATACATGATGAGCTTGTTCTCGAAGTTGATAAGTCTGTATTGAAGGATGTTGCAAACATCTTGCGCACCTGCATGGAAGGAGCTGCAACTTTGCGAGGTATGAAATCAACTCCACAATATTTGTGTCCACAAAAAGAGTCGCCTTCAGAGTTCAGCCTCTTGAAGTAGGATAAGAAAAACTTTTCTCTATTTAAGGTTGTCATTTGCAACAAAAGATTGTTCAGGTTTGCAAAGATTTCATGATTTTATTTTTTCCTTCAAAGTTCACCAAGCTAATTACAAAATATTTCCTTATTTCTAGCTGAAAGTATCAAAAATCGTTGTGATCTTGCTGAATGTGTTTTCTCGAATATATTATATTATTCGAGGTTTGACTGAACATATTGACAATATATTCAATGATGTATGGATTTCTTGCAAACAAAATCACCTTTTGGATGAAGTCATGTCTAACCCACTTACCATCTACTTGCCTCGTCCTGTGCAGTGCCTCTCCGAGCTAAGTTGCAAGTTGGAATGTCATGGGGCTCTCTGCAGCCATACACCGGTGACTTGCCAAATACTTCCACTGCCTGAGGTCCTTGTAAATGTATTACATTACACATTGTTCAGCCCCACCCTCTGTGTATTAACCTGTTGAAAGATTAATTTATGAAGGGCATTAGATTAGGAAAATAGATCAGTACCATTGTAGATGAGGCAGAGTGGACACGAGAATCAAATGAAAATGAGGGTGTGGGTGACATATCTAGCTTTAGGAGCATGAGTACCCATCTGATGTCATCACTTTCCAGCTACACAGGATCCAATTCTTAGCAAGACGAGTTGCTCGATTTTGATAAACATTATTTATTTTCAAGTGCTTGTATTAGCACTCACATTGTTCAAATACAACCATTCAAACCTTTCTTAGTGTTAAGCTCAATAGGTCACGTTTGATCTATTTCAAAGAGCCATTTATGTCTTTGTAGTGTGGCAGTTTGATCTTGTTCAGTGGAATTCATTGTTTTCTCAAAGCTGGTCCCGGGAGATCAGGTCCCTCTACACTACAAGGTTCTTTTTGTGTATAAGAACTCCGTGACAGGTTTAATGATCTTGGTGGGTTTTCTATGAAGAGTCTCTGCAGGCAAAACCACACTACAAACTCCACAAAAAGGATACATGCGGTAAGTATGTTTTACTTCAGAATGAGGAGCATTTCGATAAAGGTAAGATTCTAAATAGACTTGTATCTTTTCCTGCAATGACAGGGTACTAGGGTAGTGATCAAATTAAATGTGTCAATATTTGTGTGGTTGCATGGACAATCCTATTTGAAATGCACAACTGGGTTAGTGGGAGTCCAACTGGACTGTTGACTCACATGGATCACACTTGCACGCTTGTCTTTCTCAAGCAATGAGAAGTTGATGTGATGATGACTTCCTTGCATTTCTACACTTCTGGAAAACAATTTCACTAAATAGTTTTGTTTTTCAGAGTAAGGAATTGGGGTTCACGACCAATGAGCTTACAGAAAACTTGTGTTGGTGCTTGGATGGATTTCCTTATCACAAGAGCCATGATCACCCATGACTGCCTGGTAGATTGCAGAAAGCCACAGTTTGGTATTATCTCCATGTACCTGCCAGTAAGACAACTTCACATTTCTTTGGGAAATGAACGCCTTCAGTAACTTCAAATGCAGGCTTTGGTATTTAAATACATGTGGAAGAGGACATGCTTAGTTTGCAATATTCCACAATGAAATTCTCTGCAATGAAATTCTCGTGTATTTTTCTGGAAGTCTCACAGAGCCCTAACCCCCTAAAGGTATGGAGAGAGGGAACTGTCGTATACAAGCGTACCTCCCATCCATCCAACATAAGAATTGACACCAATTCATCTCCAATGACCTTGAGTAATCTTGGGTCTTAAAAGCTAATTTTGGTGTCAAATCAACTAAAAAACGTAACCTCAAGGTTGCATATTGTTTTAGGGCTTTTATGTCGGATAAGTGAGAGGTTCGTTCGTATAGGATAATTCCCTCTCCTAATGGCATGTGGGTGTCATTCAATTCGTTTTTATCATGTTCTTCAATTTCTACTGATTAGATTTACACTACGAAACTTGTGTTGCATTAGCAAATCTACAATGAAGCATCGGCAAAAATTGGACCTCCCCTAATTAAGTTATGGTTATTAGAAGTGCATGTTTGTTGATTTCTTAACTAAATACATAGGTTCTCCCAATGGTGTTTACTATTGTGTGAAGTAGTTAATAAAATTCAAAGACATGATCCAATCTCTTTTGAACATGTGTCTTTATGGTGTTTGTTCTTTGATCCTCACCAGAACACACCCCATTCAAATTAGGTGACTGATTAAGAAAAGCAACCGAATAACACCCACATACCTTAGGTTTGTTATCAATAGTGTCAATTCAAAGATGTTCTGCGTGGCTTTGTTGTGACAAAGAGATTCTAATCAAGATACAATGTGCCGTCCTCTATGTAATCGTGAGACGAGATGGAGACCTGTGTGAGGAGGGTGTCCACATGCTTAAGAGTATCATAACAGGATTCAATGCAAGATTTCCCTTGATGTGCAACCAGTGTGCGCTTCCCCAATGTCAAGAAATTACATGGTACGTGCATAATTGGATTCTGGTTATATCAAAAAAATCAAAATTTATACAACAATTTTGGAATCCTAAGCATAACGGAAAGTGCTTCCCCTTCTTTGATGCCGACATGTGAAGTCCACGTGGGATTTGAGTGTATTCCCAAGCAATGTAAGAGTGCCATGTGACAAAAACCAAGGAATTACCAAAGTTATTACGAGCTGAAGCAGGAAGCACTTTATGGATTAGACAACTACACTAAATAGTCCTATTAGTGTGGGTTACCATTTGGAGTTACAAGTTGCTATAAATTTTCACCAAGATGGTACTTACATTAATAGGACTAATTGGTGTACATCGCAAGAGGAGAGTGGATGATGAGCAATGAGTCATTCATTTACTTGAGTTGGTTATTTAGTCATAATTGATCAACTCAGAGGATTATGAATGATATTGCTCCTCCATGGATGGAAAATCTTGACGAGTTGATAACCCTTCGGTCCCTTGGAAGAGTGACCAATTATTGTATTTCAAGACCATTTTTTGCATGTGTCTTTATTGTAGTAAGTTATATCGGCATTGATCCTTGGTTTGTCATTACTTATTGAAGGAAGTTGTACACCATTTATGATATTTAGTGTCACTTACTATTTGGAGTTACACAATGCTATAACTAGTTATTGAGAATGTGATGTTTTACTAAGCAAAAAGTCATTCATGTTCTATAATATCCAAACAACCTATTCAACTTTTGCTAGTAAAAATTGAACTCATGAACAAGAAGTTATTGCATTGTGCAATTCCAAATAGTAAGTGACACTAAGTACCATGAACAGTGTAGTTTCCACGTGGCATTTGAGTGGGCCCCATCTCCCAAGCAATGTAAGTCTGACATGTGGCGGACATTGAAGGTTGATTAAATTTACTACAAGCCGAAGCAGGAAGCACTTTCAGGTAATTTGGGACTGCTTTGCTCAGATGTGCATAGGTATACACTATCTTGATTCTTGACTGTAGTGAGTTTTAGCCTTATTGATCACGTCAGTTTTGAAGCAATGAAGGAGAGAATCGACCGCTAGTTACAGATGAACCACTTGAGTTTGAGAAAATTATAACCGGTTGAAGTTGAAGACTTTAGGAAAATTACCAATCATTCTAGAGGAATCTATGAAATATACCTCAAATTAGTGAAGAAAAACCGAAAGCTCACAACATGTAACCAGTTGGACTTGGAAACACTAGGATTTTGACCGATTATGCCCCAAAATCTCTCCAGGACACTGTTTTGAAGATACAAATTTTCCGCATTACCACATGTGTGGCAAGGCTCCCAGATCAAAGCCGAGAAGATCGAGCGAGGATAATTTATCCATGAGGACAGTACAGTGACACCAAGATTTGGGTTCCAATCCATGCACCACATTCTATGCAGATGGATCACTTCAATAAGGGTGCACTTCCATCTAGTACCGACCAAGTTGACAAAAATTGCTAAATAAATCTCAAAAAGAAAAAGAAAAAAGAAAACCCTATCCACATGGCAGTGTGCTTCAATTTTTATATGGAGAACAAGAATTGGTGGTTGGCACAATTTTCAGGGGGTGTTGAGGAATAAGTCTCCGCCAAGAGAGTATAGGGACACTAGGATTCTGGTTCCAATCCCTGCATCATCAGTCTTTGCAAATGAATCACTTCAACAAGGGTGCACTTCCATGTATAGGAAAAGTTGACAAAAATCACTAAATGGCCCCAAAAACATAAATTGACCCAAATCCACATGGCAGTGTGCTTACTATTTTAAGTGGAGAACATGAATTTGGTGGCTGATAAAATTAGAGAGCGACATTGAGGAATAAGTGTCCACCACGAGAGTATAACAACGCCATGATTCCAGTTCCAATCTATGCACCACATTTTTTGTAGATAGATCACTTCAATAAGGGTCCACTTCCATATACTGGACAAGTCAACGAAATTTCCTTAATGACCCCAAAAAATGAAATCTATTGCAACACTAGTCCAAACAGACTCACATCAAACACACACACCTCATGCGGTGAACTCCAACTTACACACTTTATTCCAGACTATCGAACACAAGTACACACAACAGCAGCAATAACCGGAGATTAACCAACCTAAGTATTGCGAGAGAAATCAAGTCACTAAACTAACTGACTACCCTAAGAACTAACTACCTCCCAGAGGGTTCTAGAAAGAATCGAACTACAACTACGTTCTCCTACAATGTAAAACCCTAATCAACAAACTGATGGTGCCAATACTCCCACTCATTGTCGGAGAACGTTCAATTGCACAAATTGTTAGCATCTCCCACTTGCGAAGGAACTTTCTCGCCGAGATTGAGTGCAGCGCGAAGCTTCGTGAAAATATCCGGAGTTAATGCTTTTGTAAGGATGTCAGCAAGCCGAAGCCGAGTAGGCACGTAGAACAGAGTGAGCTCACCACGGTGCTGAAATTCGCGTATAAGATGATAAACCACGTCGATGTGTTTAGTCCTCTTGTGGAACTCAGGATTCTACACCAAACGAATTGCCGATTGGTTGTCAGAATATAAGGGAGTGGGCTTGTGTTGGGCAAACCCTAAATCGGTGAGCAGGCACCGAGCCCAGACAACTTCTTTGCCTGTGAGTGAGGCGGCTACGTATTCGGATTCCGTGGTGGAAGTCGCAGTGCATGGCTGCTTGCGACTAAGCCAGAGAACAGGGCCATTGTTAAGAAACAGGACGGAGCCACTGCGACTCTTGCGATCATTAAGATCATCGGCATAGTCTGCATCAGTGTAAGCATGAAGAACCTGATTGCCTGTGGGGACAGAAGAGTAGCACAAAGCAAAATTAATGGTACCCCGAAGGTACTTAAAATCCGTTTGACTGCAATGCAGTGGATTTCGCGGTAATTTGTGGCATACTGAGCCACTACAGAGACGGCGTGCGCGATGTCAGGCCGAGAGTGTGTTGCCAAATACAACAGAGACCCAACGATTTCTTGGTATGGAAAATTAGGTATCGCCGAATCACAATCATCAGGGAGGGGAGAGCTGAGATGGACATGAGGATCACTGGGAGTGGAAACAGTGTTGACATTATCGAAACCATACTTAACAAGGAGGGTTTCAGTAAAACGCTGTTGATCCACGAACATGCGATGGTTAGCCAGATCCCTGGAGATGTGTAGACCAACGTAAACATCAGCATCGCCCACGGTCACTTCAAACTTAGTCTGCAAATGGGTAATTAATTTATGGAGAAGGAACTGGTCTCGACATAGCACCAGACCATCGTCAACCCATAGTGCAAGAATGAGCCGAGGAGTTTGCATAGAGTAAAAAATACACGGATCAGCCTGGCTGTGAATCAGGGAATACTCCTTCAAGAAATCCGAAAAAATCTTGTTCCAGCCACGAGCAGATTGTTTGAGTCCATATAGTCCTTTGAGTATCCGGCAGACCTTTCCACGGCAAGTAGGAAAGCGGTGGTGAAAGTAATCTTCAAAACCCACAGGGAGGTCCATGAAGATGACCTCATCAATTGTGGAATTGAGATACGCAGTCTTAATGTCAAACTGAATCATGAACAAGCCTTCAGCGCCGGCGATGGATAGAATGATACGAATGCTCTCTGCCCGAGCTGTGGGGGCGAAAGTTTCTGTATAGTCCATCCCAGGAGTTTGAGTGAACCCTTGGCGACGAGACGGGCTTTGAAGCGCTCGATGGTGCCATCGGATTTCACCTTAACGCGAAACACCCACTTATTCTTCACCGTTGTTCGACCAGGAGGAAGGGTTTCGTAAGACCAGGTCTCATTCTTCAAAAGAGATTCAATCTCCTCCATCATGGCTCGTTGCCACTCAGTGCGGTGATCAGACTTGAGAGCTTGGCTGTAGGTCTGAGGTTCAATGGGTAATGTGGAAACCCTAGGTACGGAGGCTTTCTTGGCAGCAGCAACAAGTGACGCGGATGTTGAGAAAGGAGGAGAGGGATGTACCGGCACTGTGTCACGATAAAGCTCATCAACAGCACGAGTGCGGAGGACAGGGTGAAGATCATCAGATGGTGAAGAAGAAAACGGACTCCCAGTGGAAAACGAGTCAGGCAGACAAGAAGTGTCAGAGGAAGAGAGCGGGAAGCTTTGTCCTAAAGAGGTTGCTGAAGTATCTCCCACTGATGAAGTATCTCCCACTAATGAGGAGGCCGGTGTGGCTCCCACTGACGAAGAAGAAATTGGTATACCCATAGACGGGGAAGACGGTGTGGCTCCGAATGGGATATCAGAAACAGTGTCGATCGAGAGGGAAGACTGAGAGGCTGCGGGAAAGATAAGGGAATAATCCGGTCGGAAAGTAGAAGAAGAAGAATCAGAAACCGGTGTAGAGAAATGAGAGGAAGTGTCTTCATCAAAAATAACATCCCTCGTGACCACGATCTTCTGACTGTGAGGACACCACAGCCGATAGGCCTTGGATGTGGAAGAGTACCCGACAAAAATACACTCCCGAGCCTTGCTGTCCAATTTACGTCGGAGAGGCTTAGGAATGTGAGCATAACACAGACTGCCAAAAATTCGGAAGTAGCTCACATCAGGTTTAGTGCCATACCATTTGGTATACGGAGTATCGTCGTGCAGGATGCGGCTGGACACACGATTGAGAACATGTACTGCTGTGTTGACAGCCTCCCCCCAGAAGTGAAGGGGCATGGAGTGGTGATACAACATGCTCCGAGCACTTTCAACGACAGTGTGATTGTCTCGTTCAACAACAGAGTTATGCTCGGGTGTGTAGGGAGCAGTGAGCTCGTGGCGAATACCTTTGCGACCAACATAAGCTTGGAATTCTTTCGCCAGGAACTCACGGCCATTGTCAGTTCGAAGTTTGGTCATAGAATGACCGGTTTCTTTCTTCGCCAGTTTATAGAGAGTAATAAACTTGGATAGGACTTCTGTGCGATTAGTCATGAAGAAAACGAAACGATAACTGCTGTGATCATCTTTGAAGGTAATGAAATATGAATGACCCCCATGAGATAGTACTTGAAATGGGCCGGATACGTCACAGTGGAAGAAGAGTCCGGGCTTCGAAACACGCTTCCGCTCAACGTTGACAGGGAAAGAATGTCGATGGTGCTTTCCATGAGCGCAGCCAGCACAAACAGAGGAATCGGCCCTGGAAAACTCGGGTAAACCAGCCACGCGCTCTTGAGTACTCATTTGATGAAGAGTTCGAAAGTTCACATGACCGAACCGGGAATGCCACTTTAGAAAAATCCGAGTAGCAGCCGATTGAGGAGAAGTGTGAACAAGATGTGCTTCAGTCTGAGATTGAGTGGTAGTGATATGGAGTCGCCAGAGACCATGATACTTGGAACCAATCATCAACAGACGACCATTGCCATCATCGGTGATGATTTTACACAGGTCACGTATATGAACAATGGCGACACGTTTCTCAGTGAGTCTTCCTGTAGAGATAAGATTCCGGCGCAGTTGAGGAACATATAACACATGTTTGAGTTTAAAAGAAGTGACAATACCATTGATGGTTGCCTGGACTTGAATATCACCGATGCCTTTGACATAGAGAATGTGATTGTCAGCAACGGTGACTGTCCAACACCGATCATCGATGGCTTGGAAATCTGTGAACCAATGAAGCTTGTCGGTCATGTGCTCAGTGGCATGCACCGGAGTCTGCAAACCAGAAAGAATCGGCAAGAGAGGGGGAAGAGTCTGGAGGTGAGGTAGCCGCACAATATGCTTCACTGGAGACTGAAGATTCTAATGCAGATGATTTGATAGAACTGGCCGTCACATGAGCATGACTATGTTTGCCCTTATGTTGATGCGTCGATTGGTGGCGCCGAGAAGAACGGAGAGAGTTCTTTCGTTTCGAAGAGTCAGTACCGGACGAACTGTGTGTGTCATTCGGACAATCTTTGCCGAAGTGTCCACGCTGGCCACATTGATAGCATCGTGCATGCCGTTTATGTCGTGCAAGTCTTTCGGCACGTTCCTGCTTCTGTTCCACAGTTGGAGATGAACGAGAACGAGAAGAGTTAACGGGAGCACCTTTGGTGAAGAAGGTTTTCTCATTGGGCGCCTCAAGTTCATGCACGAGATCGCGCAACTTATTCTGAAATTTAATGAGACGTGATTGGAGACCAAGAAGGGTTTGGTTACCAAGCGGGACGTTGTCCCAAGCAAAGAGCAACGGATCAAATGACGGAGGTAGCCCGCAGATAATCTTGTTGATGAGTTGTTGTTCAGTAATGGTCTGTCCGAGCTCGTTTAACTGAGCTGCTAACTGCTGCAGGGAACTAATGAAGACGGCGATAGATTCTCCTTCAGTAAGCTTGCTACCGTAATATTTCGCTTGAAGGCCAATGATGCACTCTTCGGAGTGCTGATCATGATAGGCCTGAAGTTGTGTCCACATGGCATGCGACGTAGAGCAATTGATAACTTCCTGTTTGTGCACAGAATCAAGAGTGCCAAGAATAGCTACAATGGCCTGTTTATCTTTCTTCTCCCATAGGAGCTGTTCGGCGGGATCTGCAAGAGAGGTTTTCTTAAGCGTGCCATTGACAATGGAGTACAGGTCACGGGACTGGAAAATGAAGCGCATATGCATCTTCCATAAGGAAAAATTGCGGCCATCATATCTATCGACTGTGTGAGACTCCCGTATCTCACCGATGTCTGTCATAGTGTAGAACCAATTAGCCTCTCGGTTGAGTGTAATCCTATCAACGAAACAACCTCAGCAAGGTTTGGAGTAAGCGATGCTCTTGTCTCCTCAAAACGACCAAACAGGTGCAGCGAAACTAGAATCGGCAAGTAAAGCGGCCCATAACCTATTGCAACACTAGTCCAAACAGACTCACATCAAACACACACACCTCATGCGGTGAACTCCAACTTACACACTTTATTCCAGACTATCGAACACAAGTACACACAACAGCAGCAATAACCGGAGATTAACCAACCTAAGTATTGCGAGAGAAATCAAGTCACTAAACTAACTGACTACCCTAAGAACTAACTACCTCCCAGAGGGTTCTAGAAAGAATCGAACTACAACTACGTTCTCCTACAATGTAAAACCCTAATCAACAAACTGATGGTGCCAATATAAAACCTGGATTACATGAATTGGTTGTTGGCATAATTGTAAGGGCACGTTGAGGATTAAGTATCCAGCACGAGAGTATAGCGACACCAATATACATAGTTCCAATTCATGCACCATATTCTCCACAGATGGAACACTTTCATTGGTCGAGTCGGTTAAAACCACTAAATCAACAACAACAACAACAACAACAACAACAACAAAGATGACCCTCTCTCGCTTCACATGGAACAATTCAATAAATGTGCAGTTCTACAGTGACTGCCAAAACTAAGTACGAAAAAACCTAGTCTACCTTTAGCCATTCATATTTTATAATTTATTGCATTTAATGCCCGATCAGATGACGGTTCAAGTATACATGCATGTAAATGATGTGGCTACCAAATTACAAGTCCAGCAATGCAAGATAATTGAGAAAGATCTAGATCAAAGTAAATTAGCTCCAAAACTCAGTTATGCTCACACTTGGATTACGCAATGAATGCTACAAATCTGACATGTACAAGTGGTTTTTTGGGTCGATTTTTTTGGGTGGGCATGTTCTTGGCCTTCACATTTATAATTGTGTCCCCATTCAGTGCACATCATGTATGCAAATTGAGCAAAATGGTTTCATTGAGGTCTTTTTCTGCTGCTGGTAGAAAGCAAATAGAAGAAGCTATTTTAGAGAAGTTGAGGAGGGGTGAAAGTACTAGAAATGTTGCTAGAGACTTACAGGTATCCCAAAGTTGGGTCGCACAATTTCGTAAGCAACATTTGAGTGAATTGAGTGATGTCAATCACAGTTTTGGTGGCAGGCCACAGGTGTACAGTGCAACTGATCGTAGAGCTTGTGTGAGAGAAATCACTGTGGGTGGCTTAGAAACTGCACACAAAGTTGGAAATTACTTGAGAGAAGAGCTTCATGTTGGTATGAGCGATAGTATTGTGAGGAGAGTGTTACGAAAAGCAGGTTTGAAATGTAAAGTGAAGCAAAAGAAACCAAAGCTCACACTTCTTCAAATTAAGGGACGATTAGAATTTGCTAGACATCATTGCCATTGGACTGATGATGATTGGGATCGTGTAGTATTCTCCGATGAAACAAAAATCAACCGATTTTGCTCTAATGGTCGCAGTTGGTGTTGGTTTCGTGATGGACAGAGTAGAAGTGCTAGAATGGTGCAACAAACTGTCAAGTTTGGAGGTGGGGGAGTGATGATGTGGGGTTGCATGACTCCGAGTGGCCCTGGTATGATGTGTAGGATTGAGGGAAGAATGGATAAGTACATGTATAGAGAAATTTTAGAGCGAGAGTTGATTCATACGCTACATGCATACAATTTGGATCTTGCCAATTTGATTTTTCAACATGATAATGACCCGAAACATATATCCAAGAGTGTGCGCCGTTGGCTGAATTCGCAAGAATTTACTGTTTTGAAGTGGCCGGCGCAATCTCCATACTTGAATCCGATCGAACACTTGTGGGCAACTTTAAAACGTCGACTAAACCAATATGAGAGACCTCCCAAAGGAATGTTAGAATTGTGGGAGCGTGTTGAGGATTGTTGGGCTTCAATTACTCCCAATGAGTGTAAGAACTTGTATAGGAGCATGCCTAAGTGCATTGCAGCTGTTATAGCTGCTAAGGGTAGGTGGACAAATTTTTAACTTTGTTCCAGCTTGTGTGAGCAAAACTGAGTTTTGGATTGAACTTCACTTTACTTTTTGTTTGTACATGCATACTTGTGTGTAATAGGCCTCAATTCCCATGGAAGTATGACTGATTGCAATGGTAATCCTATGCAATTTATGGTTTCATTTTTGGTGCATCCAATTTCCTTACATTGTTTGTTGAATTTCAATATGTTGTGTTTGTACTCAGTTTTGGTGGTCACTATATGTTCCGACCATGTCGGAGAAAACCACTAAACGATGACAAAGAAACACAACCCAATTCATATGGAAGTGAAAGATACAACAATTTCAAACACTCACCAACAAGTTTATGAAAAGGATAAATTTGGATAGCCTTGTTGAAGAATCATTGGGTTGTCACATCTTATACGTCTATATTTTTTTAAGCTAACATTTGTTTATTATTGAAACCTTTCTTCAAATTTTCATTTGTTGGGGATTTTTTTTCATTTTTTTAAAGATCTTGAGGTATAAGGTTCAATATTTTCACTCACATAGAATTCACTAATGCGTAAATAGAGTGATGGTCATATTTCAATTTGCATGTTGCCAACGAGCCAAATGTATTTTCTTATATGTTGGCCACCCTACTCAGCCAAGTGCATTTTCTATTGTTGAAATGGCCCACACATCAATCTATCCTGTTTTTTTTCATTGAGAAGCAAAAATAGAAGGTTGAAGTCATCGAAAGTCTATGGCACGATTTTGATCCACACAAAGCAATATGGATAGACTTTCCACCCCTTCCACCTTGTAATACAGGTTTGACAAAATAGATAGAGTTGAAGGTTTAGCTATGACCACTTGGGGAACCTCTGCAACCTCGGGGAGATCACTCCTTTGTCAAGTTGAACACCACGTGCGAACAAAGTTTGCTACCCCTATATTACATGCCATAAATAATTTTAAATTTTATGATATTTTTTCTACATATACACAACCATTGATGGTATCTTTTGTATATTTTTTTGAAATTTTTAGTCATCTTCATTTTTGTAGCAATTTTTTTAGTTCAATTCTGCGTCATTCTAGTTAGAAACGGTATGTTTTATTAAAAAAATAAATCATCAAATTTAGTCACCATTTTTTACTATGTAACAGGTACCATGTATATCTACTTATGAAAAAGAATTGATAAAATTGTGACCCATTTTAGTGATGTTTTTTACATTTTTTACATGTAAAATGATCGCACGTGGTTGTTCAACTTTACAATGGAGTGATCTCCCCGAGTCTGCAACATACATTACATACTTTGGAGGAGGTGGTACCAAGTTGGCATCATCGTTTTGTTTCCAGTTCTCAATGAAAATGAAAAATGAGTTTATCATGGTTGCTCTTTTGGGTCGGTAACTCCATTATTCACAAAACATCCACTTCACTAGGAAGTCCCCATTCTTTAGCAAGCCGCTTCTTCCTTTTGCACTACATTGTTCATCCATAATCAAAATAGTTATAAACATCAAGCCAACGTGGATATCTACGCATAGACACATGAGTTGTGCAATATGGAGATGATTAGAATGCGTAAAAAAAAGGTTGAAGTGGGAAGTGGTCATGTTTGCATTGTGTTGAGAGCTCATGTGAGGGTGTTTACTCCGATCAATGGTTGCTACTCCAATGCTACCTCTACATGAACATCAATGATGTTTATTTTCATTAAAGTGAAACATTTTTGGATGTCCATGTAAAAACGGCCTTTGTGCTCACATCAACTGTTCAATTGAAGATTTGGACGCTCTTTGGTTTTAAGGAATTCTTTGCATATACTGTAGCTAGATAGCCGGTCCAACACAGTATAATTCTAAAAAATAAGTGTTGGATTCATTTCAAAATGATAAACAAAATTTGACAAAATAACTTTGGTCTAGAGTATGCCCCCAAAGAACAATACTCATACCCAGGTTTAATCATACCCGACATTTTTTTCACCTACACGTGGCCCTACCAGTTGGTTCCAGCAACCAAGTTGGACATACAAAGACCAAATTAGTATGCCAAACTAGACATACCAATACAACATTGGTCAATACAATCAAGTTCAATAGATTTTGGTATCGTGCATATTAACTATAAGTAATGAAAGTCAATGATTCTTACCCAAAAAAAATTAAAATGTCTACATGCCCCTATCCATACAATGTTAACTATTGGATTTATGGTCTCTCTCATCCAATGAGTTGCGGGAATTTTATTTATTTATTATTATTATTATTTTAACATCCTAAGAGGAAATTCATTACTACTTATTTTGATGCATGTAGATGTCCAATTTGGGGACCCCAAAAATTTTGTCTCGAGATTGGGGCATTGGAGGAATTGCGTGCTACCACCTTAGTGTATGGGAAGAAGCATCGTAGCTCAAATTGTGCCCTCGCTATGCATTGCACATGAGACGTGTGAAGATATTCGCAAATAGTGTGGATCCTACTTCATTATTGGTGTGGGCCACAATAAGTTTTTGTACTTGGTATGTGCAAAGGAAGAGCATAGAGTGGATACAAGTTCACAACAACTATCATCGGGGAGGGTGAAAACGTGGATTCCTATGTAGAGCATGTTGAGGGATATGTCAAGCTAAATTAACACCTAAAGCAAAGTCAGAGACCCCGAATTGGTCTACCAAGACTAATTTAGCATGAATAAGCAATTAACTTGTACAGAGAGATTTTTATTGCACACCTTGATGAAGGTATTGGGAAACGTAAATCTGCATACGTGTTGAACCATTCACTAGATTATCATAGCATTACAACAATGTTGTGATCTTAGGACCACTTCACACTAGAGCTTGAGGGCCCTTGACCTATGATATACAAAGTATGTGATTTGTTGAGAAGCCGGAGACATTCCAAGTTCACTTTAAACTAGACCTTAATGACCTAAGGGACCAAAGATATTCAAATGGATGAAAAAATCTACAAGGCGTCCTACATGGCAGCAAGTGGGTAATGATCCACACAAAACTAGGGGTTGTGGCAATCAATTAAATTGCCATTGGCTCCTAGAACTGTTATATTGCCCTAGTGGGGACTTGAACTCAAGCATATGTTGCGGTCCCTCAATATGGTCCACTTCACATTACACTAAGCTTGAGGGCCCATCGATTGCAAAATTAGATTCATATTTCCCATGGTATGACCTTTGGTTGATTTTCAACAACCATTGGATTTTCATGGTCATGGCTCTTGGCTTGTGTGCACAACAGCCCTTCCAAGTTATCGCCGATTCATGGCCACTAAGGGGATACAAAATCCATAATTTTGGAATTGGAATCTACTAGTTTCAAAGATCCTAAATCCTCATAAATGTAAGAACACATGATCCTATTATTGTCGCAAGACACATGGCTAGATCCAACTCTTATCCCTAGTTTAAATCTATGCCATGGCTATTAGAAATACAAAATAATTATTTGCAGTATCTCATAACATCATTAAGCAATGTGCGTTTGTTCATGAGGACCCTGAGAATATAACCATGGGATGCCATAGCTAGTGCACATTCGGACTGAGGGGTTGATCACACCAGCCACTTTTGGCATCATCCATCAACATCTCGGGTTGTAAGAATGTGAAAAGTGGTGGATCAACATCTATCTCTGACCATAATCCTCAACAATTTCACGGCTGGAACCAGACGGAAACGCTGGTGTGATCGGGGCATGAATTTGTACTAGTTGCGGCCTCCCATGGTCATATTCTTGGGACCCACATGAACGAATGCACACTGCGTAATAATGTCCAAGGCTTGGACTGAATTTCAAGGAATGATAACCGAGCAATCTCAATGGGCCCATGTGTCAATGGGACTGTAGCTAGGGTGTTTGAAAATAGTGTGTTGCTACAATTATTTTTTGGGGCGTACTATAGGATAAATTATTGACTTGCTTTCAGAGTTAAATGCAGGTGGCAACACACCAAAGCATCTCACAAACTATGTTATTCAAACAATGTGTGGTGGGTGCATGTTTTTGAAGTGGTGACTCAACTATCTTGGCTAAAAGAATAGAGTGGGTTGCGCATGGTGCACACTATTTAATATATCTAATTTAGTGTGGTATTAAGATTGTTGTCTCATGTTAATCAAAGTGATCTACATGACTTATCATATAGCAACGAGTATGTTATGTCACCTTCTCTACTTTTCAGCCAGTGATTACAACAAAATTTACGTGGGTCGATGATGATTAGTGTGGGCCATTGTAAATCAGATGTGTAATGTATTTGTAAATCATCCTCCTGTTCAACACTTGGAGTGTCGAAAGGAAATTTCACATGGGATTCAACATGGTCTTAACCAATGGGAATACAACATGTGGCCAAGTCTATTTCCCAATTACTATGGGTTGAAGAGTGAATAAGCATAATTCTAAACAACCGACAATAATCAATTTTGCATCCATGGTAGTCAACATTGACGCCCAAGTCGTTGTCTTCGTAATTGATGTATATCTAATTTAGGGTCTACACTAGGGTCAAAGACCAAAGAAACTCCAAACTCAAATGATCGTATTGGTTGAGAGAAACATGTTCAACCCAAATAACTCATTAAAGAGTTTACACTAGGGTTTGAGTCCAAGGTATGAAGAAATGAAGTGGTGCTAGTGTGGGCATCGCTTTCCTGCAAATCTTGGTGGTCTTCACTTAAGAAAATACTCCTCCTATTTTGAGAAACCAATTTTCAAGCTTGAGTCCAATACTAAGTCCAAAAATAAGGTTCATGAAGGGGTGTTTTCGACCCAAAGTTTCTTGGACCCAAACCCTAATGTAAAAATGTAAAATGTCCGAGATGACCCTAAACTACCGGATGATGGTGGAGAGATACCCAAATCTCAAGGAAGAGGTTGGCGGTTCGATTCCCGGCTGTGAAATCTCCTCTATGCTTGACAGAAAACTTGCTAGGTGGTCAACTGCCTCCTGTGCTTTGGCGCTGGCCTGTCGACCTTCTGTCAAAAAAAAACAAAACAAAACAAAACCCTAATGTAAAATTTTACCCGCCCTGAAAAGTCTTGCATTTTGAAATGAAGACACATGCTACATATTGGAAGATTATGATCACTTTACAATTGACATCCATTTTAGTCTCACATACCATAATAGGAGTTGCTCTAGTAACACTGCACAACAAAAACTCGAAGACTCATTTTTATAATCAACCACTGCAACTATAAATTTTATTCTAGTATTTAAAAAAAAACTCAATAACTGCTCCAATATTAAGGCCAAAATCTTACTAATAAAAAAAATGTGCACACGAATAGTACATGAGATGCATGTGAGTATACCAAAAGTAAGCATAGCTAGCAATCTCTTGTCACACACTTTGCATGCAACAACACTATAGTATGTGTAATCGCAAGGATTTGATTCCTCTGTATCCTTCCATATGCTTTGCATGTCCTTCCTCGTGAGTAGCCACTTCTCGTTCTTCCAAATTATCAAGGATCACAATAAGTGCTAGTAGAAAACATAGCTTCAAACAACATGTTTAAAATTTTGGTGTGACCAATCTATGAGGGGTGTAGATGTGTCATGTTGATTTCAAATAACAGTTGCTTGGAATCTTGTTGTTTGAGATCAAAATTTTACTTTTGGAAGTAGGAGTTAAATATGATTCATTTTAAACATGTAATAAAATACATGTAATATGTTTACCAAATGAACCCATTTTGTGTGTCATGTCTGCAAAGTGACTCAATTTGTGTAAAATGAGCCGTACCAAATGAACTCGTACAACCTTGTTGTGGATAGAAACTTGCAAAGTTGCACTAAAGTACAAATACTGAAAACTAACACTATGTACCACAATCATACATTTTATGGTTTCAAACATATGACATCGCTGCACTGTATTGGGTGTGCCTACCTTGTCGACCACCAGGTCATGAGGTGTTCCCAGTGTGTGTATGTAGCGATTGGACATAAATGTTCAACCGTGGCACAATTAGTTAAGATTCTTTCAGAAGCGGGTGCCTTGGAATATTGCATCATTGTAGCAACTACTGCTTCGAATCCTGCTCCTCTACAACTCTTAGCGCCATATTCGTTTGGGTAAAATGCCCTAGATATTGACGAATAGCGCATATTATTAGGAAAATAGTACCTATAATAACATGAAAACCATGAAACCACGTGGTTAAGAAAAAAAGTAGCAAATTGATGAAGAATAACTTTTGAGCTTCTTGTCACAAGTTCAAGGACTGACTTTAAAAGGCACCTTCACACACAAGCCAAGGGCCGTGACCATGTAATTATGAGGGCCCTTGATTCTCATCCATAAAGCTATACCATGAGTTGCCATGAAGTTACAGTTATTAAATTGACATGGCCTGTCGTAATTATAGTCAGGCCTACCTCTTGGAGGTGGGCCTAACGCAAATTCTAGCAAACCATGAAACATCAACCATAGTTTGTCATGTAGGAATCCATATAGACTATTCATCCATGATGATTTCTTTGGGCCCTCAGGCCTTCACCTTCTAGTGTGAAGTAAACTTGGATAGTCTCGGCCTTTTCAACCAACGAGAGATCTTTGAATGCAATGACCGCGGGCCTTCAGACTTGTGTGTGAAGTGGCCCTTAATTAGCCTCTCTTGAGCCATATGTCAATTTTCAAATAATGTAACTTGCCACACCTAAAGTATTGATGTATTTCAAATCGTTGTGTTTTCTTTCATGCAATTTTTCTCTTTGATTTCTTCAAGATGCAAGTTGAACTTGAAAAACTGTGTACATAGTGTGGCCCACGTTGTAGATTTCCTATATGCGGACCGACTTCCAACTAAGTGGGGACACAAAAACTATGTAAATGCCCCATGTAGTTTGAAGGAGATAGTTGAGAGATATTTTGATGAGTATTGTGTCTTGGCACCACATTTGTACAATAATATATTGCTCTACGTTTTCATCAATGAATAGAACATTACTTAGCTCTTTGGTTGCGTTTCACGGAACCATGTATTGGGCAAGCATAATTATCCTTTAATTCCGGGATTCCATGTTTATGGGGACCACTCAGGCTACGTACTGCATTTTATCATAGTTCTTTAATCACAACCTCTTTCGTTGGAAAGAGACTATCATCTAGTTGCTTAGTAATGTTACAAACTTTCCAAAGAACAAGGTAAGTTACACATTAAAGAGGCCCAAAATGTGGGTAAGATAAGGAAAAAAGAATAATGAATTCATTCTTTAAAGTTTATGTTTGTTTGTAGAAGTGCATCGAGTGGAACTCAAAATGTTGCATAATGTGAAGTATAGAGTTTGGATCCGTGCCATTATGGTCCTTTGCACATGTGCATATGAATCAATATATTGGACCATTTATGCACCTTTCATGTACCATGCCGATGTCCATTGCCAGCCGTTTGGGGAACGACGATCATGACAACATCCACTGATCTTGTTTTGTATTGTAGATTGTAAATACACTAATATGGACCCATGCCGTCCCAAACCTTTCCACATGTGCACATAACATATCACTTTAACGTGGTCCCCTTGCCTTTCCAAAATGGTGGGGAACGGTGGGACAACGGCCTCACCACCACCACCATCATCACCACGTCTTTTGTTGTATATAAGTGGCTTTCAAGGACTGATATGTTTTTGGCTAAGGTGATATAAATATAAATATCCATAAAAACTCATTTTCAAAAATGGAGTTCTATGCATCATGACATCCAATATCAAATGCTCATGAAGATCATGTTATATTGTAAATAAAATGTGGATGTGTGTGGAGGCCACCTTCAACCATCCAGCCTCAGACAGTGTAACCCGCTGCTGAACCGGTTTACATGGAAGTTACTCCCACCAAAATTAGATATTCTTTCTCAATAGTCTCGTGAAGGTGTTTGCATTCTTCTGTGTCTCAATCCCGTAACATATAATTCCAAAGTGCTTATAAGTTCCCTAGGAGTAGTTGTTCTCAGTTCTCAAGTTTATGTTCCCCTGAAGGGTCCTTAGCAACTAATATGTAAATGCATATTTAATATCTCTTCATGTTTCCATAATGAGTAAGTGCTTTAGAATGTAAGTTGACATTACCTTTATAAGTGTAATGTCAAGGTTAAGTGTTTACGAGGAAAGTGTTTCCATACAATATCTTTCATGGTTTGTAAACATTCTTAATCCTATCTATCCCTTCTAGTTTCTTTTAGAACCTATTTCTAACTTTATCTAAGTCCTCAAGCTTCTTGCATGTTTCCTTTATGTGGCAAGCATATTCCCTCGCTAACTTAGATTTCTCGGGAGCCTATAGGTTTATGTTCTACGGCCATGAACTAATTCCTTAGTTCATCCGCCGCAAGTATCCCTCTTTTGCTTATGTGAAATTCCCACGTTAAGGTGGGTATAATATCTCTCAATTCCCTTTCGCAAAGATATGGCTTTGAGTAATCCCTCAATTCCTTACTTATTGCCTCTCAAGTTAGTTTTGGATTTGATATGAGGGAAGGGGTTGATATGAAAGCTTGGTATGAGGGGGTGGTATGTTTGATTTGCCCAAATGCCGGATCCTCTCCCTCTTATGATTGCACTTTCATGTGGTGATGTAATTCCAACAATTCAAGTCCGAATGATGAGAAGGTATGTAGACATGTAATATCCTTTTTCAGCTCAAGTGTTACTACATTCCTCAATCAATTTCAATCATATTTGTATATAAGATATTTCTCTTAATTCGATTTCCTTAGGCAAGGTTGTGTCGACTTTCCTAAGGTCTTTTGAAGTTTCCGCGTACTCCAAGCTTATGTGGCCTCTTCCATATTTTTGATTTATTTTCCTAAGTCTTAAAATCCTTGCACGGAACTCTTAGTCTCGGCCGGTGCGTGATAATTCTTGTTCCGCTAGCCGCTAGTAAATGTCTTGCTTTCCGCGAAGGCTTTGTAAGTTCCGTAAGCGCCGCGGGTGCTTTAATAATCTTCTAACACTCCGTAATCGCTCCGCAAATCCAATTGGAATTACTAAGGCACCGCGGGTGCCTATATGTAATTCCAATGCACCGTGGGTGCCTATGGAATTCCTAATGCACCTCGGGTGCCTATGAATTTCCTAACGCACCTCGAGTGCCTAAAAGTCCAATTGGAATTGCCAAAGCACCTCGGGTGCCTATAGGTAATTCCAATGCACCTTGGGTGCCTTTGGATTTCCTCACGTCTCAACAAAGTCCGAGGTTCGGACGCTCAAGCCTCACGTCTCAACAAAGTCCGAGGTTCGGACGCTCAAGCCTCACGTCTCAACAAAGTCCGAGGTCCGGACACTCATTTAAAATATTCGGAGTAGAATGAAGTGTATTAGGGCCCTCAAGTGGCCTCCTTATATAGTCTCACAAATCTACATTTTCCTAGGATTTTTGTAAATGTTAGCTCGGCTAAATTTAGCACTGAATCTAATTAAAAGTCTGAATTTAGAGTTCTAATTCTAAATTACTAACTCTAATGTACTTCCCATGTACATATCTTTTCATATCCCTAGCTAATTAATTGAGCATGTGCTCCTAAAACGGAATTATGTTCATGCCTTTTCATTTCTCAAACTGGCTCCCTTTTTACATTCATTTCTAGTTACTATTTCGGCCTTGTGGACTGGGCCCTATTCCCAGCCATAAACTAGTTCATTTGGTTCACTAGTGACCTAGCCTAGCTTTAACCAGGTCGTCCTTATAAAGGACCCGGCAGTTCTCCTTTATCCGCTATCCGGCCACCTCGCCTCCCGATACCCGGACAGCTCCTCTTCCTCTGTTTGGCCGGTCCTTGCCACCTCGCCTCCCGATAACCGCACAGCTCCTCCCCTTGTTAGCCGGTCCTTTGTCCGATATCCGGCCAGCTCGTCTTCCTCACTTCGCTCCTTGCAGCTTCCAAATGGCTCCGTTCTCACTTCGCTTCTTTTTCTCAATGAGCTTGCCTCTACATTTTACTTCCCCCTCTCAGAGAAAGCATGTCCCTATGCTTTCCTTTGCCATTCTGTGCTCAATTGTGTGATCTTTTGGTTTGAGTGACAAGGTGCTGATGTTGATGGCTCCAAACCGTCTGCTGGTGAGGGCCGTGTGTTGTTCATCCAGTATTTTTGTCACAAAATCTTTGAGTTGGCTTAAGGTTGGCTGTAAGGTATCATCTGGATGTTTGTTGGCGAGGGCTTGATAGTGTTGCACAGCTTCATAGCAGATAGCTGTATCTTCCGTGGCCAGGGTGGTCAGTGCTTGGTCGAAACAATGCATCTTGCTTCGCTGAAAATTTCTGACTAAGTGGTATTGGTTATGTGTATAAGATCTCAGAGTTGGAAACGGCTCTCTGGGCATCTGAATCATATTGTGGTGTTGCCCTAATAGCATAATACATCGAAGTATGTACCTCTTGATGTAGAAGGGAGGAGAGGCTGAGAGTGTCTCCATTACACCTAGAGGTGTTTTGAGTTCATTCAGACACCACATAAAAGCTAAAGTGTCTTTGGCCGCAGCATTTGCTTGGCTCCAGATCTCCTCCATCTGGGAGAATTCCAAGTAACACCCTGTTTTGAGGAGAGGAATGTTGCTGAGCAACAAGTGCAATCCACCATATGCTCGGTGGTATTGCATGATTGAGTTTAGGGGTTTGGTATGCTTCAAGATTTGCTGGTACAAATCTATTTTGGGGTGTATGGCCGACTGGGGAAGGATTCCCCGTCCGAGCTCCCCTTCTTGTGCACTAATTGTTTGCAGGAGATCTGCTTTTTCTTGTTGGGTGCGTGCCAGATCTTTCTTAAGCTCATTCAACAACCTGTTGGCTACACCTGTAGTTAGGGTGTGTTTCTCCCGGCTCATTAGGGGATGTACTGGGTCTGTGTCGGATGCTGAGGCGCTCCCGACTCGGTGCAGGTATGTTTTCTCCGAACCTGCTGTCATTTCTTCCTCCAATTTGCGATTTTCTGAGTTAAGGTTTGCAATGTCTTGCTGCTGGGTAGCAATCTGGGTTTCGAGCCTGAAAATTGTGCTCTTTTGATTAGCAACCAGATTATCCTGTCGCTGCAGCATTCCTTTCATGTCAGTAATGCGAGTGTTGAGGTGGCTGATTTCGTGATCTTTGCTATCAGCTTGTTGCATTCGGTCATCCATTTTGATCTGAAACCTTTTTAACTGTTCGAGGGCTTCGCCCTTCTGCGCCTTGAGGGATAAGATTTCTTCTTCAGCCTGGTCCAATTTTTGTTGTAAGGTGGCTGATTCTTCTTCCAATTGGAAGATAGCTTCAATGTTGACCTCATTGAGGTCCTCTGAATTTGCTAACTTCGTAGCCAAATGTTGTAGCTGGACTTCTTGGGATTTCAGTAATACTTCCAACCGACTGTCAGGGGGTGGTACGATATCTTGGTGTAAGATTTCCTCCCTTTGGACTTTGAAAAATTCGTCATTCAATTTATTGACAAATTTCGGTGGAGCCTTGCTGATGAATGAGAGAAGCAAGTTCTCCAATCGGCGGTGTGCTTGACAGATTTGTTCTACCATGGGAGGTAGAGAATTGGGGGGCCGTCGGGGTTCGGTGGTTTCCACAATCACCGGCTTTTCCGTTGGTAAACCTTGGGTTCCATCACCAACCTGTGGCATTGTGGCGTAGACTTGTGCAGTTGGAGCAGGCTGAGTCTTCGGCTCCTCTGGGAGTCTGGTGGTATGAGGTGGGAGGACTCTGATGGTGGTTTGCCCTTCTGGTCCTTTGGTTACTTTGACTTTCTTTCGTTTCGGGTTGGGTACCTGCTCCGCAATTGTGAGAGCTTTGGCAGTTCTGTACCCTGCTTCCAGTTCCTCACGAATGTTGAGGATCCCTGCTGCCTTAAGGATGACAGTCACATGAGGGCCAATCGAAGTCTTTTCTACCTTGACTCTGGTTGCGCGGTGTTTCGCATGCAAAGCGAGGATCTCTTCTGTCATTTCATGGTAAAATTCCTGTGGCCAATCTACTGCCTTGCCATTGAGTGCTGCCAATATGAGTTCAGCAAATGAAGTGGCTATGTGGTGTTGATGTGTGGGATTGAGGCATAACAGGGAGCTTAAAAGGCGTAGAGGCCGTTTTGAGCCAGGGTGTTGGCAGTCTGAAATCCTCACCGTCTCTCGTGTGTCCGCATTCTCTTTCAGGGATGGGAAGAGCTCGGCCAGTGTCCACTCCTTGGTGACTGGCTGTGCTTTCTTTGAATCCAACTGAAATACCTGTTGGAATTGTTTACGCCAATTCTTGTCAATAATGACCCTGCTTTTTCCTTTCACAGTTGCTGTTAGGGTGGTGGGTTCAAAAGAAGAAATCGCTTCTTTAACCAACTGCGGATGCAGCACTCCCCATGGCACGGAAGTGATGAATTCTTCCAAATTTAGTGCTTTCAAGAAGGTTGTTTCTTCCGGGGTCAGTTGGTAATTAAGGGCCGCATCGATACTGAAAACATATAATGCAGTACGCTCTGGCTCTGGTCCTCTCTTCATACTTTCCGTAAGTTCAGGATTCTGGTCCCACTCTGTCACTGCCCTCTTAAGTACTGCTTGAAGAGTATGAAGTTTGCAAGCCTGGAAATACCAATATGACTCACCCGGATTCCAATGTACTCCCGAGAAGGCTTGCAGACAGGCGAGCTGAACTCCTTTCCAAAATCTGCCATTCTCGTCCAACCTGGGCTGATATGCATGTGGACACTCCATGGCGTGTCTTGCTGAATTCTCCTAACCGCCAACTGATTCCCGTGTAACTCCCCCGAGTTTGTTGAATGCCGCAACTGTAGATTACTCAATTCAAAGTGGTGGGATTGTCTGGGGTGTGTGTCTTTGTCACCGAAGAGCTTTTCAGCTGACACAGGGTGGTTAGGTTTCTTGGTTGTGGTTGGGGAGGAAAGGCCAGCTAGACGCCCTGTCTCGGCTGGTATTGTGTGCACAGCTGGTGGGGCCCAAAAATTTGAATGCGAGGTAAACTCTTTACGTTTCTTTTTTCTTTTTCTTCTGAAGTTGTTTTCTTTCGTTCTTACTAATCGTGTGCAAGTGGGTTGTCACAGGATTTACTGGTTACTTTTGTGGGATTCCCCACTTCGGTGGGTCGAATCCCCAATTTTCTTGGGGTCCACTTGTTGGACCCCTCCAATAAAACAAAATTGGAGTTTCATTTTTGTAAACATTTTCTTCATTGTATATAAATTTGATACTGATTCTGGCATTCTTGGTTCAGTCTTGGCCACGCAGTGGGATACTTCTTGTGGATGAGCTTCCGTGGTTATTCAATTGTGATATCCAATTGTACTCTATTAGGTTGTTGCAATCTTTTGAATTTCGTCCCTGGGTTTCATGCCAGAAGTTCATCCAGTAGCTGCATTCGGTAAAACTTTGGGTGTTTGCTTGTCTTAAACTAGTTGCTGCATAATTCGAAACTTCATACATCGGTCTCATGCCAAAATTTCATCCAGTAGGTGCAGTCATCTGTTGCATTTCGTAAAGCAAAAAATATCCTTCAGTCGCTGCATCCAATCGCTGGATCCAATCGCTGCGCTCCACAGAGCTGGATTCATATGCTGCTCTTCATTCACACGCTGCCTTCCAGACCAAACTTTACTCATCTTCTGTAAACTTCATCCATCCACCATATTTGATAAAACACCATCCTTGTGTTACATTCGATACGTATTTACATTGTCCTGGGTCTTCTACTAAAGAAGAAAGCTTCGCTCTTTTTAGGGCTTGTAATCTTTACTCATTCCAGGGTATCCTAATTCCAATTTTCCTAGTTTCAATTCTCTAAGTGCTATTGATTTGATATGTTCATGTATCTAAGTAACATCTCTCTATATGGTAACCTATGGAAATCTCTTTTCTTTTTATAATCTTTAAATGGGTGGCTCCTAAATTTAGGTCATTCCCCTGTTCTAAGCTTATGACGTCGTCTCTAATTCCTTGCCTATTTTGTGATTGCTACTCTAATGCTATCTATGTTGGGTAAATAGGGAAGGCAACTCTTTACTGGTTTACTATTCCAGTGGTCAGTCCTAGGTGAGCCTTTACCTAAGGTGTAACTTTTAAAATTTTCATCTCTGAGTTGGCTCTACCCCAGGGTTGTCTATCCCGCCGTTGTGACGGTGTCGTGCCGTCACGACGTGTCGTGTCGTGACGGACCCCTCCGTCACGACACAATAGGGTCCACGTAGGGTCAACATAGGGGGAGCCGACTAGGGTGGGTAAAATACTTACCTTCTTGCCAAGGTGGCGTCCTATGTGGCAGAAAACGTCGACGTGGATGTGCATATTTCCCCTGCCACGTAGACCATTTTGCCATTGTGTTTATCATTGTGTTAAAATCAAAGTAATAAAATATTACTAAGGAGGGTGTGGGGCGGACGGGTGGGGCGGACGGGGAAGGGGGGTGGTGCGGACGGGGAAGGGGGGTGGAGCGGACGGACGGGGGGGTGGTGCGGACGGTGGATGGGGGTGGAGCGGACGGACGGGGGTGTGGAGCGGACGGGGGAGGGGGGGTGGGGCGGACGGACGGGGGTGGAGCGGACGGGAGAGGGGGGGGGGGTGGGGCGGACGGAGGAGGGGAGGGGCGGACGGAGGAGGGGGATGGAGCGGACGGGGGAGGGGGGTGGAGCGGACGGGAGAGGGGGGGGGGGTGGGGCGGACGGACGGGGGTGGAGCGGACGGGAGAGGGGGGGGGGGGGTGGGGCGGACGGACGGGGGTGGAGCGGACGGGAGAGGGGGGGGGTGGGGCGTCCCACCCGTCCCACCCGTCCGCCCCGCGTTCCCTCCCGTCCGCTACCCTCCGTCCGCCACACGTTCCCCACCGTCCGCTCCTCGTTCCCTCCCGTCCGCCCCACGTTCCTCTCCCGTCCGCACGCGTTCCCTCACGTCCGCTCCACGTTCCCTCCGTCCGCCACACGTTCCCCGTCGTCCGTACCCCGTTCCCATCCTGTCCGCACCCGTTCCCTCCCGTCCGCCCCGCGTTCCCCCCGTCCGCCCCGCGTTCCCCCCGTCCGCCCCGCGTTCCCCCCGTCCGCCCCGCGTTCCCCCCGTCCGCTCGGAGTTCCCCTACGTCCGCTCCACGTTCCCTCCCGTCCGCTTTCCGATCCCTTCCGTCCGCCCGCGTTCCCTATCGAGTTCCCTTCACGTCCGCTCCACGTTCCCTCCGTCCGCCACGTTCCCTCCGTCCGCCCGTTCCCCTCCCGTCCGCGCCTCGTTCCCTCCCGTCCGCCCGAGTTCCCTATCGCGTTCCCCACCCGTCTGCTCCTCGTTCCCTCCGTCCGCCCCCACGTTCCCTCCGTCCGCCCCCACGTTCCCTCCGTCCGCCCCTAGTTCCCACGTTCCCCATACGTCGTTTTCGTACCCTAAACCCTAATTCCGACCGGGATCCCATAATGATTGGGCTCCTCGTTGCCTATATAAAGCCGTGAGGCTTTAGTTCCTACCACTTTCCTCTCCTCCCACCACATAGGGACCCGAGACCTTGTTGCGTCCCAAAGGACAGCATCACCGCGCGGGTCTCAAGGGGTTTGGGAGGGCAGGGCAAATTGTGGGGGAACCCTCGCAATTTTTTTTTCAGATTCACTCGCTCCCGTGATTTTTATCACGAGAGATTTTCACACTCACTTATTCACGTGATTTTTATCACGACTCATTTTCAGATTCACTCACTCACGTGATTTTTATCACGATGGAGGGGGAGGACATTGCTCCTTACGAGAACGAGGATTTGAGGGTGCACCGTGCTTGGCTCGTAGGCAATGCATCGGCGAATACTGCCGAGGGTACGGGAAGCGATCCTGGAAGTGGAAGTACTGCAGCACGTCCACCACGTCCAGATCCCTTTCAGTTTGACGAAGAGTTCTTGGCTGTTGGTCATTCGGGAGGCAACCAAACACGGGGAAGCCGTGGAACACGTGGGAGTCGGGGAAACAGTGGACATAGAGGGAGAACTGGAAGGGGACCAAGCTCAGGCAGTTCCACAGAAATACATGCACCGGCTCGTTCGGAGAACGTGCCACCACAATCTCCGACACGGCGGACATCAAGACCGGAGAGCCCTGCACGTGATGTACCTCAGGGTTCGGAGCAGACTGAAAGACGGGGATTAAAACGCCCAGCAGTTTCGGAAGGGACGGAGGACGGGTCCGCGGCATCGGGTTCGCAATCAAAGAAAAGGAAACATAGAGGCAAACGCGACCCGCGGACCGATGAGGCTCGAAATCATTGCAGGATCGTGTTGTTGGATTGGTTTAGAAGTAACAGCATGGTTTATTTGGAGAAAAAATACCTCAATGATGGTACAAAGGGTTTAGAGTTGGCGAGGAACGAGTTGATGCTTATTCTCACGGAAGCCACGTCTGGACCGGAGTTTGAGGAAGCTAGGGGCATGAGCGATTGGAACACATGGATTGAAAAACAAGCTGTGGAAGCAATCTACAATCCAACGATGTCATATGAGGCTATGCATCCTGGAGAGGGAAGTAGTGGTGGGAGGAGGTCCGAGCTGTACATTAAGCTAGAGAATTGGAAAAGAGGCGTAATAGCAGCAAAAGGCACATCCGCCCGCAACCTTCCCGTTTTTATTGACAGGCAGCTGGCAGACAACATTGCCACTCAGGGCCGGCAGGGTGTCATATGGTTGCCTAGGAATGTGGAGATCAAACCCTTGGATAGGGAAATCTTCCAAGGGACCTTCGGAGTGGTGCGGAGAGTCACAATTCATGGAGCATCATTCATCCCTAACTGGATAGAGTGGGCTGGGAAGACCATGAAGGCCACGAATAGTCTGGAGAACCGAAAGGAGCGTTCGGTTGAAGCATTGGCATGCCCAGTAGATCATCCTGGGATAATCAAGCTACAATACCTCCACCCGAAAACATACGAATCCTATTCGATGTGGTGGAATGGAGGCTCCTTGAAGAACATGAGGGTCTATGACCACCAAGTTCCGGAAACCCACGAGCGCACAATCCTTCAAATGCCTGGGGCAGACTTTGAAGCACGGAAACGGTTGGTTGTATATCGAAGGCATCGAGCTTATTTGGCATGGGCTCTAATGTGCATTGTGGATGTAGTGCACAAGCATGACGTGTTGCACAATGACCTTAATCCCAACAATGTCATGCTGCATTTCCCACAAGACCGTGAGAACACGGTTTTCATTGGTGTGTGTGATTGGGGGATGGCATCATGGGGAGATGAAGACGCACCCTCCAACTATGGAAAAGAATCAGTGGATGAGATGAACAAGCACCGCATAAAATACAACTGTGCTGGTCCAGAATTATTCCATGTACGAGGGCAGCGTGGAACATCTACCTCTCCGGTGAGGATGGCTCGGAAACATAGGCACACGTTTCTCTCGGAGTCCTTCTCAGTGGGTGCTTTGGCAAAGAAGATTTATGCCAGGGATTCGACTTCCTCGTTGTTTCAGCTAAACAGTGATCCAAATGGCTTGAAGATGCGGTTTGAGATAGCATTGGATGCATTGACGAAGCCCAATCCAGCGGAAAGGTCAACCATCACACACGTAGTGAACATGTTGAAGTCGCCTCCATACAACATGGTTAACCCGACAATGTGCTTCCGTGACACTGCAAAATAGTTTTTTTTTGTTTTCTTTGCAGCAATTTTGGATCATACCAATTTTGTAACCGTTGGAGATGTAAATAAAGCCATCATTTTTTCATACACAACTTGTATATTGTATGAGATTTATGGATCTTAGTGCAATGTTCATACTCCATGAGGATTTTTGCTTCATAATCGAGATGAAGTCTATGGGAGACTAACCAAGGTTCTCGCCTCTCGTGAGGCCACATCATTCTTTCACATCGTTGTTATCACATCCATGTGCTAAGTTCAAGTTAACTATAGTTGTTCGTGATATGTCTTGCCAAAATGCAATTACCTATATTTATTCTAATTTTGGTATGCCACAAAATGTAGTCAACTATAGTTATATCTAGTTAACTAAAGTTGAGCACAATGTTGCAATAGTTATATCGGTTGTACACGTGATCCTAAACATCTCTAAATGTTCTTTCTTGTACTCCACACATATTGCACACATACTTCACAATTGCTTATATTTATATTTATATAATTCACAATCACTTTTTTTTGGAAGTTTGGACATAGTCTCGGTTTTTTGGCTCTCAAAAATTCATATGAAGTCCAAAAAATGAGTTCTTGGTATCCATGGATAGGTAATGAAGTCCTCTACAAGAATATGCAATAAAAGTCCTCTACATAATAGTCCCCCCATCTACATAATAAAGTACACTAAAATAGCAATAATCAACTAAGGGTGAACGTAAAGTGGTTAAAAAAATTTCTCTTGGAACTGAGAAGTGGATGCATAGTTTCATATTGCTTTGTGCTTGTTTATCTCAACAGAAACTGTTCGGTTGGTGAATTAAAAATAAATAAATAAATCATAGAAGTGGTACAACATATTATACAAGTCATAACTTTATTATTGCGACAACGTTATAAATGCCCTTTATTAATCATATACATGAACAAACCATGAAAACTATAATATTCCACTTCATTCCGTCATCCCAACCTCGTAGATGCTCCTGGCTTCCAGCGAGGCTCCATTTTTGGAAGAGGATTCGGCTGAAGTAAATCAAAATAGCTAATCGTTCGGTCTTTCATCCGTTCCTTCAATGGTAGCCGATAAGGCGACAATCCTCTCCTCTTCTTACGAATAGACATAGTCTTTGAAGATTCCCCCGCTACCTTGACTATTTCAATGTCGATTGAAGTCTCCTCCACATCCACATCCACATCCACATCCCCGGGCTTCTCCAAAATATCCGCACACAAATCAATTAGATCATTTAGATCTCCACCCACGCATTGTGTGTGGTCCTTCTCCACCGCATCGATCTCAAAGTTGTCTGCATATCGTCGTTGTTCCTCCGCCGCCCTCATCCTCCAAGCTTGTGTAGATTGTGAGAAGGGAGTCATGACATACTCATCACGAAATCGATCCCTAGCACTTCTCTCATCTCTCTCACGCTCGGGTGTTGCATTGAATGGAATATGGGGATCGTCTAAATTGTGTATCTCCTCATCGCATTCTACACCCTCAAACATGACTCTCCCCTTTCCCATCCTATCCATGATACTCTACCTTCGTTATATGTATGAGTCTCAATGATCTACTTATATATTGACCTCTAAGGACTTGATGACCATGACCAATAATTGATGTAATCCAATATGTAGAGGATCCAATTCTCGTTAGTAAGATAAAGTCAACGCAATCGGAATAAAAAAAAAGTTGGTTAGGTTAAAAATGTACACTTTTGAAAAAATCTTCCGACATCCGCATCGGAAACCTCTTTGATACCTCTTTGAACTTTCCATATTTGATTAGTTATCCACTCATTCAACAAATCATTAATTTGTGCTTCAACCTTAGTGGTTCATATAGTTTCATAACCGATGTCACCCATCCGAATGCACTTTCCTTCAACAAATCATTAATTTGTGCTTCAACCTTAGTGGTTCATATGGTTTCATAACCGATGTCACCCATCCGAATGCACTTTCCTTCAACAAATCATTAATTTGTGCTTCAACCTTAGTGGTTCATATGGTTTCATAACCGATGTCACCCATCCGAATGCACTTTCCTTCAACAAATCATTAATTTGTGCTTCAACCTTAGTGGTTCATATGGTTTCATAACCGATGTCACCCATCCGAATGCACCTTCCTTCAACAAATCATTAATTTGTGCTTCAACCTTAGTGGTTCATATGGTTTCATAACCGATGTCACCCATCCAAATGCACCTTCCTTCAACAAATCATTAATTTGTGCTTCAACCTTAGTGGTTCATATGGTTTCATAACCGATGTCACCCATCCGAATGCACTTTCCTTCAATAAATCATTAATTTGTGCTTCAACCTTAGTGGTTCATATGGTTGCATAACCGATGTCACCCATCCGAATGCACTTTCCTTCAACAAATCATTAATTTGTGCTTCAACCTTAGTGGTTCATATGGTTTCATAACCGATGTCACCCACCGAATGCACCTTCCTTCAACAAATCATTAATTTGTGCTTCAACCTTAGTGGTTCATATGGTTTCATAACCGATGTCACCCATCCGAATGCACTTTCCTTCAACAAATCATTAATTTGTGCTTCAACCTTAGTGGTTCATATGGTTTCATAACCGATGTCACCCATCCGAATGCACCTTCCTTCAACAAATCATTAATTTGTGCTTCAACCTTAGTGGTTCATATGGTTTCATAACCGATGTCACCCATCCGAATGCACCTTCCTTCAACAAATCATTAATTTGTGCTTCAACCTTAGTGGTTCATATGGTTTCATAACCGATGTCACCCATCCGAATGCACCTTCCTTCAACAAATCATTAATTTGTGCTTCAACCTTAGTGGTTCATATGGTTTCATAACCGATGTCACCCATCCGAATGCACCTTCCTTCAACAAATCATTAATTTGTGCTTCAACCTTAGTGGTTCATATGGTTTCATAACCGATGTCACCCATCCGAATGCACCTTCCTTCAACAAATCATTAATTTGTGCTTCAACCTTAGTGGTTCATATGGTTTCATAACCGATGTCACCCATCCGAATGCACCTTCCTTCAACAAATCATTAATTTGTGCTTCAACCTTAGTGGTTCATATGGTTGCATAACCGATGTCACCCATCCGAATGCACCTTCCTTCAACAAATCATTAATTTGTGCTTCAACCTTAGTGGTTCATATGGTTTCATAACCGATGTCACCCATCCGAATGCACCTTCCTTCAACAAATCATTAATTTGTGCTTCAACCTTAGTGGTTCATATGGTTTCATAACCGATGTCACCCATCCGAATGCACCTTCCTTCAACAAATCATTAATTTGTGCTTCAACCTTAGTGGTTCATATGGTTTCATAACCGATGTCACCCATCCGAATGCACTTTCCTTCAATAAATCATTAATTTGTGCTTCAACCTTAGTGGTTCATATGGTTTCATAACCGATGTCACCCATCCGAATGCACTTTCCTTCAATAAATCATTAATTTGTGCTTCAACCTTAGTGGTTCATAAACCCTAAACCCTAAACCCCTAAACCCTAAACCCTACGTCATTCCAAATTACTACCACATATGTGCCATTGATTTGTTCTCACACTCATGTAGAAGTGTTTCCATACATGGTTTGAGGGTTTAGGTTCCTAGCTTTCCAACGAACCCACCTGCTTTTTTTTTCGATGCCTACATTTTTTTCATTATAATAATCAATCATTGACAAGATCTTGGCCGTTAGATTGGAGGGGTTATTTTGAGCAAGTAATAAAGTGGCATGCTCCTTTGAGTTTGGACTTTTGGGCTTGGCCTTTGGAGGCTTCACACTATGCCCAACTAAGGCTACCTTTACTATATTTTATTGGCTATTTAGGGTTCATTTCTTTGGACTCTCAACAAAGTTGGGCCGCTCAATCGCACTTTGATCCACTCCCAAGGGTTAACATTTATAGATGGTGACTATAGTGTCCGTTTTTTGGCTCTAAAAAATTCATATGAAGTCCAATTCATATGTGGTCGCAATTCTACGTTGTTCCCCTGCCGCCCCGTTCCCTCCCGTCCGCTCCGCGCTCCCCACCCGTCCGCTCCTCGTTCCATCTTTCATCCGTTCCCCCCCGTCCGGTCCTCGTTCCCATCCGTCCGCTCAGCGTTCCCCACCCGTCCGCCCCGAGTTCCCTCCGTCCGCTCCTCGTTCCCCACCGTCCGCTCCTCGTTCCCATCCGTCCGCTCAGCGTTCCCCACCCGTCCGCCCCGAGTTCCCTCCGTCCGCTCCTCGTTCCCCACCGTCCGCTCCTCGTTCCCCACCGTCCGCTCCTCGTTCCCCACCGTCCGCTCCTCGTTCCCACCCGTCCGCTCAGCGTTCCCCACCCGTCCGCCCCGAGTTCCCTCCGTCCGCTCCTCGTTCCCCACCGTCCGCTCCTCGTTCCCACCCGTCCGCTCAGCGTTCCCCACCCGTCCGCCCCGCGTTCCCTCCCGTCCGCGAACATGGAGCGGACGGGAGGGGAACAGGGGGCGGACGGGGGGAACTGACGGCAGGGGAACGCGGAGCGGACGGCAGGGGAACGGTGGCGCGGACGGGAGGGAACGCGGGGCGGACGGGTGGGGAACAAGGAGCGGATGGGTGGGAACGAGGAGCGGACGGGATGGGAACGAGGAGCGGACGTGTGGGAACGAGGAGCGGACGGGATGGGAACGAGGAGCGGACGGGATGGGAACGCTGGAGCGTATGGAGAGGAGCGTACGGAGGGGAGCGTGGGAGCGGACGGGGGGGAACGCTGGGGGCGGACGGGAGGGAACGGGTGCGGACGGGGGGGAACGCTGGGGGCGGACGGGAGGGAACGGGTGCGGACGGGGGGGGACTCTGGGGCGGACGGGCGGGAACGGGTGCGGACGGGTGCGAACGGGTGCGAACGGGTGCGAACGGGTGGGGACGCGGGAGCGGATGGAGGGGCGGACGGGGGTATATAAGTGGAGGGGACCACTTACATACCTTACTCCACTCCTTCTGGGCGCCCAGACAACCCTCCTCTAACACAGAGTGCGGGGTAGCGGGGCTCTCGGAGGAGTTAAGGATCCCTTTTTTGGGATCCTTTTACACTACTTTTGGCAGGTTGTGGCAGGTTTTGGCAGATCCACGTGGCCGTTATTTGGCATATTCCTTGTGACGCGCCCAGTCAACTGGCCTCTGCGTGAGCGCCGGTAGCGGGGTGCTCGAAGGGTGTGCCGAATAGTTGAACTTTAATTTTTAGGGACATTTTTGAACTAATTCCACAGCAACACTATTTTGAAGTGTATGCTTGGATATTTTGTAGCACTATTATGAAGTGCAATTAGTATTTTAAAAAGTAGAGTTCTAGATTAGAATTAGAAACTCCAATTTGGGTGGAATTAGAATTAGAAACTCCAATTTTCAGACATGGCAAGTGGAGGAACTGGAGACATGGCAAGTGCAAGTGGAGGATCTAGTTCTGGGTGTTCCAGAGGACATGGACGCAAGGCCGCTGATTTGGAGTGGAATGTTTACGATGATCCCTCCCAAAAAGCCAGGGTAGGTTGGGAGAATGTACCACAACCGTGGTCAGCGAAGACTGCAATGCAGTACGTGGGCTTCCCTCACTTTGATCGGTTGTGGCCAAGATATTGTCACGAGCGACATTGCAAGGCCGTCAATGCGAGCTATACGCAGCTTGAAGACGTGGAGGCAAAATGGAGATTCCTAACGATACTTAGAAGTATCTCCAATTTGGATAGATGGCCCAAGAGTGCAATTCCAAAGTCGGTGGCGTGTATGATGTATGCGGAGCACGTGTTGCGAGTTAGGGTGGATTGGTCAAGTTTGGGTGCTCTGCATGATCAAAAATTTGGGGGTATTGGAATTGCATTCACTAAATGCACAGTTCCGGATATTCCATACACTCCCGTTCCGGAGTGGTTCAGGAAGAATCCTAAACTAGTGGATGAGCCTGGGGCACCAATTCCAGAAGGTCGGGAACCAAAAAAACCACGTACTCGCAAACGACCAGCCAATGACGTGGAGATGGCCATCGAGGAGGCGTTTGAGCATATGGATGAGGAGGGCATGGAGGTAAATGTCGATGTGGTTAACGAGCTGGTTAACCAGGTGGTTAACGAGGCCCTAAACGAGGTAAACCCTCGTCAACTTGGTGCGGACATGATGGAGAGCAGAATGGAGGCATTGCGCCAGCAACATGCCGAGGAAATTCGTGAGTATAAAGCAAGGATTCTCGAGCTGGAAAATCGACTTGCAACACTTACGATGGGGGAGGCTGGCAGTTCAAGTAGTACACCAATTAACATCCAGTCTTTGGAAGCAGAGAGGGATACAGCTTTACAGGAGGCCATGATTGCAAAGTCACAAGCAGCGGACGTATGTACGAGGAATGAAGTAATGCAAGGAAAGATGGAGGCTTTGCAAAAGGAGGTGGTGGACATGCAACAACAACTTCAAGTGGTCAATGAAGTGGTTGTCGATCACGAATCCAAGATTGGCGCACTGGAGGAGCAGAATGCAATGTTGAGGAAATTTCTATTGGATGCGATCGTGGAGCGAACCAATATGAGGACAGGGACATTGCTTTCTATGGCCAAGGCTCGTCAATATGAAGCTGAATTTGAGAGCATCCAGCGAGAATGGAACCGCAATCATAGATTGCGGAACTTGATGCTCACGTCATGGCCAGATCAAGAACATATGTACCCTAGTAGGTGGGATGATGAGGATGACTTGAAATTGCCTAACGGGAGCTTGGATTGGCGGCAACTGATCGACTCCGATCATCATTGGGATGTGACCCAAGTGCATGAATATCCATACAGCATGAGGGGTGAGTTGTTATGGCCGGGTCCACATCCAATGGTCTTCGACGGATCCGTGTGTGGGATTTGCGGCAGTCCATTTGGCCCAGAGGGATGCTTTCAAGTTGGATCGTGTGGGGGCCAATTCCATCCACAATGTCTGATAGTGACAATGATCAGGAGACGGCAATGTCCCCATTGCAGATCACCCTTCCACCCTCGTTTGTACCTCCAATTTGGCCTTCGGGATTACATGCCTAAGGACTGGGTGGTAAGGCCAACGGACTATCCCTTCAACCTTTGCGAGTTTGATGGGACTTCTGTTGAGTGGAATTGGTTATTCAATCGTGCAACGGTTGAACTTTGGAACGATAACAAAGATGGCGAATGGACACAAAATCCACGTCAAATTTTGTATGTTGCAGACGAGTTGTTTCCCAACAAGCCCCCAAACCATGGCATGAAAAGATTTTTGTACCAAACTTTTGGTTGGCATTGGGATGCGACAACCATGCAATTACGGAGAGGCATTCAAACTCCTTTTTACAATGCAAGTGGTGAACTATCAATATCGGAGCATGAGTTGGAAGAAGATGCACATGAGATGCCCATGGAACGGGATTCCCATTTTGAAGCGCACTTAGAGCAGTCGTACCACAAACACAGAACGCAGTTGGAGGCAGTTGAAGCACTCTTGAATAGAGTTACGGATGATGCGGTATTGAGATGGCTAAATGGGGGGCCTAGACCACGTAATGCCACTCCACTGTCTCCTGGAAGTCGTCCATATCTCACCCGTGAAACCACGCGAATGATGGAAGCCGGGGAATCATCACGAGCACGACGAGGATCTACTTCAGCTGCAATAGACCTCGATTCAGATTCGGATTAGGCATTTTTGTAGCATGTTTAGAAAGTTGTATAGGAACGGAGGAAGACTTTGTACACATTGAACATATTTCATGTTCAAAGAATATGTAATATAAAGAGGAGTTACCGACAAGTTGTCATTTCTAAGATCGTGTAAAAGATAGCATATGGATGTCACATGTTTTAATGTTATTCGAAACTTTTAAAAACTCACTTGAATATTTGTAATTCATATGATAGTCTAACCAAAAGTACTATTGACTACATAGTCAATATTGAATACCACATAAAGATATAATTATATAAATATGCAATAAATAATTTTAAAAAACATGCAATAAATAATTTTATTACTATAATAAAATGATACAACTTCGAACGTAACGTTCGCTTTGTGGTCTAAATGTCTTACCGAAGGCCCTAAGGTTGTAACTTGTATCAATTTTGACGGAAGTAATAAATTATGGGAGTACGTGGGAGCACCGAAAGAACACATTTGTGCAAAACCATTACGTTCGAATCCGTACTGTAGGATCATTTGCTTCGACACATCTTGGGTCCTCTTCAGACTCGTCTGTGCTGAAATCATCATCCGTTTGGAGAGTCGCGCTTCGAAGATGCAACTCTCGGTCACGTTGTGAGAAAATTATCCTCTTGGTCGGCCGGGAGCCATCTGCATCCTGTATGCCATTTTCATCTAGATGTGGTCTACCCTCATCTTCATTGTAGTCTTCAGCAGTAAACGGAAGCGATCGTCCCTGATACCTCTTCCTAGTACGTTTGACACCTCTCGTAGTTCTCTGGCGCCCTCCACCCGTACCACGACTTGAGTGCACTTCATCTCTACTTCCATCTATAAAAGCATCCCCCGTTGTACTTCCGCCTCCAACTCCAAGACCACCTCTTCCATTGGATTGACTGTGTGGAAGTGAAACAGACGCGGGTGGAATTGCAATTGGTATGTTCTCAACAACATGTCGTCGTACAGAAGGACGACGTGGCGCCTCTATAGTAACATTTCTTGAAACATTGTGCATAGCAACCAAAGTAGCACCCACCGCAGTTGCACGTGAAACACCCAATCTAGAAGTATTGGCAATACTTCGAGTGAGAGGACGATGTTGACCTTGTGCATGCAATTGCACCGTAGAGGTGGATGCAATCCTTTGAAGAGCACGGAATCGAGTTGTCCCATCCATCACAACATATTGTAACACCGTATTTTTCAACGGAATTCCCCAGCTTCTCCTTCACTTGCCTATCTAGGTCAACCTTTATATCAGTTAACAACTTCGTACGGATGGCATTGTACGATGGTGGTGTGTAGGCTGGCATTCGATGACGGGCAGTTTCACGCACAGCATGAACAAATGCAGGATGTCTCACAATGTTGAAAGGAATGTTAGCTTCATAAAAAGCCGTTGCCCATGCTCTATCGAGGAGTTGTTTTGTTGACACATTGAACCCCTCCGTTATGTTGAGTTGACGTAGTTCACGAGGAGGAGTGCCATATATCACAACATCAGAATGTTGAGTGGTTTGGGACATAAGCAAAGGCTCTGTTTCACTAATTACGGAGCCCGCTATAATAGGCTCCAAAGGTACAATATCTGCCACCAGAGAGTCCTCATTTACAATGCCTACATGTAAGGGCACAATGCCTCCGCAATGTTCAAACAAGGCCCTAATATGCGGGGGTACCATCCTACATGTGGAAACATCAGAAGCACCCCCTACATGAGGTCTATAACCAAGGTGGGCCAACATTCTATCTCCTCGGTAAGATATGACGAACGGGCAAAACCTACATTTAACCTGCCTTTGTGATTTACCGGGAACCCTCCCCTTATCCTCGTACCAATGATCCCATGCATCGTTTCGGCGTGGCATGACTTCAACAAAACCTGCAAATACAAACAAGTTAGAGCAAGTCACTTTGATCGCATACTAGGTCCTGTTCAAGAGTGCCACGAGGGCAACCCTAATTCACAGACACTAGATTGGACAAAGTATACTCTGCATTCGGGTCTCACGCATTCAATCCTCACTCCTCAAAGGAGAATCAAAAGACTTGAGACACACTATGTCAGTGGAGGCAAAAATGGCACCTTGCACCCTCAATTTATAGTGTTCGAATCGGACGGGGGAGCGGACGGAAGGGGTGGGAGCGGACGGGGGTGCGGACGGGGGAGCGGACGGAGGGGGGGGGAGCGGACGGGGGAGCGGACGGAGGGGGGGGGGAGCGGACGGGGGGGCGGACGGGGGAGCGGACGGGGGGGCGGACGGGGGGGGGGCGGACGGGGGGGCGGACGGGGGGGGCGGACGGGGGAGCGGATGGAGGGGGGGCGGACGGGGGAGCGGACGGAGGGGGGGGAGCGGACGGGGGAGCGGACCGGGGGGGGGGGGGCGGACGGGGGAGCGGACGGGGGGGGGGGGGGCGGACGGTGGAGCGGACGGGTGAGCGGACGGAGGTGGGGGGAGCGGACGGGGGGGCGGACGGGGGGGGGGGGGGGGGCGGACGGGGGAGCGGACGGGGGGGGGGGGCGGACGGGGGAGCGGACGGGGGGGGGGGGGGCGGACGGTGGAGCGGACGGGTGAGTGGACGGAGGTGGGGGGAGCGGACGGGGGGGCGGACGGGGGGGCGGACGGGGGGGCGGACGGGGGGGCGGACGGGGGGGCGGACGGGGGGGCGGACGGAGGGGGGGGGAGCGGACGGGGGGGGGGCGGACGGGGGAGCGGACGGGTTGGGAGCGGGGCGGGGGACGTGGGCAGACGGAGGTTGGGAACGGGAGCGGACGGGGTGGAACGGGGATTGGGAACGAGGGCGGACGGGTGGGAACGGGGATTGGGAACGGGGGCGGACGGGCGCTAGTAGAATTTTCCCCACTTTCCCTTTACTTTGCTGACATGTCGTCACACGTGGACAATGTAAATCCTACGTGTCCGAAATTGGGTAATGTAATTACACAAAAAAATCGGTAAAATTCAAGTCCGGCAGGATAAAGACAGCATCCGGCATAATCCGGCATAATGTCGTGACGGATACGTGTCGTGACGGCACGACATTATGCCGGGATAAGCCTCCGTCACGACACAATAGACAACCCTGCTCTACCCTAATTGGCTCCAAGCCAAGTAAGACAGGGTAGGCATGTGTTGTATTCTTTACAAGTGTTGTGGTTCCCAAATTTTCTTCTGAACTTGGTAGTGGTTCCCATTGGGATAAGGGTTGTAATTGTATGGTATGTAGGTTGGTTTCTTTTTCTTCTCTTTGATCGTGCCTTATGAGGTTTAAGGTGTCTTTCTCTTGTTGTAACTGTATGGTATGTAGGTTGGTTTCTTTTTCTTCTCTTTGATCGTGCCTTATGAGGTTTAAGGTGTCTTTCTCTTGTTGTAACTGTATGGTATGTAGGTTGGTTTCTTTTTCTTCCCCTCGATCATGCTTTATGGGGTTTAAGGTATATTGTTGTAGCCGTATGGTATGTAGGTTGGTTTCTTTATTACACCTGGGTTGGGGGTTGTTGTCCTGTAGTGGGGTAGGTTGTGCCCAATATACTTCCAGCATAACTCTATGGATTTCTAAGTCCTCTGCGTCTAAGGTCGCTTGATCTAGGGGTGTGGTAGATCCGGTGTGTGGGGGGACCATGTTCTTAGATGGGGTAGTTGGGGATTGGTTTATGCCACTCCTTTTTGGTAATTGGTTTTGTTTCTCCCTAAGCTCAGTTTCCAAAAGATGACATGCTAAAATTTGTAAAGCATAAGCTTGAGTGGATTTCGGCTCCTGATAAGGCTTGAGCTTGTTCATGTTGACTCGGCCCAAGTCCTCTCCCTGCAGGGTGGTGACATCAACTGATCCGTTGTCATAAACATGTTTAATAAGGTAAGGTCCTGCCCAACGTATTTTAAATTTGCCCGGTCCGGGTATTTTATGTCGTAGGTGTGTGAGGCCAAACCCCCCACCCTTAAGCGTCCGTAGTCCGAGTAGTGGGTTTGGGCTCACATTCCTCCGCGGTATTGGATTTGGACTTGGATGAGTCCATAGTGCAAGGTTCACCCTTCAAGTGGTCTTGGATTTAACTCCTTCATAAACCCAACTCCTTCATAAACCCAACTCCTTAGCTTCTAACTAAATAAACCCAGCTCCTTCATGAACCCAGCTCCTTAGCTTCTAACTAAACAAACCCAGGTCCTTCATAACCCAGCTCTTTTACTTTCTAACTAAACAAACCCAGCTCCTTCATAAACCCAGCTCCTTCATGAACCCAGCTCCTTCATAAACCCAGCTCCTTCATGAACCCACAACTTTGTAGTTGTAATCCCCAACTACCTCACTAATTATTCAAGCCCTTAACTAATCTTCCTACCTAATTTTCCTAATTCTACTAACAACCCCTTTCTAATCATACAATTCTTCTCTAATCCTAAAATCCTAAAATCCTAGAGAGGAGAGGGGGAGAGAGAATTTCCTAACTTCACTAAGACTAACTAATCCACACAAGTATATTTTTGCACTCATCACAACCTCAAGTGCTCAACTCTTAAACATGGAACTTGCAACCACGTGTATTCAAAACATGAACTTTAAGTACCACAAATTGGAATCATGAATTAACTTTAAAATCCTTCACGTCAACACTAATTCTACCAAGAGGTCAAGCCCTCTTCAAGGCTAACAAGCCTTGGCTCTCAAACTAAAAACTAAGCACACACATGTGCTCCAATATGGCTTCCCACACCCACACTTATAACTCGTGGGGTGCCTTGGAGCACAAAGGAAAGAGAGGATGAGTGAGGGAAGAATGAGGGATTATATAGTAAGCTTGAGGGGGTGAGCACCCTCAAGGCTCACGATAAGCCCTTGAGATTTCCTCCTACTTAGTAGGCGCCAATCCTATCTTCTAAGCCTTCCTCCCTCAAATGATCAACAAGGATCCTAATTCGAACATTTAACTAGCCTTGGCTTTCTACCTACCACACTTTACCAAACTTGGGATGCTTCAACCCAAACTTAGCCTCCTTCGCTTTCCGCCGCCATAACTTTCTCCCCTTACTTTCCCAAATCGTTGCTCACCACTTAATTCAAACTACGATGCTTAACTCGTGATTTGATTGGTGCTTTGAGAATTTGCTTATCCTCCACCTTGCATTCTTCCTTGGACCTTCCCCATTAAGTGGCCATGATGAGGTGGTCCACTTGTGCGCTCCATGTGATCCTCCATTCATCCCAATTCGAATGCACTTGCCTCTTGAGTCACTTTGGTTGTCTCCATCCATTTGTACTAGCCTACTCACTAACTACTCAATCCAAGTTCTCCTTACCTATCCTCATTCACTCAAATCCTTCCGAAGGTAAAAACACAATAACAACTCACATCCTAGCCTCTTACAACATGGTACTTCTAAGACTAACATTTCACTCTTTTTATATTTTTGTGAAGTAACATGCTACTTCAAAGTGCATCAACTAACGTTTCAAGGGTCTAAGACTAAATGTGGGCACCCTTTTGGGCTCACATAATTGGCGACCATCGGGGGATGAATCCAAACATCTCTTGCTCCAAGGGTAAGTTGCCTAGTCAAGCTCGGTACTCCTTACATCTACTTCCCGATGTACGGGTAGGAAAGAGCTCACCATTCAACGTTTCCAATTGAATTGAATTATTAGGAAAGACCTCATAGACAAGGTAAGGTCCTAACCATATTGCATCGAATTTCGCCGGAAATTCAAGCTTTCGTGCGTCTTGAATCATGACCATCATTCCCGGTGTTAGGGCCCTTCTCTTATGTCGTTTGTCGAAAGTAATCTTTCTCCTTCTTTGGATTGCCTCAATATGTTGAGCCGCCATTCTCCTCCCTTCGTCAAGTGCTTCCAAATCGGTTAGTCGATTTCGTAAGGATTGACTTTCGGTAAGTCTCGTACTCACGGCCACCCTAAGTGACTCGACTTCATATTCGATTGGTAGTGTCGCTTCAAGACCATAGACTAAGGAAAATGGTGTAGCACGCGTAGTTACCTTATAGGTTGTACGGTATGCCCAAAGTGCCGCCGTTAGTTTCGTATCCCAATCCCGCTTCGAGTCTATAACCGTCTTGCGTAGTATACTCACCAAAATTCCGTTAACCCTTTCCGTTTGTCCATTGGTTTGTGGGTGGTAGGGAGTAGTCTTCCGGTGATCAATTTTAAATTTCTCTGTCATCTCTCGAATCAAGTCATTCAAAAAGTGAGTACCCCTATCGCTTACTAGGATCTTCGGCACCCCGAACCGCGAAATTATGTTTTCGTACATAAATGTTGCCGCGTGTTCCGCCGTGTCGGTCTTCACCGCTTTGGCTTCCGCCCACTTGGTGAGGTACTCGGTTGCCACCACAATATATTTCATTCCTTTTGAAGATTGGGGATGGACCTCACCCACATAGTCGATGCCCCATTTTTCGAAAGGAATTAAGGGTAATGATACATGTAAAGGCATCTCCATTCTAAGGTCGTTTCGGGCATACCGTTGGCAAGCGTCGCATTTCCTTACATAGTCATGGGCGTCCTTAAATAGTGTAGGCCAAAAGTAGCCCGCTCTAAGTATTTTTTGCCCGGTGAGTTGACCCGAGAAGTGACCGCCGCAAGCGCTATCGTGGCAAGCGATTAAAATCGCTTCAACCTCCGTTTTTGACACGCATCGTCGTAAAATACCATCGGACCCCCTTCTAAACAACCTATGGCCCACTACAACAAATTGCCTACTATTTACCCTCACCTTCCTTCTCTCTTCTTTTGTCCACTCTTTGGGCAACTTGTGGGTTGTTAGAAATTCCACTATGCCCGCATACCACTCCGGTGTAGAAGTGACCACAAAGAGGCTATCATCTACTAACATATCATTTACCGGATTTTTTCCTATCTCCTCCGACAACCTAGACAAGTGGTCCGCTTGTAAATGCATACGACCCGGTTTATATTCCACCGTGTAGTCGAATTCTTCTAATAACAAAACCCACCTAGCTAACCTACCACTTAACTCCGCCTTGTTAACTAGATACTTGATAGCCATGTGGTCAACAAAAAATACAACCGGGTTGCACATGAGGTAATGCCTAAACTTTTTAACGGAAAACACCATGGCTAGGCACTCCCTCTCCGTTGTAGAGTAGTTTCTTTCGGCGGGGGTCAATTGCTTACTCGCATAAGCTATAGGTTGATCCTTCTCTTTTTCTCCCGTTGCTTGACAAAGCGCACTCCCTATTGCCACATTACTAGCATCACAATAGACGTGAAAAGGTTTACCCCAATTGGATGGTATCAACACCGGATAGGTGCTCAACCTATCCCGCAATTCCTCAAAGGCTTTTTGACAAGCATCCGTCCACTCGAATTTGACATCCTTTTTGAGCAAATGGATAATGGGCACCGCTATCTTTGAAAAATTAGGAATAAGTTCCCGGTACCATCCCACATGTCCTAACAACTTAGAGATCCCCTTGGAATTGGTTGGAGTTGCCAAGTCGCTTATGGCCGCAATCTTATCCGGATCGGGTTCTCTACCTTTCTCACTAACAACATAACCCAACAACACTCCCTTATTCACTCCCAAAAATGTCTTATCCGGGTTCAATGCTAACCTCATCTTCCTACACCTAACCAATGCCTCCCTAACACAATGTAGGTGATCGTCCACATTACTTTGTGTGCTAAAATCGTCCACAAAGACGGTCATGGATTTGAACAACAAGTCGGTGAAGATATACATTACTAATCGTTGGAAAGTAGCCGGGGCATTACATAACCCAAATGGCATCACTACCCACACAAAAGTACCCCAAGGTGTAGTAAAAGCCGTTTTATGGATATCTTGGAGGGCTATGGAAATTTGATTATAACCCGCATACCCATCCATAAAGGTATATCGCGAATGACCTCCAACCTCCTCAAGCAACAAGGTGATAAAAGGTAAGGGGAAGTGATCCTTTTGTGTGCACGAATTCAATTTCCTATAGTCGACACAAACCCTTAATTTCCCATTTTTTTTCTTTACTAAGACCATAGGAGAAACCCAATCCGTGATTTCCACCGGCTTGATAAACCCGGCCTTCAATAACCTTTCCAATTCCGCTTTCACCAACAATTGCAATTGAGGATTCATCCTCCTCTCCTTTTGTCTAATTGGCCTCGCCCCCGGAATTAAAGGAATCCGGTGCTCTACCATTTCCCTAGGAATTCCCTTAAGCTCATCGTAGGACCATGCAAAAGTATCACTAAACTCATCCACCAAATTGCTATACTCCCTAACCTCTTTCTCCCCCAATTTGGAACCCATCTTCATTTGTCGGGTTTTTCCATTCTTTAATTTCACATCCACGTACCGCCAATCCGCTTCCGACACATGTGCTTGTTCCTCTTTGTTCCGATACCAATCGGAAGGCACATTGGGGTAATCTTTCACATCTTGACCTACAACTATCCCCGTAGACGTGGTCTTGAAATGTAAAGGCTCCTCCAATTTCGATGACTCAATAATCACATCCTCCTCTTGAGTCCCATCTACATGAATTAAACTAACCTCACCCTCTTCCACGTCATCTACCCAAGGTGTTAACCCACCGCTAACCCACTCTTCCTCGGTGAGCACCTCACATGGCTCCAACAATGAGCCCTCTCCTAAACTAACACTAGGAAATTCACTCCCTAAGCCTACTTGGTGAAATGTAACCATTACATCAACCTCGGACTCGGGGTACTCCCTTAGCCATTGGGCATAATCCCCATTATCCCCATAATTGTAAAAATTAGGACCTAGACTTCCCGAGCCCGAATCTATAACAACCCTTTGACCTTCGGGATGGACGACTCCCACCAATGCCTTGCCAATCTCATTCTCGTTTAAGTCATCAATTTCCTTCTCCAATGGCAAATACATCTCCTTCTTCATCCATCCTTCTAATGAACCAATGGACACTATGACCCTATTACCCTCCGGACCATAAGTGATGGATGGTTTAGGTCCACCCCAATTGACCATAGCATTCGCCATCCGCAACCAAGGCCTACCTAGCAAAATGGGGAAGGTGTCCTTGTTGGAGTGCATTTTAATGACATGGAAGGTGACCAAGTACTCCTCGCCTCCCGTAGTCATTCTACAATCCTTGATCATCCCCAAAGGCGTAGTCGAACTTTGATTTGCCATATTTATGACCAAAGGTGAAGGCCCCGTGAGTCCAAGTCCCAATTTTTTCATAGTATCCTCCGGTAGTATATTTAGACTACTCCCTCCGTCGACTAGCACATTAGGAACCACCTTATCTACTATAACAACTTCTATTTCTATAGCTTTCACGTCTCTTCCACCTTGTGATTGGATCCTAGCGGCTATTTTAGCTTTCACCTTCCTCATCCTCTTGTGTACCGGCATTCCCTCCTTTAATGTTTTCCTTGCCGTGGGTGAAATTTCCAATAGTTGGCCGAAAGTAATATCCGCCTTGAGTGTACTAAGGTCCGCCCACAAGTCGTACCCGGTAGATCTTTCCACCTTAGAATTACCCACTACGTCGAATTCGTCTACGGGAACCCCCGGTCCTTCCCATTCACCCACATCGCTATTATCCAAGTCATGTACCGCATTAGTCCTCTCCCTATCTTGTAAAATTATATTTTCCCTCTCCACATCCTTAGTAGCTCTTCTAGCTACCCTATCCAACTCGGAGAGATTAATCTCTTCATCCGAAGAGTAATTTCCTTGCTCTCCTATTCCTACCTCCAACGGGGCATCCCCTCTCCTAGCCCTAGTAGTTACCGCTAGTGCAGGTGCTTCTTCAACCACACCCTTACCCTTCACTAACTCATATGTAATAGCATTGGTGTGAGGAGGCCATTGACTTTGCTCCTCTCCAATTCTCGTTGGGAGAGGAAGCATGTCATCACATGTGGCCTCCAACACTCCATCCATGAACCTAACATCTTGGGAGTTAGATGGTCCCGGATCCGTTGGAGGCGCTTGTCTCCCGTTACTACCATTAGGTGGAACTCCTTGTCTATTTTGTATTGGAATGTAACCGGTTGTAGTTTGCAAGCCCGCCGGTGGATGAAAAGTTTGCCTAGCATTACTATGGTCATAGTATAAGTTAGGTGGCCTAAGTTCATTGGCCGGTACTCCTTGTGGCCTAGCACCTCGCATATTATCCCTTGCTTGTTGTTGTGGATTAGCCACCGGGTAAGGGACATTAATTATTTTGTCCGGTTGGCGACACGTATCCGAGGGATGACTTCCTCCACAATTGCTACAATTAAACTCTTGACCTTCGGACCAACATTGTCCTAGAGCGTGCCACCTTCCACAAAAGGGATGAAATTCCTTCTTCTCTAAATTTTGGCCACCTTGCCCTCTAGGTTGTGGTCCTCTATTGCTTCCATTTCCATAGTGAGGTGGCGCTTGACCTCGTTGATTTTGTTGAGGTGGGTTACCGTTTCCTCTTTGGTCACGGTTTTGTCCACTTCTACAAAATTGACGCGTGTGGCCCGGTTGGCCACATTGGACACACCATAATCCGGAAGAATGCCTACCCGACTCAACCGGGGGTGGAGGCCCCGGTTGTTGACTCCGGATCATTAATGACATTTGATCCGTGAGGCTTTGCATTTGTTTTATCATAGCCTCTTGGAATCCTAGTTGGCTAGCACCTAGTCTTCTCTCAACCTCCTCCAAGTGTGGATCCGTTCTAGGGGCCGGTAGTGCCAAAAGAGGTGCCGGTTCCCTAACCGCTAAAGGTCGGGGGCCGGTGTCCACAATGGCATATGGAATTTGGTTCTCATACTTAGCGGGTTCTACCGCTACCACCCTAGGGCGTATGGGGATGAATTGTGGGATCAATTCATCCTCCCTTCTCCATAGCCTTTCGTGATCTTTATCCAAGTTTTCAATATCTCTAGCCGCACGCTTGGCATCCGCCAAGGTCAAGGGATTCCTTTCTAGAACACCCCTAATAGTTCCGGACTTAAAAAACCCTTGAATGAAAAATTGCTTTAGCGTGTCGTCGTTGAGCATGGTACCCACAAATCTAGTGCACACTAAATCAAACCTCCTAATGTAAGCCGAAATTTCTTCCTCCCTTCCTTGCTTCAATGACGACAATGCCCTTAATGCGGTACTTTGACCCACTTCCGGCCTAAATTCGTTAAGAAACTCCCTTTGTAATTGTTCCCATCCCCTAAAATGTCCCTCGGCATGATCCCGATACCATTCATAGGCTTCCCCCTCTAGAGTGGTAGGAAACCACACTAACCAATAACCCGGGTCGGTTATGAGGGAGCTAGCCAACCGTTCGATATACCGTTCCATGTGCCGAGAGGGGTCCTCATCCTTGGTCCCATAAAATTTAGGGAGATGAGATGGCATATCCATCGCCGCTAAATTTTGTGGAACCACAATTGGTAGGCCTCTTGGCCTAACCAATGGGTCTATTGGAGGTATAGGAGGTATGGGCGGAATTGGGGGTATGGGTGGTGGATCCATCCCCCGTTCCTCGGCCATGGTGACCGGTGAACTATTCAACAATCCCCTATCAACTTCTACCGGGAATTCTTCTCTAAGTGTGTAATTTTCCGAAGAAGTTTCACCACTCAATTTGGAGGGAGTGATCTCCTCTTCAAGTTGAGCTCCAAGTTCCAAGGTGTCTAGAATTGACCTAGTCCTAGGTTCGACGTTCAAACAACTCTCTATTCTAACATTATCTTGTTCTAATCTATCACTGATTTTAGAGGACCGCCTCTTTCGAGTAGATTTCTCTAGTCCTACTATCAAACTTGGTTTTTGTGAGCGAGTCCTACCTTGCATTCCATAAGAATCGATCGACCCTCACTTGACCACACATAATCCTAGCAATTCCCCTCTTAATATTTTCACTTGTCTTGGTGTGATTATAATTTTTTTAGGAGGTGAGGAAAAGAACCTGCAAGCCCACTTAGGTGAAAGAATCCCAATAGGGGATAGGCATGTTCATGTTAATTTTTTGGTTAAGTCGGAGCATCACCTCCGCACCTTCCCGCAAATTAACACTCACCACAATACCGATTGTGAGGGGGTGACCTTCCGAGTAGATTATGTTAAAAGTCGAGGCTTCACCCTTCAACTTCTCACACCATCCACAATTCGGGAATTACCCTCTACAACGGATAACAACAATCACGAGTACAAAAGGCATTCCTTAATTAGTTAATGAGTTCACTTTGAAGAAATAAACATACCTTGAGCAATCGCATCCCCCTGTGAGTTAGCACTCCCCTCAATCGTGACTCAATGTAACAACACCATAAACTTTGTGAAATATTAATTTAATCTAGAGCATGAAATGACAACTCCCAAAACTTTGAGACTCACCCCGAGGTGAGTGTCAAAGTTCAATGTCCTAAGGTGAATTTACCCTCTAATGTTTTAATGAGCTACTCGGTTATAGGTTCCTTTTAAGTTCTTAGCAAATCCCCAAAAAGGTTGAGGACGTACCTTCGCCGCGCTCCTTCCTCAAAAATGAATTTGCGTAATTGACAATGCAATTCATTCCAAGGAATAGTTGAAATAGAATGAATTCAAATGTAACCCAAAGAGAGAATACTTACCGAGTTTCGGGTGCTCCTTCCCTTCTCTCAAGTTTGTGTCTCCAATTTTTCCTAGTTGCCTCCAAGTCTCCTAGTCGCCTCCAAGTCTTGTAACTACCTTCCGCTTCGCTCCCGGCGGACGCACCAATTATGTGAGGCCAAACCCCCCACCCTTAAGCGTCCGTAGTCCGAGTAGTGGGTTTGGGCTCACATTCCTCCGCGGTATTGGATTTGGACTTGGATGAGTCCATAGTGCAAGGTTCACCCTTCAAGTGGTCTTGGATTTAACTCCTTCATAAACCCAACTCCTTCATAAACCCAACTCCTTAGCTTCTAACTAAATAAACCCAGCTCCTTCATGAACCCAGCTCCTTAGCTTCTAACTAAACAAACCCAGGTCCTTCATAACCCAGCTCTTTTACTTTCTAACTAAACAAACCCAGCTCCTTCATAAACCCAGCTCCTTCATGAACCCAGCTCCTTCATAAACCCAGCTCCTTCATGAACCCACAACTTTGTAGTTGTAATCCCCAACTACCTCACTAATTATTCAAGCCCTTAACTAATCTTCCTACCTAATTTTCCTAATTCTACTAACAACCCCTTTCTAATCATACAATTCTTCTCTAATCCTAAAATCCTAAAATCCTAGAGAGGAGAGGGGGAGAGAGAATTTCCTAACTTCACTAAGACTAACTAATCCACACAAGTATATTTTTGCACTCATCACAACCTCAAGTGCTCAACTCTTAAACATGGAACTTGCAACCACGTGTATTCAAAACATGAACTTTAAGTACCACAAATTGGAATCATGAATTAACTTTAAAATCCTTCACGTCAACACTAATTCTACCAAGAGGTCAAGCCCTCTTCAAGGCTAACAAGCCTTGGCTCTCAAACTAAAAACTAAGCACACACATGTGCTCCAATATGGCTTCCCACACCCACACTTATAACTCGTGGGGTGCCTTGGAGCACAAAGGAAAGAGAGGATGAGTGAGGGAAGAATGAGGGATTATATAGTAAGCTTGAGGGGGTGAGCACCCTCAAGGCTCACGATAAGCCCTTGAGATTTCCTCCTACTTAGTAGGCGCCAATCCTATCTTCTAAGCCTTCCTCCCTCAAATGATCAACAAGGATCCTAATTCGAACATTTAACTAGCCTTGGCTTTCTACCTACCACACTTTACCAAACTTGGGATGCTTCAACCCAAACTTAGCCTCCTTCGCTTTCCGCCGCCATAACTTTCTCCCCTTACTTTCCCAAATCGTTGCTCACCACTTAATTCAAACCACGATGCTTAACTCGTGATTTGATTGGTGCTTTGAGAATTTGCTTATCCTCCACCTTGCATTCTTCCTTGGACCTTCCCCATTAAGTGGCCATGATGAGGTGGTCCACTTGTGCGCTCCATGTGATCCTCCATTCATCCCAATTCGAATGCACTTGCCTCTTGAGTCACTTTGGTTGTCTCCATCCATTTGTACTAGCCTACTCACTAACTACTCAATCCAAGTTCTCCTTACCTATCCTCATTCACTCAAATCCTTCCGAAGGTAAAAACACAATAACAACTCACATCCTAGCCTCTTACAACATGGTACTTCTAAGACTAACATTTCACTCTTTTTATATTTTTGTGAAGTAACATGCTACTTCAAAGTGCATCAACTAACGTTTCAAGGGTCTAAGACTAAATGTGGGCACCCTTTTGGGCTCACAAGGTGCCATAAAATTCTTTGTCTGGGGTAAAATCGTATTTTGGGTACGGCCGGTAACTCGGGCTCTTCACTCCTTGGGGAGTGCTTGGATTCCTCCGTGTCTTGCATAATTCCTTCCTCCAAAGCATCATGCCGTTTGGCTTTCTTTTGGGAAGTTTTGTTTGTTCCATGGTGACACTGCTTACAATGTGTCCTTTTCCGAGGTTGGTCATGCCTTTCTTTGCGCAATAACTGCATGTGCCTCATGTTTTCTTCTGCTTCATGTCGAGTTAAATCAATGATTTGGAGTTGTTCCATCCTTTTCTTAAGAATGGGATGTATATCCTGGCTCCTTTGTTGGTGAACGTCAGGATGTAGGTAGGCCATAGGTAACAGAGCTTCCGTCCCAAACACTAAAGAGAACGGAGTGTGTTTTGTTGTCACCTTATAGGCTGTCCTATATGCCCAAAGTGTTGCATGCAACTTGGTGTCCCAATCTGTTCGATTGGCATTAACCATTTTGGTCAGGGCGATCTTGATTACTTTGTTGGTGCTCTCAGCTTGCCCGTTAGCTTGTGGGTAATATGTTGTTGACTTTCGATGTAAAATCATAAATTCTTGAGTAAGCACTTTGATGGTGTCATTAATAAAATGACCTCCTTGATCGCTCACAAACTCTAATGGGCATCCAAACTTCGTAATTATTTCCTCAAAAAGGAATTTGGCTGTCGACTTAGCCGTATTGTCCTTTAGAGCTCTCGCTTCCACCCACTTGGTGGTGTAGTCAGTCGCTGTGATAATGTACCGATTCTTGGTACCTTTAGCTGGCGGGTTGACTGGTCCAATGAAATCCAAACCCCATTTCTGAAACACCTCAGTAGGCATTGTGGGATGTAAGGGTTGGAGGTTGGTTGAAATCTTGGGGCCAACTCTTTGACAAATATCGCATTGGGTGCAATATAAATAAACATCTCTTTTCATGGTGGGCCACCAATACAAGGCGGTCAATACCTTGTGTAGAGTAATGTTGGCTGAGAAATGCCCTCCGGCAATTCCCTCATGAGCCTCAGCAATAATGGCAGTAGTTATTGGCCCGTTCACACATATTCTCCGTAAGCCATCAGGGCTTTCTTTGATCAAGGTCCCATTGTGGGTCAACCAATACGGCCTACTGCGTATTGTTATTTGTTGTCGTTGGGTGGTCGACGCCTCCGTGGTCAATCGGCCATGCCTCAAATAATCAATGAAAGGAGCTCTCCAATCAGGTTCCTCCTTGTCTTTGCTTGTGACCGTTCTGCAGTCGATCACATGTTCCGGGGATTCTCGAGGCTGACAACGCACACAGTTCTTACAGAGACGATCGATGTCTGGCGGTATCGTAGGCCACCAGTAAGGTCCTGAAGCGACCCGCGAGATCATCTCATCCATCGAGAGATGTGGGGATCTCTGTTTATGAATGTTTGTTAGCCATTTGATTCCCTCATCTTGGGAGATACACAATTTGATGTCTCCGTTTAACCTTCGGTTCAATAAGTCTTCTTCCAGGAAATAATCAGGTATTTCCTCTTTCATTATCCCCAACTCTTCTTGGAATACCAGTTCGCTTAATTCCATTGGGTGTTTGAGGTGTTGTATGATTGGTTCTCGCCAATCCTGTGTTTCCCCTTTTCTGAATGGGATGGTTCCATACTTCATAGTTTGGGAGCTTAACGTTGTCCCAAGTTGACATATCCGACATTCGTCAACTAGATGTTTCACGTCCAGAGAGATAGTTGGCCACCAATACGGGCCTTCGTGCACTTGAGTGGTTGTCTCTTCCGCAGTCAAGTGTGGTATTTGATATTCGTGTACCCGTCTTACCCAATCGACGGCGTCTCCTTTTGTGATACACATTTTCACTTCGCCATTGGGTAATTGATATTTCAAACCATCTTTGGTTTTGAAATACATCTCAGCGTTAGGGTCAAGTAATCCCATATCTTCATGGGTGTCAATAAAGTTCCAATCTTCAAAACTCTCCAGTCGTTGTATAACGGAGCGCCTCCAATCCGGCTCGGTTATCGCTTCTGGGGGCGTCGCGTCTTGACTCCCCTCGGTGTGTTTCTCTAGGGTCTCTGCTCCTCTGCAAATTTTGCAATACCTTAGATAGTTGCACACGTCATTTCCCCATGTTGGCCACCAATATGCCCCGGTGGCTATAGCCTTCCAGGTTTCTATGGCTGCCAAATGGGGTATGCTTTGCCCATGAATCTTAGCTAAGTACGTAGGTACTTGGGTCTCTGGTATACATATTTGGTTACTCTTCCCCCCTTTGCGTATCCGATGCAAAGTACCGTTGGTGAACACAAAATGCTTATGGCTTTGCTCCACCGCCCTTTTCACCTCTGGTGGTAAAGCATGGTTAAAGATTTTTCCGCATGTAAGGTATTCCAAGTAGGGACGTCTCCAATCTAGGTTCTCTTCACCTAGAGTTCGTGTCTCTTTCTCCTTTGCAAGGCCTACTTGGTTGCTGCATACCGGGCATTTCCCATTGCATAAGTTCTTGATGTCAGTCCCGCACGTGGGCCACCAATATGGCCCGAACATGGATAGGTGCCATGTTGTTTCCATGCTAAGATGTTCTCCTGAGTCCGTGACATGTAACTCCTGTAGGTATTTGTTTACCTCATGTCCGGCAATACATATCTTGATTTCCCCATTTGATAGTATTTTTTTCAATTTGCCTTCTTCGATGAAGTATTCCCGGCTCTGGCGGGCAATCTTCTTCTGTTGTCCTTTCGAGATGTGGGGCCCCTTAAGGTACCCGTAGGTGAGGTATTCTATCAATAACCTCCTCCAATCCTTGTTGTCTTGTGGTTGTGCGGCAATCGATCCGCAAATTATGTTATGGTATGGGCCTATAAATCGCTCTCGACAGGCTCGACAATCATACTCAATGTAGAATTGTATATCACTTAGCCCCATCGTGGGCCACCACCGGTTCCCGTGTAAACATCGGAGCCAAGTGGATTGATCGTTTAGGTGCGCTTTTCGATAGACATGCATTCTTGCTATATAATGCTTTATTTGGTAGTCCGCAATGCATATCTTCGCCCTTCCATTCTTTTCTAACTTCCGGAGTTTTCCTTTCTCCACTGTGAAAAACTCACTCTCTCGTATGAGCTCTTGTTGCCTTCTTTGAGTTTCCATGTCCATCTTGAACTTTCCCCGTGTCATGTATTCAACGAGGGGTGTTCTCCAATCATTGAAGGTTTCTTTGTAGGGTATTATCTCTGTCTCCTGACTAGGTTGTGAAGAGCTTCCTTCTGTTGGTAACTCTTCTCCCTGTCCTTTGCATTCAGTGCATAGCGTGATGAGTAGTGAAACATCCTCCGCTATGGTTGGCCACCAATACGGCCCTTGCAGCACCAGTTGCCTGGTGGCGTCTATCGAGAAATGTTGATTTCCCTTTATATGAATGGTCTTGATGTAACTCCTCACATATCTTCCCGGTATACATTTATTTATGATGCCGTTGTGAAACATGCGATGTAACTTCCCTTCCTTGAGTATGAAAAATCGACTGCGGTAAGCAAGCAATCTCCTTTCCTCAAGGGGTAGGGAACTCACCCATGGGGTCCCGTATGTTTGACAGGTTAGATACTGGACATATGGTGTTGTCCAATCTGGTTCCGCTTTCCCATTCAGGTCCTCTTGTGCCTCCAAAGGTTTGATAGGAAGTGGGTCATCGTCGTCCTCGGAGTCATGTGGGGTGGGGTCCCCAGTTACGTCACCTTGGTCTGATATTTTACATACTGGGCATTCATCACAATATTCCAGTACGTCTCTTCGCCGTGTAGGCCACCAATAAGGTGTGCATAATATATAGTGCCATGTAGTAGACAGATTGTAATGCACTCCGTCTTGTTCATGAGCTTCACCTATAATCTCTTCGATGATGTCCCCGGCTACGCATTCATGTATTTTGCCGGAGATACTGACACGCATGAGCTTTTCATCGTCCAAAACGAATGGTTCACTCAGGTGTCTAATTTGAGTTTGTTCTTCCGGGGTAGCGAGTACGGATAATAGTTTCCCGTGTGTAAGGTATTCGATAAATGGTGCTCGCCTATCCTCAAAAGGTTGCACATGTACCATGAATAAACTCGCATCCGGGAATTGATCTTGCACCCCTGAGGGTTCCTCTCCACTTTCGATTCTGGATAAGTGGTCAGCCATGACATGACTTCTACCGGGCTTGTAGACCACTTCAAAATCGTATTCTTGAAGCAAAAGCATCCATCTCGCAATACGCCCGGATACTACTGGTCTATTGACCAAGTATATCAACGCTTGATGGTCTACGTAGAAGACAAAATGGTTGGCCAGTAAATAGTGCCTAAATTTGCCCACTGAATAAACCATTGCCAGAGCTTCGCGCTCCGTTGTGTTGTAGTTCTTCTCAGCACTGTTCAGAAGTCGGCTTGCATAATGAATTGGAGAATCTCTATCTCCATGTATGTTTTGAGCCAAAACGGCTCCAATAGCTATGTTGGACGCATCACAGTGCACGTGGAAGTCCATTGTCCAATTGGGAGTTATGAGAATGGGTGTAGTTGTAAGCATTTTCTTCACTTCTTCAAAGGCCTCCTGACAAGACTTGGTCCAAATGTACTTTTCTCCTTTCTTGAGCAATAAGTACAAGGGCCGAGTGATATCCGCATACATCCATATGAATTTGCGGTGGTAAGTGGCTTGTCCCAAGAAACTTCGGATTCCCCGTACTGTGGTTGGTGGGGGTAGTTCTTTTATGACTCCCACCTTCTTAGGGTCCACCAACAATCCTTCCTTGCATACCACATGTCCAAGGAGCCTCCCGGAATTTACACAGAAATAACATTTCTCCGGGTTCAAGCTTACTCCATTCTCACGGCATTTAATGAGACACTTCTCCAAGTGTTCAATATGGTCTTCCTTGGTGCCATATACGGTAAAGTCATCCAGAAAGACCTTCATAAATTTGTCGAGGTAATCGGCAAAGATCTTCATCATACCCCTTTGGAAGGTAGCTGGTGCACACATCAATCCAAAGGGCATCACTCGATATGCGAATGCTCCATATTCGGTGATGAAAGAGGTTTTCAGCTGGTCTTCCAGCGCGATCATAATTTGGTTGTAGCCGCTGTACCCGTCCATCAACGTGTACATTTCGTGTCCTGCAACCGCTTCCAAAATCGATTCTGTGAAAGGTAGAGGAAAAGGATCTACCTTGGTGACTGCGTTGAGTTTGCGGTAGTCGACGCACACTCGTGGTTTCCCATTCTTCTTGGGCACAATCACAATTGGTGATAACCATTCCGTTTTGTCAACGGGGTATATGAATCCTGCCTCCAAGTATTTGTCAATTTCTTCCTTGACTTTGGCGGCATAATTGGGATTCATTCTATAGCGCATTTGCCTCACAGGCTTGGCCTCTGGCTGCAACTCGATCCTGTGCTCGCATATGTGCGGAGGTATCCCTTTCATATCTTTGTATGTGAATGCGAATACGTCCTTAAATCTCAATAAGAGTCCTTTAACTTGTGCTTCATAGTCACCCAAATCCTTGGCTATCTTGACTAACTTAGGATCCTCCGGAGTACCTAAGTTCAAGTTCTTGACCAAGTCTTCATCTTCAACCGTCCATCCGGCTATCTTTTTCCCTTTGACAGCCTCTGAGGCAGGGGTACGGTCCACTACTATGTCTCCTTCTTTTGCCTTGTAAAACTGGGAGGGATATACAGGTTTCTCCTCCATAGCCTCTTGCTCCTTCTTGGTCGCTTTCCTCGACCGAGGTTTCTCGGATTTACCTCCCTGTGGTGTAGGTGTTCCATTAGTAACAATCTCCATTGTATTGCAACTTGGTTCTTTGAGCTTCCTCAAGCTCTTTAAATCGAAATCTCCCATAGGGAGTAGTTCGGGGAAGGCCTCGTAGACTATTGCTTCTTCCTCATCCGATAGTCCCATCTCCCAGTCGTAATCTTCCCAATGCAAAGGTCTCTTTGCAGGTGATAACGCTGGAGTTCTCTGGGTACTTATCTCCACCTTGTTTCCTCCTTGGGTCAAGGTCAGTTTGTTAAGGGGCCAGTCATGTTGAGCTTGAGCCTCCTTCAACCAGGGTCTTCCCAATAATAGGGAGTAACTGTCTTCGGTACTCACCATATCTATAACGGTGAGTGTCGTCCGGATTATAATTCCGCCAACATCAAGGCGTACGTTCCGGATAATTCCTTTGGGCATGACCTTCCTTTGGTCAGCCATTTTTATGGTAAATGGTGCGGGCTCTATTCTTTTGAGTCCCAATTTCTTTCTCAGCGTATCCGTGATGATGTTCACTCCTGAACCACCATCGATCAAGGCGTTTGGTACTTGCCTATTCTTCACAATTACGGATATCATGGGCATTTCTTCATCAAATGCCTTTGCCGTAACTTGATATGTTTGAGTCGGTTCTTTCGACTTCTCCTCATGTGTTAACGCCGCCATTATCCGCTTCTTGCAGTAAGGGGCTATTTCAAGTAACTGTCCAATTGATATGTTTGCTTTCGTGTGATTCATCACACTCTCCAAGATCTTATCTACCCTTGCCTGGGTAGCTGTTGGGACGCCTCCTTTCTCGGGGCTCCGTTCCGTGGGCTTCTCTGCCTCTTCCTTTTCTGGGTACCAAGGTGCGAACTCCTCTGGCGTGGGTAGAGCTTCGCCCTCTTCCTCCTGTATCTCATGGATAGTCTTACTCACCTCCCGGTGGACTTCCCTATCCGCTTTCCATTCTTCAATGTTGGCTCCTATCGGCCGTTCTTCAATCACTTTGTTGCGTTCGTTATCCTCGAACGCGTCATCCCTTTCATCTTCAGAGTTCTCCTCTCTCTTTTGGTGGTCTTCTTGCTCCTCCGAGCTGCCACTGCTCGATTCATCATCGTCGTCACTGTCATCACTTTCACTATCCTCCTTGCCTTTCTCGGCTGCAGCCCGCTGGGCTCTTGTCATTACACAAACCGCAGGGGACACCACATTGGCTCCTACTGCCGGCTTCGTGTTTCTAAATCCACTCAACTCCTGTTGGTGTTTAATAAAATGCGGACAATCCGGCTTCCGGTGCCCCTTCTGATGACAATAAAAACACTCGTCGGGGTTGCCATCTCGCTGTGGTCCGCCAGTGAACCCAGTTCTCGGCGCTGCCTTGGTGTTATTACTATCCATCAGGCTTCTGGTATACTCATACCTGTCATGGTTGATAGGTCCTCTGGGGCCTCCTCGGTAGGGGTATCCATCTTCCCTCCGGAAATCTTGGGTCTTGTAAGGGGAATAACCATCCTTTCTATAATCATCCTTGTAGCTGTCATTGGGCCTGTAATAAGGCCGATCATCTCTGCGATATTCATTTCCCCGGTAGGGGCCTCCCGCCTCCCGCCGGTAATCGCCTTCCCTATAAGGGGATCTCTCTTCCCTTCTAAACTCAATCCTTGGTTCAAACCGAACCCTTCGATCATTCATGTCTCGCCTAGGAGTTATCGCTCCTGGCCTTCGATTAGTTTGGGGTTGCACTTGATTTACCCCATATCTTCTCTCCCGAGGTCTCCGAGATTCATGCCGTTCATAGACACATTCACTGGTGTTATGCGTTAAGCTGTTGCAGTTGGTGCACTGCTTCATTTGACACTCCTGCACGTAGTGTCCTTCATTTCGGCATCTCCGACAGATGATGCATGTTCGAAATTTCCTGCTCCCTAGAGCTAGTCCTTCAATCTCCTCCCTGAGGGTCTTTATGTCATCTTTGGTAGAGTCGTTTCTCTTACCCTTTGACTTTCTCTTCTTCTTCTTGCGCTCTTCTTCCGAGTCATCGCTTGAGTCGTCGCTGTCACTTTCATCGAGGAATCTTCCTTTCCTCATTTGACCTAGCTCCAATTTCCGAGCTGAGGCCTTTGCTTCGTCTAAGTCATCGGTCGGCATGAGATCAATGTGTTTGGCATACTCCTTCTTAAGGCCGTTAAGAAACCATGCCTTCTTGAATTGATTGCTGGGCTGGGGATTTATCTTCGATGATTCCACCATAACCCTTTCGTAAAATTCTTCAACCGTTTCATCTTTCTTTTGTTTGAGGGATCCTAGACTCTCAATCACTTCTCCCTCTGATTTCTTGGATCTAAATCTCATCAGAAAGGCAGCTCCCAAGGAGGGCCAATCTGGAAAATGGTGTGGGCCAAATTGAGAATACCATTCTAGTGCCCGTTTCTTTAAGGTAACCGGAAATAACTGTAGCTTGATCGCGTCGGTGTCTTCCTGGTTGGCAAGACAAACATTGTTAAATTCTTGCATATAAGTGTCAGGATCAGTCTTACCCTTATAGGTCGGTAAGGGAACCTTTGTTCTCCGTGGTTGCGCAGCCATGTTGGCCGGGTTAGATGGGTTGTTTCCAAAAGTTGGTACTGTGTTGTTGTTGGCTGGTGGTGGGCTGACTCCGGGGTTAATTCCAAGGTTTTGGAATTGCCTGAGTCTCTCCTCAAATTTTCTTCTTAACTCGTCAAATTCCTCTTGACTAATAGGTTTCTTCACTTCTTGGTCCTTGTTGTTTTGCGTGCTTCCTCCGGAGAAACCGGAGTCTTCGTAGCTGAACTGTTCTTCAAAATTCCTTTTCAACTTCTCCCAACTCCTTTGGGTGAAAAGGTCTTCCTTGGTCGTGTTACCTTGAGGGGTTTTACCCTTATCCTGTACCCCACTCCCTGGGGTATTCGTCCCGGTGGTTTCACCTGTACCTTTTGTTCTTAACACATAGGTCCCAAGAGGGGTACCTATTATCAAGTCATCTTCGTCCTTGCTTTCTTGAGTTGGGTTGTTCTCCGTTGTGTCTTTTTCTTTGTATGTTTTATCGTTACCTCCTCCTTCACTTTGACTCCTTTGGTGGATAGGTTTGGTGGTGTGGGAACCTACTGCCGGTGGCTCAGAAGCATTTCTATTTTCTTCTTCTCCTGAAGTTCTTTGACGCGTACGCCTCGCGTACCTCTCTTTTCTTTCTCTCTTCTGCTGTTCGTTCCGCTTCACGGAACTATCTCCGAAGTGCATGCGCTCCACATGCCTCCGTTCTGCTTCCTGTTCTCTTGGGGTTGGTGATGTGCTTCTCGTGCTAGATGTGTCCTCATGGTCAACCATGTACGCTACTGAGAGTGTTTCGGGATCATGTCTTGGCCGGCCTCCAGCACTGACGCCTCAATGCACCCGTACTTCACCTGTTTGCCTATGGATGATTCACTTGGAGTTAAGTTCTCCTTGCTTTGTTTCTTTTTGGTTATGCTTCTATTCTGAATCCTGGTTTCCCACCTTACCATTCAAACCACCATACAGAGGTAAAAATATCTTTTTAACATACAAATCGTACAACAATCCTTCTTGCTTGTAATGATAACCTCGATGTCGATTCTTCCTAGTAGATAGGCGTTAATTCCCTCTCTTCCGTCATTCCATACCTTGGAAATGATCAATGCTTGTAGTTCCTCAGGTAACTCATTAAGACTTCTCTCAAATTGGGATCGGTATGTAAAACCTATTTCCCTCTCCTTATACAGTTGCCATGTTTTATCTTCGTAGATCTTCTGCATATCCCACATTAAATCGTGAAATTTCTTGGCTCCGTCCCATTTTCTCAAAGCGCTTTTACTTGTGCCATACTTTGGGTAATCCCACGGCCATTTTCCTACAGCCAAAATCTCTTGTTGTTCCGAGTTCTCTTCTTCTAATTCTTCTTCACGTCCTTGCAAAATGAATCCTCGTAGGTTGAACTGTTCGAGTCTCCGCTGCACAGCTCTTTCTATCCGGTCTTGTTTCCGCGGTCCAAATGTTTCCGCCCACTTACGTTGCTCATTCGCCTCTCGTTGGCGTCTCCCGTTATATAAGTAATACAAATTCTCCATTATTGCCTGCCATCCAGCTCTTTCTCCAAAACACAATATGTTTGTAAATTCTATCTCTAATCTAGGTAAGTGTAACGTCCATGTGGCGTATCCCCAGCATGGTCGCCAAAATGTGGAGGCCACCTTCAACCATCCAGCCTCAGACGGTGTAACCCGCTGCTGAACCGGTTTACATGGAAGTTACTCCCACCAAAATTAGATATTCTTTCTCAATAGTCTCGTGAAGGTGTTTGCATTCTTCTGTGTCTCAATCCCGTAACATATAATTCCAAAGTGCTTATAAGTTCCCTAGGAGTAGTTGTTCTCAGTTCTCAAGTTTATGTTCCCCTGAAGGGTCCTTAGCAACTAATATGTAAATGCATATTTAATATCTCTTCATGTTTCCATAATGAGTAAGTGCTTTAGAATGTAAGTTGACATTACCTTTATAAGTGTAATGTCAAGGTTAAGTGTTTACGAGGAAAGTGTTTCCATACAATATCTTTCATGGTTTGTAAACATTCTTAATCCTATCTATCCCTTCTAGTTTCTTTTAGAACCTATTTCTAACTTTATCTAAGTCCTCAAGCTTCTTGCATGTTTCCTTTATGTGGCAAGCATATTCCCTCGCTAACTTAGATTTCTCGGGAGCCTATAGGTTTATGTTCTACGGCCATGAACTAATTCCTTAGTTCATCCGCCGCAAGTATCCCTCTTTTGCTTATGTGAAATTCCCACGTTAAGGTGGGTATAATATCTCTCAATTCCCTTTCGCAAAGATATGGCTTTGAGTAATCCCTCAATTCCTTACTTATTGCCTCTCAAGTTAGTTTTGGATTTGATATGAGGGAAGGGGTTGATATGAAAGCTTGGTATGAGGGGGTGGTATGTTTGATTTGCCCAAATGCCGGATCCTCTCCCTCTTATGATTGCACTTTCATGTGGTGATGTAATTCCAACAATTCAAGTCCGAATGATGAGAAGGTATGTAGACATGTAATATCCTTTTTCAGCTCAAGTGTTACTACATTCCTCAATCAATTTCAATCATATTTGTATATAAGATATTTCTCTTAATTCGATTTCCTTAGGCAAGGTTGTGTCGACTTTCCTAAGGTCTTTTGAAGTTTCCGCGTACTCCAAGCTTATGTGGCCTCTTCCATATTTTTGATTTATTTTCCTAAGTCTTAAAATCCTTGCACGGAACTCTTAGTCTCGGCCGGTGCGTGATAATTCTTGTTCCGCTAGCCGCTAGTAAATGTCTTGCTTTCCGCGAAGGCTTTGTAAGTTCCGTAAGCGCCGCGGGTGCTTTAATAATCTTCTAACACTCCGTAATCGCTCCGCAAATCCAATTGGAATTACTAAGGCACCGCGGGTGCCTATATGTAATTCCAATGCACCGTGGGTGCCTATGGAATTCCTAATGCACCTCGGGTGCCTATGAATTTCCTAACGCACCTCGAGTGCCTAAAAGTCCAATTGGAATTGCCAAAGCACCTCGGGTGCCTATAGGTAATTCCAATGCACCTTGGGTGCCTTTGGATTTCCTCACGTCTCAACAAAGTCCGAGGTTCGGACGCTCAAGCCTCACGTCTCAACAAAGTCCGAGGTTCGGACGCTCAAGCCTCACGTCTCAACAAAGTCCGAGGTTCGGACGCTCAAGCCTCACGTCTCAACAAAGTCCGAGGTCCGGACACTCATTTAAAATATTCGGAGTAGAATGAAGTGTATTAGGGCCCTCAAGTGGCCTCCTTATATAGTCTCACAAATCTACACTTTCCTAGGATTTTTGTAAATGTTAGCTCGGCTAAATTTAGCACTGAATATAATTAAAAGTCTGAATTTAGAGTTCTAATTCTAAATTACTAACTCTAATGTACTTCCCATGTACATATCTTTTCATATCCCTAGCTAATTAATTGAGCATGTGCTCCTAAAACGGAATTATGTTCATGCCTTTTCATTTCTCAAACTGGCTCCCTTTTTACATTCATTTCTAGTTACTATTTCGGCCTTGTGGACTGGGCCCTATTCCCGGCCATAAACTAGTTCATTTGGTTCACTAGTGACCTAGCCTAGCTTTAACCAGGTCGTCCTTATAAAGGACCCGGCAGTTCTCCTTTATCCGCTATCCGGCCACCTCGCCTCCCGATACCCGGACAGCTCCTCTTCCTCTGTTTGGCCGGTCCTTGCCACCTCGCCTCCCGATAACCGCACAGCTCCTCCCCTTGTTAGCCGGTCCTTTGTCCGATATCCGGCCAGCTCGTCTTCCTCACTTCGCTCCTTGCAGCTTCCAAATGGCTCCGTTCTCACTTCGCTTCTTTTTCTCAATGAGCTTGCCTCTACAATGTGATCTACACATGAACCACTAAAGCTTTGTAGAGGGAGTCAATGAAAAATGGAGCAATTTAGTCCGTTTTCTTTAGTTTCTCTATTCTTTAGTGAGGAAGTCATGAGACAATTAAGATTTCATTCCACATACGTCTTTGGTGTACATATAGTTCAAATCCATTGGGTGTGCTTGTGGATAGTAAGAGATAATATATTGAATGATATAAATGTGAACATGGTTAGCTACCATCGAATTGCATACTACAAAGTACGTGTCAAATGACTACACACAAAGGCCTTTAGCCACCTATGCCCAACTATAACAACACATGGGTTTACATCATAATTTTATGATGTTGAATACGTGGATGACTAAAATGTCGTGTTTCGTCAAGGGTTGTGTGATAGGTTGGTAAATGAAGCAAGCATGTTGCTACGGAATTTCGGCCATAAGCTTGCAACACATCACTTTATTAATGGGTGGATTGCGGTTTTTAATCGAGAAAACGTAAAGACATACATATATTCATCACACCATCACATTTGATCTTTAATTTTGATTCACTAGTTTGTGCAATTCGGGAGAAAATCTGGAGCAGTGGAGCAGTTTGATCGGTACTTTGAGTTTCTTGCACTAGACGCATTTTAAGTAATTAGCTAGCCTCTTTATGTGCAAGATTGCAGATCACATGTCCCAGTTTCTACCTCACAATTGACTGAGAGAGTGTCCACATGTACCCAACATCCAATTTTTGTCTTGGTCCATATTTTGTATCACTACCATTCAAGACCCCACTCCCTAATATGAAACTCTTCACATAAACATAAATTGGTGTCTTCTCTTAGAAGCATGCCAAGAGAGTGCCATCAAACTATACCAAGGCCAAAAAATAACAAGGAAATAAGCAAATGAGAGCAACATGGCAAAAATGAGAAAACTGGCATTTTTGTTTCGGGTGTTCCTGGCCGAGGCAGATGCTATTGAAGAATCAGTCGGCCTAGGGTGGCAGATCACACAACGCATCACTTGCGTCTTTTGGATGTTGACCTCCATAGTTGGATTTATGAGGCGGAAGAAAGCCCAAACAGAGGCGTTCCGATGGTAAGGCACCCAATATCTACAGTTCTCTTGCAAGCCTCTCACCTTGACCCGCCATATAGCCGCTTCCTCTTGTGCTCGGACATCGTCTTGTGAAGGGCTCCCCTCCAACCAAGTAGATGCATCGCCATCCGTTGTAGGAGTGTTCTCCACAGTAACACCAGTGCCCTCTACATCGTCTCCACCAAGTTCCAAATCCAAATCGCATGTCATAGGATCCATGAGATCATTTTCTTACACAAATCTGTTCACATCTACTATCACCTTGTGGAAATGCCAAACACGAAATCACAATGACAACAACCAAGATATTACCTATATGACACAACAAACGCATTGAAAGTGGAAGATTTCGTACCTCATAGCAAAACGGCCACCATAAAAGCTCGCCTCCAAAATCTAGCCCTAAGATACAATATCCATTGGACACATTGCCCTTCATTACTCGGATTTTTGTTCGGCCACCAAAAAATCACATACCATTCACAAAAAACCCACTAAAATCTTGATCTCTCACCGCAATACTGGTCCTGGAACGGTTCCTCATTTTCAAAACCAGCCTAGTAGGGTTTCGGGGAGGTCCCCGCCTCCGACCTACCCGGCCATTAGGTTTACCTATGGTATCGTTCAACGACCTACCCGCGGGTATGGTTGGTTAAACCCATACCCTTCCCCGGGCACATACCCATGTTTGACCACAATATTGGTCCAACACTGGTCTCAACCCTCTTATCTTTACATACTCATCATGTGTCTTGGAATTGACATCTAATGAGCTAAGTACACACTAACTTTGCTCTAAGGGCCACTTCACACACGAGCCAAGAGCCGTGACCATGAAATTGTGAGAGCCCAAAGAAAGTGTCCAAAAGCCGTCCCAAGACACCTTCAAAATCATGTAGTGTGGTTGCAGATCCTCGTGTGTAGTGTGAAGTCATATGTGACCAGGCCCTCAACCATATGTTTATTCAAGGAATTTCTATTCATGTGGGTCCTCACACATGACACAATAGAATAAATCTATGGCTATGAGCATTCGGAGTGCCATGGTCTCCCAGTTTTGTGTTAGGCCTACCTCCAAGAGGTGGTTTTTGAAAATAGTCCAAGTGACCATGAAACACGATCCATTCGATGCCATGTAGGAATCCATGTAGACTTTACATCCATCTTGCATTCACATACTCCGTTGGTCCCTCAAGCGTAGTGTGAGGTGAACTTGGACCGGCTCCGCCTTTTCCACCAATGAGAGTTCTTGAAGTGCAATGGTCACGGGCTCTCAGTCTCGTGTGTGAAGTGGCCCTAAATACCCCCCACCATGTGTCCTATATCCAACACCCTAGCCAATCAATCATAGCAAAGGAATAGGAAGGAATTCTCTCATCTTTGAAACCATCCTTTCCTTGTCAAAATCAATAGATTGTGTTCTTTATTTTCGGTACTTGCCTCTCCCATGTAAGTGCTTCTAAATTTCCTTCATGAAGATGGGCTCCACCTATCTCTGACACCTCCCCTCCCTCATGAGTTCACTGCATTGGGAACTTTGGGAACCCTAGGACCCTATTTTTTGAATTTGTTCCCTAGAGCTCAATGAAAGGGCACCGCCCTCCTTGGAAATAGGACAAGTTACCCTAAAACACAAACCTATCATCTCAAGTATCACAATACATGCTAAACGACATATCGTAAATAAATTTCCACTTTAAAAAATCACTTATGTTAACTAATAGTACCATATTGGCAATTAGCATATGTGACACCTTGAGACCTCTAGGCATCCATCTAGTGTAGGCCCTTTGCAAATAGTGTACGTGACACTAAATTATCATAAACAATGTAGTGATATGGGATCGGGTGTTTCCATCATTACTTTGACAAATCGGCAAGCCATGCCATGTGGGCAAGGAAGGAATATTGGATGGAGGCCATGGTCCCCCATACTATTGCATGTACTTTAAGAATTTTGAAACACTTCCTAAAGTTAGATGGTGTGCAAAATGGCCATATGTTATTGGAACCCAAAAATGGACCGAGTCCCCATGAATGTGCCCTCAATCTAGCCTTGGCATCAGTCCCCCCCTACCGTAACTTGGGACCTAACTTACAATACTTATTTCCTATACATATATATATATATAGGCTCGATCGGCCAGGCAGCCACGGCAACTTATTGACTTATTATGGAATTTTCCCTCTAATTGGCTAAGTGACCCGAGGACCTGCGAATGTGGATTGGGTGATGTGGCGAGGCAGTTGTGTATGTACCTAGTGTACTGTTTTATGGGATAAGCACACGGGCCGAGGCTCAGTTGAAATGGCCACGGCCGGATGGAGAGAGAGGGAATTATCATCCTATGTGAATGTACCTCTCATTCATCCAACATAAAAGCCTTTATTAGTATGAAGTCCGGAGGTTTTTTTTGATTGATTTGACATCAGAAATAGCTTCAAAGACTTGCGAGTGCACTCTAAGCTCCGTAATATCACGCTTGTGGCAATCGAAGTGCACATGATTTTGAGGGGTTATGTAGTGTTAACATGGATGTGTGATAAAAGAGAAGTAGAGTAGCATGTGACATTATGGAATAACACCAAAGTCAACAATGCATTAATGACAATAATTACAATGATGACAATGTGATGCATGCGAGTGTGTGGGTTTGAATTCTTTGGTGGTTTATTTTAATGTTGAAACCCATGATATATGGGAAGGAAACGTGACAACAAAGAGTGACATTTCAACTGAGAACATCCATTCCCTAGGGTTGTGGGATACAAGAGAGGGAGTGACATTTCAGAGGGTGACATTGCGGAGGTTAGAGTGTGACATCCAAAGTTGTCTACATGTTGTTTTGGTTTGTTTAAAAAGAATAGTCATGTTCATGTAATATAAGGATTCATAAACTACATCAATGTAAGAACAAAGCCCTTCATAGCAAACCACTTGTTAAGTTAAACTTGGAAATTTGTCCCCTCGAGATCAAAGCGTCCTCCATGAGGGGCTGGGGCGAAACAACCCATACACTGGTTCCTTGGAGGCAAGGGTTTAGGCATCCAGCAAGGAACGAGTGTATGGGTTGGTTCGCCCAAATCCTCCATGAGGGCCCAACTTGTTTAGAACAACCCAATTCCCACCCCAATTGGCCACATGTCAACAATGAGGTTGACTAAGTAGGACGTGCACTGGCTTCAAGAGGAAGGCAATCAAGAAACATCACCCTAGTCAATGACAGGTGTGTGTAAGAGCCATCGTAGTTGGTGGACTGGATAATGATGCATACTGAGGAATGCTTTGAGTGAGCACTTGAATGTGACAGTGAGCATCAACATAGTGAGGCGTGCACTTCTTGAACTAGGTCTTGGGTGATTAAAGAAGTAGAAGAAGTCATTGTTGGTTGGAATTTGCTCAACATCATCAAGATTGAACTATATGGGTGATTTTTAGTGATGAGACTGCGATCAATCAATTTTAGTCTAATGATCGCTCTTGGTGTTGGGTGAGGGTGGAAAATCTCAATTACAAGCACATCATCTGAGTCAACTAATTAAACATGGAGGCGGTGCAAATTTTGTGTGGGGTTGTACGACTTGTTGTGACATGGGTTACATGTGCAAGATAGAGGGGAAGATGACACAAAGCTTTGTATCTTAGCATTATTCAAGATGGGGTCATGAACACGATTGAATGGTGTTGTTTCAACCCTTCTCGTATCATATTTTAGCATTATAATAATTCTAAACATACTGCAAATAGGTCAAGCAATGGTTGTCAATGCAAAACTTTGGTGTACTTACTTGGCCTACTCAATCACCTAACCTAAATCCAATTGAGCATGTGTGGGCACTTGTGAAATGGAAATTAAATGAGCAAAGGAATGCTTCAATTGTAGGAGCGTGTGCAAACTTCTTTTCATTCAATCATTTGTGAGCAGTGTCAAAAGTTCTATCATAGCATGCCCAATTGTATCCAAGCCGTTTAGCTTCTAAAAGAGGGTGGACAAATTAATGATTTGTAGATTACAAAATTGAATATGTGCATATAGTTCTCTTCAAATCATTGTTTCTTCACGTGTAGTTTTGCAATAGACATGAGACTTTGGAATTGATGTAGTGAGGTACTAACTTAGTTTTGAGACTTAGTGTAACTTAAACTTAGTACCTAGATTGGTCACAGTGGCTCGAGTCTACTAGGTAAACCTTACAAAGTGCCTATATATCACTAATGTCAATCGCCAAGAACTTAATAAAAGCGACCATTTCACCGCCAAGGCTAGACATCTACCTCTTTGAGTTGGGCCTTTGACAACATTGTCCAAGGAAATAACGTGGTCAATGAGATCAGAGTTATTTTGAGATAATTCGACCCCATAATCAACATCGGATATCCCAAATTAGTGTAGAATATGCACTCGAGACGAGTTAATCACAAGTTCCAATTTGACTAGACCCCCGTTACCTTTGGTGATGTTGCTGAGGCCCAACTCAAAGAGATGGGTGTCTAGCCCTAGCCTCATTTAATTGGGCTAGGGTTGGACACCCACCTCTTTGAATCTCCCCCCCAACCAACATTACCCAAGGTATATATATTGTAGAAATTATACATTGTAGCATGGAGTTTGGTTTAGACACTTTAGCCCATAATTAACACCCAAAGCCCTAAATTAGCTTGTTGGAACCCAATTAAGTGATTTATTTACAAATCCATGGGAGTTCTATTACTACTAGACCCTCTTTTACCTCGACAATGTTGGTGGGACCTAGCTCAAAGGGGTGGGAATCCAACCCAGAGAGAGGGAATGAATGTATAAAAGCGTATTTCTCATCCATCCAACGTTAAAAACTTGACCTCCTATAGGTTTGTTGCCGATTCATCTCAAATGACCTTCAATAGACTGCACCCTAAACTCCATAATATCAACCTCCTTAATGTCAATGTTTTCTCTTATATCATGCAACCCTAGAAAATGGGTGTTCCTAGTTTAAATGTCACTCCTTGTTGTCACGTTTCCTTCCCACATATCACGGGTTTTGACATTAAAATAAACCACCAAAGAATTCAAACCACATGCTTGCACGCATCACATTGTCATCATTCTAATTATTGTTATTAATGCATTGTTGACTTTGTGTTATTCCATAATGTCACATGTTGCACTAATTCCCTATTATCATGAATCCATGTTAACACTACAAACCTCCTTAATATCACATGCACTTCGGTTGCCACATGCATGATATTAGGGAGCTTAGAGTGTATCATGATCTATTATTGTATGGTGGGGTTGTATTCAATATTAAAAAAGAAACGAGATTGTGTATTTTTGGCCATATTTTTTGTATATCAAATTGCTTCTCATTACTAAGTACCCAAACAGAAATTTCCATTGTAAAATACAACCGGTTATTTATGAATATGCATATGTTGAGTGTCCAACATGGCGGACGTTAAACCTCCCCCAACAAACTTTTAGGGGGAGGGGTCTCTATTGGGATAAGGACCAGGGCCCGTTGTGAGGCCAAACCCCCCACCCTTCAGCGTCCGTAGTCCGAGTAGTGGGTTTGGGCTCACATTCCTCCGCGGTATTGGATTTGGACTTGGATGAGTCCATAGTGCAAGGTTCACCCTTCAAGTGGTCTTGGATTTAACTAGCTCCTTCATAAACCCAACTCCTTCATGAACCCAACTCCTTAGCTTCTAACTAAATAAACCCAGCTCCTTCGTAAACCCAGCTTCTTAGCTTCTAACTAAACAAACCCAGCTCCTTTATAAACCCAGCTCCTTCATAAACCCAGCTCCTTCATGAACCCAGCTCCTTAGCTTCTAACTAAACAAACCCAGGTCCTTCATAAACCCAGCTCTTTACTTTCTAACTAAACAAACCCAGCTCCTTCACAAACCCAGCTCCTTCATGAACCCACAACTTTGTAGTTGTAATCCCCAACTACCTCACTAATTATTCAAGCCCTTAACTAATCTTCCTACCTAATTTTCCTAATTCTACTAACAACCCCTTTCTAATCACACAATTCTTCTCTAATCCTAAAATCCTAAAATCCTAGAGAGGAGAGGGGGAGAGAGAATTTCCTAACTTCACTAAGACTAACTAATCCACACAAGTATATTTTTGCACTCATCACAACCTCAAGTGCTCAACTCTTAAACATGGAACTTGCAACCACGTGTATTCAAAACATGAACTTTAAGTACCACAAATTGGAATCATGAATTAACTTTAAAATCCTTCACGTCAACACTAATTCTACCAAGAGGTCAAGCCCTCTTCAAGGCTAACAAGCCTTGGCTCTCAAACTAAAAACTAAGCACACACATGTGCTCCAATATGGCTTCCCACACCCACACTTATAACTCGTGGGGTGCCTTGGAGCACAAAGGAAAGAGAGGATGAGTGAGGGAAGAATGAGGGATTATATAGTAAGCTTGAGGGGGTGAGCACCCTCAAGGCTCACGATAAGCCCTTGAGATTTCCTCCTACTTAGTAGGCGCCAATCCTATCTTCTAAGCCTTCCTCCCTCAAATGATCAACAAGGATCCTAATTCGAACATTTAACTAGCCTTGGCTTTCTACCTACCACACTTTACCAAACTTGGGATGCTTCAACCCAAACTTAGCCTCCTTCGCTTTCCGCCGCCATAACTTTCTCCCCTTACTTTCCCAAATCGTTGCTCACCACTTAATTCAAACCACGATGCTTAACTCGTGATTTGATTGGTGCTTTGAGAATTTGCTTATCCTCCACCTTGCATTCTTCCTTGGACCTTCCCCATTAAGTGGCCATGATGAGGTGGTCCACTTGTGCGCTCCATGTGATCCTCCATTCATCCCAATTCGAATGCACTTGCCTCTTGAGTCACTTTGGTTGTCTCCATCCATTTGTACTAGCCTACTCACTAACTACTCAATCCAAGTTCTCCTTACCTATCCTCATTCACTCAAATCCTTCCGAAGGTAAAAACACAATAACAACTCACATCCTAGCCTCTTACAACATGGTACTTCTAAGACTAACATTTCACTCTTTTTATATTTTTGTGAAGTAACATGCTACTTCAAAGTGCATCAACTAACGTTTCAAGGGTCTAAGACTAAATGTGGGCACCCTTTTGGGCTCACATAATTGGCGACCATCGGGGGATGAATCCAAACATCTCTTGCTCCAAGGGTAAGTTGCCTAGTCAAGCTCGGTACTCCTTACATCTACTTCCCGATGTACGGGTAGGAAAGAGCTCACCATTCAACGTTTCCAATTGAATTGAATTATTAGGAAAGACCTCATAGACAAGGTAAGGTCCTAACCATATTGCATCGAATTTCGCCGGAAATTCAAGCTTTCGTGCGTCTTGAATCATGACCATCATTCCCGGTGTTAGGGCCCTTCTCTTATGTCGTTTGTCGAAAGTAATCTTTCTCCTTCTTTGGATTGCCTCAATATGTTGAGCCGCCATTCTCCTCCCTTCGTCAAGTGCTTCCAAATCGGTTAGTCGATTTCGTAAGGATTGACTTTCGGTAAGTCTCGTACTCACGGCCACCCTAAGTGACTCGACTTCATATTCGATTGGTAGTGTCGCTTCAAGACCATAGACTAAGGAAAATGGTGTAGCACGCGTAGTTACCTTATAGGTTGTACGGTATGCCCAAAGTGCCGCCGTTAGTTTCGTATCCCAATCCCGCTTCGAGTCTATAACCGTCTTGCGTAGTATACTCACCAAAATTCCGTTAACCCTTTCCGTTTGTCCATTGGTTTGTGGGTGGTAGGGAGTAGTCTTCCGGTGATCAATTTTAAATTTCTCTGTCATCTCTCGAATCAAGTCATTCAAAAAGTGAGTACCCCTATCGCTTACTAGGATCTTCGGCACCCCGAACCGCGAAATTATGTTTTCGTACATAAATGTTGCCGCGTGTTCCGCCGTGTCGGTCTTCACCGCTTTGGCTTCCGCCCACTTGGTGAGGTACTCGGTTGCCACCACAATATATTTCATTCCTTTTGAAGATTGGGGATGGACCTCACCCACATAGTCGATGCCCCATTTTTCGAAAGGAATTAAGGGTAATGATACATGTAAAGGCATCTCCATTCTAAGGTCGTTTCGGGCATACCGTTGGCAAGCGTCGCATTTCCTTACATAGTCATGGGCGTCCTTAAATAGTGTAGGCCAAAAGTAGCCCGCTCTAAGTATTTTTTGCCCGGTGAGTTGACCCGAGAAGTGACCGCCGCAAGCGCTATCGTGGCAAGCGATTAAAATCGCTTCAACCTCCGTTTTTGACACGCATCGTCGTAAAATACCATCGGACCCCCTTCTAAACAACCTATGGCCCACTACAACAAATTGCCTACTATTTACCCTCACCTTCCTTCTCTCTTCTTTTGTCCACTCTTTGGGCAACTTGTGGGTTGTTAGAAATTCCACTATGCCCGCATACCACTCCGGTGTAGAAGTGACCACAAAGAGGCTATCATCTACTAACATATCATTTACCGGATTTTTTCCTATCTCCTCCGACAACCTAGACAAGTGGTCCGCTTGTAAATGCATACGACCCGGTTTATATTCCACCGTGTAGTCGAATTCTTCTAATAACAAAACCCACCTAGCTAACCTACCACTTAACTCCGCCTTGTTAACTAGATACTTGATAGCCATGTGGTCAACAAAAAATACAACCGGGTTGCACATGAGGTAATGCCTAAACTTTTTAACGGAAAACACCATGGCTAGGCACTCCCTCTCCGTTGTAGAGTAGTTTCTTTCGGCGGGGGTCAATTGCTTACTCGCATAAGCTATAGGTTGATCCTTCTCTTTTTCTCCCGTTGCTTGACAAAGCGCACTCCCTATTGCCACATTACTAGCATCACAATAGACGTGAAAAGGTTTACCCCAATTGGGTGGTATCAACACCGGATAGGTGCTCAACCTATCCCGCAATTCCTCAAAGGCTTTTTGACAAGCATCCGTCCACTCGAATTTGACATCCTTTTTGAGCAAATGGGTAATGGGCACCGCTATCTTTGAAAAATTAGGAATAAGTTCCCCGTACCATCCCACATGTCCTAACAACTTAGAGATCCCCTTGGAATTGGTTGGAGTTGCCAAGTCGCTTATGGCCGCAATCTTATCCGGATCGGGTTCTCTACCTTTCTCACTAACAACATAACCCAACAACACTCCCTTATTCACTCCCAAAAATGTCTTATCCGGGTTCAATGCTAACCTCATCTTCCTACACCTAACCAATGCCTCCCTAACACAATGTAGGTGATCGTCCACATTACTTTGTGTGCTAAAATCGTCCACAAAGACGGTCATGGATTTGAACAACAAGTCGGTGAAGATATACATTACTAATCGTTGGAAAGTAGCCGGGGCATTACATAACCCAAATGGCATCACTACCCACACAAAAGTACCCCAAGGTGTAGTAAAAGCCGTTTTATGGATATCTTGGAGGGCTATGGAAATTTGATTATAACCCGCATACCCATCCATAAAGGTATATCGCGAATGACCTCCAACCTCCTCAAGCAACAAGGTGATAAAAGGTAAGGGGAAGTGATCCTTTTGTGTGCACGAATTCAATTTCCTATAGTCGACACAAACCCTTAATTTCCCATTTTTTTTCTTTACTAAGACCATAGGAGAAACCCAATCCGTGATTTCCACCGGCTTGATAAACCCGGCCTTCAATAACCTTTCCAATTCCGCTTTCACCAACAATTGCAATTGAGGATTCATCCTCCTCTCCTTTTGTCTAATTGGCCTCGCCCCCGGAATTAAAGGAATCCGGTGCTCTACCATTTCCCTAGGAATTCCCTTAAGCTCATCGTAGGACCATGCAAAAGTATCACTAAACTCATCCACCAAATTGCTATACTCCCTAACCTCTTTCTCCCCCAATTTGGAACCCATCTTCATTTGTCGGGTTTTTCCATTCTTTAATTTCACATCCACGTACCGCCAATCCGCTTCCGACACATGTGCTTGTTCCTCTTTGTTCCGATACCAATCGGAAGGCACATTGGGGTAATCTTTCACATCTTGACCTACAACTATCCCCGTAGACGTGGTCTTGAAATGTAAAGGCTCCTCCAATTTCGATGACTCAATAATCACATCCTCCTCTTGAGTCCCATCTACATGAATTAAACTAACCTCACCCTCTTCCACGTCATCTACCCAAGGTGTTAACCCACCGCTAACCCACTCTTCCTCGGTGAGCACCTCACATGGCTCCAACAATGAGCCCTCTCCTAAACTAACACTAGGAAATTCACTCCCTAAGCCTACTTGGTGAAATGTAACCATTACATCAACCTCGGACTCGGGGTACTCCCTTAGCCATTGGGCATAATCCCCATTATCCCCATAATTGTAAAAATTAGGACCTAGACTTCCCGAGCCCGAATCTATAACAACCCTTTGACCTTCGGGATGGACGACTCCCACCAATGCCTTGCCAATCTCATTCTCGTTTAAGTCATCAATTTCCTTCTCCAATGGCAAATACATCTCCTTCTTCATCCATCCTTCTAATGAACCAATGGACACTATGACCCTATTACCCTCCGGACCATAAGTGATGGATGGTTTAGGTCCACCCCAATTGACCATAGCATTCGCCATCCGCAACCAAGGCCTACCTAGCAAAATGGGGAAGGTGTCCTTGTTGGAGTGCATTTTAATGACATGGAAGGTGACCAAGTACTCCTCGCCTCCCGTAGTCATTCTACAATCCTTGATCATCCCCAAAGGCGTAGTCGAACTTTGATTTGCCATATTTATGACCAAAGGTGAAGGCCCCGTGAGTCCAAGTCCCAATTTTTTCATAGTATCCTCCGGTAGTATATTTAGACTACTCCCTCCGTCGACTAGCACATTAGGAACCACCTTATCTACTATAACAACTTCTATTTCTATAGCTTTCACGTCTCTTCCACCTTGTGATTGGATCCTAGCGGCTATTTTAGCTTTCACCTTCCTCATCCTCTTGTGTACCGGCATTCCCTCCTTTAATGTTTTCCTTGCCGTGGGTGAAATTTCCAATAGTTGGCCGAAAGTAATATCCGCCTTGAGTGTACTAAGGTCCGCCCACAAGTCGTACCCGGTAGATCTTTCCACCTTAGAATTACCCACTACGTCGAATTCGTCTACGGGAACCCCCGGTCCTTCCCATTCACCCACATCGCTATTATCCAAGTCATGTACCGCATTAGTCCTCTCCCTATCTTGTAAAATTATATTTTCCCTCTCCACATCCTTAGTAGCTCTTCTAGCTACCCTATCCAACTCGGAGAGATTAATCTCTTCATCCGAAGAGTAATTTCCTTGCTCTCCTATTCCTACCTCCAACGGGGCATCCCCTCTCCTAGCCCTAGTAGTTACCGCTAGTGCAGGTGCTTCTTCAACCACACCCTTACCCTTCACTAACTCATATGTAATAGCATTGGTGTGAGGAGGCCATTGACTTTGCTCCTCTCCAATTCTCGTTGGGAGAGGAAGCATGTCATCACATGTGGCCTCCAACACTCCATCCATGAACCTAACATCTTGGGAGTTAGATGGTCCCGGATCCGTTGGAGGCGCTTGTCTCCCGTTACTACCATTAGGTGGAACTCCTTGTCTATTTTGTATTGGAATGTAACCGGTTGTAGTTTGCAAGCCCGCCGGTGGATGAAAAGTTTGCCTAGCATTACTATGGTCATAGTATAAGTTAGGTGGCCTAAGTTCATTGGCCGGTACTCCTTGTGGCCTAGCACCTCGCATATTATCCCTTGCTTGTTGTTGTGGATTAGCCACCGGGTAAGGGACATTAATTATTTTGTCCGGTTGGCGACACGTATCCGAGGGATGACTTCCTCCACAATTGCTACAATTAAACTCTTGACCTTCGGACCAACATTGTCCTAGAGCGTGCCACCTTCCACAAAAGGGATGAAATTCCTTCTTCTCTAAATTTTGGCCACCTTGCCCTCTAGGTTGTGGTCCTCTATTGCTTCCATTTCCATAGTGAGGTGGCGCTTGACCTCGTTGATTTTGTTGAGGTGGGTTACCGTTTCCTCTTTGGTCACGGTTTTGTCCACTTCTACAAAATTGACGCGTGTGGCCCGGTTGGCCACATTGGACACACCATAATCCGGAAGAATGCCTACCCGACTCAACCGGGGGTGGAGGCCCCGGTTGTTGACTCCGGATCATTAATGACATTTGATCCGTGAGGCTTTGCATTTGTTTTATCATAGCCTCTTGGAATCCTAGTTGGCTAGCACCTAGTCTTCTCTCAACCTCCTCCAAGTGTGGATCCGTTCTAGGGGCCGGTAGTGCCAAAAGAGGTGCCGGTTCCCTAACCGCTAAAGGTCGGGGGCCGGTGTCCACAATGGCATATGGAATTTGGTTCTCATACTTAGCGGGTTCTACCGCTACCACCCTAGGGCGTATGGGGATGAATTGTGGGATCAATTCATCCTCCCTTCTCCATAGCCTTTCGTGATCTTTATCCAAGTTTTCAATATCTCTAGCCGCACGCTTGGCATCCGCCAAGGTCAAGGGATTCCTTTCTAGAACACCCCTAATAGTTCCGGACTTAAAAAACCCTTGAATGAAAAATTGCTTTAGCGTGTCGTCGTTGAGCATGGTACCCACAAATCTAGTGCACACTAAATCAAACCTCCTAATGTAAGCCGAAATTTCTTCCTCCCTTCCTTGCTTCAATGACGACAATGCCCTTAATGCGGTACTTTGACCCACTTCCGGCCTAAATTCGTTAAGAAACTCCCTTTGTAATTGTTCCCATCCCCTAAAATGTCCCTCGGCATGATCCCGATACCATTCATAGGCTTCCCCCTCTAGAGTGGTAGGAAACCACACTAACCAATAACCCGGGTCGGTTATGAGGAAGCTAGCCAACCGTTCGATATACCGTTCCATGTGCCGAGAGGGGTCCTCATCCTTGGTCCCATAAAATTTAGGGAGATGAGATGGCATATCCATCGCCGCTAAATTTTGTGGAACCACAATTGGTAGGCCTCTTGGCCTAACCAATGGGTCTATTGGAGGTATAGGAGGTATGGGCGGAATTGGGGGTATGGGTGGTGGATCCATCCCCCGTTCCTCGGCCATGGTGACCGGTGAACTATTCAACAATCCCCTATCAACTTCTACCGGGAATTCTTCTCTAAGTGTGTAATTTTCCGAAGAAGTTTCACCACTCAATTTGGAGGGAGTGATCTCCTCTTCAAGTTGAGCTCCAAGTTCTAAGGTGTCTAGAATTGACCTAGTCCTAGGTTCGACGTTCAAACAACTCTCTATTCTAACATTATCTTGTTCTAATCTATCACTGATTTTAGAGGACCGCCTCTTTCGAGTAGATTTCTCTAGTCCTACTATCAAACTTGGTTTTTGTGAGCGAGTCCTACCTTGCATTCCATAAGAATCGATCGACCCTCACTTGACCACACATAATCCTAGCAATTCCCCTCTTAATATTTTCACTTGTCTTGGTGTGGTTATAATTTTTTTAGGAGGTGAGGAAAAGAACCTGCAAGCCCACTTAGGTGAAAGAATCCCAATAGGGGATAGGCATGTTCATGTTAATTTTTTGGTTAAGTCGGAGCATCACCTCCGCACCTTCCCGCAAATTAACACTCACCACAATACCGATTGTGAGGGGGTGACCTTCCGAGTAGATTATGTTAAAAGTCGAGGCTTCACCCTTCAACTTCTCACACCATCCACAATTCGGGAATTACCCTCTACAACGGATAACAACAATCACGAGTACAAAAGGCATTCCTTAATTAGTTAATGAGTTCACTTTGAAGAAATAAACATACCTTGAGCAATCGCATCCCCCTGTGAGTTAGCACTCCCCTCAATCGTGACTCAATGTAACAACACCATAAACTTTGTGAAATATTAATTTAATCTAGAGCATGAAATGACAACTCCCAAAACTTTGAGACTCACCCCGAGGTGAGTGTCAAAGTTCAATGTCCTAAGGTGAATTTACCCTCTAATGTTTTAATGAGCTACTCGGTTATAGGTTCCTTTTAAGTTCTTAGCAAATCCCCAAAAAGGTTGAGGACGTACCTTCGCCGCGCTCCTTCCTCAAAAATGAATTTGCGTAATTGACAATGCAATTCATTCCAAGGAATAGTTGAAATAGAATGAATTCAAATGTAACCCAAAGAGAGAATACTTACCAAGTTTCGGGTGCTCCTTCCCTTCTCTCAAGTTTGTGTCTCCAATTTTTCCTAGTTGCCTCCAAGTCTCCTAGTCGCCTCCAAGTCTTGTAACTACCTTCCGCTTCGCTCCCGGCGGACGCACCAATTATGTGAGGCCAAACCCCCCACCCTTAAGCGTCCCTAGTCCGAGTAGTGGGTTTGGGCTCACATTCCTCCGCGGTATTGGATTTAGACTTGGATGAGTCCATAGTGCAAGGTTCACCCTTCAAGTGGTCTTGGATTTAACTAGCTCCTTCATAAACCCAACTCCTTCATGAACCCAACTCCTTAGCTTCTAACTAAATAAACCCAGCTCCTTCGTAAACCCAGCTTCTTAGCTTCTAACTAAACAAACCCAGCTCCTTTATAAACCCAGCTCCTTCATAAACCCAGCTCCTTCATGAACCCAGCTCCTTAGCTTCTAACTAAACAAACCCAGGTCCTTCATAAACCCAGCTCTTTACTTTCTAACTAAACAAACCCAGCTCCTTCACAAACCCAGCTCCTTCATGAACCCACAACTTTGTAGTTGTAATCCCCAACTACCTCACTAATTATTCAAGCCCTTAACTAATCTTCCTACCTAATTTTCCTAATTCTACTAACAACCCCTTTCTAATCACACAATTCTTCTCTAATCCTAAAATCCTAAAATCCTAGAGAGGAGAGGGGGAGAGAGAATTTCCTAACTTCACTAAGACTAACTAATCCACACAAGTATATTTTTGCACTCATCACAACCTCAAGTGCTCAACTCTTAAACATGGAACTTGCAACCACGTGTATTCAAAACATGAACTTTAAGTACCACAAATTGGAATCATGAATTAACTTTAAAATCCTTCACGTCAACACTAATTCTACCAAGAGGTCAAGCCCTCTTCAAGGCTAACAAGCCTTGGCTCTCAAACTAAAAACTAAGCACACACATGTGCTCCAATATGGCTTCCCACACCCACACTTATAACTCGTGGGGTGCCTTGGAGCACAAAGGAAAGAGAGGATGAGTGAGGGAAGAATGAGGGATTATATAGTAAGCTTGAGGGGGTGAGCACCCTCAAGGCTCACGATAAGCCCTTGAGATTTCCTCCTACTTAGTAGGCGCCAATCCTATCTTCTAAGCCTTCCTCCCTCAAATGATCAACAAGGATCCTAATTCGAACATTTAACTAGCCTTGGCTTTCTACCTACCACACTTTACCAAACTTGGGATGCTTCAACCCAAACTTAGCCTCCTTCGCTTTCCGCCGCCATAACTTTCTCCCCTTACTTTCCCAAATCGTTGCTCACCACTTAATTCAAACCACGATGCTTAACTCGTGATTTGATTGGTGCTTTGAGAATTTGCTTATCCTCCACCTTGCATTCTTCCTTGGACCTTCCCCATTAAGTGGCCATGATGAGGTGGTCCACTTGTGCGCTCCATGTGATCCTCCATTCATCCCAATTCGAATGCACTTGCCTCTTGAGTCACTTTGGTTGTCTCCATCCATTTGTACTAGCCTACTCACTAACTACTCAATCCAAGTTCTCCTTACCTATCCTCATTCACTCAAATCCTTCCGAAGGTAAAAACACAATAACAACTCACATCCTAGCCTCTTACAACATGGTACTTCTAAGACTAACATTTCACTCTTTTTATATTTTTGTGAAGTAACATGCTACTTCAAAGTGCATCAACTAACGTTTCAAGGGTCTAAGACTAAATGTGGGCACCCTTTTGGGCTCACACCCGTGATATGCAGCCATTAGGTAGCCTCTGATGAAAGTTATGAACCCGACTAAAAACATTGCCCACCCGGCCCAACTTTGAAAAAAAATTGCCCTTGCATTCTTGAAGGCCATTTCTCCACAAAACTCATATTGAGTGCACCTCGCCTTCAAGGTTCAAAATCCAATATATATGTTCACCCATAACATTATTCAGACCCATGACAGTGTTCCGTGGGACTGACAATATTCTAGAGAATATTCCCGGTATTTCCACATTCAGTCTGAATGTGGGGAATATTCCTTGGAATATTGTCAGTCCCACATAACATTGTTATGTGTCTGAATAATGTTATGCCTCCACTTAATAAATAAACAATTGATTGGGAAGTCATGCACAAAGTGAAACCGTCGCTAAAGCAAGTCTTTTTTTTTGGGCACAAATGTCGCTAAAGCATGTCATGTACTTGGAAGTTAAAAATATCATAAGATCCTCATTAACATTGAGGTTATAGTTTTGTGACTTATCATTTGAAAGGACCTTTGTCATTCTTAAATGGAACCTTAAATCATGAACCGTTTTTAGGTAATTCATTTTATAATATTTAAATTAATTCCTTCTCCTTTCACAACTATTTATATGCATTCCAACTAATTGAGCATACTTAAGTGAATCCAAATATTATATCAAATTTTGTAAAAGCATATCATGGAACCCTCTTTTGGAGTGATTCCAGCCTAAGTGTTATAAGCCTGGTAGAAAGTTCAAACTGTCAAGTTGAAACCTCAAGTACTTAAGTTAATTTGAGGCACGGTCCCCACCCACGCATGAGGGTTCGCTTCGGACATGCTCCAAATGCTATTATTTGGCACGTTTGACACGTAGAAAAGCTAACACTAAGGGCCACTTCACACACGAGACTGAGAGCCCGTGACCATTACACTTCAAGCACTCTCATTGGTGGAAAAGGCGGAGCCGGTCCAAGTTCGCTTCACACTATGTTTGAGGGACCAACGGAGTATGTGAATGCAAGATGGATGGAGAGTCTACATAGATTCCTACATGGCATCAAATGGATCATGTTTCGTGGTCACTTGGACTATTTTCAAAAACCACCTCTTGGAGATAGGCCTAACACAAAACCGGGAGACCATGGCACTCCGAACGCTCACAACCGTTGATTTATTCTGTTTGTATCATGTGTGAGGACCCGCATGAATAGGAATTCATTGAAATAGCATTTGGTTGAGGGCCCGGTCACATATGACTTCACGCTACACTTGAGGGTCCGTGACCACAGTAGATGATTTTGGAGGTGTGTTGAGACGGCCTTTGGACACTTTCTTTCGGGCTCCCACACTTTCATGGTCACGGCTCTTGGCCCCCGTGTGTGAAGTGGCCCCAAGGACCACAGAGCTTAGTGTGGAGCCATGTGGAGTGGGGACGGAGGAAGCGTGTGGGACAGACAGCTGCAGAGGCCTTAAGGTGTGGACCACACGCCACCCATTATTTGTTCCCACTGCATGCAAGGCCACTGCACTGCAGTAACTTACAGCAGAGTCTTCATTCCCTCGGCTCCCACCACCTTGGAAGCTGAACTCGAGACTCCCCAGGGACTTCTCTTCTATCGCCATGACCTGGTCTGCATCTCCACTCTCCCACTAAGGGCCGGTTTACACTATGGACCATGAAGTTGGACCAGGGCTCTGCAAGGTAGCTGATTGGCTGTTGAAGTTGTCCCGGGACAACTTTGGTTTACACTAAGGAAAAAATGTCAGAGGGACCATGCAAGTCGAGGTTCCCAAAATATAATTTTTAAGGCCTAATAAATGCATTGACATGGTCCAACAGGTTTTGCAGTGAGAGAGGCAAGAGAGGTGGTATGGTAGGAAAAGGCAAGGGCCCATGGCATAGAAATGCCATTTTAATAATTATTTAATGAATCTACCCTCTATGTGCCTTAATCATAGCATAGCCCATGAGACATACCATTACTACCTTGTTTTTCCCTTTAAACCGGCTCCCACGTGTTTCACCAAACAACGTGGGACATCTAGAACTCAAGAATTTGAGTGCAGATTTTTTTTTTTGCTCTACCAACTGCAATGTTTGGAATTTGGGGGCTTGTAATATACCGTTGGAAAGGTCTTGAAAATACCTTTCCAATGGTATATTACACGGCCCAAAAATTAAATTAAAGTTGCAAAACGAAAAGAAAAAAATCTGTAGTTGTTTAGTGATTGTAGATCAGGGTGGTCAAAAGAACCGCAATGGGAAAACTTCTAACACTAATTATCAAAGAATTGAACTTTATTGTTGAGCAAGGTAGGGTGGTAACAACATTAAATATAATCAAACACTAAATATCATATTTAGTGTAGTGTCAACACAAGGTACATGTCACATGTAAATTACATTGAACATGTACAAATTAAATTGCTCATTTTTTTTTGTAAAAATTGTTGTGAGGAGATTTGCAAGCCACATCTTCGACACATTTAACAAGAAGTGAAGCCCAAGAGAAGACAAGAGAATGGTCAAACTTGATTTTTTTTCAAAATTAGCCTTTTTGGGCATGTATTAAAAAAATCAGCACCTTCACTTTTTCGTGCCTGGTCATTCTTCTTGGTCCACATTCGGTTTACACCTAGTGAGGGGCCCATGGCTCTTAAAACTAATCTTTTATGAACTCGGACCATTGACAAACGCCATCTTCCATGGTCCGACTTCATGGTCCATAGTGTAAACCGGCCCTAAGGTAGAAATACCATAACCCGTGAAAATAAGGTGATTTGCATTGAAGATCTGGTCTGACAATCAGGAGATAATTTTCCAAGGTAGACAAGAAGGATTCATGAAGAATGCAAGTTGTTTCATATTTTTTTGCCATGTACAAAAAATGCTACAATTTTTCAAAGTGGAAAGTTGTTGAACCCCCTACTCGTTCACTAGATTCTCCGTACACCGAACACGGTAATCCGCATTTCCATACAGAACATCGCCCAAATCGGTTACCTCATGAGTACATTAACACTTGACTCCCATTGGCTACACTAAGTGTACACGCATTGAAGTTGCCGTCGAGCCATGATCTGTTTCAAAAATGGCACTTCACCATTATGACGGCGGTCTAGTGCACGGCTAGAGGGTGGTTAACCGCTTATGGTATTTCTACCTTACACCACACCATTCATGGTATTTAGGGCCGCTTTGCACTACGGTGAACAAGTGCACAGGTCGAGAGTTTTAAGGGAATGGAGCAATACGATTGGTTATGAAATGGGTTCTTCACCGGGCGGGGTTTACTATAGCTTTCTAGCAGTTTGGGCACCTTTCTACTTAATAATTAATTAAAGTGCGAAAGTAAAGTAGGCAGCCCATAAAATAATGTTCTAAAATTGGGCATATTCAAAAAGTAATTTAACAATAAGCTAGACATTCATTCCCATTTGCTTGTCTCATTCATGTTTTTATGGTAGTGTGTCAGCATGACTTGTGGAGCAAATTCATGCTTGTATTGTTTTTAGACCATGAGTGAGATTGATGTTGCATGAAGACATTGTTGAAGTTATTTGATGCTACTTTGTTGGATTCCAATGAATGTCACTTGCATTATTGTGATTTTAGGTACTCTTTGAAAGTTATTTTTTTTTGGGGGGGGGGCACTCAACGAAATTAATTTCATAAAATTTTAGGCACCTTTAAAAAAAAAATTTGCCCAAGCTACTAGAGAGCTACAGTACACTACAACCAAGACTTTCCAAGTGGAGAACTTCAAGCACGGATGAAAAAATGACATGGCTATCAACGTGGCAACACTTTATGCTCAAGGAGTTCTCTCCTAAGGTCAAGTTTCTTGGGCAACCTCAAACCCTCGGACAAGAGACTTGGCCTTTGGAGAACTCCAACTTGAGGCATCTCTTTTATTGTTTTTCCATCTTGTCTACCATACCAACTATTGCCTCAAATAACCTTGTCTTGGGTTCAAATTCTTGACCAATGAGTGCACTTCTTCGTTGTAGTCTAAAGCGGCCGCTAGTGTCACTTGCTATTTGGAATTATGCAAGGCTATAACTTCTCTTGCTATAGGTTTCATTTGTTACCAACAAAGATCAAATGAGTTGTATGGACAATATACAACATAAATGACTTTACTTGACAAAAAGTTACATTCTTAGCAAAAAGTTATAACATTGCATAACTTCGAATAGTAAGTGACACTAATACCATAAACAATGTACTAGGATTGTGGTGCTCCCCACACGCTTGGCTTTGCCATAAAAATTGGTTTAATAAAAGGGGACAAGTTGTTTATTGTCTCAAATGGCAACCTAGTTGTTTAGTGTAAGGTAGATGACGCTAATGTGGACACCTCCAACTTTGTGGAATCATCCAGCCGATTTATTTGAGCATTGGAAGCTTGAGTAGGTTAGCAATTGCAAATCAAGTCCAAAGAATTTGAAATCGTTGAAATCGGAGTTGAGGAAGGTGTTGATCTAGGCTCTGGAGTCAAAGATTCTCTACTTCTCAATGTGGTGTTATAGGGGGATCTCTTTTATCGTTCAATGTTGTGTAAGTGGATGACATCATTAGTATATTCTACATGGGTCATTTGCCAATGAAAGCCAAGTTTAATGCCACTATTTTTGTGTCATGTCTCTAAAGTGGTCACATGTAAGATAAAATGTTGTCCAATTGGCTTTCATTATAGACTACCCACAATACAAATTGGTCAGCACCTCACATCCACATGCCACCTCCTGATTTTCCCATCCTGCCCATAAAAATCAAGTGTGTCATGGCTTAGTGGACAACACTCCTAATTATGGAGGATGGTGGGTATAGTTTGATCTTTGCAAAGGTGATTAACCCAAATATCATCAAGGCGGCTAAATCGCCATGTGTTTCTAAGCCACCAAATTATGGCCATTGTACCGTCAACTAGGAGCCTACAATAGGCGCCCAATTAAGGAAGCTAACCGAATTAGCCTCATCTACCTCATGGGTGGCAATATTGCATCCCACTACTATGGATGCAGACTTTGACACTACAATAAGTTAACTTTATAGTGGCATACCTACGAGGGATAATGGGCAAAATACACATGTTTTAATGTCAATTGGATGAGGGTGCCTATGTGTTTTTTAATGGACATATTGGTTTATGTCCCAATTGGCCTCCAATCCAGTCCCCTGCAAGTGTTGCGATTTCTTTTTAGAACACTTACCATAGATGGTGCAGTAAATACTTGTCCCTCCCAAGTTTGTTATTATTTATCTCAATTGGGTCCCACTATGCTAAATCAGGGTTTCAAACCCCGAAATTAGGAGTTGATTCAACATTATGCATTGTTACACCATGTTTTGACCTTCTCCCCAACGAATGTCATGATAATTCACCTTGAGTATTGCTCTTTGTGGCAGTTTCAGTATCATGCACATATTTCTTTTATGCTGAAAGAAATGAACCGAAATTCCAACTATTTGGTTCCTTTGAAAAAGAAACCATCACGGTTGGTGAAAAAGGGAGGGATAACTTCCATTAAAGATGAGAGAAGTCGTCCTTACAAAGGTACCTCACCCGACGCACCAAATGTGAATAATTTAGCTCCCATGAATGCTTGGTTTGCACTTCTAAGCTCATCATATTCCATAATTTGACTCTTAATCGTCATTCTCGCGTGCATGGTGTCACTCCAAGCCCTATGACAAATAAGTTCAACAATTATGTCTTTATTAGAGAGAAAACATTCATGCATCAAGCACACCAAATACCCAAAATAATCACACTCCTAAACGTGTCCCAAACAATGACTTTTAGCGTGGTCCTAGACGTATGATATGTTTTTATGCAAAGAAAATTCCGATTGCTTATATTATAAAACTGAAAATGAAAAAAGAAACACATTCTACGAACACATGTGGATTAAGTCCGAACCCAATCCGGCTGCGTGTCAACCAAGTCTCAAAGTTTGTGGTTGATATGATAAATTTTTGGTATCAGTCAAGTTATATGCTCGGGCATAATTGAATTCATGGATAAGTCCTTAACTGTCACTCCGGATGGGTATATACTTTTTAAAGACTTTTTATCTCAATGCTAGCGGATCATCTACATGCTACTAATCAAAAGACACGTGCGTTATAAGAAATTTGGTTTTAAAATACCAACTTGGTGAGTCTCCATTGTCAACCAAGCAATAGTTTGTGGACGGTGTTACAATTGCCTCGGTATCAATCAATCATGTACTAATTATTGAGGTAGGTGCTAAGTTTATGCTCTTTGATCTCATACCGTAGCTCTCAAGCAGCTTGGGCAGAAAATAATTGATTTTAAAGGCGCCTAAATTTTTGGGAAATTAATTTTGTTGAGTGTAATAAAATTATTTTTTAAAAAAACATTCAAAGAGTGCCTAAAATCATAATAATGCAAGTGACATTCATTGGAATCTAACCAAGTAGCATCAAACAATTTCAACAGTGTCTTCACACAACATCAACCTTGCTCATGGTCTAAAACCAATACAAGCACGATTTTGCTCCACAAAGCAAAATTTGTTGCCAAGCAAAACCCTGACATACAAGTAAAAGTTATGTCTTGATTTCCCCTTGGGTTGCACTGGTTCTCCCAGGGTGGTTGTATGTTATTTTCTTCTTGTAATTGATTTTTCAATTTGTGCCAAAAAGAGAAAAGAAAAAGAAAAAGAAAAAGACATACAAGTAAAAGACAAACTTTAGGGTAAGGAATGTTGGTTAAGGGAAGTGTTTAGGTTAATCGTAGCCATAGTTAGGAAAACCATCCATGAATTATAGAAATGACTTGGATGAATGTCTACCTTATTTTTAATTACTTTTTGAATCTGCCCAATTTTAGAATACTATTTTTTGGGCTGCCTAACTTACTTTCATACTTTAATTAATTATTAGGCAAAAAGGTGCCCAAGCTGCTAGAGAGCTACCGGTAGTTCCAACTAAGTAAATTTATCATTTTTAAATCTCTAAGGAGATGCAATACTTGTGTGAAACTTCTTTGATTCATGGTACCGATTTGATACAGTGTGTATGTCTATCCAAGTATTAATATGTGGTTGATGTGGTGCGCCTTTTAATTTTATAGTTGTTAATTTCTGTTCATTCCATTTGATTGTTTATTGAGCCTCTTATTATTGTTGGATGTGTGGACGACAAGGGCTTTGCAACATAACATTACTAAGCAACTAGATTATGGTCCCTTTAAAGAAAGAGGTTGCAATTTCAAAAACTATGGTAGTTTATGGATGTTTGCCATAAACTCTACGGTAAACAACATAAACGGGGAATCAATACTTGAAAGGATAATTATGCTCGTTTAATGGTTGCTAAATCAATGAATGGACAAAGTTTTAAATTCTTGTAATATGGTTTGACCCAAGGTAATATGCATGGGTAAAGAGTCGACTTGTTCGTGAAGTTAACACTAATTATACATATCAATGTAAGGTAGATGAGGCTAATTCAGTCGATTTCCTTAATTGGACACCTATTTTTGGCTCTTAATCAATAATATAGTCACTTTAATTCGGTGGGTGAGAAATACATGATGATTTAGCCGCCACCTTGATGATATTTGGGTTAGTCACATTTGCCAAAAGTCAAACTGCACCCACCACCCTCCACGATTAGGAGTGTTATCCACCAAGCTATGACATGCTTGATTTTTGTGCATGAGGTGGCATGTGGATGGGAGGTGCCGACCAACTTGTACAATGGGTATTCTATAATGAAAAAACAATTCAGCAACATTTTATCTTACATGTGACCACTTTAGAAACATGACACAACCTATATCATCATTAAACTTGGTTTTCATTGGCAAATGGCATGTGTGGAATCTGCTAACGATGTTGTCCAATTACACAACATTGAATGATTAAAGAGTTCCCCCCTATAACAACACATTAGGAAGTAGAGAATTTTTTATTCCAGATCCTAGATCACCACCTTCCTCAACTCTAATTGCAACGATTTCAAATTCCTTGGTCTTGATTTGCAATTGCTAACCTGCTCAAGCTTCTAATGCTTGAATCCAAGAGCCGGATGATTTCACAAAGTTGGAGGTATCCATATTAGCCTCATCTACCTTAAATATCTATAAAATCCACATAAATTACAAGCGTTTATGATAGTGTGAATAAAATTATCATGCTAGAGTTAAGTGCTCACAACAAGTACACCTACCAAGGGGGAGGGTGAACAGGGGAGGGGGGGGATGAAAATGCTTACTATCATTGTAGAGCCGAGGATTGCTATTTTGAGCCAAATTCAAACCTTGAATCATGATGAATCAACAACAACATTAAGGGGCGTATTCTTACTTTGGTAGATATTGTATTACAATATCTACTCCATTGTATGGATACAAACCTAACAAGGGGTATTTTCAAAAGGGGGGCTATGAAGTAATGTTTATATTAATAAAATATTTCATATAATTGATGAATACATGATTGAAATACACCTAGAATATTCTCAATAAGAGTTTTTATTATCCTATGTTTACGTTAATCATTTGGTGAATTTCACTCCTTTGGATTTTATTCCATCCTATACATTTTTGGCACGTGGTTGTTAATATCTTACAAAGAGCGACCTCCCCGGGAATCATGTGTATGTGGGGATTAAGGTTTTCTTTCTCATTTCTACCTCCTTTGATATGGCATACAAGACCCAAAAAAAACTATATAATATTTAATTATTTCATTGGGGATAGGCTCACATGCATACCGCCTTGTTTTGGCATAGGTGAGATCTATTGCATGAGGTTGCAAGGCACATTCTTGAGACCATTTGAAAATCCTTTGATGACTAAGCCTAGATACATTTGGAGAGGGGGGGGGGGAATTTGAGATGACACCTCACAAATCACATGAGTCATAGGAGATGTGACATGCAAAAATTGATTATTGAGAACAATGCATTGTCATTGGGATGTGTCTAGGGTAGCCGATCCATTCCCAACCACTAACCCCATTGTCATAGCTTAGGCCAACCTATTTTTGTGCAGCACAATATCTATATGTAATAGGTGTTGACATGTCATGGTGGAAATTCAACTTAACCAAATGTGAGTGGCTAAGTCAACAGTTGGGTTTAGATTGTATGCATATTTACGTGCCACAATTATCAATTTCGGGTATCAAGCTGTTCTCGTTTTGTAATCGATCAATGATCCAAACTAGGATAGCCTATGCCACGTGTTTAGGCTGAAGATAAAATCCACTTAGAGATATCATAATTATTTGGTTAGTGTGAAAAAATAATATGAAAAAACTATGAAATGGTTCTTAGTTCCATTTCTCTACATGCATAAATTATTCTTAGATCATACCTAAACCGCAAATATGCTAAATTGCTTAATTGGCCAAGAGTGGGCCAGCTACCTTAGGGCCACTTCACACGAGACTAAATACCCATGATCATTTCATTCTAGGATCTCTCACAAGTCAGAAAGGCCGAGACCGTCCAAACTCACTTCACACTAGAATGTGAAAGCCTAAGGACCCAAAAAACATTATCATGGATGAAAAGTCTACATAGATTCCTACATGGCAAATCATGAATAGTGTTTAATGGCATCATCAAGACCACCTCCAAGAGACCTAACACAAATTTCAGGATGCCATGACACAATCAAGGCCCTTAGACAACTGATATGGCCTTTGGTTGCGAGTCAAGGGCCCTCACAATTACATGGTCACAGCCCTTGGCTCGTGTGTGTGAAGGGGAGCCTTAATGGTATTCCGCAACTCATCAGTAGCCTTCCATTGAATGGGTTTCTCCATATTCATTATATCAAATAAGAAACCCCAGCCTAGCGACCCAAAAAAGGATAAGAGGAAACCGTATTGCCAACTCAGAATGCGAGGAAAATGCTGAAAACTTGAGAATGCTTCCCATTGGCTCTTACCCCTGGAGTGTTAGCCAGAGTGGCAAGTGGGTGACTAGACTAGTCCTCACCCACGCAACTGACACACAGACACTTGGCATCCCAACCTGCAACACGTGTCGACCACTCCTTGAGTGGCAGGTGGATTCCATTTGCACGTGGCTTTTGCCTACCTGGAAGCCACTGGGGGGTGTGACCTAATTGGGCCCTCACCTGATTTTCATTTTCTTTTTTATACATTTCAAGTTTGAAATAACTGAGGAATTTTCAAAGTCAAGTCAAGTCAAAGTGGGAAGGCGAGACCTCGATGGTGGTCGGGACCGTGCAATTTTCAATTGGTGCCCTTTTGTTTATGTAGTTTCCTTTTTATTGATTGGATACTAGGAGGCCAAACAGCCAATGCCAAGTCGCATGGGTCTTGGAGTACATGTTTCACAGTTGGGCAAGTGGCTTTTGTTGAAGGGCACGCCTAGTCACTCCTCCCGGAGTGCCACCTGTAGCTCAATGTACGTGTGGCTTTACCGTTGAGGCTATGATCGGGGAGAACCGGCAGTTAGTTACAGATGAACCGGTTGAGTTTGAGAAATAACCGGTTGAAGTTGGAGACTGCAGGAAAATTGCCGATCATTTTAGAGGAATTTATAGAATATACCCCAATTTAATAAAGGAAAGCCGAAGGATGTTAACATGTAACTGGTTGGACTTGCAAACACTAGGATCTCAACCGACTATGCCCAAAAATCTCCCCGATCACTGCGTTGAGGTAGATGGGTCTTAATTGGTTACATTTTCCGACTACACATATCATCCCAATTAGTGTGTGTTACTATTTGGAGTTATGCAATGCTATAGCTATTTATTGAGGATGTAATATCTCACCAAGCAAAGTCATTTATGGTCTATAACATCTGAACAACCTATTGAATTTTCATTAGTAAAAATTGAACTCATGAGCAAGATGTTATTGCGATGCGTCACTCCGAATAGTGTAACACACGATTCGTACGAAATGGTTAGCAAATTCAAATTGTGGCGGCAGGCACCTTTCCTCATAATTTTCGGAGCTTGTATGAACATCTTATTCATTATCGAAGTGACGAGTCATGTGTTCATTGAATGGTCCCCAGGGGTGCACTCCATTGTCAAGTTGAACACCACGTGCGATTAAAAAAAATCTACTTTTTACATAAAGCATCACCAAAATGGGTCAAAATTTTATCAATTTTTTTCATGAGTAGATATACACGGTATCTATTACATAGTAAAAAATGGTAACCAAATTTAATGACTTTATTATATAAAACATATTGTTTCTAACTAGAATGATGCAGAATTGAACTAAAACAATTACTACAAAAATGAAGGTGACTAAAAATTTCAAAAAATATATACAAAAGATATTATCAATGGTTATGTATATGTAGACAAAACATCACAATTTTTAATATTATCTATGGCATATAATATGGGGTAGCAAACTTTTATCGCGCATGGTTATGAAACATAAGGGGGTGTAATCGCTCGAGGAATGGTCATACAAGTCCCCCCCCCCTACCCAACTATGTTGACTATCGAGCCTGGAATGGTTATCGTATTTGAACATGTAAGCCAATCTCTTTTGAACGCATGTCTTTTTGGTATCCATTTTTGGAGCCAAACCAAACCACATCTCATTCAAACACATGTGTTTGATTAAGATAAGTAACCAAATTAGGCACATCTACCTTAAATCATTAAAATGGTATTCTTTCCTCCCCTCATGGCTTGGGGTTTGCAACGTCTATGTAAACTCATCCATTGTGGATGAGAGGTTTCTATTAGAAATGAGTCTCCTACATGTTGAGGAGTTAGAGTTACTCCAATATGATAATGACGAACAAACTTGGGGCTTTTGATGTTGTTTTCATAGTTGATTCAACTATAAACAATCATTTTTTTCATGTTATAAAATTGCATAGTGTGTTTTCACCTTCCTCATGTATGAGTTTACATAGACACCATGAATCTTTGGCCCTCCTCTCATGGTCATTTTTGTTTTTCCTTCAATCTCCCGTTGCATAGGTTTTCATCGTACAAGTCACTACGTTGAATATGATATTTAGTGCCACTTACTATTTGGAATTACGCAATGCTATATCTATTTATTGTATATCTCGTATTTTACCAACATATGTTAAATTGGTTGTTTGGACATTACAGAACGTAAAAAACTTTACTTGGGGGGAAAAAAATCACATATATAATAATAAAAAGATGTAGCACTATGGAAATCCAAATAGTAAGTGACATTCAATATCATAATGAGTGTAGTAGGACCGGAGGTTACTATAAGGCAAGCCTGGCCTTCCGATACTTATCTTCATCAAACATCTATACATGAGGGAAGTGTAGTTAGGTATATATCTAAGAACAACCACCAAAATACACATGTCTAAACCATAAGGAATTACATGGCCAAAATTTGTTAATTTTTCATGGCTTGATAGCAAACAAAAGTGTGTATGTATGTGTGTGTTGGGGGAAGGGGGGAAGTATGATTGTTTAAGAAGAAAGAGAACTTTCCTTATTTGATGATAAAAGCCATATTTGCAAAATACTTCAACAAAAAAGACCAATCCGTTTGTTATGAATATACAAATCATCTTGCACCATTATGTGTACTGTAGCACCATAGTTGGTTTGTGCAAAAATAATTCCCAATTTTTTTTGTAAAACACCAGAAATTATGAGCTCAATCAAATGAATAAGTGAAAAATTTATATTAGAAAAAAATGAATAATGTTGGACCTTACCAAAAAAACTATTGTTGGACCTTATCGGAAAAAAAATACTGCTAGATCTTACAAAAAAAAACGAATTACTTCTTTTAACCATAGGGCAGACACACGGGGAGGTCACTGGCGAAAAATCGTAGAACAACGTGCGATAAAAAAATAGGGTCTAATATATTCATTGTAGGTAAATTTTGCAAAAAACGTACATATAATATAGGGGGTTTAAAATAGTGAAACATGTTTACATGTAAAATACCATCACATATAATGGCCTCTTTTATCTAGTCAGTACATGTAAAATAGCGTGGAAACAATTACTAGGGGTAGCAGGTCTAGGGTAGGGTCTGTGCTAGTGGATGAAAAGAGGTAATTTTCTATTGAAAATGCTTGTATGGATGACTTCGCAGGCTGGCTTGCTTGAACGTTACTGAACCAACGGTTCCAACGTGGAGTTAATGGTCTCTACCCACGTGCTGGGAAGGAAAAAAAATGTAGTATAAGTAAAATAGGGTGTTTTAAAATGATTCCCCCAAAAACTTATAATTACTGATAGGGTGTATTAAAATACAAGAATTTACCTTTATTTTGAAAAATACCATACCTTATAATCTTTTCTGCAAGGTAAATAGCCCCCCGATAAATAGGTCATGAGCGCACGTGTATGCATTAACTAATGAGGGAGTGACCTCCCCGTGGGCAGACACAATTTCAAAACTTATATTTTTAGCTAACGAACCTTATTTTTTAGAAAATAAATAAATAAATTTTTTGAGGTACACGAACAAACTATGGTGCTACGGTATAACATCCTACTAAGAGAAGCGTGTGCAGTGACCATTACTTCATTGAAATGATCAAAATTGAGTCAAAATTAAGCTTGAATGAATGAATTTGGCCATGAAAGGAAACACACAAGCCTTATGTATATTTGTAAACCCAAAGCCACAATCAAAATTGCTTTTTGTGCATCCTCTTGCTATACCTAGTGTATCCAATTAAGGTGCACCCCCAACGGTTGGCAGAGAGCTTTAACCCTAACAAAGGTAATTGGTTAATAAATCACTAACTATGGATAAAACTATTGCTTGACATGTGTATATATTTCCAATTAACTTCTCAAATGACCCACTAGCTTGAGTTTTTACGCAAACAATCTAGTAGAAAACTTGAGAATTGAGTTTAAATTGAGGAGCAAGTTTGGATGTTAGGTAAGCATACCTAAAACCAACACCTACAATCAACACTATCTATTAGTGTCACAGATTTGAAAACACCAAATGCATAACATTGGTACATAGTGTTCATTTTAGGTTCAATGTTGGTTATATGTGCATACACCATATTATGACAATTCAAACATTCCTTTGATTTTTTTTCACATGTATACCTTAAACGTGCAACAATAAGCTTGCAATGTTGAAAATTGGTTCCACACCACAATCATGTATTTGAGGACTCCAAATGCACATACACCAAAATTTGAAAATTCAATCCTCTGTCCAAAATTTAATTTACATGGCGTCAATGCGCAAAGCCAAGTTATAAATGCGCAAAGCCTGTCAAGTTATAAATGAAATCCACACCATTGTCATGTATTTGAAAACCCAAAATTTATATCATCCATACAAAATGTTGGTTTTAGGTTGAATGTTGGATTTAGATTTACATGTTGTACATGTAAATATAGCATATCCCATGAAATTTGGTCGTTTCTTTTAAAACTTCCACATACACCACGGCTTCAAATGTGCATAGGTCAACCTAGCAAGCTGAAAATGAGTTTCACACCATTGTCATACATTTGAAGGCCCCAAATACATAACAATAGTACATAGTTGTTAGGTTTAGGTGCAATGTTGGTTTGGATATGTGTACCTTCCATGTACATAAGCTCACAACATATTCCGGGAATTTGGTCCTTTGTATGGACATTTTCACCTACACCATGGCTTTAAATGTCACATAGAAGTCAACCTCCAAGGTTGGAAATTAAGTCCAAAAGTTGTTACAAAAAAAACCACAAACATGTGGAAAAGAGAGTGATTGGATGTTTGATTTTTTCTCTCTTCCGAGTCCTTATCACTTTATTGTTCCCAACTTCCCCGTGCTCAAGTACTACATACTAAAATTATATGCCCTAAAACCCACTCGATGGCTATGGAATGCATTTATGCCCACTCTCCCACCCCGCCCGGCCGCCAAATGGGCGAGGCAATTCCCTCCATGCCAAAAGCACCGAAAAGCAAAGCAAATTAAAGTGACGCGATGCATGTCATGTGTTTCATCACCCTCACCATGGATTCCTCACTACCGGTGCGCGTGTCCGAGCTTGCGAAATTCCCACCGGCCGCCACTTGGTTCAATATACCCCCACCTACTAAACTCCTATCTATAGGCCTCAAGGCTCGTAACCGCCAACTTGGAAGTGTGTTGATTGACCTTTAAGTTTGAAAGGCACGGCCCCTTCCCCCGACCCTTCCCGGTGCCAACCCTAGGCTCATGAAGTTAAACGTGTGCGGGAAAATGTGGCGTGGACTTCGGACTCGAAGCAACCTTGGGAATATGTTGAGCTAGCAACTTGGTTTGGAGTGGTGTAGAAGGCAAGCGCATGTGCTCAAATCATCACCCCATAGAAGGAATAGACTCCACCTCATCATAGTTTCATCATGAATGAACGTGGCCCCTAGACATGGCGATATTGAATTCTAAAGGTATCATAACTACACATTAATCATTGGCACACGTAATGTAAAGTTGAAATTCTCTATGAGTTAATGAGATTATTGATCCACGGAAAGCTCTAGCATATGCAAAACCCACGACTTCTCATAAGAGACAAGCATCGTGTGTTGAAACTCTCCATGAGTTAATGAGATTATTGATCCAAAGAAAGCTCTAGCATATGCAAAATCCATGACTTCTCATAAGAGACAAGCATGATGTCGCAACTTGCATGCTTACCTAGATCCTCCATAAAGAGACACGAGTGCTTCTGTTTATAAACTCTCAAGAAACATGGGTAGTATCCAATTACAATTATGACATTCTTAGGTCAATGTGCAAATCGCCAGCCAATTGAATTATGATGAAGAAAAGATAAAGAGAGAAAAAAAGAAATGTAACTAATTTCCGACATGCGATGTTTGTTCACCAACTTCCATTCCATGATCGTGTGATTATGGGTGCGGAAGTGGTTCAATGCCTATATGTAAATAGGTGGACCTAGTGTTAGTGTTAGAACAAATACATATATTTCATTTTAGTCAAGGGGTACATGTGCTTTATATTTTTCTCTATTTTCTTTGATTGAGAATGATGTGTGTTAAGTTTTTGATGGCTATTTGTGAGAAATTTTCCATTAGTTGATTAATTTTGTGTTGTGGGATTTTGAGGTTTGTGAGTCTTTTTATTGTTGGTGTGTGTATGGATCTTCATATGCCGGCAGTGATGATGATTAGAGGAAGAATGGTCCAACCTTGTTGGCTTACTGCTTGATGTAGTATTGCGTATTTGTTTATTTTTATGTTTGTGGCTTCTTCGTGGAATATGTTGTTGCAATATGTAAATGCAAAGATTTGTACGTTAAGGTTGGGGTTGGGTGTGAATGGTGGTTTGGTTTGTGGTGGTGCTCTTGTGATACATTATATATTAGGGCATAGTTTAGCAAGGCATTTGCATCTTGGAAGGCAACATGTGCATGGGAGGAGCCATGATGGTACAATGTTGTATGGGGTCTGCTCATCGACGTTTCCAACATCAATAAGTGTAAAGCATCATGTGGTAGGATATCCTCTAAGGGTGTTAGCTAGTTCATTTGTGGCTTTATCATGTTGGTTAGTTTGGAGGTTGTTATATGCTTATTTGTGCAACATGATAGTAAGTGTAGGCATGTGTCAAATTCTCTTAGGTTGCAAAGGTCACATAATGGTGAGATGTCATGTCGAGTATGTGGTGTTTTATGTAGTTACCCATGAATATGGACAATAGTTTTAGTATTGTCCATATATGAATTTCATTGTTTGTGAGGTTTGTGCATTCATTATCCATTTGGTGTTCCAAAAAGATTAAAGCCTTTTAGGTGTAGTTCATTGTTAGAAAACCATTTTGTAACATATGGGAATATGTTTGTAGCATGGGAGACGAGTGCGCTTTTGTATTCTTTCTCAATGTAGTTTTTGAGGTTTCTTATGGAGTTGTCGTGTTGTGTAGAGGTAGGTGGGATGGAGGATGTTGGTAATTTGTGGTGGTGTATTTAGGATGGTATGTTTGGGAGGGGGGCTTCTAGCCACACTTTAGTGGTTTTGATGGGTGGTGATGGTGGTGGAGGGAAGGTTGTGTGTGTGTTGGGGGGGGGGGAAGGGTGTGGGGGAAGGGTGTGTGGTATTTACAGTGAGTAGAGGGCTAAGGAGGGTGTGGAGGAATTTATATATTTGGGGTTGGATTGGTGCATTGGAGACGATGAGGATGGAGGTGAGGAGAGACTCTCTATCATTGTAGTATGCATGGAGGGCTAGGAGGTGTGTGTATTGTTGGGCGACTAGTCATCATGTGCAATGACAATAGTAGTTTTGCTATCCGAGTTATCTTTGGATGCCAATTTAGCCCATTTGATGGTTTGGGGGATAAGGTCGGTATTTGTAATGTGGGCATATCTGTATCTTGCCCATTGTGTGGAGTAGGTTAGGCCTAGTGAACCAATTTTTTTGTCTTTCTCATGTGGACAGTGGCATTGTGTGAATGTGGTGGGGCATGTAAGGGGGCTTGAGAAGTAGGAGTGTGTGAGTTGGAAGGTGTTTATTATGGTGGCTAGGATCGGTGGTGGAAGGACACGGTAATTGTGTATGGGGGATATGGTGTTTGTTTGTTTTCTAGGTATTGGTTTGATATACATGTTAGCTAGGAGATAACTTTTGTTGCAAAGTCATGGTGGGGGGGGGTGTGGTTAAGTTGAGCGTGCATGTGTTTATATTGGTTGAGTATCTTTCCCATAGCCAAAGTAATATTTCAAGTGATATGGTGGTCTAATAGTTGCTATCATGGCCATGTATTTGTGCTAGTGGACGTTGTATTTGGATGGTGGGCATGTTTGTAATGATGTTTTTGTATGGGTTACATTCTTGGGTGTATATTGCGAGGTGTAGGATGGTTAGGCTTGGGCAGACATATCATCGGTCCCGTGTTGCGGCATGGCTGAGTAGCTTTGTTTGCATGGCTTGTTGTTTTATGGTTTGCAAGAATTTTGTGATGAACAAAAGTTGTGCTTGCAAAGGATGTTATCTAGGTTGAGTAGTATATTGTGGGGTATCCATTTGTGGTAGTTGCTTTCTTGTATGACCAATGACTATTGTGGGAGACAAACTTGATGTTGCAACTTGTGTGTTTAAGGGTTGAGTTGCACCACCTAGTTAAGAGAATTAGCTAACTCACGACTAAATTCATGGCCACACCACTTAGTTAGGAAAATTAGCTAACAATATTAGTTGGTGAAATCAACTAACTCATATGCTAGCTAACCAATCGCACGGCTGCACATCCCGGTTGCTACAAATCAAAGGTTGACCAATTCAAAAGAGTTAAGGTTGACCAATCGAAGTTTTGTTGAACATGACGCTAATTATGAGACATTATAATTTTGTGGCCCACAAAAAGTTGTGTTTCATAATGATTAAAATAGTTGTATTATCTAAATTTGGGCATTGGGTTTATAATTTAACACTATTAATTCATTAAATTCTATTTGTAATGAATTCTATGTGCTAATTTAGGACGATATAAGACATAGTGTGGTCCACCTCGTAGCGGAACGGAGAAGAGATGGAGACAATGAAAGGCGGGCATTCAAGAAAAAAACTTGGGCTACTTATTTGAAAAGCTAGTTAGCATTAGGGGTATGGGTGAGTTAAGATTTTGTCACAAAAACAAGGTCCCCATATTTAGCTAACTTTTAGTTTGATGGCTTTTATTTAAACCTTAATTTTAACTAGGCGGTGCGGTTGGGAGATAGAGTAGCTCTTATATAAGTTAGCAACCTCATATGTTAGCTAACTCTCTTAACCAGGTTGTGCGGGCACAATATAACTAATTTGAGTGGTTACTTACTGTAATGTAACTAGAAATATTGATGGATGATTGAATATTCTAACCACATGTGCCAATTTGTAAGCAGAGGATGATAGGAGCTAGACAACTCCCAGTTGAAGATGGATGGACTGGAGTTAGACAACTCCAGATTGACAACATGTGCACTAGAGTTAGACAACTCTTGATGAGGTGCACTAGAGTTAGACCACTCCATATTTGGAAGATGAATGCTATTCATTAGAGTTAGACAACTCTCAATGGATAGATAAATCTAGTTGGAATTAGACAATTTCAACTAGAAGAAGGGATGGACGAATCAAGTTGAAATTAGACAGTTCCAACTGGAAAAATGTGATTGAGTTAAAAGATGGAGGAAGGTTCTAGGAGAACCAAAGATAGAAAATTCACAGTAAAACTAAAAGATAGAGTTGTGAATAGAATACTTTTACTATATATGAAAATAGAAAGTAAAAGTAGTGTTTTTGGCATAAAAATAAGCTTGGGGGAGGAGAGAGGATTTTTTGTTTCTCTCCTATGGTTGGGTGGTTGAGCTTAGACCAAGACCTACTTGGTCCATGTTTGTAATTAGACGCTACAAGAAAAATAAACTAAGTCCTTCAACTCATCAATTTGATTGATAGTTGTTCTTGTGAAAGTTGGTGGCAAACTTGTGGGAGGTTTGTTACACTTACTCTAACCAGAGCCTTAACCGGGATATGTAGTTGGACCCCAAGTAGGTAAGGTGCTCGATAAGGAACTCAAATGCTCCCACCATTATTTGCATTGTTTGCTTGAATTGCTTGAGTTGAGAAAAAGGTTGTCATATACTTGAAATATGATACATTGCCCCAAAAAGTACGACACTTTAGATTCTAGTGTACCATAACTGCATTCCAACCATCATCCACACATAGTGTAAATGCTCTATGAATGAATGAGTGAGTTGGTCAATAGAAAGCTATAGCACAAATGTAGGCACCTAGCAAAAGAAACTCATAACTCTCATGGACACATGGCATGGTGATGCAACTTGTGTATGTAAGTTAGATCCTCAATAAAGAGACACAAGCATAGCCTCGCCTCCGAGACACAAAGCTTTAGAAATCTAGTGCACCAAAACCACATCGTCAACCATCGTCTGCACATAATCTAAATGCTTCAAAGCTCTATGAATGGCACGACATTACACACATAAGGCCCTTGGTATGATTCTATTTGAAGACATGGTAAAAGAAACGGAGGCCCGGCTTGAACAACCTTCACTCTGGCGAATATAAGGGCCATTTCACACACGAGACTGAGAGCCCGTGACCATTACACATCAAGCACTCTCATTGGTGGAAAAGGCAGAGCCGGTCCAAGTTTGCTTCACACTACGCTTGAGGATCCGTGACCTCACTACATGATTTTGGAGGTGGACTGGCCTTTGGACACTTTCTTTTGGGGGCTCACAATTTCATGGTCACGGCTCTTGGCTCGTGTGTGAAGTGGCCCTAAGTAACCGACTCCCTACAATAAAGTTATCCTTAAAATCTCAGCCTTGGGAGACCTGACTTTAGACATGTACCTTGAGTTTAGGTGGATTAACGTAAACTTAAGGAACTTGCCTGTCCCATTTTGCCGGAGCTTTAATTAGCCCGGTGCAGCCTGCCAAATGTAGGTGCATTTGGCATGGCTGCCTCTAGAAACAAAGGAGTCAGGATCAAAAGCTCCCGAGGGTCCCAACTCAAGGTTCCCAAAGATTGACCCTGTCATTATTTTTAATCTACTGACACAAGAAAACAAACCCTGTAAATATAGAATAGATCTCTCAACTCGAGACTGCAGCCTGACTTTCACCCGGCATCCTGAGACTTTAAGGATAACTTTAATATAATCACTACTAGCAGTTCGCATGGGAATAATTTTAGTGCTCATGGGGTCTTGGTAGCAACTTACAAACCCTCGATTAGAGGATTGGGGAGGGCCTCTGCTCACAATGTGGGCTGTTGGATGGCTTGGGGGTCTACACGAGGGATGGATCCGATTGTAGGGAGTGGAGGAGGGCCCAACCCGAATGCAAGCAAGTTTGCACCCGGGCCATATGTTGGTCATAACATTATTCAAATCCATAACAATGTTTGTGGGACTGACAATATTCCTCACATTCAGCCTAAATGATGGAATATTCTACAGAATGTTGTCAGTCCCACAAAACACTGTTATAGATATGAATAATGTTATGGTGACATACTTTCACATGAATAATGTACCTATTACCCCACACAACTGGGTCGAGGTCATTGCCAGTCCATAAATCTCGTCAGACTAATACATTGTTTATTTCAAAACTTGCATAATCTTATTCAACCACATGGGTCGGTTTCGGTTGGGGCAAAACAACCTGTACACTAGTACCTTGGAGACAGGGTTGCAATCGTCTACCAAAGAACTGATGTATGGGTTGGTTTGCTCTCCCCGTTGGTTCCATGACCCTAGAATATATCAATTATATTTTGTGGTTCCCCTTAACAAATTAATAATATTTGTTTATTATTCATACATTCAAGCTTAAACTTGGAAATCTAGGTGGAGTTATACTCTCGACACTATTCACATGGAACATTATTCATCCCGGTATTATTCATAGTAGCACTATCACTGAAAGATACCAACACTATTCACAATAATCATACTATTCATTATTCGTATTGGCATCAATTTCTTCTTATTTTTTTAAGTTCCTTCCCATGAAGGTAAGATAGTGGAGACCCATGTCAGATGCTAATACAGAATGGAACACAACCATGCAACTGAATGATGTTAAGTGGACGATATATTTGGGCATAAAGCCCTCATATGTACATGCACCATGGGAGAAGGCCAACCCGTTGAAGAATGCTATGGGGACGATTATGTTGGTCAATTGAAAGCTCTAAGGTACGCATGCAGTAAGATATTTGGTTACTTCTCTTGAACAAACACATGCATTGCTTGGTGTGTGGTTCAGTCAGGATCAAAAAACAAATGTCATACGGACACATGTTAAAAGGAGATTGGACTACATTTGTAACTATTCCACTTTCAATTTTGAACACAATCGAAGGACCTATATATTCAAGTAAGGAACCAACAAACGTGCACTTTCGATAACCATAACTAAATAAGAAGAAGTTCAATTACTTGTCCATTTTTTTTGTTTTCGCTAATACTCCATCATAGATTTGCTAAAGCAACCTACAACTTTGTTGTGTAAATACGATCGGAAGAAGCTGGAGAACATGATAAACAAACCAAATCACACGCACACACCTTACTGCAAATGCACCAAGAGGGTTCTTAAGCAGGGTAGGACCAACATACTCAAATTCACATCGGATTGCCCGACATTGATTTTTTTCTTTTCTTTTTCTTTTTCTTACTGCAAATGTAAAATAGATACCTAGCAAAACAAACCCATGCTCTCAAACGAGACAAGCATTGTGATGTTGCAACTTGTGAGTGTAATTTAAGACATAGGTCCCTCCACAACGTGACCCTAGCCTCGCCTAGTGTAGCATAGCCTTGCTCCCACCATGATTTGCAAATTTGGTTGCCCCACGAGTTGGGAAAGGGAGGGCAGGCAGTTTCCAGTTCCAAAAAGCAGAGGCCTGCAAGATATTTAGGGTGCAGGAGCCACATGGTCCGCCCCTTTTCGGGTGTCCGAGGCACCCGTTTTTTCATCACCTACATATATATGTAGGGCCGGCGGCTCCCTCTCGTGCCCCCGTCACACCAAAATTTTCCATTCGGTTCCAACCGTGAAATTGCTGGGGAATATGTTGAGAAATAAATGATGGCTCACCACTTTTCATACTATTACAGCCGGAGATGTCGACAAATGGTGTCTGAACTGGCCAGTGTGGTCAACACCTCACCAATCTTTAGTATAATTTACTCGCCTTAAGGGTCACTTCACACACAAACCCATGGGTTGTGACCGTGTAATGGTGAGGGCCCTTGATTCTCATCCAAAGGTTGTACCATGAGACACTATAGTAATTATGATACTTAGTGTCACCAATTCTAATTGTCTTGCTCAATACTAATTGTAAACTGCGGTGTAGTGTCACTAACACTAAATGTTAACCCAACATTATTTGTCATTCCTTGTCATTTTTTTTGGGGGGGGGATTGTAGATTTATAGTGTTGCAGTTACTGTCACTTATCAAATGACGTTTCATCCAAATTTCAACCATCTATGATATTATTTCAACACAAGTTGCTGACAAGAGAAGGTAGGGTTTTCACCAATGGATGAACTCATCCATCATCTATGACAATATTTGTTCACTCATTCATAAGAAGTGTCATCCAAAAAGTTACCATAGTGACATAAAATACTATATGACACTAGATATGATATTTAGTGTAGTTGTGTAATTGACATGGTATGTTGGAATTTGTGTCAAATCTACCTCTTGGAGATGGGCCTGACACAAATTTCGGCATACCATGAAGCATTATCCATGTAGGAATCCACATAGACTTTTCATTCATGATCAATTCTTTGGGCCCGTAGGCCTTCACCTTCGAATGTAAAGTGAACTTGGACGGTCTTGGCCTTTTCGACCAATGAGAGATCTTAGAATGCAATGGTCACGGGCCTTTAGTCTCGTGTGTGAAGTGACCCTAATTTTTTCTCATACATGATGCAAGGGAGAGGGCTTGGGAATCGTGGTGTTTGTGTAAACTCAACCAACGTGGATGAAGGGGCTCTAGTAAGAACAAGTCCCATGTAGGATTGAGGTATGTATCATTCCAATTATACTTCATTACACTAATTTGGGATCTTTGATGCTATTTATGGAGTATAATAAAATAACATAGTCACGTATAGGCTATAATATAATTCAATACGTTTCCACCTATGCAATGGACGAGTTTATGTAGGCACCTCAAGTTCCTAGCCAAGGGAGAGAGGGATTTTATTGTATACAAATGTTCCTCTCATCTATCCAACATAAAAACCTAGCCCCCTATAGGTTTGTTGCCAATGCACCTCAAATGACCCTGAGTACACTAATTCGGGGTCTTTAAAGCTGCATTGTTTTGTCCAATTGGTGTGGGTTACCATTCGGAGTTACGTGTTGCTATAACTTTCTACAAACATTATTGTTTTTTTACCAACTAAGTTATATCACATTCTTCGGTGTGCATACTAACTACTTATGCTATTTGCGATGCTCTTAGTAGAAATTTGTAGCAACACATAACTCCAAATTGTAACCCACTAATTAGACAAAACACATTGTAGTTCTAGTGTCAAATCACCTTCAAAAAAGAAGTAAACTCCGGGTTGCATACTAATTCACAGCTTTTATGTTGGATGAATGAGAGGTATGCTCATATAACAAGAATTCCCTCTCTCTGCATCCCATGCAAAGGGCCAAAGTTTTCATTCCAAAGAGACTTAGAAAAGGGGAAAAGGGTCACCATAACAGAAGAATGTGGGCTTGATTTTAATGAGTCTCGGGGCTCGGAAAGAACCTCATGGGAAAGGGGGAAAGGTGTGCCCAATCGTTGCATACCGATATCTCCGAGGTTTAGTCAAGGCTTTTGTCCAAGGTGACATCAAACACCTAGGGATTTGCGGTGTCTATGTAAACTCATTCATTGCAAAGGTGAAATCGTGTTGAATTGTTTTATAACATTCATAAGAATTTTCAAAGCTAATGGGATTCATAAATAACATCAGATCCCAAATTAGTAAAGATGAATTTGTTTGGAATGAATCAACCTTCAACATGTAGAAATTTGTTTTCATGTGAACCTCTTTCATCCCACAAGAGAGAGAGGAGTGTACATAGACTCCATGAACCCAATCCATGTTAGACCATGTCATAGAAACTACACTAAATATTTTTTATTTAGTGTCGTATGGCATTTCATGTCACTATGGTAACTTTTCTAACAACACTTTTTATGTTTAAGTTTACAAATATTTTCATCCCAACTTACTTTTAAGTCATCCCTTTTGAGTTTGGTATGTTTTGCATCCTAATATTTTGTAACGAGATATCGTCATGGATAATTAAAATTTGGATGAAAAAATCACTAAGTAAGAGACGGTAGTTGGATCATTGTAGTTTTATGGTGCCCAAATTTTTGTTTACGAGAAATGACAAATAATGTTAGGTTTACGTTTAGTGTTGGTGACACTACATGGACGGTTTATAATTACTATCGAGCAAGACAAATAGAAGTGGTGACACTAAATACAATTATTTAATGTACTCACTAAATATCCACCCACATAACTTTGTTAAGGCGCGGATACGCTAGACCTTTTCTAAAGCCGAGAGCCTAGGCGCATAACAATGTATTTACACTTCACAACCGGTTAGGAATACCATGTTCAACTTGAAAGGGTTATGCCATGGCCCATTAGTCTCAACATATATGGCTTTTGATGCCTTGGGTGAAGTCCCGTGGCATGGGGTTGTACAATGTTACGTAAGAGTTCAAAGCATATTTTTATATAAAGAAGATTCTCAAAGCTACAATAATATTCAATGGAACACAAACCGTGTAAGTTATCCCTAGTACCAACATCACAAAAATGGATATTAATCATGAGTTTATATTTTGATGCTTGATCATAAACCTCCCAAGCAACATCAAATTGTTCTCTTTGCATTAACGAGTATTCACTCTCATGTTGAGGAGTTAGAGGGAAATATGTTAGCTTAACTATAGTTAGCTAATAGTGTATGTCCATGATAACAATTATCTTGCACACTTTGCATGAGGTTAAAGAGATAGAAACACAAGGCTACTTATGTTTAGCATGCCTACTAATAATTTAATGCTCAGTGTGTTGTAAATTTGTTTCGGGTTTACATATGAGCTCACGGCTATGCACAAGGTGAAGCATCCCATTATTCATGTCAACACTAACGCTCTCTCTCTCTCTCTCTCTCTCTCTCTTAATGTCTCAATTACAATTCTTTCATGCCACCAATTTCATATTGACAACTTTTAAAAAAAAGGTGGGTAACAAAGGAGCAAATAAGCAAGTCTAGGTATCTTATGAATACCACTACATCATTTATGATATTCAATGCCACTTACTATTCAAAGTTACATTGTGCTATAACTTTTTACTGTAAATCTCACTTTTTACCAACAAATGTCGAATCGGTTGTTTGGATACTACAAAACATTAACATATTCACTTGGTAAAAATTTACATCAAGGATAAAATGGTATAGCAATGTGTGGCTCCAAATAGTAAGTGACACTAAAATACCATAAATGGTGTAGTGATGCTACATTTTGCCCTTCTCTAACCACGACACACATCAGAGTTTCCTTTGAGATGGGCCCATGTATTCTCGTGCATGAAACGCATTGATATCAATGCACAACCTTGGTGACACACTGCTTGATAATGCATGTCATAAATTAAACAATAATCCTCTAGCGTTCCCATCTTTGGGATCTACTCACACATGAAAGAGCACGCGAATTGGAGCATTGAGCTTTGCATCACTCACCCCTTGCCACATACAAGTATGTAAAGTGGGTCATGAGGAGATTTCCGTTTCTATAAATGATATACATTGATGTGTGCAATTAGGTTGCATTCGCAAATACCGTAGCTCTCTAGCAGCTTGGGCACCTTTCTGCCTAATAATTAATAAAAGTGCAAAAGTAAGTTAGGCAGCCCAAAAAATAATATTCTAAAATTGGGCAGGTTCATAAAGCAACTTAAAGCACGTTAAACATTCATGGATGGTTTTCTATAATTCATGGATGGTTTTCCTAATTTCATCTATGGCGGCTACGATTAACCTAAACACTTTCCTTAACCAACATTCCTTACCCTGAAGTTTGTCTTTTACTTGTATGTGAGGGTTTGGCTTGGCAACAAATTTTGCTTTGATTTGATGCTACTTTGTTGGATTCTAGTGAAAGTCACTTGCATTATTATGATTTTAGGCACTCTTTGAATGTTATTTCTTTTTTTTGGACACTCAACGAAATTAATTTCCCAAAAATTTAGGCACCTTTAAAATTAATTATTTTTTGCCCAAGCTGCTAGAGAACTACGGTAGGTTGCCTCGTTACTCATGCAAATTACCTTGGGTCAAATTCATATCGCACAAAACCTACAACTTTGGTTATCAATCCGTACGACAACCGCATTAATATATTATGTAACGTTGATAAAAGAAATATCAAAATAGTGTGGAATGTCAATGAAATTAGTGTGGGGCCACCTAATTGCACATATCGGTGTAAAATCAAACACATGCCATGTTTATCTAATCACCGTTATCACATATTGCTTTATTCTCGCTCCCTAGTGTAGACTAATTTGTGCTAACACTAGATCCAATACCATAAGGCTAAATAAGTTTATTACTTCAGTGTTTATTGGGGGTCCATACTTCAGTTTCACTTATTCCATATAAATATGGCCTCGGTTCTTTAAGGGTCAACCCTTAAAAGACATGAGGTTTCAATATACAGCGATATATACAAGCTTCCCCAAGTTCAAAAATCATACTTTATATATTTATGTGTTTAAAACCTTGATACATACAATGTCTTCTGCCAAGGAGAAAATCAAATACACACTCACACCAGACATTTGATGATCAAAACATTTGATATGAGGTTTCAATATACGGCCATATATACAAGCTTCCCCAAGTTCAAAAATCATACTTTATATATTTATGTGTTTGAAACCTTGATACATACAATGTCTTGTGCCAAGGAGAAAATCAAATACACACTCACACTAGACATTTGATGATCAAAACACAACGCATGTATTTGCATCCAAGGGCGCCGAAGTTGTGTATTTGAATTCAATCTTCAATAACATCAGTGTTCAACTTATCCAAATTTTGCACTCGAAGAGTAAGTTGATTTTAGACACGATTAGCTGCAAATGAAAACATGTAACTCAAATACGCTGATTTTGGCTTGGAGAGCCCCGGTTTTGGGCCTCGTAGACGCTTAGGGGGGTGGGGTTAAGGGACCCAACAACGAATAACTTACATGCACCACTTTGTGGTTAGGGTGCAACATGTCGACACGTGTGGTTGCTTGTGAGGCATGTGTTGCAATTGCCGTGGCAAGGCCATGTGGCCCCTCCGACCGAACATTCAATGAACATAGTCTAGGTGTGACTTGGCGAGGCCTATTATAAGTCCACCATGATGTTTCCAACTCCTCTTCGCCCTTTGCTCGGGCCGGTGGGTCCCACCCTAATAACCGGTCCAGCCCGGTGGGTCCCACCAAATCTCTCACATGGAGCTCATATGCGAAATCGAGTCAACATGTGGCACACGACTTTCTGTATCTGTTTTTGGTTGGAGGTGAACTTCAAAGTTTGGAAGTTATTGCCACTTTTCCAGTAGTTACTTATTATGGTGCAGTTTACCTTTCCGTGGGATGGGGCGGAAGTCGCACCTTGTTATTACACATTGCACTCGGAGCTTCGTTGGCCTCCTAGGTCCCAAGCATGTAGACATGGTTAAATGACCCTCAAACCCTAAACTACGGTCCACTTTAGCATTGAGATGCGAAAACGTGCAAAAATATCGAAATCTTCATCTTGCCTCTACATGTGGTCCTTTAGGGGTTAAAGGATGTGAGGTCTTGGGACCACTTCACGCACGAGACTGAAGGCCCGTGTCCATTGCATTCTAAGATCTCTCATTGGTTGAAAAGGTCAAGATCACCCAAGCTCAGATTCTCACTAGAAGGTGGAGGTCTAAGGGTCCAAATGAATTATTGTGGATGAAATCCTACGTGGATTCTTACACGACATATTATTGATAGTGTTTCATGGTATGCTGGAATTTGCGTCATGTCTGCCTCCAAGAGTAGGCTTGATGCAAATTATGGCAAACCATGTCAAAGTCAATGGCTATAGATAGTTTGTATGGCCTTTGGATGAGAGTTGAGGGCCCTCACAATTACATTGTCATAGCCCTTGGCTTGTGTGTGAAGTGGCCCTTGATATACGACCATTTGCACAATTTATACATGCTTCATGGTTCATATATTTATGCATTTGACACCTTATCATATACATTGTCTTATGTCAAGAAGAAAGTGAAAATATACTCGTACTATACATTGATGATCAAAGTACAACATATGTATTTGCATCCAAGGGCACCCAGTCTACGTAGTTGAGCTCAAATCTTCAATAACATCAAATTTGTTCAACTTATTCAAATAGTGGACTTGAAGGAAATGTTTGATTTTAGACATGGTCACTTTGACATGATTGGCTAAAAATGAAAACATGTAACTCACATGCACTATTTATGGCTAGGAGAGGCCCAATTTGGGCCTATTAGACAATGAGGAGTGAGCACTTAAAAGCATGTTCGCATGTTATCAATAGAGATATCTCTAAACTCACACCGCCAATTTAGAGGGAGATGTAGTAAACAAAAAAGGGGGCTCCCACTCGTTCTCCTTATCACCAATTTAGAGGGGCTCTCTCCCCTCTAAAGCCTTTTGCCCCTTCAAAAACAAAACTTCTAGAGGGGTGAATTTTAACTCCTCTAAGAGATAATCAACTATCAATACATGATAGTCTTGACCAAATAGAACTTTATCTTCAACTATTTCTACGTAAAGCCTTGAGTATGTTAAGATATGATTGTTTTTTCATGGCACTCACAATTTATAGAACTCATGTACAGTGAACGTGTCAGGACATATTGTGAAATTAGTTCCTTCTAAAAGAATGTTACCTAGTTTAGTGGCCTTTTGTGTTAGTGTTTGGTCATGCTCTAAGGTAAGGTGCGTGGGTGTTATTTGTACCCTTATATTTGATTGGTGTGTGGTTTGGTGAGGATCAAAGAACAAACACCGTAAGGGCACATGTTTAAAGAGATTGGACTAAGGTAGAAATACCATAAACCGTTAAAATAAGGCGATTCGCATTGAAGATCTGGTCTGACAATCATGAGATAATTTTCCAAGATAGACGAGAAGGATTCATGAAGAATGCAAGTTGTTTCGTAATTTTCTGCCTTGTACAAAAAGTTCCACAAATTTTCAAAGTGGAAAGTTTGTCCAACCCACTTCCGGTTCACTAGGCTCTCCTCATTTCGATACAGATTATACCTAAACCCGTTAATCATGAGTACGTTAGATCTTGCCTCCCATTGGCTACACTGCATTGAAGTTGCCGCGCCATTTAAGACATGGCACTTTCCATTATGAGGCGGTCTAGTGCATCGCGATTGGGTGGTTAACACTTTATGGTATTTCTACCTTAGCTCTTCATATTTGATTCACTACCCCACACATGATAGTGAACACAATTGAGATGACATGTGTATTTAATTAAGGAATCAAACAAACATGCACTTCCGATAACCAAACCTAAATCACAAGAAGTCCAATATTCAATCTGTTTTTGTTGTTGTTGCTTCATCATATATATGCTAATGCAATACATGTTTTGTTGTGTAAATCTTATCGACAAAAGTTGGAGAACATGAAAACGAACAAAACAACACCATAAAACTTAGATGGTGCTAAAACTACAACTTTTAGGGCTGATGATATATATTATTACCACTTTTTTAATGGTTATTTTTGGCAATTGATGTGGATTATAGCACTCCAAAACATATTTCCTTCAATCTCCTTGTGTTAAAGTTATAAGGATTCAAATTTATAACGAGAGTTGATCCAAATCAACACGGAAACATGATGTTAAGATGGCGGTTGAAAGACAATTTGAATAGCTACGTTCATAGTTTTTTTTCAATATAAAATATGTACACTTCAAAAGATCAATATCTAATTATTTGAAATTGCGAGTTCCCGTTTTGGGACACTTAAGACAATACGGTCACCCTTCAACGCTAGTGTGCAATTTAAGGGCTAGGTGCTCGTGTGGTTGCTTGTGTGGTCATCCCTTGAAAGATTCCACCGCTACCGTACTTTGAACCTCCCCAAGAAAAATACACACATTGAGATCCCGCTTCCGGGACATTCTCTACATATTGTTGTACAAGTGTAGCAAGATAGTTTGGCAAGATCTCTACACCTTGCATGACTTTCTAAACAATACATGTCCTAGATGGTCTCTTTATCTCTAATAACTTCGATTCTCTACAAGTTGGATGGATGGTTATATAGGTGCACTATTTCCGAATTTGGCTTGTTGAAGGTGTTTCATCATATGCACTATTTACATGGAATTATGGACCAATTCTTGTGTCAACATCATAGTAGGATTTGTAGTAGAGAAATTTCACCTCTTGGTTTTATTATGTGATGTATCTTAGTGGTATCTTGATTGAAGTCGTTGGTTGATTTGGTGATATGGTGGATTAAGTGACTAATCATGCTTTGTTGTATCTAGGATGTGAGGGGCATGTGAGTAAATGATGACTAGAATTGGATAATTGTAGAGGAAGGAATCGTGCACAAGGGTTGGACAACTCTAGAATGAACTATGCAAAAGGGGTAGACATTGCATTAATGATTCGTGCAAGGGAGTTAGACAAATCACTCTGAGAGATCCATGTGTTAGAGTTACTGTAACACTCTAACTAGGAGCTAGATAGCTTTTAATGGAATATCTAACTCCACGTGAAGCATAACGTTTCTCCCGCTCTGTTAGGGCCTTAGGGCGACCTCCTTTAGACAATGCTACACTCGTAGAAAGCCTCTTTCTCACTCTATTAACTGTAGATTGTGCCAAACCCACACTCTTTGCAATCTCTCTACTGCTCCTCCCCTTCTCTATCAAGGCTACAACATTTTGCTCTTTCTCTCATGAAATAGGTCTCATCTTTCTATACAACCTCCACAAAGCCACAAGAAGTATTCAACACGATACACATGAAACCCTCAATTTTTTTGACTCAAAATGATGAAGAAACAAGAAAATGAGAGCTCTCAAAGAAGGTAGCAAGCAGCGCCTCAAAAATTGAGTCTATGCGACGTCGACGTCTCTCTTCCTCTCACCGAAACCCTAGTGAAGTTGATGACATCACCATGACATCACTTGAAAGTCAACTTCTAGTTCTTTTACAATTATATTTTACATTTCCTAAATATATCATTATCTTTTTGTGAAATGCCCATGAAAGTCCTTGTTTGATGCATAAACTCGGTTTTTGGAGTCAGTGTATAATATTAATAATTATATAAATATGACATCCTTTTTCTTTATTTAGAAAGTAAAAGTTGCTCCTCTACTATATAAATCAGCTCGAGGGAGGAGAGAAGTTATTTTCCCTCTCTCATATGGTTGGTTGGTCCAAGCTTATGACCAACCATATAAGCTTTGATGTTTTTTTAGTGCATCGGCACATTCACAAACCTTGTTCCTTGAGTGGAGTCTTTATTGCATTATTTCTTTGTAGAAATAGGGTTGTGGCATATTACATGCAACATTACCTTATCAACGTAGGCATTGTACTTGTCGAAATTGAATTTACATTCATGTCATGCCAACTTTTCCATATGTTGTAATCAACCAACCCAACGTGTGACATGCAACACTTGGCATATCACACAATTACAACACTACTACGTGGGAAATCACACTCGGTACTAAATACACTCAAATATAAATTTTCATCAACAAAGCCCTAAAAACACCCACTAGAAGAACGACACAACTGGAGAGAGCCACCTTTGCATAATGCCCAAAGATTCTCGGCAACAGGGGTGCAACACCCTAGTGCTAAACAATGTTAGTATGTTAAAACACCACTCCCGGAAAACGAAACCTCTTGAGCGGCAATCGACCGCTGCGTACGAGGCGAGGAAGGATTAGATAAGAATGCAATTGCCACTTGAAGAAGCGAAAAATGAAACGATGACGTCACCTTGATATCACTCACCACCAACCTCCAAGCTGCCAGAGAGAGGCAGATCACTTACATGTATCTTATAATAACTGATTTTTGTGAAGATAAACTCCCGAACTTCAAAAAAGTATATACAGAGAATCTGAGCTAATTTTCCACCTATTCTGATTCCTAACCCACGGGGTATGACTCATCACTGGCAGCAGGCGCTACCTACCTACCTACATATCTACCGACCCGATTACCTACCTACCAGCCAACCAGCAAACGGCATACCGGTCAGCCCCTGCGTTGGCAGCCATGTACAGCCCAGGTACATGCCATGTGTTGGCCGACAGAACAGGGTCCCCACAGACACATAGGTCGGAAAGTAAATAGGACGGTACCTGTGTAGACTAGGAGGTAGGTAAATAGGCAAGCTTGTGGTAGGTGGGAAAGGGGGCGAGCACCGAAGGGACACAGAAACAAAGAGAGAGAGAGTCGAGAGAGAGAGGGACAAGGAAGGGGGAAGGGAAGCTTTGACGCCATAGCCATCTCGCCATAGCCATCTTGTCGCACAAGGTGGGATTCCTCCTCCTCGCAGAGCACCCTACGCCATCGCTCCGCGTCACGCTACGGCCTCCTTTAATACTATTATTATTTGTTATAAAACGGCCTGTGCCCCCTCACTTGTCGAAATTTTTGTTGCAGGCAATCGTGCCAGAGACCTAAACCGGGGTTTCTTCTGTTATACGTCAATTTTGTTGAGTGCGGAGTGTCGAGGGCGACGAGGCAGGGGGGGACGTTGTTGCTTCTTCTCTGAGGGAGCTTATTGTTGCTTTATTGTTGGCTCTTCATGAGGGAGAGGAGGGTGATGCGCGGTGTGGAGAAGTGGAGATCTTGGACGCGCGAGGGTTTGAGCGACAGCGGCTGTGGAATGGGGGACGTCTGATGTGATAAGTTCACGTGATGGTAGCAGAGCATGGCTTATGTCGAGGAAGGAGAAGACGAAGTTACCGATAGGTTGATGTGAAAGGCAAGGAGCGGGATCTGAGGAGGTGTTTGAGAATACTGTAGGTTTGGAGTGTTGTGAGTGGAGGTTTGTGTGCAGGTGCCGGGGAAGTAAGGAAAAAGGTTTTCTGTGAGGGTGATTCCTGTGGTGTTCTCATGGTGGGAATCATGGCGCTGTATTCAAGCTCGCCTCCAAGCACATGGACTACCCAGTGTGCCATGAGCAGCAAGAATACAGCAGCAGCGACGGACAGTGAATTGCATTCTCGGGGGCCTCAAGCACATCATCATCATCACTCTTCTAAGTCTGTGACGGGAGGGTTGTCGAGTCTATTCTCTAACAGCACGTTGAAGCCAACGTATCATCATAGTTCTTGTTCTGCTAGTGACATACTGGACTCGTCTAACCACGTGTGCTCAGGAGGCTCCCTACGAGGCAGCCCGCAAGCTGAGATGGCATATGGTGTTATGTCATGGGACAATTTTGACAGCCGGACTGCAGCTGTGAACATTCCTCTATCTTCTTTGAAATCTAGAGAGCGGAGTCCTGTGTCTGTGTTGCAAGGGCCGATCTCCCGCAGCAGTAACCATGGCTCGCCAGTGTTCTCATCCAGTGCCTGGGAAAACGGTGCAAGTGGTGGCCTTCCCCCTTTGGACCAGCGGAGAAGATCTCCTCTCTCAGGTGACAGAGATAGGTGGCCGATGTCAAGAAGTGTGGGATTCGAGATTGGTAACAGTGAGGCAGAGTCGTCTCGCTGGAATAACACTTGTCGAGCTTCTTCAGAGAGTGAGACAGCAGTGAGCTCTTCGGGGCCTCTTCGTGTAGAAGGGTTTGGCTCAGGTGCCTTCGCTTTCGGAAACTTGCCTCTTGATAACCTTACACTCCCACTGTACCCTACTGGGAAGGGGTTCTCACGGACTCCGCAAAGAGAAACACCGGGGATCTTAGAAGCTAGAGAGAAGATTTTGAGACTAGCTGAGGAAGCCCATGGCCTTTCTTCTTCAGTAGTTTTGGAGGAGGAGAACGTCAAGGATGGTGCAGGTGGGTTAACCTCTGCATATCAGCTACTCAAAGATGCCCAAGCGAAGCATAAAGTTTTCTACGATCCTGCAGTTGTCAAGGCCTTCAGGATGGCTGAAGAGGCTCATAAAGGCCAAGTAAGTAATCCAGATCCGGTTCCTTGCTGTAATTCCTTCTGGTGTGGAAGGAGTTTGTCGCTGATTTGGTTGTGCAAGTAGTAGTCTTCTGTTCCACTGGACCAGGAATTTCACAGCTTACCTGTATCACTACATCACAGTAATTAGCAAAAGGAGTGCGGATTGCACTTCTATGACATGCCTGATAAGTGTAGGAATTTGTCTCTCCTTTTTCCTGGGTTTTCTTATATGGGGCTTTAGGTCTGGATTCACATTACCATGGGCCAGGATTCCAGCTCAAGGCGTCTTCCTTGGAGGTGCCCTTGTATCCATCGTGCTGACTATGAGAATGAATGATTGCTTATGTGAACAGTTCCGGCTGAATGGAGATATGTACTTGGCACATTGTGTCGAGACCGCCATGATTTTAGCGGCGACTGGTGTAGGTAGTGCTGTCGTGGCAGCAGGGTTGTTACATGATGCAATTGATGATTCCAATCTCAGCTTGCAGTTGCTGCGTGGTGCTCTGGGGGAGGATGTTGCAAGTTTGGTCATAGGGGTAAGAAACTTTTGAGTTCGACCTCTCTGATGTAGTCATCTTCAGTTTGTACATTTTCTAAATTTGCTTAGAGTTTCAAGCTTCACTTACTATTTGAGAACAATGCACTTGTTTTCAGTTGAATGTTTTAATTTGAAATTGAGATGGATGCAGAAATATTTGGGATGGCTGCAGTTTTTTTAGCTTTACTAACCTCTGTGCTCAATGGCCTCTGTACTTGCAACAGGTATCTAAACTAAGCCAATTCAGCCAACTTGCCAGAGACAACCAGGCAGTATGTGATCCAGCGGAAGCAGATAAGTTACGGACAATGATTTTGGCGATGGTTGACGTGAGAGTTGTACTTATCAAACTTGCGGACCGGCTCCACAACATGAGGACACTGGAAGCTTTGCCGGTCTCCAAGCAGTTTGGGATTGCTAAAGAAACTCTTGAGATTTTTGCTCCTTTGGCAAATCGGTTAGGTATTTGGAGCTGGAAAGCTGAGTTAGAAGATCGGTGTTTCAAGTGCTTGAAGCCTGTGGATCATCAAGACTTGTCAATTAAACTGGAAGAGCGTTGTAGAGAGGGACTAGTGATGTCTTCCATCCAAGAGTTTGAAGAGGCTTTGCGGTCCCAGGGGGTGCAGTTCATTGATTTGTGTGGACGACCCAAGAATCTGTACAGCATATACAAGAAAATGACAAAGTAAGTATCATATATCGAGGATCAATTCAGTATGTTGAGAGTCATGCAACATATTTGTGCTGGTTACAACAGTATTCAGGATCTTTAAGGGATATCTGTCTCTCATTCTGTTTCTTCATTTTTGCTGATGCGTTCTCACCTGTTTGTATCTTCAGGAAAAAACGTACTGTAGAGGAGATTCTTGATGTGCGGGGATTACGTTTGATTGTTCCTGATGAGGAAAGCTGCTATAAGGCTCTAGAGATAGTTCAGCAGCTCTGGAGACATATACCTGGGAAGTCAAAGGACTATATCGCTGATCCAAAGCCTAATGGGTAATTTTCTCAGTCATGTTGGCAACCTGTTCTTGACATTGTTTTGATTGTAGTAACTGTTTGTAGAACAAACGTGGTTGAGGGCATGGCTGAGTGGTATTTTTTTGTTGTCACTGCAGGTATAAATCCCTACACACTGTAGTCATTGGAAAAGATGGATATCCCATGGAAGTACAGATAAGAACAATGAAAATGCATCACCAGGCAGAATATGGGTTGGCTGCTCATTGGAGATATAAGGAGGACAATAGTGAACATTCTGCATTTAGTTCTGAAAGGGTCGAATGGGCTCGATGGGTTCTGTCGTGGCACAGTGAGATTCTTGATACTAAGTTGCGAGTATCACCATTAGGAGCAGATTTGAGACCACCATGTCCCTTCCCTGTGCATAATGACGACTGTCCATACTCAGAGTTTTGTGGATTGCTGGTGAGGGATAATGACCCAGTGTTTATCATCAAAATGGAGAATGACAATGTAAGTATTCTGCCCCTTAGTTGTTGTTTAAAGTAATTCTGGAATGTGGAGCTTATTGCAGTAAGTATGATGAAACTTTAGAGAGTAACGATTTGAAGGCCAATATAATGTGTTATACATGTACCTTATCTCTAATTCAGAATTGATGGACAAGGGTATTTGGCAAACTTCAACAGGTTTTACAGAATTAGCAAAAGTGACATTATCAACAAGTCTGAGCCTGAGGTTTTTCCTGTAGGATGTAGAAGTTTTCCTGTTGATATTCTGCGTTCCTGAAAACTTTTAATGCTGTTGGAAGACTAGTAACTATGATTAGGTTAGTGCATTGTATGTTGGCTGTGGCTGGGTATGATATTTGTGCATAGGTGTTGATGATTTACACTTTCTTATGCAGATGGTTGTGCAAGAATTGCCCTCAGGCTCTACAGTTGGTGACCTCGTTCCCCCGTCGAAGTCACATATGGACTCTGTGGCGGCCAATGTAGATCTTACCAGCAAGAAGACATCAAGAATTAGAGTGAACCATCAATTTGTCGACACTTTGGAACATAGACTGAGGATGGGTGACCTTGTGGAGGTCATCAAAGTCCTACCAGCTATTGTTGCTGAAAACAGCTGCTCTTCAAGTCAAGAAAAGTCCTGTGGCAAAATTGCCCTTGAGTTTCAGCGGGAGCAACTTAAGCGGCTGTATCTTGATGGGGGAAGTACTGATGATCTAAGGACTGTCACATTGGAGCGAAGCCCAAGTGTTGCTGGTCTCACATAAAATACCCATGGTGCAGTCACAACGGCTGTGGAGCAGGAAGTGTCATATTACTTGGATGTAGATACTGTACATAATTTACTCACAGATTGTTAAGGTAGAACTCATTCTTTGGTTTGGAAGAGGTTGTAGAGCTGAATGCTTGAGAGGGGGCTACTTGAAAGTGTGTAAGCTGGACTCTCCAATTCAAAGGACATGGTTTGTATTGCAAGCCATTTTTATTTGTACATGAAGCAAAACATGCTCATTAACAGATCACCAAAAGGGATACTTTTTTGTACTTGGTTCTCAGCTTCTGTCTTCAGCTTAATTTGTTTTTTTAACAAATTTATGTCTTGCCTTTGTTTTTGGATATGTTGATATAGAGTCATGTTTGGCACAGCCGATTCGACTTGTTCCTCTTGTACAGAGATGAAGGTTGCAATTGGGCTGTTAACTCAGTATACACTCACAAACAAAACTGAGTACAACTCTGACTCACTCCCATTTGAAAAATCATACCATAAGCATGAGTGGGCAAGATCCAAGTGCATTCAAATGAAAGTTGTAGTATATGATGTACTGCATAGTGCCAAAAAGTTTGAAGTGGATTTTAATTAGGGTGTGAAAGATATAAAATGTCAAAATTGGCTCTTCAAATACTCAGTATTGTTTGAAATTGTCTAGAAAGCCTTCAAAACATACAAGACTTCGAACGAAGCCAAACTTCTGGCATGCTGCTTCTATGGAGGTGTCAAACATCATGTTAAACATGCACGTGTCCTTTATCAATGGAAATCGGCATTTGTACGCTTCCAATAAAATTCAAATTGTCAAAAAATAGATAAATTACAATAGAATGGCATTTGACAATCCTTCATGGAATTGATGGCATGGGGTTGTAGTGGACATCATAAAAGACCTCCAAGTACTAATATGGGCCATTGTTGTGTCTATTTCAACTTGTATTTGAATTTTTTTTCAATATTAAAAAAATCCTTTATAATCTAAGTTTTTTCTCATGGGATATTATGATATTTTCTTTTCAAAATTTATTTATATCCCAATATTGATTGATGTAAGCTTTCTATCCACCACATTTGTTTCACTTGTCTGCGCATATGTACAAGGATTTTGATAAAAATAACAACAGTCGTATTTTACTCCTTTTGCAAAGTTTATACTAAAATGCTTTTTAAAATTAAATTTTTGATACAATTGAGATTAATAACAGCTATAAGATTGGAACATAGCAGAAACTCAATTTTAAAAAGCATTTTAGTATAAACTTTGCAAAAGGAGTAAAATACGACTTTAGTTATTTTATCAAAATCCCTGTACATAGGCACAAACAAGTGAAACAAATGTGGTGGATTGAAAGCTTACATCAATCAATATTGGGACATAAATAAATTTTGAAAAGAAAATATCATAATATCCCATGAGAAAAAACTTAGATTATAGAGGATTTTTTTAATATTGAAATTTTTTTCAAATACAAGTTGAAATAGACACAACAATGGCCCATATTAGTACTTGGAGGTCTTTTATGATGTCCACTACAACCCCATGCCATCAATTCCATGAAGGATTGTCAAATGCCATTCTATTGTAATTTATCTATTTTTTGACAATTTGAATTTTATTGGAAGCGTACAAATGCCGATTTCCATTGATAAAGGACACGTGCATGTTTAACATGATGTTTGACACTACCATAAAGGCAGCATGCCAGAAGTTTGGCTTCGTTCGAAGTCTTGTATGTTTTGAAGGCTTTCTAGACAATTTCAAACAATACTGAGTATTTGAAGAGCCAATTTTGACATTTTATATCTTTCACACCCTAATTAAAATCCACTTCAAACTTTTTGGCACCATGTAGTACATCATGTACTACAACTTTCATTTGAATGCACTTGGATCTTGCCCACTCATGCTTATGGTATGATTTTTCAAATGGAAGTGAGTCAGAGTTGTACTCAGTTTTGTTTGTGAGTGTATGTTAAAGGTTATGAATTTGATGTCATTTTGATTTGTATCATATGCTGAATTTTTTTGGGTACCTAGTTCAGTGCCCGGTAATTTGGTGTCATTGTCAGCTGTGTAGAGAATTGTCGTTGAGAGTCGTCCAGGTGCTTCAAGTCTGGAGAGTTCAAGTCCACCAAATGAGAAGTTTTCTATCACCTCAAACCATCCACCTAATTACATTCTCAAGCCTTGTGAGTTGTGTACCCTTTTCTGTTTTGGCTCAAGGCAATCTTTGAGTGGAAGACTCAGGTCCCCTCTTACACTAGCGCTTGAGAGCTTGAACTTGCAATTTTCAGGAGTTTGATACTTGGAGTTGACAAGATTTCATACAAAGCTTCTATTGAGATCTTGCCCAATCTTCAGCTCTCAATAGATTGAGCAAGTGTAAAGTGCTCATCCCCAAAGTGACACATCGAAGGGGAAACGATACTAAACAAAGGAGCATTGATGACAAGGCAAAGGAGCGTTCGTGACAAGCCAAAAGAACATTTCAGAGTTTGGGGCCCACAAAACGAGAGCTCGAGCTTTGACCTCATTACGGTAGCTTGGGATTTTGACTGAGACCTTGACGTAATCATTCCAAATGGCATCCATCAAGGCGTCATCTAGAGTAGAGGTGCCTATAACTGATCACTTCAGAGATTTTGTGCCAAATCTGGAGAATCAGAAGGTGGTGCAAAATTTTCCCGTGTAGGAAGGTGGAAATTAAGAGAACTGCAACTTTTTTGGTAATTTTATTTCTTAGATTGAAAATATTGGAAGCCAAAAGTTGGCCCACACATATTACCAATGTCTAAAGTCCGCCATAACTGCTCATTTAAACCGCCCTTTCCTCCTCACTTTAGCACTCAAAACTAGAACATTTGTCATGTTATTGTGGGTCGAAATTCAATCCTAACTTGATCGAAATTTTGGTACTCTATAGATTGTCGATGGGGTCCTGATTGGGAATAGGTACCTCTACTATAGATGGTGTAAGATATGTAAAAAGTTCAAGCTCTCAAGTTGAGAACTTGTGTGTACAGTGGAATTGAGTGGAAAGCATGCGTAAGAGGCTCCCCGCCACTGAGAAGGTTCTCAACTCAAGCTTTCAACTGGAACTTTACATTGTTTATGGTATTAGTGTCACATGCATAATAGTGTCACTCACCCAATTATGAGGCCTATGCTAGGTTACACTAATAGCCAACAACTTGCCCATTAGTGTTAACCTCATGACGCTTGGTGTCAGTGTGCTTACTAATATCTTAGCGTTACACTGATTATCCCATGCAGTGCGTGTGGTACTAATTGCCGAAACATGCACTATTTTTCCAAATCCCAAAATTAGTGAGGGCTAAAATTTCTACTGAGTGATGCTAAATTCATGAATACATCCTCATTTACCATAGATTTCAAAATATTAATGCATGCTCTAAGGTGTTTGTAGAATGATAAAAAAAAATTATATGCAAACACATGCTTGTCAGCACACATAGCAACTGTGCTAAATATTTGCACAACCATAACAAATCATCAATACTTTGCTTTCAACATCCAATGAATTTGGTAGGAACCCTCATCTTTCCATTTCGGTGAATATCAAAAACTGGGGAAAATGTTCAAATCCTAAATGCTACCGTCCACAACACTCCCTAGTGTTGGTCATTGCAGCTAAAGCAATCATATTTTCCAACAAATGAACTATATTGTCAATCTGTGTCTCTGTCTTTCACAATCGAGCAGATTGATTCAAGGTGTCGTTATTGATTGACGCCTCCAAATTGCAATGAGATGAGCACCTAAATGATCGCTTTTCGAAACGACTGCCTCACAGCAACCAGAAATGGTACGTCGATCTCCAAATGCAACTGGTTGAAGGATAACATCAGCGAGACTACCGTTCCACTCAAATTGCAACACAGTGTTCACATCAATACACTCATTGAGACACCACCTTCCAATCGCTACAAATACACACAAAAGATGATCACTCCATTAAGGCAACTCTCTTCGCAGGATTGGAAGCTCCAAGGATATCCAGGTGCAAACTGCCTCAAAGGTTCAAAAAAATTCCCTGCCACATTCGAAGCTCCCACTATTATTGTTTTCTTTCAACAGAAAAGCTGAAAAGTTGAAAAGATCATCATAATGTCCAAAAATGTGCCCTAAAACTGAACTTCTCATAACACAAACCCAAGAAAACTACAAGAACCGAACAACCAAAAGAACTCGAGTCTCCACACCGACTCTTCTTCCAAACTCAAACTGGCCGATATGAAATTGGCATGAGTCTCCACGTAATTCGAGGCTACTTCCAATCTCCAAAACAAAAACCCACCCGTACCTATCTCTCTACCTGCCTAACTCCTTCCATAACACCTGTCTCATTCATTCGTCTCTCGCCTAGTGAACAACAACGGATAACTAACAAATGCACAAACAAACAAAATAGAGTAGGATTCAATGGCAAAGGATCCCATTTGACTCCCAGACGGTGACAAACACGGATCTTGTCTATGAAAGAACCACCAAGCGAGAGAACCAAATCAATGCTGAGACACTTTGGGCTCCCAAAAACCTTAGATCTTCTGGTGGCACTAATTTCATAGCGTAAAGAAATTTAGTATCACTTTCACCAATTTCCCAAACACACTATTAGCCCACCCTCACTAAATGGGATAACCAATGTAGTATTCTCAACAATATTATGAGATCTATGTCTAGGATACACAATGGTCAAGTTGACCATAAGTGTAAACACATGACACTTGACATGAGTTTGCTCGATAACATCTTCCTCTTGCATACTAAAACTATCATCTCAAGAACTTGAATGTGCTATGCTAAATATCATACTGTAAATAGTTATGTACTTGAAAGAAGTTACTTATATTGGCAAATAGTTTCATGTTGACAATTGGCGGACATGACACTAGAAACTACTAGACCACATGGTCCCAGTTGTCATTGGATTTACAATGTTGTCTGCCGAAATATATCAATGGCTTCACTATCTCAAAAATTCTGCATGTTGTGAAAGTTTGATTTAATACAAACCTTTGTGAAGTGTGGTTCTAAATTGTAAGGCAAGGACTTGGATGCCAAGAGATATGGAGATGGGAATTCGAAGGCGAACTGATCAAGACATCCCTACCTCATGAGTGACCCTTCAAAGTGAGTTCCAAGTCCCTTTTGAGCACGGCTCCCTTTGGGGTTCCCGGAGTGGTCTTTTTATATTTGTGTTTCTAAATGCAAAGGAACCATAACATTAATCATCCAAGTCTGCCTACTCGTTATGACATACGTTTTTTTTCTGCATATCAACTGGAAAATATTCACGACAACATAAAATTTCCAGATGAATCTCGAAATGTAGCATTCATGTAGAGAAATCTATGGGATTCGAGGGAGGATTCGACAATGAGCTTGGTCGAACACTGCAGCGCTGCATTGTTTGAAGAGGTTGTATTTGGATTAGAAATAGGAAACAGTAGTGGGCTCTTAAAGAGTGCAATGGAATTCTATTGCTTTCTAGGAAAAAAAGGAAAAAGTAGGATAGTTTTAAGTATAAGAATTATTTCTTCCCGTGGTATATATGTTGGTTGGACTTTTGAGAATGGAAATTTCAACATTAGGCAGTAGCGGGAGCACTGATTCTTCAGCATGTAAGGCTATGTTGTTCAAGCTAACAATACCAAATTCTTGACTTTGTTGAGCTATTGGTCTACACTGTCTATGGTATTTAGTGTCACTTGCGTAATAGTGTCACTTACCCTTGGATCTTGAGGCACATGCTAGGGTACACTAATGATCAACAACTTCACCATTAGTGTCACCTCATGACACTAGGCATTCAAGTGCGCTTACTAATATCTTGGCATGAGTATGTTCAACAATGTTATGAGATATATGCCTAGTATGTTACACATTGGTCTACAAGTTGACTAACGTGTACACAAATGACACTTGACATTGGTATGCTCAAGAATATATTCCCTTGGCATACTAAAATACAAAACTATCATCTCAAGTATCCCAATGTGCTAGATGACATGATGTAAAGAAATTTTCACTTTAAGAAGTCACATATGTTAACGAATAGTACCAAATTGGCAATTAGCGGATGCGACACTTTGAGACCTCTAGGCATCTAGTTTAGGCCCTTCGCAAATAGTGCACGTGAGACTAAATACCATAAATGGTGTAGTGCATTCTTTGGAGCCTTTGGACCAGCTTACTTGTGCCATTCCTAATTGAGGAGTTGTGTCCCGGGCCGGCAACTCGTGTGATAATAATATTGGATTATCATGTTGTATTACACATTTATATGGATTCAATACCATTATGAACTCAAACCTTGCCAGGATTCATGATGAAAACCTAAACATAATCATCAGTATGATAAACTCTGGGATCATTCTATTTGGCTGTGGCCACAATGCTGCAGAACAATGCACTTGAAGCATTAGATTCGAAACACAGGCTCATCAAGTAATTCATTAAGGTCACATTGCACTTCCAGGGAGATACATACATAAATCAGATACCTTGGAATTTGAGGCGACATTTACATTATTGCTTCACACGAAATGTTGTATATTGCGAGTTTTCATGAGGATTTGGGGTCTCAGCAAGAATCTGTGTTGCTAAATACCACTTCGAGTAGCACTGGCTGGTGCTTCTATTCTAGCATCATCATCAAGCTTTCCAACCGCAGGTATCTACATGACTTGGATTGATGGCTAGCTTGTACTATGAACTCACTCTCATCATCTGAGAAGGAAGAATCTTAGAAACACATGACTGACAGTACTCTCAAGTTCGTTCAAGAGCTTTACTTAAATCGAATTTTCCCTTCATGTATGTCTTGTAGCTCCGTGCAGGATCTCTTTGAGCAAGAGGTACAAATTGAAGTTACAAACCGGCAGGTTTAAGGGTATATATACGAGGAGACGACGTTGTTACCAGAAGTCACGTTCCACTGACAGACAGACATACATAAATGAGAGAGGATTTGCATTGCAATCAAAAGCGACGGTGAATCACACGAGATGTTTTAAAAAATGTGGATTTCATGATTTTGGGTCTCAGAAAGAAATGTGTGTTGCTGAACCCCATTTTGGGTCAACAGTGGTTGGTGCTTCTATTCTAGCATCGTCGTCAAGCTTTCCAACCGCAGGTATCTACATGACTCGGATTGACGGCTAGCTTGTCCTACCTATAACGAACTCACTCTCATCACCTGAGAAGGAATAATCTGTCAAACTAGAAAATCTGATTGATTCGCTTATCTGGACTTAGCACATGACTGACTGCAGTGTCAAAGTCGAAATTAAGCTACACCTAATCAAATTTCCCTTCGGGTATCTCTTGTCGCTCGTTTGAGCAAGTGGTACAAATTGAAGTTACAGGATAACCGCGGACACGTCGAGGAAGGTCATGACGTCTCGTCACACATCATATATTTGCAGCTTGCATATCCTCCCCTTGATCCTCCGCCGACAATAATTAGTTGCTGGTACGATCTCTGAGCTTGATCGCGATGTTGCTCAAAACCGATCCCATTGCATGCCCTGATGGTTGATCGAAGTTAGGGTTCGCCGTTGGGGTTTATCGTAAGGGTTAAGTACTGAAGAGGAAATGCCGCAGAGGCTTGCACCACGCTTACATGCAATTCAAGCTCCAGCTTAAATGTGCAATGTGGCATTGCGACCAGCCGGCCGAACGGCCGCGCCATGGTGGCTGTGGTCCTCGAAATCTGATGGTGTGGTGCTATGCCTTGTGACATCGAACTTCTCGCCATCGCCCCAGAGCGCATACGCTTCCTCGCCGTGCTCCGCGTCGTCACCGACCAAGAGATGCTCCTCCGACATGCGGAGAGGCATGACGAGACCGATGGCGAAGATGATCAGAGTGGTGGCCACGATGTTCCAGGCGATGATGAACATCGCCCCGCCGATCTGCTTGAGAAGTTGCACCCCTCCCTCGCCCCCGTAGAAGGCTCCGTTGGAGTTCGTGACGGCGACTCCCATGTATGTGCACAGCGTCGGTTCCGCGAACAGCCCCACGCAGAGGCCTCCCAAGCAGCCCGCGACAGCGTGTGTGTGGAAGACGCCGAGCGTGTCGTCCACTTTCTGTAGTAGCGACCATCGCTTGTGGAGCACCATCATCGTCCACCAGGGGACGCTCCCGGCCAGCATACCCATCACGATGGCCGCCCACCCGGGAACAAAACCTGCGCACATTTCAAGCGCAACAACGTTAAAAGCCTCCACATGTTCAAAGCCTAATGTATAGAAAAGTTGTACAAATGTGATGTTCGAAAGGGAACGAATGGCCCACGATTCTCGAATCAAAGCCCATCAATGTGCAAATTGATTGAAATTCCAAAGGTTCTTCCCATAGCAGCAAATAGGTTTGATGCTTCAATGAAGAATCATCACGACTCTAAGAGGAATTATGAAGCTTCTCAGAAGATGTTCTAGAGGTCCATAGCTGCAGCAAGTTTGATGCTTCGATGAAGTCTAGCATCACGATATTGAGGAAATAGAAGCCTCTCAAAATCATCGGTGTAGCTTTCCGTTGGATTCCTGTGTTCAGTAGTTGTCGTTGGCAACTTGTACACACACATTCATCATGTGGGAGATTGGCGTGTGTCTCATTGGTCTTCCTTATCTCGATCTTAACTCGTCACAAGTTGTGGCGTGAATGTACAAACTTGTGACATTTTGGTAAATGTTTGAGGATTTTTTTGTGAATTCCTTAAAAGTAAATCCCCTTTACAACAATTGCGCTCTCCTCCATCCCACCCAGAATCGTTGCAAACCCATCACAAAGGCATCAGTTAATCAACACACTCATGTAGCGTGTTTACACTAGGGGTGGCTCTACTTCCAGGGAAAAAGGCATAATGAATGCTAACCAACCCCTTATCCCATCTAACCCCCTACTCTGCGTGGTTAACCACCGCAAGGGTGGTTGTTCATACTCATGTGGCATCACTATGTAGAGAGCTTCAAGGGCAAGGTCCGGGGAGTAAGTTGAGGAGGCAACCACTCTAACACTACAATCTGAAGCCAACAAGAATACGAATCACTTCAATTTTCACAAAAGCCCAAGATCTAAAGCATAGATTGCGATTCAAAAAACCGAACCCCCCGTCAGTCACAACCACAAGAATTTGCACAAAACAGCCCTTGTGATGAAAGAATTAATATGATTTGTATTGAGGTGAAAGCTTGTACAATGAATGCATCGATCAGTATTGATGGATACAGAATTAGCATTAGGGAATCGCATTAGGGAAATTGCTATACCTGCAGCGGGAGTGATCGTCACAAGGCCTGTCATCATACCCTGCACTGCGCCGATCACGCTCGGCTTGCCGAACACAATGACATCTAATGTAGTCCATGTTAGCAGGCTGGTGGCAGCGCACACATGGGTGTTGAGAACGGCCAATCCTGCAATCAAGTTAGCGCTGAACGGCGTGCCTCCGTTGAAGCCCGACCATCCCATCCACAATAGCCCTGCGCCCGTGAGCATGAGGAGCATGTTGTTGGGGGGAAACCTCTCGCGGTCCTTGGGCAGCCTGGGTCCTACCTGTTTGTGGTTCAGATTCACACACCACCACAGAAGTGAGGGAGTGAGGATCATCCAACAATCTTGAAGCAAGTCGATACTTGCTTCAACACCAGAATGACCCAATATTCAAATTCATCACAAGCCTAATAGAAATGGTGTTCTTTCCATATCAATAAGGACATGAAAGTGTCAAGTGATTATGTCAATTTCGACGCCTTTTCAATGTTCATTAGACGTGAACCGATAGGACATTGTCTTTTCCTCCTCTTCTAAGCGCCACCAAATCCCCCCCCCCCCCAATTGTGAGATTAGCCCAGGATTAATCCGAGCTCACCACCAGCTAGAACTGGTAGATGAGTTCATCACGGAAGGATTGATCAAACCTACCCAGAATGACCCTAACCTTCAATGATTTCAAAGAAAACTGATGTAATGACCAGTCTGAGCTCACCACCAGAACCAATAAAAACGTTCATCACCAGAAGAACAGGATTGATGGCAATGAGTTCATCATGGAAGGATTGATGAAACCTACCCAGTATGCAGCGACGAACCCACCGACACCGGAGGAGACATGGATGACATAACCCCCAGCATAGTCGATCACACCCCACTGCCACAGAAACCCACCGCCCCAAACACTGAACGCCCCCACAGTGTAAGAAAACGTGAGCCACAACGGCACGAACACCATCCAAGCCCGGAAGCTCATTCTTCCCAGCAAGGAACCGGCAAGCAAGATGAGCGTGATGGCAGCGAAGAAGAACTGGAACAGCACCATATCCGCCATCCCATACATGCCTTCGAACTCTGCAGTCTCCACCGTTCCGTTATGGTAATAGTGCACCGTCGATGGCAGGTCGGCCCTAGACAACAAAAACTTGTAGCTCAAAGTTGTCCCCGCCTTACCCCAGATGGGGAGGAGCTGCTCACCGAACGACATCTTGTAAGCCCATGTCACCCAACACAACAAGGTTGCGGCGAATGCGTAGAGCGCCATGAATGCTGAGTTCACTGCCCATTTTTTCTTCACGATGCTTCCGTAGAGGATCACTAGCCCTGGCATGCTTTGTAATCCCACCAGGGTGGCTGCCGTCATTTGCCATGCATTGTCCCCGCGGTTCAGCCAATCGGGGGACACTCCGCCCGTGTTGATGTAGCCGGTGGGCACCACCGAGGCTAAAGGGACTGTCGCCATGGTGATGTGAATGCGTTGCAACAGGGTTGGTTCTCTTCGAGATTGCAAACTTCTTTTCGGTAAGCTAAGTTAGCTGCACTCGAAAGAGCTTCTCTCGTACTTGGAGAATCTCATTCGGTGCCTCTTAGGTCGCCATGCAATATAGTACCATCTGTCAAGGATTCAAGTTTGAGAGTTAGCAACACTGCTTCAACCATTTCAGATTACAACTTCACTTCAACCTTGGTGGTGGCCATTACCAAGAGTGACAAGGAAGTGAGCCATCGTCAGTTTTTGCAAGGTTGAGATTGACTTTGGACTGATTACTACCATCGATGATCATATCTACTCATCATTCCCTGAGGCGATTCGTACACGTTCTACTCGAGATTGCAAAGTCGGTAAGACACAATCTCAAAGGAGTTTCTCACGTTGAGCATGTGCTTCGGTGCCTCTTACTTACGCCATGCAATTTAGTACCATCTGTCAAGTATTCGGTTTGAGAGGGTTGGCAACACTGCTTCAACCATTTCAGATTACAGCTTCACTTCAACCTTGGTGGTGGTCATCACCAAGAGTGACAAGGGAGTGAGCCATCGTCGGTTGTTGCAAGCTAAAGATTGACATTCGACTGATTACAACCATTGATGATTATATCTACTCATCATTCCCTGAGGCGATTCGTACACGTTCTACTGGAGATTGCATAGTCGGTAAAACATAAACTCAAAGGAGTTTCTCACATTGAGACCGTCAATCGGTGCCTCTCACACCATGCAAGTCATCTGTCAATCATTCAGTTTGAGAGACGAGTCAGCAACACCCACTTCAACCATTTCAGATAACAGCTTCACTTTAAACTTGGCGGCCATCACCAAGAGCGACAGGGAGTGAGCCAATATCATCAGTTGTTGCAAGCTGAGATTAACATTGGACTAACCCATATCTATTCATCATTCCTTGAGGCGATTAGTACACGTTCTACTCGAGATTGCTAAGTCGGTAAATACAATCTCAAAGGGATATTTTATTCGGCTCTTAGTAAGCCATGCAATCAGCTAGTACCATCTGTCAACTATGCACTTTGAGAGAGTCGGCAACACTGGAGCTTCAACCATGTCAGATGAAGTCAGCACCATTTTAACCGTAGTGGTCATTGCCAAAACTCAAGAGCGACAAGTTGTGGTGTCAATAAGCCATTACCTATCAGTCGTTGCAATGCAAGCTGACATTGGACTAACCCACATCGATCAACAACACTGGAGCATCAACCATGTCAGATGAAGTCAGCACCATTTTAACCGTAGTGGTCATTGCCAAAACTCAAGAGCGACAAGTTGTGGAGTCAATAAGCCATTACCTATCAGTCGTTGCAATGCTAGCTGACATTGGACTAACCCACATCGATCAATGATCGTATCTACTTATCATCGAAATCAACCTTAAATGCTAATCCCTTGAGACTATTCTACTCCAAACTCTTTGAATTGGGTACTGCTGTGTATATATACTCAATGTCACATTGGACAGAATGTAGGTGTGTTGAAAGGTACAAGACTGTAGAAAATGTGGACAGTGTAATAACTTTGGACATATCAACGGTCGTTATAACCTATCAGCTGTTGCAAGCTGGGATGTACATTGGACTACTTAATCGACATCGATGATCATATCTACGCATTATTCCTTGAGGCGATCAGTGCACATTCTTCTCGAAATCTCTGGACTGGATATATACTACTGTGTATACATACTCGAAGTCACATTGCGCAGAAGGTAGACAAGTTTAAAGGTATCCAAGACTCTAGGTTAACACAGCTACGTGTTGGACAGTCTTGAATATATTGAATGAGCCAACATGAGCCAAATATTAACAATCTAGTATACAAAGCTGAGTCGAACCTTGGACTCACCCACAACGATGATCATATCTACTCATCACCCATTAAACCTCTGCATTGGGGACTTCATATACCACTTCTAAGCTTCTGGTTCATAGCAGCAGAAACGTGAACAAAATTTGTTTTTGCAACAGTCTGATCATTTTCTGGTTCCCTTAAAACCGGTCCACTTCGTCCTCCCGACCAAAAAGACGTTACAAAGCCGCAACACAAAAGGCAGCAAGCAAGGAAGCAAAGCATGCATCAATTATTGTGACCGCACATTGGAATGAAATGCACAGAGCTCATCAAATTGATTCAGCAGCAACCACAATGAATTTGTATATGCACACTCACATGCATAAGGAATCCTGCACCACTCCGTTACGACTGACAAGGTGGAAATGTGATCTTTCCGTCTACTCCATTACTAGTACTGTCATGATAATTGCATGATCAGTAGTACATAAGACGTTCGACCAGCTTCTGCTTCTTGTGATGATCATCAAGTCCTGCAAGTGAGCGATCGATCCAGCTTCTGCGCGCGGCGAGGTGCAAAGCAAACTCTGCAGTGCAGGTGTGTAGAGTTCTTATACAGACTAATTGGCCCAGTGGCGCTAGCAGCTGCTTGGAAGCTAGGAGCTCATCGTCATGTTTGCTGCAGGGCGGGAGATAGAGTGGTGGTAGCCCCCCAGCTCCTCATGTCCAGGAGGTCAAAATTGCACTCCCAATTTTTGTGTTCAGTTATAGCCCACCTTTTTGTGTGCTGTGGCGCAGCGGCTACCCACACCACACCATGATCTTTTCAATTCCTTGCTTCCGTTCCGTTTTCATTTCTTTCCTCTTTCGTCGGCATCGCTCCGACTCGTCACTCGATCCAGCAGCCACCTCGCGCCGCGTCACAGCGCCTCAGTGACGCGGCAGCTCGCGGCAGAGAGATTCTTCCATCGGCAGTTACCAGTATACATGTTTGCGCATTTTACAGTTACAGTATTTTGAGGAGAATTTGTACGGCCTGCCGTAGTCCTAGTGTGTACTACCTCGATGTTTTGAGTCTTTGCAAATACTCTTTCTCAAATCGCCCACGCTGGTTACCTTGTTTTTTTCAAATCAAAAACGATTCCATTGATAGATGTAAAACGTTTACATCACAAGACTTCGGCAGTTTTTCAATCATCTCCAGCATATATGTTTGCGCCTTTCACAGTTACAGTATTTTGAGAAGAATTTGTATGGTCCGCTGTAGTCCTAGTGTGTACAACCTCGATGCTTTGAGTCTTCTCAAATTGTCCACGCTGGTTACCTTGTTTTTTTTGGAATCCAAAATACGATTCCATTGATATATGTAAAAACATTTACATCACAAGACTTCAACAATTTTCAAAAATTTCCAGTATACACGTTTGCATCTTTTACAGTTACAATATTTTGAGGAGAATTTGTACAAACTATCCTAGTCCTCCTAATATGTACAACCTCAATTCTTCTCTTCTCAAATACTCTTTCTCAAATTACCCGCAATGTTTTCCTCTTTTTTGGAATCAAATGGCAATTCCATTGATAGATGTAAAAAATGTAAAAATGTTTACATCACAAGACTTCAACAAATTTTTAGTAATTGTTAGTATATATGTTTGCGTCTTTTACAATCACAATATTTTGAGTACAATTGTATTGTCTGGCGTAATCCTAGTGTTTACAACCTCAATTTTTCTCTTCTCAAATACTCTTTCTCAATTGCCCACATTATTTTCCTTTTTTTTTGGAACCAAATGACGATTCCATTGGAGTGCTGGGATATTTTTGTTTATCGTATTTTGTGCGCAACAACATTATGTCTTGTAATGCAGAGTATATGTCTTGTTTGTTGGAATCAAATGGTGATTCTTCAATTGATAGATGTAAAGATGTGAAAATGTAGAAATGTTCACATACACATCACAAGACAAATCACTTACTTCACAAAGGGCTTAGCATAAGACGCTTGGAGAAGACCCACAAAGAGGCCAAAACCTATCTACAAACAAGATGCAGTAGCCAAATTACGTGACCATTAAGGGACATAAAACTCATGAACCAATGGCAAGAAGCCCACATCTCGCTTTGCAACACAATTGGAGGCAAAAACAAGCTGTGAGAAAGCCCAAATGACAAGTTCAATGTTTTAGCATGCTATGGGAATTGCAGCTCCTAATTACCAATGGTTCTCTTTCACTAGATGGTTTTCCAATCTACAACAACAGTAGATCACCATCCCTATTCATAGATTTCAAATCACCTACACTGTTTATGGTATTTAGAGTCATAGGTTTAAATAGTATCACTCGCCCTATTTTTGGGCGTATGCTAGGTTACACTAATGATCAACAACTTCACTCGGGGAGCCCTCTTTAATTAATGCATACACGTGCGCTCATGACCTATTTATCGGGGGGCTATTTACCTGAAAGTTCCCTCCTCACGGCTTCTCGCCTCTAGTGTAAAGAGGCCCTTATAGTCCTTTCCGAAAATGCCGCCCTCTGAGTGTCAACGAATAGTATCATAATGGCAATTAGCGGATGTGACACTTTGAGACTCTAGGCATCTATTTTAGGCCCTTTGCAAAATAATGTACGTGGCACTACGTATCAATGAACGATGTAGTGGAAGGGGACCAATGATAAGCAACTGCAATTCTTGTAGTAGCAAGAGGTCGCCTTATGAGCGCAATTCCTCATTTAAGGTAGATGGGTCTTAAGTGGCTCGTTTTCTTAATCAGACCCTATATCTGATTGCTATGTGGTTCAATGAGGACCAAAGAGCAAACATCATAAAGACACATGTTTAAAAGAGATTGGACTACGTCTTCAAACGTTAATAACTACTCTACACTCAATAGTGAACACAATTGGGAGGACCTATGTATTTAGTCAATAAATCAACAAACATGCACTTCCAATAACCATAACTAAATCAAGGGAGGTCCGATTTTCAATCCAGCTTTTGCAGATGTTTCATCGTAGATTTGCTAGCGCAATTTAAGTTTTGTTGTGTAAATCTAATCGATGGAAGTTGGAGAAAATGAGAAATGAACCAAATAACACCCACATACCTTAAGTGGGTCACCTGGGGACTCACCATATACACCATTATCTTCCTTACTTTCACACATGGTTGAACAGGAACCCCACTATTTATAAATTTGTCAAAGAACCAACCTGCACCTACAGCACATGCAATTCTTTGTGTTCATGCAGTGTTGTTTTCCTGGTTCTCGTAATTAAATTCACTATGTGAGACATCAAGTAATCTATGGTGCAGGCAAGCAGTCATAATAAATCATAACTTGTGCCTTGTTGGTTGTTTTGGATTTGGCCCGTAGTTTAGTTTAACTGATCTGAGATGTTGATGGGATTAATACAGTAAAAGCGTGGCCTTCAGATTTTCTGGTGGCATTGCAAGACCTCAGAAGACTAAGGAAGATACATTCAATGCCAAACCACACAGATCATTAGAGGAGGAAGTGCTATATTAGTGGGCCTTGAGTTTTGGGATTTTTAGCGAATTGTCTCCCCCCCCAAAAAAATTTGCCCGACTGTGCTTTCTTTCTCATCCTTTGTGGCACGTACGTGCCACACATGAAATCGAGATAAGAAAATCATTGTTCAAATATTTGGTGTCAAATATGCGGCATGCCTAGCCAAACAATGAATGGGGAGAACCGACTGCTAGTTACAGACGAACCGGTTGAGTTTGAGAAATTTCCGTTTAAAGACTTTAGGACTTTAAGAAAATTACCAATCGTTATGTAAGCATCTATGGAACATACTCGAATCAATAAAGGGCAAGCGGAAGATCACAACATGTAACCGGTTGGACTTGGAAACATGAGGATTTTGACAGGATTATCCTCAAAAATCTTCCCAGACACTGCTGCCAAACACTTTACATGTTCCAGTACAAGCTCAATACAGGGTTCTTGCATATGTCTTCTTGCACGGAATGTCCCCTCCTGGCAGGCTTTCTAAGGTGCAAACACTTTTTAAGTAAAAATTTAGACATGAACTTAGCATATATGGCATTCTTATTATTAGTCCACTTCAAGAACTCGTGAAGCAAAAGTGTTTTGTCATTACAGACAATAACTCAACCTACATATATTTTTGACACCGTTGTTGGGAGGAAGTATATAGATAGATATAGTTTTATCAAATGTTTGGGTTTGAGGAAGTATTGCTTTTGAGAGTGTCGCTATAGGATTTGCTAGTGCTGAAAATTGTAAATGCAAGAGTTTGAGATGGTTTGAGTGAGTTCCTCTTTTTGCAACATGTTCACAAAGTCCGTAGCGAAGTGTAGCTTTCTATGTTGGGAGGATTTGAATCAAAAGTGAGTCTCCATTTGATTCAAAATGTTGCAATACGAAGTGCTTCAATTCCCATGGGTTGCAACCCAAGATCTTCCATCCAATCTGTAATTGTTCATAGCAATCAAGATGAGGCTGGAAACTGGATACCGCTCGTGTTAGGTATCAATTCTTGAGTCAACTTAAAGCCTTCACGACATGGAGGTCACAGTACAGACTCCAGCAAACATGGCGGTGATACGTTTGAAGGTGGTTGGAAAGCCCAACTTGTGCGATTCAATTTTCTTGGTGAGAGGTTGGATACAATTACAGTTTGGCATGCGTACCTGTTTCGGCAGCTATATCAGTCTTCTTTCTGATTTGATATGAATCTGATTTATCAATGGCAATGCCAAACTTAAACTTATATATAAGTTGACTCCGTAAACTTCGGAGAGAGGAAATTATTGTATACGAGCGTACCTCTCATCCATCCAGCATAGAAAACTTATCCCCTCATAGGTATGTTGCCGATTCATCTCGAATGACCCGAACTAGACTAATTTGAGATAAATCGGGGTCTTTAAAGCTAATTCCGGTGTCAAATTAAAATGTAACCTCCGGGTTGCATATTAAATTGGGGCTTTTATGTTGGACGAATGAGAGGTATGCTCATATCCGATAATTTGCTCTCTCCGTAAACTTCTAATACCCTAACTCCTAATAAGAAACACATAAAGATACTCATCTACATGACCTTGGAAATTTGTCCAATAGTCGACATATATTTTATTTCGTATACAACATAACATTACTAAGCAATATGCATTCGTTATGTGGGCCCTGAGAATAAAACCATGGGATGCACAAACCTTGTGCAAGGAGATTCAAATTTAGACTGAGCTCCCAACATCCCATGGTTATATTCCCAAGGCCCACGGTTGCTTAGTAATGTTATGAGTCAAAGTAATTTACTCAATCAATAATTTACTCTCTTTTTTGGGAACATAGGAGGCGCTTTTGACCACCTGGCTAGTTTTCCGTCAAGTAGAGAGATGATTTCACGGCCGGGAATCGAACCGCCAACCACTCCATTCAGTTTGGGTACCTCTCCACTATCATCCAATAGTTTAGGGTCATCTCAAACCATCAGTCAGTAGTTTTCAATCCATGCAGCACAATGTGGGTAGTCGGATCCAAATAGTAAAAAAATTCAACTCGTATAAATTCACAGTGCAATAATCCTTGGCACAAGGCATGGGAACTTGTTATGACAACTCCCACAAGCAAATCAAGGGGATTTCGGAATTCACAAGGGTTATGATATCCAAAGTCACAAAAAAAACAAGAAAAGGGAATTCATATTGGTGTTCAAGCACCTTCATAACATTATTCAGCTGAGTGACCATGTTGAGTGGGGCCGGGAATATGTCATATAAGGTGTTAGAATTATACCTTATGGATGCTTGTCTAAGTAGATTCAGCTTAATAAACTTGGGATGAAGCATTGTCACTTAATATTATTATAATAGAACAGATGATAGTAGCTGAATAATGTTATGTTGAATGTGAATCCGAACCCCTTTGCTTTAATTTAATTACCTCAATTGTGGCAGGCTGGAAACCCACGGGCCATTATGATATATACCAATTCATGAAACAAGTGTCTAGGGAGGTTTTTGGGCATAATCAGTTGAGATCCTAGTGTTTCCAAGTCCAACCGGTTACATGTTGTGATCTTTTGGTTTTTGTATTAATGTGAGGTATATTCCATAGATTCCTCTAAAATGATGGGTAATTTTCTTGAAGCCTTGAACTTCAACCAGTTCATCTGTAACTAGCGGTCAGTTCTCCCCGTTTATTAACTCGGAGATCTTGATGTATCTTTCTTTCTTTTTTTGAGACAGAAGGCCGATAGGCCAACACCAAAGCACATGAGGCAGTTGACCACCTAGCAAGTTTTTCCGTCAAGTAGAGAGGAGATTTCACAACCGGAAATCGAACCTCTTCCTTGAGATTTGGGTATCTCTCCACCATCATCCGGAAGTTTAGGGTCATCTCGGACCAAATCCTGATCTGTCTTCAAGGTTCCAAACGAGAGGTTGCTGTTGGTTCCAATGTCCTAGTGGGCTGAAGAGACAATACGTTATAAATTTAGAGTCCGAAATTGTGCTATATGAGCTACTTCATGTTTGAAATAGCTGTGCTTGTGGAGGGCTTAACAACAAAATAAGGCCCCCAACTTTCCAGCGGCCTTATTATAAGAAACACTCTTCCTGCTTGTCTTATTTTAATGTCAACCGTCTGTTGTTTTTTATTTTTCACTATTTCCCATAATAGAATATTCCTCTTGTGTTCCTGCAACAAGAGGCTGAGGAAGCCCTTCTTCAAGCTCCAGTTTCATGCAGGCAAAGCACTCATGATTCTGCAGGTTTAAGCTTTAAAAATTACACTAACTATTGAGGGTGGGTTTAGCACGAAACCAAAGAAACTCCAAATTCAAGCAATCCTATTGGTTGAGAGCACAATTTTAGGTCCAAGGTATGCAAAAATGAAGTGGTACTGATGTGGCATTACTACACTAACTATTGTATATAGTGTCACTTCCTATTTGGAATCAGGTGATGCTATAACTTTTTACTATAAATGTAATTTCTTACCAACTAAAGATGTTAATGTACTATTATGTCCAAACAACCAATATGACCTATGTTGGCAAAAATGAGAAACACAATAAATAGTTATAGCATTGTGTGATTCCAAATAGTAAGTGACACTAAATACAATATTTAGTGTATTCCCTCCAAATCTTGTTAGTTCACATCCAAGAAATAACTCGCCCTATTTTGAGAAACTAATTTTCAAGCTTGTCGAGACCAAAAGTAAGGTCCATTGAGGGGGTGTTTTGGACCCTAGGTTTCTTGGTCCCAGATCCTAATGTTAACCCACCCTAAACACCTTATTTATTAATGTGGTCCACACTATTCATCATCAATTGGGTGGCAATTAGAGAGGGTGGCATGTGACAGTTCGTGTCACTTGATAAGTCATGAAATTAGTTTAAAAACATGGCGCATCAAATTTGATGCCACATTAAATCATAAAATTGGTGTAGCATCCAATTATGGCATTGGAACGCAAAACGAAAGCTTGACATTGGACAAACAAAAGTTCATTCAAAAATATTGACTTAAATGAGTTCATTATAAACATCTTAATTTAAATGAAACTCATTAGGTTGGTTAGCCTCATTTTCATCCTTCATCTGCCTCAGGCTACACCACTAAGGTAGAGGGCAGTGTTCAAGATTGAAGTCTTCAATGCCCTTCAAACACGATTTGGCCCTTCAAAATATACCTCTCTCAAAACAACCCTTCAAAACGCAACCCCAAATTGAAAATGAAGATGTCACTTGAAGTCCTCAATATAATCTGCCCACCACAAGAACCAACAAGCATAGGGCATTGTCACTACAAGAAGTGGAGTTCGATGGTTGATTCTTAATTCTTCACATTGTATTGGAAACATGTACCATATAATTCATGCACAAGTTTAATATGAGTTTTGTATTTCATTTCTATATTCTCAGATTGACGTCTTGGATTTGAACCAACCCTTCAACTGAAGGGCTAAAATTTGAGAGCCCTTCAAAATGAAACTCATATGAGGGCTTCAATCTTGAACAATGGTAGAGGGTGCTTGAACCAACACTTTAAGCTTTGCACATACATATGTCTATGACAACCTTGAAGATGATGAGGACCCCGCCTTCATTGCCTAGAACCAACACAACATAGTTGGGTACTAGACCCAAGCTAGATCAAAGCCCAACTAGTAACAGTGTACAAAGCCACATGGCCACCTCCACGATCCCACTTAGTTTGCTTGCAAAACCGTCACCTTACATCATGGTAACTAACCCCCTTTATGCCTAGAACTGACCCCATTTGTGCTTTGTGGGCTTTGTGAATAAAATGGCTAGAACTGTCCCCCCCACCCCCTGTCTATATAATGGGTAGAATAGGCATTGACAAGCCACCTTGAACCAACCCGAGATAGATACCTTGGCCACACTGGAGTGCCCAGGCCCAACCAGCCGGTGGTGGCGGCTTGGGGAGTAGTTGGCCCAGTTGCCCCCGTGTGGCACAAAGCCATCCAACTGCTCCAACCCTACATGATAATGATTTTCCCGGACCAAAAAAATTCAACGTCTTGAAAAATTTTAGTGGGAAAATAAACCCAAGCAGCCTTGGCGTTAGCTACCGAGGCAGCCCTAAACCTGCCTTGCTAGCCGCACCAGGCATGGACCCCTACTGGATGGATGTAGGGGGAGGGGGCTGCAGCCAGCTAGCCGAGGCCCTGGCCTGGCTAGCCACCATACTTTCAAGTGCCCCTCAGACGGGGCGGGCGGGCTGGCTAGGCCAGTCACCGCCTCGGTGTGGGCACTGTAAGAGTGGAGCCCATTACCCACCCTACATGGAGGTAGCGGAGGCCGCTATGAGGTGGCGCCACTAATGGCACCTACTATTGTCGCTCCGTGGGCCCAGCCACTCCTACACCATGGGAATGGTTCAAGTTAGTAGAGTGTTGGCAATTGGGAGGCATTTATAGGTGTTGGTTTTGGGTGGGGTGTTGGTTTTAGCACCCTCTACCTTAGGTAGGGTCTACTTATGTTAAAGTTTGCATGGAATTTCATGCTACACAAGACTTAGCTAGCGTTATGATAGTCCATGAGAAGAGGAGTTTACCTTAACCCTTAACTTCTTGGAGTGTATTGTGTTTTTACTAGATCATCTAAAAAGTAAGCTTCTAGAGCTCAGTTTTTGTTGTACCTAAAAAAAGTTGTTCCTAATGATTTTAAGATCACCTCAAAACATTAGCAATATTTTTTAATTGTATAAATTGTTTATAATAAATTTAAAATCATTTAACTTCAAGAAATTTTGATAAATATATGCAATAAACTATAGTCCAAACCTTCAAGATTACATTAAGGATAAATATACACTTTGAGGCAAGAAAAAGATTCCATAGAAGATTGACAATTTTCAATCAAACTAATATGAGGTTTCTATATATAATAATGTATAAGGTAAATGGATAAGTTAGTTCATTTAACTTCAAAATTTTCTTGTGGATAAACCATCCTTTCACATTGGAATGAGATCATTGCCATGGACAATAAAATTTCATGAGAAACAAAATGATAATTTTATACCAATATTCCTTTGCCATGCGCCCTTGCCTTTTTCTACTTGAACACATCTTTTGCCTCTCCCACCGCAAAACCCGTTGAACCATGTCAGTGGATAATGTAGGCCTTAAAATATGTCTTTTGGGGACCTCAAATTTCATGGTCACTCTGACATTTTTTCCTTGGTGTAAACCGAAGTGGACCTGGGACGAGTTGAACAACCAATCACATATTTTACAGGGCCTTGGGACGACTTCATGGTCCATGGTGTAAACAACCCCTAAGGTTGAGGCATACATAGTCGACCATAACGATTTAACTGCTCACTACGGTATCTGTAATGCCAGCATGGATGAGATTTATTGTCGGTTTATGTGGTAGCAACTTTTGATCGGTTACTCTCATAAGAGCTTTGACAATTGTCGTAGCCAAGAATTAGCACTTAGATGAGCGGTTATGGGTTAACCTATAGATTAACTGTGTGTTCCAATAAACTTTACCGCGTCAAAATTTGTAGCAATTTCCATATTCATGTAAAAAAATTTAAAAAATTGCATTCTTCTTAGAATTTGCTTCTCTTCGCAAGAAAACAATCCCCCGCCATTGCGCCTCCTAAACATATGCCTCAACCTTACACTGTACGCTTGATATGGTGAGACATTAAATGTTTGTGATATGTTGACTGAGGTGGCCTCCATGACGTGTCATGCAACATCAAGCATTATATGCCACCTTCTCTAGTTGCCACCTAGTGATTGCAAATCGCTTACATGATAAATAATATGGACCGCTCTAAATCAACACATGGATACCAACTTTAGTGATGAATAGGGCAACCTTCCATGCAAGGATATGAACCGAATATCACACGGCTCTCACGGACCACTCCTTATCACACTCGTTATCACATGTGCACAATAACTGTCGGGTTGCTAAGTTAGTGTGAGGAAACTAGTTTTAAACTCCGTAAAATCGTTGAAATCGGTAGCACTACTATTCTTGCTAACTCAAGACCTCTGTGGATAGGGATCACACCAAAATCCCCCCATAAAAACTTTCCCAACACACCCTTGTTGCCACATTCACCACCAATCAACGGCTCACAAGCTCCAGATCCTCCCGGATAGACGGCCCACAAGATCCAGATGTTGGATACTGGGCCGGGTCGCGGCGTTGGTCCCCCTTTACCATGGGTCCTGGTGGCCATCGATCTTGGGGCATCGACGGCCCACAGGCTACCAGAGAACCAGGATGTGTTGAGCCCCATCACGTTATAGTGAGCAGTACAAAGGAAAAAGTAAACTGGCTAAACATAGCTACACGTCCAAAAGGGCGTCAAGAATGCAACAACCAATAAAAACACGATTTTGAGCAAAGTCAACCCAGCTTCTATTTTTAACCAGTTCGGTTTTTCCGTGGAGGGTGAGATATAGAGTAAATACTTATACCTTTGCGTAATCCCAATTAGTAAGTGACACTAAATACAATCTTTAGTGTAGTGCGCCCTGGGCTGGATCACATCTTCATTCGGCTGGGCCCTGTCCCTCCCATGGCTCCTTCAATGTTCGGTCTTCTTGCCCACACCTGCGTGGGAGCTCTTCCTCGTTGGGAACCAATGTGACCATACCCGGTCACTTAAGCCATTAAGCAACTTTGGCATGTGAAGGAACTTCATCAATTAACTTGGGAATGATGAAAGTGATGTCAACTTGAATATTTGTAATTTTGACCGGGTATTGTCACATTGGCTCCCAACGAGGAGGAGTTCCCACGCAGGTGCGGGCAGGAAGATCATGCAGTGGAGGAGGCGTGAGAAGGGCGGGGCCCAGCTGAATGAAGATGTGATCTAGCCCGGGGCGTGTAGTGTGGCCCTTTACGTTATTGGGGGAAGGCTTGCAACTGGTGGAGTTTGTAAGCTACGTTTTTTGGCTGTCAGCTAAGTTTGTAAGGCTTGTGTTTTTTTAGGGCATCTTACATAGTTTGTATTAATGTTTTCACTTGCATGTGGAGGAGTGGACGGTCCTAGTAGTGGCGTCGCATATTTATTTCAAAAATAGGAATGTGATGAGTCGGTTAACTACTAACTTACTGCAACTAACGCACCTGCTTTTATTACTGTTTCCAAAGTCTTATTTCTTTTGGAAAGATTCTTTTGTTTTTCTTTTTCTTTTGCAATGAAATGCTGACTTTCAGTTGACAAGGATATAGATACACGGGGAAAGTTTTTTGACACCTAACTTGTTACTGGGGGAAGATTGAAAATGTGACGAATCATTTATATCCAATGGTTTCTAAATTTTAGTCCAAATTGATCCCTAATAGATTCAACTTGTAGATCATTGTGTATCATAGGCATGCATCTCATAACATTCTTGAACATACTCATGTTAATATATTAGTAAGCGCACTTGAACACCAAGTGACATGAGGTGACACTTATGGTGAAGTTGTTGATATCAATGTAACCTAGCATGTGCCTCAAAATAGAGTAAGTGGCCATATTGCACATGTGACACTAAATACCATAAATGGTGTACTACAAAAAAAATGATACTAAAGATTATTACATTACACACTATTAGGTGTGATTTTGACGCAACATTTATATTGTACACCACTAGAATATTTTTATTTTTTATTTGCAAAGAAACACTAAATGGTTGTAGCCTGCTTCGTCACGAATTAGGTTTCCACCTGTTCCAAGAATCCTTTGCTCATGAAGATGAGGGCCACTTCACACACGAGCCAAGAGCCATGACTATGAAATTGTGAGAGCCCAAAAGAAGTGTCCAAAGGCAGTCCAAGACCCTTCCAAAATCATGTAGTGTAGTCACAAGCCCTCAAGTGTAGTGTGAAGTCCTATGTGACCGGGCCCTCAACCAAATGCCGTTTCAATGCTTTTTCTATTCATGTAGGTCCTCATACATGATAAAATACAATAAACCAACGGTTGTGAGATTTCGGAGTGCCGTGGTCTCCCGGTTTTATGTTAGGCCTACCTCCAAGAGATGGTTTTTAAAAATAGTCCAAGTGACCATGAAACATGAGCCATTTGATGCCATGTAGACTTTACACCCATCTTGCATTCACTTACTCCGTTGGTCCCCTCAAGTGTAGTGTGGAGCGAACTTGGACCAACTTTGCCCTCTCCACCAATGAGGAGTGCTTGAAGTGCAATGGTCACGGGCCCGTAGTCTCATGTGTGAAGTGGCCCTAAGAGTGTCTTGTTGTACTAATGTTTAATGTAGATTATCCCCACTTGGCCCACCAACGTTAAGAATAAACCACCATATGTAAAATAAGAATGCGGGGGTGATCTTGCCATGATCCGGACCCAATACAGGGAGGTGTTACCCCACGAGTTCTACCATCAAATCCGGTGTTGAGCCCGTGGGACCCACTTTTTAACCGTTTGTAACCCTATTTACAGCAATGAACGGGGAGACCCGACACCTGCACTAAATAGTCCTATTACAGTATTCGACGTAAATTGGAGGGGGAGATCTATATGCCCCGGGCTAGATCACATCTTCATTCAGCTGGGCCCCGCCCCTCCCACGCCTCCTTTACTGCCCGGTCTTTCCCATGCTCCCTGCTCGCACCTGCGTGCAGTGTTCAAGATTGAAGTCTTCAATGCCCTTCAAACGTGATTTGGCCTTTCAAAATATGCTTCTCTCAAAACAACCCTTCAAAACGCAACCCCAAATTGAAAATGAAGACATCACTTGAAGTCCTCAATATAATATGCCCACCACAAGAACCAACAAGCGTAGGGCATCGTCGCTACAAGAAGTGGAGTTAGATGGTTGATTCTTAATTCTTCACATTGTATTGGAAACATGTACCATATAATTCATGCACAAGTTTAATACGAGTCTTGTATTTCATTTCTATATTCTTAGATTGACGTCTTGGATTTGAACCAACCCTTCAATTGAAGGGCTGAAATTTGGGAGCCCTTTAAAATGAAACTCATAAACTCAGGCTTCAATCTTGAACACTGCCTGTGTGGGAACGCTTCCTCGTTGGGAACCAATGTGACAATACCCAGTCAAACTTACAAATATTCAAGTTGACATCACTTTCATCATTCTCAAGTTAATGGATGGAGTTCCTTCACATGCCAAAGGAGCTTAATGGCTTAAGTGACCGGGTATTGTCACATTGGTTCCCAACGAGGAAGAGTTCCCACGTAGGTGCGGGCAAGGAGCATGGGGAAGACCGGGCAGTGAAAGAGGCGTGGGAGGGGAAGGGTAGGGCCCAGCCGAATGAAGACGTGATCTAGCCCAGGGCGATCTATATGACTATTTAATGAGCACTATAATCTTTACTTTGATAATGAATAAGCTATTCATTTGAGCCCTAGAAATTATGAGGAAAGTGTCTACACCCTTGATTTGGAATTGCTAATCACCTTGTACTAATCACGTGTTTTATATCCTAGGAGAAGTGGGTTAGTTGGAAAAGTAACTATTCAAGACCCAATTACCTTTAGCATCGCCCAACACCTTGGCAAGGCTGTTGGGCTGGCTCTTATTACAAAAGCTCCTGCCACCTCACAAAGGCATGGGCATTTGAAGATTTGGGTGAACCAACCCATGCACTCGTTCCTTGTTGGATGCCTAAACCCTTGCCTCCAAGGAACCAGTGTACGGGTTGTTTCGCCCAACCGGCATTTGAATTGCATAGAAATTTATTACATCCAGTACCACCTAGTAGCTGAATCACATTGAAGAAGCTCAAATTGGACTACGGGGTCATCTTTTTGCTCCTCGTACTCTTCCTGTTTTGAACAACTCTTCAATTCATTCAAAAGATTCCATGCTTTGGGTGTGAATCATGTGATATGGACTTCTCAAGCGCAACAATGTTTGAGGGCCAAAACCACTTGAGGTCGATCCATGCAATCTCGGCCGTTGAGAGCATGGAAGTTGGGACTTACCACTTCACATGGGGTCCCAAGTCCTAAGTCACAAGTATGACATTGATGTCTACATGGCAACAATTTTCGGGGGCGAGGCTTGGGACTTGTGTTGAGAGTTGGGTCGAGCAAAAAGCTAGACCCGACTCTCGACACAAGTCCCATGATTATTTTGCATAAAATAAATTAATATCCGATTTTAATGATAAATTATCATATTTTAATGGTGACTTGAGGCTCAAAAGTTGGGACTTTACCTCCATGTTGGGACTTGGGATGTAGACTTGCCCTTAGTTCATGAAATTCAAGTTTCTTTCAGAAGTAATGTAAGCATGGGTTAATATTTGGGTCGGGTCCAAGAAACTTGGGGGCGCAAAACACCTTTTGAATGGACCTTGCTCTCGAAGACTTGCTTTTGAAATTGGGAATGGTAGAAAAATAATGTCACACTGAAGCCACTTCATTTTTTCATGACATAAATCCTAGTGTAAACTCCTTGGGTCCAACTTTTTGCTCTCAAGCAATATGGTCGTTCAATTTCGGATTCTGGAGTTACTTTGCTCTTGGATCCTAGTTTACACCCACCCTATGTTTTATATAGACATATGCTAGGTAGTTAATTGGAACTGCATTTGCACATCATCACAACTGAACAGTTGCAACAAGCTTCATCATGAATTGAATTTTGACCAATGTTGGACTAGTATTGTTTTTTTGTGTGTGTAAAATCCATTTGGGTATCCATATTGAGGATTTCACATTTATTTTTTGATTACTAGTAGGGTATGGGTATTTGAGGTTTTTAATATATAAAAAAATTAGATAGGTCCATTTGGATCTATTTGCCATCCTAGTATCAATATGGTTTAGAATCATATTAACCCAAACAACAACTTGGGTATACAAAGATTCTCTCACCTTCACATGCCCACTAACTACCATTATTTGATTGGTATTACAAAATTGATATCCACGGGTAGGTTCTTTGATACCATTATTGATGTTGATTATTGACATGCATGCATTCACCTATAGTAAAGGCGCCTATTCCCGATCAAGACCCCATCGGCAATCTATAGGGTACCATAATTTCGGTCAGGCTAGGATTAAATTTCAACCAAACTAAGTCTAAATTTTGATCATGCCAGAACTAGTAGTGCCATGACACATGTCCTGGTTTTGAGCGCTAAAATGAGGAAGTATGAGTGTTAACATGAGCGGTTATGGCAGACTCTAGCATTGATTATATGTTCGGACCAACTTTTGGCTTCAGAAATTCACAATAATTTCAATTTAAGGAATACGATTACCCAAAAAAGTTGCAATCCTCCTTATTACTATACCACTCTCACTTTATACCAAAAACTTTAAACCACAAAACCTTGGGGATATTCAGGGTTTAATTTAGGCATGCACTTGAGAGACAGAAGTCGTGGATTGTTAACCAGTGTCTGGGGGAGATTTTTGGGCACAATCGGTCAAAATCCTAGTATTTCCAAGTCCAACCAGTCACATGTTGCGATCTTTCGGGTTCCTTTATTTATTCGAGGCATATTCCATAGATTCCTCTAAAATGATGGGTAATTCTCCTTAAATCTTGAATTTCAACCGGTTCATTTGTAACTACACTATTTTGTCTAATTAGTGTGGGCCACACTAATTCCCAATAAAACACGTTAATTTCAAATTATAATTTAGAGTGGCCCACACTAATTTCAAAGGTGAAAAATTTGTGTGGGCTTTGTTGTTTCCACAATTGGATGAAACTTCATAATTCCATCCAATTGTGTTTTAAGACTTTCCCCACATTGAAACTTTATATTTGACTCGTGAGCGGAAACCTCAAACTTCTATGCCATACATATTAGGTGTGGATTGCACATGGTGCACATTGTTGGAATTCTAACCATGTGCACAATTCCATAAACTCCAAGTACAAAATTTATTATTGAACTTTACGTGATTGCATATTGAAGTATACTAAACCTTCAAAAAAGAAGTACCCTCACAACTATCTACATTGAAGAATGGACAGAGCTATGGTGCGTTGGCAGCTCCGCCACTCCGCCCTCCCCTCGCAACTCTGCCACTCCCCTCACACAGCCCTTGCACTCGCACAACGCACTCCCCTCGCACAGCCCTCGCACTCCCCTCGCAGCTCCGCCGCTCGCTCAGGACTCAACTCTGCGCGCACAGACATAACGGAGGTTGTTTGCGGAGAACCCTAACACACACGGATGGATGACAGTACGAATTACATCCAAAGTGATGCAAACACTGGAAATTTAGTGTGGACCACACTAATTTCCAACCCACGTGAATTTCCCACCCACACTAATTAGACAAAATAGTGTAGAGGTCAGTTCTCCCTGTTCATTGTGTTAAACAAATGTCAAATGCGCCTCATACACTAACTTACCATGTTGTGGCCTGCGGAATCTGCGTGCTGAATGCGCCTCCCAATACCAATTCTCTTTTTGGTTTTCTTCCTCGATTTCATCCTGGGCCGGGGGCCTGTGGATAACCACTGCAATTTATTAAATTCCAGGTCTTAAGACAAGTATAGTAGTAACAAATCGTGTGATTAGTAATGTTATCCGGAACATTTTATTTTATTTTATTTTTGAGACAGAAGGTTGACAGGCAAGCGCCAAAGCACAGAAGGCAGTTGACCACCTAGCAAGTTTTTGTCAAGTAGAGAGGAGATTTCACAACCAGGAATCGAACCGCCAACCTCTTCCTTGAGATTTGGGTATCTCTCCACCATCATCCAGTAGTTTAGGGTCGTCTTGGACCAGTTGTCCGGAACAATTGTTGCACACAAACACATGCATTTCTTGACACGTGATCAATGGAGAGAGGGAATTATTGTATACGTGCGTACCGCTCATTCATCCAACATCAAAGCCTTGAAATAGCATGCAGCCTGGAGGTTGCTTTTGTAAGTTGAATTGACATTGGAATTAGCTTTGAAAGACCTTGAAGTAGTCTATTTGAGGTCATTTAAGGTAAGCCAACAACAAACCTAGAAGGGGTCAAGTTTTTATGTTGGATGGATGAGAGGTATGCTCGTATATGATAATTTCCTCTCTCTATGATGAATGGACTGGGCACAATGCAAGCTAGTTTCACTTTTGAGGCCAACCTTTTCTTTATTGTGTCTTCTTCTTTATAATAAATTTTGAAGAAACAAAAGGCCAATAAGATTAGACTACATGCTCAAAATACGATAAGCATTCTAGGCTCAATAGTCAACATAATCAAGGGACCTATATAACCATTTAACGAGCACAAAATATTCACTTTCATAATGAATACGATATTCAAACGAGGTCCGAAAATCATGAGGAAAGTGGCTACCTCCTCGGATTTGGATTCGGTGACCATCTCATACTAATTGCGTGTCTCATATCCTAGGAGAAGTGGGCTAATCCGGAAACGGTAACCGTTTAAGACCCATCCACCTTAGGTGCAATGAATCTCCTATCTCTTCAAATTGTCCGGTTTGCTATGTCTAAAGATGGCGACTACACAGGCTTGTGATGACGTGGCCTCTCGCCATTGGACGCAAAAGGACCCAAGGGCTCCAGCGTTGGAGGAGGAGCTTCCCATATCCCAGGCAAGTTGCAGGCTCCCAACAGATAATAACCCACAAATATAAGACTGCAGATTGTTGCATGTGCAAGTCTATTCTGACACATAATCACACACCCCTCCACCACCGTGGGAGATCAGATACAAGCAAGGAATTGTTGTAGGTTTTTAGACCAAGTCCCAACATGGACGCAAAGTCCCCACTTTTGAGCCTCAAGGAACCATGAAAAGATGGCTAATTATCATTAAAAGTTGGACCTTGATTATTCTATGCAAAAATATTCACAGGACTTGTGTTGAGAGTTGGGTCCAGCTTTTTGCTCGACCCAACTCTCAACACAAGTCCCGAGCCTCACTTCCATAAACTGTTGTCATGCAGGCATGTCATACTTGGGACGTAGGACTTGGGACCCCGTGTGAAGTTGTAAGTCCCAACTTTCATGCTCTCAACGGCTAAGATTGCATGGATTGACCTCAAGTGGCTTGGGACTTAGGGCTTGGGACTATGTGTGAACCTGGCCCTTAGTGTATGTAATCTTCGGCCCTTGAGAATCGAGATGCCCGGCCACTTCCTTTGGCAACGTATGTTAACTTACCAATCATAACATTACTCAACTTTAGGGTGTTGCTCCCCTAGTGCCAAGAATCTTGGGAATTTAATGAGAATTATTTTCCTCTTATGTTGGGCCACCCTTGCAAAAGTGAATAGTACTCATCTTGAGCACTATTAACTTCACAAGCACAAAGCTCCAACACAACTGCTCTCCTAATCCGACCACAAAAAAAACACATTTGAAAAATAGCTAAAGCATGTTCAAAATATAGTCAGTTGAGCCGCTCAGCATGCATGCATGCCACGTTGAAGATGTGCAAAATTAATTTCATAAAATCAACATAACATTATTCAGATCCATAATAGTGTTATGTGGGACTGACAGTATTTTGCGGAATATTCCATCATTCAAGTTGAATGTGAGGAATATTCCATAGAATATTGTCAGTCCCATAGAACATTGTTATGGATATGAATAATGTTATGAATTTCATTGTCCCAGCCAAGTCATAGAATATAAACTACCGGATTTGCTTAGCCTACTAGCATTCCCCGGATACTATGGAGACTAGGCTTGTAGGCTTGAGCAATCTTATGATCAAAATTAAGGTGGATGGGTCTCAAATGGTTACTTTTGTCCTACTAACCCACTTCTCCTAGGATATGAAATACGCAATCAACATGGGATGGTTAAGTAGATCCAAATCAAGGCCACTTTCCTCATGAAATATGGAGCTCATGAAAATATCCTATATGTTATCAAAGTGAAGATATTGTGCTCATTATATGGTCATATAGGTCCCTTGATTATGTTGATTGTTGAGCCTAGAATGGTTATCGTATTTTGAGCACATAGTCCAATCTCTTTTAAACACATGTCTTTTTAGAATCTGTTTCTGTAGCCATAGTCAACCACATACCACTCAAATTTAGGTGTTCAATTAAGATAAGTGACCGAATTAGGCACATATACTTTGGGAGAAGAGTTACATGATGGTGATAGCAACTACAGTACATGTTGTTCTTGAGAAGTCCACTTTGACTTAGAACAATATTCCTCCATCACCTTGGGGAGCCTAGGTGAGCCTTAAGAAATTGTAGGTGTTTAGAATATTTGTAATATGTTTATTCCTCATTTGGGACGAGTGCATCATGTACAGGAAAAGAACATAGGAATGTATTAAGAAACTTATTGATGCTACCATAGAGGGCTCCCTATCCCGACACAAATTAATTATTTTCCCCTCAAATTATGCCATGTGGCATGCTCACATTCACCAGGACCCACTTGATTCCCACATGGAAACTACATTCCGGCACATGTAAAGATGAAATAGGGAGCATCCTATCTCCAAAGATGCGATCCTCTCAGTCTTTGACCAATCACAAGGCGCGCAGAGATCCTTTGTCAAAGAGACGGGATGACCAGTAAAAGGAAATTGGAAACTGGTTAAGGTATGCGGGTGTTATGTGGTTACATTCCTTGATTGGACCCCTAGATTTGATTGGTATGTGGTTTGGTTATGATCGAAGAGCAAACATCATAAAGACACATGTTTAAAAGAGGTTGGAGTACGTCTTCAATAACTACTCTACACTCAATAGTAAACATAATTGGGAGGACCTATGTATCCAATTAAGAAATCAACAAACATGCACTTCTCATAGCCATAATTAAAGCAAGGGAGGTCCAATTTTCAATCCGATTTTTGCATATGTTCCATTGTAGATTTCCTAATGCAACACAAGTTTTGTGGTGTACATCTAACCAGTAGAAGTTGGAGAACATGAGAAAGGAACCAAATAACACCCACATATCTTAGAGAATAGGATTGGTGGTGGTGGCATGGGGGTTGTCCTTGGCGTGTTGGTTGGTTGTTTTGCGTCCTCTCCTTATGTGGTGGTGTGATGCGCTTGAGGGGCCCGCCTCCTCTCCTAGTGGGTGCATTGTTTTGTGGTTTGATACCAATATTGGTGTCAACTGGTTGGTCTTTTGTTTCCGAGGAAATATAAAAAATAAAATTGAGATGCCACTTCTTTTAGTATTGTATGCTAACCTAGCATTCATAAGCAGAAGAAGATTGTCGTCTATGGTGTTCTTGAGAAGTCTATTTTGACTCATAAGCAGTTGCTCGTCCAAGTGGAGGGCACTTCCAACAGCTTTCTTGAGTTTTCTTATCCATGCAGACGACATTTCGTTCATAACATGTAGTTTGCATCCATAAGGGGACCCATCACAACTAAATAACCAACTCAAGGAGGTGAATGACTAATCGCTTATACATTTCATCATTCACTCTCCTCTAGATGGTTATGTAGTCCATAATGGCACCCCTCCATTCACCTAATTGGGAGCATGGGTAAGGTAAAAAAATTGTAAGTTTTTAGAATATATATTTAATATTCAACCATTGGGAATGGAGATGACACTGCATAACATTACTAAGTAGCTAGATGATGGTCTCTTTCCAAAGAAAGCGATTGCAATTTAAGAACTTTGAGTTTATAGTTGCTTGTCAAAAACTCCAGAGTACATAATCTGCTCAATGCTCCCCATAAATGGAGAATCTTAAAATTAAAGGAGAATTATTCTCGCCCGATACATGGTCCCACAAAATGCAACCACATAATTATATTATGGCATATAATGACATCCCTCCATCACCTTGGGAGATCAGATAAACTCAAGGAATTAGGTTTTTAGAATATATATCTAATATTCAGCCATTGCAAATCGTTTGCCAAGATGCCACCGCCTTTTGGAGAAGAAGACCGTGCTACAATATTGTGTTCTTGAGAAGTCTACTTTGGACTTATAAAGGCATCATTCCTAGTCCATCACCTTGGGACCCAAGGTAAATTCAAGGAATTGTAGGTGTTAAGGATATAATTTATATTCAACTATTGGGAATGGAGATGTCACTTCCTTTTCCTAAGGTAAGTACACCTAAGACCGATTGTTTAAGCGCCGAGCACAATTTTATTATTAGAAATGATAAATTTTGTATATTTTATTATATGCAAGGTCAAGAGGATTTTAACGCATCAAAGAATGCATCATTTGGACATTGTATGCAAAACTTATAAGAGTTTGAAGTTTCATTTGTAGGTGACGTAAAACCAAAACCTATATCAAAAATTCAGATTGTGTACATCCTCGTAATCACTATGTTCCTATTGTATAAGATATCTAAATATTGAGTTTGGGTCAAGTGTTGGTTTTGGATATATTTACCCTACCATACTCTAACCAACCATATCTATAGTGGAGAAGAAGACCATGGATAGCATTACTAAGCTCCTTGGTTGCGTTCCATGGGACCATGTATCAGGCGAGCATAATTCTCCTTTAATTCTAGGATTCTCCGTTTATCGAGAGCACTTGGGTTGTGTACTGTAGAGTTTTCAACAAGAAACTATAATTTATCGCATTTCTTCAGTCGCAACCTCTTTCTTTGGAAAGAAACCATCATCTAGTTCCTTAATATATAGTGTCTACTCCCTACAAGGGGTGAAGTAGTTTCACATCTAACGTCATGCCCTCAAGGCATGGCCAAAGATGTTTTACGAACAGACACTCTATTCACTCCGGCCTCCCTCGGAGACCAAAGTTCTTCTTCTTCTTCTTCTTCTTCTAGTTCCTTAATAATGTAATATGTTGAATAATGTTCTTGATAAATATAATCTAACACATAATGACACCCTTCCATCACCTTTAGAGATCGGATAAGCTCAAGTTAGAATTGTGGATTTTTAAAATATATATATATTTGATATTAAACCATCATTTACGAATTGAGATACCATAGTTTCCTTTGATACCGTATATTAACTTATACCCATGGTAATACCGTGCTCCATGATGTCCTTGAGAAGTACATCTCGACTCAAAATGGCATCCCTCCATCACCTTTGGAGCCTAGATAAACTCAAGTAATTGTAGGTATTAAGAATATACCAAATATAATCACCAATTGGGAATGGAGATGCTACTCCCTTTGATATCATATGCTAACCGATCGAATGTTGTACTATGAAGAGAAGGAGACGGACCGTCCTAAGTTACACGGCGTTGTTGACAAGTCTATATTTTGACATAGAATGACACCCCCTCCATCACCTTGGGAGGAGATCGGATAAACTCAAGGAATTAGGTATTGTGGGTTTTTGGAATACACATTGAATATTCAACCATTGAGAATCGAGATGGTACCGTACGCTAGCTTATACCCAATCACGTGGAGAAGAAGGCCATACTACTATATGGTGTTCTTGAGAAGTCTATTTTGACACATAATGACATCCCTAGGGCCTCCATGTCCTTGGGAGCCTTGTGGTTTCTTATATTATATTGGATCATTGATGAGATGCCACTTCCCTTGGGTACCATATAAATACGTACGCTACCAATCATAATCTATGGACAAGATGGTCGTGATAATATACATTTGGACACATTAAGCCTAAATTGAACACAATAATAATTTGGACACCTATATTTGATAGATATGTGACAATGTGATATGTGAATCTAAAAACTGGTATCAAGAAGACATGTGTCTAAAAGAGATTGGACTACGTGCTCAAAATTTGTTAGGTATTCTAGGCTCAATAATCAACATGATTGAGGAGACATGTATGACCACTTAATGAACACGAGAATCTTCAGTTTGATAATGAATAAGATATTCATATGAGCTCTAAAATTTATGAGAAAAGTGGCTACGGCCTTGATTTGGCCTTCCCAAGCACCTCATACTAATTGAGTATTTCATATCCTAAGTGAAGTGGGCTAGTTGGTAAAAGTAGCCATTTAGGACCCATATGCCTTATAATATATATCAAGCATGGCAATGCTCCGTAGACTTAATAGAACAAGACCTACGGTTATGAAGGAAATAATGGATTAGAAAACTAGCAAAAGCAGTCACTTTGGTACAATAACATGAGTCAAAATTTATCATGGAAATTCCAACCTGCAACTTGCTAGGTGACCTTCACTTCCAAATTGAGCATTTAGGGCAATCTCCAAATGTGGAAGACAAAAGATGGGAAAATTACAATAAATCCAGCCTGTTTATCAGTGCCATATGAAAATTGAAGGTAACACAATTTCAAATGAGAAATTGAACAGGAAATTTCAAACAGGCTCAGGGAAAACTCCACATGTGCAATGCTACTTTTTCTAACTAGCCCACGTCTCCTAGGATGTGAAAACGCGATTAGTACGAGATGGTTAGCAAATCCAAATCAAGGTCATAGCCACTTTTCACATAGTTTTCAGAGCTTATATGAATATCTTGTTCATTATCAAAGTGAAGATTCTCATACTTATTAAATGGTCATACATGTCCCCACAATGATGATGACCTTTAAGTCTAAAATGGTTACCATACCGTAGTACCATAGCAGGTTCGTCCTAAAATAATTCTAAAAATAAAAAACGTAAAAATTAGAAAATTCTGAAGACAAAAAAACGAAAATAGAATAAATTAGTTTTTGAAATATTTTGCTATTTCTAAGCTATTTAGGGTCATTTTTACTTATTTTTTGCTAAAAAACGAAAATTGAGAAATTCAGTTTTTGAGAGGCGAACCTTTTTTTTTCAAAAAAATTAAATATTCGTTCGCCAGGTGGCGAACCTGCTATGGTGTTACGGTAGTTTGAACACACATGCCAATATTTTTTGAACACAAATCTTTTTGGTATCCACTCTTGGAGGAACACCAAACCACATACCACTCAGACATAGGTGTCCCATCAAGAGAAACAACCGAATTAGGCACGTCTACCTATCAACTATAAATTTTATTTTAAAATTTTAAAAAAAAATTAATTCAATTATGGATTGCATGGAAAGAAATATATGATGCCGCATTCTTATAATCCATAATCCGTTCCAGGCAATCTGGAAACATAATTTCCTACACAAGGAGTTATGGGATGCATACTTAGAGTATGAAAGTTTGCATGGGAAGTACACCTCTCAATGGATACTTCAAGCTGGTCCCTCTGCAATTCCCAAATGATTTAAACTGATCCAAGTAAGCAAAGGATTCCAGAAACTCACACTAGATAATCTAAAAAGCAAAGGTTTATAAGACACAACTAACATTTCCAACGAAACATAGGGCTAAAATATGTGTCCCCACAATCCCTTAGAGCAAAGAGCAAATGACAATAGAATAGCTTCTCCACATTCAGGCCAAGTTCAGGACCAGGAGTTGAGGTAAAACCGGCATCTTATACAGTATGTTCAGCACAATTTGAATTATGGGGGCGATGACAGCCTTTGAAAAAGTACGTCTTTGTCAGGAGAAATAAACAAAAAAAAAAGAAGCTTCCCCAATAATTTTTCCTGTCTTCTGTTTTTGGTTTCCATGACATGCTCCATGAATCTACACAACCTAAGTCTACCTATCGTACACTGTTCTGGTGGATTTCTTCCAACCAAAGTGAAATGTTTGGATCCGCCATGCAAATATCTAGTATCTGACATGAAATGTCTGGTTCTACTGCGTACCTGTGTCTAAAATCAAGGGGATCCTGGTCAAAGTCCTAAAGGCACCATGGATTTGCTTTGAGCATGCCACAAGTTGGTGACACCCATTTCAGGGGACAGGCTAAGTTCGACACCAACCTAAACTGAATGAAGGCTTGGGTGACTTATCAGCAATTCAAAGATTCTGTTGCTGTTGACTGATAACCCCTTGGTTGGGTAATAAAAATTGGGCGGGGCAGTCAAAGCCACCCCATCCAATTGTCATATGTCTTTGACACCTCTCTTTTAAAAAGATCCTTTGTCAGATCTACTTAAAAACAAGAGGAAACCATCATTTCAAGACTAGTCTCAGTACTGACACATCAAAGAGTGTGGAAGGATGGCCTGCATTTAGAGACAAAGTCTATTATAATAACACTGGTGTTGTCTTTGGTACGCTTCTCCCGGGCTTGGTCCACAAGCATTTTTGCAATGCCTTGTGCATTGAGTTGCGGACCCCTTGACTCTCCCTCTGGACTTCGTTCCCGTGCCTGCACAAGTGCATGTACATCCCACTGATGAGAAATCACTCCACAAGCAATGTTCTCTATGTCCTTGAAGGCAGCAGGAAAGGATTCTAATCCTACCAAAAACATAGGCAAAGCTGATTTTAAGTTTCAGGAGGTTACCTCGCCTGCGAGCTGCAAAGCCCTCCGTGGACTCAATACATCCCAAAGCCCATCACTGCAACCAACAAAACACACATCGTTATAGTCCCCAGCAAAGCTCTACCCACAAACAGCAGAATGACAAGATAGGCAACTATTATATTCTTGGACCATGTAAATACACCAGCATGTTCACAACAAACCTGAATCATGTCATGCTTAAACAGATTGTTATGACAACATAGCCTGAATGACCACCACACAAGATTTTACACAAATCATGCTCACCTGGCAATAACGACAAGACCCTTTCCATCTCCACTTAGTCTAAAGACATCACTGATGTAAGGGTTTGCCGTAAATGCAGTTTCTTCCCCTTTCAAAAACTTGTCCCCAAGTGCACGAGCTATATTCATTCCTGCACCACATGCAACAACTCAGTACATAATGTCACATTTCACCAACCCGGAAGCTATTGACAAGAAGCATGCAGGCTTCACAAATAGGTGATTCCTGGCAAACAAACACTTAATCATTAAACCGTCTCAAGACTTACTAGAATGATACATTGTATCATCTAAGGTAGAAGCGCCCAAAGACCCAATTCCGACACTTATTTTTGGTCCCTTTACAGACGGCAACGATCTCTTAATCAGTTCGCACATTGGAATTCATGATGTGTGAAAATGAGCCAATTTAGCCACCACATAGCCTACAATTTTAAATATAAGCAAGTTGGTTTGGAGTTCAATATTTTTCATATTGCAGCTCCCTATTTTTTGATATAAGTGGTTGCAGCCCCAATTTATGGTGGGCTCGAAATGTATTATGTCATGTTGGCTAGTGCAAACTGGGTGGTTAAGTTCTTTAGTAAAATTTGATCAATCATTCTATTCTCAACCATCCAATCCGTGGTAACCACACAATCAATACTAGCAATATATATAAAATTCCATACAACATCAAAGATATAGGGCAATGACATATGTATATGAACTTAACACCATTCTAGCTACAAGAGTGGAAGATGCAAAGTGATGACATTCAGTACAAGCGAGTGTCGTGAGAGGAATCAATTTGTGCAGAACTTTGGGCCACACCACTATCTCTAAAGGACATGCAATTGCAACATCACACCTAAGTATATGTGCTCCAAACTAGATAAACCCCGTCCTAGTTAACACACCCCATCAAATTAACAAGGGTCAAATGAGTTTTGTGACTTTAAACATTTCTACAGAAATTAGATTTGCTCCAATTCATGGGAATGCAACATCATTGTGCTCGTAACATTGTTGCTAATTCAAAAATATATTTGATGGTTTTCCAAGTTAGATTAAGGCCTAAAGTGTCTACCATAGGCGCTTCTACCTTATGTGCACTTCAAATAAAGATACCTAAAATATGACCTTGAGACAATAAGCTAGTACCTCTCTCAAGTCATACATTGGAAGCAACTGAACTCTGAAAATTTTGAAAAACAGAACACGAAAACAGACATACCGGCCAAGCGGTTCTCCCCATCTTTGAGCTGCTTTCCACACTGCAATAGTCGCAACCTCTCATCCTTGCTAGTAAGCCTGTGATCTTCTGTAAGCTGAAGCTGTTGGTCTCCATTGCTGCCAACCCAGAGGCAAATAGAATAAGAAAAACAATTCCTGAGAGCGTCAATATGCCAATACAACCTATGAGGCCACTTCTATCATGTAAAACTTGCAAACTTGATGCAAAACTTGCTCCCCCAGTTCAACTGAGTGGCAAGTGACTTCGAAAATGAGAGGCAACTCTGCACCAGGACTGCACTTATCTACTGTAGGCTTCTTGGAATAACCGTCAAAGATCTGGTACTATGTAGGTATGAAAACATGAAAACAAAAATCTGCAAGTACAGTGTCCCTCTTTTTCACAAACTCCCTGAATCACCAGAAAAAGCACAGGGGTGTGGCCCTAATTTCCACACATTTGACTGTTCCCTCACCTGACAATGCAATGTGAGTCGCCAACATTGGCACATTGAGCCAAGAAGCCACAGGAATTGGTGTCCGGCCACACCAGCAGCACAGTAGCTGTGCAACCCTGAACACAAATGACAGACACACTTGAACAGAAAGCCCAAATCAAAGTCGTTTGAATACTCTATTAAGATAATTATCTCGTCTTGGATAGCTGAGGTGTTACTACTTCTCCACCCTAAAACAATTGCCCTCTGTACATCCCTACATATAAGAAAGAGAATAAAAGTAGAAAAGAATCTCACCTCATATGGGAAGTCCAGTGCTTCTTCAGTATTTTGGAAAGCACTTCGAAGAACATCAGATGCTTCATTTCTACTGAGCACGCCTGCACGTGTCCCCTCCACTGCCAAAAGTTCCGCCACCTTCTGTGGCATTAGCCTGCCAAACAGTCCACTCACAAAGTTTAGAACTTCACTTGCTCTCATTTTCATAAACAGAATACCTAAAAGCTCGCCATAATGAAAGGCCTTCAACTTAAACAAGATGAAATACTGTCTAGGATAAGAACTGAATAATGAACCCCTTGCTTTCAATCCACATATTATCGACCCACAGATGCCCTTGTACCTGCGTGCTGCCTCTGCTGCAGCAGACCCACCATGTCCATCAAACATGCAAAAGATCCCAAAAGGCACCTGGAACCAGAGGATAATGTTACAAGATACCTCATAAAAAAGGTACTGACAATACATACTACCTCCATACACCCACAACCACTCCAACTACAGATTAAAAAGCTTTGTTCATTTATAACAAAGACCTTATTTGAAGGCAGACTCCAGAACTTGCTGAAAACATGTTGTAGTGACCTCACTATGATCTAGAACATAAAAGTGATGAAAAGATGAGGAACAGGACACCTACAGAACAACAAAACTAAAGGCAATGGCAAGCCAGGAATATGGATGATACATTATACATAGAACAATATTTGTTGTGCAGACATCAAAATTGGTGCATTCAACACACCTCTTGTAGACCTCTCAAGGGCCATTCACATAGAGATACATCCTCCATCGGTAAAGGTCTGCCACCTCGTCGTTGATACATGGCATCTGATGCAACTCCCACTTCGAAAGGTGCTGATGCAATGGAAAGGTGAGATGCCATCATTCGCACCTACACTTCCCTCCACACCCACAAAGGAAACAATAGCTCAGATTTAATCAAAAATTATTTGTTGGTCGGGGAAAAGTAGATCCTTAAGTTCTTGGCCTATATAACCCCAAGGGAGGACTCCTGATTCAGAACAATTCAGAAATATACTTCATTGGCAAGAACATGAAACTGAAAGAGCTCCAGAGATCATCACATCTGTGCATAAGCCTTGCAGGTACACTTACAAGCACAGTTGAAGTTGAGCCTAGGGTGATGGTATCGCCATTTGAAAGAGCTATAGGGTGTCCACGCTGCCGTATGGCAGCATTAGCAATGTGAGCTGCTCCTGCAGGTTCTCCGTTGACAAGAGTCCCATTCAGACTGCCCATGTCTACAAGCTCCCACTTTGATGTCTGAAATCCGACAACTTGTCACTAACTTCAACTCTGCTACACACTTACAGAATACTACAAGGGATCCAAGGCTCATATTAACACAATCTCCTATACAACAGATCAGAAACCTCACCACAGTAGCAAGCTTTTCGTGATTTTGAAATATATCATGCATAATCTCAAAAGTCAGATACAACAACAAACTGCACCAATACTGTCTGAGTAATCTAAAATTTACACAAAGCAAAGTACACCCATAAATCAGTTTTTTTCAAAACCCATTTTTTATCCTTCAAATGCCAAAATAACCAAAAGAATCCAAACCAAAAGCTCACCTTGGTACTCCAACTGATAACAACATGTTTCCCAGAGACTTCAGGATCATTGAGCACCAAATCATTTTGTGGCATACGGCCAACTGCCAACACAGCATTTGCTCCTGCTACCTGCTTCTCAACACGGAGTCCAGCTCCAGGTCCAGCTATCACCTCCAACTGTAACTTAGAATCTGCAAACCCTTCCAGAAAATCATGAGCATATAAGGACACATGTAGCTGAACCAGACATACAAACAGAGATCGCCCCGAACAGAATCAAGGATGGATAATGTTCCTCCTTAATTTCTATGTACAACAACCAGACTAGATATTAAGCTAAGCAGACCTGATACCACAAGGAATTATGAGAGACATCAAAAGCAGAGAATTCTATGCAAAAAGCGAAGAAGATCGATGGTCAAAGGTGGAGAGGAAGCAACAATAAAGGAGATTGGTAGTAAAGCTAGAGTCAAAAACTCAAATACAAATGCATTATTCAAATTCAGAAACATGAAGATCGATTTGCACTTACTATGAGCATTTGAAGGTGTGATCCAAGATTTAGACCCTGTAACAGACAAATCTTTGGGCAAGTCGAATTTCGGACGGCGTCCTGCTTCACTTTCCAAAGTCACGGCACTCTCTAGATCTCTCTCTACGTCTTTCCCTTCCGGCAAACTGACTCGTCTCCTAGAACCCCTCCAGGTCTGCCCAACAGTTGCATCGCTGTCTTCTAATAGAGGCTCCAGAAGATCCTTTGATCTCTGCTTGCACATTTCCAGATTAAAATTTTCAGAAGGAAAAAAAAAGAAATAGGTTAGGTCAATTGAAAGTTCCTAATCCACAAAGACTCGGACGGCCAGGGAAACCCATCACACTTTTGCTTCTCCTATTTGACGCACACAATCTTCTTTCTATCTCTCTCTCTATCTATGTCTCTATCTATCTATCTATCTATCTATCTATGTCTCTATCTATCTCCCTGTCTATCTTTCTCTCGTCCTCAACAATCCATTCGCAACGAGAACATGGACGTGCGACCAATTTGACAAACCGGTATAGTGTACCATGTGATGTCATAGTGCCAGATAATTCAAAAACTAATTTTCCAAAAACCATCCTCTTCCCCACACCGTTCATAGAATTCTTCTCTCCTAGTATCTCTTAATACTAGTATCTCTATTCCACAGGCGGAGGTCATCATCGCAAGAATGTCAAAGAGCAAAAAAGACGCTCGGTGAAGTCGCAGGCCACCTTAGTGCTCATCATGAAGCACATGGTAGTAGAAACGATACAGGTGCTCGACATCAGAAGAAGTAGCAAGTGCCTTCACATCCACTGATGTCCCCTTCACTCCACTCCACAAACCCTCATCCAACCTAAATAAAAATGCAGAGAAGCCCCCGATCGCACACCAACCCCTACACCACAGAAAACCTCATCTAATACATCCCCCACACCCTGTTTCCTTTACCAATTCACCGAGCCTGCCTGAGATTGCGTCTTCTAAGAAGACACGGTCGCTGCAAGTCATCCCTTCTCCAGTCCTGTCGGGCCAATAGGAAGCTACTACAAGCGACACCAATCCCCTACATTGTGAATGCCGTCCACATACCCCGGGCCACAAATCGAGGCCTACAGGACGTACCTCGGAAAATGCATAGAAGTGGGACCGTGACGAAGTCGGTAAAGGATTGATTGGGAATGGGAAACACAGGGACAGCAGGGAATGGGAGACGATAGGACATCATTAGGACATTAGGATATTCATTAGGTTAAAGAGACAGATGAATAGATAGATACGCACCTGGCTACCAACGGGGTTATTATTATTGTGTTGATGCTCAGTGGCTGGCACCTCGTTGTAACTGCGAAGTGCGGCTCGTTGCATGCGGAGCCTGCACGTGCATGCGTAGATGCCGTAGGCAACCACAACGACCAGTCCTCCGCAGATGAGCACTTTGGTGACCACCATCTTCCCGTCCTCCATCATCGCCATCGTCTTCCTCACCCCCTGTTTGGCCCACATTCTTCCTCTGCCATCCTCCCCCCTCTCGCCCTCGCATCCCACCCCTAAACTCGCTCGCTCGCTCACTCTAATCCCCTTCCCCCCTGCGTTCTTCTTCTTCTTCGATCAATCAATCAACCAATCCCGAACCACCACAATCTCCGAAACCGCTACGGACTACTGGCTGCAGACTACGAAGGACTATGAAATACGATGAATCTGTTGTTGTTTTTCTTCACCGGGCTCGTGTCTCCTTGGCAACCACCACCTGGGCCTCGTCGGAGTCCCAACCAAACCCGCCTTTCTAGCCCGATTCTCCACCATTTGGGGCCGCTGAGGGCTCCAAATGACGCGGTTCGGATGGCTACAGGCGCCGCGATGTCGTCGCCGAGGTTTGGTGGCCGCGCGTGGGCGTGGGATGGCAGGATTCGATCAGCGTCCTCCTTCTCGGGCCTCCTCTTCCTGCTTCTCAGCCCTCCCTTCCGAGACTCTTCTCTCTCTTCTCTCTCTCCCCCCTCCGTTTGGCTTCCCGCCTCGGTTCTGAAATCTACCCCAACAGTACATTTCTGCAGGTGAAATCTACGTCTTACGTGGCACTCCATGGGACCCCCGTTTTGCCTCCCACGTACATTCCGGCTTCTGGAGTCTACCCACGCGCAGGCCTGGTATCTATGTCGAGCGTACATTCCGGATATTTCCTCTCCATACCACAAAGTATAGTAAAGTGTCTCAAAAGTGTAAAGTTAGAGTCATCTCACATAATATGTGTGTCGTTTTTATCAAGCATGTGTTTAGATGTGAGACATGATGAGTGTTGTGGTGGAAGGTGCATGGGTTTGGGTTAATTCCATAGTTGAGACACTACATAGTTTGGGTTGTAGTTAGATAGTTTGGGTGCTTCGTTTTGCCAAGTGTTCGATTCTACGAACTTTCCTCACACATGAGTCGTGGTTTTTTGTCCTTCCATTTTGGTGTCATTGATTTCTTTTTGCAAATGTGGCATCATTACCACGGACTATGAAAGTGACACGGTTTTGGGAAAGACGTGGTAGTTTCCACAAATGGCAAACTTGCCCCTTGTTTCCTAAACATCCACATGTCACAATTTCAATCACTAACAAAATGTCAAGTGAATACAAAAAAATTACTCCAACATGCATGTTGGAACTTGGCAACTTGGGCAAGGAGTGGGAAAGGGTATGAGGACGATGTTCCCTCAAGTTTGTGAGACTCTTATCATCGCTTACCATTTCACTCCATCTAAAGGCGGGTCCAAGTGTTGGTTCACATTATGGTCCAAAGACCCAAGAACTATAAGTCCAAGGACTCGTTCTTGGACACCACTTTTGTACCCAATCCTTGAAATCCGGTTTCTTAAATTTGAAGAGATTATGATCAATGAACTAATGAAAAATGCTGCATTATAAGAGTTGTTCATCTCGACAAACTCATATGAAATGTAGAAAACATCAAGCACCTCCATTGGAACCTAATTAATCTTGTCCCTCAACCATGTTGCATAAACATGTCCTAACTTTACATTTGAGCTTCTCTCTCTCTCTCTCTAAAGTATTTTACATCTAGATTTTCACTCTCGACTGATAGATATATTGTTAGTTTGAGAGTTTATTTTGTCAAGTTGGACTTTTATGTAAACATGTCCTAAGTACAAGGTAGATATCCCTTGTCTGGTTACATCTCGTAATCAAACACCTATGTTGGAGGGGTATGTGGTTCAGTGTGGCTCCAAAACGGATACCCAAAAAAGATGTGTTTCAAAATATTGGACCAAAATATAATAACTTTTCTAAACTCGATAGTCATCATAATTAGGGGCAGGGGAGGGAGGACACATATGACCATTTAATAAGCATCAAAATCTTCACCTTGATAAATAAATAAATATATATATATATATATTCATATGAATTCAATTGATATTTAAATAAACTAGACTAAGTTCAAATCCAAATCATAACATGTTGAATTTTATCATAGGATCATACAATAGGAATTTATGGTAGGACCTTCCCATAGAATCTATTATGAAAATAATATAGGAATTGTTTTTATTATATAGATTTAACATTGAAAATAGATATTTATTTTATCCACCTTATTTCAATATCATAACATTCAAGGAATCACTGAGGATTCAAATATCTTCCATATAATTTAGGTACATCAAAAGTATATCAACGGATTTGTCCATAGAATCGAAGCAACCAATAAGTCCATGTTTTGAAAATATGTTTGAATTCACAATGTTAAATACAAGGTACTCCAATAAATTACAAGAAAATTGGGTATGGCGTTGATTTGGATTTTTCTAACCATCTCATATTAATCGTGTATTTCATATCCTAGGAGAGGCTGACTACACTAAATATTGTACTTAGTGTCACTTACTATTTGGAATGATGCAATGCTATAATTATTTATAATATATATCATTTATTGCCAACAAAGGTTGAATTGTTTGTTTGGACATTATAGACCATTAACATCTTTACTTGGTTAAAATGAATTACAATAATATATATATATAGCATCGTGTAGCTCCAAATAGTAAGTGACACTAAATATCATATGTAGTGTAGTCAGGAAAGGTAACCACCATTTAAGACACATATCTACCAATTCTCCAAAGGTACGATTTCTTCCCTTCAAATCTACGTAATGAGTAATTCCTCGTGCACAGCTCAGGTCCTCAAATCACTCGTTAGGGACATTTATATCCAATTAATTATACCCGGACTATGGGCTAGCATGGGCCCCGCACATGTACCCAGCGGGAACATCCCGGAGACGTACTATCCACAAATCAAGGAGGAGAGTTGTTTCCCCATGTGAGCTTTTTGGGATTGACAGGTGCCATTGTACCATTGGGCTACTAGCCGTTGGTCCTGCGTGGCACTCAGATTTTGTTCTTTGTAAGATTTTAAACTTTCCTGTTTGGTAATAAATGGAAAGCCCACAAACTTTTATTACATTAGAGTCTCAAACCCCCTAAGTTACACATAACATACTCAGGTTGCGTTCTTTAGGACCATGAATTGGGCGAGCATAATTATCCTTTCATCCCGGGATTCCTTATTCACGAGGAGCACTTAGATTGTGTGTTGTGAAGTTCTTGACATGCAATTATAAATTAACATCTTTTAAAATTGCAGCGGTTTTCTTTAGAAAGAGACCATCATCTAGCTGCTTAATAATGTTATGCAGCTTCATGCACGTTAGTATGTAACATACAATGCAACATTGCGAATCAAGGATGGAATCTCTCCATGATATTTATTACAACCATATCGGTTCATAATCATTCAGGTTGTCCGTAAATGTTAGGGTGGAATGGGCAATGGGTGTGCTCTATAGTCCGCAATTTAGCCAGTCAACCATGAATTGCTCATGAATTTGTATTGTTGTTCTCATGGACATCTTTGGAGTTGGCAATTGCTATTTATGATGACATGGCGCACACCTTGGTTGGTGGCTTTGCACGAAGGGCCAAACATAAGGTGAGATTCGTGAAATTGGGTATGAGAGAATATGAGTTGTATGTTGAGTAATGTTATGTTGACTTACGATGCTTCACCTAAACCATTTGAAAAGTGAGTGGCACTTGGTATTTAAAGGGATGTTTCTAGAATTCCGGAGCCCAAAATTCACCCTTTTGCATTAGGGCCACTTCACACATGAGCCAAGAGCCGTGACCTTGTAATGGTGAGGACCCTTGACTCTCATCCAAAGGCCGTACCATGGGTGTTGGGAAAGCCGTTTTATGTAGTCACGGGCCCTCAAGCATAGTGTGAAGTGTGAGAATGGACCATGTTGAGGGACCATTGCATATTTTGTTGGTAGGAAAAAGAGGGGAGGATTTGGTTTAATATAATATGTCTCAAACTTTATCAATTTAAGAGAATTACTTGGTGGTGTTTGTATGTCCTAGAATCTTCCCTGAAATTTGCCTTGAAATATGTCTTGAAATTTGTCCTGCTGGAAAAAATATTAAAAAAACCATGGTCTCCCGGAATTTTCGTCAGGCCTGACACAAATTCCGGTAGACCATGCACCCTTATCCACAACCTGCCATGTAGGACTCCATGTAGACTTTTCATCCACGAACTTTTCTTTGGGCCTATAGGCCTTCACCTCCTCGTGTGAAGTGAACTTGGACGGTCTCCACCTTTTCGACCAATGAGAGCTCTTACATTGCCATGGTCAGGGGCCTTCAGCCTTGTGTGTGAAGTGGCCCTTAGTATTGCATCCCTCCCCCTTTCCTATCCCACGTCTACTTAGATGTTATCCTCACTTAATTTGTTTTGACCAATATTTGAACAACATGGCCAATTTTTGGACCCTTGATTGTTCATAAACTCTCACATGTAACATGTCCACGAGTTACCACAAATTGAGAAGGGGAGGCTTATTTGAACGTAGAGTTCACCATCTTAGATCTTGTCGACTTGTCGTGTCTTCGTTGGACACAAACACAACAAATATAGATTATAACAAGCGACAATCGCAACATGGTGAGTGCCATGTTCAATATCGGACACGTGTCACCGTGATATGGGTTCTAGCAAGGTTCCTTGTGTATTATAATATCTAATACGTGTCGTATTTAAATGTTGGGTGTGGCATTCCATCATTCCTATGGGGTTGACTCCATGAATCCTTCATGATATTCACATACCCTAGAGTTCACTATGTTAATTGTCATTTAAAGATAAATAAACTTAAAGTCAACCTAAATTATGAAGAGATTCGATTCTAAGATGTAAAGAACAAAATTGACCATGAAGATTGACGGTGTCCAATCACGCCTTTTGAAATCTATCCATTTCGCTCAGCTTGAATAATATAAAGTACCATAATATTTGAAAATTTTAAACAAGTATGTTGACACCAAAATAAGCCTCATGTATATAATCACTTAATCGTGTTCACGATAGAATGAATAGGAACAGATTATACAACACCAGTCCTACACAACTATGTCTTCTTGAGTGTTGTATGTGTATTTGAACTCACCCCAAGTGTCAAAAAAATATATGACCTAGATAATCAATGAGAGGAGAGTGGATGGCCAGCCACATGAGTAGCATGTCATCTACCTACTTCACTGTTGATAACCATATTGCTCCCGGACGAGTGACTCAACTATGTGTACGCATATAAAATACCCAACATGGTTACTACCTTAGAGGGATCCGTGTTTCATCTTTACATGTGTCGGAATGCAGTTTCCATGTGGGATACAAGTAGGTCATGGCAAATGTGAACATGACACGTGGCATATTTTGAGGGGGGGATTTCATTTGTGTCGGAATAGGGAGCCATCTACAGGTAGTATCGTATCCTTCTGTACCAATTTTTAATTTCAATTTATATTTTTACATTTCCCCTTTGCATCCCTTAACATTAACATACAAATTCAATGACATGATCCGCCAGGTTTCAAATTCTAAATTCTTTTTCAAAAGCCTTACCCGATGGGATGACATGGGAAAATTGATTTTTGCGCTCCAAGTGCTATATATATATATAATCGCACAATAATGATCTTTCTAAGTTGTAGACGTTGGTTTGGTTTGGTTTGGGCAACACTTTTCTAGGAAGTTGGAGCCAAGTGACCTTGAGATATCCATAATAATGAAATCAACCAAAGTGCATGCCCTCCCTTACAATGATGAGCGACCGTTTAAAAAGCCATGTAAGATAGGTAAGCCTAATTTGGCTACTATCTTAAACGGACACCCATATTTGAATGGTGTATATTTGGTTAGGTGTGGATCTAAGAATGTATACCAACAAGATACGTGTTTTTAAAAGAGATTGAGCTATGCGCTCAAATAAGCATTGACCATTCTAGGTTCACCGTGGGTTCAATACATAGCCAATAAAAGTGAGGGGACTGATGTGATTATTTGCAATTTGAGATATAAAAGGTAATTTTCACTTTGACAATGTATAACTTATGTATTCATATGAGCTCCAAAGATCATGAGAGAAAATAATCAAAGGGACCACCTGAATTTGCTGATCATCTCACACTTGTGGGTGCATAGTGAAAAATGTTTGTCTCGGGTTTAGTTTCCATGTAGGCCACTCAACCAACATATTCTAGGGAAAATGTAGATACAACATGGTGGGCAAGTGGCCTACATGGAAACTAACTCTAAGGCCCACTAACCTCATCTTTACCAATTTCAAGAAAAGAAAAGAAAGAAAAGAAAAGAAAAAGGAACATCATGATTTTTTACCAATTTCATAGTTTTTGCAAGAAAAAACACACACACGCACACACACAATATCCAACAAAACATGTCAAATATGAGAATACTTTAGAAGGCGTTCTAATTCATCTTTACTAGTGCCGGATTGTAATTTTCACTTGGGATTCGATGGGTCCCATCCAATGTACAAATGACACATGGTACAACACAAGGAAAAAACAATCATTTGTTGTCGAAATAGAGAGCCCTATGTGGTATTACAAAACACTCTTAAAATTTTATAATGTATGTATTCAACGGCTCGCAAGAGAAGCCGGGATACTAAAGTACAATAATATCCCGCTTAAGTACGCACTTTGAACCGGAGCTGTTGGTGCGCACTTAGTTGGCAGGTGCGTACTTTACTCTCGGGGAGATCACTCCATTGTAGAGTCGAACAACCACGTGCGATCATTTTAGATGTAAAAAATGTAAAAATCATCACCAAAATGGGTCACAATTTTATCAATTTTTTTTCATGAGTAGATATAAATGGTACATGTTACATAGTAAAAAATGGTGACTAAATTTGATGATTTGTTTTTTTAATAAAACATACCGTTTCTAACTAGAATGACGCAGAATTGAACTAAAAAAATTGCTACAATTAATGAATATGACTAAAAATTTCAAAAAAATATACAAAAGATACCATCAATGGTTGTGTATATGTAGAAAAAACATCGTAAAATTTAAAATTATTTATGACATGTAATATAGGGGTAGCAAACTTTGTTCGCACGTGGTGTTCAACTCTACAATGGAGTGATCTCCCCGAGACTTTACTCATATTGCTTTGTAGACCATCTGATTCGATGAATCGCACCGGGAAACGGTTGAAACCTGAGGCAACCTGCTTGGCCGAAGCCCAACGATGTGAGTTGCAAAGTTGAGCAAACCGAACGCGCCAAGCAAGCGGGCACTGGGGTGGGAGTATAAGGTCAGTAAAAGGCGCCATCCGGAAAGTCTAGGACAATCATGAGAACATACTACAACGAAATCCAGCCTATCGAGACATTTGCTGAATTTGAAAGTGTTACCGACTTCAAAAGCTTTGAAGCTCTACACATCAATGTCCTTGACATCAACGACCAATTGCTCTGCTCCGATGTTCAAATGGAAGCTGAACAGATGTATGATGAACTACGACAATCGTTTGAGGCGTTTCAACAAAACATTAACAAACTGACATTGAATGTCAACCGTAAAAAATTCATGCATTCATGGCAAATGACTTTGCGTGACATGTTCAAACAATAAAATATGAACCCTATTTTTCGTCAAAAAATTTGTGCACTAAACCGGGATGCGTACTTAAACGGGTGTGTACTTAAGCGGGAGATTACTGTAAGTAATGTCATATAAGAATACCATAGAGGGCATTCTATTTCATCTTTACTACATTGAGGGCCACTTCACACACGAGATTGAGAGCCCATGACCATTACACTTCAAGCACTCTTATTGGTGGAAAAGGCAGAGCCAGTCCAAGTTTGCTTCACACTATGCTTGAGGGACCAACGGAGTAAGTGAATGCAAGATGGATGTAAAGTCTACATGGACTCCTACATGGCATCGAATGGACCATGTTTCATGGTCACTTGGACTATTTTCAAAAACCACCTCTTGGAGGTAGGCCTAACACAAAACTGGGAGACCATGGCACTCCGAATGCTCACAACCGTTGATTTGTTCTATTTTATCATGTGTGAGGACCCGCATGAATAGAAAATTCATTGAAATAGCATTTGGTTGAGGACCCAATCACATACGATTTCACACTACACTTGAAGATCCGTGACCACACTACATTATTTTGGAGGTGTCTTGGGACGGCATTTGGACACTTTCTTTTGGGCTCTCACAATTTCATGGTCACGGCTCTTGGCTCATGTGTGAAGTGGCCCTAATTATCCCAATGAGTGCGGGTTATTATTTGAAGTAACGCACTGCTATAACTTTTTAACAAGACTATCAAATTTTATCAAGCAAAGTCATCTATGTTCTATAATGTAGGAACGACACATGGTACGATACGAGAAAAATATAAATGATTTATTGTTGAAATAGAGAGCCCTCCATGGTATTAAAGAACAATCTTGGAATTTTGTGATGTAACTTATGTCCTCACCGTAATCATGGTGTAGGCTTAGGGCCACTTCACACACGAGCCAAGAGCCGTGACCATGAAATTGTGAGAGCCCAAAAGAAAGTGTCCAAAGGCCGTCCCAAGAACTTCCAAAATCATGTAGTGTGAAGTCATATGTGACCGGGCCCTCAACCAAATGCTATTTCAATGAATGTCTATTAAAGCGGGTCCCCACACATGATAAAATAGAATAAATCAACGATTGTGAGCGTTCGGAGTGCCATGGTCTCCTAGTTTTGTGTTAGGCCTACCTCCAAGAGGTGGTTTTTGAAAATAGTCCAAGTGGCCATGAAACATGATCCATTTGATGCCATGTAGGAATCCATGTAGACTTTACATCCATCTTGCATTCACATACTCCGTTGGTCCCTCAAGCGTGGTGTGAAGCAAACTTGGACCAGCTCCGCCTTTTCCACCAATGAGAGTGCTTGAAGTGTAAGGGTCACGGGCTCTCAGTCTCGTGTGTGAAGTGGCCCTTATTTGCATGAGACGCAAAGATATTAAAATAAATCATCGCATGTGTCCCATCTTTGCAAAATATCGCAACTCGTGGAGTACTCTGGTGTTGGGGCAGGCAAAAGCGCCTGCCCACATGGGAAAAATTTATGGCCCATGAGGACTCCGCAAAAACTTTGCCAGGTGAGGCAAAAAAGACTTTTGAGAGGGATTGAAGGACCGTTGTTGTAAGTGTAAGGCCCTAGGTAACTTATACACATGATCACATAACACACTCAAGTCCTCATGATAAAAACATCTCGATTCATTTGGCCATCGTCCAATTAACCTTTTACACGTCTTAATGAGCTCTCAATGTTAGGACCATTAGTACGAGTACTCACCAAGTCTTGAAATCACATCCTTAATATTTATGGTGGGTTGACTATTTGTGTTTACTTTATAATCTTGTGTCCATGAGAAAATAAAATAAAATAGTTTGATGTGACTTATGAAGTTAATGATCAATATCAATAATATGCATATGTGGCCTGCTAGGGTTGGTTGTGCATGACATTACACAATTTTTTGCATGCGTGTAGTGGGACCATGTATCACATGAGCATAATTATCATTTGGTTACAGGATTCTTGGTTATGGGGAACACCCACGATGTGTATTGTGAACTTTTCAACAAGCAGTTGTAAATTATAAGAGTTTGTAATTGCAGCCTATTTCTTTTGGAAAGAGACCGTCGTGTAGTTGCTTAGTAATGTTATGTGTATTTGAACCCAACATTATGATTATAGTAAGATGGTCAACTGGTCAAAACCATCTACTTGAAGAATCATGAGTTTCTTTAGGTAGGGTCACTTTTGACACATGTAGCTAAAAAAGGAAACACGTGGGGTCAAATATATGGTTTGTGCATTTTGAAACCAAATAGAATTTTGTAGACCCTTAACCAGTCTTACATGATGATCAATGATAATGAACTCCAACTTCACTATCTTGGACTCATGTCATCTTGGCTTGACAATACCAATAACAAAATGATGTATTTTTAGATTATATGGAAATTAACTCATATTAAATATATGAGCAAACATCAATTGGATAGACATTAGAGCATCAAGAACAAACATTTGTGATACAAAATAACCTCGGGATTCAAGATTGGTTCAAATTCACTAATTTTCTAAAGCGACGGAGTGCGGTAGCTGCCGTGAGATAGAGGCTAATGTCCACTCAATGGTCCAATTGATGATAAGACTTGAGGTTCCCTATAGGGGACATTTCAACACGAAATGTGCCTCATTTTCAATTGCATTATAAGAGCAAAAGTGGCATAGTCTAGTATATGTAGAGATAGGGGTAGTCAAGTATCGTTCAATTTCTATGGCAAATCTATGGTTCGAGGTGCAGTAGAGAACAATGATCTTGCGCTGTGGTGGTGGCAATGATTGCATCGAGTACAATTGACATTCGTATTTGAGAAAATCCTTTGAGATGTGATGTAGTTTGGTTGTCACGGGGGTCCTAGTGAGATAGTCTCCATGATGTCTTCCACAAAGTTGTCGATTTGTGCAAGGTGTCCAGAAGGTGAGGTTGCTTTACTAACTAACCAAGAGGGGGATAGGTGGACAAGTTGTTGTTAGAATCCTATAATGAACTTGAGAGCATATTAGTTGCCAAAGATTGTTCCTATAATTATGGTCCTATACTTCTCTTGGGAGCGTCTTTTGCCATATTTGAAGATCGTATGAATGATGTTGATAGTCTATGAAGACGGGAAATTCTCCTTAGCCACACAATTAAATAGCTATGTGATTGGTTCACATAGATCATTTGTTGCCCATCTTAGAAACTCGGGGTTTAATCCATGGATATCACATGCCTTGTGATTTGCTAAATCTTTCATACACACCCATAATTCCCTTTCTTTAAAAACATCAAGAAATTGAATGTTCGGTACAAATTGATTATTGATACTTTGTCACGAGGTGTATAATTTTTTTGCAATAATCTAATGCTTGGTGTGGTGTAAATGGGAGGGTCGAATCATTGTTTTCCTCAAAGCTCTTTCAAAATAATTTTGGGTCACTTTTGAGTAGAAAATGTAGTTTCTATAGTTTGCGCTCCATGCGAGAGCGTTTCTTGTATTGGATCATCATGCAATACTTTTAAAAACCCATTATTGAAGTATTGTTCGAGTGATTAGAATTACAACATATGGAAGAGTTGCCGGACCTCTCAACAATCACTATCAAACCATGTGTTGAACAACCTACCTCGTTGTTTGCCACCTATTTTTTCTAAAGAATATGGGTTGAGCTACAGGTAGTATCAAGTGTAACCATGCTTGAGTGTGGTCGTCTAGTGAACTGTAGGTTTTGCCTTGCACATAAATGAGTTCTTGTTTGGCATTGAGAACATATTGATTTGCCTTCGTAGGGTTGGGATGAAGAACTTGTCCTTGACTAGACGGGGTTGGAAGCCTCAATCCTACACTATGACCTATTTTGAAGGATCTCTTACCCCTCTCCCCCTTTGAAAGACATATAGGTCTAAATTGGGCTCTTTATCATGGTTCTTATACAATACTTTTATAGTGTAAAATTGTTTTGGTCACAATGCATACCCTAATCGTTGCAGTAAAACCCATTTGGAACAACAAAGCTATGCTAGTTGTAGGTGCCCAAGCAACAACCATTAAATCATTTAACAATGGTATAAGGACCACTTTACACTAGAGCTTGAGGGCCCGTGACTTGTGATATACAAATTATATGATTGGTCAAGAAGCCAAAGACGGTCCAAGTTCACTTTATACTTGAAGGTTCGAGGGACCAACGGAATTCAAATGGATGGAAAAATCTACATGACGTCCTACATGGCAACAAGATAATCAACTAAAGATTGGACTTCCATGGATGGAAGTCCACATCTAACCATTGGCTACCGACTAAGGGGAGAGTCCCGAATGCAAGTGTAGAAGGGTTGGTCCCCCACCTATGAGCTAAAGAGGTTCGCGGTATGGGAAGCTAATCAGTCGTATGGGTGGAATCTAAAGGATTAGCACTCGTAACTCTTACTAGAATTGAGAAATGGTCAACATAGTTAAGGGGCACTAATAAGGGTTGCGGCATTTGCTCACCGAGAGCAATTGAGCTTGTAACTTGTGCATGTTGAGTGCATCTTTTATACGAATTCGGTTGATTTTATCTCTCTCGATTGCTTCCACAACGATAGATCCCATTCCGATAGCTTCAACAATACTATCATCATCAAAATCCATATTGCATGTAGCATTTACCTCATACGTATAAAATGCAGCCCTACGCGAAGTCATATGCTTTGTAGCTTCCGAATCCATGATCTATTTGCATACACTCTTAGTGTTCATAGTGTATTGGATATTATGTTGGGCCCATAAAAAAAGAGGTGGGTCTAATACAAAACTAGGTGTTGTGACAAACAATAAGATTGCCATTGGCTCTTAGAAATGTTACATTGTCGTGATGGGGTCCCGGACTACCCCTTATTTTGGGTTGTCCAAAATAATATGGTCCGGTCCCTCGACATGGTCTACTTCCACTTTACACTCAACTCGAGGGCCCACTGATTGTAAGGTCAAATTTATTTCTCCCCACGTGAGGTGTTTGGACAAATTTTCAAGGGCCCTTAGAATTTCATGGTCACAAGTCTTGATATGTGTGTAAAGTGCCCCTAAATTTATCTTCCGCCTCAATTATACCTACTATGAGGATGGCTTAAACATGAGGCCTTAAGATGGATCCCATGGGAACTCCGAGGTTAAGCCGCCTAAGACCAGAATAGTACTCGGATGGTTGACCTTCCTAGCACTTAATTTCTGGTGCACCATGCCACCATGGTCCACCCAATCACAATGGAGATACCCAAGTAAACTATATATTCTCAACCAATCATGTGGGAACCTAGGGGCTTGCCCTTGGGGGAGATAGGTGTTGGCTTGCTTGTCCACGCCCGTTCAAGGTGTTCACCTTCGAAACATAATGATTGTCATTGGGGCCCCTCTAATTCTTGTAATGCATGTTTCGGGATTACATATAGATACAACCCAGCTCGGAAATTGAAGCAACATCATAATTCACGCCAATGGCAACATCGTAGTCATCTTTCTTTCTATTCATAGTATGAGTTCACCACGTTTCTATTCATGGTTCAATCGTTAGCTTTTGAATGTCTCCCTCCAAAAGTGCGATGACCTCTTCTTGCCTAAGTTGTACAACAGTGAAGAAATAAAAACCAAACTCAAAACGCACCAATTATCAACGCTCCCCAATTCTGAACTAGTCTTGTGGAAGCTCGAACTACGTTAGGCTCCTGTGGACTCTTTCCTAAACAATCGACCGTTGATGACGATTTGTTGAACGGACAATGCAAGGATGGGTTGGGACATCAATTCATATGCACGATCATGACAACACCGATCCAAGCTAGACTGTTGAAGATATGCATGTGTTATGTGGTTGTTTTTTCTTCACTGGACACATGTATTTGATCAATGTTTGGCTAGGTGAGGATCAAAAAACAAACATCATAGAGACACATGTTTTGGAGAGGTCGGACTACGTCTCCAGATTTTATTAACTACTCCACACTCCATAGTGACACATCAGTGGGACGACCTCTGTATTTCGTTAAGGAATCAACAAACATGCACTTCTGATAACCATGATGGGAGGTCCAGTTTTGTTGATGCTTCATCGTAGATTTTGCTAATGCAACACGGTTTTTGTTGTAAATATAACTGGTAGAAGTTGGAGACCGTGAAAAGCACAACGAGTAGCACCCACGTACCTTACAGAGTGGAAGGTATTACATGGTCTGGCATTTGAATCTCATCCTAACTTTTCCAAACACAATTGTCAGTTCATCAGAAATCTCCAATAGTAAAACCAAACCTAATCCACTGTCAACTGAATAACTACAACATTTATGCACAAACCACAACACCGTAGAGGAAGCTCTATTTCATCTTCACTGCTGCCGGAATGTAGTTTCCACGTGGAATTCAAGAGAGCCTCAACCAATATATGATCGACACGTGGCAAAGCTTGATATATAGAGAACCCTCTACGGTAGACTTATGATTGAAATTTGTTTCCATTCACATTTATGTACCTTCACAAGGGTGAATAATTGTCAAGCTGGCATTGTACCTCCTTGTACACTGCCCTCAGACCATCTCAATTATAGTTACAGCGAGGGCTTGAAAATGACACACAAAATGATGTGGCGTACGTATGTGGACACCTGTAAGTGTGACGTGGACCAATGGGAGATCAGGCAAGCCTGGGATTTGAAGCAAGCCCGGTAAGTTACCCCTTGCGGTAGACAATAAGGTAGATGGGTCTTAAATGGTTACTTTTGCCAACTATGCCGATGGTCCCAATTAGTGTGTGTTACTATTCGAAGTTGTGTATTGCTATAGCATCTTACACACGAGTTCGATTTTTAGTAACGAAGGTTCAATAGGTTGTTCAGCCGTTATAGAAATTAAATGACTTTGCTTAGTAAGATATTCCATTCTCATTAAATAGTTATAGCATTTGCGTGACTCCGACTAGTGACACATTGATTGGGATAATCAATGTAGCTACTTCTCCTTGGATATGAGACGTGCGATTAGTACTTACAAGATGGTTAGCAAATCCATTTTTGAGGCCATAGCCACTTTCTTCATGGTTTTTGGAGCTCATATGAATATCTTATCCATTATCTAAGTGAAGATTCTCGTGCTCGTTAAATGGTTATATAGGCCACCCGATTATGTTGAGTCTAGAATGGTTATTGTATTTTAAGCACGCAAGTTTTTGTTTTAAACACATGTGCGTTTGGTATCAGTTTGTGGAGCCGCAAAGAACCACATATCGCTCAAATGTAGGTGTCTTAATAAGGAAAGTAATAGGAAGGGTCGTTCATCTTAATTTTGGTAGAAGAGAAACCTGGTAACATTACACATCCCAGGGTTCATGATATATACATAGAGAGGGACAACGCCGACTTATGGAGTTGGCGTGAATAAGGGGCACTTCACATTGATCATAGTCACAAGCTTATATGCGAAACATGAAATAGTTTGTTCACATATACTAAAGGTCGAGGAAGAAATGAATCTGGACATGGTGGAGAGCGTGGTCCGGACAGGAAGGCAAATCTGACATATGGGCACCCAATTGAAGCCTTTGACAAAACTTTGATGAGGTTGGCAAGGATGTGATTGTTAACCCTTAACTTCATGAGAGGCATGATTTGGGCTTATGAATGACTCTTGAAGCCAAAATCATCAAAAAAGAAGGTGTTGGGAAGGTCTCAATGGGTATCATTGTGTTCCTCATGAGATTCTCTTGTCAATGGCGATGATCCTATTCCCATATGAAAAGATAGTTGTTCACAAGAACTTTTCCCTTTGTTGGCTATATATAGTATTTCCATGCTATTTGAATGAGAACCATTAATTTTCTATGGACTCCCATTCTTACCTTAAAGTGTGTGTGTGTGTGTGTGTGTGTGTATATATATATAATCTTGAAAGTTGGGACTATATTTGTATTGCATATATTTGTCACAAGTTCTTGAAGTTTTAATGATTGCAAATAGATTATAAACAAATCGTGAAAATTATTAAATATTGCTATTGTATTGATGTGATCTTAAATTCATTAGCAACAACTTTTCTTTTAGGCACAATAAAGATTGAGCTCTAGAAAGCTTAGGTTTTAGACGATCTAATGAAATCACAATATGCTCTAGGAAGTTAAAGGTTAATGTGATTGACCATATATGATTGTTCATGAGGTTATAGCTTAAAGTTTGTGGCCTCTTTACTTGGTTTGTGACGACTAATATGGTCTAGATGAGGAGGTCTTATTCTATCAAGTTGGTTTGCAAATTATGGTAGAGGAATGTAGCGGGGAAGACTAGTTATAGGAGTGGGGGGATTTATGTGAGTCTTCGGATATTGAGACATTTGACATTGCTCGTCAGAGTCCAAGGGCATGTTTACACTAGTAACTAATGACCATAAATGTTCAAAATCTTTGATTGGTTGATGGGTTGAGAAATGAGTGGTGGTCTCACTTTGTTTTACACAAGGTCACTAGAAACATAAGTGACCATGGGTGAGCATGTCATAAACTAGATGAGAAAGTGACATGGAATCTTACATTTCATAAATAAAAAAGGTTTGGTGGTCACTAATAATTTGCAACAAAAGGTCTAAAATAAGTTGTCTCAACAAATAATAAGGTGACCATGCCATAAAAATATGTTGTCAGTAAACTATATTACATGTACATATATATAACATGATTTTAGCATAGTATTTTTAAGTACGGTTTATTTTTATTCTCATTAAAACCACCATGTCCCAGTCTAAGTTTGTTTTACAAGCTATGTTCCATGACCAAGGCTTTTAAAAAAAGGTTGTGGATTTCTCTCAGTCATGGTCTCAAACCGTTGACCATGACAACAATAAATCCTAAATCCTTTTTTTTCATGACCCTTGGTCACATATGTAGGACGGCCCTGATGCCAAACCTCTCCATACCAATGCACAAAACACATACAACCTCGCAACCTAGATCGAGGTGAAGCATCCCTTGTTCATGCTGCCCCATTTTTTTTTCTCTCTCTCTCTGCAAATTTATCTTGCAAGACATGTCACTTGTGTGATGTGAGGCTATTCATAGATGTATGCACATTGGAGACAATACGCAAGCATTTAGGGACAAAGAAGTGGTGGGCTTTGGGGTCTTTGACATAATATTGGAGGCCATGTGGGTCTCGACTCATTATGTTTAAGTATTGCAAAGATATTTATGAAAGATTTAAATTTAAATTGAGGCTACAAGCATATTTGCGTATTGGGTACGAAAGATCTTATGAGTTGCATACAAAGGGCATGCCAATTTTGTAAGGTTGAAAAACTCTAAGCAACCTCTATTGCTATGTGGCAACATGAATGTTGGCCATGGTATGCAATACAATACGCACAGCAGCCTGGCGTTGGGTGCTGCTACCGTCGCCACCGCAACCTGGCGCTCGCGGCTGTAGCCTGGCGCCCACTACTACGGCCTGGAGGAAAGACGACGTACGCTTTGACAGGCAGGTAACCGACCATTGCAGGTGAAGTGCATCTGCAAGACCGCCCACTGCAGGTCAAATTTCGGGGGCTACCCGCTGAAAATATGGGGGAGAGGACCTCAAATATGTGGTAACTCATGATGTGAGTGCCATTTTACATCGTATCGCACACACAACACATCATTGCCTAATCAAAGTGGCAATTGGCCCAAAGCTTAATCATCACCCAAATAGTGATGTCTCCACTCACTAATGCACTCAATCTTGATGAGGATGCACAAGCGACCGGCAAACCAAATTATGGAGGGGAGAAACGGCCATGCAATGATTCAGCTTTGATTTGCCACACATCACATGACGCGATGTCTTGTTCCAATTACTCGTGACATGCCAAGTGTTTCGCATTGATCAGTTCGTGAAGAAGTAATTTAGGTGTGGTGGCCATAGCGTAATCAAAAGAGAGGGAACGGAGCTTGAAGGGGTTGATAGGGTCTTAGTTGAAGCCTCAGAAGTCTCAGATTCCACCACAGATTACATTTTCTTGGAGCAAAAAGTCCCATCCACCCAAACAAAGGAAGATGTAGCGATCAACCTGCGATTCCATTGTGCAAAAACAATGTGTTCCTCATTGCATTCCCATAATGTTTTTTGTGCTCATTGCATGTGAATGTTCAGTCCAAATTGATATGCTATATCCAAAGTGTACATTTGAAATGAGGAAATTTATGGGTGCCTTCTTAGCACAATAAATTGCAATTTTGAGCCATAATATATGTTCCACTAATTGAAGATGGGGCGAACAAAGTAAGGATTATATAACATGGATGCATGCATAGTTCCTGAATTAATAGATCAGAACTACCACATTTCAGTGGCATAGAAAATAGCTATGGAACCATTCACGAACTCAAAAGTATTAGTATCCTCCACCAGCTACAATTGAAGGCACTTTGATGATTGTGTGGCTGTAGAATCCTAGGAAACTTGAACAGTATACATAATGGGCCTTTTGTTGACATCTAAGAAGCATAGAGCTATCGCGGACCTCTCCATGAGGATTGCCCGAAACACCTTGGGCACAAGTGGGACCCCAGAGTGACACCCGGGACTTGTGGCGCCGTTGGTGAGAGGGCCCCAGGCGTTGGGAACGCCTCCCACCCACGGAGACTAGGAGGCATGAGGGTGAGGCCATAAGCTATGCGTAGCTTATGGCGTGCCGATTCTAGAATGCTTTAGAACACCTCATTTGGAGGTGTTAGCTAGAAGATATGGCAAGTTGAGTGGGGTGTTGTCCCGGGACATCGCCCTGGAACAGCAGTGGCCTGGGAGTGGCTCCCGGGACTGCGAACCTTTAAACTGGCATAACTTCCTCTGTACTTGTCCGAATGGGGCAAATGAGTAGTCCATCGTGATCTACGTGAAACGTAGATGACGATGAAGTGGTTGATTGTTAGAATCAAAGAATGTATGAGGAAGTTATGGGGTTCTGAAGCTGCTAGGCAGCTAGCGGCTAAGGAAAAATGTCTACTTGGTCCCAAGAGTTGGGGGAGAGACAAAAGGATACTTGATGGTGGGGTGGGGGTCCTGCCTAGAGTCCTAAAGGCTTATATGGGTGAGGTGGTGTGGCCTCACCCACCCGAGGCCGAACGGCAAGGCCTCCATTGGCATTGGCCCATTGTGAAGGCATAGTTGCCTAGTATGGCTCAGGTTGTTGTAGTGTTGCTCCGGCAACACGATGTGCAACACAAGATTGGATTTCCATGGATGAAAGTCCACATCTAAGAATTGGTTACCGATTATGCGGTGAGTCCCGAATCAAGTAGTAGGAGGGTTGGTCCCCCTCCTATGAAGTGTTGGGTCCGCGGTATTGGGAGGTAACATTTCGCATGGCGGTATGCGAAGGGGTTAGCGCTCTTAACTCTTGCTAGAATTGAAAAATGGACCGAGTTAGCAATGGGAAGCTAGCAAGGGTTGCGACACTTGGTATCAGAGCAGGGTTCTAACCTTTGAGCTAGCATTTTGAGGAAGTGATGTCTATCAAACGTGCGGGTTATGATGGTGAGCCCGAGGCTTCTAAAAGGTTGTGATGCTCAAATTGGAACAAGGATCATGTCCAAGCGGATTTTGACCCCGCCATTGAGTCTAATGACAATAGTGGGGATGATGGTGGATTCGGTGAAGAAATGGAGGAGTGCCTTGAAAGGGCTCCCATAAACCTTGAAGAGAATTTAGGGGTTAGATTACCGAATGCATCTAAGAGCTTGGAAAGTGGTGATGTTGGATTGAAATTCCAACTCAAAAGGCTTGAGTTCATGGACTCAAGTGTGGCAAGCATGAGAGGGTCCGACAAGAGATTGATTGAGCTCCTCATGATGCAAGGTGCTAGGCCTACTTTTTCAAGAAAAAGTTGGCCAAAATAAACATGCCAAGTAGTTTATCGAGGCTTGGCAAGGTAAGAAAGGTGAATGAATTTGTGTTGGAAATGGATGTCCAAAGGCCGAGGTGGACGACAAGGTCGCCATAGTGGTTATCTTTTGGAAAGACCATGCGCTTGAGTGGTGGACTAGCAAGAAAGTGAAAAAGCCCGAAGTGGTGGCAAACTTGACTTGGGTTGGCTTCATGGAGTTGCTTGTTGAGAGGTTTACGCCGGAGTACCAAAAATTGTATAAGGGAATGAACTTGGTGGAAATGAGGCACATGGGGTTTCTTAAGGCCTATGTGCCCGATTTTAACACCCAAATGAATGCTACACCTAAAATGGACGAGTTTGCTAAGAAATGCAAAGTGGTGGTTGACACCATGTTGAAGTTTCTTAGGTGGATTGCCACCGTGGGTGGTGGACACCTTGTTCAAGTTCTCGAAGCTTTTCAAGGATGTGGCGGGGACCATTAAGATTGCAAGAGCATTGAAGCCAATGGACCTTAAAGAAGTCAGGTGGGGCTTTACAACAAGGAGGCTTGAGCCGAGCTATGTCCTGAGGCAAAAAGTGCAAGAAATTTGGGCCATCATACCAACACAAAGGTCAAGCCGAAGGTACAACTTCCAATAAGGGTGGCAACCAAAGAGGAAAACCACCAAATGTTGGAAACAAAGAAGATAGCATTGTGGTAATATGAACCCAAAATGGTTGCTCATATTTGTTTTATGTTTAGGATCTACTTAGAATTGCATTTGGAGTGTTATTGAAACAATTAAAAATATAAAAAGAGTGAGGCTTGGTGTGGATTTATGTTTAGGCCTTAAGCCATTTTGTGTGGCTCATTAGAAGCTTAGTGATATTAGGGAGTGTGGTGGTCAAATGAGTAGTGTTTGATGAAGCAAGAGGAAGGTCTTTGGATTTAAATGTTTGAATTAGAACGTGTTCTTGTTGGTTTAGGGGGTAAGGAGTTAGTGGATAGGATAAGGTCCTACTAAGTAGGAGAAGGTTGAGGGACTTGTGGTCTTGGGTGCCCTCCCCTCCTCCTCTCTTTCTCTCTTCATTCTCTCCTCTCCCTCTCCTCTTGCTCTCTCTCTCCTCGAGAACTTCTTGAGCTCTTAGAACTAGGAAAAAATGTGTGAATTAGGTAAGGATGTTTTAGGAAATTAGTGAAGTTAATTAGCGGAATTAGTTAGGGCCTAGGGGGGTTAACTAGTAAAGTGTGAATTAGCTAATGGTGCTCGTTCGGCAGCTGGTTAATGCTGGTTTCTGCAGCTAGCTAATGGTGCTGGTTCGGCAGCTAATGGTGTTGGTTTCTTCGAAGCTGCTGAAGAATTAAGGCTAGGCTGTGGAGGATTTTAGTTAAGGGGCTTGAGGGAAGGGGGTAAAGCCCGTGTTTAAATCATTAGTTCGTGATTAAGCTAGGAAAATAGGAATGATTGGATAGTAGGATTAGCGGTTGCATTGGGGGTGTGGATGAGATGGTGATGGCAATAGGGGGTATTATGATGGGGATAATAGAGAAGAGCGTTTGTTAACGCTTGTAATATTATCATGGAATGGATTGGTGTGCAATGATTGATGGGAATTGTAACGGAGTCTCACGAATTTGGTAACTGGAGTATGGAAACACGAATGTGATACCCATTCCCTCACCTGGACTAAGACGCTTAAGGGTGGGTGGTTTGGCCTCACAGGTAATGAGGCAATTCATGTTTGTGCCGCGGACGAAATGTTAGAAGGTGGCATTGGGGTACCAAGGCAATTCATGTTTGTGCCGCGGGCCAAATGTTAGACAGTGGCTTTGTGGCCAAGGCTAGTAGCCTTAAGCCAAGGCCAAGTTTTTTTGTACCTTGAGGCTTAAATGAATGAAAGAAAGGTCCCATGAGTTCACAAAGAGGCAACGCACTCCTTTGTGAGCCGGAAGCTTACAATATATTGGGGCTTGCCAATTAGTACAATGGGCAAGCCCATCAATGTGCAGTTGCAAAGGGTGAACCGCATGAAATAAAGGAAGTGGCGTTGCATGTGACCTTCAAATGTGGGACATTGGAATTTGTGGACATTTCACACTATGTGAAATGGATGAGGTGCCCTCATTTTGGAGGACACCTTTTTTGAAACTCACATGGTGGATGTGAGGCGCAAGCCGGTGTGCTTGTGGTGTGCCATGATGGCAAAGAGTTGAATTTGAAATTCACATAGACTCCTATGGTAGTAGGAGCCAAGTTGAATTTGGTCTCAATGAATCAAATGGGAATTCAACAAATAATGTCGTGGTTCCATTGGAGGAACTCCAAGGAACTCATGGGGAGGCTAGGAAAGATGGGCCTCCCCCAAACCACATTGGTGGGGTGTTGGTGAGGTACAAGGATGTACTCACCAAAGGGTTGTTCAAAGTTACCGCCAAGGAGTGGAAAACAACTTTGGTCAAAGAGAGATTGAGTTCTTGAGCTATGTGGTGACAAATGAAGTTGGTGGACGTTTATGAGGAAGGTCAAGGTAATCCAAGAGTGGAAGCAACCTTTGACCCAAAGAGGGCTTAGGTCATTGCTTGGCCTAGCCCACTACCACCGCCGCTAAGGTTGCTAGGACCTTGTCTAAGGTTGCTAGGACCTTATCTAAGGTTGCTAGGACCTTCTCTAAGGTTGCTAGGACCTTATCTAAGGTTGCTAGGATCTTATCTAAGGTTGCTAGAACCTTACCTAAGGTTGCTAGGACCTTGTGTAAGGTTTAGTGTTGCATTTTTTATTCTAGAGGTCGGAGGCGGCATTATAAAATATTTTTAAAAATATTTAAAAATATTTTGTACGTTTTTTTAATTGAAAATCATCAAAGACATCAATCCGTGAGGTCCTTTATGGCAAATCATTGTCGAAAACATTCCCCTCTTCTAGGATTAGTTCTTCGAGCTCTTCTCCGCCCAAGTATTGATCCAAGAATGAAGACATTGTGAATGCAAACCACCATTCATGACTTGTCCGATGTGCCATGTGGTGCGTTATGTATTCCAATATTTGTCAATTTGTGTGGCAATGCTCAAGGCTCAAACACTGCCATTGAGTTTGAATGTACTAATGCTATATGGTAATATGGAACAATTGTCGAAGTTGAGCATGTCTATATTTGCCCTACCGGCATGGACTGGCTGTAGTTGTGAACTTATAATAAAAAACATAAAAAATGCCTCAAAATTTGCCGAGTATTTTAAAATACATTTTAAAATGTGTATTTTAAAATAAATTAAAAAGAAATGCACCCCTAGTAAGGTTGCTAGGACCTTATCTAAGGTTGCTAGAACCATATCTAAGGTTGCTAGAACCATATCTAAGGTTGCTAGAACCATATCTAAGGTTGCTAGAACCTTATCCAAGGTTGCTAGAACCTTGTCCGATTTGTTTAAGAGAGGGCTATTCCAAGAGTGGTGTCACGTGAGGTGACATCGGGGGCTAAGTCACGTCAAATTAGGAGTAAATGGACTCCATTAGGAGTCCTAGTTAGTTGTTCATCCACTCCATGGATGAAATCCACATAGACGGGGGGTTATGTGGAGAGGAAGGCATCTTGACTTGCCATTGTTGTCAAATCAAGTCTTGTGAGTGTGTTTTGAGAGGGAGAGCTTGTTGTTGCTATCTTGTGGCTATGGTGTAGTAGATCATGAGTAAAGCCTTTGCATTCTTTCTCCATCACTTGCACTCTTGGATTCTCCCTTCGTGGAGTGAGAGATAGCTTGACTCTTGTGTGTGAATTTCAGAGTTTCTTAAGCTTTGTAAGAAGATTTCTTAGTTTCTTGAGCTTGGAGAGAGAAACCCTCATACTTGACAACAATGGGCTTATTTTTCATTTTTGGTTGTATTTCTGAGCTAAAATGGCCCAGTAATGGGAGCAAATGAGTGATACAGGTGTATGAAAGCTTAGTTTGCAATTCCTTGCAACCCTCAAGAAGATTTTGAAAGAAATCTCCGCATTTAATTTTTTTTTTTTGGTGTCTCTTTGTGTTTTCTTGAATTGTGGATGGTTGAATCTTGAGACCAAATGGCATCTCAAGTCACATCTTTCTTGCTTGCAAATTGTGTAAGCAAATTTTAAATTTTTTTTAAACAACAATTTTCCTATTTGTTTTTAAAATTTTGAGCTCCGGACGGATCCGGAGCTCTGCCACGCCTCCTGGAGCTCCTGGAGTGGGCGGGCAGCGCAAGCCGGGCCGGGTAGGCGCAGGCCAGGCCGGGGCGGGCGGGCGGGCGCAGGCCCAGGTAAGCCCTTGTTTTTATTTTTGATTTTGATTTTTTTTGTTTTTGATTTTTGACTTTTTATTTTATTTTGTTTTTGACTTTTGACTTTTTATTTTATTTTATTTTGACTTTTGACTTTTACTCCCTAGATTCTCGCAAAAAGTTCATTTTTACTTTTGTTTACTTTTACCTTTTTTTACTTTTACATTTTAGCTTTTGAGTTTTCAATTTCACTTTTACATTTGACTTTTTACATTTTGATTTTGACTTTTAATTTTCCCTTTTCACTTGCTACGTTTTACTTTTCACTTTTTACTTTAATTTTTAGGTTTTTGTTTTTACATTTTTACTTTCACCTTTCAAACCTGGAATTTAATTCTCACAAACTTTGAGGTTCAAATTTGGGGGCATACTAGCTCCAATTGGAGTGAAATTTGAGCCTACCTTGTGTGAAATTTGCCAAGGAATCCAATGGTGTAATTGGATTGTTGATTGGAATTCAAAATCATTGCTGAAATTATTAATTTCAACGCTGATTTTTGTTTTTGGGAGCAAATTAACTCCGAACGGAGTGAAATTTGAGCCTAATTTGTGTGAAATCTTCATAGGAGTCCATTGGTGCAATTAGTTTGTTGATTGGAGTCCATAATCACCTTGGAAATGAGCATTTTCAACGCTGATTTTTGATTTTAATTACCAATCCCAAACCTTTGCACAACTTTGGAATTCTGGGGGCATAAATAAACACTTGGCATTTGGCAAGGGATTGCCATTTAGATAGCCCGCAACAGGTGCAGGTTGCCCATTACCTTGTAGATAGTTGCAGGTACTCAAGTAATTATTTTATGGTGCAAACTAGGAGCCGATATTATCGATCTCCATCACCAGATTACTTGGAGGACGTGCATACCACAAATCTTGAGCCAGAGGTAGATACCAACGAGGCTTTTGAGCCTATTTCGGCGTTGGACACTACTAGTAGGCTTCGGATTTGGAGTGTCGGCACGTTCGACGAAATGGAGGACGATCACCACGGTTCAGTGCGTGATCGGTTCTCAAGTCGAGCTGGGGGCATTTCCTTGCCCGATTGGAAACTCCGGTTTCGTACCTGGATTAATGAGAAACGTCAAAGGTCTTCCAATTTTAATGATTGGTATGCCTTTGAACTTCTGCCTCAGCATTTGGAGTATGAGGCACTCCAAACTTATGAACGCTGGACAGAAGGTCATCAACGACAACTTCGGGAGGTGGAGCAGTATTGGGAGGTTCGGGTTGAGCTTATTTCAGCTCTTAAAGATGGGGCAGTTGCCACCTTAGCTCCACCCACATTAAAGGAGGAGGAACCACTGGAGGAGTCTAAGGACAAAGAGCTGGCACTTGGGCCAATAATGGCTAGCAGTAGCACGGCTACCCTTTCACGAATGGCACGTGCTACACAGACAACATTGACGGCTGTTGGTCCACCACCTCCATTTAATTCCCTTGCTGAATTTGTCGCACATTTGGAGGTGGAGTATGGTGGGTTTAGGCGAGACCAGATGCAGCGCATCCAGGATTTTCGCCGGGAGAAGGATGACACTCCACGGACCATGTACACGCGACTCGCGCGATTTGCTGTTGAGTCGGGAGGTGTTTTCGCTGAGAGCCAGCTTGTCAAAATCTTCTTGTCTAAGATTGATAAGCGACTACTTGAGTTGGCATCACCTTGGATTATCCTAGACTACGAAGGCAGAGCTACGCTTGCACAAGCGTTTGCCGTGGTTGAGAGATGTGATTGGGCTCTCTGTCAACATGATGCCACGGATATGGTATCTTGGATGACAAAGACTAACAAATAAAAAAGAATTGTCACAGCTACTAGTAGTTTAGCTGAGACTCAACATGTTAAGGAGCAAAAGATTTTGTATTGTTGGGGTTGTGGAGAAGCTGGTCATTCGAAGAATGATGCCAATTGTCCCAAGAAGAAGAAAAACCAGCCTTTGGGAAAAATAAAACAAAAGATAGAACCGGCAAAAGCGGGGGAAAATTCTAAGAAGAGGCAATTGAAATGTAACCATTGTGGCGGCACTAACCACGACGTGGATCATTGTTTCCAACTTCATCCTGAGAGGCGGCCTGCCAGTTATGTGACTGGCAAATCTCCACGGGAGCAAACTCTTGAGGCTAAGATTGCAGAGCTTGAGCAAAAACTCAAATCTTCTGCATCTTTTGCTCAAATTTCTGAGCCGCAGGCAGGTGTTGGCACTTCGGGTTCTGATATGTATATGTTTGGAGCATCTAGAGAGGTGGTAGATGCAGCTTCTACTCGCGCACAGACATTGGCAAATTCAATGGCTTCCACAAGTGATGGTAGCAACGAGGCTTCACGTCCTCGCCATGTCGGTCCAGCAGACCAAGTTGGTCAAGCACGGCTACCTCTATCATTTGGATTGGTAGACACTACTACTGCTGTTGGGGCTAAAAACTCTTTACCTTTGAGAGATGGGGATTCCATTTCAAAGGACGTTATGCAAGTATTGGCACATAAAATTCTTCATATGCCAATTTTTTCGGGTTCGGAGTTGATGGTTCCGGATTTCAAACCTGCTGGAGTTTTTCATTTAGCTGGGAGAATATTAGAAGGCAAGGCGGATTTGCCATCCCTTCAAGTATCCCAAGCTGTTGTTGATGTGCATGTGGCTGAGGAGGTAGAGGACTTAGCCAATTTGCGAGCGAACCTTGCAGATGCGGCAATCATTGCTTTTGGTAACCACACTGATATTCCTCCTCCAATAATTCCATCAATGGACAAGTCTTTTTCACATTGTGCAGCAGGAGCAACCTATCTTGCAGATGTTTCTGCAAGATCTGCTCGAGAGCGGCATAATTTACAACCTGGAGTTGTACGTCTGGTGAACGACAAAGCTTTGTTTGTCGTGTCACGCACGGATAATCCCGCTATTCGTGCTACACCACTGAGAGTTATGATGGATTCTGGTACTCAACCGGTTATGATTGGCAAAGGACTTGCTGACAGTCTGGGGTTGATGCCAACAAATTTAGATCCTTGTCCATTCACAATTGTGACTTCAGTGGGGGGCACTGAACGTGCAACAGGTTACACCAAGACACCTCTCCGTTTGATTTTTAACGTGGGGGCATGACCTACTTACACTCATTTGACAATGAAGTGTGTTGTTACCAGTGCAACCAACTATGATATACTAGTTGGTCAGCAAGCTCTTTATCCACTTGGCTTTGGTTTGGATAATTGGACCGAGGAGGCGTGAATTAGACTGGGATGGTCTACTGGTGATGGCATGAAGGCATTTATTCATGTAGCATTTGCAGCTACTTCTATGACTATGGTTGCGGAAACAATGTTTGGTTGTAGTGGTTTAGTTTCAGACTTACATTGTTCACCAATTTTTTTGGAGGAAACATTGGCCTACACTTGTAATGTAGCAGAGCAACAAATTTTGCCATGTATCGAAATTCCTGCTCGACATTTCAAGGATCCATCTCCACCATGGCGTACTCCTAAGGAGTTATCCGACCATTGTCGACACATTGTAGCGGATTTGGAGCTTGGGGAGACACCTCCAATATCATCCTCATTTTCTTTTGTCCAACCCATTCATTGGCAACCGTCACCTGAAGGTTTTGTCCTTGTAGAAATATTTGGGGGCATTGGCACATGTTTGGCTGCAGTATTGGAGGCTGGGATTACAGTTAGGCGGTATATTCATGTGGATAATGGATATGCAGCCAACAGAGCCGTTCGACACCACATCCAACAATTGTTGTTGAGGTATCCCACACAATTGTTAGCCTCTGCTATTCATGGATGTTGTGGTCAACTCCCTCAAGACGTCACTATGATTAGTGATGAGGATTTGAAAAGGTTGGGCCATGTGGATTTGATTATTGCAGGATGGCCGTGTCAAGGCCATTCGCGTGCAGGAACTGGCCAAGGTTTGGATGACCCTAGGTCTAGCTTGTTTGCGGATTTGATGCGATTGATATAATGGTGGTTTGCCCACCAATCAACTCCGCTAGGGTATATTTTGGAAAATGTGCCATTATTGGGTGATACACGGCACAAAGTGGTGAAGGATGGTGAGTACATTAACCAACTACTGGGTACTCCAACATTTCTAGATGCTACATCCTTGGGATCCTTTGCTCACCGGCCTCGTTGGTTTTGGACCAATTTGGTATCACCTCAGGTGCTTTCAGCGGCAGTCGCTCGAATTCTTCGGCTTATGAATCGCAAGGTGGATGACATTTTAGATGATCATCGTGTTTCCTTGGTAGTTACCAAGGATGATGCCTTGCCACTTGCAGTAATTAACAAGGTGGGAATTCCGCGAGGTGCACTACCGACTTTTGTGACATATCCACGGTCTTTTGCATTTCAATCTCGTGGACCAGGCATGGTTTGGTATTCAAAATATCAAACTTACGATGAGCCTACGGCAGATGAACGGGAACGAGCTATGGGTTTTCCTACAGGTACCACAACTGCTCACGGGCTTCAAGAAGGTCAGAGACGTTTTCTATTGGGACAAGCTACGGATTTCAATAGCATGGTGTGGATCATTGGAATTTGTCTTGCTGCTCAACAATATTTTCATGACCAATTGCTTACTCTGAGGGCAGAGGACAATGGTCAGGGGGCAATGGAGCTGCAACCCAAATTTCACATGGAGGTCAATGATGCTGAGGCATTATTTTCTTTGAAGCAGCATGCTGCAGAAGAGCTTCGAGCTCAACGTGTTTTTGCTGCTTTGGCCCAAAATTTTGGTATGTCTGATTATAGTGGAGAAGATACGCATTTGATTTCAAGTGCAGATGATGGGGGCAAAGGTGTTGCACTCTCCATGGACTAGCAATTACAGGTTGTGCTGGCACCAAGTGGCAATCCTTCTATGGAGAAGGAAACCACAGAGTTTGATGATTGGCCAATTGAAGTGGGGCCAAAACTTACTGGTGCCGAAGCACGAAAGGTACGGGCATTTATTCGCTCTTACCGTAATTGTTTTGCCTTTAGTCTTCATGATCTTGAAGGATATAAAGGTAAACATGTTCGTATTCAACTCGAGGACGACCATCCTATTTTCAGACGGCCGTATAGACTTAGTACATCTGAAAGGTTGGATGTTCAAACTCGATGTCAAAAATTATTGGCAGCGGAATTGATTGAACTCTCCAATGGAGAGTATACTTGTGCCACGGTTATGCCTTCAAAGAAAGATATCTTTGGCAACTGGACGGAAAAACGGATGTGTGGTGATTATCGTCTTGTCAACCGCAAGACCAAGTCGGATCGATATCCAATGCCGATGCCAGAGGAGTTGTTTGATGCATTGGAATTTGCTAGAATTTTCAGCACTCTGGATTTAAGGTCTGGTTATCATCAATTACCTTTGTTGTTGGGTGATCGGGTGAAGACCGCATTTTGGGGAATTGATAAAGATAGCAAAGATCAACTTTATCATTAGAATTTTTTGCCATTTGGTCTCAAGAATGCACCAGCTGAATTTTAACGGGTGATGGATCAATTATTGGCTGGTTTACCGTTTGCTAGATGTTACATTGATGATGTTATCATCTTTAGTAATAGTCCACAGGATCATGTGAGACATTTGCAAGCGGTATTTGAACGGCTACAACGGTGGGGACTCCGTTTACATCATGGAAAATGTAAGTTTTTCTATGATCAACTGCCCTATTTGGGTCACATGATTGTTCATGGCGGTCTTGGTGTGCAACAGGCAAAGGTGGATGCTTTGCACAAAATTCCCGCACCTAAGGATGTACCACGACTTCGGGCATTTCTAGGATTGGCAATTTATTATAGAAGGTTTGTCAAAAACTTTAGTTTGATTGCCAAACCTCTCACCATTCTCACGGGGAAAGACCAACCAAGGATTTGGAGTCTGGAACAACAATAGGCATTTGATACATTGAAGCAGAGGCTTGGTTCAGCGCCAGTGCTTCGACGCCCGGATGTGTCTAGAGTTTTTCAATTGCACACGGATTGGAGTGCAGTGGGATTGGGAGCGGTATTGACACAGAAAGATGAAGAGGGAAAAGAATATGTGGTGGCTTATGCATCTCGAAGCAATAATAGTACTGAATCTAATTATTCTTCTTATGAAGGTGAGGCCTTGGCGGCCGTTTGGGCCATTGCACATTTCCGACCTTATTTATATGGGCAAAAATTTACTTTGGTGACCGATCATCAACCTTTAAAATGGCTTATGGAATCAGATAAACTCACCGGAAAACTTGCTATGTGGGCATTGTTACTTCAAGAATATGACTTTGAAGTTGTCCACCGAGCAAGAATTGTCAACTTGGATGCAGACGGATTGTCTTGCAATCCAAGTCCTTCAGATGAGGATTTAACTAGAGCCAGGTGACATGGAGATTATGATCGTGAGGCGGTGCCGGATTGGCATGTTGCCACATATCTCACAATTATGTCAGGATTGGCTGCTGAGATCCTTGTGGAACACCAAGATGAGGAGATCGATAAATCTCTCATTGTTAGTGATGTGTGGGAAGACCATGCGGTCTTGCACAAACTTCAACAAGGGACATATCCCCTTGGACTATCGGGATAGAGTTAGTCACCGAATAACAAGGTTTCGTTGGACAAACGGCTTGTTATTTCGTGTGTGGTTGGACGGAACGAGGCGCATCATTCCAAGGCCAGATCAAAGAGCTTCTTTAGTATGGCAAGTGCACGAGGAGCTTGGACATTTTGGAGTGCGAAGGACACACTCTATGTTACGCAACCAATATTGGTGGACTGGTATGTATCAACAGGTTGCCATTTATGTTTTCCGGTGTGAAGTATGTGACCGAGTCAGGTCAAGTTTTAATACTTTATCACCTCAACTTCAACCTTTACCTATTATGGGCTTGGGATAATGTTGGTCTTTGGATTTTGCAGGACCACTTACTGTCACTCCACGTGGGGCAAAGTATGTACTTGTGATGGTGGAGCATTTTAGTAAGTGGATTGAACTCGTGGCTCTTCCCCAAAATTCCTCAGAATTGGCAGCTATGGCATTTCTTGATCGAGTTTTGGCACGGTTTGGAGCACCTGCAGAGGTGTTGACGGATCAAGGGAGAGAATTTCTTGGATCTTTCGAGGCTTTGTGTACAAAAGCTTTGATTGATCATCGAACAACTTCCAGAGATCACCCTGAGGCAGATGGCTTAGCTGAACAAGTTGTTCAGACTGTCAAGCACGGTTTGCGGAAGTATGGGTTGCTTCATGGCAACCATCGCGAATGAGACTTGATGTTACCATGGATAACAATGGGTTACCGTTTTAGCAGGCAAACATCTTTGGCATCCTATAGTCCTTACCAACTCTTGTATGGTCGGGAGCCAATTGTACCTAGCTCGGTGCGAGAGAAATTGGCTCCTGTGATAAACTTGGATGATCCAGATGTTTGGGCTCAATGTCTTCATGATCGGGCAGAGTTCTTTCAGAAGGCCATGCCTATGGCCATGGAGAACTTAAATATAGCTCAACATCATGATACATTACGGTATGCCCGGATTCGCAGTGGAGCTTATCGAGCTCAAGTTCGTAGATTTTCCAAGGGGGATTATGTTTACTTGCAACGACAGGCGCCTACGACATTGGATGTCAAGGCTGGGCGCACAATTTTCCGGGTAAAAGATGTTTTACCAAGTGGTATATTATTGCTTGAAGGCAAAGATGGACGGGAATGTCGTGAGCATTCAAAGAATTGTGCTCCATGTCACCTTCCCATCGACGGCTCTGTGCATCCCGAGTTCGCGGTTGTACCACAGGGTCTGCCTTGTTATGTGTGTGGAGAGAAGAAAGGAGCTGCAACAATGTTATTGTGCGACCAATGTCAACGTGGATGGCACATGACATGTTTGACACCTCCCTTTTTTATTCTTCCTTCTGGCAATTGGGTTTGTCCTCGTTGTCGGAAATCCTCCCATTCCATGGCCGTTAATGGTCATGATTGAGGACTTTGTGGATGTTTGCCACATGTCTTAGTGGTGAAGTTGTTATCTAGTTGGTTGGTAGTTTTATGGGATTGAAAATCATATTGGAAGAGTTATCAAAGAATTCAACATAAATTGTTGAAGGCGATTAAGGATGGAGCTCACATTGCACCCAGCCTACAGTTCTTGGGTTACTTCCTCAATCATGAGTTTAATTCCTTCGATTACCACTACACCAATATGGATATGTACAGATGTAACAACAACTTCATCATGTTCAACACCTCTACCGATGAGTGTGTTTATTCCTAGCTGATTGGAGGGGCTCTTTATATGCTAGGGGGGCACTTGAAGAGGTGGTTGTTTAGCATATTAGTTTGCTATGTTTATTTTGCTAATTGGTGTTGATGACGACACTCGATCTGTTGTGTTTAACGATCTTAGTTTACACGACAGCTGTCACGTGAGGTGACATCGGGGGCTAAGTCACGTCAAATTAGGAGTAAATGGACTCCATTAGGAGTCCATGTATGTGTTGGATGAGTAATGGACTCCATTAGGAGTCCTAGTTAGTTGTTCATCCACTCCATGAATGAAATCCACATAGACGGGGGGTTATGTGGAGAGGAAGATATCTTGACTTGCCATTGTTGTCAAGTCAAGTCTTGTGAGTGTGTTTTGAGAGAGAGAGCTTGTTGTTGCTATCTTGTGACTATGGTGTAGTAGATCATGAATAAAGCCTTTGCATTCTTTCTCCATCACTTGCACTCTTGGATTCTCCCTTCGTGGAGTGAGAGATAGCTTGACTCTTGTGTGTGAATTTCAGAGTTTCTTAAGCTTTGTAAGAAGACTTCTTAGTTTCTTGAGCTTGGAGAGAGAAACCTTCATCTTGAAGAGGTGGTTGTTTAGCATATTAGTTTGCTATGTTTATTTTGCTAATTGGTGTTGATGACGACACTCGATCTGTTGTGTTTAACGATCTTAGTTTACACGACAGCGGGATGAGCCTTGTTACCATGCCTTTGGGGAGCTTAAGAGCAAGTTGTCTTTGCCGCCCGTGCTCAAGTTCGCGGAGTTTGACAAGCCTTTTGAGGTGCATACGGGGGCGAGTAACTTTGGCATTGGCGGATTGGCGACACGATTTACATGTTCGGCCGGAAGCTCGCTTGATGTCGCAATACGAAACACTTGTGAAAGATATACGTCATCATCTTCGGCATGTGCATTCGTCGCCGTAGTTCTGGCCATCATTATGTTTTCATATTGATCGACATTTACACCACCCGCTTTGGCATGATCAGTGTCGCATTCACCTTGTGCCTTCATACTCCGATTGGAGTTGCTACGAGCACTTAAAGATGAAATTGATCTTGAACGACGTGCACGGCTCGATGTTGCATGGTATGTAGGTTCATGTCCACCATACCTACATGGATGTAATGTTGTATGGGGTGGGACATAACCGGATGAAAGATGTGGACGGTAGTATCCATATGGAGGTGGGTATGGATAAGGTACATATCCTTCGCCGTATTGCGAATAATAGGTGGATCCCGGAAAGTGGGTAGTGGGCGTGACCCTCTGCATACGGGAAACAAAAACACATTAACAAATTATAATGGATAAGCCATAAAATATAAACAAATAATCAAAGAACATTTTAGGAAGGGGGGAACAAGGGGTCTTGCCTCAGCCAAGCGTGGCAGTTTACGAGAGTGACTTCGATTTGCTTGATGAGGAGCTCAAGGATTTCTGCCTCAGTGCCTGGATTCATCATACGCGTGCCTCGTATCCTCACCCATCGATGAAGCATTGCAAATGCCTCGACGGGCAAGTGCATCAGACTCCGTCATCTTCTTGTCACCAGTCTAATACTAGGTAAAAATAGTGGTGCAATGGCCAATTACACCTTATACATTTTTTTGTCTAATTCTACTGCTAGTGCTATCCTAGTGTTGGGTTGGCCAGTGCTATGTCTAGTACTATTGCTACCCATTACTTTTGCTAGTGATATCCTAGTGCTATCCCTGCCGCGATCTTGAAGACAATTGGTAGAGTGACTTGGATGGTTTGCAAATCCAGAAATCTACAAAAATAATAAAATATGTCAACCAAAAATGTAGTACTACACCTTTAATTTCTAACTTAGTATGAATTGCCATCTGGTGCTACATAGTCCTTCAAGATGCGGGACTTCCTTGGATCCTACCTGCCAACCATCCTATAAAATCAGATGATAACACGGGATTCTATTTGAAATCAAAACAAAATGCTCACGAGAAAACGTAGCCAACGAAACAATAGAGAATTTTTATACGAACTTTCTAAAGTAACATGCAACATAAATTACAAGAGACCGTGTCATTGACACACACAAATACAAAAAAATATGTGACCGCAAAAACAGAAATGTGCAACCAAAAACTTTTAGCAAGAAGATGCAACCAAGCAAGATGTGTATAAAAACCATTGCAGATGCTAAGTAAACTAGATTTACAACCAAGGATGTGTAATGCAATAGAGGTTTGAAAGAAAAGTTATACCTGATAAAATCCATCAGCACGACTGAGCTAGCCTCCATAGTAAAGGGGTATAAAATCAGATGACAACACGAGATTCTATTTGAAATTAAAACAGAATGCTCACGAGAAAACGTAGCCAACGAAACAACAAAGAAATTCTATACAAACTTTCTAAAGCAACATGCAACATAAATCACAAGAGACCGTATCATTGACACACACAAACACAAAAAGAAATGTGACCGCAAAAACAAAAATGTGCAACCAAAAACTTTTAGCAAGAAGATGTAGTCAAGCAGGATGTGCATAAAAACCATTGCAGATGCTAAGTGAACTAGATTTACAACCAAGGATGTGTGATACAATAGAGGTTTGAGAGAAAGGTTATACATGAGAAGATCCATCAACACGACTGAGCCAACCTCCCTAATAACTTCAGCTTGTAAATCCTTCGTTTAAGTCCTGCAAATTTTTTCTAACACAAGCTTAGTGAGCTATATCTTTCTAAGATATCAACAAAAGACCCATTATGTATACTGTTCAAGTTTCCTAGGATTCTGGAGCCACACAATCATCAAAGTGCTTTCAATTGTAGCTGGACCAGGTGGAGGATACTAATACTTTTGAGTTCGTGAATGGCTCCATAGCTATTTTCTATGCCACTGAAATGCGGTAGTCAGGGTTGTCTATCCCGCCGTTGTGACGGTGTCGTGCCGTCACGACACAATAGGGTCCACGTAGGGTCAACATAGGGGGAGCCGACTAGGGTGGGTAAAATACTTACCTTCTTGCCAAGGTGGCGTCCTATGTGGCAGAAAACGTCGACGTGGATGTGCATATTTCCCCTGCCACGTAGACCATTTTGCCATTGTGTTTATCATTGTGTTAAAATCAAAGTAATAAAATATTACTAAGGAGGGTGTGGGGCGGACGGGGGCGGACGGGGGGGTGGTGCGGACGGTGGATGGGGGTGGAGCGGACGGACGGGGGTGTGGAGCGGACGGGGGAGGGGGGGGTGGGGCGGACGGACGGGGGTGGAGCGGATGGGAGAGGGGGGGGGGGTGGGGCGGACGGAGGAGGGGAGGGGCGGACGGAGGAGGGGGATGGAGCGGACGGGGGAGGGGGGTGGAGCGGACGGGAGAGGGGGGGGGTGGGGCGGACGGACGGGGGTGGAGCGGACGGGAGAGGGGGGGGGGTGGGGCGTCCCACCCGTCCCACCCGTCCGCCCCGCGTTCCCTCCCGTCCGCTACCCTCCGTCCGACACACGTTCCCCACCGTCCGCTCCTCGTTCCCTCCCGTCCGCCCCACGTTCCTCTCCCGTCCGCACGCATTCCCTCACGTCCGCTCCACGTTCCCTCCGTCCGCCACACGTTCCCCGTCGTCCGTACCCCGTTCCCATCCTGTCCGCACCCGTTCCTTCCCGTCCGCCCCGCGTTCCCCCCGTCCGCCCCGCGTTCCCCCCGTCCGCCCCGCGTTCCCCCCGTCTGCTCGGAGTTCCCCTACGTCTGCTCCGCGTTCCCTCCCGTCCGCTTTCCGATCCCTTCCGTCCGCCCGCGTTCCCTATCGAGTTCCCTTCACGTCCGCTCCACGTTCCCTCCGTCCGCCCGTTCCCCTCCCGTCCGCGCCTCGTTCCCTCCCGTCCGCCCGAGTTCCCTATCGCGTTCCCCACCCGTCTGCTCCTCGTTCCCTCCCGTCCGCCCGAGTTCCCTATCGCGTTCCCCACCCGTCTGCTCCTCGTTCCCTCCGTCCGCCCCCACGTTCCCTCCGTCCGCCCCCTAGTTCCCGCCCGTCCGCCCCTAGTTCCCACGTTCCCCATACGTCGTTTTCGTACCCTAAACCCTAATTCCGACCGGGATCCCATAATGATTGGGCTCCTCGTTGCCTATATAAAGCCGTGAGGCTTTAGTTCCTACCACTTTCCTCTCCTCCCACCACATAGGGACCCGAGACCTTGTTGCGTCCCAAAGGACAGCATCACCGCGCGGGTCTCAAGGGGTTTGGGAGGGCAGGGCAAATTGTGGGGGAACCCTCGCAATTTTTTTTTCAGATTCACTCGCTCCCGTGATTTTTATCACGAGAGATTTTCACACTCACTTATTCACGTGATTTTTATCACGACTCATTTTCAGATTCACTCACTCACGTGATTTTTATCACGATGGAGGGGGAGGGCATTGCTCCTTACGAGAACGAGGATTTGAGGGTGCACCGTGCTTGGCTCGTAGGCAATGCATCGGCGAATACTGCCGAGGGTACGGGAAGCGATCCTGGAAGTGGAAGTACTGCAGCACGTCCACCACGTCCAGATCCCTTTCAGTTTGACGAAGAGTTCTTGGCTGTTGGTCATTCGGGAGGCAACCAAACACGGGGAAGCCGTGGAACACGTGGGAGTCGGGGAAACAGTGGACATAGAGGGAGAACTGGAAGGGGACCAAGCTCAGGCAGTTCCACAGAAATACATGCACCGGCTCGTTCGGAGAACGTGCCACCACAATCTCCGACACGGCGGACATCAAGACCGGAGAGCCCTGCACGTGATGTACCTCAGGGTTCGGAGCAGACTGAAAGACGGGGATTAAAACGCCCAGCAGTTTCGAAAGGGACGGAGGACGGGTCCGCGGCATCGGGTTCGCAATCAAAGAAAAGGAAACATAGAGGCAAACGCGACCCGCGGACCGATGAGGCTCGAAATCATTGCAGGATCGTGTTGTTGGATTGGTTTAGAAGTAACAGCATGGTTTATTTGGAGAAAAAATACCTCAATGATGGTACAAAGGGTTTAGAGTTGGCGAGGAACGAGTTGATGCTTATTCTCACGGAAGCCACGTCTGGACCGGAGTTTGAGGAAACTAGGGGCATGAGCGATTGGAACACATGGATTGAAAAACAAGCTGTGGAAGCAATCTACAATCCAACGATGTCATATGAGGCTATGCATCCTGGAGAGGGAAGTAGTGGTGGGAGGAGGTCCGAGCTGTACATTAAGCTAGAGAATTGGAAAAGAGGCGTAATAGCAGCAAAAGGCACATCCGCCCGCAACCTTCCCGTTTTTATTGACAGGCAGCTGGCAGACAACATTGCCACTCAGGGCCGGCAGGGTGTCATATGGTTGCCTAGGAATGTGGAGATCAAACCCTTGGATAGGGAAATCTTCCAAGGGACCTTCGGAGTGGTGCGGAGAGTCACAATTCATGGAGCATCATTCATCCCTAACTGGATAGAGTGGGCTGGGAAGACCATGAAGGCCACGAATAGTCTGGAGAACCGAAAGGAGCGTTCGGTTGAAGCATTGGCATGCCCAGTAGATCATCCTGGGATAATCAAGCTACAATACCTCCACCCGAAAACATACGAATCCTATTCGATGTGGTGGAATGGAGGCTCCTTGAAGAACATGAGGGTCTATGACCACCAAGTTCCGGAAACCCACGAGCGCACAATCCTTCAAATGCCTGGGGCAGACTTTGAAGCACGGAAACGGTTGGTTGTATATCGAAGGCATCGAGCTTATTTGGCATGGGCTCTAATGTGCATTGTGGATGTAGTGCACAAGCATGACGTGTTGCACAATGACCTTAATCCCAACAATGTCATGCTGCATTTCCCACAAGACCGTGAGAACACGGTTTTCATTGGTGTGTGTGATTGGGGGATGGCATCATGGGGAGATGAAGACGCACCCTCCAACTATGGAAAAGAATCAGTGGATGAGATGAACAAGCACCGCATAAAATACAACTGTGCTGGTCCAGAATTATTCCATGTACGAGGGCAGCGTGGAACATCTACCTCTCCGGTGAGGATGGCTCGGAAACATAGGCACACGTTTCTCTCGGAGTCCTTCTCAGTGGGTGCTTTGGCAAAGAAGATTTATGCCAGGGATTCGACTTCCTCGTTGTTTCAGCTAAACAGTGATCCAAATGGCTTGAAGATGCGGTTTGAGATAGCATTGGATGCATTGACGAAGCCCAATCCAGCGGAAAGGTCAACCATCACACACGTAGTGAACATGTTGAAGTCGCCTCCATACAACATGGTTAACCCGACAATGTGCTTCCGTGACACTGCAAAATAGTTTTTTTTTTGTTTTCTTTGCAGCAATTTTGGATCATACCAATTTTGTAACCGTTGGAGATGTAAATAAAGCCATCATTTTTTCATACACAACTTGTATATTGTATGAGATTTATGGATCTTAGTGCAATGTTCATACTCCATGAGGATTTTTGCTTCATAATCGAGAAGAAGTCTATGGGAGACTAACCAAGGTTCTCGCCTCTCGTGAGGCCACATCATTCTTTCACATCGTTGTTATCACATCCATGTGCTAAGTTCAAGTTAACTATAGTTGTTCGTGATATGTCTTGCCAAAATGCAATTACCTATATTTATTCTAATTTTGGTATGCCACAAAATGTAGTCAACTATAGTTATATCTAGTTAACTAAAGTTGAGCACAATGTTGCAATAGTTATATCGGTTGTACACGTGATCCTAAACATCTCTAAATGTTCTTTCTTGTACTCCACACATATTGCACACATACTTCACAATTGCTTATATTTATATTTATATAATTCACAATCACTTTTTTTTGGAAGTTTGGACATAGTCTCGGTTTTTTGGCTCTCAAAAATTCATATGAAGTCCAAAAAATGAGTTCTTGGTATCCATGGATAGGTAATGAAGTCCTCTACAAGAATATGCAATAAAAGTCCTCTACATAATAGTCCCCCCATCCACATAATAAAGTACACTAAAATAGCAATAATCAACTAAGGGTGAACGTAAAGTGGTTAAAAAAATTTCTCTTGGAACTGAGAAGTGGATGCATAGTTTCATATTGCTTTGTGCTTGTTTATCTCAACAGAAACTGTTCGGTTGGTGAATTAAAAATAAATAAATAAATCATAGAAGTGGTACAACATATTATACAAGTCATAACTTTATTATTGCGACAACGTTATAAATGCCCTTTATTAATCATATACATGAACAAACGATGCAAACTATAATATTCCACTTCATTCCGTCATCCCAACCTCGTAGATGCTCCTGGCTTCCGGCGAGGCTCCATTTTTGGAAGAGGATTCGGCTGAAGTAAATCAAAATAGCTAATCGTTCGGTCTTTCATCCGTTCCTTCAATGGTAGCCGATGAGGCGACAATCCTCTCCTCTTCTTACGAATAGACATAGTCTTTGAAGATTCCCCCGCTACCTTGACTATTTCAATGTCGATTGAAGTCTCCTCCACATCCACATCCACATCCCCGGGCTTCTCCAAAATATCCGCACACAAATCAATTAGATCATTTAGATCTCCACCCACGCATTGTTTGTGGTCCTTCTCCACCGCATCGATCTCAAAGTTGTCTGCATATCGTCGTTGTTCCTCCGCCGCCCTCATCCTCCAAGCTTGTGTAGATTGTGAGAAGGGAGTCATGACATACTCATCACGAAATCGATCCCTAGCACTTCTCTCATCTCTCTCACGCTCGGGTGTTGCATTGAATGGAATATGGGGATCGTCTAAATTGTGTATCTCCTCATCGCATTCTACACCCTCAAACATGACTCTCCCCTTTCCCATCCTATCCATGATACTCTACCTTCGTTATATGTATGAGTCTCAATGATCTACTTATATATTGACCTCTAAGGACTTGATGACCATGACCAATAATTGATGTAATCCAATATGTAGAGGATCCAATTCTCGTTAGTAAGATAAAGTCAACGCAATCGGAATAAAAATAAAGTTGGTTAGGTTAAAAATGTACACTTTTGAAAAAATCTTCCGACATCCGCATCGGAAACCTCTTTGATACCTCTTTGAACTTTCCATATTTGATTAGTTATCCACTCATTCAACAAATCACCAATTTGTGCTTCAATCATAGTGGTTCATATGGTTTCATAACCGATGTCACCCATCCGAATGCACTTTCCTTCAATAAATCATTAATTTGTGCTTCAACCTTAGTGGTTCATATGGTTTCATAACCGATGTCACCCATCCGAATGCACTTTCCTTCAATAAATCATTAATTTGTGCTTCAACCTTAGTGGTTCATATGGTTTCATAACCGATGTCACCCATCCGAATGCACTTTCCTTCAATAAATCATTAATTTGTGCTTCAACCTTAGTGGTTCATATGGTTTCATAACCGATGTCACCCATCCGAATGCACTTTCCTTCAATAAATCATTAATTTGTGCTTCAACCTTAGTGGTTCATAAACCCTAAACCCCTAAACCCTAAACCCTACGTCATTCCAAATTACTACCACATATGTGCCATTGATTTGTTCTCACACTCATGTAGAAGTGTTTCCATACATGGTTTGAGGGTTTAGGTTCCTAGCTTTCCAACGAACCCACCTGCTTTTTTTTTCGATGCCTACATTTTTTTCATTATAATAATCAATCATTGACAAGATCTTGGCCGTTAGATTGGAGGGGTTATTTTGAGCAAGTAATAAAGTGGCATGCTCCTTTGAGTTTGGACTTTTGGGCTTGGCCTTTGGAGGCTTCACACTATGCCCAACTAAGGCTACCCTTACTATATTTTATTGGCTATTTAGGGTTCATTTCTTTGGACTCTCAACAAAGTTGGGCCGCTCAATCGCACTTTGATCCACTCCCAAGGGTTAACATTTATAGATGGTGACTATAGTGTCCGTTTTTTGGCTCTAAAAAATTCATATGAAGTCCAATTCATATGTGGTCGCAATTCTACGCTGTTCCCCTGCCGCCCCGTTCCCTCCCGTCCGCTCCGCGCTCCCCACCCGTCCGCTAATCGTTCCATCTTTCATCCGTTCCCCCCCCGTCCGGTCCACGTTCCCCACCCGTCCGCCCCGTTCCCCTCCTTTCCGCGCCCCGTTCCCTTCCCTTCCGCGCCACGTTCCCTCCGTCCGCGCCTCGTTCCCCACCGTCCGCTCCTCGTTCCCATCCGTCCGCTCAGCGTTCCCCACCCGTCCGCCCCGAGTTCCCTCCGTCCGCTCCTCGTTCCCCACCGTCCGCTCCTCGTTCCCACCCGTCCGCTCAGCGTTCCCCACCCGTCCGCCCCGCGTTCCCTCCCGTCCGCGAACATGGAGCGGACGGGAGGGGAACAGGGGGCGGACGGGGGGAACTGACGGCAGGGGAACGCGGAGCGGACGGCAGGGAACGCGGAGCGGACGGCAGGGGAACGCGGAGCGGACGGCAGGGGAACGGTGGCGCGGACGGGAGGGAACGCGGGGCGGACGGGTGGGGAACAAGGAGCGGATGGGTGGGAACGAGGAGCGGACGGGATGGGAACGAGGAGCGGACGTGTGGGAACGAGGAGCGGACGGGTGGGAACGATGAGCGGACGGGATGGGAACGAGGAGCGGACGGGATGGGAACGCTGGAGCGTATGGAGAGGAGCGTACGGAGGGGAGCGTGGGAGCGGACGGGGGGGAACGCTGGGGGCGGACGGGGGGGAACGCTGGGGGCGGACGGGCGGGAACGGGTGCGGACGGATGCGAACGGGTGCGAACGGGTGCGAACGGGTGCGAACGGATGCGAACGGGTGCGAACGGGTGCGAACGGGTGCGAACGGGTGCGAACGGGTGGGGACGCGGGAGCGGATGGAGGGGCGGACGGGGGTATATAAGTGGAGGGGACCACTTACATACCTTACTCCACTCCTTCTGGGCGCCCAGACAACCCTCCTCTAACACAGAGTGCGGGGTAGCGGGGCTCTCGGAGGAGTTAAGGATCCCTTTTTTGGGATCCTTTTACACTACTTTTGGCAGGTTGTGGCAGGTTTTGGTAGATCCACGTGGCCGTTATTTGGCATATTCCTTGTGACGCGCCCAGTCAACTGGCCTCTGCGTGAGCGCCGGTAGCGGGGTGCTCGAAGGGTGTGCCGAATAGTTGAACTTTAATTTTTAGGGACATTTTTGAACTAATTCCACAGCAACACTATTTTGAAGTGTATGCTTGGATATTTTGTAGCACTATTATGAAGTGCAATTAGTATTTTAAAAAGTAGAGTTCTAGATTAGAATTAGAAACTCCAATTTGGGTGGAATTAGAATTAGAAACTCCAATTTTCAGACATGGCAAGTGGAGGAACTGGAGACATGGCAAGTGCAAGTGGAGGATCTAGTTCTGGGTGTTCCAGAGGACATGGACGCAAGGCCGCTGATTTGGAGTGGAATGTTTACGATGATCCCTCCCAAAAAGCCAGGGTAGGTTGGGAGAATGTACCACAACCGTGGTCAGCGAAGACTGCAATGCAGTACGTGGGCTTCCCTCACTTTGATCGGTTGTGGCCAAGACATTGTCACGAGCGACATTGCAAGGCCGTCAATGCGAGCTATACGCAGCTTGAAGACGTGGAGGCAAAATGGAGATTCCTAACGATACTTAGAAGTATCTCCAATTTGGATAGATGGCCCAAGAGTGCAATTCCAAAGTCGGTGGCGTGTATGATGTATGCGGAGCACGTGTTGCGAGTTAGGGTGGATTGGTCAAGTTTGGGTGCTCTGCATGATCAAAAATTTGGGGGTATTGGAATTGCATTCACTAAATGCACAGTTCCGGATATTCCATACACTCCCGTTCCGGAGTGGTTCAGGAAGAATCCTAAACTAGTGGATGAGCCTGGGGCACCAATTCCAGAAGGTCGGGAACCAAAAAAACCACGTACTCGCAAACGACCAGCCAATGACGTGGAGATGGCCATCGAGGAGGCGTTTGAGCATATGGATGAGGAGGGCAGGTAAATGTCGATGTGGTTAACGAGCTGGTTAACCAGGTGGTTAACGAGGCCCTAAACGAGGTAAACCCTCGTCAACTTGGTGCGGACATGATGGAGAGCAGAATGGAGGCATTGCGCCAGCAACATGCCGAGGAAATTCGTGAGTATAAAGCAAGGATTCTCGAGCTGGAAAATCGACTTGCAACACTTACGATGGGGGAGGCTGGCAGTTCAAGTAGTACACCAATTAACATCCAGTCTTTGGAAGCAGAGAGGGATACAGCTTTACAGGAGGCCATGATTGCAAAGTCACAAGCAGCGGACGTATGTACGAGGAATGAAGTAATGCAAGGAAAGATGGAGGCTTTGCAAAAGGAGGTGGTGGACATGCAACAACAACTTCAAGTGGTCAATGAAGTGGTTGTCGATCACGAATCCAAGATTGGCACACTGGAGGAGCAGAATGCAAGGTTGAGGAAATTTCTATCGGATGCGATCGTGGAGCGAACCAATATGAGGACATGGACATTGCTTTCTATGGCCAAGGCTCGTCAATATGAAGCTGAATTTGAGAGCATCCAGCGAGAATGGAACCGCAATCATAGATTGCGGAACTTGATGCTCACGTCATGGCCAGATCAAGAACATATGTACCCTAGTAGGTGGGATGATGAGGATGACTTGAAATTGCCTAACGGGAGCTTGGATTGGCGGCAACTGATCGACTCCGATCACCATTGGGATGTGATCCAAGTGCATGAATATCCATACAGCATGAGGGGTGAGTTGTTATGGCCGGGTCCACATCCAATGGTCTTCGACGGATCCGTGTGTGGGATTTGCGGCAGTCCATTTGGCCCAGAGGGATGCTTTCAAGTTGGATCGTGTGGGGGCCAATTCCATCCACAATGTCTGATAGTGACAATGATCAGGAGACGGCAATGTCCCCATTGCAGATCACCCTTCCACCCTCGTTTGTACCTCCAATTTGGCCTTCGGGATTACATGCCTAAGGACTGGGTGGTAAGGCCAATGGACTATCCCTTCAACCTTTGCGAGTTTGATGGGACTTCTGTTGAGTGGAATTGGTTATTCAATCGTGCAACGGTTGAACTTTGGAACGATAACAAAGATGGCGAATGGACACAAAATCCACGTCAAATTTTGTATGTTGCAGACGAGTTGTTTCCCAACAAGCCCCCAAACCATGGCATGAAAAGATTTTTGTACCAAACTTTTGGTTGGCATTGGGATGCGACAACCATGCAATTACGGAGAGGCATTCAACCTCCTTTTTACAATGCAAGTGGTGAACTATCAATATCGGAGCATGAGTTGGAAGAAGATGCACATGAGATGCCCATGGAACGGGATTCCCATTTTGAAGCGCACTTAGAGCAGTCGTACCACAAACACAGAACGCAGTTGGAGGCAGTTGAAGCACTCTTGAATAGAGTTACGGATGATGCGGTATTGAGATGGCTAAATGGGGGGGTCTAGACCACGTAATGCCACTCCACTGTCTCCTGGAAGTCGTCCATATCTCACCCGTGAAACCACGCGAATGATGGAAGCCGGGGAATCATCACGGGCACGACGAGGATCTACTTCAGCTGCAATAGACCTCGATTCAGATTCGGATTAGGCATTTTTGTAGCATGTTTAGAAAGTTGTATAGGAACGGAGGAAGACTTTGTACACATTGAACATATTTCATGTTCAAAGAATATGTAATATAAAGAGGAGTTACCGACAAGTTGTCATTTCTAAGATCGTGTAAAAGATAGCATATAGATGTCACATGTTTTAATGTTATTCGAAACTTTTAAAAACTCACTTGAATATTTGTAATTCATATGATAGTCTAACCAAAAGTACTATTGACTACATAGTCAATATTGAATACCACATAAAGATATAATTATATAAATATGCAATAAATAATTTTAAAAAACATGCAATAAATAATTTTATTACTATAATAAAATGATACAACTTCGAACGTAACGTTCGCTTTGTGGTCTAAATGTCTTACCGAAGGCCCTAAGGTTGTAACTTGTATCAATTTTGACGGAAGTAATAAATTATGGGAGTACGTGGGAGCACCGAAAGAACACATTTGTGCAAAACCATTACGTTCGAATCCGTACTGTAGGATCATTTGCTTCGACACATCTTGGGTCCTCTTCAGACTCGTCTGTGCTGAAATCATCATCCGTTTGGGGAGTCGCGCTTCGAAGATGCAACTCTCGGTCACGTTGTGAGAAAATTATCCTCTTGGTCGGCCGGGAGCCATCTGCATCATGTATGCCATTTTCATCTAGATGTGGTCTACCCTCATCTTCATTGTAGTCTTCAGCAGTAAACGGAAGCGATCGTCCCTGATACCTCTTCCTAGTACGTTTGACACCTCTCGTAGTTCTCTGGCGCCCTCCACCCGTACCACGACTTGAGTGCACTTCATCTCTACTTCCATCTATAAAAGCATCCCCCGTTGTACTTCCGCCTCCAACTCCAAGACCACCTCTTCCATTGGATTGACTGTGTGGAAGTGAAACAGACGCGGGTGGAATTGCAATTGGTATGTTCTCAACAACATGTCGTCGTACAGAAGGACGACGTGGCGCCTCTATAGTAACATTTCTTGAAACATTGTGCATAGCAACCAAAGTAGCACCCACCGCAGTTGCACGTGAAACACCCAATCTAGAAGTATTGGCAATACTTCGAGTGAGAGGACGATGTTGACCTTGTGCATGCAATTGCACCGTAGAGGTGGATGCAATCCTTTGAAGAGCACGGAATCGAGTTGTAGGCATTTCAGGAACATTGGGCGTTGGATCTTCTATACGATGGTTGGATATGAGGGAGGCATCCATGGATTCAGAATGTGCTCGGGTTGGAAGTGGATCATGTTGAACGTGCGTTGGCTCATTTACGGGTAGTACATTGTCGCCTTCACCAAATGAAAGAGAATCGCTCCGATGTTGCAAGGAATTTACTTCAATTCCCACATTCTCACTTGCCCCCATAGCAACATTATGGTCAGATGGAAACCCTTCTCCAGTGTGGAGAGTTTCAACATGCGGTCTTCCAATAGACCCCTCATGATCGTCATGCATTCCGTCGTTATGTTGGGGGACATCCGGTTCATCAAACTCAAACACCCCAAGGTTTCCATCACTACCATTGCCATCCTCATCTTCTGAACCATGATTCTCGGAATCGAGGTCATCCAAATCAAAGTCGATGTCATCAACATTGTTGTCTTCATCATTTCCAGCCCTATCAGTTGGATCCACGTCATCTTCGTTGTCATCTTCTTCGTCAAGGTCATCGTCAGAATAGACCTCATTCAATTCGTACCATTGAGCAGGTCTTGGGCCCCTCCGATGTCGAATGAGCCTACTATTGGTATATATGTAGACGAGGTCCTCAGCACGACTATGCTTCAAGCGATTGCGACTCTTGTTGTGAACGTATGAGTACATGCTCCAATTGCGTTCACATGCGGATGCGGAACATACTTGTGCAAGGATACGTCTTGCTATTGTTTGGAGGGCTTTAGCTCCACCTCCCATTGCATCCCACCATTCATGGAGAGGTGCGGCATGCACGCTCGGGTCAGTAGAATCAGCAAAAGGCCCTCGATTTTCAAGAAAATCTTGGTACTGGTGGAGGATTTGGACATAAGTGTCCTCATCTTGAGCAAGCCTGCGAAGAACTCGATTTAGGATTGTCCTCGAATTGTCATCCTCATGGAGTGGGGCCCAACCACGTAGAAGCGGATTTAACATCGCTCCAGCCCAGTGTAGATCATTCAACATCAACCTCCATCTATTTTGAAACGTTACCATAGCATTTGCAGCAAGCTCAGGGCTTAAGCGAAATGGAGGTTTACTGAATCCACGAATATGGGTTTGTAAATCATGCATGACCCTCCAAGCCATTCCCATTGCAGGCGCCTTGCCGTCAAATACACGAAGAGCTTTAACAACCGGGATCACCATATACAAGAAATTTTCGCACGTGTTCCAGAATCCATCAGAACGTATAAAGCTTCGCACAACAGAGCCCTTCATGTAAGAGGTGCCAGATCTCCTCCTCATATCACGCATTAGAGTGATCCAATCCTCATCAACCACCATTCTTTCCAAAGCATTGCGTACTTGGAGAAGACGTTCAATCATGATGAAGTTCGTAGCAAAACGGGTCTCTACAGGTAGGCGGAGTGAGAGATTTGGTGACAACCTCCGGAATATAGCTTGAGAAGCATGATGGTTTTTAACAAATACACAAATATGGCGGGATTTTTTTACCAATTTTTTCACCCATTCCTCCTTCCCCCAATCTTCTAAGAGGAGATCTAGGCAATGTGCAGCACATCCTTGAAAATATAGATCGGGATTTGCTCGAATCAAGTCGCGAGCAGCGGAGGCCATAACTGGGGCATTGTCGGTGCAAACTTGGACCACATTATGTCGACCAACCTTTTCCACAAATGGTTGAATTTGAGCAGCAACGTAGACATGATCCTTGTGATTTCCCGTGGTGTCAATGGTACCCAAGAAAACGTCTCCCTTTGTGCCACATTGAAGAACGTTTAGGAGAGGTCGGTTTTGCACGTTGTCCCATCCATCACAACATATTGTAACACCGTATTTTTCAACGGAATTCCCCAGCTTCTCCTTCACTTGCCTATCTAGGTCAACCTTTATATCAGTTAACAACTTCGTACGGATGGCATTGTACGATGGTGGTGTGTAGGCTGGCATTCGATGACGGGCAGTTTCACGCACAGCATGAACAAATGCAGGATGTCTCACAATGTTGAAAGGAATGTTAGCTTCATAAAAAGCCGTTGCCCATGCTCTATCGAGGAGTTGTTTTGTTGACACATTGAACCCCTCCGTTATGTTGAGTTGACGTAGTTCACGAGGAGGAGTGCCATATATCACAACATCAAAATGTTGAGTGGTTTGGGACATAAGCAAAGGCTCTGTTTCACTAATTACGGAGCCCGCTATAATAGGCTCCAAAGGTACAATATCTGCCACCAGAGAGTCCTCATTTACAATGCCTACATGTAAGGGCACAATGCCTCCGCAATGTTCAAACAAGGCCCTAATATGCGGGAGTACCATCCTACATGTGGAAACATCAGAAGCACCCCCTACATGAGGTCTATAACCAAGGTGGGCCAACATTCTATCTCCTCGGTAAGATATGACGAACGGGCAAAACCTACATTTAACCTGCCTTTGTGATTTACCGGGAACCCTCCCCTTATCCTCGTACCAATGATCCCATGCATCGTTTCGGCGTGGCATGACTTCAACAAAACCTGCAAATACAAACAAGTTAGAGCAAGTCACTTTGATCGCATACTAGGTCCTGTTCAAGAGTGCCACGAGGGCAACCCTAATTCACAGACACTAGATTGGACAAAGTATAATCTGCATTCGGGTCTCACGCATTCAATCCTCACTCCTCAAAGGAGAATCAAAAGACTTGAGACACACTATGTCAGTGGAGGCAAAAATGGCACCTTGCACCCTCAATTTATAGTGTTCGAATCGGACGGGGGAGCGGACGGAAGGGGTGGGAGCGGACGGAAGGGGTGGGAGCGGACGGGGGTGCGGACGGGGGAGCGGACGGAGGGGGGGGGAGCAGACGGGGGAGCGGACGGAGGGGGGGGGAGCGGACGGGGGGGCGGACGGGGGAGCGGACGGGGGGGCGGACGGGGGAGCGGACGGGGGGGGGGGGGGGCGGACGGGGGAGCGGATGGAGGGGGGGCGGACGGGGGAGCGGATGGAGGGGGGGCGGACGGGGGAGCGGACGGAGGGGGGGGAGCGGACGGGGGAGCGGACGGGGGGGGGGGGACGGGGGAGCGGACGGGGGGGGGGGGGCGGACGGTGGAGCGGACGGGTGAGCGGACGGAGGTGGGGGGAGCGGACGGGGGAGCGGACGGGGGGGCGGACGGGGGGGCGGACGGGGGGGGGGCGGACGGGGGGGGGGCGGACGGGGGAGCGGACGGAGGGGGGGGGAGCGGACGGGGGGGGGGCGGACGGGGGAGCGGACGGGTTGGGAGCGGGGCGGGGGACGTGGGCAGACGGAGGTTGGGAACGGGAGCGGACGGGGTGGAACGGGGATTGGGAACGAGGGCGGACGGGTGGGAACGGGGATTGGGAACGGGGGCGGACGGGGGGGCGGACGGGCGCTAGTAGAATTTTCCCCACTTTCCCTTTACTTTGCTGACATGTCGTCACACGTGGACAATGTAAATCCTACGTGTCCGAAATTGGGTAATGTAATTACACAAAAAAATCGGTAAAATTCAAGTCCGGCAGGATAAAGACAACATCCGGCATAATCCGGCATAATGTCGTGACGGATACGTGTCGTGACGGCACGACATTATGCCGGGATAAGCCTCCGTCACGACACAATAGACAACCCTGGCGGTAGTTCTGATCTATTAATTCAAGAACTGTGCATGCATCCATGTTATATAATCCTTATTTTGTTCGCCCCATCTTCAATTAGTGGAACATATATTATAGCTCAAAATTGCAATTTATTATGCTAAGAAGGCACCCATAAATTTCCTCATTTCAAATGTACACTTTGGATATAGCATATCAATTTGGACTGAACATTCACATGCAATGAGCACAAAAAACATTATGGGAATGCAATGAGGAACACATTGTTCCTGCACAATGGAATCGCAGGTTGATCGCTACATCTTCCTTTGTTTGGGTGGATGCGACTTTTTGCTCCAAGAAAATGCAATCTGTGGTGGAATCTGAGACTTTTGAGGCTTCATCTAAGACCCTATCAACCCCTTCAAGCTCCGTTCCCTCTCTTTTGATTACTCTATGGCCACCACACCTAAGTTACTTCTTCACAAACTGATCAATGTGAAACACTTGACATGTCACGAGTAATTGGAACAAGACATCGCGTCATGTGATGTGTGGCAAATCAAAGCTGAATCATTGCATGGCCGTTTCTCCCCTCCATAATTTGGTTTGCCGGTCGCTTGTGCATCCTCATCAAGATTGAGTGCATTAGTGAGTGGAGACATCACTATTTGGGTGATGATTAAGCTTTGGGCCAATTGCCACTTTGATTAGGCAATGATGTGTTGTGTGTGTGATGCGATGTAAAATGGCACTCACATCATGAGATTTGTGTGTAATGCGATTGAAATGGCACTCATATCATGAGTTACCACATATTTGAGGTTGATTAGATTAGCTCAATGATGTGTTGTATGTGTGATGCGATGTAAAATGGCGCTCACATCACGAGTTTTTGTGTGTGATGCGATCGGTAACCGGCAATCACATGATTTGATCATTTCTTCCTTTGTTTGGATAAGGAAATCATAACAGGTTATAACCCCTGCATTTTCCTCGGGCAGGCTTCGCTGCCCGGGCGATGTCTCGGCCGCCCAAGGACAACTGGCTACAATTGTAGCCGCCCATCAACGAGGACGGGCCGATTTAGGGGCAGCAAGCGCCAGGCTGCAACTGCGAGCACGATGGTGCGGCGGCGAGCGCCAGGCTGCGGCGGCCACCTTACCGTACATATTGTATTCCATACCATGGCCATCAATCGTCCTTGTGTTTTGAATTGTATATAGAAGATGACATTAGAGCCGGCCTATTGGGGAGCTCTCCTATTTGTTGTTAAACAATTACTCACCATTGTTGATGTCCACATATCAATGTTGGTGTTGAAATTTGACCATGGCAAACATAGAACCATGTCCATTCAAGGGTGTCCCTATTAGTTTTGTTTATAGCATACCGTAGCTTCCAAGCATAGACATAGATCCTTCCATGCATAGCATACAATAAAGAAGGGACGGATTGTCGCCCTCATTGTTCAATGTTTTCCATCACCTTCCCAAAAAAATTGGAAGGTGCATATGGGGGAATAGTGTTAGAACCAAGTAGTTTTCTCACGTCCCACCAATTAAAAAACAAGGGGCTCATTTTGGTTCACTATACTATATTTTAATCTTCAATATATGTTGGCGCATGTTGTCTATACACATTGTATGGTTTTTGCAATATCTAGCACAATCAAGTTAGGTAGCCATGTTTTGATCCAATGCATATCACAATGAACAAATCATTATTGGCATATAAGCAAAACCTTTGCACAAAGAACCTTCTTTTTTCCATGATGATTGAATGGGATAGTTGAGGAAACATGGGCCCTTATTTTGTAACTGTGGTCAAACCACAAATACCTTACACGATTGTTACGTTATAACCAAGTTTGAACCCATTTCATGTATATTACAAGTACATTCCAAACATTGATTTTTTATTTTTGATTTTGATTTTACAAACACGAGACCTAGTCGATTCAATGTGACAAATTGTTAAAAAAAATACACATCTTGTGACACACAATTAGGCGCACCTCCTAATGGATTTGCTATGCTTTTATGTGTCGGCTTGTTTGTTAAAGTTTTTGAGCACGTTAGGCATGGCTTTAAAGTCTCCTTTAGGGGGACTTACACCTTACACAAAAGGCCACTTGCACTAGTGCCATATACGACACCAATTTGGGCCCTTGCCACTCTAGCCCATTGTCCCCGTGCATATGTCCGAGACCTTCCCACGTTGTATGTTGAACATATGAACCTTATGGCGGGACCCCGCGGGACTTGCATAGACTCCATCTCAAAACATCAAAATTATTTATTTTGCCGGAGTGCTTATGTTGCAACATAAACCTAAACCTAAACCTAAACATGTAGATGTTGGCTAGAAGTCATTACTGCATCTCACAACGTATCGTTGGATCTCTCTTGCTCTTAGCTAAGTTTCCCTTTTAATAACTTCACTCAAAAACTCGTTCTTATTTATTTCTCCAAAAATCCATCTAAGAAATGAGCATGATACCCCTAAAAATGACTAATTGCGTCACCATTGATTTTTTTTGATTTGAATGTCTTTGTGTAGCCCATGATGTGAGCAGTCGATTGCCGCCTTTGTAGAAAGAATCGGAGTTATATTGACGGTGCTACAGAGTTTATGCAAGAGCCAAGGGCCGATGGGACCCCGTGGTCCCGCCATATGGTTCATATCGTTGTCGAGGTCTAACCATTATGGAACGGTGGTTGCTCAATTACCCATGCAATCTCTATTTGTAGTTTGAGGGAATTGTTGCATATGAGCTTACCTCACATTCATCCAACATAAAAGCTCTAAAATAGTATGCCACATGGAGGTTACTGTTTTAGTTGATGTGACACAAGTCATTTGAGATGAATTGGCCACAAACCTATAAGGGGTCTAAGTATTTATGTTGGATGGATGAGAGGTACGCTCATATGCAATAATCCCTCATCTTCATTCAACCTCTCCAAAATGTATACACATACCTAATTCAATTACTCACCTTAATTTAATTGGACACCTATATTTGAGTGATATGTAGTTAGGCGTGGCTATAAGAATGAATATAAAAACCACACATGTTTAAAATGAGATTGGATTGCATGCTCACAATATGATAACAATCAAACTCATTATTCAACATAATTGTAGGGCCTATATGACCATTTATTGCGCACAAGAATCTTCACTTTGACAATGACTAAGATATTCACGTGAGCTCTGAAAATCATGAAGAAAGTGGCTAAGGCCTCAATTTGGATTTGCTAACCATTTGTGTGTTTCATATCCTAGTAGAAGTGGGCATAGAGAGGGTATTCTTGTATACGAGTGTACCTCTCATTCATCCAACATAAAATAGTTGAAATAGTAGGCAACCTAGAGGTTGCTTTTACTCGAGTTCATTTAAGATGAATTAGCAACAAACCTATAGGGGGTCAAGTTTTTATATGGGATGGATGAGAGGTACACTTGTATACGATAATTCTCTCTCTTTGAAGTGGACTACACTTATTATCCCAATTAGTGCGTGTTACTATTTGGAGTTACACAATGTAATAGTGTCTTACCTAGGAGTTCAATTTTTACTAATGAAAGTTCAACAGGTTGTTCGGACAATATAGGACATAAACGACTTTGCTTAATAAAATATTAAGTCTCATTTCATAGTTATAGCACTGCGTGCTCCGAACAGTAACACACACTAATTGGGATAATTAGTGCAGTCGGAAAAAGTAACCATTTAAGATCCATCTGTACATTAAGAAGATTCTCCAGGAGATACCCTGCTTCACGAAGGAAAGACATGTACTGCTTCATACCCTGCTTCAAACCCGGACACTGGCCTGGTATGACCGCGACGCCCGTCATGTCCCGTCATCCCATCAATGTCCTCTCTTTTCATCGCGGTCGTCGTTCGAAGATCGGCAGGGTCCTCGTTTCGCTGGCTATGGCGTGCACGCCTTTCGCATGCACATATCTCTTTCGTCTATCTCCCAAGTTAAGGTTTCCGCTCTCGTAGGACTGACTGGGAGGTGGTTGCGGAGCATCATCAGGAGGAGCGCCAGCTGAGCCGTCGCGGCAGGATGTGGTGCCACTGCGAACGAAGCCGTGGGCTGCAACAACATCCGCTGCTGCCATGGATCGATCTACAATGCATGGTAATGTGATAGAGCAGCTTGCTGAATTGCATTTTTTCCCCCCGCCCTTGCTCTGCGCTTCTTTAGCTGATCGAGGGATGTCAAAATTCGTTAACACTCTTGTGGAGACATGCGTCAGTTGATATGGCGGATATTTTGATCAGATGGCTTTGTTAGTGACATTAACAGGAGGGGTTAGGGTTTCTTTCATAGTGAAAATATGTGTTCATCGATGCAAAGGGAGAGGAGAGGAGAGGAGAGGAGGTGAGGTGAGGTGAGGTGAGGTGAGGTTTGGTTTGGTTTGGGGCATAATTGTAAAGGATTTGCAGTTGCAATAGATTTGGCCTTGATTGTTCGAAGCCATAAAGAGGTTTTTGGTTTTAATGCCTTCAAAGCTGGATCAGGGTTAGGGTTCTGTTCTGTACTTGCCCTGAGGCAAGGTTTGAGATGGGCATAGTGAGATTGCTTTCTCCAGGATTTTAGTGTCTTGGGATGTAGAATCTGATTGGATCCGGTGTGTCTCCATTTTGCTTGTGCATTTACTTTCCGTTTCCATGATTAGGTTTTTGCTTCTCAGGTGACGCCTCTGCAGGCGATTCTGATGAAAAACATTTGGTTGCTTTGTGGTCGTAGGAACTGGGATTGAGGTGATTGTAGAGCTTTAAGTAGGGAGTTGGAAGACATTTAATACGGGCTGGTTACCACGGTCCACGAATGCCAATATCACTGAATTGTCATCTTAAAATCATCATCATGAAAGGGTGATAGGTGCATGGATGCAATTAGGGTGGAACATCAGGCCTAAAATTGGGGAAGCTATATGCCGTGTAGGTAGACGGAACATCCTAATGGGGGATTCCCCTGCTGTGGATCGGGAAGCAAAGGTAGACATACCCAAGATATTTCAAGACCAGGGCTCAAGGAAGCATGCGAAGCTGGGGATATTGCCTCTGGTTGCTCTTATTTTCTATGAAGTTTCAGGGGGCCCATTTGGTGTGGAAGACTCGGTGCAAGCAGGCGGCCCGTTGCTTGCACTTCTTGGCTTTTTGATATTCCCCTTCATATGGAGCATCCCAGAAGCACTGATAACAGCTGAATTGGCGACTGCTTTCCCGGAGAATGGTGGCTATGTGTTGTGGATCTCAGCTGCATTTGGGGATTTCTGGGGTTACCAAGAGGGATGGTGTAAATGGATTAGTGGAGTAGCTGATAATGCCTTGTACCCTGTCCTTTTTCTAGACTACTTCAAGCGTGCATTCCCAATTTTTGCAGAGGGACCAGTTAGGTTCATTGCCCTTTTAGTCATCACGATTGGACTCACATACCTAAATTATAGAGGACTGACCATTGTGGGTATTACGGCAGTGATACTCACAGGCTTTTCCCTCCTCCCATTTGTTGTGCTCGCGCTGCTCGCGATCCCAAAAATTCAGCCAAGTAGATGGCTGGTCATAGACGTGGCCAAGACTGATTGGCGGACGTACCTGAACACGCTGTTTTGGAATCTCAATTACTGGGATTCTGTGAGCACTTTGGCAGGTGAAGTGGATAAACCTCACCAAACATTTCCCAAGGCCCTTTTGTGGGCAGTCCTGTTGGTGATTGTGGCATATGTTGTCCCTTTGCTGGCTGGCACAGGTGCCCTGGAGCTCGATAAGTCGAAGTGGGAGGATGGCTATTTTGCAGATGTTGGGTTGGCCATTGGGGGTGTGGCTCTTAAATGGTGGATAGAAGCTGCAGCTGCACTTTCCAACATGGGTTTGTTTGAGGCTGAGATGAGCAGTGATTCGTTCCAGCTCCAAGGGATGGGAGAGGCAGGCATGATCCCTCAGGTCTTTGCATACCGGTCCAAGTTTGGAACACCAGTGCTCGGCATACTCTGCTCAGCGTCTGGGGTTCTGCTGTTGTCTTGGATGACCTTTCAAGAGATTCTGGAATTTCTGAACTTCCTATACTGCCTTGGGATGCTTCTTGAATTTGCCGCATTTGTGTGGTTGCGAATGAAAAAACCGGATCTCGTGCGGCCGTATCGGGTTCCCTTCGGCACTTTTGGTGTCACTCTCATGTTGCTGCCATCAACAGGACTGTTAATTGTGGTCATGTGTTTTGCAACATGGAAAACTGTTGTGTTCAGCTGCATAATCGCTCTCATTGGGTTTCTGACATATCCAGTCCTCAAGCACGCCAAGGCCAAGAAATGGGTGCAGTTTGCAGATGTGAAAGTAAATGGTACACCTGGTGCTCGTGACACTTGTTCCTCACCGCAGGAGGACAGTGAGGTTTTTGATGCAGAGGAGAGGCTTCTTTCTGCATAGTTGCAAGTGTCTTTTCCAGTCTCTCCTCCTTGTATGTTGGAATGGGTTCACATTCAGCATAAAGACCAACATGCCAGGCGGTTGGCACTTGTCACCTTAATAGTACCACCAAACAGACAGGCTGATTAACTTAGCAGGCAGTCCTTGTCTTCCTGTAAGTGCATCTGAGCGCATATCTGGCCAAGATTGGCTCCTGAGCAACTCATCAAGTTGATATAACTGGATAGAATCCTTGCAGGCTCCAGCTAACCATCTTGTAATATAATTGTATCGTAGTTGACTTTGCACACATAGAATTGTCCTGACGTCTCTTTGACATGCTTTAGCCCTTCCTTGACATGAATTCCTTAGAAGTTAATTTGTTCACGGCACTTCCAATAAAAGCTCAGGATATATATATCATTTCCTGCACTTATGCAGGTGGCAACATTCTGAGCGAAACTGCAAATTGCATCAGTCATGTGCTGGTCAACTCACAGTATTTGTAATAACCATTGAATATCATGGGCTTCTTGGCATATTTTTCCAATTTTTAACACAGTAGGTCTCTGATGAGACTGACTGTTACTGAAGATCTATTTGTACATTTCTATACATAGCACAAAATACGGTTGAGGAATTCTGATGAAGAACTGTGTCTGCCCTGTGTGAAATTCTCTTAGCAGAGTTTACTGTGGTTGATGTATTGTGATGGTGAAGTGTAGCCTGCTGGGACCTGAAAGGGTGTACAATGCCATTGCAACTGGCAGCATTTTTCCATCTGTGGTGGTGTTTGGATACAAGCAACAGTACAAATTCAAGTTTAGCTCAACATCAATAAGATTGACAGAGTATATAGGTTTAGAATGTATATATTTCTCAGTGTGGTTTTTGCATTTGTGCAAGAGTGGCTAGAAAGTGAATGGTTGCAATTTCAATTTCTGAGACAATGTGCAATTTAGGTTATGGTAGGTTTGTGCCTAAAAGATGTTATGACAATGATCTCATGTCAACTGATCCCAGTAATTGGGTGTGTCTAGTAGGAGTGAACTGATCACGATACTTGGGTGTCTAATGTCTCTGAATCCAACAGGAATTTGAAGCTTTATGATTGATGTGGTTATTGAAGGAGGTGCCTTAAGGTCCAGCTGCACTTCCTGGTTAAGGCTTCAGTTAGAGTAAGTAACCACTCAAATTAGTTATAATGACACTGTCCAGTTAAGAGAATCAGCTAACACATGAGGTAGCTAACTTATGTGAGGGCTAATCTATCTCATGGCCGCACCACCTAATTAAAATTGAGATTAAAATAGAAGTTATCAAATTGGACGTTAGCCAACTTCTGGGATCTTCCTTTTGTCAAGAAATCTTAACTCACTCATCCCCTCCTAATGCTAACTAACTTTTACAAGTGATTAGTCCAAGTTTTTTCTTGAATGTTTGCCTCTCATTTTCCCCATCTCTTCTTGCTACAAGGTGGACCACACTATTTCTTACATTGTCCTAAATTAGCATATATAAAATATAAATATAAAACATACTATTAAAATATCATTTCAATGACCAAATTTAGATAATAATAATATTTTATTATATTACAATCATAATGAAACACAAATTGTGTGGGCCACAAAATTATAATGTATCATAATTAGTGTCTTGTTCAAAACTTGGGCAAGTTGAACAAAGCTTCGGTCGGTAACCTTAACTCCTCTCTTAAATTGGTCAACCTTTGGTTAGTGGTAATTGGGATGTGTTGCCGTGCGATAGGTTAGCTAGCATATGAGTTAGTTAATTTCACTAACTCATTGTTTGCTAATTCTCCTAACTAGGTGGTGCGGCCATGATTTTAGGGCCACTTCACGCACAAGACTGAAGGCATGTGACCATTGCAATCTAAGAGCTCTCATTGGTCAAAAGGGTGGAGATTGTCCAAGTTCACTTCACACACGAAGGTGAAGGCCTAAAGGCCCAAAGAGGACTTCATGGATGAAAAGTCTACATGGAGTCCTACACGGGCGACTATGGATAAGGTTTCATGGTCTCTCGGAATTTGCGTCAGGCCCACCTCCAAGAGGTGGGCCTGATGCAAATTCTGGGAGACCATGATTTTTTTAATAATTTTTCAAGTAGGATAGTTTTTAGGACAGATTGCAGGGCAAATTCTAGAACAAATTCAAGGATAGATTCCAGGACAGACAAACACCACCAAGTAATTCTCTCAAATTGATAGAGTTTGAGACATATTATATTAAAACAAATCCTCCCCTCTTTTTCCGCCAACAAAATATGCAATGGTCCCGCAACATGGTCCATTCTCACTTCACACTATGCTTGAGGGCCTGTGACTACATAAAACGGCTTTCCCAACACCCATGGTACGGCCTTTGGATGAGAGTCAAGGGTCCTCACCATTACAAGGTCATGGCTCTTGGCTCATGTGTGAAGTGGCCCTTAGTTACCTAGAATTTTGGTTGGCTAATCGTCATTGACTCATAAGTTAGCTATTTCTCTTAATTAGGTGGTGCGGCTCAACCCTTATGTGGTTAGATACTAGAGATTTGTGAAGATGACTTGCACAAATTGCACATCAAATGGTCTATTTCCACTTGTATACTTAAGAAACAAGACCCTAGATTCATGAAGAAGTGCAAGCAATTCTTCTTGGTGATAGTGATGTTGTTGCTTAGATTGGAACTCTCCTTACCTTAATGGAGCTCTCTTCTACTAGCAAAGCAAGAACTTGCAACTCAAATCTTACCTACATAGACACAACAAGTTGCAAACTGCAACAAGATCCAATGATTAAATGTGTAGCCAACAAGAATTGCTTCACCCAAAAACTTCCAAAATCAGCCATAGTTCACAAAAACCCCTCAAACTTCCACCCACAAATTCTCGTCCCTGAGGCAATTTAATGTACCAAACACTTTGCCCCATAAACGCTCATCATATCAACCAAGGCTTTGCCAAAATTGAGAGACAAACGCTCCACAATGTGCCACCATTGATGCGTAAACAATTGCGGCTCAAATCTTTGGTCAGACAACCGCCTTCTAAATCTAGAAACTTGCTCCTTGCGACACCCGGCTCACCCCACCACGCTCAAAGACCCTAATTAGAACATTTTAGAGCCAATGAAATGGTTGCCTCATCTAGAAATAGTGACTGGACAAGCTCAATGAATTATTGCAAAAACATGCTACTTATTTCAAATGGGCCAAACAAATCTGACTTGGCTACGTTGCCTTCACACCCTCTAATGGCCAATAAACGATGAATAGAATATAAACATTGAAAAAATGCGTTGATTTTGCAGGGTGCCAACATGACCTATTTAGATAATCGTGTTAGCTAACAATGATTAATTAGAGTTTTAAGGATACTAAGGGGGTGGTGTACACTAAGACTATAGTGAGGGGACACTTGAATTCAATGGTATCCACCTTTGTTGGATGTTGCCTTGGGATGGCCAAAGCCAAAGCCAAAAAAAAAAACAAAAAAAAACAAGAATTGTGCTAGTGGAACCTAAATGTGTGATTGCAACTAATGTAAATCCCAAGTTCTGGCTGTTTGGGTTTAGGAATAGGAGTATTCAAACATGCAAGGTTGAAAGGGGAAGGGGTGGGGAACTTGGTGAAGGTGCAATGTATGGGAAGGATGACTTTAAAGGTCATGTTACGTTCACTTTTACTAGGCCTTTGCAACATACAATCCTTCAAACATCGGTTCCCATTGGTTGCAAACATCAAGGTTGTTCCAATTCCTTTTTTTCCTAGAATAACGCCTTTGGAACTATTGACACATCACTTCTTATTGCTCCAATGCAATTCCCCTCGAGCCTTTTCTCAACTCGCTTGATGCAAACCCCGGCTAGGCTACCTCCCGGGTACGCAACTCCCATATTATACGCAGGGGGCATCGTATTAAAAACGGCTTAGAGGACGGCTTTTGTAAAAATTATATCAAATTATAAAAATTAAAAGGACCAAAAAGTTGGGTGAAGACCAAATTAAATAAAATGAGATGTAGAAAAAGTTAGGTTGCATATTAATTTATTTAGTAAAAACTTCACAACATATATAAAAGAATTGAAACACCTATTTTTTAACCTATGTCTATGCATAATTTTAAAAGATCCTCACATGTAGTTGCCTCCAATTAAAAATAAAAGTCATTGGCAATGTTTTATTTAGAATAAAAAATCTTAATTTTTTAAATTAAAAAACCCAAAAATTTGGGTAGTTTGACCTATGGTACCTGTATTAAAATAATAATATAATTAGGGTTTTAATGAAATTTTATGCTTCAAAGAATTTTCATTTCCTATATATAATTACATTTTTGGATTCCTTGTTAGAAAGACTACAAGAGTTTCCTACATGAAAACAAATTATATCACTTGAGATTGGACTAAAATGCATTATAAGTGATTATAATCAGGGTCATATAATACGGGAGTTGCGTACCCGGGGGCTACCTTATCCTATTTTGAATATTTGGTACAATAAATTTATTTATACACAAAGTTGAAAGCATTTATATAGATGTGTGCCTAAAACATATTTATAGTGGCAGGATGTGTATTTGTATGTAAAACCCAAACATTTGATTGTTGTTTGGGTTTCAACTCCAAAACTCTCTACACTTTTAGAAGTAATTCTCATGCTGATTCCAATAGGAGTACAATCTACTGATAGGACCTTCATCATGGTTCTAAGAAGATCTACATCATGGAAAATATATCTTCCGTATTTAGAGATTTCTCAAATCATAGGCTATCTACACTTGTAATATGTGCAATCATGTTGCCTTTGCAAACATGTTGCCTCTTTACCCACACAAACCTCCTTGGGTCTAAACGTCTAAACCAGATCACAAAAACTTATAACTTTGTTGTTTATACATCCGTAAAGCTATTACCGACCACAGTGAAAAACATAGTTATTATTGATAATTGTTACTGTGTCGGTAAATATCCAAAATAGTGTGGAATGTCGATAAATTAGCGTCGTGGGGCAACCTAATTGCTCATATCAGTGTAGAGTAATTGAACGGAAAGGTGCCAGCCTTGTAATTGGTGAAGGAAGAAGGTGCGGTGACATTAGCAGATTTCTGGAAAGCAGTTCAGCTCGGAAGAATGCTCTGGAATACACTAGAATGATCTCATAAATGTGTCTGCGATTGCTTTGCCGCTGGTTGATTGTGGGCCAAGGCTACGCCACCGCAAATTCTCACTAACGACACCTGGGGACACTGCAACAAAGTTTCACTCTCCTCAGGTGGTCACCAATTCTGACATAAAAACTCGGCCAAAGATGTGACTCAGCTGTGTAAAAAAAAGATCAACCAGTTTGACTGAGGCTCCAGTCTTATGTAATCTAAGTGTAATCAATCTTGGTGGAAATCGGAATTGTATGAGGTGTTTCAAGCACCCATCACAGACCGACCTCCAGGCCTATGAATTAGGTTTTCAAGAGCAGTCTAAAAGAGATGATGAGATGGGGATGAGATATGAAGTGGATGAGATTGCATTAACATACTGGGAACCTTAATTGCTACCAGCATCTAAACAGGTTTCAAGGAAAGTGATAACTTCTGAGGTTAATTTAAAATTGTATGAGCGAGTCCAACACCGACCACCAGCTGACTTGCAATTGAGGCGTATGAAGTTGTGAGCATTTACCCTGCGACAAGAGATAGGATGGATGAGATTGCAGCTCTTGGGGCCAAATTTGGTTTGACAATCCACACAGGCCTGCCTCACCAGAAAAAATAAAAAATCATTTACTTCTGACGGCCTTCCAATTTATCCTTCTTGAGGTTACTGGATCCTTCTTGATCATTCCAGGTTGAGGTCGAAGCATGCATGTCATGATTCTCTAGTTCTCTCTGGACGCTTCAGCTAGCATCCCACCTACTGGACTCCTCCCCCCTGCGACTGTATAAATAGTGCCTTCCAACTCATGGATCCTCACAATTGCAGTGTTGTACATCAGTCTATCAGTTCATCCCCATCTGCAGATTCAGATTGTGTTGAAGTATAGGGCGAGGATTGTGCCATCAGTCAATCAAGCCCCTGCATTTTATATACTCATCCCTAGTAGCTACTCCAGGCAATCAAGCATCATGGCTTTGGTGATGTCCCCCTGTTTTGCACCTCGTTTCGGACGCAATAGGTTCAGCCTTGGTGCAGGTCGACCCTTATGTGTGATGAGGCCAAGGTTGGTCATCATCCAAATTCCTCAGGCACAGTTACAGCAGCCTCGACATCAGCCTGGTGGTCGGTGCAGTACCACCATGGAGTCAGCGGAGACACCCAACGATTACATCTTCAAGGTCGGAATGCCTGGTGAGTAAGACTTTCGAAACTCCAAAATCCTTGAATCAGGTGGACTGGTGGTTATGAATACTATTGAGGTACGTGATCCTTATTGTATGCACCTCCAACTCCACAGACAGGTATGGTGGTTGGATCGTATTGGGAATATTGTCCAATTAAGAAAGGGGACCACATAAGGCCCACATTTACATGTCGTGCTGATCAAGATATGTATAGTGAAGAGAATTGACTAAGGCGCTCATAGACCATCAAGAAGCTCCCTTTTAGTGTATGAATCTGTATTCATTGTACGGCAGAACTCGGAGAATATGGGCATGGTTTGACCTCTCGTGTACACAGGGTTAAAGAAAGAGGACATCCACGTTGAAGTTCTGGAAGAGGATCGCACTCTTCACATCCGTGTCGGGCATCCTATTAAGGAGCCGGAGGCAAAGCAAGAACCTCATGCGTCGTCGTCTTCATCAGAGCAGCGTGTAGGTTCTGCAAGCAGCCTTCGACTGGATAAGAAACTGAGGCTGCCAGAGAATGCGGACATGGATGCAATCAGAGCTGAGATTCTTGAGAGTGGCACGTTGACAATCACTGTTCCCAAACAGAAGATGAAAGCTCCGGTCAGCCGAAACGTCGAGGTTACGGCTGCAGCTGCTAGTTCTCACCCTAAATCATCACAAGCCACGCCTGCGACAGCGGATGAGAACAACAATGGAGCAAAATCAGCTGCTGCTGCTGCTTCTCAGGAGCCATCTACGTCGACGTCGCAGGCAGAGGCAGCTACTCCACCAAAGCAATAATTTAATCTGGATATCCTCGAAATTAGGTGACGGACGTAGGAGGAATTATAATGGGAACAGGAAACGATTGTTGGGAGCTATCCTAAATCCCGCAACAGTAAGTTAGCCTATAAAAGTTGGTTAGACCATAGAGATAGTTGTGGAGATCTAGATGTGGATATTCCAAGCAGTTCATGTGCACTTATATTTGCAATGCTGTGTAAGTTCGGATGCAATGAATAACAGAGACCTTTGAAGTTACCTTCTAAAGGCTTCACAAGGTCAAGATACTTCTGCAGGTCAGCTGAGTTTCTTCACCATTTCCAAGCCCTTGAACTTTGAACTACCCTCTGTTAGCTCATGGATCATTAGCATGTGTCAAGGAAAATGTGACGCACAATCAACCAGAGTAGTTTGATTGTAAGATCGGAATGAATATGCATCAATCACCATGAAGTCATTAAATGTTGCATTGACTCCACTTGGACTTGGTGTGAGATTTTCATTCACTTTTGGTTTTTTTACTTCAAAGAAGTAAAATACTAGGATCCCACCACTTTGCTTCCAATTTCCAGTATTCTATTGGGAAGTACGATAAGGATGCGTACAAATATTCAATATCATCTCTTACCACACTCCGGTGAAATTGGTTATGAGAGGGAAAACCTGAAACATGCTGCAGTGCATCTTGTAATCTCTAGGCGATATTCTAGGTTGAATAATTTGGCATCTGAGTGATTTTGCATCATTTTGCAAGATCTGTACAGTTAACCGTCTACTAAAAAATTGGTGTTTGTCAACATTATGCATGCATCAACTTAACTGGATGAAGAGTAGAAATAAATTTTCCCTCAATGGAAATGAGCCCAAGGAATTGTCAGCCATGGTGTCATACTCCACTTGACATTTGATGTAGCTCCACTAAGCATTATACAAGGATGAATCAGTTTCTTGGAAGAAGAGATTCTCGAGACCATATAAGTGTTCCTCATTTTAAATTACATTCAAGCATGTCTTACTGGTTGATCAGACAATATGGAGGGCCCTTTCCTGCACTCAAGGAATTCCTTGTTTGGATGTGATTTATATAAATACAGAGTGTGAACATCATTTCAAAACTAAGAAGTCACAAAGTGTTGTGCCTAAACATTGATTTGCAATTCCATAGGCTACTCAACCTTAATTCCATAGGCTACTCAAGAAGTTCAAATTCCTTCAACCTTAATTAGCAGGCTCGTAGAATGATTTCAAAATATCCCATGGTTTGAAAAGTTACTGCCTAGAACTTGTCTCAAAGAAAAACCTGAAAGCAATATGTGATAGGACACTGAGACCCTTACTACATGAAAGACTATGCAGAAGGATATCCATCTCATCACTTCCACCACTTCAAATATCCGGGTGTCTGAAGAGTCCCTTGGAGTTTAATTCTCAGCTACCTTCAGGAGCTCAATATCAAAAAGCAACGTTTTGTCAATCAAGCCCTGATTCCTCAACACAAAGTCCAAAGCCCGCTGGCCCTGCAATTGTGTAATCCTCAGTGAATTTACTGAGGAACACATTTGAAGAACAGGTATTTCTGGGCAGACAAAATTTAGATCTAAAAAGGAACTCGGTCTGCTTACATGTGAATGCATAGAAACAATGCAACTAGGTTTTCAATTGAAATCAAGTGCAATGGGCACACTTACCGAGAAAGTGGTTGGCTTCGGACCTTTGCGGTTGTAGTCATTGTTGGGGTATCCTAGTTCAGGTGGCACAATTATTCTGCACAATGAGTCATTTTCAAAGTTTCATCTGAGGTGGCCATCCAGAAAATCTTACCACATATCCAGAGGTACTGCATGCAATTTAAAGTAAAGACTGTCTGCCAGATCTAAACAAAATACACACATTATTTTACACACACACACACATACATACATACATATACATGTATGTATGTATGTATGTATGTATGTATGTATGCATGCATGCATGCATATATGCTACAATGAAACCCATTGCAATGCTTAGGATTTTTTTAATATTTTGGAAGTTTTACAAATATGGAGGTCTATGTCTTGAACCAAGAGTAATTAAAATATTAGAGCTCTCTTTTTGCACATCATTGAGTTCAGTCTTACTCATGCTCATTTGTTAGGTTAAATTAAACAGTGTCACAGGCAATTATCACGCTACTTGGTATAATGGGAAAGTAAAACTTCGCCTGTGAAACTTGGGAACTGCCAAGAATTAGATGTAAGCTTGTAAAACCCACCTGCTGAATGAAATCGTGTCATCCTAATTGCAGTTGCTTGTGACTGACGCAAGATGAGAAACTATTCTTTTGCTTCCAATATTATGGATAGAAGTGGAAATATGGATGAAAACGTGACAATCTGTTAACGGGCAATAATTATGTCTAAAAAAAATTGTATATATAAAATTCTGCACAAGAGACAAAGAAGGCATATACTCATACCTTCGAACACCACCTACTTTCATTGTTGCGACAGCTTCTTCAAATGCAGGAATGACCTGAATGATACCCCCAGCACACCATTACCACCACATCAGACATGGATGCCTTTAACAATTTTTTGACATACAAAACTTTGGACTTAGCTTGCTTTCAGGTTCTTTCTGTGGTGGATTCTCTAACATTGATGGTGTATGAATGACATGGTTCGATTCAACGACATTGACGCCATTACAAAGAGAGTGAATCAACCCTTAAAGGTTTCAAGCTTCATGATCTACATGGCATGGTCTACATGACAGTTTGTACAAGCTATCAACAAGTATTTAACCCAGTTTTCACTTGGTGTATGCGACTGAATACATACTTACACGTGAACATGCAAACAATGAAATAAAGTGCAAATGCTGGATTGATAATCATGATTGGTCATAGGGTTTGATGATTATGGAGCAAGTCCGTGATACATCAGTTGGTGTTACAATAGTGTAATATTGGCATTTGTCGTGATTCAGGCTTATTTATTTAATACCTACAGAGATCCAACCACCTCCAATAGTTAAGATTCTGTCCAGTGACATTATCGGCTTCCTTATTACTAGTTTTCCTTCCGACCCATCTTAAAAATCAAGGAACTGTTACAATGCTTACCTCTGCATTCCCCAATTTGAACCTGAAGAAGTTCTTGTCATCACCCTACACATTCCCACCACTCTTTCCTTAAGAAAAAGGCCAGAAAAGTGCACCACAAACTTGGCACAGAGATACGTCAAGATTTTGACTTAAGTTTAACACAATCTGATTATTGTTCATCTTAATCAACTTGTTTGGGTATACATGAAAAACTACTGTTTCTTGAAGGGAGTCATATAAAGTGGCTTTTATGTCGTTCTGTAAGAGCCACAACATCAGAAGCAAAATTTATCCAAAATTTATCCAAAATTTGCTTGTGAATGGCTCTTCATCCATTCTATAGATCATTCTCCCTTGCCAGATGTGCTCTGAATCAACGATTGTGGTACCTCAAAGGAACCACCTTTTGCTTTGTTACGAGCCTCGAAAATGCGACCATAGTAGCCAATTGTGTATCCATCCCAGTCCACCTGAACATCATCATCCCAGCAAATAGAGATGACCTTATGAAAGGCATTTAATATTCACCACCAAGTAAAATGGAACACAATAAAACAATTTTCGAACATAAGACAACAATACTTATACATATATATATAGGCACTAGTAGTAAAGAACTTCAAAATTTGATACATACCACCACTGTGTTTCCAGGATTGGGAGCTGGCCCACTTCCTGTTCTCAAGTCCTGCAAAACACTGCAACCATCATACAGTTGAAAATAGACAGCACATAGAGGAAAATAATCTCATCATGCAGTGTGAATTACTGCCATTGTCTTTTACATCGTCAATTCTTGAGCTCAAGTCACAATTCAGATGAAAGAGGAATATTGATCACAAAGAAGTCCATATGATTCAAGAAGCAATGGGCAGCTTTCTTGTTGAAAAGACTTCATTTTTGCTAAGAATGAGTGTTTCTTGAACACCTGTCCACATACCTTGTACTGCAAACCAGATTGTGATTGGACATAGTCTGGGTAATTCATTCTTGTTTTACCATAATCTTTACCTCGCAATGCTGGCACTGGAGAATAAAGGATAAGTTGGATAAGCACCCCACAAACTTTTGAGACAGTAATTCCAAACACCACATGCAAACTTCCATGCATCCTTGTAAGACTACTCAAATGTGCTTTGGAGAACTGGAAAGTAGGCTAAATCTGGACCTATTTATGGTGAACAACAACCGGACACAGGAAACCATATTCAAAATTTCTGTTTCTTCAAGAGCTACAGAAAGAGCCATTATCACTGAGGTAGCATTTATAAAGGATGAAAGATAGTCATAGTACGCATTTTCCAAAATGCTAGGGTTTCTTGCTCTTAACAGGTGTGGATTTGATTGAGGCACCAGAGCAGAGATGGTACATTGCGTGAAGCAGACCCATGAGGAAGATAAAAACGCAGAGGTCCAAATTTACATACTGTCAGCAAATTCAGAGGCCGTAGCGCTTGCACTATCTGCAATCATTGAAATGAGGTATGCTGAAAAACTTGCTGCTGGAAGAGATGCTAGCTGCCGACGTGACAAGATAATTCTTGTTCTTGACATTGAACTCCCATCTGGCTCACCACCACATAACCCTCAACCTGGCATGAGAAACATCAGACCGCAACAACGTACACAACTCCAAAGTGAGCTGAAGAGAGTCTTCATATAAACTCATTGGTTCTCATGAAGAAATATTGAGATAGTGGTCACAAAGACCACTGTGCCCACTCAGGAAACAATTATTTTCTAATATACTTGTGAATAGAAATAACAGCAGTTATGATATCTCAGGTATTTCTTCAACTTTAGACCCAGGAGAAAATGGGTATTGGATCTGAGGATCCTTCACAATCATACTTCCCTTTGTGCAAATATCTATATGAGAATTAAAAAACAATAAAAAATAAAGTAATAAATTACCAGTCGTTTCAGAAGTATCCGAACTTTCTAAATTTGCTCGGATAAGGCATTCCCCTCTCCTTTGATTTCCTGTTATGACTCGTCCTGTGGACTGATGCCATACCTGCCATATCATCCTGACGAGTATCAGAAACATTTTAATGGGAATTTTTTTAACAACACATCACGCAGGGCTGGGGAGGGTTTTCTTTGATGAAATTAGATAGCCTGACTATTACAGGCCCGCGTACCAAAGGATCCTACAATGATAAGCACAAAAAGTCAATCGGTAAGATTATTCCTTTTTGCTGAAAACTCTCACAATTCAATGCGCAAGCGGCAAGCTCAGAAAACTGATACCCACCTATGTGTCAGGATTTACAAAAATTTCTTCAAGGTTTACAATTAAAAGTGGTCCTCGACATCGAACCGCTTTTCCAGCCAAGGTCAAGAATAGGAATATTAATAGTGAATTCTAAATTCATATGATATTATCGAAACCAGGATGAGATTTTGGACACTGGGAACATTACCGAATACTGGGTAATCCTTCTCACTGACCCTTTCTGAACTGCAAGGTACCTATTAACCTCACAATACCTTGGAGAGAAGAGGAGAGGTATTGAAATGGAGGTGAGACTCTGGATATTACCTTGCAAAAACCCAATTGAGGATGCGAGGTTTCACTTGTGAAGGGCCCTTCAGTTATTTTGAGGCTAAGATCGCAGTTCTTTAAAATGTTCGAAGGTTTGGTTACCATGATTGCTGAGTCCATAAGATTACACATTCAGCAACAGACATTATGGCATCGTATGATCCTCATCAGTTTCTGTCAATTCAGGTGACCACAGAACTGCCCAAAACCTCGCCACATCCTATCTTTACAAAATTGATTCAAATCATGACACAATCCACTCCGATAATGGCATTTGCGGCGATGCAGTTCTCAGCTCCAGAATGCAGACCTCTTAAAAGTAAGAAAAGGGAAGGGCGCCCAAAACAGTCTTAATGCCGGCAGCCCACCACTTATATGCAAAATTTGCAAGAAAGGCTACATCAATTCAGACATTCAATGCATGCCAAACCCATATTCTCCAAAACCACGAAATCACACACAATCACCGAGCCATTACAGTGCCAAGCGCATTAAACCAGTGCAATCTAAATCTCACCTGACGTGAAGGAGTGCTGGGGCTGGGCAAGAAGCAACTAGTTGATGTGAGAGACATCGATGTTGTTGCCGTGGCTATGGCCCCCATCTGATACAGTCCTTCTCCTTCTCCTGCGAAGTTCGTCTTCTCCTTCTGGTGGTGGTGGAAATAGAGATTGAAGAGAAGCTTGAAAAAAGTGGATGGCGAAGGATAGGAAAACTTTGAAATTGGGTCCCACCCAATCCCATTTTCACATACAAGATGGCCCGCAACTGGGTCCCACATATGAAGTAGGTTCCCCAGGTGTTCCCAAGGTTGTAAATAAGTGAAAACACCTGGAAGGAGCTCCCTTGAGAAGATTTCAGAGGTTTAGGGCTCCGAAAGGGTCGCTTAGGAAGAGGCTAAAGAAGGATGCCGAATGGCCACTTTTCTCTCTTCTCTCCACGATCACTCTTCTCTACATGGCCACTTTTCAACCATCTTTGACCACAAAGCTTGCAGGAAGATCTGGCGATATGTGGAGATTGATTGTAAAGTTGTGTGGGATTTGGGAAGTATGATGATGGTGCAAAAGATGTATTTCTTGATTTTGAACACAAGTTAACCCTGGCAAGTGGACCTCAGCGTGTCTGCAGCAAAATCGTGTTGTCGAAATTTTTGTGATCACAGTGATTAGTGGGTTCAAACCATGTTGTTGAAATTTGTGGATGCCTTGGAAAAATTGAGGCAATGTCGCTCCGCCCACGCCAATCATCTTTTGTCACACACTTGAAAGAGGTGAAAGGTGAAAGGCGGAAAGGGACCAGCGCATCTCGCAGTTGTGCAAGGAGCGTTGAAACCTTGAAACTGAGGGTTCATCACAATTCGGGCCCCAACAGTTCTAGGAATTTGATATGAAACTCTAAGAATCACCAGGAGTTTTACTCCTGGCCTATTTTGTAAACTGAAACCGAGATGTCGATGTGGAAAATGATGAGTATTGGCACCCTTACCCTGCCGAAGGTAGTAGTTACACGATCCAAAGAGGTGAAAGGCGGGAAGGCAGCAGTGCATCATCGCATTCGTGCAAGGAGCGTTGAAACTGTCACAATTCAACATCAAAAATTGGTAGGAATGTGCTACGAAAGAATTCACTAGGACCTTTGACTCCTGGCCCAATTCTTTGTTAACTTAAGAAAACCACCAAGAATGTCGGATGTGGGAGTATGATGAGTATTGAAAACCTGAAACTGGGGGTTCATCATGACATTGGAGAAGAAGATTTGTCTGTCACAATTCGATCCCAAAACGTGGTAAGAATGTGATATGAAACTCTAAATACTCACCATGACCTTATCCTCCTGGCCCAATTTGTGAAGTGAAGAAAACCATCAAGAATGTCGATGTGGGAGTATGATGAGTATGGAAACCCTGAAACTGGGGGTTCATCATCGTAACATTGGAGAAAAAGACGCATCAATCACAATTTGAAACTAAAAAGTGGTAGGAATGTGATAAGAAACTGTAAGAATTGACCAGGACCTTAGACTCCTGGCCCATTTCTTTGAAAACAACCAAGAATGTCGATGTGGGAGTATGATGAGTATGGGAACCCTTACCCTGCCGAAGAGCGACCAGACTACAACTCCTCCTACTACTACAACGACGAGAGTGGAAGCTCCCAAGATTACCATGGAAGCTTCGGAGGTCACCAATCTTCATATGGCTCCTACAGCGATGCACACAACCATGGTCACCATCACCACCATGAGCACTCCCATAGCGGCCCTCATGGCCACCACCACGGACATGGCGGCCAAGACGACGATGTGACGAGTTACTACACAGATCCATCACGCAGCAGGCAGCAAGATTACTCTTCGGGGCATGTGACGAATGAGAGGGCTTACGAGCCTCCTGCTGCCCCCATGGTGGTGCCATTGCCTCCGCAGTATGGTGGCCATGACTCGTCGGGAGGATATGACATGAGTGCGGGGTACGAGTTGCATGTGCCCACCGTTACGAGGAGCGCCGATCCCGCATCCACTGGCAACCGTGAGAATGCTCCAGACATATTCACAAGTGACAGTGTGGTGAACTTGACCTTGGAGGAGATCGATGCATTGGCGACGAATCGAAGGTCGAGGGCGTGGCTGGTGGTGTTATATGCCCCGTGGTGCCGCTTCTGTCAGGTCGCCTTGAAATCTGTGCATTTTCTAATGCATTTTTTGGTTGCATGCATTTACATGTAACATATCTGTGGCAAAATGCTCGGAATGATCCTCCAGCTAGAGTTTCATCCGTAAATTGGTGTCGTGCTCATGTTCTCAAATTTCTTTTGTCTGTAAGTAGACACTGAGCATCCCCGACCACACTGAAATCTCCGCTTATTTTTGTGCACTTGATTGCATGCATTTAACCTATCTGTTGAAAAATTCTCGGAATGATCCTCAAGCTAGAGTATCATGCGTAATTTGGTGTCGTGCTCATGATCTCCAATTTTTTTTCGTTATTAGACACTCAGCATCTCTGATCACATTGATATCTGTGCTCATTTTTGTGCACTTGGTTGCATGTGCTTATGTTCTCCAATTTTTCTGTGTAAGACACTGAGCATCCCTGACCACACTGAAATCTGTGGTTCGTTTTTTGTGCACTTGGTTGCATGCATTTAAGCTATCTGTTGCCAAATGCTCAGCAGGATCCTCCAGCCAGAGTTTCAGCTGCAAATTGGTGCGGTTTGCATGATCTCCAATTTTTTTCCTGTAGACACAGAGCCAGCAGCCAAGACATTCATGGCTACATCCATGTTCTCCAATTTTTACTGTAGACATGAGCCCTGACAAGAGTACTCACTAACACCTCATGAGAAATTTGTTAGGCGGCAGAGGAATCCACCTGTGAAGCATCCAGTCTTCGATCACAGGAAGGTGTCACATGTGAATGCCGGAACAATTAGGCTTGCTGAACAGAGATTCTTTAATTGAGTTCTTCGCATACAGACAGAAAGACGTTCCAAACATTCCAGCCAATAGTGAGATCTCAATACACGACATTCCTGTCTCCACTTTCTACAGGGTGGTCATAGATACATAGCTCACTGCCAAGGAACACTCTGTGTTTCTGGATAATTACTTCATTGCTGATTATATTTTGGGAATCACTCATCTCTGCGTGATAACATTCAGCTCGAGGAACACTAAATTGAATGTTGTTGGCAGGCCATGGAGGGAAGTTTCGAAAGGGTAGCCCAGCACCTGGAGCGTTCCAACATCTACGTGAGTATCTTCACAGTTCAAAAATACTTTGAAACACATCATGCTCTTTCAGAGGTCTTTGATATGGGATATTCTGTTTCTTGAATCAGAGCCTTTCTATCTAGTGTACAATATAAGCACTGCTAACATGAAGAGCATGGATAAAATTCGGATTAGTAATGTAGTTCTGTGTTGTAACTTATGCACCACCCTCTCAGAATTTTATGAAATAAAGATTTTCCTGCAAATTTCATGAAGAGTGAAAAAAGGAATACATAATAGAAAACCACAGAAACTTGCAAACTCCTGTGAGCAGGTTGGGAGGTTCCGTGCAGATGGCGACTACAAAGAATATGCAAAGCATTACTTGCAACTTGAGAGCTTTCCTACAGTACTGTTTTTCCCAAAAAACAGTGCCTCCATTGTTAAGTATCAGTCTGACAACCGTGAGGTCGAGGCACTGCTTCAATTTGTATATGCCTTCAGATGAGATGTCTTCTGAATCAATAGCATCAAGAGCGTATTGATCTTTGTAGTACAAAAGTTCACAGCAAGACGATAGACCACTAGTAGTGGCAATTCAATTAAGTTTCACAATAGTTCAGTTGTAATATTCCAAGCTGTTAAGGAAAAACTTTACAAGATTTTAGCTCAATGCTGCAATCAAGCTCCCAAGGTTAAAAGGTCCACTTGATTTATAACTGCACAAGTGTACACCAAATGAATTGATCCTATGTGCATACTATGTTGGTTCTCTTCTGCATGGAGTGATCATCACACTTTAAAATTGTTGTGTGACGTAAAAACTTGTAGATATGACTTTGAACAATAAGATTGCATTTGATTGTTAGCATTTAGTTCTCAAATAGTCCTCTTAGGTTTATTCCTTAGGTGGTTGTGTCCCACACTTCAGACTGTTGAGGAATCATCCCTACCCTTTGGAAACCCTAAAGGAAGACAAAAAATGTGTTACAAGTTGGAATATTGAGGATGATACAGCCATTGCAATGGCAAGTTGATAATAGACAACTTCACCATTTAGATTGCTCCTATCACAGTGTCTGTCTACATCAAATCTTCTAATGTGCATAAGGAACTATCTGATACAACAGTGCCAATAAATATCATCACTTTGATTCCCATAATTTGCACTTGAATTGTTTAACGAGCTCTCTAGAGGTTGTGTAGTTTCCTGTACACATTGAATAACTCAATTTGTAGCTTACCATCCAGACACCTGCAGTGCTCCAAGCTAGATCCATCCTTGCAAAAATTCATGCAATTTTGCAAGTTGGTCTGTCGGATGAAAACGTTGTTTCAACTCAGAAAATAGAATCAAATTGGCATATTTCATATACATATCCACTTGAAAAGGTGTCATAGCACATACTAGAGTAGGTGAAAATACACTGGATTGTTCAAAACTTTGATTGTTAAATCTCTTCCTTTGATTCTAGAGGAAGGAATTTAACAATCAATATAGTGAAACCTCCTGGACCGTTCGAAACTTTTAGCAAACTTGTCCCCTTCAGCTTTAGCAATATATAACACCTAAAGTTACTGGGCCTTGCAATTTGAAGTGTCAGAGATGAGCTCACCTAACTTGTTAGATCGTCCCCCCGTTCATCAGATGAGATCCATTAGCATTCTGCGGAGGACCAAAGGAAGAGGCAATTAGTACAACTTTAGAGGGAACAAATTGGCTCAAATGTAGGTAAGTATGTGTATTTCATAGGATTCATGGATTTCATTAGGTTGCAGTCACCCTAACTAGGCAGACAATTATTTTCATTGATCAAAACATTAGGATGAAAGGCCTAGAAACCTTGCCAGCAGGTGTTACGATGTTCTTAAAGTCTTCCCGGTGGCAGTGCTACTCGCACAGAGTAATAGTTCTGATAGGGTCAACAGAGTTGTCAGAAGATGGACCAGAAACATTTGTCACCAGAAACATTCAATTGCACAGTTCAGTTCATTGATTTGCCACAAGTATAAACTCAGAAGTAGTAGAATGTTTACCTGTAGATGACCACAAAGAACAGGAGAAGATACCATACGAGCTTCACCAATCGGAAGTTCTTCTCATAATCCAGATGATTGAAAACCTCTGTTACATCCACAAGATGCTCCTTCCTCGAATACCTGATTCATGCACCACCAAAGCAATTGGAATCAGGCATCAGAAAAGCCTTATAGTTATAACAAATTAGCATGCTCTTTTCCAACCGCTAAGGTAGAGGGTGCTAAAACCAACACCCTAAAATCTTGCACAATTAGCACATATTGATTTCGAGAATGTCCACCACCTTAACATCAGGCTCCATGTCGGTTTTCAGTCATCTACAAATAATACTTGAACCTTCATAACTTTTGCATACGGAATTCATTGTTATTGATTCACTGTTATCTCCTATCAATTGCTAATGAGAATCTTAGCACCATCTACCCTAAACGCTTTTGGAGCCTGATTTGGGTCTCTCATAACATACGTACAGTATTTTGATATTGTACAACATCAATATACATTTGATGTGACTTATTGGTAGATAATGATAAATTGTTGTCTTGGAAGGTTACGGTTCTTGACACCCACACAAACAAAGTAACTTGGAAAGAATTTGATGAAGAATTCGCATCATCCAGTATAAAGAGAGAATACACAATCGGTATGAAACTATTTTAGGGTTAACCTCTGTAGCACTCTTATCACACTGCCGTTAGGCATGCAAGAAAGGAGACCGAAAACAAATTTTGGGGGGAGAAACTCACGATCGGGCGTGATAGTACATCAGAGGAACATTGAGCAGAAACAGGAACCAGTATCCTCCGATCAAGAGTACGAGAGACAGCACACCGTGCAATGCAAACTCCGGAATCACGAACCGGTTGATGCGGAACGTGGTGTCAAAGGTGTTGATGTAGTCAAACTCTAGGTCGGACAAACACATGAGCTGCCATGCCATGCCATGCCATCCATCATGGCGCCACAAGAAGTAAAAACTATATCAAACTCAACTCTCATTCACCACTACCCTAGAAACTTACAAGTCAGTGATCACCACAACAACAACAACAACAAAAATTCGATCTCTTACAACTCTGATGTCACAATCCAGAAAAATTGATCACCTGATTCACTCGCTCACTCAACTTGAACAATTTAGAAAACAGAACTTATTTCGGGACCATAACCCTAGTAACACGAGACCTCAAACATGCCGACCTCTACGGTTTCAACTCCACGCAATGTCAGGCAGGCGATTCAATTTTTTCCACCACCAAAAATCGGTGGTCCCCGCGATCCACAGCCAGAAGTTAGGATAGGAGATGAAGAAAAATCTTCAATCTAATCATCAAACGACTCCATGAAGCAAGGAATAGTCAGATTTCGCACTTGTAGAGGCTATTTCTACCGATGTCTAGTCTACTTCCCCCAGAATCTCCAGACGTAGTACTTCCAAAAGTTTGTGAGAACCACATTGCCTTGAAACCCAAAATCACACACATACAAGTATATTCCTTGAATCTACTGCTGCTTGTCGGTCGGTTCCTTGAGAGATCATAAGCTGTAAGTAGACTTGAAAAGTGAAGTGAGTGTAGATTGATACCTGATAGACGAGGAAGGCGAGGAGAAGAGCAACCAGGAAGAAGGAAGAGAACCAAACGAACATCACCATGGACATTGCCATGGCTACCTAATTAGTTTTTTCTCAACCTCGGCAAGCTTCAAGTTCTCAAGTTCCCCTTTGTGGAATTGTGCTTTGAACTTTCCCTTCTCTCTACTCCTTCAATTAGGCTAGCAAGCTAAAGGTCACAGCTTTCCATCCAGTTTTGGTCTAAAATTGACACCCAACGTTTTCAAGGTTGCCAAATTCTCATAATTCATGCTGAATATATTCCATCATTTGTGGGTGACCTTTTGTTTTTCTTGGATACACAAATCTCAACCTGTTGGAGTGGTGTGTGCTAGCTAATTGGGCTTCCACCAAATTGCTTCAGGCATTGACACATCATTGTAAGGTATGTAAAGCCGAAACCGGATACTTTTCTTGAACAAGTTGCCAATGTGCAATAATCCTATATTTGCATAACATTATTCCATTGAGTGATCAAGTTGGTGGAGCCAAGAATGTGTCATGTAAGGTGCAAGAATTATTTCTGATGAATGCTTGGCAGTAAGTAAATTCAACTTGAAAAACAAGTGAGATCGGGTGAAGCACTGTCACTGAATATTATTAGAATGGATTAGTTGATAGTAGCTGAATAATGTTATGCGCATTCTAAAATGAAGAAAATTGTTACTTCATTTAGAACATTTTTTATTTGTTTTGGACTCGCATACCATCCTACCCGAGCAACATTGGTCATTGTTTGTCATAGGATCAAGATAGAAGAAGCAATATACTTACATCATAAGCATATAAGCATGTGGTGCCTCGGTCCAAATTTTTTTTTGGAATTTTTGGAATTTTTTTTGCAGTCGACTGCTAAGTCGACTGCAAAAAATTACTTTTGCAGTCGACCAAGACCAGTCGACTGCTATTAGCAGTCGGCTAGCTGGTCGACTGCTAAAAGCAGTCGACTTCAAGGAAAACCAAGCAAAAAAAATTCCAAAAATTCCAAAAAAAATTCTGGACCGTCAGATCTTCTTGCCAAGAAGATCTGACGGTCCAGAATTTTTTTTGGAATTTTTGGAATTTTTTTTGCAATCGACTGCTAAGTCGACTGCTATTTGCAGTCGTTTGCTAAGTCGACTGCTAATAGCAGTCGACTGCAAAAAATTACTTTTGCAGTCGACCAAGACCAGTCGACTGCTATTAGCAGCCGGCTAGCTGGTCGACTGCTAGAAGCAGTCGTCTTCAAGGAAAACCAAAACCAAAAAAATCAAAAAATTCTAAAAAAAATCATGGACGGTTAGATCTTTAATCCAAGAAGATCTAACGGTTGAGATTTTTTAATAGATTTTTTTAATTTCGTCAAGGTGGGGAAACGAAAGTTCAAAAAAGAATGACATCGGGCCCGCCTCAAAGAGGGTTCGGCGCCGAAGCCTCATTGTGGGGCATAATTGAACCTTCTCTCACATCTAGTGGGTGCAACCTAATGTCAAGGGGAGGCACGAAAATTCAAAACAAAATGACATCGGGCCTACCCCAAAGAGGGTTCGGCGCCGAAGCCTCATTGTTGGGGCTCAATTAAGCCTTCTTCCATACCTAGTGGGTGTAACCTAATGTCAAGGGAGAGAAGAGAGACACGGAAGTTCAAAATAAAATGGCATCGGGCCCGCCCCAACGAAGGTTCGGCGCCGAAGCCTCATTTGGGGGCCCATTTGAGCCCTTTCGTGCAATTGGGGGGTACAACCTAATGTCAAGGTGGGGAGACGAAAGTTAGAAGAGGATGGCATCGGGCCCGCCTCAAAGAGGATTCGGCGCCGAACCCTCTTTGTGGGGCATAATTGAACCTTCTCCCACATCTAGTGGTTGCAACCTAATATCAAGGGGGAGACACGAAAATTCAAAACAAAATGACATCGGACCTACCTCAAAGAGGGTTCGGCGCCGAAGCCTCATTGTTGGGGCTCAATTGAGGCTTCTTCCATACCTAGTGAGTGCAATATAATGTCAAGGGAGAGAGGGGAGACACGGAAGTTCAAAACAAAATGGCATCATGCCCGCTCCAATGAAGTTTCGGCGCCGAAGCCTCAATTAGGGGCCCATTTGAGCCCTTTCATGCAAGTGGGGGGTACAACCTAACGTCAAGGTGGGGGAACGAGAATTCAAAAGAAGATGGCATCGGGCCCGCCCCAACGAGGGTTCGGCGCCGAAGCCTCATTTGGGGGCCCATTTGAACCCTTTCGTGCAAGTGGGGGGTACAACCTAACGTCAAGGTGGGGAGACGAGAGTTCAAAAGAAGATGGCATCAGACCCGCCCCAACGAGGGTTTGGCGCCGAAGCCTCATTTGGGGGCCCATTTGAGCCCTTTCGTGCAAGTGGGGGGTACAACCTAACGTCAAGGTGGGGAAACGAGAATTCAAAAGAAGATGGCATCAGGCCCGCCCCAACGAGGGTTCGGCGCCAAAGCCTCATTTGAGGGCCCATTTGAGCCCTTTCATGTAAGTGGGGGATACAACCTAACGTCAAGGTGGGGAGACGAGAGTTCAAAAGAAGATGGCATCGGACCCGTCCCAACGAGGGTTCGGCGCGCGAAGCCTCATTTGGGGGCCCATTTGAGCCCTTTCATGCAAGTGGGGGGTACAACCTAACGTCAAGGTGGGGAGACGAGAGTTCAAAAGAAGATGGCATCGGGCCCGCCCCAACGAGGGTTCGGCGCCGAACCCTCGTTGTGGGGGCTGAAAAATCAAATAATGAGCTATCATAACCAAACAATCTATTTTTTTGTGGAGATTTTCTTAATGTGCTCTTCGATGTTGCGGATGGAAGATGAAGCCCCCTTCCGACTATGTGATTCATTCAATTTTAGAATAGGAACTTCGAGGCCTGTAGAAAGATCAAAAAATAGATGAGAGTGCTATGATGGAGTGACTTACTGCATCTGAAGCCTTTGAGGGCGTGCTTTGTGCACAATCGTCCAGATCTTCATCGCCTTGCTTGTTCTCATATAGTTCGTGGTCATGATTATTCATATCTTGATTGGTCTCTTGAAACTGCTCTCCACTTGCCTCCCCTACTTGCGCATCCTCTGACACGAATGCCGAATTCTGAAACATTGATCTAAATATTGTCATCTCCGAGTAATAAAATCCTACACCCCAATGACTTGATATTGGACATATCAATGATAACCCACCTTTAAATTATACTTTGATATGCTCAAAACCTAAAGAATGATCCGCAACACACCACATTATGTTGTAGGACATCAAAGATATTCTTCAACCAATAGATACTTACTTGGATTTATTTTTCACTTGACAACTCTTCTTCAAGCTCGCACTCAGACATGAATGGTTGATTGTCTCGCGATACCGCAAATCCTAATATCTCGCCTTCCAATGGATGAGTCTCAACAACAACTTCTTCCAACAAAGCACTGTCATACAAAAGTGTTTTAATTGTACTAGTAAGGTCTATGCCCGAACTTTGAAGTTGTCGCCTTGCCATTCTAGATTTGGCTAGTTGCTTTCTAGATGAATAACGAAACCCACCCCTCCGCTTCTTCTTCCTATCTCCGTTCTGCATTTGGCTCAATAGAACATCATTTACATCTCCACTATACTGCCTTCTATTGAGTCGAGGAATGTGGCAATGCCCTTAAAACAAACGTTTCTCAATAACATGCAACTGAATTTGAAATACTCAATTACGGACTCTTTCTCCATATATTAATCTTTGTTATTAATGCTAATCATCACACACATCGAATCTCAATAGTCACTTTAGTGGTATTTTCTATATTTTCATGCTCTCCATGGCCAGCTGGTGGGTACAACCCTGTAAGTTTTATATTTCCTACCTCCTCCTTCACGCTCATTCAACACTCTATTTCAAGTATGAAATAAATTATGACTATTTGAATACTTCAATTGAATGTCTATACTTTTCAAGATTGGTTGTTTTATTTAGATTGTCATATCTTTCATAAATAGAAAGGCTATCCTAGCAATCTAATTCTAGCCGTCACTAAAATAGTGGGTTCCTATTACACTTACAAGCGCCGCCAGTTTGTTCTACTTGTAAATTTGAAATCCATCATAAATAGAAGTAATTCAAACTAACATCTGCATTTGGTTCATTGTGGTTCTCCGATGAAAAGCCTTTCTTCAAACAGGTATTATCTGACAATGGCAAATTTGTATAATTGAACCTGGTCCACCATATGTTGATGCTATGGATTGGACTTCAATCACAATTCTATTGTATAATTATTTCATAACGCCAATTCCTTTATTATTGGACTTACATAGTTCCAAGCAACCCACTTATCTGACACGCGCCGGCAACTTCTCTAAAATATGTCATTTTCATCAATACATGACTCTCGGCGTTTTTTTTCTAATTTAAGCGCCTTTGAATCATCCTCTTTATTAATTATAGTTTTCTATGTCTTCATGCAGTGATGTTTGCATAACCGCTTGCATGAAAATATACCTGCAGAACTCTTCGACTTAAAATCTACTCACAGCTTTCATGTTGTCCGTGTCTTCCCTTTCTCCATTACAATGGCTGATTCTCATAATCCTCCTATGGTGATAATTCGTGCTGATGGGCAAGGAGTTCCTATTTCTTTTCAAGTAGGAGCTGATGGAAAGTGCACAGTCAGTGCTCTTCGTTTGCATCTTCGTTTTCAATTTCTACAAGGATCTATGCATGTTGATGAGGATATATTTGATGTTGATTCAGGAGAACTTCTTTACACTATAGGTCAGGAGTCCTCTATGAATGATCAAGGTCAGTGTTGGATTCTGAAGTCAGGGACGTACCGAGTGTATGGGTTGAAAGATCCTCTTCAAGGTGCATCCACTGAGATCCTCACCCCTAAGGTGTCATCTACATGCACCCTACAAACACCTATGCTCCAAAAGGTTAAGATTGAGCCTTGCGAACGTACCGTCCATCTTTTGAGTGATGATTCTGAAGATGAGCTCCCCACTAGATTGCCGTCTTCCAATATTCCAATCCCCAATCCTACTGTAACATGTCACGCATCGTCTCTTTTGAGGATGTTTTGAGGATTTAAAATATGAGGTTCATGCTTCATATTATTTCCACCAATTTTCAAAATGTGTTAGTCTCTTAGATATGTTGAGGACATGCACCTCAGGAATGTGACACCTTTGTATTGGTTGACATTTCTTTTTTTCTAGGAAAATTCTAAATCATTTATATTGGTTTGAACATATTATTAAGTTAAATTTACAAATCCATAGATCTCTGTAAAAATAAGATAGGGTTTTATTTTCTTAATACTAATTTTCCATTAGGCTCAACATTAGGTTATATTATAACTTTCTAAGTGATTGTTACTATAACATTAGATTCCTATGGTATATAGAACCTAATTAAGTCTCAAGCTTGATGAAACAAACAATCCATCTCAAAGGTACCACCAATGTAGTTGTAAACAATCTTAGTATAGGATAACTAGTGAGGATGAAGTTGTACTTGGGCCTAATTTCTGGCCGGGGCGAACCAACTACAACACTCGTACCCCGGTTGATGAACGTCTTATGGATGAGTGTCAAACTATCATCCTACATCATGTGCAAGGAGGCTCCTCAAATAAGCCACGAGTAGGTATAGGAGGAAAAAGGGCCCACACGAGTTGGCATCACAAGGACTTTAGTATTATGTGCATTGAATGCATGAATCTATAACTAATGGTATCCTCTTCAATTTAGATAAAGACGGAGCATGTGTAAAAGAACTTACTCCAATTAATGAACAATTCTAGAACATAAAACGTTTGGTAGGTATGCATTTTGGCAAAAGCAAGGTGTAATCCGGACGTATTTAGCATGCATCTCTTCAAATCCAACGGCCATGAATCATGACACAAATACACACTATCTATACATCGCTCTCAATTAGGGTTTGAGAGTTAGGGCAGCAAACATATATAAGAGCTAAGCATTCATTCTTATGTTCGTCAAGGTCGACTTCCACACGAGGTATGAGTTCAACATTTTCCTTATGCTTCCTATTATTTTGTCTTCATTTAGGGTAAGCAATCATATAATATTATTTTCTAAATTCATTGACATTAATATTATCCCAACATTTACGTGTTTTGCCATATTTATAAAATATTTTATCATGTATATCATATAAACTTTGAATGTTCAAATGTAAACTGTCAGTTTAGGATTCCATTTTGTCAGGTATAGGATCTAAAATCAGAATAGCACATGAATTTGTAATAGGGTTCATTAGAGACTTTTACATTTGAGACAATACATATGTACTCTCTTCTTGTGGATATTAATGTTTCTTATTGGATTTGTAATTAGGTTTCCCAAATTTTAAATATGGGGAGGAAACAAACGAATTTGAATGTTCAAACTCCAACATCAACCCCTATAAAATTTGAAGATCTGCAATGGACCACAATAACAAGGCAAAGATTCGTCTATTCGTGTTCCGTGGTCTTTGCATATATTTTATGGGAACGTGTTTCAGATTTTATAGATGGTCAACGTTTAGGAGATAATGGAATAGTGCAATGGAATATTGAGAGGACAATTGTGGGGGAGACAAACCTTAAACGTCCCCAAATCGATTCTTTCATTACACATACGTATTATAAGTGTGCGTATGGGCCGGAAGATCATAGAAATAATCATACACACAAACGATCTACCAAAAGAGGTTGTCTTGCACGTTTCTCAATTAAACAATTATATAAATATCCACATATTGCTGAGATTGCGTATTATGTCGTTGATCATAAGAGAAAAAATGGGTCTATAGTATACGGTCCACATGATCCATCTTCGATGTCTAGAAAATTTCAATATAAACCTCGTATTAATAAAGCACTAATTGATTGGGTGAAAGATCAATTAAATAAAAGTCATACCTCTAAATATATTTATGAAATTCACAAAAAAATTTGGATGGACCGAGAAAAATTTGCGTTGTCAATTCCAAATACGACATGGAAGAAACATTTTAACTAGTTTTAGAATGGCATATGATGTACACTTGAAATTTCGTTGCGTTGAAGTCATCTGATGCTGTATTGGAAAGCTTGAAGGTCCTTCACCAGCGACATCGATGCACACTTCTTTGTCAATGTGCCCTTTCTTTGATTTATAACAACTTCAACGTACAATATCAATATGTGCGGGGATACAGTTGTGAATTCAATTTTAGTGGTCTAGGCAAAATATGTTTTTTTGAGAGAGGATACATGCAAGCGACTAATTTGCCTCAATCCATATTTTCTTTCTACTATATTTGAGTGATATTTGAGGATTACATCGGCATTAACAACCATTAATTTGTCAGCACTTTATTTTCGGATACACATGCTGGCAAATTATAATAACTTTCTTAAATCAAGAAGTAAAATACGCATATTCTTGTAATTTGTGTTCTCGGTGATGCTTCTCGTTTACTTCTATCGGTGTCCAATGGCTTTGTTTTCTGGCAACAACTTGTGGACCCAGATTGTTTGTCAATTGGTACGCTTGGCAATGCCTATTGCATCAAGTAAGAATCCTTTAAGCTAGTTTAGGGTTTGCATATATCTGAAAGTGCACCATGTACACTTCCATAAATGACTTAGAATGAGTGCGATACCTGAAATTAGTGTTCATTGTGTTCAAGTCATTTGATCTTGGATTCGAAAGCTTCAAAGTCATTGACCATGTGTGCTTCATCTGCACTTCAGCGTGCATTTGTAGCTTCCTCAAGTGCAGAGGGAGTCAGAGTTTTATTTATTAGTTGAAGTATTGTCGATTTGCATCAATTACAACATGTGGGTTATGTCATGGTCGTAAATCTCTAGCTACAAGATTCTTGTGATTTCCTTCACAGCCTTCTACAAGATACTCACTTGAATGATCATTATAGCGAGGTATGTTACTATTGTCAGTGCATTACACAATACACAAGTGAAGACAACACTGCAATTTTAATGTGCTTTGCAAAATCTTACAGCAAATTAAACAGCAAGGACTAAGAAATGCACACACACATACACATACACCATCTTATGTTCGATAACAAGGAGAGGCATGGCTTAAATAAGTGCCCAATGAACAAACTCTACAAAGTATGCTCCTTACCTATACACAGAGACTCCATAGCCTGTGGTGGCCAGAACATACACAAAGGGATTCCAATCTCACACCATTCAATAACCTCACATTGTGAGCATCAAAGAAGATACTCTTTCACCCATCGACAGTCCATCACTCAGGCATTTTGATCACTGGTACAACTGGCCAAGAATTCCCCCAGAGTCCAACTAATAAAATTGATAGCTGGGAAAGACAAATGCCAGTTCACAGGATCCCAAAACAAGAAATGCCAAGCATCATGGTTAAGTAGAAGCCACAAATGGAAGTGAACTAACTGACCAGATATAACATATCAAAGAGCCACATACATCAGTTACCACGCACTTCCTAGAAAGGAAAAAAATACCGACCGCTCCTCACAGATGAACTGATTGAGTTTGAGAATTAACCAGTTGAAGTTCAAGGCTTCAGGAACATGGACGTCTCCTATGTTGAGCATCATTTTAGTCATGAACCATAAAAACCAAAAATGATATTATCCTGCAAAAGGTAGATCCCTAAGCTCAAGTTGACAGCTAACTGACTCCGACCACCATGAGAAACTGAGTAGAAATAGCTCTCGGGCAGCTGAGCTCTTTAGAACCCTAAGAAGAAGGAACACTGGCCCATATGGTGGTACTACTCTTGCGATCTATTCCGAAGGGAAATTCCAACACAACACTCGAAAAATAGTTTGCAATCTCCCAGTTCCGTCCTTGAGAATTCCGGCCCTCAAGGCAAAATTTGGGGACTAATAATCTTGGCAGCTCACCTCTTAGAGGCTTCTACGCGGAACATCATTTTCATCACGAACCACAAAAACCAAATTCGATGTAGTTGAAACATACCTCGATCCACAAGAAAACTTGAAGATCACAAGATGTCACCGCTTGAGGTCCGATGAACTCCAAACGTGGAGAGCCGACCGCTCCTCACAGATGAACTGATTGAGTTTGAGAATTAACCAGTTGAAGTTCAAGGCTTCAGGAACATGACCTCTCATTTCAGAAGAATCCAAGTTGGCATCATCGAAGGAGTCTCTTCCTCGGAGGCTTCAATTGTTTCTTTGAGAATTCTCCCTGCCATAGCCAACCAAGAATTCGTTTGAATTCGCTCGCCGCACATGAGCGGGGGAGCCACTCCCGGGCAGAGCAGGGCGGGCAGCGCAGAGCGGGCAGCTGACTCCGGCGGGCAGGGCGCGCGGGCGGGAACGGCCAGAAAAGGTGGCGGGACCCAATCTTCCTCCGATGGATGAAGACTGCGTCGTTCATCCGGCCAGGGTACGAGTGTTGTAGCTCGTTCACCCTGGCCCTTATTATGGAGGTTAAACAATCCATTAGTCAACCTCACCGGCTCGTTAAGTATTAATGAGACCCATGTGGGAATCTAGCTAAATCCGGTTAGGCTTCACCGGCATTTATACTAGTCACATGGGTTAGACTTAACCGTAGTCGCCGGTATAAAGTAAAGGATAACCACCACATTAAGGTCCATGGTATCTTCTATTAAGAGCATATTCCGAGATAATGAATTTATCTCAAGTGAGTAAGCTAGTCTACTATAGGTTGGATTAGACACGTGTCCCTACTAAGGGCCGACTTGGAAATGTATATAAGGGCACATCCAAAGAAGTAAATTTCACTTGAAGAACTTGTATTTCGAACCTCTGATTCCACTTAGAACCAACCTATTCTCATCTCTTTAACAGTCCTAATTTCTACCCTAATGAAGCCAAATTCCCTACAATTTTCCAAGACAATAGCTGGCTTATATATAATTGCACCATTCAAACTATATAATTTAAAGTGTGTGGACTTTTGCTCTAGAATTACATTGCATATGGACCATGATCAAATGGAAACTGTTTAAAGGTTGGGGTTAACTTTAGGATACTATACATAGTTTAAAAGGAATCACTATATAAGGTATGTACATGAAAATTAGTGAGATTTTTGATCTTGTGTACATAAGATGTGATTGAGCCATTATGAGGATAGTTGCACAACCTAGGAGCAGATGTCCACTTTCATTCATGGAATTTGATGTCAACACTTGAAGCAGCTATGCTTTGGAACCACTAATATATATTTAACATGTACCTCATAGGACAGAGGTTCAAACACAAAAGGTAAATTACTGTTTTATTATTGTCTGACACCCAAGTAAGCACACATGATTGCCATCCTAAGCACATGTGAACATTAAAAAGGACCCCACTTACATAACCACTTCACGAATCATGGAATATACAAATTTACAAGAGATTCCAAAAACATATAAACTTCTCACCGAGATTCCTCCTCAATAAAAAATGGTAGAAAAGGAAAAACATTTGCTCAGCCAGATTGGTCTGCAGTTGGAAATGCCCAGTGCGATTTGTTATGGCACACTTTGGATCATCATGCATATTGGATAAAGATTGAAAACACAATCACTAGGACAATGATGGCATATCTGGATTCTGTACTCCGCATCACTTCTCAGCAAATCAAGTCATCTCTCTACACCTCAAATTCAATGTCATACTGAATCAGGTATATAGTGTAACTTTAATTTGATGATGTTGAATAATTAGTATATTTACATTCGGGCACGGGGTGGGTAACTGATGTCCAGTCATAACAAGTTCTGATCCACTTTGGACGAATGACACAAACTAATGATCCAAACAAGTAGACTATCATTAGTTGAACCACATCCTCTAATAAAGCAAGACCAGACAGCAGATTCCTGTATGATGAGATGGTATGATTAATAAATCATAAGAGTACAGAAAATGGTGGTTCAAATAATCTTGTCTTGATGAATATTACATGTAATCTATGGAACAAATAATAATTGTGAATCAGCTCCGAACCTACTTGCTCAGCTGGCTCTTTATGTCTTCCAGGGCCTTCTCTAGAGCTTCCTCAAGTTTCTCGGGTTGCCTGCCACCTGCCTGAGCAAAATTAGGTCGCCCACCACCATTGCCTCCACACATCCGTGCAATCGTTCCAACTAATTTTCCTGCCTGAATTCCTTTTTTCACAACGCTCGGGCTGAATGTGGCCACAAGACTGACTTTGCCATCCCCAGGGGAAGACCCCACAACAACTGCAGCTGGATCACCCAGTTTTGATAGGAGATGTTCAGCTGCAGCCTTCAGAGAGTCTGCATCAGTCTTGTCGAATGATGCAACAAGAACCCTGTACAAAGCATTCAAACAATCAGCAGTGTTGACACTTGCTTTTGTACGCCCAAGATACTTTGCACTGTAGTGAAACAACACGAGTTGATCTCTGAAGAACAGATATATCAAATGATTAGAGAATGGCATATGTAAATCACCATTATAAGATATTAAAACACAACACCAACATGAGGTTATGGCTACTCATTCTGCTCAAGATATTACAGAATTTACGAACCTTGTTTTGGAATCACCAACTGTAACTGCTGTGGGTATTAAGGCGTCTGCCTTGGCCTTTGCAAGCTCTCCTCGCAAAGCATCAGCCTCCTTCCTTGCTGCCCGCACTTCTTCTTGCAAGCCTACCACTCGGCCAGCCAGGTCATCTGCCTTGACCTGGAAATTTTACCAAGCTTCAATTCAAGGATACTTCATGTGATAAACTTTGATCAACTTCAGGCACCAATGAAAACATTACCAAGTACAAAGTTGCACATTCTTATATCAATCACACATCACTGCGAGGCACTCCCAACTTTCTCACACAAATAAACAAAGAAAGTTTGTCAAGATGTTAGTTTTCTCAATAGGAAAGAGACCTTTCGGCATGCTCAAGTAGTTCAAAGCAATGCCAATGAGAAAGCACATTTGTCACCACTTTATCTCCACTTAATACAAAGATCATCCAATTGTTGACTATTGCAACTCACAAAGAAGTGGAGACAATATAAATTTGTACAAGAATGATCACAACCACTTATGTTCACTTGGCCAGGGTAAAATGGTGCATTACTGTACCTTGAGGACAGAACCAATTTGCTTGAGGACAGCATCTCGAGCATTGACATACTCGATAAATGCACTACCAGCCACTGCCTCAATCCTCCTCACCCCTGATGCAATTCCTTGTTCTGTGATAATTTTCAGTCCCCGAATATCAGCAGTATTTTTAACATGTGTTCCACCGCAAAGTTCCAAGGAAATACCTGGTACAGAAACAACTCTAACCTGCACCACAGACACAGAATTATTTCATTGACGACAGATGCCAGAATCATTGCCACCTAGTCCTTTCTACTGAACTATACATATGATTGTCATAATACATCTCAGCAGCCTGACCATGTTAGTATTGTGAACGGATTCAGTTAAGCAGCTCTCAGGATTTAATTCACCTTCTCCAAGGAGTTAATGTGAATTTAGACTATTGCTCCAAAAGCATGACTTTGAACGTGTCCTAGCTCTACAGCTCCATTCATTGAGATTGTCAACCATTTGCAATTATACTGGACTTATGCTGTGCAATAACTTTCTTTGAAACTGTAAAACATCTAATATGGCAAGCAAACTTGCCACAAGCTTTCCCAACAGGAGGTTACATAAAATATGAACACTAACCCGCTCTCCATACTTCTCGCCAAACATAGCAATGGCACCCTTCTCTTTTGCAGCAGCAAGAGCCATCTCCTCAGCAATCAGAGCAACTCCCATGCCAATCCACTCATTGACAAGATTTTCAACCGTTAATATCTCTGCATCTGTCATTGCCCTTGGCAAATTGAAGTCAAACCTTAATCTATTAAAATCAACCAAGGAACCCGCTTGGGAAACATCTGAGCCAAGGACTTCCTTCAAAGCTGCTTGTAACAGATGTGTTGCTGTATGATGAGCCTGCATCCAAGAATCAAATTAGGATAAAGTTGAAGTCCTAGGCACTACAACTTCTCCCCAGACCATGGATAAAGGTGTTACATGCTTTAGACTACAGACACTTTGTTCAGTAAAAACTGATCAGCCCAGCGATAAACGGGATAAATGGCAAGAGTACATTCTGCCCAGTGAAAGTGCAACACTCAATATCAGCAACATGTAGAATGGAGGAATGCCATCTTTGTCTTGATGAATTTGGTTGTACCCAATGTCATTATTGTGGTCCTGAGGGCAGAGCACAAGGGACATTATCAAGTATAAAATTCTTGTAAAGATGAGTATAAATAATACCTGTGCCCGGAGCCGTAGGTTAGTATCAACCTCTGCGCCAACACGTAGCCCAACGCTCACACTTCCTGTTTGGACAACACCTCTATGCCTGAACCTTCCAGCTTCTTTAACACAATCTTTCACTCTTATCACGGCCTCATTTTCACCATCAATAACTCTCATTGTACCATTATCACCTATCTGACCTCCTCCCTCAGCATAGAAGGGTGTCTTGTTGAGCACTATCTCAACATCCTCTCCTTCTGTTGCTTCAGCCAATGAGTTGCCATTAGCCAGGATGGCTATCACCGAGGAAATAGTTTTGAGGTTCTGATACCCTACAAATTCGGTCTCAGGAATTTTAGCCAAAACTTCCTGAGCTGCCCCTCCCACTGCCAACTTGACAACATTGTGAGCAGCCTGCGACTGTTTCCTCTGAATATCCATTTCTGCTTCAAACCCAGCCATATCAACTGCCACACCCCGCTCTAATGCCACCTCCTCAGTAATTTCAACTGGAAATCCAAACGTGTCATAGAGCTTAAACACATCTTTTCCTGACAGACATGGCTTCTCTGACTTTGGTTTTTTCAAAGCATCCTCAAGAAGTTCCTCCAACAATTTATCTCCCTTTTCCAAGGTTTGTACAAAACGTAATTCTTCTCTTTTCAGCTCGTTGTAGATCTTGTTTTTCTGCTTCTCAACATTAGGGTCAACATCCCCACTCATTGCAATTGCAACCTCAGCCACAACAGGTGTAAATGCTCCTTCTAAGTCTCCTCTCCCATCACCCCGGATGCCAAGGAGACGACCCATGCGCACAACACGTCTAAGTAGCCGTCTCACAATATAACCTCGTCCTATGTTTGATGGATTGACACCATCAGATATTAGGTACACCACTGCCCTGGTATGGTCACCAATGACCTGTAAAGAAGACCATTTCAACCAAAATATTGTTAACTTCAGATATCCAGATGACTAACCTTGAACCCTCAAATAAGAACATCAACCTCTTGATGATAATGTCCAACACCCACCCCCCCCCACACACACACACACACACACTTTTGTGTTAAATTGGAGTGAGTTCTAGCCAATGCATTCGTAACCTAATGAGTAGATTTTGAATATTAAATGATGCATATATATGACAGAAGTACAGAATATCAATTATGAGATCCTAAAAAAGAAGTAACAAGCGAGATGGTAACATTCACCTTGAGATACAATTTGATATTGTCATTTGCTGTTGCATAATTTACACCAGCAAGCTGTGCAGCACGTTCTATGATGGGATAGATCAAGTCTGTCTCATAATTGTTTGGGACCTGTAACACCCCACCCTGCCATCAGCAACATATATAGAGGGGTGGTTTTTCTCTAGGTCACATAATAATCAGGCAGTATATCTCGCTTCTATGGGGAGATAAATACCAAAACAGGAAGAATGCCTTCGCAAATAACTACAGCACGATGCTAAGAAAGTACAAACCTTTTGGAGGATCTGTGCCAAACGTTCTAGTCCCAGGCCAGTATCAATGTTCTTGTTCTTAAGTGGCACCAGCTCTCCACTGTCAGTGCGGTTGTATTGCATAAACACTAGATTGTAAAACTCAATAAATCTGCTGTCATCATTGAGGTCCTGCAAGATGGATAAGCAAGCATCAGCATTAATCAAGCACTTTCAACTCTTCACCTCTGCAAAATTGCAAGTGTCAAGGTTTCTAAAGTAACCTGCCTGCTAGAAGAGTCAGCCATTCAAAGAACAGAATCACGAGTGTGTTCCTACATCTATTACAAAGTCACATCCTTCAACTCTTTATCACATATAAAGCATGATAGAAACCCACCGCATCTGCAGTGCCCAGCTCAGGGTGGAAGTCGAAGTACATCTCTGAGCACGGTCCACAGGGCCCCGTTGGTCCACTTGACCAGAAATTATCTTCTGCTCCCATTCGCTTAATCCTCTCTGGATTAACTCCCACCTGTTCATCAGCACAGCCGCATGCTTAGCTATTGATTCAATACCACTGACAGGGCACTCCAAACACTGCATTGAACTCAAAACTCGCAACTACCCATGACCTCAATTAAATTGTCCCATGAACTAGTCACCTCCCAACTCTCTTGACTTATCCAATTTCAAAGGCATCAGGTAAGGATGCAGACTTTACTGAAACACAATAATGATGTGGCCAACTTCACAACAAAATGCTCCCACCAGGACAATTGCGAGGATGGAGGAAAGAACAGCTCTCTCTCTCCAGCAGTTAATAATAAGCCCTATAAACCCTACAAAGTTCATAACGCTACAAGACTGAAAGTACCTCATCGCGCCAGATAGCAAGTGCCTCGTCATCGTCCTCAAAAACACTGCACCACACCTGCTCCACGGGCAGCTTGAACCTGGTCACACAAAAAGGCCATCCGTCATCCGGGGTTTAGCTCGCCTCAATATAACCCGCCCCAAATATTAAGGTTTATGGTCACCGCCAACATTTGAGTCTCCAAAGGCATCATCCTCAAAGACGTCAAAATTGACAGCCGCCATGTATTCAATCTCCCAATGGCAGCAATCCATGAGCACTGTTTCCAGATTTTCATCATAACAACTTTCATAAACCCCTACCTACTGCTCACTGAGCCGACGAAAACCCCGCAACTCCATGACCACGACTTAATCAATGACAATTACCAATCAAAATCTCTCTAGTTGACAAACCAACACCACTTACTCCTTGGTGGCGAGCTCCCATGCCCAGGCAATGGCTTGGCGCTTGAAGTAGTCACCGAAGCTGAAATTTCCCAACATCTCAAAAAAGGTGTGGTGTCTCGCCGTCCGTCCAACATTCTCAATATCGTTCGTCCGCACCACCTTCTGCGTGGTGGTCGCGCACGGGTACGACCTCGGCACCTGGCCTAAAAAAATAGGCTTAAATTGCAACATGCCCGCAATCGTGAGCAGCACCGTTGGATCGTCAGGCACCAGCGATGAGGATGGAAGCTCCTTGTGGCCACGAGATGCGTAGAAGTCCAAGAACCTCCTCCGAATTGCCGCCCCGCCAACCTCCGGGTCGACCGTCACCGCCTTGACCCCGTTAGATTCCGCCATCGCCGCCCCCTCCTTCACCACCGTGGTTGCATGCACGCCCCCACCGCCCACGCTCGCCATAGCCACCACACACCTCTGCTGCTGCTGTTGTTGTTGATGTTGCAAAAGCACCGTCTGAGGTAGCAGTGCACACCTCCTCCACCCCCGAACCCCAACCCTAACGCACTGCTCGCACCCCGGCCTTGCGAACGCTCCCTGCAGAGAGATGATACAAATAGCTGAGCCACAAATTGGCCACAAACTCACTGCAATCTTCACTCCACTTGCAGAGACAGGCTGGAGCGAGGGAGCGAGCGATGGAGGGAGAGAAGGACAGGGAAAGGGCAAGGAAAGGCAAGGTAGACACAGCGAGCGACAGATACAGTTAGTGCGGTTGTTTAGTGATACTGGACCTTGAGAAGCGCGTGGGTGGCCTGCACCGCCATCGCCATAGCCTAGTGCAGTTTTGTGATGTGTGCAAGGCGAGCCTTGGTTCAACCCCCTCCCTCCTCACTCCCTTTTCTTCCCGTTCAAGTGATCTGGAAGGATGGATGGATGGATCTGATCTCCTCTCGTCGTCGCTTTCTCATCCATCTTCAGTCTATGGCTCTCCTGTGAACAGGTGACGAGATAACTTACTGTAGGGCGGCGGGCAGTAAAAAGATCAGTTTCAGGAGGCCAAGAGGTTTTTGGCCAGCTGCCCGTTGCTAGCAAGGCCACTGCACCCCAACCTCAATGAATGTCGGATGACAAACAGACGCTCTTACTATGATCTGTGCATCTTTTTGTGGTCACACTTGATATTATGGTAACCTGGCCTATGACCGAGAGCTACACATTGGTGATTTTTCACAATGACCTCTTCTATGGTAATGAACGATTTAAAATTTTTCGTGCAAGGTAAAATGAAATATTTGTCTATTTCAAAAATTTGGAAATTTTAAAATTAATTTTGAATTAAATATGATTTTTTAAAGATGTTCCCTAGGGTATCTTATGATAGACCTAAAGAAGTTTGACGTCGATGCTAATACAACTTATGAGCATTCTATAATTATCCACAAGCAAGTAAGAGGTTGTAAGAAATCCAACATTACTAAGCCGTAGACTGACTTTGACCTTACTATGTCAAGAGACATCCTAAACGAATAACTAATCTCATCCAACACGTTGTGGCAAGGTCTCATGTGCCTTGAACTGAGACCTATGGGCCTCCTCCTCCTTCCTCCTTCCCCCTCTCTCTCCTCCCCTCTCTCTCTCTCTCTCCCTCCAGTCATTAAATGCATTAATGTGAGGTTGGTTGAGCTAGGGACATGTCATCCACCTAGGGAACATTATTTCGAGCTCGGTTTAAGGTCACATATCTACAGATCCCCACATCACTTAGCAAAGAAACAATGAAAACCAGACTATCCACCAAATAGCCATCAAATATCTCCCATCCTCGTACTTAAAAGAGAAAGTTTGACAATGAAATTGACAATAAACAAGGACTCGTACTCCCCCCTCCCTCCCCACGTAGTAAAAGGATATTTAAAAGAATAAATTTTTTTAAACAAAAGTCCACCCACTACAAGGTAGGCAGGCAGTAAACCCCCACCCTACATCGAGGGGACTTTTGAGCAAGGTAGAGCCAATGGGCTCAAATTCACGTCGGATTGTCCGACATTGGTTTCTCTTTTACTTTGACCTTGTCTTCTTACTAAGGTTTGTGCGTTTTGCATAGGGGATTGCCCGTTGGGCTTGTGGATTCTGGAAAATTGAGGGCATTGTCTGAAGGGAGGTGCCCAAAAACCCCGGAATGCACGATCCGTAAGGTCGTTCCACTACATAAAGACTATGTGCAACATGCATTTTGGCGTAAGCGCTTTACATGGGGCATTATGTGGGCCATAATGCATTATAGCCTCAAAGAAGTGGATTATGGTAAATAATAGACATGTTTTAAAGATGAAAGTATCATGTCTTTAAGTGTGGTCATATGATATTACTCAGACCTTGTAAGTATTGCGTACCTCTCCATGAGGAGTGCCCGAAACACCATGGGCACAAGGGGAACCCCGGAGTGACACCCGGCACTTGTGGCGCTATTGGTGAGAGGGCCCAAGTGATCCTAGTGTGGGTGAGGGCCCTAGGCGTTGGGAACGCCTCCCACCCACGGAGACTAAGAGGCACGAGGGTAAGGCCATAAGCTATGCGTAGCTTATGGCGTGCCAATTCTAAAATGCTCAAGAACACCTCAATCGGAGGTGTGACCTAGCAGATATGGCAATTTGAGTGGGGCGTTGTCCCGGGACAGAGCCCTGGTACAGCAGTGGCCTGGGAGTGGCTCCCGGGACTGCCAAGATTTGAACATGCATAACTTTCTCAATATTTGCCCGAATGGGGCAAGTGAATAGTCCATCGGCATCTACGTGAAACGTAGATGGCAATGGAGTGGGCATCAGAGATCATATGAAGAAGTTATGGGGTTCTGAAGCTGCTAAGGGCTTCCAGCCCCAGCGGCTAAGGGAAAATGTCTACTTGGCCCCAACTCTTGGGAGAGAGACAAAAGGTTACTTGACGGTGGGGTAGGGGCCCTGCCTAGAGTCCTAGAGGCTTATATGGGTGAGGTGGTGTGACCGAACTCACCCTAGGCCGAATGGCACAGCCTCCATGGACATTGGTCCAATGTGAGGGCATAGTTGCCTAGTACGGTTCAAGTTGTTGTAGTGTTGCTCCGGCAACGGGATGATCAACATAAGATTGGACTTCCATGGACGGAAGTCCACATCTAAGAATTGGTTACCGATTAAGGGGTGAGTCCCGAAAGCAAAGTAAGAGGGTTGGTTCCCCTCCTATGAACTATAAGGTCCGCGGTATAGGGAGCTAACCATTCGCATGGCAAAATGCGAAGGGTTAGCGCTCGTGACCCTTGCTAGAGTTGGGAAAATAACCAAGATAGTTAAGGGGAGCTAGCAAGGGTTGCGACAGTAAGGGCCTTTCTAAGCCCATGATATTGCACAAATGGTCTTTTTATGAAATAGGAGATATAGTATGCATTGCAATTTCATATTCAACGTTAGTATCAGAAGTCTTTACCACTCCCTACATACACGTGTACTAGGTATATCCATGGTCCGTAATTGGCTCTTCATGCAAACATTATATTTCGGAGAGAGGGAATTATCATATACGAGTGTACCGTCATTCATATGACATGACCCCCTATAGGGTTGTTTTTTGATTCATCTCAAATGATCTCAAGTAAACTAATTTGGGGTTTTTAAAGGAAATTTCGGTGTCAAATCAACTTTAAAAAAAAGAACATCCAAGTTGCATACTACTTAAGGGCTTTAATGTTGGATGAATGAGAGGTACGCTCATATACAATAATTCCCTCTCTTATTGTATTTCTTAAGTAGTTTCATGAAGTCATGCATCAGACTTGGGGTTGTCCAAGCTACACATATTTGCTTCTCTCTCTCTCTCTCTAAGTTTAAATATAAAATAGAATGGAGTAGTTAGACATAATATTTGTTATGTAGTTATTCATAACATTACTCAACGACATGGCCCCTCAAAATATAACAAATCAATTGTTGTGAGCTCAGTTTGAATCCAAGTCTCCTTGCGCAACTTTTCAAGCATCCGACTATTATATTCAGAGGACCCACGGAACAAGAGTTGATCACGAGTAATGTTATATCTTAAGCAGACACCAATGATAATATTTTAGTGGTACAATGGCAGGGCTTGTAGTAAAAACGGACACCAAAAAAAGGATCTAAGAAAGAAGATTTACCTAGTCTGCCAAGGTTGGTAGCTACTGTAGATTTGTGTGTCTTTAACAGATTGAGCCCCTGCAATCACATTCATCCTTCATTCGTTAGGGTCTTTGTAAATTAGGTGAGAAAAGGGGTTTCTCAGAGTAGGGCAGCCCAGCAGGTGTAGATCAACGAACAGGGAGAACCAATCGCTAGTTACAGATGAACCAGTTTTTTGTTTTTTGTTTTTTTTTGTTTTTTTTGTTTTTTGGTTGAGACAGAAGGCCGACAGGCCAACGCCAAAGCACAGGAGGCAGTTGACCACCTGGCAAGTTTTCCGTCAGGTAGAGAGGAGATTTCACAGCCAGGATTCAAGATGATGATGATGAACCAATTTGAGTGTCCAAAATAACCGGTTGAAGTCAAAGGCTTCAGGAAAATAACCAGTCGTTTTAGTGGAATCTATAGAATATGCCTCAAATTATCAAAGAAAACCCAAAAGATCACACCATGTAACCGTTTGGACCTACGATCGGGAAGAACCGGTAGTTAGTTACAGATGAACCGGTTGAGTTTGAGAAATAACTGGTTGAAGTTCAAGACTGCAGGAGAATTACCAATCAGTTTAGAGGAATTTATAGAATATACCCCAATTTAGTAAAGGAAAACCGAAGAATGTCAACATGTAACCAGTTGGACTTGCAAACACTAGGATCTCAACCGATTATGCCCAAAATCCTCCCCGATCACTGGTTTGGACTTGGAAACACTAGGATTTTGACCAATTATGCTAAAAAATCTCCCCGGTCACTGGTCTAGATTTTCAGCTACCTGTTTACATGTGTGTGTGTGTGGGGGGGGGGGGTGGATATGTATATCTGTGTCTGTGTGTGTCCATCCTTTGTCATGTATGTAACCCGTACATTTTGCATGGATTTGACTGTGACAAAGGTTGAGCATTTCGGATCCGCAATGCATGGACTTGGCAAAGATAGGTACACATTTTTCCAGTAAGGCTATGGATGTGTTTTGTGGAAATTTAGGAGGTGGCAAGCTCTAAGTAGAGGCCATTCTTTGAACTTGAGGGTGCCCGACTGTTGAGGTGAAGGCACAAAAATATTCAAGGTTTCACACTAGTGAAGATATTTGAGACTCTCTGTGCCAAAGTACTTACATCCATCACCCGAAGTTTCTCAAGGTGATCCACACATTCAAACACATCCATCTCATTCAGAACTTTTCAAAGATTCTTCAGTGATATACATAATCTTTTCCTAGTGAAGATCATGGTAGATATTGATCATAATGGTGACATGATGGCTATGATTTAGTACACATTGGTTTACTCATGTTGTCAACTTATTGTACTACATGCAGTAAATTTTAAATTAAGTTTATAGTGAGTTGTTTTGGGGGTTTCATCGTTAATGTATGTTATGACATTTATATCACATGGTACCAATGTTTTATGATAAGAGAGTGCACAAGTCCGGATAGTGTTTCAACATGTTTCAACACTTCAATAATCATACTCAAACATGGATATGCACAGTTGGCTTGAGACAAGGTCATCTTAAGTAGACTATATGTGTAATTTATGTGTTGTATGCATAAAGTTGTCAAATATGATGAACTATTTATGACACATGTGTAGTTTCGTTGACAAATGTTGTTTTCATTAGAAATATATGTTCATGCTTTTGTAATACAATTTTAAGTACATCATAAGTCTACGTATGATAAGCATGTTTTAAAATTATCACTCAAACTAATACCATTGCATCCTTATGGTGAAGCTTGCAATTCTCTTTTTAAAATTGATCTTAAAAATATAGGAAATGCTTAGAATGAGAAGGATTACATGTTGAATTTGGGTAAACTCCAACATTTCTTCTATCTTTTGCAATTCTCATCCATTCAAGTGTGTATTCATGTGTAGGTCATCTTATAGTCAAAGACTCATATTAAAAGAATCAACATTGCTTAATTTCCACACATGATTGACTAGGCAACATGGCATTCTTTGCATGAAAACTTGTGCATGTATTTATTCGTTGCACAAGGTTACATGATAGTTGACTTTGGTCAAATATGTGAGGGGGGGTGCTAAAATATAATGCTTGGTGAAACTTCTATAAGCACCATATTGGTAGTGAAGGGACTTTCCATATGATTTTGAAGTTATCATAATTTCCAATAGGATTTTATAGACCATGTCCTTCTTCTTTTTCTTCTAAAAATCTCAAGGCAACTCATTCCTTTTAGTGTTGTTTCTCTGCGGCAACAACTTTATTATCCATTATGTACATAATATTCCAAGTAACTCATGATAGGTATGTCCATCCATGATTTAGAATACTCAAGGTTAGGAAGATAGACAAATTCAAACATAAACTGATCCCAAAGAAACAATCATTAATCAAGAGCCTCTTTGTCCACGTGCTACTACCATTTTTCAAGGGTGGCCCTATCTAGTGGTACATGTGCCTAGTAGGGTAAACAAACACATATGGTAGATAGTGAAAGGGGATTATAAAGTGGTGAGGTGATGAGGATGTGTCACCTCTAAATAGTTGTGTGGGGCAATTGATGATGTGTGTTGTTCATTTGAAGGTCTAGTATTGAAACCCCATGAGGCCCCTATATTCCAATTTTTCATGACAAAAAAGAAGACTATTAATTTCACATTAATTGGTACATAGTTGTTCCAATATGTGATCAAATTACTATGGTTATTCACATTTGCCTGACACATGCTAATCATTCATGAGCTAACAAATGGAAGTTCAAAGCTCAAAGGCCCGGGATGGCAACACCTGTATAAGAAGCATGTGTTATTGGTTTAAGAAGAGCAATTGAAGCTGAAATTTATAATACAAAAACATGTAATAAACTTATTATAAGTTATAATAAGAGATTTGAAAAGAAACTTCACCTGCTAATTCTAATAAGCTATAAACGAGAAATTGCTTACTATGAGAATGACTTGAAACTTAGAAATGCTCAATTCATTTGAAGTTGTTACTTGAATTTTATGGGAGTTCAATATACGCCTACAATCATTCAGCTAGACAGAGCACACATAAGGTTCGGACTTGAACACTTTCAAACATTGGATTTTGATGGATTATTACGACGTTGGCTAGGGGTGCAAATTGAGATTCATTAGCAAATCCAAAGTTACAGTTTAATTCTTATGTAATATATGAAATGGACTAGACATGCAATTGCAAATTGATGAGATTAGATCGTCACCTCCAACCTCCTTTGTACCAATTTGGAAAACATAGATGAGCCAAAGACACCATAATCATCTAAAATATGATATATTGTTTATTTGTGAAGGTTGGCTTAACTAGGATCTGCAAGGTGTTTAAACCTAAATGAAGAGAAAAAGACTGATGAACATGAGTTGTGAAGGTACATAAGAAGATACACCTATGAAATTGATTCTAAAGTTTTACAAGAGAAACGGCTTGGGAACAACTGCATCATGTTTAGAGGTAATGAATCACGAGTATTTAAAAGATCTCATGTTTCCTTCATGAAGTTTTGTCGTTGTTGTTTATGCTTCAATTAGGGACTCATTTATTGCTACATAATCTACACTCATCAAGGACATAATCTATTACTCAAGCAGTTGCCGAGTTCCCCCGCTCACACGCAACATCAAGCAACACACAACACTAATGCAAGCTTAAGCCCCCTCACACCCCTCATACCCTAGACCCTAAACCATGCCCTAAGTCCCTTTGAAAACTGCCCTTCTGAAAAAAAATCCAAATTTCAAAATAAGTAAATAATAAAGCTGGGGAGTTTGGACAATGACCCCTACATAAGACAAAACTACTTATAATAAGTTCTAAAGTTAAATTTTTGGGGTCCAAAACTTTTTCTGATTGGAGCGTTTATGGTGTCGTTGGATTCCTCTCCATGTCTTCTTTCTGCGCATGTTGTTTGTCTTTGCCTACTAACGAATTGTAAACTCTAAGATACATTAGAAGGGAATAATCAAGAGCTGTCTTTGAAAGAAGAGTTGCCACCCTGAGCTCACAGGCTTTGGAATGGTGACGAAACTCAGCTGACCTGCAGAAGTAAGTTACCTTGACGTTGTGAATCCTTTAGAAGGTAACTTCAAAGTCTATGTTATTCATTGCATCCGAACAACATTGCAAATATAAGTGCACATGAACTGCTTGGAGTATCCACATGTAGATCTCCACAACTATCGATATGGTCTAACCAACTTATATGGGCTAACTTACTGTTGCGGAATTTAGGATAGCTCCCAACAACCATTTCCCGTTCCCATTATAATTCCTCCTACGTCCATCACCTAATTTCAACCATATCCAGATTAAATTATTGCTTGGGTGGAGTAGCTGCCTCTGCCTGCGACGTCGATGTAGATGGCTCCTGAGAAGGCGCAGCAGCAGCTGATTTTGCTCCATTGTTGTTCTGATCCGCTGTCGCAGGCGTGGCTTGTGATGATTTAGGGTGAGAGCTAGCAGCCGTAACCTCGACGTTTCGGCTGACCGGAGCTTTCATCTTCTGTTTGGGAACAGTGATTGTCAACGTGCCACTCTCAAGAATCTCAGCTCTGATTGCATCCATGTCCGCATTCTCTGGCAGCCTCAGTTTCTTGTCCAGTCGAAGGCTGCTTGCAGAAGCTACACGCTGCTCTGATGAAGACGATGACGCATGAGGTGCTTCCTTTGCCTCCTGCTCCTTAATAGGATGCCCGACACGGATGTGAAGAGTGCGATCCTCTTCCAGAACTTCAACGTGGATGTCCTCTTTCTTTAACCCTGTGTACACGAGAGGTCAAACCATGCCCATATTCTCCGAGTTCTGCCGTACAATGAATACAGATTCATACGCCAAAAGGGAGCTTCTTGATGGTCTATGAGCGCCTTAGTCAATTCTCTTCACTATACATATCTTGATCAGCACGACATGTAAATGTGGGCCTTATGTGGTCCCCTTTCTTAATTGGACAATATTCCCAATACGATCCAACCACCATACCTGTCTGTGGAGTTGGAGGTGCATACAATAAGATCACGTACCTCAATAGTATTCATAACCACCAGTCCACCTGATTCAAGGATTTTGGAGTTTCGAAAGTCTTACTCACCAGGCATTCCGACCTTGAAGATGTAATCGTTGGGTGTCTCCGCCGACTCCATGGTGGTACTGCAGCGACCACCAGACTGATGTCGAGCTTGCTGTAACTGTGCTTGAGGAATTTGAACGATGACCAACCTTGGCCTCATCACACATAAGGGTCGACCTGCACCAAGGCTGAATCTATTGCGTCCGAAACGAGGTGCAAAACAGGGGGACATCACCAAAGCCATGATGCTTGATTGCCTGGAGTGGCTACTAGGGATGAGTATATAAAATGCAGGGGCTTGATTGACTGATGGCACAATCCTCGCCCTATACTTCAACACGATCTGAATCTGCAGATGGGGATGAACTGATAGACTGATGTACAACACTGCAATTGTGAGGATCCATGAGTTGGGATGCAGTACTTATACAGTCGCAGGGGAGGAGGAGTCCAGTAGCGGGGATGCTAGCTGAAGCGTCCAGAGAGAACTAGAGATTCAGGACATGCTTCGATCTCAACCTGGAATGATCAAGAAGGATCCAGTAGCCTCAAGAAGGATTAATCGAAAGGCCGTCAGAAGTAATGATTTTTATTTTTTATTCTTTTTCTGGTGAGGCAGGCCTGTTTGGATGTTAAAGCAAAGTTGGGCCCAAGTTATGGAATCCCATCCATCTTATCTCTTCTCACAGAGTACTTGCTCACAACTTCATCCCATCACCCGGTGGGTCGGTGGTGATTCACTCATACAATTTTAAATCCCACCGACGTTGAACCTAGAACCAATGTTTAGATTCCACAGAATTAGTGCTCACTAAAGCCTGTTTAGATTCTCAAAGCAATCAAGCTTCCTAATAATGTGGTGTCAACTCTCATCCACTTCATTTCTTTTTGAAGACTGCTCATGGCCTCCATCCACCAGGTTTTGTCCATCCACTTCACCACATGTTTTTCCCTATGTGGAAAATTGCCCAAAGTATCATGTCGTGGATTTATAGGTCTGGTGGTCGGTGTGTGATGGGTGTTTACGGGCGTTTGATTCACTCATAGAATTCTGAATTTCGCCAAGGCTCAATCAATCTTGAGACTTTAGATTACACAGAACCGGAGCCTCAGCTAAATAACTGGATTAGATCTATGGCCAGAATTGGTGATCAACCTAGGAGAGTGAAAACTTTGTGCAGTGTGCCAGGTGTCGTTGGTAAGAAATTGCGGTGCCGTAGCTATGGCCTACAATCAACCAGCGGCAAAGCAATTGAAGACGCATCCATGAGATCGTTCCAGAGGATTCCAGAGCATTCTTCCGAGTTGAATTGCCTTCCAGAAACTTGGCTAATAAGTTGATGGTCACCGCACCACCTCCTTCCTTCATCAAGCTTGCACCTTTCCTCAAGACCAAAGATTGGCCTTGGTCGAACAACCGGCTCGATTTAGCCATGTGTGTATGTAATATGGTAGAGCACTCTTGCAAATAGCCGCTTGTTTTTAGTTGGTATTGTTTAAGGTAGACCATGCTTAGGTCATAATGATTTTTAATAACCCCCCAATGTTTTAGAGAAGAAGCAAATCAGTAGAGAGAGCCCGATAGGTGGGGTCTTCATTGGAATTCTAAATGATGTGCACGGGTGGATATGAAACAAATCTATATATATATATATATATATATATATACAATAAATTTGTGGAGAAAAATAAATGAATGCGTATTAATGATATGGTGGGATAATAGACTCATGTATTTATACTAAGATTTCCAATTTAATGTAGTAAACACCTCCACTACATATCAAATCTATATATCATGAAAGTGAAGACCTTTATTACATATGCATTACACTTTCACTTTACAATGAGAATGTTATAAAGTATTGTTACAACCATAGGATGTAGCTCACAATAATGTGGCCCTAGAGCATACATTAATAAAGTTGGGGCAATGATAGCATCTAGATTTATCATGATTCAATATGTTAAGTCATAAGTCCACTTTGACTAATTTGAAATTTGACACTAACGTAGCCCTATTAACAAAGGGTGGGTCATTAGGCGGATAGGTTTTCTATATTTCTAAGGTAGGCATGCCTAATTTGGTTCTCATTCGGCTAAGGCAGGCAGGCCTAATTTGGCTGCTTATCTAAATCAGATGCCTATATATGACTTATGTGTGGGTAGGTAAATCTAATAACAAATACCAAAAAGACGTATGTGTAAAGAGATTGGAGTATGTACTTAAATTTCCTAACTAGATAATCTAGGTTCAATATTCAACACAATTTGGGTACATGTACGATAATAAATGAAGAAAACAAAATTATTTACCTCGATAATGAATAAGATATTCATATCAGCTCCAAAATTTCATAAGGACATTGGCCAAGGTTTTTAATTCGATATACTTATGATCTCGTACTAATGTCATGTTAAGATATCATTAGAGAAGTGAGCAAATTGGAAATCGTATATGATACTAAAATAATTAACGATGATGGTAATGCAAAAACATAGCGCGCGGATGGGGTTCAGTGTTTACCGACACGTCTTCGGACGTTGTTGCGGTTTGTGTTGCAGCATCTAACAATGCAAACTCCCGTTGCATGTTTGGCCTTTGTATGCTAGGGCACAAAACATCATAATAAAAAAAAACTCATGATTTCATTGAAAACAACACACTATAAAGATGTACGTAAGTGAGAGGAAGATTTAGATTTATGAAAGCATACCTATATCGTTGAATCTATCGTTGTAGGCGACCCATATTTGTCGTGGTACAAAAACCTTGATACGCATATTTTCACCACTTTCATATCTAGAATTCACATCACTTAATGTTCAATGCAATGCCGAATGCAGTGTGAAATTAAGGCTCATTGCGGATAAAACTTTCATTGAACAACATGTAATATAAATTTAAAAAATTGGACTTATGTGATGAATTTTTATTATCGGAAACACCTAATGTTCAAAGTGTTAGTTTTGGTAAACACCACCTCCAAATTTACATGAATATAATAAGCAATGTATGCAATTATACCCACATTTGAAACCTTCTCAAACTTAGATGTGTTCCAATATGTTTTTAACATGTCTCACATAACGGATTCCTCCTTAGGAGGACACTTACAGTCGAATCATGTCATGTATAATTTGCATAGCCGAGAGCGCTCTGCCTTCATACACTTCGATATTATTTTTTTGAATTCATAATATAAAAACAGATATCCGATGTATTGAAATTTTGAATTCACTTTCTTTCGCAAGCTGTTGTAATCATCAATATTTTAATTTTGCACCCTAATTATCGATACGTCCAAAAATACTGTGCACAATACTTCAAAAATCTAGATCCAACTCTGCCTCATTCATTTGATTTTTATTGTGTTATCGAACTCAATCTTGTGAGGTTTTTCATCTCATATTTTCTTGTCAATATTTTTTACCTTGTAAACATGTTGCACATATCGACACACCATTTTAATCGATGATGTCGGTTGTGTAAACCTTGCAATGTGTATACTATTATCTATATTTACATCATTTTCATTGTTAAAATACTTAGATTAAATGACTCATTGCTAAGGGCATGATGAACCATGGTTAATATAAAAGAGGGTTGCCCTTCCATATTATATGCCAATGCAAACATTCATCTCGATGAAATCAAAGGGTAGGGTTGCACTATGTTTCTTAATACAGACTGCAAGGAAACAATGTTGGTAACAATAAGTTCATATTAGGGAGATGGTCTTTAGAACTTCCTAAAATCAAGTAACCAAAAACTTCTAAAAACAAGCTTTTAAAATATTCTAAAAATAAATTTCTCAAAGTCTCTAAAAATCTTATAGAAATTTTATAGTAGTTGATTGAAGTCTTATGAAAACTTCCTAGCTTTATTTTTTGGTGAAAATTCCTCTAGAAGCTTCATAATAATTGATTGAAATCTTCTACAATTTTTCTTAGCTATAGTATTGGTAGAAGTTCTTTCGAATTTTTTTTCTATTTTTAATAATTGATAGAAGTTTTCTTAGAAATTTTCTAATTCTAAGAGTATATATAGGAATTGAGGTTGAATAAGTTTTTAAGTTCGACACGCACCTCTTGAAGATGTAGCTCATATTTATTGATATTGTTCGTATATTTATTTATTTTTAATTCAATTTCTTATTAGTTTTCATCTTCAATATTATTATTTTTAGTTTTCAGACTATTCATTTTATATTTTTAATTCTAACAGTTGGTTGTTGGCATACCGAGGGGTTGCCTTGCCATAGTTACAATGTTTATCATCCTAGAAGACATTCGTTCGTTGCAGATGTTCAACTACATAGTTTTTTCTATTGATATATATATGTTTAATCATGTTTCTGCATTCAATATGATATTGTATCCGCGGTATTTTCGGTCTTATAGTGGGTGGTTCACCTCTCTAAGATCCTCCGCGTTGAGAATTGTATGTTATTCCGTCGCCCTGCCAATGTGTTGCATTTAAAGTCTTATCTTGTCAATTTTATGTGCGGACACCAATAATAATATTTTTTTATCATATTCATTGTTATCATCTTAGCCCAACGTCTTTGTTGTTGAGTTCTCTAATATGTTTATCTTCGGGATTATTGATGTATATATAATTAATTAGTTATATTTGCAAATTGGAATGATGATGCTACCTTACGCGGAGATGTTGGGCTTAGAAAAAAAAAATGTTGTATCCATCATTCTCTCCCATCCGTAATATATTTATATTATTATAGCATCATATTATTACGAGAATACTCATGTCACATAACTTATTTGGATGAATACATTTTTGTCCTTTGGGATTAGCATGCATCCAACCTTATCCGTTTTTCCACTGGTGTTTGTAAGATTATATCCAAACAACCCATTATATAACCTAAATCCGAAAATTAATAATTCACATATAAGCCAATGCACACATATATATCAATAATGACCATCAAATAGACATGTATTCAAAATAAATTGGTTTACGTGTTCAAAATATATTTTTATCATTATAATCCAAACAATCAACACAATTAGCGAAATTTATATGTCCATTGAACAAAAGAAAAAAGAAATCATTACTTTTAAGATAAATCAAATATTGAAATGAGCTCCAAATATCAACAGGCATTGGATGTAATTATCTTCAGAACATGTAAATTATGTAGAAGGCATTATTACCTTCATAGAGAATGAACCACTTGAACGTTTGCGGGATTCTGTGGTCTCCGAAGGGGAGTTTGTTGTAGAGTTTCCAATCCCACCAAGACATTGGTCTTATGTTCTGCGTTGTTGCGACGATATACAATTATTCTATTCTCGACCATAGTTCTACTACCTCCACCATGTTTGTCTTATGAAACTCGCAGACAAATGGGCAAGTCTGTGTGAGCATTTATGTTGAGAAAATTATTTTCATGAGTATACATGTACAAAAACGACAGTCCAATATGAACATTCTTGTGGTTCTCTAGCTCATAGATAATCTTTAACTCTGCCAAATATTTTGTTAGCAACAGAAGAGGGATCGTGACCTTGACAAAATTATTTGATATAGATTGGATTAAGATGTTAATAGCATGAAACCCACATGAGAAGCAGTTTCGTCTAACCTACAATTGAGATAGGGATTATCTGGAATCATCATTTGGAAGACATAATTTAGAATAATAAAGGCATGTATTTTCTAAAACAATTAATTGAAGTTACAATGTCTCCATGATTTTTTTTGTACACTATAACACCTTCAAAACACTTGCAGCATGAGATCAACCACAAACAAAATGTGGAAAACAACATTTCATACTTTGTGAAATAAAAGTAGTAGCAAGATCGAGTCCAGATTTAACTTATTTTTTATCAACTACAAAAGCAACAATGGTGGAAAAATTGTGTGTAAAAAAATATTTTCCCCTACTTCCAAGGTCCACTATGCCCTCTCTGATAATTGTACATAGGACGCCTTTTGTAGTCTACATTTTGCTTCGTCTGTATGAGCAAAAGCAAATCACCAGTTACCTTGCCTCAAACATGCATCTTTCAGTTTATGCAAAAGGAAGTTTCATAAATTTATCTTGTCCATGCCTTGTAAACAAAATGTATACAATTACAATCACAATGAAGATTAATAGTTACTGAGGCTATCCCTAACATTTCTTTCCTAGTAAAACAATCGTCCTTAAATGCACTAAACACCACACAAAAACATATTACAACTGTTCATATAGGGTTTGGAATGAAAAGTTGCCTTATATATTATTACAACCCAGTCTAGAACATGTTAACCTCAAGGATATAGACATTCATTTTTTATCACAATCAATTTTCTTTTCATAAAAGATCGTCTCGACAATTAATTCTCCTAGCATTCCAATCCCACCTATCATTCCAGCTTGAAGAAAAAACATTTATCAAATCTTTGAATCCGGAATTCAAGCATATATGGGAAGGATAACCCAGTTGATTCATCACCATGTATATTATTGCACCCAATTCACTACCAACATAAATGTCAAACTCATTATGTTGTCAAAGGCAATATGAGAACTCAACTCAAATCCTCAACTCACATGTACACTAGCACACACAATTCACTACCAACATGAATGTCAAATTCTATTCCCAAAGGCAATGTGGAAACTGAATTCAAAATCATCAACAAACATTCAATTGAGGCTCTCCCACTAAGCTACTAACACCTCCACCATCTCATATTGAGCTTATGCATATGTACTTAATATCATACAAAAGGCAATACAAACCCTTAACCCATATTTTCCACACCACACCACCCATCACCAAAATACTTAACACAACAAATTAGGCCCAACTAATTAATCACTACTTCATCACAATGCATACATACCAATACACCCAATCCACATCCACATAAATCAAACAAGAATGCACATCAACAGTGCACCAATAAGATTCATGGGCACATGAACACATGCCAATTCTATTAGTCCTATCCTCAACCCCACAAATCCAACAAATCTTTTGTTTTAAGTTTAGTTTTGAACATTGAAGAAGGTAAATTGTTAATAAGTAATTTTCCCTACATAAAGGTTAATAAATATAAAGTCCTAACAAATCAAATACGAAGACCCACATTATGGCACCGCGATATGTGTGTCAACATATTAAACTTGAATAAGATTCGTTTGAAAAAAATTAATATAATAATAAACCGCAAAGGGCAGATGAGGATGGAACATGATATCCTTGGCAATGCACCCAATTTTTTAATTCTATTGTTCAAGGTTCAAGACAACATGAAAAGAATCACCGATCCACTTCTTCCTAATAAGCTGGAAATACTCATGATAATTCTTCAATTTTTAAGCGAACATGGAAAGGGAACCATGAAGGTCATGGTGGTGTCCAAATGATCTCTAATTTGACATTTATGGCTCTGTGCCTCAGTGCCAGTGAAAGTCTCCATTGCAATAATTTCCAAATTATGAGGCTTTGATGATTGTAGTTTAGTTTTCGATTACAAACAAACCTAGGGAAACGCTTAGGGAAGACTTAAAAGGTGATTTGTATATCATCTAGGTGTCTCATATAAGGTTTATTAGGGAAAACATAGGGTTATTTCACTTTATTTCCGGGTTTAACTGGCAATTAGATTATGGATGAGAGGTAAAAACTTAAAAATCTCTCCATGTCAGTGCATGCAATTGTGACGGTCACTCACCCATAACTATTTAGGACCACATATAATTGACTTGCAAGTATGTGTCACACATAAATACAATAAGGCATAATTTGTATTTTGATCATTCAAGTCTTAAATTGGCTCAAGAGCCAGATATTTCAACAAAGTCTAAGGAGAAGAGGAACAATGTCAAAAAACTTCAGACAATTGCCCTCTCGGCAGTTAATTACTCACAGCTATGGCATGAAGTTTTGTAAAATAGTGTGCCATAATGTGGCTCAACATCCTGTAGGTTTGTTTCTTCTCGTAGCTCATGCTTCAAAGCGTTGGACTGAGTATGTTGTTGCCTTTGTTTAATGTTATGTTGTCTGTGCATGCTATGAATTGTAAATATGCTCATTGTCAAAATACCTCCGAGGATGCGAGATTTGGCTCACTCCCAGGCTAAAGAGAGAACACGGGCATCTTTGAAGTATATAGAAGCCTTTGCCATTATTGCCATTGGTGGTGTGGACATAGATGTGAGATGGCTAGTCATTTTGAGGAAGTTTATTGAAGAGAATTGTATTGCAAGTTTGTGCTTGGTGGAGAGGGGTGGCGCAAGGACGCACAAACATTTCCAAACGGTTGTGAAGGGGAACTTTAGTAGCCCACTGGTGTTGAACAAGGAATCAAGGTTTGCTTGGGTTGGAATCTGAATCCCCGATGGGTCATGTTGTATCTTACAAAAAGTTAAGGAATGAGGGTTTGCATACCTTCAAAAGCATGGTGGGTAATTTCATGAAGGACAATGGTGAAGATCATTTCAATTTTGTTCATCATAATGTTTCGGCAGGTGACATGAATGAAGGTAAGTTGAAGTGCACCAAGTTTGGGAAAGTTGGCTTGAACAATCCTGGCTCTCTATCTCATAGCAACATCTTGCAAAGGGCTCACCAATGAAAAAGAGTTTTGTATGGAAAAAACATTTGGGTATCACCTTACCTGGAACTTTGTATCACATGTGCAAGAACGGTCAATTTCATCCAAATCCGACTTGGGTCATTCCATTGAAGTCTGTGGGCACGGACGTCAAGCGTGCGGTTTCCATTTGGAAAATCATGTTGAGTCCTGCCAACATTGACATGAAAAACATATCCAATGTTTTCTTTGACACAACATCAAGCCGGAGTTGGATATGTTGTAGTTGAGCCTTTGGTTCCTGTTCAACCAACAACAACATCTGCTTCCACACATTGACGTCCATATGTGGCAATAATTGTGGCAGTGTCCGCGGAATCAAAGTACGATGACAAAATGGCCATGTACAGTACATTCCTGTCATGGGCCTACACAGTGCTAGTGTGGAGGAGGCCTTCTAGAACCCGCCCTTGTATTCTTTGGACACTTTTATAAATAAAGTGCTTGCTTTCGTTATTGGTGGCCAAATTTTTTTTGGGCTTAGGAGTCATCTTCTCCCCTACTACTAATTAACCAATCTCCGAATAACACCCACAAAGGCATGTTTCTATAAATGAAATACTCATAGGAATTCCAAAAATTATGAGGGAAATGACTACATGCACAATTTGGTTTTGCTAATCCATCTTACATTAATTTTGTGTTTCATATTCTATGAAAAGTAAGTGTAAAGAGAAATTTGTCTGTTTAAGACCCGTTTAACTTAGTCTGAAAAGCCAATCTCCATATTCGGATACAATCTTGAGTCCGAAGTGAGTGCTTTGGACCCAAATCCTATTGTCAACCCACCCATATAGTCCTTCCACACTACGTATACATAACATGCGAGATGATAGTGGATGACGTGTTGTGTTAACAATGAGATATTCTTCGACTCTCATCCATTATGTAATCCATAACATGCTAGAGGAGAGTGGACGACTGGTCTACTTATGGATGTAAACCATAAGTTATGGATGAAACCTCCTCTATGTGAATAGAAAATTTGCAAGAGATTTCTTGGAAGTGCCTTCCACTTAGATGAGCAACTAGTTATGTAGTCCATAATTGGTGTGCTCATGGATGTAAACTATAAGATAAGGATGGAATATTATTTGCATGAATAGAAAAGCGTAAGATAGTTGCTGGAAGTGCCCTCCACTTGGATGAGCAACCGGTTATGTTGGCATGCTTATAGATGCAAACTTTATGATATCGATGAAATGACGTATGCGTGGATAGAAAAGAGCAAGAGAGTTGTTGGAAATGCCCTCCACTTGGTAAGCGATATGTGGTCCAGTCCAGTGATGTGTAGAGGTCTTCATAGCGTGGATGGGTGGAGATACTAATGCAGTGGTCAAAGTAAGTGCAGAAGAAACCTCCCGAGCATATCCTCACGAACGCCCATGCCGATCGCCTCCCGCAATTGAGCCCACACACACGCACGGATCTCCGAGTCCTAATCTTTCTTCATTCCTTTTGTTCAAAAATGTCGCAAGTCAGTCTTACCACTTCAATACGGACAACACAATTCTGAACAAATAGTAGACCTTCAATCTCCCTGTGGGGCCACACAAATGCCTCCTCTGTAACGGAGAGGTACAGGCGAATTCCTCTGTTGCTTTGACTCAGATTTTGATGATCTTCTTCTTAAGCGAGGAGCGAGAATTTCGACAATTTGGTGCAAGGAAATCTGATTTCTGAGGAAAAAGTAGCCCGAGAGGCTTGTTTTGTGTTACACAATCAATCCTCTGTTTCTGTGACTTGGAGTTTGGGTGATTTTTCTGGCAAGGGTTTGCTGCAAGAGCTTGGAATTGGCTGCAAGGAACTTGAATCTGTGAAATTCTAAAGAGAAACAAGGAATAGGTGAAATTGTGTGTGGCCGCAATGGATTTCAGCTCGCTGGATGTGCGAACCCTAACCCTTTTGGGGGCGGGACTCTGCACCATGGCCTCCATGCATTTCACATCGCAGTTGGTCGGGCAGCATATGTTTTACTGGAAAAATCCCGCTCAGCAGAAGCTTATCATCGTCATCATTTGCATGGCCCCCATTTATGCTGTCACATCCTTCTTCGGGTTAGCGGAAATCAAAGGCAGCGAAATTCTCTTCACGTTCCTGGAGTCCATCAAAGAGTGCTATGAGGCCCTTGTTCGTGGTTCATCCTTCTTTATCCTTCCGTTTTGATGTGTTTTTTGTTATAATTTTGCATGTGAATGTAATGCTTGAGATATTTTTTGCATAGGAGAAGTATAATAATCGTAATTGAATCTAAAACCATCTCTTGGTGAAATGCCCAAAAAAGTGCATCAAGATCCTCTGCTTAAAAATCCTGAAATTTAGCTGTATTGATCATAGACAGGCAGACAGGGCATAATTTAGAATCACGAAAGGAACACTTCTGTTGATGATGATGATGCCTTTTGAAGTGTTTCCAACATCAAAATTCCTACTGATTATTCAGCGGATTCATAAGCATCATATTGCAAAGCGAATGTGAAGAGAGTTTTGAATTGATGAGTTACTGACATCAATGTGTGTGCATGGGATGTGCAGGTTATTGCGTCATTTTTGGATCTACTGTATAAATATGTGGGAGTGCATACTACCAAGCAAGTTATTCCAGATGAGTTAAAAGGCCGTGCCATCCACCACAGCTTTCCCATGACTTTGTTTGTGGTACACTTTTCACCTCATCTTTTTCCCAACATCCTGTGCCTCAGCTAAATTTGTGAGAATTAGAGTTGCGTCCTCGCAGTGCTCCTTTGTTTAGAGCCTTGTCAGTTGGGTACAAAATAGCTGAGTTTGGTGAGTCCAAGGAAATTTGAGGGCAAGTCTGAACTTCTAAACTTTGTAAACTACATACCGTTCCACAATATTTGATTTGTCAATGAATGTATGTATGTCTTGTTCTGTTGTGACAGCAACTTTGTTTGAGATTGTTTTTCTTCTCATAGAGTCAATTAGGTATCCGCAGGGGCGGTTCAATCTATTTAATTGTTCTCTGATGCTTGAGTTTTTCCCTTGCTACAGCCACATGAGGAGAAGTGTGACATTAAGTCCTTGAAGCGGCTGCAACTATGGACATGGCAATTTGTGTACCTGCGACCAGCGATTTCTCTCATTGTTATGGGACTAGAATATATGGGTTGGTATGAGGGCCCCATTATGTGGTTTCTCAGCATGGTGCTCAATGTCTCAGTTTCACTGGCCATGTACTCGCTTGTGCTATTCTATCATTTATTCGCCACTGAGCTGGCCCCTCACAAACCTCTCGCCAAAATCCTGTGCATCAAGGGAGTCGTCTTTTTCTCCTTTTGGCAGGTGGGTATCTACTCCTCACTTTAATTGTTGTCTTGTTTTGTTGCTAGAATGCTGAAAACCGGGATGTAAGTAAATATGGACAAAAGATTTGTCCAAAAATAATTATGTATATGAGAGTATTTTTTGTGCTGTTGATACATGCACTTTGCATAACAAATGATTTGGGGAAAGAAAACTAGAAGGATTAGATGGAAACTCTAATTATACATAATTTGAGAAGCAATGTGGTCAAAACTCTACTATATATTTATGTTTTTCACAAATACCCTAGCATACATGCAACAAAAACATGTTCCCAACGAGAGATGCACTCCACATCCAAGACTAGTTTCTGCCATTTTGATCATATGGCCCGCTGACAGAACAACATGTATACAATTTCATAATTCCCAAAAATCAGTCTAAGATTTACTAGAAAGAAGAATTGTCTGGTCAGGGAGCTAGTTTGGGTGGTTTGTGGTTATCATTAATTATACATGTGGTTGACTATTGTCTTTACATCTTCTTCTTTTTATTGTATCTGTGTGTCAGGGTGTGGTGCTGCAGCTGCTAGCCGCAGCGGGTGTGATCCGAACTGAGCACATTTGGCTTGAAATCAACCAAATTGAGGAGGCTTATCAAAATCTATTTGTGTGTGTAGAAATGGTGATGTTTGCAGTCTTGCAGCAGTACGCGTTTAGTGCTGGGGAGTACTCTGGAGAAGTTGAGAAGTTGCTGCTTGATGCTAAAAAGAAGAGGGAGGCAAAAGATGACTAAACCTTGGAGTGACTTCGTGGTCTGTTACTCAAAAATGGTACGAATGCTGTACGATTTGTGTACCTTGTGATCACCTTGATAGTCTCAATGAATGGAACAGTAGAGGGAACTGATCTAAAGAGCATTTTGGATTTTGACAAACTAATCCTGTCTTTATCAAACTCTTGGATTGGAGATTCTGGTTAGCTTCGTTAAGCAGGTGAGTGTCATGAGAAATGTACAGAAGGCAGAAGATGTGCTTGATTAGACCTGTTCCTCTGCAAAGTGCCACAAGTTTGTAGATCTCTGCTGTAATCTTCTTTAAACATGGAATAAGTGGTCTTTGTTTTGCTTCCTTCATCTCCCTAGGGCATTTGGTGTGTATGTAATGCGCAACTAGTTTACAGTTCATTTATGTTATGGCTCATCCAGCCTTGTTGAGCAGTGGCAACATTTGAAGCAGTCACCCCTTCCCATATTGCAATTAATGCAAATGATTTGAAAAATGACCCTTGCATAGCAAAATATAGTGTATTCTCAAAATTAGGGGCGATAAGACAAAACCCTGACCTAGTGGGAAAAACAAACACAGTTCTCCATGCAGATTGTTGTGGATGGCCCCTGGTAAAAAATCTTGCCACCATTTGGCTATTGCCGCATGTGTGATTTCTTTGTCATTCTAGTGTTTGATTGCTTCCTTTTGATTGCTTTGAAATGAGCTTGTAATTCTAGAAGCTTTGGATTAGATTTCCCTTCATTCTTATTAGATGGTTTACTGGATACCTTTATCTGTACGTATTGTCTGAACCTTGATACTTACAAGAACATGCATAAATTAAGCGTAAGTCGGGCAGACAGGAGCAGATTTCTGTGGGTGAAACTACATGAATCAAGCACTATGACATTCTGCTAGTTATCACGAACTTTTATTAGGAAGTGTTGATACTTAAATCTGATGTGAAATGAGTTGATATCACATACTCTCCTCCTGCACTATGCATGTCAAGCTGAAGAAGAAATGAACATCCTGGAGAAGTTGCTGAGAAATGAGTGTGATCAGTTTGATTCAATTTACCATGGCACTCAAGATAATGAATCGCAGTTGGACAAAGGAGGAATGCCTAGGAACTGATGTTCTAGAGCATTGTCTCAAGCAAAGATGTAGACAACTACCATTTATCAATAGAGTAGAAAATAGTAAACCTATAATTTCCATATTTCTCAACTTTAAAACCAAATTCTCAGGGATTAGCAGATGTAGTGCGTGCAATGGAGAAGCTCCTGTGCGCACAGGGCGCGTCCCAAAAGAATATAAGTACATCTGCCACATCAAATTGTTTGTCATACCAAGGCTACTACACCAGATCCCATCAGAACTCTGAAGTTATTAAGTGCCTTTGGGCTGGAATAGTAACTGGGATGGGTGGTCTGATCCTGGTATTATCTTGTGTATGAATGGGGAATGTGATCTGCTTTATTAAAATTGCAAGTTATGTGATAGTTGCATGCAATCGTGAGTTCTCATGTGCCTAGTGTGTAATGTTCAAGGTAATAAGATAATTGTTGCTTTTACTTAGAGTAAGAATATGGCTTTTTACTTCTTTGCATAAGTGGTGCATGTGGAGAGCCAATGCATACCTAGGTGTTAAATCAAAATTTCACAAGTGCCTACCTAGGTGGTAGGTGTTTTTAAACAAGTAGAGAGTCGCAAGAGTGCTCTGCCCTAGTATTATCTTGTGTATGAACATGAGTGTGATATGCCATCTTAAAACTGCAAGTTATGTGATAGTTCTCATGTACCTAGTATGTGTAACGTTCAAGGGAATAAAATAGCTTCTATTTTCACTCAGAGCAAGAGCATAGCTTTTTACTTGAGTGAACTATGCTTAACTCCTTAAGGATAGAGGCCAAACCTTTGGCTCATATCAAATATTGTCACTAAGTCTCTTCCCCACATGGCAAAGCCAATAAAAGTTTGTAAGTTAACCCCTAAAACCAAGGGGGGTTTCAACTTTGAATCAAAAACATATCATAAGATTGAGGCCTTGTTTGAATTTGCCATAAGAGATAGTTGTAGAGAGTGAATTTTAGACCACACGTCCTTACAATGTCAATAAGGATCACTATCATTGATCCCCACCACATTATTTTAGAAGTGTTATTCTTTGGATCATAATTATATTTCCAAGATGTACCAATATAGTTTGATTTTGGATTGGGTTGGTTAAGAGTTTGGCATTCATAACTTGGTGGGAAAAGCCATTAATATTCATGCCATTAACCTTTCAAATACAAAAAGTTGTAATAAAGGAAAGCTTTAGAGGTTCAACCACTTCAACGTCCATGTCTTAAGATTGTTAAAAGATAATCTCAAATGGTTTGGTATGGTGTATGTTGATATGTGCAATTAGGTTGTCTCTTTACCCATGCAAATTATATTGGGTAAAACTAAAATAATAAAATCTCGTAAATTTTGTAATTCATATGTATAGCAACCACAATAAATAAATAAAAGAACAATGATTATATTCTGTTATAGTAACGCTTGCAACTGTTATTTTTTGGGCTTCTTAGGCATTTGGGGGTTAAGGAAAGGGGCCTATCCAATTGACTCCATGAATATTGTATTGGTATAATTGTGTAATCTACTGAAATGCTCATCACAAAAGTCAAAGATATCCTTGATTTGTTGTGTAAGGGGCACATAAAGTGGACAATGCCAATTACCATGTATAATTTGCTTATCATGTACACTGTTTGTTCATTCACCACATTCATTGGCCTTCTGAATGCAATTTGTCTTTTGAATGAAGCGCAAACGTACGAGGAGTCACAACATTTTCATCGGAGGTTGTATGAATTTTGAATGCAATCTAGAAGCACCAAGCCCGTAGTTCTTTAAATGAACAAATTGGGTATTCATACTGAATAGCTCTTGTCTGTTACTCCCTCCGACCCAAAACGATTGTCTGTGTTTCTAACTTTGGCGAGATGAAGGTCCACTGATCATTGACTGAGTAGTTGTAAGTATGGCTTTTAAAATAAATAAAACAACAACTACTATGAAACGCCCCCGGAAGCAGTGTGTATGTTTGACAATTTTTATTTGACGTTCAACTTCAAATCCAAAGTGTTGTGACGTTTTCGAAAACAAAGATGAATGTCAATTGACATCTACATTTTCTTCTAAAATGTCACCTCAATGTCATATGCCTAGTAGTACGTGTCATTTCAATTTGTAAAAGTGTCAACTGACATGTGATTTTTTTCTTCACAAGTCACACTGCACATCAAAATCTAAATTGTGTGTGTCAATTGACGTGCATTTTTTTGTGTGCAAGTTTTTGTGTGTCAAATATCAAAAACTTGCAAAAACTGTCAAAAATACACACTACCCGGAAGTTGTGGTGTCGAAAGGCTTCTTGATATAGAAAGTCTGGCGCAAAAATATTTGACTTTGAGCATCAAATTTCTAGCCGGGCAGATAAACCGGACAATCATTTTGGGACCAAAAAATCCAGGAAGTAGGACAATCATTTTGGGACGGAGGGAGTATTGACTTTGTTTTGTTTAAGCTAATTGGACTTTGTTTCTGGTCTTTAGAGAAAATCAGGAGCACTTTATGGAATAAAGTGGCACCCAAATGACCATAATACCTATAATAAATATAGGTGGCCTTCATTGGTCATAATTCATGATAGGTGCACTTGCCTTGGATGCTAGGTGGTTAACTGGAAAGTGAGGTTCGTTTTTGGTCCTCCTAATAAGGTAGTAGACATGTCTTATTCAAACCCTAACCTTATTCACCCACCCACTTTTGGGTTCAAAACAATTTCGTGCTCTCTTAAACACGAACACTTCTAGTACCATCATGAAGATTACTAAAATGACTCATTCATTCATTGGGATCGCCCAAAAGTCAATGTTCACCACGTGCTCAACACTAACCACTTTAGATACACCTACATCACCACTTAAGAAGGTCGTATGAAAAGGACTAAGACTAAAAATTAAACTTTTGTGCTCAAAATGTGCTAATTACACTAAGATCAACAGTCAACACAATTGGAGAACCTACATGATCATTAGAATAAGGACATGAATTATGTTGGGGTAGAGATGATTTGATGCTATGGACTCCAATGAATAACTAATAAGTAGTTCGTGCATTATTGATGTGCCTTCTTGTTGGACCTTTTACTACGGATTTAGTACCGTGGCTCTCTAGCAGCTCGGGCACCTTTCTGCCTAATAATTAGTTAAAGTGCGAAAGTAAGTTAGACAACCCAGAGAATAATATTCTAAAAGTGGGCAGATTAAAAAAGTAATTTAAAATAAGCTAGACGTTCATCCAAGTCATTTCTATAATTCATGGATGGTTTTCCTGATTTCATCTATGGTGGATAACAATTGGGTTCTAGACCACGAGTGAGATTTGATGCCGCGTGAAGACACTATTGAAGTTATTTGATGCTACTTTGTTGGATTCCAGTGAATGTCACTTGCATTATTGTGATTTTAGGCACTCTTTGAATGGATTTTTTTTGACACTCAAAAAAATTAATTTCCCAAAAATTTAGACACCTTTAAAATCAATCATTTTCTGCCCAAGCTGCTAGAGAGCTACGGTAGTGGAGGTTGAGATTTGTATATGTGAAAAAATTATTCAGGATACCAAAGATTTATTCCGCACGGGGCAATACCAAAAGAGAGTTGAGAGGCCAGTGTAAGTGGAGCTGGCAAATCACTTGCATAATTTGTAGTTGACCAACTTCGTGAGAATAAGATATGTTCTAATGATTTGGGCCTTACTTTATTCCGCATTATCAAGCTCGGTAGCTCAGTTCACTCAGTTGAAGGTAAGGTAGATGGGTCTTAAATGGTTACCTTTTTGGAACTAACCCACTTCTCCTAGGATAAGAAACACGCAATTATGTACGAGATGGTTAGCGAGTCCAAATCGAGACCGTACCACCTCTCCTCATAGCTTTTGGGCTTCATACAAAGATTCTTATTCTTTATCAAAGTCAAAAATTCAAGTGCTCATTAAATGGTCATATAGGTCTCCCCAATTATGTTGACTACTGTGGGCTAATAGCGTGTTGGGTGGAAATAATTTTAAACATAAGCTTGAGTGAGTCAAATGGCCTAAATGGAAGGAAATGATCATAAAAAAATAGATCTACATATAAGAAAATTTTCCAGCACTTGATAATCCTTCATCTTTGTCAATGGGGTGGATTATATGATTGATTTGCCTCTACCTCTTAACCATGCTTGTAAATTCTCAAACAATCCCTCCTGAACGTGAGCATAAAATGACATATAAGACTATTCACAACCCTAATTATCACATTAAGAAGGTTTAACCTGGGCTTAATTTGAAACTCTAAAGGTTAACACCGTGTACTAAGCCACCATGACTGAGTGAAAAATAAGTTGTAGTACATGGATTTGCATGTAGGATATGTTATGCACCTAAACAAATAATTATATGTATACATAATTTCCCTAATTTTTTGAAAATATTGTTAGTGCCTAAGCCTTTCTTTTTGTTTTGATTATTGGGCATTTTTTGCCCAACCTGCTATCAACCTAATCTATTAAGCCTAGAATGATTATCATATTTTGAGCATGTAATACAATTTTTTTATAAACACATATCTTTTTGGTAACTATTGATGAAGCCAAATCTAACACATACCACTCAAATATATAGGTGGATGACAAAGATAAGCAACCGAAATAGGCACGTCTACCTTCAGGTAAGTTGGCACTAATAGCTATGCACCCACTCTCTTGTAGAATATGAGACACGCAATTAGTGTGAGATGATTAGTAAATCCAAACCATGCATGTAGCCATTCCCTCATGAACTCTGGAGGTCATATTTTGGACTAATTTTGATTTTTGGAGGTTTGTTTTGGACTTTGAATGAAGCTTTCGTGGGTGGGGATTTAAATTTTTTTCTTAAAAAGAAAAGAAAACATACTTGTCAATGATTTGAGTGCACAATCTTTTCTAAATAACTACACGGTACCATTAAATTGAAAAACAATAAATAAATATTATAATTGAAGGGGTCCAAAAATACTACCGTGCATCAAACTACCTCTTATTTAATTACCTTATGAACGCATGGGTATATATAAAACATGCTAAGTGACCAACTTGGGATGCAACCATGTGCCCATGTCCATATGCTTCCCATGCCCATGCGTACTTGTCATATGCATGTATGCCAATGCTCATGCTCATAAGCCTCCATGACCTGCCACCATTCCCTGATGGAGCAATACAAGGAAAAAAAAATCTATCAATTTAAATGAAATTATCCTACTTTGCCCTATTGTTCATAACATTATTCAACTGCTATTAGCCATTCCATGCTAATAATATTAATGACATACTTCACCAAAGTTTATCAGGTTGAATTTGTTGGTAAGAGAGAATAAGCAAGGTAATGCTAGAGGGTGGAGAGTGAGCCAATCCTATATAGCGTTGGATAATGGATAAATGCGGAGCCAACGCAAAGAGTGGTGGAGAGTGAGCCTCACTAGTTTGATTATCCATATGGGCTGACATGGAAGCTTATCCAAGCTGACTCACATGTAATCCTTTCATCAGGGGTGAGGGGTGCAAGCACGGTAAAGTGGACAGCTCTTGATCCTTGCTCAGGTTTAAGTGAAAGTGATCCAAAACTATATACTAACTTTGAATTTTATGAAATAGAAATTCATAAACATTTAGAAAACATATGAATCTACAAAGCCAAGCAATTTATGTTCACAAAAAACAATTTCAAACAACGTATATGTATTTTAGAAGACGGTGCAAGTGGTGGTGCAAGTGGGTGTCATTGAAAAGATAATTGTCAAAAACTTGTTTAAAATACAATTACATTACATTAAATTGATGAATTTTTGAAAAAAAAAATTATGATGACCTCAAGTTTATAATGAATTCAAGGAATATGAAAAGAAATTCCAAGTTCAAAATATTTAAGGTCATAAAATTTACGTTCAAAACTATATTTAGTCAGTTGCTTTTACGCGTCACTTTTGATGATAGGTTTTGAAGATCTCATATTGATATTCTATATTTGAGTACCTAACTTAACAATAGAGGTCATCATGAAAAATAATTTATTTTAAACAACATTTTGCTACTACTTATAGGCGTTTGACCAAGAAAATCATGGCTTTCATATACCGGAGCACTTTTTTGGTCCACTTTACTATGCTTGCACCCTGAGGAGTTTTATTATCGAGTCTCATATTATTTTTGGAAGCTTAAGCATTTATATGTTGAGTCATTGGTATGTCTATCAATGTCTATTCCTTACCTTAGTTTCTCATCTTGTGACTTTCATTATTGTGATTGCACATGTGTCAAGTGCTATTTCCTTAGTTTGTTGTATAATCCAGTCAAGTATTGCAAGTGCAAGTTACCACTAGCATCTTTTGTAGGCCTTGATTTTGCTGTGAGATCAAGTTGATTAGAGAAACCCCTCACTATTTCCCCTATTGAAGAGTCTCATCAACAACAATATACTCTTACTTTGATCACTAAGTAAGTGTAAGTTTATATTTTATTAATGTATATGATGATATTTGTGAAGTGCTACTAATGACTCTAAATTTACTGTGTGACTAGTACATTTAGAAGTGTTACTATGTTAGAATTCCATAAGTGTTACAAGGCGAATACTCCAAAGAGAGGTACCACCTTTTGCACTTGGAAACTTTTGCCAAGTGATCCTTTTTCTTTGGAAATTTTATGTTTCTTTTTTCTTTGGAAATTTTTATGTTTCTTAGGCAAGAACAATGGGAAACGGTGGGGCGGTGACCTCACCACTGCCACCACATCTTTCATTGTATATAGATGTTTGATTGAGCTAATCAACCACCAGGCACAACGGTTATGAAAAGGGCGAAAAGCTACGTACACGTTGTTAGAAGCTTTGTGGTATAAATTCATGTGTGCAGTATTTCACACACGTATGGTTGTGGATGACCTATAATAGTTTTCTTTGTAGCATGTATATTTCAGACTTGGAATATGTACCTATATTCTAGAATTCATTATAAGTCATTGTCCATGATGCACCATTGACCTTCTATTGTCATCTAAGGAATGTTACACCATAGAGCATTCTATCGCCACCACCTCACCCAGAACCAACGCCCTAAAATCTTGCAGTATAACTTAAATGCATATTGAATATGAGAATATCCACCACTTTCCACACCAGGCTCCAGTTGGTGGTGTTGGGTCGTCTACCAATAAACCTACGAACCCTTTGTAACTTTCGCATAGGAATTCAAATAAAACATGATTCGATGCGTTGGAATCCCCCATTCAATTGTTAACGAGAAACATCTTCGAACTTCACCCAATCTAATAAAAGCATGCACACACTCAGCACTTGATGGTTTTGATAGTAGATTCTTATCGTGCTTGGTGCAGGAATCACGATGAGTCTGCTGCGTTGACATGGTTTCAGGAGAACTTCACCCATTTCCTGGAACGTTGGCGAGCATCTGCGTGGACAATTAATTGTGATTCGAGATTTCAATGTGTTCCTCACACCATCTAAAGTTAGCATCTGCACTTTGACTTTGGAAGATGAATGTCAACTCACTCACGGAAGGAACTTTCGAAAATCATGAAGATGTTTCGGTTCTGCTTTTGTGTGGATCTTCTCTTCCTCGATACGTGGCGAGTTACGTCGCATGTTGCTAATGATGCACATCTCAAATAGGGTAGTAGCTTATTGATCACTCTCCAGCACCTTTTCCTCCTCCTCTTTTCGTTTCTTTCTGGCGTAAATTGAACTCTCCAGCACTTTCTCATGGACCTCGATCGAGGTCAACTCTGATTTGAAAGAGAAACACACAAAACGTACTACAAAGTCACTTGCAACATAGGGAAATAATTTAGGGGTTGACCATGTAGGTGTGAATGGACTCATCATTATTCAGTTGCATGGTTGTGTTTCCATTCTATATTTAGCCTCTGACATGGGCCTCTGTTGTCTTACTTTCATGGGAGGAAACTTAGATAAAAGGAAGAAATTGAAGCCGGTATGAATAGTATGAATATTGTGAATAGTGTCAATATTGTCAACGAACAATGGATATATGCTACGAATAGTAATTCTAGTGAACAATGCCCGGATAAACAAAGAGTACTGTGGATAGTGTCGGGATGAACAACGATTCATGTGAGTAGGCCGGGAGTATATAACTCCACCCAAATTTTCAAGTGTGTGAAATCGTTTGAATGTATGAATATGAAACAAATATTACTACTTGTCATGGCTTAATAATGTTTCGGAATTAAATCGAATTATGTCGAACATGAGCTACACTCATCATCCCCAATTAATGCATGCTTCTATTCGGAGTTACGCGGTGCAGTAACATCTTAGGAGTTCAATTCTCACTAACGAAAGTTCAATGAATTGTTTGGACATTATAGAACATAAATGACTTTGCTTGGTAACATAATACATTCGCATTAAATAGTTATATAGCATTACGTAACTCCGAGTACGTAACACGCACTAATTGGGATAAATAGTGTGATGATGAACTCACCGAGTTGACTCCCATTCTTAACCCTTAATGTACCAAGGGGTTCCAATAAGCATACATACAAAATGTCCTATGAGTCTCACCAAGTCTTTGAATCACGTATTTATGGGTTCGAAACATTTATTTAGTACCGCTATATATCTTATGTCAAGGGGAAGATAGCCAATGCATTCATATGTGCCATTGAAGATGAAATTATCAACTATGTCTTTGTATCCGAGGGCACCCATGTGGTGTGTTTGAACTAAAAGCTTCAAAAACTAAAAAAAAAAAATTCAATGAAAAGTGCATTTAAAAAATGACTTGATTTTAGATAGAATTCCCTTCGACTCAATCTGCTTTAAATGAAATTATGCATTTCAAATACACATTTTTGTACACGACCAAGTCACAGATTGGAATGTTCAGTTTCTTGACCAATTAAACTATTTAAAAAACATCAGTTGCCATGGCGTTTTCAATTCATGATGCCGCTAAAAAATAAAAAATAAAATAAAAATGATGAAAGTGTCAATACTGAAAAGACCCATTTGCCAAGAACCAACGTGATTACGACACGTGTCCCAACGAGAGCGCTCCATATACTTACATGCCCCTGATTTATTCTCATAAGTATGATTAAGTTTGACTTTGCACTAGGTTAGGGCATTCCATGGTTATATACTCAGGGCCCCACATGAACGAACGCACAGTGCTTAATAATGTTATGCTTGCAAATCTAGTGAGGATCCATATAACCCAATCGGGCACACTGATCCTCCCATTAACATGTGTTGTTGTTCGGAGTTATGCAATGCAATAACGCCTTACTCATGAGTTCGAAAGTTCAACAGGTTGTTCATACATAAATGACTTTGCTTGATCAAAATTATTACATTCTCATTAAATAGTTATATCACTTTGTAACTCCGAATAGTAACACACATTAATTGGGATAATCAGTGTAGTGCTGATAGTAGTGGGTAAGAGCGAAACAATGAACATGGACAGTAACTGACCGCTAGTTACAGATTGAATTCGAGAAATAACCAATCGAAGTTGCAAGACTTCCGTGGAAAATTACCAATCATTTTGGAGAGATCTACAGAATATACCTCAAATCAATAATGAAAAACGTAAGATCGCAACCATGTAACAGGTTGGACTTTGGAAACACCGGGATCTTCACCAATCATGCCCGAAAAATCTCCCCGGACACTGGAGCAAAAGGAAAACACCAGCAATCATATCTGACAGTTAGAGACTTGTTGAATTTGCACTTGGTGACACTCTTTTTTCTTTGCTAGCGCCTGACAATTGTTCTCTGTAAATTTTTACTTTTTTGCTCCCAATTGCAGGGCGGCGGGCCTGCCGTGCTTCCTGGATACTGTTTACCGTATCCTTGGGAGAGTTTCACACCGATGGGCTCGGGGAGGTCACTCCATTGTCAAGTTGAACACCACGTGCGTTAAAAGTTTGCTACCCCTATATTACATGCCATAGATAATTTTAAAAATTATGATATTTTTTCTACATATACATAACCATTGATAGTATCTTTTTTATATTTTTTTGAAATTTTTAGTCATCTTCATTTTTTGTAGTAATTTTTTTAGTTCAATTTTGCGTCATTCTAGTTAGAAACGGTGTGTTTTATAGAAAAAATAGATTATCAAATTTGGTTATCATTTTTGACTATGTGATAGATACCATGTATATCTACTCATGAAAAAATTTGATAAAATTTTGACCCATTTCGGTGATGCCCTTTAGAAAAAGTAGATTTTGTCTTAACGCACGTGGTGTTCAACTTGACAATGGAGTGACCTCCCCGGGCCGATGGGTGAGCCCTAATTCCAATTGCTAAATTTAACAACCTTCACGGTAAAATACCCTAACTTCAAACTTACCTTAATGTCATTTCATTCACACCTATGATAGGCAACGTCATCAAGGCATCACCTATCTAGCGTGGGTTACTGCTTCTATTCACACATGGGCCCATCATTAAACTCACCCTGCTTGCCACGTGTCATCGTGTCAACACGTCATTTGATAACTAGTAAGTCGTTAGTCACTGCCATGATTTTGGAATGTAGCTAACCATCCTAGTACGCATGGCTGGGGCGAAACAACCCGTACACTGGTTCCTTGGAGGCAAGGGGTTAGGCATCCAACAAGGAACAAGTGTATGGGTTGGTTTGCCCAAATCAGTACACATGAGGTAAGTTACCACTGAGGTTGCATGTTAATTGTGTTGTTAGGATAACTTGACCTAACAGTGCGGTAACTTAACCTAGCGATGGTAATGTAATGTACGAGGTCAGCTAACATTGAGCCAAGTGTGAATGCCCAACTCTCAACACATGTCTTGAGAATATTTTTCATAAAATAATCAAGATTTGCCTTCGACGAATATAAACCATACTTTGATAGTTTCTTGAGGCTTAAAATTGGGACTTGATAACATGAGTGGGACTTGGGACTTGAGACCTCATGTGAACCAACCCTAATTTTGCAGGCAATCTTAATGTTGGCCTACAAATGGGGAGATCCGGCCGCTCCACTAATCATCCCAATTAGTGTGTGTTATTATTCGGAGTTACACAATGCTATAACTATTTAATGGGAATGTAATATGTTACCAAGCAAAGTCATTTATGTTGTAGACTATTTGAACAACCTATTGAACTTTCATTAGTGAAAATGGAACTCCTAAATAAGACGTCATTGCATTGCATAACTCCGAATAGTAACATGCACTAATTGAGATAATCAATGTAGTTACAAATGAGTCGGTCAAGTTTGAGAAATGACTGGTTCAAGTTCAGGACCTAGACAAATCACTGACCGTTTGCGAGGAATCTATAGAATATACTTTGCACCAATAAAGGTAAACCAAAAGATATCAACATGTAACCGATTGGATTCAAAAAACACTTATATCTTGATCGATTGTGCCCAAAATCTACCCGTAAAGCTTTACCAATTCAACTTTGCATCCAATAGGGGACTCTCCTTAACAATATCCCATAATATAGGGCTGGGGCGAAACAACCTGTACACTGGTTCCTTGGAGGCAAGGGTTTAGGGGCTAGGATGAAACAACCCGTACATTGGTTCCTTGGAGGCAAGTTTTTAGGAAACCAACAAAGAATGAGTGTATGGGTTGGTTCACCCAAATCATAATATAGAGAAAGAAATTTTTATAGAGCATGTGCCACATCAACATATTTGGAAAGATGATTACATATCGTCTAATGAAAACAAGTCAAATCTGTTTTTCCCTCCCTCCTTCCCCTCCCAACCTCCCATTTCTCCTTCTTCCTTGTAGTTCTCTCTTTTATTTCATTATCACTTTAACCATTCCTTATGTTTTCCCTTGCCTTCATGTTGACAATATGCTCATTGAAAGTTCTAGTAAGTAATTTCAAGATAACATGACCAAAAGGCATACAAGAAGCCATGAAAAAATCAAGGAGAACCACATGCATGCAACTCTTACACTAATTATGGTAAATAATGTGTGTCCTATTGCACGAACGACTATATTTTCACACTTGAACATTGGGGATAATGATATGGATGCACATTATTTACCAACTCATAGTATTAAACATAAGAGGTCCACATTGTAGGTCACAACATTTTGATTGGGTTGAAAATAGTGTGCAATGTATTGTTGTCTATGTGCCAAGTTGATTTCTCTCCTTGAAGTGAGCACATGCGTAGTGAAGGTGATGCTCACCACTAGATTGTACCTTCAAGAAACGCCGCTAGCTGCTTCAAATGATGATGTCTCCAAAATCCTCCTCATCTTCCACAAATAAAGAATTTGCTATCTTGTAGAGCTTCTCAAGATTCTCCATAGACACCAAGACCGCCTCCTAACTCTTAGCCATTTGGGTGCGGATGACCATTCAAAAATCGATCGCTTCCCATGTCGATTTTTGGGTGTTTTTCTCCCTCATTTCTCAGAGTTTGGAAGTCAGGTCTGGCATTTTAGATTCACTTTCTCAAGAGCTCTCATTTGACAACTTATCCACAACTAATAATGATAGAGTGAGAACATGATGAGTAGTTAAAGATTTGATTGTACCTAGGGTTGCACAATATTTTCTTCTGTGTTGGTGTGTATTGTTGGCCACAATATAGGGTCGCCCAAGGCAAGTTACGCTATACACCTGCCCACATTATTTACCATAGTCAATGTAGTTAAGACAAGAAATACTACAACATTGACGGGGTGGTCTAGGATTGTCCAAGCCTCCCTCAATCTAGTTGCAATGGTCATGATTCTCAAAGGATTGTACACAAGATTTAATATCAACTCCTACCCCAATTCTCCTTGCCTCATGTATAAATTCCAAGTTATGACCCCCCCAATCCTTGCCTCTTGGCTCATGTTGCATTTTTTATATTCTAGAGGTCGGAGGCAACATTATAATATATATTATATGTTTTTTAATTGAAAATCATTGAAGACATCAATCTATGAGGTCCTTTATGGCACATCATTGTCGAAAACATTCCCCTCTTCTAGGATCAGTTCTTCGAGCTCTTCTCCGCCCAAGTATTGGTCCAAGAATGAAGACATTGCGAATGCAAACCACCATTCACAACTTGTCCGATGTGCCATGTGGTGCGTTATGTATTCCAATATTTGCTAGTTTGTGTGGCAATGCTCAAGGCTCAAACACTGCCATTGAGTTTGAATGTACTAATGCTATATGGTAATATGGAACAATTGTCGAAGTTGAGCGTGTATATATTTGCCCTACTGGCATGGACTGGTTGTAGTCATGAACTTATAATAAAAAACATAAAAAATGCCTCAAAATTTTCCGAGTATTTTAAAATGCATTTTAAAATGTGTATTTTAAAATAAATTAAAAAGAGATGCACCCCTACTCTTGGCCCTTGCTCTTGTTGGTTATTCCTATTTAATTTTCAAATAAATTATGGTTCCCATATTAATGGCCCCAAATGGAAAACATATCATGAGGAGCAACCCAAATTAATTGGGCAAACAAAAAAGGCTCAATTGCACCAAACCAAAATTGATTGCCATAATAATAATGTGTTAAAAAACAATGAAATTAGGTGGAGCTCACCCGACATCCATTTGGTGCCACCGTGCACTCACACATTCCTTGCCCAATGCTAAACCTTTATTGCTCCTACACATGAATACAATGTGGTTTCAATATGATTTGGAGCTGCTAAACCAGTTCCAATGAGCAATATTTGGAGTTTTTTTTGCATCATACATATATATTCTTTTTAAAAGTGAAGTTCAATATCAGGGGCTTAGTTTGGATGGTGACCCTTGTTTTAGAAAAAAATGCTTATGATTGGCTCTACAAATAACATTTAGAAGTACAAACCTTTTTCTTAAATTTAGACACAAATTGCATCAATGGATTCCTCCCAAGGCCCTCTTTCCAAGCATGTTGCTCCTCTTTGTGAAACAAGAAATTATCAACTCACTAGAAGTATTAGGAGTGATTTAGAAACAATTGTTCCAAAAGGGAGAGTTGCCACAATGGGGTTGAAATATAGTTATTAGTGCACAATATCACAATAATGTCCTTGATGTCTTTATTGTTTGCCAGTAAATGAATTGATGTCACATGAGGCATATGAGTGTTATTAGGTTACTTTACAAAATTAGACCCCTAATATATTTGATTGGTGTGTGGTTAGGTGAGGATCACAAGACAAACACCATGAAGACACATGTTTAAGAGAAATTTGACTCTGTCTTCAAAATTTATCAACAACTTCACACTCAATAGTGAACATAATTGGGAGGTCCTATGTGAATATGTTCAAGAATCAACAAACATACACTTCCAATAACCATAACTAAATCAAGGAAGGTCCAATTTTCAATCTAGATTTTGTTGATGTTTCATAATAGAGATTTGTTAATGTAACATAAGTTTTGTTGTGCAAATTTAATCGGTAGAAGTTGGAGAGAATGAGACTCTAGAAGACAACTTGTTCATTACATCCATCCGCTGCGACTCATGACAAGAAATAAAAAAATAAAAATCACTTTGGTTGTCAACCGGAGGTTTTTGGTTGCAATTTTTGGACAATGGATGATCAAAACCATGTGGTTGGCAATCAAAATAGTTGATTTATATATGCATGTTCTTGCCATGAGTTGCAATGGCCAAGTTGCAATGTATGGTTTCAATGAATAGGTTTTCTTCCAATAAGAAAACGAATTGAATAATACCCACATAGTGCCTTGGTGATCTGAGCCCCTTTGTTTTAAATGCAAAAAACATGGGTTGATGAGGATCATCAACAATTCTAAAGGAGTTTGCTATGAGGTAGACTTGCCTAATTTGGTTACCAATCTTAATTGGGCACCTACATTTGAGTGATATGTGGTTGGGTGTGGCTCCAAGAGCATATGCCAAAAAGACATATGTTTAGAAGAAATTATACTACATGCTCAAAATACAATAACCGTTTTAAGCTCAATATGTAAACACAATTTGGGGGAGAGGGGGGGGGAGCTATTTGATAGCCTATTTAATGAGCACAAGAATCTTCACTTTGATAATAAATAAGATATTCATATGAGCTCCAAAAATCATATGGCAATGGCCTCGATTTGGATTTGCTAACCATCTTGACCAATTGAGTGTTTCATATCCTAGGAGAAAGTGAGCTAGTTGGAAAAAGTAACCATTTAGGATCCATCTACCTTAGGCCCTAGCAGGTTGCACTCTTCTCATTAATGGAGATATTACTTAAACCCTAAATGTATTTGGGGCCAAAGCCTCTCATACATACAACATTTAAAAATTGTGAATGTAGATTTTGATGTGAGTTTTTGGTAGATAGTGATAGCTTGTTGCCTTGTGAGTTGATTCTTCTTGACACTTGACACAAAGTAATTTGGAAAGAGTTTGATGAAAGATTTCATATTGTCTAGTTCAAAGGAAAACAAAAACTTAATATGAACATGCTAAAAGTGTTTAGGGGTTAACCTTACACATGATGTCCTTACATACTTACATACTACATACATACTTATACCATGCCCACACTAGGACTAGCAATTGGCCCACACTAGTCGGAGACTTTCCATCTTGTATGCATTGGCATAAGTGCAGTACATTACATCCAATGAGGTCACTATGAGTAGGACAAAAAATCCTTACTGTTAGCTAGAAATTTCGTAAAAAAGATGAACATTCCCTATCAAGAAGGATTCCTCATATTGCCAAGGAGCGACGACTGGCCCTAGTATGGGCATGGTATTAGGGGCCACTTCACACACGAGCCAAGGGCCGTGCCCATATAATCATGAGGGCCCTCAACTCTCATCCAAACGTTGTACCAACTGTTTAACTGACATAGTCTGCCGGAATTGGCGTTAGGCCTATCTCTCGGAGGTGATTTTGACCATGAAACATTATTTATAATATGCAATGTTACAATCCATGTAGACTTTACTTTGGACCCTTAGGCCTTCACCTTCTAGTGTGAAGTGATCTTGGACGGCCTCATCCTTTTCAACCAACGAGCGATCTTAGAATTCAATCGCCACGGCTTCAGTCTCGCGTGTGAAGTGGCCCTTATTAGTTCCACGCCTAGTGCTTCTTGCCAGCCAACCGGCTGGTCTCTACTTAAGAAGTGCACTAAATATGATATTTAGTGTGACTTACTATGTGGAATTACGCAATGCTATAACTGTCTATTGTGCATCTCATTTTTTACCAACCATGGTCGAATTGGTTGTTTGAACACTATAGAACATTAACATCTTTACTTGGTAAAAAAAGTACATTAATAGTTAAAAAAATATAGGAGCATGTAACTCCGAAGAGTACGTCACACTACATATCATAATTAGTGTAGCTATGCCGGCCAGTTGACCCAAACGATCTTCCTTCACAAACAAACACACACGTACCTGCTCCTTTACCTTACCTTACCACCCTCATCATTCTCCTCATCAAAGATTCACCAAAACCCCATAAAGAGCATTCAGGCAATCCCACCCACTCGACACCTCGCGGCTCCCCCTTCCGTGGACTTTGCCACTTGCTTGCCTATGGATATCCACCCTTTCCGTCTTTCGGGGGCTATTTATTGTCATTCTAAATGCTACACATTTATACATTTTTGTGGGGAGGGGATTATTCAAAGATAGATAGATAATTAGATAGACAGATACACATACTTTTTCTTCTTCTGGGTGGACATAACATTACTCGGCTGATGAGTTGTGTTCATGCTCCCCATCATCAAAGATTCACCAAAACCCCAGAATGAGCATTCAGGCAATCCCACCCACTTGACACCTTGTGGCTCCCCCCTTCGTGGACTTCGCCATTTGCTTGCCGACGGATCCACCCTTTCCGTCTTTCGGGCTATTTATTGTTGTTCTAAATGCTACATATTTATAAATTTTTGTAGGGAGGGGATTATTCAAAGATAGATAGGTAGCTACTAGCTAGTTAGATAGATATACATTATTTTTCTTCTTCTGGGTGGACACAACATTACTCGGCTGATGAGTTGTGTTCATGGTCCCCCCCCCTTTCCCTAGTAGATTCGAGAAGAAAGCTTCCGGATGATGGAATTCTAGTGCTACAGGTTGAATCTAAAGGTAGGGCAGCTGAACACAACTCATTAGTTGGGTGATGTTATGCTGAAATGTTTTCAATTTTGGAAGGTTATCGCTTCTCTTTCGAATGGAAAGTACCTAAACTTGAATGAACACGTGCACTTCGTTTTTATTTTATATCCTTCACGTATAATAATAGTATGGATGTAAAAATAATAGCTACTTCTCTCTTGAGTAGATCGCTAATGCTTTGCACTCCCCATGAAAAATGAAAAAAAATCCCCTTTTCACTGTAGTCACCTTAAACTTGATTGTGCTGTTGATGGTATTTAGGTTCACTTACTACTATGCCATAACTTTTTGCTAAGATTTTAGTTTTTATCAACCTTTAGTCAAATACATTTGTTTGGACAATCATAGAACATAAAGCAACGTCCTCAACATAGTAAAAACGTGCATTCTAAGTCAAACATTATGGCATTTATTCAGCTTAATCAGTTTGAATATGTATGAATACTTGTGAAAGTAGAAGGCATTAACTAAACTATTATAAATTTAAAAAATTAAATATAAGTTTCATTTTAGAATGGCAAAAGACTCTTTCAATTGGTAAGTCACATGCATTATAACCTCAATGCTAATGAGAATTTTGTAATATTTTTTACTTCCAAGTTCATTACATGCTTTATTGACATTCATTTACATGCTCTTGGTTTCACTTTGAGAATAAAATCCTCACTCAATTGCTTGTTTACTAAGGGGAGATGAACATATATATATATATATAGAATTATGGAACTTCAAGGTGAAGTGCACTCAATATGGGATTTGTGGACAAGCAGCCTTCAAGAATGCAAGGGCGATGTTTTTTGAAATCGGGCGGGGCAGGCAACATGTGTTGGTTGGGATTAAAAAAAATTTAAAATTTTGGTGGGGTTGCCGGATCGCGGGCCCCGGCCTTGAGACCCCCCTTCTCCCCATGATGGGGTCATGACTCGGCCAGCTAGTGCCCACCCAAAGGGCATGAGCTCTAGCCCCAACCCATTGATCATCTCATTTTGTGTGTGTTGCTATTTTGTGACACACAATGCTATTAACTATGTAATATTTTATCAAACAAAGCCATTTATGTTCTATAATGTCCGAACAATTGATGGAACTTTCGTTCGTACAAATTGAACTCCTGAGCAAGTCGTTAAATTGCACTATGTAACTCCAAATAGTAACATGCACTAATTGGGATAACCTAATTGTAAGCTAGCTACACTAAATATGATATTTAGTGTCACTTGGTATTTGGATTTACACAGTGCAATATCTTTTTACTATTGATAGGAAGTTACTATCTTCACAGGAAGTTACTATCGGCTACCTCACACATTTGATTGTGCTTGCAAGCAACGTCGGTGCTTACAAGTTACAACGCCCGGCTTTGCTGTGCTAGCTGTTGTTCTGTTCATTACTTTAAGCTGATGAATCTTGCGGCACTCAATTCCCAAAAGTTCACTGCCGCCGCAGGTTTGAGTTAGTAGCATATAAGTCATTGCTTGGTGCAGAGAATGTTGTATTTTAGAATGAGGACTGCGGAGGGTTGTGCTTGCAAAGCTAGTGCTGCCTTCGTTCTGGTAAGTTAAGCTGATGAGTCTTGTGGCACTCGATTTCTCAAAAGTGCACATGAGCCAGAAGTTAGGGACCGTGCAGAGTGCAGGGAGCAAGTTAGTAGCATAAGCTGTGTGTGTGCACATCTCACCAACTTGGTGCAGGAAAAATGTTGTAGGAGTAGTACTGCGGAGGTAGTTTGGGGACATTTGTGCTTGCAAAGTTAGTGCTGGCTTTGTTTTGTTAACTCAAGCTGAATCTTGCGGCACCGAATTCTCAAAAGTGCACATGAGCCAAAAGTTAGGGTCCGTGCAGGTTGCAGGGAGTAAGATAGAAGCGTACGCTGTTTTTCTGTGTGCACATCTTCATACTTGGTGTATCTAGAGAATGTTGTAGAATTAGTTTGAGAGGTAGTTTGGGGGACATTTGTGCTTGCAAAGTGAGTGCAGGCTTTGTTCTGTTAACTTCAAGCTGAATCTTGTGGCACCGAATTCTCAAAGGTGCACATGAGCCAGAAGTTAGGGTCCGTGCAGGGTGCAGGGAGTAAGATAGTAGCATAAGCTATTAGTGAGCGCAATCATCACAAACTGGTGCAGGAAGCGTTGTAGAATTATTATTGCGGAGGTAGTTTGGCGGCATTTGTGCTTTCAAAGTCAGTGGCTTTGTTCTGTTCCAAACTTACGAATTCCCAAACATGAGCCAAAAGTTAGGTTCCCTCTGCAGGTTGCAGGAAGCAAGTGAGTAAGTAAGTAGTAGCATAAGTTATTAGTGTGCACAACACACCAGCTTGGTGCAGGCAATGTTGTAAGTAGCAGTAGTAGTAGTAGTAGTAGTACTGCGGAGGTAGTTTGAGCCTTGAGGATGGGGTGGAGGACAGGGCAGGCATGCATGGAGGGCACGATGGTCGGGACATTTGTGCTTACGAAATTGGTGCAGGCTTTGTTCTCATGTTAGCCTGAATCTTACGGCACCGATTTCCTCACAGTGCATATGAGCCAGGAGTTAATCAGGTTCCGTGCAAGTTGCAGGGTGAAGAAGTTAGTAGCATTATGAGTTGTAATTAGTCTGCGCATCATCACAACTTGGTGAAGAAAGCATTGTCAGTAGTAGTAGTACTGCGGAGGGAGAAGTGGAGGAGGGGGACATGATGATAGGGGCATTTGTGCTTGCAAAGTATATGTAAGCTTTAATCTGTTAGGCTGAACCTTGCGGCACCGAACTCCCCAAACTGGACATTAGCCAGAAGTTGCAGGGTGAAGAAGTTAGTAGCATAAGTGATAATTAGTGTGCACATTATCATCACAACTTGGTGAAGAAAGCATTGAAAGTAGTAAGGTAGTAGTACTGCAGAGGGAGGAGTGGGGGAAGACAGGGCAGGAAAGGCATGGTGGGCATGATAGTGGTGGTGGGGTTTTGTTTGTAAGTACAGGTTGACCTTGCGGCGTGCAGGAGCAGGTTGTGTATAGGTTATGTCATCCCCACATTGCGGCAGACGTCCGGCACCATATCCGGAGAGCAGGAGGGGTTTACCCGCACGGAAACAGATTCCAGAAGCTTTTGACAGGTTGCAGTAGAAAGTTCATTAGAACTTGGTGTGTAGATTCATCCATCTTGTGTAGCTAGCTTGTGTACCTAGGTTGCTCATCACGGAGGTGAACTTTTTCTATGAAGGAAGGATATTTTGCTATGTCGAGAGGGTCCAGTACTGCGTGGATTAGCTCCATGGGGAGGAAACCATGGCTGCTCATGCTTTGCTTGTCACTCGCCATAGCGTTGTTGGTGGTGACGACGCCCTGCACCGCTGCTCGAGGTCTTCGCTCATCAACAGGTATTGTGATGATCTCACACTATTCTAACTTCCCTGCAAGTTTTAGAAGTTTTTCTTTGTAAATTTTTTCAAAAACAAATTCATATATTTGAGTAGTAATCATCTGTCCGAAGTTTGCACTTGAGAGGATGAGGACCGACCTTCTCGTATACTTAACTTATATTACACATTCACTCGACTGCAAAAAGCCATTATTTCGTGGCAAGGTTGACCCAGACACATTGGGATGAAGGGCGCTCACGGCCATGGTGGTATGAAGGACTTCCTATAATTTGACAAACTTCTGGATTTTTTCTGAGTTTCAGTGGTGTGGCTGATTGCTCGTCCAGGGAGTAGGAGCTTGCTGACTTTCTACAATGAGGAGCAGCCTGATTGGATGACAGAAGGAGAGTTGGATGGGGTAAGAAAAAAATTACGCAATACCCAAATTTGTTGAATGGTCACTCACTGTGTTTGCGATTGTTGCAACTAAAACAGGAAGCAGATTTTGTTAGAAAGATAAAAAAGCTCTTGCTAGGAAGCCACTTGACCATGATGCGTGTGGTGTCTTGCAGGTGCCCACTTCATCTCTGGAAAGTGGAAGTGACTTCAATGACTGGGCTCGGTACCGGGTTGCGCAGGAGGTGTTCCAAGATTATAATCCAGCAACCGCAAATCCCGACCCTGGAATTCCTCTTCCCAATGGTTTCTAGAGTCACTTACCAGGTTGGAGACAGGTCACAGTGCCAAAGAATTCCAGCAAACAGTGTCTTGTAGGCTGTCTGAAACTAACTAGGGAGGTCAGCCAAATTGAGTGTACACCACACCACCCAGGTTGCACAGTCAGAGATCAGAATGCCTAGAGGAGATCGACCCCTGTACATAATTTCCTGAAGGTGCTAAGGAAGGCCAATTTTGGAGGCTCAAAGTTTTCATGCCCAGGAAATGGTAGGGTTATGATGATGATGTAAACACACAAATCCATGTGCCTTTCCTGATTCATTCTGCTCACCCTCCTCAATCACCTGTTGACCTTTTTCTCACAACATTGCATTAGGTACTGGAGTTTTCCTACTTATCCAGTGATTTAACAGGCAATTTGGTTTTCCTGTTAACAATTTGAGAGTTAAAAGATGTGAAAGCCTAGTAGCACTTCATTGTCTTACAAAATAAAGCATCTATGAACCCTTCCTATCACATTATTTATATTTTCAGAATTACTTTGACATCAATTGGCTGGCCAGTCCCATACATGTGTAGAAGTCAGTATAAAGTTCTTAACTAGGTGTTAGCCCATTACGCATCGATTTTGCTGCCAGGTTTTTAACACTGAACATTACTGTTTCTCTATGACAAAACTCTTCTTTAATGTCAAGCCTGACAGACTCTCCCATCTAAATGATCTAAATGGGATAAACCTAGGAAGAGTTTCCAAATCTATAGCAATACATGGACTCTATTCATTTGATCTGAAGGTTCACTACCTCACGGCATGAGCCCTGGTTTAGCTTGCATGCATTGACAGGTGACAACTCAAGTGTAACAAAAACACTTACTACAAGAAAATACTAGTTGTGCTAACAGAACTCGACTTTCAACCATGTGTGCTAAAATCCACAACTTTGAAAGCCAAATCAGGTGCACAAATAGATCACCAGTGGTACAAAGACAAGATTTCCTTCAGAACTCCCACCAAGGGTAACAAACTTATGTTGTTGAACTCGAGTCTTCAACAAAATCAAGGTACTCAATTTACTGAAAAGTGCACTTGATGAACGAGTTAATTTTAAATATGGTCACTTTGACATTATTAGCTTAAAGTGAAAGTATGGAGCTCATATGCATGTTTTTGAGCATGGAGAGGCCCAGATAGGGTCTCTTGGACACTACCAGGTTCTGGTATCTGTCTACCAGCTACAAACTACACAGGTTGTTTGTTACCACTACTTGTAACGTGAATATACTACAACCGTATGAGTCCCATGTAATGCACCTTGTGTTACTGACAAATTTGCAAAATTACTGGTGTGAAAATGAAAAGATGATTTTCAAATGCACAACAATCTCATATCTGCATATTTAAGAAAATACACTAATCCAATAAATTTTAACAGTGTCCACAGATAAAACTTCTATACAGTTGTGCATCATTTGCCATAAACTTCTTGATTGTGAGCTTCGTACTAATTCTGCCTCAGGCTCTAAGGAACGGCATCCCATCGAAGCTCGCAGATAACACTGTTGTTGCTCTCAATTGTCACCTTCTCTGGAGATATTGGAAGCAAGTCCCATGTCTTCATAGACAAGTCGTTTAGCCATATGAGGTCTTCTCTGTAGTAGGCATCAAGTTCTTGGTTGTTGACAATTACCAGCAGGAAACGTTGGCATGCATAAGTTTCATGAAGAAATTTACTCGGTGTGAAGGAGGTTTGAACTCACTGAAGATGTGATTCGTAAATGGCCACCAATTTGGCACCAGCTTCATCTGTCCAACACACTCCATGATCAAGTGTGCTGTGATCTGTTGAGCACTCTCAGACCTGCCATCCCACACATGCCTCATGCAGGTGAACTAAATGGTCTCCGACAAGTGCATGGCCTTTCACTGAATCTTCTTCAATGGATTCTCTTCATCATCAAATTCATAAATCAAATCATTTTTGGCAAAGTCATATATACAAGGAGCCAGGCGAATCCTGTGAAGGAGTCCCCCTTCAAATTGAGCATTTGAATCACCTTGCCAATGATGGTAATATCCACAAGCAGTATCAGAAGGAGAATGCATGGTACACCATAACTGCAAACATCTCTAGTTGCTGAGTTGTAAACATCTGCAATAACTTCTCCTTGGAAATCCTTGTGACCCACTGCAATCACTTTGTAGCATTTCGTACTGCTGTCAATCACAAGTTGTATCATCTTAGGGAGGTTTGTCACGAGAGGACGTGGTGGAAGTGACTTCCATTCTCTTGTCAATGGATTGCACACCATAAGGAGTGGTTGTTGGTCATCCTCAGGCTTGGAAGATTCGTTGTTTGATGTTACACAAAACATATCAACCCTCCATCGGACACAAACATCATCTCAAAGTGGATTCCTAGGAATGTATGCATAACAAAACTGTGCCATGAATTTGTCTGCATATCATACAACCTGGTTGCGAAGGAACCCCAATCAGATTTCATGATCAATGCAAACATATTGAAGTTTGGTTTGACATCTATGCGTGCTTGCCTAAACTCCAGCCCCGTTGCTGTCTGCCTCCATCCCTTCGAAGTGATTTAAGGCGGATGATATCAATCAGTGGAAGGTGTGCAAAAACCATACGCAACAGTTTATCTGGCAAAGTCCCCCAAACAGCAGGATCCAGAACCTCCTGATGATGATGATGCACTGATGAATACTCCCCACATGTGCTAATTTTCCCCTCCAATGGAATTCCTTTGGTTTCAATTCCCCCATGAGATTTGCAGGAAGGAGCATCCATCCCTGACGAAATGAGCAGCCTGTCGCACTCCTAGATTAGATTCTTGAGAATGTTCTGCAGGGTCGAAATCTGGTCATTTAAGTCTGGCCCTGCTTCACAGCATGTGCAAGACTCCTGCATTAATTTCTTGCGCTTGTTCTCTATCGTAGAATTTGAGTCTTCCATACTTAGGTCTCAGAGTTACCTAAGAATATCTTCTCTCGTGGCTCTCAAACCCTGGCACATAAAAGATGCTTGAAACTAATCCTGCACAGGAAATTGGAGAACAAACCCACATGTTAGTTTGCTTTAGCTTTATTGTTCAACCAACACAGGAGTTCAAGCAGAAGTAAGGAAGCTGCATAGGAATATCTGAATGAAACCACGAAATTCACATCTCTCACACATAACCAGAATGCAGAAAACCCTAAAAAAGATATCTACTGAGCCAATTACCCTCGTTCATAGAGAACTACGGAAAGTGCCCTATTTCTAGATACTTAATGCCACTTGTTCTTTAGCGAAGAATTTTACCTAGCATCCAAATTGCAACGGAAGGGTCTCCCCTTCTGTCGAGAGCGTAGAAGTACAAGTGCACTCAGATGGACTTCACAGAGGTAACCCAAGAAACGATTCTACTTGTACCACCTTATGCGAGTTGAGTTGCAATGGCCATCCATTTCCCAGCTACTCTTGCAAATGTTTCATCAACCCTACTTAAAATTCAGCCAACGTCAACCACCATGATGCATAACATTCGAATGCAGTAGGACATCAAAGACAGCAAGCACATTATGACTGTGAATGGTGAATTAGGAGAGTGGATGAGAGACGGTGTTTTCATACGTTACCAAGGATTTGAGAGATTTTGCTTGCCGTGCCGCACCTCATCTCCTCTGAGGTGGCCATGTCACTTCTGGGGCTGCTTTCTTTGGTTATTTATCAATATTCATAAAATGGGGATGAAAGAAATGCCCATCTTCGCAGGATGCACAAAGACCACATCAACGGAACACGCTCTCAATGTTTGACTTCTAATTGAACATTCAAATCAGTAGCCAATTTATAAAGCTGAGGATGCCTCCCAATTTGTCACACTGAGGTTCTGAGCGATCATTCACAAAAGCCTGTGTAGTTTAGCATAGCTGCCAGGGTCCTAGTTCTCATTATCCGATAGAACATGCACGTTTGTAGCTTAATAATGAAGCTCAACTTGTTTTGAGTTATTGCCACATTCAATATACCTGCTACTCAATCTACTTGTTATGAAGAAATGTTAACTACAGATTACTCAATCTACTTAACTATGAAGAAATGCTCCTTGATTACCCGATTTATGAACCTGAAGATCACTGACACAGTGACATCTGTTCTTTTCAATTAATATTTGCACAACTCTGATGCATCGTCAGAGCAGCTGCAAATTTCTTTGGGGCTTGTTTGTTTCTGGCTTTCTTTGCACCATGATGTTGTTGCAGTTGACAAAGTTGTGCTTCAGCTTGTGCTTCAGTTCTGTTTTGGGATGGAAATTTGGGTGGATATGGGGGTGTGTGAATAAACCGTTGCAGCCTTGTTTATTCAGATAATGTGACATTATAAGTGACCTGACTGCCAAATGCCCATTTGAGTCGCTTCCAATAATCTAACATAATAATGCAGAACAAGCTTCCAATATAAACCAGAAAGGTAGAAGTCGGTACAGTTATTTGCAACATGAGAAACCAGTTCTGCTACATACATGTGAAACAAAATAAGGCATTTCTTAAAAGATTGAAGGACTTTGTTCATATGATCTCCACAAGAGAAAACTGGACAACTTTACCAAGTCACACCCATTGTACAAGTACACTTTCAGAATCCATTCTAGGGACCCTAACTTGAAAGATTTGTTACTAGCGCCATCCTTGACTAAACCCATCATTACTGATGTTCCCAGACACCTTTAAGATACCAAAGGATATTGCAGAGAGTCCAAGCCATCAACAATACACCTGTTCCGCTGACATGATTTTCCATACAGGCTGAAACATTTTACATGTACTCCACGGTGTCAATCTCGATCAACAACCTCAGCTTCCACATCAACAATGACACCAGGTGGATCTGTAGCATACATAAAGCATTCCAGATAATCAGAAGAATGGATGAATACAAATTACAAGGCTTGTGTTGATGAAACAAAGGTCATAGTTTCATGGCCAATACCTTGAGGGGTGTTGGAACCAGATTGTGGAGATTGGCCAAAACCACCAAAAGGAGGCCGGAAACCTTTTGACTGCTTTGTAGCAAAGCGAGGCCCCTCACGCACAAATTGTTTGCCTTCCACTGTTGCAAAACATACAACTACGTCAAACCTATAATTAATGGGTCCTACCTACAGAATCTGAATGAAAGGATTGCTATTTGCATTTGTTTATATTTGAATAGAATATGAAGTTCAGGTCTGAGAAAACTGAATGACTTGGAAGCACGTACATTTGAAGGGTTGACTGCAGTATGGACAGAACTGTTGCTCGTCCTTCATTGTAAATCTGCAATTCCCAACCGAGTCATGGTATTTGCAAAAAACTTAACAGCTAGAATAAAAACATTTGAATTGTGATATGAATGCATATCTGCAAACTCCCTCAATCTTTTAGATGTTATGAAATCGTGTACCCGTGTCCTGCAACTAAATTGTTGACTTGGACAACTAGATATAATATACCACATGTTTGCATCTTACACATCTATTAGTTCTGTCGAGCATCAAATACAAAATGTGAAGCTTAAAATAAGATGAATTCAAACTCCAAATGAGAGATATTACCCTTTCATACACTCAATTAGTATATACTTTTAAAACGAATAATATCATATGAAGCAAGATAGAACTTACTCTAGAACTTGGAAAGGATTTCCACAATTTGGGCACTGCACATGCAACAACAATTCGTCCTTGTCACTTTATTTCTACAATGTGTGATTCACATGACAGATGTGACCACCTGTTTCCTAAATATGACGAAGGAGCCATACACAGCTATTAAGCATGCAGGTTCAGCACCCACTTAAGAAGATGTTCTGTCCACATTTAGATTATCTACCAGAGGCATAGTTTGTCACCAAGTCTTGGTCATCAGAATGAAAAGAGGAATTCCCAGCTGCAGGTTGAAAATTTAAACAAGTATGTCTCGCAGAGCAGAGAGGTATCTTCTCAAAAGAATCATGCACCTACTGGAAGGAAAAACTCACGTTCACCAAGCACCCCTAAGTTACTTTGAACTAGCTCTCTCTCCAGTCAAACTAGGGCAGCATTTCAGCATACTTTAGGGCACACCAATCTAAATGATTTTGAATAGAGAGGAAACTTACAACACTGCTAATGATCTCCCGGTCAGCAAACCAAAGGAATGCCACAATGCCCACAATTGGTACCAATACAACGAGAAGCTGCTCCACAGGCCCACCAGACACCCTGTGATCAGTATCTATGGCACATGGAGCAATGCTCTACAGCTAAGTATTACTACAATTTGCCAGTCTCAAGGCATAGAACATACAATAACAAGATATGCTCGCAATTTAACTATATGATTGATGTAAGATAGTGTGCATGCGAAATGATGACATAAATTCTAGAGATTTGTGCAGTTAAGCTGATTGACCTAAAAGGACATGCAACCTACACCATGTCACACTTTTTGGCAAAGCCTTCCAATGCTCAGAACCCTCTTAGTAGCAACATTCACGCTCATATGTATTCCTTTGTGTGCGAGATAGCTATCAACAAAAACATACCCAGAGGGAGATGCAAGCATCAAAAGCCAATCAAGTTTACTACAAATACTACAGCAAGGTATTACTAGAGTTTCAAGCCTGTCCTCAAAGCATAAAACATAGAATAAAAAGAGATACATGCGCAACCCTATCTATAGGTTCGATGTAACATAGTGTGCAAGCAAGACTATGACATGCACTCTAGAGGTTTGTCCCCAGTAAACCTGATTGACCTACAAGTAAACACATGTCAACACTTTCTGGCAAAGCCTTCGAATGCTCAGAGACCTCAGAGGTCTCAGAGTAGTAAGCGTTCATGATAGCCATCGACAAAAGAAAAGGAAAGAGAAAAAGCTTACCCAGAGGGCGATGAAAGCATCAAAAAGCCAACCGAGTTCAGTGCAGTTACTACAGGAAGGTAGGCTAAAAACCTGTCCTAAAGGCATAATTGCTAGAAGTACAAGAGATGCATGCGCAACCTATCTATAAGTTTAGTGTGAGATACTGTGCAAGTGAGGCGATGGCATGTATTCTAGAGATTTATCCAGTAAACCTGATTGACCTAAAACTACATGCAACCTACATCATAACACACTTTCTGGCAAAAGCCTTCGAATGGTCAGACCTCTGAGTACCAGCAAAATGCATCCATGATAGCCATCAATAAATTAGAGAAGAACTTACCCAGAGGGAGATAAAGCATAAAAAAGCCAGCCAAGTTCACTACAATTACTATAGCCAGGTATTACTACAACTTGAAGCCTGCTCTAAAGGCATGATTCACAGAATTACAAGAGATCCATGCGCAAATTATCTGTACGTTCAATGTAAGATAGTGTGTATGCGAGACGATGGCATGCATTCTAGAGGTTTAAGCAGTAAACCTAATTGACCTAAAACTACATGCAACCTACATCATAAGACACTTTCTGACAAAAGCCTTCGAATGCTCGGACCTCTAAGTAGCAGCAAATGCATTCGTGATAGCCATCGAATAAATAGAGGAAAAACTTACCCAGAGGGAAATGAAAGCATCAAAAAGCCAGCCGAGTTTGCCTGTGACAGTCAAGTAGGTTAAGCCTCCTGCGAGTGCAAGGTTGAAGACTATGCGGCCTATGCCATTGTTTCCACCATTCGGTCCTCTTCCTCCGCCTGGGTCCAACCTCATAGAGGCTCTTGCCTGTCCCCCATACCCACTTTGTCGCTCTTGCGACTTCGAGCACTCTAATTTCCTCCACAGAGAAATATTGCCGCATAAGCTGCTCCTCACAGAGGCAAGCCCCTGGTGTTTTCCTTCTACAGCTAAATTAGGCCTCCGCCTTACGGCAGATTGATTTGTAAGTGATTGGGATGAAAAAGCCACAGAGCTACAGCTTATTGCAATTTTCGAGAAAGATGATGGCATACGAGAAATTCTATGTGGCCTCCACCGACATTGTTGGAGAAGAGTTGATTGACACCTTACAAGCTTAGTGGTCCAAGGTCCTTGCTCTGTGCCAGAAGGAGTGACATTAATGGGGGCTGCTGCCCTAAATTGCAACGCCATCGCTAATTTTTTGATTCCTAAGGCCTTAGACGTGAATTTCCCACAAAGTACATCTCCAATGGGTTTTCCCCAAGGTTCAATCCTGTATATGGTCTCGGCAATGTGAGTCAGGCATGTCCATCATATGAAAGTGCCAAACCTAATCCATCTCCCCAATTTCCAAAATATGCATAAACCCTTCCGGTCTTTTTGCATGTGTTTCAAGGGAAGTGCCCCGAGTCCTCAGCCTCCAACCTCAAACTGGGAAACTGGGAAACTTGTCAACTCCCTATGATTCACAGATGAAAATCTGTGTCGGTTGTCCACAATTCAGCAGTTCCTCCATGAAACTTAGGAGTTGGGGATTTGTAAAATACTCTCAAGCCTCCCTGCCTGCCCACAATTAACAAACCAACCAAAAGCCTCAAAAACCTCTGTCCTGCACCTGTAGAATCCAAAAATCCAGGAACCCAAAAGACTCAATTCCTTCAAACCACCAAACCATATTCCTCACACAACCCGAGTCAACTTGTCAATGCAAACAAATCCCATACACCAGAGTTAAATTAACCCAAATCCTCTTACAGCTAAAGAAAAATGTCGCAATTAGCACTGTGTCACTCGAACTTGGATCTCCAGGAAGATTCGTCACCCAGTCCCGTATACTACTTCCTGTGAGGATGTCACACGTTCATCATAGGATTCCTGAATGCGTCACTAATTGCCATAATGTATGAGTCACCTTCGGCATACACAGATATGAATCTATGTGAGGTTTTGGAGTGAAGGAAAGGCAGATGTTGAGGATGAGGTTGCTTGGCCCATCCAATTGCTAAAGTGGAGTATGCTCTTAGAATAGGACGAGCTGGTGGGAGAGCGCTATCCACACTCTTCAGGGGCAATTTCCACTTGGCTCCACATGGGACAAGCATGGCCAGGCTGAGCTGGTGGAGTGTGGACTTCATAGCCGGTCGCTCATCCAAGTGGAGAACACTTCCAACAACTTTCTCGTGTTTTTTTATCCATGTGGAGAGCACTTCATTCATTATATTCAAATTTTGTTTAATGGATTAGATATTCATTGAGAGGAGGTGGATGATGAGTCGCGGAAACAACGAGTTGTTCACCTACTTGAAATGATTATCGGTCATAACCAATAAGTTCGTGGACAAAATATGGGAATTCAAGTAGAGGCGCCCATAACCGTTCACTTAAGAGATTTTGCGCTAGGTTTGGAGAAGTATAAGGCGGTGCAAATTTTTCCCATGTAGGAAGATAGAAATTAAGAGGATTGCAGTTTTTTTTTGGTAATTTTTTTCCTTACATCAAAATTACTGTGAATTTTTGAAGCCAAAAGTTAGCCTGAACATACACTAGAAGAAATCTTGTCCATTTCAACCCTCTTTTCGACTAGGCCATCAAGACTAAACCAAGAAAATGCATAAACAAATCAATTCGGTTGGGAATCGGGTGGCACCTTCCACTAAGAAAATGCATAAACAAATCAATTCGGTTGGGAATCGGGGGGCACCTTCCATGGGTACACCACGGGTACCTTCCGGTTGCCTACCAATTGAATTGTTTATGCATTTTCTTGGTGTGAGTCGCGATGGCCAAGGGTTGAAATGGACACGATTTCTTCTAGTGATACTACCAATGTCTAGAATCCACCATAACCGCTCATTTAAACCGCTCATTCCTCCTCACTTTAGCACTCAAAACCAACACATGTGTCATGGCACTATTGGTTCTAGCATGATCAAAATTAAGTCCCAACATGATTGAAATTATGGTACCCTATAGATTGCCGAGGGGATCCTGATCGGAAATAGGCGCTACTACTATACATATGATATGGTGCCTCCACATATGATCGATTGTGACATGTTCTAACAACCCTTTTGGTCTTGGTTGAGTCATTGGTTTTGGACTACATAATGGGTGAGAGGATATTGAGTGGATGATGAGTTGCGATAGCTCAACTCTCGAATCTCATTTGGTATGGGAAATCATTGGTCTGCTCATGGATGTAAAGTGTAGGCTATGAATAAAATGTCCTTTGCATGGATAGAAAAAACATAGGAGAGTTGTTGGAAATGCCCTCCACTTGGATGAGCAAATGGTTATCTCTTATGCTATGAACTAGACAACCAATGTGAGGAGAGTGAATGACGAGCTAGTTATCAATCATAAGTTATCAGGTCATGGACATAATCTAAGAATTATGGAATACATCGTGTCTTTATGGATGAAAATTATGACCAGTATTGATAACCCTTCTTCTCTTGGACATTTTGCATTTGGTTATATGTTCCATCTGATCATTGTAAAGTGGAATGTGCTAGAATAAGTAGCAACCGGTGAGAGAGCTCTATCCACACTCTTGAAGGATTGTTTACATTTGGCTCCACATGGGATAAACATTGTTAGGCTAAGTTGGCGGAGTGCAAACTTTATGATTGATCGTTTTGTCAAAGTGGAGAGCACTTCCAACAACTTCTTCATCCATGACCAAACACATGATCTCTTATGCTATGTCGCATTTGATTACTATAAAGTGGAGTTGATTATAGTAATAGAATAGAAGAGTTGATGAGAGAACACTATCCACACTCTTAGGGGTTGGTTATACTTGGCTCCACACTATGGGACAAGTTATGGTGCTCAACTAAGTTGGTGAAGGGTAGACTTTATAGCCCATCGTTCATCCAAGTGGAGAGCATTTCCAACAATTCTCTTGTGCTTTTCTATCGTTGCAGAGAGCATTTTGACTATTACTTATAATGGGTCACGGGTGGTGCACTCAATGTGGTCTGTATGGACCTACATGGGTGCACAAAATGGGTATTAATTATGCCTAGGGGTTACAAAATATACATAAGGTATGGGTATTATTTATTTCATCTTTGTAAATATATTAGGCATATTATTCATATACTCCTACTTGTATTTCTACCTTTAGGCCCATAGTCAATCATAATGAAGTGGGTAATCTACTAGAGATCCAAATGAATATTTCATCCAATATGTGAGTTGAATGGTAATCCTGCATTTTCCAATGATAGATCCACTAGAATCAAGTATGATATGTTGTATGTCAAATCTAAAGTTAGATTATCTAGAGCTAGGAATAATGATTTCTCTTTGAAATTGAGATATGATTGTGCAATATCGGTTGCTTCTCAAGCAGTTTTTGAAGGAATGAAGAAAAGAGGGATACCACCAAGACTTAGCATTTAAGAAGGGTTTATAGGGTGTGCCGCAAAATTGGCAATAGGTGGATTGAGTATTGACAACCAATTGACCTTTGGGACTGGCCTTCCAATACGGAAATAGAATTATGTTGGTATCAAAATAAGATTGGATCAATGTAGATTTATAATTTGATAGATCATCTAAAGGTAGAGTTAGAAACCATCATTGCATTGGCTAGAATGACTTATATTGAAGAAACAAATTTTTATGAGTTACATCCAATGAATAAATGAGTGTTAAATGATTTTATCAACGATAAATAAATATGGCTTGCTAACAATGTTTTAACCATATTTTTCACATGATCTTTTTGGTGTATACATATAATTGTGGTCTATATGATTTTTTTGTTTTTTTTTGTTTTTTTTGTTTTGTTTTTGTCACTTGTGTATGTATTGGAGGGCACTCCTAGGTACATATATGTACGCATATCATTTTTAAGAGGGGGAAAATCTTGTATATTAGGGGTATTAATTTCAGGGTCATGCATGCATGTGGTTCCCGGTTCTAACAATGAGTTCACCCCTCCGTGTAATGGGTGTATCTACTTTTAGTGAACCTTTCATTATTTGGAATTCCTTTATAAACTTTATTTCAATTGAATTCATCCTCCCTATATTATGCCGCACATTGTTGGTAAAATGCACTAAGTGATCCACCTGTGTATATTCGGACTTTGTCCATAAGCACATAGGTTAGGGCTGAGCCCATTTACTCAAATAATCAAGTATCAACCTCAACAATGAGATGTACACCTACTCCAGCCATTCATGAGGATGATTATTTTGCTCATGAACACAATCTAGAGGATATGGATGAAACATTCTTCATGTGGGCTCAAAATTAAATCCCATGGGAATTGTTGGAAGTGATCTCCATTTGGATGAGTGGTTGGTTGTTTGAACAAACTTGGTGAGAGGAGAGTGGGTGAGGGACATCCACCTACTTGACACAGGCGTAACCAATTTGCTCATGGACACGTATTAGAGGTTACGGATGAATCGCTCTTTGCATGGTTAAAAAAAAGAACACATGAGAATCGTTGTAAATGTTCTTCATATGGATGAGTGATTGATTAAAATACACCCTAAACTCCGTAATATCAACCTCCATAATGTCACTCACTCTCTAATATCCCCAAACCCTAGCGAGCGGATGTTTGTAGTTCAAATCTCACTCCTTATTGCCACATTTCTCTCCCTTATATCACGAATTTTGTCATTAATGCAAACCACCAAAGAAGTCAATCCACACCCTTGCATTGCGCCATGTGTCAATATGTGGAGTGTCTTCTTCTTCTTCTTCTTATTATTATGCCACTTTTTGAATGTTGGTGCATACATCGCCCGGGAAGGCGAAGCGGAGTGGACCACACCACATCATTTAATATGTTGCACTTTGTGGCATTCCATAGTGTCACATGCTACACTAATTCACTAGTATCACGCATCCATGTTAACAGTACAGAACTTCGTAATATCACGTGCACTTTGGTTGCCACAGGTGTGATACTACGGAGTTTAGAGTGTAATAGTAAGGGTCCCATCTATCCATCAATCCACCCGTTTTCAAAAATAGATGAGAACCCATCCATTTTGTGTATGATCTCATGCACATGATGGGATATTGGACAGGTCGGAATCGTCGGATGGATCTCTTTGGGGACCCACATAAATGGGCACTGGTCCAAAGCTCCAATGGTATAATTGCTCATTACTCTGGGTTTTATTGTTCTTTTTGACCAATAAATGCATCCACGATGACATTCGCAATCGGTCCCTCAGATGCCATGTATCACTATCTATCCAAACAAAAGCCAATTAAAAGAAAACAAAAACCAAATGGGCAAATTGCTCTACATTGCTTAAAAACAAATATTGTCACCGACCCAAATTGTGAAATTACCCATTTTTTCCCTCAATGGGTGCATGGGTTGCATGAGTACATAGGATTTGACCTGTCATCACTTGGGCCTTTCAAAATTTAAAGGACATGTGGCTTGTGCATTGAACTATAAAATTTGTGATTGGAGGAGAAGACATATAGTATTTTATGTCACTATGGTAACTTTTCGGATGACACTTCTTATGAATAAGTGAACAAGTATTGTCATGGATGATGGATGAGTTCATCCATTGGCCAAAACCCCACTTTCTCTTGTCAGCAACTTGTGATGATATATTGCCATTGGATGATTGAAATTTGGATGAAAACTCACTTGGTAAGTGACAGTAATTGCAACACTGTAATCCCCCGGAATTTTTACAAGGAATGACAAATAATGTTGGGTTAACATTTAGTGTTGGTGACACTACACCGCGGTTTACAATTAGTATTGAGCAAGACAATTAGAATTGGTGACACTAGATATCATATTTAGTGTAGTTGTGACTGTTTCCAAGAGTAAAGCATGCAAACCATGACTTGGAAGATCTGAAATGACATGGACCTTACATGGCATGGCATGGATAATGTTTGATGGTGGGAATTTGGTTAGGCTTGGACATAATACAGAAGAGATTGAATAGCTGATGTCTTAGAATTGTTGGTGTGTGATCCTCTATTTGCCTCAATAAATCCAACTGATGTTTTTATTTGGATTTTTCATAAATGTCATGTTGTTTTTTTGCTTGGTCAACAGTAGAAATATTGACTTTTGATCCTAAAAAATGTCTTCAATGGCAATGTCGGTTTCCTTTTACATGGCATGGCATGGATAATGTTTGATGATGGGAATGTGGTTAGGCTTGGATAGAATATAGAAGAGATTAAATAGTTGATGTCTTAGAATTGTTGGTGTGTGATCCTTTATTTGCCTCAATAATCCAGCTGATGTTTTTCTTTGGATTTTTTAGAAATGTCCTGTTGTTTTTCTGCTTGGTCAACAATAGAAATATTGATTTTTGATCCTAAAAAATGTCTTCAATGGCAGTGTTAGTTTCCTTTGAGTTGGAGCGCGTCATTTGTGTTATTTGTAGCATATTTTCATATGTGCTTTGTTAACAAGTTAGTCGTGATAACCATATGATCTTGTCGATGTGAAAAAAATTACCAGACCTCTTCACACGGCTGCCACAAATTCTCAACTGTGAACAAATTCATATGATAGGAATGGAGACAAGTGATCTTGGACTATCATTGTGAAAACCTTCCCAATGCAACCACTCAAGCTATTAGCTTCATCCTTGGAAAGTTACATATACATTTCTCTTCATGTCACAGATGCATGCTGGAGAACAACAGGAAGAGTACGAGACACGTGCCTCATAAATTACGACTACATTCATGACGTTTTTGAAGGGATGAGGTTGGAAGGCTCATACCAGGTGAAGGTGGCAAGATACGAGATGAGTCTTCCTCACGTTATTTGATGTGTTTGAGAGATGAGAGTGAACATAGTGTAGTAGATCTACTACTGTTTGTTTTGATGTGCAGGAAAATCTCACTTGTTGATCTATATGTTAAGATAACTTATGTGTTGATAAACGCTGTTGGCGAAGAAAAATATGCATGTCATGTGAGCATCACACCATTTGGCTCCAGCAACAAAACTCTACATACGGTAAATGGATCTTAGATGGATGCTTTTCCTGACTAGCCCACATTTATTAGGATATAAACATGCAATTAGTACGAGATGGTTAGCAAATCCAAATCAAGGCCATAGCCAATTTCCTCATAATTTCCAGAGCTCATATGAATATCTTATTTATTATCAAAGTGGACATTCCTGTGCTCATTCAATGGTCAAATAGGTCCTCCCAATTATGTTGACTATTGAGCCTAGAAATATTATCAAATTGTGAGCATGTTGTCCAGCCTCTTTTAAATGCATATCTTTTTAGTATCCATGCTTGGAGCCACATCTACCCACATACCACTCAAATATATTCGTGTCAGAATAGTAACCGAATAAGGGTTGTCTACTTAATGTCAAAATTTCAAAACAAAAGACATGAAGAAAATCAATCATTTCTATAGTCAGGTCATGAGCATTTTACAATCTTGTACAAACAAAAACAGTAGAATCAATTTAGACGCTGGTGTCTAATCCAGAGAGTTGTGTTCAGTCATGGACAAAATTGTAGTCCAACAGTCATCACTGCCCCTTCACTTGAAGCAAGACGAGTGACACAGTGGGTTCTATTACTGATACTGAACATACTGTGAGTTTCTGCATATTTTGCTCAGGCAATCCAAGGCATTTCTGATAATTCACTTGGAATGATCACACTGTCTATTCACATGGTTAAATCCAAATCTGGTCACAAACACCTTAACAGAGCACCTATTTTTGAAGCCCTTGATCAGTTCTTCCTGCAATTTCAAGGAAATTCAAAAATCTTCTGTACTAACCTATTTGCTAAGATTTTCAAGCACCAAGCACTGCAACATCCAGGCTCCTCTACACTCTAGACCTTCACTAATATGCTCAGATTACATGATATGAACAATGACTTGTTTCTCCAGAACTAAAGACAGTTTGCACCTCGTTTGCAATGTGCATCAACTTCTTCCTCCAGAACTTGTGGGTCGTGCTGTAGTTTGCTGCAGCTCGCCTGAGATGAGTTGCGAAATTAGGGCAGGCGCCGCTTCGACCCCGGAAGCTTCAGGATTTCTTGGTGATGCATTGTCAGCCAGATCATGCAAACCTTGACTCATGTGGGTTGATGATGACACGGATTGATCTCGCTTCTGGCTACGGCCAGGTTCAACAGGAAACATCAGATGCTTCGAATGTGCAAGCTCAGGTGATTCCCTGGCATCGCGCTCATCATTGAATTGAAGCTCATCCCCAACACTCTGTGATCCATTCAAAGTATTGCAACGAGGACAATAGTATGTTATGTATTGGAAATCCTCTTTTCTCGCCAACCCTGTCAATACAAAAGAGACACGTAACTCTTTAAGGTCAGCCGCGATTTGCAGGTATATCCAAATCATGCATTCTTACAAAAACCCACGTGATCAATCTGTTCCGCTGTTGGTGTGCCAACGTTACAGTTAACCCTAACCCAAGGGCATGCAATCATCTGCAGTTCTTCTAGATGACCCTTCGAGATATTTCCAGCCTTTGCTTGAACATCCACTGCAACCACCTTTGCAACCTCAAATGCATTGGAGCTCACAAAAATAGTCAGGCAACAGGGAGGGCAAATAAATCTAGTTTGAGCAGGAATGTTGGTGGCAGTGTATATGGTCAAGACGGATCATAACTCCACAATTGACTCACAAACTTTTTAGAATTACAGAAACGATTCAGGGACGTAGGCATTGATAGCAATCACATAGAATCCAAAATATCTTTCTCCATTGGAAGACCTCACCGTTGTGAGAATAACACTTGGGACAGATCAAGGCGTAGCATTGAGTGGGGTCTTCTCCGACAAGCATTGCTGCCAACCGTGCCATCCAGCCACCATCACTTGCCTTGTTGCGAGGAGGGCCAACATCCATCCCCTGTTCATCCCACACCTCCAGGCTACCTGGAGCTTCATTTTCTTGAGCTATTATCCCCTCCATATTCCTTGGTGTCCCGGATGATGATGCTTGTCCACTACCACCGCCCTGTAGGCGCCTGCGGTTTCGGAGACCCATTGAAGCTTCCCTGCTATCACTATTAAGACCGGGGCCGATTTCTTCAATAGGAGTGCTGGGGACTCTTCTGCCCTGAAAACCACCATCCTTCACCTCCTCCTTGTTGGTGAGGCCGGCAGCTAGTGCCAATTTGAGACCGGAATCCGCGCCCAGTTTGGATGCAAGAATACTTGCTGCGGCTGCCTTTGCTGCTGGATCAGGATCATATTGCTGTATGTACATCAACAAACCCTGATTGGTGAGTCAAATTAAGGAAACATTTCCAATACAGATTTTACAACAGCTGGAACAGTATCCCCCATCTTTGATAAGCATATGGTCACAACAAAACACACGTATCTCTACATTCATTTCCTGAAGTTCTACCCGGTGATATAGTAGTTGGCAGTATCTTCATCTTTAATAAACTTATGGGTCGCAACAAACACACATGTCTCTACATTCATTTTTTCTTGAAGTTCTCTACCTGAATGAGCTGCTGGGTGATGTAGTAGTTGGTCTTCTCTTTCAACTCATTGATTTTTTCTTGGCGCTCTGCTTTCAACCATTCCAGACGCTCCTGGTCCCTGCGTTCCACTGCAAGGCAATAGTTCAAAAATCAACAGCAAGTTATGAAGCCCCGTCCAAATTCCCAGCGAAAGTGGACAAGGAGGAAAATGGCTTCCAATCGTAAAGAAATCTTGGGCAATCGACAAATAGGGTAGGGGAAAGGAGTCTTACTCAGGCGGTGGTAACCTGCACAGGTTGAATACAAGAGTGTGACGAGTGCAGGCAAAACAAAGACAGGAAGAGCTCGGAAAGCTCGCGTCTCCCATGGCAATTCGTCTGATCTTGATGAAAGAATTGCAAATCCCAAGGCAAGGCCCTAACAACAGCAGAAAGAGCAGCGAGTTACCATCCTTGAAACCTTCCATTCTACGATCTCATGCTATCATTTCAAGAAAAAGAAAAAGCTGTAAATAAATTACCACTCCGCTCCTTGCCACTTGCAACAGTTCATCAACTCTGAGTTTCTTTAGGCAGGACTGTAACACATGCTCAGTGATCGAAGCCGCCACAATTGGGTGCCATAATCAGGCACATGTGATTTTTGCACCATCTTTTCACTACACAGTCATGTGAAAATTTTGCAGAAAATCTCTGCGGGTAATTCAACTCTGAGTTTCTTTAGGAAGACTATTACACATGCTCAGTACCTAATCGAAGCCGCCACGAGGAAACAACTGGCACATGTGATTTTGGCATACAAAGTTGCACTACACACAGCCATGTGTAAGTTTTGCAGACAATCTTCGCAGCAATTCAACTCTGAGTTTCTTTGGGAGAACTGTAACATATGCCCGGTAATCGAAGCCACTGCAATTTGGTGCTAAAATCACGAGAAAATAAACAGGCACATGTGATTTTTGCACCATCTTTGCACTACACATAGAGTCATGTGGAAGTTTTGCAGAAAATTATCTGCAGTGTTTTGCAGAAAATTCAACTCCGAGTTTCTATAGGAGGATTGGAACGCATGCTTCACGAGAAAACAAACAGACACATGTCATTTTTGCACCATCTTTGCACACTACACATACAGAGTGATGTGAGAGATTTGCAGAAAATTTCTGCGGCAAGCAACCAACCTACCTCGCCCACAACAGAGTAGACGATGAGAGCTCGAGCAACTTTTCGCCAATTCTGCGTTCGCTTCTTCAGCCTCCTGTGCACGGTAACCTCCTCCTGGGTTAAGTGCTGAAGCCTCTTCTCGAAATCATTCTTGTTGGCTCGGGAGAACAGGCCCCCCATAAATCCCAAGGCACTCCAAATCCTTCCCCTCCCCCTCTCCTGGGCTTCATTACGATCTGATGCCACCGAATTAGGTACAGGTAATGGTGACGATGCCTGCTCCGGTAATGGCGAGTCCTCTCCGCCCTCCATCTCACTCAAACTCTCATGCAACAACACTCCCTCCAAGCACTAAAAATGAGTAGTGTGTTTTTCTCCTTGGTTAATTTAGCCCCTTGATTCCACAAATTTCAACAATTGATGACTCCAAAGACAGATGTTGAGTCCTCATCCAGAAAGTTGATGCCTACAATTTCAGTACGAGGGTGATGGAAGTTTCTATGTTTTTGGACTCAGTGCATCTAAACTACAATTGATTATCATACAAAGACGCCGATCAAGATGAACCCAACCAGAAATAAATAGTGTGTTTTCTCCTTGATTAGCCCCTTGCTTTCAACAAATTGATGGATTCCAAAGACAGATGTTGAGTCCTCTTCCAGAAAGTTGATGCCTACAATTTCAATATGATATCAGAAGGTAATGGAAGTTTGCATTTCTTTAGACTCAGTGTATCTAAACTACAATTTGAAGAGGATTCTTCTAAACTACAATTGATTGTCATACAAAGGCACCAATCAACATGAACCCTAAACCCTACTCTTTCATGGGAGAGATCCTTAAAGAAGGCATGAAACTGCTCTCTGCCCTTAATTAATTAAATTCGCACAATATGCCTACTTACGCAACCCCGATGGCAGGGCTGAGCTGCGACGAAGAAAACTCAGTGGCCTCCTTGAAATTGGACCCGATCAAGGCAACCTCGACAATCCATGCATCTGTTCAACCTGCGGCCCCAAAAACACACATCCATGAAAACACAGATCCGACATGTCTTCAGAAGTGGACACATAAGTTATTATGTGTCCCGCACTCGAACACATAAGAAACGATTTGTTCAAACTTCAAACAATTAGTCAGTGAGTCTAAGTTAGGGCCAAATTAGACAGACTTCTGCCACTTGGAAGACCTAAAGCAACACGTAGGCCGGAATTTGATGTGTTTCGGAGAAGGATTCTCCGAGTGAGTCTTAGACGCAAAAGTGGCAAAGTGCCAGCTCAGCTAATTTTGCGAAGCCCAAGTGTCACGTTTTGTCGGTCCCACAAATTTGTTCGCTTCCCTGTTTTCGGTTCATGATCCACCGGTTATGAACTTGTGGTCCGGAGAAGCAGGTTCCGAATTCCAATGCAACCTTCGAGATTGTATTCCGTGTTCCTCGCGTCACCAATTTTTCGTGTATTTTTTGGGATTAGGTCCAAAATTAGCGCAGTACGACATTCAACTTCACTTAACTTGACTGAACCTTGACTGATCTTTTTTTAAATCCACTACTTATAAACCAAAAAGAAAATCAGCTTTAATAAAGTTGGGTAATTGGGTCCGCAACCATGTTAGATGCTCTTTCTTTGTACATACCTATGGGTGGTATGTTACTATGTGGTATCGTCTTTTCGGTATTTTAATTTTTCAGTTTCGGACAGAGCATCTCTGCAATCACATGTGGGAGAGAAGACTCTCATGCATTGTTGCCCTTTCCGACGGAGCTTCTTTTTCATGGTATGTACTTGATCCAATCCTTTGATCCTTACATACATCTCATTTGTGTGTTGGTACTATTGGTTACACGCACGGTGCATGTTCGTGGGATCCTGAGTTGCTTAAATAGACGTTCGATCGAGAGGCACTTGAGTTGCCTTAAGTTTTACATGATCACTCGAAGTGCAATCGCAAGTTTCTTGAGGATTTTGCTTTTGAGGGTTAGGGGGAAGCGAAATTCTTTATCTGGTTTCGGAGGTACGTGTTCGATCATGTTCAGACAGTACAATTGCAGCTCATTTAGAGAAGTTGATGTTCGATGTGCTGACAACAACAGATGTGTCTCAAATCGTTTTCAAGGGTTAGATACACTCAAATTGTGTGTTTTGGATGTGATGGTCATTTGTGTGACATGCTTTGTAGTAGATATATCACACAGAATGGCCGATTCGAGTGGAGTTGTGGGTCTGAACACGTCGACACCATCGACACGCCCATTGGTGTTTGCGTACTACGTAACCGGCCATGGCTTCGGCCATGCAACTCGAGTTGTAGAGGTGCGCTTAAAATTTTCTCCGAGAAATACATGTGAATTAATTTCCCAATTTCTCAACTTCGATCGAGGAGATCGTGTGAACTCGCAGCTAAATCTGAAGCATGTGTTATGGAATCTTAACCCCGCAGGTTGCACGTCATCTCTGCGCAGCTGGTCACGAGGTGCATATTGTGACGGCTGCCCCGGAATTTGTTTTCAAGAGGGACATTCCGTACGCAAAACTCTACATTCGGAAGGTGGATCACATAACTTAAAGCATCACTTATATGCTTTCATGAACCTGACATTCATGCGAACATTCAATGCATTTAAATAAATAAAAAAGAGTCATAAACTTTGTGCTGTCAATCATGTTCTCTGTGTGGAGTCTGTCTGTCGTTCTTGAAGGTTTAGGGTTTAGTTGTAATCATCAGGGTTTATAGTAATGATTTTTTTTTCTTAAAAATTCTGTTCATGTCAAATACATCCTGCAGGTTTTGCTCGATTGCGGAGCTGTGCAGTCGGACGCCCTTACAGTCGATTGCCAAGGCTCGCTCGAACAGGTACCGAACATTATTAACCAATTAAAGTTCGACCCTTCATGTGTGTTTTTTGTGTCTTTTGGAGCTTGCAAAAATGTGTACCCATGCTCATATTTCTAATTTGGATCAACCTGGTTGCAGTATGCACACACTGCAGTTGTTAATCGAGCTACTCTGTTGGCTGTTGAAGCTGACTGGCTCAAATCCATCAGAGCCAACCTTGTAGTGAGTATACATCTTTGTGCCTGTCCACTTGGAATACTTCTTCTGATTACTCTTTGCACCGAGAGCATGTGTATGAGAAGTTTGTAATGAGGTTTTAATTGAAAGACACATTATGCTTTTGTTGAACAGTTCCGTAGGTTTTTGGCTTTTTCTGATTGTAGAAGGCGCACTTGGTCATGAGCAGGTTTCGGACATTGTTCCGGTTGCATGTCAAGCAGCTGCACAAGCAGGTGTTCCATCAGTCTGTGTTAGCAACTTCAGGTATGTTTTCATTGTTCGGGGCGGGGGGTTGTTTGGGTTCAACCCCCTTTTAGGGATATAAACCACGTGCAATAAAGAGGTATTTGTCGGGGGGGCTATAAAGCAATGCCCATTTTCATGGGATGCTGATGAATATTCTTGGACTATACCTAATGTACTCTCATTATGAATTTCTAGAACCCTATATTTATGTAAGTGTTTTATGAATTTTACTCCTTTGGATTCAATTTCACCCTATATTTTTTTGCACGTGGTTTTTAATATCTTACAAACAGTGACCTCCCTGGGGTTCTCACCTATTATGCAACAAATGCCTTCACAAAATGGATGGGTGCTGCAATGATGTATGAGGTCGTTGAAATTTCTTACATGTGCAGCTGGGATTTCATCTACTCGGAGTATGTCTTGGTGGCTGGCAAGGATCACCAATCCATTGTTTGGCAGGTCTGAGACCTTCAATTACAATTTAAATTCCAATACAGATTTGCTTCTTCTCATTTTTTTGTGTGTGTGTGTGTTTTCAATCTTGGGGTGAAATCTTCATTGTGAATAATGTAGAAACAAAGTGAAGGCCGTGTGACATCCATGAGAAGTAGACAGCATATGAGATACTTGAAGAGCAAGAACTTATGTATCATACTCGCATGCTGTAACTCCGAATTGTCCCCTTGCCTATCATATCACAACCTTCCAGAAGATAATTGAACTACAACTCGTGCACATGAAGATAAATGTGGGCATACCTTATTTGTATGCAGATTGCTGAAGACTACTCACATGCACTTTTCTTGATACGGCTACCAGGCTACAGTCCAAGTAATGTGATGCGCACACTATTAATCATTTATTTTGATAAAAATAACTGCGTTCATAGTGCACATAATTTGTTGACAAAATAATTCTCATTGGCAAAGTAAATCGTGCACATAATCTTGTGTTTATAGGCTTAGTGAAATACTATGCATACCAACAAGATGGGCTATATTGCAGTGCCAGCATTTCGAGATATAATTGATGTGCCCCTTGTTGTACGCGATGTGTGTAGAAGCCGGGAGCAGGTATTTTGTTCATTTCAGAGACAACTTTGTTGAATTCTTCAGCTAATTTAAAAAAAGTTTTAATAATTCTCAAAACTTTTTCTAATTATAATTCTCAAAAAAGTTTTAATAATTCTTTGTGTTTAGACCAAGGTTGGTTAATGGCTCATGATGTCAAGGATTTGTGACTTGTACAGGTCCGCAAGGACTTGGGAGTTAGTGAAGATGTGAGAATACTTCTTTTCAACTTTGGTGGTCAGGTAACTATTTAATGCAATTTTTCTCTTCAAGCAGACTCAATGCATAAAATTTCTACTTAGGAATTGTTGGGGTTAGTAGTCCTTAACCCTGAAATGCCCAAGACTTTTGTGATATGCTTTTTGTACAGTTCACATATATAATCACATTTCTAGCGAAATTTGCGAACTGTTGACTTTAAAATACGAACTCATGTATTTTAAAGTCGACAGAACTTTGACCATCCATAACCCCATAAGATTCTCTTTGGTTACCACATTCTTTTTGGAAAAGTGTCAAATTAACTCAAAAGGAAATCATAGGCCTTCAAGGAATGGCATGCTGTCCTGAATTTGACTGGACATTTTATTTAAGATGGCAAGAAAGTGCACTCTAGTTTCACATTTTCATCTGTTATTCATTAGTCATATATTTTGTGAATAATTGGATACAGGATGCAAGCTGGTCACTTAAGGAGAACTACCTGCCACCAGGTTGGCTATGCTGGGTATGTCATTTTCTCCTCACAACTGTTAACGAAATAACCAGCAGTATTCCAAGTAGCATTCGATACCATTGTATTTCTTGTTAAAACCACATTGTGTTATTTGATGTTGCTTCAGTTGAGCCTTCCAAGAGAAGTACTCTACTGTTCTGTGATAACAGGAAGGTAGGATAACATTCTTAGGTAGCCTATTTAGATTCCAATAGAAATGGAATAATTCTTACGTAATCCAGATAATCTAAGAATGATTCCATTGGGGACGCACCTCTTCAATTGGATCTTGGTAGATGGAAGAAGGCAACACTGAGGTTGTGCCAACTAATGGAAGCTTGCCACATGACTATGCTCGGCATTTATGCATGTTATCAAGGACCTTGATGGGACCTTGCTCTTGAAATTTTATTCTTGAAGCTACAACATAAAGAGAGCATCCTTGCACATGTTTTAAGGCATTGAGGCTTATAACGTGTTGTATGCTGTTTGTAATTCTTGAGATTTTCTTAATTTCCGGTAGGTCAATGAAGTCGTTAAATGATCTGATGGTTTTCTGGGATGAAGGTCTGTGGTGCACCTGCCGAGCAAGAGCTTGCCTCCAATTTCAGACGAATGGACCGTGATTCTTATGTTCCAGACCTCCTAAATGCTAGTGATTGCATGCTAGGTGAGCATTCTGAAGCCAAAATGTTGTAGATGGCAAACCCATATGTCTATTCTACACTCAATATCTTCAGTGGTGTTTATCTGGTGGCAAATGGTTGGTCACAAAATTAAAGGCAAAGCCACTGCACTCCTGTCCAATTTCTTTTGCAGGAAAAATTGGTTATGGGACAGTAAGTGAGTCATTGGCATGCAAGAAGCCCCTCGTATTTGTTCGACGGGACCACTTTAACGAAGAGCCATTTCTAAGGAAGATGCTTGAGGTACATCCTATCTTAAGGCGATTGCCCTTAAACTTGCTTTTTGTTTACTCTCTGTTACTCACTTTTGAGGGCTGGCATGTGTCAATTGGGAGTTTTGCAGTATTACCGTGGAGGTGTCGAAATGAATAGACGTGATTTTTTGAGCGGACGGTGGGCACCGTATCTCGAGCGAGCTCTTGTAATCAAGCCCTGCTATAATGGTGCCCTTAATGGAGGACAGGTAAATAGATTAAATTTTTACTCTCATATCACAACCAAGTCTTGCTGTAAGGCATTTAATCAATGCATGATATAGGCTCCAAGGGTAGAGTTGCAAAGCCTTCAAGAACAGAAAAGAATTGTTGACATTCGTTTCAAAGCTTGATATATCATCAACATATTCCTTTGTTGGGGTAGGTTGCAGCAACTCTTCTGGAAGATGCTGCAAGAGGAAAGGCTTTCAGTATCAAGCGGGTAAGCTTATACCAAGATGATGATCACTTATATTTAGCATATACCAAAGTACAAAACGATGGTTGAATTTGTTGTTTTTCAGTCCATCTTCGGTTGCAACGCTGCAACCCATCATCAAAATTTACAAGAATATTGCAGGTGAGATTACAAATTCTTGGAATAGAAGACTTTCGATTCTACTCCTTCACACAGTTATCTAGGGTTGGGGCGTTGATGATTGCCAAAATGAGAGACTAAAAATAAAAAATGAAAATATATCTCTAATGAGATAAACAACTCATGTGTATGACGGGTTGAGACATTCCCAGCAAAGTGGAGCAAGGCGCTTGAGAGATGCGATTGTCTTTGGATTTCAGATGCAAAGACATCCAGGGCGTGAGATTGAAATACCAGATTGGTATTCGCTGAATGGGACACGCTTAGGTCCTCTGCCTGTGGCGGTCATGCAACAGAGTGCTTCTCTTTCGGATGAGCTGTAAGTTCTGAAGGGTGTGACCAAAATTTATTTATAAGCAAGGCGTTCATTGCATATTGTTTTTCATAAACATCGAAGTATTTCTATGAACAAGTTGTGTAGTTTTTCTTTAAGAACTGTATATCTTTTAGTAAAACTGTTTATCTGGTACTGAAATAGACCCCAAAATAATCTCTCAAGGGCTGCTCATTAAGTGTTTTTTATTGACAACCTTGTTCTCTTGCACAGCCAAATGGACGAATTTGAAATCCTTGAGGGTGATTTGCAAGGACTTGTAGACACTGCTGAATTTCTGCGCCGTTTGACGCGGCTGGACGAGGAAGGTGATGTGCGAGCTAGTGATCTGGCTGAGAAACCACAAGAACGGGAGCGTTTAGCTGCAGGATGTCTGTTTCGCTGGGAGGTGATTTCCCACAATTATAATGCAGAGGCTTTCTCATACTATGAAGTATACTATTCTCTGATGGTTAATCCTTAAAGGACCAGGGGTGTGTTTACATGGGATTCATGGCGATTTGCATGAACCCCCAACAAGTATTGAAGTAATATTTTATGTGATCTATGGTATTGTATCCATTTTTATTAAAAGGGGAAGTTAAAATTAAGTCACATGTGATTACAGTGGTTAGATACATGTGGTATGCGTCTGAGTCTAGGTCATTTATACAAGCACAATGCCCTTTATAATCCATTCTACATATATGTATGCTTCAATTAGATTAGTGCATATGGTAAATGGGCTAATTTTAGATATGGTCATTTTTTACACTTTTTGTTTAAAATATCAATAAATAATCCTAAACTCCTCCGTATGACATCTTGAGGCTTGGGTAGGGCCTCTCGGACATTTAAGGGTTAAGTTGAGCTGGAATCTCTACTTTAGAGTTGGGAGGAGGAATTGCCTTGATTTAGATGTAGAGTGATACACCTGACCTTTTCTCATTTCTTGCAGGACGAAGTGTTTGTTGCCAGAGCTCCTGGGCGGTTGGATGTCATGGGTGGCATTGCTGATTACTCTGGAAGCTTGGTTCTGCAGGTAACTGCACCAACATTGTTAAATACTGTGGGCCACACTATTGAGCTTATTCCACAACTAAAACTTTGGGGATAATACTGTGGGTGCACACAATTTACCAACCCACAGTATTGAATAGCAGATGTCCACATGTCATGGCCCTGGCTCATGGGGTTCGACTTGATTACATATTCTAAAAAGCACGTGGTGATGAGCTCCTCCTCAATGGTTTAACAAGTTGCTTGAGTTACCCCAGCCATTATAGTTATCTTTTAACTCAACAGTGCTTTTCGTTGGGAGTTGGTCACCTATGATTTTCCAGTGGTTGTTTTTCATATAAAAACAATAATTTCTTTCCACTTGTGGCTTATGCTCGGAGGTAGTGATTGAATTTGAACAAAGAGGAACCCAATTCAGTTAACTGAGGGCCAAACTCATTTTAGCACCTCTTTACAAGCCAAAATGAGTTTGACTCTCAATGAACTGATATAGAATGTTCTTTTTCCAAACCTCCACACTACCTCCACGCATGCACCAAAAACATACTGAACGTGGAACTTGTTGTATGCAAAACAACCAACTCTCGACCAAATGTCATGTTGAGTTAGAGGATAAATATAAAAAATAAATACTAAAAAATAAACAAACAAGGAGGTTACCTTAGACACATTCTATATTTTGAGGTGGAGCAGAAGAACATGACCAAAGTCCACAGATTGACGAAAAGTATTGATTGTGGTGCAGATGCCAATTAAGGAGGCATGCCACGTGGCCGTACAGCGTAGCCCCCCTGCCAAGCAACGGTTGTGGAAGCACACTAGGGCAAGACAATCAGCTCAGGGTCAAGGTGTGAAGCCTGTAGTTTGCATAGTAAGTTACTATTGGCTATCCAGGAATTTATCTTGTAGGCAGTCAGAGAACCTGCTACAAGATATGTTTTTGATATTCGAAATAAATGCCTCATGATGTTTTCAATGTCTAAGATGCTAGCCTACTCTTTACACAACTCTACATGAATCTAATTTTTGCTGTGTTTGCAGGTGTCATTCGGGTCGGACATGGTAAATCGAGCACCCACATTTGACATGGATCTATCTGATTTCTTTGACTCTCAAGGTAGCCTAATTTCATATGAAGCAGCGCATAAGTACTTCGAGCAAGATGCTTCACAAAAGTAGGTCTCCCAAACGGCCACAAAAATTCATAGGTTTCTGACAACTGAATGCAAAATGTGTTCAATGCAAGCTTGCATGAGCTTTTGGTTAATTTTGACAAGTCTGGACTTCCAGAATATGGAATCGTCGCTTGGATAGGATAGGGACAGGTATAAGGTAAGTGGGCCTAAATTGGTTACTCATCTTAAACAGACACCTATATTTGAGTGGTTGTGGTTAGGTGTATATCGAAGAACGAATGTCAAAAAGACATGTGTTTGAAACAAATTAAACCATGTGCTCAAAATTTGTCAACCATTCTAGGCTCAATAGTCAGCAATATTGAGGGGACCTATATGCGCATTGGACGAGGGAGAGAATCTTCACTTTGATAATGAATATGGCTACACGAACAGTTTGAATTTGCTAATCATTTCATACTAATTACGTGTTTCGTATCCTATGAGAAGTGGGCGCAGAGCTAAAGGTGTCTGCTTAAGGCCCGCTTGACTTAGAATGTCTTAATCAAGACCCTCTTTGAATATACAGTATCAAGGTACAAGGTAATTTTCTTGAGGGAGTCCTGAGGTGTTTGCACTTCTTGGGTCATGGGCAGATGGGCTGCTTATGTGGCGGGGACCCTGTTGGTTCTCATGAGAGAGCTTGGTGTACGCTTCCATGACAGCATAAGCATACTGGTATTTTTCAGACCTCACCTGTGACCTATCCACCACCTCTACTTTCTCGCTTCTTGAAGTTTTTAAGCGGGCATAACTCGGTTACTTCTCTTTATTGGACACCTCTATTTGAGTGGGATGTGGTTTGGATGTGGATTTAAGAATGGACACCATAAATACGTGTCTTCAAGAGAGATAGGATTCCATGCTCAACATTTGTTGAGTATTCTAGGTTCAAAGATCAACACAATTGGGGGGACCTATATGATCATTTAAGAAGAAAGAGAATCTTTACTTTGATAATGAATCAGATATTTATATAAGCTCTGAAAGTTATGAGGAAATGGGTATGGCCTTGATTTGGATTTCCTAATCATCTCATACAAATTGTGTTTAATATCTTATGAGAAGTGGAGACCTAAAAAGCATCCATTTTTATGCCCACTTACCTTACGTAGATATGGTTTGCTCTATTTTGAAGGTGTCATCAGCTGTTCCCGAGGGTAAGGGTGTGTCTTCATCTGCTGCACTAGAAGTGGCCACCATGAGTGCCATTGCTGCCGCTTACGGTAAGGCATGTTGCTCCTTCGCAAGTGAACAAACTCTTCTAGAGCATGGTCCAGAACATTGACAACGAATTTGAGCAAATTCTCGGATTTTAAATGTCACATTAGACATGTCTATCATGTCTATCACTTTTTGTTCAAACTTCGTAACTGTATAACACGATTGATACCTTATGACCTCCAAAACTACTGTTGTTTAGGAAACAATATATACCTTGAAGAGTTCAATTGTAGCATAGACAGACGGGTGAATAACTGTGTTTTGGTTTTTAACGTGTTGCATTCAGATACATTTTAGGCTCTAGTGTGCTGAATTTCATGATGTTTGGTTCTGTACCTGCAGGATTAACCATCGCAACAAGAGATCTTGCTATTCTTTGCCAAAAGGTCTGTATTTTCATAGTGGACCTGAAAGGACAACGTCTTGATAATATTTGTGATTTTGGACAGATTCCTTTCTGTAAAAAATTCTAGTAATGATAAAAGGGGATCAATATATGGAAGACACAATTCACCCTTTAAAGCTCTGGTCTTTTATTGCTCAATACCAGGTTTGTGGTTGATTTCTATGATTTCAGGTTGAGAATCATGTGGTAGGCGCTCCATGTGGAGTGATGGACCAAATGGCATCAGCTTGTGGAGAGGCTAACAAGCTTTTGGCTATGGTTTGCCAGGTTTGTCACCCTACTCAGGTTCATGCTTGACAACCACAAAATTTATAGCCTCTGGCAGTAAACAATAGACTGTATGACAATATAGGGACTATACGATCACTATTATAGGCTTTAAGTGAAGTAGCATACTATCCAATGCAATACGAAGTCACAGGGCAAAGCACAAGCTCGTAATGTGAAAAGAAGTCTTGGTGGCTGGTGCTTTGGAACATGGTCAATGCACAAACGAAAACACCAAGCCAATACGGTAACCAGATCTTAAAATGGTTATCTTTTCCTGTTCGTTATAAAGTACAACTCAGATTCGTGAAATCTGAATTTTGACTGATCTGCAAATGTGGATGGAGAAGGTTGTATGGACAAATTTGGAGGCCCCCTTGATATGAATTTTCAAAGGCGACGGTTAGGGAGATATAACTTGGTCACATAGCCCCCCCATCAAAGTTATGTTGAGTACTGAGTCTAGAATGGTTAACAATTTTTTTAAATTGACGTTTTGGTGTCCATTCTTAGATCCATATTTAATCATGCACCACTCAAATATAGGTGTCGATTTAAGGTATCTGAACTAGGCATGCTTACCTTAGCTTGAGTGGTTGAGACTCATCTCCACCTTGCAAGTGGTGAAGGTTCCATTCTCCACTCAACCATGCTAGCGTTGCTTCCTATGATCCACGCAATCATTGTGGGGGTTACCCTGCCAGCCGGTCATCTTCCTTTCTTCCTGAACGTTTTCTTCAGAATGATTTTGAAGATGGTACACTCGAATTGTATTGTTCAAGCAGCAAAAGTTGTGGGTGTTGAAGGGCTCAGCGAGCCTAGAAGGGAGAAAAAATGGGCAGTCGAGTTGCCCTGGTTACGGCCATTAGAAAGAATCGACCTCTTAATTGAGGCAGTAGCTTGCAGGCAAAGAGATTATAATTCATCCCAAGCTAGTGTTGGCAAAATAGGGCATTATCCCTTTTTTTGCACAAATAATTGATTAGGATCATTTCTTACATACACACTGGAAATGATTTGCAGCCAGCCGAAGTGAAGGAGCATGTTAATATCCCGTTGCATGTACAGTTTTGGGGCATTGATTCAGGCATCTGCCACAGGTAAATTACAAGAAAGAAGGTTGTCAAGAGCTGCTACATTTCTTTTGTGCAGGGTTTTCAGAGGTTTATGTTTCCTTGGACGTATAAGCTTATTAGTAGTAGCTGAACCATGAGTAGCTTTACCAATGTGCTTCTGGCATTCAGTGTTGGTGGGGCAGATTATAGGTCAGTAAGAGTCGGAGCATTCATGGGCCGTCGCGTGATACAAGGCACAGCTTCTGAAGTGTGGAAAGGTTTGAAGGAGTCAGGTGCACCTGAAGAAGTTGATGACTCTGAATTTTATGTTCCACTTGAGGATACCAAGGAGAACTACTTGTGCAACATCCCTCCAAACAGGTGAGAGAAGTTCCTGGTGTCACATACACTCTTGGCTGTTACATGGGATCATAAATTGTCTCATCCAGTTAGCAATTGTCAAATCATGAAAATTGTTGTTTCTAGTGTCAAAATTGGAGTTGAGATGCAAATATTAGAAGATGTCAAAGTGAAGATTCTTCCTTCTCCATAAGCAATCACATAGGCCCTCCCAATTGTGTTAACTACTGAACCTAAAATGGTGTTTTTACTTCGAGCATGTAGTCGAATCTCTTCGTAACACGTCTTTTTGATGTCCGTTCTTAACTACAACCCTTGCCATATACCACTCAAATGGAGGCGTCTGCATAAAACTAGTGTTCAATTAAGGCCCGCATACCTTAGGTGTCAGGATATGAACTAATGAATCAAGAATATCGTGTCTACAAATTAACCATAAATAACCAATTTTAAGTATATAGATAGTTCAATTTCTTTGATTTGATGATATACAGTTTGCACGACCTATATAAAATGTGAACAAAGACACAATGGTTTAAATGCACTCTAATGTATAAACCCCACCATGTACAGAGGATCATACATTGGTGGTGATTCTTTTCACTTTTCACTTCAACATCTCAAAAGAAATACATTTGTCTGAGTTCGTTATCACTTCAAATAGCTCTGTGCAGTTTGCAAAAAGAGTGGTTTCACGAAATATTAGTAGCTGCTGCTATGTATCAGGTTTGAGGCTGTATATGCAAGTATTCTACCAGTTGAATTGAAGGGAGATAAATTTCTGGAGATCTTTGGTACCCACAATGACCCAGTCACCAAAATCAAACCTAGCAAGGTCTATGCTGTCAGAGCACCAACAGCTCATCCAATTCATGAGAACTTCAGAGTTCAGGTGCTTTCCTTGATGTTGGTATCTTGATTAATGTTTTATATTCTCCCATCTGTCGTTGATGGGTGTGTTGTTGTAGACTTTGTATCACCTAGGTCGACCTAATTGAAGTCAATTTTGATGTGTGCAGTCCTTTGCAATTTTGCTAACAGCCACAAACAGCAATTCTCAACTGGAAGCCTTGGGGGAGCTGATGTTTCAGGTATGTGATCTACGTGGATATCGTGTCTTGTCAATGGTTCATCAACCTTTATTACAAAGAATACACAAGAGGATTCACATTCTAATCGATCCTTAAAAGTCTCTCAAAAACCTATGTTTTGGTAGGGAGTTTCACCCCACTTTACACAGTTAATAATGTTTAAATAGTGTTTCAAGTGGTGTCAAAATATCCAATTTGGTTGAAGTGAAGGGGGCCCAATAGATGGCTATATAGACATGAAATGCATGGTAAGCTTTTGATGGCACGTAATATTGTGCTCCCAAAAGTTTGACAAGTTCATATTTATGTGACCGTCTCTTAGCAAAGTTAGTTGGCCCATTATAAAATGTCAGAACCGGGGCAAAACTCCCTACCAAAACATGACTTCTCAAAGACTTTCTAATAGGATGAGTCTAATGGAGTCGCAACTTTCTTCAATTATTTTCTAATAAGCTTTTTGATGTCTCCACCTTCCAAATCTGATATCCCAAGCTGTTACAGTTATAACCATGTCTCAGGATATTTGAAACTTCCTTGGGATATTGCAGTCACATAATAGCTATTCAAACTGTGGGTTGGGCTCACACGGCACTGACCGCCTAGTTGCCCTAGTGAAGCAAAAGATACAGAAATCTGAGAGAGATAGCAGAACGCTCTTTGGGGCAAAAATTACAGGAGGTGGTTGCGGAGGTACTGTTTGCATATTGGGGCGAGCAGGCATTGAGAGTAACAATCAAATTTCTGAGGTACGAGATAAGTACTCTTGCTTTGAGATCTATCATTTCACTGCACCACTTCAAGTCTATTCCTTCATGATCTCAAAGTTCTTTAGACATTAAAGCCATCCTCTGACTCCGCATGATTTTGTCTGATTCGGTGCTGATCTTAATCATACACCTATACTTGAGTGGTATGAGGTTTTGTGTGGCTCCAAGAATGGATACCAAAAAGACATGTGTTAAAAAGAGAGTGAACTGCATGCAGAATATGATATCCATTCTAGGCTCAATAATCAACATGTTTGGGGATCTATATGACCATTTAAAGAGCACTAGAATCTTCACTCTCATATTCATATGAGCTCTAAAAATTATGAGGAAAGTGGCCAACCTCAATTTGGATTTGCTAACAATCTTATATTAATTGCATGTTTCACATCTTAGGAGAAGTGGGCTACTTGGAAAAAGTATCCATTCAAGACCCATCTACCTTAGTGCAACAATGTGGGTTGTGGAAACCCAAACAAATAAAGTTACCCTTTTAACCGAAAGGGATGTTTTGTCGGGAGTTGGTCCCCTATGATTTCTATTGGTGGGTGAATGCATGGTTGAGTGGACCACTTTTCGTGTCACAGCCATTTTTCAGGATACCTCTTTGTATTGTAAGTTGAATTAAAAAAAATCTACCTAATAAATCCTTTTGAAGCTTTGGGCATAGTTTGTTAACTTAAGTGTCTTTACAAATAAAATTTTGTCTTTAAATTTTGTTCTATAAATAAAGAATATGGGACTTTTAAAGTAAAAGTATGGACTATGGTCACCAGTAAATATTTTTATGAATGTAGCTTTTTCAATAAGTATATGATTACATTATTATGGTAGTGACTCACTATGTGTTGTAGTATAGATAGAATAGTTTGGAGCTAAAGCATTTTTTAATAATATTGCTATTAAAATGATAGTTATGGACTTTTGAAGAGGCTGAATGTGGTCATATTTTTGGAAGTCCATAATAGGTCCATAATAGAGGTTTGCGGAGGCAAGTTTTTTTTATGAGTGTTAAGATCTATAAGCTTTAGGTGGGCTTCTATTTAGAAATACTTAATTGTCTTTAGAATTATTTATATATTTAAAGCAAATTTTGATCAGTTTTTCAAAATATTATAACTAAATATAAAATGAAGGTATTACAATTTTTTCTTTTGATTTGAGTTTTATATGCTTCAAAGAGTGTGTGTAAAATAAATTTAAAAATAATCAATTGCATATACAAAAAATGGATATGGACTTCAAAAAATGGATATGGTCCGGTATTGGTCCACTCAACCATGCATCCACCCTGGTTGTGTGGCATACAAAATCAATATTTCTTTCCACTTGTGGTGCATATAGGGCTGGGGTGAAACAACTCATACACTGGTTCCTTGGAGGCAAGGGTTTAGGCATCCAACAAGGAACGAGTGTATGGGTTGGTTCACTCAAATCTGCATATAGGTACTCAGAGGAAGTGTTTGAATTTGAATGAAGAGCAATATATCTTTGGTGTATCACCTATAGATGTCTGATCACTTTGTGTATCACCTATAGATTCCCTGACTACTGGCAAACGTGTGACACCAAAAGCAATTTGATGCAATGGGCGCCATCATCACGACTATATGATGTTCTTTTAAATGGCTTAATATAGAACCTGATAAGGTAGGAAGTAGGGCAGCAATGTGCCATACCAAGTTTGTCCATGTTAAGTTCATTGGATCTCACTTTGGTTGTGGTGATAACCACTGTTTTGAGAGGAAATTTTGACAGTTTGATGGACGTTCCAAATTATCCTTGCAGATCCAGGAGAGCTACAAGACTGCAACAGGTCATCATCCTTACATTTTTAGAGGATCCTCCATGGGAGCAGGCCAATTTGGATTTCTTCGAATTCGTCGGAGGAGCATCACATAAAAGAAGCACACCTGCTGTACTGGATGTCCATTTCAACACATACCCTAAAAGATCAGCTGGGGATACTTATGAATCATTATAACCTCATCCAATCTTATGTGCTATACAAGGAGAGAATTATGTACATGATTATATTGATTAACGTCGATTGAGTCCATTTTATAAGCAACATGCAATTTTAGATTAACTTGCAGATGAGGAGATGGTAAGTGTCTTGAGAATGGACAGAATGTGGACATTTACCAACTCCATATTCCTCAACTGGATGATGATGACAATAAAATCAATCATTAGGCAGGAAACTTTCAGGCAAGCTGAATTATGTAACTACACAGAAGACTAATGTCCTCATATATTTTGAAAATTAAGAACTACTTCAGAAGTGTCTGTAGGACACAACCTTATTATTTGAATAAGCATATGTACAGTCCAAGACAAGGATGAACCAACCTACAGTTTGTATGTCATCGTTTGCAGGTTAAGTCAACTTGTTTAAGATTTTTGAACTTTGGCAATATGGGTGGTACACTCTTATAGAAGCAGAGACGCCCAAGCACCAAGAAACGCAAAACCTCCAAAGGGAGCTGGCAACGACAGGCTTTTATCCTCACAAAGAGCCGTCACATAACACCTGCATAAAAAAATTCACATCTCCTTATCACTTAGCCCGAAAAAAAGGTGCAGAAAGTGTAGGAGCAGCACATACGCAAGCAAACTTGTCAGAAACCATAGCAAGAAAATGCAGTAAGAACATGCAATCTGTCCTGACTCTAATTTAGGCTAGACTGCAAAACTTGCAACCATGTCTCATCATGGGCACCAAAATTATCACAATTGAGAAAGCAAATAATAACTTACGATCCTGAGAAGGCGACAATTCCAAACGTCAGAAGTCCTCCAAACTGTAGATGAAATTTGTCAGCAAAGGTTGGGGCCCAAGTATTTGGATGGAATGACACCAGTAAAGTAAAGAGAGGGCAAGTTAATCTAGTGCCACAAGGGGGAATGACCACCAGTACTGTAGAGGGCTCTCTATTCGGACTAGAAATAATGATTTTCTCCTCAAAAATATGCCAAGTGTCATTCATAAATTGGTTAAGACCCACTTCAATCCCAAGTGGAAACTACAGTCCTTTCAACACAAGACGGGGAGATGAGGAGCTAACCACATGAGGTCGTTTTGTTATGGGCGCAGCAAGAAGGGCTGTTGTATGGACAAGGTGATAAAGACTTGCTGACTGCCAGACCTGCAAATTGCAATACATGCATTACCACACGCAGGTGGTTAATTAGCACAACAAAAAACAATCGATCTTGGCAAATGCATAACATATTAAAAACACTACCATTCACCATATACGCATATGATAATTGCAGAGCTGAGCTGCAGAGCCATAGTCAATAAAAGCACCCATGGAGAAGCTACTACTCCTTAGCTTTATCACCTTACAACTAAAAGCATAAGAAACATTGCAATGTAGTTCCCACTGCAGAGCAGGCATGATGATGAATCCACTCCGCACTTACATCTTTGTAAATAGGGTTTTCTGGCTTGAATAAATGCGCTCCATATGTGCCCATTCCTATTGCTGCCAAGCCTGAACATGTGCAACAATAAACTTACACATCATACTGAAGTTTACTTCAGAATTCGTTCACAAAGATTTCAGGCTGACAGACCTTATGAGCGTAGTTCCAAAATTCAGCCCGGAATTGCCCAGCTAGAATCCGAAGACTTTTGACATCACATAGCTTGAGCGCTTGCAGGTTTGGTGGGCCAAGGTAAGAGAATTTGGACTCTCACATGTGCCTGTAATTGTGGAGCTTTGGTTCCTCCATTTTTGGGTTGAGTTTCAAGTTCAAGTCCAAACTTGAACATATCGTCGTCGGACTTGACAATTCTACAAGTTTGAGTTCAGGCTTGAAACTTGCCAATCAATTCAAAAAAAGTGGGGACCAACTTGAGACAAAGCTTCACTATTTAAAGCTCATGGCTCATGGGCTCAAGGCTTTTACCTTGGCCTACCAACCTTGCAAAGCTTGAGCTTGAGCTCAAGTCTGTCATGTGTGGCAATCCTACCATTGTACTTGAAGCAATGTTGATGTGAGATGCTATTCAAACCAGTTTACTTCAACATTATAACATTCTAACGTTCCCAAAATGGATGTGCAATCATACCAACTGGCATCAAATTGCGAGTGAATAAGCCATCAAACTCCAACCAAAACACGTACCAGAGACGGCAGCCACTTTGTGCCAGATGAGACCCTGCGCCATTTTGGCTCTCCAGGTGGACGGCGAAGAGGAATATTCTTCTACAATCGATTCCTGAAGCAAAGGCGCTTCGAGTTCGGTAGGGTTTTGGGACTGCTGCTGTTGCTCCGACTCGATGGGACTCTTCGCCATAGCTCCACAACTGCTTCAGCTTCGGTAGTCTAACCCTAAAACCATGTCCACGTAGTAGGTGCCAATTCATACCTTGAGGTACATACCACTGTAGCATCAGATTCCTCAATTACGTAGATTTCAGAGCCTCTCCACGTGTTGCCATTAAGTCCATAGTCGACCAGGTCACATTTAACCGTGCACTAGGGTCATGTAATGCCGACATGAATGAGATCTATATTTTTAAGGCGAACAAAGGTACTAAGGTTTAAGGTTAAGTTATTAGAATCGATAAAATAAGAGAGTTGGTGTCTGTTTAGGAGGAGTAATAGTGGGAAATTACTTTTCTTGCAAAGAATAACAAATTCTAAAGAGAATGCTAAAAACAAATTTAAAAAATTCATTAATATGGAAATTACTACAAATTTTGAAGTGGTAAAGTTAGGGTAACACATAGTCGATCTATAGGTTAACCATAACAGCTCATCTAAATGCCTAATGCTTGGCTACGACAATTGTCAAAACTCTTATGAGGGTAATCAATCACAAGCCACCAACACATAAACCTTAACTTCGTTCGCATAAACAATATAGACCTCATCCATGTTAGCATTACATAACCCTATTGAGCGGTTACAATGGACTTGGTCGACTACAGATGCCTCGACCTTATGTGATGGCGGCTTGTGATTGATTGCCCTCATAAGAGTTTTGAAAACCGTCATAGCCAAGAATTAGCATTTAGATGAGCGGTTATTGGTTTACCTATAGATCGACTATGTGTAACCCTAAACTTTATGGCTTCAAATTTTGTAGCAATTTCCAAATTCATGAAAAAAAATTAAATCTTCTGCATTCTTCCTTAGAATTTGTTTCTCGTTGCAAGAAAAAATACTCCCCAGCTATTACTCCTCCTAAGCAGATGCAAACTGTCTTATTTTTATCGGTTATAGATGCCTCAACCTTAACCCTCGAAGGTCAGAGGGGTGGTTCTAAATAAAATAATGAGTTGACTTAATCAAACTTAAGACTTTTAACACTAATTGCCATATTTGCGCCCTAATTTCATAAATCGAATGAACCTGTGGGAGTTTTCTTCACCCCCTTCATGCCATAATCTTCATCTTACATGACTTCCATCTCAAGTTTAGTTTCATTTAGAATTCCCATTGGCATGTGCTTTAGAAATCTCTTTCAAATCTTGAAGTAGGGCCAATCTTTAATGTTTGATGGTTGCCTCGGGGGTATCATGCGATAACATGTACAATTGTGATCCGACCAAACGAAAGAAGTTAGAACACAAAAAGATGGCAATGCCAATGAAAATTAGTTACATGTGGAAAACATGGGCGCCATATTTCACACTTCAAGCCACACATGCCAACGTCAATATTGACGTCAAAGAACATACCCGTGGGTATCAATTTTGTATTATTGGTCAAATTTTTATATTTTGGTGGGTATGTCAAGGTGAGAGAAGATGTGCATAGGCACCTAAGTTGTTATTTGGGTCAATACCATCCTACACCATATTGATATTAGGACGACCTCTGTCTAAATATGAAGGTTTTGCGTGGTATATAGACCCGAAATATTGAAAACAAACATATTATCAAATATTGTTCTCCCTCTTTAATATGACACGTTTGGGGAACACAAAAAAAGTTGTACTATCGAGGTGTCGTCTTCTCATTAATATGACAAATGGCGTAAAGTTGTCGTATTATCGAGGGAATATGAAAACATAAGTAATATGAGCTTTATATATATATACAATGAGTTTAAGGAATATAGATGGTATGAAATAATAACTTATAACTCCAATCAAATACAAATATTCTCAAGAACTCTTGAAATAGGAGTCCAAAGATCTCTAGTGTTGCCTACCCAAGTTAGCAACTGTCATCTCATCTAAATTCCCTACTAACTTTTGAAAACTAATAATTTCATTAACACCAAAATATAAAGAGTTATCTAATAAGACACTAGACAACAATGATGCATGACGTTTAGCAACATACTAGGCAGGAGGACACTCTAACCCTAACCATGTCCATTTTGCACTAGTAACCCTAATTCTCATTAAGGTCCCAATGGTAAGTGATGTTCCCAAGTAGTTCCCAAGTGAAAATGGATGTATTTTAGATGTACATAACATAGATGAAAGGAATTTTAGCATTAACTACCTCTTTAATATGACAAAATGGAGATTCTAAATGTCACATTATCGAGTGTCGTAGTCGTATAAAAGAGGGGGTTTTGAACTAAAAAGTTTGGTCACGCAAAAATGTGTCGTAATATCAAGGGTGTCGTATAAACGAGTGTCGTATAAATGAGTGTCGTATTAAAAAGGTTAGATTGTACCCATACCAAGCTACTGATATCAAAAAATGTGAAATCTTCATTATAGATACCCAAACTTATGACAACTTATGTTAACCTTTAGACAACCCATCCAAACTCTAATCCAAAGAGTTTATGCCATACAACTTAGGGATGAAAGAGTGAACTGGATGAAACTAACATTCTATTTAATTTTTTTCTCTAAACCTCAGGACCCCTTTTGTACATCTACCTTTACTTCAAAAAATAATAATAGCCTTTCTAGATGTACACATTAGATATAAATAGTACCTCTCCCTTACTTATACTTGAAGGGCCCAATCGGGGTCTCGGGGAGATCACTCCCTCTTTAATTGATGCATACACGTGTGCTCAAGACCTATTTATCGGGGGGCTATTTACCTTGCAGAAAAGATCTTAAGGTATGGTATTTTTCAAAATAAAGGTAAATGCTTGTATTTTAATACACCCTATCAGTAATGATAAAATTTTGGGGGAATCATTTTAAAATACCCTATTTTACTTATATTGCATTTTTTCCTTATACCCCAAGTAACCAATTTTTTTGATTTTACCCCAATTTTTTTCTCTCAGAGCCCAACTGATGTCCATTTTTTTCTTGCACCGTATTTTGTTTCTTACACCCCATTTTTTTTCCAACACATGATTCCAACACATGTTTATATATTACCACTAACAAACCAAAGCATGGCATTTTGGATGCACAAACTTCCTTAATGACCTGAATAATCTTAAGTTGCTTTTCATTCCATCAAGTAAGTATCCCACAATTCGAATATATGCCCACAAGCAATCTACAAAAAGTTTGGTCATAAAGCAATAAATTAGCTTCTCCAAACAACTGGCTTTCTATGTCATTTTGAGCACACCCAAAAACCGCCATTCAAATATTAACATCTAGAAATCAAAGTATGGGATATTGACTACCCAACCTTCCTTAAGGACTTGAAGACCACCCTAAATTGCTCTCTAAACATTTAAGTAACAATCACACTACCACAACACAAACCACTTTTCATCCACTAGCACAAACCCTACCCTACACCCGCTACCCCTAGTAATTGTTTCCACGCTATTTTACATGTACTGACTAGCTAAAAGATGCCATTATATGTCATGGTATTTTACATGTAAACATGTTTCATTATTTTAAAACCCCCTATATCATATGTACATTTTTTGCAAATTTTACCTACAATGAATATATTGGACCCTATTTTTTATAACACGTTGTTTCTACGATTTTTGCCCGTGATCTCCCCGAAATCGGGGTTTGAGGTGGCAAGTCCCACGGGTCATTACACCTTATTGTACTTTTAAAGTTTCTCTAAAGCTTAGGTCCCATGATTTAATTGCACCCTATTTTGTCTCTTAGGTATTTGCCACATGTTTCTAGGGTAGTGATCTCTTGGGGACAAAGAAGCTTCCTTAGGCAAAGTTTGTGCTTGTTGATGATCATCTGATAAAGCATTTGTGCATCAAGTTCTTATGTATACCAAAATTGGGGGGAGGGGAACCTCCTCGTCTACAAATTAAATGCCCTTTACTCAACATGTTGGAAGGAGCACCACATCGTTTATGGTATTTAGTGTCACATACACTATACCGAAGGGTCTGAACTAGATGTCCAGAGGTTTCGAAGTGTCACATCTGCCATTTGTCAGTATGATACTATACATCAACAAAAGTAAAAAAATTAAGTGAAATTATGTTTACATTTTGGCATTTAGTGTAGCACGTCGGGCCACTTGCGATGATACTTTTGCGTTTTAGTTTGGAAGGGGGAGGATATTATTGAGGATATAATGGCAAGCGTCATGTGTTTACATTTTAGTATGCAAGAGAAAGATACTCTTGAGCATATGAATGCCAAGTGTCATGAGGTGTGCACTCTGGTCAAAGTTGTAGACCATTGTGTTATATAGGCATACACCTCATAACACTATTGAACATAGTCATGCCAATATATTAGTAAGCTTAGTTGAATGCCAAGTGTCATGAGGTGACACTAATAATGAAGTTATTGATCATTAATGTAACCTAGCATATGCCTCAAAAATAGGGTAAGTGACACTAATACACATGTGATTCACTAAATACTATAAACGGTGTAGTAGAAAGTGTGTGCCAATGTTGTTGAGTTTTATGACCTCAATCATGCTCCGATGACTCTTTCAAGTTGGCAACACATTTGAGTTATTCAAGTTAGACCAAGAAAATAAATTAGCAATTACATACTCTCAACAATTCTCCACCACAAGGGACTTTTGATCCTATGTTATAGTGAATTGATCAAGAAGGCCACTCACTTGCAACTTACAAACATAAACATGCACTGCCCACATTACCATATGCATATGAAAATATGACAATAATTGTAACACAAGTTGAATTTTAAGTTTCAACATACATAGTACTCATCCAAATAGTGTAGGATTGCAATCACAATACATATTTTAGATATTCTCTTGTGTGTGTGTGAGAGAGAGCCCGTGATCATAGTCGCAAGCTCCTATGTAAACCCGAAACATGTTTAAAGAGCATGACTATTGGATTAATGTGATTGTCTCATGTTGTAGATGACCGCTTTGATAAAGAGGGCCCTCTATTAAGACATGTTTGTATATTAGTATGTTGTGCTTTTCTATGGGTACGATGGGGTTGATGGTTATGATTTGCAAGGTATTTAAATCAATTTCTACGTGTGTTGTGTTGCATCCCAAGCACTACGGTAATTCAAGTAACATCCACGTGTTCCCAACCCGCTTTTCCTTCCTAATAAAGAATCAATAATTTTCACCAATCAAACCACATGTCACATGTGTAATTTTTATATCAAATACCTATTTTTATTTTATTTATCATCTTTTAAAAGAAAATTCTTCTAAAAGGATTTTGCGGAAATCATAAACAAACTATTACATAATATAAATTCCAGAATAATATCTTCTGGAAGCACCTTCAAACAATTTTATATGGCTTTTGAAGTGCTCAAACACTAATAAAACGATTCTTCAAATGTGAAGTGCTCAAATGACCAAACTTCTAGAAGCATCTTCAACAATCTTATATGGCCTTGCAAGTGATCAAACTTTTGTTAAAAAAAAATCTTCAGGTGTGAAGTGTTGGACATAACATTATTCAGACCCATGGCAGTGTTCCGTGGGACTAATAGTATTCCAGGGAATATTCCTTGGAATATTGTCAATCCCACAAAACACTATCATGGGTCTGAATAATGTTATGAACTAGATGGAGAGAAGGGAATTATCTTATACAAGTGCATCTCTCATTTATCCAATGTAAAAGCTTTGAAATAGTATGCCATAACATTATTCAGATGCATAACAATGTTATGTGGGACTGACAGTATTCCACAAAATATTCCCCACATTCAATATGAATGTGGAGGAATATTTCGTGGAATATTGTCAGTCCCACAAAACATTGTTATGCATCTGAATGATGTTGCAGCACCCGGGAGTTTTTTTTTCCTCTATGATTTGATATTGGAATTAGCTTCAAAGACCTGAATTAGTGTACTTGAGGTCATTTGAGATGAATTGGCAACAAACCTATTGGTTGTCAAGTTCTTATGTTGGATGGATGAGAGGTATGCTTGTTTACAATAATCCCCTCTCTCCAACTTGGAGATACATGTAAGGTTGAGGCATCTATAACCGATAAAATAAGAGAGTTGGCATTTGTTTAGGAGGGTAATCAATCACAAATCACCAACACATAAACTTTGGCTTTGTTTGCCAAAACAAAATATAGATCTCATCTATGTCAGCATTACATGACCCCAATGTGCGGTTAAATCGACTTGGTCAACAATGGATGCCTCAACCTTACCATTTTCCTATTCAAAACATGGCCATTCAATTCAAATGACTCAATAGAATAAGAAATACAAATCAATGAACAGGGAGAACCAACTGCTAGTTACAGATGAACCATTTAAGTTTGTGAAATAACCGACAAAAGTTCAAGTCTTTAGGGAAATTACTGATCATTTTAGAGGAATTTAGAGAATATATCTCAAATTAAAGAAGAAAATTGAAAGTTGTCAACATGTAACCGGTTGGACTTGGAAACACTAGGATCTCAACCGATTCAATGAATGGGGAGAACCGACCGCTAGTCATAGATGATCTAGTTGAGGGGTTAATCACACCGGATGCAATACAAGAGGTTGGGGCATCTCATGCAGAGAGCGTGAAAATGCTTTAAAGTATGGTGAACGAGATAGACGTGGGTGCGGTGCAAGACAACGTGCATTTATTCGCATGCGAAGGATGTGTCGAAGGCAAACAAGCAAGGAGACCATTCCTGACGGACGGAGGAACCCACGGTACAAAGATCTTGGAGCTCGTGCATTGTGACATATATATGGCAATGAAAACGATATCCATTGGAGGCGCAAGGTATTTTCTCATCTTCATTGACAATTTTTCGCGCAAGATTTGGGTGTATGTGCTAAAGACTAAAAATCAAGTATTGGCAAGGTTTAAAGAATGGAAAACCATGGTGGAACGGCAATCGGAGCACTTAGTGTAGGTCCTTAGGATGGACAATGATGGGGAATTCGTTTAAAAGGCTTTTGATGATTTTTTGTGCAAACACAGAATTGTACGACAAACCTCGTCACATTATATGCTGCAATAAAATAGGGTGGTGGAGTGAGCCAATTGGACCATCGTGGACGTGATACGGTCCAGGATTGATGGCCATGAATTTTGGACGGAGGCGTGTACGTGTGCAACAAGTGTCCAACCAAGGCCGTTGAAAAAATGACGTCCGAGGAAGCGTGGAGCGAGAGGATCCTGCACATCTTTTACATGTGCATGGTCAATTGTGTGGTTTACGGTAAAGGTACCGGATAAAAAACGAACAAAGTCGGATGTGAAGGGTGTTAGATGTTTGTTTCTCGGATATTGTAAAGATACCAAGGTGTATCGGCTCATTTGCTTGGAGACGAAGAAAATCATCAAAAGTTTGGACGTGGTGTTTTTTTGAAGACAAAACATATTTGGAGGATTTTCCAAGTGGAAAATTTGACGAAGCACCTACGGTCAAGGTGGACGTATCTCCAAAATCATTGGAAGAAGGATTAGAGGCAAACGACAATGTTTCGGAACCCGACAAGGAGCCCGACATTGAGGAGGAAGCGCCTTGGGACAACAATGACCTAGGAGTGGTGTCCGAGACTCCCAATGTTAGAACAACCATAATTTTCTCAATACTTGTTTGAATGAGGCAAGTGAGGAGTCTACTGACATCTAGAGGCATGAAGGTAAGGCCATAAACATCGAGTAGCTAATGACGTCCGAATTCTAGAATGCTCAAAAACTCCCCAATTTGAGGTGAGAGCTAGGAGATATGGCAATTTGAGTGGGGCATTGCCTAGGGACATTGCCATGGGACACCAATGACTTGGAAGTGGTGTCCGGGACCGCCAAGGTTAAAATATCCATAACTCCCTCAATACTTGGCCAAATGGTGCAAGTGAAGAATCCATCGGCATCTACACAAAGAACAAATGTCAATGGAGTGGTTAGTTGATAGAAGCAAGGACCATATGACGAAGTTATGGAGGTCTGAAGCTTCTAGGGGCTTCTAGACCTAGTGGCTAAAAGAAAATATTTGTTTGGCCCCAACTCTTAGGAGAGAGATAAAATGTTACTTGATGGTGGGGTAGGGGCCTTGCTCAAGGTCTTAGAGGCTTATATAGGCGAGGTGGTATTACCGACCGATCCCACCTAAAGTATATTTTGTAACTATGCTTTAAGTTGTGGTAGTGTTGCTTCGGCAATACGATGATCGATTCAAGATTGGACTTTCATGAATGAAAATCTACATCTAACCATTGGCTATTTACTAAAGAAAGAGTCCCGATCGCATGTGTAGGAGGGTTGGTTATCAATGTTTGAGCTTGGAGGTCCGCGGTATGGGGAGCTAACTATGTGGGATGTGCAGGTTAGCGTTCGTGACACTTGCTAGAGTTGCGAAGTGGTCAAGATAAGTTAAGGGACGCTAGTAAGGGTTGTGATAAGGGTTGTTGATGTACGCGATGATGGCCACAAAATTGGAACTTGCATTTACGGTAAGCGTGGTAAGCTGATTATGTTGAAATTGGGTCCAATGCATTGGATGGCGGTCAAAAGAATCATGTGATACTTAAAATACATCTTGAATATGAAGTTGCGCATTGGCGGGAAATATATCAACCTAAAAGGTTATTCTGATGCGGATTGGTCCGGCAATGTGAAAAACCGTAGGTTTACCTCCGGATATGTTTTCTTTGTTGGAAAGGGGGCTGTGTCGTGGAATAACAAACGACAACAAATGGGGTCACAATCTATAATTGAGGCGGAATATATGGCAATGAGTCGATGCACGAGGGAGGTTATTTGGCTTAAGCAACTAATGAAGGACGTACGTTGTGTGCAAGAAGAAGCAATGACTATCATGTGCGACAACCAAGGTTCTATGGCTCTTGTCAAGAACCCCACAAACCATGATAGGTCAAAACATATCAATGTACAACACCACTTCATTAGAGAAAAAATTAAAAACAAAATTGTAGAGTTAGAATATTGTCCAACGCAATATATAATAGTGGATATTCTAATAAAGGTTTTAACGAGAGATAGGCATGAATTATTAAGTGATATAATAGGGTTGGAGTACAATGCCTCATTGCAAAGTGAGAGTATTAGAAGATAGTACTAGGTTGCATTGGTAACATTGTCCCATATGGGTTGCCAACGCTGGTTGTAACTTAGTCATATAAATAAAGGCATAAGGGAAGGAGCTAATCACTCTCTCCATTGTATGCAATCAACTTGTGTTATGTATTACCTTTTTACACTGGTCTCTTTGTTTTCTTCCTTCATTCTCCAATAAATACAAGATGTTGATTATTGAATGTGGGTGCGCCACAATTTTTGTGCATGAATGCCACATGACCACCTCATCTACCCATAATATGCTCATCCTTAAGCCATATAACCAAGAGCCCTTGGCTCAAATTGCCACAATTCATACCTCAGTGAGTACCTCAATTGCAAGAATTAGACACATTGCACACCCAGTTAGTTTTAATTATCGTCATTGATGTCCAAGTTGAATTTCAAGTTGACCTTATTGATACTAAATTGTCAAAAGTAGGAAAGTGATATTTTATTGTCAAACCGGGCTTCGAGGATTACAATATGTGCTCAAAGGCACATGATGCACTAGTATACACACATACTAACCATGCATCTTGGAGTTATTGTTTTTAATTGATTCTTGGAAAATATAGAACAAAAGTGTAATGTCAACCTTCACTAGTAGAGATCATGGATCTTTTGTATACTTGGAATGAACACAATGGTTATTTGTGTTGTCCGGACCACGCTCATTTTGGACCGCCATTGAACCATTTTGTCATACGGGCCACCACTAAATTTGTGCTATTAATCTTATAAATTATAATCACATTCTTGTGGGCCGTGGTGCCGTCTCGCTATTTTTTTGGCCATGTGTACGGTCCGTGAAGTTTCTATTATATTTGTGGCTACTCATTAAAGCTTACTGTGAGCCCAAAATGGTGCCCACATATGTTCTTAAGTCTTTGAGACCATTAGAAATTATGTTTTAACGGTTATTAATTATTCACAAAAATATAAAAATAGTGAAGTGTGGTGTGGATTAAGTTTAGACATTAGGGGGTGTTGTGTGATTGTCTCAAGGTTTAAGTTCAATGAGGTAATGCCTTGACTAGGTGAGTATGGAGTAAGGTGAGGCGAGAGTGGATCCGCGGGTTAAATGCCCACATTAGGATCCACCTTGTTGGTTTAGGAATGGAAGAGCCTTGTGGATGGGATGAGTCCCTACTTAGAAGGAGAAGGTTAAGGGGTTGTGATTGGAGGCTCTAATCCTCTCACCCTATCCTTACCTCATACCCTTTCTCCCTCTCAACTCACTATATAAGTCCTCATTCTTCCTTCTCTCTTCTTCTTTCCTTCGTGCTCCTTGACACCCCACGTGTTATAAGTGTGGGTGTGTAGGAAGCAAGATAAGAGCACGTGTGTGTGCATGATTTTAGGGTGAAGAGCCAAGATTAGTTAGCCTTGAGGTGGGCTTGACTTCTTGTTAGGAGTAGCTTGGGTTGGAAGAATTTAGAGTGTGATTTATAGTCTTCAAATTGTAGTACTTGGATTCATGATATCCATACTTATAATTATTTAGACTTACAAGATTATGTTTGTGAAACATTGGATCATTTAGTTTTGTTGGACTTACAAAGTTACATTATTGAAGTAGGTGAGCTTGTGTGTGTGTGGAGTAAGAAAGAGGCATGTAGGTATGCGAGGTTATAAGGTGAAGAGTCAAGATCAATTAGTCTTGAAGATTAGCCTTACATTATTAGATGTGGTTTAGACTCAAGGCATTCATTATTGCATATTTATGTAGAGGACTTCATTACCTATCCATGGATACCAAAAACTCATTTTTTGGACTTCATATGAATTTTTGAGAGCCAAAAAACTGAGACTATATCCAAACTTCCAAAAAATAGTGAAAAAATGCAGATTCAAAGGGAACAGCGTAGAATTGCGACCATATACTTTCTGGCAGTAGAAATATTATTGCATATTCATGTAGAGGACTTCATTACCTATCCATGGATACCAAGAACTCATTTTTTTGACTTCATATGAATTTTTGAGAGCCAAAAAAACCGAGACTATGTCCAAATTTCCAAAAAATAGTGAAAAAATGCAGATTTAAAGGGAACAGCGTAGAATTGCGACCATATACTTTTTGGCAGTAGAAATATTATTGCATATTCATGTAGAGGATTTCATTACCTATCCATGGATACCAAGAACTCATTTTTTGGACTTCATATGAATTTTTGAGAGCCAAAAAAACCGAGACTATGTCCAAACTTCCAAAAAAATAGTGACACACTCTTATAGTTTTTGACTTATGATGTTTAGACTTAAAGTGTTGGATTCATTAGGTAGGAAGGGGTGTGTGTAACTTTTGAATGTATTGGTGATTGACCATTGAGGTAAATGTTTTTAAACACTCGCACTCTTTTGGTTGAAATAATTATACATTGAACTACCGAGGAGGGAGTTATTATATGTCAGTCCAACATTTCACACTCGGGCTAGGACGAAATCAAGGGTGAGGGACTTTGGGTGACACTTACACACTAGATTCCATGTTTATTATTAAATGTCCATGAATGAATGTTCTATTTTAATTTTAATTTTAAAGATTTTGTAGATCTAGTCTAGATCTAGATGTGAGCCACCTTCCTAGGTAGTTACCAATGTGAGAGGGAGAAAGGAAATTACCGCATACAAATGTCTTTTGTTCATCCAACAAAGAAGCCCTAAAATAGTAAACAATCCAAAGTTTACTATTTTAAAAATCTAAGCACCGGATTTAGATTCAAAGACCCCAAATTAGTCTACTCACATTCCTAAGTATTACCAATGTGAAAGAGAGGAAATTACCGCATACAATTATTTTTCATTCATCCAACAAAGAAGCCCTGAAATATTACACAAGCTGTAGTTTTCTATTTTTAGATATTTAGACGCCATATTTAGGTTCAAAGACCCCAAATTAGTCTAGTCCAAGTAATTTGAGATGAATCCGCTAAAAATCTATAAAGAACAAGTTTTTATGTTGGATGGATTAGAGGTATTTTACTATCTACATTCTTACAATACAAGGTAAAAGCGGCCTTCACATATAGAGAGCTTGAAAGCCCTCCCTTTGCACATGTGAGGTGTAATGGGTTGGTGGCCAGGGTGTTGGAGTAGAGTTAGGAGGTCCAAGGTTCGAATCCTTGGCCCGACACTCCTTGGCCTTGTCTTCCAGGTGGGAAGGGCCCACTTATATGTCAGATTTGGTTTTTAAATGAATGTATTCATTTTCAGAAATTTACCACATAAATTTACCATGTCAGAAAATGAATTTGGTAGTTACTAAAAACGAGATTACGTTTGCAGACAAGAATATATCTGTGTCAGGAGCTATCAAAATTAATTTGCCATGAAATCTGGGGTGGACCCTGAAAATCTAACAAGGCCAACAATAGAAGGGTGTTTGTGTCAAAGGGGGCATGACCCTTAGAACACGACCCGAACAACATTTTTTGGACCAGCTGGACCAAGTTTTAAACACTAGTTAAAATGGCTCTTTTTTTCATGTTCAAAAGAGCCATGATCTGTACTAGTGCTTACAAATACATTACATTTGCATCAAATTCCACATTTAAGTTGCCCTGGGGATTCTCATGCCATACACAGTTGATTTTGATCAGGATCCTGGGAATGTGCCTTCTTTGAACAAGAAAGTGTGCACATAACCTTGTGAAGCAGCTTTCTCCTTTATCAAGGATCTAGAGATCCTTGAACTCATACTTCGGTTTGTATGAGTATCCTCAGAGCAAGATAATGGATCCACACGTCTTGCATGAGAATCAGTGTAGTACCTGAGTTCGAGTCTAGAATTGCAGCTAGTTAACCTGGTGCAAGAAGGGCTAAATTGACAGTTAAATGCCACTAGTCATTGCTTTTCCTTCCCTCTTCGTTGTCATTGCCGTCCAGCTGGGAACCATCTGCTTCCATCTGCATTAAATTTTTTTTAGTCAATTGCATAGTCAAAAGTTCTATGGCCTTAAATGATATCTTCTGTTCACCACCGCGGATTCTGGATCTTTTGTTGGAACACCAGCCAGAAAGTTTTAACTTCTAACAGTGCTTTAGAGGTTCAAGGTCTGTGGGTGTTATTTGGTTCGTTTTTCATGTTCTTCAGTTTCTACCAATTAGATTTACACAACAAAACTTGTGGTGCATTAGCAAATCTACAATGAAACATTTGCAAAAGCCAAATTGAAAATTGGACTTCCCTTGATTTAGTTATGGTTATGGGAAGTGCATGTTTGTTGATTTCTTAACTGGATATATAGGTCCTCCCAATTGTGTTCACTACTTAGTGTAGAGTAGTTATTAATATTCAAAGACGTGATCCAATCTCTTTGAGACATGTGTCTTTGTGATGTTTGCTCTTTGATCCTCACCAAACCACATACCAATCACATCTAGGGATCCGATTAAGAAACAACCCACTTAAGGCCCATCTACCTTAATAAGCCAAGACCCTAGCGTATCCAAGCCCAACAGGTTATATGTTGTGATCATAAAGTTTTATTTATTAATTTGAGGTATATTCTTTAGACTTCTAAGCTAATCCATAATTTTCCTTGTTTCTTGAGCTTCAACTAATTATTTTTTAAATTCAACTGGTTCATCTGTAACTAGCATTTAGGGTCCTAATGGTCCGACCAGCAAGGACCTAATAGCCTCGCTAGGCTTGGCGAGATCCTAACATGGGCTTGACTATGAGCTAGGCCCTAAGCCTAGCAGACTAAGTAAAGTGTGACTTGGGACTTATTTAAGCAAGCACTCGGAAAAGTGTAACTAAACCATGTGGTACTTGATTGTCGATCAAATTGTTGCCTGAAATTCAACTTAGATTTGCTAACCTAACACAATTTTGGGACTCAAATCAAGTTAGTGCAAGTACCAATATTCAAAAAACAAGCTAGTTAACACCCACATACCTTAGTCCACACCCACTACACATTTTAGTGGTGCCAACTTCTTAGAAGGGACATGCTAAAATCTTCATGGTATTAAAATTTCAACAATGTAATGTGGCCTCTAACATTAGTCAACCACATTTGCCAGTTTCATGGGCCTTGGAATGAAGCAAAATTCTATGGGCCCCACAAACAAAATACTACTATTTGTTTACTATTCACACACTCAAGATTACACTTGTAATTTGGGTGGAGTTATATTCATGGCATTGATCATTTAATTCATTGCTTATTCCGATACTATTCATTGAGAACACTATTCAAGGCTCCACCTGCACTATTCATTCTAAACAACTATTCATACTGGCGCTATTCATTATTTATACCTGTGTCAGATACTTTCCAATTAATATATAAGTTTAGCCTTATGGTGGAGACCCTTGTTAGAGTGACTTATCTGTGAACAGCTATGTGAAAAAGGAATGTGCAACATTGCTGCTGCTTGCTGCTACAATCTCCATGTACTTCCATTTCATCAATATACCAAAAAAACAAAGGTGCATTGAGTTAGTATCCAGATGTGTTTCTAGCTATCTTGCACAACTCGATAGACATAGAGTGGAAATGCAATCGTGAAGCTTCGGTAACGAGTGTGGTTGGAAAATGTACTCTATAATGTATTGGTGGTTTGTTCATGTCCTTCAAGAATGTGAAATGCAACGTACTTCAAGAATCTAGTAATGTAGAAATGTCCAATGAAAGTTGCTCGCATTTCATGAAAATTGTCCTTGCATGTTCAGACACATTTCACAAACTTATCTAACCCACAAACAATCCATCAAGATCATCACTCTGTAACTTGGCAGGACGGTGAACTTTTGCGGGCTCTAATGCTCATCAGAACATCATGATGAAATCAAACATTTCTATGGACAAACATAGAGCATCTCATCCATAACCTCCGGTTTGTGTCCATGAGTAGATCGGTTGTACACCACAAATGGCTTAAGTAGGTGGATGTCTCGTGTAACTCGTCATCCATTCTCCGTTCGCAGGTTATGTAGGCCATAGATTGGAGCGGTAAGAGAGGATGGTGCCAACCCTTGGAAGTGGGCATGTGCTCCAGTTCTACCAAATTCATATATGAGCATGAAGTTTCTTGCTGATGAAATGGTGACCATGTGATTTTCTCACAAACCATGGATACGTGTAGTACGTCTGAGGCCCACTTTGGTGTTTTGACTGGGATATTGTAGTCAGGATGTTAAATCACCTGCTCTCGTCATCCTGTCACCTGAGTATTCTAATTTCCATCCCCTTCTTTTTACAGTGTTCGTTTCCTTTTCAAGACACAGGTGTCTAGATTGATGAGAGTGATACTTAATTCAGTCTTCACCCGTTCCCTAGATGCTTTGATTAATCTGTGCTTGGATGATGCATCACTTCAGAACCACTTCGAATATCTCTAACATGCAATGTTTACCAAAAAAGATTAGATTCTGGCTTCTCTCTTCTGAGCCTCATTATTTATTCATAAAAAGAAATTGTTTGCTTGAAATGTATTGACACTCCATGCCAAGCATCTAGAACACCAACCACTTCGTAGTAATCACCAATCATGTGTAAAGATCCAAAGCTTAGTACGGTCTGTGGTAGTTCGTCTGGAACGCATAAGGCCACTTGAGACCACTTGGTGTTCGACCTACCTAAACTCTTTGTATTCCTATATCGACCACAAGACTGGGTACTTATACGTAGACAAATTCGCTGCAACAAAATTCAAGTGCTTCTATTGATGAGTAATCCACTAGAAGGCAGATCCAGAGCGTTGATGTACACTCGTGATCTTGTCCAAACAATGTGATGATCATAGACAGCATGAAATGTCGCCTGGGTTAAGAATTACCAGCAAACTATGTCCTGGAGGTAATAATATGACATCCGAATCTGCTCAACAAGAAGATACCGCAACAATATGAAAGGGTTGGTCGATGATCATATCCAATTCGTGTGGAATCATCGACCAGCTCTGTGCATGTGTTCAACCCTAGCAATGTTCATGGATGGGTGGCCCCTGCTTTAGAAGAATTGCTCCTACTCAGTTCTAAAGAGTATATCTGGAAGTATATACCTTTACTATTTCAGACACAGATGGATTCCGCTCAATGCCCTCTTTCCAAGAATGTTGCAACAAATCGTGAATTCAATAGAAGCATTAAAAGTGATTTAGACTCAGCTGATCGAAAAGCGAGAGTTACCCACCCTGGGTTTGAGCAATTCACTTACAAAAACTTGTGCAGAGAGACCAGGGCGACGATCCCAAACACTTTACTGAAAATCCTCACACGATCTACAGATATCTCCTCAGTTTCCTAAAGGCCTCGGAACTGAGGTGCAAAAATAAGAACTACAAAGCTTTCTTCTCTTCTAAGAACACTACGTACATAGTGGTCACCTACTTGCAAGCAGGAAGTGGGGCACCACAGAGACCTGTGTTGCCTGGCCGAAACGATGAAACAGGGAGACTGCTCCATACTTTGCTCTTTGGTATGGGTCCGGAGAGATCGTTGTAAGCCAGTTGAACCTCATTGACGTATAGAATAGCCGAGAAATTGGACGGAATTCCTCCGGTGAGGAAGTTGTGAGACAAGTCCAGGTTGTACAGAGATTGCAGAGCTCCAAGACTGGCCGGAATGTGGCCTGTCAACTTGTTGCGTGACAGGTTAAGATCACCAAGGAACTGTGCACCTCCCAAGTGCTGGGGGATTGATCCGGTGAGAGCATTCCCACCCAAATGCAGGTAGTTAAGACCTGGCCAAGTGCTAACCTCATCGGGTATACTGCCTGTCAGCTTGTTATTGGAGAAATCAACATAGTAGAGATTCGCGAAAGGTTGAACTGCAACAACAAGGTTTACTGGGAATGGCCCTGGTATTTGATTGTTGCTCACATCAAGTTGAGACAGTGAAATTGAACTGAAGTTTGCTGGAAATGGCTGGGTGAGGTGGTTGTAAGAGAGGTTGAGTTGCGACAGATTTTGCATTTGCCCCAGGAATTTGGGCACTCCACCTGCAGTATCCAACAAATGCATGGAGACCACATTTATTTTTCAGCCGAGATCAAAGGAAATCAGATTTTCGATCTACAAGAACATACAATCCTCGCATACACCAATTAGCGATCACCAAAGACTTGGATAAGGAATTAAAATACTACACCAATAAGAGTGTGGGAACTACAACAAAACCATACCTGTCAGTTTATTATGCGACATGTCGAGCATCTGGAGAGTCTCAAAAGAAGCAATCCAATTCGGTAAAGGCCCTGCAAGCTTATTGCCAATGGCACTGATCTGGTATATCTGAGAAGTATTGTGGGGCACAGGAGACCCAATTTGGTGCAAGTCAGACAACTGATTGTAATCCACTGCGAGTGAGTTAAGGTTGGCGTATGAGGTCGGAATTCCGCCTGTCAACTTGTTGTATGACAAATAAAGTGTCGCACCTATGAGTTTACCCAACTCCGGCGGAAGTGAACCTGCACGAATCTAAAGGTTAATACCATCATTCTTAGATCAAAGCTGTAGAACCAATGCTTACAAACGTTAGTCTGATAAATGTCTTTTCTGCAACTACATCCCGGGCTGGCAACTCTCTGGAATCATTAGCACTCGGTTTGGAACTGCTAAAGCATTTTTGAGCATTTGAGAGACAAGCTAAGATATCTAATAAATTTTCTTAGAATTGAAAATAAGCACCTAGGGGCTCTGAACGGTGAAACTCCCTACTTTAGAAAAATTCCTTCTTTTAAGATTGAAAGACGACATTTAAAAGTCTAACCCTCTCCTACTTCAGGGACAGTAATGAGTTCATTGGATTCCTCTTAATGCTCTCTTTTCAAGCATGTTGCTCCTCTTTCTGAAATACCATATCAATTCAATTGAAGCATTAGGAGTGATTCAGAAAGAGCTACAGGTTCTAAAGGGCAGAGTAGCCACTCCGGGACTCAGTACTCGTTGCAGCTCCATACTAGCCAACAATAATCAACAAAAACCGGCCACAAAAGTAAGGCACAAATTAGACATGCCTGTCAACAAGTTGTTCATCAAGCCGATGTAGATGTTGGTAGCCTTCAAATTTCCCCAGGCAGCAGGAATGGATCCGGTGATGTTGTTGAAGGATAGATCGATCGACTGGAGTTGCGGTGCCTCAGAGAGATCAGGAAGCGGTCCAGTGAGGAAGTTCTGGCCGATTGATAAACCAGTTAGGTTCTTCAATTGGCTAAACTCCTTCGGAAGAGGTCCAGTGAGGGAGTTGTTGTACACGTCAAAATAGTTTAGGCTAGAGAGTCCCCAAACTGTTCCAGGGATGTGCCCTGACAACTGATTGTTGCTGAGGGACAAGTCCCAAAGCTTCTTCATGTTGCCGATTGCAGCCGGAATGGGCCCGGACAGTTGATTCAAACTCAAGTCAAGCTCTGTCAGGGCTGGGAACAGGGTCACCCATGTGGGAATTGGCCCCTTGAGTTGGTTGTAGCTTAACCCCAGTTGCGTCAGCTTCGTCAACTTAGAGGACAAGCATGCAGGAACAGATTGGAGGTTAGCTCCAGAAAGGGACAAGTAGGTGAGCTCCACGAGGTTGCAGAACGAGGCCGGCATGCCATTTGTGAAGGAGGCGCCATAAAGGGTGAAGGACTGAAGCTCCGTGAGCTGGCCGAGGGAGCTCGGGAGTTCTCCTGTGAATTGGCTGTTCTGGAGGATTAGCGTGACGAGCTTGCGGAAGTTGCCCCATTCTTTTGGAATCGGAGCGGTGAAGTTTACGTTATACATGATCAAGTTTTGGAGCTCGCTCAAGGCTCCTAGGGATGCGCCTATATTCTTGGCCTTGGGATTTGCCGAAAAGTTTCCAGGAGCGCCTCGTTCCGCGAAATTTGCAATTGTCAGGTTCACCACTCGGCCGGTGCTGCTGCAATCAACTCCCTGCGAAAATCGAAACCGATCATCTCAGCATTTCCAGCTAGCCATTAATAGTGAAGGAAGAGAACACTTAGTGAAGCAAATGAGCTAATTGCAACCACCTTGCACGCGGATCAATCTTGATCTTCTGAGACTGCACAATGCTGTGATTGATTTTACGATCTCTCCAGTACCTGATAATGGCAGCAATCTCTTCTGCTGGTCCATGTAGTGAGCACATTATTGTAATCCAGAAACTGATCTTTAAATGCCAAGAGCGCCTCTCCGTCCTGCTTGTAGCATTTCGCCTCGCAAGCAGGAAAAATCCCGCACAAGACCACCAATAGTACTACCCAGCTCCCTGGCTGGGTTACGATGCTTGCCATCCAGATTCGCTTGTTGCAGTCTCTCAAAAACCTTCACAAGAGCAACTCTAGTACTAGCGTCTCACAAGAGTGTTCGTGATTCCTTCTTTTGCGCCTGGTTCACTTCCTGTTTACAGACCAACAGACAAAACTTGTTCAGTCACGAACTCTAAAGACGTAGATCAAGACCACTGAGATTTAGTGTAAGAAGAAATCACCACGGTGGTGACCACCCGCGACACACATCACATATGTTGACGCAGGAACCAAGAGCCAAGTTTCTACCCTACCTTGACCCGTTACTAGAATGGAAAGCAACATTCAGTGATGGTGTACTTGAAGAATGTACTCTGGAATTCATTGGTTCATTGTCTTTCAAGAATGAGATAGAAAATTTAAAATGTAGGAATGTCGACCAATGAAGTTGCTCACTTTTCATGGAGATTGTCCTTGCATATAATGAATTCACGTATTTACACTACCTCACCCACACAAAATCCATTCAGAATGTCACCCTGTACAAACCATGATGCACATCAGAACAACACGAAGAATCAAAATTTCTTTGGAGAATCATTTTGAAAATCTCCAAACGCATGCTTACTATTCGATTCAAGCAGCAGCTGCGATGCGGAAGGGCAGGGTGCTCCTCACTAGAATCCTAACGCCAAAGCAAGAAATTTATACATCATGAATCAGGGTCAAAGGATCACTTTACGTCACTCTGGTAGTCCGGCACTAAGTGGTTCTATATCGCTTACTAGACTACAGATTCCAGAAGCATTACCCACGTTGCCTCCCCTTGATGTATCACCTTCTCTTGATACAGTAGGGTACAGTACATAGAGGCATTATTTGGCCAAGGATTCGTGGCACTCACTTAAAATCATCCATGCGGATGAAAAAACGCAGGATTCATCTAAATGACTATTTTTAGGCAATTTGATTCCGGAAATAGAGTCAAAGTCCCCGAATTAGTCTAGTGATGTCACATTCGAATGAGTTTGCCCTCAATCCCATAGGGGGGCTTTTTTTTTTGGAGCCACTTCATCCACGATATCTAGGATGGAACGAGATATTAAACATTATGGGACTTTAGGATGATTTTGGGACTTCTGGGATGTATGTGGGGAACTCATTGGGAACTCATTGGGAACTCGTGGACACTTTGGATGGACCTGCCCATGCGAGACAAATACTCTTTGCTTCCAATGGGCTTTTGCATAGACTGTCACACAACAGGAGGTTTGCACCCACAATCCTCTTCATTGAAACACCAATTCTATGCTAGGAGGCATCCACTCGATTGAATATTGTGCTATAAATGCCTGTAACATGCCATAACTTAAATTACTCTACATTTGTGCCTTGGCTTTCGCAAATTGTGGAGTACTGTTTGGCCATGGACTCTAAGATGTTTGGCAAGTGAGGTTTGATTTCCCGAGATTGCTCCCATGTAACTTTCTCCATGTAAGCCAAGTCCGGTATTTTGCTCCCAAGATAGGCTTTTTTGCTGAGAGTCAAAGCCAATGTGTTCTGCCGCTAACACCAACATACAAAGGCGGTGTATGCGATCGCCGAGCAAAAGAGTGCCCGTATATCTCTGTAGAGCAGTTGTCATGGTCCTCTGTAGTCCCATAAACTCGCGCGTTACGTCATGGATCTGCGATGCTAAGTAGTAAAACTCGTAATCAATGGTACGCTCCCCCATTGTGGGTTCCACTGGGTCTCCTTCATCATTCTGTGGATCGGCAATATGACAGGCTTCCAACAATGGTGTGATTGGGAGGTTCTCATCTGTGTTGTCATAGACATGGTTCAACATGTCTTCTGAATCACGGCGGAGTAAGTCATCTAAATGGGGCTCGATTGCTTGCGTAGCTTCCCACATATTGTTCTCTATTAAGTGCAACTCTGGGAGACGTTGTTGGAGTGCCTCCACTTGTGGGATGGTGAGCCCTATATCGGCACTGTATACCACCAATCTCCCAAGCATGTGTGCATCCATTCCAACCAAGCGGCATCCTTTATATCTATCTAAAGCAATGGTCATAAATGATTGTAGTTGCATGAACCGTTCCATGCACACATCAATATCTGAAGCTAAGTTGTTAAACTCGTCGTCCATACTCCTCCTTTCCATTGGGAGGCCTAACGGGCGTTCCAGTTCAGCTGTTTGCATTCTCGCAATCACCTCCCCGAACCCAGTTGGCTGGGGAGCTGGGGGGGAACTGGCCGGGTTGGGAGGGGCATCCTGACACAGCATTGAATAGTACGAACAAGTGTGAATAACGCTTCAACATGTAAGGTACAGATACCTATAACCGAAAACTTAAGCATTTCAGCATAGCATATCTTGGAATATCAAGGAGGAGTTATTTTTTGTGCGTAGGAAAATAAGGTTCATGAATAATGACCCTTTTTTCAAAATTGATTGTGTAAAATTTCTTTGTGCGAAAGTCGGTCAGAGCCCATAACCAACACATAGCTTCACACATGACCGACAATATCTATGGGAAACAACTTCCCCTCCACAGAGTCATATTGTCCTCGCGCTTTATATATATTCATAACGACTTCTAGTAAAGCCATGCGCGTTTATGAGCTACTCTACTTGTCAGTGATGGGATCGTTATCGGTTATAGGGTGTCTATACCTTAAGGGCGGATTTACATGGTGCACACATGGGTTGTTCCTGTGGGAGTGTGCATGCAAGACAAAGGTGCCCTACGCGTTGTGTCCAGTCACAGAAGAGTTTGGGCAGGACAAATAGGTTACATGAAGGGGCAGCTTCCCATGAAGCAGTTATGCAAGACAGAACGAAAACATTCACATGGAGCTTCCGCCGTATCGTTTATGCACTACATGTTCCACCCATACATGGGGGAGTGCTCGATGATGGATTTATGAAGGACAAGCAAGAACCATACATTGGGTGCAAACAAGCAAGTGGATATGGTAAGCAAAATGAGAGCATGGTTGACATGTGAACCGACTTGATATAAGACAATGCGTTGGGTATTGGGAGTGTCTGGCCACTTTTATATATTGAGTGTTGCCCTAAATTTTGTGTACACATATGAATGCCCGCACAATTGGTCACGGGATTGTTTAACTTCTAGCATATTTAGGGTACAGACAAATCATCTGTCCATCACATTGATTGTGGTGTTTTGGGCCTTCCAAGGGGAGGCTAACCGTTTGCGGACCGTGCTCTGTGTGTGTCACGAGGTCATCCAACCCCGCATGCAATAGATTGACGCCTCTTGAATTAGGACCTCTTGACTCAATAAGCTCTATTTGATGCTCGTGGGTGGAAGGTGGTCCCAATGGTTTCATATTGAAGTCAGCACCTTGTGCGTTCAAAAGAATCGTTGGCACTGTGGTTGTGATAGGTTGTGGGTCATAAGTTTTGCCAATGCTCGCCAATCCCGCACGTAACATGTGAACACCCCTTGAGTTAGGGCCTCTTGATTCAATGAGGGAGATTTGGTGGTCGCGTGTAGAGATAGAGCGCAAGACGGGCAATGTTTCACAAGGGGATGCACAATCTTCCACTGCGGGTTCCATATTGAGATCAACACCCTGCACGGTGACAAAGTGACACTCATTTATTTGGCTTACTAATTTACATACACTCGTGCATACATATACACTCATGCATACATATACACTCATACACACATATACACTCATACACACATATACACCCATACACATATACACATATACACCCATACATATATATGTTTGCAACTTATCATGATTTCATAACTCGCATATGCGGTAGCAACTGAACCAAAATTGTGTACACATGCACGTTCAAGCGAGTCTGGATTTATACAGATTCAAGTATACTTATGCTAATGACCCTAAATTGGTAATGAAATGTGTGTTTGATATTACAATAACCTTTACACAATAACGTTGTCGAAACAATAAATGACACAATAATAATAAATGACACAATAATAAATTACCAGAGTTGATCCATTAGTCCATTGCACATGGTGCAAGTTGTTCTTCACTGGTGAAACCTCCATTGGGTTCCGCGACTCTGAAACTTGTTTCGCCTCTATTGGACCGCGTGAGAGCCCCAAAGTGGGGCACGCAAAAGCTGATGGCGTGGAACTGGATGGTGTGTACCCAGCAGGAGGAAGCTGAAGATACCATAAAATACAATGTTACTAGACATACAATCCTACTTATTTCTTTGCTACTTCTATTCGATCGATTTGCAACTTTTCTACAATTTCCGAGTCGGTTTCTTCGAGCCCATTGGATTTCAAAACTGCCACCTTGACTGCATCGTTATGCCGTATAGGTTGTTGCCCAAATCTATGGCTGACCACAAAGTCGCGTGCGTCAGACATTGGTGAGTAGAACAATGATTGAAAGTAAGGAAGGAGGACCTTTCTCATGTCTGCGTCTTGCACCCGATTGGATGTGAATGGGTTGGGAAAGATACCACACTCGTCCGGATTGCAAACAGATTTGTAAGGGCAATCGTCTACTAGAATGGTGTTGGAGGGTGTAGCTGTGATCCTTCCAGAATCGAAGGATATAGGCGGCCACCAAAACTTGTTGAGTAAACTTTTCAAAAACAAAGGAGCTTTTGGCTTCAAAGGGTTCATGACGACATTGTTCCACATGTCCTTGAACAAGGTGCAATCCTCTTGGCCAAGTACTAATGCGGGTTTTGGGCCCCCGGCAAATAGATACTCCACCACAAGGTCTACAGTGGATTTTTTCATGGATGACCATATGCAAACATGGAACATGGAGGACATCCGCAACCAAAACACCTTGTATCCCAGTCTAGGTAAGACAACCTTGGGCCCTACCAAGGCCGGAGGTTTGTCCGGTGCTTTATCGTAAGTTATCCAAGTGGGCACAGTCACCATACCCGGGTTACGTCGGGAACAGTGGCAAAATATGCCGTTTAAATCAAACACCACAATGAACCTTCGACTGGGTGTAGCAGCAGGCGCCTGCCGACATGAACCCACTGTAAGCTTCTGACATGTGCTACATATAAATTAAACATAGAATGACCTCGCAAACCTAGGCATGATGGACTAGACCATTAAGTAGTTCATTGTGTAGTCCTCCAAACCACGTGTGGTATGGGCGAACTCGAACGACAGGGAGAAATGGGCCACGATCAATACCTCGTACTGTATTGGATTGAATTCCCATCGCTCAGAGTACCCTAGGGAAGGATCTTCGGGATGCTTAGACATTAGTCTTTTAGCACACGCGATTCCCATCTCCCTTGTGAAAACTTGGCAAGGTCTATTGATCTTTGGGTATGTGTCATCGTAAACAAATAGCTTATCATAGACGACGTCTTTTGGTAGAGGCGCATCCAAAGGCGCTATCGAATGTTGTGGAGCCTGAACCCAAAACTACGCGATTTTAAATAAATGGGGAGGTGAAAAGGTCGAAATAGACATATGTCAATCGAAACTAACGTGCCTTTTAACGAATGCATTGGATGGAATAAACTTACTTTGACATGTGAAGGCACCACTTTTACAAGCTCGGCACGCCGTCTCTGATCGTCTTGGTTGTTGTGCGTCGTCCGGAAATCTTGGCAACCAATGTTGTTGAATACTGGATGGGGATCCTTCTCGCCTTGTGGCCAACGTGTCAAATACCTCCTAACTGCTTGTGGAGCATTTATGGTGGCTTCTGGATTCGACGAGTCCAATGGGATAACATTGACAGCACTCGTCGATGCCGTCGCATGCGACTGTGGCTTTGTTTGAGGGCACTCCACGGGTGGAGTTGAAGCCTCTTCGTTGGCAACATCATCCACACCTTGCGGCGATAGCTGGACAACCTCCAAAGGTGAGGGCTCAAGTGGAGGCTGCGTAGAATGTGGCACTTGGATAACTTCTTGAATGATGTCACTAATTGTAGAATTTGCCACTTGTTTGATGCCAGTCGGCGAGAGTGCCATACGCGGCGATGGAACCTGGGCTTCCACATGTTCTGGCGGTGACGGGGCCGTGGGTGGAGCGCGGGTGACCACCGCTGCATCCGAAGTGTGTATGGGAACCACAATAGGCAAGGGGTTGATGTGCTCGTCGTCGATTGGGGTAAGTGACGTTTGAATAGACAAAATTGCAGTGTGTGATGCATCCACTCGTTCTGGGTTGTGCAGGCAAGCCTGTGAATTGCAAGACATCATTAAGGACAATTGAATGCAAACTAGAAAGTACATGTGCTAGACAAAGGAATCCACTTTATTTATAATAAATGGTCGAACATATTGCATCTCCTCCCCACAAGGGAGGAGTTCCGGGAAATCAACACCCCTAACTCTATTTATTCTACTCGTCCTAGTCCACTTTTAGCTTCAAGATGCTGCGCCATCACCGACCTGGATCAAACATCCAGGTGGAGATTCAGTCACTTGAACAGAAAAACTTGCATACTGAAATGTTCACGGGGATCGAATACTTACATTGACCTCGGCCTTGTCGGAGGTGTCCATGGTTGTCGGTGCTGCATCCACGCAGGAGACATCCACTGCTTGCACGCCAACTGGGAGCGATGCGCCCACCTGATCGTTCACCCTTTCGGGCTCGGCTGCACCGACTGCAACATCCACTGTGGGTGTTGGTGTCGGCACTTGCTGAGGGGGGTTATTTTTTGCTAGGCCCAACACTTCTTGGAGCAAGCCCGACAGCATGTTGGGCAGTGTGCTTCTCAAGATCCCCACAATCTTGTCTTCCAATACAGACTCCGCTATCACAGGCTCTGGAACCCGAGAAATATGTCTTTTCGTATGCCGGTCCTTGTGCTTGCCTCGCTTGGAGGCCTTGGATTTTGGGGCACTGGGCGGTGGCAGTTCTTCTTCGCTCTCAAATACAAGTGACGCCGTGGGAGGCCGGGAGGTGGTTGCCACTTCGGGTGTGAGCTCAGCCGCATCACCTTCGGCCTCCTCTTCAACACGAGCCTGCTCATCTTCTCCTTGAGCCACCTCTCGTTCTTCTTGTGCTCCCTTGCAAGCCCCTTCTTGTGCGTCGTCAAGGCCCCCCTCGAGCTCCCCCTCGAGCGTTCCCTCAAACTCCTCCTCATGGTCCGAGTCCTCGGCATCTTGCTCTTCATTGGCATCTCCCTCGTGATCCTCGTCGCGATACTGGTCTTCGGCCGGTTCACCTTCCACTAGAGAGGTGACATGCTCGTCCTCTTCAAATTCCAGGACCCTGCCGCGCATAGGTGAAGCGGCAGACTGTGGTTGTGGCGATTGTGTGTGAATGGATTCGCATTCATCCGATTGCGTATCCATATGGGCGCTTTCCCCTCTACTGGAGGCCTCGTCTGTATCCTGTTCATTAGGCGCCTCTTTGTCGTCGTCGTCATATTCGGGCTCCTCATACTCGCCCTCGGATTCGTCTCTATCAACGTCCATGGCGTCGATGTCCAAACCGGGTGACGGATCTCGCGAGACATCCTCCAACAACAGTGCAGGGGGTGCTTCTTGCTGAGGTTGAGGGTGGTCATCTCTATCACCTGCAGCTTCATGGTCTTCTTGGTCATCTTGAAAGTCCACAGCCTGAAGTCGCCGAACATGATCTATCTTCTCGGGAAGCGTGTGCATGAAGCTAGAGTCCATGCACGAGAACACATGCTGTTCGTTCATCTGCATACATGAACAATATCAGAATAGATAAACAAGCCTGCGAATAAAAGCAAGGTTGCGGATGTTGTATGGACTCACCAATGCGGCAGCAATAGGCTTCAACCCGCCAAATAGATTTATCACAACTCCTCCCGAGCTTCCAAGGTTGCTGAGAAACGAGTTGTAAACCTCCATTCGCAACTCGCCTCTGTTCGCTTCGTATGAAAGCTCCGACCACTCCTTCGGGTTCACATTGTAACGCCGAGTTACAGGCGCTATCATGGGACATCGAAACTGCTTGTGGCGCGGGAGGATACTTCGGCAAGTGAGGAAGTCCACATAAAAAAGAGGGGTAGTCCTCAGCCAATCTACTTCCTTGTTGAAGGTTTGATCCTCAGCGTGACAGGGTAGATAAACTGACGGAACGTTCAGAAACGTCCCTGGGTGCTTGCGAATCAAGGCGGAGATGAATTCTTCAGCCGCGGGGTGGTTGCGCAAATCGGACACAATCATCCAAGCAGGGATTTTCTTGAGGCCCGGGGCCCAGACCGCATCCGCAACATACTTCACCAAGGACTCGACCACCGAAGATGACACTGGCTGTTTGACACACCCCGGGATGAATCTAAAGTCGATGAAGCCCCCTGTAATGGTGAACTTCGAGAGCCATTCAGTGTCGACCTTGTCCTGATTAGGGATCACCAACTTCCGCTTCAGAGGATTATAATCTACATATCTAGTGATCACTTGTCCTTGACTCTCTTCTACCGGTGTTTGCAGCCACTCTTGCAACAAACGCAAGCATGCCGGGGTAGGGTCCAGTTTTTTGTAGTTCGGCAACCGCTTTTTATTCAACCAACCATCACCTGCAACCTGATAAAGCTTCACCCACTTGGCCTTTGTGATACCATGGTCCCTCTTGAATTTGTCCCAAACATATCTATTAAGGCATTCATTGTCCTCCGAGTCCTTTCCCCAAATGCCAAGATCGTTTGGGTCGTGTGCTGACAACTCTTGCAGAAGAATATTCTTCCACTTCCTAAAATTACACCACGACTTCAAGGTCGTGACATCGTGGTTCTTCGTGGCTCGGAGAGAGACTCTAGGAACCTCTTCGCCAGGCCTCACCTCGAGGATACGTCTCGCACACAGAAGATAGTCGGGCCGTGTTAGGCCTGCCATCACCCTGAAAGTTTCCCTGGTCAATGGCTTACAAACATACGGCTTCTCCTCGAATGGTGTTGCCGATTTTTTCTTCTCGTGGCGGGCTCGTTGTTTTTGTTGCGCGTCCAGGTATTCTTCTAAATAGGTGGAGCCTGGTTTGTCCGGGTTAATAAGGGTCCCTTTCTCGTGTCCTTGAAATACCTTCTTCCACATCCTCGAGGTCTCATCATCTGCCATGATGAGTGCCAGCTCGGCATTAAGGTCGTTGTGGGTGATCCCTCTAGCAATGGCGGTAAATGAAGCCTCCATGCTTGTCGTGAAATTCTGCAATGGAGAAGTGTTAGAACACAAGTTGAAGTAACTTTGAATGGAGGGTGGAGGTGAGGGAACTTCCTCTCGGCCGAGAGGAAGTTCCATCAAATCCTCCCATCTCTCAATCAAGGCTCAAGGGATTGAGGGAGGTGAGGGAACTTCCTCTCGGCCGAGAGGAAGTTTCCTCACATCTCCCAATCCCTTGAGCCTTGATTGAGGGAGGGGAGAGTGGAGTCTGCATGTGGGAGTGCGAAAATAAAAGTTGGAGTGGGAGTGGGTGTATGAAAACTTACTCTCCATGCCTCCTTCATTTTGGGGTCTATAGTTGTCCCCACAACGTTGATCCGTTGTTTTGAGGGCCTCCCTAGTTTCACCCACACCCTACGACAGTACATAATCTGTGTTGTCCAAGTAGGAGTGAACTTGTTGAAAGAATTAGAGTTGTTTAGAGTATAGGAAAGACGAACTGTCATGCTTGGATCATCGGTCCAAACAATCGTACAAGGCCAAATCTTCAATTTATCCTTCAGTGATTGATCTGTATCTTTGTGCCCTATAATCTGCCTCGATGCAGCCACGCTGTGTTGACCGTTGATGATCACAAAATTGCCGTCCTTGATGTCGTCCCAAGTCATTCCTTCTCTCCATGTCTCACCTTTATTGAGTTTCGGCATGAGACATAGATTGTGATGGGGCCACGCTGGTGGGGTCTGTATAAGGTAGTTCTTCATGAGAGCTACTCCGGCATCATCCAGTGGGTGAGTAACCTGATACGACTTTGCGCTCAGCATTTTCTTGATATGGACATGGAAAACTTTCTCGATACCGAAAGGATATAGGTGTCCAAATAATTGGACGAATTTCTTGCGGTCCGCTGCAGCTTCCTCCAGACTTGGTTCCTCGCCATGCGCGATGACTCTGCCCCTCTCTGTTGCGGTGAGCACTAGTGGAGTTTCTTCCGATGCATCCGCAGCCTTCGCCTTCTTGGGTTTTGTCCTCCGCTCCTCATCAGTAGTCCTCTTTGAGGCCGGAGGTTTCCTTGCACCTGATGTCTCTTGGGGATGGCTCTGCATAATTGGCGTCGCGTTTGTAGGCGTCGCCAAGGGAACGAGTTCACCAGAAGCCTTCTTGGGCTTCTTCGCCACCTCTCTTGTTCCTTCAACATCTTGATCGCCGGGTTTCTGCTTCTTGTGTTTCTTCTTCTTACTCCCCTCATCATCAGTCCTAGATTTCAGAAGTGTCTCCGCTTGTTTCTTCTTTTGCTTCCTCAGAGCTTCCCTTTCGTTTGCCTCTCTCGAATTGATATCACCTATTGCTTCAAGAAGGAAGTTAATTGCCTTCTTCGATACACCGGAGACCATCACTCTCTCCATCTCTTCTTTGTCCGCAGGAGGAAGCATCTGGATTGATTGGGTGAATGGCTCCAGGTGAAATCTATGCCTTTTGCAGTCGATGGACAAAGTGCGTTCTTCGAGTCCTTCGAGCACCGATACATTAAGCTGGTCGCGATCGCCAACCGATGCCAGGGTTATTGCGTTTCCTGGGTTTGGAATCCAATTTTTGTCTATCCTGTATGCGAAGGTTAGTTTTAACGGAGATTCCTTGTCCCTCCTGTGTACCTGAAGTGACCAGTGTCTCAAGTGAGTGTCTTTTAATTCCCAATAGACACCCGTCTGCCCTATTTCCATTTTCCCAACAAGGTCTGTGCATAGCACTTCCTTGTCCATGTCACCTGCAAGACAAATTGAAATGGTTAGTATTTGTGGAATAAAGCAAGCTTGAGAGAGCTTGCACCTTGAGGCTATCGCATACGTTGATAGATAGGGTTTACATAATGTGAGGGATGAGTGTGCTGTCATGGTGATAGGGGTGGATTGAAGGCTAGGGAGACGTCAGTGGGGGAGTGAGGGTTAGGAGAGGGCCAATAAGATGAGTGTGCAAGGAAAAACTTCCTCTCGGTCGAGAGGAAGTTTCCCCTTTCCTGCTGTCATGGTGATAGGGGTTTGTCATCGAATACCTAACCCACATCATTCTAAATTGAAGGAAACTAGAAAAAAAAAGACATGCATCCATTCCTCCATATTGGATTTACTAACATAATATAGACTAATTACCTTACCACACAGTCCACCTACCACAAGTAGACATAAAACCAGCCCCCACGCTCCCCATGAGTAGGGATTGATGAACAAACATCACATATCAGTTGTAAAAAACAATGACATTTTTTTTTCTTTTTTTTTCTTGAAGTGGAACTTGTACCTTGCAAAGAGGGTTGCCTTCAAGGCAAAGGAGTCGCAACTCGCGAAACTGTCTGAGATAACGAACCTGCCATTTTCCAACCACAGTTCACCAAAATCGATTAATAATGTATGAACACGTTTGCTTACCACAGTAATTTTAGTCTCAAGCTCCAACAAAAACTTCTCAATTAAGCATTCACCACAGCACATACTCAAGATTGTCGGTAATTACACATCTTGGTTCCAAGTATCCAGTTCTTTGTAATGTGATCATCAATGAGCTTGATTTGAAACGTGCTTCTGCCTGGTGCAAAGATGACGATATTGACAGAGAAATGACTCGAAGAATTGACATCTTTGAATATTTAAAAAAAGATTGAAGGCTAGGGAGACGTCAGTGGGGGAGTGAGGGTTAGGAGAGGGCTAATAAGATGAGAGCGCAGGGGAAAACTTCCTCTCGAGCGAGAGGAAGTTTTCCCTCTCCTCAAGTGTGTGTGTGAGGGTGGGGAGGGGCTCTTAAAATGCGAACCAGCAGGGGAAAACTTCCTCTCGAGCGAGAGGAATTTTTCCCTCTCCTCAAGTGTGTGTGAGGGTGGGGAGGGGCTCTTAAAATGCGAACCAGCAGGGGAAAACTTCCTCTCGCCCGAGAGGAAGTTTTCCCTCTCCTCAAGTGTGTGTGTGAGGGTGGGGAGGGGCCCTTAAAATGCGAACCAGCAGGGGAAAACTTCCTCTCGCCCGAGAGGAAGTTTTCCCTCCCATCCTGGTGCTTGTGAGGGAGGGTTTGTGTGAGGGAAAAGTTCTCCACACAATTTGGATGTATTGTGCGATCCACAATGTTCAGTTTTGCAACACTATATGACACTATTTTGAGTTTTGTAACACTTTCATTGAGTTGAATCAAACATTAAATACCGACTGTGAATTCATGCAAGAGACTAGTTGTGTTTACAAAATTGTCATACGTATTTGTCAACCATTCTGCATGTTCTTTTCCTATTGATAAGTGTTGCCGGATATGCAATTGATATCAATGCACATGCCAAAACATAACTATTGTGTCAATGTCACTATCAGACTGCAATGTCTCAATTTCTACTTTGAAACTGTAATACACCCATCATGGCGCCCACACAGAGCCTCTTCAGTACCAGTCTGGTTCTCCCTTGCTACCAATGTATCCAGAATCTCATGGCAATGTGACGATGAATCTATGATGGAAATTGATGACTCCCAATTGAGTTTCTTGCAATAAGATGTGATGTTTCAATGAGACTGCATGATTATCACACAAACAATTAACGCAGAAGAAAGACAAACTTTGGAACTAGTTCGGCAACAGCAAATACAATATAATCACTGGAGATTGAAAAGAAGAACATTTGCTTAGTTTAGTTCTTAGGGTTTACATTGATGAATGCCACTACAGCTACAATTGCTACATTGATATTCAGCAAGATCCACCATTATTTGAGGAAGTTGAGGAACAGAACATTGAAGATACTATGTTTACTTATTCCGATATGAGGGAGTAAGATGCATTCAAAGGTAACTAAATAACCACCTTATATCCCAGTTCTCACTGTATCTGCAGAAAGTGCACTCTCGCTATTGCAAGCAGACTATGCAATCAGCATCGCCTCCCAAAGTTTATAGAAACCACCTACCACCCAAGAAAATCTTTTACTAAGGACAGAGGGTTAGTGTGAAAATAATCTTTGGCACAAAAGAACAGTTGTGTTCAACACATCTCATTGCAGCTTACTTGAGTTCAGCTGATTTAAAAGATCAAATTAGCACTCACACATCTTTCAATCCTAGACATTACAACTCAACACATTCAACCCTGATAGACCAACAACTCAACACATTCAACCCTGATAGATAACTCAAACACATATTCTAAGTGGAGAGCACAAATCTGACTTGAGAGATGCACACCATTTATTTTCAGATGTTCATAGAAATCGCACAAGACCAACAGATTCAAAGCACATACAAACATACTCATAATGATTCAAAGAATGTGCAGCAAATTGATCCATTCCAACATTCAAACATGAAGTTATAAGCAAAATGTGGTGTAGTGGTGGAATACTCACCAGAAGTTGTTGTGAGTCGCGCCGAAGATTTCCGAAGCCGTTGGATATGCAGCTCCGCGCCCAAACCTAGAGAATATGGCAGTCAACAATCTGGAGTAGTGGGAGATTGCGTGGAAATGCAATGAAAGGCGAGGAAATGTGAGGCAATGCGAGGAAATGTGAGGAAATGCGAGGAAAAGAGAGGGAGAGAGTTGGAGTGAGGGAGTGAGGGAGGGAGGGAGGGAGGGAGGAGGGGAGGGAGGAGGTGCGGCCACAAATGAAAAGGCGCAATGAATCCGAAGGGACTCCACCCGGGGGCCTCGGATAGTGGCCCGCATTGACGGCGTACATTGAGCCGTCATTATAAACGGCCAAGATCATCTCACCTACCCATGATGACCCTCTATACCGACTAATAGCCCGTGTAGGAGAGCTCCAATCGACATGTGTCGATAGAGTACGTTTGGACCGGGGGGGGCACCTAGGCAAACCTATATATATTTATGTAAAGGCAGGCTTCATACCTCAAAAGAGACCCCTGAACATGGATCTTGTCTTACAATTTTATTTTCTTGCGCTTTGGCAATTCCTCGTCTGTTAAGTGATAGATAAATTATTATGCAAGCACCATGATATAAACATACTCAGAGGTAAAATGTTTTTACATAAATAGCGGTTTTTGCAAAAAATATACTCAGAGGTAAAATGTTTTTACATAAATAGCGGTTTTTGCAAAAAACCGACTCAGAGGTAAAATGTTTTTACATAAATAGCGGTTTTTGCAAAAAACATACTCAGAGGTAAAATATTTTTACATAAATAGCGGTTTTTGCAAAAAATATACTCAGAGGTAAAATGTTTTTACATAAATAGCGGTTTTTGCAAAAAAAACATACTCAGAGGTAAAATGTTTTTACATAAATAGCGATTTTTGCAAAAACATACTCAGAGGTATAATTTTTTTACATAAATAGCAGTTTTTGCAAAAAACATAGTCAAACAAGAATAACGGTTTTTAGTAATAAAAAAGGTATTAATCTTCAAGTAGGGTGTATAAATAATATATGTGTAAAAATATATTCAATCAACTGAAATAATATAATTTCAACAAGTCAAAAGTCTTTATATACTATCTTCAAGCTCATAAAAGTAACAAAATAAAAATAAAAATAAAAATATACTATACAATTAATACTTGGAATTATTTTAAGTTTATGTGAACACTACATTTAAAAATAAAGATAAGTGAAGATTGACTCTCAAAGCAAAACAAATATCATAGTTTGAAACTTAAATTTAGATTGTACTATCGTTTATTTGATAAAATTTTAAATATCTATATTCAAAAAGAAATTTCACCAATGTCTTTTGTATCTTGATTACAAATAAAATATTCAATTTTTTTAATAAATAGTGTTATCATCCAAGTCTAGTACTTTTCTACTAGTACCTAAAATCCCAAATTTTTTAATGCTTTTAAACCTGCTTTTAAAACAATGGGCTTTACTAAGACGGCAACTCCATATTGCTTATACCCCGTATTTTCAGTTGTACCATGGTTTATTTTTGAAGCATCAAAACATATTAAAGTCCCACGCGTTGGACGAAAAAATAATCCATAGTCCTTCATACGGAATTGTGCCCGTTCAATTCGAGAGTAGTCTGGAATCTCTGCAAAATATGTTGAATTCAATTACAACATCAGAAACTAGTGAATCCAACAATTTTTAAAAAACTTCTAGTATAACATACGATGACATAATTTTATATTAGTTTAAAAATAAATTCTGTGATTGAAAATTACCTTCATGAACCCAAAATATAAATCCGGAACCTCCATCTTTGTCATCTATATGGTCAGGAGACCAATAGTTCTCTGTCACGCTCATTGTTGTGAATGGAGTATATCCAATACGACCCCACAGTGTCCCCAATTCTTTCGGAACTAAATTTTCCAAATCTTTAATCTAAGATGACATTTGAGTATTCAACACGTCGAATACTCTAGTCGTTGTTCGTGCACTTAGTGTGTTTAAATCTGCAGCTGAAATTTTCATATTTTTTTCTTTACATTTTCTATTAGTTTGCTTATATATGCCAAATCCTTCAGCATAGCAATTTCTCTATCCAAAAACAATCATATTCCCACCACTCTTTTCCTTACCCCTTTCTACTATTCCTCCTGCAATATATAATATACTACATTCATTGGTCAATATGTTTATCAATTCATTTGAAAATAAATTGAAATCAATAATTGCCACTACTTTTTTATTTTCAACCAAAATTGCAGAAGTAGTGATTTTAGTGAAGGCATCTAAAAAATCCACCTTTTTAGATACATAGATCACATGGCGAATTCCAATTGGAATTGAAACTCCTTGTGATCTAAACTTTTGTATTACAACCTCATCCGGGGTTGTAACATTTTTAGTATCATATAATGTGGATTTAACAACCATTTTAGTATGTTTTTTAGATTTATAATGAAACTCAAGTTGTGCTTGAGATTTCATTATTCTATCACATACATCACACTTATACTCCATAGTAAGTCAATTATTAAGGTATCAGTTTGATTTTTCTATAAATGAATAAAAAAATAAATATGAAATAAATAAAACAAATAAAACAAATATAGAAATATAACAAGTTGAATAGAAAAAACCCCTTTATATAGCATCAATAATTCTTCCACTCAAGTAAAGTAAAATAAAAAAATAAAAAATTCTTTACCGGACTTTTATATTTATCGGACTTTTATATTTATCGGACTTTTACATTTATCGGACTTTTACATTTATCACAATATGTATTTTTATGTCCTTGATGATCTGCTCTTGCTTGAGCTTAACAGGAAAGTCATGATCTATGCACTCAAGTTCAAGAGTGCTTCATCACCTGTTTTGGAATCATCAAGCCCTCCCTTTTTCATTTCCTTGGTAATTTTCTCTCGCTCAATTGAGTCACCATTGAATAGAATAGGGAAAATACTGAATCAACAGAACCAAATCAACTAAAAGACCGAATCAACAGAACCAAATCAACAACCCCAAGTTGATTACTGACCGAGTCAACTCGACCTAATTAACAACCGCAATCAACAATTTTCAGTTGAATTTCTGTTGGTTTGGTCATAGAAATTCTAGTAGTGTATGTGAGCAAACATGACTAAATGTAGTCAGACTTGAGACTGCATGACTAAATGCAGTCAGATTTAGTGACCACGTGACTAATAGTAGTCCACGTAACATGAATGGCTATATCCACAACATTTCACTGAATTGAGTTACTCTTGGCTAATCCTCCCTAAAATAGAATGTATTGTAGCAGTTTATTCCTAAAGGTCAATGTATTGTTGCATGTTCTTAAAAAAATTGTGGTTATGTTGTCTAGGTGGACTGCATTTTAGCCGATGGATCCGACATCACGGGAGGCATTTTTGCAATTACAACTGTGGGACATCGAAGAGAAAAAAGCAAACCGGCAAGGTCTAACAAGTTACCCTTGCCCATGTAAGAAATGCATGGGTGCAAGAATATTGGATCGAAAAACCATCCGCAAACATCTACGGAAGTACAAGCGAGATCCAGAATTTAAAAGATCAATCTTGATATGCTATCGTTACTATTTTATGATATGTTGGATGTGAATAATATGGAGAACTAATGCAACTGCCTTACTTTATTGGAATGAAACGTGTAGGAAACACAGAGACCTATTCTACTAGCCGCAGCAGCTACTGCATTAAAGTCAGTAATTTCAACTACTCTACCGCTTCGAAGGAGCGGAGAGAGTAGTTCGGTTCCCAATCAGCAAGTGTCCGTGGATACTGTCCACACAAATAGCTACCAAATACTATAACCCTAAGGAGAAAACCTTAAAGGAACAAAATAAAATCACGAGAAGAGATAAACTGAAGGAAGGAAAGAAGAAGTGAAAGAATAAATTGAACATAAACAAAGGAAAAAAATTGCATTAAAACCATGAATGCCCCACTCCTAAATTTTCCTACAATTGGCTGCCCAAAACTATAGTCACCTAACTACTAATTCTAGTCATATGGCTGCCCATGAGAAAAACAATTGGGAGAACACGTTCCCTACGTAGTTCCCATTCAGGCCCCCTGAAAATATGACTAAAATCATAGTCATGTGATGACTATAGTCATTTCTAGTCACCAAAGTGGTCACTGATGACTGCATTCTAACCAGTAGTCATATCCGGTCATAAGGCCCTAGTCATATTTCGCATGTTTTCCTAGTAGTGTGTTTGATTAAGATAAGAAACCAAAATTGGACATAGCTATCTTATAATAATACGATGACTCATTCTAAAACTCCACATACATCTTTGAATTCACAAATACATGCTCATTTTGAGAAAGTTAGTGCGTGCTCTAAGGTGCTAGTAGTGTGATTAAAAATTTCGTATGCAAACACATTGCTTGTCAACGAATAGTGCCAATACTTTAAATGAATAATGATGTTATAAATATTACTCACCATGACCAATGCTTCCTAGCTCTTTTGCTGCCACTAAATCCCTAGCATAAAGAACTTTAGTATCACCTTCACTACACTAAATAAGATATTTAGTGTTTGATTATATTTGGGGTTTGCTACCACCACCCTACCTTGCTCAAAACTAATTTTCAATTCTTTAACCATTAGTGCTGGACATAAATGTACCGCTTTCTTCCCGACTACCACATCCCTTATTATATCCCAATTTTTCCCATATCTTTACTAACACTAATGGTTATTGATATTGAGTGTATTCGTTCTCATTTAGTGTATTAAACACTCAACATCCTATTTAGTGTACTTTCCCAACAACACTATTAGCCATCCCTCACCAATTTGGGTAATCAGTGTAGTGATTGTTTTCATAATTTTAACAAACAAAGAACTTAACATGGAAGCATCTACGAAATGGCAATTGACCCCAGATTTTTGGAATTCGCCACAAGTCACCCACTGGATCATGTTTGCTACAGACAAGTGTGACATGATATTAAGTTACAACAATGTTTAGTTTCACACTCCAAGACGGTTTAGGGTTTAGGGTTTGGGGTTAGCCTTTTTTTCCACTCTACCTTTTCATGTCTTAAATTCTTATATCAATGGCACATTGTTTTGAGTGCAATTATATAGTGGGCCCATGGATATTAATGATGGTTCATCTTGCCATTTTTTTGGTTAAGGGTTTAGGGTAAATTTTTTGACATTTACTAAATATTGCATGCTGCCACCATGGCCCACTGGTCGGTGCGTGGTTCGGTGAGTGTAAAAGAACAAATACCATAATGACACATGTTTATAGGAGATTGGACTACAGTGGGATTCAGAGTTCATCACACTAAACCACGATCAACAATCAATGAACACATTGGAGAGGATATATGTACACTAAATTCGAAATTTTCAGATCAGTGGCATTCAATGGAAGGTAGTGTAGAATGTACATTATATGTACTATCAACTAGAAAGCACATCTACTCGCCAAACAATCATTCTCTCTACACCTCCTCAACTGCTGATTCTCCGTACAAGAGAGGATCCCGTCTATTTCAAAACCACCAATCTCCCATCTACTATATAAGGCCCATACCCACAACCGTCTCCGACTCTCACTCTTGGGGCATTTCCATACCTCTCATTGTCGACACTACACGCATTCAGAACCCAACACATGCTCTCTTTTACAGGTGCCGGTCCAAGTAGTGTATGTTTTCTGTTGCCATTGATCCTACGATCAGTTGTCCGTACAACTTCATCCACGTGGCAGCCGTACAGTTGTACGGCCCAACTGACATAGCCCTGTTTTCCTCTCATAAACACTGGCACCAAGTTTCCTCTCGGCCGAGAGGAAAACTGGCACCCTTCACCTTCGCACGAAGTTTCCTCTCGGCTGAGAGGAAAACTCACACCCTTCACCCTGGCACCAAGTTTCCTCTCGGTCGAGAGGAAACCCGACACCCTGTACCCTGGCACCGAGTTTCTCGGCCGAGGCTAAAGTGGCTGGTACAGATCTCTTTGTTTAATCTCAATCCAACTCAACCGGTTCATGAAGTGTAAATCGTTCGTCAGATTTGGGTATAGGGGCGAAAGACTAATCGAACCATCTAGTAGCTGGTTCCCTCCGAAGTTTCCCTCAGGATAGCTAGAGGTAAAGCGAATGATTAGAGGCATCGGGGGTGTAACACCCTCGACCTATTCTGAAACTTTAAATATGTAAGCCGCCAGGGTTGCTTGGTTGAACCCTAGCACAAAATGAGAGCTCCAATTGGGCCATTTTTGGTTATCAGAACTGGCGACACGGGATGAACCGAAAGCCGAGTTACGGTGCCAAACTGCGTTCCAACCTAAATCCAAATGAGAACTTTGAAGACTGAAGTGGAGAATGGTTCCATGTGAACAGCAATTGGACATGGTCCGCTAGTCCGCTAGTCCCAGTCACGCGCCCACGGGGTGTAAAGACCATGGAGTGAAGTTTCCTCTCGGCCGAGAGGAATCTCCACGCCAAGTTCCTCTCCGCCGAGAGGAAATCATTTAATCCATTAATAGGTTTAGGTGTAGGTGTAGGTGTAGGTGTAAGTGTAGCTCATCCTTTAACATAATGAAGTGTTGTGAAGGCCGGCCACCGGTATTTACATCCTCGAACAGATCTTCAATCTACAAGACGGATAAACGCATAATTGTCATAAACCTATAATTGGTGCTCTGAATAGGTTCCAATGATACTAACCTCCGCGTATAGCATAGTGTCTAATATCCTTGTATTGAATTGGGCTCCTTTAATTGCTACTGTCAAGGTCGCAGTGTAATCAGTATTGATAAAGCCCCATTGAATTCCGAAAACAGGCACATAATTTCATGGGGACCCCTCTATAAATGTTACCCACTTGAACAACGAAAGTGTCATCATTATCTTTGTTCCATGATGAAGGCATACTGAAATATGATGTGTATTTGTTTGATCATGGTCAATAAAATATGATGTGTATTTGTTATTGTTGATCAATGTTCGCCTAAACTACTGAATGTCCACGCCCAGTGTTGTGCTTTAATATTTGGGTATGGGTTTCCATATTCGTGTATACTTCTCATGTAATAGAGCTTTATATAGGCGGCACAATAATATGGTTAATGAAGTTATGTGTTGTTATCAGGGCAATGGAGGAACCTGAAGTAGAGCATTTGAGCTCTAAGGAGGTCAGTTACTGCCCCACTTTGCAATGTGATGTAACTTCATATTGTGGTATCTGACATGCGTACGGGCAAACATACTTACCTGATAATACGATGCAGGGATCTTCACTATCTGAAGCGGTGTTCACGGAAGACGACACTGATGCTGGCATAGAGGATATTGATGTAGACTGCAGCGGGCTGAGAAGGGAGGAATGGCTGCATAGTCCTGTGATGCTTGTAAATGTGAGTGGACAAAATGTGGCAAAAGGAATCTGCTACAACGTCAATCCGATGGATTGTGTGGAAGACAAATGTCTAGGAATAGACAATGTTGGTGTGCTTATTATGGAGCCATTAGAGGGAATGATGGACATGGGATGGATGTTCTCCTTGCGAATATGGCCTCTTGATCGGGTTTTCCAACAGAGGTATACACTTGCACACCACCTCCTAGTGAGCACACGCAGGTTGCATGTGCAAAACACGTTGCTAGAAAGACGGAAGAAAGAGGGGAAGAGGGCATATGTCACATCACGCACGACGCCGCAGATCAGACCGACAAAAAAATCATAGATTCTCAATAATAATAGCATCCACCAACTATCTGCTAGCATGTGTTGTGATAGGGAGTGCACTAGATATTTTCCCAGGGAAGAGGCACTTGCGCTACAAACGGAGTTCTACACTTGTTCGCCACGGATGAGACATGCTAAGCAACTCGAAGTCCATGGCCAATTACATGTATTACCTGTAAGTTCAACAAAGGTCGTTACCTTGAGTGGGCGCAATGTCTGCGAAAAGGCATGGAGACACATATTTGCCGTCTCGAAAACGACGTTCTACAGAAACCGGTCGGAATTCAAGAATGGTATGCGTCTACGCGATCATGGGAACCTAAATAAGAAAAGGAATCGAACATCCACCCAGCAAGCTACAGCCACACTTTCGACACTACTGGAAGACAAAGCAGATATGATGCCTCACAAGGCTCGCACATTGCCAAATGATACACGAGTTGTAGAAATGGTCTTGCCTCGCGGAACTAAATGGAAGAAGTTTTTGGGTACAATCAATGAGGTACGCAATTGGTATAGTCCAATTACCCGCATTGACAGTGGAGATCAAACATTCAATCGAGTTGGGTTTGTGTATAATTAATAGACACGAGGGGGCAATTATGAACGTATTTCATACAGTTTGGTTCATGGTTCATGTGAAGTATTATTAATGTTATACTAATACTATATGGGCAGGTGAATGACAAATGCGGAGTGCTCCCAATATCTATTTCAACTCTGAGCAAAATTCGAAATACCTACTTTAAGCACTACATAAAGAAGAGGGTTGGTGATAATTTTGCGCGTTGTGGGAAGTGTGATTCGTTGTCCGCAATTATACTTCAACATGTGAAAGGTTCAGCCGCATACACAGGGTTTTCGAAACAATTGGAAAAACACCTAGCACAACAAGAATCGACTCGCAACGCTTACCGATGCATGAGGGCTCTTTCAATTGAGCATCCCCAAAAGGTGTTGACGATTATCCACGACAAAATGGACCATGGCAAAACCGCATCGCCTTGCTTTGCTTCCAAGAACAAAGACACCGATATGTTTACAAAGCTACCACTTTCTGTAACAGGCATGATGGCCCATGGACATGGAGATGAGAGATATGCCCACTATGCACTGGACATGTACCCTGGAGATTGCAACCATACTGTGGGCTCATTCGCGAGACTTTTACGCGATTTGGAGGAACCTCCCATATCATCATCCCAGCGTTTTTTTCATGGTTCCGGGCGTGCACCTCTGTATTGTGCTGTTCTCAATGGGAGCGAAGTATGTTTGGGAGGATTACGACCCCCACCCACGGAGCCCACACCTGCAGTTCCTCTTCCACCCATTCTGCATGTTCAGCTTGATAATTGTTGGAAGGACAACAAGTGTAGGTTTGTAAAGGCATTTTGGTCTATGCTCACGGCGAAAGCAATATTCACGGAGGTACATGTATCTTATCTATTGGTTGGCCACACCCATGATGACATCGATGCATCATTTGGAAGGTGGAGTATGGACCTGCGTGAACACGACTATCCCACTATACCCCTTCTTATGAAATCATACATGGACATGGAAAAGGTTCCTGTCATTCCACACATGATAGAGGAACTTCCAGATTGGAGAACATTCGTCAACGAGCATATCCCAAGTGGTAAGGAGAAACTCATTGGGCACACTAAGGCTCAACAGTTCAAATTCTATGTCCGAGATGATGGTTGGCCAGTTATGCAATACAAAGTGCTAAGCACGCATGGGGAGTGCTTGCCCAAAGACGGTGTGAAGATGTGGAAATCAAATATAAAAGGGGAGCATGTATTCCATCCGGGGACCCCTTTCCTGCACCACCGCGAGGTATGGCCAAGCTGGAGGAGGTTCTTGTGGGATTGCAAGGGTTCATTGACTATTGGCAATCAATATGTGACCATGACACGACATGAGCATATATGGGTTCACACATGCATATTTTGCAATATTGGATAGGGGTGAAGGAGGCATTAGATGCACCCCTCAGAAACGTATACACTGTTGGGCTGCCATTATGCGAGGGATTCTGGCCACGAAGTAGAGTCGAAGCAGATGCACATCCCTTCTTGCAGAACGGAGAGCTTCGGGAAGAGCACCAACCGGACGACCATTATGTTGGTCCATCAAACCTTCGTCCTGCAGCAGCTTTCCGCATCGCAGAGAATGTGCACGAGGGGCATATGCTAATATTGCGTCCCCAAGAACAAGATATAGGTAGACCCATTTGGGTATGCCGGGCTGTGTCTGTACCGAACTTGGCGGTCACGGGAGATCATCCACGTCAAATACTTGTACAGTGGTTCACTCCCACTTCAACCGCGAGGGACCTTTCAAAGAAATGGAATGGTTGGGATTCAAACCCAAACTTCAAGTGGAAACGAGATTTGAAATACTCCGTTTCCGACTGGCAGCCGATCGATTGCATTTTGGCAGCCTGGCCTCTGCCAGCACAGGAAGATGTGGAGCCATTAAAGGTTACTATCCCAGCAGAGCAAATTGGTTTTGCCAAAGATAATCTTCGACGGTGTTCAACAGCCGAGCGTGGGAACAGGGAGGGTGGGTGGGACGACGGGGAGTCTAGTGGGCAAGGAGGGGGCCGTGGACATGGAGGTGGTAGACGTAAATCTGGGGGACGCGCATCCCGGTGATCAAAGACACTGGAATTGAAGGTGATACGGGATTAGATGAGCCAGTGTCAAGACCCTAGTGATTTGCGGTAGGTGATAGGGCAGTACGTTTGGAACCAAACATCTCATTTTTTTGTCGATACGACCATAATTGCTATATGTGCAAATTTCAACCAATGTCATATCATCATGCATGGTGTAGTCCCATTAATGTATGGATTTTCAAACCTCAATGTAGGGAGCTTCAACCCTAACTTCCCCGCAATTTCAAACATGTGCGGTGGGACACTGTACGTATGTGCTGTGAAAATTTGTACGCAGGCAACTATTTATGAATATCACGAATATCGTGTGTAAGTGGTGTACATTGGCGAACGTTATGGCCCAGCCATGTGCCATGGTTCCCATAGAAGTTCCCCAATCTCGTCCATACTCCTCGTATTGACATTCCCAATTGAGTTCCCCCCCCCCTGTGTTCCTACGTTCCCATACACACGCACATAGTCTTTGGCAAGTTCCCATGCACGTTCCCATTCACGTTCCCACGTAGAATTTTGGTCAAAATGTACATGTTTTGCAATTTTGGGACTCCCAAAAGTCCCATAATGTTTAATATGATGTTATGGATGATTTTAAGTGAGTGCCACGAATCCCCAGCCGTATTATTTGAGGATATCTTTCTTTGTATACCATTCGGGTCTACTCATAGGTATACCGTCCAAAGTGCTTTTCTACCTAGGTAGAATTACCCTAGTATCCCCATGGTATTACACGATGTTACACAAAGATTCTCTCATGACATGATGATGCCCACCATGTGCCAATATCAGTTGGTTTTCCAATTTCCTTACCATTATGATAAGGTATAGGGGTGTTTTCCAATCTTCAGACCTTTTTAATTACTCTACACTCAATAGTGAATACAATTGGTAGGATCTATGTATCCATTTAAAAAATCAACAAACATGCACTTCCCATAATCATAACTAACTGAATAAGAGGAGGTCCAATCTTGAATCCGGTTTTGTTGATGCTTTATTGTAGATTTGCTAATACAATTCAAGTTCCAGTGTGTACATCTAATCGGTAGAAGTTGGAGAACATGAGAAACAAACCAAAGAACACCCACGTACTTTAGGTTCTTCGATACCATTGTTGATGACATTGTGTCTTGATACCATGAATTCACATACATATTAAAAGTATATATACTAGCCCAAGTTCAAAATAATTACATAGACGCGGTTGTGATGATCTTGCACGCCGATGCAAACAACCCACAAAGAGCAAGTCGTGTCTTTGAGGGAGAATTTTGCAGGTGGCAATCAATGTTCAAGATTGAAGCCCTCATATGAGTTTCATTTTGAGGGGCTCTCAAATTTCAGTCGTTCAGTTGAAGGGTTGGTTCAAATCCAAGACGTTAATCTTAGAATATAGAAATGAAATACAAAACTCATATTAAACTTGTGCATGAATTATATGGTACATGTTCCTAGTACAATGTGAAAAATTCAGAATCAACCATCTAACTCCACTTCTTGCAGTGACAATGCCCACGCTTGTTGGTTCTTGTGGTGGACAGGTTATATTGAGGACTTCAAGTGCCGTCTTTATTTTCAATTTGGGGTTGCGTTGTGAAGGGCTGTTTTGAGAGAGGTATATTTGAAGGGCCAAATCGCATTGAAGGGTATTGAAGACTTCAATCTTCAACACTGGTGGCAATGGAGTATTAATCTTGTGGCATCTAGGGCAGGCGGTAACCGTTTCGGAGGCAATTTGCTCATGTCGGCGTTGAGAAATGTGTACTCTTGGGTTAAAATATTGTGTCTGACAGATTGACAAAGCGGCAATATGTCTGTCCCAATATCTAGTGCTATACTAGAGGTACCACAGCTCTAGCCAGCGGTACCATCTAGACCACACCTAGATTCTGGACAGAGGCGATGAACTCAAATGGATAGGAATGGATGCTGATTCAAGTGGGTCCTTAATTAAGCTTATAGGCCGAGCACTATGTGATCGTCAGTTACTCCCCTCCCTGCTGGACTCCAACAGAGTACAGCGTGCTATCCCTGTCTTCCTGGGATCTTGCTGCGCACCCTGAAGTTGCCGAGTCATTTACAAGTACACGGGGTTGCAGTTTGCCGCACGCAAATGGAAGTCAAACTCAAACAGTGTCCGGGGAAATTTTTGGGCTTCATCGGTCTACATCCTATTCTTTCCAATATAAACCGGTTACATGATGTTGACATCTTTCGGAATTTCCTTTACTATATTGAGGAATGTTCTGTAGATTCCTGCAGATCATTCGGTAATTTTCCTGATGCCTCGAATTCGAACCGGTTATTTCTCAAACACAACCGGTCCATCTGTTCCTAGCTATCGGTTCGCCCCGTTCATGGAACTCAATTCGTTGCAGTTTGCTAAGGTTATGAAAGAATTCGAGCCCTTCCATGTGCCTAAGATGGACTCTGGATTTCTGCCTCCACTTCTTTTGGACTGATTTTCAAGTTTGGCCCAAACATGAACTCAGAATTTTCAAGAAGCTTATTTCACCACGCCTTATGTGTTAGGATTGTGGGTACTAGAGTACCACACACTTCCATTTTACATAATGGTCATTTGCATCAAGATATGTGGTCACTTTGAGTTGCGTGCAGATATATGGGCACTTTGTAAGCTCCTTGTCAATTGGCCCCATGACCGTGGCAGATTTGCAAAGCCTAAGATAAACTGTAGGGCAAGTTCAATAGCTTGGAAACATTTCAAAAAAAAATTCATAGGTTTGAAAACCTATAAAGAGATTACATAACATGTTTTAGAAAACAATAAATTCATTTGCAACCTACAAAAATTTGCAATTTTTTTTACGAGATAAGCCCTTTAGGTAGGGTAAGTATTTTTTAAGAGATGAGCCCTTTAGGTAGGTATTTTTGCAAATATGCTTGTACTTGATATTGCGCTCGATCGGCGGTGAGGTTCCCGAGTTTTTACAGCAGTCTTTATCAGTTAAATTCTGGGTCAACTCGACCTCAATTGAGTTCGCAGAAATTGTGGTGTTGACCGTGCGACCGGCCGTTGACCATGAGTTTCGCAAAATTGTAACGAAGTAGCAAAAATTCTACTGAATGTTGGCTCCAGACTCCAGAGACATGCCCCTTCAAGGTCGACAAATGAATATGAAGGTAGAGATTATCGCCTCCATAGTGCAAGACAACAACTTCCTAGTATGCGTGAAGGAATCGAAGTTTGCGACTTTGAATTGATAATTTAAGGCAGATTGATGTTGCGATGGAGATAGATGAGACTGTCCATATATGCTGGTGTAACAATTTTCCCTCACTAGGGATGTTTTTGGGTTTGATTATTATACTTGCAAAAACTGTGTACACAAAGAGTCCAGGGCCAGACCCTTGAACATTTTATTGAAAACCCTTACATCACACATAACCTACAAATATTATCTTCTCGGTTTCCATGCTCGAAGTGAGGAGAGAAACAAGAACAATAACAAGCCTATTTTCTCTCCTAAGAACACTACATAGTGGTCACCTACTTGCAAGTAGGAAGTGGGGCACCACAGAGACCTTTGTTGCCTGGCCGAAACGATGAAACAGGTAAACTGCTCCATACTTTACCCTTTGGTATGGGTCCGGAGAGATCGTTGTAAGCCAGTTGAACCTCATTGATGTATAGAATAGCCGAGAAATTGGACGGAATTCCTCCGGTGAGGAAGTTGTGAGACAAGTCCAGGCTGAAGAGAGTTTGCAGAGCTCCAAGACTGGCCGGAATGTGGCCTGTCAACTTGTTGTGTGACAGGTTAAGATCACCCAGGCTCTGTGCACCTCCCAAGTGCTGGGGTATTGATCCGGTGAGAGCATTCCCACCCAAATGCAGGTAGAAAAGATTCTTCCAAGTGCTAACCTCATCGGGTATACTGCCTGTCAGCTTGTTATTGGAGAAATCAACATAGTAGAGATTCGTGATAGGTTGAACTGCAACAACAAGGTTTACTGGGAATGGCCCTGGTATTTGATTGTTGCTCACATCAAGTTGAGACAGTGAAATTGAATTGAAGTTTGCTGGAAATGGCTGGGTGAGGTGGTTGTAAGAGAGGTTGAGTTGCGACAGATTTTGCATTTGCCCCAGGAATTTGGGCACTCCACCTACAGTCTCCAACAAAACAAAGGTGAGGAACCACAACAATATTTACTTTCTCAGATCATCACTTCCAAAAAGCATCAAATCTCAAAAGCGCATAGAATCCTCGCATGCCTCAGCACTTCTATGAGTGCACCAAATCTCATCCAACAAGAGTGTGAAAGCTACAACAGATTATACCTGTAAGTTTATTATGCGACAAATCGAGCAACTGGAGAGTCTCAAAGGAAGCGATCCACGTTGGGAGGGCCCCTGCAAAGTTATTACCACTCCCAGTGATCTGCCATATCTGAGAAGTATTGTGGGGCACAAGAGACCCAATTTGGTGCAAGTCAGACAACTGGTTGTAATCCACTGCGAATGAGAAAAGGTTGGCGTATGAGGCCGGAATTCCGCCTGTCAACTTGTTGTATGACAAGTAAAGTGACCCACCCTTGAGGTTACCCAACGCCGGCGGAAGTGAACCTGCACAAATCGAAGGGTCAATCCTGTCGTCTTAGATCGGAGCTGGTTGAACCCATCCTTTTAAACGGTTGCCCGATATCCTAAAGATGAAAATTCAGAACGAGGAGGACAAAACCAACAACAAAGCAAGACACCAATCAATCACATACCTGTCAACAAGTTATTGTTCAAGGTGATGTAGACGTTAGTGGTCTTGAAATTTCCCCAGGAGGCAGGAATGGATCCAGTGATGTTGTTGTAGGACAGATCGATCGACTGGAGTTGCGGTGCCCCAGTGAGGTCAGGAAGGGGCCCAGTGAGGAAGTTCATATTGCATGCTATATAGGTAATGTTCTGCAACTGGCCAAATGCCTTCGGAAAGGGTCCAGTGAAGGCGTTGTCGCTAAAGTCCACGAAGTTGAGGCTAGTAAGCTCGCCTACTTCTGCCGGGATGTGACCTGACAAAGAATTACTGCCCAGGAAGAGGTAGAGAAGTTTCTTTAGGTTTCCGATCGCTGCCGGAATGGGCCCGGACAATTGATTGGAAGACATGTCAAGACTTGTCAACGCTGGGAATTGGGTGACCCATGTGGGAAATGGCCCTTTGATCTGGTTTACGCCTACCCCAAGCTGTGTCAGCTTCGTCAACTTGGAGGACAAGCATGGCGGGAGAGACTTGAGGCCAGCCCCCGAAATGATCAAGGTGGTGAGCTCCACGAGGTTGCAGAACGTGGCCGGCATGCCATTTGTGAAGAAGGCGCCGTCAAGGGCAAACGACTGAAGCTTCGTGAGCTGGCCGAGGGAGGATGGAAGCTCTCCTGTGAATTGGCCGCCCTCGAGATCGAGCGTGACGAGCTTGCGCAAGTTGCCCCATTCTTTAGGAAGCGGTGCACTGAAGTTTACGTTATACATATTCAAGTTTTGGAGCTCACTCAAGCTTCCTAGGATAGCGCCCACATTCTTGGTCTTGGGCTTCACCGAGAAGTTCCCTCCTCGTTGGGGGGGGGCCACGCTGACTGTCAGGTTCACCACTCGTCCGGTGCTGCTGCAACCAACTCCCTGCAAATGTTCATAGTAATCATCTCATCGTCATCAACACAGCTATCCATGATCCATTCAGGGACTCAGACAAAAGTGAAATAATTGCAACCACATTAATATTTCCACTTGATCTTCTGAGGGTGCAAAATTTTGTGATCACTGAGCACAATGCTAGGGTGATTGGATTAACAAACAAACTAGTTCTGCGCTACCTGATAAAAGCAACAATCTCTTTTGCTGGTCCATGTAGTAAGCACTCCACTGTAATCCAGAAACTGCGTCTTGAATTCTAAGAGCGCCTCTCCGTCTTGCTTATAGCATTTCGCTTCACAAACAGAGAATATCCCGCACACGACCACCAATAGTACCACCCAGACCCCTGGCTGGGTTGCTATGCTTGCCATCCGGATTCGTTTGTTGCAGTCTTCCAAAAACCTTGACAAGGGCAATACTGAGTGTCTCACTTGTAGTTTTGCACCTGGTTCACTTCCTGGTTGCAGGCCAAGAGAAAAGTTCGACAGAATTATACACACGACAATGTGCTCCCGGAAAGTACAAAATTTGCCTACTCATGAATTCTGGAGATTCATGTAGGTCAAGACCTTTGAGATTTAAGGGAGGAATGGATATCCACCTGGGGCACATGACGTGACATAGAAGCAGAAATCCAGAGTGTAATTCCCCCCTTACCTTGACTCGGCAATAGAATGCAATTAATGCAACCGTGACACTTCAGTAGAGATCACAATGACCGGATCACAAGAGCATAGGTAAATATACTCAGTAAGCGAGTTGTGATAGTACAATAGGTGTACTTGAAGAATGTACTCTACGATCGATGTCTTTCAAGAATGAGATTTACAACCTAGCTGCTTCATGAAGACTGACCCTTGCTGCAGATTCACCAATTTATACCACATGAGTCACAAAACAAACCACTCAGTCCACCAGTGTCAGAACAACATGACGACTAAACATTGCTGTGGAGGATATTGACTATTCGATTCAAGCAGCTGTGACGCGGAAGCTGGGCAGGCTGCTAACTTACTAACCAACTTGAATCTTCAGTATTGAATCTGGAGCCCAAAGCACCAAATGTACACGTCGTCAAGCGGGGCCAAAGGATCACATCACCTGATGACCCTTCTATCAGTTCGATCCTGCGCTGGTTCTATATTGCTTGATTCAAGAGTACTAATTTAAGACTGAAGAAACTACTCCTTTCATGTCTACACGACAAGGGCCCTAGTAGTATCTAGGATCTTTGTAGATGGCACCCCCGGGTGATTGTCGGACATGTACCAGTTTTGTAGATATTCGACAGAGGCGATGACCTTGAGGGCTCCTTTGCACGTCTACACACACGCAGCTGTGATGAGCTGGTACACCGATGCAAACAGCCACAAACCAGTAGATCTTGGAAGGGATCTTCCTCATGTGGAGGCCCACACACGTTCGAACCAGTCGATTTGGACACGGAGTTGGGTAAGCCAAGGTAAAAGAATTTTGATCTTCACATGTGCATAACTTAAGGAGCTTTGCTTCAAGGTTGGTCTCTCTTTCATTGGGTACAAATGCCCGTTTTTAACTTCGATCCAAGATGACGGTTTTGCAAGGCTTCAAACCTCCTTTTTCCGATCAGAGTTGGAAATGGACTAATTTAACCCAACAAAGAGGGACTAACCTTGAAACGAAGCTCCTCAAAGTTAGGCACATGTCAAGGTCAAAATTTATTTACCTTGGCTTACCAAACTCCATTTCCATGATAGTGGTTTCAAACATGTGTGGCCTCCCCTTCATGTGGAGGTCACACATGTTTGAACATTAGTAGAAGTTGGAGAACATGAGGAAAAACCGTATAATATCCACATATTGTTCTCCCTCTTGACTAAGACACATTCAATTGCACAAGAAAATGTTGTATTCTCGGTAATATGACATTTTGGCCTCAAATGTCGTACAATTGAGGGTTTTTTCAAGAAAAATGGCTTATTTCAATGGAAAATGCCATTATGTATACATGATTGAATATACATACTCATAAACACAACAAATATATTGGAGAAATATGCTCACAAGATTCCTCATGTTCATAACGTTCCGCAAGATTCCCAAGTTGCAATTTCAAAAATACTAATCAAAGATGAACCTTGAAGTAAATGTGGGTCCCATCGCTTATGCACATTAAGTACCTCTACTATATGACAAATCATACCTTAAAATGTCATATTACAAGTGTTGTAGTCATAGTATGGAGGTAAATTAACACTATAAAGTTTAGTCAATATGTGAAATACATTGTATAGTCAAGATGTCAGATAATCGAGTTTTCAAATAAGGAGGTTACTAGACCGTAGCATCATGATGGGGCTAGAGCTCATGCCATTTGGGTGGGCCTTAGGTGGCCAAGCCATGACCCCATATGGGGGGGAAGGGGTGTCATGGGCGGGGGGGCCACGATTTGGTAGCCCTGGGCAACCCCAACCCCCTCCTCCCCAAATTAAAAAAAAAATCCCAACCGACAACTACTACCCGTCCTTGCCTTATTCCGGAAAAAACCGCCCTTGCATTCTTGAAGCCCAAAATTCAATATATATGTTCACTTCCTCTTAGTAAATAAGCAATTGATTGGGATGTCGTGACTTACCATTTGAAAGGGTCTTTTGTCATTCCAAAATGAAACTTATTTTGTGGGCTATTTTAAGTTTGATTATTTTATGATATTTAAGTCATAGACATTATAACCTCAATGCTAATGAAAATTTTGTAATATCTTTTACTTCCAAGTTCATTACATGTTTTTATTGACATTCATTTACATGCTTTCGGTTTTTATATGGGAATGAATCCAAATCAATTGCTTATTTACCAAGGGGAACTGAACACACATATTGAATTTTGGGCCTTCAAGGTGAAGTGCACTCAATATGGGACTTGTGGACAAGCAACCTTCAAGAATGCAAGGGTGATTTTTGTGTGGAATCAGGGCTAGATAGACAACATTTGTTGGTTGGGATCAAAAAAAATTAAACTTTGGTGGGACTGTCAGAGGGTGCCAGATCGCGGGCCCGGCCTTGACACCCCCTCCCCCCATGATGGGGTCATGGGTAGGGCCCGCCCAATTGACATGAGCTCTAGCCCTAATCATGCGCCGTGGCAAAGGAAATTATATTCCATCTAGGGCAGGCAGTACCTGTTTCGGAGGCAATTGGCTCGTATTGGTGTTGACAAATGTGCACTTCTCTTTAATGTTCGGCCCTGACAGTTTGAAAAGGCACCAATGTCACATGACACATACGTGCTCATATCTAGGAATGTGGTAGATGTATGACTGTCGCTATTGTTAACATCTAGAGATGTCCTATATTTCAACCAAGGGGAGGAACTTGAGGGCCTTAACTGCAGTGATCAGGGAGATTTTTGGGCATAATCGGTTGAGATCCTAGTGTTTGCAAGTCCAACCGGTTATATGTTGACATCCTCCGGTTTTCCTTTATTATATTGTGGTATATTCCATAGATTCTTCTAAAATGGACCGGTAATTTTCCTGCAGTCTTGAACTTCAACCGGCTCAACCAACTGCCGGTTCTCCCCCATCATTGCTCAACTGGATAGGAATGGATGGTAAGTGGGCCCTTTCATTTGGCACTGGGTCCCAATAATAAGGCACTCCCTCCTACGACCGCCTGGAATTAACTGCACCAAATACAAAAGTGTTCGAGTACTCAATAGTTAACATTAATTAGTTGCCAACTTGGTATATTTAGCCAACAACAATAAACACATATGTTAATGGTGCTAGGTACGAATGTTGAGCACGTGCTGAGTAGGACGATTTCAAATAGGTCCTTGCACAATCTGCCGAATCCCTACTCTGAGTCTTAAATTGGAAATGTTTTATTCAAGATTCATTCTATTCTTCACTGTGTACACTGTATGTGCAATTGGGTTGACCTCGCAACGAGGTTGACTCTTTGCATGTAGATTACTTTGGGTCAAAACCAATCACAAAAGCTTATAACTTGTTACTTTAGTCACATTCAAAACATAACTACACTCTAAACTTTGTAGTATCACGCCTGTGGCAACCAAGTGCACGTGATATTACAAAGTTTTGTAGTGTTAACATGGATGCATGATACTAGTGAATTAGTGTTGCATGTGACACTATGGAATAACACAAAGTGCAACATATTAAATGATGTGGTGTGGTCCACTCCGCTTCACCTTCCCAGGCGATGTGGCAGATGCATGCACCAACATTCAACAAGTGGCATAAGAAGAAGAAGAATAAGAAGGTGACACTCCACATATTGACACATGGCACAATGCAAGGGTGCGGGTTGACTTCTTTGGTGGTTTGCATTAATGACAAAATTCGTGATATAAGGGAGAGAAAGGTGACAATAAGGAGTGAGATTTGAACTACACACATCCGTTCCCTAGGGTTTCGGGATATTAGAGAGTGAATGATATTATGGAGGTTGATATTACAGAGTTTAGGGTGTATTGTACTTTGGTACTATGGGAGTACATACTAAAAATTGTGTGGAATGTTGATAGATCACCGTGGGCAATCCAATTGCAGGTATCAGTTTAATTCTTGTTGGGGCGAAACAACCCGTACACTGATTCCTTGGAGGCAAGGGTTTAGGCATCCAACAAGATATAAGTGTATGGGTTGGTTCGCCCAAATCTTTAGTTTGTCTCATACCATTTTTTGTAATCACTATTGCATTTGTTTTAGAATCCAAATGGGGTGTTTTGATCGATAGGTAGTGAAAATATAGGCCGTGGGATAAGCCAAATTCCATGTGCCCAGCACAAGAGGGTTTGTCATAACAACTTGATCATGGGAGATGACATTAATGTTGTCACCAATGTTTGTCACTTCATCTTCGATTTGGTGTACATCTATATGGAATTCAATGACAAACATCACAACAATACCACCTCCTTTTCAAAGGTAAATACCTTGAATGGGTGCAAACAAGCCTCGTCACAAGTCATATAGAAAGAGCACAATTTAGGGTGATGCCACTTACAGTAATCAATCTAAACAAAGGTAACTATAAATCCGTATATAAGAAATAACTCTATCCACATTTTACTTATATTAGTATTGATGATGATTGCTTCACTATTTTCATCACCACTAATGCAAGTTGGCTTATGTTCCATTTTGTAATTAACAAACATTCTTGCATCCAATCTCAATTGTTTCCCCCCTTGAGGCATGGAAGTTTTAACCTTTTGCAGTATAGTCTCCATATAGCATGTGGGCATTACTTCCATCCACGTTGATATATATATACTACACACCTATAGAATAGTTAAGGAGATACACCATTGTAGTTCTAGGGAGCCTCGAGTTTTTCTCTCAATTAGACCACCAAGTTGACATTAGCCTCTATCTCACATAGACTGCCGCTCTCCGTCACTCCAGAGAATTAGTTGGTTTGAAACTATCATGATGTACTTTCAGTTCTATCATCCTTTAAGCTTCCCAGACTTTATAATCAAGTTCATTCCATTGTAAATAGATGTGGCATAATGTAAACTTTAACTTCAAACATGAAGATAGGAATATTCTATCAAAATTCCACTATATTATTCACCAGTTATGCTACAACTTCTTATCACAATTCGGGATGATGTTGTTCAAACCTTTTTTTATACAAGTGTTTGGATAAGTGTTTGGATGAGTGAGCATGTGTAGAGTTGACAATGATCACTTTCGTACATTTCTAATTGCCACTTTCACGTTGGCTAACTTATTGCGACAAAATTCAATAAATGCTCGTAAGGACAAGCACAGAGATTAGCTTATGGAGGTCGGAAAGGCCAACCCATCCGCCTGACGTTCATATTTTTTAAGGTTTGGGTGTTACACGAACTCTGTCAATTTTCTGAACCCAACCGAAAACTGATGCCCGTCCCTGACTTCGTAAAGAACACTGTCCTTGGATTCTTGAAGGTCGCTTGTCCACAAATCCCATACTGAGTACACTTCATCTTCAAGGTCCAAAATCCAGAACATATGTGCGCTTTCACTTAGTAAATAAGCAATTGATTGGGATTTCTTTCACGAAGTGAAAGAAATCAATAAAACACGTAATTAATTTAGAAGTCAAAAACATTGCAAAATCCTCATCAACATTGAGATTATAATTTTTGTAACTTACCATTTGAAGGGGTCTTTGTCGTTCTAAAATGAAACTAAAATCAATGTGTTGATTTTAGTATGAATGTTTATAATAGTCTAGGAAATGCCTTCTATCTTCACAAGCATAACATTAAGTAGCAATGCTAGGAGGGTACCCTTTGAGTACCCACAAATTTACCTCAACAAGAAGGGAAAAGCTTGCAAAGCAAGGTGAATGAATGGACAATTAATCAAATATAGAAGCTTCAAAAAGATATCAAAAAGGTTTCCAATGTGAGTGTCGGGAGACTTTTCCGAAAAGTGCAACTACCTTTTTGACCTCACCAACTTTCCCGTTGCTTTATAGCTATTTAGATTTGTTTAGATCATAATTTAGCCTAGATTAGAACCTTTACCACCACTTCACATTAGTTTTGTCCTAGAAACCGACATAATGAATTCTAAGCATTGAAAGCAACTACCCAAATAGATTCAAAATAGCCTAAGTAAAACTCAAACTTAGGGGTGGTTTACACTATGGACCATGAAGTCGGACCATGGAAGATGGCCTTTGTCAATTGTCTGAGTTCATGGTCCAACTTCCATGGTCCGACTTCATAAAAAATTAGTTTTGAGAGGCTTGGGCCCCTCATTAGGTGTAAACCGAATGTGGACCAAGAAGAATGACCATGCACCAAAAAGTGAAGGTGCTGATTTTTTTAATACATGCCCAAAAAGGGCAATTTTGAAAAAATTCAAGTTTGACCTTTCTCTTGTCTTCTCTTGGGCTTCACTTGTCTTCACTTCTTGTTAAATGTGTTGAAGATGTGGCTTGCAAATCTTCTCACAACAATTTTTACAAAAAAATGAGTGATTTAATTTGTACATGTTCAATGTAATTTACATGTTACATGTACCTTGTGTTGTCACTACACTAAATAGGATATTTAGTATTTGATTATATTTAATGTTGTTACCACCCTACCTTGCTCAACACTAAAGTTCAATTCTTTGATAATTAGTGTTAGAAGATTTCCCAATGCGGTTCTTTTGACCACCCTGATCTACAGTCACTACATGACTACATTTTTTTTCGTTTTTCAACTATAATTTAAAAAAATTTCAGGGCGTGTAATATACCGTTGGAAAGGTATTTTCAAGACCTTTCCAACGGTATATTACAAGCCCCCAAAATCCAAAAATTTGCAATTGGTAGAGCAAAAAAAAAAATCTGCACTCAAATTCTTGAGTTCTAGATGTCCCACATTGTTTGGTGAAACACGTGGGGGCCGGTTTAAGGGGTAGGGCAAGGTAGTAGTGGTATGTCTCATGGGCTATGATATGATTAAGGCACATAGAGGGTATATTCATTAAAGAATTATTAAAATGGCATTTCTTTGTCATGGGCCCTTGCCTTTTCTTACCAGACCACCTCTCTTGCCTCTCTCACCGCAAAACCCGTTGGACCATGTCAGTGCATTTATTAGACCTTAAAAATTATATTTTGGGGACCTCGACCTCCATGGTCCCTTTGACATTTTTTCCCTATTGTAAACTGAAGTTGTCCCGGGACAACTTCAACATCCAATCAGCTGCCTTTGCAGAGCCCTGGTCCAACTTCATGGTCCATAGTGTAAACCGGTCCTTAGTGCTACCTTTGCTCTTGAAAGAGCATCAAGCCGGCACGCGCCAGTTTGATGCTCTTTTGAGAAGGCCAATCCGGGCTTGCTACTTAATGTTATGAGTATTCATACACATTCCAAATAATTAAAACATGATATTCATAATTTTGGGACTTTAGGGTTGATTTGGGACTATTGAATGCTATATTGGAATGAATAATAAGTGTCGGGAACGCATGGGGAACACATGGGAAACAGGTGTGGAGACCCTTGGGGAACACATGGGAAACAGGTGGGGAACATTTGGGGAACATGTGGGGAACGCATGGGGAACACATGGGGAACATGTGGGAAAGGTATGGAGAACGCATTGGGAACGAGTGAGGATTGCACCACACATGGGGAATAATTGGGGAGCACATGTTCCATGGAGATCGCCACGGGAAAACGATGGGGAACATATTGGGAACACATGAGATTGGTCATCGCCATTGGGAAAATGTGTACAATGTCATGGTGATTAATATAGTCACCACATGAAGTTCCAATTGATGGAGGGGAAAACATGAAATTGGTCATTGCCATTGGGAAAATGTGTACAATGTCATGGTGATTAATATAGTCATCAACCTTCAGTAGAAATTGAATGAAACAATATGAACTAAATCATAAATATCATGTAGTATGGGAATCAAAGTGGAAATAAACCATGCACATTGACTCCGACTTACACCCACATAGATTCAAATTTACATGCACATTGTTTCGACTTACATGCCAAATCCGAAATGGAGCAGGTGACAGTAAATGGCACGTAATATTACTATTACATTTAGGGGGGGGAGTGTCCCCGCCCAAAAAAGTAGAACAAAGAATACTAGTCAATTTTTATAACTATAATGGGGGAAGAAGCGGTGGAATTGCTCATCGGTCCAATTATATCTGGTCGCTTCCAAGGGGAGCCCGAGCTTGTGCCACCGCGGGGGTGGCACGGGAGGTTTCTGGCGGGCAGCCAATCCAGCAACCAATAGGCGATAGGCTCTTGAGGTAGGGCCCATTGCTTCTATGAGAGAAATTTGGTAATCACGGTAAGACATTGGGGGGGGGGGTTTGCCACTCCCAGGCAGTGAGGAGCGCAATCTTCGGTCTGGAGGCAAAGATTGAGATGAAGACCCTGCATGTGGAAACGAAGAGAAGCATTGGTACCATGACAAAAAACATTGGGAACAAAACCAAGGGATGAAAAACTTGAGGACGAAATTGCAAAGGAATTTGGTGTGGAATTTACAAGCATGTTTGATTTCATAACAAACAAAATAATGTGAAAGGATGAAAGGCATGTGTTCAAAAATTACCCCAACGGCCATCACGTCACGCGCAACGGTGGAGGGCGCTTCGGTAGCAACACATAAGGGCATGACTGCAGCAACATCTCCGGGAAGTGTTGAGATGGGACCTTGCCCCAAGGCACGACACGACGAAGGGGGGGCGGAGGGGCATTTGAACGCGGAGCGCACAGAGGTGGGCAATGTGTATCCAACAAGCGGGAACTGGAGAGAGCATAAAATATGAACAAGGTTATTTGGGAATCATGGCATGTTGAACGGACTCAGAAGTTAACGAATACCCTTCTGTTGGATGGGCAGACTCTGAAGCTAACGGACACCCCTATGCTCAACAAGGCCGGTGGATTTTACTTTCCACTTAGTGTTGGATTTGGACGCCAGGCGGGCGTTCAACACTGCCTTTTTCACGGGGTCGTAATGCGGCAGGGGGGGCTGGCCAAACCTATGGCTGAGGACGTAGTCTCGTATGTCTTGGAGGGGGGTGTCGTGGAGGGCCTGGAACCACGGCTGGAAATGTTTGACGAGGTCTGCGTCCGGGGCAGAGTTGGTCGTGAAGGAGTGGGGGAAGATGGCGTTTTGGTCGGGGTTGATGGCACTCTTGTAGGGGCTATCATCTATAAGGAGGGTGTTTTGCTCCGAGGCAAACATGTAATCGTTATCAATGGAACGAGGGGGCCACCAAAAAGTGTGGCCCAAGTTCTTCTGGTACAAGGCGGAGTTCCCATTAAGGGGGTTCTTCAACTCTACTCCATTGGAGTCGACATACCTGGAGCAATGGTGTTGACTTAAGACGACACCGGGCTTGGGCAAGTCAACAAAGAGGAAATCACAAATGCGTTCAACGTTGCTCTTATGCATGGAGGACCAGATGCAAACATAAAAGTTCATGCAGCAATATGTCCAGAAGTTCTGCAAACCGAGCCTGGGAATGATAAACTTGGTTCCGACCATGGCGGCTTGTTTGTCGGGCACAGATTCATCATTTACCCAATTAGGGGGGACATTCTGGCCTTGTTCAACGTGCATACATTTGCAAAGGATGCCATTGAGATCAAAGACAAGTAAGAATCTTCTGGCGTTCCGAGCAGCAGGGGCCTGTCGACAGGAACATAAGTGTCAAAGCCAGAGAAATAAATACTTGTGCGATTAATAGATATTTATAAAATACATCTGTTAAGTAGCGTGGAAGGAAGGGGTGTGCACAAGACTAGAACTAAATGTACCTCAATGCGGAACGGATCGAACAGCCACGAGCGAGAATCAGACAATTCTAAACGTGAACGTGGTCCTTCATCAGACATGAGTCTTTTAGCGGCGAGTATGCCCATCTCCCTTGTGAAAACTTGTCTACCTCTAGTAAGGGGGTTATTTGGGTATACGAAGATCCTATTGAGAACGTCTTCGACAGTGGCCTGCAAAACTTATCGGAGAATTTGCAACATTAGGGGACACAAACAGTTCACGAAGTTCCTGTTGATAGAGAGGAAGTTTCTAGGGGGGTTCACTTACACGGGGGATAGGGCCTGGATTTTGGCGAGGAGCGGAGGCGGAGGGGGCATCCACAGCGCGACGGGTTTGGGAGGCGACAAGACCTTCCGGAGCATTGTGGACGTCGACGAAATCGCGGTGGAACACCCTCCACAAATGAGTGGGCTCAACGGTATTGGCAGGGGCGGCTGGGACGAGGGCGAGAGTGGTCGGAGGCTCGTTGGGGATGACGGTGTCCAACACATGAGTGGGCACATCGACGAGAGCAGTGCCCGAGTCGAGAAGAGCAGTGCTATGGATGGGTAAGATAGCCTGCAAAGATTAAAAACAACAAATTTATGGCATTTAATAACATATAGCCAAAGAAGATAACGCCTTGGATGTCTCATTTTAAAGCAATCTATCTAAATAGACAATATGAATGCAATTGATCTTTGTCATATCCAATTATGGATGCCATGAACACAACAAACAAGGGGACCTAAGAAATATGACAAAAAATCTCACGAGAAATAAATACAAAAAACCATAAAGAATGCATGCGTAGCTTGAAGCAAATGCACTCTATTTGTTCTTGAGTTTGAAAATTGAACATGAGAATCATATACCCGTCGTTGACAACTTTTGTACAATGTAGGTTTCTCATCATATGTTAGTATAGTGAGAAGAGAACTTGTTCTTGAAATCACCACATGTTACCTAAACCACACACTTGTTCTTATGCAATGATTGGTTATGTATTTTCGAGTGACCACTACATTAGTATAAAATGACATTTATTAATCATGAAAGTTATAGTATATAGAAAACACAATTCAATAATTAAACATTCATTGGGTGAGAACAGTGTCAAACAATCAAATTATATAAATATGTTTGTATAGACCAAACCAAGATGAAAAAAACACGCGATGAAATGTGGGAATGCTGAATATATCGGGATACATTGGGAATGGAGCAAGGAATGGAATGGAGCATGGAAAGGCGGGGGATGGAGGATACCACTTACGGGGTGGGGGGGCGTTGAGTCGGGGAGAGCCGAGAGGACCTGTAATTTGTGAAGGTCATCATTGGTGATAGGAGAGGGAGGAGAGGCACCCTTAGTGTCCTCCACAGAAGGATCCGCGTAGACCAATTGAGTGTCATGGACAAGTGTTGGCAGCAGGGCATTCGCGTCAGCCACGGGTGTTGGCAGATCGTCGGCGACGTCCATGGAGTCCATTATGATGGGTACGCGGCATGCCCGGGGGGCGGGGCGGGCGATGTCGTCGTCACAGAGATTGATAATCTCCCGAGGGGAGGTTGATGGCACGGGGGCCATAAGAGGAGAAGCGGGAATTAAGGGATCGTTGTGGACGTCGACAATGTTTTCTTGCATGGACGTGGTATGGGCGGCCGTTTCCTCGGTATGGGCATACATTGTCTCGTCGATTACGGGAAGTTGGTGATGAGGGGTCTCCATTGGCAATGGGGAAGGCGTTGCCAAGTCCTCCCGATACTCTTCCGTTTGATGCAGTGGACTGTGAGATTCAGAAATAGAAAAGTGTTGATTATCTTCACCGTCGACAACCACCCCCGATGTAGGAAGGGAACACAGAAGAGGGGCGGGGGCCTGTGTAGGGAATGAAATCAAAACCAATACAAGCATATGGAAACAAAGGAAATTTGCGGGCAGGAAATTGGAGATGGCAACAGGTAAGTGGGGATGATGGAATTCCTGTCGACCAACAGGAATTCCCCCTGTGAGAAACATGAGAAAAACAAGACATAAAGTAGGAACGGGAACAAAAGAAATGAGTGGTGCGTGGCCAACTGCGAAGAGATCTGAAAATGATAATGTTATGTATGAAACGTGAGTGTGCAAAGTTGTTCCGTGACGGGTATTGGTGCAACATTTATCCTCGAATGGATGGAGAGGGAATGGGAGGGAAAGTTCATGTTGGTCGACAGGAACTTGAAGGCAATAGGGATGTAAGTGTGATGGAATTCCTGTCGATCGACAGGAACTACCTTTCTGCAATATATGACAGAACAACAAAACTTGCAATGGGACCACGAAGAACTATTCTTGGGGAATGCAGAACTTGAGACATACAAGGAACGGGACCAACAAAAAAGAATCTCCAAACTGCGAGAAGAAATGAGAATGATAATTTTATTCAGAACTAGTGTACAGTGGAAATATTATGCATGCAATGTTATTCAGCGTGGAAGATGGTGTAATATTTACGCTCGATCAAGAGGAAGCTTGTGCAGAATGCACAAGGATCCTCTCGGTCGAGAGAAAACTAGGACACCATTAGTCAGACTACTCCGCTGGAGCCTGCGAACGTTGATCTGGTAACGCGTCTTCCACATTCTGGATCACAAATCCACGGTGGGATTCAGCCAACCCAACATTTGGAAAGAGGTAAGTCCAAGATAGGAAAACACGAGTGTGGGCAGAAGGGAGCGGAGAACTTACAGAGGAGGGAGCAACGGTGGTGTCGGGTACCACACTTGGGACGGGTCCGAGACTTGTCGTCTGGGAGGTGGGAATTTGTGACTGCTTCACCGCATGGAGCTCCGCCATGAACGTCCTCTGGACACTCGCAATCTCTGCTCTCGTGGCCTCGACAGTGTCCTGGTGACTCTTTCGGAGAAGTTCCGAGAGCATTTCTATGGTGATGGCCTGCTGTTGAGGAGGGGGCGGTGGCAAAAAGGGAAGCTTCAAGGGAACTTGGGGATGTGAGGTAGGCAGAGGGAGATTGGGTGCAGAAGGCGACGGGTCAAGGTCCATCAACGTCTGTGCAAGAGCCTCGTTGGTGGTTGAAGGGGTCCCATCGTCCCGGGAGGGGGGCTCCGAGTTGGTGCTAGCAGAATGCTCCCGGCGAGGCAAAGACCTGAAGTCCAAAGTCCTGGCGGCAGGAGGGGAGGAAAGAGGGGGTGTCATCTCCCGGGACATTGATGGGGGCGTAGACTCGAGAGGGGTCTCCATGGAATCCTCGGGGGTGCCATACCGTCTTGGTGGAGATGGTCGCGGGGATGGGGGTTCCCCCTCATCAGAGGATATTACCTCCAAATCCTCTTCAACTTCTGCTTCTTGATCATCATCCTCCACATGGGTTTCATCTTCATTGTCCTCATCGTCTTGATCTCTCACATTGCCCATGTCTGCGTCCTCGTCGTCGACACACAGTTGATGGCAGATCCTTGAGGGGTCATGGACAGGCGTAGCCATATCCACGTCGACTTCTTCACCCTGAAGAGAGAATTGAACGGTTAGAATTCCTGTCGATCGAGAGGAACATTGATAGAAAACGACAAGTCAGAGGACGAGCACTTACGCTTGTGATTCGCGGAACAATCACGTCCATCTCCTCTTCGTCCACCTCCTCAACCTCGACTGGGGGGACATCGGGATTATCCGTGTCCACATAATCGCTGCGGCTCATCGAATAGCTTTTCTTGACCATCTCTGTGTACTCATCATTGTGTATGAGGTTGGTATAGTTCAAGACGTTGCTCTTCAGCATCTGCAAAAAATCAGATGGGGTGTCACAATTGATGCAGAGAATGTGGAAGTACAAAAGAAAATTCCTGTCGATCGAGAGGAACTTACCAGACCCGTTGCAGATGGCTTGAGACCACCAAAGAAGTTGACAAAAAGCCTCCCCCTTCCACCCCGGCCGTCCAAGAACTTGAAATATGCCTCCATTCGAAGCTCCCCCCTGTGTAGCTCAAAAGTACGCTCCGACCAAAGATTTTTCTTCACAAAGTACCGGGGGAGATCTGGAGGCGAGAAAGATCCGGGGAGTTTCGTGGGTTGAGGCATCTTCTTGTTGACCATGAACCAAACATGCAGGCCCGGATGGTCTCTCCATTTCTGCAATTCGCCGACCTCGGGAAGATCTTCTGCAGGACACGGAATGTAGTACGATGGCACTGTCACGTAAGTGTCCGGATGCCTTCCAGACAAGTACGACATGAAATGCATGGCTCCTCCACAGTTAACCACGTCCGCAACAAGCATCAGCACAGGTACTCGGCTTAGTCCGGGGAACCAGTTCGGGTCATTGATGTACCGAGCTAGTGTCTCCAATGTCGATAACGGCGCCTTTCCCCCCGACTCATAGCCCGGAATAAATCTGAAGTCTATGAGGCAGCCCGCAACAACGTTTCCACCGAGATGGTCTTTGTCTGCCGTTCTTTGCCTTCCAAAGATGATGTCGCCGGAAGCTTCGACTCTAGTGCAGATTGAGACCAAACTGCCGGGCTCGACTGGTCCATCCTTTCGCAACCAAGAGTCCAACATACGCTGGAGTGCTTCTGATGGAGCGAGGTTCTTGTGGTTGTACATTCGTTTTTTATTCAACCACTCCATAGTGGCGACCTCAAAGATGCTCGCCCACTTGGACTTGGTGACACGGGTCTCTTTCTTGAAGTGGAGCCACACAGAGCGGTTGACGACTTCCCCTTCGATGAGCTTCATGTCGGGGGCTGCACGTGCGAGCTCGTGGATAATGATGTTTTTCCACTTCCTCTTGTTGGCCCATGCGGGAAGGTGGAGGACAGCATTGTTTGACTTGGGCTGTCTGAAGCAAACTCTAGGGAGCCCCTTCGAGTTGAGTTCCGTCAGCCTCTTTGCAGCAGTGTGCAGATCCGCAGAGGTGATGCCGGATAAGGATTTGAAAGTCTCCCTGCTAAGGGGCTTCGCCACGTACTTCCTCGGAATGAACGCTGCAGCCGTCTTTTTTTTGGCGTGTGCAATCATCCTGAGGTCTTCGGCATCCTCGTGGTCTCTGAGAAAAGTTTGGGCGGTGTCAGGGTTCACCAGTGTCCCTTCCTCGTGCATGGTGAAAGCCTTCTTCCAGGCTGCGTAAGTGGTGTCATCACTCATGATAATGGCAAGCTCAGCGGACAAGTGTTCATGTGTAATCCTGGGGTTGATTCCAGAGAACTGGGCCTCAGTGCTGAGGATGAAACTCTGCAAGCCAGACGAAGTCTCATTAGTTAAAACAACATCACATGGCATGAACATAACAAAACAGACGTTCCTATCGATCGACAGGAACTACTGAGGCATTGCTATTTCCTGTCGATCGACAGGAACTCATGAGGCATTACTCTAGCTACATTAGGAAAGCAATGAAACTTTATTTCCTCTCGATCGACATGAAATATTTTTCAAACACTAGTGCATGTGGCATTATATAAATTGAAAGATTTATGTATGTATTCTATTTCAACCCACCTTCCATTGTTTGACCGCCATTTCTTCAGTGTTGATGGCATTCAACCTGATCTTGGCGGGTTTTTGCGTTGACAACCAAACCCGCCTCACATTCACTATTGTTGCTGCCCACGAAGGAACCCATGCAAACATCCTATTGGTTCTATTAAGAGTCAACGACAGCCTGGTTGTCCAATTGTATTCTTGGGTATAAACAATACAACAAGGCCAGGCTTTAAATTTTTGTCTAGTGACTTCATCGGTGTTCTTGTGATTCACAATCGTCCTCGCAGCTGCCACAGTGTGTTGTCCGCCTATGATGATGAAGTCCTTGTCTTTGATGTCTTCCCACTTGTATGGAGGGCGCCAAGGGTCCTCCTCTGGAAACTTTGGCATTACGCATAAGTTGTATTGTGCCCAAGTAGGCTCCACTTGGGACAAGTATGCAACCATCTGCTCTTTGAGCTCATTGTCGAACTTTCGCGCAACCTGGAAAACCAATGACAAACCACAATTTTAGCGTCATGCATGAGCTTGGCACTGTGCCTGAACACCAAGCTTGTTTATGAAGTGGTAAACACCTGATGAGATTGTCCCCGCTTCAATTGTTGCAAAGGAATCCTCGCGACGAACTGCATTCCCAATACATACAGCGGCCCGTATGCCTTTATGAAAACCTCCTTGTCTCTGGCTGCCTCCGTCAAGTCCAATGTTTCCCCAGGCTTTATTGTGGTGGCAACCTTCTCGGATTTCGGAATTAGTTCTTCTTCTTTGGGCTCTTTCTTTGATTTCTTGGGGACTCGTTTCTTTCCCGAGGAGTTGCTTTCATCCTGTGTCTTGCGTTTTACTCTTCTGACGAGATCAGCATCCTCGTCTTCCATGTCGATGTACTCTGGAACCCTTTCCAAATCCAGGGGGGCATCGTCTTCCTAGTTGGCATCTTCCTGTTCATCTGTAGCAGGTCTCTGTGGTTTTTTCCTAGCGTTCGTCTCCTGGGTTGTGGCTGCGATACTTCTCAGAGGAAGAACGTTATGTGCCACCTCTGATGCCACTCTGCTCCCCCCACCGCCTTGTTTCTTCTTTGCGGCTTCTCGTGAAGCTGGTCTGGAGCTTCCCTCTCCCGCGGACCTCTGATGCAAGATATCCACAGCCTGCTTCTTCTTGGCGGCATTCACTAACTCTCTCTCTCTGTTCTCACTCTCTGTGAGATCTTCTGCAACCCCCAGTATTGACACTATTGCCCTCTTGGATACTCTTTTCCTCAGGTACCCCAGAAGTGCAACCTTCTCGTCTTCATTTACTGCTTCTATGCTATTCGCAAATGGATCCTGGTTGAAGAGGTGTTTGTTGATGTCCACCACCAGTATCCGTTCCTCCACTCCCTCCAACACAGTCAGTTCTATGATGCTTGACCTGGGCTCCTGTTTGGCCCCTTTGATGATTGCATGTGGCATTTGTATCCAATCATCCTTGATTTTTTCAGTTAAATATAAGTCGTACGGGTTCGAGATATCCTTTCTCCGGAGTTCAAAGCTCCACTCAAGCATGTGGGTTGGCTTCACCACCCATACAGGACCTGACTCCCTGGCTTTCAAAACACCAATCATGTCCGTCCACATTGCGCGTTTCTTCGGTGCCATTGTCTCCTGTATTTAAATAACCCTTTGTCAATCTTTTCCATATCTTGTAGCTTCCTATTTTCATCTCATGGTATCCTATTATTCAATATCTACGTTGGTCCTCCTCAGACATCAAGAGAGACCTTTTCTGTCTCATTTGGGGGAGAAGTTCTTGTCGATCGACAGGAACTGTTCCTTTTCATTTCACCTGCGTATGACCACTTATTTTTAGACTTGTTTCGTGAAGTTCCTGTCGATCGACAGGAATTGTTCCTTTTCATTTCACCTGCGTATGACCACTTATTTTTAGACTTGTTTCGTGAAGTTCATGTCGATCGACAGGAACTGTTCCTTTCCATTTCACCTGCGTATGACTACTTATTTTTAGACTCGTTTCGTGAAGTTCCTGTCGATCGACAGGAACTGTTCCTTTCCATTTCACCTGCGTATGACTACTTATTTTTAGACTCGTTTCGTGAAGTTCCTGTCGATCGACAGGAACTGTTCCTTTCCATTTCACCTGCGTATGACTAATTTTTTCAGACACGTTTCGTGAAGTTCCTGTCGATCGACAGGAACTTCTATGTATGGAGTTTCCCCGCCACTAAGGTGTTGTTCTCTCATTCTTGTATGATGGATGAATGGGGGTTGAAGTTCCTGTCGATCGACAGGAACTTCTCCCCTGGATGGCCACCTTCCCTTAACGTCCGTGTTCCTGGTTAATGTGTTCAATTTGGGAGAGAAGTTCCAATCGATCGACATGAACTTCTCTCACTATTTGGTCTATGAAACTCATATGCAACCTGTACGGACATTTTCATCTTTGATGTCCTCCTTTTTTGGTATTCCAAGTTCTCTCAATTTCTCTGTTTGTGGTCTTGTTAGTGAATCATTTCTGTGCTTAGTGTCATATTAGTTTGTTTGCCTTGCTGTTTATACTTTTAATTGTATTGTGTTCAAAGTGACATTGTCAGCATGCATGTCATCATCTTTGTGAGGTGAAGTATCATCAGCACCCCCAACAACATCAACATTTGTCTGCCTCAAAACAATGTGTATGCAACAACATTGACAATAATACATGATACAACGTTTCAACATCACAATACCTTCTTATACATTGAATTGAACATCATACTTTCACATATATGTAACCATGAAAACTGTAAGTTCCACATTGCATATGGGCTACTTCTGCTAATACTTGACAAGTGCGATGGCTACTGTTTTGTGTGTACTAACACTTCATCACTCCGACTAATACTGCCATGCATCACCAACCACTCTACATGCAAAACAAGCTCACGACAAATAAAACTGCGCGTCAAAGAGCAAGGAGATTCTGCTCTGGGATTGATGTGTGCGCGCCACACCCGGAAATACTGCTCTGACATTCATTGTATGTGGAAGTATTCATGATTTCATTGCTAACTGGTTCATTTCCACACATGGAAATCAACACAAACCCTACCAAATCGAAAACCAATACACTCTGGAAACCCACATCGATATCCCACACGCAGGTTGTTAGAAGTTTCCTCACATTGCAGAATAACTTCCACCATCTGTGAGCAACAACACTAGGATTCAACAACGCTGTCTCATTTGTTTCGTAGGTAAGCACACTTCAATGATTACAACATATTCCTGGTGCTCCTTACAGTCAGCCCTCTCTTCAAGAGAAGAAAATTCATGGAAGTGATTAGTACCTCCCTCACCGCTGCTACTACAGGTAATAACGAGGGTTTGAAATCCTTACAGCCGTCACGTAAGCTCCCACCCAAAAATACACCAGACCGCTACGCCTCAGCAACGAGTATTGCACACAGTTCGCTAGTATTGGGACGGATTTTGCTTCGTGCTTCTTCGCTCCACCAAGACCACCAACGTTGTTCGCACGCAAGCCGCCAGGTAAGCAAGCGCAGGTGATATCGAAATTGCTAACAAGTGGCTGGAATCGGTCCGCAATGCTTTCTGTCCCACCCTATACCCTGCAAATTGAAACTGCACCTTCCTCCAGAACTACGCTCTTCACTCTCTGTATGCTAGCATTCTCCACATTTGCGAGCCTCTCTGCCTCACCTGTGCATTGGGCATCCGTTTGTCCACGGTGAACCTTTGCTGCAACCTCTACTGCTCCTCCAACGCGAGAGGTGCGCCTTGTGCCTGTTGGAGAGACGACTCTCCGGAAGAGAATGAGACACTGGGAGGAAGCTCACACCGTCCCAGCATCCGACGCTCCATATCCCGCCGTCGCGATGGACGGCCACGATGTCTGGTCCGGATCATGATGGTCCCACACTTAAGGACCATCATTACTCAACACCCACTCCATTGCTAAGGGGGTTTAATACTCCCCCCACAATCCACTTAATATGCATTCATCTGCAATCTATCCAACAGTCATCCATCCATGCCCAAGTTCCTTCCGCAAGTGCACCATGAACAGTACATCCACCTTATGCCAATTCATCCGAATTCATCCACCCATGCCTCAAGATTCCACCACAATTGCACCACGCAAAGCACATCCACCCTTAAGCACCCATTCGTCTACATTCCATCCATCATTCATCCATCCATGGCATCTGTATAGTCGGCGATGGCGCACAGTGTTCAAGATTGAAGCCTCATATGAGTTCCATTTTGAAGGGCTCGCAAATTTCAGCCTTTCAGTTGAAAGGCTCGTTCAAAGCCAACACGTCAATCTAAGAATATAGAAATGAATTACATAGCTCGAGATATTAAACTTGTGCATGAAATATATGGTACATTATATGAAAGCATTAATGTAAGCCCCGCAAAAATTGAGTGGCTTTGCGGAATAGCTCTTAAACTCTCCCTTAAGCCAACTCACCGAGAATTTCATCCCAAAACTTTACGGATAACTCTTGCAAAACACAAAAGGTCCCATGATGGTCACTCACCATACACTACAAAAATCATGTAGCATCACAACCCTACTAATTAGATTCGGGCCACTATTTGGTATCATTATCTACCACTGTAATAAAATTTAATAGCATCTAAGTGGCTACGCACCAATTCGGTAATGCCACGTGCTTGTTGTAATGAGACATAATTGCAGCCACCTCGTGTGGGACAAATTATAATGTCATATAACGAGACTACTCATGTCTAACCTTGTGAGATGTACTCACCGTATATGAATTTTGGTTCCACATGTGAACAATTTTGAATTGTTCACAAAGAATATGGGATAAATGTGATTACATATTTAAAATGTATGCTCTCATATATTATTACCTTGATTTCTCAAAATTAACGTTTATAGAGGTGCAATTAACAAAGAAGGGAGTAGAGCATGTTATAACACTTAACACATATTAACACTCACTAGTCTTACCAATTGTGTTTTTGTAGGGGAGTAAAATTTTCTTAACATATATGAAATTATAACGCTTATAGGGGTAACACTCATAGAGTCTTGGTTGTAGTACCTTATTATGCCAGATCGCCCATATGTATTAATTTTGTGGGCATACTAAGGCCATCAATCACTTTAGTACGCTTTGACCACATTGCACAACATTGACATTCATGTCACTGCGCATTACTAGGCATGACCCAAATATGTTGACCCATACATTGTGACCACATGTTGGCTTCACTATTTGGCATTCACATGAACCTAGGGCAACCCTGGCAACGACCAGCTTGGCGACTATTACTACTTGTCAACTTACGGATGGGATTCAACATTTGTCTCACTTACGAGTTTGTGACGAACCTACTGAATACCCACGAATGATACGCACTCGTGAACTGATTCAAAATCCGCTTGTGTATAAAAGTTACGAATATATAACTCCAGATCATTACATGTTACCTGATTCAATACACCATAACGCTACCTACTTACTTACTACATTCGACATCCGCTGAATCCACATTCTATCACCACTACTTTCCTCACCTCGTACATTCACACAAAGAGTTTGACACTTCATCCATCTCTTCAATTCATGTTGAGCCATGGCTAGCAAACGTAGGGTTTAGGGTTTAGGGCTTAGGGCTTAGGTCCCAATAATTGGAACTGGGGTCCGACGTCTATTACACATACATTTAATAGCATCGGAGTTCACCATATCCCAAAATTGTGAGATGTACTCACCGTATATGAATTTTCGTTCCACATGTCCCCCAATAGTCACATTTGTCGCTTAGTACCTTATTATGCCAAATCGCCCATTTTGCTACTACTTATAACCAACATTATGCTACTACTTACATAATTTTGCTACTACTTATAACCAACATTTTGCTACTACTCATAGGCGATTGTCAAAGAAAATCAAGGGTTTTGTATACCGGTGTTTTTTTTGTTGTCTAGTTTACGACCCTTGCGCCCTTATGCAAATTGGAATTAATACATATTTGACAAACATATGAACATTTCTATATAAACATAGCATTGTCGTCACTGGTTGGGTGGAGCATCGGGAAGACTTGTATAATATTGCTATTTAATATGGTGCTGGTCAAACTACGATATCCATTTTAGAGACATTGGTATTACGGCCTTCCATGTATGGAAATTTTGCGAACCATCTAGTACCAATAGCAAACAGCAGTGAACGGGGAGAAATTTGAGCCAACTCGGTCAACATCACTCTTGGTTATGAACCGGTTATTAATTGAATTGCTTCGGTTATTTCTTGTATTTTAAACTTAATATAGTAAATTTGCTAGAATATGGTCCAGTTATTTTCCTGGAGTTATGATTTTAAACCGGTTATTTGGCTAAACAAACCGGTTGATCTAAAACTAGATGTCGGTTCTCCCCGTTCATTGGCGTACAATCCTATATCCTAGGTCAAGTGGGCTAGTATAGGATAATCACCATTTAGGACCCATGTACCTTAGAATTAGGACATGGCCACCGGCGCAACCCGTGTACTAGAAACCAAGAACACACCTCCAAATGAGTGCACCCTACACACTTGAATCAGTAGATGGAAGCAAGGGAGGGAGCGAATTCGAAACTCCCACCAATATGTCCCACCCTAAACCTCCATCTTCTATAAAAGGATTCGACTCTTCATTCAATGTCTTTTTCCAATCAACCTCTGAGTCCACTTCACGCCTTGCTCTCTCTTGTTCACCAAGGGGATAATCGAGGTGACAAAAGGAGGTTCTGATTGAGGTGACAAAGGAGGTTCTGATCGAGGTGACAAAGGAGGCCCTGATTGAGGTGACAGGAGGTTCTCATTGGGTTGACAAAGGAGGTTCTAATTGAGGTGACAAATGATGCTCTATGGGACCCCTGTTTCCCACCCTGTACCGCACCTTTGTACGAACAGTGTACGGCCGATCAACTGGCCAGGTGGAGTTTCTGTCGATGGACAGGGAATGTCCAATGCAGTCTTCATGGAATTTCCTGTCGATCAACAGGAACATCTATGATCAATCTTGGTGACTTCTAGGGACTCTGGGAACTTTCCTGTCGATCGACAGGAACTTCCCAATGCAGTCTTGGAAACTTTCCTGTCGATCGACAGGAACTTCCCACTGCAGTCTTGTGAACTTTCCTGTCGATCGACAGGAACTTCCCACTGCAGTCTTGGGTTATTTCCTGTCGATCGACAGGAACTTCCCAGATCAGTATTGGAATCTTTTCCCTCGATCGATAGGATATTCCCATTTGCTGTCTTGGAAACAATTTCAGTCTGGGAAACTTAATTGCCAGTGTGGGAAATTTTGAATGGCAACAACTTTCCTATTTAGTTGGTTGAAGTTCGGGAAAGTTCCTCTCTATCGACAGGAACTTCCCCATTCCATGATTTGTGTAGTCGCTATGAATAGGAACTTTGTGAATGCGAATGTACATCTATGCCCTTTCATGGATGTATTTGGAAATTCGTATTTTCCCTGCAATAATGAACTGGCTAAAACTGTAATGTTTGCGCAGTGCACTACTATATATGGATTATGATGAAGGAATCAGCGGCACGGATGAGGTGCCTATCTAAACTTGTTTTCATCAACGTCTTCGTGTGTTTTGCAATGTTGAATGGTTGTTGATTTCACATGTTCGTTCCATTGTAGGAATCGTCCATCTCTGATATTGTCTTCACTGAAGATGAAGAGGATGTGCACTTCGAGGAGCTTGATGAAACTTGCAGTGGCCTTTCACGGGATGAATGGATAAATATTCCTCTGTTGCTCTTCAATGAGCAAGGAGTGGAAGTTGCTGGAGGGATTTGTAGAAATTCCAATCCAATTGATTGCATTGATGATAGTACACTTGGGGATGAAGACATTGGGATTCTCATCATGGACCCTGTGCCTGGATTGATGGATATGGATTCCATTTTCTCGTTGCGACGTTGGCCCATATCTCGAGCTTCTCATGATGGTTGCACTCTCCTCCAACACCAGCTTGTGAGTACCTCTAGGTTGCAGGAGCACACTAGATTGCTTGCTCAACGACTAAAAGAAGGAAAACGAAAATACGACACCAACAGACGACCCAATGGGCTAGATATGCCACCCAAGAAAATCCGGGTCTTAAACTCGGATTCTGTCCGCCACCTCTCCACCATTGATTGCTGCAGCCGTGAGTGTCTAAGATACTTCCCAAGGGAGGAAGTCCTTGCGTTGCGCTCTGAATTCTATGGTTGTCCACCTAGAATGCGTCATAGCAAGCGCATACATGTCCATGGTGAAATCCATTGTTTACATGGGGAAGGAAGGAAAGTGGTGACCTTATGTGGGCGTGACATATGCCTTCGTGCATGGCGAGAGATTTTTGCGGTGTCAAAATCGTCGTTTTATAGAAACCGTTCTGAGTATTTGTCGGGTGTGCGTCCTAGAGATCATGGAAACTTGAACGTGAAGCGAGCTCGAGTGCCAACCTTGCAAGCAACATCCACTCTACATGAAATTTTACAAGACAAAGCGGATATGATGCCTCACAAATCCCGCACTCTCCCCAACGGTGAACGCGTTGTGGAGATGGTCCTCCCCCGTGGCACCAAATGGAACAAATTACTCACCACCATCAACCAGGTGTGGATTGTTTTTTCCCTTTGATGTTTACTAGATTTGTGTTGGTTCTGTCAAGAATGTTTCATGTTGATCTGCAGAAATTATTGAGCACCAACATTGACTAGAATGGAAATTGTCCATTTGTATACATTGCGTTTATTCATCACGGTTTTTCATGTTCATGCATTGAAGGTGAACGAGAGATGCGGGATTAAAGCCATCTCCCTTTCCAAATTAAGTGCCATCCGCCAAACATTTTTCAAGCAATATGTGACGAAAAGAGCAGGAGACAACTTTGCTCGTTGTGGGAAATGCGATTATCTTCATGCCATTATTTCAACCCATGTGCGTGGATCCGCTGCCCATACCGGTTTCTCTAAACAATTACATAAACACCTTGCGCAACAAGAGGCGGCACGAAATGCTTACCGATGCATGAGGTCCATATCTATATTGCAACCCCACAAAATACTTTCCATCATTCACGACAAAATGGACCACGGGAAAACCGCTTCTCCTTGTTTCGCTTACAAAAACAAGGACACCGACATGTTCACAAAGTTGCCTTTATCTGTGACGGGCATGATTGCGCATGGGCATGGAGATGAACGGTATGCACATTACTCTCTTGATTTGTATCCCGGCGATTGCAATCACACTGTTGGCTCATTCGCAAGACTACTACGCGATTTGGAAGCTCCGCCGGTTTCTTCCACTCGGAGGCTATTCGAGGGTGCCGGTCGATCCCCCCTTTACAAAGCCATATTGAATGGGAAGGAAACATGTCTGGAGGGATTGAAAGCCCCCCCAAGTGACCTCGTCCATGCTGTGCCCCTTCCACCCATTTTATATGTTCAGTTGGATAATTGTTGGAAGGACAACAAATGTAGATTTGTGAAAGCTTTTTGGTCCATGCTTGTGGCGAAAGGCATATTCAGGGAGGTCTATGTATCTTACCTCCTAGTTGGTCATACACACGACGATATAGACGCTTCGTTTGGGAGATGGAGCATGGACTTGCATGAGAAAGATTATCCCACCATTCCGCTCTTGATGAAATCCTACATGCAGATGGAGAAGGTGGCCACCATTCCGCATATGATCGAAGAGCTCCCTGCCTGGAAGGCCTTTGTGGAGCCTTTTTTGCCAAGTGGAAACGACATTTTGTTTGGACACACCAAGGCCCAACAATTCAAATTCTTTGTGCGGGATGACGGGTGGCCAATAATGCAATATAAATTGATGAGCAGCGATGCAAAGTGGCTTCCGGACAAAGGTATACTCATGTGGAAGGAGAACATCAGAGGAGGACCCTCAATGCCAGAGGGCGATCCTGCCCCTGCTCGACCTCGTGAAATGGGAAAACTAGAGGACGTTGTTAATGGTCTGCAGGGATTCATTGACTATTGGCAATCAAATTCCAACCATGATAGTGTTGGTGGATATAGTAGGGTGCATGGCCCTCTCATCACATATTGGACTGATGTGAAAGAGGCATTGTCCGCACCTCTTTCAGATCTATGGACGGAGGGAACGCGTCTGCAAGAGGGATTCTGGCCCAAATCCCGAGTTGGGCCCAATTCCAACACTCCATTTCTCCAGACTGGTGAGCTTCGAGAGGATCATGGAGTAGACTCCCATTATGTGGGGCCCAGAAGTCAGCGACCAGCGCCTTCGTTTCGCCCTGCTAATGATGTATTCACCGGGCACTTCATGATCCTTCGGCCGCAAGATCAAGATATTAATCGACCGATTTGGGTGTGTCGTGCTTTAACACCACCCAATTTGGAGCCAACCGGAGCGCATGCGCGCTAGATTCAAGTGGAATGGTTCATTCCCACCTCCACTGCCAGGAACGTGGTAGATAAATATAGTGGATGGGACACCAAAAATGAATTTAAGTGGAAACGTGACCTAAAGTACTCAACTCCTGATTGGCAGCCTCTTGATTGCATATTGGCTGCGTGGCCTCCAGGCCCACGTGATCATGGAAAATCACCAAAAATTACTATCCCCGCAAACCAAGTAAAATTTGCCAAAGACAACCTCCGGCGTTGTGAGTTGGCTGAAGGACGAATGGGAAGTACGTCGAATGCCCCTCCCCCAACGAATCGTGGGCTTACTCGCGCTCCCTGACATCAATGACCATGGGAACCAAGTTGATCCTTTCCACTCAGTCACTTGGAACATTGTCCATTAGCATATTCACCAGATGCAGCTTCTGAGCAATAGAATATTATTCATTTAGTACTGTGGTGGCAATCATGTAATCACAACTGAATCGCGTAATATTGTATGTTTGCGGGTAGACTACCAGAGGGCAATAGAAATGTCAGGTTCAAGGTCATGACAAATTCTGGTTGTTTGCACACATGCCAGTTCATGATTATCCACAACAAATTTTGACTATACTTTATGCAAGGCACCAGCCAAATTTTCACTTCATTGGATTGTATTCAACTTGTCGCGTGTGTTGCATTTTGTAGATGGAAGAATTTGTGTCAATTTTCCCAATGTCCCACCATATTATTCCCGTGCAAGATCAATGATGTGTTCCCAATAGCGCGTTCCCATGTTCCCAACGGTGTGTTCCCAATAGCAAGTTCCCAAGTTCCCAATGGTGAGTACCCAAGAACATGTTCCCATGTTCCCAATGATGTGTTCCATCTGAAGTTCCCAATTTGTTCCCGTGCGTTCCCATGTTCCCAATAATATACTCTTCCCATTGGATTCCTTAATTTTGGGACTCCCTAAAGTCCCAAAATTATCAATATGGTGTTTTAAGTGTGATTAAATGTATCAAGCGTAAATGACCATAATTGAGCTTAATTGAGAGCAAGGCCTAAAGTTTCTACAAGTATTCATACACATTTGAGCCAATTAAGCCTGATTAAGTACAACCAAGCACATCAAACCTAGTTAAGCATTAGGAAGCCTAAACAAGTGTAATTAAGCACATCAATTCTCATCTCTGAATTCAATCATAGTTGATTTAAGCAAGCTTATTTTAGATTGAGTTAGGCTTAATTCTGAATTTGATTAGGCTTAATTAGGATTAATCAGGGTCATCAAGCTTAATTAGGCTCAATATGCTTGATTATGTTTAGTCACACTTAATTAGTTTGAATGTGTACAAGTACTTGTGAAAGTAGAAGGCAATACCTAAACTATTTAAAATATTCATACTAAAATCAACACATTAATTTAAGTTTCATTTAAGAATGACAAAGACCCCTTCAAATGGTAAATTTCAAAAACTATAATCTCAATGCTAATGAGGATTTTGTAATGTTTTTGACTTTCAAGTTAATTACATGTTTTATTGACGGTTGCACTTCGTGAATGAAACTCCAGTCAATTGCTTATTTACTAAGTGGAAGTACACATTTATATTGGATTTTGGACCTTGAAGGTGAAGTGCACTCAGTATGGGATTTGTAGACATGCGGCCTTCAAGAATGCAAGAACAATGTTCTTTTCAAAGTCAGGTGGGGCGGGCAGCAATTGTCGGTCGGATTCAAAAAAAATTGAATTTTTTTTGGAGGGGGGCTGCCCCAGCTCCTATCCACCCCCCCCCAAAAGCTCATAAGGGGGGGTAATGTTTCCCCTTTGAAATGGGTGGGCCAACTTGACTCTCAAGGTGTAGGATTTGGGCGAACCAACCCATACACTCGTTCCTTGTTGGATGCCTAAACCCTTGCCTTCAAGGAACTAGTGTACGGGTTGTTTCGCCCCAGCCCAAGGTGTACGAGCTCAGCTGGCGAAAGTTCGTGAATTTTTGTTCGCTCGAAATAGTTGCGCAGGAATTAACCTTGCTATCATACCACGATGTGCAATCGATTAAGCATGTTATTTCATGAAGCATCAAAGAAACATCGAGTTGAAAATCTTTAACACTCGCCAAGATATGACAAAAAAATGTTTGGAATTTTTTTGTCATAACTTTTCAGACGATTTTAAGTGATATGTTAGCAGGATGCTCCTTGCATTGGAAACTTTTCACTACGAGCTTTCCAATAGTCCTATTTTTAGGTCAAACGGCCTCAAAATGACGTGACAAATTACGAACAAAATTGCGGTGCTTAAACTTGACTTATGGAACCTTTCTCGGCATATTCAGGCAAAAGCCCGTGGACGACTTTTGAGGCTTCTTGGCCAGACCAACCTGTAGGCTGCAGGCAACGCAAATACCGTAATTATATATTAGTTGTTGAAAGAGTTTAAATTGGTCAGTTGGTCATCATGGAGCCATCCTCAGCAAAGACTGTCTTCGTCGACACAGTCGAATCCTCTGACTCAGCAGGATATTGTGAACATATAGTATTTCAGTTATTGTCAAACTTGGTACTAAAGTCCTCGGTGTCATTTGAGTAAGGGCCACTTCACACATGAGACTGACAGCCCGTGACCAAGTACACTTCAAGCACACTCATTGGTGGAAAAGGCGGAGCCGGTCCAAGTTCGCTTCACACTACGCTTGAGGGACCAACAGAGTATGTTAATGCAAGATGGATGTAAAGCCTACATGGATTCCTACATGGCATCAAATGGATCATGTTTCATGGTCACTTGGACTATTTTCAGTAACTACCTCTTGGAGGTAGGCCTAACACAAAACCGGGAGATCATGGTACTCCAAATGCTGACAACTGTTGATTTATTCTATTTTATCATGTGTGAGAACCCGCATGAACAGAAATTCATTGAAATATTATTTGGTTGAGGGCCCGGTCACATATGACTTCACACTACACTTGAGGATCCGTGACCACAATACATGATTTTGGAGGTGTCTTGGGACAGTGTTTGGACACTTTCTTTTGGGCTCTCACAATTTCATGGTCATGGCTCTTGGCTCATGTGTGAAGTGGCCCTAAGTCCTCTAACATGATACATACAAACGCGTAAAGTTTTTATAACACCTACCAGGTTAGGTGAAAGGCATAGAGTTATTGTATACCTTGAAGGTTTCTATTAAGCCAAATGATTTCTGAAATGGACGTCAAGGTCCCAATTAAATCCAATGGGACCCAATTGAAATGGATTAACAATCAACAAACTTGGAAGGGGGAGGTTTTCAAACTCTCCCTCCCCTCCTAGTAGGCTCACCACATCCAAGTTGCAGTGAGTGTACATTGTATAAATCAACGAAGAAGAAGAATATGGAGACAATTGGTCAAGATCAAATTCTTTCCAAGGTTGGTGGGTCATTTCATGTTGACGATCACTATGGCACTTCAAGAAGTAGAGAACATTGTGTGCAACTCCCTTTAGGATTTTATTTTTCTTCTAAATTGACATTTAAGAAGAAATTGTCCAGGAAGAACAAACCACTTGTCCAAAAAGGGGGGGGGGATGGACACTTGTGGGGACAAAAATATCAAACAACAACAACAAACGCAACAACACAACAACCATAACTTCAATTGTTTGTATTCATGTTTGCCAACCACCATATTTGTGTAGTTTTGCAATCTAGTCTACATCATATTGGTGGTTAGAATTGTCCAAAATTCATGCATAAATCCAAATATACTTGAATCTTAGTTCTAGGATTTTAAATATGGGGCTAATACATGTTCTATGATAATCAATAGAATTGCAATGAGCTATTGGTTCTTCTGGTCACTAATACTTGTCTCAAACATTGTAATACTTGGACCACATCATGCAATCAAGTTATGGTCTAGAAATAACAACTTTCTAGACCAGCCATAACATTCCTCAACAACCCTTTTGCTCATTATTTTGTATGCCCAATTCACCCTTGCTCCGAGATTGGATTTAGCATAAATAAAACCGTGCAATCTCCATATTCATGTGAAGTATTTGACATCTTATTGATCACGACAGTTTCATGTTAGGATTTTGGTACTTCGATTCTCCAGCCTAGTGATGTGAGGGATCGTGTTGTTGAAGAATGTCGTGTCTAGAAAAACCGCACACAATAGTAGAAAACATGAGTCCAAACAACACAATCCCAAACAACATGCATGTCAAACTGACACAACCATGACGGACCCATGATTTCTACTAATGACACAATAATGGGCATTTACGTGGTCGCTGTTCTTTAATTATACATGTATATTTGAGTTATATATGGCAATGCTTGTGTTGGAGAATAGATACCCAAACCTCGGGGAGGTCGCCCTGCGAAAAGTAGTAAACCACATGAGTCAGACTATAGGGCTCATTTTATTCATTGGAGGAAAATTTTATATAAGATTTGGATCTATCATAGCCTTCAATTAATGCTTGAAATGTCATTATATGTAAAATAGGGTATTGGAAAAACCCTCATTTTTTCCAGTAGTAGATATAAATTAGTATGAATAAAATCATAGGAGAATTTTAGGATGAGTATAATCCCTAGTCCTTCTAGTAGACAAATGAAAAATAATACATTTTCAATACAATATAATTTTTAAAAGCATTTTAGTATAAACTTTGCAAAAGGAGTAAAATACGACTGTAGTTATTTTATCAAAATCCTTGCACATATACGCAGACAAGTGAAACAAATGTGGTGGATAGAAAGCTTACATCAATCGATATTGGGACATAAATAGATTTTGAGAAGAAAATATCATAATATTCCATGAAAAAAAATCAGATTATAAAGGATTTTTTTTATATTGAAAAGAAATTCAAATACAAGTTGAAATAGACACAACAATGGCCCATATTAGCACTTGGAGGTCTTTTATGATGTCCACTACAACCCCATGCCATCAATTCCATGAAGGATTGTCAAATGCCATTTTATTGTAATTTATCTATTTTTTGACAATTTGAATTTTATTGGAAGCGTACAAATGCCGATTTCAATTGATAAAGGACATGTGCATGTTTAACATGATGTTTGACACTACCATAGAGGTAGCATGCCAAAAGTTTGGCTTCGTTCGAATTCTTGTATGTTTTGAAGGCTTCTAGATAATTTCAAACAATACTGAGTATTTGAAGAGCCAATTTTGACATTTTATATCTTTCACACCCTAATTAAAATCCACTTCAAACTTTTTGGCACTATGTAGTACATCATGTACTACAACTTTCATTTGAATGCACTTGGATCTTGCCCACTCATGCTTATGGTATGATTTTTCAAATGGAAGTGAGTCAGAGTTGTACTCAGTTTTGTTTGTGAGTGTATATGGCAATGTTTGTGTTGGAGAATAGATACCCAAACATCGGGGAGGTCGCCCTGCGAAAAGTAGTAAACCACATGAGTCAAACTATAGGGCTCATTTTATTCATTGGAGGAAAAATTTATATAAGATTTGGATCTACCATGGCCTTCAATTAATGCTTGAAATGTCATTATATGTAAAATAGGGTGTTGGAAAAACCCTCATTTTTTTCAGTAGTAGATATAAATTAGTATGAATAAAATCATAGGAGAATTTTTTAATATTAGGATGAGTATAATCCCTAGTCCTTCTAGTAGACAAATGAAAAATAATAGATTTTCAATACAATATAGTGATGAAATCATCTCTAAAAGCATATCACGGGTGCAGGAGGGAAAATTTTGCCCGTGGGTTGGAATTATTGGTCCATTTTCAAATCGGCTTAGGGTTTCGGTTTCGAGCCTAGGAGTGGTGTTGCCACTTGCTCCCATTTTCACTTTCTCGCTATGCAAGTTTTGAACACTCACCATAGTTGTAATGCAGTTTGAGGCACTAGTTTTTTGTTCTGCTATGATTTTTTATTTTTGTGATTTGAATGGTTACTCAATTGCCATGCTTGTTTGTTTTATGTTGCTTTCTAGTTTGGTTCAAATATGCTCATATGACCAAATTCGTTATTTTGAGACAATATCAAAATTTTGAGACTTTTTGCCTACAATTTCAACAATTGTTTAGAGACAATTTTCATAGTTTTTTGACTTTCTAATTATAGACTATCCTCGACTCGAGGATAATCTTCCCATATATAGTCAAAAAATCACTTACAAATATAGATTCAATCAAGAAATGAATGAAAAACGTAAAATTAAGCATTAAATTGAGACTATGAAAAGTCTCAATTTAACGAATTTGGTCATTCATGTACATTGCATATGTCCACGCCAAACACTTACCCTAAAACCTTTAATGTCCATCTGAGCAAATGCCTAAGTTTTATAAGTACTATAGCGTGCCAAGAATTAGGCTACATTTGGACTTAGAATTACCTATAGGGTGTTGGAAATTAAGACCAAGTAGCTTTTTCTATTAAAAGGGTCTCTTAGAATCATAATTACTAGGTAAATATCCCCCAAACAAATACCCGGTTAACGCACGTGGTTACAAAATATTAGGGGAAGTGATCTCCCCAAGACCCAAACGACAAGTCATATGTAGGAATATGTGCTCGAAACTTAGACAACATATTAGGTTCAATAGTTAATTGGGAGGGAAAACGTGATTATTTAAAGTGAACGAATCTTGACTTAGACCTATGATAGCTTCTACATCTCAACTCCTATTATGAAGTTTGAAATGACAATCTCCATGATTCACAATTGCAAACATGATAAGATAGTTCCTAATCCGGTCCAACAATCATAATTTTTTGCAGAGTTGAAAATGCCCACAACAAGGCCACGAACCTTGGGGCCTTGCCGCACATACACCAACTCTCAAATTGAGTCAATCATCAAAACAACAAATTTTGGTAAGCCATATTTAGAAGAGTATTGATCTTATTGCCAAACTATAAATTAGGTCAGATGCGCAATGAAGTTGGCTATCATCCTGTCAAATTTCAACTTGAACATTGTAGCAACAAGAGAGAAATCACATTTTGAATGAACTTAGGTCTATTGACTTAGTTTTGGAATTGTTTTCATCACTCACCTTCAATTTCAAGAATAAGTTCACAACAATGCCTAGGGTTTTTCCTCTCACTTTTGGTTTTCTCTTACAATTGTCAAAGTTTTCTTTGCCCATGAGAGCATTACCACATGAGAGGAGGTTGAATGCTATAGCCATATTGCAACATGGGCGTAGCACATGTGAAGTGTCAAAAACTATGGGGTGTCTCTCAATCTACATGTTCTAGGATTTGCAAAGAGTGTGTTCCTCACGTGGAGCCTTCAAGAGGAGGCTACCCAAGGAGCATCACCCTGCTCAACGATGAGCATGTGCAAGAGCCATCACAATTGGTGAACTAGATAATGTTGTAGACGTGAGGAACGCTTTCAGGGAGCACTTGAATGTGGTAGTGAGCACCAACATAGTGAGGCGTGCACTTCATGAAGTAAGTCTTGGGTCATTGGAGAAGCAAAAGAAGTCGTTGCTCGCAGCCAAGAATGGACGTTGCAAGTTAGAATTTGCTCAACGTCATCAAGATTGGACTATCCATGATTGGTATGGGGTGATTTTTAGTGATGAGACTAAAATCAATCGATTTTAGTATGATGGTTGTGCTTGGTTAGGTGAGGGATGGAGAATCTCAATTACAAACTCATCATGTGAGTCAAACAATTAAACATGGAGGTGGTGCAATTGTTTTGTGAGGTTGTAAGACTTCCCATGGCATGGGTTACTTGTCCAAAATAGAGGGGAAGATGACACAAGCTTTGTATCTTAGCATCACAACAATTGCAAGAGATATCACCCACTCCAACCTGAATGCAGAGCTTACCCTCATTATGACACCTAATGAGACTTCGAGATTGTGGAAGAAGGTGTTTGCGGCACACGAGAAAGGTACATTCATTAACCCGGACAAGCCCGGACGTACCTACCTGGAGGATCATTTGGGGGCTCAACAAAAACTACGAGCTCGACACGAAAAAGTCAAATCTTCAACACCATTCGAAGAGAAGCCTTACATGTGCAAGCCCCTCACAAGGGAAACTTTCAAGAACTTGGCGGGATTCACAAGGGTAGACTTCCAGCCAGGGTTGTCTATCCCGACGTCATGACAGTGTCGTGCCATCATGACGTGTCGTGTCGTGATGGACCCCTCCGTCACAACACAATAGGGTCCACGTAGGGTCAACCTAGGGGGAAGCTAGTAGGGTGGGTAAAATACTTACCTTCTTGCCAAGGTGGCGTCCTATGTGGCAGAAAAAGCCGACGTGGATGTGGATATGCCTAGCGCCAGGTAAACCATTTTACCATTCTGTTTATCATTCTGTTAAAATCAAAGTAGTAAAATCTGAGTAAGGAGGGTGTGGGGTGGACGGGGGACGAGGGTGGGGTGGACGAGGGTGGCTGGGACGGACGGGGAATGTGGGGAAACAATTACTAGCCCTCGTCCGCCCACCATGTCCACCCCTTTGTTCCCAGTGTCTGCCCCCGTTCCCCCCCGTCCGTCCTCGTTCCCCGCTCGTCCGCACCCGTTCCCCCCGTCCGCCCCTGTTCCCCCCCCTTCCGCTCCCGTTCCCCGCTTGTCCGCCCTCGTCCGCCCCCCCCCCCCCCGTCCGCCCCCGTTCCCAACCATCGGGAACGTGTTCCCCGTCGTCCGCCCCAATTTGACCCCTTCACCTTTGAAGGGCCTTAGCAGCCTCATTTCTCATCAGTTTGTTGCATTTGAGGACATTTTCGGCATCTACATTTCATGAGGATGTCCAAAACGTCCTCAAAATCAACATTTGGATCTAAAATGAGGGTGCTAGAGCCTCCCAAACCTCCCGTCCGCCCCCCCGTCCGCCCCCGTCCGCCTCCAAGTTTGGCAGGCTCTAGCAGCCTTATTTTTCATTTGTTTATTGTGTTTGAGGACATTTTCGGCATCTACATTTCATGAGGATGTCCAAAATGTCCTTACAATCAACATTTGGATCCACAATGAGGCTGCTAGAGCCTCCCAAACTTGGAGGCGGACGGGGGGCGGACGGGGGAACGGATGGGAGGTTTGGGAGGCTCTAGTAGCCTCATTGTGGATCCAAATGTTGATTGTAAGGACATTTTGAACATCCTCATGAAATTTAGATGCCGAAAATGTCCTCAAACGCAATAAACAGATGAAAAATGAGGCTCCTAGAGCCTCCCAAACTTGGAGGCGGACGGGAGGTTTGGGAGGCTCTAGCAGCCTTATTTTTTTTATCCAAATGTTGATTTTCAGGACATTTTGGATATCCTCATGAAATGTAGATGCCGAAAATGTCCTCGAACGCAACAAACAGATGAAAAATGAGGCTGCTAGGGCCCTTCAAAGGTGAAGGGGTCAAATTGGGGCGGACGACGGGGAACAAGTTCCCGATGGTTGGGAACGGGGGGGCGGACGCGGGGGGGGGGAATGGGGGCGGACGAGCGGGGAACGGGGGCGGACGGGGGGGCGGACGGGGGGGGGGGGCGGACGAGGGCTAGTAATTTTTTCCCCACTTTGCCTCTACTTTGCTGACATGTCATCACACGTAGACATCTTACATCCTACGTGTCCGAAATGGGGTAATGTAATTACACACAAAATTCGGTAAAATTCAAGTCTATCAGGATAAAGACAACATCCGGCATAATGTCGTGACGGATACGTGTCGTGACGGCACGACATTATGTCGAGATTAGCCTCCGTCACAACACAATAGACAACCCTACTTCCAGCTAGCAGGAAGGCGTCTCTTAGATGTTAAAGGAGGGGAGGGGATTCCGAGTGTGAATATTAGGGGTTGCCAGAACCCCAAAGTAATGACATTGAAGTCCTGGTGCAATTTCCGCAAGTGAAAGGATATATTGCTTCAGGAGTTGTCACGGGATCCAAATAATCTTGGCATTTGGGGGAGGGATTCCGAGGGGTTTGAATGCCTAAACCGGGAGGTGTGGAAAATTTCAAACATGAGCGTGGAATCACGAAGGCAAAATGGGTGAAGCTCTTTCAGGTTGCAGGTGTTAATTGGCTGAACAAGAAAAGGGCGTCCAACCACAAGTACTTGGAGGCAACCCTTGCATGCGACCGCTTGCTACGCGACTGGTTGCAAACGGAGTTCAATGAACTCGTAGGGCGAGTCACCACACTGTGGGTGTCAAATAATTTCATCAAGAAACACGTGGTGATTCCTAAGCAGGATATATATGATGTGGAGTGGATTTCGCAAAGTACAATTGCTGCGGGGTTTATAGACTTCAGGTTCATCCCCGGACATATGGATCAACCAGTCCCCACCGAAGTTGTGGACTCCCTCCTGAAGCACATATCCAACCCATAATGGACACCATGGTTGAAGTCTGTCACGGCGTGGATGATTGTATATGACATGCGTAACCACGTAGCTGCTCAGGAATTCATGACCACCCTAATGCGGAGACATCCCGACACTTTCCAGATCGTCCCCTCCTTCTATGTCCCTTGCCCTGCCGAAGATTTGCCCTTTGACAAAGAAATAGAGAGCAAGCGGACTTCCCTTACCCTATATGTGGACTACCTCACGTGCCCAAAAATCTTCCCGAGATATAGGGCTTCAAGTGTCCAATGATAGCCCCCAAATCACGCCGATACACAGTCAAACCCAAGGATTGGTCCGAGTTGACGTACAAAGTGAGCCGGGGTGAACTACGAATGGAAGTCTACATATCTTTTCTGAGCTACATGGGTAGCGCGGGAGACATGGTTCTCAATTTGTTCGGGGGATTGAAACCAATCGCTGCCGCCTCGGTGAATTCCATCATTGCAATCTTCACTTATCAATTGCTTCACTCATTTTACTCATTTTACCAACCCTTAATTCTCACCTTGTTCTAACCTTTCTTGTTTATTATTCCAGATGAACGACTTCAACGTGTTTTGCTACATGGATTCAGCATTCATGCATATTATTGACCCGTTGATTGAACGAGTTCGTTCACTGCGTCTAGCGGACTTCGTGGAGCAGGAGGGAGATGATAATGAGTACCAAACACACGATGGGCACGTTCATCCTGACCTCAACCCGTCCCCACCCAGGCTTTTGGTCAGTAATCTTGAATCAACAATTGGACTTTCACGCGACCGAGTGGAATTCTTCTTGAAGTTCTGTGAATTCTTTTTTTTTGACCACATACATAACCAGAATCGCACCTTTCATGTAAGGTTCTACTCGATCGAGTGGAAAAGTATCACTATCCCTCTTTCACAATTATTTTACACATTGCATTGATCCTTATTGGTATGTCTGCTACACAGGAGGATGTCGAAGGAGGTCGATCAAGCGACGACATGGACATTGATCAGTCCCCTTTGAACGCGCTTGAAGTTTCGGAGGCGGAAGATGATGAGTCCGAGGAGGCTCCAAGTGAGAAGGATACTGATGACACCGAGAGCAATGGCGAATCCCCTCCTCGGACTGACCCCCAGTCGGACGATGATGCGGCCATTTGTCAGACTCCTTTGGAAGAGCCTAGTTCTACTCCCTGCGATCTTGGTGTTTCGCCATTGCAAGCCAAGATCTTTGACTTTGCCTCTTCAAGCCAAGCCAGGAATCAGCCCCCCCCCCACCTGGACGATGAGGACCAGGGTTGTCTATTGTGTCGTGACGGAGGCTTATCCCGGCATAATGTCGTGCCGTCACGACACGTATCCGTCACGACATTATGCCGGATTATGCCGGATGCTGTCTTTATCCTGCCGGACTTGAATTTTACCGATTTTTTTGTGTAATTACATTACCCAATTTCGGACACGTAGGATTTACATTGTCCACGTGTGACGACATGTCAGCAAAGTAAAGGGAAAGTGGGGAAAATTTTACTAGCGCCCGTCCGCCCCCGTTCCCAATCCCCGTTCCACCCGTCCGCCCTCGTTCCCAATCCCCGTTCCACCCCGTCCGCTCCCGTTCCCCCCCGTCCGCTCCCGTACCCAAACCCCGTCCGCTCCCGTTCCCAACCTCCGTCTGCCCACGTCCCCCGCCCTGTTCCCAACCCGTCCGCTCCCGTTCCCAACCTCCGTCTGCCCACGTCCCCCGCCCCGTTCCCAACCCGTCCGCTCCCCCGTCCGCCCCCCCCCCCCCCCGTCCGCTCCCCCCCTCCGTCCGCCCCACCCCCCCCCCCTCTCCCGTCCGCTCCACCCCCGTCCGCTCCCCCCCTCCGTCCGCCCCACCCCCCCCCCCTCTCCCGTCCGCTCCACCCCCGTCCGTCCGCCCCACCCCCCCCCCCCTCCCCCGTCGGCTCCACACCCCCGTCCGTCCGCTCCACCCCCATCCACCGTCCGCACCACCCCCCCCGTCCGTCCGCTCCACCCCCCTTCCCCGTCCGCACCACCCCCCCCCCCCGTCCGTCCGCTCCACCCCCCTTCCCCGTCCGCCCCACCCGTCCGCCCCACCCGTCCGCCCCCGTCCGCCCCCCCCCCTCCGTCCGCTCCCCCGCCCCCCGTCCGCTCCCCCCCCATCCGTCCGCTCCCCCGTCCGCTCCCCCCCTCCGTCCGCCCCACCCCCCCCCCTCTCCCGTCCGCTCCACCCCCGTCCGTCCGCCCCACCCCCCCTCCCCCGTCCGCCCCACCCCCCCCTCCCCCGTCCGCTCCACCCCCCCGTCCGTCCACTCCACACCCCTCCCCCGTCCGCTCCACCCCCCCGTCCGCTCCACCCCCCCGTCCGTCCACTCCACACCCCTCCCCCGTCCGCTCCACCCCCGTCCGTCCGCCCCACCCCCCCCCCTCTCCCGTCCGCTCCACCCCCCTCCCCCGTCCGCTCCATCCCCCTCCTCCGTCCGCCCCTCCCCTCCTCCGTCCGCCCCACCCCCCCTCCCCCGTCCGCTCCACACCCCCGTCCGTCCGCTCCACCCCCATCCACCGTCCGCACCCCCCCCCCGTCCGTCCGCTCCACCCCCCTTCCCCGTCCGCCCCACCCGTCCGCCCCCGTCCGCCCCACACCCTCCTTAGTAATATTTTATTACTTTGATTTTAACACAATGATAAACACAATGGCAAAATGGTCTACGTGGCAGGGGAAATATGCACATCCACGTCGACGTTTTCTGCCACATAGGACGCCACCTTGGCAAGAAGGTAAGTATTTTACCCACCCTAGTCGGCTCCCCCTATGTTGACCCTACGTGGACCCTATTGTGTCGTGACGGAGGGGTCCGTCACGACACGACACCGTCACAACGGCGGGATAGACAACCCTGATGAGGACAAAGCAGAGGCTCATGAGGATGATGCTGACGAGGAGCGCGAGGACGAAGACCAAGATGACGAGGAGGATCACGAAGATTTGGACCATGGGCTAATCGTTGTGAATTCGGAGTTTGACCACGACAACAACCAACAACCACAGCCTCTTCCACATAATCCCCCCAGATCCACTCCCTCCAATGTCGGGCCAACTGAACACATGGACACGCTACAGAGGGCGTCCCGCACCCAGAGTTGAGCCTCCGCCAGGGATCAACATAAGTGTCGGCATATAGCGCCCGTGGAGCCCGCCATTACAGAAGAGGTTTTGGAAGAGAAGATAATGGGGATACTGGGGAAAGAGCCTATTGAAGGAAGCCATGGCCCAAGCCATGCCACCTCCCTAAGTTGTGGCAATGCCAATTCCTACTCCAACCCCTGTGAGTCGTGTTGTGGAGCTTGATTCGGTCCCATTGTCTACTGCTAGTCCATAAGATCCACTTGATCAAGTGGAACTTCCAAACGCCTCCCGTCCCCAGGCGCCACCAAGCGGAGCATGTGGTCCAAGTGGATCGTGCGGAGCAACCTGAGCGTGCCGACTAGCCGAAGCGTGCCGACCAACCGGTTTGCTCCAACGAAGTGGACCAAACTTTGCAGGCGGATGTCGTGGCGGAGGGGCCTTCCCATGACTCCTAGCCAGCTGAAGGTGAGATAAGTATCGCTTGTCATTTTTTTCACTTGTCCAATTTTTTTTTTGCTTTACACTACTAGAAAAAAACAGTGACTAAATTAACAAAACTCAACACAAAAGTGTTGATTTTTTTTTTGATTTGGACGTGTTAATTTGGATATTTTTGAACACAAAACTGTTGATTTTTTAACAAAAAAATATCAAATTTTAACAAAACAGTGTTCATTTTCTAACAAAAAAATGCTGATTTTTTGGACATTTTTGGAAATATTTCATAAAATGAATTTTTTTGACCTCTAGGGTGGTGCCACGTGACCTCTACGGTGGTGCCACGTGTCCAACAACCCAACTCCCACACGGGGGGACGCCCTAGTGCCACAACACAACGGCCACATGGGAAACAAGGCCTCCCGAGTTCGAACCGTAGACCTCATGGTTGGAGGCCTTAGCTCTTACCAAGGCACCAACCGCTCAATATGTTTGACATGTAAGGGCTTGGGAATTTACTTAACTAGCTTTTGGATTTTTTCCAATTCTTTTTTGAAATTTTTTGAAATAAATGTTCATTTCTTGTCGCGTACCTCTCCATAAGGATTGTCCGAAACACCTTGGGCACAAGGAGGACCCCGGAGTGACACCCGGGACTTGTGGCGCCATTGTTGAGAGGGCCCAAGTGATCCTAGTGTGGGTGAGGGCCCCGGGCGTTGGGAACGCCTCCCACCCACGGAGACTAGGAGGCATGAGGGTGAGTCCATAAGCTATGCATAGCTTATGGCGTGCCGATTCTAGAATGCTTTAGAACATCTCATTTGGAGGTGTTAGCTATAAGATATGGCAAGTTGAGTGGGGCGGTGTCCCGGAACAGCGCCCTGGAACAGCAGTGGCCTGGGAGTGGCTCCCAGGACTGCGAACCTTTAAAGTGGCATAACTTCCTCTGTACTTGCCCAAATGGGGCAAATGAGTAGTCCATCGTGATCTATGTGAAACGTAGATGACGATGGAGTGGTCGATTATTAGAATCAATGACCGTATGAGGAAGTTATGGGCTTCTGAAGCTGCTAGGCAGCTAGCGGCTAAGGGAAAATGTCTACTTGGCCCTAAGAGTTGGGGGAGAGACAAAAGGATACTTGACGGTGGGGTAGGGATCTTGCCTAGAGTCCTAGAGGCTTATAGGGGTGAGGTGGTGTGGCCTCACCCACCCGGGGCCAAACGACAAGGCCTCTATGGGCATTGGCCCAAGGGGAGGGCATAGTTGCCTAGTATGGACCGGGTTGTTGTAGTGTTGCTCCGGCAACACGATGTGCAACATAAGATTGGAGTTCCATGGATGGAAGTCCATATCTAAGAATTGGTTACCGATTAAGTGGTGAGTCCCGAAAACCAAGTAGGAGGTTTGGTCCCCCTCTTACTAAGTGTTGGGTCCGCGGTATTGGGAAGCTAACTTTTCGCATGGCGGTATGCAAAAGGTTAGCGCTCGTAACTCTTGCTAGAATGAAAAATGGACCGAGTTCGCAATGGGGACCTAACAAGGGTTGCGACATTTTTAAAAACATCTTCTCTGATTTTTTCCATAACTTTTGATTGGAGTTTTCAAATGTAAAAGGGATTGTTGGAGGTGAAAGAAGACTTGATTTTTAAACATTTTTTAGTTTGAAATTTTTTCCAAAAAGTTTTTTACTTAGGTATGAATCGTCCCTCAAGTCTGCTGACTTTAATAAATACTGAATTGTGTACTTATTCTATTCTTAAATCTACATTGTATATTGAAGATTTTTAAAGGTTTATAAAGATTTTTAATAATTCTAAACTTTTTCAAAATATTCTAAAATATTCCCAAAAAATTAACAAATTGTTGTTAATGTGGTAATTGCACTATCCAAATTAACAAAAAGAATGACAATTTTTTGTTAATTTAGGCACAGTTAACAAAAATTTGTGAAAATGGACGTTACTGTGTCCAAATTAACAAAAAATTATTAATATTTTGTTAATTTGAACACTATTTTTCTAGTAGCGTTACTAGTCACTGAATCTCCACCTGGATGTTTGATCTAGGTCGGAGGTTGCGCACCATAACTTGGCGACTAGGAAGCAATTTCTAGATCACGCGCCAATGCTGAGTATAGCATTGGCCTTAAAATCGTAGAATATTTTAGATGTAGGTACAAGTAGAAAATATGGTAAAAAAGAACCGTAGTCGTTTTCCCATTGCGGTTCTTTTGACCACCCTGATCTGTAGTCACTAAACGACTGCAGATTTGTTTTTTGGTTTACCGATAGAATTTGGGGGCTTGTAATATACCGTTGGAAAAGTCTTCAAAACACCTTTCCAACGGTGTTTTACACGCCCCAAAAATTTTAAAATTTCAGTCGGTAAACCAAAAAAACAAACCTGCAGTCGTTTAGTGACTACAGATCAAGGTGGTCAAAAGAACCGCAATGGGAAAACGACTACGGTTCTTTTTTACCATGTTTTCTACTAGTGAGGGAAACACTCCATGTAGGGAGTATAAGCAAGATGTACCATTTATATTCAATAAAGTGCATTTTGCATGTATTGCATGTAATGTAGTCAGACTCTTCTCTCGCTGTCTTTAACAATACCTTTCAATTCATAGGCTCCTTTGCAAATCATTGATTTGACGTCGCCATCACCATGTGCGATAGTCCCTTTTCAAACATCTATTGCCGAAGAGGACACCTCACCCGTATTTGGCCCCATGCCAGCCCCCGTTGCAACTATAGTCCTTTGTCCACCATCTCTTGTTGTGACCCCTTTGGTCAAAGCGGATTGTCCACCCCTGTTGCCCATTGTTGTTGACGACCATCTTGTAGGCACTCTTGCCGTCCAGCTTGCCACTATCGAACCTCTTGCTGTGAAGCCTCCTGCCGTCGACCCTTCTGGGCCCGGGAAATCATCTGCAGGTGCACAACCGGCGAGGTACGTGGAACGATGTCCACGCGACGACCGATTCAAAGACTTCCTTCCAAACAATACTACAGTCTCTGTTCATCCGTTTGATGATTTCCGGGTTATGCACAACAAACGTGGCGATGTCAAACGTCCAGATCTTCTCCGACCGCAGCCCAATAATCCAGTATGTGTAAGTTCTCTTTCCCTTTTCAACACACTTTTCACTTGGTCCACTGGATTTCGTACTCCCCAACTCTAGTTTATTGTCTGCGACATTTATCATCATGTAGTTTTGGGTTCAGGGTGGACAAAGTACGCAAACGGCTGTGGATGCGCCTTCAAACCACACCGTGTTTATGATAAACTCTTTGTTTACGCTGACAATTACCCAAACATCGATAGGAACATCTCTCAAGTTTTCACACGGGAGATGGGAATTGCATGTGCTAAAAGACTTATATCTAGGGGTCCTCAAGAACCCTCCTTAGGACTTTCGGATGGTTGGGAATTCAATCCCATATCTTTCGAGGTATTGGTTTCCACGTTCATATCAAGTTTTTTTTATGTCAAGTTCATTACAAACGTTAATATCCATATATCAATTACTTATCAAGTTCAAATTTCGGAATAATATCAACATCATTATATCAAATTCGTTGAGTATAGCAAGAGAAGTTGACATTGGATTCCTGTCGGTAGGCATTTGCAACTGTGCCCGATCGAAGGTTCATTCTGGTGTTCGATTTGAATGGCATATTTTGCCACTATATTCCTCATCGCCGTGATTCGGTAGCTATCCCCACTTGGATCATGCAGGATCGTGCGCCCGACAAGGGTCTGGCGCTTGTCGGGCCCAAAGTTGTCCTCCCTAGATTGGGTTACAAGCAGTTTTGGGAGCGAATGACCCAGATGTTCCATGTTTGCATATGGTCTTCAATGAAAAAAACCACTATGGACCTCATGGTGCAGTTTTTATTTGAGGGGATGTCTAGACCCGCAATAGTACTTGGCCAAGAGGATTGCGTCACATTCAAGGACATCTGGAATAATGAGCTCAGGGACCCCCTAAAGCTGGAAGCGGTCTTGTTTTTTAAAAGTTTAAACAAAACGTTCTGGTGGCCACCTGTATCCCTCGATTCTAGACGCATTACTGCCACTATTTCAAACACCATTCTTGTGGACGACAACCCTTACAAGGGATGTTGTAATCTGGACGAGAATTCCTTGTTTCCCGATTCCTTCACCACCAAAAAACCTGCAACCGCAAACATGAGAGCAGTTCTGCTCCCTTACTTCCAACGAATGTTCAATACAACAATGAGCGATGTACACGATTTTGTGGTCATGCATAGATTTGGACAACCGCCGGTCAAGCATAACGACCCAATGAGGGAGTCCATCTTGATGGCCAACATGCACTCCAATTGACCCGACTTGCAGCCTATACATGCTATTCCGAGATAGTTGCAATATATGGTTTAGGGTTAGGGGTTTTATGGTTTAGGATTGTATGACATGTAACATTGTGTATTCTATGCTATCTTTAGTTTTCGGGTATGGTTTTGGTTTAATGAGCCAACCCCGCCACATACTAGGGCCACTTACTAGGGCCACTTACTAGGACTTAATTCATTTTTTCAGGCAATATATTATCTTAAAAAATTAAGTACCATACATATGAAGCATATTATCATGGAAAACAAATCCATGCCCTCATATGCAACAAAACAAACAACTTCTTTTTAGGCACCATTTTCAAAAGAATCCATTTAAAGGTTGAAAAGTGCGTTTGAAACACAAAATTTTAGATGCGGTTTCACAAGAAGTTGTGTAACTTGTGAGGTGTTTGAAGTTATGTTGCCCTTAACCAAGTTGTTAATACAACATTGTCAAAATTTCAATACAAATTATGAAGATTTAGATTGCCTTAAGCATGTTTGAAATTTCTAAACAGCTGTCAACAGCTACTTAAGATTGTTGTAAGCACCAAAATAAATTAGTTATAGACTACTTACATGAAATAAACCTAATTAGTTATTGAATATATGATATAGACAAACTTTTTGCGAAGAAAAAACGTGAATTGCTATTCATTTCATTTTGTAATGTAACTTCAAAGTCAAGGTGGTACAGTTTTTAAGGACTGTCAACACGTCCTTTGGCTCATTAAACTTGAACTGCACCCTTCCTCCTGCTGGATACACACCCTCCAGTTCCAAGCGCTCTGCGTTCGTGTGTCTGACATCGGGGCATGCAAGCAGCGTAGTTATGGCATGAGAACCTTTTTTGAAGCCGATTCATGTGGGCGTAGAAGCTGCCAAGGTCGCTTATTGTCAAAGTTCCTTGCCCCACGTTGAATTAACTCCTCAAGGACATAGTCTCGTGAATTTAGCTATTTCATACGCTCCTTGTGTTCATTTGACAATGTTATTGCCCAAAGAAATATTTGTAAATATCCGTTTAATCTCGCTTGTTTTCAAAAATCTGGCTCTGAATGTATGTGCATGTATATGAATGTACTTGAATGTATTTGTGCAAGGCAATAAATTGGAGAATGTTTCCCCCTTTTGTTGGCCTACAGGGTGTTGACCTAAATAAGCTCCCCCCAGTGGATGATTCAGCACCTTCCGGTCATACATTATCCGTTATGCGCCCCATCGCTACCTGCGAGTACCAAATTGCGCTAATCGAATCGCAAGGCCCTGAGTCAAGGGGTGTTCATCTTCTGCGTGCTGGATTGGTTGGACTTGGGAAGACTTATGTCCCTCAACCCACCATGACGAAGCCCCCTTCTCCCCTTATCCACGTGGAGGGTGTTGACACCAATATGTGCACCCTCGTGGAGGCTTCAACACCTCCGTGTGGAACATTGGCCATCGTGCGCCCCGCTGCCACCCGCAACTACCAAATTTCACTCATCAAATCTCAAGGCCCTAATTCCAAGGCAGTTCGACTTTTGCAAGCTGGATTGGCAGACCGTGCAAATACCCCTAACTCTTGACCAGGCGGGACTACAATTGGCCTCCCTTTAGAAGCCACAAAATGTATTGACTACACTAATGATCAATTCTTATATGCGAGACGTTAATGCGTCCCCCTTAGCCAATTATCAGTGGGGACATAGCCAAAGATGCATGTAGTAGAATGTAGCATTCGACCTTTGATTTAGGAAGAATGCACTCGATTCAATTTGTTTTTGAATGTGGTCCACACATTTGGTGTATTTCCATTCAGTACAAGCCTCCACTTACCCTCTAATTTGCATAAGACAACCCGAACAAAGTTGTGTGTTACAAACATATGGGATCATGTAAACATTTGTAAACAAAGGCTTTGTTCAAACATCAAGGTGTTCCCAATGCGTCCCCAATGCGTTCCCAACGGTCCCTCGAAAAGTCCCAAATTTTGGGTGAAAGTCCCAAATTGTTTAATATAGTGTTTGGAGTTCCAACCCCGTATTTTGACCATGTCAATCAATCAATTCGCTTCTAACTAAGACCTTTTATCTTGGTCACTGTGGATTGCCATTTGGAGTTGCATGGTGCCATAGGGTTTTTATGAGGATGCATTTTTTCCCATGTATAAGACAAATAGATACTATGCACTTTATAAATCAAATCTAACTTTGATAGTTAAGATTATATTCTTTGTAAGAAGGCATAGTATTGTGTAACACCAAATGACAACCCACGCTAATTGAAATACAATGATGGTGTGGTGCAGTTGCTACACTAAATATTGTATTTAGCATCATATGGTAATTTATGTCATTGTGGTAACTTTTCACAGTGGTACCTCATATGAACAAGTTGACAAGTACTATCATCCTAACCAACTTCTAGTTCATCAAAATGCCAATTGTCAAAACAAAGTTTGGTATATTCTACATTTTAGCTTTTCTCAATAGTGGAGAATTTCTTAAGTGATCGGGTATGGGCACCACTATTCTACCTTTTGGACATGCATCTCAACACAGTAGACTACCGACTTGAACTCACTACATAACTTAGCAAGTGTCAAGGCGAGTGAAGTTGTGTGATGGTTTTTTCTTGGAAGGCGTGAAACCCGTAGTCCCGACTACTTCCTTTGCATTTACATTAATTTGATGGGTGCTATTGTGGAGTGAAGCTAGGACATGAGCATGAGCATGAGCAAGCCCTATCACCAACTTTTTCGGACCTGCCCATGATTTATTGGGATTATTTTAAGGGGTACACACACCCCTATGGCCAAGTTTGCGAGGGGGCTACCCATAATATTTTTTGTGATGCCCAAACTACATTTATAGGTGCCCGTTCAAAACCTAGAGACACATGACTTCTGAGGTTGGTGTTTTGCTGGGGGTCGATATTCTAGAATAGGGTTTACTTTTCATTAGACAATAAGAATTTTCAAAGGATGTACAAATTTGGATATGATGTAATATTGTTTTGGTAGGGGTGAGTCAATGTACATGTGAAAGCAACAAATAACATGCTCAAATAGGATTAGGAATTTTTTGGTTTAGGGTTTATAAGTGTGATTGCAGACATTATATCCCCAAGATTGTGATTAGAAATAATGTACACACATTTGATGCGAACAATGTCAAGCAATGTCCACAATGCCACAAAACGTCGTTTAAACATATTGCTTCAATGAGATTAAATGACATACTCTATTCAAATAAGATGCATGACTCGAATGCCTCAAAAGTATGGGCATTTCAAAACGTCTTACAACTATCAACCTCATTGAAATACTAAATGTCTACATACTAAATCACTTCAGAACCACTTCCAATATCTCTAACATGCAATCTTCACCAAAAATGATTAGATTCTGGCTTCTCTCTTCTGAGCCTCATTATTTATTCATAAAAAGGAATTGTTCGCTTGAATTGTCTTGACACTCCATGCCAAGCATCTAGAACACCAACCACTTGGTAGTAATCACCAATCATGTGTAAAGATCCAAAGCTTACGGTCTGTGGTAGTTCGTCTGGAACTCATAAGGTCACTTGAGACCACTTGGTGTTCGACCTACCTAAACTCTTTGTATTCCTATATCGACCACAAGACTGGGTACTTAATTATACGTAGACAAATTCGCTGCAACAAAATTCAAGGAGTGCTTCTATTGATGAGTAATCCACTAGAAGGCAGATCCACAGCGTCGACGTACAGTCGTGATCTTGTCCAAACAATGTGATGGTCATAGACAGCATGAAATGTCGCCTGGGTTAAGAATTACCAGCAAACTATGTCCTGGAGGTAATAATATGACATCCGAATCTGCTCAACAAGAAGATACCGCAACAATATGAAAGGGTTGGTCGATGATCATATCCAATTCGTGTGGAATCATCGACCAGCTCTGTGCATGTGTTCAACCCGAGCAATGTTCATGGATGGGTGGTCCCTGCTTTAGAAGAATTGCTTCTAATCGGTTCTAAAGAGTATATCTGGAAGTATATACCTTTACTATTTCAGACACGATGGATTCCGCTCAATGCCCTCTTTCCAAGAATGTTGCAACAAATCGTGAATTCAATAGAAGCATTAAAAGTGATTTAGAATCCGCTGATCGAAAAGCGAGAGTTGCCACCCTGGGTTTGAGCAATTCACTTACCAAAACTTGTGCAGAGAGACCAGGGCGACGACCCCAAACACTTTATTGAAAATCCTCACACGATGTGGAGATATCTCCTCAGTTTCCTCAAGGCCTCGGAACTGAGGTGCAAAAACGAGAACTACAAAGCTTTCTTCTCTTCTAAGAACACTACGTACATAGTGGTCACCTACTTGCAAGCAGGAAGTGGGGCACCACAGAGACCTTTGTTGCCTGGCCGAAACGATGAAACAGGGAGACTGCTCCATACTTTGCCCTTTGGTATGGGTCCGGAGAGATCATTGTAAGCCAGTTGAACTTCATTGAAGTATAGAATAGCCGAGAAATTGGACGGAATTCCTCCGATGAGGAAGTTGTGAGACAAGTCCAGGTTGTAGAGATTTTGCAGAGCTCCAAGACTGGCCGGAATGTGGCCTGTCAACTTGTTGCGTGACAGGTTAAGATCACCAAGGAACTGTGCACCTCCCAAGTGCTGGGGGATTGATCCGGTGAGAGCATTCCCACCCAAATGCAGGTAGAGAAGACCTGACCAAGTGCTAACCTCGGGTATACTGCCTGTCAGCTTGTTATTGGAGAAATCAACATAGTAGAGATACGTGAAAGGTTGAACTACAACAAGGTTTACTGGGAATGGCCCTGGTATTTGATTGTTGCTCACATCAAGTTGAGACAGTGAAATTGAATTGAAGTTTGCTGGAAATGGCTGGGTGAGGTGGTTGTAAGAGAGGTTGAGTAGCGACAGATTTTGCATTTGCCCCAGAAATTTGGGCACTCCACCTGCAGTATCCAACAAACTCATGGAGACCACATTTATTTTTCAGCCGAGATCATCAAAGGAAATCGAATTTTTGACTTGAATAAGGAATTAAAATCGAAACTTCTCACCAAGACTGGAATAAGGAATACTACTCCAATAAGAGTGTGGAAGTGTGTGGAAGGTACAACAAAACCATACCTGTCAGTTTATTATGCGACATGTCGAGCATCTGGAGAGTCTCAAAAGAAGCAATCCAATTCGGTAAAGGCCCTGCAAGCTTATTGCCAACGGCACTGATCTGGTATATCTGAGAAGTATTGTGGGGCACAGGAGACCCAATTTGGTGCAAGTCAGACAACTGATTGTAATCCACTGCGAGTAAGCTAAGGTTGGCGTATGAGGTCGGAATTCCGCCTGTCAACTTGTTGTATGACAAATAAAGTGCCGCACCTATGAGTTTACCCAACTTCGGCGGAAGTGAACCTGCACGAATCTAAAGGTTAATACCATCATTCTTAGATCAAAGCTGTAGAACCAATGCTTACAAACGTTAGTCTGATAAATGTCTTTTCTGCAACTACATCCCGGGCTGGCAACTCTCTGGAATCATTAGCACCCGGTTTGGAACTGCTAAAGCATTTTTGAGCATTTGAGAGAGCAAGCTAAGATATCTAATAAATTTTCTTAGAAGTGAAAATAAGCACCTAGGGGCTCTGAACGGTGAAACTCCCTGCTTTAGAAAAATCCCTTCTTTTAAGATTGAAAGACGACATTTAAAAGTCTAACCCTCTCCTACTTCATGGACAGTAATGAGTTCATCGGATTCCTCTTAATGCTCTCTTTTCGAGCATGTTGCTCCTCTTTCTGAAATACCATATCAATTCAATTGAAGCATTAGGAGTGATTCAGAAAGAGCTACAGGTTCTAAAGGGCAGAGTAGCCACTCCGGGACTGAGTACTCGTTGCAGCTCCATACTAGCCAACAATGATCAACAAAAACCGGCCACAAAAGTAAGGCACAAATTAGACATGCCTGTCAACAAGTTGTTCATCAAGCCGATGTAGATGTTGGTAGCCTTCAAATTTCCCCAGGCAGCAGGAATGGATCCGGTGATGTTGTTGAAGGATAGATCGATCGTCTGGAGTTGCGGTGCCTCAGAGAGATCAGGAAGCGGTCCAGTGAGGAAGTTCTGGCCGATTGATAAACCAGTTAGGTTCTTCAATTGGCTAAACTCCTTCGGAAGAGGTCCAGTGAGGGAGTTGTTGTACACGTCAAAATAGTTTAGGCTAGAGAGTCCCCCAACTGTTCCAGGGATGTGCCCTGACAACTGATTGTTGCTGAGGGACAAGTCCCAAAGCTTCTTCATGTTGCCGATTGCAGCCGGAATGGGCCCCTTGAGTTGGTTGTAGCTTAAGTCCAGTTGCGTCAGCTTCGTCAACTTAGAGGACAAGCATGCAGGAACAGATTGGAGGTTAGCTCCAGAAAGGGACAAGTAGGTGAGCTCCACGAGGTTGCAGAACGAGGCCGGCATGCCATTTGTGAAGGAGGCGCCATAAATGCTGAAGAACTGGAGCTCCGTGAGCTGGCCGAGGGAGCTCGGGAGTTCTCCTGTGAATTGGCTGTTCTGGAGGATGAGCGTGACGAGCTTGCGGAAGTTGCCCCATTCTTTTGGAATCGGAGCGGTGAAGTTTACGTTATACATGATCAAGTTTTGGAGCTCGCTCAAGGCTCCTAGGGATGCGCCTATATTCTTGGCCTTGGGATTTGCCGAAAAGTTTCCAGGAGCGCCGAAAGCTTCAATTGTCAGGTTCACCACTCGGCCGGTGCTGCTGCAATCAACTCCCTGCCAAGATCGAAATCAATCATCTCAACATTACCAGCTAGCCATTCATAGTGAAGGAAGAGAACACTTAGTGCAGCAAATGATCTAATTGCAACCACCTTGCACGCGGATCAATCTTGATCTTCTGAGACTGCACAATGCTGTGTGTTGGGTGCTAGTATCCTTCATCCACTCTTTTCTGTTAGGAGTTGTTTCGCCACATTGACATTTAGGTCATTGTGCACAGAACGTAGAATAGTCTTTCCGATCGTAGACAGCGGCACGGAGTAGAGTGATAGTCCTCCATTCTTGTTTCCTGACAAGATATTGCTACTTTGTTGTGGATTGATTCAGTGATGCATTCTGCAGCACTCTAATAAAGAAATCTCTTAACAAGCTTAATATTCTCTTAAGCAGTTCCCTGTGCATAAATCGTTTACTTTGATTGATTTTACGAATATCTCCAGTACCTGATAATGGCAGCAATCTCTTCTGCTGGTCCATGTAGTGAGCACATTATTGTAATCCAGAAACTGATCTTTAAATGCCAAGAGCGCCTCTCCGTCCTGCTTGTAGCATTTCGCCTCGCAAGCAGGAAAAATCCCGCACAAGACCACCAATAGTACTACCCAGCTCCCTGGCTGGGTTACGATGCTTGCCATCCAGATTCGCTTGTTGCAGTCTCTCAAAAACCTTCACAAGAGCAACTCTAGTACTAGCGTCTCACAAGAGTGTTCGTGATTCCTTCTTTTGCGCCTGCTTCACTTCCTGTTTACAGACCAACAGACAAAACTTGTTCAGTCACGAACTCTAAAGACGTAGATCAAGACCACTGAGACTTAGTGTAAGAAGAAATCACCACCACCCGCGACACACATCACATATGTTGACGCAGGAACCAAGAGCCAAGTTTCTACCTTACCTTGACCCGTTACTAGAATGGAAAGCAACATTCAGTGATGGGGTACTTGAAGAATGTACTCTAGAATTCATTGGTTCATTGTCCTTCAAGAATGAGATAGAAAATTGAAATGTAGGATTGTCGACCAATGAAGTTGCTCACTTTTCATGGAGACTGTCCTTGCATATAATGAATTCACGTATTTACACTACCTCACCTACACAAAATCCATTCAGAATGCCACCCTGTACAAACCATGATGCACATCAGAACGACAACACGAAGAATCAAAATTTCTGTGGAGAATCATTTTGAAAATCTCCAAACGCATGCTTACTGTTCGATTCAAGCAGCAGCTGCGATGCGGAAGGGCAGGGTGCTCCTCACTAGAATCCTAACGCCAAAGCAAGAAATTTATACATCATGAATCAGGGTCAAAGGATCACTTTACGTCACTCTGGTAGTTCGATCCGGCACTAAGTGGTTCTATATCGCTTACTAGACTACAGATTCCAGAAGCATTACCCACGTTGCCTCCCCTTGATGTATCACCTTCTCTTGATACAGTAGGGTACTGTACAGTGGTATTATTTGAGGGATTTTTTCTTTGTATACCATTCGGGTCTACTCATAAGTATACCGTCCAAAAAGCTTTACTACCTAGGTAGAATTACTCTAGTATCCCCATTGTGTTACACAAAGATTCTCTCATGATGTGATGATGCCCGCCATGGCCAATACCAGACTGGTTTTCCAATTTCCTTACCAGTAGGATAAGGTATGGGGGTGTTTTCCAGTCTTCAGACCTTTTGAACTACTCTACACTCAATAGTGAACACAATTGGGAGGATCCATGTATCCACTTAAAGAATCAACAAACATGCACTTCCCATTCCCATAACTAACTGAATAAGAGAGGTCCGATCTTCAATCCGGTTTTGTGATGCTTCATTGTAGATTTGCTAATACGACACAAGTTTCAGTGTGTACATCTAATCGGTAGGAGTTGGAGAACATGAGAAACGAACCAAAGAACACCCACATACTTTAGGTTCTTTGATACCATTGTTGATGACATTGTGTCTTGATACCATGAATTCACATACATATAAAAAGTATACCAGCCCAAGTTCAAGATAAATTACAAAGATGCGGTTGTGAAGATCTCGCACGCCGATGCAAACAACCCACAAAGAGCAAGTCGTGTCTTTGAGGGAGAATTTTGCAGGTGGCAATGGAGTAGTATATTAATCTTGTGTTATCCAGGGCAGGCAGTAACCGTTTCGGAGAAAATTGGCTCATGTCGGCGTTGACAAATGTGTACTCTTGGGTTAAAATATTGTGTCTGACAGATTGACAAGGCAGCAACATGTCTGTCCCAATATCTAGTGCTATACTAGAGGTACCACAGCAGGGCTGATTTTTCACAAAGTTTTTGCCCGTCCATGTCCAAAAACCTTGCATTGAAAGGCAAAAAAAATTGCAACCCGTCCCAAAACCGGTAATTTCTAAACCAACCCGTCCATGGAAAGGTTAAAGGAAAAACAACCCATCCCAAAACCGGTTTGAAAATGAAAATACCCATCCCGCAAGAGGTATAAATAAGTCTCTTACAATGTTGGTAAATTTTTTTTAAAAAAAAACAAAAAACAAAAAACCGAAAGATGTCGACATGTGACTGGTTGCACTTGGAAACAATAGGATCTTGGCAAATTATGTCTTCAATGCCCGTCAGTTATTTGTCTTTTGCTGTCGATTCTCATCTTTCCAGTACACCCCATTTTAATATACTAATTCTTATTCAATTGCTAAGTTTACCTTCAATTATAATCTTTGACATTATGTTTAAAATGTTCTAAATTTTGTGGTTGATGAATTAATGTATGCAGGTGAATCAAGCACTTCAAGATTGATATTTTGATTGGGTATTAGTAGTTTGATTGCATTATGCTTATATTCACATGTCATATATGACATAATGTAACTGATATTTGTACCATTTATTTTTTGGAAAAAAATCATCAAAAAAATTGTTATTTTTAGAACCCATCCAAAGTGAATTTGACACGTCCAAAAACCAATTCATTTTCTAAGAACCCATCCACTGGAAATGTTTTTTTTATGAACATGTCCTTGGACATGTTAGGGACATTGTGAAAAATCACCATTGGTACCACAGGTCTGGCCAGCGTTATCATCAAGACAATGCCTAGATTTTAGAATGGATGCTTATTCAAGTGGGTCCTTAAGCTTATAGGCCGGGCACTATATGCTTGTCGGTTACTCCCGGCAGACGATCTACTACCCCCTACGAGCCTTTGGTGGGAGGTAGATACGGGCAGGGGCAGCTGCCCCACAAAGAAATCGGGATTTTGTGGACCCGATCGAGAACTTCTGCCCACCCTGTCCAACTTCGAAAAAACCATTGCCCTTGCATTCTTGAAGGCCACTATATCACAAATCCCATATTGCATGCACTTCGCCTTCAAGGTTCAAAATCCAATATATGTGTTCACTTCCATTGAGTAAATAAGCAATTGATTGGGATTTTATTTTCAAAGTGAAACTGTCAATAAAGCAAGTAATTAACTTGGAAGTAAAATATATTACAAAATCCTCATTAGCACCGAGGTTATAATTTTTGTGACTTACTATTGAAAGGGTCTTTGTCATTCTAAAATGGAACTAAAATGAGTGTTTTATTTTAGTATGTTTATTTTATAATATTTTAGTTAATACCTTCGACTTTCACAAAGTATTCATAGACACTCAAACTAATTGAATGTGATTAATTGTCATTAAGTCTAAATAATCCTAATTAATACATATTAAGCCCAATTAAATCAGAAAGTATGCTTATAAAATTATATAATTGTAATCGATTTTAAAATTTAGGCTTGTAGAAATCTAGGCTTTGTGTTGAATTACCTTCTAATACGGTTATTTAGACTTAATGACATTTAATCACACTTAATTAGTTTGAGTGTGTATGATTACTTTGTGAAAGTAGAAGGTATTAACTAAAATATTATAAAATCAACATACTAAAAATAAAACACTAATTTTAGTTCCATTTTAGAACGACAAAGACCCTTTCAATGGTAAGTCACAAAAATTATAACCTCAGTGCTAATGAGGATTTTTCAATATTTTTTACTTCGAAGTTAATTACTTGCCTTATTGACGGTTTCACTTTGAAAATGAAATCACAATCAATTGCTTATTTACTCAATGGAAGTGAACACATATATTGGATTTTGGAACTTGAAGGTGAAGTGCACTCAATATGGGATTTGTGAAGAAGTGGCCTTCAAAGAATGGAAGGGCAATGGTTTTTTTGAAGTCGGGCGGGGCGGGCAGAAGTTTTCGGTTGGGTCCAAAAAATCATGATTTCTTTGTGGGGCAGCTGCCCCTGCCCGTATCTACGTCCCGCAAAAGGCTCGTAGGGGGTAGCATATTGTCTGCCGTTACTCCTCTCCCTGCTGGACTCCAATGGAGTACAGCATGCTATCGCTGTCTTCCTTTGATCTTGGTGCGCACTATGAAGTTGCCGAGTCATTTACAAGTACACAGGGTTGCAGTTTGCTGCATGCAAATGGAAGTCAAACTCAAACAGTGTCTGGGGAAATTTTTGGGCTTCATCTGTTCATACCCTAATGTTTCCAATATGAACTGGTTACATGATGTTGACATCTTTCAACTTTTCCTTTACTATATTGAGGAATGTTCTGTAGATTCCTGCAGATCGTTCGGTACAGTAATCTCCCGCTTAAGTACGCACCCGTTTAAGTACGCATCCTGGTTAAGTGCGCAATTTTTTTGACAAAAATCAGGGTTCATACTTTATTGTATGAACATGTCATGCAGAGTCATTTTCCATGAATGCATGAAATTTTTTATGCTTGACATTCCATGTCAATTTGTTAACGTTTCGCTGAAACATCTCAAACGATTGTTGCAGTTCATTATACATTTGTCCAGCTTCCATTTGAACATTGGAGCAAAGCAATTGGTCGTCGATGTTGAGGACAGTGCTATGTAGAGCTTCAAAGCCTTTGAAGTCGGTAGCACTTTCAGATTCAACAAATGTCTTGATAGGTTGGATTTTGTCATCGATAGGTGGTTCTTCAATTCGCATCGTTTCCAGAACTTCATCAACGTCCTCCAGCATAACAACACCATATTCTTCGTTGTTTGCGTCATCGATATTTAAAAAAAACGCTCATTTCTTCTGATTTCACGTCAACCAAGTTGCCTCAGGTTTCATCTGTTTCCTGTTGTGATTCATCAAATCAGAGGGTCTAGAAAGCAATACGAGTAAAGTACACACCTACCAACTAAGTGCACACCAACGGCTCCGGTTCAAAGTGCGTACTTAAGCGGGAGATTACTGTAATTTTCCTAAAGCCTCGAATTCGAACCGGTTATTTCTCAAACACAACCGGTCCATCTGTTCCTAGCTATCAGTTTCGCCCCGTTCATGGAACTCAATTCGTTGCAGTTTGCTAAGGTTATGAAAGAAATTTGAGCCCTTCCATGTGCCTAAGATTGACTCTGGAGTTCTGTCTCCACTTCTTTTGGACTGATTTTCAAGTTTGGCCCAAACATGAACTCATAGAATTTTCAAGAACCTTATAGCACCACACCTTATGTACTAGGATTGTGGTAGTAGAGTACCACACACTTCCATTTTACATAATGGTCATTTGTGTCAAAATATGTGGTCACTTTGAGTTGCTTGCACATATATGGGCACTTTGTAAGCTCCTTTTCAATTGGCCCTGTCACTGTGGCAGATCTGCAAAGCCTAAGATAAACTTTAGGGCAAGTTAAATAGTTTGGAAACATTTCCAAAAAATTCATAGGTTTGAAAGCCTATAAATAATCTACATAACATGTTTCAAAAAACAATAAATTCAATTGCAACCTACAAAAATTTGCAATTATTTTAAAGAGATGAGCCCTTTAGGTAGGGTAAGTAGCTTGGACAAAATTTTAGACAAAAGTCCACAAGTCTGAAAACCTATAAAGAGTCTACAAAATATGTTTCAAGATACAAAAAATTCATATGCAACCTCAAAAATTTGCAAAGTTATTGTAGAAAATGATTATTTTAGATAGGTTAAATAGCTTGGAAATGATTTTTTAAATACCATAGATTTGAAAACCTATAAATAATATACAAAATATTCTCTAAAAGAATATCATATGCAACCTACATATGGACTACACACAACAACTATGTCCAGTAACATATAGGTTGCATCAGTTGGGCTTGAACTTGAAAATGAATCCAAAAAATTGGAGTAACCAAAGCTCCACCAACGTTTTAGGCACAAAAAGAAAGAAAAAGTACGCCCGTATCATAGTACTGGCATGAATGTGAGCCCGTTGGCCTTGTGCTGATCACGGCGTTCCGTGATGCAGCATAAGGGATTTTGCCTCCTTTGGGAGGTGGGCTCTAGTGGTGTACTAGTTAGCCTATTAATATATATGATAAATTTAGGGTGGGGGAACATGTGCTTGTTTGTTGTCTAATTTTCTTTTGTTAAAGATTAGGTATGTGAGGTATTTGATGGCGTTTTGGTGTAGGTCTTTCATGAGGGTTTTGATATTAGTTTTAGGGATTTTGAGTTTGGTCAATTTATCTATAGAGTGTTCGTGTATAGCTCCTCTTACTCCTGCCATGATGGTAATGAGGGGGTTGGTCTTCCATCCATTGTTTTGTATGGTGTAGATTAGTGGGTTGTATTTGGTGTGCTTTTGGGTGGTGGCTTGTTCGGGGAATCTGTCGTGGCAGTATGTGAATTCTATGAGTTGGACTATGCATGTGGGGGAGAGTGTCATAGGTGTTTGTGTTTGGTTTGGGGCTCCGATTATGCATAGGATGTCCGGTTTGAGTTTGGCCTGACATCTACATGGGGGTTGTGGGCATGTACATTTAATTAGCCCGTCTAGGATTGTTTGGTCAGGGGATTTATTGTTAAATTTTCCGGCATTGGTTAGTATGAGGAAACGAGTGTTTTTATTGGCTTGTAGTATCTGGGTAATGAGATGTACCGCTTTGTCGTGTCTTGCAATTCTTAGGCCTTTTAGATATGGGTTTTCACACATTGAGAGGAGGTGTGACCACGTGTCTTTGTCGTTTTTATGACATAGTGTGCAATTGGGATTTTGGTGTGTGAGAGGCCAAAAGATATTTTTCCTATGGTTGCCCATGTATTAAGCGTATCTAAATTTTAAGGTTTGAGAGATCTATGCATCTGTTACATTTTCATTTTTCCAAAAGTGGTTAGAGAGTTTTTGATTTATTTGGTCGTTTGATAGCCACTTGTCTACATATGGGAATTTGTTTTTAGCGAACGCAGTCTCACGGTTTTCGTGTTCTTTTGTTATGGTTATGCGGAGGTTGCGGATGGCCCCATCATGTGTGGCGGTTGGGCAGCTGGCTAGCCAGTAAGGGGTGGGGTGAGCTATATGGATGTGCGGTGTATTGGTTGGTTTATCTTTAAACGTTCCTTCGTGGCAAGTATATCAGCAATTTTGTTTTCGATAATGCGCGAGTGTGCACGTACTTTGTGTATGTGAATTGTATATGCAATCCAGTAAATCTGGCGTACGATGGCTGCTACGAGAAGTTTGTCTAGGTGGTGGTGTTGTGATGTTGGATGTTTTATGTGGTTGTTAATTAAGAATATGTTGTTGAGACTGTCTGTAAAAATGTAAGTGTCCAACTGGGTGGTTTGTATGGTTTTGATAGCGGTAAGTATTGCATTAAGTTCTGCTCTTATGATATTTTGGTACCCTGGTAGTCTCTCTAATATTTGAATGTTGTTGTTAGGGTTGTATATTCCAGATCCAGCGGTGTTGCCTTTTATTTGGCCTTCCGGATTTTGTGTAGGTGTGAGGGGTTATTTTGATTTTTTTATCAAATTAACCTAGTAGTGATGGTAAATAAGAGTTAGATGATAAGATATAAGATCGGTTGGATAAGTTTAGATTTAGAAGTTAGCTTAGTAAGTAAAATCCTAAAAAGACAAGCAGAATTGTATTATAAGATGATTCTTTTAGGATTGACTAAGCTAAAGTCAAAAAGTGAGTAGTCGATAAGACTTAAGGTGTAGGATATTCTAAATATCTAAAGTAACTACATGCCAAGACGATCAAACTAGTTGAGCAACGACGTTGACTATTGAAGATGCCATTTGATTTAGCCGATTCGCCTCGACGATGTGAGATCCATTTTGGCAAGTGTCTTTTGACACTACTAAGTAAAAAAATGGATAAAATTTAGATAAAAATAATCGACGGTGGCTAAAAGGATCCAATGCAAGGAGGCACGTGACAAAAAAAATCAATAAGAGAACTCGATCCCTACCGCGTGAGGCAACCATATTTAAGGGGTATTGAAGTCCATTGATCCATCTCATTTACTCTTCCATTTCTTATCGTTCTTGGACCTTCGGAGATCCGAACTCCTTCAAATTTAGTCTCTCTCTTCTCCAACTCCAACCACTTTCAACTTCGTCCACCCTTACACTTGATCGAATGATTCGTTGTTAGTTACTTAGTAGTTTTGAGTGTGAGTGCTTCTTAAAATGAAGCGAGGTATTTTTAGCACTTACTAAAAGTATTTTCTTATAATTTATTTAGTCTTTATTTTTTGTATTGAAGTTGTACTCCAATCTTTTTTTTGATTGATAAAGCATAATTACTTTCTATAGAATGTAACCTTAGTTAATGATTTTGGATTGAAAGGTACAGTAGACTTCAAAAGCTCACCATATCTTCATCTAAAGTCCAATTTTAGCATATTTTATATACTTGGATAGCTATTAAAGTTTTCTTTCCAATAAAATTAGTCTTGTAAAAATTAGTCTTATAAAATTAGTCTTGTAAAATTAGTCTTGTAGAAATCTACAACTTTGTCTAGAAGTTATAGGCATTTCCTTGAGACAACTTTCATTTTGGTACTGCTAACTTTGCAGCTTCACTCCGACTTGCTACAATGTCCATTTCTTGTGATTTTTATATGTCTAGGTACCTATTGAAGTTATCTTTCTGGTCCAATTAGTTTTGTTTCATTTTTAAAATATGACTAGAAGTTATGAGCATTTCCGTGAGGCAACTCATAAATTTTTTTTTTCCTTACCTTTTCTCTCAAATGCCTAGAAATCTTTAAATGCCTTATTAGCTTTTAAACCACTTTGCATTAAATTTTAGTAGAAAAACTATACTAGAAGGGTCTAAGTTGCCTATTCCACGGCAAGTAAGCTTATGGTGGACTAATTAGACGTTTAGGAGGGTTAATTAGAACCTTTTCACTCACAAAACTTTCGAATCTTAGAAAATATTATTTGTGAACTAAAGGTAAGCGCAAACCAACCCTTTGGCTTGGAAACCAAGGTGGTGTTTACTTTACCTCACATGAGGGTGAGATGAATGATCCGTCCGTGTATATGCATTGTTGTGGATGAAATTTAAATAGATGGATATGTTTGTATTTTGTGGGTAACGGTGTTGTATTGATGTTCTTGCAGGGAGAGTTTGTTTTTGGGGCATTCATCCATGCTTTAGAGAATTTAACCTTGTAGTGTGGTAATGTAGATATGATGGGATAGGTGTCTATGTGTGTGTTTAGTGTTTTTTTTAGAACATTTTGTAGTTCTTGCGGAGTTTATAAGTTTGTTGTTGGGTGTATTTGAGTGTGTATACAAATTATTGATGTGAGTGTTGGTTCTGTGTATTGGTAGTATTTTGGCCATTCCGGTGTGGGGTCATAGTATATACAGTAGTGTGTGGGGGAATGGTTGCTATTGTGTGTATATCGGCGTTCGCTGTGAGAGGTAGATGTTGTGATATCCAGTCTTTGTGATTAACTATTAGGATGGTTATGGTTTGTGTATCTTCTTTGGCTGCCATTCTAACCCAATGTATGGCTTCTAGGGTAGTGTTATGGTCTATGGGGAATGTTAGGCATGTTCCCGTCTAACGGGAGGACTTCGCGTGCCCCGTAGAGCCAAATAGTATGTCTCGGCTGTGGAGTGAGTTATACTGCATGAGTTGGGTGGGGCAAGTAAGGGGGGATGAGTAGTATGTGTGTGTGATATTAAAGGATTCTACTAGAAGTTTGGTGATATCTGGGTGTAGTGTGTGATGTAGGTTGGTTGGTCGAATATGTTTTTGGTTTTTTCTTGGGAAGTATGGTTATGTATCTTTGAATAAGTCATAATATTTCGGTTTCAAAATCTTGTGGCAGGGGTTGTAAGAAGTTAGTTAGGTGTGGGAGGTTGTTGTGGAAAAATTGATTCCATAGCCATTGTAATCTTTCAGTATTGAGGGTGGCTATGTAATTTCCGTTTTGGTCATATATGTTGGACACCGAGTCTTGTATTTGTATGGTTGGTTTGTTGGTAAGTATGTCTTTATCAAAGTTTCACTATTGTGTGGATATCCTGAGATTGGTGATTCTAAAGGTGGGATGTATGAATTTGTAATCTTTTGATTGGAAGTAATTGGTGTAGTCGACATAATGTTGGGTTGTTTTTTGTTCCATTACTGTTCTGTGGTATTGTGTTATAAATAGTAGGTTATTGTCGCAACCCTTGCTAGCTCCCTTTAAGTAACTTGGCCCATTTTTTATTTCTAGCAAGAGTTATAAGTGCTAACGTTTTGCATTCCGCCATGCGAATGGTTAGCTCCCCATACCGTGGACCTTCTTAGTTCATAGGAGGGGGACCAAACCTCCTACTTGGTTTTTGGGATTCACCCTTTTAATCGGTAACCAATTCTTAGATGTGGACTTCCATCCATAGAAGTCCAATTTTATGTCGCACATCATGTTGCCGAAGCAACACTACAACAACCCGAGCCATACTAGGCAACTATGCCCTCACATTGGGCCAATGCCCATGGAGGCCGTGCCGTTCGGCCTCGGGTAGGTTCGGCCACACCACCTCACCCATATAAGCCTCTAGGACTCTAGGCAGGGCCCCTACCCCACCGTCAAGTAACCTTTTGTCTCTCTCCCAACACTTGGGGCTAAGTAGACATTTTCCCTTAGCCGCTTCAAAACCCCATAACTTCTTCACATGATCTTTGATTCTAACAATCGACCATCCATCGCCATCTACGTTTCACATAGATGCCGATGGACTACTCATTTACCCCATTCGGGCAAATATTGAGGAAGTTATGCCAGTTCAAAGCTTCGCAGTCTCGGGAGCCACTCCCAGGCCACTGTTGTTCCAAGGCACTGTCCCGGGACAGCGCCCCACTCAAATTGCCATATCTTCTAGCTCACACCTTTTATTGAGATGTTTTTGAGCATTCTAGAATTGGCACACCATAAGCTACGCATAGCTTACGGCCTTACCCTCATGCCTCCTAGTCTCCATGGGTGGGAGGCGTTCCCAACATCCAGGGCCCTCACCCACATTAGGATCACTTGGGCCGTCTCACCAATGGCGCCACAAGTCCCGGGTGTCACTCCGGGGTCCCCCTTGTGCCCATGGTGTTTCGGACACTCCTCATGAAGAGGTACGCGACAGTTATGGTCTAGTAGGATGTGGTCCAGATGTAAAAGGTTTTCTTCCGTGCGCCATTGTTGCGTTGTTCCGTGTGGGGTTTGCCATTGGCATAGATATGTTTTTTTGATGGCTTGTGCTTCCCATTTATCTTTTCTGGTGGTGATTTTTTCTTTAATTATGGTGTGGATTGTGCGCCCGAGGGTGTGGTTGTGTGGAGGGAGTTGGGTTGTGTGTGATGTTGGTGAGTATTTGTTGGGGGTGGTTTGTTTGGGGTGTGAGTGGTGGTGGGGTAGGGAATAGTACTTCGCCTTGTTGTAGTGTTTCCTTGATGGTTTTAGGTATTTGTTTGTACATGGCCCGGAATTCCTTTGGAGTTAGTATGATCATAGTGTCCTTGTTTTGGATTTGTGTTATTGTTGTGATATCATATATGTATAATTTGTCCAAGTATTTTTGAGTTTTTGTTTTGGAGTAGTCTGAAAGGTTGATGTATGTTGGATTGTTTTTCCATGCTCATTCTAGTGGGGTAGTTTTGATAGGAAATGCCCGCTTTGTGGTGGTGACATGTATTTCGTATTCTCTTTCTAGTAGGAAGAGTGTTCTAGCTATGGGTGACCTTGTGCAGGCTTGTTGTTTGAGTTTGGAGAGGTGTAGTGAGCCGCCTTACTTGGCCGATATATATTTGATTAGGCCTTGGTATATGATTCCTAGTTGTCCTGGATCATTGAGGGCTTGTATTAGTTGTTGGCCTATGCAGTGTATGTAGTCTAGTAGGAGGGAAGTTACATTTATGCCAAAGTTCTCGTGAGGGAGTTGTGTGAGGATGTTGGCTGAGCTTTTGGGTATGTTGCATATTTCTTTAGTTAATTTGTTGATTAATTTGTTTAGTTTTTTTATGTCCAGTTTGGAGAATGAGACTGTATAGTATGCATATGCAATGCGAGGTTTGATGACTGTGTTTAAGATTTTAATTTTTTATTTGAGGCTAGCTGGGGAGAGGGTTAGTAATTTACATTGTTGTTTGGTTTTTTGGAGTGTGATTTCTTTTTGTGGGTTCCATTTAAGCGATGGCATTAGGTGGATGCCTAGGTATGTGTAGGGTTCACTTCGTGTGAGGGTTGGGAAGTTTTTGGATTTGTAGGTAATGTTTTGTGAGTGGATGAATGCTTTGAAGGTGTTTGGTTTAAGTTTGGATTTGTTGGGGCAGCCTGTGATGGCACATTTTGAGAGGTTTAGGTCCATATGTGACCATTCGGCGAACTTTTGTAATTTAAGTATTTGTGGTTGGATATATTGTATGTTGCTAGTAATGATTGCCAAGTCGTTTGCATATGTTGTGGTGGTGCATGTGGAGGGGGATGTGTTGAAATGGTGTCCCTTGTCGTCTTTTTCCAACCATCTCAAAAGTGGTTCCAGAAATACGATAAATAAATATGGGTTCAAGGTATCTCCTTTTATGGTCCCACGGCTAATTGTGATTGGGGGTGTTGTTCCAAAGTGGTTTCTAGTGAAGGATGTGGTGGAGTTTTTGTATATTATTTCAACTACGTCTAGGGGGAAACCTAGGTCTTCCATGAGGGCTAGGAGTCTTGCGTGGTCAATGGATCTGAAAGCATTTTTGAAGTCTATGTATGTTAGGTATATGTCTTTATTGGTGAGTTTCGCATCTTCAAGGGCCGCTATGATTGTTTGTATTTGTCTTGAGGTGTTGCGTTGTGGCCTGAATCCTTCTTGGCTAAAATGTAGTATTCTATGTTGTTCATCATAGCTTGTGAGTAATGATGTTATGGTGCTGGTATATAGTTTATATATTATGTTGGCTAGGGCGATTGGTCTGTAGTTGGCAAGGTGGATCGGGTCGTCTTTTTTATGTAGTAAGATGGTTTTACTTTGTTTCTAGTAGGTTGGGATTTCTCTTTGTTTGTAACAATGTTGGAAAAAAAGGAATAATAGATTGTGCCACTGTGATGGTAGCATGGGGGGTTCACTCCATGTCAAGTTGAACACCACGTGCGGCCAAAGTTTGCTACCCCTATATTACATGGAATAGATCAATTTAAAAATTATGATATTTTTTCTACATATACATAACCATTGACAATATCTTTTGTATATTTTTTTGAAATTTTTAGTCATTTTCATTTTTGTAGTAATTATTTTAGTTCAATTCTGCGTCATTCTAGTTAGAAACGGTATGTTCTATTAAAAAAACAAATCATCAAATTTGGTTACCATTTTTTACTATGTAATAGATACCGTGTATATCTATCCATGAAAAAAAATTGATAAAATTTTGACCCATTTTGGTGATGCAACTTACCAAAAGTAGATTTTTTTTGGCCGCACGTGGTGTTCAACTTGACAATGGAGTGACCCCCCCGTGTCTAATTCTCACCCGAGGTAAGCGGATGGGTGAAGAGACGACCTGATCGCATAAGGCAACCTAATTGCACATACCAATGCGATGAACGCGGGGAACCAACCATGACTCAAAGTGGAGGGTGCATGGCCCTAGCATGGAGTAGACTATTCAATATGTGTATTGGAAATAGAGAATATTGTTTTCTTATTTTCCTGAAAAGATTAATGTTTTATTTCCTTCGTAAGGTCGGAGTTCCAAGCCAGTATTTTCACCATGTCAATCAATTAATTCGCTTCTAACTAGACCTTTTATCTTGGTCACTGTGGATTACCATTTGGAGTTGCATTGTGCCATCGGGTTTTCATGAGGATGCGTTTAATATGCACTTTATAAAGCAAATATAACTTTGATAGTTAAGACTACATTCTTTGTAAGAAGGCATAGTATTGTGTAACACCAAATGACAACCCACACTAATTGAAATACAATGATGGTGAGGTGCAGTTGCTACACTAAATATTGTATTTAGCATCATATGGTAATTTATGTCATTGTGGTAACTTTTCACTGTGGTACCTCTTATGAACAAGTTGACAAGTACTATCATCCCAACCAACTTCTAGTTCATCGAAATGCCAATTGTCAAAACAAAGTTTGGTATATTCTACATTTTAGCTTTTCCTGATCTAGCAGAGAAATTCTTAAGTGATCGGGTATGGGCGCCTCTACTCTACCTTTTGGACATGCATCTCAACACGGTAGACTACCGACTTGAACTCGCTACATAACTCAGCAAGTGTCAAGGCGAGTGAAGTTGTGTGATGGTTTTTTCTTGGAAGCCGTGAAACCCGTGGTCCCGACTTCTTCCTTTGCATTTACATTCATTTTATGGGGGTGCTATTGTGCCATTATTGTAATTGCTTTGATGACGAAGCTTTGGAAGGATTGTGATGTCAACGAGAACATCAACGTGGACCTTGGAAAGTGGATTATGGCCTCCCTTTCAACGTGTCGGTGATTAGGTATATCATTGGAAGGCCACACAAATATCTGCTATTATTGTGGAGAATTGATCTCATTATACTGTACCACAACCTAAATGATATGACGCTAGGTTAGACCCACCTGTCATGGTTTGATGACAAGAAAAGATTAATTCCAAGATATATCATATGACACAACTTCGTGAACCTATCCTGTCACGGTTTGAAAAGAGAAAAACATTATGTAAAGAGAAGAAAACGATATAAACCATTGCACAAAATGTGCAAAAAGTTGAACAAACGTCATATGAAAATATATTGATCATGTTCATGGGTTTTCATTTCATTTCTATTTTTTGTGTGTGTGGGGGAGGGGTCATTTGATAAGAAACCCTAGAACATGGATAACAATGGGCTATAAATACTATGTTAGTATGGGGAGAAAGAATTCTAACTTCTATGGATTAAGTGGCCCGAGAAATTGCGGCATGTAGTTGACTATGAATGAGAAATGGCATTGAAGTAACCAATCCCACAGGTCGGCCTTGCATCTACGAACGGCCATTGCGATGCAATAGGCGCTTGAAAAATGCCTCGTGAGTAGATTCTCATGCAATACATTGCCTATAAAGATCTATGTAAAGAGAATTGGTCTTCAAAGGTATTGAAACCCACCTTAGATAAACAAATCAATGTGCATAAGGTTAGTGCACCTAATTCAATATGTGATATATTGTAAACACCTCAAATGAAGGGGTGTAGTGGACACAAAGCATATGTTAAATGGTTCAAAGAAAACCAAGTGGAGGCATAACGTGACCTATGTGCACACATGGCAAGCCCATCAAGACATAAATAATTAAGTGACGGCTCCAACACATGTACTAACGCATCTTATCAATTTGCCAATTCTACCTCAATTAACTATATATAAGACACTGGAAGCAAGCATGACATGTAACTTGCAATCCCACATTCTCACACTCATTAGGTGCTAGGCAAGATCATATAGGTTATTCAAGAAGCACATCATTCCATGCCAAAGATGGGACATGACCAAGATGGGTAGCATAATTGGATGCCCTTGTGTGACCATAATGGGTCATGAGAATTTTTGGCTTTGAAATTACATATGAAATTGAGAATTGATTCAAATGTTTTAAGTCGCATGGCTTCCAAATCCACTTTAACTTCCTAATCCAACAAGATAACCAACATGTAAATTGGATCACTTTAAGTACACAAACTCACCAAAGTGTCCACAATAGGTGCAAAAGCAAGAGAGAAATTTTTGGAGCCTATATAGTGTATTATCCTCCATTTGTGCCCTTGCAAATCAACAGAAAGGTGGGCCATATGTGGTGAAAACGTTGAGAGACAAGCTTTCCAACTGAAAAAAAGAATCGAATTTGAATAGGCAAAGAATGGCCACATTCAAAGGTTCATTGTTCAATAAACAATCTTTAAACAACGCACTATTGTCTCCTCACAAACAGCCTTGCATGAAAGTCAAATTATGACAACTCCCAATACAAACATAACAGAGGGAAATAAGTCATAGTCCCAACAATAGAACTTTCTGTAGTTTCCATTTGTATTTGCAGTATCAAATCCTGTTCTTCATCTTGAAAGGTGACATCAAATTCATGTCCCCAAACTATAGAATATGTCACTTGTTTGAGTACACCAACACCATCCCACCAGAGTACCTCCATTCTCCAGTAGGCGGAAGATCTCACAGTATGTAATGTCAATGTGTGATATCAATCAGTGAGTTGCAAGTGAAGTGAACCAAAAAAATGTTGTACAAGTCACCATACGTGAGGGCAGTAAAAAAAATTGGCAGTGGCGAGATTCGGTTTAGCCATCCCAGGGCCTCTATACTGAAAACCTTGGCACCCAAGCTTTTTGGATAGATGGCCACTGAGTGGATGGCCCCGTGTGGTCCAAAATTACTCATCTTTCATTGTAACCCTCCTAATCCTTGATATAATCTGTTTTCATCTTGTGTTGTTTTGGGAGGCCGACTTTTCAAACCAGCATGTCTTAAAGATAAATGTCCATCCATCCCCCTGTCTGCACCTTACAAACCACACGGAATGCATATCAGAAGCTCAAAATTGCACAGAATATTGCCTAAGGGCCTCGTAATTGACCTATCATTCCTGATTTTATTTCAAGAAATTCTCCTAACCCCAAAAATTCCTTATTCCAGAATTTAATAACAGCCATGAATATTGTTTTCATGCCACATAAAAATTTTCAAACGTACAACCAACCACTGCATGACATGTAGGACCCTCACTCAAGAAAATAATTATTTGTTCCAAAACAAATTAGGTACTACGGGTGTCTCCTTGCATACCTGGTCCCTCGTCCAGAGATGAAGTAGCATTAGCAAGCCTGCAATATGCATTGTCCTGTGATATTTGTGCTGCAATGGACTGGCTCGAGATGACACAGCGGTTAGCTCTTCTCGGACGACCTGTAATTACATTAGAGACACTTAGAACACATAGAACACATGTAGACCAATTCCATCAAACGTTGTTCAGACCAATCTTGGACCAGTATACGAAAAGCAACAGATGATATAGAAATTACACAACTGGTTAGAAATGATCACCTCTGTCAATATCAATTTTTGAAGCTTGTGAATGACCTCTAGAAGAGGCTCGAGCAGCGTCCGTAGCAGACTCTATGGCATCTGCTTCTTCACTAAGGCTTGCAATGGTTGCCTTCATGCCTGGCATAGAGCTCTTGACATGCTCCATAAGCACCTAAAGACAAGTGGGAAAATTTCAACACCTCACAAACCCTAGGTGCTACAATGAAATAAAATACAATTACCAAAGAGGGCTCACTATGCTCACAGATATTGGTTATTTTCTCCTCAAACTCTGAAATGTGTCGTTCTTACATTCGCTGAGACCACTTGAATACCACGTGGAAACTACATTACAGCAATAATAAAGATGAAATAGAGTGCTCCCTATGGGATGTCCTCTTAAGTGTAGCAAGACCTATCTCAAATGAAATGATTCCTCAAACTGCAATATATCAGGTTCTTGTTGATAATCTTTAAACAATCAAATAGTCTGAGGCATGTGTCTGTAGATTCTCAAGAGTTGAACCACTGCTGTTCCAAAAAAAGAGGCATGACAGGACAAGTCAGGGTACACACAACCTTCGCTGTGATATAGGGTAAGCAGGCCAAATTTGGTTATTTATCTTAATCAAACACTTGTATTTGAGTGGTGTGTAGTTTGCACCTAAAGACAGACACCAAAAAGACGTGTTTAAAGGAGATTGGAATTTGTTAACTATTCTAGGTTCAATTGTCAATGTAATTGAGTGGATCTATATGATCATTTAAGCAGAACAAGAATCTTCACTTTCATAATAAATACGATTATCGTAGGAGCTCCAAATGTTTTGAAGAAAAAGGCTACAGCTTCAATCTGGATTTGCTAATCATCTTGCACTAGTTGTGTGTTTAATATCCTAGGAGAGAAGTGGGTGCAGAGCTAAAACTGTCCTTTATAGGCTCACTTACTTTAAGATAAAAGGAATTGGTCACTCACCTCAACATTACCCAGGTGCTCTTTATGCTCTGCTAGAGTTGCCCGTAATGCATGTGCATGGGCATTTTCCTCCCCGTTCCTGCCAACTTCCAGTATCTCTGGCCCAGCTCCATCATTTGTCCGAGCCTTTTATAACACCACCAAACAGACCCCACAAAGTCATTCATACTATTCTTCATGTACAGCCAAATCCTTTCTAAAATTGTTTCTTTGTACAAGTAGCATAGGGGTACAGTCCTGAGACTTTGCCAAACAAGTCCAAGCACAATAGAGTTAAACTCAATGGAACTTTTCATCGGGAGTTGGTCCCTATAATTTTCCATTGGTTGTCCTGCATACAATATGAATAATTTCTTCTCACTTGTGGTGAATGCTCGGAGGTTGTGTTTGAATTTACATGAAGAGCAAACTATTTCGGTTCATTCAGGGCCAAACTCATTTTAGCACCTCTTGGCATGCCAAATGAGTTTGACCATCAATGAACCAATATACAATGTTCTTCATTCAAACCTCCACACGACCTCCAAGCATGCCCCAAAAACTTATCGAACATGGAAGGTGCTGTATGCAAAACAACCAACTCCCGCCCAAAAAGTCATGTTGACTTAGAGGATAACTTCAATATCTGCTATAATGACGTCCTGAAGAACTTATCTCCTCGAAGTAATGGCACAGGTCTCAATTGCTTAGCAAGGAATTTACATTGAACATCCCCATTCTTGGGCTTGGGTGCCAAGATTACCATTCTAAGGTACTGAGACGAACTGACTTGTTAGAATTCACAAAGCAAACAGGAAAGACATTTCTATTCTCTTAAACACCCTTAATTTCTGTGATTCCATTGAATGTCACCAGTGCCTGCTGCAGCTTTGTTTGGGTGCAAAATAATTCTAGCACACTCAAAATCATCCTGGGTGTATCTCACAAACAAGGAATTTTAGTTCAGTACCAAGCGAACAGCTTGCTTGTGGATCCGTTGTAATGCATGTGTCCAACGCCGTAAAACTTCAGATACATCTAAAGGTGATGAGTCTTTTCCCCCTTTTTCATCCCGTTTGCTACAAGCATCATTGTTTCGTGACTCGTCATTCGACCCTCCACCATTCTGAGCATGTTGTGCCCATTTCTCTTCATGTCTAAGAGTAGACGAGCTCATGTCATCAGCCAGAGAATCAATATGAAGACGACTTGAACCCTGGTCCATTGAAGCCCGCAACACACTGGCATCTATCCTATACCTACATGACAGGCAGACACCAATTAGCCAAGAATGTCTAATAGAATCAGAGCAGGTACTAAGTTCATTAAATGCATCCAATAATATTTCTATTTTAAAGTCATCATTAAAATCTCTCGAATTCTCATGCTTTGCCCCACTTTTGACAATTGATGATGTTTAAGAAGTGTTCAAGTGGTGTCAGAAACCCCAATTTTGGTGAAATGAAGGGGAGGCATTTGACTTTGGCTAAAAGACAGCTATTTATAAATGAGTTGCATGGCCAACTTTTGAAGGCACCTAAAGCAAGAAGTATGACAAGGAGTGCATGTTTATACGACTGTATCTTGGCCAAAGTCAAACAACTCTGCTTCAAAGCACCAAAACTGGGGACTCCAACACCACTTGACCACTCCTTAAATATTATAAATTGCCAGAACTGGGGCAAAAACTGCCTACCAAAGCATGAACTTGTAAGAGACTTTAAGAATAACTCTGATACCTCCCAGAAACTCCACATAGGTTTGATCCAACAAAGAATTTTCACTTCAAAAGCTGGCAGTAGTGGCAAACCAGAATGCCTTGGCCTGTAGACAGTGAAGCATATTTACCTGTGTTCTCGGTGTGCTATCAAATCCTCAACAGGCCCAGATGCTAGCTTTGCATTCTGCTCTGCACCAAAAATGTACAAAAGCAAAAGGTAAAGCACTGACAAATCAAATGCAGGAATAGTGCCTATCAAGCAGTATATTCGATATTCCTAGACCTTGACACCGCCCAGATAAAAGAACCTTTACACTGCTCTTACATTAGGAATTTTTGCAGTCATTCCTGCATAAACCAGTACTTAGAACGGAGAGTGACATATTGAGCAATTTCCAGAAGTACCAGTTACAACAGATAAATGAGATTCAATGGATAGATAAGCACTATTTTAGCCTAAGGCATGATGTGTCCTTATAATATAAGAGTCCTGGTATGTTTGGTATATAGGTATAAAAAAATCGTTGGGGAGCAAAGTATATTATAACAATGAATGAAATAGAATGTAAAAATAGAACTTAAAGATCTGATCTGCTTTTGAAAATTTTCAACTGAGAAACTTCAAAACAATTAGTTTAAACCTAAACAAAGTGAACACAAACCCTGCAATACAAGATAACAGACAACAGAGACAAGGGAGCCAGAAAAACCAATCACTATCCAATAAGGCTTTCCCAGGCTCAGACTAAGATAAGGTAACATGAGGACTGGAAAAAGGTGGAGGCTCCTAGGAACAGGGCACAGACCTGTGTGGTCCAATAGGGATCTCCAGATTTGTGAAGCTCGATCCACTGTGATGGACTTGGCACCTAGAGCTGCTTCACCTGCATTACTTGATGGTCCTTCTCTTCCGTCAAATTTTCTGGCCTCTTGTACCTTCCCCAACTCTTGATCCAAAAACGCCTACACCTAAATGCCAGTTAGTGCACTATCACAACAAAATAGATACGAATATAGTTGAGTTCTAATTTGTTTCATTGATGTGGGTTTATAAACCTCTCAAGACTGTTCAATTCGGGCTATCATATGATAGTCAGGGTTTCAAGCTTTCCAGTATGTCATGAGGTTCATTGTATCAAATTTCCAGTTAGTGTGCAAATCTGTCCCAAATTGCAGATTTTCAAGCCAAGTTCGCTGTTGGTTCTTCGATGGGGTTCTGGCTCTTGTTATCATTCTTTTATGCTTGCAAAAGCATTTCACCCACTGCAAGTATCTGTATGATTTATAGGCCGGCTGGTGGGGTACCTCTTCAGCACATAATGAGCGGTATTCAGCAGTGATGTCATGTGCCATATTGCACCAAACACCTTGCCTACGAACTGCTGTTGCAGCATCTTCAAGAAATCTCCGTCTCTCTAAGGCAATGCGAGCCTGCACAAGATAAATCAAAAATCTTGAAGTGTCTGCCAGAATAACTTTTAGTTGAGGTATTGAACATATGGGATCTGAGAGTTAGTCCCCATTATATCTAAGGAATTACACTAATTCAACCATCTCAATAAAGTTATCCTTTAACACAATGGGACTTTTTGACAGGAGTTGGTCCCCGATGAACTTCCATAGGTTGTTTTGCAAACTAAATCAATAATTTCTTTCCACATGTGGTGGATGCTCGGAGGTACGGTTTGAATTTGAATGAAGAGCAAACTATTTCGGTTCATTCAGGGCCAAACTCATTTTAGCACCTCTTGGCATGCCAGAACGAGTTTGACCCTCAATGAACCAATATAGAATGTTCTTCATTCAAACCTCCACACTACCTCCAAGCATGCACCAAAAACTTATCAAACATGAAAACTATTGTATACAACCAAACCACTCCCTCACCAAACGACATTTTGAGTTAGAGGATAATAACTCTATTAGGAACTTCAAAAATCTAAAGGTCCACCTCTTGTAAGGATTTTTTCAGTGGAATTTAAGATCATGTCATGCACCTTGGTTACACCAAGAAGGGAAGCTGCATGTAAATTATGCCCAACAATTTCTGCCAGCGGAGCAGGCAATGGATTTGTAGCCACATCTGAAAGAAAAGTCCGCCGGTGCACCTCCCGTAATGCGTGTGCTGAAAGATGCCACAAAAGCTCCACAAATCTGCAACATGCCATTCTCCTCATTAGCTCCAATATTGGCATCAACTGCACACCCTCATCAGAACCTCGAGGTTAGGTGGTAATCTCGAAGCTAGTGGATAGAAAATCCTATATTGAACTTCCAGACCTAGTAAGAATCTGATCCAAGAACCCAATGACATTAGAGTAATCCTTTAACTCAACGAAACTTTTGGTTGGAGTTGGTCCTTATGATTTCTCATTGGTTGTTTTGCATACAAAATCAATAGTTTCTTTCCACTTGCGGTGCATGCTTGGAGGTAGTGTTTCAATTTGAATGCAAACTCTTTCGGTTTTTGAGGGCCAAACTCATTTTAGCACCTCTTGGCATGCCAAAATGAGTTTGACCCTCAATGAACAAGTATGGAATGTTCTTTGTTCAAACCTCCACCGACCTCCAAGCATGCACCAAAAACCTACCAAAGGAGTTGTATGCAAAACAACCAACTCCCAACCAGTAATCCCTTTGAGTTGAAGGGTAACTCTAATATACACAAAAAGGCAGCTAGAAATTGTGCATCTGAAATCATGAGTAGCACAAGAAAGAAGAATAGCATATATAAGTATGCTGCAAGTGGTGGAAGTTAAAAGATCACCCATATCCAATTACAAGTGCTTTATTATCAACAGGATTTGCAATGAAATCAGTGTGCCATCTCCCTTCCAATGACATATGACTTGTAACGACAATTCTTTGCAATTACCTCTGCCCACAACAGGTGGCAAGTGACGAAACTCGTGAGTTGCTACGTGGTAATGCTCCTTGGGCTTCCAGGTCATTGATTAAGCATTGGACTATCTGCAACAAAAAAGAATGGGAAGGATCCATTATGCTAACAAAACACAATGCTGTTAAAGTATCTCTTAAATAGCAGTATCAGAATTGGTCAGGTTTTTATTTAGTCATATTTCTACACATTACATCGTACCTTGTGTTTTTCCTTGACTCAAAACCTTATCACTCCTTCATTACAAGCCCTGTCTCATCTTCCTATTTGATATGAGATCAGCCAAGTCAATTTTCCTCAATCGAGTCATTACTGTAACTAATTTTTCTTATGTCTACCATATACTTTACTCCTCTTTGAACTTGTCAAGTTCGTGTTCCCTCCATTTGTAAGGAGGTGTGTGTTTTTTCATATCATTCACCACATTTTCAACTACTCTCTGGCTTTGATACTTTGTGACCTTATCGTTCTTCCCAAATGTCTCCATCCTTGCAAATTGATTGGTTCCATAATGCTCTAAGCAGCAAAAACGAAGTTTCTGCCTTTTATGCTAACCTTTCGAAAGTCACGAGATTGTGCAGCATCAAAAATAGGCCAAACTCCCGCGAAATCCTGTTGGAAGTGAACACATTGGTTTTCATGCAAATGTTGTCAGTATAGGTTGAGTGGATTGCAGGAAGTGCAAACTCGCAAACACACCAAATAGACTACCATTGCCATTTGAAGCCCTACCTTATGTCAACACATAAATCTTCCCAACAATTGCTCATAAAATACACTCAACACTTACACCAAACAGAATCTGAAGCTTGAAGGGGTCTGAGAAACTCCACAAAAAATATTACAACAACAGCATTATTTGAAGGAGGCACAAACCTTGGAGGAAAGTTGAGGACCTCGCAACGCACATAGAAGGAAGTGGAGAAGAAACTCGCCCACTCGCGGGTTCGAATACCGAAATAAACCAGCACGAGTTCCAGGACCCAGACCCAAAATTGAAGCATCCAGCCCTAAAAGCAAGCAATTGGTATACAATGCAGCTTCCATTTCCCCCTCCTTCTCCTTCTCTTTTTCCTTCTCTTTCTCGCGCTCCCGGTCTTTCTCTCTCTCCTTTTCCTTCTCCTTCTCTTTCTCCTTCACCAAGGCTGTGAGCCCCTCCATAATATCTGGTGTAGCCCACTGCAAAACAAAACAGAAAATTTGTAAAACCATTAGTCTTATTATCACATCAAATTCTCCAAGTCCAATCTGCACCTGACTCAAAAGGTGTATGATGATGAAGAAGAAGTTACGAAGCTCAAACTAACGTCACCACTCCTCAAGTAATCTTACAGAAGAAAGAAGAGCTACCAAATCTCTTTCAAGCCATATTTTTATCCTCTGGTTGGAGTTTGCAATAAAATGTATAACCATTAGTCTTATCACATCAAATTCTCCAAGCCTAATTTGCAACAGCCATATTTGTATCTTTTGGTTGGAGTTTGCAAAAAACCACTTAGTCTTATCTCATCAAATTCTCCAAGCCTAATTTGCACCTGACTCAAAAAAACTGTATGATGATGAAGAAGAAGAGGAGAGTTAAGAGGGTTAAGAAGCTCAAATTAGCGTCACCACTCTTCAAATAACCTTACAGAAAGACAGAAGAGCTACAAAAAATCTCTTGCAAGTCATGTATTTGCGTCCTCTGGTTGGAGTTCGCTTCTCTTATTTTCGGTTTAAAAAGTCCCAACTGAATGGGCACCGACCACTCTGCCACAGATGGAAGTAGACCCTATTTGCAATAACCTTAAAATATATTCACCTATCACCAAAACCTTCTCTTAAATTTATGAACACTTTAAAACGTTGCTCATTAAACTCTGATACTGCAAAAAGATAAGTACTTGCCTCCATGGTGGTAGCGGATCGTCACCCACGATGATGATGCTTCAACACTTGGTGAAGTTCCCCTTCTTCACCAAACCCTACTCAGAAAGCCCTGCCTCCTTATTCCTTACAAGTCGGTGATAATTAATACTCTCGAAGCTCTTGCCCCAGATCATTCTGATGCCATGAAGTATCACACATTTGGCTTCCACGAATCATTGCAATGTGCAAACCCAACCCTCACAAGCGCATATTTGTCCAACGCCTGCACCTTTCGTTCAAATGTAGCACCTAGTTCTAAAACCCTTGTTCAACTGTCGACAAGTCTGCTCTTTCACTCCTCCTCGTAACTCAGCAAAACTGAAGGAAAGGAAAATGATAATGATGATGATGATGGTGATGGTGATGGTGGTGGCCTCAGTTGTCAGCAACTTTCCATTTGTTGCAAATAGATCACCCAGATCAAAACTCGCATTACCATTGTATGGTGACATCAGCCCTCAAAGAAAACTTCGCAGTATAAGGTAAACTGTCCCAAAGGAGCAGTATAAGGTGTGACAAACCACTACTAAACCGCAAAAATGGATGTTGTGGCATGATCCTCCAACTCTAATGCTTGCGCCATTGCCATTTTACATGGTATGCTTCAAGTAACCAATTGCAACCGTCATTTTTGTCTAACTTATAATGTTTTTACCTCCTTAATCTCAGATGTACCCTCCTAACTAATGCCATTGTTGAGTTTTCAGCCATTGTCACGCAATTTGTGCACCTACCATCATCGTTGAAAGCTCAAAAAACTTAGAAAACTAACTCACACAGCATGGACAGAAGCCGAAGTTATAAGTAAGTAATCTAACAACTCTTCTCCCTAACTTCTTCGGTCCCTATCCAACCTGCACTGCGAGAAACTGCCATAACTTATTCCTACACCAAACCTGCACCTATACTGAAACCTGTTAACCCAATGGTGGGAAGTTGAGACTAGGTACATACATACTCAGCCTCCGAATTAGGAAGAATGTGCGCAGAGGCTAGATGCAGCAAGAGACAAAGCTGTATTCCTTGATTCCAGACTCACAGACATTCTGGCCTTGACCTCAACGGATATTTATAGACAAATGGCATTCCTTATATATAGAAATATAGCAGCCCTACTTATTAGCCTATCACCTGCTCCAGACAGAAATCAGCCTCCCCACATTCCGCCACAATAGCAGAACCAGAACTACCTTCAAGACTCTTAATCCCACATGCCTCCAAGTCGATGATCCTCAAACACATGATGAATGAATGAATGAATGAATAAAATGAGAAAACTCCGATGCACCAGTGACATGCCCCAAACATATGAAGAAAGGTTGAAGCAGCTCCGGAAAGAAATGAGGTTGCCTTTCTTGTGGGTCAGCTTCCTGTTGCTCTGATGTCTGGACTGCCACAGCGAGGGAGGATCATGGATGTCTGCAGTAGCAAAACTTGTGGTGAAAGATTTGGTTGCAGAAGAGGAATGATGATGAGGAGGAGGAGGGAGGTGGTACCTTCAAGTGCTCATCATCAGACAGCATGATTCAAACTTGAAGGAAGGAAGGCAGAAAGACGAAAAAAAATGGGCCCCAGTAGCAACTGATGATGGTGGTGATGATCAAACAACAACAACAACAACAACAGTTGAAAACTTGAAAAGGGTAAAGCTGCTGAGAATCCTTGTAAGTAAGTAAGTAAGTAAGTAGCTGAGGGAAATTATAGGCTGGTGGGTGGGGCGCCATTGAATGTCAAAGTTCAGTTCTCTTTGGGGGGGAAAAGGGGGAAACCGGTATGTGGCGGATAACCCCACCTATACTACACAATCACGAGGCCGCTATTTTACCCCTCAATGCCTTTTACTGTACATATTCACCTCGCCTGTACTTCTAATGGTGCACCCCTCTTGTAACCATCTTATTACCCCAATTAATGCATGTTACTATTCGGAGTTATTAGTGCTATAGCCATTTAACGAAAATGTAATATTGTACCAAGCAAAGTCATTTATGTTCTATAATGTCCGAACTTTTGTTAGTAAAATTTTTGTTCTATTATGTCTAAATATAACTTTTCTTGGTTAAATATTACATTCTCATTAAATGGTTTAAAAGCACTACGTGACTCCGAATAGTACCATGCACTAATTGGGATAATCAGAGTAGTATCTAGGGAAAGGAAACTCTACAAGGGTGCCACGTCATTCGTGATATGACTAAGGTAGATGGGTCTTATATGGTTACTTTCTCCAGCTAGCCCACTTCTCCTTGGATATGAAACACGCGATTAGTACGAGATGGTTAGCAATTCCAAATCAAGGTTCTAGCCATTCTCCTCATAATTCTCGGAGCTCATTTGAGTATCTTCTTCACTATCTAAGCGAAGGTTCTTGTGCTTGCTAAATTGTTGTATCGGTCCCTCCAATTATGTTGATTGTTGAGCACGTAGTCCAATCTCTTTCAAACATGTGTCTTCTCGGTATTACCATATTGATACTAGGGTGATTTCACCTCGGCGTGAAGGTTCTTGGATGGTATATATGTAGATCCAAATGGTATAAAAAACAAGTCCTCAAATTTTGATACCCTATGGGTTCAAATGATGTAAAATCCTCAATCTATATACCTAAGTGGTATAAAAAGAAAGTGATACCATATCAATATTGTCAACCCAGGAGGTGGACTCTTCATTGGAAACTTAAATGACACGGGTGGGTCACTATGAAATTAAAACCCCTATATACAAGAAGTTTAAAGGGGAAAACAAGTGTATATGGGCAAACTAGGAAATGAACTCATGTATTTATGCTAAGCTTTCCAAATTAATGTGATAAATGCCTCCACTGCAATACAAATTTTATATATATATAATGAATCAAATAGCCTTTATTGCACATGAAATCATTTTTCACTTTCCAATGAAAAAGTCATTTTGATTCATAGCATGTAACTCAGCGACCGTATCAAACAAACAAAGACAAGAGAATAATAACTTAGTCACAAATCAGAGAGCATAACCAAAGGAAGCCCTTGAGCGCTCCAAGAGCCTCTAGTTTGTAGAAACCTACAACCCAAAAGCAAACCCTAACAAGAACATACATGGTAGTCATTAAGGACTATGACCATATGATAACATTGGATGAAAACATGAATTGGATGAAAGTAACACACATATTGTCAAAATTTCCCTAAATCTTAGGGACCCTTCTTGTACATCTACCTTCACTTCAGATAAATTAATAGCCTTTTAAATGTACACACTAGAGAAAAATAATGCCTCTCCCTTAATGTATACTATGCACATTGGTGCCTCAAACAATACCCCTTCTTACACTCACATTAGTTTGTATGCGGTATGAAGAGTTCACCCCACCAATTGCCAATCTTTGGGGGTAAAGCATTTTCTAAGGTGTGCTATAAATAACAATTTCAAGGGCTTGTAGAGAGCTACGATAAAAGTAAGAAACTTGTGAGGCAATATTGAAGAATCACATCCAAATGGTTGAATATAAAAAATGAACTTTATCCTTGTAGGATATATTTAGAAATGAAAACTTCGAAGATTTATCATAGGTGATTATTCACCTCATTGTTTTGAAGATAAAGTTAACAAGATTGGTTACTCTACAACTTGGTGAAAAGTTGCAAGCATTATAGATTATGTGTAAAGTGAATGGGATCAAAATAAAGGTTATGCAATCAAACCCTACATTTTAGAGTTTAGTTGTGAAATGAACCCTAAGTTTTTAGGAGTACAAGGGTTCTTACTATAGAATAGGGGTGGCTTAAACCCAAGGCTTTAACCTAGATCCCCATGGACAATTGGGGGGAGTTCAAGGTTAAGCTGCCTAAGGTTGGAGTGTACTTGGATGGGTGACCTTCCTAGCACTTGATTTATGATGCACACTTCCACCTGTGATCCACCCAAGCATAGTGGGTGTATCCGGGTGAACTGGATATATTCAACCAACCTGCATGTGGGAACCTAGGAACTTGCACCTGGGGAGATAGGTGTCGGTTGGCTTGTCTATGCCCCATTCGAGATGTTAACCTTTGAAAAGAGGCAATATTCTCGTAATGTTCGTTTCAAGATGACATATAGACTTCAGACCAACTTAAAGATGGATGCAACACCATAATTCACGTTGGTGACAACATTGGAGTCGTCTTTCTTTCTTTCTTTCTTTCTTTTTCTACTATAGAAGAGGGTCCATGTTGCCTTCCTTGCCAGCATGTTTCAATCGCCGATCTTGAAGCCCAGACTTGGTGGTTGGCTAATCCGGCGCCACCTGGCTTCCCAACATAAACTGTAGACCCCAGTTGTTGTAGACCTAGGATTAACAAGTTCCAATGCCAAATTTCAAGCCAAATTTCAAGCCAAAGCCTTGAAGCTCTTTGACATGAGCTTCAAAACTCTCACTAGCTTTTCGTGAATAAGGTCCGAACCAAGTTATGAGGTACTTGCTTTGAGATACACTACGGATAACTCAAATACCAACTTTGTGATAAGCTACGGATAACACAAATACCAACTTTGTGTCATTAGAAAATGACATGTTGGAAGTGCTAAAGTGACCCGTTTATGTGCATTCTAACCACACAAATTATCTCTTCGTGTGGTGACGATAGGAAGGGGGTGGGCATTCAGCTCGGGGAGATCACTCCATTGTAAAGTTGAACAACCACGTGCGATCATTTTACATGTAAAAAATGTAAAAAATGTAAAAAATGTAAAAAGCATCACCAAAATGGGTCACAATTTTATCAATTTTTTTTCATGAGTAGATATACATGGTACCTGTTACATAGTAAAAAATGATGACTAAATTTGATGATTTGTTTTTTTAATAAAAACATACCGTTTCTAACTAGAATGACGCAGAATTGAACTAAAAAAATTCCTACAAAAATGAAGATGACTAAAAATTTCAAAAAAATATACAAAAGATACCATCAATGGTTGTCTATATGTAGAAAAAATATCATAAAATTTAAAATTATTTATGGCATGTAATATAGGGGTAGCAAACTTTGTTCGCACGTGGTGTTCAACTTGACAATGGAGTGATCTCCCCGAGGCATTCAGCAATGGTACCAATGAATGCAGAAGTTTGCATTGCTTAGGGAAGAAAGAAGAAGGGGGGGTTGTGATAGATAATGCCCAAGGAATATAGCATTCTGCAAATGATGGCCCTCCCGAGGGTTGTAGCCCGAGGACATGCCATTATTCACATACTATCCTGGTCCTTGGGCATTATTGAGAGTAAAGGTCAGGATCAAAGTTCAACCATTAGATGTTTGTCATCATCTACGGTTCATATGCCATCATGTTTGAGGTCCCCCTGCGATCCACGACGGGCAATTACAACGTGTAAGGCGGCCGCTCAGAACCAACGAAATCTTGAATCAGGGCATTATGAAAAGCACATTTCTCTTTGTACAAAACTATCCATGCACACGCGCGTGGCTATCTACATGCTACATATGACAATATCTAAAATATAATGATTCTTTCTACCAATCCGTCTCCTACTCTAGAGTCGACACCATTTACATTTTCACCTACCCACTTACCAAATTCATAATGTCATAATTACACCACCCTAATGTGGAGATGTAATCTTAAAACCCATAGAGCCCACCTCCTAAAGAGGCATAACCCCTCATGTGATACCACGACCAAGTTGGGGTAAACATTTGGGTAACGGGCTCGCATTCATGCCGGTACAATGTACGGGCGTTTGTTTTTGTTTTTGTTTTGTTCATAATGTCTTTTCATGTGCAAGCTAGGATTCGGGTTAGAGGTCTCCACATTTCCACCCTCCCATGCGGAAAGTCCTCCACCAACCCACCAACTAAATCTTTTTGGAACACTTTATGACGATGAAGGTCTAGAGTAGCTTGATTGCGTATAATTCTTTCACGTGAACATGCCATCAAATTTGCGTACACTTTCAAACTCTAGATACCGCATAATGTTCATTTGCGTTGCATTAGAAATACATAAGATGCATAAAATGGAGATTAGGTTCAGTCCCCCCCTCAACAATGTACTTATCTTTCTTTCAATTATTGGATCCATACTAAATGTAGTCTATGTGTATGCTCCCCTTGATTACTTACATGCAAGCTCTTCAATGTACATAACATTATTCAGATCCATAGCAGTGTTCTGTGGGACTAACAGTCATACTCAGAATACTGTCAGTCCCACAGAACACTGCTATGGATCTGAATAATGTTATGTACTATTTGTTCCTAAATTGCTTATTTTATAAGATGTGTCGATCACTTTTAGAAAATCAGTTGTCCTAGCCGCTTATCATAGAGGTACGCACAACATATTCTTCTTGCATCTTCACCCATACGATTGTAATCGATAGATACCCAATCGAGACTCCAAAGTTCAATCTCACATGCCTCCGAGCATCGGGTACCGTGAATTCATTGATTGGCCAATAATGTCGTGTGTCTAGGATCGTTGTTTGTCTTTGGAGAAGTATGGAGCATACTCATTATTCTTGATGCCACAAGACACCATGGCCCATAACTTAAGTGGGGTGCAGTGTAAGCGACACCAAAAGCAATTTGTACCCACCAATGAGTCAGTTGGAATAATAATTTGATGGGCCATGCTTTAATGCATGTCATCGCGTCCACTCTGGCGATTAGTCTTATTAAGTTAGTCTTTAGTGCCAAGCCTTCAATAAACAAATGAAATGGGCTTTGGTTGTTTTACTGCCGACGTGATTAAGGGCCACTTCACACACGAGCCAAGAGCCGTGACCATGAAATTGTGAGAGCCCAAATGAAAGTGTCCAAAGGCCGTCCCAAAGACATCTCCAAAATCATGTAGTGTGTGTGGTCACGGACCCTCAAGTGTAGTGTGAAGTCACATGTGACCGGGCCCTTAATCAAATGCTATTTCAATGAATTTCTATTCATGCGGGTCCTCTCACATGATAAAATAAAATGAATCGACGGTTGTGAGCGTCCGGAGTGCCATGGTCTCCCGGTTTTGTGTTAGGCCTACCTTCAAGAGGTGGTTTTTGAAAATAGTCCAAGTGACCATGAAACATGATCCATTCAATGCCATGTAGGAATCCATGTGGACTTTACATCCATCTTGCATTCACATACTCCATTGGTCCCTCAAGCGTAGTGTGAAGCGAACTTGGACCGGCTCCGCCTTTTCCACCAATGAGAATGCTTGAAGTGTAATGGTCACGGGCTCTCAGCCTCATGTGTGAAGTGGCCCTTAGACATTGGTTGAAATTGAATCGATATGTTGCATTGTGCAGTAGAATCAAATTTATGATAAGATTATTCCTTAGGAAAGAGAAGACGTTTTTCCCACTAAATGATGTTATGTTGGTGAGTTTCAGTACATAATGAAATTACTCTGCTAAATAATGCATTTAGCGTCACTAATTAATTCCATTTGTTTTGCTCAATACTTATTGTGAATCACCCATGTAGTGTCACTAACATTTCATATATATCAAAATTTCCTTTGTGATCCCTTGTAAAAAAACAATTTGGGCACTGTAGATTTTAAAGGTTTTGCAAATCATGTCACTGACTAAGTAAATTCTCATCTAACTTTCAATCATCCACGACAATATTTCATTACAAAAAATGCTAGCTAGATGAAAATATCAAACTCTGTTTCAATACCTGACATGGATTTCATCCAAATTTGAATCATCCACGACAATACTATAGTAAACTTAGTCATAATAAAGTGTCGTTAGAAAAGTTACCACAATGACATAAAATACCATATGGCACTATTTACAATATTTGGTGTAGTTGTTTGTACCTCGAGATAAAATACTATGGGACATAACATATTAGTGAATTCCATTTTATGACAAGCTTACTGCACTGGTTATCCCATTTAGTGCACGTGGTACCAATTTCCCAAAATACACACTATTTCGCCAAATCTCAAAATTAGTGAGTGTTGATTTTTTTACTAAGTGATACTAAATCCATGAATACATGCTCCATTACCATACATTTCAAGAACATTAGTGTGTGCTCTAAAGTGCTTTAAAGCTTGAGGTCGCAACTCTAAGAATCAATCTTGATGGTGCAACAACAACAACAACTTCAGGTCTTGTAAAATGGCATGATAGCATTGGGAAAGAACCACCAAGCAAGTCTAGGAGCAAATGAGCGTCAAGAAGCAAGACACTTTGAGCTCCTGAAACCCTAGATCTTATGGTGGCACTAATTTCATGTCGTAAAGAAATTTAGTATCACCTTCATTAATTTCCCGCTCACACTATTTGCCAACCCTCACTAAATGGGATAATCGATGAAGTTGTTCCTACCTTTAGGCACAACCTACACTTATTATGGTTAATATTGATGGCATATGTACAATACGACTTACCCTTCTCATCCCTACAGTGCGGCCCATAATATTCCAAAATCAACGCATTCACTAAAGTCTATGTGGATGCCCCTAACCATTACAAAGTGACCTTACTGCCCTAGTTGCCTGAGCATTCAAGAAGAATTGCCCTAGCTTTCTCTTTATAACCTTTTTCTTTTAGCTTAGTTTTTTTTTCAATATATTCACATAGGAAATGTTGACATCTTGCAAAATATATAAGATGCATTTGGGATGTTCTTCACAAGTAGGAACGCAATTCTCGGGCTAGGGTGAAACAACCTGTACACTGATTCCTTGGAGGCAAGGGTTTAGGCATCCAACAAGGAACGAGTGTATGGGTTGGTTCGCCCAAATCCAATTCTCGGGACCCTCGAAAAGTGTCTCGGGCCAAGGCACTTCCATGTGCTTACAGTCGTGACCCTCAAATTCTAAAAGGATTTATATTAGAGCCCTCCCAATATTTCTAAAACAAAACAGAAAATTACCCATAGAGCTCGTTATTACCAATATTGTAGCATGGCCCTCGTCTGGTAACAGTGCTTATGTTATCGTTTGCATCGAAGTGAATTGTTGTGTGTGGATTGTTCACTTTGGAAACTTAATGCAAGTCACTTGGATTTTGATTCTGTAACATATTTGTCATGACTAAATTGTTCTTGTGTGCATGTGATCGGTTTCACATGGTACACTCAAGGGTCGATTTACCAAGGCTTTGGAGGATAACTAACTTCCGTTGTATCGACGGGAATATTCAAATTAAATGGTTCGGATGTACTGCACAATTAAATGCCTTAGATCATGTACCTACAATCCAAATGGTTAGGAGCCCAGCCGTAACTGCGGGAGATTCTGACCTCTGTATTTGAAACTGGCATCAGTTAATTTCCCCTCGATTTTTGCCACGTGGTCCTCCTACATTGGTTGAGACCATTTGAATCCCATCTGCAAGCTAATAAAGACGACTTAGAACGCCCTCCATAACAAACTAAAATGATGAATTGACATGGTTTGAGAATGGTTCAAGAGAGGGGCAAATACCTACTGAGGCAGAAGTGCCCAATTCTGTTATCTATCTGAATCGGACACCTTTATTTGAGTGGTATTGTGGTTAGGTGTGGATCCAAGAACGGACACCAAAAATGCATGTTTTTGAAAAAGATCAGACTACGTATTCAAAATATACTAAACTCACAATTGGGGGAACCTATGTGACCATTTAACGAACACAAGAATATCCACTTTGATACTGAATAAGACATTCATATGAGCTCCAAAAATTATGAGGAGATTGGCTGTGGCCTCAATTTGGATCTGCTAACAACTGGGATTGGGATATAGGATCTAACCCCCCACCCCCCTCCTTTTTGAACAGAATACCTTCAGAATAACAGAAACAAAAAAATGATGCTGAGGGATGCTGTGTCCTTTACGAATTCATGATTGGCAAACCCTTTTATGCAATCAAGATCTACAGGAATACTACAGAAAGTATATGCATAGTACCTAGTAGCTCTAGAAATGTGTCTAGGACAAGGGCCTTGTCTCAGTACAATGTATTACTAAAGTCCCAGACATCTGTACAGTCGGTTCTGGTGAAACTCTTGAGTGATACGGTTCCAAATAGCGACATATGAGTCATAGACAGCTTCAAAGGGTTGCAATAAAAGTTTCAACCTGAACCCTCTCCAAACGAGAGCATCTAGAAAATGTCCAAATTGCAGGTTGTTGCACATCTAAGGATAGACAACGTTTTGCTATGCACCACAAACAAAATAAAAGTACACACCCTCTATGCCAAGGCATCAGTCATGTGCATACAGCCCAGCAAAAGAAATAAAGTAAGAAATATATTGACAAAAGGGGGATTTGAGTAATCACAGAAGAAATGTGTGTCCCACTTCAAGTAGGCTTATTTTTATCAAAATGGAAGGCTTCCTATATCTCTTCAAACCAAAAGAGATATTTTAACCAGTACACACATCCTCTAAAGAATAACTCTACCAACACACAGAGGTAGTAACCTTCAGTGGTGGAATCCTACAAGTAAGACTCTCTATTGTCCTGGCCTCTGTCGACACTTGAGCCCCTCCGTTCATCAGCTCTAGGGGGAAGCAGCCAAAGTTGGAAACTACTGAGCCCCCATGCGGTCATTGTCATTGTGCTTAGTATATGGATGCCAGGCTTTGCAGTGGCCAGAATCTTGAAGCTTTCCCGCAGAAAAGACTCTGCAATCAGAAGTATTCTAGGTACAGGGCAAGCAAATAATAAAATTTGATTATTTGCATTCAGTACCTATTCTCCAGCTGAGTTAGTATGGACAGTCAGTAATTGACTAAGAATTAGATCAAAATTTGCTCTCAGGGAAGGAGAGAGAACTCAATCAGCAAGAATTAAAGGTAGGGAAGAGGTTTGAGAGAGCCCCTGAAATCTAAATTATAGCCTGCATGCCAGCCTGCTGCATTTCTCGTAGCTTCCAGTGCGCCTGGTAGTCTCCTGGTTCATTTTCATCTGGGCTGACTTGTTGCATAGCCCATGCATAGTATACAGTGTGGATGTCGTCCTGCACAAGAGTAATGTACAGATATTAGTGCACCCAGGTAACCTTCGAGGTCATATATAAGCATCCACTACTGCAATCAAGTACTGAAATCTAAATTAAAAGGAACATAACATACCTTCCCCCCTTCAATGATGTTGCCATCTTTGTCTCGTGCACAATGGATCTGTTGGGTTCGAAACTGTTCAGGGCAAGAAGTCAAAATCAGAAAAGCACAGTTCACTTAGTCATAGCCAAAACCAATCCAGAATGGTCAGATTTGCATGCAAAGCAATTGAATATGACAAACTGATTCATCAATTAAGTACAAACTATGTACTCTGTACAATAAAACTCGCCAATGTACTTCTGTTCAACTAATGTAATTACCAGCATCAGATTGGTATCGACCTTGGAAAGGCCTTACATTACTGATTATTACTAAGCGGGGATAATTTCAGGTGCTTTTGAATGTCATCAATGCTGTCTAGTATAATTCCATGACCTGAGTATGGTACTTGGTTCTTGTGATAGCACTCACAAAGTTTCACCTCAAAATAAAGCTTACATGATGTACCAGCAACAATGCATTTTTGAGTACATGACCTCAGCTGCAAGTAACTACTGTATGGATGAGTTCTAAGAAATACAACCCTAAGAGATTTGTATCACAACTACTGGCTCTAGAGTACCCTGAAAATGTGCTCTAGATTTTTAACAAAATCAAATGCAAATTTTGTGCACTGACCTGACCCTAAAAGTGAATCAGGGGCACCTCTGCATTTTAATGCATATAAAGGCAATAAAGCTATCCTACAACCAAACTAAGTGTTGAGCAGAACAACACATTCATGTGAAGGTAGTGGGAGATAAATTCTCACAGAAACAATGATGATGGGTGAGTTGCCAAGCAGCTTTGTTTCCTTAATTTCAACATCAGAAATGTGCAAAATCTGTTCAAGGAACCAAATGTCGCTGCATTAGATTGTGATAGAAAGTGTACATGTCTAAACAAAGTCTTCAGGATATATACAATACACAGCTCGTCTTCATTGTTAGTTGTTCATTAAGCAGATCTAAAAGGACCACAAGAACATCATACATATAGGTTTACAAGACAATTTGAGTTTTACCTTGTTATCCATATAGATGCCTTGGCTTTCTAACGCTCTTCTCTCTGCCCGACATCGTTCTACAACCTCCCTAAAACACTTTTTATTTAAAATGGCCAAATCCCCCTGGTGCACAATAAGATCACAAATGTGTGTGAGTGGAAAACAAATATGAGAACAGAAATTCCTAGTCAACAAACACCAAACTTTTTGACAGCCGAATTCCTGACAATGATCCAGCTTTGCAAAACACCTTACCTTTAGATAAGCTCGAAGAATCGGTCTTATATCTTCTTGAATCTCAGCAAGGAACTCTGAGTGTGTAAATGATCTGCCAAAAGCTCAAAGCATTAGACACATCAGGAGAGTTACATATCATGATCCTGCTCAGACAAAGGCACAAATATGCTCATTGATTAAGAGCCAGCATTTCACACAGTTAGTTCAGACAACCAAAAGGTTCCAGAATTCAATGGCCTGCAAAATTGCTATTTGTAAACTCAAATATAAAGCCTGTGATGACGCCAGTCTTCTGAAAAGGACTTGTAAAGATTACAAGATTATATCAATGCTGAGAAGACAAAGGTACTCTTGATGTTTATGATTTATCACATACGGATCATGGCGACGAATCTCTCGCATCGCAACTGCAGTAGCAGTTTCACCAAATATTGACTCATTCAAACTGCATGACATGGAGAGAGATTTGTAAGGGATCTAAAAATTTGCAAGCAACTAACAACCAGTAATTGCAGATTTTGATGTACAAAGAAGTCTATTATTAAAAGACAGTTCAGAAACACAACAAAAGACTGCTATCACTTTTACACAAGTGGTATTGCATTAGGTGCTCAAAGTATGACACCATAGAATCAATTACCTAGTGTCATGAATAAGTAATGTGATTACCAGATGAAATACCATAACAAAAGGATTAACAGGTCAACTTCTTAAATCTACAAAAGGACAAATACAAAAAATACAGATTCTACATACTCTTGAATTTTGTGCACTACAGGACTGTCACTTGTCTCCCATCTTTCCCGCAAGTCTTCTGCCAACTGATGGAACCCACCAAGATATATTTTGGTTTAGAAAAAAAGAAATATCTCTGGTCACTACATCCCGATCAGTCACAGCATGAAGAGAAAATTTGCATTAATAAATTTCCAAACTAGTGATTTGAGAAAATACACTGTTGGAACAAAATAAATGGACTTCTGATCTCCTCAACCCTTCACATCTGCATATACAGACATAGTTCATGCGCTCTTTTCCCAGACCTCCAAACCTCAACAAATACACGATAGCTCAAACCAACTATGCCATACCCAGAGATGCTCAACTGTGTTCACCATTATCACCACTTCCGCAAAGTGTGCACACCTCAACTGGGCATATTCAATTTATCTCAACTCAGAGTATAAATGATTACATTAAAAGGGCAATACTCTGGAAACTTACTTCTTGACCTTTCGTCACCACTGGATGCTCAGTCACGTGTCTGATCCGCTTGAAGGCTGGGTGTGACCTTGCCTGGCATTAATACACAAATTAGTGTCCAATTTACAATTTACATATCCTCAACAGAGGAACCCATCCATTTCTAAATTTACAGACTTTGTGTAAGCCAAGGACTATCAGGTGACTGATGGGAGGCAGAAAACTATGTCTACCTCCCAACTATGTCTCATTAAGATTATGTATTGTATTATACAGATTGTTCTTTACTGAAATTCTTAACTATTATGATTAAATGCATACTGCAATCAATAGCAGATTGATCCAATAGCAGGAATCGTGTCTGGAAATAACACTTCTGGATTCATGTTACAATAACTTCACCCCTCCACACTAAGCAATTTGCAAAGACATCAGTCTCTGTAGGATGGTGCTGTTAATTATATCAACGATTGTGATTAACTAGCCAAGGACAATCAGGTGACTGATGGGAGACGCAGCACCATGTCTACCTCGCAACTATGCCTTCTTGGAATAATGTCTTATATTGTAGTGATTGTTCTCTAATAAAACAATTCCTAACCATTATGAAAGGATGCATACTGCAATCAATAGCAAATTGTTCTAATAGCAGGAATCATGTCTCGAGATGCCATTCCTGGATTCGAGTTACAACAACTTCACCCCTCCACACTAAGCAACTTGGAAATACATCAGTCACCGTTGATTCAGATCAATTTGTATTAGCGAAGGACTATGACCGATGACAGACGCCGTACATGTCTACGTCACAACCATACCTCCTTGAAATTATGTCTTATAGTATAGTGATTGTTCACTACTGTAACAATTCTTAACAATTATGAGTAGATGTATACTGCAATCGATAGAAAACTGATCCTATAGCAGGAATCGTGTCAATAACTCCGCCCTTCCACACTGGCCTATATGGAAAAACATCAGTCTCTGTCGTTGATTCACATCAAATGATTGTGGTTAATTTTAAATGGTCACCAATTTTGTCATAACACATCCTAATTGAAAGGTGAGTGGATATTCTCAGACCTTTTCTTTCAAGGTCTCCCACCGCTTCTCCCACCCCGTAGTCTTCTTCACAACAGGGACAATTGCATTCACAGTGGTATTTTCCGGGGGCGCATCGGCCGCTGGTTCAGCTGAGGAGGGTTTAGGTTTTCTTCGCGGGGAGGTATTGCTCATCTCCTCCTTCAAAAACGCGTACCCATGGCGCACAGAATCCACAAGTTTAGCCTCTCTCACCTTCTGCAAGGCAACTCCCGCAGTTGCCGTTGCATTCCGAAACGTCTCGCTCACTTTCCTATACAAAACCTGCTGCGTGGAGTTCTCAGTGTTTGTCGAAGACGGAGGCTCTTGCGAACCAGAAGGCTCCCCCGACCCTGCTGACCCTGACTCTGATGGTCTCTCGGTCGAAAGAAATCTCGCCGATGGAGCAACCGATCCTGTGTTCTTATCTGCATAAAAATGATGTGCCACATGATAAGCATAAGGAACCTCACTAAAAAATCAGCGAGTTCATTAGGGGTCTCGTTGCCATTTCGTACCTACCTAAGTATTGCGGATTTACGAAGTCGCGTAATTGCGGCAATGCTCGCCTTAAAGCAGCTCCCCTGTGCGCACAGGGGGGAATGCGTGACACCATGTGGGAGGTCATCAGGCCGGTATATGTGTGGCGATGGCGATGACGATGATGCTGGTGCTGCTTGTGATGCGTGCGACCACAGCAGCACAGAGCATGGCCAGAGTTAAACCCTAACCCTAACCCAAGCTCATAAACCCTGGGAGAGGAGGAACACGACTGGGACGAAGAGAGAGAGAGAGAGAGAGAGAGAGAGAGCAAATCATTTCCGTATCATTTTCCACACAATCGAGGCTCCAAAGTTCCACGTAGGCTTGGTGGTGGATCAAATGCGGGTTCATGAAAGAGGTGGATGACAAACCCCCATGTTACCCAGGCCTGGGAGAGAATGGATGGAAAGTGGATAACAAGTTTGACACCAATTTTGTATAAAGTAGTGTGTTGTTCACTTGATTAGCCAAAGGGGCCAAGTTGCTTATTATGGAATAAGGCTTTCACTCATTGGCTAGGAACTGGCTCCATTTAGTTTAGTCACAATAATGAACTGGCAGGGCCAACATGAGGTTACATGTTGTTGATGGGTCCAATATGTGGTCAGTTGTGCATAAGATGCCGTTATGGAAGCCAACAATTGGTGCTATCATAAATGGTTGTCTACTTATAGGCCTTTCCTTTGAAGGTAGGTGATGGAGGCCAACTTTGAGCTTAGGGCCGCTTTACACCTAGAGGCCGGGCCAATTTGTTGTGTAAGAGGCTTGAAATCCTCACTTGTGATTGGCCAAAAGGCTCAAATCAGTCCCAACCCCTTTACACCTAGAGGCCGGGCCGATTTGGTGGTATGATTTTTTTAATTAAAAAATGTATGTTATGACACGGCCCAAGCTCGTTGAATTGGGTGCACCCAAAATGGAGGGCCAATGTCATATTTCACTAAAAAAACCTTCTTAAATAAAGTATGATTTTTTTAGCAAACTAGATCCATTGGATTATGTGGAAATCTAAACGGCTCTATGCTAGATTATGCTAGATCCGTTGGATTATGCTAGATTTATTGAACCGGCCTAGCTTGTTGGCCCTAAGGCCTTTACATATGGGAAAATTGGCCCCCGTTATAATCTTATTATAATGTGTCGTTGAGGCCGGCCTCCAACCCAAAAAGGGCTGAAATTTCATGCAATCGGCCTCAAGGGGGTTTGGCCCGGCCTCTAGGTGTAAAGCGGCCCTTAGTTTACAAGTAACAGTGTTTTTTATTGACTATGTATTGTAAGAGATTAGCAAGAGACAATTTAGAAGAAGCCTTTAAAAGATGTTGTGTTGTTAAAGCATGCATATCATGTGTCTTTCTAGGCCTTCTTTATTTGCATATAGAGTTATGTTGTAAATAAAGCATGTTTCTATGTACATGTTGCCGTGGTTTTTTGTGATGTTGGTTTTTTCTATGTTTGGAGGCAAAATTTTATTTTATTAATGGAATGGTCAATGTATATTGAACCTATATATAGGTGAATGCATGGTTCAATATCAAACCTATCTGTAGGCATCAAATTTGTAACAAATCAAATATTGATATTTGATGGGTATGTCAAGGTGAGAGAATCTTTGTAAACACGAGTTATTATTTGGGTCGATAACCATTCTAAAAGCATATTGATATTGGGATGATTATACTTAAGTATGAAGGTTCAAATAACATAACATTATTCATATCCATAACAGTGTTTTGTGGGACTGACAATATTATGTGAAATATTCCATCATTTCAGGCTAAATGTGAGGAATATTTTGCACAATATTGTCGGTCCCACATAACATTGTTATGGATATGAATAATGTTATGAACATATTATTGCAAAAACACAAATACAATAAGACGAGGAAGAAGAACATGGAGGTGGAAGAACATGAAGTTAGTTGCATATATAGTCACGGGGGGTTCACTCCATGTAAAGTTGAACACCACGTGCGGCCAAAGTTTGCTACCCCTATATTACATGGAATAGATAAATTTAAAAATTATGAAATTTTTTCTACATATACATAATCATTGATAGTATCTTTTGTATAGTTTTTTGAAATTTTTAGTCATCTTCATTTTTTGTAGCAATTATTTTAGTTCAATTCTGCGTCATTCTAGTTAGAAACGGTACGTTTTATTAAAAAAAACATATCATCAAATTTGGTTACCATTTTTTACTATGTAATAGATACCGTGTATATCTACCCATGAAAAAAATTTGATAAAATTTTGACCCATTTTGGTGATGCAACTTACCAAAAGTAGATTTTTTTCGGCCGCACGTGGTGTTCAACTTGACAATGGAGTGACCCCCCGTGTATATAGTTCAATGTAGTTGAGGGTGCCATTCCCTAATCGGTGGCAATCAAGATGAGGGACGATGCTCTTTGAGAGACATTTTTTGGGATGTGAAAAATACCACTAACGTATTCTCATAATTGAGAGAGATCGAACTTATTTACGTATTATGAGATGACATGCTATTGCAATGGATGGCAGGAAGTTAGTGTATGCATGTTTCCCTTTACTATTGTCTAATGTAAAAAACTTTATTGCAACAAAATTTAAACATCTTATTCACAAGTGGCATGACCATAAATGACTTAAGATACGACCTTATCAATGGAGAAATCTCACCAAAATCTTCATCATCTCATTGTAATTGACATTGAATTGACCAATATTACTTGGAAATAAAGGTTAGATCACACGTCATACTAGAATGTTGTGAGATTAAATGTGAGGAAAATTGTTTGTTGCTTTTTCAAAGTGCGATTAGTGGGTTTACTACATCCTCATTCTCAAAAGTTCAAGAAGTGTTTGAGAATGTTAAACTTTCATTCTATACGAACGTGACTAGGTGAAATAAAGACCATGGCCAAAGGTCGAGCCTTCCATGTATGTAACCCATGTTCAATATAAGTGTGAAAACTATAATTGGAATGTTGTCAAAATGTGTATTCTATAAATGGAAAATTATTATGAGAGCCACAATTAAAGTTGGCAACAATGGCACATGGGGTAGGTGAATTATGCCACTTTTTAATCTCAATTCCATGTAGTATGGATAATCAATGTTAGTTAAACGATTACTTCCAAATACAAATATAACAATGTAGATGAAAGGACTATAGATTAGTAGATTGCATGAAATGGTAGATCCATTATGCAAAACTGAACCAAAACTCCACTAAATCTCAAACACTCACCTCCTGACCCACTAATCACACTTTGAAATAACAATAACCAATTTTCCTCACATTTAGTCTCACAATATTCATGCTGTATGCGAGACTACATGCGAGGAAAATTGTTTCTTTCTTTTTCAAAGTGTGATTGAAATGCATCAATTGTGTTGGCCAATATTTTAGAGTTGTGTACGTGAATTTCAAATACATTTGACCAACAACAATAAGGAACCACCGTAGAAATGTACTCGTATGAATGATTTATTTGTTTGATTTGGAGTACCACAACCATCTCATATGCACTTTGTGTGTCCTCAACCCCGAATGCATGTAGTATACTGTCATTTGGAGTTAGTTGTAGGTGTAGAACACAACAATCCAATTTGGTAGGAAACCATCTCAAAACATGTTCGATAATTCTTCATGCACCAAGATGCCGTCGTGAAGTCCCCCCCCACCCCAATATAGTCAAAAGACTTGGGAATCAAAGGGAAGAGTCTTGGGAGGGATGATGTAAGGATGGCGGTGAATCACATCGTATATGATGTTACTATTGGTGATTTTAAATGCAGCAACATCAAACTTCGCATGCTCAAATAAGTATTATGTCTTCAAGTTGATTAGCCAAGGGCGCCATGGTGGAATTTCCTTGAGAAGAATCCCTTATTGGACCTCAACTGCCACACATTGGTTTCTCGATGTTGTGAGGAAGCTCCTCGGAATAGAAGGTGACGACATGCTTACCAAATTTGGAGGCACCATGTTGCTTGCTATCTCCTCCTTCCGGCTCGGTGAGCAGCAAATATGGAGTAACCAATGTGCTTGACGTGGAGACTTGTGGGCAAAGTTCGGCATGGTTGTGAAGAAATTATGTTGCAACTTTGGCTTCAGTCATGTCTAATAAGTATTGTGTCTTCATGCATAAAGTTTTCAATTTCGAGTGCTTTGTTCTTGTATGAGGGTTTTACAAAAAAAACATCTTGCCTATGATCAACTCTCTTGTACAAATTCTTGCTTATGTGACCACAATGTTTAGTTGCAAGAATGGTAATTTAGTGCAAGTACATTTGAGTTATTTTATGAAGAGTTGGTGATAAAGAAGAGTTTGTGCACAACCTTGTCAAGGAATAATTTTACGTGGAATATGGCTCTTTGAAGATTTAAAAGTCTCATGTTTTTGTAATGTTGTCTCTCTGAGTGAGTGGGCTATGATGTGGATCTTTGTTGACGTATGTTTCCAAACATTTGTCTCCTTTTTTGTTTGTTTTTTTGGGGGGTAAAGAAAGTGTGTGGTTATGTAGATGATAACATGTAATTTGTTGTGCTTGCCTTTACCTGGTTTTGGGTGGAAGCAACTCTAAATTAATGAATCTCCCAATACAATACATTTCTGAGTATAAAAACTACAGTAGTAGGAGTTCGATAGTTTATAAAGATATACTATGAACCAATGCATAACAAAAGAGCAACACTATGAACTATTGTCATACATTTGAAGCCCCCAAATGTACGATTAAGTGTTGGATTTGGGTATACGTACCCTAACAAAGTTGGGAGGGTCCATGCAATCGTTCAAAGTGAAAGAGAATCTTGACTTTGACTTTGACTTTGACCTCTTGTAAAGTGTGCACCTCCACTACAAGTTTGGAAATCAAATGACTGTATGCATGATGTGCACTTGTGGTAATTAAACTAAACAATAATCTAAGGTTTGACCCAACTCCCCAAATTGTCTATGGACTAGAAGTGGCCGCATTAGGGCCACGAACCTTAAGCCACAACTTCAACATTAACCAAACGACATTGCTTTAGTTTGTACACCTTCCCAAAATGCGCTTGTTGTAGGGTGTGACTCACAAGCCGAACACTATAAAGTTAACTCATCACAAGGTTTTAGTATTGGAATATGTTGGTGTTGGCAAACATAGGGGACGGGGATGTCTTTAGACTTTGGCACATGAGAGGCAAGTACTCTAAATTTGATAGTTAGTGTCACCATTTATAATTTTCTTGCTCAATACTAATTGTAAACCGCGGTATAGTGTCACCCACACTATTTGTCATTCCTTGTAAATCTTGGGGGCAATCATAGATTCACAGTGTTGCAATTACTGTCACTTACCAAATGATTTTTCATCCAAATTACAATCATCCGTGACAACATTTCATCACAAGTTGCTGACAAGCGAAGGTAGGGTTCTGGCCAATGGATGAACTCATCCATCATCCAATACAATATTTTTTCGCTTATTCATAAGAAATGTCATCCGAAAAGTTACCATAGTGACATAAAATGCCATATGACACTAAATATCATATTAAGTGTAGTTGAACCTTATGGTTGGACCCATAAAGCACGATTACTACACTGATTATCCCAATTAGTGCATGTTGCTATTTAGAGTTACGCAGTGCTATAACTATTTAATGAGAATGTAATATTCTATCAAGCATGGTTACAGTCTAACCTCGATAATGTCACACCATCCGTTTCACCAAAAAGTGTGATATAATCAAGGTGTGACATATTTTGATAATGTCACATTTGGAAGGTTTATGCATAATGTGATATTATCAAAGAAATAGGTAGAAAAACAAATAAAAATTACAATGTTCAAAAGAAAATAACAAAGATGAGAATTCAATGTTTTTAAATATAAAACTCAAAAGCTTGAATAACAAAGATAGCACATCATAATGTGTCATTGAGATCAGGTAAAGACCTCTCACTAGAGACAAAGAAACTCCTAATGTCACATTGTTTTGTTGACATTGATGTTAAATGTGCAACACCAATTCTAATGAGCTTGTCATGGATTTTTTTCCATTCCTAACAACTCCACAGTGTTGAAAATTTGAGAACCTTGACTAGCCATAAAATTCAAAAGTTGTTGTCCATCCGGCCTTTTTTCATCCATATTACTTGTTATTATCACACTTACACTATAGATTTTGGAAAAAAATAATGACATTATCAAGGGTGATAGGGATAATAACGAGGGAGTTTTACACTAGAAAATTTGGTTTTGAAGTTTTGGGTGACAATATCAAGGTGTTCTATAAACAAGGGTGACATTATCAAGATTAGACTGTATTTATGTTCTATGATGTCCGAACAACCTATTGAACTTTTGCTAGTAAAAATTGAACTCCTAAATATGATGTTATTGCAATGTGTAACACCAAAATGTAACATGCACTAATTTAGATAATCAATGTGGTGATGACCTAATGTCTAACTCATCTTGATGGGAGCTTGAGGTTTGTAACTTTTGTTAAAAAATAACTTGTTACACATGTGCCGTCCTTGGAGGTAATATGCCAAGAGATTGTTAGCCTTTCATGTGGGGTCCTATGCATGTGATTAATACATAATATTGTTCAGCCTAGTATTGGACTTATAGCCCACCCACACTTACTGGTGCGGGCCACCAATGAATGGTTCCTACAAGCGGGGGCCACTTTTAGAGTTAGTTTAGCTAGTGAGAGCCACTAGATGTAACCAATGTTGGTAGGAACCGTTCACTGGTGGCCCGCACCAGTAAGTGTGGGTGGGCTCTTAGAGTAGAGGCACCCATAACCAATCATTTAAGAAAATATGTGCTAGATATGGAGAAGTATAAGGTAATGCAAATTTATCCTGTGTCCAAAGATAGAAATAAGGAGGATTATATTTTTTCAATAATTATATTCCTTAAATTGAAATTACTATGAATTTTTGAAGCCAAAAGTTGGCCTGAACAAATTACCAATGTTTAGAGTCAGCCATAACCGCTCATTCCCCCCTCCTTTAGCACTCAAAACCAAGACATGTGTCATGGCATGGCATTATTGGTTACGGCCCGATTGAAATTCAATCCCAACATGATCGAAATTTAGTCTCAACCCCTATAGATTGCCGATGGGGTCTTGATCAGGAATAGGCGCCTCTACTCTACATGGGACCCTATGGGGCTAGACTTATGCTACAAATTGTCCTTTAGTTACTTCTCTCGTGCAGTATATAGTAGAGGCACCTATTCCCAATTAGGACCCCACCGGCAATATATAGGGTACCATAAGTTTGATCAAGTTGGGGCTGAATTTTGATAAGGTTGGGATTGAATTTCAATTAGGCCGGAACCGATAGTGTGTTGACATTTTTTTTTAGTTTTGAGTACTAAAGTGAGGAGGAGTGAGTGGTTAAAATGAGCGGTTATGGCAGACTCTAGACATTGGTAATATGTTTGGCCTTCAAAAATTAACAATTTTTTCAATTTAAGGAATAAACTTACCAAAAAATTGAAATCCTCCTGATTTCTATCTTCCTATAGGGGAAAAAATTGCACCATCTTATACTTTTCCATATTTTGCGTAAAATTTCTTAAGTGATTGGTTATGGGCGCCTCTACTCTAGTAAAGGCTCCTATTCCCGATCATGACCCCATCGGCAACTCTATAGGGTACCGTAATTTCAATAAGGTGGGGACTCAATTTGATTAGGCCGGAACCAATAGTGAAATGACACATGTCATGGTTTTGAGTGCTGAAGTGAGGAGGAATGAGAGGTTTAAATGAATGGTTAAGGTAGACTTTGGACATTGGTAATATGTTGGGGCCAACTTTTGGCTTCAAAAATCCACAATAACTTCAATTTAAAGAATAAAATTACCAAAAAAAAATGCAATCCTCCTTATATCTATCTTCCTACATGGAAAAAATTTGCACCACCTTATACTTATGAAAACGTGGCGTAGAGTCTCTTAAGTGATCGGTTATGGGTGCCTCTACTCTAGAATCAATGTAAAATTATGTCATAGTCAAAGACATATGCCTGGCCCCATGAGCCCCATGGAGCTTTGATAGTAGGCTGGATAATGTTATGTATGTTGTCCAAGAAAACAAAAAATACCTCAAATATAAGTTTAGCAATGTGCATTTCGTGCACAAAAGAGGTACTGTAGTGCCAAGAGGACTCCAAATTTGCAAGCCTTTTGGTTGCACCCCACTTGACAATATACCAAAGCTAATTTTGCATCATGAATGCAACTCGATCGGACGTCCAAAGTAACATAATATTATGCCAGGGTAATCTCAGTCCTTTATGCCAAGGTAATCTTAATCCAAGTCATTATTACCTAGTAAGTTGTCCAACACATTATTAAAACAACTCAAACAATATACTAAATATTGTATATGGTGTCACAAATCTATTTGATTTGCTTAATACTATTTGCAAACCACCTGTGCAGTGTCACTAACAATAAATGTATACCTAACATTTTTTGTAATTCCTTGGAAATTGTTTTTTGGACATCATAGATTTACGATGTTATAATTATTGTCACTTACTAAGTGATTTTTCATCCAAAACTCAAACATCTATGACAATATTCCATTTACAAAATTGTTAGTACTATGCAGAATACACCAAACTAAACTGGATGAACTAAAAAAATAAGTTGGGATGATGGTTTTTGTAAACTCATAAGGTAAGTGCGCCAATGACCGAACGCAACCTACGGACCGCACAGCCACTGCACAAATTTCATTCATGAGAACTCCTGAGGGAACTTTGGTACTATCACTATTAGGTGTTTTATTACAGGTCCTGCACGGTGTGCGGTGAAGGGCTCAATAAGCTTTTGAGATCCACCTGTGTATGTCTGGATTCAATTTGTGATAGCTTTCACAAATCATAATATCTTTTAATTTTATTTTTTGTAGGAGAATCCCCACTTCACAATCAACAATCCTTCAAATTTTGAAACGATTTAAGCTTGTAAATTATTATTTACAAGGATTTGAAGATTGACCGTGCGGTCATTGGCACACTTACCTTACATAAAAAGTGTCATAAGGATAGTTACCACAGTGACATAGAAGTCCATGTGACACTAAATTCACCGTAGTTAAGTAAGTCGAGTAATTAATATGGATCTCATGCAAACCGAAGGACTGCAGTGCCAAGAGGACTCAAAATCTGCGGCCGTCTGGGCTCGTCTCACTTGGCGCCATGACGAAGCTCACCCTCCACCGTCGATACCAATCAGTCGCACCCCCAGATCTCGCCACGTGTACGCAACGGACCCAAGAAACCCTTGCTCCGTCCGTCTCCGTGGCTTCTCGCCCGAACTCCCCCTCGCTCTCTTCGCACCACTCTCCCGCCTTCCTCCGCTAAGCCACGCAAATCACTTCCTGGGTTTTGATTCCCTCATATTCCTCTTAATTGGGTCATTCATGTTTTCCAACATTGTCCACCACCGAGTTCACGCAGCTCGGTTTTCGAACAGGGGAGTGTTCCAAGGAAGTTGTGCTGTGTAACATAGATTGCTGTCCACGCCATTTGTCAGTTTTGAGGCCGGTCACTACGTCGGTTGTTGCGAGGTGTATAAAAGTCGTGCAGAGAAGTCTCATTAACCGAGTTCATCAGGTTTTGGAGTTTTCGGAAGTTTCACAGTTTCACAGTTTCGTTGTCGCTCCGAGGAGTCTGTTGAGCAGTTGGCCGAGTCTCCCGCAGTGGTTTATCGTTGGAGATACTGGTTATTACTATTTATAAAATTTAGGTGCAATCAGTGCTGCGAAATTTTCGTGTTGAAGAGGCAGGCAGACGAGGAGCCCTGGTTGCAGGAATACGGGTACTGAACATGGGCAGGGGAAGCAGGGGCCAGCTTGATGAGCAACCGTGAATTGCATTGATAGTTTTAGGCTTCCTTTTCGTACACTTAAGCAGCTCCAAGTCCGGAAGGTTCTCGAATTCGAATACCTCGGAACCATGTAGTTGTCATTACGATTTTGCCTAATCGCTCTTTAGGGTTCCAACACTGAATGCTCTGTCTTGGTAGTTCCAACTCTATGGGGCATGATACACTGTGGGACATTCTTCGCTCCTGAATTAGGGAAGCCACGTAATAATCTCATCCCTCGAACTCATCAAAACACAATGTTCTGATAGAGTCACTTATTGAACCACCGGAACCAATTTATCTCAAGGTTTAAATGGACGAGAGCGTAAGGCAGTGGTGTGGAGTACAGGATTTTGGAAACCAGTAGAACCAAACCTGACTGAATTTGGCAGGCTCCGATGTTGCAATAGTAGCACCCATTTGTCGCTGCAAGTGTGTACGGTTTGGAAATTGGAACACAAGGAGGTCAAGAAAGTTTTTTAGACATAGAGTGCATGACTTGAGGATTGGAATACAAGGAGGGCAAGAGAGTTTCTTTAGACACAGTGTATGATTTGAAATTTGGAATACAAAGGAGGTTAAGCGAGTGTTTTAGCCATGTCTGCAACCACAGCGCCGGCAGCTGCTGCCAATGCATTAACAGGGGGCATAAGTTCAGACAAAGGGGCGGCAGCAGCCTCAGCAGCTGTGAAGCCTAGGAAGAGAACTACAACATCAAGAAGTGGGTCAGAGGCAACCGAGACTCCCCTAATAGCCACAACTCCCACAGCCGTGACTCGAACAAGGAGAACACGAGACCTTGCCCCTTCAAAAGCCCTTGGGGAAGCTGCAGACCTTGCATTTTCCAGGGACTTGACTGTGGTGGAAGAAGGAGCAGTGTTGGAAACTCCCAGACAGAAGGGTATAGTGGAAACCGCGGAACGAAGCTCCCCTGTAAAGCACAAAGTGGTGAAGCCTGCCTCTGCTGCTGTGCATAGAGGGACCGGCGGGGTGCATCATAAGGAGAGGACTAATAACAATAAGAGGTCCATATGGGATGTGATGGGTCATTTGTTCTCTCGCCTCTTTTTGGTTTTTGTTGTAGGCGTAGGGTTGGGAACTACTGCATGGAGCATGAGGGCTAAGCCTCCCGTGGTGCACCGGGATGTGTCTGCTTCCGAAATTGAGAAACTGGAGGAGTTTGTGACCAAGACTACCAAGTGGATGCAGGTCAGGGGATGTAACCCTTGCTTATTGTTTTGGGTGGGAATGAGTTAATTTGAGAAAAATCAGTTTTGGTTGTTTCTTCATATGCTGGAATGATCGATTTACATCACTTGAAGTAAGCGGGTCTTAAACGGACACTTTTCACTCTGCACATACTTCTCGCAGGATATGAAACACGTAATTAGTGCGAGATAATTAGCATCCTCAAATCTTTCCCGTAACCACTCTCCTCATAATTTCGGTGCTCGTATGAATATCCTATTCATTGTCAAAGTGAAGATTCTCCGAGTTACTAAATAATCGTATAGGTCCCTCCAGTTATGTCCACTATTGCATTTAGATTCGTTAACAAATTTTGAGCACATGTCTTTTTGGTGACCGTTCAGTGTCACACCCAACCATATACCATTTATATATAGGTGTCCATTGAAGATCAAGCACCAAATTAGGCACATCTACCTTAAGTAACATCAAGCTCACCAGGAAACTTTTGACACGCTTACATAGTAGTAGCCATGAATGCTTTTTAGTTGCACAGGTATTCTTTCTGCCACATCACCAAGTATTGCAGTTTGTGTTAAGAATGCATAAGTGGTTTATAAAAGTAATCACTTATGCAGAAATAATTTCTTTCTCTGGAGTACACAGGGAATGAGAGCTCACAGAATGTAAACTCGCTGGTTCGCTAGCCCCACGTAGCAGGATAGTTTTGCTATCTCGTTCTATGGACCGCAATCTTCGTTCTGGGTGCCGTTTCTGTAAAATGAAAATTAGAGAAGAATTTGTTGTTTATTTCTTCAAACGGTGGAATGATCACATCAACTAACATCAAGCTCACCTGGTAACTTTTGGCACGCTTACTGGTAGTCATTATTACTTTTGCCACTCAAGCCTTGGTTGCACAGGTCTTTCTGCCACATTATCAAGTATTGCATTTCTGGGTTACCGCATAATTGATTTATAAATATTACCACTTATGATTGAGAATAAATACATGGTGATATTTTCCACTGGAGTACCCAGGGAATGGGAGCTTACATGAATCTAGTCGTAGCAGGATAGTTTTGCTATCTTGGTAGATGGACATTATGTTGTAAGACCTCACGATGCACTGACTGTTTTTGTTCTTCCCTTTATTTATGACATCTCTGTGCCACTTTTGGTTTTTCGAAATGAATGTTAACAGGGTACTAAAGAAAGGAGCGCAGTAGTCTTAGGGCGAAGAGGCTCTTTATTTTGCCTTCCTTTTTCAAGTGTCTCTCTCTTGCCGCTGAAAATGATGGATGTAATGAAATGACAAAAACCATAGAGATAGTCACTTGACAAACAGTGCAATTTGCGAGAAGTACAGTAGCGCTCTTGAGTGTGTGAGAGAGGCCCTCATTCTCATACATGCCAATAATTGAAGTACTAAAGTTTTTCTTCATGTTTGTGCAGGTCCAGTTGGAGGTGATTGACATGAAAATTGGAAAAGAGGCAAATGAGATTAGGGATGAAATGAAACAGAAATTTGAATCCCAAGTGGCACATTTTAGCACAGAGGTGAAGGGTCTGAAGTCGCAGGTGGACAGGTTATACCAGAATGGAGGTCCATTGAACAGAATTGAAGCTATTGAACTCATGAAATCAGTCGTCAACCGGCGGGCTGCCGAGGGTAGTACTGGCCATTCCTTCAGTTTAGAAGACGTTCGGTCCGTTGCGCGCAGAATGGTGTTGACGGAAATCGAAAAGCATGCAGCCGATGGGATTGGGCGGCCAGATTATGCGCTGGCAAGTGGAGGTGGAAGAATTATAGATCACTCAGAAGGCTACATGCTTAGCCGAACTGGGGATTGGTCCACCATGGCATTCAGCATGCTTCCGGGAGCTACAAGGAGGCACCCATTGGCACAGAAGGTTCTGGAACCTAGTTTTGGGGAGCCGGGGCAGTGTCTCCCTTTGAAGGGCAGTAACGTGTTTGTGGAAATTTCTCTACGGACTGCCATTCATCCTGATGCAGTCACTCTTGAGCATGTGTCTAAGGTAACCTTCTTGTTTGTTTATTTGTTAGTGTTTAATTTCTATCCTTATCCTCTAACTCAAAATGACTTTTGGTCGGGTGTTGGTTGTTTTGCATACAACTCCTTCAGTAGGTTCTCAGTCCATGCTTGGAGGTAGGTGGAGGTTTCTACAAAGAACATTCCATATTGGTTCATTGAGGGTCAAACTCATTTTGGCGTGCTGAGAGGTGCTAAAATAAGTTGGCCCTCAATGAACCGAAACAGGTTGCTCATCAATCAAATTCAAACACTACCTCCGAGCATGTACCACAAGTGGAAAGAATTTATTTGACTTTGTATGCAAAACAACCAATGGAAAATATTAGGGGACCAACTCTTGACGAAAAGTCCCATTGAGTTAAATGGATAACTCTATTGTATGTAGAATAACCTTCTGGATTGTATTTATTTGTATTCATTTGTTTGCTTCTGGATTTCTGCTGCCAAGCTGCACCTACGAGAAGTCCAGTATCTTGAGTGTTGGGTTTGCATGAATATCTAGGCAATCTTCAATATATGCTGTTCACAACAGGTTTTATTGTGCAGAATGCTGCGTATGATGTGAAAAGTGCACCAAAGGAATTTCAGGTGTATGGTTGGCGTGAGGTGCGAGCAGCTGATCAAATTGCGCATCCTGTGGTACATCAGCTACTCGGGAGTTTTATCTATGATACTGATGGGCCGAGTATTCAAACATTTAAGTTATCAGGAGATGAACTTGGTGGTGAGTTGATAAATGCGGTTCGCCTTCACGTACTGTCCAACCATGGCAATCCACAGCATACCTGCATTTACCGGTTCCGTGTGCACGGTGTGGATCCTTTGACAGCTGTTTCTGCAGCCAGATGATCCAGGGGGGATGTTCATATTCATCATAGTGGTGAATTCTGAAGAAGAAGAGCTCCTGGAATTTCTTTCAGCCTTAATCTTGTGAAGGAGCTAAGGGTAGGAAGCTGGGCCTTGGCCAGCCTTGCATTTGTCAATTTTCATTTTACCTATTCTTGGTGAGGCTGTGTCTGGCTTTCTGTATTGCCAGTTTTCCCCATGGCTGTACAATCTGGCTTTTCTTTAGAACTATCGGAGCCCGCTAAGTTTAAGAATGTTCCGTCAAATGTACCATTGAGAACTTCATTGATGCAGCAAATAAGAAATATGGGTGGGATTGGAGTGGGGGCGGTGTGCTGTTTTTCTGATTGCAGGAAAACCCGGCTGTCTACAATCAGACTCGAAAAGCCAGGCTCAGGATGGTGTTGTCTGATACTGTATTGGAAGTGATCAAATATCAACAGTTGAATGGGGCCTTTAGTGTGGGGAAGGCGTTCACAGAGAAATTTGATGTCCAAACCCTAGCACTTGTGACAAAGAAGAAAGTATAAGTTTGTGATCTGCTTGTGAATGTAACTCACAAGAGGTCACAAAACTCAAATTGTAAAGGTTTTGGTGGTGGAAGTTGTAATTTGAAACAATTGCCGACTTATTCAGGCAAGCTTGGATGTCCTTTGTTGGTTCATATGAGCCAGTGGACCAAGGCATCTAGCTCAACTTGTCAATCCATATCAATGCTTGTAAATTGGTGCATTAGTGAAGCTGTTGAAACTCATCTGTTGTCTGAGAAAAATCATTATATACTCCTAGTTGAATCCTATTCTTCTTGTTCATCAGGTGTCCAGACAGATCTGATTCTTTCCTTTCTAGTTAGGTAGATATAATTGTTCATTTTCGTCATGGATGCCTGATTTTGTGTTATCAGGTGAGCTGTACGTAGCTTTACAATGTCTTTCTGCTGAAGAAACTGAATTTAAACCCGGATGGGGGGGTATAAATAAAGCAGTGATGGTCTGGTATCCATCTTTTTTGGATACCATTTGGGTATCTATAACAAGGATTCATATTTGGATACCAAGTAAGGTATGGTTTTGATGGTATTTGTGTTTTCGATACCACTGGGGTGAACTTGAGAGCCTCAAAACGTCGCAGTGGAATTTGAATTTGAATAACTTCTAGAGCAAAAATGCTAATTTCTTTCAGATTCGATGAAGCAATTCGTGAGGCTGGGCTGAATATGCAGTTGCAAGTCATCATTTCTCTGGCTTTTGTTGGGTTTGATCAAGGTAGCAGAACCTGGGAATTGGGGTCTAGCTTTCTTGTTTGCACCTGGGAAGCTGTGAGGTGTTTCATTTCTCTAGTTTGGATAATAAGCTTGTCCTTTCTCTTCAGGTACATCATAGAACACATTTCTCAATCACAGTGCCATATGACTACAAATACATGATAAACCAGTGGAACACAAACTTCACTCCATCAAAGTCAGCTTTTGCACCTCATATTGTTCCCCACTATAATTTTATTGACCCACAACATTTTTGAGCCCACAATATCATATTATTCAAAACTAGGGATATTGAATCAATGCATTTAAAACATGGAGTATTGTGGGCTGATATATATAAATCAATATTTTAAAGAAAGTCTACCATTTTCTGTGTATGTGTTAACAATTTATTAGTTTATAAGCCACTTTGTGTTCTAACCCACACATAAAATACAATGGGCCACAATATTTTCTAACCACATCAACTTTAGCAGACACTACTGTAGTAGTTCTGAAAGGTGTACTACTTGGATCATGGAAAATGCGGGATGACCTTAAATAAGGTGCTAGACCAATGGATGAAAAGAAACCCATGGTGTTTTTTTTAAAATAAAAAATAAAAAATGAATTGTGCACACCTAGCAATAGACGTGTCGCTACATTCCTATGTATCTCACCTTGGGTTCAGTGCACAATGTTCCCAGATAATATTACCTCCTTTATGAATAAAACACTTACAATGTTTCACTATAACAATTGTTTCAATATTGTCGTGTTGCAATAGAACATCGTTTTTGGTTCTCATTTGTTTCCTAAAGGTTCCCAATAATAAGGAGTGGAAAACATCATGATTGACATCAATATATATTGTCACCTTGTATTGTATTGATTTTTTTGTAAAGAGATCTCTATCATCTCCCTCGAGAATAGGCAGTTAGCATTGCCATAATGGACTTTGGAATTAAAATAGATGAAAACTAAAGATTAAGGATGAGATATTCTTTCACGTGAATCAAAAAACGCAAGAGAGTTGTCAGAATTGCCCTCCACTTGGATGAATGACAAGTTATGTACTAGATAACCAAGAAGAGGAGATTGGACAACGGGCTGGTGAGTTGTGGGAGCGACAACAAGTCGTCCACCTACTTGAGCTGATTAATAGTCATAATTGGTTACTTGTCCAAGTTGAGTGCAATTCATCCACTCTCCTCCCACCTGTCATGTAGTCCATGGACATAGTATATGAATTGTGGATGATATCATACCTTCATGGATGAAAGCTTATGGTGAATTATGATAGTCCTCCTCTGCTCATATGAGCGAGTGATTGGGTTATGGTTGCTTACATATTTATTCCTATTTTTTATTTGTTTCTCGAGGATGCCTCACTTTACATAATCTCTTTTTGGCTTTTCCGGAGGCGTTTTGTTTTCTCAAAACTCCCGCTCATTGTGAAAGGTCATGTTGTTGCCATCTTCAAGGAAGCGTGAAAAGTTCCATAAAATAGGACAAGGTCTTCATATGTAGCGAGGCCTCGAGACATGGCATTGTCAACAATAAGGCCCCATGCTCTCCAAGGGTCCTTATTTCCGATAATGTCATGTCTCTCACGCCTCACCTATTACTTATTGTTATTTTAAAGCTAAACTACTTGAGCTTATCACAAGAGTACACTAAATAGTCCATACAATGTGGGTTGGAAATTAATGTGTAAATAATTAGCATGGGCCACATTAAATTTCTAGGTAGGGTGAAAATAATGTGGGATCCGAGACCCCAAGTCTTCCCGAAAGTCTTCATGAGGACTTCTTACCAACACATTAAATATTAGGTATAGGAAAAAAAAATAGCACAAAATCAAATAATCACCCACATTTGTTTTCTAGAAAAAATAGTTAATGTGATCCACGCTAATTTTCTACCAAAAATTTAGCAAAGATTGAAAATAATTGTGGCCCATAGTAATAGGATTATTTATGTAGTGTAGTTTGTCTAAAGTTACTTGGCTTATGCCCCCTTCCCACTTGACTTTACCAAATAACCAAAGTCGTTTCTAAAAATTGGGTAAAGCTCTCTTGGTTATAGCGGAGGCATCCGGCTATCCCAATGCACCTACAAGAACTTGCTCCGAAGATTTTCAAGTAGGTTTTAGTTAAGTAGTTTTCATACATGAACCATATGGCGGGACCCCAGGGTCCCATCGGCCCTTGGCTCTCGCATAAACTCTGTAGCACCGTCAATATAACTCCAATTCTTTCTACGAAGGCGGCAATCAATTGCTCACATCATGAGCTACACGGGGGCATTCATATCAATTTTTTTAATGGTGACACAAATAGTCATTTTTAGGGGTATCATGCTCAGTTTTTAGATGGATTTTTGGAGAAATAAGCAAGAACATATTTTCGGGAGGACGTTGTCAGGGTTTTGGTTTAGGTTTTGTTGCAACATGAGCACTCCAACAAAATAAATAATTAATGACATTTTGAGACGGAGTCTATGCGGGCCCCTGGGGTCCCGCCATCAGGTTCACATGTTCATTGTTTTATCTACCACGCAATGAACGTTGGATAGTTTTTGTCCCATCCCCAAATGCCTTACCACTCATTTATCTTAGCATTGGTTTTTGTTAATGAAGCTCCTTGTGCCCTCGTAGCTAAGATTAAAAGCAACCAATCACAAGGGCGGGAGGCGACACTTTTAAAGGCCCTACATTCTTGCCTCATGTTTTGGTACCGATGGGAAGGTCGATGTTTGAGGCTTAAAACCTCCACTTTTAAACCATGCCACGTCATTTGCCACCTAGGCTTGGGACTAGATAGTGTTGATGGTGTGAAGGCCGTGTTTTTAAAACCAACTTTTAGGCTTAGCTAAAGTCAAGTGGGAAGGGGGCATTAAGCTTAGGAAGCGTCACCAATCCTTGCAAGGAGGAAGCCAATGAGTGTTAGGTGACAGACAATTCCACCCTCGTTCTCATCACCCAACAACGGAGGCCGGCCCGTCCGGTCTTCCGCCCCCCTCCGCGCTTTGTTCATGTCGCCCGCCTCTCAACGCCTTACCTCCTTCGACCTCCGACACAAATAACACCACAGGGATTCCTCACGCCGCCGTCATCTCCAGTCCCTCAGTGTCTGAGAGCGAGCTCACACGATTCGAAGGAGAGAGAGAGAGAGAGAGAGAGAGAGAGAGAGAGAGAGAGAGAGAGAGAGAGAGAGAGAGAGACGTGTCTGTGCTTAGCTTGGCATTGCATTGCGTTGCATTGGATTGCATTGCAGCCATGGCGGCCTCCCTGCAGCTGTCTGTGGCCGCCACGGCCCCCGCCTCCTCCGTGGGTCGTCTTCACTCCTCGTCGTCGTCGTCGACCTTCTTCGGCAACACCGCCGCGCTCATTGCCGCCCCACGGGGGGCGAGCAGCAGCCGGAGGCATGGCTGGTTCGTGGTGCACGCTAAGATTCGAGAGATTTTCATGCCGGCGTTGAGCTCCACCATGACGGAGGGCAAGATTGTCTCGTGGGTCAAGAGCGAGGGCGACAAGCTCAGCAAAGGTGCGCAACCTGTTGGTTTCCCTTGGCTTTTTGTTTGTGGCTTGTCGATTGGATTGGATTGGATTGGATGATGTACGCGCGGGGAAGAACAATGTGACATTGGGTTTCATTGGGTTTTGGAGTGGATGTTGTGCGTGGGGAAGAAGAATGTGTTAGTGGGTTTTGGGTTTTTGAGTTTTGTGGGGTTTTGATTGGAGGGTGTGTGGGAGGAGGAGCCGGGGATGGATGGGTTTTGTAGGTTTGTGATTGGAGGGAGCGAGGGGAGAAACACGTATGATTGGGTTTTGTAGGTTTCTCGATTGGATGGTGTGCGTGGGGATGAACAATGTGAAGAACATTGGGTAGCGTGGTTTTTGATTGAATGGTGTGGGAGAAGAAGTAAGGTAAGTGTGCCAATGACCGAACGCAACCCAAGGACCGCACACTCACCGCACAAATTTCATTCATGACAAATGACTTATATGTCATTTGGTTTTGTGAGTTGTGTGGGTTTTGGATTGAATGGTGTGCGGGAAGGAGTATACGTCATTGGGTTTTTGATTGGAGGTTTCGTCGAGGGGAAAATTAGGCGATTGTGTTTTGTAAGTTTTTCGATTGAATGGTGTGCAGGGGGAAGAGGAATGTGTCATTTGGTTTTGTGGTTTTCAATTGAATGGTGTGGGAGTGAGTACGTGTCAATGGGTTTTGTAGTTTTCGATTGGATGGTGTTCGGGAAGAAATATATGTCATTGGGTTTTTGAGGGTTTATGATTGGAGGTTCTTGGAGGGCGGAATATGTGATGGTATTGTGTAGGTTTTCCGATTGGATGGTCTGCACGGGGAAGAGGAATGTGGCATTGGGTTTTGTGGCTCTTTGATTGGATGGTATGCGGGGAAGAACATTTCACTAGGTTTCGTGGGTTTTCAATTGGATGATGTGCATGGAACGATAAATGTGTGATTGGGGTTTTGTGGTTTTGGATTCTATGTGGCGGATTGTCATCTCATTCTAACATTGGGGATGGATTGGCGTTACTTACTGATCATCACATCACATGACAGGGGAGAGCGTTGTGGTGGTGGAGTCCGACAAGGCAGACATGGACGTGGAGACATTCTATGATGGTTACCTGGCCTGCATTGTAGTGGAAGAAGGGGAAGTTGCACCCGTGGGAGCTGCCATTGGACTTCTTGCCGAGACAGAGGCCGAAATTGCAGAGGCCAAGGCAAAGGGTCAAGCAGGAAGCACAGCTGCTACTCCATCACCACCCTCACCTGTTGAGGCAGCCGCAGTGGCCCCTCCCGCCGCCCCTGCGACGCCATCACCAGTAGCTGCTGTCCAAATTGCACCTGCTCCAGCAGTAGTTGAGGAGGAGGCAGGGGAGAAGAGAATTATTGCCACACCCTATGCCAAGAAGCTTGCCAAACAGTTCAAGCTTAACCTAGCCACAGTCACGGGCTCTGGACCCAACGGGCGCATCACAGGAACTGATGTGGAGATGGCCGCTGGCAAGCCTGTTTCTGCCACTCCCCTTCAGATTCAACCCACTGCTGTTGCCCCCAGTGTCTCTGCTGCTGCCACCAGTGCCCCTGCTGCTGCCAAGGCCGCTGCCCCTGCCGCTACCCCTACTGCTGGCTCCGTGGCCTTCACTTCAATGCAGGCAGGTGTGGCCCGCAACATGGTGGAGAGCATGTCTGTCCCCACTTTCCGCGTCGGCTACACTATCACCACTGATGCCCTGGATGCCCTCTACAAGAAGGTGGGTAGGTTGATCCACACACAACGACTTCCGTCCAATCCCCATTCTTTATGCAATTTCCAGATTAGTTGCTTAGAGATTGCATTAGGTTGTTGTCCTCGACGAAACTAATTTCAGGGTTTGGTCTCATGTCCCTTGGTTTCCTTGGGTCTGTCAAAATTGAGATCTTAATACACATGCTTTCCATACAACACTTTGCGAAGTCTTTGCAGTACTTCTCCTCTTGAGATCAGTAGCAGAAACTCAAGACAAAGATCCAGTGTTGGGAACAGATGATAAAGCCACCATTAGGCTACTGCCACATGTTTGTTTTGTTTTCTGTACCATTCTAGTTTGTTCTGGATTATTTTCTCTTTTGATTCTTATTTTATGGTTTATTGGTTACCTTCATCTGTCACTGTCGTTTGAGCTTTGACAAGGATATTTAGTTGCTTATTACATTCCCTAGCTGCACTCCGTGTTGGATCGTTGACACAAAGTTCCAAGTCGATTGAGACTTGGTTTGTGATCTCTTGTTAATTATCATACCTCATCAAGGTGCTATGACTCTGCAAACCTATAGGCCTGTCTATAGCAAGTATATGTATTAAAGAAAGCATGTAGGTAATACTCTTGGTAATTGCATTTTCCCTCATGATTGTGTTCATGTGATCAGTAGGTCCTTGTCATCAGTTGGTGACCTTTGTTCCTTTCTCACTGACTCACAGATCAAGTCAAAGGGAGTGACCATGACGGCACTTCTCGCAAAGGCTTGTGCATTGGCATTAGCAAAACACCCAGTTGTGAATGCAAGCTGCAAGGATGGAAAGAGCTTCTCCTACAATGAAGACATCAATATCGCTGTTGCTGTTGCTATGGATGGTGGCCTGCTCACTCCTGTTCTACAGAAGGCAGACCAGGTATGCTGTTGTTGGTGCACCTTTGAATTGCACGTCTTTTGGAGATTGTCTCACTCAAGTGTAGGATAGGCCAATTCAATTTTTAAACTTCCAGGCGTTGTTTTTCTCTGATTAGGGTGCATTTGGCAATGACAAGTGTGTTCTGGATTGGTTTCAGCATTTCTTATTATTTGATCTGGGTGGTAGACATCTGAATGCTCATGTGATGGAAACTACATGAATATGACCTGTTTCAAAGCAATGGATGTAGTATTTGACAATATTCAACGACAACTTTTGTGCAGGTTGACATCTACTCTTTGTCTCGCAAGTGGAAGGAGCTTGTTGACAAAGCCAGGGCTGGCAAGCTAGCTCCACAAGAATATAATTCAGGTCTTGAGCCTTAAGCCATCAGCTTTTTTGCAGTTCAAACGTACTCAGGGATGAATTGCTGGGAACTTGTGGCAAGTATCTGTTGCATTCTTGATGTTAGCTATAGGTACTTTGCGGGTCAAGGTACAATATTATGTCCACATCCTACAGTGAAAATCTAGACTTCACAATTGACTGCCTCGACTAGCTTCTACCTGTGAAGCTTTAGATGCTTTTGTGGGCTTTTTCCTGCATTGACGAACATGCAATCTCACTCAGAAAATAATTTAGTCAACACAGGATCACTATTCCTCAATTCTGACATTGAGTCTCTTGCATTGGAGTTACATAGAACATATACTTTTATTTCACCTATTTATTGGTCTGTAGGTTGGAATTTGGTATAGGATATATTTAAAGTTTATGGCACACAGTTACAACCTGGTCATTTCTGATGCACACATGCTTTATTTGTTGTCTCTGTTTTTCTTTATTGGCTGCAGGAACTTTTGTTCTCTCTAATCTTGGAATGTTTGGAGTGGACCGATTTGATGCCATATTGCCCCCTGGCATTGTAAGTGCTTTTTTTCTAACTGTTGTAGCAATTTACTGAATCATGTGACTGACTTTCTGATTTTCCTATTTTTCTAAAGGGACATTACAATTTCATAGTCATTGTAGTTGGTGTATGTTCCACCAGATACATGGATTAATCTCATTGGTGAATTTGAGCAGTTGAATTTGTGTTTATTTAGCTTGAATTTTCATTCCAAAAGTGGTAGTGGTGAACAGCTTTTATTTTGTTAATAGGTCAGACATAGTTAGATGAGCTGATGTCACCTGAATGAACATTGAGCAGGGTGCAATTATGGCAGTGGGAGCATCTACTCCGACTGTAGTGGCTACAGGAAATGGATTGTTTGGTGTAAAGAACAGGATGCAGGTAATTGATTATTTTTTGACAACCTGATTTATCTGTGATCTTTTGATGCCTTTGGTTGAAGAGATGGTGGAATTGATAATGCATCTCACTTTCATTGCAATTGTTTAGAAGAAGTTATTTTGTAGCTTTAGGAGAACAACCTTGTTGAAAGTTACCTGACCTGTAAAAATGCGGTTGGCAGGTGAACGTTACTGCTGATCATAGGATCATCTATGGCGGGGACTTGGCAGTGTTCTTGCAAACACTGGCATCGATCATTGAAGACCCAAAAGATTTAACCTTGTGAGCTGACAGTTGGATTGTGAAGCCTTCGATGTACCCACGCAACTGTTAATTGTATACCAAAATTCATTTTACGTCTGTGCACTGAATTTTCTGTCAGTTGAGGTTAGTTGGAACATTAATTACAGGAGTTCTGGACCTTTTCAGTCCAGGCATCTGTTACTTTCAACATGTTGAATATAGTATCATTCCAATAAGCTAAACACATCCTAGTTAGAAAAAGTGTGAGGTTTCTGAAAGAGTACTGTAGTTTGGAGTCAGGGGCATGATTTGCAGGCTGACCAATATTGAAATTTGAGATCCTTAGTTCCACTTGCCAAGCAAGTTGTTTCATTGTTTTGAGTGTGGAGGACACCAGTCCCTGTGAAAGGATGCTTTTAGCTCATCATTTGTACAACTTTCTGGAGGTGGTGTGGCGCAAAGTTTTTGGTCACATCTACGGATGCATCAGGGAGACCTTGTCATCTCGGTTCCCGAAAGAGATTATGGAGGATGAATTTAGACCATATGTAGATGGTTGGAACAAGCACGCAGCAGTCATGTTGTTTATCGTCACTAAATTATTTATGGCAATTACACCATAATTCCAGTAGGTATTTGGTTTGATTAGCTTAAAATCTGACCTACATCACAACATTGGAGTTGAGAAAAATCATGGGCTCCAAAACCTTATCACTTTCCCAGTACACTTAGTAGATTTAAGAGTCATTGAGGGAGATGAGCTCAAAAAAACCATTCAGTGGTTATAAACAGGTTCATTTTGTCATAAGCTGTTCATTTTGTCATAAGCTGTTCATTTTGGTTCATTTTTATTCTTTTCCTCTAATATCTACCAATTAGATTTACAAAACAAATTTGTTGCATAAGCAAATCTACAATGAAGCATCAACAAAACTTTGAGTTGCATGTTTGTTGATTCCTTGGATGAATACACAGATCCTCCCAATTGTGTTCAACGACAAGAAATTTTGCAGATTTAGCCCACTGTCTTTTAAACATATGTTTGCATGGTGTTGGTTCTTTGATCCTCACTTAACTACACCCCAATCAAAAACATTGTGTCTATGGTGTGTACTCTTTGGCTGATTAAGAAAACTAACTGATTAAAACTTGCATACCTAGGGTGAACTCTTTGAACACTTGAGACCCTAACATGCATAAAATAGTTCATGATTTTCTTAAGATATTAGCAAATCCATAAAGATGCTAATGCACTTGAGTTCATTAAAATTTCAATATTGTGTGAAAGACAAGATTCCCTTCCAACCCAAAGTGGTTACATAAATGATACCTCCCCACCCCACCAATGACCGGGAAGATCCGGCAGCTAGTTGTAAATTAGCCGAGTGAAATTGCAAAATTACCGAATTTTTTGGGAGATTTCGGCCGTATAACTGAGTTAAATATGAAGAGTATAGGAAATCAACCGACCAATATGAGATAATGTAGGAAATTTAACCCCTCAGGCTCAGAAAATGGCGGAAATGAGTTGGGTCTCCCGAGGGTATAGGCGGATATTGGCTGGTCTCTTGAGGGTATGGGCGGATATTGAATGAGGGAGGTTCTCAGCCGTGTACGTCACAAGGTCTCTTTGAAACAACTCTATGTTTCTGTCTAGGTTTCGAGCCTTTCGACGCTCAGTTGCTCTTCGTTGCCCGCCGTTTCTCTCTCCAATTTTTTTTCTCAGTTCTTCCTAGTTTATCATGACTGATATTTGCACAATACTTACAAGGATGTTTCTATTTTGACATGAACTTCACATTCAGTTAAAATCCAGGTTACATTTGGGCAGTGGTTGAATGCTAATTCGTATGTCGAACCAAGCTTGTTTCCCAAGGTATGGGAACTTGCATCATCCCCGTCTTCAATTCATGCCTAACAGAGGCTCAAAGAATGTTCTAGTTCTTGTTTCTTATACTGCATTAGTGGCTGCTTAGGTGGATTTGACACAATGAATTGATCCTCCCTTTTTCTTCTTGCAGTTCCGCTCGCTCGTATATTGCTGTTCCGCTCGTCCCACCATCTTCACCCTGTTGCACGCTGCTTCGAGATTTGTTCGGAGGTTTGTGAAGGTGAGTTTGGTGTTTGAATCTTTTTAACATATCCGACTTTAGGGCTTGGAGTCAACATGTACCAATAATGGCCCATGTTAACCACAGTGACCACCGTTACTACAGAAGAAATATCAAGATTATTCATAGATTTTGTGTATAAGCATCATGGTCTTCCTAGAAAGCTAATTAGTGATCGAGATACTCGATTTATTAGTCGGTTTTGGGTTGCACTATGTAATGTTTTGGGCACAAAACAAGCTATGTCTACAGCTTTTCATCCTCAAACAGATGGGCAGACGGAGAGAGTTAATAAGATTCTAGAAGATATGCTAAGGCATTATGTTAGTCCAACTCAAGATGACTAGAATCTTTATTTATCCTTGGTTGAGTTTATATACAATAATGCTTGGCAAGAATCCATTTAAACTATTCATTTTATGTTAAATCATGGTCAGCATCTCTTGACACCTTTGAATTTTGGGATCAGCAGGTGCCATGTCCCTACAATAAAGGACATAGTGCAATTGATGTCTAGTATTATGCAAGAGGCTAAGAAGCATTTGCCAGCGGCACAAGATAGACAGAAGTCCTATGCTAATACAAAGAGACGTGAAATCTCTTTTGATGTTAGAACTCAAGTGTTGTTGAGTACATCTAACATTAAGTTAAAGATGTCAGGAGCAAAGAAGTTGCTACCTAGATGGATTGGTCCTTTTAAGGTATTAAAAAGGGTGGACAAAGTGGTTTACAGATTAGAATTGCCAGAGACATTGAAAATACATGATGTATTTCATATCTCACTTCTAAAGTCATATAAGACTTCTGGCAAAGTACAACCTCTGCCACCACCAATCCTAGAAGATGATGAATTGTCGTTCGAAGTCGAACGCGTTCTTACACATGGGGTAAGAGGTAGTCGTACGAGGCCTCAGAAATTTTACCTCATAGAGTGGCTTGGATATGGACTTGAATATAATTCTTGGGAGCCAGAAAAGAATTTGAGTTCAGAAGTGCTCAAAGAATATTGGGACACCGTGGCACGTTCACATGAATGGTTAACACAAAATAAAGGTGTTGAGAGTGTTAGTATTTCCAATAAGATCAATAGAAGAAGCAATCACAAGCGAAAGCAAGCTGATGGCTTGGGAGTTTGAGATAGTGTCCCATTTGAGCAGAGACGCTCAAAGTTAAATGGGGAGGAGTGTAACATGGGCCATTATTGGTACATGTTGACTAGAACTAAGATAATGGTAGTCTAGAATGAGTTTAAAGTAAAAGTATAGAATATAGTTCATTATAGTTGAACTTGCTTTTTACTTAAGAAAAAGCATAGAGTTCATTATAGTTGAACTTGTTTTTACTTTAGATAAACTTAAGACAACCGGGCATGGTGGGGAGGTATATAAAGGGCTCTTGCGCAAGAGTAAGGGCTTTTTATCTTACCTCGTGGTTGGGTGGTTCATGCCAAAGAAACTTCCAACAAGGAATTAGAGGTTTGTTACATTTGGGGACAGAGGTTGCAACACAAGTGTGGATTTGTAGGATGATGTGTTTAGCTTTGGCAAATTTGATTATGAAATTGATAAGGAATTTTACATAGCCACTCCAATGCAGCAGCCAACCAAGCTATTAGAATATTCAAAAACAAAAAGATGGATGGATGTCGGAGGGACAACAGTTATAACAGTAGCCATTACTTGAGCTTTGTTTTCCTTGTCGTGTTTTATTGCAAGCCTGCACTGATTCCGCCCTGGGCTTGCATGCCCAGCTGCTGCTACTGTTGCTGCCTCGGAGTCTTTTTCTCCCAAGCAGCTCCATCTGCTTCATCAGAGGTCATTTGCAGATCGCTTCGAGAGCCCCAGTCTCCCCATGATCGTAATTCGTCCCGTGGAAAAAATGCCACCCTATCTGTGTGTATCCTAAACTCTAAACCAATTTCCCTTTCAAGTTTTGATCCATGGTTTTTTTTTTTCTTATAGTGTATCCTATTTTGAATCAGGGTTTATTGTTTTCAGTGAAGTTTGTTGTTTTGAGGTAAGGTTTGTTGTTTGATTCATTTTTTTGCTGAATAGGGATTTTTTTGTTAACATTAAAAATACCATGGCCAAAAGACAAAGAACAATGAGGGATATGTTCTTGAGGAATGAAGGTCATATAGATGTGTCCAATGAATCATCAACAAACACATCAAACACTAAGAAGGAGCTGACTCAAGTTGAGGCAGCAAGATTAGTTTAGAAAGATGTTGGATTGAGTTTAATTCATACTTAGGTAGGGTTTTTTTGTAAAGTTTGTAGAGATAAGCAGGCCAGAAATGTGTTTGCAAGAGTTGGTTCAGTAAATATTAAGGTTTCAGCCTTTCAGGACCATAATATGTCTGTAGAACACAAGAAATTAGAATGGACTGCTAATCAAGGTGAGAAAGTAATGAAAAAAATTGTTGAAAAAACCATTACAACATGTGATGATGCTCTAATCACTCTGTTTAGGTCAGCTTATTTCTTAGCCAAGGAGACAGTCCCTTTAACAAAGTTTCCATCTCTTTGTAAGTTGTTTTTGAGATCTAAGTCCAATATTACTGAAAGTATTTACCATGATGAAAAGTCATGTGTTAAAATGGTGTTCTGTATTTCAAATGTAATTCAGAAAAAAAATCTGGATAGAATTAGGGATTCGAATTTTTTTGGGTTAATAATTGATGAATCAACTGATGTGTGTGACTGGTCATGTTTTAGTCTTTGCCACATTTGTAGAGGATGGACTGCCTGTTAGCAATTTTTTGGGTTTGCTTGAGATTGCAAATGGCAGAAAAGGTGCTGAAGAAATTTTTCAGAAGTTGTTGAAATCTATGAAGGAGTGGAGTTTGGATCTTAGTAAGTGTGTTGTTTTTGGATCTGATGGCTGCTCTACAATGGTAGGAAGTAAAAATGGTATAACAACTAGACTTAAAGAGGTCATTCCCTTTGTTATTTCAGTTCGTTGCATTGCTCGTAGGACCAATTTCGCTACTTTGCAATCTGCTGAACCCAGTGAATGTAAGGTTGTATCTTCTGAAACTGACAAGACTATCAACTTATTGGCTTCTCATTTTAAAAAATCAGGTAAAAAAAATCATTCTTCATGCTATTCAGAAGGAGTTAAGTGATGCCCAAAAAACATTGAAAAAGTTTCATAAGATTAGGTGATTGTCTAGGTCTGAAGCAATCAACACCTTGTGTGATTCTCTAGAATCAATCCTGGTTATCTTCAAGGATGTGCCAAAGGAGAAAGGTGATAGTACAATCCTTTTGTTGTATGAGAAATTAAGGTCTTTTAAATTCATTTATATTTTGTATTTCTTAGCTGATTTGCTTCATGGTTTGTCTAACTTATGTAAGATTTTTAGCGCAAGTATGTGGATGTAACAACACTTGGTTGAATTGTGAGGACTGAAATTGAAAGTATTCATATGTTTTATATTATGAAGAATACTGATCTGAATGAATGTACCTTTAATGAAAATACAGGTTATCATGTCATTCCAAGTTTTGGCCCCCCTAATGGATACCTCATGAGGTTGTCAAGTGAAATTAGGGGGGCCAAATTCCATTTTATAGACATGATCAGAGATAGGACATGAGTTGATTTGGAAGAAGCTCTTGCTTTTTAGAAAGTATATGCTGAAGTTGTGTATAGGACTTTAGAAGCTAGGTTTAGTGACAATGATATTATTTCTACTTTTAGTGTTTTAAATCCTTCCAAAATGCCTTCAAAGAGGGTTGGATTAAACTCATGGGGTGTCACAGAGTTGGAGCTTCTTTTGAAGCAATATGGTGTGCAAAAAGACTTTGAGGGTAAAATTCTCTCTCGCTTTGTTGATTCAGATGCATGTAGAAGAGATTTTTTTAATTTCAAATTGCAAGCTAGTTTGGATTGGAATAATAAAATCTTTAAGGACCTTTGGGCTATGGTAACTTGGAACCTTTGCAAGTGAAATATGCCAATATTTTTTTGCTAGCTGAGATAGCAAGATGCCAGTGTGTAAATACAACAATTTGTGAGAGGATTTTTTCAATCCAAAATGCCATTAAAACAAAACAAAGGAATGGGTTAGGCACAAAACACCTTGATGTTGTCTTGAGGATTGCTTTGGAAGGGCTGCAAGATGATTATGATTATATTTTGGTTGAGGCCATGGAATTGTGGAGAAATAGTGCAAAATGGAGGTATTTGTACTCACACCCTGAAAAATATCTTATTGGTCACTCTTCTCAAATTGGTGGAAATGATGATTTACATGATTTTTGATGTTGTATTTCATATTTTTTTCTTGAAAATTATATTTTGCTATTTATTTTTGAATTTTTTTCATCAAATCTTACCTCATCGAAATTGATGAAGGGGAATCCTTGGCCTTCAATTGGGAAGGATTAGGCCAGGTTCTAATCCTGCCAAAGATTATTTTGATTTTTTTACTGCAACTGATTTTGAATTTTTACTGCTGTTGATTTTAATTTTTTTACAGCAGCTGATTCAAAATTGTGTATGCCAGTTTTTTAGCTGATTGGTTTAGAAACATTAAGGAAATATAACCGAAATGATTTTTTTCAAAGGTTATGAACTAGATGGTTTACATAAATTGCAGTCACAACGGAATGACCATCAAAAATTACCGAATGCATGTTGACAAACCAGGAAAATTACCTACTTTGCATGGAATCTTCCCGAACTGTGCACCCCACCCCACCCACCCCCACAGTGGAAAGTCTTGATCATTGACATTTTGTCCCTTTCACCAATGAGCTAGTATTTTTTTGTCTTTATAATAGTATAATTGGTGTTTGAATTGAAGTACATAGCTGCCCACTTTGAGTGAAATATACGTGTTGGAATGGGGGTCATTGACGACATTTTGGGCACTTCTACCTTACCACATTTTGATCTCCCATGCCTTCATTGGTTAATTGTGAGGTTGATTCATAATACATGTTAACAATCTGTATCTACAAATTTGCAACATGGAGATTAAACATGTTGTTAAAAAAACTTTAAAGCATTTAAGAGAAGCACACCTTCTAAGCATGTTATTGTGGCCCATTGTAATTATGTCATACCACAATGATTTTGGTCAATGCAACTTTTATTGACCCACAACATTTATGAGCCTGCAATAACATATGATTCAAACGAGGAATATGGATTGGATTTCTTCCATGAACATGAAATACCATGGGTTGACTCATCTGCTTCAATATGTAACTAATTCATCCACTTCAAGTGGGCATCCATCACTAAGTCCATCAATAAGAACCATATTGATTAATTGATAGAGGGGTTAAACCTAGACTCTTGGAAAACAATGATTCATGCTAGAGTTACCCACATAGTTTCTCAAAGACTTGTGTTTTCATAAAGAGTTGTGTCCCACTTTTGACATTTTATATTATTTATGGAGTGTTCAAGTGGTGTTAGAAACCCTAGTTTTGGTAATGTGAGTGGGGAAATTTAGGTGCCTTGAACAAAAGCATGCCATGAAATTAATTTTTATCTAACCCTTTTCTTGAGGAAGTCAAACACCTCTCTTTCATTTAACCAAAACTTGGGGTTCTTACACCACTCGAATGCTCCTCAAACATTACAAAATGTCAAAAGTGGGCAAAACTCCATACCAAAACACGAGTCTTTGAGATGCTTTTGAAATTAACTTATTCTCTTTGGTGAAATGCCCAATAATGCTTCTTGAAAATCCAAATAATAAGTGCTACTAAATGCCATAGCAGAAAAACAATGCAATAAATGTCTTGTTAATTTGGGCCATGTCTTTTATTTTATTTTATTATTTTTATTTTATGCTATTTTTAATGGAAGACGACTATTTTATATTGCATAAGGTGTTGGTCGGAAGTCTCCAAGCTGAGTGAAGGAAACCCGAGGTCTTTTGACCCACATCTATTTCCACCCCAACCAAAAAATTAGAATGGTCAACGTTAATCATTTCCACATTTATTTTCTACGCCAAACATACAATTATAGTGGCCCAAGTTAATCATTTCCACACTAATTTCCCACCCACACTAATGGAACTATTTAGTGTAGTTGGAGCAATCAAGCCAATCACCGCTCTCCTAGCTAAAACCCTCCCCAAACTCTCCGCAGCAATAGCGAAACCGCAACAACACAACAACCCCTTCGCCGACTCACCCGCTCCATTGGCAACCCGGCCCGGCCTCTCTCCCCTTCTCTCCCGTCCCCTTTCCTGCCCTTCTCTTCCCTTTCTCCGCCTGCTATCAAACTCGCACAATCACTCTTCCTAAAACCTCCACATGGTTTCGAAGGCGCGGAGACGTTATTTCTTTTCTTTACTTTCTGCGGAGTTCCAGCATTGGCGGGAGCAAGATGAGATGATATGAGATGACTTAACATGGCAGGGGAACAGGGATTTCAGGAAGAAAGTTTGAAGGAAGGTTGAGAGAGGGAATAGATCAAAAGAGAGAGAGATTGAGAGAGAGAGATAGAGAGTGAGGGAGGCAGTTTGAGGGAGAGATGGATGTGGGGGGGAATTCGTTGGTATCGGGGGCGGATGCGAAGAAGCGCAGGGTAGCGTATTTCTACGACAGCGATGTCGGGAACTACTACTACGGGCAAGGGCACCCGATGAAGCCACACCGCATCCGCATGGCGCACTCACTTTTGGTGCACTACGGGTTACACCAACGCATGGAGGTTCTACGCCCTTACCCTGCACGCGATCGAGACCTATGTCGTTTCCACGCGGACGACTACGTGACGTTCTTGAAGGAAGTGACACCGGAGACTCAGCATGACCAGATGCGTCAGCTCAAGCGCTTCAACGTCGGGGAGGATTGCCCTGTTTTTGATGGCTTGTATAATTTCTGCCAGACCTATGCGGGGGGGTCTGTTGGTGGTGCGGTGAAGCTTAACCATGGCCATAGCGACATTGCTATCAATTGGGCTGGGGGTTTGCACCATGCCAAGAAGTGTGAAGCTTCAGGGTTTTGCTATGTCAATGACATCGTGCTGGCTATTCTGGAGTTGCTTAAGTACCATCAGGTATGTGTGTTGGGGGAGCTTGCCATGACCTCTTTCCAAATTAGGGGATGGGAAAGTATTGGGATGAGAAATCTGCTGAGAGGTTTTTATTTCTAGGTTGGTAGGGTTTTGCTATGTCAATCACATCGTGCTGGTGGTCATTCTGTACTTGCTTAAGTACCATCGGTATGTGTATGGGGAGAGCTTACTATCACTTTTTCCCAAATTAGGGAATGGGAAAAAGATTGTGCTAAAAAATGTGGTGAGAGGCTTTTCTTCCTAGGTTGGTAGTTTCTCAGGGTTTTGCTATGTCGATGACATCTTTCTGGTCACTCTGGAGCTTCTCAAGTACCGTTAGGTATCCGGGGCCCCTGCTCTCCCCTGTTTCCAAATTAGGGGATGGGAAAAAAAGGTCCTGACGAAGAATGTGGTGAGAGGTTGTTCCAAGGTGGGGATGGGTTTAAGCCGCTTGTTTTGTGCCCATCTCTCTCTCTCTCTCTCTCTCTCTCTCTCTCTCTCTCTCTCACACACACACACACACACACACACACACACACTCTCACATATACACTCATATTCTGGCCCTTGGAGCCTTCTTAAACCCTTGTTGGGGGTGGGGACCAGAATTAGCATGTGCTATATATTCTGTGTATTCATGTGGGAAGCCTTCTATGGGTTATTAGCATCTTGCTTGGACCACCTCACTTGTTAGTACTTTATCTCTCTCCTAGTAAGGCAGTTCATCAACAGTCAGGCGTTTTAGAAGTTTGGGGGACCTGAGCAGAAACACCGCCTGACTTTTGGCCTTTTAGACGCTGTGCTGTATTATTTCAGTCGGTTGAATTTTGCGTGGTTGCAACCTGCTTCTTAAAAGTCATCTTCTTCTACCAACTGATAAGCTCCACTTTGTGAGCATTGTTTCTTTCTACAATTTGTGAATTTCAAGGTCAGATTCCTGAGTACAGATAACATGCAAGTAGTGACTGAACCCTATATTGTTTTCTGGTGGGCTATTGACAATGTCGCAAGGGAAGGGAGCCGATGGCATTGGCAGTATCATGCATGTTGTTAGTGTTGGTCCTTTAACGGATGGGAGCCCCGACACATGTAGTTGTGTTGAGCTTGTAGACACAATTTTCAAGTTCTTTCCTGTAGTCTTGTTTTCTTCGTCCCTTTGTCAGTTACGTAATACTAACAGAAATGCACTTAAATAACAGTAAACTAACAGAATACTGATATCCCTTCTATCTCTCTTTTCCACCTTTTTGGTCTTAAATACGTGGAAGATTCTAAAACCTTGGGTAAGTCCTAGCCCTGTTTATTGTTATGCCGAGTCCAGGATATCTGTCTCACCTTACATGCGGTTGACTTGCAGCATCTTGGCTTGAAACTCTCTATCTTCCATTGAAAGTAATGTGTGTTTGCAGATGTAGTACAGACGAAATTTGGAAGACTTTGTACTTTAGTAGCTTGTGTGACAAGTTACTCCATAAATGTTCCATCAGACTGGGAGGCTTAGCAGATGATGCACTCTATACTTGATATGGAAGGGTTGAGTGCATCAATGCCCACATTGTTGAAAGAAAAATATAACACCGACATTGTGCATGCAGAGAGTTCTCTACATTGACATTGACATACACCATGGTGATGGCGTGGAGGAAGCATTCTATACCACTGACCGGGTCATGACCGTATCTTTCCATAAATTTGGGGACTACTTTCCAGGTACTGGGGATGTGCGGGATATTGGTTATGGGAAGGGCAAATACTACTCTCTCAATGTTCCATTGGATGATGGCATTGATGATGAGAGTTATCAGTCACTTTTCAAGCCTATTATGTCAAAGGTGATGGAGGTGTTCCAACCAGGAGCAGTGGTTCTTCAGTGCGGGGCTGACTCTTTATCCGGGGATCGACTTGGTTGTTTCAACTTATCTGTAAAAGGCCATGCAGAGTGTGTCAAATATATGCGCTCTTTCAATGTGCCATTGCTTCTTGTGGGTGGTGGTGGTTACACCATTCGAAATGTAGCGCGGTGTTGGTGCTATGAGGTAATGCCTTTATTCTTATAGTTTTAAACTTGGTAAAGGTGTGGAGCATATATGCAAATTTTAATGACTGCTCTGTTTCAAGATATTATAAAGACAAAGCAGGAAGTGCTCAATTTGCTTGACTGGTCTAACCCGACGATGTTGCTTGGTAGTTGCATGATAGCTTGCAACATATCCTCCTTAAACCCTATACCCTGGTTGGTGAGAGCTGATCTTTCTGTCTGGCACCTGCTCTACATTGGGAATGAGCTAAGCTAATGCAGAGTGTTACTCAGGCAGTAGAGGTTTTATGACCTAAGAACCTGTGTTGGTTTGGTGACTTTGATGATGTTTATTATTTGGAATATTATTAGGCTGAGAATTTCCTTGATGCTTTTTCATCAAGCCAAAACTTGTTTATACTATAGTGCAAAACCTGCTCTTCATTGGGAATGAGCTATACTAATGTGGAGTGTTCTTCAGGCAGTAGAGTTTCTATGACCTAAAAACCTGTGTTGATTTTGTGATTTCCATGGAAGAGTATTATTTGGGCTAAGAATTTCTCGGTACTGTCTTATTAAATGAAGACTTATTCATATTATTGTGCACCTTCATGAGGATATTTATGCATAGAAAACTGTAACATTGTGATAAGTGGTGCCATTTGTGACTGGTCTTGTGGTATGTTGCATTACAGACTGCAGTGGCAGTGGGAGAAGAGCTAGATGACAAATTGCCTCATCATGAATACTATGAATATTTTGGTCCAGATTACACCCTTCATGTCGCTCCCAGTAACATGGCCAATCAAAATTCACGGAAGGAACTTGACAATTTGAGGTATGTCCCTGTTTCTGGCTCTTGATTTGTTTGATCAACAATTACACAACAGTGTTGTCAACATCTTGATGGTGAGTGGTATCTTTGTAGTCAGTGCTGTTCTTTTAAAGGGGGTTTTGACCATTTCGTCTTGTTCATTTCTGCAGGGCAAGGTTACTGGAAAACCTTTCAAAGTTGCAGCATGTTCCAAGTGTACCATTCTCTGAGCGACCACCAGATACAGAACTTCACGAAAATGTAAGTGCCGATAAGGGTTTGATTTCGAATGTTTTTGTCAAGGAGCCATATAGTCTGGTACCAGAGGGTGTTGTACAGAAGCCTTATGTGACTTTTGTGGGTGCAGGAAGATGAGGATTTGGAACTTCGTGACAAGGGGCGGGCATGGGATGGTGAACATTCTGACTCGGACTCTGAGGAGCATGAACAACGGCGTCGCAACCAGGGTATCGCTGTCAGTGAGCCCGCTTTTCCAAGGTCTTATTTATCATCCCTGCGCTAATGTATGGAACTAGAATGTCATGGAGTCTGCTGATGAGGTCAATTACGTCTATATGACATATTAAGGTAGATGTGCCTATGACGAACACCTATAGTCCCTTATCTAACCTGTGAAAATGTCCAGAATTCAATATTGGAGTAGCAATCACGTGAGAACCAGGTCGATAACAACTATTTAACATACTAAGGTGGAAGCACCATTGACAGACACTTGTAGTCCCTTAACCTGGAAAATGGATCAGAATTTAACTTTGGATAAGCAACTACCTTGTGAGCAGGTACATTGCAACTATATGTCATTCTAAAGTAGAAGCGCCTATGATGGACACTTTGAGCACTATAGTTTCTTATTTAACATGGTAAAATGATCACATTTCAATTTTGGACTAGCAATCATGTGCAAGCACAATGACATTGAGATTACATGAATTGGAGCATATCTATTCATGTAGAAATGTCCAAAGTCGTGAAATTCCATTTGACCCCTACTAGGGCGGTGCAAGTTGGGATGGGGTTTGTGGTTGGGACACAGGTAGGTAGGTGGTATGATGCAACTGCAACCACATAGAAATAGTAATGTGGGCCCAACTTTTGCACAAAGTGATTATCTTCATCACACTCGCTTGTACTCAATGTTGACACTCAGCATCTGCCAATCTTGTAGATGTAATAATGTTGAGTTCACATATGCATGCAACTACTCAAAATCTTCAATGCTGTATGGAGTTTTGATATATATTGCTAATGCTGGTTGTGCAAGTACAAATATTGGGTGCGCACGGGTTGTGTCTACAACATAATAAGTCAAAGTTGAATTTGTTAATTCACCCACCCACTATGCACTATCCACCCACATATTACCAGCCCACCATAAACCAAGGTCACATCCACTTAAATCAAACAGTAAGCAATCGCATAATGGAAAGTACTAAACTCCATACAGCTTGCTTAGATTTAGATTGCAGGCAATGTGGTGGGTAGAAATGGTGTCTCTTTCGCACATCACAAATTTCATTAGGACAAAATAATTTTATGGGGCTCCCAACCCATGAAGGGGTGGTAGCTGTCTGTAAAATGACAAAAAATAGGTGTAAATCTTGGTCACTGACAAAATTGGGCGCTTCCACATAATGGCAGTTGTTTGTTTTAAAACTGACGAGGCTGTGTTTTAGTCATATCTATTGATGTTGGGCAGTCTAAATTCATTTTTACCTTTCCACTGAACATGTGGTAAATGACCCACAAACAACAACTTTGAATCTCTCATTGTTGAGTGGATTTCTGGTGCTAATATGTGGGTCAATGTGCAGGCGAACCCCACAACTGGCTCCAGCAAGGTTGAAACTGGAGGATGATGCTGGTGAAGCTGCGTCCTCGGTCAGTGACTTGTTACTTGTGTTTTGTACTATAGTTCCATACCAGTTTTTGCTATCCAGTTTACATTATAAGGGTGGTTGCTAAGTATCTGTGTGCTTCATATTGGTGGATCCAGGATGAGGAGAATGAAATAGAAGATGAAGCTGTAAAAATGATTGAAGATGCAAAAGATACCGGGGAGGAGGTATGCATGCTTTCATGTACAATCCTAACAAACGTTTCATGCTAAAGATGGGTTTGCAATCCCATGTTGTTGGTCTTTGTTGCAGAATAGTAACAGCTCCAATTTCATATCGTTGGGAATAAATATGTTCAACTATTTGCAAAAGTACTTTTCTGTTAACTATATGAGTATGATAACCAACACGAGGAGCTCAACTATGTGTTATAGCCAGTTTCATTCGCAAGCCGCAAGTGGACACATAGTTGGGCGACATGTGTTGGGTATCATACATAACTGAAATGTGGAGGAATTGAGTCAACCAAGAGATCAAGTTTTCATGTCAATCTTTTGGTTTCTAGTACACCAATTGCAAGAGGATATGGCTATGATCAGGACCAGTGTTGAACTGGTATTATTTTTATTAAATAGCATTCGGGTATCTATAATGAGGATGTCCCATTTTTTGATACTAGTAGGGTATGGGTATTTGATGGAATTTTGTTTTCAATACCATTCTGATATATACCATGCAAGGGGCTGGGGATTTGGGCACTCAAGTATAATCATCCATGCGGATGAAACAAACGGAGGAATCATCTAAATGACTATTTTTAGGCAAGTTGATTCCGGAAATAGAGTCAAAGGCCCCGAATTAGTCTAGTGATGTCACATTGGAATGAATCAGCCCTCAACCCCATAGGGGGGCTTTTTTTATTGGAGCACTTCATCCACGATATCTTGGATGGATGTTCCTTAGTGAGTGCCACGAATCCCCAGCCCATGCAAGGACCTTCATACCTAGGTAAAATTGTACTACTGTAGGTTGATAACTGGTCTGGCACAGCTGTGCTGGATAATTATTTAAAGTGCCGAAAGTTGGTTTGGCACTTCAAAATAACAACTTCAAAAATTCCGACACTTTTCATAATTCAGGCTAGTTCACAAATATCCAATCAATAGGTATAAGGTGTTCACATGACACATCACATTAACCGTACGTTTTTGTATATATGACCTCCCTGTGAGGTGTCCACAATCCATGTGGGATATGTAAACTTGAGAGATGAAGCCCCGGTAGTCCTCTTGTATGTATTTGTCCATATTTTTTGTATAACAACTTTAAATTGCACATTTTTTTTGTTGAGGTGGTATTATGTTTGATTGTCTGAGTCTTCTTAGTTTAACGCAACTCCAAAAACTTGTGCATAACACATTTTCTCTTCAAACCTCCTCACTTCTTGAAAATGCTTGCTGAAATTCGTTCATATCTTTTGCACAAAAAATTCAATACACAAAGTTATTCTTGGACGTAGTTTCTCTAGTTGGACACAATTCCAAATAAGTGCATCTTCTATGTGGAATCAAGTTCTGGAAATTTGTGAAGGGCATAGACCAAGCTCTTAGTCCATAGTTTTGTAATTTCAGGATAATCTATATGCTTTGTGATGACTAATGACGACTTGGAATTTAATGCGAATCTGTCCTCCATGTAATTACCTACAGCGGGTTAACACTACATAACTTTGTGTAGAATGAGATTTTACCAGTTTTTGGCAAAAGTTTAGGGTAAATTAAAGTAATTCCAGCAAATTGTGTCTATGATTTTCAGAATAATCCAACATCCATTTTTAGAATTATTTTGTGCAAGACCAGCTATCAACCTACAGTAGTATTTATATGATTTAGAATGGTATTAACCCAAATAATAACTCACGTATACAAAGATCCTCTCACCTTGATATTTGACTGGTATTGTAATTTTGATACCCACAGGTAGGTTCTTTGATACCATTGGTGTTGATTATTGATACCATGCAGTCACCTATATACCGGTCCAACATTGGTTATGACCGTCCTCTTCATCATTGCGATATGCGCTGCATATGATTTCCATTTGTAACTGCTGGTGGGTTCTGATTGACTAACATAATATTATTCCTGTTTTGCACAGCATGCTGAAATGGATGTGGATCAGTTAGCCGAGGCCGAAAATGAGGATGCTACGACAAAAATGGAGACAGTTGATACAACGAGGATGGAGATGAATGAAACTCCTGTTTCCGCAGCCCCTACCACAGCAGCCACAATACCTGCTACGACTACCGGAGTTTTGGGAAGAGAAAGCAATCTATCCTCTGCTGCCACATCACCACTTCTTCAACCCCCTTCTTCATCAAGCATGGCAGCAGCAACTTCCAAACCTGCGCCACCGCAAGTAAGTCGAGCACCAGATCGGTTGTCAGTACCCCCTGCAACCGGAAACTCAAACCAAACTAGTTCTTCGTACGCAGGAACACCTAACAACAGCAGCACTGGATTCTTGCCGAGACCACAAGTGCCCCCGCGGGGAGTACCAGGAGGATCAAACATGAACTGGCAGCAGCATCCCCCTGGAAATAATAATCATCTGAAGAGTGTTCCACAATTAAACCCTCCTCCTCCCAGCCAACAACCCCAAGGCGGGATCCTTCAACTGGGAAGAGGAGGCCCTCCTGCAAATATTGGTGCAGGAGCACCAACCATATTAGGTTTGTCAACTGGTCCTGGGTTATTGCCCCGGCCTTCTGGAGGTCCCATTTTACCAACTTCAGGGCGGTCGGGTTCTGCAGGGCCAGCATATCCTGCAAGACCGGCAGCTGGGCCGTCTGTCCGGTTTCCCTCAACTGCCAATCCTGTAGCTAACTTGGGAGACGCAGCAGCCACGAGTCAAGGTCATTTGGACTTGTCTAATCGCAAAGTAGCATTACAAGGGGTGCCTCAGACTCCCTGACAATTTTACAGGAAAAGTACTTTCACATTATTTTTTTGTAGTTGTCATCTTGGTAATTGTAATCTTCAATTTTAGGGACCAACATATTTCCATACGTCTTCTGAGCTGTCTGTGCCTCCAATCTGTTCATTCGTACTTTATGAGTTATTATCAGCATGCTTGACGTACCCATGTTACTTCTGAATGCACTACCTTCAGTTCCCTGCTTTGAAGGCAGGAAGGGCTCTTTGACAATGCTCTTTTGAATGTTGCATCCGGTTTATGACTCGTACAACTGAACTAAAATGAGACAATAAACTTTTCCATGATTTTTCAGGACTAGGGCTACTTTGCACACCTGTAAATCTAGAAGTCATCAGTGGCCCCGTGGAATATTAGCGGGACTTTTTCATGCTTACTTCAGGGTTTAGGGTTTCTTCTGACCCAGTTGTAGGAGCCAGAGGAGTGGTTTTTATTCCCCTTCGTGAGGGCAGGTGCATAACTTCCTTAGAAAATTTGACAGTGGCAATGTGCAAAGGGTGTGGACTGGGAGCATTATACCTCTTGAGGCATGTGAAAGTTGCTGATTGATGATTCAAATCAGAATGCTTGGTAAGCACAGCCTCCTCAGGCTGGTTATCTTGCAATGGACACTGCCAAGTTTACTGAAATCCTGAACTTGCAATTAATCGATTAGTGTAGGAGTCGTTTAGGTTTTCGTCAAATGTGAAAGCTCCATCAAATGTATCCTCTGAAGAATCTACTGCACACGATGGTCATCTTCTGCAAATTGGGTTGCATTGTAAATGATTACGGCTTGTCCACTATCATCTTAACTCATGGAGATTTTAATTGTCATTTTACTAGCAGCTGGTTAACTTGGAAGTTGGATGTAGTGGTATATGGTGGTAATCAACATGTCAGAAACTTGGGTTCAATAACTGGGCACATTTGTACGAAGTTGCTTGAAAGCATGTAACTTGTATTCTGTTGTCTAGCGAGAGGTGTCTTTGCAACAAGTTAACATTGTTTGTTTTGCTGTGTTAAACTGAGATAATACAGTATGTGTACCTAATAAGTTATGACCGAACACAGACCAGCAAAGTATTAGACTTGTATCTATAGGGAATGTATTTTTCTGAATACTCTTGAGTCTTCATTCCAGTCCAGAAGCAGCTTCAAAGAGTCTACGGGACAAGTTTTTAGTATCGATGGATACGGGGGATCCTCGTGTGTAACAATTCCCCTCGACCTTAGGAATCTGGTGCGTTGGGCGAACATTGGGAAGAATGGGAGGATGTCAAAATTGGCCATTTAGTATGGACATGCGATTTGCTTGGGTGAGAGTGTTATTTCCTAAGTAGCGATGGTGTCAGGTTGTTTTTGGTTTTCAAGTCTTGATAATCTGCTAGTGTAGCTTATTAGTTTCAATTTCAAAGTGGCCATGTGGTCTTGGGGATTCTCTAGGCACGGTGGACTTTCGTCCCCTCTCTCTCGTCCCGCAGGTTTAAGATAACGATGTGGAACTTGGTGACAAGGAGGTGTGTGAGGGTCTGCTTACCTTTTGTTTGTGGTTTGGTGCTACTTGAGTTGGTGTTGTTTCATGCTTTTAGAGAAATGGTTACGCCCCAGATTTGCCCAACACACCAGATTTCGCATGGAGTATTTTCCTAGGGTCCGACTCTCATGCTTGGCATTGAGGACTTCCGCTTGTCCTTTGGGGTTTGTTTGATATTTTTTTACAAATATATCTCTATCACTTATTTTTACATGATCCAACAAGGTCATCTCAACAAGAGCATGGGCATGATCTGATCAAAACCTGAGACCCACCATGGCTTCTCAAAAAACACCTTAGAGCTTTGAGGGTTAGCCCCTAAATGCCTGCTCATTGGCCACTCTGAAAGTTCCTTTGTGAATATAATTTTTTTGATGTTTTATTATCATCAAATTCAATGAGTGAATTCCAAATCCAACCAAATAGATGTTTAGAGCACGTAGGTGAGGAGTAACATGTTGAAGTATCTCCAACTCGCATATTTTAGTGTTATTGTGATGAGGTGGCAATAAAACTTCAATTTTTTCACCTTGAATTTTATTGCACAAGATCCCTTGTTTGGGAGTTTGGGTGACTACCTACACCTCAAGGATTTTCTCAATTACAAATGTGAATTGTACTTGAAGCAACCATTGATACCACCACAATGCAAGATCATTGTTGCTTATTGCACCTCGATCCATAGACTTGCCATTGAAACTGGACGATGGACAATTATCCCCATCTCTAGAGATAATACACTATCCCACTTTTGCACTTACAATGCAGTTGAAAATGAGGCGATTTTGTGTTGGAATGTCCACTATATAACCCCATTAGAGATAAGTTTCCATCAACTAGGATTGAAGTATATTTGGATTTATGCATGAATTTTGGACATTTCCAACCACTAATATGTTGTACACTAGATCACAAAACTATGCAAATATGGTGGTTGGTGAACATGGAATACAAACATTTGAAGTTGTGCTTGTTGTGTTGTTGCTTTTGCTATTGTTGTTTGATTATTTTGTCCCCACAAGTGGACATCCCTTGTTATTTTTTGACAAGTGGTTCGACCAAATATACACTCTAATCTGTGTAATATCAACCTCCTTATAGTCACTCCTTCTCTTGTATCCCAAAACCCTAGGAAACGGATGTTCTTAGGTCTAATTCCACTCTTTATTTTCATGTTTCCCTCCCATATATCATGATGGGTTTTTGACATTAAAACCACACACTTGCATGCAACACGTTGTCATTATTGCAATGATGACTTTATGTTATTCCATTATGTAACATGCTACACTAATTCTCTTTTATCATGCACCCATGTTAACACTATATAACAACTACTTAATATCACATGCATTTTGGTTGCCGCAAGTGTGATATTATGGAGTTTGGTTTGTACCTAAATGTCAGTTCATCACTATTTGAGAATATAGTTCTAAGGAGCCTCAAGTCCTTCTTTCAATTGGACGACCAAGTTGACATTAGCCTCTTATCTCATGGAGGCTACCGCACTCCGACACTCTAGGGAATTAACTGGTTTGAAACCATCTTGGTGTACTTATAGTCTCATTAGCCTTTAAAATAGATTTCATGCCATTGGGTTCAGGACTACCATTGGAAAGGTATTGGGAATATCAACCACATGCATCTTTCAACTCCCACAAATGCCACATTTTGAATTTCTAAGGGCATTTGCTATGAAAACTGGACATGTTTGGATCAAGTTCGAATCTCTTAATAGAGATACATATGGACCTCAAAACCCAAATCCCAACAATACTTGTGGCATTAAGAATATAAAAAATATTTAGAAATATGTTGGTGTAATACTGTCAAAATCGAGGGTAGATATGGCCCCCAATAGTTAACACTATAAACCTCCTCAACCAACCGGACATAGGAGCAACTCCACTAGAAATCCAACATGTGCCTTTGGAAACATTTTCAGGTCTCATATTTGGTTGAATTGCAAAAAAATGTCTCTTATGGAATCCAAATCTTAAGCACCCAACAAACTAAGTATTAAAAAAATATAATCAAATTAAATTTACAAAAATCACAAAAAACCATACATTTTGGCACATCTGGACCTCGTAGCCACTTGAAGCTTAAGGGGCTACAAAAGCAAACTTGCATGGCACCCAAATGTGGATTTTGGCGCCTTGGATGGGTATACCCCAAATGTGAGGAAAACCCAAAATAAAAGGGGCAAAAATGCCATGGAGATTCCTAGCCCCATGGAGCATTGAAACACAACTGAGTAATGTTATGCATGATATTTCTTTCAATCAAAATAAATAATGCAACATGATAATTGACAATGAAAATGAATGTGGAGTTGTAACCAAGCCAATTGAAAGAATGACATTTTTGTCAGCTCAATAAAAATTCAAAAGCTTGCAAATGTTGTTAGAAACAATGTTTTGACATGATACATTGGTTTTTAAAGTCACATATTAGTTTTGCAAAAGTTGGGAAACATTCCAAATGCATTGACAAAGGGCTACACATGGCATGTGGAAATTGTCTAGGCCCTGTTTGTGTGCCTTGCTGACTAGATTGGCCTTCGTGGTCACACTAACTTAAAGTAAGCAAGCCCAATATATACCAACTTGACTTGACACCATTCAACCCTACCCATTATCTATTTTTGGCCTAGAGTGGGCCCTAATTCCATGTTATGTCAAGTGGTTTGGTATTGAGCTCAGTGATTTGGTTGTAGAGTGTGACTTAGCTTCTACTTTGGTAAGTGAATTGTCCCACATTTCATTTTCAAATTGTTATGAAAACCACAACAATTGCATGATGTATTTTGTATCCAAATACTTGAATTAACAATTAGATCCTCAAGCTTTATAGTGTGTCTAGAAGTTGGGACATGATGATGAAATGTGTGTGAAGAAGTGTGCAAAAAACGTGGGCCAAAACAACACGGCCCAAATGAGTTTGGTCATATGGGTTGTGGTCTAAAAGATTGCCATCTGTATCATTTTGGCCCACATTTTGCGTCATGCACCGAACACTAAAATCTAATATAGACCATCAAAAGGTAAAGTTTGGTGGACTGCATTGGATTTTGAAAATCCTCTAGGAAGGCACAAAGTATAGGGTAACACATGGGCCCAATTACCATTTCACATGTAAGTGTGTCACCTACTTCAAGCCTTGTAATTGCTGGTTTGAAGGCACGTAAACAAACCTACTTGTCAACTTGAATGAAATAAAGTCAATCACTTGGTCCCTGCTCAACAATATTTGTTTTTGGAACCCTAAATGAGTGACATGAAAGCTTATCTACATTTTGAGCTTTAGAAATACATTGTTGACCCCTATGTTACTCAAATTGAATGCTTTTGAGACATTGGATATGTAATTTAGTATGCGATTGCTATTCAATGAAAGATAACTCGATATTCTACAATATTGTGTAGGTAAGCTAAAAGTTGGCAAAGGTGCATATAATTCCATGTGAGATAATGGCCCCAACAATGTTCTTGAAATCCCTATTTCATCATTGACTTCTTCAATAATAGTCCATTGGAATAACTCTCATGTGCTTCCAAACCCTTGGACCTAATCAAAATGGTCCTCGATTGTCTCCATAATTTTTGAAACGCCACGTTTTGTCGTCCTTGACATGCACCCGAGTTTGGCAACACAACACGCTTGACATGCACCCAATAAACAGTGAAAGTGAGCAACCACTTCGCTACCAAGGTACACGTGCCTAATTCGGTTACATGTCTTAATCGAAATGTATATGTTCACACTACAGTTCCGGTAAGGAAAAGGCCAAGATTAACTACATGTCGGTTGATTGGCATTTGATGACACTGAGGCTAGATATTGTTCATTTTGTAAGAGCATCCTTGAATAAAAGGGGCATAATGTCTTGAAAATTCCCTGACTCACATATGATGCATTGGCCTATAACTGAGTAATGTTATGAAGTAGTTTCGGCCTCAATTTGGATTCACTACACTGAATATTGTAATCAGTGTCACTTACTATTTGAAGTCACACAATGCTATATCTTTTTGCTATTAATGTAATTTCTTGCCAAATAAAGATGTTAATGTTCTACAATGTCCAAACAACCAATTTGACCTCAGTTAGCAAACAATGAGATATACGGAATATAGTTATAGCATTGCGTAAGTGACACTAAATACAATATTTAGTGTAACTATCTAAGAGTAGTCACGTGTTTCATATCCTAGACGAAGTGGGAGGTGACAGGTGTCAAGAGGACAAGAACCAGTCCGCCTCCCCGGACCAGTCATGTTCTGATTGAAGAAACTGTCAGCTGGCACGGCATCCAACCTGGCCTCAACCCATTGGTGGGACCTTTAAAGTATCTACGTGGAAGGCGGAGGCCGATGAGACGGTCGATGAGTCACCGGCACCGCGGGGAATCTTCGTCCCTCGATTGACACTTTTCATCACTACGCATGGCGCCCGAGCGACCGGCTAGGCTGGCGTTGATAATGGCGTCGAGATCGGTGGCGATTGGGTGGAGATTTCGCGAAAGCATGTGGCGGCTAAATTTAGCTTGCAGGTTGCGAAGTACAATCATAAGTACGTCGTTATAAACTCCAGGCACTCCAATGTTCCCTAGTATCAAGTCCTCTGTGTTAAGCACACGGATTTGTAATTTGGAACAGTCAAATGTGTTGTTGGTGGTTAATTAGTAGTACTCGGATATGTCTCATCATACTACTAGGATTTCCATAAGTATCAGAAGTTTGCTAAATTATATGTCTTTGAATATAATCGCTAAGATGCGCACACAGTCTTCCTGGATGGGGATGTTATCATTCGTTGCGTAGATAGTTTGCGTGTAGGTACTGGAGAGGTGGAGCACAGAAATTTGGTTCACTTTGGAACAAGAACAAGTTTCTAAAGACTGTTGTAATTTGTTGCTGGTGGAATTGGTAGCGGGACTTGATTGCGGTATGTGTGTGGTTCGCAAACCCTTGTCATTCGGCGTTACATAGAGGTGCACGGGGGTTACTTTTGCATCAAGTTTGAACCGGAGCTAGGGCTAGGGCTAGGGAATTTTGTTGTTGTTTTTGTTGTTGTGAAACGAGGCGAATTTGTTGAGGCATCGGCGGTGTGTACATATACATGGCGCACAAGCCGGAGAGTAGTAAGTCGGGGAGTCCGTACAGTAACAATTTAGGTGCAGCTGGGGATGAGGATGAGAGGATGAGAGGAGAAGAGCAGGACGGATTTGAAGATGGTGAAGCATATGAGGCGGCGATGATGGAAGTAGGATCTGCACATTCATCGTCTCCTGAGACTACACCTCCTTCCTCTCCCCCTCCCGCTCTGAAACGATATGAGCCTCTTCCATACTGTAAGGACGGCGATGACAAACTCTTGCGAGTGTATGCGGATGGCATTTACGACCTCTTCCATTTCGGTCATGCTCGGTCACTGGAGCAGGCAAAGAAATCGTACGTAAATTCTTCACTCCAATCTTGGTTTCATCATGACAATTTGCTTGAATTCTGTTGTGATGGTTTTCTCCTTATTAAGTGTTGTCTCCTTAGGGTGTTGTTAAATAGAGAAGAGAAGATGACTCCAATGATGTTGCCAACGGCGTGATTTGTGGTGGTGCTTCATCTTGTAGTTAGTCTAATTCTATGTGTAACTCTGAAATGGAACATCACAAGAATTAGAGGGACCTAGAAGAATACCTACTGCCTTTCTTTCTTCAAAGATCATTCACGACCTCTTCCATTTCGGTCATTCTCGGTCCCTTGAGATGGCAAGCAAATCGTATGTAAACTCTTCACTTCAATCCCCATTCCATCGCGCTTGGTTGGAATTGATGCTGGAACGCATGTACTTATCTATTGTGTGATGGTTTTCTGCTTATAAGTGTTATCTCCTTAGGGGTTCAAACACAGAACAGAAGAAGAGATGACTCCGATGTTGCCAGCTGCGTGATTTATGGTGTTGCTTCATCTTGTAGTTAGTCTAATTCTACCTGTAATTCCTATTTGAACACGGGCGTGTACACGCTGGGCCTGCACCTAATCTCCCTCATGGGCAAGCTCTAGGTTCCTACATAGTTGGTTGAGAGTATCTTGTTTACCCAAATACTCCCACTATGTTGGGTGGACCATAGTGGTAGTGTGCACCGGAAATCAAGTGTTAGGAAGGTCATCTATTCGAGCATTGCAGCAAGGAACATGCACTTTGGGACCTGATACAGTTAAGTAGAAAACCATCAGTTTTCAATAATTACCAGTAAACTACAGGTTGTGTGCTGTTACAGGGCTTTATACTCCTAACACGTTTGATCTCTTGTATGCAAACGAAACTTCGAAGGAAACGGAGGTTAATGTTCTGGCCTTCTTGTATGCAGGTTTAAAAATGTTTATCTTCTGGTAGGTTGCTGCAGCGATGCTCTTACGAACTTACACAAAGGGAAAACAGTAATGAATGAAGCGGAGCGTTATGAGTCGCTTCGACATTGCAGGTTCGTTTTTAATCACAGTGCTTTAACGGGACTTCAATGTCTTAAATGTGGTTGACAATGACTTAATGTCTTCACTGTCACCATCCGGTCTTGCAAGTATGGCCAACAGCAGGACAGTGTCATGCGTTAAATTGGTAGGTGTTGAATTTCTAAATTTCACATGGTTTTCAATTTGTACTGGATCCTCAACTCTCTCTCTTAAGCTGCCTTGTGGTCCACTGGATGAAGAGATTTTCTGGGCATTTGGTTGCATAGAAAAGCATGGAAGCACTTCGAAAGAAAAAGTTGATACGTTAGGCTCGTAGACTACTGTCAGAGTCATCAGATAACCTCGGTGTTCTAGAGCCGTGATCCAAGTGATCTAAGCGATCTGGATTACAACATCTCTGGGGCTTATTTTCAGTGCTTAAATATTCACTGTGACCGGAACCAAACTGTTCATGATGTGGCAGATGGGTGGACGAGGTGGTTGAAGATGCCCCATGGGTGATCACGCAAGAGTTTCTGGATAAGCATCGAATCGACTATGTTGCTCATGATGCCCTCCCGTAAGATACTATATATTTTGTGCGACATATTTTTCCTCTCAAGTGAAGATTTTTGAGAGGACAAGGCTAATATTGAGGTTTAAGAAACCAGAAGATTGATCCTATTCATCATCTGTATCTAATTTGTTGTTAATTTTTTTTAAGCATGACATGTGAAAAATGTTTTTTGTGACAGGTATGCGGATGCATCTGGAGCTGGCAAGGATGTCTATGAGTTTGTAAGCTAGCCTTGCTCATGAGTGGTTGAGACTAATGAATAGAAATTTCTGCTTAGCTTACCAATTTTCTTATCATTACCAGACAGCTGCAAGAAAGTCTTGTTTACCTATAACATGTAATTTGGTGAAGCATTGTTCCCAGGGGTTCACTGCAAGACCCTTAGTGTGTTGATGGTAGACTGGTTGAGCTACAGTTATATGTGCAATTAGGTTTACCTTGCGAATAGGTTGACTCTTTTCCCGTGCAAATTACCTTGAGTCAAAACCAGATTACGAAAACTTATAACCTTTTTTATTCATTCGTATAGCAACCACAGTAAAACAATAATTTCTGTGGTAATAAGTACTTAAAATAGTGTGGAATGTCGATAAATTAGTGTGGGTCTACTTAATTGCACATACCAGTATAGCTGTGATTATTCCTTCTTCCTATTGGTATTTATGTGATCGACCAATAAACTGGATGAACTTTTTGTAAATATATGCAAACCTTACTAGGATCTTATCACTTCTTGCTTTAACAGGTGAGAGCTGCGGGCAAGTTTAAAGAGACAAAGCGCACTGATGGGGTTTCAACATCTGATTTGATCATGCGCATTGTGAAAGATTATAATCAATATGTGATGCGAAATCTGGCACGTGGATATACCCGAAAGGATCTCAATCTCAGTTATGTAAAGGTCAGTTTGTCCTTTTGAATCTTATTTTCGCTTATTTGTGTGGCCTTAACCCCTAAGCGTCCACAAGACCCAATTTCTGCAATGTCTATAAAAAAGCTACATATTCCATTTTTTAGTCAATTGTATTGAAATGACCCTATCTAAAATAACTCATTTTTCAAATGCACTTTCAAATCAGTTTAACCTTATTGTTATTGAAGAATTGGATTCACCTTTGGATGAAAAGACGTACTTTTAGTAATCTGATCACCAATGTCACCTTGATTATACGTTAATATTCTCCCTGACATAAGAGAATGTATTAAATAAAAATTTAAACCCATGAATAGAAAAAGTATGATTTTATGACTTGTAGGAATTGTAGGAATTGTGTACATGGGTCATACATTGAACCTTGAAGGTTAACAGAATTTTTGTGATGATGATGTCAAGAGAACATTATTTAGACCACAGTTGGTGGCATTGTTTATGTGTGCAGGAAAAACAACTACAAGTAGGCATGGGCATTACTAAGTTGCGGCAGAAAGTGAAGGAGCAACAGGATCGTGTTGGCCAAAAGGTATGTATGTAGTGTCTCAGGACAAGAGGTTGTTACATATTTGGAGCTGTTTTAGTGATGAAGTGGATATGTTGGTCAAGCACAAACTCTGGGAGAGGTTCAACTCTTCATATGGAGAAACCAAGTTTATTAAACATCTCTCGCAATATGATAATTCAACTAATTGTTTCAATTGTGCAGTTGAACACAGTGGCAACTGGCGCAGAATTGACAGAGTGGGTGGAGAATGCCGATCGCTGGGTCAGTGGCTTTCTGGAGAAGTTTGAAGAGGGATGCCATGTTATGGTATTTGCCACACTTTCTCTTCTCCTTTCTAAGAGATTATTTGATTTGTAGATTCTAGAAGTGGTTGTGAATTGCATGTGTGGAAGGCTCCAGTGGGCATAGGGCATACTCATGAAGCATGCTAGTCATTACAGGGACTGCGTAGTCTTAACGCTGTTTCTCTTCCACTAGATGGTTATATGATTTACTAACAAAAGTAGATTTCTAATCCATATTCATAGATTCTAGAATCAGAGGTAAGACACTGCACTTCCCATGATTAGGACTACCCACTGTGGTCCACCCTATCATTGCGGGGGTCACTAGGTGAACTGGTCATCTCAAGTTTTGGGTATTGAGGGTCTTGGCGAACCTGCTAATAGGGGAGGATGCAATTTTCCTGGTTACGACCCTTAGAAAAAGCTCACCTCTTAATTAAGGCAGTAAGTAGCCTATGAGTGAAGAGAACTCCATTAATCATGCTACTGCTGACAAACATAGGTGTTATATATTCTTTTGTTTTAAATGATTCATGTATGCAAACAGATGCAAGACGGAGATATTCAAATAATGCGAATGTGCTGTGTGAAGTTATGATTATTGGTGGTTTCTACTGACGTCCTACTCATAATAATTTTCTTGTTGCTTACCAGGAATCCGCAATCAAAATGCAACTGAAGAAAGGTCTGATAATGCAGCAGGCTCAGTTAAAGAAGAGGACTGATGAGCTCTTGACCAACGGCTCTAAATCCTCTCAAAAGTTGCTTGAAGAAGGGGCCCCTATGAACCGAGCAACAACAAAGGGGCATTCCGTGTCATCAATTTTCTAAGAAAATTGACTCCAAATTATCCATATTGTACTTTTAACAGGTCTTCAAATTTTGCACAATGTTTTTCTCTTTGCTTCACCAGTCTAGATATGTATTGTAGGCAGTTTCCAGTTAACAAGGTGAGTAAGTATGAGCTTAGTAAATCTGTTCCCAGCACTGTTGAGTTGACACTGGAGTGCCTGGTTTTGTAACGTTCTTATGACCAAGTTATCCCTGTCCTTTGTACATGGATTTGAAGTTTTGAACAATCAAATGTGTTGTCCATCAAAGTTTTTCATAAGTCTCAGAATTTGTTAATTTTTCATTTTTGTATATTGCCAGAGTGTATACACACTTTTCAAGGTTTTGAGGTCGCCGAGTGGATTCCTTATGATGTCTCTATAGATTCACTAGACAAACTTCTGTCAAATATTTCTCTTCTAATACTTGAGCAGTAATTCTTCTTGAGTTCTTTTTGATCAATTGGGACTTTTCACCTCCAGTTAAACTCTAAGTAGAGTTAGTAGTTACAGATAGTTTAGTTGCCTGAGTATAGATGGTGACACTATAACCTTTAGTGAACTTCAACTCTCTGTTGGAATGTTTCAGTGTCTTCTAATAATAATAAAATATCACCTTGGTTTGCCATTTTCATTCTAGATTATTCTTACCTTTGCAGGGTATCAAATTCATGTTAGGCACTGGACCATGGCCTTGCAAAGAGTATATTCACATTTTTCCCATTTTATGATTATTTTTGCAGTTTCTGTATTTACGATTCTATCCATCAGATGGTGACTTAGAAACTCTTCTAGAAATTGTTTTTCAGATTGCCTTAACAACATTATTATGTAACACATCTTTGAAAGTACTTTGGGAGATCTGGGTTCAAATGCATGCCATGGATGCTAATCAATATGTAGTAATTTGATCATCAATATCACATATGAGTATATTAATTTTTTTCTTTCATATAGGATAAACTTTCAAACACATGAATAGAAATATATGAATTCCAGACTTGGTGAGGCTTGTAGACATTGTGTATATAAGGCAGATGGCTATTTATCCTAATTAAACACCTATATTGTGTGGTATGTGAATTGGTGTGGCTCCTAGACCGGATATCAAAAAGACATCATGTGTTTAGAAAAGACTAGATTGTGTGTTTAAAATATGAGAACCATTCTAGACTCAATATTTCAACACACTCGGGGGACGTTTATGCCCATTTAGAGAGCACGGAAATGTTCACTTTGATAATGAAAAGATGTTTGATAATTATGAGAACTGCCACTCTGGCCTTGGTTTGGATTTGTTAATACTCTCGTACTAATTGCATGTTTCATATCCTAGGAGAATGGGGTAGTCGGAAAAAGTAACCATTTAAGATCCATATATTTTATTAGACAAACTAAGGTACAATCTACAAACATGCATAAAACACACTACCGTACCTGTACACCAACTACCTCCACAATATACATAATACGTATATACGTAGTTCGGAGGAGGAACGTCTGTAAGTTTGCGTCGGAGGACTCAGGGAGAATTTGCAGCATTTGGTGATCGTCACACGAAGAGATCAATTCCTTACTTAAGTTCACATACATGCAAGCACGTGCTTTTTCAAAATTAGAAAAATCCTTCCTCTTCTACTCAAGTCATCGGAAGTTGCAACTGCATGTTCATATTTCCAATATACTTAGAGACACACATAACCCTAATGTGGAAGCAATCATCGAGAAGGTCAGGGGGTTAGGCAAAGCGACGCTAGGGTTTGCGTAGGCCTAGGGTTTCTCGCATTTACAGGGCGTTGATATTGTTAAGCCACTCGGTTGCGCTTTTGTGGATGTGGCGGAGCTGGAGTTGAAGAGCAATTGGAGGAGCAATTGGAGGAATTAGGGGATGGTGAGCGATTCACTTGTGAACGGTGTATGTATGGCGAGGAAGCCGAAGAAGAAGCTGGTGAGTCCTTATATCGAATTAGGTGCAGCGGATGACGATGATCTGGAGACGAACGAAATGAAAGTGGAGAAAGAGGAGAAAGTGCGAGAGGAAGAATTGAATGATGATGATGTTGATGATGAAGTTGATGAAGATGATGATGATGACGATGAGGAGTATGAGGAGGCAATGCTGGAAGCAGGATCGGCATCATCTTCTCCGGAGAGCTCGCCTCCTTCTTCCCCTCCTCCTCCTCCCAAACGATATGAGCCTCTTCCTACCCCTATCTCCTCCAAAGACTCCAATGCCTCCGACAAACTTGTACGAGTGTATGCTGATGGCATTTACGACCTCTTCCATTTCGGCCACGCTCGCTCGCTCGAACAAGCCAAAAAATCGTATGTAAAACCCCTTTCTTCGACCTTAATCATCGGGGCTTTGAGAAAATTTTCAATTGGTAATGCGGTTGCGTATTTCAAGACGGAGTAAAACATGAAGCGGTGTCCTAATTGCACATCGAGTTGCACTAAATATGGCAGTGATGAGTGCCCTGTTTTTCCTGGAGGTTTGAGCTGACTATCTTGTTTGAAGATGGAAATAAGGAAATCGAAAAAGAGAACCCCTCATACACATTCTCGTATATTTCCTAAATAAAATCTGGTAGTTGAACCAATATTAGTATATTATAACTTTCGTTTCTGTGGCTCTTCAAAATTTCCAATCGTTCCATTGCATAATTCTTTCAATTGGTAATTTTTTTGAAAATTTGACTGGGATTGCACATTGTGAGATGGGGTTGCACATGAAGCGGTGTCCTACCTGCACATTGGGTCTCACTGAATCGGGTAATAATGAGTTCTCTGTTTTGGCCGGAAGGTTTGAGCTGAGTATCTTGTGTGATGATGGATGGAATTAAGGAATTCAGAGACGAGAACCCTGATACATATTCTGATATGCTTCCTAAACAAAATATCTGGTAGTTGAGCCAACGTCAGTATACGATTCTATCTTTTCTGTGGTTCTTCAAAGTCATTGTTACTTTTAATTCTTTCAATTGCTATTTTTCTATGAGAATTTGAAAGATTTCAAGAAGGGTGAAACATGAATCGGTGGGCTACCTGCACATTGAGTCTCAGGGAATAGGGAATGTTGAGTGCCCTGTTTTGGCCGAAAGGTTTGGGCTGGCTATCTTCTTTGAAGATGGAAATAAGGAACTTGAAGACGAGAATACTGATATGTATATTGATGCAATTCCTAAATGATAAAATCTGGTATGCTGAACCAATTTTATTACATGATACGATCTTTTCTGTGGCTCGTCAAAATCCCCAACCTTTCCACTCCAGTACATAAGTGTCCTACCTGCACAATGAGTCATAGGGAATAGGGCAATATTGAGTGCCCTGTTTTGGCCGGAAGGTTTGATATGAGTATCTTGTTAGAAGATGGAATTAAGGAATTTAAAGAAGAGAACCCTGATACATATTGGGATGCACTTCCTAAATGATTTCTGGTAGTTGAACAAATATTATTATATGATATTATCTTTTCTTTGGCTCTTCAGAATCCCCAATCGTTCCACTCCTTTAAATAAGTACAGAGTGCGTGCGTCAGGAAAGGGTTTTGCTTTGCCATTAGACTTTGGAAATCAGGGTGTTTCAGTTTCTTTCTCTTTCAACATCTACTTTCTTTGTCAGTGAACAGTGAGGCTTACGCAATTGTGTTGTCTACTAGGTCATTCATTATGGAAGTGTTGGTCATGTCGTTTCCCAGCTTCACTCACTTTGATTGTTGGTCCTGACATTTTTTGTTTGTTTCTTGAAAATTCTTAGATCCCTTTTGTCTTGAATCCATGCAAGATCTTGTTTGGACAAGGGTTTTCTTGGATAACTCAAGGAGCTGATGCTGGTCACCAATTTTGCATTGCATAATATTGTGATGTTGGCATTTATTGTGGGTGTTCAATGAACACTCTTATTGCAGCATATAATCTGCAATTTATAGCACTTTCTTGGAATCATCTCCTTTGTATCAGCTGCATATTGTCAACTTTGGGAATAGATGCCATCATGAGAGATTTTCATTACCAATGTGTCGGATAGTATAACTGAGGTGCAAAATTCAACATCAATGAGTTAACAGCTAACTCTTTCTCCTGACCTTGGCATGTGCAGGTTCCCCAATGTTTATCTTTTGGTAGGGTGCTGCAGCGATGCTCTTACACACCTGCACAAAGGGAAGACGGTCATGAATGAAGCAGAGCGTTATGAGTCTCTTCGGCATTGCAAGTATGTTCCAAATCACTGTATTTAATGTTTCAAAGCTAGGTGAAAGCTGTAAATCACACATTTGACATCAAAAACCTTTCCAGTGGTTGCTCTTGCAAACTGGTGAAAATAAAGGCAACCCATTGTGATGGAGAGTGTTGCATGAGAAATTTGGGGTACCTCGTTTCTTTATGCACAGAAAGTACAATAGTGGCTGAAGCTTAGATCTCCTGTGGATCGACATCATTCATAGAAAGCACCTTGGTGTAAGATTGCATTTAAGATCTAGGGACCTTTAGGGCTAGATAGCTAAAGTCACATGTGTCCAACAAAACCTTCATTTTGGCCTTTTTGATGTCTTTGATAATTCTGTAGAAATAAACAAGACCATCTATCTTGCATTTTTCCCTGGGTTTAGTTTATTTGATTGCAAAGTAATTGTTGCTAATGTGGCAGATGGGTGGACGAAGTGATTGAAAATGCTCCATGGGTGATCTCACAAGAGTTTTTGGATAAGCATCAGATTGATTATGTTGCCCATGATGCCCTCCCGTAAGTACAGCAACCTTCTTGAACAGAATGAGTTGTTTTGAAGAGGTGATAAGGTTGACCATGGAGATTAACAATTTCACACTAGAGGATTCTTTTAGAAAGTGTATTTCATGTCTATCCTTTGTCAAACATAACAGGCAAGAATGGGCAACATTCTGACAGGTATGCAGATGCATCTGGGGCTGGCAAGGATGTCTACGAATTTGTGAGCTACACTTACCTATGAGTGGCTATGGTCAATCAACATAAATTTTTTAACAACCATTTACTTGCAATTATGAACACATCACTGTCAGTGACCCATGGAAATCTTGGTGCTTGAAATTCAGATGGACTGATTAGGTTGCTCAAAAGCTGGTGACTGCAGAATCAAGATGGACAATATCTTCGGTTATAGTGTGGTCTGCTGGCTTATGTGGATGATTCAGTTTACACTCTTTGTGTAGAGTCTTATTGGTTCCCTCCTGCTTGAACAGGTGAAAGCTGCTGGGAAGTTCAAAGAGACGAAGCGCACTGATGGGGTTTCAACATCTGATTTGATCATGCGCATTGTTAAAGATTATAATGAATATGTGATGCGTAACCTGGCACGGGGATACACCAGAAAGGATCTTGGTGTCAGTTATGTTAAGGTTAGTTTTTCTTTTCTCATGTCATATCTCTACCTAGTCTGGGGAATTCAAAACTATTGATGAGATGATGAGGAACTTGGAGCGCACATTTGGGAGATGGCTAATACTGGAAATTTTATTTCTACAGGAGAAACAACTACAAGTAGGTATGGGCATCAATAAGTTGCGGCAGAAAGTAAAGGAGCAACAAGAGCGGGTTGGCCAAAAGGTATGTGGTGTGATTTTTCATATGCATTTGCAAAGAAAGTGATGTTGTGATGTTACATTTTTTGTGTGATTCTGATTAACGGGACACATGCAATCTAGAGTGTATAAGGAATGAGCTCAGTCATTTCTATATTGGTAGGGTGTTTTAGGCTGAATGTAAAGAAGAGTGTCATATCTGCTTGAGTGTGCTCCCAACGTGGGGCTATATACAAATATATCTAGTTAGTGTGGACGGACTTGTGTCTAGAATATCAGATTCGTCTTAATAACATGTATTGCAAAAACCCAATATCATCTCATGACACGTCACCCTTAACCACACATGGCAGTTGTAAATTCAGAGGGACCTTTCCTACTTGCAGTAGGAGGCTTATGTCACACACAGTCCTTGCAAATTGGAGGGTCTTGTGCAGATTATAGGATCCAGATTGTGTTATCACTCTCAAGTACATTGCCTACTAGTTTAAAAGCATAATCTTGATGTAATAGTATATAGAACAAGTTCTGATCTGGAAAATTCCTTTTGTATTTTTGTTGCCAGCTGAATACAGTGGCCACTGCAGCAGATTTGACAGAATGGGTGGAAAATGCTGACCGTTGGGTTAGTGGATTCCTTGAGAAGTTCGAGGAAGGATGCCATGTCATGGTAACAATCTTCTACAACTTTTCCCTTCGTACTTTTACACTGATGCTATGGTATTGTTATTTGCAAGAGAGTGATGTTACCTCAACAAAAACATTTGAAACTACATACACATGTTTCTGAGTCGTCCCAAAAGTAGGTTACACTCAGTCAATGTACTTACTGTCATCTGTTATTGGTCATCAGGAATCTGCAATTAGAACACAACTTCGAAAAGGTCTGTTAAGGCAGCAGGCTCAATTGAAGCGGCGGACAGACCAGCTGTTGACCAATGGTGGCTCAAAACTTTCTGGCAAGTCTCTTGAAGGAAGTTCCTTGAAGCGACCTATATCAAAGGGGCACTCAGCATCATCATTTTTTTGAAATACCTCCACATTTACATGATTTGTAGATTGAAGAGGTTCACGCTCTTTCCCTAATTTTGCAGCACCATTGAATGAGCAACCAACTAATATGAGTTATAGGCATGTAGAATTGACAGGGAAGAGTCAGACTTTAGATCAATTTTGTTCCCAGCTCTGTCGAGATCATAGTGCCTGATATTGTAACGTTCTTACGACCTAGTAATCCCTGTCCTGCGTACACGGGTTTGAGCAGTCTTGACAACTTTCTGATCTTGAACAGCCTGCAGTGATATAAAAATTTACCATTGTAAATTTTACTCAAAGGATAACAAATTTTCTTTGTTGTCTGATATTCAATCTCTACTCAATGGTGCAATCTTATGTATGTTATACGAAAGAGGGAGTTTTTGTTATACACACTCAAAATTGTATACAAGCGTACTTCTCATCCATCCAACTTAAAAGCTTGACCCCCTAAAGGTTTGTGGCTGATTCATCTCAAATGACTTGGACTAGACTAATTTGGGGTCTTTAAAATGAATTCTGCTGTTAGATCATCTTAAAAAAGCAACCTCTAGATTGCGTATTGTTTCAGGGCTTTTATGTTGAATGAATGAGAGGTATGCTCATATGTGATAATTCCCTCTCTCAAAATTCTATCATCATGGCTTTGCTATTTCTGGATAGATAAAGTTCATCCTGCATAATTTATATAATATACTACAATTTCTAACTATTGGAGATGGAAAAAAACTGTGGGTGGCAAATGCCATTAATCACATTATATATATGAAAGTGGACAGAAAGTGAAGATTTTCACAGGTTGTCCACTCATCCTCAAGACCAACCCCAGATGTATCATGGAAAAGCCACAATTTATATTTCTTGATTATATAGTTCCACTATTAATCCATGAATGCTCAAGCCTTCTAGACCTTGGGCAACTGCCAAAATAACTATAGTAACTAGATTTTTTTCAAGACATTTTAGGAAACAACTATAGTTAACTAGAAAAATTCCAAGTATTATTATATATTCGAAGAAGTTTGCCTCTTGATTTGCTTTAGTTCAGGGTCTTTAATATGCACAGGTCATTGAGGATCATCAAGAAACGCCTTTATACGATCACTCACATTGTTGGGCTCTGGAACAACCTCCATGTAAACCACCAACACAAATAACACACTAGTGACACTACAACATTACAACAAAAGTCCATGAATAGGTTGCGCTCAACTTTAGTTAACTAGATATTTAGTTCACCAGAAATAACTATAGTTAACTAGAGTTTCTGGCAGATCGAATTTAGAACAACTATAGTTAACTACACTTTTTGGCAGGTCAAATCGCGAACAACTATAGTTACGAAAGGCAACTAGTTAACTAATAGTTGAATTAGTTGGTTAGTTGTCCAAGGTTTGAAGCCTTTTGCTTTCGGACATTTCCAACACCAATGTTAAATTTTTTTGTTATGTAGCAACATGGACTTGTTTTCTTGAAATCCAACCATATGAATGTGAACTACACTACCATATATTCTTGCTGAGAAAATTTGAAGTCAATCGGACCACATTTTCTAGGTCAGCTTGACATATGAACAAGGCCTTCATCTGGGGGAGCCAGCTGGAGAAAATTCTAATTTTTTCTTCATTTGGTCATGCTACAAATTTAAGAAAGTTGACAACTTTGCCATAATATGTTATGTGGGTGACAAATGAGCTACTCCCAAAAATTTGGGGTTTTTTGAGTAAATTTAGATGAAGTCTGTCACCCTCAAAGTTGGAGGGGCCAAATGAGGTCATTTTGGGAGATTTCCCCTTTTTCATGTAGCAAGCAACATGAAAACTCATTCTTTTCCACATCCATCTGGTCAAGTTGTGCACAACCGTTAGCTTGTCCTAGGGAAAAACCCCACCCAAATTGGGTTTCACATGTGAAAGATATTGGCTCCTAAATTTGGCTCCTACATTTGGGCAACACATGGAACCGCCTCCCAAAACAAGCAATGCCAACCTAACAAAAAATCCTACATGCTTGGAGTACGAGGCTTTTATATGTTCTTTAGGCTCACATGATAGTGGACACCACCCTACACTAGTAGATACCATCCATCCACATAGATTGCCACCTAGTGGGTTGCAAACCCCATTAGAACATTAGGTGGCGACCCATTTCAGGTTGCATGAGCATTTAAGGGTTAAGCCAATTTGGTTGGTTGATTATGTGATTTTCCACACAAACATTTAAGGTGTAAATCAGCGATGTAACCATATGAATGATATCGCCGCATATAATAAGTCCATCCATGTTGTTGATAGAGGGCATTTCCTAGACATGGTGGAAACAAAAATAAAACAAAGTGCACATCATATGCATATACTACATGATTTTGAAGTCACTCACCCCTTAGATCCACACTTTTTCCACTCTGAAAGGCTTCCAATTTCATTATCAATTTTTGCCCAAAATCACTCTAGCACCAAAACCAACACTCCACCCAATAAAAATAATTAAAACCTTATAACTTTCACATACAAGATCTTAATACCTATAACATATTATTAGACCACCCCTAGTTACGGCCTGACATTGGCCCAAATCCAATCCCACTTTCATCCAAGACCAGCCCGCTTTTCACCCAAATTCACTATGTTTTGCGCTAGAGATATTCAGACGATTTAACATGTGCTCTAGTTACTGAATTAGGATGCATGCATAGGGGACAATTTTAGGAGGGGGCTAGAATTAACGCCCTCTACCTTATTCTATACAAGTTGGCACTAGAAAGACATCAATGTTGAATATTTCAGGATGGTGGAGAATGTATGCATAGGCCACATCACTGACAAGTTTGATATGACATGAGATGGAAGACATCATGAAATGCTATCATTGACCATGAATTACACATTGTCCCATCTAAGTGGACACACAACCCAATGCTTATAATAGAACAACCCCAAATTCATGGAAAAATGAAATATAATTAAAAAATTCCTCCTAATGGTGGATGTGATCCTTTATACACAAAATAGTTTGTTCAAAGAGTTTTCAAATGATTCAAGTTCAAGTAGGGTAAGATATGCCCATCCCGAAAATGACTAGCCAAGGGTGCATCTCAAGATGATGGTTGCCCATATTTGGGAAATTTCCAAGGGATACAACACATCAAAGACTCATCAGTCGCATCAAATTTGGATGTAGGCCATCGCAACACATAGTTAGGGTTGTAATATTCATATACATCTTAGATTAGAGTTGTATATTCATATACATCATTTGAAAAAACATTCCTACTTTTGCTCTACTTAGGTGGCGACCACTTTCAAGTCGTGTTAACCCCTGGGTGCAAGCACGGTAAAGTGGATAGCTCTTGATCCTTGCCTAGTGTTGTGTGAAAGTGATTTAATTTTATATACTAACTTTGAATTTTATGAAGAAAAAAATCAGACATTTAAAAAAAATACTGATCTACAAATCCAAGCAATTTATGATGACAAAAAAAATTCCAAGAAAAGTCTACATATTTTACAAAATGCTACAAGTGGTGTGCAAGTAGGTGATATTGAACAAGTGATTCTCTAAAATTTGTTTAAAATGTGATAAAATTACATTAAACTAATGGTTTTCTACAAAGTCTTGTAATGATGCCCTTAATTACATAATGAATTCAAGGAATATGAAAGAAAATTCCAACTTTAAAATAGTTAAGGTCATGAAATCTACGTTCAAAACCAAACTCAACCATTTGCTTTTGAGCATCACTTTTAATTATAAGAATTGAAGATCTCAACTTGATATTCTACATTCGAGTACTTAACACAACAATAGAGGTCATCATGAAAAAAAATCCAATTTCAACAACACTTTGCTACTACTTTTAGGCCTTTGACCAAAAAAATTATGGTTTTAATATACCGGAGCACTATTTTGGTCCACTTTACCATGCTTGCACCCCCCTAAGCATCTAAGTAGCCTAGACTAGGCCTCTCCAAGAAAAAGATAGTGTATTTAAGCTACATACTTCATTTCTAGCTAATCATGTCAAAAGTGACCCTATTCAAAATCAATTTATTCTTCAAGTGCATTATTTAACTGAAGTTAAACACTTTGATGTTATTGAATATTCGAGTTCAAGTGTGGAGCTTGAGTGCCCTTGGATGCAAATACATATGTTGTATTTTGATCATCAGTGTCCAATATGAGTATATTTGCATTTATTTTTCTTGACATAAGACAATGTATATTTATTAGGTTTCGAATGTATAAATGTATAAAATATGATTTTATGAACTTGGTGAAGCCCATATAAATAGTGTATATGGCTGTATATTGAGACCCAGATCCTTTAAGGGTTAAGTCCCTAGGTCCCGAGATAATGAGTTTGGTCACAAATCAACCACACGAGACAACTAGATTTACACATATGGTTTTTACACACACACACACACACCGGGTCGTGAATGGTGTCTTTACACCTACTTGTCCAATTTGTACCACCAATGGCTCTTAGTGAGCTACTAAAACACTCAACAACCAAGATCAACTCCTTTGATCCGAATTTGTCAATCCTAATTATTATCTTATACAGTAGACATACCCCGTTTCCAATAACCCTTCTAATCTTCATACATAGAGCCCCCTAAAGCCGTGAAATTTCGTACATGTCGCCGTCACATTTGGCATGATGGAAAATTTATTTTAAAAGTGTACAAATTTGGGTTCCTTGAAAAGGACACTAATTACACTCAAGTTTTCATCTCCCAATTATCAGAAATAGGTCAACCTATGCTGTGAATGTGGGTCAAGGAGAATCTTACCTTTGAAAATTTGCAATAATTTTGAAACTTGAAAATAAATTATGATTTATTTATTTATTGACAATTTAATGTACTTTCTTTTACATGAAGGTAATATAACGGCAGTTGACAATTCGCCCCAACTTTTGAGGGCCAAATGGTTGGTTCGATCACGTTTGTTTCAAAAGTTGAAACAGTCAAATTGTGGAATGCATTGCTTATGTAAGAAAATAATCATAGTAGATAAACATTTAAGAGTATGGTCCACACTATAGTGAAAGTTGAAAGTCAAATAGACCTTGGACAACTAACCAACTAATTCAACTATTAGTTAACTAGTTGCCTTTCGTAACTATAGTTGTTTGCGATTTGATCTATCAAAAGATGTAGTTCACTATAGATATATCTAGTTAACTAAAATTGAGTGCAGTTTGTTCACAGAATTTTGTTGTAGTGTTGTAGTGTCACTAGTGTGTTATTTGTGTTGGTGTACATGAAGGTTGTTCCGAAGGCCAACACTGTGAGTGATCGTATAAAGACGTTTCTTGATGATCCTCAGTGGCCCGAGCATATTAAAGATCCTCAACTGAAGCAAATCAAGAGGCGAACTTCTTCAAATATATAATAATACTTGGAAGTTTTCTAGTTAACTATAGTTGTTCCCTAAAATGTATTGAAAAAAATCTAGTTAACTATAGTTATTTTGGCAATTGTCCAAGGTCTGAAGTCATTCTAGTCTCTTCGAAGTTTAGTGTGGTCCCACTAATTCCACATTTTGGTGTAGACAAGTACAACCTACTATTAGGGCCACTCTACTCACATACCAAGAGCCGTGACCATGAAAATCTAAGGGCGCTTGAAATTCATCCAAAGGTTGCATTTGTGGGAAAAAGAAAATCTAATCTGCAATTGATGGGGCCCTCAAGCTTGGTGCAATGTGAAAGTGGACCATGTTAAGGGACCACAACATAAGTACCGGTTCAGGTCCGTAATATAATATGTCCAGGAGCCATTGATAATTTGGTCCTTTGTTTCATGGAGCGTATTGTGGTTTCATTAGATCATCTGAAAAGTAAGCTTTCTAGAGCTCAATTTTTATTGTACCTAAAAGTACATGTTGTTGCCGATGATTCTAAGATCACATCCATACAATAGCAATATTTAGTCATTTTCATGAGTTGTTTATAATCAAATTGGAATCACTAAACTTCAAGAAATTGTGATACATATATGTAATAGATTTATAGTCCAAACTTCCAAGAATGTATTAAGAATAGATATACACTTTGAGGTAAGAAAAAGAGTCCATAGAAAATTGACAATCTTCAATCAAAATGATAGGACATTTCTATATATAGCAATATATTAACAAAGGGAAGACTTAGTTCATACTTAACTTCAAAATCTCTTGTGAACAACCGTCTTTTCATATTGGAACGGGATCAATGCCATTGCCAAGAAAATCTCATGAGGAACACAATGATACCTATTGTCACCTTCAGCCCAACAAACGAGCCCACCTCGCAAGAGGCATCACACCTATAGCTGAATCACGGACACCCGCGATCAGCAATAGGCTAACGGGCTCACAGTCACGCCGGTACCTAGTTACGGGCGTTATTTTTATTTTATTTTATTATCACCTTCCTTTTGGATGAATTTTCCTTCAAAAGTCATTCATAAGCCGAAACATGGCCTCTCAAGAAGTTAAGGGCTGACTGATCGCCACGGCCCATAGTCTTGCGTCAAACCCACCTTCTTATTGAGGGACCTAACGCAATATGCAACAAGCCACGAAACACTATCCACTTGCTGCCACGTAGGACGCCATGTAGATTTCTCATTGACTTGATTATTTTTGGTCACTCAGGCCCTCAGAATCCAGTGTAACATGACCTTGGACCGTCCCCGGCTTCTCGACCAATCACATAATTTGCATATCACGGGTCAAGGGCCCTCAAGCACTTAGTCGGTGGGTGATGCTTGCTTATTTATTGGTGTGCAAGTATTAGTGTAAGTTGCACACTTGATTGGAAGATGTCAACAACTACCTCGTGGGGGCCCGCCATGATGCCAAGAGCTTATTTTAAATTGACCCACACCGTTCATGCCTCCACATGACTACTCAACGACTGCAAAGACGCGGCTTGTGTTTGTGTACTTTTTCCTGGTGCAATAATTGGCTCAACAACTGCAGTTAAGTGCAAGCGGGAGTATGAGTGACTTCTTCACTTTATTAACCCTTGTTTATTAGTGTTTTTCCTGGTATGCCTTCCTGACTCTGGCTGCAGCCTGGGTTTGCCCATTAAGGCCCTCTTTACACTAGAGGTGAGAAGCCGTGGAGAAAACCTCACGAGGGCCATGGCTCATCCTTGAGAAGCCAACCTTCGAACTTGATGGCCTTTGGATATAGTGTAAAGTGAGAAGGGGCTACAAACATAAAGTGCTGATTTTTTTTAAGTGGCCGTTCTAAAATATTCTTAAAAAATAAAAAATGATTGGCTGTGAGAATTTTGGCCAAACGGCCTCCCGGATGTTGCGTTAGGCCCACCTCTTGAGGTGGGCTTGACGCAAACTCTGGGGGGGGGCCTTGAAAAATGTGCACTTTTGTTGCCACGGAGGACAAACGTGTTGTCCATGTCATTTTCTCCTCCTTCCGTCCCTTGGGCTGAAAATTTCGGGTGTAAAGTGACATTCTTTGGTCTTCTCGGTTTCTAGGCCTCCCATTGGCTGAAATTTCTCTCCTCACGGCTTCTCGCCTCTAGTGTAAAGAGACCCTAAGTGTTGTTTTGCCCATAAGTGTTCCATTTTGAAAATACACTACATTGAGGGGTTGTGTACGCATGACATTATTAAGCAATGTGCGTTCGGTCATGTGGGCCCTAAGAATGTAACCATGGGATGCCCCAACGTAGTGCACACTAAGATTTAATCTAAGTCTCCTTGCACTAGGTTCGGGTATCCCATGGTGTTATATTCTCGGGGCCTACATGAACGATCGTGCACTGTTTAATGATGTTATGCATCATCGACATGTTCAGATTGTTTTAAAATATGTAGTTTTGAAAGCCTTTGGGCCCCACACTAGGTGTAAACCAAATGTGGACCAAGAGGAGTGACCATGCACCCAAAAGTGGATGTGTTGATTTTTGAAATATATGTCCAAAACATGTACTTTTGGAATTTTCTTCTTCTTCTTCTCTTACCTTCTCCCTTCCTTCCTTCTTTCCTCTAAACTACAGTAACGTTTGGCCAAAACACACACACACAAACACACATAAACATACAAACAAACAAAACAAACTTTAAAAATTAATTAAAATTCAAAAATTAAATGGCATTTCTCTGATATGGTCCCTTGATTGGTGCAACGAGAGAACCTCTTTTGCCTCTCTCACCCCAAAACCCATTGGACCATGAAACTTGATAATGTAAGCCTTAACCGGTTGAAGTTCAATACTGCAAGAAAATTACTGATCATTTTAGAGAAATTTATAGAATATACCCCAATTTAATAAAGGAAAACCGAAGGATGTCAACATGTAACCGGTTGGACTTGCAAACACTAGGATCTCAACCGATTATGCTCAAAAATCTCCTTGATCACTGCTCGGGTGAAACACTATCACTGAATATTACTAGAATAGAACAGCTAGTAGCAGCTGAATAATGTTATGAGTAAATGCCAATGACACAATTTTGGATTTGGTTGTTGATAAGTAGGGCAGCCACCATGGAGAGGCTTCAATATAGAGTATGTGTTACTATTAGGTGCATGACTATAAATACTATCATAAATACAATATCTGAAAGTATGCCGCTTGACATCCACTTGATTTTCCAGGTGCCACATGTCCCTGGGTCTGATCAGCTAGAGTTCCTTAAGATTTGACCATGAGTGCCTTTTCACCTCAGATAAGCTTCTGAACCCTATTATATTGTATATAAGTCCGACAAGTTTCAGTTACTCAAGTGTACTAACCAATGTTGCACTGGTACATGTGCATCAATACACAATATTAGTAGCAGTATCGAAGAACCTACCCTACGGATATCCAAATTATAATACCAGCCAGACATTGATACTTGATGGGTACTTTATCACAAGACTAGACAATATTTGTATTCCAAAGTCATATTGGATCAATACCATACCGATAGTAGGGTAATGCTACTTACATATGAAGGGTCTTGGATGATATACCTGTGTAAACTAATTACTTTATGCACAAACGGAAATTCCACATGTCGTCATGTGATTGGTTGGAGCCCGAAAAGATGATGCACAAATTGAATTGAAGCAGAGACATGCCCAATCAGACCATTTGTGTAGTCAGATTAGGGCATAAACAGTAAACAATTTAATACAGTAGAGACGTGCTCTATCACACCCTGCATACAGTGCACCCGAATGGTACCCAAAAACAACTTAAAATCTCAGGTCCCCATAACCTACTGGTATCAGAAGGATGTAAAAATCTGATTACCTATACACCATGACCTGAGTGGCATCAAAATATATTTGTGATACATAACAGTCCAGAACTGGTACTTGTAACACTTCTGCTAACTGATATATATTACAGAGATACATCTGGTACTGTACCCAGTATGTTATCAGAGGTTTTGAAAACTGGTGCATGATTTTAAGTTATGTAACTTAAATGGCATTCGAAGATGCCTAGTACCTGCCAGAAGGTACCTTAATTGCCATGAAAGTGCTGTACAGACCGAATCCTTGCCGTGTGGTTCACCACTTCTTCGACCAGTACGAATATCCTCAACATGGAGTCATGCTGAGGCATGTGAGCTTCCTCACACTATACTTGCACCAGCTTGGCACAGATCATCCATCTGCTTGCCACCATTATTGTGCATCCGTCACATGGCCTGCATTTCACACATATCATCATCATCATCAGCATCCTCATCATGAATATTGAATGTATCTAATGACCAAAATTTTAACATAATATATGAATGTACATACAGAAGCAGCACTGTTGTGAAGCAAAACCAAACTCGGTTCCATAAAACCTGTATGTAGTTTTAAAGTAATTCCAGTAATAACTCGAGATGGAGAGAGTGCTGTTGAGAGGTACTCCTCTCCATTAAATATTTGAATGTGATCAGGCTACTAGTGAATTCCAAAAAAAAATTGTGATCATTACCATAATATTGAATGGTAACTGAACATTATTAATGAAAATTTATTATGATATATAACTGTTGTGAAGCAGATCTGCCTCAAGGTAGAAGTCCTAATCATTGAGTAATATCTCGATTGAGAATGTCCTGTTGAAGAGTTAAATACTTCTCTTCATTAAATTTTTCGTGCACCAGACTCTGCCTGCCAATGTGATAGAACAGGATAATAATATAGTATCACACATCGGATGCACCTCTTCGATTGGCATTCAGCATAAGTTACTCACAGGCTTGAACATGACTTCAATTCAAATTTAGATTCGCAATACCGTCTTATGACATGTGCATAGTCAGCTTCGTCAGCAGTATTACAAGACATTTGTGAAGGATGTGTGTGTGTGTGTGTGTGTCTCTGTCTGTCGGTAAGGGTGGGTTTCCATGTCCTGCTGACCCCTCTAGATTCTATAAAATAGTGGATTGGATGTGTTCTCACAAAGATAACAAAAGCAATCCAACAACCACATTCTAGTTGTCCTCCAAAATGTTGAGTGACCATGGGCCACTAGACTTCCATGCGCCCACTAAGTATTTAAAATAACTATGGCTAGTTGGCACATATGAACCCTACCCCACAACATTTCATCTACATTTGTCCTTATTCTCACCAGAGTCTGGTGGGTGAGCTACGTATATGGAAGCTCGCCCTACTTCTACTGGTGTGCCCATCCCTTGAGCCATGTATTTAAAAGTTAGGGAATGTGGTACCTGTAAATTGGCATTCCCGGCTTGTTTCTTCAGTGGGCAGATTTTGCCACATGTTCATTTCCTGAACCCCATGATCAAAAATATTAATTTGCCTGCGTCGGCCTCACGCACAGAGCACTGAATCACTGTAGACTGCAGCAGCCATTGAGACTTTTTCATCACGTAGACACCAAGGCATTTTCAGACAATGGTGTTACTGATGTAAGCAGAACCTCAACCAGGTCAATCATTATTGACATTATTCGTGACAATGGAGATTCAGTTTATCAGTGATTTTTTGCTTTTGTTTTTGTTTTTTACAAATCTCCGAGCTGACGGGTTGAATAGTACTTGATTCATAAGTTTGTTAGGTTTTGAAGCTCTGAAGCACCAGTCTACACATTAATCTCCACACAGGTTTTTGCAAAGAGCATTTTTCAAGGTAGCACCTTACTTTGAAGTTAGTAGATCATAATGGATATGATGAACATTCAGAACCTCCAGTTTAATCATGCTTGATCAGAATTCATGACAATGGGAATTCAGTTTCTCGGTAACTTATATGTTTTTGTTAATCTCAGAGCAAACGGTGTTAATTGAATTCCACGTGTTTGTTATGTCTCAGAGCTCAGCATTACATAATACACGCATTAATGTCCAAAGTAGATTTCCAAAGCCTGCAATTTCAAGGTAGCAGCATGCTTCAAAATCAGGATATAATTCCTACAGAACATTATACAGAACATCCAGTTTCATGACAATGGGGATTCATCAGTTCCTTAGAAATATATGTTCTTTTGTCTCAGAGCAAGCAATCGGGTTGACTGTTACCAAATCCATGAGTTTAATTGTTATGTTTCCAACCTCAGCGGTATATGCATTCATTTCCATCGTAGATTCCCATCCAAAAGTGCGTTAATTAAAGACCAAGGTAGCAGCCAACAAATCTGCAATTAGGAGTCAATGTTTTGCAAATTCCTATAAAACAGATAAGAGATGTGCGAATTAGGGGATTTAACTGAGATACTGGATCATTGAAAAACTTCCTACCAAAACATATCCAGGAGTTATGGAAAGGAGGAGAGACTTAACCCACAGATGAAGGGTGGATGGATACAAGGCTGATCCGAACAGATCATTCCTCCGAAAACAATGATGATTCTGGCAGACTTCGAATTCCAATCTTGCAGTTAAGAATGAAAGGTTTCATTCTGTTGGAAGATTGATTAGTTGGTGGCCGCTGTGAAGTGGACGTTGAGAGTGCCCATCACGACCCGTCAATATACCGAAGAATGTTGACAGATCGTGATGGACATGCCCATCATCCTCGTCAACCTACGATCGATCCAGACTCCTTCAAATTCCTGCTCCTCCTTCTGCAACAAGAATGATGTCGATCCTCCTGGTCATGGTCTCCCTAATTACCGTCATGATCATGAGTCATACAAACGATGAAACAGGAACCAGGTATGTGTCGGTGAAGAAGAAAACTGAAGAGAAGATCATTCAACGACATCAATGACCATCGACAGGAAACTACTAACAAAGTTGAATGATGAATACGGAGGAGGGATAGGATAGGAAACTATCTATCTAATGTCAAGCAATCGTTTTCGGATTCCTCAGATCTCTCCACAGTCATACAGACATGGTGGATATGTAATAGTGCATCATCATGTCCTTATAAACTCTCCAGACATGTGGAGTAGGACATGCGAATTTGGTCTCAGAAAACTTGAAGGTAAGAAACTTTATGTAGCTGCTTCTAAGTGAAGTTAAGTCACTTAGAAGATGGTAAGACACATGATGTGATGAGTTGCTTCGAAGTGAAGTAAGTCATCATATCGAAGATGATCATAAGACACATCATGATGAGTTGTTGCTTCGAAGTGAGAGTAAAGCGATCGACGGAGGAAGTCAAGAAAGGACTAGGCGAGAGCGAGAGAGAGAGAGAGAGGATCGATAAAACGACACACACAGCTCACGAATCGGAAACAAAGGGCGGAGTGTGAAGTATAAGACACCGTGATGATGAATTGGCATGATTCTCTTGGCTGGCTCTTATAATCACAGCAGTCAAACTTGGATACATGTCTCCACACATACATATAGATTTGCAAAAGGAAGAAAAAGAAAAAAGAATCGGTAACGGCTTTGGAGTCAGCCCTCAAGACAAAACAAGCTCTTGTGGGAGAAGGGAGAAGTTAGTGAGACGATTGATTTGCAAACTTAGTCTCCAGCCAGCCTTCACCATTAGCCACCTCGACTCCGGCAACCCCGTGTTTCGATACAACATAAAAAGTAGAAAGAAAGGAAGGAAAAACAACCCAAAAAAGAAATCCCGATCGACAGGCGACCTATCTATCTATCTATCCATCCATCATCATCATGCTACATACATCGTCGTCTCCCAACAATCGAATCCAAAAAAAGCGGGAACTTCAAGAACTCATTATTCATTTCTTTTACCTACTCCTTGGCCCAAACACGAAAGAACACGAACAAAAACTATAAAGGACTTAAAAAATTGGCATGGGTTTTACGGTTAGGGTAGGGTAGGTTAGGTTACGAAACTTTGTTGTTTGTTTGTATGTACACACAACAACTGGTGGAGCCATACACAACCAACCACATGATCATGATGCGTATACGAGGACCGAGCAAAAGTCGACCGAAGAATTACACAGGGTTCTTGCTTGCACAGGGTTCGAAATTGGAGTACCGAGAACGGGTTTTCTTACTTCCTTCCTCATGTCACATGCATGATGAATAATAATATGATGCCCTGCCAAAAGTTGCTGAAATTGAGCAAGGGACAACGGAGACGACATGCACCCACGCTACTCAGACAACACACACATCATCAGGACTCATCCTTCAACTTGCACGTCAGATGTCTCTCCTGAGTCCTTCTCTCTTTACCTAGACCAATTCCTCAACCCTAACCTCTAAACTATATATACCGAGGATCAGAACGAGGGCAGCATCAAAATGGGATTACTACTCAGCGAATACATACGAATTAGGCAGCAGGCGAGCTCGAAATTGTGATGAGCGACCAAACCAACCCTCGATCCTCCTCCTGCTGGATGACTGACCGAAGCAGTTGGAAGCTGGCGGGCGTTGAATGTGTGACCGAGGTATAACTAGTGCCGTTATCCCTTTTCGGAATCAATGCACATGCCATATATTCTATTGTAAAATATTATGAAGGAATATCTTCTTAAAGTAGTAGTACTCATATTACGCAAAAAAGAATTCGGAGAGTCATCATCAGCACAATGAGCATGCTGCATGGGGTATCAGCAGCATTGTACTTGATGGGGGGGGGGGGGGGTTGACATCATCAGGGAACCCTTTCCTTGTATCCCCCTTGTATCATTGCAGGTTAATAAGTTCCAGAATTTTTTTGTTGAATAACATCACTTAGGGTGGGATGATCATACTTACACAAGAAATTAGGGTAGTATCCGTCCGATACGTGAGAGAAACTCTAAGTAGTTTTACTAAAGATTGGGTTCCATTGTGCTGCAAGTTGAAGATGGTCACTGCCCTCTTGATCGGGTAATGTAATTTAATTATAGTATATATGATGAAGGAGTGCGGTGGCATCTTTGACTGAGCTTCCCATGAGTACCAAGTCCGAATGGAATAGATCTATAGGGAGCTGCACTGATCGATGTACTAACTGACGTCAATAAGGTAACCTTGAGCAGATGCAGCTGCTGGTACTACTAAAGGTCGGACCCCCGGCCATGTAGTAGTAGAAAAAGTGGAGCACATTGCACAAGATGACAACCTAACCACAGTGTTCACCCAGATACCACCCTAATTCATTCTCTCACTGTGCCGTATCAACTTACAATCATCCACTTAACTTCACTTAACTAAATCAACCCCTCTAAGATTACATCATCATGATTCATCACCTCGATCGGCAACTTCAAAATTAAAGCAGAACAAGTGCACAAAATACTAATTAATATACCGTCATCAAAGAGAATTATACCATCCCGTATGAGGTGCTCCAGAATACTGTTACTTAGCCCTTACATTTTCGGAGGCTCATCGAACGCACAGGTTTACCACAGTACTGTTCACCCACATCCCACCCCAATGACTCAAACCCGGTTACACATCACCTCCGAGGCAAGATCTAGTGCCATAAAACATCATATACAGTATAGCATGCATCATCAACCTGTACCCTAACCACAGTGTCCACCCAGTCACCTGTACCCTAAATTTTCTTACTCATCAACACACATCATCCGCCTCCTGTAATGCAAAGTAAACTAAGCATGTGACTCAACCCCGGATTACATCACCTCGACAAGCTGATCAAATGCCATAAAACATCATTAGATCATCAACAACGTCATAATACCGTCAGTGTTCATACACATACACCCTAAATTTCTTACTCATACTGTAAGTAGGTTAATCAACTTAACCCCGGATTACATCATCATGACCTCGGCCATAGAATATCAATATATCATTAACATCAAAAGAAGATGAATAATTATACCAGACCTCGAGTCCCTGACAAGAATATTACCCTCACATTTCCATTTCATCTGATCAGATGCACCCATCCCATCCACCAACCCACCACGATCTACACACAGTATAAGTTAGTACTCATTCTCGATGTGCTTAAGTTGTCCTCTTCTTCACATCATGGAACGCACAGAAGAAGAAGCAGCACCCACCACCACAACAACAACAACACACATGTGTATAGATATATATTTATATATGACCTATGCGTACTGTGCTCCAAAACAGGTGCAGCAAACAGAAGGAAGGGATCGATCATCATCAGTAGAAACAAAGTTGCCAACTTAGCAGTGGCCTTTCATGGCTTCGATGTCGCCCTAGCCCGCCCAATACCCTTTCTCTCGATCGAATATATTCCTTTCTTTAGCTTAGGTTAGCTTCCTGTCGAGGAATCTGGGTTCTGAGTCATTCGTCACTTCATCCCCTTGCCCATGTCACAAAACCTAGGTTAAAGTCCCAGCAGGCAACTTTGTCCGACTTGCAACAACAACAAAAACAAAAACTTCAAAACATAAACCACCTATAGTTTTGTCTTTCCTAGGTTTAGGCTGGCAGCATTGAACAAAACAAAAACAGTAGCAGCTATGTAGCCCAGTTGTACTACCGTAGCCCCGTTGCCCCTAGCCCCTGTGTCTGAATTCTTCAGCAGGCAGGCAGGCATGCTGGGGTATGCATGCATCCATACATGGGGTGCAAATCCCTGATCCAAATCCACTGACCCAATTCCCTTGTTCATGAGGGAACAACGTACAATTCCGAAATTCCGTCGTGTATTTTAAACCACGTCTTCCCCCGCCTCATGCGGTTGTGGGTTACCTTCGTTAACGGCTCCAGATCATCTGCTGCTGCTGCTCCCACGCGTTGTTGAACTTACGTCACATGAGTGGGCTGATGATCTCTCACTTCCAATGATGGCCAACTGCATCATTACATGAATACGCAGAATTTTCATCAAAAAGGTTGTTTTTGTCCATCAGTCTTCAACTTCTGTGGCTGATGCACCGTCCATCCGCTTATAAGCCCTCTTGCATTCTGACAGCACAGGCTGCGTAACTTGCTTAGCATACGCTAATGATCAATTATTGATCTACTTAAGAAATACTTCACGTCTGATATGTATGTTTGAATTAGGTTGCCCCATGCACTAATATATCGACAATCCAATCTATTTTGAATATTTACTACCATGACAGTAATAAAATACATGAATAAGATTTTTACTGTGGTTTCTATACGGATGAATAAACAAAGTTATAGTCAGTTTTTGCACTAGGATTTTGACAAAGTAATCTCATGGTAAAGAGGCAATCTATTCGCGAAGGCAACCTAATTGCACTTATGAGTGTACAAGGATAAGAGTCCTCAGTAATTGACATGCATCATTAGAGAGTTGTTTAAGGTAGAGCATGCTTAAACCAATCTTTTGGCTGATTTGAACTATTTATAGCATCCTAATTGTATAAGTGAGGGCAAAAATAACTTAGCAAATGGAAGCTCATTGCCTCTAAATAATAAAATTAAAACTATTATCACCACAAGATGAATACAGTAGGCAATGTTTTCCACAACATGTACTAGTTTCTCAATGTTGTCATGTAGGGGACATGCTTGGTTGGGCCACTAGGTAGTTGCAAACCAAGTCTTTTATAATATTATTTTGTGCCTTCCTAGCCTTTTCCCATCCCATTTTACCCTACAACCGGTTTCTTATAGCCTCATTCCATCCATCCTACAAACCCCACAAACCAGGGTATCATGAGCCTTAATCCATCTACAAAGGCCCACTGCACTTACTAACTACAATGCATCTAACCCATGTCTCTTGAAGTCCTTACCTTTAGTAGTCTTGACCACCAACTCTTTCTAGAGCTTGACACGCCCATTGTTAGCCCACCCTTAGCACTCACCATACTTAATGCAACCCTTGAGCAAGCTAGGTAGTATAGGACGCCCCTAGAGGTAGCTAAGGTCCATATAACCACTCACTAGGGTCATGTAATGCCGATGAGATCCATATTTTTTAGGTGAACAAAGTTAAAGTTTATGTGCCAGCGGCTATTGATTGATTACCCTCATGGGAGTTTTGACAATTGTCGTAGCCAAGGACTAGCATTGACATAATCGGTTATGGGTTAACCTATAGATCGGCTATATGTAAACCCTAAATTTTATGCTTAGAAATTTGTAGCAATTTCCATATTCATGAATTTTTTATAAAATAATTGCATTCTCCTTAGAATATGTTTCCCTTTGCAAGTTAAATAATTCTATGCTATTACTCCTCCAAAACATATGCAAACTCTCTTATTTTATCGGTTATAGATGCCCCGACTTTATAGGCAACATAATTAGATAGGGGTTGGAATCAATGTGATCTATCTTATGTCACTGAAATATCTAAAAATTTATTGCATTGATTACTAGATTTGCGTATTTCTTCCGATGACATATGACAATTATTGTTGAGGGCTCATATATTGGTAGTGAGACTACTAGTATATAAGTTGTTCGCAGCTACTAACACTACATCATGTGTGGCTAATTTTTTTTTGTAAATCTACCAACTTTAAAAAAAATCACAAGTATTTTTACACATTTGCTTCTTGTCAATTGATGGCATCCTTGTGCATTTGATAGGATTGGCTAGGTAATTTGTATACCATGTATTAGGAATTACCACTACGTATAGACATTACGCAACCATACTAAATAGTCTTATTACCCTAGGATGGGGATGCAAGGATGGGGAGTGCTATCACGTGAATGGTGAGAGGGTAAAATACACACACAAATACATCCAATTGAATTCAATGCTCATGGAGTTATGAGAGTTTAGAGGGAGTTCAAAGAGAGAGCTCTTAGCCCAAATCCTAAAACACGCTAGTGTACTTGAATCAAAGAATGGAGGGTATACATTGAGAATTTGTGCTCATAGGCATAGATTGAGGTAAATGATGAAAACCTACATATAGCTCATTGTCCACTCATTGCGGAACTAAAAAAATTCAAAACATAAAATCCTAATGAAAGCGACAAATGTAATTAGCGTTCTCTATGTAGACTCATGTGTTGAAGCTAGCTACGTCCGAGGAAGATAGCGTGCAAGTGGTGGACATTGCAAGCAATTCGTCCTTTCCATTTACATCTCCACGTTCATTTAATTCTACATCTCATGCTCAAGCTCCTCCTAGCAATGAGCCCCCCCCCCCCTTAAACGTCATTGTATTTAAGTATTGTTGAAGAGCAATCACGATCCAAAATCCTTGTTGTTGATCCTTCATCATCCATCTCTAATGTCCATATACTAGATGCCCTCACAATCACAAAGTGTCATACAAGATCCAAATCTAATATCGCAAATGTAGACTTTGATAACATTGTCATAAAGAATGTGAAGTACATGACGTCTACCTTTGGTGGGGATGCCTTTTTCTTTTCTTTTTTCCACGTGCGGATTTGAGTTCTAGATGCTTATGGCAAGGCGATGGATGACATGGACAAGATTTATGACGGTCGTGCTTGGTGTATAATGAAAACTATAAATGTTCAGAATAAGTTTGGTCTTACTTTCCTGAGGTCCACATAGTCTAGTCATCTCCAATGCCCAATGCCCAAAACTCTTATGAGTATCTTGCCCAAGAAAGTGGAGACAAAAATTGTATCGATTGGGTTGGTATTACATCCACTCCCTTCATGGTTGGTGAACACCCACCTTAGAATCTAGGGTTCAATGCAAGGTTTGTCATTCCCCTCCCATATGTTTTGTTTGCTTTGCAAGAATTAAATACGTCTATTCCCAATCTCTGCACATGTATCCACCTAGGTGTTCACAACCACCCAATGTCCATAGGTGTGTGTTCAAGGTCAATGGACACAACATGGCAAATGAGGTCTCTAAACCCCAACTGCAAAGAACTCAATGACTATAATGGCTGCAAGTAAACAATTTGTGGTTGATTACATCCTCAAATCAAGGAGAGAAGAACCACCTTCATGGAATATCCTTGGAGGTGGTGATGCATAAATTCTCTACTATGGTTTCCCTTAATTGTAGGAACTTTGTGGCGGTGTCAAATTGGGATCGGGTTCCTTGAGAATGCATTAGGGTGTTGAAAAATCATTCCGGTTCAAGTATGTGCATGATAATAGATTTCAAAGACAATCCAAAGACAAGGTCTTTGTGTTCAAGACATATGTGGATTTGGCTCAAGGGGTGGACCCTTCATGCCACGTACAAATTAACGTGAGTGTGGGAAGGGGTACTATTTGAGGCATTGGCCTACATAGTATTATATAAGAGAGAGGTATTATTTTTCTCTAGTGTGTACATTTAAAAAGGCTATTAAGAATTTCAAACTGAAGGTAGATGTACAAAAAGGGCTCCTAAGGTTTAGAAGAAAATTGACAATATATGTAATAATTTCATCCAATTTATCTTAGTTCATCCAAATGACGTGTGGTTTAGGGTCATATTATTATGAGTTATATCATGTGGATTAAAAAACTTTCAATGACTTTCTCGTTGGAAAGTGAAAGTGAATTATATAGGTAGTAAAAGCATGTGTATTTCATGATTCATATTTTGTGTATGTTGTGTAGGTGATTATCACATTAAATAAAAATCTTAGTATTAAATACATGAGTCCATTTTTTAGCCTATTGTTAGCACATATACATTTGTTTTTCTCTATAAATGTTCCGTATATAGGGGGGGTTTTATAGTCACCCACATATGTCATTTAGGTTTCCAATAAAGAGTCCAACCCCCAAAGGATATGGCTAGAAGTGGAATTGATCTAGTGAAGCACATGCAGTGTGGAGGTGACATGAAAAAATCTTGGATAATGTTCGACCATGTGTAGCGCATGTGAGAGTGGATGACTATGACATGTTACATGTACATTAGCAAACATCGCAAGGTACTCACATTAACATGTCGTGATATGCAATCTGAGGATGCCCAATCACAAACAATTTTTTGGGAGATTTGAATATTGTTACATTAGAGAACAATGTTTTGAATGTCAACTTCAAAGGATTCATGGCAATAGTGCCTAGGCAAATTGGAGCGTTGTGACAAAAACTTACGGTTATAGAGATCTCATTGTTCCTTCGCTAGGTCATGTTTGTACTTGTATCTTCCATTGGTCTGCCAAAATTGATCAAATAACTCAAAAACACAACAAACCTTCCTTGGAGCATGAACCCAAGCAACTAGGTACATACCACAAGGACGTAAAAAATGTGGAGGATGCTGAGTTTAACTACCATGTAATCCAGGCTTGGTGGTTGTCATCGGGAGCAACCACAAAGGAGGTCATGTACAATTCGTTGGAATCATAGGGGTCATAGCATTATTGATATAGACAATGGGGAGCTCACATGCTCATTGTAAGTTACATCCCATACACATAAACCTTCCCACTGTTAGTATTCAAATTGATGTGTCATTTCAAGTATTGTTTCACTAATTACATTTTCAACTACCTCTATAGGGTCTGGCTTTGGAACAACATGTTGAGATGCCAACTTGTGCCCTTGCTAGAATTGTGCACAAAAAGTGGTTGCAACAATCTGGGAACAAAATGAAATGCCTTTACGAGCCAAATGTGGATGATATGATCCAAGCATTCATGTAGATCACCAATTATCATTCTTGGCTTCAAAATGGCTCTACATGGAAAGGGCCAGATCAAGCATCATCAAAGTTGAAAGTCGGACCGCACATTGGCAACTTGAAGCTCCTTGGTTAAATGAGGGCACGCCATGGAGCAAAGGATCGCACAACAAGGAATTGTGCACCCAGGGCCTTGAATTGTTTGGCTCTATCAGAGGAAACTAGACTTGCCACGTAGGTCTGAGATAATTGATTCACATCATCCCAACAAAGTGAACTACACCATCCCTCACCCTAACACAAAATCAAGAAGGCACACATCAAGGAAATGTCAAGCATGATGAAAATGTGGTGTCTCACACCACCAATGTGTTGGAGTCAGAGTGTCCTAAATCCCAGTGGCATATTTTATGATTGCCATATCCTTTCAAAAAGAAGTGTCATGCAATGCAGTCAACACATGACATCCATGTCGCGTGAAAGTGGGTAATGATACATATCACACACTTACTCCAACTTCTAGAGGTCTGAAGAAAGAATCTCATTCAAACAATCACATGCCTTTTGGTATTGCACATATGACAAAAATCATTGTTTGAAGCTTATCAAGAAGAAATGGGTGTTTGATTGGCCAAATACTCCTTCAGTGTGGCCGGTTAAGGTTGGGTACAAATCTTATATGGGGGTAGGTTTTTGCAATAGGAGACATTTACTTTCAACTACAACAACGAGAGGAAATATTACTACAGTGTAGATTAAGAACAACGTCAAACCTCCCCATCCCTTGTTTACATTTCCGTGTACCTCCTAATTGAGATGACACGTGAATACCCTGTTTTCCAAGGCAATTTGTTGGAACATGGCATCATCATTGCCATTAAACATGATAAAATGGGAGAGCGCACTACATATGGACGGATATTATGTGGTTTTTGTGCACCCATCCCATACCATGGACATGGATGCATTATAAATATGATTTCCAAGGAGGGAGAAGACATACCTTGTGTCCATTGCAAATATTTCACAATGCACTTGCCTAGACTTTACAAAAATGTTGTCTTTGACATTGGGGCTAGTGGACTTCATGCAAGCATTCGTATCCCGTGTTTAGGTATTTGTGCAAGGTTGATTATGCCACCAATAAATTAATCCATGCATCAACCTTCCACTACAACAAAAGTGATGCATCTTCTTGAGTTGGCGGGTGTGTCGGAACAAGATTAGTACCATATGGATGAAGGGCATGGACCTTGTTATTTAAAGTTTTAACACACACACATATATTAAAAAAAACTAGTTCACATTGATGGCTACAACTATATGGTTGTATGCCACAATAAAAATGCTCCACATTTCAATGGGGTGCTTGACATTTAAATAAATAGCCTATCACGGTGGATTTTAAAAAATTAAAATTAAAAATCCATGGTAATAGGGTGCAGTTCAATATTTGTGTGTTTATGTAACGTCTCTCAAAAAGAGAGGAAAAATAAGAGGCATTATCCACCCAAACGTGAGTCTTATATACTTGTAGGAACTAAGAGTTGAAGCTCCGCTTATCAAGTCCTCAAGCATATAGCTAACTGGCTCTCCCTCCATGCCTTGGGGTGAGTAAAGTTTTCTTAACTAACAGTCGTCACTTACAAGGTGAGAACATAATTTGTGTAACACCATAGTCTCAACTAATGGGTAACTTCCTTGTACCTTTTAAATATATTATATCTCCCATGGTGATGTCCTCTAGTCTTACAAATAGTAGAGTCTAGTTGGAATTAGAGATAGCAAAGCTAACTAATAAATAGATACACATCATAGTTTCCAACAAAACACATATTTAAGTAAAACTAGACTAAGTCCAAGTCCATAAATATAATATGCTAAATTATATTATAGGATCCTACAATAGGATTTTATGGTAAGATTCTTTGATAAAATATGAAAAATCGATAATGATAATATTATAGAAATTATTTTAATGTATTTTCACTATTCAACATTTATGTATGTGTATATGTATGTATGTGTATATATATGATTATTTTCATCATATTTTAATAGCATAAATTCAAGTACCCACTAAGGATTCACACATCTTCCAAAAAATTGAAGCATACCAAAAGTGTATCACAAGATCCTATGATAGAAATGAAGCAACCAAAATGTCTAGATTTTAAAAATATGTCTACATTTACTTAAATGCAAGATATAATGTTATTTTGAAAATATATTATACAACTTCATTCCAATTATCTCTAGAAAGACTAATTTTGATTATTTTAATCCTCGTTGCTCACACATATCTACGCACATGCTAGCTTCCCTTATTCAGGGATAAAAGCATGGGATGCTAGAATCTCCCATCCTTTAGTGTAAATATGAAAATGGTGGGAGGTGGATGGGAGATAAATATAAATTTTATCCTCTAAATAGAAAGAGAACATACTTTGAGCCTTGAAGAACGAGATATGAGATGCTTGCAATTAATTCCGCTACGTCGTATGCAATTGAATTTTCACACAATTGCTTGTGGTTGACTAATCGGTTCTTTATTTTGATGATGGTCATATTGCGTACATTGATCATCATCTTTAACACTACTAATAGACCACTATCCACTCCATTTTTTCAATCCTAGTAAAACTTCTCCGAAGATTGCAAAGCTCCAGTGTTTGACGAAACTACGGTCATTGTTGGATCCTCCGTTTGAACCCGGAGATTCTCAATGTAGAAGATTAATTTTGAGATTTATGCACGTGCCATCCTCGATTTCAGCTGCAATCTTGGCGCCCATGAATCCACGTGCATTCTAACATCACATACCAAGGAACCTTTTGAGAATATACTAGTGATTATAGTACATAAGTTGTTCAACAACCAACACTATTACCATACGAGTCTCGTAGCACTATGCTCGCATAACTCAAAATTTTGAAAAACCCACAAGTATGATAGATTTAAAATTTGGTCTCAATTGAGCAACGTTAAGGGCATACGTGTCGGGACTATGGGAACATCATGTTGCAACAATTACTATTGATGAATGCCTCACTAATGCACCAATTGAGGAGATTAGCCCAGGTGCCTTGCACTAGGCTCTGCAATTTTGGATTTCATATTCAACGCCGGATATTATATTAGATGAGAATAATTACACTATGATCTTGGATATTTGTCTCAATATTAACAAGTTGTTAGAGAACAACTAGATTTGCTAAATATTGTCATGGGAACGCACATTTTGCTTAGCATCTGCTAAGTTGTTGCAACAGGCTTTGTTGAAGGCCCAACTACACATGGGTAGTGGTTTGGCATTCAGGAGGTGCGGCAAACCTAGTGTATGGAAACATGAATCACCCTACGTTGGCAAAAGCAACACCTTAAATTGTCCCCTAAGCTCATATCTAGCTATTCAACACTGGCATTGCTTATTCCAACATGATCCCAAAAAAGAAAAAGAAAATGATTCTTTAAGGTAGACGTGCCGTAGATGGATACTTTCCTCCTTGGAAATTGACTTTCATTTGAGTGGAGAACACTTGAATCTCGTAAACTTGCTGGTGTGGACCCAAATTTGTTTTTGACACTAGACTCTTTTCACGATGTCATGATTCTTATTGTTTCAACCTTGCATGGTGTTTTCATACTTTTTGGATATGTTTTCATTTTTTCAGCACATAACAGCTTGAGTGCCGTTCATCTCGCAAGGGCCACCCGGCAGATGGGGTGGACCCATGGATCAACAGCTGTTGTGCAACTATTTTTCCATTTAAAGTATTGTCACCCTAAACCCTTCCACCCACCTGCCTCGTTGCGCGGTTGTTGCACCACTCAGTTGTCAAGGATGGCTGACATAGTAGCCAACACCGAATAATATATCTCATTGGATTCGTGGGGTCATGCTAGGAGAGCAAGGGTTGATGGCCTTCGTGATGTCATATGATCTCAAGACACGAAGTTCAATCAATCCAACCATGCAAACATCCAAAGTGGGCAAATACAAAAACAGATTTGCATGTTGGACAACAAAACAAATTTACTCCGTCGTGTGTTGGCCTCCCTACTTTACACAGAAATGCTCGACCATCCAGATGCTTGAAGATCCTTGAAATCTATTTGCTTTGTCGGAACGGCCGGCACATACACCTACCGAGATGCTGGCAGGCAACCGAAGTTGATCACTAATGAAAGTGCTGGCTTGGCTTGGCTTTGCACGCTCAGTGCTGTCTGGGAAGAACCGGCGGTTAGTTGCAGATGAACCAGTTGAGTTCAAGAAATGACCGGTTGAAGTTCAAGACTTCAGGAAATTTACCGATCATTCTAGAGGAATCTATAGAATATACCTCAAATGAATAAAGCAAAACCGGAAGATGTCAACATGCAACCGGTTGGATTTAGAATCACTAGGATCTTGACCGACTATACCCAAAAACCTCCCGGGCACTGCTCAGCACTCAACGAGAACTTTGCAATCGAGCTTTGCACAAGTGGGGTTAATTGGTTCAGTAATTAATTGCATCAGTTGAACTTGTGGTGACGACTTAGTAGTAATGTGGCCGGTGATCCATCCTGCATCAGTTGCGTACTTGAACGGGGATCAGAGGCCCGTGATCTTCTCTATTTCTATATATATAAAATCTCTCACTCCACTCTCCACTGCTAAAGCCGTACCACGGCGAAGAAGTAGTAGTGGTGGTGGTGTTGGTCGAGGTGTGAAGCTAATTGCTTGTCAAGTTCAAGTGAATCAGGCCAACTGCATGACCATCGAAATGTGTAAGTATACCTAAGGGAGGGTGGTTCTTCCTCTTGATCATGACCCCTCATAAACATTAAGTTATTATGAACTAGTAAAGATTTTTTTGTTTTTTGTGGGGTCAAGAAATCACGTGGTTTCATTCTCGAACAATTAGCCTTGATTTTTTTGTAAATCCTTTGACCTTCGAAGTTCGATCTGAACATGAGTTAGTGTTCCGGACAGTTTGGGCATTCCCAGTTCTTCTTCTTGATTATGAGTTGTTAAACTAAGTTGTCTTGATCATGACTCCCCATAAACATTAAGTTATTATGAACTAGTAAAGATATCTAATTATTTTGTGGGGCCAAGAAATCACGTGGTTTCATTCTCGAACAAATAGCCTTGATTTTTTTCTTAAATTCTTGGACCTTCGAAGTTCAATTTGAATATGAGTTAGTGTTCCGGACAATTTGGGCATTCCCAGTTCTTTGTCTTCTTGATTATGAGTTGTTAAAACTAAGTTGTCTTGATCATGACTCCTCATAAACATCAAGTTATTAAGAACTAGTAAAGATATTTTATTATTTTGCGGGGTCAAGAAATCACGTGGTTTGATTCTCGAACAAATAGCCTTGATTTTTCTTAAATTCTTTGACCTTTGAAGTTCAATTTGAATATGAGTTAGTGTTCCGGACAATTTGGGCATTCCCAGTTCTTTGTCTTCTTGATTATGTGTTGTTAAAACTAAGTTGTCTTGATCAGGACTCCTCATAAACATCAAGTTATTAAGAACTAGTAAAGATTTTTTTGTGTGTGGGGTCAAGAAATCACGTGGTTTGATTCTCGAACAAATAGCCTTGATTTTTTCTTAAATTCTTTGAACCTCGAAGTTCAATCTGAATACGAGTTAGTGATCTGGACAATTTGGGCATTTCCAGTTTAATAGTATCACTACCCATCGGAGAGATGGAATTGTCGCATACGGACGTATCTCTCATTCATCCAACATAAGAAAAACCGCCCCCCCCCCCACCCACACACACACACACACAAGAAGGTTTGTGGCCGATTCATCTCAAGTGACTTGGACTAGAATAATTCAAGAATTTCTTGAGCAAATTCCAGTGTCAAATCAACCAAAATTAGAATCATCTGGGATGCATACTATTTCAAGGATTTTATGTTTGGATGAATGAGAGGTACGCTTGTATACAATAATCCATTATGTCCACTATGTATTCTACCAGCCAATCAACAAACAACTTGACTCTTTTCAGATTTCTTAACCTACCACGGAACTTGACAATTACTTGAACTTGAACAATACTTGTTAGAAAATGTTATGCTTCGGCCTTAAGATAAGCGACCCCTTACTGTTTGATGGCACTTTCAACTGCACAGACTATCTTGACCCTTGAATTGGGTCATTTGGTTAGCCTTTGTAAAGTTTGAAGATTGTCATTTGAAGTTTCAGAACCAAGCTTGAAATATAAAAGCCATAACATGTCAAAGCGAAGAATGTATTTCTCTTTAAGTGAACACATACACCATGCTCCCATTTGTGTTCACTATTAAACCTAGAATGGTATGTCCAATTCCAAAATTAGTTCTATACATATGACCAGCTATCAAAAAAAGAACTGCAATAGCTAAATGACACGTGGGAATCTGCCAAACAGTTTGGGCCAAATCCTGAATGAATGAAAGCTAAAAAGCGTTGTTTGATGAGGTGCCTATGTCTTCAGTTGTCCAATCTCATCGTACACATGTGTCAATTTGCTATAAGGTAAGTGGGCCCCATTTGATGACTTTCTTAAATTCGACATGTATACATGAGTGGTGTGTGGTTTAGATGTGGATCTAAAAATGGACACAAAAAATAAAGAAATTTGATCACGTGCTCAAACTTTTGTTAACATAACCATTCTAGACAACCCAATCGTCAACATAATAGGCATATGTCATAAGAAAGAGGCTCTTGACTTTGATGATGAGTGAGATATATATGCATATGTCAATGTTTGAAGATGAATCTGAGCAAATCCAACGAGAAGTGCCAGTGGTTGCAAAGTTGCAAAGTTGTATACATGAGTGATGTGTGTTTAGGTGTGGATCTAAAAATGGACACCAAAATTAAGAAATATGATTATGTGCTCAAAATTTGTTAACGTATCCATTCTAGACAACCCAATCGTCAACATAATAGGAACATGTCATAAGAAAGAGGCTCTTGACTTTGATAATGGATGAGGTGTATATGCACATGTCAATGTTTGAAGATGAATATGAGGGCCACTTCACACACGAGCCAAGAGCCGTAACCATGAAATTGTGAGAGTCCAAAAGAAAGTGTCCAAAGGTTGTCCCAAGACACCTCCAAAATCATGTAGTGTGGTCACGGATCCTCAAGTGTTATGTGAAGTCATATGTGACCGGGCCCTCAACCAAATGCTATTTCAATGAATTTCTATTCATGCGGGCCCTCACGCATGGTAAAATAGAATAAACCAACGGTTGTGAGCATTCAGAGTGCCATGGTCTCCCGGTTTTGTGATAGGCCTACCTCCAAGAGGTGGTGTTTGAAAGTAGTCCAAGTGACCATGAAACATGATCCATTCGATGCCATGTAGGAATCCATGTAGACTTTACATCCATCTTGCATCCACATACTGCCTTGGTCCCTCGAGCATAGTGTGAAGCGAACTTGGACCGGCTCCGCCTTTTCCACCAATGAGAGTGCTTGAAGTGTAATGGTCACGGGCTCTCAGTCTCGTGCGTGAAGTGGCCCTTAGACCCTCTACTTATCAGTGTGATCAGGTGAACTATATAGTAACAAGTTCGACTCCCCATTGTAAGTTACTATAAGTAAGAAGAGATATATGTACACAGCACTTGCTTTGAAGATGAATCTGAGCAAATCGATCGAGAAGTGCCGGTGGTTGCCAAGTTGAAAGCTTCCGTTTAGGCCCGCTTGCTTGCCTTATTCGGCTCAGATATTATAGGCACGTTCAATTAAGAAGAGTAACTACAAAGAGCGGCCCACACATGTTGATTGTTGCGAATGTTTCGAATCGGGCCAACTGCATGACAGCAGATGTGTTAAGGGAGGCCAATACCCAAGGGAGGCGTCTTCTCAGTGACCCAAGGGAGAGCCGGCCGCTAGTCACGGAGGAACTGGTCGAGTTCGAGGAGAAAGAACCGGTTGAAGAAGTTCTTCAAGACTTTGGGAGATTTTTACCCATCGTTCTAGAGGAATCTATGGAATAGACTTCAAATGTATTGAAGAAAACAAGCAAAAGATCATCACAGCATGCAACCAGTTGGACTTGGAAACACTAGCATCTTGACCGATTATGCCCAAAAACCTCCTCGGACATTAGAGTTATCCGTAAGATAAAAACTCATGGATGACACCATGGGTTTGAGTCTCACATTCATGTGTTTATGAGAATTAACAGAAAGTCGCTCACTTTCTTTTAATGCTTAAATTATCATCCAAAAGGAGTGGTGTTGATCTATTAAAAAAACCGGCTTTCTAGGTTGTCTTACTAGGATTTAGGACAACAAGTCACCATGGGCATACCTTTTTTTAGATCTTAAAATTCACTCAAAGGTTGAGAGGTGGAATGAGGAGGTCCCAAAATTTACACCCAACATTCAAAACAAGGTTCCATAACATGATGTGAGCTAGCGAGCTCTTAATAGAAAGTCTTCTAAAAGAAGGATCAAACTCACAATTTCGTCCTTGATTTTGAGGGACTTTACGGATAACCCCGGGGGGGCGAGTCTTCGTTGGAAACCTAAAGGACGTGCGTGGGTCACTTCAACACCAAACCCCATATATACAAGAACTTTATGGAGAGAAACAAGTGTATAAATACTAATGGCATATTAGGAAATGGACTCATGTATTTATACTAAGCTTTTTAGTTTAAAGTTATCAATGCCTCCACTACATATACTATATATATAGCATGAATTAAATAGGCCTTCATTACACATAAAATCCACTTTCACATTCCTATGAAAAAGTTGTTTTCATCCATAGCATATAATTCAACGATTGTATCAAACAAACAAAGACAGAAGCACAATAACTTAGCTAGAAACTAGAGAGGATAACTCAAGGAAGCCCATGAGCGCTCCAAACTTAAGCCTCTGGTTTGTAAAAACTTAAAATCCAAAATCCAAACCCTAACAAGAACATACATGGTGGTCATTGAGGACTTTGACCATATGACAACAATGGATGAAAATGAAAATTGGATGAATTAACGCATCCAATGTCAAAAAAAATTCTTTAAATCTTAGGGCCCCCTTTTGTACCTCTAACTTCAAAAAGCTAATAGCCTTTCTAGATGTACACACTAGAGACAAAATAATATCTCTTCCTTATGTGTACCATGTATGCTAATGCCTCAAATAACACCCCTTCTTACACCCACGTAAGTTCACACGTGGTATGAAGAGTCCACCCCCTCGGGTGGATAATTCTATTGCTTCTTCTTCTTATTGTCATGATTGTTATTATTATTCTACCGAGTTGTTAAAACATGGCTTCACTTACCGTGTGTGTTTCTCTGACATGGCTATGGCATGCAGAATTTGGGGAATAGTTCATGGGATCCTCGTGGGACTAATTATCTTGAATAAGTGTGTGGGAATCACAAGGACATCGGCACGACGGGCCCGGAGCATTATGACCAGTTCTTCGAAGGATCTGAGTGCGTTCGTTCCCTAGTTATGGATGGGCACTTTTCGGATATCAACATATTAGATGTTTGAGAACAAACGTGTAATATACATTTAAAGATCGTGTTTCGTTTTCACTTCGAAAATATAAGGTATATATTTGACTCCAAACATCATAACAAGGATCGACCTTCATGTTTTTTGTTTGGAGTTACTAACATGTTCGTGTCACAAGGCGAGTGCACCTATTTTTGGACCATTATTTGGATATCAACATGTATGTAGATATTTGAACTTCTTGTGAATTATGAGAAAACCACATGAGCAGATTACCATAAAGAACCCAAACAAAGAACATGAGAGTTGATCTTGTTATGATGTTTGGAGTCGAGGTGTGAACCTCTTGTGCATTATAAGAAAACTACATGAGCACATTACCATAAAGAACCCAAACAAGGAACATGAGAGTTGATCTTGTTATGATGTTTGGAGCCGAGGTGTGAACCTCTTGTGCATTATAAGAAAACCACATGAGCACATTACCATAAAGAACCCAAACAAAGAACATGAGAGTTGATCTTGTTATGATGTTTGGAGTCGAGGTGTGAACCTCTTGTGCATTATAAGAAAACTACATGAGCACATTACCATAAAGAACCCAAACAAGGACCATGAGAGTTGATCTTGTTATGATGTTTGGAGTTGAGGTGTGAACCTCTTGTGCATTATAAGAAAACCGCATGAGCACATTACCATAAAGAACCCAAACAAGGAACATGAGAGCTGATCTTGTTATGATGTTTGGAGTCGAGGTGTGAACCTCTTGTGCGTTATAAGAAAACCACATGAGCACATTACCATAAAGAACCCAAAGAAGGACCATGAGAGTTGATCTTGTTATGATGTTTGGAGTCGAGGTGTGAACCTCTTGTGCATTATAAGAAAACCGCATGAGCACATTACCATAAAGAACCCAAACAAGGAACATGAGAGCTGATCTTGTTATGATGTTTGGAGTCGAGGTGTGAACCTCTTGTGCATTATAAGAAAACCACATGAGCACATTACCATAAACAACCCAAACAAGGAACATGAGAACTGATCTTGTTATGATGTTTGGAGTCGAGGTGTGAACCTCTTGTGCATTATAAGAAAACCACATGAGCACATTACCATAAACAACCCAAACAAGGAACATGAGAATCGATCTTGTTATGATGTTTGGAGTTGAGGTGTGAACCTCTTGTGCATTATAAGAAAACCACATGAGCACATTACCATAAACAACCCAAACAAGGAACATGAGAATCGATCTTGTTATGATGTTTGGAGTTGAGGTGTGAACCTCTTGTGCATTATTTGAAGTGAGAGTCACAAGTTACCTCTAAATGATGTTTCTTTCAAGGATATATATCTATATATCTCTATATATAGATATATCCATTTCAAGACTTGGACATGTACCTATATGGTTAGAATCTATTACATTATGTCACAGTGGATGATATGTGTGCTCGCCTTAAAGTTGTTGACCGGATGACATCAGAGTGAGCCCGACACAAAACCTTTTTCACCTCGTTAGTGATGGTGTGTTTGAATGTGCCAACAAAATAATAACATCTGAACAGTTGCGTTTTTGGTGGAGTCGTTGGAGTGAACTCTGTCATGTGCGAACCAAAATTCGACAGCAGCTTTTAAATCAGCTCAGACCCGTGAGCCTTTTATGCGCAAAGTAGGTAGCTGGGTACTACTAACTCTTTCAGCCATGTCCTTTCACACTTTAGAGCGAGCAGCATTAATACTGCAGTCGTACCTCTTTAATATAATATGACATGTTTGGGAAACAAGAAAACTGTGTCGTATTGTCGAGGTGCCACATATTCAATAATATGATAAACCTGGACCTCTTTGTCATAATAACGAGGTACTTCGTGAAAACACCGCATTAGATACTCTGTCACGTACACAAAAATAAATGTTCTAATGAATATGCAAATTTTTCTCCATGAAATCCATGTGGACTTGAAGAAGGAAGTGATAGTCCAATGATGCTGCCACTTCAAATGAGCGACATATATATCCTACTAAGCTTCTCCGATGCGGCCTGCAGTTTCATTACGTTTCCAAGAGTGAACTTGACTGGGGTTGTCCGTTAAAGATGTAGCTAACGACTGAGCACGAGGTTGAGCATATGCCAGTTTCACAATAGGTGGAAGTTTGTCATCAACATCTAAAGAGTCCAAGGGCTCTGCATTAAGGTCAAAACTGATACAAAAGAGACAGAAGTTGACGAGTCTCTTGACTAGGTTTTGAGACAGAGAACCTAGTTCCCTTAGCTCCCATATATTGACATCACTTTAAAATAAACCACACTTCATGTGTGATAATTACATAATTTAATATCAACTATGGAATTATACATGTGCGGGACCCGCCATACATACATTTATTACCTCTATGATACGATATTTGGGGGGGGGGGTCCATGAATGTCGTACTATCTAACGATGGCATTGTCGCATTATAGACATAGATTTGCACCGGAAGATTTGGTTTACAAAATTTACATTACATCGAGGTTGTCGTACTATTGAGTGGTGTATTAAAGAAGTAGGACTGTATAGGTACCTCCTTAATTGTAAGGTATATATGTGGCCCTATCGTGGGCAACTTGGCTTCCAACTCCACAAGCAATTTGTGTCGTTTGCAATTACAAATCATGCATATTGTTGAAAATCGGAGTGGGGTTGCAAAAGTTATCATAACATTCTTGAGCTCATGCAAATAGTTCCCCTTATTATCTAGGTACCGAGGTTGTGGTTATAGTCCCCCCGTGTCAACACGTGTTGAAGCACACGTGTCGTGGTTGAAGCTCCAAGGAGGTGGCATATCCATTCGAAGAACTGGGGACCTCAAGCAAATCTCCTTGGAGATCCGAAAACAAACCACCAAGATTTTAGGGCCCACAAAAGATGTCCGTTCGGAAGGGCTTAGTAATGTTATGTTTGAGACGTCAATTTGAAGAAGAAGAAGAAGAAATCTTTCTCTTTTGATGGGTCAAATACTAGGGTCTCCGAATTGCGGTAACCATAAAATTAACCCCTCGAATGGTGTTATATATTCAACACATCATTCAATCTCATGGTTATGCCATGTGTCTTTTCCGGTGTCTATTCTTAAGTACAAGCCGTACCATATAACACTGAACTATAGGTATCCGACTAACAAGAAGGACCACACAAGGCCCACATACCTTTATTCATACAAGATTTCCATCACGTGGCCATCTTACGAACCATTCTTGGGGGGGGGGGGTGACCAGCCGAAAAGTAGAAACCACGTGAGAACAACTATAGGGTGCTTTTTATTCATTGGCAAGAAACTTTATAGAAACTTTGGATCTACCATAGCCTACTTAAATTGCGAAACATGTGATTATATATGATTTAGCATAAGGGGAAAACTCACACTTTAGGTTTGAGGTAGAAAGAAATTAATATGACAAAAATAATAGAGGGATTTAAAAAAAATAGAATGAGTATATTCACATATAATACATGCCAAATGGATGAAAATTGAACGACTGGGTTATGATGTGTACACTCTTCTTTCACCAATATATAGCAACATGGATATATGCCATGCCATATTGGAGTCTAAATTTTGCCTTTGTATGGAATGAGTAAATCAAAATTTTATAAGTAATTTAGCATCATTTGAAATAGTCTAGGATTTCTTTTATAATTACCTATAGAGTGCTGAATATTTGGTGAAGTTTCTTTTTTTCTACTTAAAGGGTTCCCTAAAATCCAAATGAGGAGGTAAATAGTCCCCATAAAAACACCCTTTGTACGCACGTGATTACATAACACAAGAGGGAGTGACCCCCCCAAGGAACCATTTAAGAGACGCATGTTCACAACACCTGTGGAAGGGGGAAGGCAAAATGGAGGAGGAAGACGGTGAAAATGACGATTACTACTACATAGCCACGTGATTGCTATTTAAAGCTAAAATAATTCCAACATTGAGGTCGAAACCCATAATTAGTTCAGTGCAGTTAGTCAGGGAGGAACCAACAACCAACCTATAGGAGACAAGTTTTTTCTATTCACCCTGGGCTCAGTACGTGTTAGGAAACCATTCAAGGAGAATGGTTTTAGTGTGCAAATTAAAATAGCAAACGGGTTTGCAATTAAATTTTGGGTGACCAAGCATCTACAATATATCGCTTTGTGGAGTTATGAGCACTGCTCGGGAAGAACCAGCGGTTAGTTACAGATGAAAGAACCAGTTGAGTTTGAGAAATAACCGGTTGAAGTTGGAGACTTCAGGAGAATTACCAATCATTTTAGAGGAATCTATAGAAGAATGTACCTCAATTGAATAAAGCAAAAACCGGAGGATGTCAACATGTAATCGGCTGGATTTCGAATCACCAGGCAGCAAATAAAATTGAAGGGCTATACCCCTTATTCTGGGGTGCAGCCCTTCACTTTCCCTTCAACAGCTGGGCCATCCCTTCAAAAGGGACCGGCAAAAATTCCAGGAAACCTTCAAAGGGAAGGGCATTTTTAAAACAACCGGTCCCTTGGGCTTCATACCCTCGGGAGATCCGGCTAGCTCATTTCCCTGGAGGCTCCGGCTTGTTGCTGATGCAGTCTTGCAGATACGCTCATACCCTCGGGAGAACCATAGATACCCTCCCACACCCGGTGAGAACTATAGGCCGCTCTTATCCTTGGGGCCTGGGCGACGGGATAATGTTTTTCGACACAAAATTGCTTTTGTTATGTGAGCTCTATACATGAAATAAATATATGTTCTAATCATATTTCTTTTCAGATTTTGTTCCATGTAAATTACATTTCACTTCAATTTACAATATAACCTAAGATTCAAACATTACATTGTGCATTTTTGAAAGAAATTTTTTTGTAAATATGTGAAGGGCAATTTTTGAAGTAACCCTTCATTTTGAAAGGAAAATTTTAAGTAACCCTTCCCCATGAAATACGAGTAACCCTTCAAATTTTCTCGCTGTCACCAGGGATCTTGACCGACTATATATGCCCAGAACTTCCCGGGCAGTGGTTGGGAGGTCGGCGTGAGCTTGTTAATCTCAGCACCAGCTTTCTTAAATATGGTTTGATTATGAATGCTGAATCTGCTTAGTAACCATCACACGAGGATTATATTCAATCATATTTACATGAATTTTTGGCCTTATCTAGAGCGCATGAGATGCGTAGGCGTAACGCACGAGACAATATTCTTGCAACCAAAATACGTTTGCAAATCAACGGGCCACTAGGGGGGCTGCGACTTCTTGCTCTTTGAGCTCGGGCGTCACCAAATCTTCTTTATAATCTTACCGGAAATCACATACGTATCATTCATTAACACGGAGTGTTTCCATTCTTTAGCTGATTCGACACCGGAATGAGAATCGGGGACCTCGATTGAGCACCGAGGGACCCAGTTGGAAATGGATTAACTACAAACCTATGAGGAGAATGTTAATGGCTACATGTCCCGATGAGTTTTGGTTTTGAAATGGGCTCGAGCTTCCACTTCCGTCTTGAGTAAAATTGTATTCAAATAGGACACTCTAACATGAGATTCTATATTCTCAAGTCGATTCGACACCGGAACTAGAATTGGAGAGTCATGAATGATCTCAGGTTGGTCTACATTGTTTATGGTACTAAGTGTCAATGTTACCCACGTGACACTTAGTACCTTGTTTTGAGGCATCTGCTAGGTTACACTAATGATCAACGCCATCAGAGTCACCAGCTCATGACACTTGGCATTCAAGTGTGCTTACTAATATTTTGGCATGTGTATGTTCAATAGTGTGACGAGGTGTATGCCTATGTTAGACTATGGTCTACAATGTTAACAAAAAGTGTACACTTGGCATTAGTGTGCTCAAGAATATCTCCCTCTTGCATGTTGAAGCGAAAACACATGACAATTGCCATTAGCATGCTCAATAATATCTTTCCCTTGCACACTAAGCGTAAGCCTATCATCTCAAGTATCCCAATGTGCTATGCTGGATGTCATAATGCACTTTCACTTTAAGAAGTTACTTATGCTGACGAAGAGTGTCATATTAGCAATTAGCAAACGAGACACTTTAAGACCTCTAGGAATCTAGTTTTGGCCCCTTTTGCAAATAGTCTACGTGACACTACATACCATACATGGTGTAGTGTTGGTTCAATCAACAACCTTGAATGAAATGCTTGGACAAACACCCAAGTTTGTGGTTAATTCGTTCCAACTATGTCTCACTAGCTTAATTTAGGGTTTCCAATGCTAGTTTTAGACATCGATTCAGCTAAAGATTGTAAAGGTTGTGTTCTATTTAATTCTATTTCATTTTCACATATGTGGGGGCAACACAAGAGTAAGACATCTGCTTTGGTCTAGTTTTGGAAGCAATAAGTTGGACAAACACCATCGTTGTTATGGTGTCCACAGGCTCGCACTTGGCATTTTGAGGGATAGCACTAGAAGAAATCTTGTCCATTTCAACCATCCTTTCGACTAGGCCATCAAGACTAAACCAAGAAAATGCATAAACAAATCAATTCGGTTGGGAATCGGGTGGCACCTTCCACTAAGAAAATGCATAAACAAATCAATTCGGTTGGGAATTGGGGGGCACCTTCCATGGGTACACCACGGGTACCTTCCGGTTGCCTACCAATTGAATTGTTTATGCATTTTCTTGGTGCAAGTCGCGATGGCCAAGGGTTGAAATGGACACGATTTCTTCTAGTGTAGGCCTCACACATACCTCCTTACCATATACATGAAGTCTAGTGAAAACCCATTCCCCACATGTTTGCGATTAACCTTTCCAATTGGGTCTCACTAAAGTAAATTAGGGTATCCATAGCATTAAGTAGCAAGGTCAAAATGACCTCCTCAAAAGAGTATCAAATAGGATCACGCCAGTTTGGTGCTCTTCTTTTAGTAAGATAGCGCTACCTTTGAGATTTTCTTAGGCTATTTTTAATTTACTTGGGTAGTTACTTCCGTTACTTAGAATCAATTATGTTGGTTTCTAGGACAAAACTAATGCCAAATGGTAGTAAAAATGCTAATCTATGCTAGATTAGAATATAAACAAATTAAATAGCTGATAAGTAGTGGGAATAGTTGGTGAAGTCAAAAACATAGTTGCACCTCTTGGAAAGGTTTTCCAAAACCTGCGTTGGAAACATGTTTTTTGACACGTTATTTAAGCTACTATGTTTCATTAATTTCCCTTTCATTCACCCTTGTTTTGCTTTGCAAGCTTTTTGCATCATATTAAGGTATATTGCGGGTACTCAAAGGGCACCCCGCTAGCATTGCCACTTAATGTTATGTCCAATTTTCATTTTAGAGTCCATTCAATGTCAAGATTGTCATTTAAGTTTGAGAGAGATGATGTCAACTTGCGGCTAGTGTGATTGAGTGACATTTCACTTTTGATTAAGTTGTAAACCTATATGTAAACCTGAGGCATGAATACATACTAGGTAGCCGGTGTTTGAGGGCCAATTACCGGATGTAGTGTAGTGGCGAGGCAAGAAATTGATCCCACATTAGAGTAGAACCACCTATTCCCGATCATGACCCCATCGGGAATCTATAGGGTGCCATAATTTCAATAAGGTTGGGATTAATTTCAGTAATTTCTTTCGTGGGTGGTTAAAATAAGGTTCCACATTTCATGGTTTCTAAGGGTTAGTTTTTATGTAGGCCACTCACCCACCAAATTTTAGTGGAAATGTAGATGCCACTAGGTGGAATCTACACTTCCATTATAGTAGAGGCACTTATTCTTGATCGGGATCCCATCGGCAATTTATAGGGCACCGGACTTTTGATAACGCTAGAACCAATAGTGCCATGACACATGTCCTGGTTATGAATGCTAAATTAATGAGGAATGAACAATTATGGCAAACTCTAGATATTGGTAATATGTTTGGGTCAACTTTTGGCTTCAAAATTTCACATAGTTTCAATTGGAATAAAATTACCAAAAAAATTGCAGTGCTCTCGATTTCTATCTTCCTACACGGGATAGATTTGCACCACCTTATACTTCTCCAAGTCTGGCGCAAAATCTCTTAAGTGATCGGATATTGGCGCCTCTACTCTAGAACCTGGTGAGCGAGGCGGCCAACATGGAAACTAACCCTAAGTCTCCAACTTTAGCTATGGTATCACCAGGAAATCAATAGTGCCATGACACATGTCCCCCGTTTTGAGTGCTAAAGTGTGGAGGAATTCATCTCAAATGAGCAGTTACAGTAAACCCTGGACATTGGTAATGTGTTCATACCAACTTTTGCTTCAAAAATTTGCAATAATTTCAATTTAAGGAATAAAATTCACAATCCTCCTACTTTCTATCTTCCTACACAGGAAAAACTTGCACCACCTTATACTTCTCCAGATATGGTGCAAAAACTCTTACGTGATCAATTATGGGTGCCTCTACTCTGCATTACATTCGGTAATCATTTCCCAAACACCGAAGACTGAACATAGTCGATTTTTGGAACCTCATTGCTCTTGGGTCAACATATTAGAAAGAAAAGTGAATAAATATGGCTTTGCTCTTGGGTCAACATATTAGAAAGAAAAGTGAATAAATATGGCTTAGTTAGAATCTTTGTGCATGTGAGCCACTAGGAAATTGACACGTCAACAACACAACTCCAAAAACCGACTACATCCTAAACTCCATAACATCAACCTCCATAATGTCACACACTCTCTAATATCCCGAAACCCTAGGGAACGGATGTCCGAAGTTCATATCTCACTCCTTATTGTCACATTTCTCTCCCTTATATCACGAAATTTGTCAGTAATGCAAACCGCCAAAGAAGTCAACCCACACCCTCGCATCGCGCCATGTGTCAACATGTGGAGTGTCACCTTCTTATTCTTACTCTTCTTCTTCTTATGCCATTTGTTGAATGTTGGTGCATACGTCTACCACATCGCCCGGGAAGGTCAAGTGGGGTGGACCACACTAGCGTAGGTGACAGGAGAACGAATTCAAATTTTCCTCACACCTCCTTTGTGTTATTCCATAATATCACATGCTACACTAATTCTACAGTATCATGCATCCATGTTAACACTCCAAAACTCCGTAATATCACGTGCACTTTGGTTGCCATAGGTGTGATACTACGGAACATGGTTGAGGAGCCACAAAGGCCATTGCCTCATGTTGGAGGACATGGTCCCTCTTGATAAATCTATCTTTGCGTCATAACATACGATGCTTTGACTAGACCGCATTTTCGTTTCTCTTCTCCGATGATGGACAACAGTGGGGACCACCTCCAAGAGTCCATGAGTCCCATGGTGCCCTCCCACTTGTCGTTGTTGCGAGGGGGTGGGGCCCACCTTTCGTGGACGGAATCCCTAACTTCGATAATTCCCTCTCTCGCCTCCCTCCACGCGCCCCCTTTGAATTCGGCCCCGTTCCTTAGTGTGAGAGTCTCCGAAAGCAACCAATAAATCCTTGTCCTTTTAGGGTCCACTTGGCACTGTTGGGGGACCGATCGGGTGCCACCTTTGATTCCAGCTCGCGCACACCAGCCAATACGACAACCGCGGCCGCGACATTTGGATCATATCATTCGACTCCGGAACCAACCGCCTTGACCCGGTCGGGCTTTCGTGGTAAAGGAATTGTTTGAGAGATATATAATGAATTTGAGTAGTCGGGGGAGATTAGGAACCAAACTACAACGGATATGTGCACTCAGGTTACCCTCTTTACACGCGCAAAACTTATAGCTTTGTTTTATAGTAATCACATTAAAGGGAAAAATATGGTGGGATGTTGATTACTTAGAAATGGGCAACCTAATCGCACATATTAGTGTAGTTAGTTTGCTTTCATCGATCTTGAGGTTTGTGGCGTCTATTGTTTGAGGGCAGATTCATTTCACTTGGACCCTATTACACTGATTCAGGGTTTTTTCTGTTGCTTTTGAAGTCACTCCATCTGATAATAGTCTTTTATGGGCTGTAGAAATATAGCTCACTTCGTTTTCACCTTCTCAATGTGTGATTAATGTGCGTTGGGGCGTAGTCCTTGCCAAGTTTGTTGGTAATTCATTTCATTTGGGTCCCACTATACGAGTATGGGTTTTTGGTTCATAATTAAAGTCATTGTGTCTTAGGAAGGAAATATCTAGGATTATATGTTACTCTTCGTTTTCACCATCCCCCCCCCCTCCCAGTAGGTTCCACAAATCTAAACCCCCAATTTTCAAACACTTGTGGCTATAAAATCACGGGAGGTCGAAGGGATTGCATAGGACACATCAGATTGAGAGAAATCAAGATATCATGCACCCAACGGTAAACAATAACTCCTATTCCTAATATATTAAAAATATGCTAGAAAAATCATCAATAACATGAAGATTTTTTCATTGGCAGTCAAATTGTTTCACCCAACCACAAGCTAAACTCCGGGCTAAAGATCCGGGTGTAGTACTCCAAAAATATCTCCCTATTGAAATTTCTACCCTCTATTCAATAGGTACACCGATCAAATTATTCCCAACAATGGCCCAAATCATTCGAAAAGCATTGATTGGGTTGCACCATTTTCCACAAACGAACACACACACAACGCTTGTGTTTACCAACTACTTGGGGAGGGGAAATTCGTTGGATGACTTATCATGCAAAGTGGGGCTCCGGATCCGGGTTCGGTATTCCAAAAATATCTTTCTAACGAAATTTCTAGCTTCTCTTCAATGACCCAATCAAAGAAATCTTTGAAATTGGACCAATGAATCAAAAAAGCATTGATTCGCTTGCACAAAGACCACACCACTTATGATTTACCCTTTAATGTGGGACGGAAATTTGTTGGATGACTTATCAAGCAAAGCGGCCTATAGATTCACGTTTAGTGCTCCAAAAATATCTTACTAGGGATTGACATTTTGAACTTGAATCTCTTCAATGAACCAATCGAAGTCATCTCTTCAAAGGACCGATCAGTCAAAAACCATCAATTGGGCAACGTCATTTTGCACAAACACCACCCGCTTATCGTTACCTATTTATGTGGGAGGAGAATTTGCTATATGAGTTATCATGCAAAGCATGTTATATGGTAGACATACCCATTTCCGATAACCATCCCGATCCTAATACATAGAGTCTCTTAGAGTCGTGAAGGTCCAAGTTTGTAGCTGTCATTTGTAATTTGGAATGTTGGAAATAGGCAGTGACTAAGTGAGAGAGGACTCATAGTTGTTGAGGAGTTCAACATGATGGAAAAAGTAAGTTAAAAGGGCACGGATGTGGGTTCCTTGAAAAGGTACTAACTGTACTTAAGTTTTCATCTACTAGTTATCAAAAACAAATCAACCTATTAGCGAATATGGGTTGGAAGAGAATCTTGCCTTTGAGAATTTACTACAATTTCAATACTTCAAAATAAATTGGAATTTTTTTGGGTTAAAACATCGTGACATTAATGTCTAGGTCTATGGAAATCACTCCAACATCACACATGTGCCACACAGAATTGGGTCTATCTACCTTGGATTTGGGTTGGGTTGGCGGTTCGATTCCTTTTGTGAAATCTTCTTTGTAGTCAACGGAAAAAACTAGCTAGGTAGGTAGGAAGCCAAGAGCCCACCCACCACAAGGTAGACAGTAAACCCCACTGTGCACCAAGAGGATTCTTGAGCAGGGTAGGGCCAACAGGCTCAAATTCACGTCGGATTGCATGACGTTGGTTATTTATGGATTTGGAACCCCAAAAATATCTCACTATTAAGATTTTGAACTTCTCTATAATGAATCAATCAAATTCTAATTCTCTTTGATGGACCAATCAATTTAACAACATTGATTCAACTGCACCATTTTCTGCACCATTTTACCCAAGTGGAGGAGGAATTGATTACATCTCAACTTATCGTGCAAAGTAGCACACACTATATTTGACCACACAAGTCAACATTAGCATTGGGTTTCTCACTACATTGATTATCCCAATTAGTGCATGTTACTATTCAGAGTCCAATAACGTCTTTATCGGAAATTTGATTTTTGCTAACAAAGAGTTCACTAGGTTGTTCGGACAATATAAAACATAAATGACTCTACTTGGTAGAACATTACATTCTCATTAACTAGTTATAGCACTGCGTAGCTTCAAATAGTAACACGCACTAATTGAGATAATCAGTGTGTTAAACATAACAAATCACATGTCATTGATACTAATGCTGACATTAACCTAATTTGCACCAGATTTGAAGTTGCATCATTTATCAATACGAAGATTACTCCCATTGTATTGACTATGACTCATGTTGTGTAAACTTACATCACCATACATAACACATTGTACAGAAAATAAACCAAACAAGAGCAAAAAAAACACACACACACACACATAACAACAATATAAGTATTCACTCCTAATGGCACAAACTAAGCTCCTACTAGGCCTAAGGGCCACTTCACACACGAGCCAAGAACCGTGACCATGAAATTGTAAGAGCCCAAATGAAAGTGTCCAAAGGCCATTCCAAGACACCTCCAAAATCATGTAGTTTGGTCATGGATTCTCAAGTGTAGTGTGAAGCCATATGTGACCGGGCCCTCAACCAAATTGCTATTACAATGAATTTCTATTCATGCGGGTCCTCACACATGATGAAATAGAATAAATCAACGGTTGTGAGCATTCGGAGTGTCATGGTCTCCCGGTTTTGTGTTAGGCTTACCTCCAAGAGGTGGTTTTTGAAAATAATCCAAGTGACCATGAAACATGATCCATTTGATGCCATGTAGGAATCCATGTAGACTTTACATCCATCTTGCATTCACATGCTCCGTTGGTCCCTCAAGCGTAGTGTGAAGTGAGCTTGGACCGGCTCCGCCTTTTCCACCAATGAGAGTGCTTGAAGTGTAATGGTCACGGGCTCTCAGTCTCGTGAGTGAAGTGGCCCTAAGAAACTAATTGCATGCCAACTTAGTCCAGAAAGGTTAACTACAAAGATGTGATATGACCCATGATATAATAATGTCACATGACAATGAGGTTACACCTTAAACCTCAGACTGGGGCTTTGTGGGATTTGGATGAACCAACCCATACACTCGTTCCTTGTTGGATGCCTAAACCCTTGCCTCCAAGGAACCAGTGTACGAGTTGTTTTGCCCCAGCCGGCTTTGTGGTCTCTAAGTGAACTGGTTCATTTGGTAAACACAAACTCCCCTACACGTTGAGTATTGTGATATATTCCGAGTGCTTTGACCTTGCTGGTACCAAAGTTTTAATTTGAGATATCTGGTACCACTTTGGGAGTCAGGATAGCTAGACCTAGAAAATCGCAAGCACTACAAAAATTCTATGCATAATTTTCACCTTCCCAATGGGATGAATTTATCTAGACATCACAATGCTCTAGCCCATGGTTGTTTGAAGTTGCATCATTTACTACACTACATATGATAGTTAGTGTGACCAATTCTAATTTGACTTGCTCAATACTAATTGTAAACCATGGTATAGTGTCACCAACACTAAATGTTAACCCAACATTATATGTCATTCCTTGTAATGTTGTTGGGGGATTATAGATTTTTAGTGTTGCAATTACTGTCACTTACCAGGTGATTTTTCATCCAAATTTCAATCATCCATGACAATATTTCATCAGGAGTTGCTGACAAGAGAAGGGTAGGGTTTTTGCCAATGGATGAACTCATCCATCACCCATGACAATATTCGTTCACTAATTCATAAGAAGTTTCACCCGAAAAGTTACCATAGTGACATAAAATACCATATGACACTAACTATCTTATTTAGTGTAGTGCTAAGTTACTCTCAATTGATATACAATGAGATCAAACCCAAGACCTCATCCTTGAGCTTCGTGGTGTGTCGGTAAACTCATTCATTGTGAATGAAGAGGTTCTAGTAAAAAACAACTCCCAAAACAACCACCCTACATGTTGAGAGTTGATTCATTCCATTTGAGTCTTGCTGGTAAAATTTTGGGATCTTTGATACCACCTCATATTGGTTGAACACTAAAAACCCCAGCTTCCTAGCATCTGGTGCGCCCTACTACCCATGATCCACTCAACCATACTGGCGGTATCAAGGTGAACCGACCAACCATGTGTGAACCTAGGGGCTTGCCCTGGTGCCGGCCAAGCTTCCTGTGCCCATTCAAGGTGTTCTCCTTCGAAAGGAGGCAACAGTCGTTAGGTGCCTTCTTAATTCTCTAAATGCATGTTTCGGGATTACATATAGATTCAGACAAACATGAAATGAAGCGGCACCATAATCCACACCGGTGGCAGCATCAACGTCGTCTTTCTTGTCTAATCTTGAATTTAAAAACTCCAGTCACCATAACTTCACCTTCCCAAGGGAATGAGTTTACCAAGGCAAGAATAATGTCCAGGGAGACTTTTGGGCACAATCGGTCAAAATGCTACACTAAATAGGATATTTAGTGTTTGATTATATTTAGTGTTGGTACCACCCTACCCTGCTCAACACTAATTTTCAATTCCTTGACAATTAGCGTTAGACATAAATGTGCCGCTACCTTCCCTACTGCCACCTCCCTTATTATATCCTTTTTTTTTCATATCCTTACTATCACTAAATTCAAATATGTAACTTCCACATATTACCATAGTTGATATTTAATGTTCGAGTTTGCATTTACTGTTACTTATTTTCATAGAATTATTGATATTTAGTGTATGCGTTCGTATCTAGTGTATCAAACACTAAGTATCCTATTTAGTGTAGTGTTTCCAAGCCCAACTGGTTACATGTTGTGATCTTTCGGTTTCTCTTTGAAAATGTGGGGTATATTCCACAGATTCCTCTAAAACAGTCGATTCTTTTTCCCTAAAGTCTTGAACTTGAAACGGTTATTTCTCGAACTGTGACTGGTGGCCAGTTCTCCCCGTCCATTGGGCCGCCAATTTACCGTTCCCGCGTGACCCTTTATCACAAGGACAATAATTCACAAAGCTCTCAGGGCCGCTGCTTTAGCATTCCCAGCCGTACTTGCAGCCTACCTAGAACTAAAAGCTCTCACATGTGTTGAAAGCCTCGACGGCACGGACCTCTGAAACTAGAATTCCAACACATGGATGAACAGGGACGTTCATCCATTATACAATAGGCCGTTATAATGGATGTACCATATACATATATCGACGAGATAAGCTATGAAGGTACCCCAGTGAGGTGTAAGATAGATCCGTAAGAAACTAGATTTCTAATTGATGGATGGTACCTATGCACTAAAGGAAGGTCCAATGGGCAGCCGACACGTGGACGTGTGGAAAATCGTAAGGTACGTTGTCAAGAGGATGTCAACACCTGCACCGACATAATTTATCTTGTGTAATATGGTAACTAGGTACACCTATATAATCATGTATCCCTGTAAGGTAGACGGGTCTTAAATGGTTAATGTGAGAGCGGAATAAATGGTAATACTTTATAATAATGGTGTAGTGTACATGGGTCTTAATATAGCCGCATTTAACACAATGCGAAGGGATGGGGGCATGCTCAAGATACTAGGACTTCCAATGGCGTTCTTCCATTTACAACTTTAAGACTAGCTAAAGCCTCGATCATAACATTACTCAGATCCATAATAGTGTTTTGCGGGACTGATAGTATTCCACATAATATTCCCCGATATTTCCACATTCAATCTAAATGTGGGGATATATGAGGGAATATTGCATGGAATATTGTCAGTCCCGCAGAACATTGTTACGGACCTGAATAATGTTATGATACTAACTATGTAAATGAGTCATTCATTTGGAGGGTGAACAACTAACTATGTGAACGAGTCATCCATTTGGAGGGTAAACATATGATGCATTGTTATGTAGTCTACACATTATTTCTCATGGTGATAGACTATGTCCAAAATAGTGTAGGGGAACCCATTTGAGATTGAGTAACCATAAATATGTGGGAGGCATGTGTTGTATTACACAAAACCTATGATTTCATGTGGCATTCATATCATTGTGCTATTTAATTAGAGCGGTCTTCCTAATTTGTCATGTAACACCGAGTGAAATTTGTCGCCTTCTCTAGTTGCTAAGAAGACAATTAACATGGGTCGATGATGAAATGTTGAATAGTGTGGGGCACACTATATCATATGCGTAGTGTAGCTGCACACCTTGCCCTATTCACACATGTATTGTTCCAACAAAATTTGCGCATAATGTTCAATGACGTGAAGGAATTGTATAAGGTAGAGGGTGCCTCAACCAACCTTTCGGTTGATTAGCCTATATTTGGATTTCATTTGGATTAGTGGAATGCATAAGTGGCTTAGCAAGTTGGCTTAGACATGGTAGGAACAAAAAGAAAATAAATTACACATCATATGAATATACTACAAAAATTTAGAAGTAGTGTACCCCTACTTTCTAAAGCCAACCCCACTTTCGCCCAAAACCAACCCTGCATTCTTTTGGAACCACCTTGCTTATCACCCAAATCTAACCCCGCTTTAAACCGAAGACATTTGACCGGTTTAAGGTGCTCTTTAATTACGGAATGAGGAAGCGTGCATAAAGAGCGCTTTTAGAAAGGGGTTGGAATTGGCAGCATCTACGTTATGGTATCACATAATGTTCATAAGATAATCCAAGTCGACTAAGTGAGGCCTTCACCTCTAATCATGATCACATTTCCAAAGTGCATGTGATTCGCAAATCTATGACAAATGTAGTGCCACTTATAGTAAAATAGAAAACTAGTCGATGTATGGATTATCAAATCCTTAATATGGTTTTTAATTATGGGGATCATTCATTGATAAGAGGGGATTCATGTATTGTTAAACTTTGCTCCATTCAAGTCAACAAGTTTCCAATCCATAAAATAACAAATAAATTCCATCATATGTCCACATGAACTACCATAACATAAATCAACATGTATCTTGTCGCGCACCTCTCCATGAGTGCCCACAACACCATGGGCATGTAATATAGAAAAATTAGTTGGGTTAAGATTTTTTTTGATCCAAATAGTTTTTAAGTGCGAAACTGACTTATAGTAAACTCAAACACTTAGAAACTGTAGGTATGAACGGTCAATGAACTAGAGATATCAAAAACCAGAAGGTGGGAGGCTATAGCCTGATTGTAAAGGACACCAGCAGGGGAGAACATGCTTTTTAGATAGAGCATAAGTAGGTGTGGGAAGTTACTTCAAGGTGTGTTGGGTAAAAGTTCTTCTTCTTAAGCCTTGAGAGAAAGAGATATACACAAAGGCTATGGTCTGAGGATAGAAGTTGTCTTTGGAGCGATATATAACTTCAGGCTATTGCCTGATTATAATAGAAAGAGAAGCCTCCAGGGAGTTTGTACTGGAGTGCGAATACTTTATTCTAATTTTACTATTCCATGTGGTGTGTCTTGCAAAGGTTATTCTATTCTGGCTATCGTCTTGTTGTATGATGAGATTTTGTGTTATGATGTTGACTAAGATAATGGCCTGATAGAATTTGAGAGAGTGCTTATGAGTGAGTGAATATCTCCTGTTGAAGTGATTGAGTTTGATTTAATCTATGCCATAATGAAGGAGTGAACTGAGAATTTGCAAGATAGCTTCATTATACCAAAATTGATAGAATTGATTTGATAAATGCTAAGGAGAATGGATCAGATCTAATCATAGTCAATTATATTATTGTAAAGAATTGCCTTGAGTGGAATGGACTTGAGTAACAAGGAAAAGGCTATAGTTTGTGCCTAATATCATTACTGCTCATGAGGGATTGAGAGGCGACTGATTACCTTGAAGCAGGAGGAGGCTATGGCCATTATGAGCGCTAAGTAGATGCATTACTTGAGTCTGAGGTTCCATTGAGAAGGGAAGATCATGTTGTCGAATTGTGAAAAGGCCATAGCCTGGGAAAATTGGAGAATCGGTGAGATGTCAGAGATGTCATTGTAGTTGGGTATCGCTTGAGAGTAGGTTTTTATACAAAGCCCATCATGTGAAAGGAAAACTGAAAAGACAATGGCCTTGGTAAGATGAAAGGTTATTCCTCAAAGACTGTTGGTTGCCAAGAGGAGCAGAGCATACCAATGAGGAAAGAAGATGCAAGCCAAGGTCAGTAAGTGAGATCATTTAATGAGTTATGTGCTGTAAAGACTTAATAATAAGTTCCTGCGAAGAATTAAGTACCTAACGTGGAATGATTTTTGGATATAATCCTGAAGGATTATCAAAGACGATGGCCTATCTGTATTGTTGTCTTTTTAATAATTAAAGAGGCCGTGAAATGTAGGGATTAATAAACAATTTCTCTCCATTATATTAAAAGAAATTAAGTAATGAAAGCCTATTGCCTATACCAAAGTGCCCTTGGTTTTGGTACGACAAGACTTTAATGATCTATTGATACAAGACAATTGCCGATGGTTGTGCCTATGCTTGTGCACCGCACCTGGTCCAATTAAAACGAACTCATTGTCAAACTATTGCTTGGGAAATTAAAGTGAGGTGAGTGACAGTCACGATTGCATGTACTGACATGGAGAGGCTTTTAGAGTTTTTATCCCTTATCCATAATCCAATTGTCAATTTAAGTCTGGAATAAAGTGAAATAATCTTGTGTTTTCCCTAATAAACCTTATCTGAGACACCTATATGATAAACAAGTCACCTTTTAAGTCTTCTCTAAGTGTTTCCCTGGGTTTTTTTGTAACAAAAAACTAAACTACATGGCACAAGGGGGACCCCGGAGTGACACCTGGGACTTGTGGCACCATTGGTGAGAAGCCCCAAGTGATCCTAGTGTGGGTGAGGGCCCCGGGCGTTGAGAACACCTCCCACCCATGGAGATTAAGAATCACAAGGGTAAGGCCATGAGCATTGAGTAGCTTATGGCGTCTGAATTCTATATTGCTCAAGAACTCCCCAATCAGAGGTGTAAGCTAGGAGATATGGCAATTTGAGTGGGGCGATGCCTAGGGACAGCAATGACCTGGGAGTTGCGCGCAAGACTGCCGAGGTTAGAACAACCATAACTCCCTCAATATTTGCCCGAATGGGACAAGTGAGGAGTCTATCGGCATCTACGCGAAGAGTAGATGTTGATGAAATGGTCACTTGATAGAACTAAAGATCACACGACGAAGTTATGGAGGTTTGAAGCTATTGGGGGGCTCCAGCCCCAACGGCCTAGGAAAAATGTCTAGTTGGCCCCAACTCTTAGGAGAGACACAAAAAGTTACTTGACAGTGGGGTAGGAGCCCTGCCCAAAGTCCTAGAGGCTTATATGGGTGAGGCGGCGTTGCTGATCGACCCCACCTGAGGCAGAATGGCATGGCCTCCACGGGCATTGGTCCAACGTGGGGCAAAGTTGTCAACTATGCTTCGGGTTGTTATAGCATTGCTCCGACAACGCAATGACCAACTAAAGATTAGACTTCCATGAATGGAAGTCCACATCTAACCATTGGCTACCTACTAAGGGGAGAGTCTCGAATGTATGTGTAGGAGGGCTGGTCACCCACCTATGAGCTTGGAGGTCCAAGGTATTGGGAGCTAACCATGCGAAGGCTTAGCGCTCATGACACTTGCTAGAATTGAGAAACAGTAAAGTAAAGTTAAGGGGAGGTAGCAAGGGTTGCGACATATCTTCAGTTTGGTGGGCCACATAATCTTAAGAGTACAATTCCAACACCTTGCAAATTTTTAAACTCCATCCTACAATGTCAACCAGATGATATAAGAAGACTAAGATTAGAACACGATTCACAGTTAGTGACCATAAATGTGGGTCACTCACCTTGTAGCACTTTCCCATTAAGTATATTACCACCCCACACGTGTTTTTTTGCGAGATACATGGCTTCAAACCTTGGGTTCATGAGTGGCTCTCCACAAGACACATATAAGGCATGTGAAACTATGTTTGGAACTGATTCCTTTTCCAACTTTGTAGCTACTTACACAAAAGGTATTCAATACATTGTTGTAATGCTTTCAAAGTTGTGTTTGAAGATGGATGTTGTTAAAGTTATTGTCTCCCAAGGATGTTTCTTGTATATCACATGGTTTAACCTCTAAAGTATTCACTGCATCTTTTTAATTAATCTATAAACTTTCCATTTGTCTTTGATCTATGAATTTCTTTGTTTCTAAGCATGCATAATAGAATTACACAAAATTTGGGTTTAGGTTTGACAACCTGTGTCATCCACACATATCTTCTAAACATAACTCCCATTTACATGGCCTCTCAATTATTCTTTGTCACTCTATGTGAAAAATGTGAAACCTCTCAATATAACTGTTTCAATGCATATTGTGCAACTATATATTTTTGACTAATCAAATCAAATGAACTAATATCAAGTTACACATGATTTATTATTAAGTCTATGAAAAAATATTTATCAAAAATAATATGGTGGAGATCCATAACATTATTCAGATCCATAACAATGTTCTGTGGGACTGACAGTATTCTGTGGAGTATTCCATTATTCAGGTTGAGTGAGGAATATTCCACAAAATATTGTCAGTCCCATAGAACATTGTTATGGATCTAAATAATGTTATGTCAACAACAACATTCAAGTCAAATGTAATCTACAATTCATCTTTCAAACCTTTGTTTTATAGATTGATTCCATATTTAGTGTCCAAATGATAATTAGAACACCCCTTAATTTGCCTCAATCAACCCCCAATCTTCGAGTGGTTTTAGGGATTCTTTACCATCTAATAGCATGCCCACACTTGCTAGTGTGGGCAACCAACAAACAGTTCCTACCAACACGGGCCACTTTTAGCTCCGATCTGGCCAGTAAGAGCCACTGGATGTAACCAATGTTGGTAGAACTCATTTGCTAGTGGCCCACACCAATAAATGTGGGTGGACTATAAATTGAACACAACCCTAAGGATGCATATGTAGCAAGGTCCAAGTTTCTAGTGGGTTTTATGACTTCTCCATAAAGAGGTCACGTGCCCTTAACCCCTAAGCGTCTAAGATTGTCAATTTGGGCCACCCCCACCACATGAACATGAGTTCAAGCTACATAATTTCATTTTTAGCTAATTGTGTCAAAAGTAAGCCCATCAAAATTTTATTTATTGTCCAAGTACACTTTTCAGATTGATGGATTATCAATGGTCATTATAAATTTAGGTTCAAATACACAATCTCGATGACCTCAAATGCACAAAAATGGTTAGCATTTTGATTTAGATGATAACCTCTCAAATTATCAACACACCCAAAACCAACCCTAACACCCTAACATTTTCAGAACAAATATATACCGACTTTGAGAATGTAAATCACCTTAACATCAAGATGTTGTGATAGTTTGGGTCATCTACCAGTACATCATTGAGCTGTTACATTGAGCTGTTACATATGGAATTCACACAAGGTGCATTGTAACACACGTTCAATTTCAATAACGAGACATCTCAAACAATATGAATGTAATAATAGTATACTTACCAAGTGCTTAAGGTGACAGTTGAAGGTGTCAACCTTAACCCACTGGGCTAAAAACCTAAAGAACGAAAGAGAGAAAACTATCAAAAAGAAAGTTTTGGGCAAAGGAGAAAACTATCGATCAGAAAATTGGGAGGAAAACATCAAAGAACACATCCGTACAGTGCGATTATGCATCAAAGCTTCTAGCAATTTTCTTAGTATTTAAGAAGCGTTACGATTTAGAAATGCATTTAAAGTACAAATTACATTAGTTTCACAAATCCACAAAGTAGTTGAAACCATTGCAAATTGAACAGGTTGATGTCATCTGGAAACACTACCGACAACAAGCAATTCCATGTTTTAGAATATTGCTGTTCCACCTTATAATCCAGATATTTCACATTACAAAGCTTCTCTGGTCTTATATCTAGTGCAACCAAGAATGCCTGAGATTTTGTTTCATTTTATCATCAAAAAGCTTCAGACACTCCCATCGTTCAGATGGCTCTAAATTGATTCAATATGTGGAAATATCACAAGAATCTATACAAAATCGAGCTCTCATTTGCTTCATATGAGTTAAAATCAAAATCCAATCCCATGCAAACAACTTGTTCTTGCAACTGCTGTTTCCAATGACAAAAAGCTGTTGCTAGTGAGACCTAGGTCTGCCGAGCTTCACCTCTCAACTTGAGTATCAAGTCCATCCAGATCATTCACAAAACTTACTCCAAGAGTCGGTTTCACTTCTTTCATTGAACAGCTGCAGATGGAGAGACTTACAAGTACATCATGTATGACTAACATACTAGTGGAAAGAATACAATGTAAACTATGCCGCGAGGTATATACCTTGATTTTAACAAATCGTTCATACTTGAGATTTATCATCTCTATTATAGAAACAGCAAGTTTAAATTTACACTAATGACCTCTTACCTAGAAATAATAATAAATTAAAACATTTTATTTTAAAGACAACTATGTGGGTTGGATTGTACCCTGTGACAAGCTTAAGTTTGTTCTGGTAAAATGAGCGACCCACACACCCACCTGAACTACTAATTCCTGTACAAATATGACTAAACGACTGGAGTGGTCTTACATAAGGGTGTGGTCTTAATTGACTCAAGGTGCTGCCACCAGATGTGAGCTGTAGTTCAAAGTCGTTTGTACATATTGTGTGATGTCCAAAGTATCACAAACAATGCAGAGAGTACCTCATATATACAATTTTTTAGTCCCGTCAGAATGCTCCAACCAAGCCAGAATGCACTAGCCTACCAAAATCACCACCGACCAATGGGGAGTCAAGTGAGGACCTTCAGCAAGAGGAGACATCTGTTTAATAGTACCTATCAACTCTGAGTGCACTGGAATGGGTGTCCAACACCTTCAGCTCCTTCCTGCACTCTGAAGCGTTGAAGGAATTCCATAGGCCTGTTCCAAATCCATATTGTCAGATGAGTTACAATAAATTTGTGAGTACAATAGTGGAAGTAACTGGATACTAGAACAGAATATTTGTAACTTTCAGAAGTATGAAGGTCTGTTTTGAACCATGAGTCATTCAAATATTATAGCACTTTTCTTGCACATCGTGGTCTCAAGTGTTTTAGATTTATTAAACAGCGCCTCAAGCAGTTATCACGCTACCCGGTATTAGGGGAATGTATGTCTTCGCCTGAGAGGCCTGGGAGACCTGGGAGCCGCCAAGAATTGGTTGTAAGCTTGTAAAACCCAACCGTTGGATGAAATCGTGTCATCCAGATCGCAGTTGCTCATCACCAGCTCAGGATGAGAAATTGTTGTTTTGATTCCAATATTGTGGATAAAAATGAAAAAATATGGATGAAAACGTGACATTTTGTCTCGGTGCAGCATGACAGCTGCCTGTGACAATGTGTAATTAATAGTATACATAAACCTTCACTGAAGGAACGAGATCATTATAAGGTTGTAACTCAGAAGACTTCTAGAAAGAGCTAGCCAAAAATGAATCAACCAACGACAAAGAGTTTATGTGTCAGGGATGTGTAAATACGACTGATACACTATGGTCGAAATAAACCAATGTGCCTAAAGGGATTGGTATTCAGTTGTTGAATGTAGGTCACCTTGAGCATAGAGCGCCCAAAACACACAAATAAATGCAGGACTAAACAGTAGAAGGACTGTACTTCACAACAATCAGAAAACAAGGCAGACCAACAAGAACAAACAATTCCTGTGGATACACAAAGAGAATTGCAGGGTTAGGAACGTGCACCAATCATGACCTTCACAGAAGCCACTTACAATATTTCTCGATGCCTTCTCATTTGTGTTTGGTTGTCAGCCATAACCTGCAGAGCATCTGATGTATCTGGACCAGATTGCCCCCCTGCAACTATTGATGGAACTCTTGCACATGGGGTCCATAGCTGTTATTATAATACAACAACATTGATTAGTTTGAATCTGAGGATGCCAAATAATTTATGCTGAATGTGAGGCCCATGCAGTATAACAAAATAATATTGCCATACCACAGGTGCTTCTTCTTGAAGCAACACACTGTGGAGGTTGCAATTGATTCCTTAATATCAATCTGAATAGATTTTTGTGTGGATGCTTCAACTTAACTACAGAACTAGCATATCCATGCAACCAATCAAATATGACTGATGTTTGTCTAACAACCATGATAAAATGACGTCAATGAGCTCTACAGCTACCCATCTAGGACTCAGAGGCTTAACCATTCCTTGTTCTACATATCCCACAGATGAAACTGACAAGCTCCTGCATTACCTTGATTGTATTATCAATACCGCTTGTGGCAATTGCACAATCAAATGGATGGCTCTGCACACAATTGACAACTGCAAATATGCCAAGATGTAATCAGATAGATTCAGAAAACTGAAACCACCAAAGAAAATTAATCAAAATCCTGCAGCATAGTCTCAAATAAAGATCCCCTGGACAACATCACGTAGCTAGGGATAAGATGTGCAACTCTATAGAAAAATACACTTCAGGAATTTTAGGTGAAGAATCCTATTGGACGAGCTCTCAGAGATAAGAGGTCGGAATAAAAAGAAAACAAGCATGAAGTCATAGTAAAGAATGGCATGTGAATATCATTATAATGGAATGAGAATGACATCATGGGAAGAACTTAAGTATTAGGTGGCCCACCACTCTCATCGCCATTTAGCATTTTGATGAGCCTTCCAGTCTTCTTCAACCATATGAACCAGCGTCCATCGTCACTTCCACTCGCCACAAATTCCCCTGTTATTGCAGTAAAATTGCAACGTAGGTTGCTTACATTACACAAGAAACAAAAATGTGCTAACACAAATTTAAGGAACTTATAGTATCAATGTAGCTCAATGTAGATCGTGATTTAACATAATGCAACCGAAGAATGTTTGCCTTCCACACATGGGTTAACCTTATCTCCCCTGATCTGATAAGAAACTTAAAACAGTATTCCCAGGAAATTATTGTGAGAAATGCAACCATGGACAGACTGAAGTCCACTCTAAACTATCAGAAGAGACTCAAAATGATACCTCGTTCACCAAGGAAGCTCGCCTGTTTGATGTCAGTGCCAGTGTTACAATGCCCAACATAACGTTGCCGCATATCCACTGCAACCTCAGACTGCAGGGAGTAACAAGAATGGTGCACAACCAAATCACTTGAGTCAAGTAAAACCCAGAAGAGTAACAAAGAATCAATAAGAACCATGCACGTCAACATATTCTGGTGGTTCAATACACCAAGTGAAACGTTTTTGAAGAGCATAAGCTCCGTTTAATCATAGGAAGATCAATTCAATTGTTTACAAAAAACCAATGTGAAGGGAAAGAACTGAAAATTGAATCCAGAAGAAACATGTGGTATATCAACATCCTGACTGGCATAAGTACCCACCTGCAAGAAGCTGCTGTCACTCGATGAAGATCCATTTTTCGGGTGAGACTGCACTCTTCCTGCAGTGTCCCCACGATGTTGGAGTCTCAAATCTAAACCAGATCCAGGTGGCATCCCTGCCTCACGAAACCTCAATTCTTCCTCCTCTGCAACTGACATCTCAATCTCCATATCCATGTCGTCCATATCATCATCAAAATAGTCAGAGTCATCTCTATCTATGGAATGCGAGTCCAGTGATTCATCAGCCTCTGCCCTGAACAAATATTCACTGATTGACCGGATCCTTGAGGCTCTCCTCTCCACCCTGGCATCACTATCACTGCCTGTCCTTGCCTCCTCTATCAAACACCACAAAATTCTAGGTCAGGGTCCAAATTGTTCTGAAACTCACTGTGCTTTGCCCATGTTTTCTGTAAATGCCAAAGTACTGAGTCGCCCCTTGCCAATTTGCATAAAGTGCACAACTATTGATGGTGAGCAAACATATATCTTAGCATTTTCATATATGCTCCACACTACTCTCAGAAATACAAGAATCCTATTATAACGGTACTATGGAAAAAAAATTAAATCATCATTTGTGGAGTGATTGGAGAAAAATGGAGGACTACCCAAACCTTTTCTCGAAAGAGGAGACAACCAGAAAGAGAAAAGTAAGGAAGTATCCAGAAGACACATAATACATGTAAGTGGGAGTTTCCAAGAATTGCATACCTGCATCTATCTTGGCACGGAGCTGTGTAACATGCTCAGCTAATTTACTATCAGCTGGATCCAAGTTATGGGACCTCATAGCAAAGTCAAATGCTTCCTTGAATCTCCCAAGCTGCCAAAATTCCAAGTTACATCCTTCAGCAACACATACTTGATATGTTTCCAGAATAAACTGCGTGTTCTGTTCATGTCATGCACTGACACATGCTAATTCAACAGAGGCATGATAGGAATAACCCCAGGCCCTTTCTTAAGGTTTCAGACTCCAGAGAAAGTAATATATCATGCATCACTTTTGTAGGCACAAGGTGTAGGTACAAGTTCTGTAAGCAGGTAGCCAAATCAGGGTCCTAAATATTGGTTTCTGTTCCTAGGACTTCCTATACACCATGACATTCAAATTCTTTACTGAAAAAGGCTCCGCAGCATTCCAAGTAGGTCGTAAATCCCGTACACCAAACGCTAATACTGTGCAAGTTGACTTCTCACAACTGTTGCACAATTGGTTCATGTGAAGATCTAGACTCTAACAAATATGTGGAGAATGAGACGGAGAGAACCTGTGACAGTGCCTCCGCCATACAGTGGTGAGCACGACTGGACATGGGGTTAATGTGGCGAGCATCATTTGCATCCCGAAGTGCCATATGAACATCATTTTTCCACAGGCGCTGCAAAGATACCCACCTCGTTGTCATGCACCCTGAATGAAACTGAGCACTAAACACATAAATGCATGTAAGACCTATTCTGAGCCATTCAAGTCACACCCATCTATAACTCCAAGCCCTTTGACCATTCCTGTAAACTAAGTCTCATCTTGGAACTGCCAGATTCATCTTATGCTTGAAGCAATGATAAATATCAAATGATATCCAGGTTTAAATACATAACTGTACCTGATATTATATTCTTGATGCATTGATGTATATCACCAAACATTTACTTACTTTTACAATGTAATTTATGAAACATCATTTAAGTTCCTCTACAAAGTTCCAAGTTCCTTCACAGTTCATGATTTAACAACAATTATTTGGGCTCAAACTCTCTTAAGACTAGGATTTCACAAATGAAAGGGTGACAGAAAGTATCACCCACATGAGATGAATTGAAAACGATCTTTCGTATGGGAGATGATTCATAAATTTTATATTTTCCTCAAACCATCACCGCTTAGGCCACTTTTTGTAAAAATAATGACTCCAATTCTGTAAGACCGCTTTAACTAGAGCGTACATTTCAAATAACAGGGAGATTCTCAATGAAAAACCAGTATAAGAATTCATCCTCTTAAGGCAGGAGTAGATACAACAGATATTGAGAAATAGTTGGAAACTTTCTCCACCTGCTCTCCCAATAAATCAAGAACTAGGGGTCCAAACCTTTAGTAATGCTGCAGCTCGCACACAAAGGCAATCATGGCGGAGTGAACTGCCCACCACCAAGCCTCCAGCATCCAATACCTCCCCGGTTGCCTCAATTGAATAAGTGATATTCCCTCCTTCAAGGGCCAGTTTTGCTTCATCTAGTAGCTCCTTGCACTCTTGCAGCTGCAATAACAAACATTGTTAAGGTTTGAGGTACTAACATGAATAAACTGAACAGAACATACCACACACTCAATCAAAGCTATACACCCTCCTTGCAATCTGGCAAAGTCAGAACACTTCTCCCTAAGAGGAAACTGTCTCTAGAACTGGCAAGGAAGTTCATAAATAGAGACAACAAAGATTATTCAAAGTGAAACCCTTTCATGAGACAATTCATTTTTGTCAAGGTGGGATAGAGATTGCAAATGGTACAAACCCATTTAGAGTCACGTCTGTAACCATGCTTCACAACACCTTCAGAAGGTGCTGCATAATCGTTTGTCTCGTTCAAAGTTGGTGTGAGCAATGTTCTCTTCGGCAAATCACTTGCCATGTATGAAACAGAATCCTCATTTCCTGCAGTGATGCTATGAGATTCAATGTTTGACGTGTGAAGCAAATAAGTTGAGTATTCATAAGCTGCATCTTATTCTTACTGTCCCCTTTCCTCCTTTACATTAAGGCTTTGTTGGAAAAAAAACAGAAATTCTATATGAATTGCATGAAACAGCATGAGAATCCTTGTTGGAAAAATCTCTCATTTTGACCAATGAGCAGGAAACCTATGAATTAAGGCCAGATTCACCCAGCAAAGTGAAGGCTGAAGAGCTCTATAGAATCCTCAGAGACTGTACAAGAGACCTCTTGTTCAAAATGGAACTTATCCCTGGAAAGAACCAATTCATCTATATAAAAAAAGGCTAGACAGCCAAAGAATGAACATAACATACATACTTGTAGCACCCAATATGGTCAACAGGCGGTGTCATCATACAGAAATGTATAAGAACCAAAGTTGTGCATATATATCATTCCATTTCACTTTGTTCTCTCACTTCAATCCCGTTACTTCAACTTTTTGACAATGGTGGTGGTGTGCAAAATAACGAATCAACTTGACAAGTACAGGGACTGCTTCACTTTAAGCAACCTTTTCCATTTCATTACAAACAAATCAAGAGCATTCATATGAAATATCTTAGATATATCTGGTTATAGATTATGGTGGTATCTATTTTAGAAGTTTCTTAAGAAGTGCCTCAAAATGAATGGGCTTGCAACCAAGTTAAAACTTCTAGATTAACAACTTCTATTGTGCTGTAATGGATGTAGAAATTAGACTACAATTGTAGGTAGATACTCTGCAAGTGAAATGCAAGATAAACCAAAAGTTGTTCCTTCCATAGCATTGCAACCACTAGAACTAATGCAATTGCAATAGCCATATTCATGGAGAAAACTTCATTTGGCAAAGTTCAGCAGTGAGAAACCCACCAGAGTTTGTGTCCATGAGGTAAACATGCTCCCCACTGTAGCTCAACAGGACCTCCTGGCCATTTGGACTGAAGGTCACATGTGTCAAATGAAGTCCTGATCGGCTCTGCATTGTGGACAAGGAGTGAGACTCTTTGTCTCATATGACCTGAACTACTGAAGTTCTTAAGCAGTAGATGACAAATAGACTTCAACAATTTGGAGCAATATTAGCCAGAAAGTGAACATATTACATATTCTGATAAATGTGCTGGACAAAAGTAGCTGACAGGCTCAGGGGGCTTGCTAGGCTGCCTGGCTGATGTAGGAGGAGGAAGCTTGCGCCGATCATACATACGAGCAAATGCATCACTGCAACACAAAGAAATCCAAGTCTATTATCTAGATCCGAATGAATCTAACAAGCAGATTTTGTTTCCGAAGAATGGAAGTGGTCTCACATTTATTTCAGAATCACAGTGAACATTGAAATCCTGCAGATCGATGAAATCCCACAGATCTAATTGACAAATTAAAAGACTTCTATGACCTGATTGTGGCTCACATTAACTATAAACAAACAAACACTTTGAAAGAGACAGTCACCAAGACCTTCCATAAACTTAACCAAATGCATTGAACTCTTTAACCTAATTGAACACAACCAATCATCATAAAAATCTGTCTATCTACTAAATTTATTGTTATCACAATTAACTTAAAGGAGATAAAAGTGAAGCACTTCGTTTGTGGTCCTTCCCTTCTTCAGAATGATTGTAATCAACAGTGTGGATCAACTGGAAGCACGTTGGACATAGAGACCTACCATTTTTTACAACCAATAACAGGGACAATTCCATGTTGTCTGCACCTTTTGAGTTGCAGGAACCAACAGATCCAACATTGGTCGGCTGTATTGCAATGTTAACCTACAGAAATACTCCAGAGGCCAGTCCATGCACAAAGTGACACAAAACATTTACCTGCCTCCAATCAGCAGTAGGTGAGGCCGTGTAGGACTAAGAGCACAAGTTTTCAGGACCAAGCACTGCTTTGGAGGATCTGCCAATGATTTCTTTTGGCCACCTCGAAGGTCCACCTGTCCAAACAAAACCCGTCATATATGTCAGAACTCTTCGTGAAATCTAGACCTCAACAATTACATTTGCAGAGTCCGAGATCAGGGTAGTGGCGCCTTCACATGCTATAAGCGTTACTACTGATGAAGTCATACAAAAATACTCACAAGGATATTTCGACAGTCTTGATCTGCAGTAGATGGACACAGAATGCCCTGCCGAAAATCATGCTGCCTAAGTGTACCATCTTCACTTGCACTCCACACCACATTTGGATTCCCATCTTCAACCTGGGCAACAAAGAATTGTTCATAAAGACAACAAATTAAGAAAACATTAAATGATCAAAAACCACTTGCACATATGAAGGCTGGATATCTATCAGTTTTGGAGAAAGTAGCTAGACTATATGATATTATGCTTCCTAGGTAACAAATAAGGGGTAGCAAATAATAAGTGAATGAATGACAATGGCCCATACCACAGTTCTAGCAACTAAGCACAGGCTTATCATGAATATCTACAAGCAAACAAGGCACAAAGTATTTTCACCAGCAAAAGCCACAAATAATTCTCCTCACCGCCAACTTCTTCACCCGTCTTGTGTGGCAACTAAAAAGTGCTGTTTGCTCTAAATATGAACCCCTTCCAGAGGCTGATGACCTGCTAACTCGATGTACTCTGACCTGAAGAGAGACAAACATAGTTTCTCATGAAACCGTGGCCAGAACAGAGAAGAGCAAAATACACAATCGTCCTGTTGAAAAAGAAATTGTAGCAAAGCCTCACCCTACATTCAACCAACAAGCTTTTATCCAAGGGAGCGAATCAGCATTTCCCACAATTTCCAATTTTCATGTGCAGGAACATGACCCTGATCAGATTAAGTGGACTACTTACTGAACTTGGATTTAGCAATACACACGTCTGAAAAGGTAAAGACATGATTCTCATCCTATTCAGCTTGTGAATGTTCACTCCAAATGGCATTCCAGTATCTAATGCATTAAGTAGGTTCATAATAGTACATCAATACCATTAGCACCTGATTACGATCCGAACACTTCAAGACCAAATAATTGATATATTTGCACAAACCAATTCTAGACTTCCAACTTCTTATTTCGATGACCTCACCAGCTACCAAATTCTGATAAGTAAGTTTCATGGCACAAAGAATGACCAAATCAGAAAAGCATATTTGATTCTAATAGTTCTCATTATTCCAGCACTCAAATGTTTCATGACACGGTAAATCCCCAATCCCATAGGCATCTACAGCAGGTTCCAACATACCTCTGCATCACCTGCACCAGAAACCACAACATCGTCTCCAGTCTCGGGCATAAATTTTGTACAGAATATATTAGCAGAATGTCCAGTGTCAATACTATGGAGCAATTGTTGACTTCCATAGTCCCAGATTTTAACCTGCCAGTCCGAACCATTGTATAAAATCACTACTCATACAAGTGATGCTCTAGACAACCAAAGATGAAAAGTTTGAAGGTGAGGTTTAGTAACAAGCATGTCAGCAAATCACACTGGTGCAAATGCATATATCTGTGGATGAGGAAATTAAAAGAGGCCATTTAGTATGAGGTATGTCCCGCGACAACTCACAGAAACAAGAGCGATTGAACCTACAATGTAACCAATTCTTCACAATTTACCAGATGCAGCATAGTTCATTGATTTCTGCTTGAGTGTAAGAACAAACCCTAGTATCATCAGATCCTGATATAAGGAGTGAGCCTTTCGCATTCCAAGCGAGAGAATTAACACAACCCTCATGACTCTGCACAATACAAACATAATTCTTGATTTAGGCCTCCATAGGCATGTCCCAAGAAACCAATCTGCCCAATTCAAATCAGAACTATAAAGACACATAATTTTGCAACTGACACTTCTATAATACAATATACATGATGTACCTTTCACTTATTTCAATTAAGCCATAAGTGGCACAGACAATCCTTCGTGAAAAGCTGCAGTTAACGTAATGGGTACACCTCAGATGCGTACAGAGTTTAGAAACTCAATGTGGCCCTAAACTACCAAGACACCAAACGACAATGTAGGTGAAATGATCACTTGGGGTAGGCACTGAGAGATTTCTTCCCAGACCTAATAAATTCTCTAGCCTCGTTCACACAATCTTGTCGGTATGCACGGAGGCAAAAAAAAATTTGCATGCAAAATTGTATGAAGCATATATTTAGGGACTACAAGATAAATGATTATCTTCGGCTTCAACATGTCCAAGAACAAGAGATATTATGAGAAAGAGTCATACCTCCAGAATCTTCTCAAGATCCAATCGCTGCACTAACGAAGAATGCATCTGCAATGCTCGCCTTGAATATGGGAGCATGACTGGGTACGGCAGCTGTTCTCAACGCCCACATACAAATTTCGAGGATCAGCTTGCTGTCAAATAAAGAAGAAGGAAAAAATAACAACACTGCGCCTTCAGCTACTGATGACCCCACTGACGTGCGGAAAAAGCGATTCAAGGGAAAATGAAGATAAGATTGCTATAAACTATATCATGGTGTAAAACGTGAGAAAACTCCCAATAGCATCATCAGCAGTCAATTGTGAGACAGTTCCAGGAATGCAGACAGGCTCAATGCAAATACCTCGTTGTCTTTGCAGTCAGACGAAATGTCTTACAAGTACAGATTCCTCGAATTAAATCTCAAGAGCAGTAACAATTCATGGACGTAACAATTCATGCACAGACGTGCCCCAAATGATCATCGCAAGACGTCCTAATTTGGAGCGATATGGTATCTAGCGTACTCGTTAGTGTAGTCCAACATACAATGACAACAAAGGCTTCACTGCATCAAGACGTCTTGATCTCCTAAGCGACACACAACACATTCAGACATTTACTACGAGCTTCACTCGAAACTGGCTCCCGTATTTTGCTTTTAAGTGCAGGATGCGATAGCTGCTTTAGGATGTCTCCAAATCAGAATGAACAGATTCAACCAAAACTCTTTCAACTTCACTCTAGTAAAGAATGAACCCTACTCACCAGCATCCAGTACAGAACTCGGCAGTTCCTTAATTGAATAACCGGGTTCCTAATTACTGCAACTTTCACATATAGATTGCAAATAACGACCATAAGGTTCACAGCAGCACTGGCATAAATGCAGGACATCATTCCAGGTTCCCTCATCGAGAAATTGCCCACATCGAGGAGCTCCATCAACTTGCTGCTAAGCTTGGCGGATGAGTGTGAGTAGATAAAATGGCAAAACCAAAAAAGAAATCTACGTTTATGTGTGGCCTGCTCCGCTACACACACGTTGTTTAAGTGATGCATAGTCCCTCCAAAAACCGCAAGTTGTGAACCCTTGAGGATGTAGGGAACATAGAATAATAAAAATAACACTAGTGATAATAAGGAGAGAATGTATGCGAATGCTATTGATTGAGCAGCAGGATCCCATACACGAATGCAACCATTTATGATGTATGCTCTGCCTCCTTCAACCTCCCCGCCTGATGACTTCCATCTTCGTCGTGCTAGAAAAGTTCATCCAAATTCTGTAGCCCAATTGGTGCATTGGACGAGAGGGAGGAAACGAGCGATCGCACAAACCTGAGGGGAATTGAGCGATCGGCCGACGATGTGGCCGGACAAGTTGCCATCCGGGCTCGTGAACGTCTTCATGCTTCTTCCAATATACTGCAGTCATAAAATATAAAAATGGCACCAAAAGCCTCAACTCAAAATCCAAATCCTGCACAGCATCCACAACCTCATCCCTTCCCGAATTTCACACACCAAGCTTCCACTTCCACGCTGCTGGTCATAACTCCGGCCGATCCTCCTCCACTACTACCAACCTTCCGGGCTAGGTCATCGTAGGTTGCGCTGCACCGCTTGCTTAATAATAAATAAACTTGTAGCAATTGTTTAACCATGTCGCCATTCCTACCTCCGACGCCAAAGAGCAGAAGCTCGGCTCCCCCACCCCCGCAACTCCTCCTCCTCTTCTCCAATTGAAGAAGAGAGAGAGAGAGGACGCGGCAAGCGATGCGGAAGGAAGGAAGGAAGGCAACAAAACAATATCTCTCTCTCTCTCTCTCTTCCTCTCTCCCCCAAACTTTGGAAGCGTAGACGAAGAGAAAACAGCAACAAAACAACAACTCCACCAAAACCCGACGACCGTCCGTGCCTTCCTTCCTTCCATGCCCTTGCCAAGCGGACGGGCTGGGCTGGGCTCGGCTAGCGAGTCCTCAACGGAAGCAGCAGCAACGCACTATTTTCTTCCCCTCGTCCCACGCGCAGAAGCCCATGGCCGTCCGATATACAGATCGACGGCCCACGATCTGCCACGAGGTCCGCCAGGTTCATTCCGCCAGGCTCCGGTTGAGTTACATGGCGCCTGTTTGTTCCTGCCCTTTGCGTACCACGTGTCAACCCGTACTGCGGCGATAGGTCCAACTAGGCCTAGTCTAGTCACTGTGGGCTCGCCATGGTGTCGCAGCAGCAGCAGCCTCCTCGATGGTGTTATGTAGGCTCCGCAAAGCCTGCCTGCCCGGCGGCACTCTTTGCAGGCGGTATGTAATAATACATGAAGGTAGATGGGTCTTAAATAAGAGTTGTTTTTTTACCAACTACGCTTAGCCCACTCCTCCTAGGATATGGAACATGTGGTTAGTAAGTTGGTACAAGATGGTTAGCAAATCCAAATCAAAGCCGTACCCAAGTTCCTTGTAATTTTGGTAGCCTATATGAGTACCGTAACACCATAGCAGGTTCGCCACCTGGCGAACGAATATTTAATTTTTTTGAAAAAATAAGGTTCGCCTCTCAAAAACTGAATTTCTCAATTTTCGTTTTTTAGCAAAAAATAAGTAAAAATGACCCTAAATAGCTTAGAAATAGCAAAATATTTCAAAAACTAATTTATTCTATTTTCGTTTTTTTGTCTTCAGAATTTTCTAATTTTTACGTTTTTTATTTTTAGAATTATTTTGGGACGAACCTGCTATGGTACTACGGTATCTCGTTCGTTATCAAAGTGAAGACTTGTGACCTAATTAAACAGTCATATATGTAGGTCTCCCCCTTCTTCCACCAATCATGTTGCTTGTTGAACCTATAGATTATGTTATCGTGTTTAAGCTTGAATGTTGGTTCCTCAAAAATCTTTGTCGAGATTTGCCAAGAGAGTGATGTCACATCAGCACAACTTCAGTTTTTTCATACCTTGGACCCAGACCCTACTATAAACTCCTTGGGTTCAAAAGTTTGCTCTCGACCTATAGGATCACTTTGTTTTGGAGTTTCTATGATCTTGGATCTTAGTGTGAACCCACCCTAAGCGCGCAACCCTCTACAATAAGAACATATGATTTAACATGGCACTATATTTGGTGTGCCATGTTAATTAGAGTGGTCTTCATCACTTGTCAAGTAGCATCAAGTTTTATGTGACACCCTCTCTCGTTGCCACCCGGTGATTGAAAGACAATTAATGTGGGTAGATGATAATTAATGTAGGTCACACTAGATCGAATGTTTTTGTGTGTTTTCCTTAAACAAGCTACTATGGAAGCATCCCCCAATTCTTATAGTGAAAAGAATTTTGTCCATAATATGTTGGAGTTATCCATTCGCAAGATAAGTGAGAATTGACCACTTCCAAATGTCATCCTCAAACAACCAATGAATAAGTTATGACCATCTAGTAATATGTGGACCTTGTTGTTTCACTTGATGTGGGGAGCTCTATGAACCTTTAGATAGATAAACAACTAGGAACACTACGCTACATATGATATTTGATGTCACCAATTCTAATGGTCTTGCTCAATACTAATTGTAAACTGCGGTTTAGTGTCACCGACACTAAATGTTAACCTAACGTTATTTGTCATTCCTTGTAATTGTTTGGGGGGGATTATAGATTTACAGTGTTGCAATTACTGTAACTTAGCAAGTGATGTTTCATCCAAATCTCAATCATCCGTGACAATATTTCATCACAAGTTGCTGACAAGGCAGGGTTTTTGGCCAATGGATGAACTCATCCATCATCCATGACAATATTTGTTCACTTATTCATAAGAAATGTCATCCGAGAAGTTACCATAGTGACATTAAATACCATATGACACTAAATATCATATTTAGTGTAGCTCCAACATCAGCAAGCATGAATAAAAAGCATCTTTATTGGCACACTATTGCCCCCTTTCAAGTTTGAGTTTTAGGGCCACTTCACACACAAGACTGAGAGCCTGTGACCATTACACTTCAAGTACTCTCATTGGTGGAAAAGGCGGAGTTGGTCCAAGATCGCTTCACACTACACTTGAGGGACCAACGGAGTATGTGAATGCAAGATGGATGTAAAGTCTACATGGATCATTGTATGGATCATGTTTCATGGTCACTTGGACTATTTTCAAAAACCACCTCTTGGAGGTAGGCCTAACACAAAACCGGGAGACCGTGGCACTCCGAATGCTCACAACCGTTGATTTATTCTATTATATCATATGTGAGGACCCGCATGAATAGAAATTCATTGAAATAACAATTTGGTTGAGAGCCCAGTCACATATGACTTCACACTACACTTGACGATCCATGACCACACTACATGATTTTGGAGGTGTGTTGGGACAGCCTTTGGACACTTTCTTTTGGGCTCTCACAATTTCATGGTCATGGTTGTTGGCTTGTGTGCGAAGTGGCCTTAAGTTGCATTGTATCCCACACCCTCAATAGGACATCAAGTGAAATACTATTAACAATTATCAATGCATTATTGCAATTTTGATATGCTATATGTGTTCAAGTCAATTTAGACTCTAGAATTGTTTTGTTAAGGATGAATGTGGAAAGGGATTTTAATGGTCGTGCCGAACATTTGTTATTGTAGTGCTTGGATTTGAATATGGGGAGTTTGAGTTTGTTAAATAGTATGTTGGTGTTATTTAAATTCACGCCCCACGTCAAACATGTGGTGGAGGGTTAGTATGAAAGCCACCTTCACTATGGGCAAGGTTCGTGATTATGAAATTGTGAGGGCCCTTCACAAACATCCGAAGGCCGTACCATGCAGCATCAAGATTGAATTTTGTGTGGTCACGGGCCTTCAAGTGTAGTGTAACGACATACACAACTCGAGTCTAAACCAAATGTTATTTCATTATCACCCTATTCACGTGGGGATTTTCAACATATTGAATGAATGAGATTGATTTAGAAATTTGGGAAGCCAAAAGTTCCAATATGTCATAATAAATCAAAGGCTGTCAGATTTTGAGTTGCCATGGTCTTCCAATCATGTGTTAGACTCATCTCTTTGAGGCAAGTTGGATTAAAAAAAATTTGGTAGACCACAAAACATTAGCCATTGCATGTCATGTAGGAGTCCGTGCAAATACTTCATCCATTCAAATTTCTTTGGTCCTTTGGCTTTCAAGCTCTGGTGTGAATGGATGTGGATGGTCTCAACATTTTCCACCAAAGAGAGAGTTTTTCAATGATCACCGTCCCTCAAGCTCTAGTGGAAAGTTGGTTGTGATTGTTAATACCATAGGGGGAATCATGGAGGTGTAGCTCCACAAAAAGAATCCATCACATGTGACTGTGTATTTGAGGGAGAAGAGGGGGAAGAAATTGCCATTTGTGAAGCATTTCTATCTAGTAAGGCGGTGACTCAGTCAAACTTTTTGCTTACCAAAGGTTAGTGACAAGTGGAGCTTACCAATGTAATGTCTCATGGTTTTGGTTTTGTCAATTGCAATGATGAGGTCTCACGTAGAGATAAAGTTGATTTGGAATGAAAATAAAATCAATTTTGGCAAATATATGATTCGATAAAGTGACTATATTATGCACATATGAGAAATCTAACATGTATTGGGAACTCATTTCCACACTAGCAACACTAACAAAATTAGGTGTGTTTCAAAACAAGAGACCAAGTTACATAAGTTTATATTATGAATGTAACTTTAACCTCACCATTGGGCCTAGGCTTCCAACTTTCCGATGCCCAAGGAAGACTTGGTATCACATTTGAGCTCGAGGTACAATGAGAAGAACAAATGTAACGACTCCACCCGGCTCTCGTACCTACATGATGAAATGTGGGGAAGGAAAAAAACACGATGTTAAATTGACACAATATAATATTGATCGTCTTCATTCACCCGTATACCTAATTTCACGACACTACAAATGGTCGAAAGAGGGTGTGAATATAGTACGCAATCGATGAATGGGATGGCTTGATAGACTTACACGGGGATGTCGAAGATCAAACAACAAATGTCAATGAAAGTCGCAAGATCCACATCCAACGTAGCCGAGGGAAGCTCAATCTCATTCAAAGTTTTCTCGATTGTTGGCGGCCACTCCTAACACAAATTATTATACATGAATGCGAATGCATTGTGAGTGCTTTTGATTTATGCAAGGAAAATGCATGGTTCAACTTTTAGGCTTTGTTACTAGACCACTTATGAGTGAACTTCACATTGTACTAATGAACATCACATATTCCAATATGGCTTTGATATTTTGGGGTATTACAAATGAAAACATTCAATGCATGTTATTGCTTAATGATAATGTTAGGCAAGAGATTAATAATTCACCGTGTTTGCTTGACAATGTCACAATTGTCAATTTAGGGTCTAGAGTGGCTGTAAATTTTCTTGAATGGTCATATTTTATTGTGGTTCTTTTAGGGTTCATAGACTTTTAGGGACCAGGGACCAATGACCAATGACCATGACCACCATTTTTTGAAAGCTCTCATTGGTTGCGTGGCGGTCTTGCTTTGAATTATACAAGGTCATTGAAATTAGAAGTGACCATGGGCAAGCATGTTGCAAAAATGAATGAGAAGGTGACATGGAATCCTACACGTTCAAGAATGGATAATGTTTGATGGTCACCCCAATCTTGTGGTGAGAGAATCCAAATAAGTTGTCTCAATAGGAAATGAAGGTGGCCATGTCAAAAAATTAAAATAAAATAAGAATCATTTGTAGCATTATATCATTTTAAATAAACACTACATTTGGATCTAAGTTCACACTACGTCTCGTGACCAAAGCTTTGAGAAAATGATGTGGATTTCTCTTGGTCATGGTCTTTGGACCACCAACCATCACCATTGAAATCCTAACTCATTTTTTTATCATTCCCTTGGTCACGTGTGTAAAACAACCCTCATGTGTGACCTAAAAATTTAGATACTTGGCACAAAACTCACTTGCTTAAGCACCTCCATTTTGGGCATAGGCTTTGAGAAATTAACAGTGGGTGGTGGTTCATTGCAATGTAGTTCCTTAATGCTCTTGATCCGCGCCTCCAACTTTTCATGATTCTTTTCAACAAGATCAATAGATGGGACCTGCATACATTCCCACTTGCACATCCATAAATGATTGCTCATCCAAAAGTAGAAGGTTATCATAACTCATATCAATTTTGCATCCATGGCGCACAAGATCTTCCCATGAGTAAAATGGTTTTGACTAATAACCAATTCGCGTAGGTGGATGACTCGCCACTTACAGCTCGTCATTTGCTCTTTGCTTGTTAGTTATGCAACCCATAAATGACAAGAGAACAATGCATTTGTTGGTTGTGTTATGCAAGGACCAAAATAACATACATAAACTCTCCAACTAGGCAAGTTTGAACCCCCGGGGGGTGAACTCTGCATGTAACGTACAAACTAACATGAGTGTAAGAAGGGGTATTATTTAAGGCATTAGCCTACATAGTATACCTAAGAGAGAGGATTTTTTTAATGTGTACATTTAGAAAGGCAATTAAGAATTAAAAAGTAAATGTAAATGTACAAAAGGGACCCCTAAGGTTTAGAGAAAATTTTGAAAACAAATGTGCTACACTAAATATGATATTTAGTGTCACTGATTCTAAATGTCTTGCTCAATACCAATTGAAAACCGCGGTATAGTGTCACCAACACTAAATGTTAACCCAACATTATTTGTCATTCCTTGTAAATTTTTTGGGAGATGAAATATTTACAATGTTGCAATTATTGTCACTACCTTGTCCGATCTTGTTAGGGATTGCATTTGGGTTCTAAGTTTTACAAACTGGAGACTCTTGGAGCACTCACGGGCTCCCTTGAATTTTACTCTTTTGGATTGTGGCTAAGTTATTGTGTTGTTGTCTTTGTTTGATGCAATCGATGAGTTACATGCTATGGATGAGAAAAAGTTCAACATTTGACTTTCTCATTGGAAAGCTACAATGGATTTTTTTAGCAATAAAGGCCTAATTAATCCACGATTTTGTATATGTAGTGGAGGCATTTGTCACAAAAGCTTAGTATAAATATATGACTCCATTTTCTCGTATGTCATTAGTACATATACATTTGATTTTCTCTGTAAACTTCTTGTATATAGGGGGTTTAGTTTCATAGTGACCCACGCATGTCATTTGGGTCTCCAGTGAAGAGTCCACCCCATGGTTTGAACCTTAATCACAATAAGATGAAACAACTTGTGTGGAAAAAAATACTTTATTGTCATGGTGCCATGTTGAACACCTTGCATGCCCAATCATAATTAATGTGGTTCTAAATGAATCTCGACTTATGGGTGAATTATGGGATGTATGGAATTTGCACTTCAATGGACAAATCCTATGATAGAAATGACATAAACAAGTTCTAGCTATGGAACTAAATTTCTTGTTGTAGACATGTTTTAGTTGCAAGCACAAACCTGATTATTTGACCACATTGCTTCTCAATATATATGTATAATTAGGGTTTCCATCATATTCTTTTGAGTTCTTCTTCCAAATATTTGTTGTCAAGCAAGGTTTTTTGTCCACGTTTACTAAAATGAGAATGTCATGTATATGTAAAGTGTGACACGTCAGTTTTTCAAATGTAACAATTTCACTTCGAGAATGAAAGAATTACTCTTGAATAACCTAATTTAGGTCTCCGTGACTACGATAGTGTCATGTGGGCAAGAAAATTACAGCCTCATACTTTGAGGACAAGTGTTGGACCTTGCATTTAAAAATCATGAAAACACACATAACATTGTTGAGTAGAACATCGATGTTCCTGATTATTATAGATACTATCTTGGGGAATTTGAAGTGTTAAATTGAATAATTAAATATGTGTGAAGACTTCAAGTCCTAAGATGGGCTCATGATGGGGTGAGGAAAGGTTACGTTATGCATATTGTAGCATGAGCCAAAAGTAGGGTTTAGGATGATATAATAAATGCACGTATAGTCTAGTAAGTAACTTTCTTTATAAAGAGGACAAAACAACTTCAAATGTTAACAACTTGTTTTTAACTCACAACATGTCCTTCGAAGTTAAACATTGTATAAAACATTTCTAGAAAAGGACATGAATGTGGTAACAATAGCTTCAACGAGTCACGGGGAGGTCACTAGCGAAAATCGTAGAAACAACGTGCGATAAAAAATAGGGTCTAATATATTCATTGTAGGTAAATTTTGCAAAAAACGTACATATAATATAGGGGGTTTTTAAATAGTGAAACATGTTTACATGTAAAATACCATCACATATAATGGCCTCTTTTATCTAGTCATTACATGTAAAATAGCATGGAAATAATTACTTGGGGTAGCGGATCTAGGGTAGGGTTGTGCTAGTGGATGAAAAGAGGTAGTTTTCTGTTGAAAATGCTTGGATGGATGACTTCGCAGGCTGGCTTGCTTGAACGTTACTAAACCAACGGTTTCAATGTGGAGTTAATGGTCTCTACCCACGTGCCGGGAAGGAAAAAAAATGCAGTATAAGTAAAATAGGGTATTTTTAAACGATTCCCCCCAACAATTATAATTACTAATAGGGTGTATTAAAATACAAGCATTTACCTTTATTTTGAAAAATACCATACCTTATAATCTTTTCTGCAAGGTAAATAGCCCCCTGATAAATAGGTCATGAGCGCACGTGTATGCAGTAATTAAAGAGGGAGTGACCTCCCCGTGCAACGAGTCCATAATTCACTCTATATATTGAGCACCTGGACGGGATGGAGATTCGGCTGCGAAGACGCCGATCGGAGTTGCAACATCAACACTTGTGCATCACTTTGCTTTGGTCCATCCTCGTCCAATACCTACACCAACCCGATATTTTAGTTGGTTTAATTTCCCCCAAATTTTCATGGCTTCATTTTTTCTTGGTTTGTTTGAAAATGGTTTTTGAATAACATGTGCATACAACAATAATATGAAGAAGAAAAAAATTGTTATTAACACGCCATTACGAAATATAGATATGTATGAATAACTTTGTGGTTGGGCCATTTGAACATTAACATGTTTTGTAAGTTCATGCAAGGCCCAACCATCTATGAACTCTAGAAACTTCTCAAGAACTTACCTTCAATCCAAAATTATCACAACGACCATCCGGACGTGGGACCTTAATGAACTCGTCAACAAGACCTAAGGCAGGAATGAACTTGGGAAGAAATGGCTTGAGAGTGGTTCCAATTTCTATATCACGTGGCTTGTATTGGTCTATATATTGAAACAATCCACTTATCTCATTGTCCTGCATTGAAAATTGTAAACGTTTTGTTTGAAATTGGTTAAAGGGCTCGACAGAGCACACATATTGAATTTATGATATATTTCATCTTTCAATTTCTTGCAATTGTTGAATATATGCATAATTTGAAGATATTATCACGTAGCTTTTGACGAGACTATTGAAATGAGCATTTTGTTACCGGGAATGAATCAATACGGCGAGAGTACAAAGTGTCATGAGAAGGGGGCTTCATCAAAGTGGAGGATGGCCGATGCCTCCCGATTGTAGGAGACATGACAAATTCATCAAAGTTGCTACGCAGTAATGAATCTTGATATCGAAGACATTGAGAGGTATTTTCAATAACTAATGGTGTTCCAATTGCATCCATGAAACCTACATTATTGAAACTTAAATAAATCTCATATCAATATTGTTCAATAACAAAACACAAAACATCATTTCATTTAGCAATGTGCGTAGAATTAGCGAGAAGTATAACATCCTAAGAATTCCATCAATGGTCTATTTATGGACAAGGAGTTAATACAAGTCATATGACTAGTAGGTATTGATATTGACATAAAACTATCATAAGCTCTACGTTGTATACGATAATCATGGATAGTGCATCCAACATGGTCAACTAAAAAACAAATGTTGTCGCAACCCTTGCTAGCTCCCCATTGCTAACTCGGCCCATTTTTCATTCTAGCAAGAGTTACGAGGGCTAACCCTTCGCATACCGCCATGCGAAAGGTTAGCTCCCAATACCGCGGACCCAACACTTCATAAGAGGGGGACCAACCCTCCTACTACTTGATTCGGGACTCACCGCTTAATCGGTAACCAATTCTTAGATGTGGACTTCCATCCATGGAAGTCCAATCTTATGTTGCACATCGTGTGGCCGGAGCAACACTACAACAACCCGAACCATACTAGGCAACTATGCCCTCACAATGGGCCTATGCCCTCACAATGGGCCAATGCCCATGGAGGCCTTGCCGTTCAGCCTCGGGTGGGTGAGGCCACACCACCTCACCCATATAAGCCTCTAGGACTCTAGGCAGGACCCCTACGCCACCGTCAAGTAACCAAGGCCTTATAGGATATTCAACATCACCAATGAATTTATAAGGTGAAAATGTAAGTTTTATATTCTTCTTGTAAATTTTAGATTTATGAAATAATGCCCAATCATGAATGCGTTTAGCCCATTCAAAATCATAGTCCTAAAATTTCCAATTTACATCTATAACCTCTTGTAGTAAATATGAATAATATCCATTTCGGCAATAATATGCTACAAGATCATGAGATAGTGCTAGAATAGGGATGTGACTATCGTGTATTGCTCCTATAATAAACGGAATGCCATAAAGTGTTTAAACTTTCTTTGTTTTTTGTTTCATCCAAACAATAGTTGGACCTTGAAATAACTTGTTGATTAAATACCTTCAAGGTCTATAAATGGTTGGTTGATTAAATACTTATAAATAGCTTGTTGATTAAATAACTTCCAGGTTTCTTATAAACCAATGGTCTTAAATTAATCCTAATAGCTTCATAACATTCCCTTACAATGATAGAATTTGTACTCAATGCTACCTCAAATAAATCACCAACTATTTGTAACAAATTACCATTTGTTAACTGAAAAAGAATAATTGCAATCCTATGGTTCACACTAATGTTTTCTCTCAAATATGTATTTTTCTTTTTCAAAACAGATTGTTATAGAGGACATAAATATTGAAATGTAGATGTATTCACCCTCATCCACTTTCAAAAATCACCATATGAAAATGATCCAATAAGTATATGTTCCCAAAAACCTCCATATCTTTGAAATTGCCAACATTTCCTCTGATAATTCATCCTCCGTCCTTGTGCAACATAAACTGCCATCATCATCATCTGGACATTTTGTTGAAAAATTGCAAGTTTTTGTAATACCAAAATGCCTATAATGACATACTTTATGACCATGAACATTGAAAGTAGAACAAGAATGCGCTCCCTTCTAGAATTATGACTAGAGAAGGTAAGCGGAAAATTTAAAAAATTGGATGGATTGATGAGGAGAGAAATGGATAGAAGCCGGATAAATGGTATGGGTTTATACTTTGGGCTTGGCCTTCGGAGGCTTCACAATATGCCCGGCTGAAGGCTCCAATTCCTAAATTTTATTGGCTATTTTCAGCCCATTTCTTTGGACTCTCAACAAAGTTTGGCCATTCAATCCCACGGCCTGTCGACTTGGACGGCCATAGTGTGAAGCGGCCCTTAGCGTCCGCCCAGATGCTCGATCATTTCGGCCGCCATTTCGATGTAAAAAGTCTATGGAGACCATCGAATTTTTGGAGCTGTTGCGTGCTAAACTTGGCCTTAGATATTAGTATTTCGGCGCTCTTTGATTTCGAAGAACTACGAATATGAAAGATTTTGGGGAAGAATAGCATTTTCTCGGTATGGAAAATCGGCAAGAAGAGTTTGAACAGAGGGAATGGTTGAGCTGGAGCCTGAAGACCGTAGGAAATTGGAAGAGAATGCGCGCGAGCTAATTTTGTGCGTCAATTGCAATTGCAAGGCTCCTACAAGGTTTCTTCCAATTGCGAGGCTTCGACAAGGTTTCTTGCAAGATTCCTACAAGGTTTCTGCCAATGGCAAGGCTTCTACAAGGTTTCTTGCAATTGCAAGGCTTCTCCAAGGTTCCCACAAGTTTTTCTTCCGATTCCAAAGTATCTCAGAGGTTTAAATTCCAATTCCGAGGTTTCTGTAGATTGTTTGTTTGATTGTTGAGGAAGAAGGCGCTAGGGAGCAGTGATGCAATACAAGGTGGTACGGGTGTTGAAGTCGTTGGCGCTGTTCGTGGCGGCGGGCGTGTGCGAGATAGGAGGGGGATGGCTTGTGTGGAAATGGCGGAAGGAGAATTGGCACTGGGGCTTCTTCATACTAGGAAGTGCCATTCTCATTGCCTACGGCATCATTCCTACTTTACAAGAGCAAGGCTTCGGCCGCGTCTATGCGGCCTATGGCGGCTTCTTTATTTTCTTATCATTCGCCTGGGCCTGGGCCTTCGACGACGTCAGGCCCGATCGCTGGGACCTCATTGGCTCCGCCATTGCCATAGTTGGAGTGTGTGTCATTATGTTCATGCCAAGAAAGCAACCTGTTGCTCCCGCTCCGCTCCCGTAGCGTCGATCCTTCTCCACTTCGTTCAAGTCACCTCCAAGAAGAGCCTGCTGCAACCGTCCACGTCCAAGTAATATTCTTCGCCGCCATTTTGTCGCAGCACATAGTGAAATGTCCTCCACAGGCAGGGGTAATCTCTTGGAGATTTTTCAACAACCAGAAGTGTTCGCATTCATTTCACTTTGATTGTCAACTATCGTAAATCGCCTCATTGTGACTGGAATGACAAAATTCCGAGTCCGATACGAAGTTGTAATTAGCGTTTGCGTGTACAAGTAAGTTACACCGAGACGACACGGACAAGTTTGTGACGACACTTCTGGCAAATCGCTGTGATAAAGAAGCGGACAAAACTTGAGAGTACGTTTCTGTTTTTGCAGTCTGTATGATGATTTCTCGAGACATAATTGAGAGCAAATTAAATAGTCCGTCATCTATGTAATGGTAGATGAAATGTTTGATGCAGGATGGGGCTAGAGGGGAAACTGAGCCATTCAAGGCCATCCAATCTTCCACCATGGCAGACAAATCTTCCTCCATGGAAGCCAAATACAAAAAACCTTCCATAACACGCCCTACCTCAAATGGGTTCAATTTATATGCTACCAGCATGTTGCGAAATGCCGAATCTACTGAGCCACCATGTGAGGCAGATTCAAGTATGGCCAAACTGGATCACCAAAACCGAAATGGTGTTCACCGATCTGTCATGGGGCCATTACTTAAACCCACCCCTTCAAAATGGGATGATGCTGAAAAATGGCTCACAGGTGGGAATTTTGATGTGCAAGTGAAGGCAAAATCAAGGAGTGGGCCTCTTTTGCCACATGTGGTTGCGAATCAAGCAGGCATGGGTGGTCAAAGAAAAGGTGCAAATTTGGGAACAAGTGATCGAAGACATTCTGGCCCTCTAAACGTTGGGGGAGAACCGGCAGCTCGACCCATTCAAGTTACCGAATTGCATGAGAATGTTGTGGAGGTTGTTAACCCGAAAATTCGAGTGCAAGGTGCAGTAGGTGGAGCTGGGTTCCTTGAATTCACAAATTCAACTGCGAAGCAGCAGCTGGATTTGTTGCTGGACCGATACTCTCTTGGGGAATTGAAGTCGAGAAATGCAGATGGAAATTTGATGACAGGGTTACCATGTGATCATCATGGTAGTTTTTTGAAGATACCTTCCAGAACTGCTAAACCTACCAAGGAGTCATTTGCCACCGGAGGTACGTTTGTCTAATTTATTTCACAAACTCCCAAATTCATGTGCTTTTTCTACCACCACTATGAAGCAATTTATACCATTTGTGGGTTTCAGAAATGTATTATACCATTCCTGAAAAACTCTGCCTGTGTAGTAGAGTTAAGCCTGAACCTGAAAATATGGAAGTGTTTATTCTCATCTTTATCTATCAATTTCCAAACCGGAAATTTTTGAAAGTATATGAATTGGGATAAACCCCACATTTCTGTACTTCCTCCAACCATGACCATCACTATGAAGATTTACTCCATAGTTGGGTTTTAGGTTCTGGGTATTTTGATTTTAAACATGAAACCCTTAGTTGATTCTTGAAAGGAAAGTTATCCTTGTTAGAGTTATCCTTAAACTCAATGGGACTGATGTTGGGAGTTGTTCGTTGTATTGCATACGATGTCAATAATTTATTTCCTGTTGTGGTGGATGCTTGGAGGTAGTAGTGTTTGAATTTGCATGAAGAGCAACCTGTTTCGTTTCATTGAGGGACAAACTCATTTTTAGCACCTCTTTGGCATGCCAAATGATAAAGTTTGACCCTCAATGAACCGATATAGAATACTATGTGCTCAAACCTCACACTACCTCCAAAAACTTAAGCAAAACAACGAACTCCCAGTTTAAAAGTCATGTTAAGTTAGAGGATAACTTTAATATGAGTGTAATGATCATGCTACCAAAAAACTAGAGGATAATATCTAATATTCAGAAACTCTGAAGTGCTAAGTCAAAAACAAATGGATTTTGCAGATGATGATGCCACATTAGGACACTATCCTTCGGAGGCTGTGTCAGTCCAGGACACAGGAACAGCAATGACACCCATAGAATCAGCTGATCCATCTCGAACTGCCACACCCCTCAGAGGAACTACAACACCTGTGAAAAATTTGGACACACCAGATTCAGATTCACCTACTACTACTGCTGATGAGAAAACCAAATCAGATAATAGCAGTGCTGATCAATCTGTGAGTAATAATAGCAGCAGCAAGGAAGAGACTCTCATGGCCTTGGCTGATAAGGAGTTTCAGGCCAAAACTAGGCAAGAGATTCTTGCTTTGAGCCAGCGGCTTGGAAAGGCTAACATTGCTGCATGGGCCACGACGAAAGGCGGGGATTTGAATCACAGTGCCAAAAATTGTGATGAAAAATCTCTCGATTTGCAGGAGCTTCGAAGGTCAGTCATTGCAACAAGAGCGGCTGCGTGGGAGGAATCAGAGAAGGCTAAGCACACTTCCAGGTAAAGAAAACTGCTGTTTTGGCTACCACTTTGTCAAGTTAAGTAACTGAAGATAAGAAAACTGCTGTTTTGGGGTCCACTCTTAGATCCGCACCCAACCCAATTGAGTAAGTTCAATTCTTTACTGTAGGAAATAGTAGGTGGAAATTAAAATACCTTGTCATCTCCAGAAGGATTTGAATTAACCAAGGCCAGAAACCAGCTCAGGCTCATCATTTTGTCAACCGGGTGGCCTTATAATGAGAACTTAGTTATCATTAAAATCATGTGGGGTGCTTGACAAGGATGGAGTATAGCATTGGCCTTAATAAATGGATTGGTTTCCATGATGTTTTTGAGAAGTTAGCAAGTTCTGACAAGGTGGTGAAAATTTGTGGATGTATATCAGGTTCCAGCAGGAGGAGGCCAGGATTCAGGCTTGGGAGAGCAACGAAAAGGCAAAGGCAGAAGCTGAAATGCGCAAAATAGAGGTATATATTATTTCCATGTTTGACATGTTCTATGAGATCTGGAATTAGTTTCTTCTCATGTACCGTAGGTGATAAGCTTGCTTGGCAAAAGTTACTCTTAAAATCTATATGCCCTATTTTTCTGGCACTTTATTGGCATGTTTTGCCCAAATCCACTTTTAAATATCTCATAAGATGGAGGATGCAAAAACCATTACCCCACCCGAACCAACACCCTAATATCTTGTTCTATAAGTACATATTGATTTTGAGAATAACAATTGGTTTTGGGTCATCTACCCATAAAACTTTGAACCCTCAAACTTTTGCAAACAGAATTCAAATAAGACATGCCTTGGTGCGTTGGAATGCCATGGCGATTGCTACTAAGAATTTCATAATTTGTGTATGTAAATAACGCTTCAACTGACATTTATAGCATCATCTACCTTGACCCCTAAAGGTTGAGGTGGGTGTTTTTGTCCGAATAGTCAGAGTTTGACCACACTAGCTTACACGTTTACATTATAATCTTTTGATTCTGGACACGTGGATGGCTGAATATCTGTGTGAACAATGCTAACTACACCCAACATGCCAGATGTACCACAAGAAGTGCTGTTTTTGTTTTCATTCATAAAGCTGCTGAATTAGATTGAACTGTTTCAGACGATTTTAGAAAGATTTCAATTTGGCCCAAATTAGAGTTTGATTGCCAAAATATTTCAAAATTACCACAAGCCCATTTAGATGTTCGTTGGCAAATTTTTTGAACTGCACTTTATTTAATCAAATTGGCGAGGATCCCCTGAATGTGCTTATAACCTCTGGCATACAAATATTTTGTCGTGGTACTAAAAGGTGTAATTTTTTGGTTGGTGAAGGACAAGGCGGAGCGCATGAGGTCGCGTGCGCATGCAAAACTCATGAAGAAATTAGCATCTGCACGGCGTCAAGCAGAGGAGCTCCAGGCAGAGGCTGAAGCGCACAGAGCTGACGCAACTGCCAAGACGACCAAGCGGGCCGAAATTATGAAGACTACGGGAAAATTTCCCAGTCTCTTGTTCTTCAATCTGCTTTGCACTTAGCCCATAGTACCTAATAAAATCATTGAACACTATCATCAATTTTTTTTCTTCCTATTTCGGTACTAGTGTACATACTGAAGGGTGCTTGTCTCCTGGGAAAAACCTTGTAGTCGAGGTTTCACACATGATAGTCCAATTTATATTCATTTAGGAACACCTGGAGCACATGTGAGATTTTTTATGCTGTTGGGCTGTAAGTTAAACCAAGGCTCAAAAATGCAGTCAGAGGGGACCATACCTCGACGAAAAATCGTGCGAGGGGAAAAAGGAAACAAAGTGCCTTCTCGTATTGTGAAAATTGGCTTTTCTTCAGAATCCAATGATTTAACAACCTTGTTATTGAGTTGTACGATGTCCGCATTCGGGACATTCAAGTAAGTTTAAATCCTTCAACAATCTCTGACCACATCACTAGGAACTTTTACTTGGTTCCTCACAATTTGTGGAAAAATGCTCCTTAGTGAGTGCCACGAATCCCCAGCCCACAAACTGTGTCATAAAAAGCTTCACTAGGCAACATCTGGAGCAATTCAAGGTCACAATTCATCTCTGATGTTTGTTTCCAATATGTATAAATCACCCTACAACTCTGAAGAAGTGGCGTCACTTGACACTCGAAAAATCAAAATTCCAATCTCTAACGCTTTTGCGAGGTTGATTTGTCGATGGTCACAAGATCCTTGGAATTAGTATAATTCCACGGAAGCAATGTACAGAATTTTCAAATCATGAAAGAGGATGCAGCTGTCTCTCTCACACACAAACAATACATGTGATGTTGAGAAGGCCAGTTTGGTGATGTTCCAATCAAGGTGAGATCGGGTTCCCTCTTCTTCGATTTTAATCAAATTTTCCAACCATAACTGGTCACAAATCTAAGTAAAAAGCACAGCAACTCCCATGTGCTTTGTTACCCACACAGCGAGCATTTCATCCGTGGCCTCCGGATTTTGTCTCTAAGCAGATCAGCTATGCCTCATAAATGAGTTGAGTAGGTGTATGTCTTGCTGCTACCAAAGTGTGTCGTCCATCCTCTCCTCTCGTTAGTTATATAGTCCATAATCATAGTGACTTACCTCCACTCTAGGTCCCCAAATAAGGACCCGCTGGTTGCCGTGCGTGGCCGTGGAGGTTCCCTACCGCGGCCAAATTTTTGGGATGGATTGAAGGATGTTGGTCGAGGAATTCCAGAGGGGCTAGTGGCATGGGAGGGACGAGGGCTGTCATCTTCAAATTCACTCAAGGCAAGCTCTACATCAGCCTGTGCTCGGACACGATCAGCCGGGTTGCCATAATCATAAGTCGTGCGCTCTGGCATGTCCAGTTCCAATTTCAAAATGTTGTCAACACTGCTCCCACATCAAACAATTTTCCCATTAGCAACATTATCTATAGACAGCTCTAGCCAAATCTTGAGGCTAGAAATGATCGTTTTTTAGTTAATGCAAGGCATTGATTCGACATCACCCTTGATGTAGAAGGAGGTGGCGGCCTTAATCATCCCTGAAAGAAATGTAGATTTATAACACCTACTAAATTTTTCAGTCAAGACCATTATAATGCTTCCAATAGCTTGTGTGCACCCGGGTAGGCTAGTGAAATGTCACTGGAGGAGCTAGACTTGTGAATCGAATGATTTTTGAACGATAACTCAAGTAAGGCCTAAGAAGAGATATAACATGTTAGCCTCGAAGAAACGGGACAAGTGCTGCAGAGTGGACACCCATCCCTCTCCACTTGCAAATTCCTTGGGTTGCCGCCTCGTGCAACATTCTAATCTCACGACTTCGCTACTATCACTTTCTACCTGCTCATTTCTTATTATTAAACTTGTGGGATTAACGATTTAAATTTCCTTGCAAGAATCCGAAAACAAGGCGGCCTGCAGCCATTCGGCCTTTGCAAACCCTACTGGCTCTGCTCTGTAAGGGTTGCATGGTAGGTCGCGACCCACCCCGAAGAAACTGGTAACTCGGGAACACCCAACTATGTGAGATTAACTCTTAGGATACCTTACAAGAACCTTAAAATATGACTGTCTGTAGTCATTCGACCTTTGCAGACTCTACTTGCTCCGCTCTGCAGGGTATAGAGTTTGCGTGGTAGGTTGCAACCTACCCAAAGAACTGGTAACTCGGGAACAGCAGGTGGCATCGACTTCCACTTACACTTCTTTCCAACTCATTCTCACAATTCCCAAGCACTTATAAATGTGTGCATATTTTACCCTTTGGCCTGATTACCTCATACCTTCGAGGTTCCCTCACTACAATACTCAATGAAGAATATAAAAGAAGATTCAGATGGCAACGTTCTCACAGATATCTGGGATCACGACTGCCATGGGCCAGAGCTTGCACTGCTTGCCGACAAGTTGGCCGGCTACAGCCGATTACCGACGGTGGCCGCTTCAGGGGCTCCTTCGTGATGCCATTAGTGAGGTATTGGCAAGTGCCCCCTTGCGAAGATGGAGTGTCCTGGAGTATTGTCTGCATACGCCAAGTTTCATTCTCATCATCCCAGTGCATGCGCCTCATTATCTTCGTCACCTCCTCCTTTGGGATAAATCTCTGCCAATTTGATGACCGGGGGGGGGGGATCAGGGTCAGTATAATAATTTGCACATGACCAAGTTGCACGTTGCACAGCATGGACATCTTGGACTTCATAGTCATAGTGTTCTTAAGCATGTGTACAGACGTTCTCTTTCTACTCTAGCTTCAAGAATAAACCTTGATTACATGCATGAAGGCCAAGCATTGTCAAGTGGCAAGCTCTCATTAGTTGACATCTCGTTGTTGCCGACCTTCAGACAAAGCCTTTTCCATCTACCAATATTGAACTTAAGGACATCGCCAAAATAGAATCTCACCGAGTGTATACCCTCCAAGATGCTAGGGAGAGCACCCACTACACCACTAAAGAATGCTACGATTAATCTTGAGGTCAATGGGTCAAAAAGTTATTAACGGGAGTTCAGGGAGCATAAGATTTTTGAGAAGTCGGATCTTCCCACCTACTCATCTAATAACTAGTTGGGATACTACAAATACCTCAATGATGAACGATTTCAACTGAAACTGCTGATTGAGTGACCTAAGTGACATGAACATGTCAGCACGCTCTCTTTGAAACTCGTCTATCGTATCCTGCAGCTCAGTGCGAAGACATGCAACCTCATTCTTACTTTGCTGATAGCGTGTCATCAACTTCCGAAGCTTGCGTTTTTTAACTTCAACCTACATTTTGCACCATTCAGGACAGCCACAGTTTATTAAGCTTTATATGCTTATACAAATTCACACAGTTTTCTATGCAGAAATCAAATGCTGCAATTTTCTTGGGGGTAGTCTCTTCTACTTCTCTTGAAGATCTCCAATCGTCCAATGTTCTTATCAATCCAGTTACGTCCCGCTCGACAAAGTGGAAAGTTCGTAAACGAGATACAATGTGCATGATGAAGTTCAATAATTAAACGTCGATATCGCTGATTAAAAGGATTAAAAGAATCTAAATTTAGTCAAGTACCTCTTCCTCCAGAGTAGTGCATTTATCCTCGGCCATTAACTGTGCCTCCTGTCACCCAGCGCAAACACCAAGGCATGCAAGTATCACCAACGCCTGGAATGCAAAATATGCGACACTGCTAAAACAGAACAGACTGTGGCCAAAAGCTGAAAGATGCACATTGCTTTATGTAGAGTTAAAATACCTCCAGCTCTGCAATTTTTCGATTTCGGTCCTCATCAAGGCTCTCCTTTTCTTGCATTTGTTGCTCACGTTGAGCAAGCTCTAGCTCCTTCTGTTTAGCTTGCTCCAGCATGACATCGCTTGATGGAGCGTTGTTGGAGCCATGCAACAGCTTCTCCTCTAAAGCTCGTAGCTGCGCTGCAAGCAAGCTGCGATCCTCCTTCTCTCTTGCAAGAGCCTGAAGACAGCAACCTTAGTAACATCCAACCAGTTTATAACTTGGGGCTACAGACTGCTCAATAAGATGCCACTCCCCAACCAAACTGTCATCTGCGTCACCTTCGCCATAACTCAGCATACCTTGTTTAAACTGCGCTTGGCTGTAAGTAACAGAAATGAAAGCCCTATGGATTTTGTATTCAAGTGCAGGATACCAGATGAAAACTCAATCCCAACGTTGTGAAAAAGAGGGTAGAGGCGTCGACTGACTTGGCAATGCGACTCCAGGTCCATATGCTGTAGCAGCAACTGCTCTGTAATTCTCTGCTTTTCTTCTTTGGATCGCTCACTTTCTGCTTTCAAGGCTTCCATCTTCAATTGTGCCTGCTTGGGAACTACTGTTGCTTTCATCACGCACTGTGACGTTCTTCAAAGCTTTGAGCTAGACTCAAAACACCATCAGTGAATCAAGTCGTCATGTTGTGTACAATGAGACTTGATGCATGACATAATGGTTGCAGGACTCCATGTATCGAACACGAGAGATGCCTTCATGATGCAGAAGATCCAAATATTGCATGTTTTTACATAAAGAATGACAATCATCTCACCTCAACGGTAACAGATCACGTCTGCTATAGAAAATCACATCTGCTTCAGAACAGAACAGAATTTCTAGACTAGAACTCTGTCTAGAGTAGAGAATCTCCGCAGAGTAAGGAGATGCGGTTAGTTTTTTGAAACTAACTGGTTAGATACCGAGTGGCACCGAATATGAGTTTAAAAAGTCTACATTTGGACCTGGCGTTCAAGGTCTGCCTTGATGCAAGCCATCGCTTGCTCACTCATCGACTTGTGTAAGGAAACCTCCTTTTCCATGTCTTCACGCAGTTGCGCCTTCAGTTGCTGGAACTCCTTTTCTCGATTGTCTGCATCAAGCAAGACTTCCACCTTCTGTGGTACCTCCTCTACACTTGCTTTTAATTGTGCCCTCAACCTGCTCCAACAAACTATGTTCTCATGTGCTCCTCTCTTCCATATTCGGTCCTTATGGAGAGGGCCATTGAGAATGCGCCCAGTACGTTTATACCCCTCTAATTATGATGTAGCTTTATTGATGAATACGAATTGCAACAACGCTAACCAGGGCATTCCAATCTCAGTCAATGTTTGGATTTCTACATGTTGTCTATTTTTGCAGTGAGCGGGCAATTGGCATTTTATGTACTTCACCTTGCAATTTCTTCCTGAAATTCACAAAGGATTACATCCTTTGGGTCCTCATTGATGCGTGGCTTGTTCTTGATACTCTTCGCACGATTTGCATACCGTAAAGTACTTACGCTCTCCTCATAATTGTAGTCCGCAGGTCCTGAGATGCATACTTTAGGTCAAGACTCTAAGAACGTGAAGAATGACCAAAAATCAAATCCAGAAGCTGCTTCATTCGTTTGAACACAAGGACGATAGGAATTTCTTACTGCCAGGTGGCTACATTGATGAACTCTTTTATATGTCAAAGCAGCCAAAATGTGGTATCTGGAAGTAGATCTCTGGCATCATACGTCTGACTGCTGAAAGCATCTTATGAAGAGAAAGGATCTATTATATCGTTTATGAAAACAGGCTTTCAAAGCACATGGACTGGGAAGACATGATGAAAAGTTAAAAAGATATTTTATTTTCTCCTGGAAGAACTTCACAGTTGCCATCTTGACAGTTTCACCATCAAATCCCAAAGACACATCATTATTGATACTATCAGATAACACTTTGATTAAATTTCTTTTAACTCACTACAGAAGCTGAACGTGTACCAATATTAGCTATCATAACAGTTCGTGTGTTGCCTCCAAGGGAATCTTGTAGGAGTCGAGTAAGCTTAGAATCTCTGTAAGGAATATGAGTGCTCTTGCAATCCACAAGGGCAGAAATGACATTGCCTAAAGCGGACAGAGACCAGTTGATATTTGTTAACTCCTTGAACCTGTCACCAGTAGCACCTGTCTTGTTGAGCCTCTCACTACCTGCTAAATCAACCTGCAACATACCCCTTAACTAATTTTCAGAACACATGTGACTTTGACTGAGAAAGAACCTACATGGTAATAGGTCCAAAGCTTCAGATGTGTTGGCATGTTATTAGGTATCAATTCAGATCTACATATAGGTTCATAATAGCTAGGTGGAGAGTACCAGATTAAGCTTGCCCACGCGAAAATGCATGCCAGTGCCACTGTCCATCAAGGATTCTTGACAACTAGTCTCCACTGTGATGGTAAAGATAGAGTGTGACCGTGATGAATCTTGATTCATGAGTGTTGCCCCGACTGATCTGCTTTTCTTTCCCACCTGCATTCGCAATTTGAAAAGAAGAAGCTTATTTGATCCTACACCGAGACAAGTCACAACTACACCTTTTCACCACGCAAGAGCTAGGTGAGTGCCTGCGTTACACTAAACTGAACCAAGCGTGTCAGTGATCTATAATATTCTCTCATGGAATCTCCAGGTCAAAGGTTTTCTGTTATATGAAACACAGCTCAGCTGGTACATGTACATAGTAGGACCTCGATTCATACCACAATGTAGTGTTCTAAAACAGATGCTGACGGAGTACATCAAAAGAAAGACGCATTGTATCTTTTAGTCAAATTTCTCACATATGTTGATGATTAACAGTATGAGAAATAACAAGTATATCTCCCAATAACCATGTGCATGTGTGTCACATCGGTAGCCAACTACTTGTCAGCAGCTTCACAGCTACAACTAGTCTTCAGACAGCAACTTAACAACCACCTGTAAAAAGGCAAGGGATCCTGGAGGATGGGACATAAAAAATCTACACATTTGAGGGCACACTGCTGGTCTCTTTTTAGCTCCCAGAATTGTTCTTCCTGTCCATTGAAAAGCCGTCAAGAGGAATTTCCAATATTTCGCTACCAGTGACAAGAAGTAATACTTCAAAACAAAGTGGGAAGGGAAGAGAGCTAAGACCGCAAGAAGCCTTTTAATGTCTGCAACACATTGCACAGTGACAGATGTAAGATTCTTCACATACACACCACCTTCAGAGTTCTCCTTCAGATCCAAACGGGCACAGGAGGTTTGTCCTGCAAGCAGATCTTTCACCTCTTCATTGTGAATCTCCAGATACGATGCTCGGACAAGGAAATTGTCAGAGCTCTGACATTGCTTGATATGTGAAAAAATGTCCTCGAATGCATTATCCATAATCCCCCGCATCTCTGAAATGTTATAAAAAACATGAAATTCCAGTTAGCAAGTTCCAATCTGCTTGAGGAATATTGCCAATACTATAACCCTAGAATCCATCCGATGTGTTGCTTCCATCAATCAACCTCCAAAATCCCCAGCATCGTCCCAGACATGCTGTAAGAGAATAAGAACTACAGAAGAGGAGAAACGCACAGCCACCAAAAGCCTTCACACTCTTCTGTTAGCATATTGTTGCATCAATTTGTGTAGTTATGACCTGACAATAACAAGTAACAGATTCCAGCATTGTATTATCTAAGGTCATTCCTTTTGACTGTAGAAATGCAATCAAAATTCCAGAGATTTCTGGAGTGAATGATGGTTGTTCATATTCGTACAGGGCAAAAATATGGTTTTCAAAATCGCTAAAGCCCACGGCCCTGCAACCTATAGTGGGTAACGTCACAGGTGGGCAACTTCAAAAATACAGCTTAATAGACGAGGTCAGGAGTCGGACAAAGAGTAAAATGACTGCAGAAATATTGAAAGAGAGGGGGACAGGCATATATATACCAGGGGGATCGTCAGGCCCGTCCATGGTGAATGTTTTTCCTGAAGCTGTTTGACCGTACACAAGCACCGTTCCATTGTAGCCGCTCATAACGCTGTGGACTATGGGATGCCCAACATCCTGGTAAATCTGGCGCTGCGTGCTGGAGCTGTCATAAGCGCGATCAAAGGTAAAGGTTTTTGGTGCCATGTCTGCCTGCATCTTTGGGTTTCGCACTTGAATCGAGCTGTTGACGGTGTCTACAATGACACAAGATTTCCTCCCATCTGCGATCTCTGTGGAAAGTAGAGGCCGGCACCGTACTACCACTTGAACACGCTCCCTGTAAGCTTCGGCATCCTTGCTCATCTTCGAGTTCCATTGCATTGAACTTGAACGACTCCTCGATTGTTTCATCATGATGCTGCGATGATGGCACACGTCCCTGTCTCTCTTTATGGTCCAACTGCATGGAAGCCAGACTCATTGGCACAATTTTCATCCAACTTCAGTGAGTAAACCCGAATTCGCCAGCATTTGAGTCATGTACTCATGATTTCTGATATTTCTTGATGTCCCGGCCGCTTAACAAACTGTAGATCCATCCCCTGCTGTCGAATGTGCCCCCGATAGTTTCAAACATTTACATAACGGAGATTATTTCAACCCAGGCGATTTATTCTGAAACTAATTCCCTTCCATTAGGTCTGATGAGAAAAACCGCCTAAACAATTGTACCAGGAATCATTTACAAAAGCGACTACCTACTCTTTATTAGAACCAAGGATTATTCGACACTTCATAAACTATCATTCAACATCTATGGATGGTTTGGCAGTAAATAATCGACAATCACTAGCAAATTAAAAATATCCTATTCTAAGCCATCACGGATGACTACAAATATTCGAATCAGATATTTCAAAGCAACACAGAATCTCTCTACTTTGCAGCATTCAAGCCGTCAAAGTTTAGCTTACTATCAAAGTGCATGGACACTTGTATCATCAACATGTAGCATCCTCTATGCCTCTGAACTTGATTCAAATTTTGCCTGAACGTCGATCCATTCTTCACAATGAAAGCACCTTGTTCAGCTGAAAGCAATACGATATGCACATAATGAAAATGAGAGCATGATACTTGAAATTTTCATATAATTGACATAAATACCTCATGTAATACTTACAACGCCCATTGAAGAAAAAGTTAGAGAAGGAAGCAGCACTTTAATACATCATTTTCCATGTGATGGCAGGCGAGATGACTGTTACAATATCGACATCAGTATTGAGTGACAACAATAAGTACCAGCATCGAGTCAGGAAAGAAAGAATCCAAAGTCCTCTTCAACGCCAATTTATTGTCAACCCATAGCTTGAACGGTGCTAAATAGCTTGACTCTCAGGAGAGCTTTGTTCATGCCCTAATTTCCCAACCAAGCGGACCAGCAGCAACGATGAAGAATACCCGACACGTTCGCTAAAGGGAACAACAATATACGCTGAGGGGAACTACTAATAAGTGGATCAAAGGATGAACGATGAAAGTCCATCCAAGATATCGTGGATGAAGTGGCTCCAATAAAAAAAGCCCCCCTATGGGGTTGAGGGCCGATTCATTCGAATGTGACATCACTAGACTAATTCGGGGCCTTTGACTCTATTTCCGGAATCAAATTGCCTAAAAATAGCCATTTAGATGATTCCTGCGTTTTTTTCATCCGCATGGATGATTATACTTGAGTGCCACGAATCCCCGGCCCAGTTTGTGTAGAGTTTACGTATGTGAATTGGTATTTAGTTATTTTATAATTGTATACAATTATGGTAATTAAAGAATCTACCCAGTTGGCATCAAAAATTAAAACAAAGTGCAGATAATACATGCAGAACCATTGTTTGGTGGGAATACATTAAGATGGGACATGTGAATCGTAATATTGAAAGGGAGAGGAAGGCAAATAGAAACAAGAATGTTTGTGAAGGAAAGAGTGTTGAAGATGGTGAAAAGAATATGATACTGTAGAGGGCTCCCTATTCCAAATTGTCAGAAATGACAACACTTCAACTGTAATCACAAGAAGATGAAATAGTGAAAATTTATATAAGATGATTGCCGAATTTTCAAGAACACAAAGCTGGCAATAGTAAAAATCATACTTGCCAACACCAATTGTTGAGGATAAGGATATGTGTATTGGGTGTCCACGTGCAGAAACACTCTCGCATACAATTTCTAGGATCTACCCACATCAAATTACCCTACTGCCACACAACAACACTGCACAACTACTAGCATCATACTCTAGAAATACACAGGAGGTGATTCACTTCTTCTCATGAGCTTGAGCCTCCAATCGTTTTGGCATCAAGAGTTTTAGGGTGGTCCGTATGACAAAAAAATTGCTTGTAGATGTCGCAACAGATTTGAGCATGACATCTTTGGTGGCTATGCAATGATTGGTTGCTTGTAGATCTTGGGCATTTATGGGCTTCATCTTCTACTTTGTCTTCTGCAACGGGCAGTGACTTGAATAAGGATTTAGCGACTTCTGTTTCCATCCCTGCAAGTTGGAATTTCGGATCAAATGCTCTAATATGTACACATGTTTTGGCCCATCCTCTCTTGCCAATTGCATGAGTCCAAGCATTACTGAGGCAACAGTGGCAAAGTGCTTTTTGAGTGTGACAATTCTGAGGTCAACCTTGGGAGTGTTGAGTCTCATTTCAAGTTGTAATTTGATTAAACTGCAAGTCCATCCACTAAACTCTTTCTTGAATGCATGCTTCAGGGGGCGCTAGATCATGACGTCAGCCGGCTATAAGACACTGGTCCAAGTTGCAGGGACAAACAGGAGGCAAATTCAAGGTGGTCATTTCATGAAAATCTTCCCTAGTAAGCACACTCCAACAATCTATCAACCATGGAAAAAGCTTCTGATCTGAAGGTAGATCTGTTGATTTGCAGAGACTCATAGCATGGCCACAATATTTTCTCAATGAATTGTTTGCATGTATCAATTGTAGACCAGTGGTTGGCAGGTTTTGTGAAATGAATTTGAAACCCAACTGCTATGATCCAAACGTCCATCCCTCGAATCTTCATGGCAAGGACAAATCCTCTATGTTCGATTACTCCTTGTATGATTGGCTGCACTAAAGATGCAATCAAAGGCCAATCTTCATTTCAAATGCATTGCAGAAACAGTGCTCAAGTTTTGTCAACATTGCTGTACTTACAATAGGTACATAAAGTCATAAGTGTTCATAAATTAGCCAACCAACAACCCATAAAGAGCTTCCACACACTAAGCAGAGTTAAGAAGGCGGCTAAATTTGTTTAATAGAGACGGCCAGAATATCAAAATATTGGATGTTATACAGATTAAATTTAGACTCAATAATTGATTTTCATGCTGGACACTAACAATTTGAATTAATTGATGAATCCGACGGGCCTTTGTCGTAATAGAGAGCCTTCTGCGGTACTATGGATACATGCAATGTATATCAACTTGCAAAATATATTTTCAGCTTCACAGAAATCACAGAAATCACAAGACGCATTGTGTGAGCAGGTAGATGTTAAATTACCCTCTCTCAGCAGCTTATGAGACGCCTTATGCCAAGGATTTTGAGTCTCACTTGCTACCACTTCTGTTCCTTAAATCTTAGCATCAGCAAATAGCATCTATGTTAATGACTCCATGTATGCAAATAAATAACATCACATTCACATGTTATGACAAAGGATTAATATCCATGGACAAGGAAGTATTTCCTTTACCGAGTGCACACTCAGAGCTTCATAACTCCCAACTTTGATTAAATTACACTCCATTCAATGCGACTTACAAATTCAATCATACTATCAGAAAATTCAAGACATTAAATGTTGTTCAGAAGTAGTACACATCTCAGAACAGAGCATGCAACAATGGAATGAAGCGCATATACATACATAAAACCCTGAACCACAGATGTAATCCACAACTGAGGAGAACATAGTACTCACAGATAAGAATTTCAGAAAGGCAACAATCAACAAAAGTCAATTGCTTTGGCCATGGCCAACTTTATTGTGCTTCATTCTGCACATGATGCAGAGCTCTACAAAACCCATAAGCCGGAGAATTGGGAAACCATCATATGCAACATGGGATTACTCTACTGACCGCCACGAAGTCGAAGAACCAAGTGAAGAGTAGATTCCTTCTGGATGTTATAGTCAGCCAATGTACGACCATCTTCCAGCTGCTTGCCAGCGAAAATCAACCTCTGCTGGTCGGGAGGAATACCTTCCTTATCCTGGATCTTGGTCTTTACATTATCAATCGTGTCAGAGCTCTCCACCTCCAGAGTGATAGTCTTACCCGTCAAAGTCTTCACAAAAATTTGCATGCCTCCCCTCAGACGTAGAACTAAGTGTAGAGTAGACTCCTTTTGGATGTTATAATCTGCTAATGTGCGGCCATCTTCCAGCTGCTTGCCCGCGAAAATCAACCTCTACTGGTCGGGAGGAATACCTTCCTTATCCTGGATTTTGGTCTTCACATTATCAATCGTGTCAGAGCTCTCCACCTCCAGAGTGATCGTCTTCCCTGTCAACGTCTTCACGAAAATTTGCATCCCTCCTCTCAAACGCAGAACCAAGTGCAAGGTAGACTCCTTCTGGATATTGTAATCAGCTAGGGTTCGTCCGTCTTCCAACTGCTTACCGGCGAAAATCAGTCTCTGCTGGTCAGGAGGAATGCCTTCCTTATCCTGAATCTTCGTCTTCACGTTGTCAATAGTATCGGAGCTCTCCACCTCCAGAGTAATCGTTTTCCCTGTCAACGTCTTAACAAAGATTTGCATCCCACCTCTCAAACGCAGAACCAAGTGCAACGTAGACTCCTTCTGGATATTGTAATCGGCTAGAGTTCTCCCATCCTCCAGTTGCTTACCGGCGAAAATTAGTCTCTGCTGGTCAGGTGGAATACCTTCCTTATCCTGTATCTTGGTCTTCACGTTGTCGATTGTATCCGAGCTCTCCACCTCGAGGGTGATGGTCTTGCCCGTTAGGGTTTTCACAAAGATTTGCATGCCGCCTCTCAAACGAAGCACCAAATGCAAGGTAGACTCCTTCTGGATGTTGTAATCGGCTAGGGTTCGGCCATCCTCCAATTGCTTGCCAGCGAAAATCAGCCTCTGCTGGTCAGGAGGAATGCCTTCCTTATCCTGAATCTTCGTCTTCACGTTGTCGATTGTATCTGAGCTCTCCACCTCCAGAGTAATCGTCTTCCCTGTCAACGTCTTCACAAAGATCTGCATGCCGCCTCTCAAACGAAGCACCAAATGCAAGGTAGACTCCTTCTGTATGTTGTAATCGGCCAAAGTTCTCCCATCCTCCAACTGCTTGCCGGCGAATATCAGCCTCTGCTGGTCAAGAGGAATACCTTCCTTATCCTGTATCTTGGTCTTCACGTTGTCGATTGTATCGGAGCTCTCCACCTCGAGGGTGATGGTCTTGCCCGTTAGGGTTTTCACAAAGATTTGCATACCGCCTCTCAAACGGAGCACCAAATGCAAGGTGGACTCCTTCTGGATGTTATAATCGGCTAGGGTCCGGCCATCCTCCAATTGCTTACCAGCGAAAATCAGCCTCTGCTGGTCAGGAGGAATGCCTTCCTTATCCTGAATCTTCGTCTTCACGTTGTCGATTGTATCTGAGCTCTCCACCTCCAGAGTAATCGTCTTCCCTGTCAACGTCTTCACAAAGATCTGCATGCCGCCTCTCAAACGAAAAACCAAATGCAAGGTAGACTCCTTCTGGATGTTGTAATCGGCCAAAGTTCTCCCATCCTCCAACTGCTTGCCGGCGAATATCAGCCTCTGCTGGTCAGGAGGAATACCTTCCTTATCCTGTATCTTAGTCTTCACGTTGTCGATTGTATCGGAGCTCTCCACCTCAAGGGTGATGGTCTTGCCCGTTAAGGTTTTCACAAAGATCTGCATCTTGACAGCACTTTCTCACGGCAGAATAAGAGTGGAAAATCTTCTCACAACACTGTCTCGAAACACTCTACAAACCTTCTCGGGCCTATGCTCAATTCACACAACACTACACGCAAGCTTAACTTAAGAAGAGCGGTGTCTGGAGAAGAGCTGAGAACGGCGAAACTACTTTGTGCAAGACTCGCAATGGGATGTTCCTTTATACATGAGTGGGAGAGATGGATGAAAATGGAGATGACACACGACTCCACGAGGTCTGTACCAATGGTACATCAACACGTGTCCAGGTTGAAGGATGAGATACGTTTAGAATGCTCTCGAACGGTGGAGTGGTCGGAGACTCCTCCACCTCGACGTCGGTTCGTTTGCCTTCGGTGGTTCCTCCGAAGGTTTGGTAGTGGCGGTGGGGGTCCATTTCCTCGGCACTTTCCTTGCCCCGCCCTTTACAAGGTGTGAGGGTGTTATTCGGTTACTTGTCATATTTGGTGCATAGTTCGATGAGGATCAAACAACAAACATCCTAAAACATATTTTGGAAAGAGATTGGACTACGTGTTCAGATTTTATTTAACTACTTTACTCTCAATAGTGAATACAAATATGGCGAGGACTTATGTACTCGGTTAAGGAAATCAGCAAAGATGCACTTTTAACAACTGTAACTAAATTTAGGGAAGTTTGAGTTGCGGTTTGATAGTTGTTGATGCTTCATCGTAGATTTGTGAATGCAAGACACAAGTTTCATTGTGTAAATTTAATCGGTAGAAGTTGGAGAATGTGAAAAAGGAACCAAATAGCATCCACAATTCTTACAAATAATTAGTGTGTTGACCTTGTGTATATGTGTGCAATTGGGTTGCCTTACATTAATACATCGACATTCCACACGATTTTGAATTGCCACAACAATGAATTGCAATATACATTTATATTCACATTGTGGTAGCTATGTGGATGAATGAACAAAGTTATACTTTTCATCACGGACTTGAGCATATTGGCCCTCCCAACTATCTTGTGATGAAGCCTAGGCTAGTAGACATGAGCACATTGTTCAATCGTATTGTAACACGTGTCATTTTGGTGTCCATTCATAACCACATGCATGCCATATACAACACAATCATAGGTGTTTGATTAAGAAGAGCAACCACATGGCGCTTGCATATGTTGTTTACTTATATGATCTTATATGTATGAGTAGATGAGCCCCAAATGATTGATGTCACATGGCATTGTTAATTAATGGGTCCTATAGAGAGTGTCATCTCAATTTTGATTTTGACACGAATCGATCGAAGAGACTTGATTCATTATCATTAGCATTAACTTGACTAACTATGAACTTGTTTTAGAGTGCTCACACTACCTATTCATTGATGACCTACACAAATGCAAATTGGGTGGCAACCAACAAAGGTGGCATGAGACACTTGTTGCTATATGACAAATTCATGAAGGTCACTTTACCTAACACAACATGTCAGATTTTCTGTCATGGTAGCACATGGTAGATGAGATAGACTCTATGGTATCCATCTTCCATGCAAAAAAGAAGAAGAGAGAAAGAATATTTCTTATTGGTCATTGGTTCATTTAACCATGGAAACCATGAGAGTGAAGTGTGGTGAGAAGGAATTGTTGCATGCAAATGCTAAAATGGCCCACTATAATTTTGACATACCACAATAATTTGGGTCAATATAACTTTTATTGACCCACACAATTTTTGAGCCCATAATATAATTGATATGTTAAAAACTAGGAATACGGAAACAATTTTTACTTGAATGTCATAAATATGTTTGGTTGCAAAATATATTATCAATATATTTCTAACAATTTATCATTTAGTACGTGTTTCAATTTACAAGCCACCCTAATTTTCAATCCACACATAAAATGCAGTCGAGCCATGGTATTTTCTACCCACCCTTTCTTTCAACCTACAATGCTACACTGTTTATGGGATCTAGTGTCACATGCGTAATCATGTCATTTACCCTATTTTGAGGCGTATGTTGGGTTACACTAACGATCAACAACTTCACTATTAGTGTCACTGTATGACACTCGGTGTTCAAGTGTGCTTGCTAATAACTTCGCATGAGTATGTTCAATAGTGTTATGAGGCATATGTCTATTTTACATAATGGTCTACAAATTGACTAAAAGTGTACACAAATTACACTTGCCCTTGCTATGCTGAAGAATATCTTCCCCTTGCATGCTAAAACGTAAACCTATCATCTCAAGTATCTCAAAGTGCTACATTAAATGCCATAATGTAAATAATTTTTTATGTCAAAAGATCATTTATGTTGATGAATAATATCATGTTGAAAATGTGTGGATGTGACACTTTGAAACCTCTAGGCATCTAGTTTAGAAAATTCACCAATAGTATATGTGACACTAAATACCATGTACGGTGTAGATGTATAGAATGTAATGTGGGTGTCAAATTAGCTCCAAAAAGAAACCTCCGAGCTACACATTTCTATACTTTTTTGTTGGATGAATGAGAGGTAATTACGCTTGTAACTTATGCAACTATTCCCTCTCTCAATGAAAATGGAATACACGTGTGGGAACAAAAATAATGGAAAATTCTTTCCGTTTGTAGGCCTCACTTATGGGAACGAAACATGGGAGCGTTGGGAACGCATTTGGGGAACTTCGTCTCTCACCTCTCGCAGATGAGCCCTCCTCCACACTCCGTTTAGCCATGTGTGTCTGTTGCGTTTTGTCAATTCTGTAAATTGTGAGCTAACTCAACGTCCAGGAGAATCAGCAATGGCCAAATCCAAGGCAGTGCTCATCCTCACCGGGGACTATGTCGAAGACTACGAGGTGATCCAATCAAATCCCCATAGCCCCTCTCTCGTCAAATTTTCTTCTCTTTCTGTTTTGTCTTTTCTGAAATCGGTGATGTTTCAACCCTCTGCAAGAGAAACTGGTCGGGAGTGCAATGTCTTAGAGTAAAGATCCCTCCTCCTTTTTCACGTTGTATTAGCATTCCAGATCAGATTTTTTTCAGAGTTTTTGGTTTAGCTTCATCTGGTCCAGCTGATAATGGTCCACAGTTCTTTGCATCCATGGGTTGTGGAATTTTCAGAAGATCCGTTTTTGGATCTTTTAAGGGTTTTCTGAGCTCAAGAAATTGTCCTCTCTTTAGTTCTTTGCTAGGTACTCATTTGATTCAATCGTAGGGCAGAACTAAACTTTTCAATTTGCCTAGAAGCTAAACGGAATCAGCATACACTGAATTCTTAAAAATTACTGCGCCATTTTGAACTGAGTGATTCATCAATCAAAAATACGATTGAATGAATTAATCAGGCTACATTCGTCATTGGAAATAGGAAGATAGCTTTTGAGATTTTTTTGACCATCCGAAGAGCGTGCTTTTGAGAGATCATGAGGCGTTTCGATCGAAGTTTATGGCCTGAATTGTACCAACCAGCTTCACTGTTGCTTATTGTATGATTAGGGATAGTCCATAATCAATACTTGCAACTGATTGGCCTCATGACTCTCAATTTCAAATGATTGGATCTTGCGAAGAAATATAATATTTGTGTAGCAATTATTTTCCCCTCTGAAGTAGCTTCAATTGATACTGTGGATCACCCTCAAACGCTTGATCATAGAATTTCATGAATGGTTATCCCCTATGCCTCAGGAAGTGCTCGCATCTCAAGGGACATTCAGATAGTTGATTACTTGAAGATCATACCATCCTTGCAATTTCCCACCAATCTATTGGATATGTAATTTTACCCAAATATTTCAGGTTTCCCATCAAAACAATGAGAATGTGATTATGATTATGATGGACTTTTAAAGTGTTTACTTCTAGAATTACTATACAAGGACCAGAAACATATTTTTGTCTTTAACCATATGGATGTTATCCTTTGGTGGTGGACTCTTTGTGATAGTTCTCAAGAAACCCTTGGAAATGTCATTTTATAGCACATCTTAGAAAATGCCTCACCTCAGGCCTTGAAGGGTTCAAGACCAGCAGAAGTAACGCCCCTCCTGGAATTTTCCTCATAAATTTGTTGTGGGGATATGGATTTGGACAATTTAGTACTGTCTGTGTACTAGAACATGATATGTCTATTGACTTTCTCCATGTGTTGTGATGGTGATGGGATTGCAGATAATGGTGCCATTCCAGGCCCTTCAAGCCTTTGGGTTGAAAGTGGATGCAGTTTGTCCAGGAAAGAAAGCGGGGGAGACATGTCCAACCGCCATACATGATTTTCTTGGGTACCAGGTACACAATGAGTGTCGTCTTTTGATAGGTGTTAAGGGATTGTGGATGATTATATAAATGATGGCATAAGTTAATTGCTCTGTAACAGTTGTTGAGAATTGTAACAATTCATCTTTACTAACCAGTAAACCTACCAACAGTGTCCTATATGACAGTGTCCTATATCCTTTCTGTATTGTTTTTAGAAATGCAGGTCACTTGGTGAATTCACTGATGACAGATTTACTGTTGTAGATACAGATGTTAGTTTACAGAATATTACCAGAGTATGAAATAAAAAAATTCAGCAGCATTTCTATGCATTAAACCTCAGTGATATGGTTTTAGTTTTAGAAAGGCAGGTCACTTTGTGACTTCACTGATGTCAGTTTTACTGTTGTGGATACATTGGTCAGGTTAGAAAATATTACCATAGTATGACATCAATGTTTAGCAGCACTTCAATGCATCAACCTTAGTGATGTGGGTTTTGTTTGTAGAAAGGCAGGTCACTTTGCTGACATCACTGATGTCAGATCTCCTGTTGTAGATACATTGGTTAGGTTAGAAAATTTCACCATAGTATGACATCAAAGTTTCCGTAGCATTTCAATGCATTGAACCTTAATGGTATCATTTTGTTTGTAGAAAGGCAGGTCACTTGGTGACTTCACTGATGTCAGATCTCTTGTTGTGGATACATTGATTAGGTTAGAAAATATCACCATAGTATGACATCAAAGTTTCAGTAGCATTTTGATGCATCAAACCTTGATGATATGGTTTTGTTTGTAGAATGGCTGGTCAATTGGTGACTTTGCTGATGTCAGATCTACTGTTGTAGATCCATTGTTTAGGCTAGAAAATATCACCATGGTATTATATACAAGTTTCAGTAGCATTTCAATGCATTAAACCTTAGTGATACGGTTTTCCTGAATGCAGACGTATACTGAGACCAAAGGCCACAATTTCACATTGACAGCCACGTTTAGTGATGTCGATGCTGAAAGTTATGATGCACTAATTGTTCCAGGAGGTCGTGCACCTGAGTATCTTTCCCTTGATGAGTCGGTTCTAAACACGGTGAAGAAATTCCAGTCCTTGGGCAAACCGATTGCTTCAATTTGTCATGGTCAGCTGATACTTGCAGCTGCGGGGATTTTGACGAACAAGGAGTGCACAGCTTACCCGGCAGTAAAACCAGTGGTGGTGGCTGCAGGTGCAAAATGCAATGCTATCTCGTACAGAATAGGGTCTTGTAGCTAATTGATTAGAGCAACTCCTATGATCATTGTAAAATTATTCTCATTGGCTTTCAATGTTTTTCTGGGCCAATGCTGCATGCTCACTTCACGTGTAAAGTCTATATATATCATAATTCTTTGTTGCCCACCAATTATTGAGAGAGAGATGACCCTCTACAGGAAAAAAGACAGTCCTTTGACCCTCAATTCTTGAGAGTGGAAAGGGTTTAGAGGGTTGTCTCTTTCTCAAAAATTGGTGGGGAACAAGATTTTGGAAAACATATAGGTTCTGTGAGCCGAATGAGAATGAGGTCCTGCCCCATAAAAAACTTGAAGGCCGATTCTTGAGAGAATTATTTTACAGTGATCATAGGGGTTGCTCTTAAGCTTGGAACAGATTGTACTGACCTTGACAAAGCGAAGGCCTCAGAAATCCTGTTGCCTATATCATTTATATCCCTTTTCAGTTTTGCATGATGTTTTTGGGTAAAAATGTTTTTGTTCTTAGAACCCCAGGCAGGCAATTGCAAGTGTAAAATCTCATAAAATCACTCATGGTGTTCTGTCTTTGATTACCCTAAACTCTGGGGTTACAACTGTCAGAAGGTGTATTGGGCAACATTGGAATTGTTACTAGGTTTAAATTGTAGAAGAGCATTTCTCTTACTTCTCAGGCATCTCATATAGAGATTTTAAATGGGCATCTTTATGCAAAGAAATCTTTAATTCCTAAGCAAAGGAACCTTTATCAATATCATTGCACTGCTTTGGAGAAAGTGACTTTTCATAGTGAATGTCCATGAAAGTGCTGAACATTGGTTATTTTGGTTTTTGACAAATTCTTTTGTTTGTACAGGTGGAATCTGGAAGGAGCCTAATCCCATTTCAGCCTGTTTCACGGACGGCAACCTGGTAACAGGGGCAGCATGGCCAGGCCACCCTGAGTTTCTTAAGCAAACCTTGAAGGTTCTTGGTGCAACAATTCAAGGTGGTGATAAGAAGGTCCTGATGTTATGTGGGGTAAGTAGCCACTTCCTATTGAGATGGAAGGTTGTCGTTTTTTTCTCACTTGAATGTGCAGGACTTGTAAATTCAGGAAGGTCACATTTGCAATATGTAGTCAGCATTGTCATTATAGACCAGGGTTTATTTAGGAATGTCAATTAAAACAATAAAGGTCTTCGGAAATTGCCAGCAAGAAAATCTACTCACCTAAGCATTTATGCATTGTGTTGGTCTTAATTTTTGTTGGGATCCCACATTTACTAGTACTTCCAAATGTGGATAAATATCAATTGTAATCAGAAGACACAAGAGGTAATCACCAGATGGAGAATTTCCAGATTGTACCAAGATACACCCAAATATTAAAGACCAGTGTGCTGGAAATAACTCTGGTATCTTTAAAGTGTATCCTTTAGTATGATATCTGACTTTGCAAATTCCTGTTGCAAAGTTGGGGGTATGGAAACAACAGTTTTGAGGTGGGTCCCAGTTCTTGTGAGCTGGTATTGAGATTATTACACTGAAATTGTTGAGTGAGATCAGAGCTCAGAGATAGTGAGCATTTGACACCTTCAGTAATGTATGCATTATTTTTCACGTGGGCCCCTCTACTCAAGATATGGTAAATCAAGGGTTGTGAGATGTGGAAGTGTCATGTTCTCCTGGTTTTGCGTTTGACCTAAGGTCAATGGGTCTTGGTGACTTTTTCCAACTAGCCCACTTCTCCTAGGTTATGAAACACACAATTCTAAAAGATGGTTAGCAAATCCAAATTGAGGCCGTTGTCACTTTCCTCTTAATTTTTGGAGCTCATATGAATATCTTATTCATTATCAAAGCAAACATTCTCATGCTCATTAAACGGTCAAAGAGGTCCACCCAATTATGTTGACTATTGAGCCTATAATGGTTATTATATTTTGAGCATGTAGTCCAATCTCTTTTAAACACATTTCTTTTTGGTATCCGTCCTTGGAGCCACACCTAACCACATACCACTCCAACTGTAGGTGTTTGATTAAGATCACTAACCGAATTAGGCACGTTGACCTTAGCCCTACCTCCTGGAGATGGGCTTGACGCATGAACATCCAGTAGACCATGAAACATTGTCCATACATGCCAGGGGTGACTCCATGTAGGTTATTCATCCATTCAGACTTCCTTGGTCCCTTGGGCCTCAAGCTCTAGTGTCAAGTACCCCTAAATACCTATCTCCAGTTGTCCTCAAAGAACCTTCATTTCTCAACCTTACTTGAGAAAGGCGAACAGTTGCTTGAATTTATGTGCTCTACTTGTCCATGTGTAGGATTACATGGAAGATTATGAGGTCATGGTGCCATTCCAAGCAATGCAAGCCTTGGGATACATGGTTGATGCTGTTTGCCCTGACAAGAAGGTTGGGGATTTATGTGCGACTGCTGTACATGATTTTGAAGGTGCCCAAACGTACAGTGAAAAGCCTGGCCATAACTTTGTCCTCACAGCCACATTCACTGATGTAAAGGTGAAGAATTACGACGCACTCGTGGTTCCTGGAGGGCGTGCACCTGAGTATCTGTCTTTGAACGAGACGGTCTTAAACATAGTCCGGGAATTTGAAAAGGAAGGGAAGCCAATTGCTTCCATCTGCCATGGGCAACAGATTTTGGCAGCAGCTGGTGTTCTAAAGGTACGTCCTGCATTGATGACTAATAAAAACTCGTAACAAAATATCTAATGCTCTATAAGTTGTGTATAAATATGAGTGTTTAAGTTTATGAAGGCATACTTTTGGAAATGATAGTATTACGACGTCATGCTGGGACAGTATTTTCTCTCATGAGGCCGTGGTGGTGAATGGTGTAGATGAGGTTGTAGTATAACACATCAATGAAAGGGAGAGGCAAAGTTTTGTACATTATGCTTTACTGATTTTTTTTAATGCCTGCTTTTTGTCCTGGCAGTGGAATTCTCATGATTTCTCAATTCTTGTTACATGCCTCACGTGAAATATTTCTGGGTCTTGAGTGAGTCAAACATAAGAACTAAATGGGAGAGACTAGCAACATGGTGACATAAACAATGAGAGACCAAAAATAAGGATGCAAGGGGGAGAGGGCATGCCCACCACTCTCCTGCTATGCTACTAACGAAATGGATGATTTTTCAAAGTTCTGCTTACTTGAGCTCTGATTGAGGCCTCGTTGATCTAACTGAACATATTTCCTACCAACATATTAGGGTGGCTTAAACCCAAGGTCTTAACCCGGATCTCATGGGAACTCATGCAAGTGGGCTCTTTGATGTGCGCAGGGAAAGAAATGCACAGCATATCCAGCTGTGAAGAGCCACGTTGTATTGTCCGGTGGCCAATGGCTGGAGCCAGATCCAATCACAAAGTGCTTCACAGATGGGAAATTGGTCACTGGGGCAGCATGGCCAGCTCACCCAGAGTTCATTGCCCAGCTTATGGCTCTGTTAGGAACAATTGTCACCTTGTAAAGACATTGAAATAAACAAGTTGAAGTAAGGGTCCTCTAATAATCTAGGCCTCCAGTCATAAATTACCGGCACACATAATGTAGATGTTTGTATTTACTCAAGCATTGGCTTATGTGAATGCGCAAGTGGCGATGAGGCAATGAGTTAGGAAATGCAGAGGTTACTGTAAGTGCAGAACTTCAAAACAAATTGCCGGATCTCGTGTAGTCAGTGCGCACATCGTGTGACCTCTTACTTTATTTTTAGTGTGTGTGTATATATATACTACAAGTAGTTGGAAAGGTTTGGGGCTTTCAGCTCATGATGTTTTTAGGGTTTGTGTGTGCACGTGCATGTTGTGAGATTTCAGTTGATGGCCAAAACCAAACAAAAAAACCTAACAATTTGAGATCGTCAGCCCTATCCTGTCAACTTGGACAGAGGTAGAGTTTAATGTCTACCTTATATTCATAGTATTCAATTATCCCTATCGAGGCGGAAGTACTGCTATTTGTTTGTAATATAGGTTTCACTTGTTTAAGGCTGCGTATGTTATATATTTGATGTTGATTTGATGTATTGCTCTTATTGCTTTTCTGATTATAGGTAGTGAAATGTGCAAGTGTGCTAGTAAATTGATGCTTCTTGGGTGTATGGCGCCCCTGCAGTTATGACTTTCCATCTTTTTCCTGCAGATTGCGGCTATTAGAGGGTCTTGGTTTTCATGGTTGGTTTCGATAGCTTGGTCAATGGATCTATCACGTGTAAATGTGAATTCAATTACCTGAATGGTGAGGTTTGGTGTGGGTTTGAGTGGTTGATGACACATTTCAAAACAACCTAATGATTTTTGGTTCAGATAAGTGCGAGAAGTGTTCTCATAATGTACACAAGTTTATCCAAAACAAATCTTATCTTGTCTCATAGTGTTAGGGCTTTGTCTTCAGACAGCTTGTGTAGTGCATAGGATTTTTGTTCTAGATAATCAATGAATTTCAAGCATAATTTATTAGCTTTGTCCTATTGGATGAGACCTAGGGTGGTCTTTGAAATGAGCCAAAGTTTGGCAGCCTACCAAGACTGGCCACATATATTATTAGTAACTTGCTCTTCAAGTGGAGTCCAATTGCAAGCGACTTTGATGAAAAGTTGCCTCTAAAAGGAGCCAAAGTTTGGTCTTGATTGGATAGCCAACCAAAATTGGTCACATGTGCAAGATAATTCTAGGGCAAAGCACTCTTGCAACTAGTCACTTGTTTTTTATGCATCATAGAAAGAGCCATCATAGACATATGACTTTCTAGACAATCAGGTACTTTCCACAAAACTTGGTGGTTGTTGACTACAGTGTCCATAGATATATAACTATGACAAGGAAGTTGTGTGTGTCTATAGGCACATTTTCATGTGTTCACCATTCCAATGAAGCAAAATAGAATTTGCTGACATTGGTGAAACTTTTCTTAATTGGATACATAGGTCCTCCCAATTGTGTTCACTATTGAGTGTATAGTAGTTATTAGTATTTGAAGGCGTAGTCCAATAACTTTTATACATGTGCCTTTATGATGTTTCCTCTTTGATCCTCACTGAACCACATACCAATTTAAATCTAGGGTTCCAATTAAGAAAAGTAACCACATAACGCCCGCATACCTTATAGTGCCAACCTTGTTGCCCTCCCACCCCACAACGCAAAACCAGAAAGTGTTGAGAGTTATATTTGTTCCCCATCTCAACCAATTAGCGGCATTTTTAATTTTTGAAGAAATAGTATCATTTCATTTTGAAATGTGTAGCTCCCACTTTGGGGCTAAAGCTAAGTCTTATAATAAGGCCATAGATGGATTTGGAAGCTTCGACCATAGGAACACTAGAGAGGTTGAGAGCTCAAAGGGAGGAGCCTTCTCATCATTGGGGAACATGTTCCACATTTTTTATTCCTTCATGTCCACTTTACGTGCTTGAGATTTTAACTTTAGTGCTTGAACTTTTTCTTGAGATTAGATCTCTTAGATGGCACCTTGATGGATTTCATGTGGAACAACTATGACAACCTCTCAGTCATTTTTAACAAGCTCGTGGTCAATTCTAAATTACCTTCATGACGTAGCTTAGGGATGTCGAGAGTTGAAGCTCTTGGTTTGTGGGCCCAAACAAATGGGCTTCATGCATTCTTTGACTGAACATGAATCCTCCTTTGTTAAAATCCCCCCTTTGACACTCGCTCACTTTAACACTTGCTCAAATGATCAAGAGATTCAAGATGGGAGAAGTTCTCATACATTTGAGCTATGTAAGAACAAACTCCCCAAGGTCGAGTTCTCAACTCGAACTCTAGTGTTAAGGGGCCCCAATCATAGTACTTGCAAGCTGTAGGATCCTATTAGTGAGATCCCAACTTCGACTACATATATTCATGAGATTTCAGCAACATAACCTACATCGATGAAAATTGACTTGCGTCATTGAAAAATCAATAAAATTACATTGTGATAAATTTGTAGATTATTTCACCAACACAAGACATTGTCGTGGTGAGAGGATTCTGTTATGGGAAAACACGGGGTTCCTGGATGCAACTAGTCTATGCCCAAGGTATGGGAGAATCCATAATCGCCCATGGTTATTTATGCTATATGAAAATGCCAAATTTATGTGCACAATAAAAAAAAACAAGCCATGTAGAGGCTTGAACCCTTCATAGTTACTGCTAGCATTCAAATGGATGTCACATGTGCATTTCTAATCCAAATAATATGCACAATAGCTTTTCGGAAAGGCAACACAAAGACATACATACAATAAAAATTTCAAAAGAAAATGATTTACCGTTTCATATATATGGCATGCCAAAGTTGAGGCTTTAGTTTTTGTGGCAGCTATACACCTCTCCGCTTAAGAAGTCATAACTTCTTCATAAGACCTCAAAATGATATGAACCATGACTATTTGGAAACCCAACTCTATTATCTATGCTAACTAAAATTTTGAACTTAAAATTCAAATATGCTCATTTTTTATGGTTTTTTAAACACGGACTTCCCAAATTCAGTGGCAAATCCATACCTTCACGCTTCTATGATCATAACTTTCACATTCTATGTCCAAATTGAAAGTTGAATAGTTTTTTGGAAAGCTTAAAACATGATTCAAGCACTCTTAAAATCTGAGAACAAACAAAAGAAATCATGCTTCCCATGCTCTCAAAGTACCTACTCTTAGATTCCAATGACAATAATATCGCCTTCATTCTAAAACCCATAATTTTTTCATAACAACTCCAAATGGAGTAGTCTATACATCATTGAAATCACTCAAGAAAAATAAACATGCTTACAAATTTTTATTGAAATCCACGTTATACAAAATCTGTGGTTTCTCCTCAAAATTTTCTTTCAAAACTAAAACTCTCTATATCTCCAAATTGGAGAGGGCCCCCCTTTGAGAGAGGAAGACCTCCTTCCTTAGCCTAGTCGTATGAGGATACATCCGCCCATAATGGACCTAATGGGCACCCACATAATCATTGGGTGATCCACATCATCCCCCCTTTAGTCATATCTATCCGTATTTTTCAAACATAAAGCCACAAAAGTCAACAAAGGTGAAAAAATCTTCACCTTTCTTTTCGACAACAACTAACTTTAAATCAAATCAAAACTAATTCTAATAACATAAGGTCTTCAAAATCAACAAAGGTTGTGAAAATAATCACGATTTTTTCAAACCTTCTCTATTACTTTCTTAACTATGAAAATCAATGAAAACTAAAAAAAAAATAACAATACTATATTTTTTTACATCGTGTAAGAGCTCGCTTCATGACAATGTGCTGCCCAAACTTCATATACTTGTAGCATTCACAAAACAAAACAAACTATCTAGCTAATTTGAGAGCATATATGAGTCCAAAAAAAATGACACGTATTCATCACTACTAATCCAAAGTAGTGCAAATTGAAAACAATCTTCCAATCTTCACAAAAATGTTCCCAATTGACAATAATATTGTCCCACAATATTATTGAATCCAAAACAAAATAACATATATGAGCTTCGCTACGGTCACTCTTGCTTTACCATTGAGTAGGTAGCATTGCATTTGTTGTCTTGGATCGTCACTTTTTACGGTCACATTCAACAAAACATGCCACCATTGAATGCCTACGATCGTAGTGTAGGTGCAATCCAACTTTTACAACATGAAGATGCCATGCTTCTATGTTCTATCTTGTACACCGTCTTGTTTGACAACCCGGTTCTTATTAGATATATACCATATATTTGTCCCATGTGCCATTGCACATAAGTTACATGATAAATGCTAATTTAGTTGGTTTCACTAACATCATCATAGGGTGTGAGTAGGTAGCCGTCAAGAGTAAACAAAGTGACGTTTTGTGACCCCAAGTTACACTTTGTTTTTTGTTCCACTTGCATTATGCCTTGGGGGGGTCACTCCCTCTTGTGTTATGTAACCACGTGCGTACAAAGGGTGTTTTTATGGGGGCTATTTACCTCCTCATTTGTATTTTAGGGAACCCTTTAAGTAAAAAAAAAGCAAACTTCACCAAATATTCAGCACCCTATAGGTAAGTATAAAAGAAAACCTAGATTATTTCAAATCATGCTAAATTACTTATAAAATTGTGATTTACTCGTTCCGTACGAAGGCAAAGTTGAGGGCTGGGGATTCGTGGCACTCACTTAAAATCATCCATCCTAGATATCGTGGATGAAGTGGCTCCAATAAAAAAAAGCCCCTCTATGGGGTTGAGGACCGATTCATTCAAATGTGACATCAGTAGACTAATTCGGGGCCTTTGACACTATTTCCGGAATCAAATTTCCTAAAAATAATCATTTAGATGATTCCTGCGTTTTTTTCATCCGCATGGATGATTTTAAGTGAGTGCCACGAATCCTTGGCCAAAGTTAAGACTCCAATATGGCATAGTGTATATTCACGTTGCTATATATTGGTGAAAGAAGAGTGTACACATTATAACCTAGTCGCTCAATTTTCATTCATTTTGCATGTATTATATGTGAATATACTCATTCTATTTTTATTTTTAAATCCTTTATTATTTTTGTCATACTAATTTCTCTTTACCTCAAACCTAAAGTAGGGGTTTTCCCCTTATGCTAGATTATATATAATCACATGTTTCGCAATTTAAGTAGACTATGATAGATCCAAAGTTTCTATAAAATTTCTTGCCAATGAATAAAAAAACACCCTATAGTTGTTCTCACGTGGTTTCTACTTTTCGGCCGGTCACCCCCCCCCCCCCGAGCATTATGCTCTTGTTCCACTTGTAATGGCGTTGGAGCCTATATCAACATGTGCATGTATGAATAAGGGGCATTGTTAAGACTAGGAACCACATGAGTGCATGACCTTGAAAGTAATATCCCTAATATACAAGGATCCCCCCCCCCTCTTAAAAATTATATATGTACAATATGTAGTTGGGAAATCCCCTCGAATACATACACAAGTGAGAAATTAATAATTCGTATAGACCCTGATCATATGTATACACCAAAAAAATCATATGGAAAATATGGCTAAACTGCTCTTAGCAGGACATGTTTAATTATCATTGATGAAAGCTTTAAACACCCATTCATTCATTGGATGTAACTCATATAGATTTCTTTCTACAATATAAGTCATTGTAGCCAATGCAATGATGGTTCTAACTGTGTCATCAAATGATTTGTCAAATCATAGGTCCACATTGACCCATTCTTATTTTGATACCAACATACCCCTATTTCCATATTGGAAGGCCAATCCCAGAGGTCAATTGGTTGTCGCTACTCAATCCACATGTTGCCAATTTTGCAGCGCATCCTAAGACCCTTCCCAAATACCAAGTCTTGGTGGTCAATCTTTAGCTAATATTCTTTCGAAATCCCTCTTTTCTTTGCTCCTTCAAATACTACTTGAGAGACAAACAATGCCACACAATCACATCTCAATTCCAATGAGTAATCATTATCCCCGGTTCTATATAGTCAAACTTTAGGTCTAACATACAACATACCATACATGATTCTAGTGAACCTATCCTTGGACAATGTGGGATGACCATTCAACTCACATAATGGATGAAATTTTTATTTGGACCTATTGCAGATTACACACTTCATTATAATTGACTATGGGCCTAAAAGTAGAAATACAACTAGGCGTATATCAATAATACGCCTAGTATATTTAGAATGCTAGAATAAATAATACATGTACCTTATGTGTATTTTGTAACCCCTAGGCACAATTAATGCCCCTTTTGTGCACCCGTGTGGATCCATATGGGCCACATTGAGTGCACCCACGTGCATATATGTAAGTAACTTCTTAGCTTGAGTTTCTAAAGGATAAGATGGGTTAAATCCTATAAATTTTCAAATATCATGTAAAGATTTTTTTTCCCTTTGTTATTTTCTATCCAATGATCCATAATAAGTTGAACTTTGAACACAATGCATTCCGGCATTTGGCACCCTGTAATGCCCTTGCCAAAAACATGTCTCAAGTTCCTAGGAGAATGCCCCCATCAACATGTTTCTTTTCATTTTGCAAGAAGGACAAACATCTTTTCCGAATAGAAAGGTATAGAAGTCGGCTATGGCAAAGAATTTGCTGCCACTATGCGGCTATGGCTGAAAAAAAACTACAATTATACCTACAACTATAATCAATCCTACACCCTATCTTGTTGTTCAGTGTTGTTCGCAAAAGCGGAACAATATCATGAGCATTATAATGTTGATTGTGACAAATTTGGCAATTGTGGAGGTTGTTCATGTTCTAACCCCCACGGCTTGAAAAAGGCCCCAATTTGGTAACATTTGATGAATTGAGAACACCTTGAAGGACCACTATATTTGATGTAGAGTTTTCTTTCTCAAATGATGTGACTGTCGCACTACTACGCTCGCCACTGAGGCATGGAACTATTGCATTTAGAGAAATCTCTCCAAGAACCTCACATGGTGCAAGAAGGTTTGCAACCAAATGAGAGCAAGTGCGTAATTGTGTTTTTTTCTTCATAAACCTTGAAGCCTCTGTGGTTGGTGAGCTCCATGCCACAAGGATTTGGCATGAACGCTTCTTGAATTCATGTAGAACAGCCAATCTTGTTCGTTAATATCTTCTTGTCTAAACATGTCATTGCGTTGCACATCTTAATGGTTCAAATCCCATAATGCCCTCCCCTCATGGCAATCCCCTATATATTTTTTCCTACCATGCCACTTTTCCTGGGATATAATACACGTGATGGTGGTTAAGCAAATCCAAGTTGGGCCATAGCCAGATTCCTCATAATTTTTGGAGCTCATGGGAATACCCTGTTCAATATAAAAGTGAAGATTCTTGTGCTCATTAAGTGGTAGTATAGGTCCCCCCTACTATGTTGACTATTGAGCATAGTATGGTTATCATATTTTTGATGATGTAGTTCAATCTCATTTAAACAGATGATGCCTTTTTGGTATTTGTTTATGCAACCCCAATTAAGCACACACCACTCAAATATAAGTGTATGATTAAGAGAAGTGACCAAATTAGGCACATCTGCCTTACATACATACTTAACACTTGTTAAGATTGGCGGTGTTGACCTAAACACCCCATCCAAAACCAACACCTTGAAATCTTGCACAATAACACATATTGATTTTGAGAAATGTCAAACACCCCAACAAAAAGCTTTGGTGTTGGTTTTGGGCCATCTACCAATACAACTTTGAACCCTTACAACTTTTGCATAAAAAATAATTCAAATAGGACATACTTTGATGTGTTGGAATACCCTAGAATCAATTGCCAATGATGTTCATTCAAATAATTTTAGTATTATAATAATATATATGTTCCATGCTTGACAGTGTTAGCACCATCTAGTAAAGATGTGCTAATTCGGTTACTACTTTTAATATTGCACCTATTTTAAAGTGGTTTGTGGTTAGGTGTGACTCTAGGAACGAATACCAAAAAGCCACATGGTTTACAGAGATTGGACTATGAGCCCAAAATATTCTAACCATTTTGGGCTCAATAGTTAACATAAATGTAGGGGGAAACTATATGACCATTTAATAAGAATGGAAATCCTCACTTCGATCATAGAATAAGATATTCATGTGATCTCTGAAAACTATTAGGAAAGTGACTACGACCTTGACTTATATATGCTAACCATCTCGTACTATAGTAGAGGCGCCTCTTATTGATCATGACCCCATCAACAATGTATATGGTACCAGAATTTCAATCAGGTTGGGATGGATTTTTGATTAGGTTGGAACCAATAGTGCCATGACACATCTTGGTTTTGAGTGCTAAAGTGAGGAGGAACCTGCAGCTAAAATGAGTGGTTATGGGAGACTCAAGACATTGGTAGTATGTTCGGACCTGTTCCGAGACGACCCTATACTACTGGATGATGGTGGAGAGATACCCAAATCTTAAGGAAGAGGTTGGCGGTTCGATTCCCGGTTGTGAAATCTCCTCTCTACTTGACATAAACTTGCCAGGTGGTTAATTGCCTCCTGTGCTTTGGCGCTGGCTTGTCGGCCTTCTGTCTCAACAAAAAAAGAAAAAAAGAAAAAAAGAAAAAGAAAAGTATGTTCGGGCCAACTTTTGGCTTCAAAAATTCACAATAATTTCAATTGAAGGAATAAAATTATTGAAAAATTTGTAGTTCTCCTAATTGCTATCATCCTACACGGGATTTTTTTTGCACCGCTTTATACCTCTTCAGATCTGGCGCATAATCTCTTAAGCGATTGGTTATGGGCGCCTCTACTCTAATTGCGCATGTTTCATATCCTAAGGAAGTTGGCTAGTTGGGAATAGTTCAATAAGGTAGAAATACCATAACCTGTTAAAATAAGGTGATTCGCATTGAAGATCTGGTCTGACAATCATGAGATAATTTTCCAAGATAGACGAGAAGGATTCATGAAGAATGCAAGTTGTTTCGTATTTTTCTGCCTTGTACAAAAAGTTCCACAATTTTTCAAAGTGGAAAGTTTGTCCAACCCACTTCTGGTTCACTAGGCTCTCCGCATTTCGATACAGAACATCACCTAAACCCGTTAATCACGAGTACGTTAGATCTTGCCTCCCATTGGCTACACTGCATTGAGGTTGCCGCTCCATTTAAGACATGGCACTTTACCATTATGAGGCGGTCTAGTGCACCGCTATTGGGTGGTGATCGGGTTATGGTATTTCTACCTTAGTACCCACTAGAGCCCGACATTTTCCTTCGAATTTGTACCCATACCCACCCATACCATGCCCACCCATGCCCACCCATAGTATGACCCGTGCCAACCCATGCCCACCCATGCCCACCCATGCTATTAAAATTGCCGCCAATGTATTCAAAAATTGTGTAATGTGCATTACCCGCCTACACCAAGTCTTGGACCACCCATGCCCATGCCCACCCTTGCCCACCCATGCCCAATAATATCGATCCCATGCCCACCCAAAACCCATGGGCAAGGGTGGGTTTGGGCATGGGTATGGGCACCCAACGTAGGGCTCTGGTACCCACTTAAGAACCACCTGCGTTTACCTTTAGAATCGGGGGGTGTCGAAGCTCTAATGAAGCTCTAAAAAGAAGCCCACGACGCTCAGCCGCCGGGACACGTGCCCGCCGCCGGGTTTGCGGCAGCGTCACCTGACGGGTTAATGGCAGCCGTCACCTCACGACTGGCCCAGACATCGTACTTCGCAGAGGTTCAACATGCTGACACTCCCGAATTTGCAATCCAACTTTTGTAAGTTCCGCCTTGCCATGTGCTCTAAAGACTCATAATAAGACAGCCACCGCAATTAAGAAAAATAGGGAAGCTTCTGAAGATTGATTGGGCCTACAATGCCTCTTACTCCCTACTTATAATCATCCAGCTCATGGATTTGGGCACATTTTTCAGAAGCAATTGGATTGTCGTCGAGCTTGGAAGTAAGAGGTGTTGGGAAATTGCGAGTTCCTAAGACTTGCTGTTGTGCACACGGGTGAGCGTTGTGGATGTTACGTATGGGTTATGTGTGTGAGAATGCAAGAATTGGGCTATCCATGAGGAATCTGGTGTTGATGTTTGAGCTTGGAAGAAAGAGTTAATTGGGTGAGGGTTGTGGATGGTTGTGTATGTGAGAATGCAAGAATTGGAGAGGAGTTGGGGTGTGTAAGAGGAATTTGGTGTTGATTTTTGAGCTTGGAAGTTAGAGTTAATTGGGTGAGGGTTTTGGATGGGTTATGTGTGTGAGAATGCAAGAATTTGGAAGGTCATGAGTAGTTTGGTGGCTATTCTTGAGTTCCGAAGATGCAGTTGGTCGAGTGAGGGTTTTGGATGGGTTATGTATGTGACAACGCATGGATTGGGATGTCCATGAGGAATTTGGCGGTGAATTGGAATCAGGAAGTAGAGGTTGATTTGCACAATTTGTGGGTGAAAGCAGGGGGATTGATTCAAGGTAGAGCAAGTGGCAGATACATCAAAAATGTTGGGTCAGACTTCGTAGGACTTTTCAAATCTCTGCATGCACGAACCTTTCGTTTTAGAGGTGAAGACGATCGAGGTGAGAATGTTAAGATTGCTCGCTCACCGGATGATCCTTTCCGAATTGTTTTTTACATTGGCCGGTTTCAAAGTGACGAGGGTATGCACACTGGTTGTACCTTCAGGGTTTTAGTGTATGGGCATTACATTGCAGGCATACGGATGCTATGGAAATTTGCTCAGAGAGTAGTAGGATACCGTTTTGTGGCATTATATTATTGACCCATAACCTTCTTGGTTATGTTGGAAATAAATCCGCATTATTGGGCTCTATGGTGGGCTCTTTATTGGGTTCTACTTTTATGTGGTAGCTTCCTTGATGACTGCTTCCCTAATGTAGTGAGCACTTTTTTTACTGAGTGGAATTCCTCCACTTTTCCTATGTCACATTTCAAAATGCGGTGGGACTTAAATTGGTTGAAATTTCCTGAGCATGTCAGTGATGCTATGGCTGAATTTACCCTAAAGAGTGGAATTCATAGAATGTGGATTAGGCAAGCGTGTTAGGGCAATTGATTCTTGTCTGAGATTCATCATGACTCTGAGATGAATCTGAGTTTTACAGGAGGTAAAGAGATCGAGGGTCTAAATGCAGTCCAAACTGCGTTGTTACTTCAAGTGGTTTTGTTCGAGCATGCAGGGGAACTTCTATGTCTGGATTTACCCTAAAGGGAAGGATCCGTAAAATATGGGTTAGGCAAGTGTGTTGAGAAAGTGTACATTGTCTGAGAATCCTGGCTTTCAGCTCAATCTGAGTTTTACAGGACGTATAAAGATGGAGGATCTACACGGAGTTTGAAATGCGTTGTGACTTCTCATTTGGTTTTTCTCAGCATGCCAGTGGTGAATTTACTATGGCTGAATTTACTCTAATTTAGGGAGGAATCCAAAAAATATGGGTTGGGCAAGTTTATGTGTTGGGGCAATTATTCTTATCTGAAAATCATCATGGCTCTGAGATCAATCTTAGTTTTACAGGAGGTATAGAAATGGAGCCAGGTTCGCTGTGGATGTGGGTAGCGAGTATTTTGGGTATCTTGGCAGCTTCAAGCTTTCTATTCTGGTATCAACACCAGAGGAGATACTTACCCAAAGGAAACTGGTCCTTGCCAATTGTTGGTGAAACTTTCAAGTTAAGGCGTGAAGGGATTCAAGAATTTATTCGTAACCATACTGCCAGGTAAGTACTGAGTTCTCTTTGATTGCAGTTCTGGATGTTTTACACCTTCTAGCGGATCCCTCATATTTTTCTGAGCCTTATGTGATCACTTTTTTTAATCCAACAATTCTGTTTTAGTGGTATATGGCGAGGCTTGTACTCGAGAATGGGCATGAAAAAGACATGTGTTGCGATGAGATTGGACTATGTGCTCAAAATATAGACACCATTCTACGTTCAATAGTGAACACATTTGGGATGGGGGGGGGGGCGTATTTGATCACTTGAGGAGTCAGAGCATCTTCTCTTTGACCTCTTTTAAAGTTCTGGGTCTCAACTCTGACTCTTGACACTTGAAAATGACAATTTTCGTGATTTGCAATTGCTAGCCGGATGAGATAATTCCTGTCCTAATGGAACAGCCAAATTTGTATGTGGAGTTGGAAGTGCCTCCAATACGGCCACAAACCTTAATGGGTACTAGGATTCAGTACTTCTCTTGTCAACGTCACCATTTTGGCACTTTCCCTGAACTTTTAGGGGAGCTACTTAGAGTTATCCTCTAACTCAACCTGACTTTTCGACAGGAGTTGGTTGTTTTTGCAGAAGGTAGACGTGCCTAATTCGGTTACTGATCTTATTTGGACACCTATATTTGAGTGGTATGCTGGTGTATGACGATCTAATGAACACAAGAATCTCATTTGATAGTGAATAATATATTCATATGAGCTCCGAAAATTATGAGGAAAGTGGCTACAGCATCTATTTGGATTTGCTAACCATCTGGCACTAATCGCATGTTCATATCCTAGAAGAAGTGGACTGGTCGGAAAAAAGTAATCATTTAAGACCCGTTTACCTTAGAACACCTTCCGTGTATGGTAAGCTCTTGGTACATCCTTAGAGGTAGTGTTGAGGTTTGAACAAAGAATTTCCATATATTGGTTCATTGAGCGTCAAACTCATTTTGGCATGCAATCCAGAGGTGCTAAAATGAGTTTGGCCCTTAATGAACCGAAGTAGGTTGCTCTTCATGCAAATTCAGATGCTACTTCCGAGCATACACCATTACAATTGGAAAGAAATTATTGATATTGTATCCAAGACAATCAATGGAAAATCCAGACGAAAGGTGCCATCAAGTCCAGAGACATGTCTACTAAGTTCTCTGTGTTTCCTTGTTTGAAATATTGTGGGGCTTCTTATTAGAAACATTTTTGGGGATTTCATTTTTTCAGGTATGGAGATCTGTTTTCCACCACAATCATGGGCCGCACCATTGTTTGTGTATCTAATCCAGAGGCCATCAAGTTTGTGCTCTCCACAGCACACTCCTCTTTTCCCGAAGGCTTCGGCATGCAACATGTTAGGCTTACTTCACAAGGAGTGTTCAGAGGTCCAGGGCACCCCCATTTTCGAAGAATCATACTTCAGGATACTACTGGAGAGAGCCTCCAGAGCATGCTTCCATTCATCAGCTCTACCGCGAAAAAAGTTGTCGATGAGTGGGAAAACAGAGAGAGTGTGCATGTGTGTTCCGAGATGAACAAGGTAGTGAATTACCTCTTACAAGTTTTCTCTCATTTATTTAGTTATTTATTTGAATCTTATTCAGATGTTGAATCATAGGTCGTCATATAATGCATTTGATTAAAAATGAAGCATATGCATGTGTGGGGAATTTTTGCACACACTTATGGATGCTCACTGTTCAAAGGGATTGAATGAAAGCCCTTATTGAGATGGTTCAATTTCTGTAAGTCCTCAGAGTTTATGGGGATATCAAACCTCGTCCTTATCTTTGTAAGCCGACGCAATGGTGCAGTTTGGTTGTGTGCCCATCATTTCCAAATTTCCAAAGGGTTGTGTATTATGCAATTATTACAACAAAACTATACCTAACGGCGACACTAGAGACTAAAGCAATGCTTGAAAAAACAGAAAAAAGTATCATGGTCATTTTACTGAGTCCCTTTTATCATTTGCTTTAACATTGAAAAAAATGTAATGAAATTACCTTATAATTTATGTATTAATTTTATGTAACAATCTTGCTATATAGTAGCAGAATGTGGCAAATATTATAAGAAAATGAGAAAATAATGCAATATTAACGTATTAATGAAGAATTTGTGGTGTTATTTCTTTCAACATTTGATTGTTTCTACATGATAATTTTTGCCTCAGGAAGTTTGTGACATGTCCCTCTTTGGTTTATCTAATGTGCAGTACACTTTCACTGTAATGATGCGTGTTTTATGGAGCGATATTGAACCCGACTCCGCGGAGATGGTAACCATCAGGGAAACTATGGGCATGATAACACAAGGAATCCTTAGCACATTACCTATCAATCTCCCTGGCTTCACTTTTTACAAGGCTTTGAAGGTGATCCAGTTTACACCTTTTTCTTCAAATTGAGTTCCCATTATTCAACATGTCTTTTGGTTGGGAGTTGATCGTTTTGCATACAAGACTTTCCATGCTTGGTGGGTTTTTGGTGCATGCTGGGAGGCAGTGTGGGAGGTTTGAACAATTTATATCGGTTCATTGAAGGTTTGAAAACATTGTGGCATTCCAAGAGGTGCTAAAATGAGTTTGGCCCTCACTGGATCAAAATGATAGGTCGCTCTTCTTTCATATTCAAATTCAATCACGACCTCCGAGCATTCACCACCACAAGTGGAAAGAAATTATTGATTCTGTATAAATTAATTATTGATATTAAAGATATAATATTAATTCTCACAGAATGTGATTCAGACCAGCTTTGATCCTGACCTTTATAATCTGGGTATGCCAGGCCAGGGAATATCTTGTTGAGAAATTAATGACTACAATGAAGAACAGGCGAAAAGACGGAGTAATTGTGGGCGATGCCTTAGGCGCACACATGGCGATCGATCAATTCAAAGTCTCAGATTATGAAATATGTTGTGTTATGATAGCATTTATGTTTGCAGGCTATATAACCACAGCCACCTTGCTTCCGTGGGTCATGAAGTATCTTAATGAAAATCCAGAAGTGCTACAACATGTACAGGTAGATTTACAAACTTTCAGAACTCCAAAGCTTCAGCTGTGTCAGGACTAGATTACCATAACAATTTTTGAGAAATTTCATTTAATCACCATAAGAAGGGGTGATTAACTTCTTCACGAAGTACAGATAGCAGCATCTCATATTGGATTTTTGGATGTGATTTTACGTGATTTAACAGGATGAGCAAGAAGAAGTGCGACAAAAAATTGTCGAAGATGGATCCCTGAAGTGGTTCAAGTCCAGAAGCTCCATGCCATTTACATCACAAGTAAATTTTATAAAATCCATACCCCTAGGTCTGGATGCTTCAGACAGTAAGGACGCTGGAAATGTAGACTAGAGTTTGTTGGAAACTTTAATGACTTTGATCCTTTGTATCGAGTTTGACATGATCACTCATCCACGAATCTATATGTCGATGTAGGTAATCGATGAAGTTTTGAGGCTGGAATCAATTGTTGCAGTGATTCCAAGACGTGCTGAAACCAATGTTGAATACAATGGTTAGTAGTGCCCTCAATATCATTTTCCAATTTATGATGTTTATTACTTCACTTTCTGAAAACCTCATCTTATAACTGAAGCTCTTGTTCAAATCCCAGGTATTGAAGAATGGCTATGTAGTGCATAAAAGTCTTGTTTCCCTCTAGTACTAAGACCTTGTTGAACTGTGAAGGTCTCGTCTTTCCAAAAGACGTATATGTTTGGCTATCAGCGTATTCCTTGCATTGGAATCCAAATAATTTCCCAAATCCATCTGTGTTTGATCCATCTCGTTTCAAGGTGTGTACATTAAGAAACACATGCTCATCTGGTTCTGTTATGTGGTGCAAATTTTGAGCATATCCTGATAACATTCTTATTATGTCCGTACTACATTCACTAGTGTTTTCTTTTTTCATTATGTAGATGCACTTGTTGAGATAAAGCAATCTCAACCCATAGAGATGCACTCAATACTAAGGAAATTCTCTGCTTATGGTTCTCATAGGAGTACCTTCTTAGAATATAAAATGGTACACAGTGCAATCTATTACAAGAATAAAACCAAGAAAATATTGATGAATGTCTAAATATTTCCAGATAATTATGTCAAAAACTACCAAAATCTTCTCTCCATAAGGTAGACGTGTTGTGAATGCTTACTTTTCCCAACTAGCCCACTTCTCCTTGGATATGAAACATGTGATTATTACAAGATGGTTAGCAGATCTAAATTGAGGCCGGAGCTCATGAATATCTTATTCATTATCAAAGTGAAGCTTCATGTGCTTGTCAAATGGCCATATAGGTCCCCTCAATTATGTTGACTATTGAGCCTAGAATGGTTATCCTAATTTAAGCACACAATCCAATCTCTTTTAAACACATGTCTTTTTGGTACGTGTTCTTTGAGCCACACCAAACCACATAGCACTCAAATACAGGTGTCCTTACAAGAGAATTAACCAAATAAGGATTGTCTACCTTAATCTGCTAAATGTGATGTCTTGCAGGAAACGCCGAAACCAAATACCTACATGCCTTTTGGTAATGGCCCGCACATGTGTCCCGGAAGTGAACTCGCAAGAGTGGAGGCGTTGTTCTTGCTCCATCATCTTGTCACAAAATTCAGGTGCTCAATTTATTGTATACCAGGGGTGTTGATTGATTTAGATGTGGTGTCATTTGACTAAGTTTTTTTTGATGTACTAATCACTTCAATGTTGCACTACCCCAGGTTCAGAAAGTTTAGTGACAATCTTTTAGTAGATGGTTTCTAACATCATATGCATCAATCATAAGGGAAAGTTCTATTTGCAAGCAGGGGTTTGGGGTTGCTTGCAAATCTGAAGTACTAAGTTACCGAAGACTTACTTGCTTTCTATTCTGACAGTTGGGAAAGTCTTGCAAACAAGCAAAGGAATGCGACTAACCAAATGCGACAGCCTGCCGGAGGTTATCCTATTAGAGTCAAAAAATTAATTCCATGAGAATTACAAAATCAAGTAAATTCAAGTAGATGGCAATCTCTGAATGTTAATATTGTAATTGTTTAGACTTCAAGACTTCAGTATAGGTATGCAATGTAATTGAGTATTACTGTCAAATAGTGAACTTGAGCATGCAAGGGCGAACTAATGTAGTATGTAGATTTGTAGGTGGTATACTCGTGATAGATAGATATCGATGTATAAGATACAATTTGGTCACAGATATGTTATGATTGTACTTCACCGTTTTTGGTATTTAGTGTCGTGTACACTATTTGCGAAGTGAAAACATATCTACATTATGACATTTGAAGTAGCACACTGAAATATTTTAGATGATAGTCTTGTGTTTTAGTATGCAAATATTTTTGAGTGTATTAATGGAAATTGTCATGTGTTTACATTCTAGTATGCAAGATGATGATATTCTTGAGCATACTAATGGCAAGTATCATTTGTGTACACTTTAGTCAACTTGTAGACCATTGTGTAACATAGGCATGCACCTCATGACATTATTGAACATACTCATGCCAAGATGCTAGTAAGTGCACTTGAACACCAAGTGTCATGAGGAGACCCTTATGGTGAAGTTGTTAATCATTGGTATAACCTAGCATATGCTTTTAAATAGGGTAATTGACACTATTGTGCATGTGACACTAAATACCATTAATAGTGTAGTATGAGTCATAACAATAATTCCACACATTTCAGGTTATAGTATTATGCTTTTTGACAAAACACCTATGGTCAAGAAAAACATTAAGGAGACGTGATTGATTTGGTTACTTACCTCAAATGGATGGCTATATTTGAGTGGCATGTGGTTTGTTGTGGCTTTAAGAATGGATACCAAAAAGGCATTATGTGTTTAAAAGAGATTGAACACTATATTCGTTAAATTGAGACTTTCTCTAGTCTCAAATTAATATATGGATCCAACAACATGAAGGCGTCCGAAACTATATTGTGAACAATGTCAAAAATATTATATGTTCTAACATCCCAAACCTATAATGTTAGGACATGAGCACATATGGTAGACCACTTGACAACAACAAAAACACATTGGGTAGAGCACTCCAAACACAATTCACCCAAAAAACATATAACCTACTTTCTATTATTAGCATGGTCCATAAAATATAGGGTTTCCAACATACAAAGTGCATGTAATAAATGCATATTTCTTCAAACAATATAGTATTGGGGCGTTCGACCCAAACAATATAACATTGGGACGTTCAACCCAAACAATATAACATTGGGGCGTTCAACCCAAACCCTACTCCAATTTTGATGAGCACACATATGTGTAATATATATTGCTAGAATTATATCTGAAACTATTCGACCCAAACTCTACCCCAATTTTGATGAGCACACATATGTTGAATATATATTGCACGAATTATATTTGAAACTATAATCATGCTAACATAATCCTACGGAACTTCTCATTCAACGTGGGTTTCTTCTTGTGCGATCCGAGCAAGGTTGTCTTTTGCGAAGGTTATATACTTCTGAGGGATGGACACCGATCCGCTTTGATTTTTCCGTGGTCTCCACGCTATGAATATGGAATCTGTATCAACCCAAGATGGACCATGCTCAGAATCCACCTTCCACCGAAAGTTATGGTTGGTATCCCAGCCTGTATAATGCCGAACCACATCTTCATTTCTTGCTGTGGGTTTGTAATACTCCACTTGTATTTGTCGAAAATGTGTGCTGGAAGTTGTAAAGTTTGGTTTAGACAATGCTCTTGCCACCCACACCGGCTTCGCATATGTCTCATCCCCAGGACGTAAAATAAGCATGTAACCTTCATCACAATCAACCGCAATGCGAAAAGATGGTGGAGGACGTTCTCTAGCGGGCCCAACATAATGGTCGTCCGTATCGAATTCTTCACGAACCTCTCCGTTTTCCAACATGCACGCATCCGAAGCTTGTACATCGACACGAGTTTGTGGCCAAAACCCGTGCCTCAACGTATCAGGGCTATCTTGGTGGAGGTCTGCTAAGGCGGCACGAACACGTGTCCAATAATGTATCCAACTCCCGTAACGATGCCATGCTGATCCACCAACATCCGATACCTTCAAACTCTCCCAATATTGTATGAAGCCAGATATTCCCTTCAAAATATCCTCCAAATTCTTCATGGCTATTGGCTTGCAAGGCTTGGGCTCTCCAGCCGGTAACATCGTCTTCCCATCCGCATCCAAACGCCATACAAGGAGACCCTCCGGTGGACTCCAGTCTTGTGACGTGCACAACAATTTGTATTGCATAGCGGGTTTACCATCATTGCGCATGTAGAAGCGGAATTGTTGTGCCTTGGTATGCCCGATCAATCGGTGAGCCCCACTTCGAATATAAGGTAATATAAAGGCTTTAAAGTCTGGCACCTCCTCGATCATATGGGGGATGACGGGAACGTTTTCCAAATCCATGTATGACTTCATCAACAATGGGATTGTTGGAAAATCCTCCTCTCGCAATTTCATGCTCCACCGCCCAAACGATGCATCAATGTCATCGTGTGTGTGGCCTACCAAAAGGAAAGACACAAAAACCTCCTTGAAAATGCCTTTCGCAACCAACAATGACCAATATGCAAATACATATCTACTTTTATTGTCCTTTGCACAATTATCCAATTGCACACGCAAAGTGGGGGGCAACTTCTTCGCTACCACAGGTTCACTGGGCGGATCTGGCAACGAATGCAAACACACATCTTTTCCATCCAACACCGCCTCATACAAAGGAGTTGAACCCGTGTCTTCAAATAACAATCCCGAAGAATAGGCCGGCGGTTTCTCCAGATCACGTAGAAGCCTTGCAAATGACCCTATAGTGTGGTTTGAATCCGCTGGATATAAATCAAGAGCATAATGAGCGTACTTGACATCACCGTGTCCATGCGCAATCATTCCTGCGATGGCAACTCAATGCAATTAATATCTGAATAGAAATAAACCATTTCAAGTGAATCCATGTTGTCAAGTACATCATGGTAAAATAAACAATACAACAATTACGGTAACTGACGACAATTTTCGGTCTTCACCTGTAACCGATACATGCAGCTTGAAAAATCCATCCGTGGCCTTAATCCGATTTGCAAAACATGGGGAGGCTGTTTTGGCATGGTCCATTTTGTCATGGATGACCGTAAGAACCTCCAAGGGCCTGGATATTGACAACGCTCTATTTGTGTAGTAATCATTCCGGTGTGCCTCTTGCATGTTTACATGCTTGAAATAGTTCAATTGATGCACAACATATGATTCTGTTCCCATCGTGTGTGCATCCCGAAGGCGCTTCAACTTCTCACAATTTGAGCACCGAGCAAATTTGTCCCCTCGTCGTTTAGTAATATATTCGTTAAATTTTGCTTTCTTGATTGCGCTCAATTTTGACAATGAAATTGGATCCAACCCAACCTTCTCGCCAACAGCATTTACGTCGAGCAATATATCTTTCCATTTTGTGCCTGTGGGAAGAACTTTCTCCACAACCTTCTCACCGGTTGTGAGTGTGCGTGTTTTGTGCGGCATTGCATCAGCAAGGGGGACAATGATAGTCGCTAGAGTGGCCGTTGCTTGCCTTGTTGCTTCTCGTGGTTTCTTCAAACCCACGTTCCCGTGGTGTCGGGACCGGCGGCCTTCCTTAGCATAAGTCGCTTGTCTATAAAAGTCCGCTTTTGACACCCCGTGAATGGTGTACCATGCCTTACAACACACATCTATGCTTTCAATGGTGATGACCTTGCGCCCCGTACCATTCTCATGTATAGCCCTATGGACATCAAGTTTTTTTGTGGATCTTAGACGAAAATCTCCAAGCCACATTTCTTCGCGGATGGCTTTCAATTTATCCCTCGAAAACAATTGGCAGCAACGATGCACACAACAATCCTTTGTGGCAACTTCACGAATGGACTCCTCACCAAGCAACCTTTGACGTTTACAATCGGTTGCCGACAGAGTAGGACGTGCCAATGTCTCGTACTTTCTTAGACCCTTGCGTGGCCGCATGTTGGATTGCAGTTCCTTTTCGAGTTCCATGTGACGTTGCTCATGGTCACGCAAGCTCACTCCATCAATCGTGACATTCCTCAATGGCCACCTGCGGAGGGAGAACCTATGAGTGGGATCCACCTCGGAATGAACGAGTGACTCCAATATGACAATGCCAACGTCCTCGGTGCCAAGGGGGTGTTCATCAATGCAATCTTGTGGATGGGTGTTACGACAAATCCCCTCCGCCACAGCAACCCCACTTTCATTTAGAAGTAAGACATCCTCATTCACCCATGAAGCTCTCGAAAGCCCTGCACACTCCACAATGGGAGTGTGCGGCACGGAAGGTGTAGGTATAGCCAGTTGTTCTTCATCGGAACTCCCATCCATGATAGCCTCCCCAACAATGTCTAGCTCGTCCTCAGATGCAGACGGAGAAGTGCCCATGTCTTCAAATGATGAATACCCTCTGTCAGTATACCCATCCATTGTACCTACACAAATGAACACAAAACCTTGTAAAAATTTGACAAAAGCAATAGGGTTAAATACAGGCATTGGTTTGGGTCGAGCGACCCAAACCTTTAGAGGCATTGGTTTGGGTCGAGCGACCCAAACCCTTAGAGGCATTGGTAGGCATTGGTTTGGGTCGAGTGACCCAAACCCTTAGAGGCACTGGTTTGGGTCGAGCGACCCAAACCCTCACAGCCATTGGTTTGGGTCGAGCGACCCAAACCCTTCAGCTGGTTTCGGTCGAGCGACCCAAACCCTCCGTGATTTACGCCTACAATTGCGGAAATAATCCATATCCGCCTCCCTGTACACTATCTGTAGTAAATCACACCGTGCATGGCTGTTGAAATTGGGTACTCAGCAAAGGACGTTTAGACAAACCTTGCAATGCAGCAGTACTTGAGAGACCTTTCTACCGTTTCACAATGGGGAGATGAGGAAAAAGGACCGAAGTTTAGGGGGCTTGGAACTTTATACTGCCTGCCTCCGCCTTGGCCTGCCCCTTTGGATCCCTTTCCCGCCCGAACCTAAACCCTAATCCTTTGTTCAAACCTTCTGACGGACATTCCCGCCTCTTGTTGTAAATAGATCTTCCATATTTAGAGGGCCTCTTCGTGGCCCCAAGCATTAAATGACCTTGGAGAACTAACCGCCTAATTCCGCTATTAAATAACTAAACAAAATATGAAGTCAGTGTTTGATTAATTGTAGTGTTCTTACAACCCTACCATGGTCAACATTAATTTTCAATTCGTTTCATTCCTTACTAACACTCAGTTCATACATGTATACGGTATTCCACATATTATTAGAACTGATATTTATTGTTTGAGATTGCATTTAATGCTTCTTAGTTTCTTATGGTTATTGATATTTTGTGTATGTGGTTGTGTTTAATGTATCAAACAGTAAATATCATTCTTTTTGAAGTTGTGTATTCCATCTATAGTTTTAATTGATTTGGCTTGCGAATAAAATGTAGCCAACTTTATAATTTTGTTTAAACAAGTGTTTGATGAAAAACCTAATCATATATTGTTCTATCTAGTCAATGAAAGTTGATATGAACATGTCCACAAAATCATGGTTGTGTGTCCTAGTGTCACTACACTAAATAAGATATATATTAGTGTTAGCTACACTATATACAAATGCATCTACGACATACCAATACCATTATGAAAGTAATTAACATTAAATGTAAACCGAAGCACTCAATGTTAAATATAAACGTAATATGTTTGAATATGGTGTTAGTAGAAAATAAAATAAAAAACAAAGATCTTAGAAGATCTCCAATATGAGATGACATGAAAGGTGGCAACCATCGGCAGGAAAATGGTGTATGCTTTTGGAAACCTATGTAGAAGGCATAAATGTGAATCCCATCACACATGAACCTTTCAACTTCCATCTTTCAATGGTAACTAAACCTATCATGATGCCCACTTCAATTGCAAGCTAGACATACAAGTTTGAATTGTATGTCCCAACAATAATTTAACACAACATGAAAACTAACCAACATTCAGTTTCATAATAATATAGTGTTTGTTGTGATATCTAGTATATACATTTGTACTTAAAACCACGTGCGTCTTGGCCCCCTCATTTGACCTATGCGCCATTCATTTATGCCTTCGGGTTCAACAAGTCATGTTCATTAACCCTACCCTAAACCCTAAACCCTAAAACCTTAAACCCTAAACCCTCGTAGTTGTTAATGGTTGCTTTCATATAGAACACCATGTACTGTACTTTGTGCCTCATTTCCTAATATGATATCTTGTTTAATATATGTGGAGGGATCATCCAACAACAGAGTGATTGCTTAAATGGCTTCATATAATGCCGAACTCCACATATTTGTACAAATATGACTTCATATTTGTGTAAATGGTGCTTCTCTCATTTACTATCACTATATTTGTTCATTTTGGACTTTCTCTTGTCTCAACTTTGTATAATATGACCTTTTAATGTGGTTTGATATGAACACCCGCTTCGAAATATGTGCATCTTATAAATATGTACTATTCTAAATAAGTATGTTAATGTTTGATGCTATAAATTGAACAACATCTTTGTTGCTTTGGGCAAACAATAATGATATTAAGGTGTCAAGACTTAATATTGCATAGTTCCATATGCGCCAACCATTACAATACATAACTCTAAACCATTCATTGTGTAAACGGTTACCATACTTGTAATTTTCGATCTTGTGATTGCCTATGAGGATTGCAATATAGTTATCAAATACTCCTCTTAGAATAGTATGTATCACCCTCAACCCATTCCATATGTGTAGATTACCACAATTATAACACAAATTACGGATTCGTTCTATGATATTAGCAAATCCAATGAGGGACCATTAAATTAAAAACCATTTTAATTAGAGTTGACAAATGTGTTCATTTTGTGGAGTACCTTATGTATAATGCTTTTTGAGTATCCTAATTCATGGTACAATCCACCATCTCAAGCTAGAGCCCTGTCCTCTACCAACAACCATCGTAGATAATTGCAATACATAACTCTAAACCATTCAATGTGTAAATGGTTGCCATAATTATATTATACCATCATGGACTTCCCTATGACGATTGCAATATAATTATCAAATACTCCTCTTAGTATGCAGTCCACCCTCAATAAATGTTACACCTATAAGTGTTAACCCTCTTTAAAATTAATGTTAACTCTCTTCTACTCCCCACATATTGCACACTATAAATGTTAAACGTGTTAACTATTAACAAAATGGTACTCCCGTCTTTGTAACTTTGACTCTATAAATGTAAACTATTGAAATACAACCATACTATTCCATTTTATAATGACTTGCGATCTAGTTTTGGTGTCATTCGAAGGTACATGCAATCACGTTTTTGTTTTGTGTCCAAATATGTGGGTTTATGGTGTAGATTGAGAAATATTTGCAAGTTGGGCATGCATATGAATCTCACCAAAGAACCATAATTGATCCATACTTCACCCGTGATTTGTGAACTTGATATTCAATAAAGTTTTGTTGGTTTTGCAATTGTATGAATAGTATTCTCCCACAAGGACTCTTCACAATTGCTTATATTTATTAATGTCAAGATTTTTATTACTCAAAAAGTAATTTCATAATTGTTAATTGTTAACTTTGATCCACTCCCGAGGGTTAACATTTATAGAGGGTAGATTATAGTATGTATCATTATCGATTCATTCCATATGTGTAGATTACTAAAATTATAAAACTAATACAGTTTCAATGTTTGATTCTAGCAAATCTTACGGGGGACCATTAAAATAAAAACCATCATTATTCGAGTTGGCGGAGGTGTTACATTTGTGCAGTACCTTAGCCTATAACCATTATTGAGTGTCCTCAATAATGGTTTGGGATAGGTGGCTAAAGGACACCCACTTGCGAGGCTTATGGACCGTCGATGGGCCAGAGGCGCTCCAATGGCCCAGATTGGGTATGCGTTTGGGGCATGGAGCGCCGCCGCTCCACGTGGCGGCCATGCGTCCATCGAACACGAAAGGCCGGACCCATTCCCGAATGGGTCCCACCCTTTCGTGTCTTTTTCCCCTCCCACATTCTCTAACCCCTTCCCTCCGCTCCTTCTTTCTCTCTCTCACCTCCGCGCCAAGCTTCCACCCTTTCCCCGACGCATCTTCCCTCTCCCCTTCTCCTTTCTCTCCTTCTCTCCTTGTAGCGCCGCCCTCGCTAAGCGGCGCTTTTCCTCATTGTTGTTCTCTCTGATTCTTCTCCTCTTCTCCTATACCTCCCTCTGGTCCATTGAGAGTGAAGCATTGAGTGTATTGAGTGCGCATTGAGTGTATTGTGTGCATTAAGAGTGTAGCATGCGGTTTGTAGTTTTGTTTTTGTATCAAAGCGTTTGCTTTGAATCAACAGAATGTCTTTGTGTTTGTGAATTGAGTGCATTATTTCTGGTGTGTGAGTTTCAGGTGTTTGAGTTTCAGGGTTACATTGTTTGTGAGCAATCAGTGTATATTCGCATAGCTTGTTTGTGAGTGATTGTTCAAGCTTTATTGTGAAAGCTTGATTGTGAAAGCTTGATTGTGATTGATTGTGAAGAGTGAGAAGTTTGTTCCTGAGTGTTTGTGAGAACTACATCAGTTGTCCAGTTCCTTTTTAGTTTTGGAGAAATTATAGTTGTTCATAGCGTTTTCAATTTTCCAGATTCAAGCCTTTCTACAATCAGCAAGTAAGACCAGCTTGTTGGAACAGCTTCCAACAGCAGGTTCTTCATTAGGTTGCAAAGAAAGGTATTTTCTTAACCCAACTCATTTAGTGTTTCGCAGCATCTACAATGCATAAGCATTGTATATGCTGCGCAAACACATTGTAGAGAACTCATTATTCATAACAGTTTGGAGAGACGACTCAAACCTCACTCTCAAAACTCTTAAGCCCACTCTAAATATAGTATATGTTGCATAATTAACAATGTTAATGGTTTCGGTCGGTCGACCGAAACCAGCTGCAGGGTTTGGGTCGAGCGACCCAAACCCTGCAGCTGGTTTCGTTCGACCGACCCAAACTACCTGCAGCTGGTTTGGGTCGGACGACCCAAACCCTTGAGCTGGTTTCGGTCGAACGACCAAAACCAGCAGCGCAGTTTGGGTCGCTCGGCCCAAACTCTGCAGCTAGTTTCGGTCGATCGACCGAAACCAGCAGCACTGTTTGGGCTGAACAATCCACACTAATCTGCAGGTTTCGGTCGAGCGACCGAAACCAGCTGCAGAGTTTGGGTCGAGCGACTCAAACTATTGACAATTTTAGACCCATAAAAGCAAACTCCAGAAGAGTATGGGTCGCTCGACCCAAACCTCATGACGAGTTTGGGTGGAACGACCCAAAGTCCCAATCACATGCTACATGATAATATATAAAAGGACTAGATGCCATAGATAACTTATATATAAGGACACAAAGTTTGGGTCGAGCGACCCAAACTATGCGTGTTTTTCTGCTATCTATAACAAAATATTTAATCTTACAGAAGACAACTCATACATCTAAAAAACAACGAAATATCTAACCTCTATCACATTACACGATATATTTGAGTGAGTAATTGTTACTAAAAACACAAATGTGCTCAAAAGAGGGTTAATAGTTTGGGTCGCCCGACCGAAACTAACATATCTACCTCTCCTTGCAGATGCCTCCCAAGAAAAGACCTGGAGAACGATGGTTGGAGCTGGCACCATTCGAGATAGTCGAGGAGTACGAGACACCGACGGATGAGTCCTACGTGCCAAAGGAGGACATTCTCGTCGCATGGTCTTTTTCTGTGGTCAAGGCAGCCCAATTCAAAATTTTGCTCGCCCTCAAAGTCGGCACAGAAGAGTCTTTCACATGGGCTCTTGTGACAGGATGGGAGGTTTCATCGGTCCAGGCTCTAGGAGGACATGTGGACATCATCCTGGAGAATTCATCCCAACAAACCGCGCATGTATTCATGAAGGACGTCGCCCAGCCGTTTGATCCTGCGTACTTGAGGGAGCAGTGCGCGGAGCCGGAGGTCATCAAACCGGAGGCCATCTTCGTGGATGGAGCCACTTCAATCACCAAGATTGCCACGAGATTCACAAAGCTGAAGCAGGCAATCAACGCGATCAACAAGGAGGCGCAAAGCAAGTCAAAACCTGCTGTTGCGACGAGGCGCAAATCAACTGTCGAAGAGGGCGCAGGGTCGTCAAGACCTCAAACATTGAGGAAGCCCCGTCCGGTACCCGCTGACTCCAGGAGAACAACTCCTACAGCAACCCCGGCGGATAGCGAGGCACCAACGCCATCCCAAAGCCGGCAGACTACACCGTCCAAGAGACAAAGAGAGTCGTCCTCTGCCATGACAGAGGAGCCTGTTTCGCCTGAGCTGAAAATGCCTAAGGCCGGAGAAGAGGTGGAGCCGGAGGAGATCACGAAGATCAATGAGACCTTCGAGACAAAGTGCTTACAGTACTTTTTTATGGGCAGGGAGTTCATGTTTAAGGTGAACATCTCCCAATGCCACCTTGCTCCCCCGGAGATGTGCGTTCGTGCGAAGGAAGACGCATATGTGGAATGGCTTCTCACCAAGATGCTTGGAGACCAGTTCAAGTTCGACAAGCAGACTCTTGTTCTCATGCCTCAGGGGCACAAGAAAATGCCCACACCAGATATGTGGGACACCATAGCAAAAGGCGATTTTTGGCTGATTGACGGTCAGCACAGTGTCGAGGCAGCTAAGAAACTGCAGACCAAGACCAATTGGGATGACCCCAATCGGCTAAAGGAGAAAGTGAAGGTATGGGACGCGCTAGTCGTCTGGTCTGACGACGAAACGCGGCTCAGCGACATATCCCGCTATTTCAACAAAACGAATAAGTTGCGGCCATACCAGGCATCGTGGATTCGCAACATCATGGCCTCGCGGGAGGTGTGGGAGTTCTACGGAAGACCTCAAAGAGAAAGGGAGAATGCGAAAGCCAAGAATCCCAAGTGGGAGGTGAGATTTCCTAGGCACCCCATAGTTTGGGTCGAGCGACCGAAACTGCTACATAGTTTCGGTCGCTCGACCCAAACTTTTGGATTTCTTCTTCATATTTCTGCTTCATATTTCCTCTGTAAGTGGACAGTCCATACTCTTAACTAATACAGATTTTGTGCTCTTATGCAGCAATTCAAGTACCACATGATCAACAAGTTCTCTTCGATCGACAATTCAAGCCGCAAGCAGAAGAAGTACAAAGAGCTGAGAGGAGAGATCTACTTGATCACATCAGCCGACGCGGTTTGGCAGAAATGGAAGACCCTGTTCGAGAGGCACGAGACCGGGGATCTTATCGATCCCGACACGCTCGAGAAGTACAACAAGGTCCCCAAATTCAAACCGCTGAGACCTCTTCTGAGAGAGTTCTTCAGAAGTCTGCAGGGTCTTATGGAGTCCGAGATCGAGAAGGCGGCAACCCACATGTTGCACAACAAGAAGACTGCAAAAAGACTTTGGGACCATCCGAAAATCGTCTTCACCAAACCGAAGTCCTTTGTTCCTTCGTGCTACACATTGAAGGAGTGGGCAGAATATAGGAAGAAGAAGACGACAATCGTCGAGCAGCTGCACAAGCTAGTTCCCGAAAAACTAATATTCAAGGAGGACGAGATGAACGAGGTGAACTGGAGAGCGTTCAAGGCTGAATACAACTTCACCAGTGCATCAATGGCGGCTCTGATGAGGGAGGCGGGAGAAGACTTTCTGAAGTCAAAAATGGTGAAGAACAACAAGAACCTGCCTCTTCCCGCCCACACCATGCTTGCCTTCTCCAACTTCATAAAGGAGAAGAGGATTGTTAGTTTCGAAGGAGACGCGTTTTTCAACCCTGTCTCCTTCAAGCCACTCAAAATCCAGGGGTGGCCGGGCGTTGAATCCAGGAAGGAAATACGAGTAAACGCTGCGGAACGGTTCCCCTTTGGCCTAATAGACTTCCGCAATATTCCTGGCCATGAGTTTGAGGGCACAATGAGCACACCCTTCTACGGGGAGTTCATGCCTAAGTTCTTGGACTATGCCAGCCCCAGGCTCAGGGAGGTTGATGTCTGGTTGTGGATAGTAGAGGACATGCGAGCAGAGCAGGTGTTTGAACTTGTTCAGAAGTTGCAGCCTGACTACGCGGTGTCCAAGTCGCACTACGTTCCTGCACCGGCGGAGGGGGTGTACACAACACTCAAGGACAAGAAAACTAAAGTCCTGAGCTTGTTGTGTTTGTACTTTGTTTTCAAAGCAAACCTGTTGAAGGACCCCAGCCACCCCCTAACCCGAATGGAGAAACTGTTCCAAGTTCGGGACGGCATGGGTGCAAGCAAGTCATTGTACGACGAGGCGAAGTATGCAATGTACCCTGCGGACGAGTTGCGGATGGAATTCTATCTGCGAATAATGAGGGCTCTGACGAGGAGAGGGGACGCTATATTCAACATCTTCGGCGGCACCAAACCCATCTTCGCTGGCATGGTGAGCTCTCTCGCACTATTTGATGAGCTAGTTTGGGTCGAGCGACCCAAACTATGAGCACTCCTAGTTTCGGTCGCTCGACCCAAACTATAAGCACTCCATGCTTTCCTGTTTGCATTGATATTTTGAGCTTTCGATAATATTGTATGCCATCTAACATATCAAGTGTGGTTATGCAGATGCTGGGCCTGAATGTCTACAGCTATGTGGACGCCTCTGACCTGCAATTCTACAAGAACCAGAGATCATTGGCCAAGAAGATGGACATATTGGACTGGATTCCTGGGAGCTACGCCGAGGAGACTGTGGAAGGGGGTGAGAGCCCACAGGATAGGGCTAGGCGTGTCAACCCAGCCGAGTTGGCCATGATGGCTCCTTATGCAGCACCAGAGCCTCTGGTCCAAGTGCATCCAGGTCAGTCTTCTCGAGGGCCTCGTGACGAGGAGGGGGAGGAGGAGGGGGAGGAGGAGGAAGAGGGAGAAGAGCCTAGGCAGGAAGGCGAGGTTGAAGAAGGGGCAACGGGCTTCACTCAAGAATCTGAAGCCCCTCAACGAAAGAAGGCAATGCGGGTTGCAACTCCGCAGAGTAAGTTGGTGCCCGTCCTCACAGTGGACGATGCGCGCGACATGTACTCGAGGGATGCGACTGAGGTTTTCAGGGAGAGGAGGAAGATCAAGGGCAAGAAACTCTATAGCGACTATGCTGTAGAGGAGACAATTGCCATCAGCAGCGAGGACGAGGACGACATGGAGCTCGCGAAACGGCTCAGGTCGGACCCTCCCTCTCCCGGTGCCTTCGCAGGGATGGTGAGGGTGAAGCCCGAGGTTCTCACCGTCCAAGAGGCGAACGAGAAGATGTTGAGGGAGGAAGAGCAGCGCATCCGTTTGCAAAGGGCCGCTGCCAAAGAACCCTCGGTGCGGAACGAAGTTGCAGAGCTGAGGGCGATGTTGTTGGAGCAACAACGTCAACGAGCGATGGCGCAACCACCGCCTAGCATTGACATGATCACGCAAGTGATCCAAGGCATGTGGGCGCAGGGCATGATGATGCCCCCCCCGGGCTCGTTTCCACACTTGCCCCCCAACTTCCCTCCTCAGAGCATACCTCCACCGTCGGGTTCGCAAGGGTCATTCAGCTTCCAACACATGGTTGGACCCCACGTGCATCCTTATGCACCGGTCCAACAAGTAGATGACCCCAACCTCTGGCGCCAGGCCGGGTCTTCTAGACCCCTTACCCCCCCACCACTACGGCCGCCACTGGTCCTGCCACCCCCTCATCAGCAGGACGACCCGCACATGTTTGGGTCGTCCGACCCAAACCCAGCCCCCCTCGCAATGCAACAAGGCCCACCTCAGGATGGGGGGGAGTTTGGGTCGGACGACCGAAACCCCGTGGCCGCTCAGTCCTCAGTGGACCAGCATGGGTCTGACAAAGACTCACCCATGCCAGATGTTGAAGGTCCCCAAGGGCCTGGTGATACCTCTACACCTATCCCAATCGATGAACCTATGCATGCTGCACATGCGGAGGTTGGGTTAGGTGAAGGGCCTGACACTGAACGCTTGCAGGAGAGGGGTGCTGACAACGTCGGAGAAGGCGTTGGCGAGAGAGGAGGACCGGCGGTGGCGGTGGAGCCTTCCATGGCGTCCAGGCATGACCAGGGCGAGGTAATACACTGAGACCTCCCCAGTTTCGGTCGCCCGACCCAAACTCCTGGTCCTTTGTCTTGTTGCCCTTGGTCATGTCTTCCTTAGCTAGGAGGAACTGCCCCCACCCAGGTCCACCCCGCTGTCGAATCCCTTCACCCCCGTTCCTTTTCTGCCACGCTCGCAACCGTCGCCCCGGCCCCCGCGATTTTATTCGGAACATGGAGGCGCGCACACAATTTTGTAGATTGTCTTAGGATAGTTTGAGCGGCTCGTTCAACGCGGCTTCGCCCCCCCCCCCACTGGGGATTTTGTACATAGAGCATTGTAACAATAAAATTATCTTTTGTGCCATTATGATTGTATTCGTGTTCAAATGCATATTGTGTCCTCTTGCCCCCCTTCCCCCCCTTTGGATTTGTATGGCCACCTATGTATAGTGGTTCTTGTATTTTGCACATAAATATATATACGTATTTTTCTCTAATTGGACATAGAATGACATAGTCTTCCCCCGCCTTATCTCGCTCGTCTTCACAGGGATCGGAGCTTAGCGTCGCGGCTCCCCGCCGGTCCTCTCCAAGAAGCGAGGAGGGTAGCGCGATGGCCCCACCCCCTTTACCCGCGCGGCCTTTGCAACCTAAGACCCGTTTCGTCGTACTAGACCTCAACGGGGTCTTGGTGCAATGCGTGTATTGTCCAAGGGTCCCCACGGTCCCCTACTGCAAGCCCGAAGACGCGAATTACGATGGGCCGCCCACGTACATCAAGAGCAAGCTCGTCCACCTGCGGCCGGGTCTTCGGCGCTTCCTACAGACCATCCAAAGAAAATGGTGGGTGGTCGTGTGGAGCTCCATGACGGCCGAGAACACCAATGCGGTCGTGGAGTTCATTTTCAAGGGCATCGAGCCCCCCTGCTTAGTCCTAGCACAGGATGCATGTAAAACATTGTACACACCGGACCGCAAGACTGTAAAGAAACCGAACAACCCCGCGTCCCCCCAATACCTCAAGATCCTTAGACTAGCTTTGTGGGACCAGCGGCCGTCTTTGATAGGCGTCCCCTACGACGTCCGTCCCACCCGCGAGAACACTCTCATGGTGGACGACAGCGCTGCCAAAAACGTTTTGAACCCTACGGCCAACTTCATAGTCTGCCCTACGTGGACGATCGAGAAAGTCCGGGACAAATTTTTGTTAGACCTTGGTAAATACCTGCTAGAGCTCACGGGTAGTGGAATGGAGGTACAGGACTATCTTAGGCATAATCCCTTCGGCGAGAGGCACTTGGAACCTCAAGACCATTTGTACAATGAGTTGGTCACTCACGCGAAATATAACAAGCTCCTTTGACTTGTCTATTATGTTTGTATGTATGTATGTGCGTGCGTTCACAAACTTTTGTGTAAATTATATGCTTCACATGTATCTCGATTTTCACACGCTCTATCTCTCCCTCTTCCCTTGGGTTTTGTTTTGTCCCCATTTTGGCGCCAGCCCTTGGAGCCCTCTATTGATGTCGTCAGTGAGTCGAACTTGGAAAGCTTCATCTACGAGACCGTTTACGACGCCGCGTCTACCATCGACTACTCAAAGGAGCCTCTCGATGCCGGTGTCGTCGATAGCCCCCCGCCCAAGCAAATCTTCCGACAATCGCCGTCCCCGTCACCGCTCAAGGGCGTCGATCGCGACTCTGTCCGTCCGTCTCCCACTAAACCAACTGGGGGTATTACACCTCAACGGCGGCTATGTATGGACGCGCGACCTACGAAGAGCGCATCCCTACCTACTCCCTCGCGGGACGCCTTGCCTTCACCCGCGAATTCGGACGCAAATGCCCGTCGTGCCAAGGTAAGGCCCCCCTTCCCATTGGTGTACCATACGTTACAATCGTTCTATCCTTAAGCGATTTGTGCGACATGTTTAGGTCTTTCTACCCAAACTAACACATGTTCGCGTGTTTTCTAAAATCGGTGGCAGGTACCTAAACCTCCGCGGTCGCTCGAGGCCATTGCGCTGGAGCGAGAGTACGCCATGATGAGGAACTCCAGACAATCTACTTCATCGGTTTCGAATTCCTCCTCCTATAGTTCGGGCGGTCGACGGAACCCTACATGTATTATGGTAGACTCGCATCCAAAGCACGGCTACAGTCGCGGAAATGAGATTTTCCGGAACATTGCGGCGATGCGAGCAAAAGAAGCGGCGGCAAAAGAGAAAGATGCAGTCTCCAAGTCTAGATAGCCATCGTATTTGTAGCGTTGCACGTGGACGGGATAATCTTAGACGATACTATCCAATGCATTTGTGGCATTGGCATGCTATTCAACTTACATGCCATATGTTGTATATTCTATTTGCAATAATATGAGTGTTATAAGATTTCCCTTCAATACGGTCTATGGTTTGGGTTCCCCTACCCAAACTATCACAAATATCAATTACCATATTTTGCATGCAATATTACATTTTACTTGCAATACGGTCTATGGTTTGGGTTCCCCTACCCAAACTATCACAAATATCAATTACCATATTTTGCATGCAATATTACATTTTACTTGCAATACGGTCTATGGTTTGGGTTCCCCTACCCAAACCATCACAAATATGAGTTATTAATGGAATTCTTGGTATGAACACCCGCTTGAAAGTGTTGGCAACCAATATGTGTTCCATTTTATCCTTGTTCTTATGTTTGTAAAAGTCTCAAAATACCCGAAAAGTCTCAATTTAACGAATATAGTGTTATTGGATTGTGTGCTCAAAATGTGATAACCATTCTAGGTTCAATAGTCAACATAATTGAGGGTGACCTATATGACCATTTAATGAGCACAAGGATCTTCACTTTCATAGTGAATCGGACATTTGTATGAGCTCTGAAAATTATGAGGAAAGTGGCTATGGCCTTGATTTGGATTTGTGAACCATTTTGTACTAATCGTGTGTTTCATATCCTAGGAGAAGCGCATTAAACAGCATGTAACCATTTAAGAGCCATGCATCTACCTTACTATTGTTTTTGAATTCTCAGTAAAACAAATAAATAACCAACGTCGGCCAATCCAACGTGAATTTGAGCCCATTGGCCCTACCCTAGTCAAGAATCCTCTTGATGCAAGGTGGGGTTTACTGCCTACCTTGCGGTGGATGCGCTCTTGGCTTCCAACCTACCTAGCTAGTTTTTTTATTATTTATTATTTTTATTTAATAAAATTTTAATACCCCCATCAAGTAGAGAAAAGATTTCATAGGGGGAATCAAACCGCCAACCACTCCATTCAAAAATGGGTACCTCTCCACTATCACCCAGTAGTTTAGGGTCATCTCAGACCTTTGAATTCTCAATATTAAGTAACCTAATAGAAAAATATTCAATCATATAAAAGTTGTCTTATAATGATACTTGATGGGTATCACAACATTAAATCAACTTGATATACTTGTGTCATTATATGGGTCCATATCATCATAACATCATTATTGTACTAGAGTAATTTCAAAAGGTATGACGGTTTTTGGATGGTATATAGATCCCAAATGGTATCAGGAACAAAAATATCCTCAGTTACCCAGTATCTTGCTTGCATCAAGAAAATGTAAACTCCTCATTATAAATTCTAGTCTATAATCACTTCCTTTAAACATACTAAGCATCTTGACAAATGGGGCACTTACAAACACACACATAGATTTCTATGCCAATGGCGTCCACCTTCATGTAGTGTCACTTGATGGATTGATGCACTGCCACAAACATAGTACTGGCTAAAAGAGTTTGTTTAGCACCCACTTACCTAACAAAGGGGGGTAATTGGCATTCTACCAAAAAATGCGGTATGATAAAAGACAATGTCCCATTAAATGGTTCAAAATAAAAATTATAAAAGTATTAGGAAAAATTTGAAGGTATCACAAATTCATCTTGAAAATATGTCCCGTAAATACAATGAATATATGGAATAGGCACATTATTTCATAGCCCCCTGAAACTACACTAAATAGTCCTATTATTGTGGGTCACGTTAATTTTCAACCCACTCTAAATTTCTAGCAAAAAATTAGCGTGGGCCACATTTACAAATTTTGTAGAAAAATATTGTGGTGTCAATGATTTTACCTAGTGTTACTTTAGTCTTGCAATTAATATTCAGTTGTGTTGGTTGAAATCTTCATGACGACTTAGGGGAAGGCCTGGGGTCTTGGACCCATGTTCATTCCATCTTGACTAGAAAAATTAATGTGGCCCACACTAATTTTCCATCCACACTAATAGGACTACTTCGTGTACAACCAAACCTCCGTAATGTCACCTTGTGTAATGTCACTCCCTCTCTTATATCCTGAAACCCTAGGGAATGGATGTGCTCAATTTTAATCTCCCTCCTTGTTGTCACATTTCCCTCTCATATATCATGGATTTGGATGTTAAAATAAACCGCCAAATGATTTAAACCACACATTGGCACACATCACGTTGTCATTATTGTCATTATTGCAATATTAACTTTGTGTTGTTCCATAATGTCACATGCTATACTAATTCTCTATTATCATGCATCCATGTTAACACTGCAAACCTCCTTAATATCACGTGCACTTTTGGTTGCCACAAGCGCGATATTAGGGGGGTTAGGGTGTATCTATTATCTCATGTGGTTCATATCTCTATGAGCCTAGGGAATTTCACCGTGTTTTTTTACAAGTTAAATTATACCCGGGTCCATGTATATGTTCATGTCGTTGTTCATGAACCGCCGGTTATGAGCCGGTGTAGGAAAGAGATGGGGCTCTCCTCTCCTCCCTTTTCCCTCTTCCCGGCGGAGTCATGACTAAAGAATGTCATTACTTACAATCAGAGTGCGGAATCTCAGATTGCTTGCTGTTCTTGGAATGCTAATTTACATGTACGGCGACCTTCGAATTTCTCAAACTGTGCTTACTTGAGCCATTCATTGGTAGCTGAAGAATTTTGCAACCATGGCGTCTACCGTCATCTCTGTTGGCTCTTCCACCTCCATTTATCCCCGCCACACCGCCAACGCCGCTGTCTTCTTCCTGCCTCCTCGCACTCTCCCATGCTCGCCTGCCGCTTCCAAATGCTTCATTCCTTCACACCCCACATTGCAGGTTCGTTCCCCTGGAATTCCACCCCGTTGCCTCCAATTTGTTGCTTGAAATGTTGTAATGGGTTGTTGAGGTTGTTGGGTCTGAATTGGAATTCGGATTGGCATCCATATCGAACAGGCTTGCGTGGGTTTAGTGAATTTGGGAGGCTGCTATCTTGCCACTCTCGAAATGGTGTGCAATGGGTGAATTGAAGTGATGAGATTCTTTTCAGATGATTGAGGTTCTGAGGACATTGAATTTCTCTGTGTTGATGGTTTTGGACCTTCGATGTGAACCTAAGATAAGGCAAGCTAGATGGGTCTTAAATGGTTAGTTTTTCTAGGATATGAAACATGTGATTAGTACGAGATGGTTAGCAAATCCAAATTAAGGCTGTAGTCACTTTCCTCATAATTTTTGGAGCTCATATGAATGTCTTATGTGATTAATGAAAGTGAAGATTTTTGTGCTCATCAAATGGTCATTTAGCCCCCCCATTTATGTTGATTATCGAGGCTAGAATGGTTATCATATTTTGAGCACATAGTCCAATCTCTTGTATACATGTGATGCCTTTTTGGTATCTGTTCTTGAAGCCACACCAAACCACATACGACTCAAACATAAGTGTCTGATTGAGGTAAGTAGCGAATTAGGCACGTCTCCCTTAAGCAGACTTTTCATGGTTTTGGTTTTACTTAAATAAAAAACTAAAATTGGACAGCTATATTTGAGTGGTGTGTTGTTGGGTGTGGATTTCAAGAACAGACACAAAAAGGCATTGTCGTGTGTATAAAAGAGATTGGACTATGTGCTGAAAAATCAGTGAACCATTCTAGGCCAACACAACAGTGAACACCATAATTGGGGGGATCTATACGACTGTTTAATGAGCTCAAGAATTGCAAATTTGATAATAAATAAGATATTCATATGCGCTTTGAAAATTATGAGGCAAATGGCCACGGACACGATTTGGAATTGGCAATCATCTCACACGAAGTGCGATGTGTTTCACATCCTAGGAGAAGTGGACGCAGAGATAAAGATGTCCATTTAAGGCCTGCTGACACTTAGAATGTCCAACTTCGTGAAAACCAACTTCTCCTCTGTTATGTCTTTAGGAATATGTGCCTTTTTGTTTTTTTGTGTCTTCCTGCTCTGAATGCCACTTAAATTTTCAACATGATCACTCTTACCCTTGTTTACAGATACTGGTGTAGATTGATGCACTATATATTAAAAATATGCGTATAACGTATTTGTCGTGCATAACTGTAAAGAATGGAAGAGTTCTTGGAAAATGATAATCAGGAAGTGAACGAAAATGAGGCAAAATCTGAGATACAATGTTATTGATCCAATATGAAAACTGTTTTTTGTCAGTATGGAGTATTTTGCAAACCTTGATGAAGTGCGGGTTGTTTTGACAAATTCTGTGGATGGTGGCTCCTTGTGATACAGATTAGGGCAGATAGTACTGTTCCAGAGACAATAGCAAAGAAGGTAAGGAATACATGCTCACTATGGGATGATATTGTTATTATTATTATCATTATTGTCATGGTTTGTTTGCCATCATCATGGCTTCAAGGTATCACTCCAAGTTGGACAATCCAAGAAGTCAAAGGCTTATTCTGAATTATAAGCTCGAAAACTACGACAATTCTGGTTTTCCATCTTCTTGGATTCTGAATTTGCGGTGAGAGACTTTTGCGCAGGCTGTGTGGAGAGGAGTTCCAACTAAACTTAACACTTGCCCACATTCAAGGGAGATCCGAGAATATTTCTATAAGGATGTGTGTCAAGCCACTCAGAATGCTGTCAAAGACGGAAAACATAAACTACGGGTACAACTTCTCTTGTCTTCTCACTTTGCTTTGTAGAACTACATGAAGTTGTACATGCTGATTTGTGTATAAAATATTTGATAAGGTAGATGGGTCTTAAATGGTTACTTTTTCTGACAAGCCCATTTCTAGGATATGAAACACGCGTTTAGTAGAAGATGGTTACCAAATCCAAATTGAGGCTACGACGACTTTCCTTGTAATTTTTGAAGCTCATATGATTAATTTACTCATTATCAAGTGAAGATTCTTGTGCTCATTAAATGGTCCTATAGGTCCTCCCCATCCAATTATGGTGACAATTGAGCCTAGAACGGTTATCATATTTTGAGCACACAGTTGAATCTTTTTTAAACATATGTCTTTTTGGTATCTGTTCTTGGTGCTTCACCAAACCACATACCACTCAAATATAGGTGTCCCAATAAGAAAAATAATTGACTAAGGGATGTTTATCTTAGTTTTCTTAGTGCCAATACCTCTACTCAACAAACATTAATAGGAGTTGATGAAGCAAGTGAGTAGTAAATGTGGACTTTTACTCATGATCCTAAAAGGATAATAAGAGGGAGAAGTACAGGGTACAGTCGCTGTGATATGTAGTGTACTTGTCTACTCTATCTGGAGTGGATATTTTCCAATTCTTGTGGCCTTTGCTCTTTCTTTTTGGGTTGCAATCCACTTCAATAAGTTCTGGCTTTGTTTTGTTTTCTTAATTGATCCGTTTGTTTGTGTGAAGTACTGCTGACTTGTGACTGTTTCCTCCATTGTTTCGTTGAGGTGCAAAATGGGTTCCAACTGGAAAATATAGCTCTTGATTTATTCCAGAGGACTACTTGTCAGAACAGGTGGATTTTTGACATTAATAACATCATACTGTTGTTATGAATCAGGTGCAGATTACTATACCTGAATTGAATCCTGAGATGGTAAGGTCTTCAAAGACTACATTCCCTTTCATTTCAATCATTCAAATCCATTTCATTCTAGATCCAACCAATTTAAATCAATTGACAATTTATGTAGAATAGTCAAGCTTTAGCTAAAGCACATCAGTTCCCCAAGTGGTAAAGACTGTTGGCCAAACTTTACAGTATCCGCATCTTAATTTGCATTTTTCATTGATTTGAACTAAGAGACATAGGTTCTGGTAAAATATCGTTGAGCCAATAGAGTCTCTCAAAAAGTCATGTTTTGTTATGGAGTTTGCCCCACCTTTGAATATTTAGAATGTTCAAGAAGCATTCAAGTGGTGTCGGAACTCCCACTTTTGGTGATTTGAAGCGGAGGTGTTGGCTTTGGCCAAGAGACGGTTAATATATATAATGAATCATTGTCAAACTTTCGAGAGAACCATTTTAGGTGGGCTCAAAAGTTTCCCATGATTTTCATTTTTATACAGCCGTCGTTTTTGAAAATGGGGCGACCTCCCTATCAAAACAAGAGTTTTCGAGAGTCTATAAGGATAACTCTAATGTGCCACATTCGAATCTTTATATGTCCCTAACTGCAATGTGTTAAGTGATGTATTCTTCACTATAGTTCTTGTTTATTCTATTCTCAACGTTTGCTCTCTGGCCGCAGGATGTGTACAGGATAGGAACTTTATTGGAACTTATGAGAGAGCTTGCATTCACTTTCGCCGAGGATGGAAAACGAGTTAGAGTGAGTTGCAATCTGAATTCTCTCCCAAAAGGCAATTTCCAGATTAAAATCTTCGAACATCTGTCTTCATTTCATTGCTTCTGCAATCTGCAGAGATAGGTGTCTTATTGAATCCATACCCAGTGTGAGGAGGAATCTCGGTGATCTGGCGTCTTTCTATAGGTTATGAAGAGGATGGTCACTATAAACCATAACCATATCCCCTTGCGATTGGTGTACTATACCCCACCCCCCAAAAAATAAAATGATATGAAATCTTTGTTTCTTGCTTAGCTCGATTTCTCTTCACGGCAGTTATGTATGATTATCGACACATATTGCCCAACTATGGGGTTATAGTCTGCCCACTTGCCAATCCTGCCGCTTGTGAAGGCAACTGGCTATGACTCATAAATTGAGCTCCTTGTGTTGGTTATCATCCTGGGAGGTGCACTCTACATTGCAGTACCTACCCACGTGGGTGCACAAAAGGGGTTTAAATTGAACAGGTCATGCACATTGGATACATACAAGGGATATTGTTGAATGCAATATTTTGGGTTATTGTGTGATGATTATAATTTGTAGAAATAGAACAAACCCATCATCCGGGTGGAAAATTGAAAATTAGGATTGTAACCATGTTTGGGTGCATATATTTTTGACTACTACATATATTTGAGGCTATGTGTTATCTCAACATTTGTATGTATGTGCTTGTTATTCTTGTCATTTTTTTTGGTATATAGGGGTATTAATTCAAAGGTGATGCATGCACATTGTTTTTTTATCTTAATGAAGAGGGCACCCCCTGAGGTTATCATACTCGTCGTGATGGTATTTAGCATCATGTCTTAAGTCAAAACAAAATTTTCAACAGTTAAGTTCTTAGGTGTATGTTGAAAAACTCAACATTGGCATGGAGCAAGTGGTCCGTAGCCGCTTACTTTACTTGTTGACCGATTTTCATGAGTGGCGTATATATTTGGGAATCTGAAAAGCTTCTTGATTTCCATGTTCTGTTTATTGAACACTATGATCTTGTCAGGTATGTGTACAAGGAGCAATGGGAGAGGGTATATTTTCTGGGATGCCCTTACAGCTTGCAGGAAGCCGCCAAATGCTAGAGCGTATGGACTGGGGTGATTATATTGAGAAAGACACTTTCATCAAGTTCGGCGCTGTAGGTTTGGAATTCCCTTTCCTTGTTAAACCATTTTTTGGGCCATGTTGACTTTCATGCCTTATGTATTGATTTGCAATAGTTCAAAGTGATTCGAGTATGAGGTCATAAGTCCTTATTTCTATCCAGAGGCGTAGGTGATATATTATGCAAATGCTTTAGCTGAGTAAGAAGCGATGAGAAGTACACTCAATTGTCCTATTAGTGTGGGTCAAAGTAACTCTCTAAAACCCACATTAATTCTTACAACCCACACTAAATTCCTAATTTTAAATTAGTGTGGGCCCCATTCATTGTTTTTTTAGGAAGTTGATGTGGGTGACTATTTTATTTTGTGCTACTTTTGTCCTAATGCTCAACACGATGTAAGGTGCTTGTCAGAAGTCTCTAGAGAGACTTATGGGAAGACCTTGGGTGTTGGGCCCACATTATTTCCACCTTGACTAGACAAGTAGACTGCCCACATTAAGTTTCCACCCACACTAGGAGGACAATTTAGTGCACTTGTTTCTTTTTCTCAATCTTGTGATGTATGGGGCCTTTCCTATAATAATAATAAATTGCAGTATGTAATCAAGAGAGGTTAGCAAACTCTTGGAAGTGTTTCTGGCATCAATCACATTTTTAACCTCAGTGCTACTCTTGGTCTGCCAGGTGCGAAGGAGGTGCAAGATGAAGATGATTTCTTCATCCTTATGGCCCCACAAAATGCAGTTGGAAATTGTATCATTGATGTATGTCACTACAATTGGGACCAACAATATGCAACATTGTTCACCTATACCTGAATTCTATATTATGATTTTTGAAAATGTATTTACACGTCATAGTTGACAGGCTGCTACAGTTGTGAGAACTATTCTATTTAGTACGTTTGTATTTCTCCAGGTTTTGTCATTTGATAGACCATTGGTGTTCAGAGAATATTTATTTTACTTTGACAGTGAATTTTCTTATGAAATCAGGACCTGAAAGCAATGGTGGAGGCTGTTGGTGACCGACCAGTAATCATAGTGAATGCTAAACTCAAGGTTTGTTAACTTATCCACCCAAAGTTCTAAGTACACTTTTGTGTATGGTACATATCAAACTTATTCCATGAGTTGGATGTTTGTGTCATTGAACTGGATCGAGTTCAACATATCTTTAATGTCTTCTTATTTGGTCTTTGTTATTGGTGGACTTGCAACCATCTTGTTGTGTTAACCTCAAAGGGTGCACTCTTCATTAGGATCAAAAATCACGTGCATTCGTAACCTTCAAATTAATACCACTATGTACAAAAAGAAAAATTCAAGGAAAAGAAATATACATACAAATGTAGAGACTACACATATCCTCAAATATATGTACATAGGCAGTTTATGTACTAGAAAATGTAGTACTAGGGAGTCCCAAGTCCTTCCAATTGGATCATAAGTTGATATTAGCCTCTATCTCACAAAGGCCATTGCACTCCATTACTCTAGAGAATTAACCTCTTTGTCACCATCTTTATGTACTTTTAGTCCCATAAGCCTTTTGGCTTCCTGGACTTCAATATCATTATTGTCATATTGAATAAATACCTTGTGGTGAAAAAGAGCTTCAGGTCTGATAACCACACTGTTTCTATGTGACAGGATTTGCCAGCTTCAGGTGGAGTTATGCAAGTGAGGCTTTCACCACCTCCAAATGATGTACTGTCACATTGTAGGACCCGTTCAGTACGAAATAAAATGAATTCCACTACCATGTGGATGTGTGTTTTGATATCTTGAGGTAGGACTCGAAATCTTACCTTGACAATGAGGGTTATGCAGATCATAGGAAGGGAGAAAAGAATGGAGTTTGTAGAATCCTTCTTCACATGCTACAACTTTCGCCTTATGTATACCTCAGGAACTCAGTATCCAATTATGGGTGCCTTCAGGTGCGTCTCTTAATGACAAACATTTCCTAGTATCTAATGACAAGACATAAAGGACTACACAGTTTATGGTATATAGTGTGATTTACTATTTGGAGTTATAAAGGTGTTATCACCATTTCCTTGCAGATTGCATTTAAAAAAGAAGTAAGTGCAATAAGCAGTACGAACATTATACAACATACTACACCTCACCTGGTAAACATTGACAATGTTTGTTTGTTTACAACATTAACTCCAAATAATTAGTGATACTAATTATCATAATTAGTGTAGGCACATCAAGTCTATCAATTTTTTGAGGGTCTAGCTCCATCATTTCCATCATAGTACATCATAGTACAGGCATTATAGAACACCTGTCGCTCTTAAACTGAATTGGTTAAAGTAACATAATAGGAGTGGGTTGACAGGATGTCATATCCAGGACCATTTGAAATCTACCGGAGGTTTGATTTAGGTTCAGGAAAGGAAGAGTACGTGCCTATTGCAACATTTGAGCAGGAGCCTACCCGATCTGATATCAGTGACGCTTTTAGTGGCCGAGTGAAGTAAGCTGAACATACTTATTTCTTTTTTTAACGTTTTACAGATAAATACATGTTTGATGTTGTTCCCAACTTCCCATTGTCCATGCTTGTAAAAGGATAATGTTTCTGAAAAAAAAAAGTGTTGCTAGTGGCTTCCAACAATTGATAAGGATTCTTCACGTTGAGGCCTCAAATATGTGCTGAAATTTTATCATATCATTGTGAAATTATGTCCACATTCTGAAGAGGCTCTATGTCATGGCTGCAGGAAGGCAGGGTCTACGCCAACTGGGATTTGGTATTCACTTGGAACCGAAAAAGATATGAAGTTTGAATGATAATACTATGTTCTGTGATGATCTCACTCCCATTGTCAATGGAAGCGTTTGGAATTCTGGTATAGGCCATCTAAAAGTCCAAGTAATATATTGGATCAGATGGCTTGACATTAGAGTTTTCGGTGAAGTCTTTCAAAGGGGCACCAAACACTTTACGATTAAGTGCTTCTTAGAGCATCTTGTGTTGGAGCATAGATTTGAAACATGGGCGAAACTCCTTGCATCTCCTCTTCCAATCCAAGAAACTTTGAAAAAAATCTAAAATAAGGTCTAACCTGTGAGACCCGCCACCCTAAATCTTGGACCTGCATATCCAAGGCTACCTTGGCCCACTGATCCTAGCTAGCTTCTTATAACCCGCTCCCACTTCTTCAGAATGTTAATTTAAGTCTTAGTAAAACTTGAGTCAATTTATGCATTAGCTCAACTTTTAGCACACTCGCTCAGAGTATGACCCGAAGACTCTACAAATAACTCTATCATCTAAGAGGGTTGGGTCTTCAAACTACCAATGTCCTAGAACAGGACAGACACAGAAAATATCCTAGGCTGTCATCATATGATAATTTGTGACTACAGGCAATTCTTTTTCAACTAGGTATACATGTTCATAGAAGTACTTTCCTGTGATTGAAATTGTCACATAGTCCAAGTATCAACCATAGTTGGCATGTTGGATGTTGGAAAGTTTTGGAGTCCTGATGACTTTCCCATATTTGCAGTGATAAAGGGGCTAATGGAGTTCTACTGTACATGTGCAGGGGTTTCTTTTCAGGTTTACTGGGCTAAAGTTGGCACCCCGACATCTCTGCCTTGTATGAGGTCAATTTGTCTCCCATCCAAGAATCCATTCAAATTAGTCAAAAAGATCATTGATTACATATGTTTGGTACATTTAATTGTGTCACAGTTACATCAATTTTGCAGTTTTGAAAAGAAATGTTCATCAGTATTCCTCAGGGAATGCCACCTTGTAAGATACTCCCCCTATCAAAAAATGGTGCTATTGTCCCGTGATTGTTACATAATCTTTGTTATGTTGGGAGTTTTGTATGCCTTGTGTCTTTTAAACTACTGTAGTGACAGGAGCTTTAGGGTTTATCATTGTAATAATGATAGCTATACTTATACGCAATTCAAAATTGGAGAGCAAATCCATAATTTCAAGAGCAAGTGCAATGTCTGCAAAACATAACGCTTTTGTATGCTTGAACATGATGAAATTAAAATGTAGGTACAACATATTGAGCCGTCCCAATCCCACTTGTCCCACATTTGCAGGTCAAAGTAGATCACTGAAAAACCATTTTCTTAAATCTACACTTTGAAAAATGTCTTCTGCACCTACAGCAACCCCACACAACATATTAAAATCATAGTCCACGGCCAGATAGGATTCCGAAGGAAGAGACTCTTGGCCTAGTTGGTTGCAGTGAACAGGGAGAAATTTGAGCTAACTCAGTCACTATTCTTATTTCTTTATTATCAATTGATTATTCATTGAATGCTTCTGTTGTTTCTTGGATTTTTACTTAATATAGAACATGTTACAGATTTTGGTCTGGTTGATTTCCTACAGTTTTGATTTTGAATCAGTGATTTGGGAAAATGAACTGGTTCTCTGTAACTAGTAGCCAGTTCTCCCCAATTGATGGTTGGTCAGAGGTCTTTCTTTGTTAACATAGACAAGCATTCCATGATACCTTTGACCAAGTTGTCTCATTGGGTCACTTTGTGTTCCCTTTGTGGGACTCAGGGCAAGTCTCCAAATTTGTCGTTGTCTTTGCCAACACATTATGATGACACAACAACCCAATACCAGGGCAGAGAAGACCACAAGGAATCTCATAATAACTCCAAGGTAGAAATGGGCATGTGACGTTTCGTTTTGTGTCGATCCTATTCTTGTCATGTTGTCTGTCGTCTTTCCACTCCTGTAGAAAACAAGAGCGTGCATCGCTTTTGTGAATTTCATTCACTTTCCTATACTCATTCGAGTTGACAATTGCTGAAATGGTATGAGGTTCGACTTCTCTGAGCTTCTGATTTATACAAGGTTCTAACGTCGGTGCAGACTTCAAGCATCAAAAGGGGAGGAGCCACAGTAATGAACCCCCATCTTGTGCAATCAAACTGTGGGTGGTTGCTTAAACTTCAAAACCAATGTGCACATGAATCATTATAAGCATATGAGTCCTAGGCAATTGACCTACGTCACTGGAAACTTGTCCTATGTAACTGGAAAACTCGGGGATTTAGTATAGTGTTAGATTTGCATTGTTCTTTCGTCAACGTAGGACGATTGCATAGGATTCGTATGCTAGTAGTGACTTGAAGTGAGAGCAAGTAACTAATTAGGGGAGGCTTCAGCCATTAGGAGTCATCTCCAAACTCCACAAAATGAAGTCAAGTGAGGTGACTTCCAAAGACCTCTTGTTGAGAAACAGAAAAAGAAAGACAACTCCCATGTTGTCACCGGCATGAATCATGGTGTTGCTTCTTCATTTTCGAGTTCATCTAAGTCTATATGTAAAACTGAAACGGACATTACAAGAATTAGAGGGGCCCAAAAGATTATTGCATCCTTTCAAAGGTGAACACCTTGAACAGGCGTTGACAAGCCGAACAACACCTATCTCCCCCAAGGCCAAGCCTGTAGATTCCCACATGATTGGTTGATAATATCTAGTTCACATGGAAACCTCCACTACAATTGGGTGGACCATAGGTGACAGGATGCACTGAAAATCAAATGCCAGGAAGGTCACCCCATCCAAGTACTATTTTGGCCTTAGGTGGCTCAACCTTTGGAAAACACAAAACGACACAGTGAAACTCTCACAATGGCAAGGGAAACTGGATCCATCAATGACCAGCTGCCTAGAGGATGCTAAGAAATTTCAATGTCTTGATCAGTAAAGGGTGGCAATGTTGGTTGTACACACAGTGAGCAGAAAGGAGAGCATTGTTGTATACTGACACATGTAAGGCACATTCTAGTTTTTTTCCCTCAATAGGCTAAATTTTGGACACAATGCATTATGGCAGCCCCATAATAAAGTTATCCCTAAACTAACTGGGTCTCCAACCCCGGCTTTGATCCTCTACTTGGAGTCTGGGTTAAATAGTGTAAATTCCCGGGATTTGTCGCCGAAGCTCGGCCATGTCAGGCTATCACAGCAGCTTTGCACCAGCACACAAGCAAGGCTATCCACAGCAGTTGCAGCATGTTCATCACTAACAGGCCTAGCCTCGTGACTATATCCAACTTGCCTTGATACCACCTTGCAGCTTATTCGCAGTAGCCGTTCCCACAAGGCACCATGTTCCATCACGTTCCCATCACCAGCTACTTTCCCATGCAAATTGCCTTGGACCAGCACATTTTTTCTTCTTTCGAAGTAGTCTAGTGCAAGCTCTCTTGAAGGTTTAGGGTTTAACGTTTTAGTGTCGCAACTTATTCACATTAATGACCCTTAAATTGATTTCCACATGGATTGTGTACCATATGTGAACTCTAATGACAGTTCTACAATGGATATGGATGATGAAATTTTGCAAGAATTACAAGGAGAGATCTTGATAGTGTACGCTATGATGGTGGTTGCTTGCAACACTCACAACCTGTTCAATCCGAATGAGTTGGAGAAAGTAGCAACCGTCAAACACCACGTGGGAGTGACATACGTTCTCTGCAAAATGCAAGACGTGCCTGCATTGTTCAAGGTTTTGACTAATTTTGAGATAGATGAATTTGATGAGCTTGTTTCCCTTGTTTGTCCTACAATTCATGACAATGTCCGTAGCACGGGTGTGTGAGAGAGTTATGAGTGGCAACCCATGAGGTTGATGCCTTCACAACACTTGCTCAACTCCATCATGTATTTGAAGCACAATAATGTAATTAGCTATGAGTCTTGCCAATGGAATGTCCTGTACAGGAATGTGATTTTCATTGCTTTGTGCATCACCAATGCACTTGCTCATGAGATATCTTGGCCCAATGAGGTGGAGCAAAGGCGTTTGACTTCATTGCATCCTCATTTTCCAGGTTGCGTTAGAATTATTGATGGTACACTTGTTAAAGTTTGTAGGCCATGGAATAATCCCCATCATGCAAAGTGGTGTAATGGACGGAAGATGTAATGGTGTATGTGCATTGTCCAAGTCCATCTCCATGCTATGTGCTCCACATTCTATTGTTAATGGTTGGCAATTTTGGAAAGGTAGATTGTTGATGGCCTCACCACCCAAGCACCCTCACCGTTCACCCTTTCCTATAGACAGTTCGGCACAATTGTATTGAATAATTAATCAATTTGCCAAAAGTCCAACACTTTATGGTAATTATAATTTTAAAATTTCATTTTTTCAGGATATGTTTTAAAAAAAATCATTTTTGGCTTGTTCAACAATACCCATCCAATAGGTAATAGGTGTTCACAATGCACAATGAAACAATTATAAGATGTGGGAGAACAATCCTCCTCTTTGTACAAGTAGAATGGGAGTAGTGTTCATAATCCATGTGGGATGTGCAAACTTGAGAGACGGAAGTCCAGTAATCCTCTTTTATGTATTTTTTTGTACCTTTTGTATAAGAACCTCAAATCAAAAAATTATTATTGGAGGTGGTACTATGTTTGATTGCCTAAGTTTTCTTAGTTGAACACAACTTCACAAACACGTTTTCTTCATTACACAATCAAGCTCCAAAAATTTGTTCATAACACATGTTCTCTTTAGACCTCCTCACCTCTTAAAAATGCTTTCTGTAATGTGTGTCGCATCTTTTGCACAAAATTCACATATCACAAAATTCTATTTGGAGGTGGTGTTTTGTTTGATGCACCAATTTTTCTTAGTTGGACATCATGATTCTAAATGAGTGCATCTTCTATATAGAATTAAAGTCTAAAAACATATTGAGAACATAGACCACGTTCTTAGCACATAGTCTTGTAATTTCATGTCAACCCATATTCTTTACGATGGCTTCAAATGATAAGGAATATAAGGTGAACCCCTTTCGTACCTGAAACTTTTTAAATTTTCATGTAGAATTTTTTACTTTGCTTTTATGAATTTCACATGTTTGAAGAAACTTACTTTCAATTGATATCATCATATCCTTCCTTTGTTTCATGATTTTTACATTTGAACATAGTTGTTTGACCTTCATCCATGGTTGGATGAACCAGTGGCTATGGCTATGGTGGAGACAACTTCCTCGCAAGTTGCCTCTGCAACACCATTGCACATTTTTTTCTTCTTCTTCCCGAAATCTTGGTCACATGCCATGTGTTCAATCAACAAGTTCTACAATTGCATTAGTACTAATTATCCTTTTCATTTGACACGAAGTTGCCATAATATTACTCAGCTTCTTGGCTGCATTTTGTGGGACCAAGTATCGGGCCAAAATAATTCTTCTTTCATTTTGGAATTCCACGTTTATGGGCAGCTATAAATTCAAAGTGTTTTTAATTATAGCTTTTTTTATTTGGAAAGAGACCATCACCTAGTTGTTTAATAACGTTATGGCAACAACATGGGAGTATAAATGTATAAATCCTCACATAGCTCTTTAATCAAATGCTTCCATGGTTTGGAGACAATCACATCAAGGAGAGAGGGAAACATCACATACGAGCATACCTCTCATTCATCCAACATAAAAGCCCTAGATTACTACAACCCAAATATTTTTTACTTTTAGTTTGTTTGACAATGGAATTAGCTTTAACAACCTCAAATTAGTCTAGTCCAAATCATTTAAGTTGATTCAGCTACAAACCTATAGGGTCAACTTTTAATGTTGGATGGATGAGAGGTATGCTCGTATGCGATAATTCCATCCCTCGTCTTGATTTTTGTTATCAACTTTCCGGTTGAGAGAGAGAGAGAGAGAGAGAGAGAGAGCTCATTCATCCAACATAAAACGTCCTAAAATTAGTATATAGTTTGGAGGTTATGTCTTTAAAGTTCATTTGATACCATAATTAGCTTTAAAGACCCCAAATTAATCTAATCAAGGTCATTTGAGATGAATCAGTAACACACATATAGGGGGTCAAGTTTTATGTTGGAAGGACGCTCATATACAATATAATTCCTCCATCCTTCCAAAGGGAGCATAGTTGGGCTGACCACAACTTTGGGGTTAACTTGTATGCAAAAATTCCCTCTCTCCCATGAGGATTGTTGCAAAATGCCCTTAAAGTAGATGGGTCTTAAATGGTTACTTTTTTCTCAACTAGCCCATTTCTCTTGGGATATGAAACATGGGATTACCTAGCACGAAATGGTTAGCAAATCCCAAGTAATTGAGGCTAGTGCCATTTTCCTCATAATTTTTGGAGCTCGTGTGAAAATCTTAATCATTAGCAAAGTGAAGATTCTTGTGCTCATTAAATGGTCATCAAAGGGACCCCTAATTAAGTTGACTATTGAGTTTAGAATGGTCATCATATTTTGAGCACACGGTCCAATTTATTTAAAACATTTGTCTTTTTGGTGTCTGTTTTTGGAGCCACACCAAACCACATACCACTTAAATAAAGGTGTCCAATTACGAGAAGTAACCAAATTAGGCACATCTACTTGACATATTTTCACATCATCATTCTTACTTCAGAGAAATTTTTAACATTAATTCTAAATGATATTATTTCTATTCTTTTAGTTTTATTATTCTATATCTAGTGACAACTGAACTTATTGACTGCCCTCTAACAAAATGCCTACGACTTTCGTCAAGGACTGGACGTGGAGACGAACATACACATACACTATCGTCCACCACCATCCCCTTCGTTCGTCCGTTCTTGGACGAACTAATGGCTATGGCGTCCAGACGGGGAGGAGGAGGACTACGGAGGAGCACGGCCATGGCTATGGCGTGGACGGGGACACCTTCCTCGCTGGCCTTCGCAACACCATCTTACAAAAAATCACGCTGAAATCGTGCTCATACATCCATCAATCCTACAATTGCATTTCCATCATTCAATTATCTATTGTGTTCGACAAAAGTTCCAACAATAGGGGGGTTTATGAACCCTTACAAAGCTTTATTATCAACGCTTCCGGGGTTTGGAGACGATCACAGCAAGGGGTTGACGAATTGGCTTGGACTGTTTTGATTATTTTGTTGTTGGAAGCATTCCGGACTCGGGAGCAGAGTTGGAGTGGCGATGGCGGTGAGGAGGACTGTTGGGAAGTGCCCTGCAGACACAGATGCACAGGAGGCATGTGGAATTCCATGGGGAGCTACGGTCTCCCCCTTTGCTGCGTTCGATGAGACAGGTCAGTCTCCAAGGATGGGTAAGCATGGGCATGAGCTTCCTCGATGCGATAGCTGCTGGGCGTACCTCAACATGCTATGTGAGGTCGACAAGTGGGCATGGACATGTGGTATGTGTGGCAATGTGATCGCATTGAGTGAGGAGCACATGAAGAGGTACCAATCCTCGCAACCGCAACCGGAGCTTTCATCCACTTTTATTGACCTAGAAATTGAAGGTGAGTCCAAGAAGAGAAGTGAATGATCAGGATCATCATGCGAAGTATCGATAAGTTGCGGGGTGCATTTCCAGTATGTGGTCTTGATTATATGAATCCCCTACAATTTGCAGACTGTAGTAAGTTGCATGCTTCGATCATCATCAGTGCTGTAAGTCGCAGTAGCAATGTATGTGTATCCTGAAGAGCTTTCATAGACTTTAAAAGACCTAGAAATTAGACAAAGGATTGAATGATCATCATGCATTGGTAATGCAAGACTATTTCAAGTTTTCCTACTTGCTGCTCAATTTTAGGTTGAGCTACAGGGATGACGTTTTGGAAGAGATTCTAAGCCACTTTGCCATACTTAGATTCTGGGACTCTATCTTCTCCAAAATTCAAGTTTTGGTCCTGAGAAGCAAACAAGTGTCTTGTGCATTCAATCGATAGGTTGCTGGTTGCAGTTCCAGTATGTGGTCTTCCAGTATATTGCATGCTTTGGACCAACATAAGTGCTGTAAGTCACAGTAGCAATGTATGTGTATCCTGAAGAGCTTTCATCGACTTTTATTGACCTAGAAATTGAAGGTGAGTCAAAGAGAATCAAATAATCATCATGCGTTGGTAATACGAGACTATTTAATTACTCACTGGAAGCTAGGTTGAGCTGAGCGGCTGATGTTCTGGAAGAGATTACGAGCCAACTTGCCATACTTAGATCCAGGAGCTCTATTATCTTCCAATCAAGCTTTGGTCCCGAGAAGCAAACAGATGTTTTGTGCTTTTTATCAATAAGTCGCTGGTTGCTGTTCCAATATGTGGTCTTGATCATATGAATTCCCTGCAGTTTGACCCCTTTAGTAAGTTGCATGCTTTTGCCCAACATAAGTGATTCAAGTCATATTAGCAATGCATGTGTATCCTGAAGATGTGCAATTGTCAAGAGATTGTTGTCTGACTGTGGCATGTGAGTGTATGCACCTCAAAGCTCAATGTTTGTTGTTAGGCGGTTGGCAGAAGCTTGATATTTATGTAAAGTTATTCAGGTGAAGTAAACAGTATTGGGGATTTGGAATTTTAAACTTATGCAGATATTAAACAATTTATGTTGTATGAGCAGATGAGAATGCCACCCCTGATGAAGAATTTCAAGCCAGACCTGTCTTTGTGGCAGCAGTAGATTTGTCAGGTATATGGCATGCTTCCATCCAGTTTTAGGGTTTGAGGGGTTCTCAGTAATAAAAAAGGTGAATCGTATCTTTTGCAAGCATGTTCAGATTGACTGTAAGAGCTGTGGCATTTGGGCATATGTCAAAGAGGGTATGAAGGCTGTTTCATTGTGTAGGCATCCTGAAGATAAAAAGTGTCTTTCCCTCGCCAACCAAGGAGAAACACTCACTGTGTTTTCTGAGATTCATTAAAAAGTTCGGTATAGAGTCTCTGAACATCCAGTTCCTTTGAATTTCTCCCAAATATGACATATTTCCCACTGTGCAGCCTCTGAGGAATTTTTGGAGCTAGTAAAGAGTTCCCTTTTGGCTGCTCTTGAAGGTTTGTTCATCATCTGTGTTATGCCCATTTTTCTCTTCTCTTTACATTCCTTGTGCGGAACTGATTATATTGAGAAACCCACTGTATTTCTTCCCTGCAGGATGTTCTAAACTTACTTTTAATCATGTAGCTGCAACATTTAAGTTGTGAGGGGTACTTAATGCTATTTTTGGTGAATGTCTAGTGAACCAGCTATGGGTGTGTTACCTAATTTGGGGCTCAGTAAATCACTGAGAGGGAATGTGGTGCTTGTGACAGCTATTGGTCCAGGAGCCCTGTTTGGACTCATTACATTCAGTCATAAGATTGGCCTTTATGATGTTCAAGGGCCAATCCCAGTTGTGAAGTATGTGGTCATTCCTCCGGACATGGATGGTCGCCTTCCAGTGGATCTTGACATGGCCATGCCATTGCCTGCATTTCTTGCTCCGGTATGCTGGACTCCTGCTCAGTAGTAATCTAGCATCAGCTATTTAACAACGTTTTAAGTGCTCTTATCAGCATGGAAGATTTCCTGCATAGGAATGATCGCTGATCTTGTCTTTTGCAAGTTGATTTGTACCAGTGCTTGACACTTTAAAGTATCTACCATTCAGTAGCATTTTGTTTTCACACAAAACTTCTGTTTCTTGTTCTTCATTTCCCTCAGTCCATGCCCCTAGCTCTCTTCTCAGCATTTATTGTGTTATTCATTTATACTTCTATATTTTGCATTTTGTGAGTCTTATTGTCCCTCTTTACAAAGAAGTCTTGGCGCTTTGTATTGATACAATGCTAATCTTTTGGATCAAGGTTGAGAGCAATAAGGAGCATATTGCTGCAGCACTAGAAACTTTAAGACCTACAAGCTCTTGGGAGCGTACCACAGCAGCCGGACAAGGCGTAGAGGGAGTATCTATGGGTGGCCGTGGGTTTGGGGTGGCAATGGATGCTCTTATCAAGTACTTGGGACCTGAGCATGGTGTAACTTTTGCTATGGGTACTGTTGTGTTCCTTAAGGACCTTTTTGCCATTTGGTGTCTTGTTTATTTCACTCTTGTCAACCCCAGTAGTGTTGTGTTGTTGTGGTAATTATGAGTGATAACCAACACGAGGAGCTCAACTATGGGTTATAGTGAGTTGCCTTCATGAGCTGCAGGAGTGGCGAGTGGGCAGGGCTATAAGCCAATAGCTGAGTGACATGTGTCGGTTGTCATAGATAGCTGGTGTGAGGAGGAATCCAGCTAAGCAAGAAATCAAAATTTCACAATTTTTTTTGGTTATTAGTACACTAATAGTGAGGGGATGTGGTTATTTGTTATAACCACCCTTCTCATAGCCTCTAGAAAGATGCCACATCATTGAGAGTCCTCACACCTGTTATGTTAGTCACTTTTGGGAATTATCAGGTAACCTCTACAGCTCACTTGCATATGAATGGCATGGGCTCACCAAGGTGTATGGTTGTTGCAGCTCGAGTGTTTGCATTTTTATCTGGTCCTCCTGACTATGGGGCAGGCCAGCTGGACACAAGGCGTTATGGAGAGCAGTATGCCAGCAAGGGTGAGGATGCTGACAGGGCATTGCTTCCGGAACAAACATCCTACTACAAGGATCTGGTAATGTTATTGTGTGGACTGCTCATGGATACAAGTCTTGCACTTTATATCAATGATATATGAATTGAATGGAAATGCTGCTGACAGCAGTCCAGTTTTCAAGCCTGAAGATAGGTTCTTAGTGCTGGATTTTTACTAGACCATGACCTTCTTCTGCGTGTGTCAGTCTTGAGATATGTTTGTGGTCACTCTCGATAGATTGATCAGGTTTTATCATTCAGTTACTTTATTATTAGTTGTTTTGCTTTTTGCCATGCTGGGGTTGACAGAGGGGTCCTTGGCATACCACAGGCTGCACAGGCTGTACAATCAGGTGTTTGTGTGGACCTATTTGCAGTCACCAATGAGTACACGGATTTGGCATCACTGAAGTATTTGAGCATTGAAAGTGGCGGGGGGCTACTATTATATTCCAATACTGATGAAGCTACTCTTCCACAAGATTTGTAAGTTGGACCATCCATCTTTTGACCCTATCAACTAGGGAACTGTTAAATCTGATTATGATCATCTGGATTACAGGGCATGACATTACTGAATTCTACTTGGTGCACAGCCACCTGTGTCATGATTAAATTGCTCTTGTTTCTTTGTACTTGTGCGTTTTCTATCATTGAGAGGTATGATTGTAATTGAATGACGTTATAAGAAATAAATTACATTCTCTAAAATAAAACATAATTCCTTGAGGTTCCTGGAGAGCTATTTTTATGAGTATGGTTTACTTGTATGATGAAAATGGTAGATCATCAGAAGAAATGCACAATAATGTACTTTGGCAAACCCTGTCTTGAGGTGTCCCTGCAATATTGGGTTCCTTTTTGCAGATATCGAATGCTCAGTAGACCCTATGCATTTGGGTGCATACTTCGTGTACGAACTTCGCCTGAGTTCAAAGCTGCCACTGTTGTAAGAGCTGAACCTATTAGATAATGTTTCTGGGTTACTTGGCTAATTGAATTGAAGACTTCTTTGAATACACTCATATTCAGCTTCTGTGAGATGATCAGCTCTATTATTTTGCTTAAGGTATATTATCTATGCACTCCCATCCATTTAAAGTCTTTGACGTGGATTTTCCAGAAATTAATATGGATATTATGGGGTGCAGTATGGCCACTACTTCCCAGATCCTCAGTACGATAATGTCCAGCACATCATCTGTTGCGATCAATATGCAACATATGCTATTGATTTTGAGTTTGCTATGGCATCAGGATTTACCAGGTGTGCAATTATCAATTGTATCTGAAATTGAGTGCGGCTATTCTCTTGATGAGTTAAGGTGATTGACAAGCGTTGTGTAGCATATCGTGAGCACATTGTAATCAATATTGCCCAAACTTTGATCGAGTTGGGGGGACGCTGCGCAGGAACATGGACACTCCACCTATTCTGCAACTTGCATTCCAGTATTCTATTCTTGTTCCTCAGGATGAGGACGCAATACCTATATCTTCAAATGGGAAGTCTTCCCAAAAGGCACTCTCAAACAGCAGGTATGACAAGCCCAAATGTTTAGTTTCTGGCAAGTTGTTGGAGAAGTTACTAATACCATGTTCTGTCATGTACTATCCTGCACTACTTTTTTTATCAAGCATGAGGAAATGTCAACCAATTGTTAGCATTGTTGGTGATCGTAGCACAAAAGTGCAAAGTGAACTCCAAGTTTGGTGATTCCTGTTATGAATTTATCTTTTGTTTTTGGTATCAAAAGTGAAGGAAGTCTTTCCAGCTATATGCACATGGCAAGGATGGTCATTAGAGTACTTATGGCTCCCAAAGTCCCTTTTTACTTCAATCATTTGAAGTTTTGGTATCCCGTGGTGCAGTTACATGCACTTAAACTGATGCTAATTTATTTACTATGGGCAGGCCAGGGTACACTGTGCAGAGGCGCCTAAGATTAAAGACACTACAATTTGAAGTGGCACCCAACTTTACAGAGCTATATGAAAGTGCAGATCCTGAGGTTATTCTAACAGTTCTCACACATAAGGTCTCAATATTCAACTCACCCACAACTTTCAATGACCATATCGAAATTGATAAGCTTGCATATATACTGGAGTTTGTCGTCATATCTTGACACTTGTTATCATTCCGATGTGTTGAATTGTTTGAACATTTCCTGTACCCACTAGTGTTATTCCTGACTACAGAAGGAAATATACATGTTTGTTTTCAATTTTGATTTTTGATGTGGCAGATCATTCGGGCTTCTTTAGACGACGGTGTGAAGGAAGCACGGGCACTCTTACATGACTGGCTCGTCATTCTCACTGCACAGTACAATGATTATTACAAGTTCGCACAGTTTGCACAGCCCAGCACCAGTAATCGATTAGATGTGGCGTTCTCAAAATGCCCTCAATTGCAAGCCCTACCGCGCCATGTATTTGCACTCCTTCGAAGCCCACTGTTGAGAAGCCATGAAGAAGGGGTGCATCCTGATCATAGGATATATCTTCAGTGCTTGTTCAGGTACAACGAGTACACTGATTATGGAATATATTGTGGGCCACACTATTGAGCTCGTTTCCACACTAAAAAACACATTGAGGCTTATACTGTGCGTGCACACTATTTATCAGCCCAGAGGTCCAAATTGGAGCTTAGATTATTTCTATTGGATTGAAAATAGTGTACATTTCAAAGACTTCCAACCTAGACGGAGGAGGATATATCATGACAAGTGTAATTAGGGTTGCACACTATTTTCCTGCATCATGTTGTTTACTGCAGGCCACACTACAGAGCTGTCCAATATAGCTAACATGATACGGGTGGCCTAAACCCAAGGCCTTAACCCGGATCTCATGGGAACTCCGAGGTTAAGCTATGGTGGGAATAGTGCATAGATGGGTGACCTTCCTAGTACTAGATTTCCGGTGCACCTATGATCCACCAATCATAGTGTGGGGGTATCCAGGTGAACCAAATATTTTCAATCAACCATGTGGGGAGATAGGCGCCGGTTGGCTTGTCCACGCCTATTCATGGTGCTCACCTTCGAAAGGAGGCAGTAGTATTCATGGGCCTGTTTCAGGATTACATACAGACTTAACGAACCTGAAAATGAAGCAACAACATAATTCACACCAATGGCAACATCGGAGTTTTCTTTCTTTCTTTCTTTCACTATACATGTGCTCACACTAGGGTTCAGGGTTTACAGTTTGTAACATACCTGGTTTTTATGGTCCTAATATCTAGTCAGTTAAGGATGTGCACTCACAATGTGATCTGATTTTTATGACCTGTTTTCTGTGATGGCAGTGCACTAGAACCTGCATTCCTTTTGAGAGCTGTGTATCCTGTGTTGTCATCATATGAGACACCAGACAAACAAGCATATCCACGTCACTCATTGAGTCGAGCGGCTCTAATTACAAGCGGCAGCCCCATCTTCTTTTTGGATGCCTTTACATCGCTGATTGTTTACTACTCTCCAACAGCTGATCCAGCCTTGCCATTTCCTCCACCGCAACAATGTAAGTTTCGAACTCTTCACTCCCATTCAATTTTATTTTTATTTTTTGAAGTTCACTGGCAGGATCAACAAGTAGCACATAGCAGAGGCATTTCTCTCATTGGTAGGAAATGCCGAAGACCGTCCTACATCACTTTACACTAGAGCTTGAGGGTCTAAGGGATCAAGGGAGTTTGAATGGATGCAAAACCTACATGAAATCTTACATGGCATGCAATGGATAATTTTTCATGGTCTACCAGATTTTACATCAAGCCCATCTCAAAGAGGTGGATCCAACACAAAACTGAGAGACTGACATTTCAAAATCTCACGACTTGTTTATTAAAACTTATTGTGTGGAAGGGCTCCTTGATTAGGATGGTAATGAAGTAGCATTTGGTTTAGAGCCCAGTCATGTATGTTTTTACACTACACTTGAAGGTCTGTGACCACAGAAAATTTTCAATTTCAATTTTCCATATGACAGCCTTGGGATGAGGTTCAAGAGCCCTCACAAATTTCATTGTCACAGCCCTTGGTCACAGTGTAAAGTGCCCTAAGTTTGTCGTATGCACACACACCTAAGGTAGACAACCATTATTTGGTTACTTTTCTTGATCGGACACCTGTATTTGAGTGGAATGTGGTTAGGTGTGGCTCCAAGAACAGATACCAATAAGGCATCATGTGTTTAAAAGAGAATGGACTATGTGCTCAAAATATGATAACCATTCTAGGCTCAATAATCCACAGAATTGAGGGGGACCAATATGACCATTTAACAAGCATGGAATCTTCACTTTGATAATGAATAAGATATTCATACGAGCTCTAAAATCTTTGAGGAAAGTAACCATGGCCTCGATTTGGATTTGCTAACCAACTGGTACTAATCGTGTGTTTCATATTCTAGGAGAAGTGGGCTAGTTCAAAAAAAGCAACCATTTAAGACTCATCGACCGCAAAGGCTTTAACATTATGTTTGGAACAGGTACATTGCGGGGAGTAATCAACAAGTTGAAGCAAGAGAGGAACATCACCCCCAAGTTATTGATGATCAGGGGAGGCCACGACAACACGGAACCATTTGAACGGTATTTGATAGAGGAGCAAGATGTGGATGGAAGTGGGGTATCTACAGGCATGGGATTTGTTTCGTTTTTGGAGCAAATTGCACACGATGTTATGATGTACATGAAGTGAAGACAATTTTGATTTGATCACAAGGATGCTCAAGCATTGTGGGCGTTGTTGAGTGAATGCTTGAAAATAATGGCTCCCTCTCTAGATTGAGATTGAGACGAGGTGTTTCCTATGCTCCTTTGTACATTGCATTTGGTCTAGCCTGGGAAGATAGCTGCATACCATTCGCTTGCGTGTCGCAGGTTGCAAGCTAGCATTTTTTTGGCAAACCAACAAAGAATCACCCAACTTAAGAATGAAGGGTGGCTTTATTTTGAAGTTAGCCTAAATTTGGTGATAGGTGTTTCTTTTGCACATGGATGTGGAAGTTAACTTTATTAGAGGATCTGGGAGGAAGAAGCTTTACATTCTAGCGAAATTTGAGACAATCCAGTAGTCGCAAAGTTCAAATCCTCAAGTTGCATTAGCTAGTAATTTTTTTCAATTACATTTGGATTTTGAACGATTGAATGAAATAAAATGATCATTGCATGCAATTATGATTCATACACTTGAGAAATTGGAATTCCAAATTCATGATTCAAATGCCTATTCTAGAGGTAGTCAAAGTCTATTAATTGGATGATGGATGTCTCTCGATATTGAACTTGCGTGTGGTATTTGGAGCATGTTGTTGTCAAAGTACCAATGATCATTACTACTTACAATAGAGTTATGTGTAAGCTTTGGAACAAACTCCCGTTTGAGTTGGCTACAATGTGAGTTTGAGAGCATATCTATAAAGTCACCCAAGTTTTCTTAAGGCTTTAATTAATAGTGGTGTAGGCCTATTAAAAACCATATTCCTAGTTTGTCATACTGGGATGGGTGGGCCGAGCTAGCCTTGCTATGGGGGGATGTTAAATACCCCCCCACAAACTTTTCGGGGTGTCAAATCCGGGCTGGGGCAGCCGTCCGTCCAGAAAATTTGGATTTTTTGGACCCGACCGAAAATTGCTGCCCGCCCGCCCGACTTCGAAAAAACCATTGCCCTTGCATTCTTGAAGGCCACTTACTCACAAATCCCATATTGAGTGCACTTCACCTTCAAGGTCCAAAATCCAATATATATGTTCACTTCCATTGAGTAAATAAGCCATTGACTGGGGTTTCATTATCAAAGTGAAACCGTCAATAAAACATGTAATTAACTTGGAAGTAAAAAATATTACAAAACCCTCACTAGCACTGAGGTTATAATTTTTGTGACTCACAATTTGAAATTGTCTTTGTCATTCTAAAATGAAACTTAAATTTAGTGTGCTGATTTAGTATGTATATTTTATAATATTTTAGGTAATGCCGTCTACTTTCACAAGTATTCATACACAATAATTAATCAATTATTAGAATTAATTCACTGGAATTGATTATTCGAATTAGTTCACTGGAATTGATTATTAGAATTAATTCACTGGAATTGATTATTCGAATTAGTTCACTGGAATTGATTATTAAAATTAATTCACTGGAATTGATTTTTAGAACTAATTCACTGGAATTTATTATTATAATTAATTCACTGGAATTTAATTCCAGAAATTAATTATTATAATTGATTCCAGAAATTAATTATTAGAATTAACTCACTGGAATTAATTCCAGAAATTAATTAATTACAGTAAGTACATTTTATAATCAATTAGGTTTACTTAATTTGGTAATCATAGTTTCTGATTTATTTGGGATTAATTAAGATTAATCAATATTAATTATATTTAATCACACTTAATTCATTTGAATGCATATGAATACTTATGAAAGTAGATGGCATTACCTAAAATATTATAAAATATACATACTAAATCAGCACACTAAATTTAAGTTTCATTTTAGAATGACAAAGACAATTTCAAATTGTGAGTCACAAAAATTATAACCTCAGTGCTAGTGAGGGTTTTGTAATATTTTTTACTTCCAAGTTAATTACATGTTTTATTGACGGTTTCACTTTGATAATGAAACCCCAGTCAATTGCTTATTTACTCAATGGAAGTGAACATATATATTGGATTTTGGACCTTGAAGGTGAAGTGCACTCAATATGGGATTTGTGAGTAAGTGGCCTTCAAGAATGCAAGGGCAATGGTTTTTTCGAAGTCGGGCGGGCGGGCAGCAGTTTTCGGTCAGGTCCAGAAAATCCAAATTTTTTGGACGGACGGCTGCCCCAGCCCGGATCTGACACCCCGAAAAGTTCGTGGGGGGGTATTTAACGTCCCCCCTTGCATAGAGGCCAATCCCAGATTTAGAGTGGCAAGTCCTATGGGCTTACCCTATTTCAGTTCAAATCTTAAAGTTTTCTCCAAAGAATTCAGATGGCAAGAGGAGGTACAAGGAGTTTCACCCAACTTTTCCAAATAGACTCTAACACACAATGAGTTAACAAGCTCTTAATAGAAGATTCTCTCAAAAATGGATCAAACCCATGGCTTCGTCCTTCTTTGAGTGACTTTACACATAGCTCTAATGTTAGATGACCATTAAATTAAAACCCTCTAAGTGGAAGTGGTGCGTCAAATCAACACATAACTTTCAACAAGAAAAAAGACAACAAAAATATAGTCCAATTTTTGATACTTTAAGGATAAAAATTGACAGTTCAGGTCCAACATTGTATAACTTTTAGGGTTATTTTCATGGCACTTCACCAAGTGATTCGAGGGGCAACTCTTGAACAAGATAAGACAAATGAGTATTATTCAGATATTTTTCTCACTTCTTGTAGGATATGAAACATGTAGTTAGTGCTAGATAATAGAAAGTTCTAATGTGTTAGGAAAGAAACTATACCTTGCAATACTCAACACAAAAAGAAAAATGTATCTACAAGTGTTACACAAGATTTAACAAAACAATCAGTGGAGGGAAGATCAAGAAAAGGAGGACTATGATTAGCAAATCCAAATCATGCCCATAGCCATAGCCAATCACCATATGAATGTCTTTTTCATTATTAAAGTGAATATTCTTCTTGTTCTCATAAAATGGTCATATATGGCCCCCCCAAATTATGTTAAGTATTGAACTTGGAATAGTCAACATATTTTGAGCACTTTGCCCAATATCTTTAAACACATGTCCTTTCCGTATCGTTCTTAAATCCACATCTAACCACATACCACTCAAATATAATTGTCCAATGTATTGCTACATTGGAACTTAGGGCCGCTTCACACTATGGCCGTCCAAGTCGAGAGGCCGTGGGATTGAGTGGCCAAACTTTGTTGAGAGTCCAAAGAAATGGACTGAAAATAGCCAATAAAATATAGTAAAATTTGGATTCAAGGATTTTGGACCTTGAAGGTGAAGTGCACTCAATATGGGATTTGTGAGTAAGTGGCCTTCAAGAATGCAAGGGCAATGGTTTTTTCGAAGTCGGGCGGGCGGGCAGCAGTTTTCGGTCAGGTCCAGAAAATCCAAATTTTCTGGACGGACGGCTGCCCCAGCCCGGATCTGACACCCCGAAAAGTTCGTGGGGGGTATTTAACGTGAAGCGGGTGACGAACGGAGAGAATTCGTTGAGATCAACGAACAGAGAGTGGACGAACGCGTTGTCGGCGAAGAACCAAATTCCACGGCCTCGAAACCCTTGCTGTCGGGGCGTTTGATCCGCTTTGGCAACGAAAATGGACGCCACGCATACGATTTTCTTGTGAGATTGGTCACGGCTGTCGGGGAGCATGACGTAAGAGCAAAAAATTGCGTGGCTGGATGGCCAATTTGGACGAGGCATGCTGCTCGGAAGAAATGGCAACCCCTCCATCACTCATGCACTTGTGCGAGCATGTTCTGGCATCTCTTCTTAATCGTGGTACTTTAATTCCCGGCTCAGACCTTAACAGAATTCTCGCAACCCTATGTGTGAAATTCATTTTCCTGCTCCATCGTGATGACTCACGAATGTTGAACGATGAAACCCTAACCCTAGGTGGAATTACTGAGAGAATAATAGGTGCATACTGGATGCCAAAATCATTGATCGTCGATAACGATTTCGCCAGGGTCTTGGTTAATGTTAACTATGTCGACTCGATTTGTGGTTTTTTTTTTTTGCCCTTGAGGATTGCTTAGTGAAAGGCTCGGTGAAACCCTAGGGGTAGAGTTGACATCCTCATTGTACTGTAGACTCGCAAATTACACATCACAATGTTCACTTAGACATTGAATGACATAAAAGGACTTGAAGGATCATATTGCACTTGCCATCTGCAAGTTTTGTTTTAAGTTCAGAGGTTACCAGGACAGAGATTGTGGTGCTCTTGCAATGTATGTGATATGTGGGTTAGTCAAAATTAAATGTGGTTAAGTAAAACCAGAGGTTATGGGAGCACTCAGTATCGGCTAGCAGGACTAAAATAAGACGCAGGGTTTTTATTTGGTGTCTTTTAATTACAGAGCTTAATATTGAATGTATTTTTGGTGTATGAACCAGATTTGGGCTTCTGGAAGCAAGTGCAGGGATTGCCATTGGATGTGATTCATCGTGTTCTTCTTTGTCTTCCACCTCTTACACTTCTGTCACTCAGTAATCAACATGTATCGATTTCAGGGTGAGTCCTAAATAGATAGAATTTTCTGTTAATATTGTGGACTATTTTTGGTGGTCAGTAATCCGGTCGCCTTAGTCGTAATGACTAACTGGTTAATAGACGTCGTCAATGATCATCTTCATCAGAACCTGTAGCATATCTCTATGACATGTGTTTATCTCTTGTTTGGACGTGTGTCCAAATTAATCCATTCAGCTTACTGTTTTACCTTTGAATCCTTACATGAACATTATTTTGTCCTATGGTTCATTGTAATGTCCAGATCACATAATGAGGGGGGAAATTGGCACTCTACTGAGATGCCTTCAGCACAAGGAGATGAATTTGAGCTATTGAGTAGCTCTAGCAGTCAAGAAAGAAGATGGAAAGGTGACAGCAGGCGGAATGACAACGGTAGGTGTTGCAAGCGGAAGAGAGATTATACTGGACCGGGAGGAGACATAGACTCTTCAACTTTAGACATAGGCATTCCTCTAGCTTGGAAATCGCTGTATAGGAATCGTTGGCCACAACGATCCAGGCAAAGTCCTAGTCCGGAATATGATGATTCTGACTGTGATAAAGGTGAAGATAATGTGGATGCGGAGTGGCAACAGTTGTACTGGGAAGCACATCTACAAGAGTAAGCCACTCAGAAACATTTATGACATATACTGAATATAATATATGGTTGATATTTAATAATGGTTATTCAAAGTCTTTCTTCGAGTCTTTAAAGAGAGGCTGCTGCATATTGGGTGGCCAACACCAAAATTAACAGCATGTTCTTGCTGCGACAATTTGCAGGTGTTTGAATGCAGCTGCTGCACAAGCATCAGTTTCCAGTTGTGAATGTCAAATTGGTGATATCATGCTTCCAAGTAGGTCTTCTGCAGCTCTTGCATATCTTAGTTGCTACCAGAAAATTCTGGTTGATTACTATCTACATTGTGAGCTACTCTACCTACATGCTTAGACATATGTATGCTCCGATTGGAATAATGTACTAGATAAATGGCTAATGACCTACTTTTGATGAAAATGATTATGGAAAATTGGGATATTTTTGTATGATCCTCACAAGATCATTAATATTGCAGGTGACCTGGTGAATAAACTCAGTAGTTCCGGAGGAGAGGACAATGAATTATCCACTTTGAGGGGTAATTGTACACATTTTGCTCATTATGCCAGGTCTCATTTCCTCCTTTGATGCCTCAAGTTGGTGATCTTTCTTTGCTGGAGTCAAACATTTCAGAGTAGATATCAGACAGGGGCAGTCTTTGAACACACTACATGCTTATGCCCTCTTTTAACTCCTTAATATATACTGTATCTGGTATAGGGAGCTCCATCAGTATATGTCTTGTTGCTTTGGAAAGGAGCAACTTTTGCTGAAAGTTAAGTATATTATAGATGAGGATAATATTTAATAGGCCATGGTTACTGCTTCTGCTATTTGAGATCTAGCCAGATTCCTAATCTTATAATTCTTGTGCTGCAAAACTTCATATAGAATGGCCAGGATGATATGCCTCAAGTGTGAGTTAGTTTAATTACTGGGTAAGAATACTGCTTTGTCTATGGATTTCTACTCCAAATAATAGAATCCGTAGGCAGCAGACCTGATAACATTCTGAATATGTGTAAGAGCACGGCTTTATGTTGAGTGAAGGCACCCCTGACATCCATAACCGGTCTTCAATATATACTGCAGGAAATTGCGTCTCCAGAATGTATTGTGTACTCCAGAGCTTGTGGTGAGTGCTCTTACTCACTAAAATGGTATGGACTAATGGATAATCCCGACCCTGAAATATGTTCTTGTCGGAGTAGTTTATTAATCTTGATATGCAGAGGATGATGTTCGAGTTTTATTGTATCCTGGAATGACCAATTATTTTCCCAATGTTTCACAGGTATTGCTAAAAGAGGCACAGTTGCGCTCAATTTCTATTTACAATGTCAGGATCAGATCTGATGTAAGTCTATTTCCACCAAAAGTTTGGGCTTGTAAATCTGTCAGTCTGTTCATAGATAGGGAAAGACATCAACGCTCTTACTGATTTGCCTCCTATTTCTTGTGGGCACATAAAAAATAGATCTTTACCCCTGGTAATCTGTTTGAATTTCATTAGAGACATCAGATGTGCAGTACATGAGTACAGTCGGCCTTCAAAACGGTATGTAAAAATTGCAGCTTTTTGTGATCTCATGCTGGCTTTTAGAAGTCTTTCAGTAGCAGGAAGTCGCCAACCTTTTCTTACTGTCCACTAGTGAAAACTGTACACCAATTATGTGCTGTTGTTGCCAGCTTACAGGCCTTTGTCAATTGCTGGCACATAACATGCCAACATTGCAACGTTTGGAGTTTTACCATTCAAAATTCTCCGGCTCAACATTGAACAAGATCGGTAGAGCAATGTGCCCAGCAAACACAGAACATCATCTTCAGCACTTTGCACTCATTTCTTCAAGGATCTTTGACCAGACAGATCTGTTTTTGGTGAAACCTCCAGATTTTCTTTACTTTCTATGTGCTGCGAGGCAAGCTCTTCGACCTTCACTTCACCTAATCTCTCAACAAGTCCACTTTAATACATGTAGCAGGTTACAGAATCTGCTAGATAACATGCATCGATTGCATGGTTTGGGCAACATAGTCAATCTTTCAGAAGTTACTGTCTCATAAGATTGTAATTTTCTTGGACTCCATTTAGCACACCACTCATAATTCCTGATGTAGAATGGTAATTGTTCCATTGTGGTTGAAGAGATAAACAGGAGTTTCTACCTTTTGTTTCAATCATAATTGAGTATGTTCATGGAGGGTTGGCAAGTGGTATAGTTCACATACTTTGAAAGAAATCTCTGGATCATGGAACATCTTCCACAGCAGGGCTTTAGTATATGTACTATGCTACCCTACCGCATATTGCCAACATGTTTACTTGAGTTTGATGATGAAAGCATGACTCGGCAGGTGCCTTCGGTCATTGAGATTATGGGACAACTCTCTGGAGCAAGAAAACGTTGTCTTCATCATGAATATTATATTTCACTTCTCGAAGAACTTCTCCTTCCTGCACTTGGTAGACAATGAGGTAAACAGTTGATTCATTCAAGATTACGCATTTGTGATTCTATGACATCCTAGGGAACACTTGCATCTGAGAGCAGCATCAGTAATTGCTGTGATGTCTGCATACTTAGAGAAAAGGATATGACAGTCCCTGGAATAGATCCCTCTTTGGTTTGACCAAAGTTTGTCTCCAGACTAGGTTCAAATTGTCAATCCTAGTCCTCTACCCCTTTCTTCAATTCTTTCAAGTTGTTATTTGTTTTCATCTTGCTCCTAGTTTTATTTCATGCTCAGATAGTCTTTTGTTGGTCTCCATCTGTTGTAGGGGCTTCTGTGGTGTGGGATTGTGGTTGTTCTTATCCAGCAGACTTACTTCTGAAGCCAATTACTTACTGCAGACATTAAGCTTATTTTCTCAGTTATTTGATGTGGTTGTACATTTTTTTCCAGTTGGGAGAGCTATTCACAAGGCTGCTTGCAAATACTCTAGTTTCTAGCGACCCCTCTAACCTAGAAGCACCACCAGGTCTGCATCGGCTTACCGTACTTGATTTGAGGTAAAATATTTACTGATGTGAACAATTTTTCCTGAGATGATGGATCTATAAAGCATCACTCCTGCACTCTATTTCAAGTAAAATTCCTGTTTTTACTTACTCCAATCCACCAGACACTATTGGTAGAGCTGGTTGAACTCACACACTTAGTTTGTTGTTCAGAGGCAAAAGACAATCAATGTTCAGCTCATATCAAAGAATGTCAAACAGGTTGATTTTGGTACACTTTGGTGGTTGTTAGAGAGAGAGAGAGAGAGAAAGAGGAAGAGACTTCCACAGTTGGTCTTCTAAGCTCGTTCGCATACAGATCAAATATGCTGGATGGTGAAGCTGTATGCAGTTTGGCAATGTGTTTGAAGAAGATGCCAAAGTTGGAGCACCTGAATATAAGTGACAACCCCTTGGAGGATTCTGGTATCAAGTATGAGACATCCCACATCTCTGAGACCAATTGACAGTTCCCTTTTCAACACATGAACAAAGGAGAATCTGTTGTAAGATAGAGAGGCCATCAATTTGATTTTATAGTGGAATTGTAGAGGCATGGCAGAATGCACTGACATGCGTGGTGAGATCTAAGCTACAAAGTATTTTAGTAATGTTGAACTCATTTTCTGTGCAGGGGCTTGGTACCATATTTTAAGGCTCTTTGCAATGCAACATCTTCACTCACTATTCTCTCTTTAGCTACATGTCGCATGACTGCTAGTGGTGCTACAGCCCTTTTGGATGCCCTATCCCTGTCACAGATCACAATTCGACGATTGTCCATTGCTAGCAACCACCTTGGCAGGTTCTTGCCCTTTACCCCTTACTATTTGTTCTCGTTGTGGCAAAACATTTGGTCTTCAATAGAGTTGTCCTTAACTTAATGGGACTTTTCGTCAGGAGTTGGTGTCTATGATTTTCCATTGGTTGATTTGCATACAACATAAATATTTTCTTCCACTTGTGGTGCATGCTGGGAGGCAGTGATTGAATCTGAATGAAGGACGACCTATTCTGGTACATTGAGGGCCAAACTCATTTTAGCGCCTCTTGATTGCATGCCAAAATGAATCTGACCCTCAATGAAATGATTTAGAACGTTCTTTGTTCAAACCTCCACACTACCTCCAAGGATGCACTGCAAATTCACCAAACATGGAAGGTGTTGTATGCAAAACAACTAACTCCCAACCAAAAGACATGTTGAGATATGAGTTTGCTTAACAATTAGTAGCTCATAAATTGAGCCTGTAGACAGATACTGTAGCCATGAATGTTTCTGGTTTACCAACATAGCACTCTTTATGCCTCTGCAGCTCAGTATCAACAAGTTTGGCAAAGTTTCTTAGGAAGTGTGCATTGGAGGCTCTTGATATCAGTGACATAGGGCTGGGTCCGACAGGGTGCTCTATTGAACTCGAGGAGGCATTGATCTCCAACAAGACAATACTTCAGTTTGATATCAGGTATGACCCTCCTCAACCATAGGCTAGTTAAGATCCAAATAATCATTATAGACTAATGTAGATGTGCCTAATCCAGTTACTATTCTTAATCGGACACCTATATTTGAGTGATGTATGGTTTGGTGTGGCTCGGAGAATGGATACCAAAAAGACTTGAGTTTTAAAGAGATTGGACTGCATGCTCAAAATACGATAACTGTTCTAGGTTCAATAGTCAACATAATTGAGGGGGACCTATATGACTTTTTCATGAGTACAAGAATCTTCACTTTGATAACAAATAAGATATTCATATGAGCTCCAAAAATTATGAGGAAAGCGGCTATGGCCTCGATTTGGATTTTCTAACCATGTCATACTATTCATGTGTTTCATTTCCTAGGAGAAGTGAGCTAGTTGGAAAAGGTAACCATTCAAGACTTGTCTACCTTATAGACCTGGGTATGTGCATGTTACTCACAGGAAGTAGAAGCAACAATTAAGTTACTTGATATATGAAATTTGAAAACCTCATATGTATACTAATTTATTGTTTTTGCAAATAACTGTGATGCAGCAAGAACCGAATTAGTGCCCCTGGTGCTGCCATGTTGGCATCTGTAATTGCTGCAGGGCATAGTGCTTTTACTAGCATCAATGCTAGTGCAAATCTACTCTCTGTTGATTCAATCACATCTATTGCCACAGCATTACAATCACAATCCTACAGACAATCTGCTGGTAAGACAAAATTTATATTTTAAAGAATATGCTGAAAATCAGCACATTGTCCTCCATTTTTTCAGCACCAGTAATCCAAATAGATTCGAACCTTGAGTCAGTGGCAAAAACTCTCCAGGAATAAGAAAAGTATAGTTTTGAATAGCATCGACCCTTGTGTATACCAAGGATATTGCTTTGCAGTTCCCTAGAGACCAATGAATCAATGAGTAAATATAGGTTCAACACAAGAGTTATCCTTCAATGCAATGGGACTTTTTGTTGGGGATTAGTCCCCTATGAATCTCTATTGGTTGTTCCGAATGCAATATCAGTAATTTCTTTCCACTTGTGGTGCTTGCTCAGAGGTAGTGTTTGAATTTGAATGAAGAGCAACCTATTTCAGTTTATTGAAGGGCCAGACTCATTTTAGCATCTCTTGGCATGCCAATTCGAGTTTGACCCTCAATGAACCAATATAGAATGTTCTTCATTCAAACATCCACACTACCTCCAAGCATGCAATGAAAACTTACCAAACATGGAAGGTGTTGTATGCGAAATAACCAACGCCCGGCAAAAAGTCCCTTTGAATCAAGAGACTACTTTACTATCTTGTGGTTTCCTATGCCTGTGAATTAGTCAACTTATTAGGAGTTGCAACCTTTAGGTGTAAAAATAGAGTTGCATTCTTACGAATTGTATTTGTTTTCCTTTGAACAGAAACAATCATGTTACTAGACTTACGAGAAAATCCAGGAAGCTTTTTGTGCAAACTTGCTGGCATATATGACCACATTGGACGTTGTACAGTGTTGCTCTCTGATTCATCAAATGAGGCACAACCTGTCTTTCATGATGATGACCCTTAAGTGTCGATACTGTGGAAAGCATACTATAATAATCTGGTAAGTGAACACCCCTGTAAAGTAAGCTGTCAATTACTGTTGGCATTGAAATCTTCAGATTCTCTTGTCCAAAGGTCCTTGCTTTGATGAGATTCAAGATTACTTGATTGCAAATACACAATGTTGTGAATTCTAAATCTGGATGGTGCAACAGTTCTGTGCTAATGGGAATTTTGTATGGTGGGTTTCAGGTGGGTGTTTATGCAGGTTTGCACATACATCAAAGTGATTCAAATTTTCCAGACTTCTCCAATTTTACAGCAAAGGGGAAGGGAGAGATCTCACAAATATGATAATTTAGAAAATGTACAGAGTAGATTCCATATTGAAGAGTGCAGTGTTTGTGCCAGGAGGTGCAGTCCAATTCTTAATGCACGGGTTTATACTTTGTATAATGTGTTATTTGTGCAGATCATCTTCTTGTCCTTATATTTTACCCAAGTGTAAGCACTGACCTTCTATTTGAGCAACTAGGATACTTAAAAAGAGAGACCAAGATCATCTAGTGTAGGACATTTGTTTCATGACATAGAATTCTCTAGATAAATGTGTAAATTTGACCATTTCTGTTTAGACTACCTCGTACTGTTTTTTTGAAGTAAGGTATGTAGGTGTTATCCAGTTCATTTTCATGATCTCCAATTTCTACCGATTATATTTACACAACAAATCTTGTGTTGCATTAGCAAAAACCAGATCTCTGATTTAGTTATGACAATCAGAACTGCATGTTTGGTGATTCCTTAGTTGAATACATAGGTTCTTGCAATTGTGTTCACTACTGATCTTGGACTAGCTAATAAATTTTGAAGACATTGTCCAATCTTTATTTTTAAACGTGTCTTTATGGTGTTTGTTCTTTGATCCTCACCTAACCACACATCAATCAAATATAGGCCTGATTAAGAAAAGTAAGCAAAATAACAACCGCATACCTTTTAACAGATCAACCATTTTTTGGCTTCCCTATGTGAACTGTAGTTTAAGTTACAAAGACAAGAATATGAAGATTTCTCCACATCATGTGTCGATGCAATAATGTCACCAAACTTTCACATTGACGATGTATTCCTTCATCAAGAAAAAAAAAATTTGAACACAAAAAATCCAAGTGTAGTTTATACCATACTAACTGTAAATGGCAAAAAGCGTGTTCAATGAGGTATAATCAATACTTAGTTGGCAGCCCTTGGTATTGAGGTCCCTGCAAAATTCAGCAACAAACACAAGGTTCTTAAGGACTCGAAAGAAGTAAAAAGCATTGACTTTAAACTTCCAAGTCTTGAAGGAAAATACACAATGGATTTCAAAATGGCAGGTGTCGCCTTGAGAAGGGAATGAATCAAGAGGGAAATAAGATTTCAATGTAGTTTCAAGGAGTCTCACAGGTAAATTATTTGGTCGCTTTTGATCCCCATGAGTGCTATTTTCATATTGTGGTGTGTTTGAGTTGCTCATGTGACTTGGGTACCCGTGAGATCCAATATTATGAGTCTAGGAAACACACAAAAAACAAAAGAGGCATGTTATTATAAGCTCGCTTAACTCATACTGAAGTAAAATTGGACCAAGGTCTAGTTCAAAACTACAACATGTTTGAGTTGTATGGTAGGATCTTCTAATAGCATTGCACATGTTGAAACAATTATGATGTTATTAAAACAAATTTTGATTGAATACTCCTTATTTATAAACTAAGAATATATATAATGTAGAAAGTAACAAATTAAATTGATTCATCGTGTTTCAATATTGTAGTATTCAAGTATCCACTAAGAATTCACACATTATCCATGAAATTTATACATATTGAAAATGTATCGACAAATCCACACATAAAATTGAGCTAACCAAAAATTTCAGACTTTGATAACATTGTTCTTTTTACTTCATGATGAGTTGCATAACATATTTACACAAAATAACAAACCTCGTTGTTTTGTTCAATGTTTGTTAATTTGGAGGGTTCTTGTGCTTACACTATTTGCTTGATTTTGAAGCACTTGGATATCCGGTGATTGTTGTAGTGATGATACATTCAACGTGTCACCATTGTTAACAAATTGTGGGTATGGCTACAAAACAAGAAAGTAATGTTCATCGTTATTATAAAATACTTTGCAATGACAATGTGACATCTCCCTCTATATTGCCAATGGATAATCCTTACAAAAGTAGTGATATAAAGTCCATACAACAACAAAAACGCCAACAAACACATGAGTAGGACATGTGATTTTTTTTCATCTTTGTGTGGGTATAGGAGTTTTTCATACCATCTGCACTGGCAAATGGAGTCTTTGGGCTGGGTCAAGTGGTGGATATCCTGTATATTGTGGTCTTGTTGTAGATTCAACCTACAAAATGCAATAATGTGTTAGTCATATTCTCAAGGTGTCACTCCCGCTCACAAGAATATAGGTGTAATTAAAGATTAGCTTTTGTTCAATGTTTCAAACTAACAACTTATTAAAGTTTTGGAATTGTTTAGGATATTGATTATTCATCAAGCGAGAATATATGCCAAATATATTCCATGTATATTCATTGAATGTGCATAATATTCCATGAATATGCACATTATTACTAAACCCCCCCCCCTGAAAATATCCTTTTATCTCAAATGCCCATTCATTTTACAAGGGAGTGACCCCTCCCCCTTCAAGTAGGGTCTGCAATGTCATGCCCATGTATATCACCAACAAACACAACATCCATTTCATATTGCTTAGCTTATTAATAATGAAAATATTTGGGAATGGTGTATTGCAAGAGGGTGCAAGCACGGTAAAGTGGACAACTCTTGATCCATGCCTAGTGTTCAATGAAAGTGATTCAAAACTATACACTAACTTTGAATTTTGTGAAGAAAATAATCACAGACATTTTAAAAACATACCGATCTACAAAGCCAAGCAAATTATGGTGACAAAAAAAATTCTAAGTCTAGTCTACATATTTTAGAAGACGATGCAAGTGGTGTGCAAGTAGGTGATATTGAACAAGTGATTGTCTTAAATTTGTTTAGAGTACGATGAAATTACATTAAATTGATGGTTTTCCACAAAGTTATGTGATGATGCCCTCAAGTAGATAATGAATTCAAGGAATATGAAAAAAAATTCCAACTTCAAATTAGTTAAGGTCATGAAATCCTTAAAATCCTTAAAATTCCAACTTCAAATCTACATCCGAAACCAGACTCAACTATTTGCTTTTGAGCATCATTTTTAATGATAAGTATTGAAGATCTCAACTTGATTTTCTACATTTGAGTATTCAACACAACAACAAAGGTCATCATGAAAGAAATCCAATTTAAACAACGTTTTGCTACTACTTTTAGGCCTTTGACCAAGAAAATTATGGTTTTAGTATACGGGAGCACTTTTTTGGTCCACTTTACCCTGCTTGCACCCAAGGACCAAACAAAAAATGTTAGTAGGACATGATTAAGAATCATGTCTTAAAAAATTGATCAACAACGACTAGTGTTTATTTTTTGTGAAAAAATGATGGTTTAATATGACACTTCTTCTTTTGTAACACTAAAGAAATACGTACATGGTGGTAGGCCAAATTTCCATTGAGCACTTCATGTTGCCTATTTGACATAGCTAGGGAGGAATGATTTTCTCCCATATTTGCTCTGCAAGAAAGTGCAATTTAAACTTCAATATACGATTTTCATGAATTTCATAAGGATAAATGGCCTTCATTCACTTAAACGATGGAAACATCACTTGAGAAGTTGACAAAGTTAGCAATTCTTACTCGTTACCCATACAATTGTTTGCTATGGCATTGGCTCCAACCATAGCTTCGTGAGCCTGCAAACAAACCAACTAAACCAATTTTGAGGAATTTCATCCTCATACTTCCGATAGACTCTTTGGGCATCCTATTAGAATCAAGCTTCATGCTTTTGAGTCATTACATAAGAGCTACCAAAGTTGGATTTAGTTTTGTCACTAGAAGGCTCCCCAATCCATATTATCCAATTGAATACCATGATCTAATGCACTGATAATATGATGTCATATACAGTGAATGGAAGTGCAATGCAAGTTGCTTAAACTTTGTATTGACATGGACCTGATGGGAACGTCCTCTCTTGCGGCTCTTGGATTCTTCATGTTTTTGCACATATACCGCTAATTCCTGCAAAAGATCGTTGTCGAAACACAAATACATCAAAGTAACCCTTATAAAAACAAGAACAACCCATCCACTACTCTTTGAAGGTGCATCATGTCTTTGGTGTATTATAGCCAAAAAAATGTGAGTTCTAACAAACACTTCGGATATAGACATGTTGCGCCCCACCACCCTCGCAGCTCCCTCACGACTCCCAAGAAATTCCTAGACTCAACTTACATGTTTCCAAGACACAAGTTACATGTAACTTTGAGGGATAACTCTATCGGCTAATGTGACTCTTTATTTAGGCAATGCAAATGTTTGGTCATGATAGTTTATCTCATTCATGTTCATTCACATTCAACACAAAGTTTTCCATTCATGCTTCATTGAATTCAACCATTATCACAATGAAGACGAAGAAAGCGTTGACATTAATCAATCCCAACATAATATGAAAGAGAGCCGCAATTTAAAGTTGAAGAGTGAAGCTTGTTACCGCTTTACATTCGCGATGCCTGATTTGGTCGCCAAAAGCATTTACAATTTCATCAACATCAACCAAACACATGTGAGTCACCAAATGTGGAATTCGTAAGCAATCCACATGTGCAAACACAAAGTATGAAAGGCATGTTTTGATGGCATCATGAAGTACAATAGACATTGTGTTTAGTGTCACATGGTACTTTATGTCATTGTTGTAACTTTTCAAATGACGTTTCTTATGAATCGTGTTTACAAAGACTATCATCCCAATTCACTCTAGTACATCCATTTGTTTTTGGTATATTCTACATCCTAACATATATGTAATGCATTATTGTCATGAATGATTGGAATTTGGATGAAAAGTCACTTAGGAAGTGACAATAATTGCAACATTCTAGATTTATAATGCCCAATTTATTTTACAAGGAATGACAAATAATGTTAGGTTAACGTTTAGAGTTGTTGACATTACACATGTAACCTTATATTCATTAAAATGAGAGTTTTCCAGTGAATTGGGAGTACATAAAGCAAATTATTAATCCAAGAATGAAGTGAAAACCACTGGAGAGTTGTAGAGTTCAAGTAACAAAATAACATTTGATTTCCCCGCCGTAAATTGCGGAGTGATGTGCTGCCTAAAATTGACCATTTAGGATGACAGTTTAGGTTGACTTGACCTGAATTGACATGTACATTATGGCTGCAAATATAGTATCCTAAATATTTAGGTCGACTCAACCTAAATTGACTAACATATTGTCCTCATTTAGGTCAACTCAACCTAAATGAGTCGATTCCCCGCTCAACATACTCTCATTTTAATGGAAACTACACGTCTGAAGTATAATCTAGTATTTATCAACCTAAATTGGCTACAAATATAACATGACTTTTAGGTGTCCAAATGGACAATATTATTTTGAGAGGATCCCACTCTCTCAAAATATTGAATATAAGGTTAGGTAGCTTACATTTAGTGTTGAGAAAGACAAATATAATTGGTGGCAAAATATGCACTATTTAGTGTAGTAGACGTATCATCAACAATATTAGTTGTGGATTGAAATGATTTGGATGTTCACCTCTTTAGTCGCGTATCCTCAGGCACGGTTTGGTACTTTTCCAAGATATTCTCCGGGACGTCACTGCACCCAATGCCAAGTCCGAGTGCATCAAAACGCTGAAAATTTTACATGCAATTTACTCATCCACGTCACTTGTTGCACATCAACTACACTAAAACGAGAGTTACGGTATTAGTGTGGATCGATTAAAATAAGCATGCACATATCATCCAAAGATCGGTTGGGCAACTTTCAAGGAGCTGCAAACGACAAAGAGAGATGACACCAACCAAAGGTTGACCTGAATCAGGGACGCTTCACCCATGACCATGGCCACAAGTTCATATGAGAACCCAAAACATGTTTATGGAGCATGATTACATATGGGTTTGCAAAACACATGTTCATGTTGCACTCATGATAAATTTCGGTAGTTAAATATTACAGCTCTTGCTAACAATGGATATAGATAGATCTACGATCGTCTCCTATAGTCCTTGCAACAATCACTAGATTGTTCCCTGACCCATTGGGAGCTCGAGGGGTAGATAAACCACGCCCACGCGGCCCCACCACAACTCCAAAATCCGCCTCTCCATCCACATCGATGCTCTTGCTCTTAGTTGAATCCTCCAGGGAGCATCCTTGATGCCATGTGTGCTTGGTAGAGGGTGGTACGAGGCATCTAACTTCGGTGTTTCAACAAGTTAGGGGACTTTGGCGAAGCTTTAATGCAAAATTCAACTACGTGACATTACTACTGACATTGATTGTTGTCCGGCGCCCAAATGAATAGTGAAATCGGCTGCTAGCCCCGTTGGCTTCTCCAAGTCCCGTTCTCAACGATTGTTCCTGCGTGACTTTGGTCTAGTGGATTGGGAGCAGAGACGACATACGTTACTCTGAATATTGTTGGCTCTTAGAAGAGTAAGCATGAACGAAGAACCTCTTTACCCTCTAGTTATTCCCCTGTTTGGAAGGTGGATGCTATCCATAATATCATTATACGATCATGAACCAATAAATGAACCTAAACCCCCTAAACCTAAAGAACATGAGGAGTGGGATGGGATTGGGAGAAAACTCACGTGCTACTAAAGGTGAAAAGCTCGTCATTCTCATCAAAATAGATGAGGGCCACTTGGGCATTGCACAACACTGAGAGCTCATGGGCCTTCTTTTGCACACCCAAGTGTCTTTTTGCAAAGGTTGTTTTTCGTTTGGTGTCATTCTTGATGAGCTCGATGGGAATCTCATTCTTACCCATCGTAGTTCTCCAATTGTGATCTTAGGTATCAACGAAATTATACCAACTCGATAAAAACGGTAGGTAGCAAGCAACTTTAAATATATTGCACAAAACCTTCAAAAATCAATAGAGTATATTTTTATAGTATATATTTTCAACTCTAAAAGGTTGCGATAAAGAAATAGAAACTTAAGTAATTATATATGTATATATATATATATATCCTAAATTTTTCTTTTCTCCCTCGTATATTTGCATGAGGAGGACTTTTGTCACTTTTGATTGCCATATATAAGATCTTATGAAGACCTTGTCCTTTGGCAACGAATAAGATGTTCACACAAACTCAAAAGAAAGATGAGGAAAATAGATATGTATACACGGATCAACTCGCCATCTCCAATTTGGGTTATATTTTAGAACTCCCCCCCCCTTCTCCAAAATTAAAAACTAATTAAAAATACTCATAACTTAAGTACATCTAATAACTACAAATTGGGCTACTTTCATGATACTATCCTATACTAGTTATATGAGTTTTTTAATTAAAAAAATCTTCCTATGGGATCATATTTCTACACATATTGTAATCTTTAGTTTGCATGAATCAAATGCACACTATCATTGATCTCACGTGGTTTCCCACACACACCTTATGCCTTGCCCACACTTATTGGTGGGCATAGCCAACGGATGGGGTGCTTTTACGTTTGCTTTTAGCCAGCATACATTTGAAACTCAAGTATGTTACATCCAGTCGTTGGCTAAAAGCAATGGAAAAGTGCCCCATACTGGTAGGAATTTGTCCGCTAGCTATGCCCACCAATAAGTGTGGCAAGGGCTTTAGTGACCTTAGGCTTTACAAAAAAACTCTACTAAAATAAAAGAAGTGTAGCATGGGCTTAACCTAGGGTTTCCTTAGGTCATCAATTAGGTAGCCTACAAATAGAGCATAGGCTACCTAGGGTTAGTATCCATAACCCCCCGACAAAGATACTTGCAATGCATGGCGTATTCGGTATTCCTTCCTCGTTTTGCAAATCATCGATGTTTTAGGGTTGCAATTGTACACGAAGCAGGTGTACATTACTTAAATTCCGAAGGAAATTGTTCCAGTTATCTACTTCCGCGGTTGGTGTTTTCCAGCTTGGTGATGTCTCAGGGATGCGATCACAAGACATTGGAATCGAAGAAGGCAACGCTCATGCAGTAAGTATTGTGGGAACAGATTGAAGGCAATACTTGCAACTGGGGTTTGGTTGCCGGCGTGGAGTGAATTGCATTGCATTGCATTGAGCTTTCATGGTTGTGGAATGGAGTGTAACTCGAGGGCTCTGTTTTTTTCTTCGACGACCGCGGTTCTGTAGGTGGAATTAGGGTTTAAGGTAAGAACGGTAATCCAAAGGGCATCATGTGTTTAAAAGAGGTTGGACTACGTGCTCAACCCATTTTAGGTTCAACAGTCATCGACATAGTTGAGGTGGTCTATGTGACCATTTGATGAGCTCGAGAATCGTGACTTTGATATTGATTAATGAAGAATAAGATCGATTTATATTAGCCAGTAAAATTATGAGGAAATTGGCTTTGGACATGATTTGGAATTGGCAGTCATCTCGCGCGAATTGGGATGTGTTGCGTGTGTAGAGCTTGAAGTGGCCATTGAACACCTGCTTGCTTTAGGTGTTAGGGTTTAGAGGCGTGGTAGAGGAGCAGAGGTGGAGGAGGCCGAGATGAGCCTGGGGGGCGGGTCGCCTTCGCCTTCATCTGGTAGTGATGACTTTGCAGCTCTGCTGGATGCGGAGATGCTTGGAGACCGGTCATCAAGCACACCAGAGAGGTCTGGAGGCGAGGATTCCATGGTGGAAGAGGCTGGAGGTGTTGAATCCTCTGCTGGAGGAGAGGCAGGTGAGGAGGAAGTGGATGGTGACGAAGAAGAAGAAGAAGAAGAAGAAGAAGAAGAAGAAGAAGAAGGTGAGGAAGAGGAGGAAGAAGAAGGTGAGGAAGAGGAGAGAGAAGAAGATGGCATTGAACAAGAGAATTCTATCGAAACTGATGATGACCTGCAGCTGCAGGAACTCAGGTACAAATTTGTTTTAATATCCAAGTTATTGAATTCTGGTAAGGTAAGGTAGACCGGTGTTAATCCAACAACCCTAAACAAAATGTGGACACCGATATTTGAGTAGTGTGTGGCTAGGCGTGGATCTAAGGACGGACACTAAAAGGCATCATGTGTTTAAAAGCGATTGGACTTCGTGCTCAATAGCCAACATAATGGGAGGACCTATAGGACATGACCACTTAATGGGCACGAGAATCTTCACTTGGATATTGGATAAGATATTCACTTGGGCTTTGAAATATTCAATGGTGGACCACCTATACATTTATATCTTGCATTGTTGTCTGGCAATGTGCTAGATTAGTCGAAAACGCAGGCGCGGAGAGGATGATGAACCTGCAGGAGCTTCAGGTACATGATATGTATATTATTAGAATATTTTAAAGCCACATCTTTTTATTTATTAAAATCAAGATTCTTTTAAGCCAGAAAATATTTACGTTAAGTATTGTGTTTTCTCAAACTTCACCAAAACCCCACTGTCTGTGCTTCCAACTCTGAAAAGGCAGGTTGATTATCCAAGTCCAATTTCCTGACTATGTCAGAGAGATGATACCTGGTTATGTCAGAGACTATGACCTTGGTACATATCCAGCATGGATTGACCAGCCCTGAACTTAGTAGTTGGAAGCTTAATAGTTTGTCCAGAGATTTTCTTATTGTTGCAAAAACGTCAAATCACTTTTTGGCATCTAATCCATAACCATAACATTGGGTGAATGCTGTGACAGAGATGTGCCCACCACACCCTGGTTTCATGTGGGGTGTGTGCATCCGCTGTGGGGAGAAGAGGTCAACAACACCGACTAATGATCCAATAAAAACAAGTGTAGCACTTCGGTATATTCATGAGGCACGGTGCTTCTCTCCATGAACTTTCACCAGGAAATCTTTGTGTTTTAGTTCTTGTTCCTTGTTGGTGCTATACTTTCCAAACCATGTCTCTGTACTGTAGTATGTGACGATAAATGGCTGTCACAGATGTCTGGATTTGAAGCGCTTAGACCCTTCTCCTGAGGATTGTATCTGGTAAAAAATTGGTCCTTAGTCTCTACCTTTATCCTATATTCAGGGCCTGGAAGTTTCAACAGAAGAAGCACATCGTATGCGCCGTGATGAACTCAGGCGTGTAACCTCAAAACAGAAGCTGTTATTGGTTGTGGATCTTGATCATACTATGCTCAATTCTGCACGCTTTATGGAGGTGCCACAAGAAGAAGAAACATACTTGGCAGCTGCTTACCTAGGACCTAATGCAGCTTCAAGCAGTGCAGCCACCGTAGGTATTGTATATTGCATAGCTTATTTCATGGTGTTTTCAATTCCCTTATGATTGCTGCTGGCAGGTTCTTGCTTTAAATTGCTAGTACCATACATCTGGTTTCCGGGTGCTCTCTTCAATAAAGTACATGATGAATACAGTTGTTAAAAATGTTTGAGGCTGTACTATATTGTCATCATCTTGTACATGCACTTAGTTGTCCTTTTGCATGGTAATTTCTGTGGTGCTATCTTCAATATTCATTTGTAGGACATTTGATTCAAGATCCAGATGGGCAGGAATTTTGATAAATGTTGTTTAATGAAATCTGAAGGCATACTAGGTATAAAGGCATCAAGTCCTTGTAATTTAAGTTTGTCCTGGTCTCCATGAAGTTTGACAGAATTGTTAGCAAAGCCATCCAACTTTTTTGCCATGTATGTTGTTTTAATGTAGAGATGTATGATTTAATATCTCAGGTGAATTGCAAGGAGGCACCAGCAGTCTACACCAGTTAACTAGGTTGCAGATGTGGACAAAGTTGCGACCATTTGCACATGGGTTTCTAGAGGAAGCGAGTAAAATGTATGAGATGTATGTTTACACCATGGGTGAGAAAATTTATGCATTAGCCATGGCACGACTCTTGGATCCTACTGGACGGTTATTTGGAGACCGCATCATCTCACAACTTGATAGCACGAAGCGAAATACGAAGGATCTTGATGTTGTCCTTGGAGCTGAGTCGGCAGTGGTTATCCTGGATGACACTGAAATGGTATTGCTTTGCCTAATTCATGTCTACTTGAAGCAATATGCTGATTCGTCCATTTGAATAAGGTAATCTAGTAGGTTGATTTTTGCACTGTGTATTAACATTAGTGTCATTCTTTCTTCAGGTATGGCCAAATCATAAGGCGAATTTGATATTAATGGAGCGGTACCACTTCTTCTCATCAAGCTCTCGCCAATTTGCTGTGGGGTCACCCTCCCTGGCGCAGATGCGCAGGGATGAAAGTGAATCCGATGGCACTCTTGCTACCACACTGAAAGTTCTGCGTGCTATACATCATGGATATTTCCACAAACCCTTGGATCAGGTGAGTAATTTGGAAGGTTACCAGAGAAATCAAAGTTTGGATTATCATAGATATTATAGATTGTCATTTGTCTCTGGTAGGATTTGACCTCACAAATGGGCAAGAACCTGCTTGAACATACATGAAATGGAATATTCTGAACATGAATACTGCCAAGGAACATCAACATATGTTGCATAATCATGTCACGAATGAAAAATCTTCCAGGCAATGAGGTTTCTCACTTAAGGGCATAACCAATGGATTATAAATAGAGCACTAATTTGGGACAATCAAATGCAGGATTTTGTGTTCAGATCTAGATATATATCATCTAGTTTAAACTGAACATTGCCATGGTTTCACCATCATCCATGGCAACACTTAAATCACAATAGTCCTTCTGAGGGTTGAGAGAACATAACATTTCAAAAATAGTGTAGGTGCAAATTAGATTGTCCCTGATGTTTGCTGCCATGTGGTGACCTGTTTATTCAGGGCTCTCATATATGTCTGGTTGCATCAATAAATGACATGGGATGAATGATTGAGTGGCAATCTCGTGAATGATCCCTGACAGCTCTATTGTTGATTCAGAAATTGAAGCGAAGGCCGCTGTCAGATGTTACAAATGTGCAAGAGGTACTGATATAGCCCCTTGAATACCCATTTTGTGATGCTATAAGCTGCTCCACAAAAAAAAACTTCGAATATCTGCAAATTACTGATGGCTATTGATCTTTTAGGATCTTCCATGGTTGCGCTCATTGTGACTGTCATCCACCTCCTGAGCCACATGTTAGATTTTCAAAGCTTGGAGAACAATAAAATTTCCTATTTAAGTGCTTGAAACTGTAGGTATTAGAGTCATCCTTCAACTCAATGGGACATCCTTCAACGTCAGGAGTTGGTCCCCCATGATTTTCCATTGGTTGTTTTGCATACAAAATCTATAGTGTCTTTCCACTTGTGCATGCTGGAGGTAGTGTTTGAATTTGAAAGAAGAGCAACCTATGTTGGTTCATTAGGGCCAAACTCAATTAGCACCTCTTGGCATGCCAAAACGGTCGACACCCTTAATGAAGTGATATACAAGGCTCTTTATTCAAACCTTCACACTACCTCCCAAGCATGCACCAAAAACTTACCAAACATTGAAGGTGGTGTATGCAAAACAACCAACTCCTGACCAAAAGTCACATTGAGTTCGAGGATAACTCCATTATGCTTGGAGTGAACAAGTCATGATGCTTTGAAACTGCAACTGGCTAACATTCATAGACAGAGTAATCAACTTCTGTGTACTTTTGTTGTCATCAGGTTATACGAAAGATTCGCACCAAGGTTTTGGCAGATTGCAACATTGTTTTCAGTAGGATTTTTCCTGTCGGGCATCCAAGCCCAGAATACCATCCCTTCTGGCAACTGGCAGTGAGCCTTGGAGCTAAATGCAGCACCTCCTATGACACTATAACCACTACCCATGTTGTGGCTTTAGATCGTGGGACCGATAAGGCACGCACGGCAAAGCTTGAGGGAAAGTTTTTGGTTCACCCAAGCTGGGTTGAAGCAGCTCGTTACCTTTGGTGCCGCCCTAATGAAAAGGATTACCCAGTAACGGATGACACCTCAAAGTGTCCAGTTACCATGTTCGTAAAAAGCGTCCCAGTTGAGCCCCAGCAGCAGGCTGATGTGGCAAGTGGGAATGTAGAAAGCCAAACACAAGAAGAGCAAGAGCAATCAGCATGTGAGGTAGATGTGTTGAAGAATACCTCTGAAATTGAAATTGCAGTCACGGGGATCAGTTCACAGGCAGTACATGTAAATGGGTCCAAAGCTGCTGGCAACAAAACGACATGACTGCCAGTCGAATCTCTGTGGTATGATGTACTTAGTAGACGATGGCATTTTGAAATTTCAACATGAGTTCATGAGATTGTTTAGTAATGTAAATCCTCGAGTGTAGGTGGAATTGAAGTTCAACAATAGTTCAAAATACTTCCAGGTTATTTTTGTGTCACACCACATTTTTGCTGAATATAGTGGTGGTTCTTATAACGTTTGTCATGTATTTTGGTCAAAGGTGATTGTTACAGTAAGATTGGAGTTTGTGGTCAAAATAGATCAACTGTTCTAGGCCCCTATGTGATCATTTAACCCTTAATTGTCAAAAAAGAAAAAGCCCCAACACGGCTGCGGAGACGGGATAAATGAATTTTTGTTGTCAATGTCTTCATCTTTAGTCATTTCTTAGAAAAGTGACTCTTGTTGATTCTACTAATGAGATTTTTAATTGAAGGAATAAGTTGAAATTGGTGTGCAAATATGGTGATGTAAATGAAGGAATCCAGCATACAGTTTTATTCAAAATCTAGTATTTTAGCCATCATCATGTAGAAATGTTTGTTTTTCGTTTTTTATGGTCATGAGTTGTACATAAGTTCGTTTTGAGCCTTGGGTTGCAACCTCATTAAATATTAGCATGCTAAGAGTTGTTTGTGAATATTGTCAATCATATGTGGTATACAATCTGTATTGCCAAGCTGATAAATTGAGAGATTTGCAACAACCTTTCCTTCTAATCTAATCAACATAAGTTGAGCATTGAAAAGTCTTTTATCCTATGTCACCTCAATTGTCAATGAGAGAATTGCACTATGACCTCTTGGAACTTTTGTATTTCAACTCCGGCTATGGAACCTCTTATACTTGCAAATTTATGTAATCTACAATTACTAACTGCATGAGACGATTTCCAATCTTTCCCAGTGGCCAAAAATGTCTATGAAGTTAGAAGGCCCCAGAATAGAGCATTTGAGACCCTTAGAGTGTTCACACCTTTTTAATAACGATTTTTTAAAAGGAAGGTAAGGCAATCAAGCTCATGGAATTTGACATGAGATTTAGATACAAATTTGAAGGTTTATTTGCAAAACTGATGAAGTGGTAGCAGAGTGCTCGACATAGCAGATAAGTGTTGGGCATTGACTTTGGTCTTTCTCAACTACCGAGCTGTGTTTTTAATCCTTAGTAAAATGCTGTATCCATTTTGAAGTACATAACAGGGGCCATAAATAAGTGGCAGAATTGGGTAATAATGGACTGTAATAAGCATTTCTACATGAAGTGAAATTGTAATCACCTTGCAGTACACCAAATAATTGGCATTAGAGTGAGCCACATTAATCCTGAATGTACACATCTTTGAAGAATCCATGATCAACATTGGTAACACTAATTGCAAGTAACCACATCAATTCTGAATGTATTTGGTGTTATAGTACATGCTATTTGTGAATGATGAAATTTGTGTGAAATTTAGCAAGACTATGTACTCAATATTAATCATATAATACTATTTCAATAATCTTAAACCCCACAATTAATTACAAATCAAGTTTGAAATTAGAGTGGTCTCCTTGGCATGCTAAGTAACACAAATTTTCAACCTATGATAATGGGTAATTGGGTACATCACAACATGTGAGATTCCATGAAAATTGGGACTAGGTTAACTAAGGGTTATGGCTGACACCTACAGAGGGGGGTGCCGTAAAAATCCGGCCTACCCAAGTAAGTTTGTTGATTCATTCCACTGGGTCCTACTATAATAAATTGGGGACTCTAACACCAATTTGGAGATCAATTTAGTTTGCGATAATAATTCCTAGACTCTACAACGTGTTTCAACATATTCACCTTCCCCTTTGGTAGGTGTCCAAGCAAGACATCTACACCATGATCACCTATCAGTGCGGGTTGTCATTTGTAGATACTCATTGCTCTACTTTCTTTTATTGAGAATACCACTTTCTACCAAGTGACTTATATCATACTCCTTAATGTGCATACTACACGTAATATTCTGGTCCACTATAATTTTGTCATACCACAAAAGTTCGGTCCATGTAACATTTTCTTACCCGCGCCATTTTTTAGCCCACAATAACATATGTTCAAAACTAGGAATATGGAACCAATGAATTTTACATAAACATGAAATACCGTGGGTTGAAAACTATAATATCAATAATATACCAAAATACTCAATATTTTACATTATGTCAATTTATATTTGAATAGTAATAGTTTATCAGTTCATAAGCCACCTTGATTTACAACCCTTACATGAAATATAGTGAACCAGGATATTTTCTACCCAAGATAACTTTCAGCCCACAATAATAGGTGTAGAAAATGTAACTATTTATGTTACCTACGTAAAAAAAATTGATCCTATAATTACTAAAAAGTTAGTCCAACGTGTAACTCCAAATGGTAACGCCCGCTTTTAGGTGAACTTCATCCTGACGTTAGAGGCTGCTGCCACCATCATTTATATAGGGCTATTTTATTACGATATGTCTACTAGTGGATGATAAAAAAATAGTTTATAAGTTGTCATACAAAGATTATGAGCGTGTCATACAAGGTGTCATAGAGTGTCCCCCACATTCTCTTCATCAAGTTCTTAAAGAGAGTAGTAACTGAGTTGTCCGTACATATAAAATTATTAGGCCTGAAGTGTGCCAATCATACACACTCTAAACTCCGTAGTATCACACTTGTGGCAACCAAAGTGCATGTGATATTATAGAGTTCTGTAACGGTAACATGGATGCATGTTAATACAAAATTAGTGTCACGTGTGATGTTATGGAATGCAACATTGTAATCTTGAAATTGATGATTTCATACATGAAACATGGATAATCTGTCAACGTTGCACACATATGCAAAGCTCAAACTTTCTAGGATAATGTAACTTTATTGATAGCAAAATAGCGTGGTAACAATATGGCATCTATGCCTAATTCGGTCAGCTATCTACATCAACTTTGTTCTTTCATGTTATGTCTGATGCTAGCAATTGCAATCGGCTTATGCTACCAAACTACCTAGTGAACAATTTACAGATTTTCATAAAAACTCAAAAGTTCACACTATGCTTGTAGTCATTCAACCCTCAACCTTGATCCTAATCCTCACAGGGGCTTCTTTCTATACCGCTTGAGGCACCCGAAAGTTGTAGAAGGGGATTACTCTCCAAGATCTCAGTAGCGATGATCTCATCAACGATCCATGTGTCCATACAAGACAACAAGACATTCTCCATCCAACCATCGTCTATGTCACCTGCAATTTTGTTAGCTATCTACATTCACTTTGTTCTCTAAGATTATCTCTAGAGCTAGCATGGCAATCAACTCAGGCAATGATTGATGCTGCCGGTACTACTTAGTGAATGACTTGAATATTGCCAGCAAAATCCCAATTTCATCCTCCCTATAGTCAACAAGAAATGAGTCCATGTATGTCAAAGTGTACTCCCTAGTTAGGAGGAGTAAAATTACACTAGCTGATGTTGTACCCAGCCCCGGCCAACACAATTGCAAGAAGCTTAAGAGCTTCTTAGAAACATTGCAAATCTAAAGCCACCAAGTACCTACGTTGTCTAATACTATACTTAGCCTCCATTACATATCAAAAGCCATTGAAAATATGGTCCATGGCTTTATTGGTAGCAAAGCACCTCAAAGCAATGGAACACTATGTCACCTAAAATTCAGTTACCTATCTACATCCACTATGTTCTTTCAGAATGTATCTGCTACTACTAACTACAATCAACTTAGGCAACAACTAATGCAACATAACCACTTAGTGAAGGATTTGGAGTTTGTCATTGAAAGCCACTAAACAGTTGATGTTCCATAGCTTCTGCAAGACTTTAATCTAGTTCGAGAAGTGTAGACACATGGCACAATGCAAGAGTGTGGGTTGACTTCTTTGGTGGTTTGCATTAATGGCAAAACCCTTGATATAAGGGAGAGAAATGTGACAATAAGGAGTGAGATTTGAACCAAGAACATCCGTTCCCTAGGGTTTCGGGAAATTAGAGAGCGAGTGACATTACAGAGGTTGATATTATGGAGTTTAGGGCATACCTCTATGATGAAATATGGAATGGCACAGTCATAAATGTTATGGGTTATGTCACACACTAGTATGTGGTCACTCTTCTTAATTGACACTTTTAATATTTCGAGTGGTAAGTGGCATGGTTTGTAGTTACCGAAAGCAAAGAAAAAAGACACATGTTACGATGGTATTGGATGATGTGCTCAAAGTATGGACACCATTCTAAGTTCAAAAGTGAATACGGTTGACAAGGCATGTAAGATATGTGGGTGTTATTCAGCTTTATTTTTCATGTTCTCCGACTTCTACTAGTTAGATTTATACAACGAACATTGTCTTGCATCAACAAATCTACGATTATGCATCATTAAAAACCGGTTTGAAAATCGGACCTCTCATGATTTATTTATGGTTATTGGATGTGCATGTTTGATAATTCTTTATATGAATACATAGGTCCTCCCAATTGTGTTCACTATTGAGTGTGGAGTAGTTAATGAAATTTGAAGACATAGTGCAACCTCTTTCAAACATGTGTCTTTATGGTGTTTGTGCTTCGATCCTCGCACCAGTCAAATATAGGTGTCCAATTACAAAAAGCAACCAAATAACACCCGCATACTTTATGTGACCGTTCAAAGAGGAAGAGAATCTTCAATATGACAACCTATATTGTTGACTCTCAAATCTGATTATGAAACTTGGAATGACCAATCTTTGCGATTCACAATTGCTCACCGGATGCGACAACTTCCGATCCGATCCAACGGCCACAATCGTTTTGTGAAGTTGGAAGTGCCCACAACAGGCCACATTCCTTATATTCAATTTAGTTGGCGATGGTTCGACTATTTTAGCTGCCGGGTCCAAGGGGACCGCCAATGCCATCCATTCCATTCAATCATCTCTTAATTCGTGCATGCCCTCCCCATTAGCTCATATTTGACTAAGCTATTCGAACCAATATCTAGCACCACGAGAACTGCCCAAAACATCTCGATTTTGGAATTCTCGTGGATCTCAAAAAAAAAAATAAAAAAAAATCCGTGATTCGTTTCATTCGTTTCATTTTGATTGGTTAAGCGTGACATATCCCTCATCCTTGTTTTGTATTGAGAGATTGGCCTTTACGAAGCATGAGTAAAATCTCTCAAACCTCGTGTGAACAATAGTGTGTGTATATATATATATATGTGTGTGTGTGTGTGTGTGTGTGTGTGTTTTTAGACCATTTCCTAAACGTATGAATCCAAAATCCACATCAATTGAGGATACTAATACATGAGTATTAGGTGCATGCCAGCGGCATCTCATAAATAGTGTCACGTGGTAAAACTTGTTGCATGGAAAGCCATATTTTGAGGATGATCCAAGATGCGTGTACAAGTTTTACTGGCACTCATCTTACAAGTTTGCATCAACGTGTTGTAATGGGTGTGCATGGTGGAATCAACCATATTGGCGCCTAGTCCGTGTCATAGAATCCACCATCGAAAGGCGACACCAGCATGTCCTGTCCTTGAAAAGAGTCATCATTCATGCTTGCATCCTCATGAAACTTGCACTACATTTTGATTTCAATTTAATTTCAGATGAAATTTATGAACTAGTATAAAAATGTTAGGTAGAGTCTCTAGGCTCCTCTTTGACATGCGATATATATTTATCTCTTTTCTTTTCTTTTATATTCTATTAATAGAATATAACTCAATAGATGATACTTTGGGAAGTGTGGTTATGGACACATTCACTTGCCCCACTTTGTGGTCCCTTCGAAGTTCGCCTTTAGGTTCCAAATGCTCCAATGATTGACCTCTTTAGGGTTTTTAAAATAATTTTGAAGTCTCATTGATTGGCCACGTTTTTCGTTTCTTGATTTGGTTCTTTGTGTGGGCACCGGGGTTTGCAGCCACTATTTAGGGTGGCCCTTGTCTTTTTTATGTATAGTAGCATGAGAAGCACATGTGATGGGAAAAAGTAGTAACTAGAGTACAAAAGTAGCATTGATCATTGGCTCATGCTAAGTGAGTGACCCAAAAGAAAGAGGGCAAAGAGGACACGAAGTTCTCGGTTGCGTCACAAAGTGAAATCAGCTATTTTGATGCACCCCCAATCATTGTGGAGGTCAAAGAGAAATAGTGAATTATAAGCCTTAAAGTTGAAATTTTGATTTTTAGAAATGCGCTTTGAACCGTTTTTTCGTTGATTCCCATGATTCCCTATTGTGTGGTTTGGTTCCTTGGATGGGTCTATTTTGGAGAGCCTACAACACCATCCCTTAAGGCTAGGGCTAGATGTCTTGCTCTTTGAGTTTGCCCCCACGAACCTTACCAAGCAACACACGTGTCCCGTAGGTTTCATTTCAATTGGGTCCCACTTGAATAAGTTAGGGTATTTGATGTTAATTTAGCACTCAGATTCCCTTAAAAAAACGTCTTTTGTATGATGTTAGAGTATGTTGCGTTAACATCTTAGGTAAGACTACTGAGGATCCAAATCCAAGCACATGATATTTAGTCATGGCTTGCACCAATTTGCCTTCAGATGAAAATGCAGTAAACATCTATTTTGGCACAACAACAACAAAAAATCCTTAATAGAGTTAACCATGAAGTTAACATCAAAGACTCCAAATTAATAGTGTGGAATCCACTTGAGATGTAACAACCACAAGCCTACGGGGATGTAGGTTTACTAGACCCCTTTACCATTGCAAGACTAGTGGAGGCGACAAGCTCACATCTAGACTTAGCCCTATTTGCATCTTGTTTGTTTTGCAAGATTTGAAATAAATAGGCCTATTTATTTCATGATCTATATTTTGCGTACGTAGTGGAGGCATTTATCACATTGAATTGAAATGCTCAATCTACATACATGCCCGGGGGTGGAGGCTGGGGATTCGTGGCACTCACTAAGGAACATCCATCCAAGATATCGTGGATGAAGTGGCTCCAATAAAAAAAGCCCGCCTATGGGGTTAAGGGCCGATTCATTCAAATGTGATGTCACTAGACTAATTCGGGGCCTTTGACTCTATTTCCGGAATCAAATTGCCTAAAAATAGTCATTTAGATGATTCTTGCGTTTTTTTCATCCGCATGGATGATTTTACTTGAGTGCCACGAATCCCCGGCCGGGGGTGGACTCTTCATACCACGTACAAACAAACGTGAGTGTAAGAAGGGGTATAATTTGAGGCATTAGCGTACATAGTATATGTAAGGGAGAGGTATTATTTTTCTCTATTGTGTACCTTCAAAAAGGGCATTAAGAATTTTGAAGTAAAGGTTGATGTACAAAAGGGGGCCCTAAGGTTTAGAGGAAAATCTGACAATAGATGAGTTTTTCTTTCCGGATGGTGGCTAAGGTATTGTGCTCTAGTCTTTGTTGTTTGATGTAATTGTTGTGTTACATGCTATGGATGAAAAATTGTTCAATGACTTTCTCATTGGAAAATGAAAGTGGATTTTATACGTAATAAGGTGATCTAAGTTTATAAATTTTAATATGCAATGGAGACATTTATCATATTTAATTGGAAAATTTTAATATAAGTACATGAATCTATTTTTCTAGCATGCCGTTAGTACGTATACATTTGTTTTTCTCTATAAGGCTCCCGTATATGGGGGTTTAATTTCATAGTGACCAACGCACATCAATTAGGTTTCCAATGAAGAGTCCACCCCGGGACATACATGAGTCCATTTTCTAGCTTACTGTGAGTATGTGTTTGGTTGTTTTTCTTCATAAATTTCTCGTAAATAGGGGTTTTTATTTCATAGTCACCCACGCACATCAATTAGGATTCTAGTGAGTAATGCGGGTGGACTCTTTAATTCATCTGAATCCATTATCATATGATCAATTAAATCATAAGCCCACTTTGAACCATTTGAATACTGATGCCAGCATAATCCTATCTCCATTTGCAAAGGATGGATCATTAGGTATGTAGGTTCCCCACATTCTATCCACCTATGATGCAACGGTATCACCACACTTGCAATAAACAAACAAAGACAAGAGCACAATGACTTGGCCACAATCCGGAGAGGAAAACTCTAGGGAACCGACGGGCACTCCAAGAGCCTCCATTGTGGAAAAACCTAGAACCTGAAGGCAAGCTCTGACCAGAATAAACAAGTCCATAGTCATTGGGGACTATTATCACATGACAATTGTAGATGAAGTGTAAACTAGTTGAAACTAGCACACCCATTGTCGTTTTTGTCTCTAAGCCTTAGGGTCCCCTTTTGTACATCTACCTTTACTTCAAAAATTCTTAGTGGCCATTTCAAATGTACACACTAGAGAAAAACAATACCTCCCTTATGTATAATATGCACATTAATGCCTCGAATAATACCCCTTTCTACACTCACGTTCATTCGTACATGAGAAGAAGAGTCCACCCTATGGGAGTGAGGAGACCTATGTGGCCAATTAAGAAGGAAAGACTTGTCATCACTTTGACCTCTTATGACTTTTTCTTGTCAACTCCAATTCTAAAACTTGGAATGACAATCTTCTTGATTCGCAATTGCTAATTGGAGGAGAGAATTCCCAGTCAAATCCAATGGCCATAATTTCTTGTGGAGTTGGAAGTGTCCACATTAGCCATGTCTACCTTAAGGCCATGTTACACTAGAGCTTGAGGGCCTTTGATATATAAATTATGTGATTAGTCGAGAAGCCAGAGACGGACCAGGTTCATTTTACACTAGACCTTGAAAGCCTAAGGGACCAAAGGAAATCGAATGGATGGAAATTCTACATGGCATCTGACATTGCAACAAGGGCATAATGTTTCATGGTCTACTAGATATTGCATTAGGCCCATCAAATAGAAGTGAATTTAGAGCAGAATTAAGGGCCGTGGCAATTAATTAAGATTGTCAACTTTGACTCCTAAAGAATAATATTGCCACCGTGGGGACCCAAACCAGAACATATGTTGCAGTCCCTCGACATGATCCACTTTCACTTTACACTAACTTAGAGACCTATCAATTACACAATTGGGTTGCTATCTCCCACGGTTGCCCTCTTGGTTGCTATTTCAAGGGCCCTTAGATTTTTCACGGTCACGGCTCTTGGTCCTTGTGTAAGGTGGCCCTTAGTTGGCAAAAAGCAGGCAAATAATTGCTTGAGTTGGTATCTAGTAAAGTGGCGGAGAGGAGTAGGCATATTGGATCGGCATATTCTCGTCCACTTGGTTGTCAAGCAATTAAGTTAACTTCTTTTCCACCAAAACCGGTTCTGAGGTGAACGCATGTGGTTAACTTTTTGTATTGGAAATGTATAGAAAGTTGTTATTTATTTGAGTCTTAAACATCAAGCTTCTCTTCAACCTTCTTACACTTTTCTTTCTTGCATTTGATTATGTGCTCAAAGGCACACGCTACACTAAACACTTCATTTAGTGTGGCCCACTATTCGTTGTCGACCCACATTAATTGTCATGTAATCACTCTGAACTTTTCAACAAACAACTCTAAAATTATCAAAGTATTTTAATCGGAACTTCTTTCTTTAAGAAGAGACCATCATGTAGTTGCTTAGTAATGTTATGTATTCATTGGAACTTCTACTATTATATTTTCCAGTTTTGAGTTTGTGCTCAAAGGAATAGGTGTTGCTACACCTTTTGGTTGAACTATAGCGGACTATCACTTGAAGTTACATGGTGTTATCATAATTTTCTATTGAGAATGACCTTTCTACGAATCATCGGTCCAAGGATTTGTGGAATTTGCATAAAATCATCCATTAGGAAGGTGAAATGCAACAAACTATTTTGTAGACTAAAATGGCTATTATTATGTAATTCTAGAAAGGACATCGTAGATTTTGAATTAGTTTAGTGGAGTCCAATTCAAATGAATCACCCCTCAATTTTATGGGTAAGTTTTTTTTTAACTAGTACTCCTTCATCCATGACAAATGAATATACATCGATGTCACGAAGCCCGAGCCCAAATCCTTGGCCAAATATGAAATGTATATTTATCATCCTTGATGTTGGCTTATTGGCCTTCCGTCTCAATATCTATATCAATTTGATCTATATATTTGTTTGGAAGATGCCCTCCAAATCATGTATTTTATATATTATTCTGCTAAGCGTCATGCTCCCTCTCCAAACCCAGGAGAAAAATACGGTATAATGGTTGGGAATAAACATGTTGTGATTCTCAAAAAACGACAGCCTAAGTCTTAGTGTCACGGCAAAGTCCCCATGGAGCATGGAAGTTATGTTATTTAAAGGTTGAAGGAGCATGAGAGTTAGCAATCTTATGTACACGTGCAGATAGCCTTATTGACACATGGTTGAACCCAAATACCACACATATGGGTATGAACTTTTTAAGATATGTGGGTGTAATTTGGTCACCTTTTTTAATTGGACACCTAATTGTGGTTAGGTGAGGATCAAAGAACAAACATTGCAGAGACACATGTTATAAAGAGATTAGACTACATCTTTAAATTTTCTTAGCTACCCTCACGCAATAGTGAACATAATTGGGAGGTCCTATGTATTTAGTTAAGCAATTAGCAAACGTTCACTTCCAATAATCATAACTAAATCAAGGGAGGTCCAATTTTTGATATGGTTGTTGTTGACATTTCATCGTAAATTCGTTGGTGCAACACAAACTTGAAGACATAAGTTTGATCAATAGAAGATGGGGAACTACAAAAGTGAGTCACTTAAGACCCACATATCTTATAAAGAATGAGAAATTTATAAGGTAGTGGGTTTTATTTGGCGACTTTTCTTAATTGGACACCTAAATTTGCTTGGTGTGTGGTCAAGTGGGGATCAGAAAACAAACACTACAAAAGACACATGTATGAAAAAGGTTGGACTATGTCTCCAAATTTTATTAACTATTATGCACTCAGTATTGAACACCATTGGGAGGACCTATGTATTATGTCAAGGAATCAACAAACACACACTTATGAAATTCAAAACCAAATCAAGGGAAGGCCAATTCTTGTTTGGTCTTTGTTGATGTTTCATCATAAACTGGTTGATACAACACAAATTTGAAGACATAAATATGATCGATAGATGATGGGGAACTAGAAAAACAAGTTGGCTCAAGACCCACATAAGGTAGATGGGCCTACTTTGGATGATTCTTTTTATGCACTTACTACGCAATTAATGCTAGATACTTAGCAAAATTCCAAGTGTTGCTCATAGCCATCTGCCTCATAATTTTTGGAGCTCATATGAATGTCTTATTCATCACCAAAGTGAAGATTCTCATGCTCATCAAGTGGTCATATAGGTCACCCCCAATCATGTTGATTACTGGACCTAGAATAAATAACATATTATGAGCACGTACTCGAATATCTTGTAAACATATGTCTTTTTTTTAATGTCCATTTTTAGATCCACACCTAACCACATACCATCAAATATAGGCATCCGAATTATTGTTTATGTTGGAATTAGGCACAAATACATTGCCTTATGAAGAACGAGAACCGTATAACTTAGCTTGTGGTGTGTCGTACCATAAGTACATGAACCTCGGTAGTACCTTGTTGAAGTAACCAACTACTTGGGAATCTTGATATTATATTAATATACATTATGGAGGGCACGGTGGTTCCGATGGGTTGGTCGGCTTGGGATCCGTGGTGTCTATGTAAACTCATCCATCATGGATGAAGGGGCTCTAGTAACCAAAAGTCCCGTAGAAGATTGAAGATCGATTTATTCCAATTTGACTTCATTAGACTAATTTGGAGTCTTTTATTCATATTTTGAAGTCCAATTTTGTCTTAAAATAGCCATTTACATGCTACAATCTACCCTCTCTAAGTGTTACCTCTCGGGAGTATAAAATTTGTAACACTTATAGAATTCTAACACAATATCAGTTAGAGAGGGTAGGCAATTCAAAAAAAATAACACTTATGATAGTAACATTTATGTGGTAAAAATAGAGTCATTAGTAACACTTATAACATATCGTCACATGTATTAATAATGATAATAACTTGCCCTTACTTAGTGAAAAAAATAAAAAAATCTATAGTTGTTTGATGAGACTCTTGAATCAAGAAATAATGATGGATAACTCTTAAGAGAAAAGTTGTGCCCTAAGTTCACTAATATTGCTATGTTGTTGTTCCAAAAATGTAGATAGGGTTGTCATTGCTTACTACGCTTACAAAAATGAAACATTAGGAACTACCATTTCACTAATTTTCAACTCATCCTCAATAAGTATTGTGTTGAGGCAAGCATTGGCCGAAATGCCATTTTGGATATTGTGGGTGGAGCAATGTTGGGATTGGTCAGGGCAGAGGGAGGAATAACTTTATCTACATTGTTGATTTGGGTGCTGCCAAGTTGCAGTGGCTTGCGATTCCCATGTTTGGAAACCGGTGGGAGTAACCACCAGACTAAAGATTGTCATTATCTCAATAGGGATTGATTGTCTCTTCACTTGCCATTGTCCCAAAGAAAATTGGTAGAGACCAAAATGTCAAAATCAAAGAAATTAAAGAACGAAAGGCATTGATCATTGAGATTGTTATAGTCACGGTGGAATATGTGTGTGTGTGAGAGAGAGAGACTCCTCTTACATAACATTACTCAGCTAATGAGTTGTGTTCAGCTACCATGACTTTAGATTCGTTTAAAGCAGTGGGATTCCGACATCCGGAGTCTTTATTCTTGAATCTACTGTTGGGCCCATGAACGCAACACATCAACTGAGTAATGTTATGACATATATCTTAACTCTTACTTTTACATCAGACACCCCATTTATATGGATCTAGTAGTAGTCGGTCATAGGTAGTTTTTACACACATTCACCCAAACCTTCACCCATCATAACATTATCAAGCAGCAGGCATTCGTTCATGTGGGCCCTGAGAATATAACCATGGGATACCCCAACCTAGAACAGATTCAGACTTAATCTGAGTTTCCTTGCACTAAGTTGGGGGCATCCCATGGTTGTATTCTCAAGGCCCATATGAACAAACACACGCTGCTTAACAATGTTATGATCCTCTTACACTAATGTCAGATCTCTTCATTCGTCCAATAAACGGAATGGCAATCTTCAGAACATCTTCTGTCTCTGAACAGAGGTAGGTTAGATTATTCCATCACAACCTCGTGTCCATTTCTTGCATCAGAAGAACCCACGCCAAACCCTCTGACTAAAATGCTATTGTAAGCATTTCACCAAGAACCGAATTCCTCCCTCGTACTGCGTCGTTTCTCACCCCCAACTCCTCATACGGATGTACCCTGGGATCTATTTTGCAGTCCATGCTCTCAGAGTTACAGTCATGTGGAAAACGAAATCAACTGCACTGTTTGCTTAGTCACCGAACGCAGTGATGCCAGACTTCACGTGGAGATGAAGCAGATTCCATCGATCCACATTTTCCTCATTGTGGGGTTTCTGTAGTACTTAGTCAAATTAAAGTGGCTACCACCATACTTCGAAGGCACTTGCTTCGGAGTCAAGCACAAACCTGTATTCACATGTGGAGTGGCTACTCATAGAAACTGTCTTTTGCCTCTAAAGAGTAGAGTTGACCAAGAAACCGCCAACCACTGGGCTTATTCACTTAATCACACAGGAGCGAAAAAATAAAATATCAATCAACATCTATGGAATAGTTTTTTAGTATTTAGAATTCGAAGAAGAGCCACTCCCTGCAATGATCTTGCTTCAGATGTGGTCCGCACATGTGCGCATATTCCCACACCGAATCAATGAGTGTTGGTGGAATGTACACCAATTGTCCACGGACTCACATGCTTGTTCTCGGTGTCAATAGAAGTTAGATCAATAAGAGGTAAGTGATTTTAAATTCTTCATGCTAAAATTAGCAATCACATAGAAAAATATATATTGTAATGCTTATGTTTCCTTCTCACATGTATTTGGATTTTTCGCATTCTTCCCAATACCTTCGGCTCAAGGGCCGGGTCAACGACCTTGCCCTTCGCCATAGCAGCAACACTTTGTGCCTACTTCTTGCTAATCTCCCTTGTTGTATGTGTTGCTCTTCCTCTGTGTCTAACACTTACCTTCAAAATGCACATATTCGTGTGCACTCATAGTCACTACATATTTACTATCCCCATTTCTACGTGATGATTGAGATATTCTATGTACATTTACAACAAGAATAAGGAATTTTTTGCATCTACGCAAACATTTACATTGGCACTCAACCCTTCTCAATCTCACAACAAAGTCAAGGCCTACATAAGATTCTAGTGGTATTTTTTCACTTGCACTACTTGATTGGAGTATAGAACAAACCAAGTGAATACCACTTGACACATGTGCAATCACAAGAATGAAAGTCATTAGACATTGGTACGAAATAGACATTGGTAGACATACCTATGACTCAACCAACAAATTCCTAAGTATCCAAATCTCTTTTGAGACTCAACAATAGAACTCCTCACCACCCTAATGAAAGATTTACATGTGAATCAATTTGGATAATCAAATTAGTGAGGCTCACTCTCCACCCTCCAACATTATCGCTTAGAGTAGTGGTCATAAATTCACATCGTTAAAGTACATGTCTCATGGATTTTGGTGCAAATAACAATTACAAAATGTAAATTAACAAAGAAAGGAGTAAATTTTGTATAACATAGTGACAGATAACACTTACTTGTGTATTTTTTGAGTATGGAAAATGTAACACTTATGACAAAATAACTCTTAGACATGGTAAACTATATAGTATGATTCACTTTGTTATCACCTTCACAATGGTTGAGTTTACGTAGGGTGAGTTTCCATGTACGTCACTCACCCACTAGATTCTAGTGCAAATAAGGACAAACCCCGCCCAAATGTAGAGGGAATCTAGTGGGGTAGGGTTCGTATGTACCAACTAGCAACTCCCATCTTCTCAAATCTGGGCCCACCTACGAACCTCCTCCTCCAAGTTAAAGCCTCCTCCTCCTCCTTCCAAAACCAATCATCAGAATCTCCGGTGACCAACACTTGTAAGTTAGAGATTCTTTAATGGGTGCATGGAGGTCTAGCGGTCCATGTCCACAACCCTCCACATTCTAACGAACTGCCAGAATGTGGTCGAATAACAACTTGTGCTTAACAACAACATGCGAACACCTCCGACCCACTCCTTTTCTAGAATCTAGTGGGCGAACGGCCTACATGGAAACTCACCCTTAGACGCCACGAATCCCTAGCCACTTTGCCCGACTATCTACTTAACTTCCTTATTACACGGTGATGGAGATGGAGCACGCCGAGGATGGTGTGCTGAGCTGGCAAGGCATTATAGGAGGGCATTGGCCAAGCCAACCCGGGAAAGATGGCTCCAAACGACCTCAGAATGGGGATCTATGTCGGTAATTATTCACCACTTTAGACCCTTTAAATATTCCCCCCCAACACACACACACTTTCAAGGCCCCACAAAATTCATCAAAGGCATTGATTGATGGATGCCGTGAAGACAAAAGATTCTCGTGGGATGAAAACGGAGCAAAGCCCGAAAAAATCTTCGGAAGGAGCCGGAGGCGGACACGAGGGCGCACATTTCATTATTTGACAATGAACGTGCTTGCAAATAACACTATTTATGGGATGTGGCAATAGAGCCTTTGCCATCATCAACCCATGGAATGCGAGTTTTGTGGCGGGCGAAACTTGCAAGTCCGTATTTAAGTGGAGTCTAAGTAGTGCTAGTAGTTGTGGATCCTCAATATGACAAAGACCAAGATTGTAGTTGTGACAAGCACTATAAGGATCATGTGGTCGTCCCACTGGACCATGTCACTAGGTTCAATTTTTTCACACATAAGTGGGAGAAAGTGGTTGAAGCCACTATCGTGTTCGTGTGATTTCCAACACAACTAGGCAGCTTCATTATATGTTTGTCAATTAAGGGGCCTCCAATGAGACCAACCATTATGATGACTTAGTCGTTACGAACTTTAAAGAGTTGCAAAATTTGCGAGGGGGGCTGGAGGGTTGATTCCATAAGGTGTTATGATAAAGGTAGTCGTTCCCTACCCATTTGTGAAGGATGACCAGGGAGGGGATGTTCTCATAAGTGTTGAGTATGCCATATAACCCACTCATGCATGTCTAACGCCTGACGTTTCAAGACGTCAAAGACCTCCCCCCTGGCACGCAAGTTGGGGAGGCATTATTTCGTACACTTTGGCGCTAGAAGACCAAGAACATTCAGCGACCAATCACCAAGTCCTACGCGGTCATTGAACGTTTTGAAACGCTCAATGACTCTCAAACATAACATGACAAAAGACCAAATTACCTTCCTCATCACAACTCCCATTTTTCTGCCGTTGGTGAGAGCTTTGTCAATTTCTCATCCTTGTGTGTGAGTCATGACTTCCTACTAGAATATCACACCCGAACGCTAGACGTTTCGGATTGTTCGATATCATTAAAAAAATTTGCACTCGCACACACACGACTACTTTTTGAAATGTCGACCGTTGCATAAAATGTTGCTATGAAAGAAATGGGAGAGGGTTGGAAAATGTGAACGGGTTCTCCATTTGGGTGGCATGAATGTTTGGCTACTCCATTTTTGGGCTAGTTCGTCACCTCAATTTTTATTCTTATTACGTTTAATGCGAGCGGGACTTTGAGTAGTTGGACAGGGTGGGAGCCTTGGGCAATGTTTGTTAGTAAGGAAGTGAGAAATTGTCAGGTCGTGGTGGGCTGATGAGAAACTTTGCAGTTGCCTAAAAGATAGAGAAATGATATCGGGTTGTTGGTTAAGATGTAAGTTGTTAGCGCACGGTGAAATCGATAGGTTGCTTCGTGGAAAGCTATATTGAGGGCCACTTCACACACGAGCCAAGAGCCGTGACCATGAAATTGTGAGAGCCCATTGAAAGTGTCAAAAGGCCGTCCCAAGACACCTCCAAAATCATGTAGTGCAGTCACGGATCCTCAAGTGTAGTGTGAAGTCATATGTGATCGGGGCCTCGACCAAATGCTATTTCAATGAATTTTTATTCATGCGGGTCCTCACACATGATAAAATAGAATAAATTAACGGTTGTGAGCATTTGGAGTGCCATGGTCTCCCGGTTTTGTGTTAGGCTTACTTCCAAGAGGTGGTTTTTGATAATAGTCCAAGTGACCATGAAACATGATCCATTTGATGCCATGTAGGAATCCATGTACACTTTACATCCATCTTGCATTCACATACTCCGTTGGTCCCTCAAGCGTGGTGTGAAGCGAACTTGGACCAGCTCCGCCTTTTCCACCAATGAGATGTTTGAATTGTAATAGTCACGGGCTCTCAGTGTCGTGTGTGAAGTGGCCCTGAGCTTCCCATGGAGTATGCGGGTGCAAGCACGGTAAAGTGGACAGCTCTTGATCCTTGCTCAGGTTTAAGTGAAAGTGATCCAAAACAATATACTAACTTTGAATTTTATGAAATAAAAATTCATAAACATTTAGAAAACATATGAATCTACAAAGCCAAGCAATTTATGTTCACAAAAAAAAATTCAAACAACATATATGTATTTTAGAAGACGGTGCAAGTGGGTGTCATTGAAAAGATAATTGTCAAAAACTTTTTTAAAATACAATTACATTACATTAAATTGATGAATTTTTGAAAAAAAAATTACAATGACCTCAAGTTTATAATGAATTCAAGGAATATGAAAAGAAATTCCAAGTTCAAAATATTTAAGGTCATGAAATTTACGTTCAAAACTATATTTAGTCGGTTGCTTTTACGCGTCACTTTTGATGATAGGTTTTGAAGATCTCATATTGATATTCTATATTTGAGTACCTAACTTAACAATAGAGGTCATCATGAAAAATAATCTATTTTAAACAACATTTTGCTACTACTTATAGGCGTTTGACCAAGAAAATCATGGCTTTCATATACCGGAGCACTTTTTTGGTCCACTCTACTATGCTTGCACCCATGCTTTATCATCTGGGTAGACAGGCATTCATTTCCTCTTGATGCTATGGAGGACAGATTCCGTGGCTGATCGCAGTCACTACAAGCATATGAGTCCTCAGTAATTGATCTACGTCACTGGAAAGTTGTCCTCTGTCATTGAAAAATTTACAAATTTATCATTGTGGTAGATTTGCATTTTTTTAGAGACTTAGGATGATTGTCAAGGACTCATATGTTGGTAGTGAGTGGAGTCAAAATTAGATTCCATGACGGACATGTATGTGCAAATGCTTTGTAATATATGAGGATGTTGACAGGTGGGTTTGTAGGGAGGGGAAGAGGGGTGTTCGGATGTCTTGGGTTTCCCATTTTGGTAGACCTCATCATGCCTTCCAAATGAATGCCATTTTGTACAAGTGTCAAATCCTTGTTCAACTAGATATTGAGAGAGCGAGGTTGCTTGATTGACTACGAGGAGGGCAAGTGCACAAGTCGTTGGGAAGAAGTTGGGATGGGGTCATTTTTCTTCTAGCTTCTAGAGGTGGTGGTGATGGGATGTTATTTTAAATCCATCACAAATAGCATAACATTACTCAAAGTTGGGGCAGTGCATTGTGGGTCCGGGAATCGGCTTTGTATAATGTCACCTCATTTTTCATTTGCTCAGCATATATACCATAGCATATTGTAGAGTGTAAAATTGGCAAAAATGTTCATGTGTTTATTTATGACCATGAAGCGGGGCAGTGTGTATGTTTGACAAATTTCATTCGACGTTCAACTTCAAATCCAAGTGTCACGTGACGTTTTCGATAAGAAAACTAAATGTCAATTGACATCTACAATTTCTTTTAAAATGTCACCTCAATATCACATGCCTAGTAGTATGTGTCATTTCAATTTTTAACGTGTCAAATGACATGTGATTCTTTTCTTCACAAGTCACACTACATGTCAAATTCTAAATTATGTGTGTCAATTGACGTGCATTTTTTTAACAAGTTTTCGTGTGTCCAATGTCAAAAACTTGCAAAATTTAAATTTAAATTTAAAAATTTAAAGAGAGTTACCGGCCCTATACATGGCACATAGATCCCTGTTATTCCCGTATCTAAGTTAAGAAAAGGGTGTGTGGGTCTCTTGTTGTATAATGTTGTGTGAGGTCTAATCACCTTAATCTCATTCTTATGATATTGAAGTTGTATGCAGTGATCGGGGAGATTTTTGGGCATAACCGGTTGAGATCCTAGTGTTTGCAAGTCCAACCGGTTACATGTTGATATCCTTCGGTTTTTCTATATTAATTTGAGGCATATTTTATAAGTTCCTCTAAAGTAATTGTCCTGGAGTCTTGAACTTCAATCGGTTATTTCTCAAACTCAATTGGTTCATCTGTAACTAACTTCCAGTTCTCCCCGATCATAGGTTGTACGTACATACATAACATTACTCAACTCTTTGGTTGCGTTCTGTGGGACCAAGTTTCAAGTGAGCATAGTTCCCCTTTAATTCTTCATTCCCCATTTGTGGGGAGCACTCAAGTTGTGCACTGTAGAGTTTTCAACAAGCAACTATGATTTATCGGAGTTTTTTAATCACAACCTCTTTCTTTGAAAAAAGACCACCATCTAGTTGCTTATGCCAAGCCCACACTTATTGGTGGGCATAGCCAGTAAACACTCCCACTAGGATGGGGCATTTTTGTGGAGCTTTTCACCAATCATTGGATGTAACATAGTTGGATTATGAGCGTCTGTTGGCTAACCCCTAACTTCCCACGCCCAATTTCCCTCAAATATGCCAAGAAAATGTGACCCAATTTTAGCCGATTGTAGTTGAACATCTTAAAGTTTTGTTGGCAAATCCTACCATATAGATGTTTGCAAGTTAGAGGTGACTACTCACAGTCCAAAATTTAAACGTTCAAGTTTTGTTGTGTAGGAGATTATAATAGGAATGTCAATAGTGGTCTTGAGGGGCAACAATTTAAAACTTAAATTGGGGTTGGTTTCTTGATCGAACCTCCACTCAAATCATCTCTAAACGACAAAATGTTACCCTCATTCAAAAGAGGGGCAATACACCTACTCGAATCAACTCACAAATCTTGAAACCATTATTTTGTAATTTTTTTGGAAAGCTTTGCAATTTGAGGCGGTGGTGCCACAACTGTGCACCTTGCACATGAATTTACACCCACCAAGACAAGTCCAACTCTCGGGGAGATCACTCCATTGTCAAGTTGAACACCACGTGCGAACAAAGTTTGCTACCCCTATATTACATGCCATAAATAATTTTAAATTTTATGATATTTTTTCTACATATACACAACCATTGATGGTATCTTTTGTATATTTTTTTGAAATTTTTAGTCATCTTCATTTTTGTAGCAATTTTTTAGTTCAATTCTGCATCATTCTAGTTAGAAACGGTATGTTTTATTAAAAAAACAAATCATCAAATTTAGTCACCATTTTTTACTATGTAATAGGTACCATGTATATCTACTCATGAAAAAAATTGATAAAATTGTGACCCATTTTGGTGATGTTTGTTACATTTTTTACATGTAAAATGATCGCACGTGGTTGTTCAACTTTACAATGGAGTGATCTCCCCAAGGTCCAACTAAAAATTCCAACGGTAGATGTTTAGGGTATGTTGTATTTGAGTGTCATGCAAATTTTCATATCAATTGGGAATCATTTGCACATAGGGATCAACAAAAAAAACATGTTTTTGATATGTTGCCCCTAAACCATGGAGGTGACAAATGCCAGGCATGCATTCATGGAGCAGTTCCACTATAAATCAGTTGAGAGCACACTCCCATGTTTGAATTAATCCAAAATAGCTAATTTTGTTGAATCAGAATTATCCACGTGGCAGGATGTAGCATACCTGGCACATGAATAAGAGGAGCAGTTAAAAAATCTAGAAACCATCTGAACTACTGTCAAAGGGATCAAAGCAAATTGTTCACGACCATATTATGATCACACAAGACATTAGGGGTTAACAACTCCAAAAAAGTGGCCCAAGCTAGTGGGAACGATGCAATGGCTATGCCCACCAATAAGCGCAGGCATGGTATTAGTAACGTTTTGTTCCCCACACCATAAGAGGCCAACCACTTCAAAGCCACCATAATAGACTTGTCTACCTTAGGAGCGTGGTGGCACCGTCCGCTTCTGTATATATCCAACCGGTTGGTACTATTAACATACACGAGCTGACAGCCTTAGAAAAAATGTGTGCCCCATGCTAGTGGGAACCGTCCAATGGCTATGCCCACCAATAAGCGCAGGCATGGTATTACTAATGTTTTGTTTCCCTAGAATAATTGCGCACCATAAGAAGCCAAACCCTTCGAAGCCACCATAATAGACTCGCCTACCTTAGGAGCGTGGTGGCACCGGTTGGTACTACTACTAACATACACGAGCTGACAGCCTTCAAAAAAACATGTGGCAACGTGGTGACACTATAATGGAAAAGCAATTCACCATAAATGCGTGCAGGAGCAGCCTTTGTTTTGGCCATGGCTGGCCAGGGAGGCTCTGGGGTTGGGTCGAGTTGGCGCAAAGAGACAAGTGGAGAAAAGGAAAAGTTTGACAGTAAGTTCAGATGTCGTGAAGGAAAAGGAGGGGAAACTAATAACTTAACAATAAGGGTGGTTTTGATGTGTGTGTGGGCGCCCGCCCTCACCTCATCGTCGGGAGGGGGGAAGACTCCAGGGCCTTTCCGCCTGACACCCCCGCTTGGCCCTAGTGCCACATTCATTGCAAAAGAAAAGACTCGAAGCCAACTCCTCTTTGGATGCTACAGTCCAGTGTCAATGGCGGAATCTGGTGGGCATCACCGACCACCAGTGCTCTAGATTGACGCCCTCGTATGAGTTTCATTTTGAAGGGCTCTCTCAAATTTCAGCCCTTCAGTTGAAGGGCTGGTTCAAATCCAAGACGTCAATCCAAGAATATAGAAATGAAATACAAAACTCATATTAAACTTGTGCATGAATTATATGGTACATGTTTCCAGTACAATGTGAAGAATTAAGAATCAACCATCTAACTCCACTTCTGGTAGTGACAATGCCCTACGCTTGTTGGTTCTTGTGGTGAGCAGATTATATTGAGGACTTCAAGTGACGTCTTCATTTTCAATTTGGGGTTGCATTTGGAAGGGTTGTTTTGAGAGAGGTATATTTTGAAGGGCCAAATCGCGTTTGAAGGGCATTGAAGACTTCAATCTTGAACATTGGCGACCACTCTCCTCCTTTCCAAACCTCGCTCCTACAAAGTCGTCGTGTGCACCAAACGAACGGGGAGAACCGGCCGCTGGTTACCGATGAGCCGGTTGAGTTTGAGAAATGACCAGTTGAAGGCTTCAGGAAACTTGCCGACCGTTTTCGAGGAATTTAGAGAACACGCCTCACATTCATAAAAGGGAACCTGAAAGATGTCAACCATTGTCCGGGGAGAACCGGCGGTTAGTTACAGATGAACCGGTTGAGTTTGAGGTTTTTTTTTTTTTTTTTTTTTGAGACAGAAGGCCGACAGGCCAACGCCAAAGCACAGGAGGCAGTTGACCACCTGGCAAGTTTTCCATCAGGTAGAGAGGAGATTTCACAGCCGGGATTCGAACCGCCAACCTCTTCCTTGAGATTTGGGTATCCCTCCACCATCATCCGGTAGTTTAGGGTCATCTCGGACCAAGAGTGAGTTGAGTTTGAGGTTTAGCCGGTTGAAATTCGAGACTTCAGGAGAATTACCGACCATTTTAGAGGAATCTATAGAATATACCTCACATGAATAAAGCGAAACCGGAAGATGTCAACATGTAACCAGCCGGATTTAGAATCACTAGGATCTTGACCGACTGTGCCCAGAAACTTCCCGGGCACTGATGTCAACATGCAACCAGTTGGACTTGGAAACACTAGGATCTCAAACGATTACATCTAAAAAATCTCCCCGGACATTGATTTGTGCTCAACTTGTAGTTCAATAACATTATTCAACTCTTGTTGAAGGTCCGGTGGGTCTGACCATATATATATATATATAGGAGAATTATCTATCAATATTGTGAAAGCTACATATTCAAGAGTAAATCTGCAAAATTTGAGCAACATTGGACACCGGCACATGTCTTCTTGATGAGCTTACCGGTCTCCATGCAACAGTCCTAGTCAATTCACGGCCCACCTATCGAAACCACCCATGCCATGGACATGGCGGCAACCTTTTCATCACCTAGTCATGAATCGTTCACCCCAATTTTAGGGAGGGTTGGGTTTAGAAGGATGGAAATATAATAAGGGGAACCATATGCAAAGGTTGCACAATGCTATCATTGGCATGGCTCCCCCTTCACAAAGCCTACCATAAGAAGGAGGATGAGCCAGGGGGGAGGGTGAAAACATCGATTGCTATTGTAAATCATGGATATATCATCTACGTTGAAACAAATCGACCCATAAATCAGGCTCAAAAACCCTGAATCAACTTAACAAACACAACTTGAGATGAAACAACAACAAACATACAAGAGACATGTTAAACTAGAACTATTACCCCCTCAACATGCGTTATGAAATGAAATCCAAAACGGGTCCAATGGGCTTGCGCATGACACCACGTTTTTCCCGGCGCGGCCCCAATCCCAATGGAATATTTTCAAACGTAGCTTATTAGACTTCAGAGTGTGAACACACGAACACACAACCAACACGAGGGCGGCAACTGGCAGCAGATCTCGAAGGGCCGGGTCAAGCGACAGCTCCCACCAATCCAGGGAACTGGGAGAGGGGGCCAATTTTAAAAGGGTATTATTAAGGGAGCATGGGTTTTCCCCTGTTTTGATTTTACTATGAGCACCAAATTAACGAGACATGTTACGAGACTTAGAAAGAGCCAAGTACCAATTTTCCCTTGGCTAGCTGGCCCTATAATTTCCCACTAGGTCGTTGCGTGGCAGCAATTGTGAGGTGGCCGGCCAGCAGGGCAGTTTTTGGATGCATTCATGCCACCGACACCCATTTATGATATTCCTGTACCCAACTTATTAACTTGATTTCATATATTGACTTTCTTGGATCCCTTGAGTTTTCGCTCTTTCAGGCTTTGTGCTTCCCATCCCCCTCCCCACCAGTCTAAGGACCACTTCACATGAGACTGAGAGCCCGCAACCATTGCACTTCAAGCGCTCTCATTGGTGGAAAGGGCGGAGCCGGTCCAAGTTCGCTTCACACTACATTTGAGGGACCAACGGAGTATGTGAATGCAAGATGGACGTGAAGTCTCCATGGATTCTTACATGGCATCAAATGGATCATGTTTCATGGTCACTTGGACTATTTTCAAAAACCACCTCTTGGAGGTAGGCCTACCACAAAACCAAGAGACCATGGCACTCCAAATGCTCACAACCGTTCATTTATTCTATTTTATCATGTGTGAGGACCCGCATGAATAGAAACTCATTGAAATAGCATTTGGTTGAGGGCACTACACTTGAGGATCCATGACCACATTACATGATTTTGGAGGTTTGTTGGGACAACCTTTGGACACTTTCTTTTGGGCTCTCACAATTTCATGGTCATAGCTCTTGGCTCATGTGTGAAGTGGCCCTAACCCTGCTGTCAAAATGCAATCCACTATATTATGACATCATGTAAATTACTACACTAATATTTAGTGTACTATCTTCATTATGTTACTCAACCGGATCTCACCTATTTGAGCGGCTAAGAATTGTATATACACATAGTAATTGTCCGTGCATCCCACATAACATTACTCAGAGCACAACTACTGTTTTTTGGGACCGGGAATTTGTTATGAATTGTACTTGTTATTCCATGGTCTACCATTTTTTTTCACAGTAGGATGCCTACATCTTTGTGAGTTTAGACTGAATACAAGCCGGGGACAAGGGGTGGCTACCGCCAATTGTCCGTACCAAAAGGAAATATATATACCTGCTTAGCCATGATTAGTAGGCCGCGGGTGTTGCCTGGCCTGGGTGAGTGTATAACTAGGTTGTTTTTAGGTGCTAGAGTGTACACCTAGATGGGCCCGGCTGCACTTCCTCCAAGGAAATGAATATGATTTAAATGAAGGTCGTTGCTACCCTTGCTACCCTCCCACTCATGCGGGACCACATCCTCCCAACCACGGCTTGGAGCTGATGATTTCTATGACGCATAGATTGTTTCTAATGCGTAGTAGTTTATGCATAGTTAATCATTAGGCGTCTAGTCGTTAGCAACCTAGTCATTCAAATGTGACCGACATGAGTATTGTTGGGGGTTCTAGCAAAAAAAAGAAAATCAACCCATGATGCACTGGGTGACTTGTTTGGAAACCCGCCATAGACACTAGGACAGGTAGCGGGCCCCACCCCTGCCCATTACCCTCAAGTGAACATACTTCATCAATTGAGTAATGTTATGGACTAATTCATGTTTTATCATTTCCCTTTATTAAGTAAGGGTACAAAATTGAAGTCCTAGTGATGTTGCTATGCACGAAGCAAACGGCCAGGATCAGTGCATGTTCAACTTTGAATATGGTAACTCCTGCCAACCATCTCCCATCTACACAGGGAATTGATCCCTCCCGGTGACAACTACATAAAGTGGTGTACACTAAATATTGTATTTAGTGTTGCCAATTCTATTTGTCTTGCTCAATACTAATTGTAAACCGCCCATGTAGGTGTCACTAACACTAAATGTATAACTAACATTGTTTGTCATTTCCTTGTTAAAAAAATGGACATTATAGATTTAGAACGTTGCAAATGCTATCACTTAATTCAGTGGTTTCTCATCCGGATTTCATTCATTAATGACAATATTTTGTTACATAAATGTTAGGATGCATAAAATACCAAAAGTGGATGAACTAATGTAAGTTAGGATGACAATATTTGTAAGCTTATTCATCAGAAGTGTCATTAGAAAACTTACCACAGTGGCACAAAATACCATGACACTAAATACGATATTTAGTGTAGTGGTGCATTCTCAAAAAGAGTTTAGTGGACTCTTTATGCCACCCTGCTAGCCATACCCACAAACTCATATCACCAACCGACCTCACATGGTGTCCAAAGTAGTTTGCATCCAAATTGGAGAGAGAACATTGATAAGCTATTCCATCATGTTATGTTAGGGCCACTTCACACATGAGCCAAGAGCCATGACCTTGTAACGGTGAGGACCCTTGACTCTCATCCAAAGGCCGTACCAAGGGTGTCGGGAAAGCCGTTTTATGTAGTCACGGGCCCTCAAGCATAGTGTGACGTGAGAATGGACCATGGTGCGGGACCATTGCATATTTTGTTGGCGGAAAAAGAGGGGAGGATTTGGTTTAATATAATATGTCTCAAACTCTATCAATTTAAAGAGAATTACTTGGTGGTGTTTGTCTGTCCTAGAATCTGCCCTGCAATCTATCTTGAAATTTGTCATGCTGGAAAAAATATTTAAAAAGTCATGAAACCTTATCCATAGTCCGCCATGTAGGACTCCATGTAGACTTTTCATCCATGAAGTCTTCTTTGGGCCTTTAGGCCTTCACCTTTCGTGTGTGAAGTGAACTTGGACGGTCTCCGCCCTTTCGACCAATGAGAGCTCTTAGATTGCAATGGTCACGGGCCTTCAGTCTTGTGTGTGAAGTGGCCCTTACCCTCGGAAATAACTCATCACGTCCTTCAAACTATGAGTGTTATGTTCTTTTCAAAAAAAAAACTTTTCCTAGCACCATCTCCCATCATGTGTCGTTTCAACTTCAACAAGGTAATGATATATGCAACTCGTCAAGAATCCATTGGGAATAAAGAGGGCACCATTCCTCCACTATTAATGGACCCACAAAGCTTGCAACACAAGCTAGACATTGGGATGGGAAGGAGCTCACAAAATGTAACCCCCAAGCATCTAAGAAGGCCCCTCTCTCCAAGCAACAACAACAAAAAAGCGTAGTTGAGCTACACACTTTTGTTTCTAGCTAACCATGTCACAAGTTCTAACTTATTCTACAATTGCACTGTTTGAACAAGTTACACACTTTGATGTCATTGAAGATTTAAGTTTAAATACGCGACTTGGGTGCTCTTGGATGCAAGTACATACGTTGTATTTTGATCATCTATGTCTACTATGAGAGCACTTTTATAATAGTGCATATAATAATGTTTCAAACACATAAACATACAAAATATGATTTGCAAACTTGGTGAGGCCTGTACAAATTGTGTATGTGGCTGTATGAGGGGGTTTAATAGTGTGACGTGAGGGTTGACCAAAAAGCAAACACACTGAGGATTTTATGCCATTCATGTAAGGGGGTTCAAGAAAGGGGGATATATGGGAGACAAACCCATTTCTGATAACCACCCCGATCTTAATATACAGAGTCCCCTAAAGCCGTGAAGTTCCATACATGTAGTCATCATTCTCTAATTTGGAATGATGGAAAAGTAAGTTTAAAGGCACATGTTTGGGTTCCTTGAAAAGGGCATTGGTTGTACTCAAATTCTCATCTACTAGTTGTCAAAAATAGGTCGACATGTGTTATGAATATGGTTTGGGTGAGAATATGGCCTTTGAAAATTTACTGTAATTTCATTACTTCAAAAGAAATTGTGATGTTTTTGTTAAACGTCGTGATATCAATCTCTATGCATGTAAAAAAATCACTCCATTTTCACACTCATGTGAGCCTTGAGATGTTAGATGTTTCACATTCAACCGGAGGGGTCTTACATTCTAGGATAACCAAATAATAATTCTAGCATCGTTTCACGCACCGCTCTATTTCATAGACCTTGGGTTCACTCCTTGACAATGTCATGAAACTGCTATTTACACTAACACCTTCTTTTTGTTTCCAATGTAAACAAAAACTCATGTGTCCTTCTAAGAGTGTGAACACATGTATTTGTGGGTATTGTGATCATTTGGTTGGCATAAAATCAACAATGTTAATGTGTTGTTTTCACTACCAAAAAAAAGTCCATTGGCTCAAAGAAAGCATAGTTGACTCGACACCCTCTAACTATGGATTACTCAACAATGGGTGATCCTCGCTATTTATTGGAGGAATCTCATGCCTTGGTGCTCAACTTGACTAGGTATAAAGAGAACTCACACAAACTAGTAAGAACATTGCGATTCAAAATGTCGCTTATTCCTCCCGGGGAGTGCACTTAATGCTAAGACTAGGAATCACGTGAGTGCGTATTTTCGACCCCCCTATGTATGTACTAAAAAATCATTTAAAATTTGTTAAAATAATATGAAGTTGTTAAACACAATCTAAAGTTCTTGTTGTATAAATTTCAAAAAAATACTCACTTGTAAATATTTTTAAATTGATTTTTGAAGCGAAAAACAACACATTTCAGTTCAAACTTCTATAATTTTTTTAATAAGATTTAAAAAACTTTTGGTCCTGAAATTTACACCAAATGATAGATATATACGTAATGATTTAGCACCTAAAAAATCTTAATTTAAAAACTATTTCAAGGTCAAGTACATAGGGGGGTATGCTATTAAAACGCACTCACGTGTATTCCTAGTCTTAGCATTAAGTGCACTCCCCGGGTTATTCCTCGCATATTTGAGGGCCACTTCACACATGAGCCAAGAGCCGTGACCTTGTAATGGTGAGGACCCCTGACTCTCATCCAAAGGCCGTACCATGGGTGTTGGGAAAGCCATTTTATGTAGTCACAGGCCCTCAAGCATAGTGTGAAGTGAGAATGGACCATGTTGCGGGACCATTGCATATTTTGTTGGCAGAAAAGAGGGGAGGATTTGGTTTAATATAATATGTCTCAAAGTTTATCAATTTAAGAGATTTACTTGGTGGTGTTTGTCAATCCTGGAATTTGTTTTGGAATCTGCCCTACAATCTGTTGTGCTGGAATTTTAAAAAAAATCATGGTCTCCTAGAATTTGCGTTAGGCCCACCTCTTGGAGGTGGGCCTGACGCAAATTCCAGTAGACCATGCACCCTTATCCACAACTTGCCATGTAGGACTTCATGTATACTTTTCATCCACGAACTTTTCTTTGGGCCTTTAGGCCTTCACCTCCTAGTGTGAAGTGAACTTGGATGGTGTCCACCTTTTCGACCAATGAGAGCTCTTACATTGCCATGGTCAAGGGCCTTCAGCCTTGTGTGTGAAGTGGCCCTGAGTATCATCCAATAAAGTTTCATGATTGGGAAGGCCAACGGAAATGGTGCACTATTTATGGTATTTAGTGTCACTTACTATTTGGAGTTACGAGGTGCTAAAACTACACTCAACATGATATGTAGTGTCACTTGCTATTTGGATTTAAACATTGCTATATATTTTTACTATTGACGTAATTTTTAACCAAGCAAAGTTGTTAATGTTCTATAGTGTCCAAACAACCAATTTAACATTTGTTGGTAATATATGAGATATATAGTAAATAGATATAGCATTGCCTAATTCCAAATAGTAAGTGACACTAAATATCATATTCAACGCAGTTATTGAGAACGTAACATTTTACCAAGCAAATTTATATGTTCTATTGTTAAGTAATGTCCGAACGACCGTTCGCTAGTAAAAATTGAACTCACGAGTAAGAAGTTAGTGCATTGCATAATTCTAGATAGTAAGTGACACTAAATACCATACATAGTGTAGTCCCACAAGAATCGACCGGGGTAGGTGCACTCACCTTAGCCTTTCTTACCGTGAACTTAAGTTTTTTCTTGATCCCACGATCTAGTTTGGTACTACATGTGGATGAATTGTTTAGCATGCTTCCGCAATCGAGGTAGGCCGGATGGAGATATATAAATGGCATCCGACCATGTCGGACCCATTTTGGATGCCCAAAGGTTGTAAGAAGCTATTCGTTGTGTGTCGAACCGAGGCGGGTAGATGCACGGGTAGGCGTTTCTCTTTGACAAGGTGTTGGGTACATTCCGTAACATACAAATCTTTTGGGGCATTGTGTGTGTGTGTGTGTTTTTAACTCTCAAGTGTCCGTCCAAAGCTTCTCGTCATGAGGACCCTTGGTGGAGCACCACTTCCTCACCCCAAGCGTAAAGCGCACGGACTTTGCATGCCATCCATCGAGGACATGTCCAAGTAAAATCGGGGATTCATTCACCAAATGAGCTCGATTGACGTTTCGAAATCGGATGGAATGTGCATGTTGATCTAAGTATGTTAGATCGGGACTTATCTTTTTTCTTAAGAAATGGAAGTGGAAAGAAATGAGCAAATTCATAAACCCAAAAGGGGCCAACACATGAGTGAATTCCATTTCCGGGGGCCACCGTAACCGTCTCCAATGTTTGTGGGTTGACTATCATTGAATATGAGATAATTTTGCCCATAATAAGCATATTTTGGTGTGATCGGCCCACCAAAATTCAACAAACTCCATTTTAAAAGTGTGTGATTCTCCTACAATTTTATGTTTAGCAATACTTAGGATTCAGTTTTGTGTGACATCCCCGTGAAGATTATATATAGGCACATATCAATTGTGTCCGTGTAAAATCGGGATCTAATGGGAAGGTGAAAACGTATTGAAATAGTATCAAAGTTCCCGAATTAGCCTAGTGAATTTCAACTGGAATTAATTGGTCCTTGACATGTAGAGGGGTCTTTCTCACTAGAGCCATGTCATCCATAGTGGATGACATTACATAAACACCACAAACTCCCAAGCCGATAATATCACCTCAAGTACACACCTTCATATTAGTACACATAGTATCCTTGTTGAAAGAAAAAAGGTATAACCATATCAACCTGGTAACACTGCTAGCAACCGGGTCTTGACACGACCGGTCATTAGCTTATGACTACACCCACAAGAGTCAAATGCAATATATGACAATTGTATACCAAACCCGACACTTGTCAATGGGTCATGTGCTAAAGACCGCCCGTGTTAGTGTGTTTCTAGGACCACGTTTCCGAACAGTGTTACCCTGCATAGGGTCCATTGGTGTAGACTACAAATGTACTTATTGATTCAACTATGTGTTTATTTAAATTACTAAGTTTTTCATAAATAATTAATAAACACTTGAGCCTCTCAATGCACATAGTTTTATGTTTGAAACAAATTTAGGTGTGCAACTCGAATGAATGCATATCTTCATTGATAATATATATTGCAGTCTTTACCAACCGTATACCCACGAATTCCATGATGTTTTTTCCAATAACATTGTCAAGACTTAAAGAGACTCACAAATAACAACCTAGTCAAGCTAACGTCTACAAGTAAAACACATACCAGATTGAACTTGTGAGTACACTGATTATCCTATTCAACGAGGGTGGGCTAATAGTGCATGTGGGGAATTAGTGAAGGTGATACTATAGTTTATATACTAGGGAACCATAAGTGCCACCAAAAGTTCTAGGGTTTTGGGAACCCAAAGTGTCAAAGTGTTGGAAACTTTCCATGCAAGCCCTCTTCAATTTCTTAGTGTTAGGAGATGCCTCAAGAATGAGTGGCGCGGACTAAAAAGAAGAAGAAGAAGCCTTTTCGAGATCACCAAATCAAATTATGCACTCTACAAAACACTTTAGAGCACGCATCAATTTTCTTGAAAGGTATGGTAAATGAGCATGTATCCATAAATTTAGTATCACTCAATAAAAACTTCAATCCTCACTAATTTTGAGACTTGCAAAGTCATGTGTGTTTCAGGAATAGTACCATAGGCATGAAATGGGATAATCAATGTAGTAAGCAACATGGAGAGAGATGGAAATATCAAATACAAGTGTACCTTTCATTCATCAACTTAAAAGCCATGAAATTGGTATGCAACCCAAAGATTTATTTTTTAATACTTAATTTGACAGTAGGATACGTTTTAAAGAACCCAAATTAATTTGGTCGAAGTCATTTGAGATGTATCAGCTTTATGTTGGATCGTTGAGAGGCATCCTCGTGAACGATAAATCCCTCTCGTCGTTGTCACATACAAGTGTACCTCTCATCCATCCCACATAAAAACATGACCCCTTATAAAGTTTGGATTTGGGCAAACCAACCCATACACTCGTTCCATGTTGGATGCCTAAACCCTTGCCTCCAAGGAACCAATGTACATGTTGTGTCGCCCTAGCCATAAGTTTGTTGTTGATTCATCTCTAATTATCTCAAGTAGACAAATTTCCGGGTTTTAAAGCCTGATTCCGTTGTCAAGTAAACTAAATTTAGTGACCTCACGGGCTGCATACTATATCAAGGCTCTTATGTTGGATGAAACAGAGGTACGCTCGTATAACATAAGGGCCACTTCATACACGAGACTGAGAGCCCGTGACCATTCACTTCAAGCACTCTCATTGGTGGGAAAGGCGGAGCCGGTCCAAGTTCGCTTCACACTACGTTTGATGGAGTATGTGAATGCAAGATGGATGTAAGTCTACATGGATTCCTACATGGCATCAAATGGATCATGTTTCATGGTCACTTGGATTATTTTCAAAAACCATCTCTTGGAGGTAGGCCTAACACAAAACCGAGAGACCATGGCATTCCGAACGCTCACAACCGTTGATTCATTCTATTTTATCATGTGTGATAACCCACACGAATAGAAATTCAATGAAATAGCATTTGGTTGAGGGCCCGGTCACATATGGCTTCACACTACACCTGAGAATCCGTGACCACACTACATGATGTTGGAGGTGTGTTGGGACGGCCTTTGGACACTTTCTTTTGGGCTCTCATCACAATTTCATGGTCACGGCTCTTGGCTCGAGTGTGAAGTGGCCCGAAGTCCCCCTCTCTACAAACAACATCATCCTGTAACCTTTTGATATTAAAAATTATAAATAAAGAAAAATAAAGAAGAAAATAAGCATCTGATATTCCAGGCTGGACTTCCACAGGCAGCCAAGTGCAATTACAAATCTCCAGGCTGGGCAGCAAAGCGAACTCCAATGAGGGTTGCCCGGAAAAAAATATAGTTAACTTAAGCTAAACATAGAGAGACAGCTCTTTGTTACCACGCATGATCGTCATGCTTTGGAGGAATATGTTTTATTATTTTACCTCATTATTTAACAACTTCCATTCTTAATTAAGGCCTAAGAAACTTTCCAACTACTAAGAGACAAGTAGCTAGTATACCTAGGGGGTTCACTTTACTATAAGTGGCACGGTGCTAACAAGCAACAACGGCCATATAATTATGTAGACACATGCTTGCTTGCTTGCTTAGCATGATTCCGTCCGTAGTAGCTAGTGCCCTTTTTAGAGGTTAATTATGATGTTAAATTTCTATTTCGATAGACGTAGTGTACTACTCATAAATTAGTATAAAATGGGAATATGAACATTATGATATGATTCTAAAGGTCAAAGGAATAATAAAGATATGAGTTGACTATGCAACGAGAATGTTGCCGCAAGTGCAATTAATCATCGTAGCTGGAAAAATTAATGGTTTTCAAAAGTACGAAACGTAGCCAACGACTAGGAGAATTATTCCGTCGTTCGATTTTTGAAATCACATATTTATTGTGTGTGATACTAGAATTGCTAATCGTTAGTTAATTAGAACGTTGATGGTGACTCATCAGAAATGCAATAAACAATTAGGTTACCCCACTGATCTATATATTGACATTCCACTCTTTCTTTAATACAATTTTATTGTCAAATTAACGAAGCGCACGAAGTAAGCTTTTGTTTTGCCATGGTACGTATTTGTGGTATGGTTCGGTCCCAAGGTAATTTTGCATGGGTAAAGAGGCAACCTGTTCACAAAGGCAACATAATTTCACATGTCAATGTACATGTTAGAGTTATTCTTGACGTGTCATAAAGGTAGAGGCAAATAATCTTGTCATTTGTCTCTCTTTAAAGGAACACCTACACATGTCTCTTGATCCCTAATCGCTACACCTTCTTAATTGTTTTTGCCAACAGAGGCCCGTCAAGTGGCAGTGACTTATAGCCCACCCACACTTACTGGTGTGGGCCACTAGTGAATGGTTTATACCATCACTGGTTACATCCACTAACTCTCGCTGGCCAAATTGGAGCTAAAAGTGGCCCCTAGTGGCGTGAGCCGTTCGCTAATGGCCCGCACCAGTAAGTGTGGGTGGGCTATCAGAGAAAAAAATGAGGTGCGCCATCTGATGTTGGGCATGCTCTTGAAGGTGATGAAGACGACACCATAGCAGCCGAAGGCTGATGACTTCGGCCACAACGCCTAAGACGCAATAAGAACCTACTCATGTTCAAGGCTTTATACAAATCGTCGATTTTGTAAGTTATACGAATACACGGAAGATACTTAAGATATACAACAAATCAAAACCAACATGCAACCAATCCATCTTTGGGAAGTTTAGATCTAAGATAAGCATACCGAAAACATACACTTCCCACTTTGTACTCACTTCTCCTATGATATGAAACACACAATTAGCATGAGATGGTTACCAAATTCAAATCACGGTTGTATGAGACATGCTCCTTGTGATTTTTGAAGCTTGTGTGATTATCGTATGCAATGTCAAAGTCCGTAGCATTACATAGAGGCCCTTGCCCATTCTATGGGTCCACAACACCTGGGCTGTGGATTCCAGAATTTAGAGTTGGGCAACCCCAGCCCGGCCTGAAGTGAGACCATGCTATTTTGGAGTCATCCTTCCTCCTACCCTCCCTTTGTCAATCTAAGACCCTTTCATCCCATAAATTGGGGAGGGACAAAACCCCATTGATGTTCTATGACGGCTCCAAAATTATTTAAGTACATCAAAGTTATGTAATCTTGCAAATAAGAGGGATCTCATTTGAACATCGCTCTATTATGATCTAATGTTTCTCCACATGAAATGGAAAATCCAAGTTGTTCAAGGTGCCATGAGTGGACATAATTCACACGCATTGATATGATAATACATACTCGAATCATTCTATGACGTGTGACACCTAACCGGCGCCTACATATTGGGTATGGTTACATACATGAGGTGTTTTTTATCGTTTCAAAACCCATCCTCCTATACTAAGATCCTAGGATTTGATTGCATCTAAGCCATGATTCGGCACAAATTGCCCTTACTTGGATCCTACAACAAGGGCCAAACAAATTTGTGCCGCAATGAAAAAAAATTGGCTGGTAAAGATGGGATTCAAAGGAGGGCCTAATGTAGGGAAAAGAAAAACAACCAATTTCTCATGGATTTTTGTGTATTGCCATTCAATTTGATCTACGTTGCCCCCCATCTATTTATGTTCACTCAATCATTTCTTTGTACGTAATGCATATTTTGCAAAATTCATCCAAACATCCAAGTGAGAACAAGTCTAAATGTGGGTCAACGCAGCCAAGGATGACCTCAGTAGCCAAAAGTTGCAAATATCCACCTCTGGTAGCATTCATATTAGGATTGCAACAAGATGACAAAAGAGAATTGCCCGCTCGCCTCTGGGATTTCTAAGCTAATGTTGCGTTTGGGTTTGGTCACAATTTGTTGGCTGCGACTGACCCTTCTGCAATTTGTCTGCTACCTTGCAACCTACCTACTACCCTTACGACATGCATGCGGGCTCAGCTGGCCATCACCCTAACTACCTACCGGGCTTTGTGGAGGTTGGGTACCGCCAAAGGCTCCAATGGGTAGGGTCCGCTGCATCGTTAGTCAGTGACCATAACATGCCGAGGGTCAAGGAAAATTGATCCCAGGTGCAAACTTTGGGCCCATGTCCTTATCTCTTTTTGCATATAGAGAACATGGAACCCACACTCTGTAATAGAATGTAAATATTCTTTTTCTTATTAAATAATCATACAACCCCACCGCTCTCCCCCCCCCCAAATTATGTTGATTGTTCAACCTATAATGTTAACAAATTTTGAACATGTGATCCAATCTACTTTAAACACATGTTCGTTTGGTGTTTGATATTTGTTATTAGATCCACACATAACCATACACCTGACACCACTCAAATATGGGTTGTTTGATTAAGATAAGTAACCAAATTAGATATGCTTACGGTAAGTTAAGTTACATTGAGTTAAGTTAGACCGGTTTTTTTGCCCAATTTCACTGCCACCCCCTTTCCAGTGGGCCAAGTGAAGAGGGTTGGGGCGAAACAACCCGTACATTGGTTCCTTGGAGGCAAGGATTTAGGCATCCAACAAGGGACGAGCGTATGGGTTGGTTCGGCCAAATCAGTGAAGAGTATAGGAGTCTTATACAAGTGTCACCACAAATGTTTTGACAAGTGGAAAGAAAGTATTAAGTGCCACTAATCGGGGACCAGGTCAGCGTTTCCAACCTAACAATCTGTGGCTTAATTTGTGGCTCATAAACACCCTTGCTTAATTCTGACACAATAATTCTCCACATTTGTCTCCTGTAGCGCCACCTAGGCGAAGAGCGTAACCGAGGCTACAAAGCTTTGGCACCTTCTTATTGGCTACAAAGGGAGAACTGACCGCTCGTTACAAATGAATCGGTTGAGTTTGAGAAATAAGCAGTTGATGTTCAAGACTTCAGGAATATTACCCATCATTTTATTAGAGGGATCTATGGAATGCACCTTAATTAACACATACAAACTGGAAAATGTCAACATGTAACTGGTTGGACTTGGAAACACTGGGATTTTGATCAATGATGTCCAAAAATCTCCCAAACAGTGGCCCACAAAATGAACATCTTCTTCGAGATTCTTGGAACCCATGGATGCAGTGTGAATTTTTTATGAAGTTTTTGCAAGTTTTTGATATTTGACACGCAAAATCTTGCACAAAAATAAAATGCACGTCAATTGACACGCACAATTTAGATTTTGACATGTACTGTGACTTGTGAAGACAAAAAACCACACGTCAATTGACACTTTACAAATTGAAATGACACGTACCACTAGGCATGTGACATCGAGGTGATATTTTAGAAGAAAATGTAGATGGCAATTGACATTCATTCTTGTTTTTGAAAACGTCACGTGACACTTTGAATTTGAAGTTGAACGTCAAATGAAATTTGTCAAACATACACACTGCATAGATGTTTTGAGTATTTAAGCCATTCATTCATTGTTAGCCAAGTGTGTTTTTTGACAAAGTTTTTACAAGTTTTTGACATTTGACATGCAAAAACTCGCGTCCACGAAAAAGTGCATGTCAAATGACACAAACTTTTTGGAATTGTGACTTGTGAAGGAAAACAATCACATGTCAATTGACACGGTAGAGATTGAAAGGTCACGTACTACTAGGTAGGTGACATTGAGGTGACATTTTAGAGTAAAATTTCGGTGTCAATTGACATTTGATTTTGATTCTAAAAATGTCACGTGACACTTTGGATTTGATGTTGAACGTCAAAGGAAATTTGTCAAACATGCATATTGGTTGTTAGGACAAAGCCTATGTGTCTAATTCGATTCTTTACCCTAATAAGATAAATATGATTGGTATATGGTTAGGTCCAGCTCCAAGAATGGATACCAAGAAGACATGTGGTTAAAAGAGATTGGACTATGTGTTCACAATGTGATAATCATTCTAGGCTCAATAGTCAACATAATTAGGGGATCTATATGACCATTTAATGAGCACGAGAATCTTTGTAACTTTGATCATGAATAGGATATTCATATGAGCTCCGAAAATTACTTGGACAACAACTATGATCTCACTTTGGATTTGCTACCCACCTTGTACTAAATTGCGTGTTTCATATCCTAGGAGAAGTGGGCAAGGTGAAAAACCTACCTCACTTACAAAAGGCCAGGCCATGTGTTATGCTTAAATCAACATGTCAACCGTCACTAACCCAACTTAACCCATAAGGTCAATTTACACAGGTGATCAAGGGCCGTGAGAAAGAACAATTTAGGGTTTTAATGGTCATAGACAGTGGTCTGCAACCATGCCACCATGACAAACCCTAAATCATTATTTTCAAAGACCCATCTACCTTACTTACAAAGGCCATGCATGTGTTATGCTTAAACCAACATGTCAACCCTCACTAATCCAACTTAACCCCTACGGATCAATTTACACACATGATCAAGGGCCATGAAAAAGAACAATTTAGGGTTTAGAGTATGGGAGTCTCGTACAAGTGTCACCACACATGTTTCGACAAGTGGAAAGAAAGTATTAAGCGCCACTAATCGGGGACCAGGTCAGCGTTTCCAACCTAACAATCTGTGGCTTAATTTGTGGCTCATAAACACCCTTGCTTAATTCTGACACAATAATTCTCCACATTTGTCTCCTGTAGCGCCACCTAGGCGAGGAGCGTAACCGAGTCTACAAAGATTTGGCACCTTCTTATTGGCTACAAAGGGAGAACCGACCGCTAGCCTTTAGTTACAAATGAATCGGTTGAGTTTGAGAAATAAGCGGTTGAAGTTCAAGTCCGGTGGTGCTTTCCATTGTCAAGTTGAACACTACGTGTGATAAAAAATAATCTACTTTATATGTAAAGCATCATCCAAATGGGTCAAATTTTATCGATTTCTTTCATGAGTAGATATACACGGTATCTATTACATAGTAAAAAATAATAACCAAATTTGTTTATTTTTTATTATAAAAAACATATTGTTTCTAACTAGAGTGACGCATAATTGAACTAAAACAATTACTACCAAAAAATGGAGATGACTCAAAACTTCAAAACAATATACAAAAGATATTATCAATGGTTATGTATATGTAGAAAAAATATCATAATTTTAAAAATTATCTATGGCATATAATATAGGGTAGCAAACTTTTATCGCACGTGGTTATGAAACGTAAGGGGGTGTGATCGCCCCAAGAGTTCAAGACTTCAGGAATATTACCCGTTATTTTATTAGAGGGACCTATGGAATGTACCTTAATTAATACAAAAAAAAACTGGAAATGTCAACATGTAACCGGTTGGACTTGGAAACATTGGGATTTTGATTGATGATGTCCAAAAATCTCCCCAAACACTGACCCACGTAATCAACATCCTCTTCGAGATTCTTGGAACCCATGGATGCAGTGTGAATTTTTGGCAAAGTTTTTGCAAGTTTTTGATATTTGACACGCAAAAACTCGCACAAAAATAAAATGCACGTCAATTGACACGCACAATCTAGATTTTGACATGTAGTGTGACTTGTGAAGAAAAAAACCACATGTCAATTGACACTTTACAAATTGAAATGACACGTACCACTAGGCATGTGACATCGAGGTGATATTTTAGAAGAAAATGTAGATGTCAATTGACATTCATTCTTGTTTTTGAAAACGTCACGTGACACTTTGGATTTGAAGTTGAACGTCAAATGAAAATTGTCAAACAAACACACTACATAGATGTTTTGAGTATTTAAGCCATTCATTCATTGTTAGCTAAGTGTGTGTTTTTGGCAAAGTTTTTACAAGTTTTTGATATTTGAAATGCAAAAACTTGCATCCACGAAAAAATGCATGTCAAATGACACACACTTTTTGGAATTGTGACTTATGAAGGAAAAAAATCACGTGTCACGTGTCAACTGACACGGTAGAGATTGAAAGGACACGTACTACTAGGTAGGTGGCATTGAGGTGAAATGTTAGAGTAAATGTCGATGTCAATTGACATTCATTTTCAATTCGAAAAACGTCATGTGACACTTTGGATTTGAAGTTGAACATCAGAGGATATTTGTCAAACATACATATTGGTTGTTAGGACAAAGCCTATGTGCCAAATTCAATTCTTTACCCTAATAAGATAAATTTGATTGGTATATGGTTAGGTATGGCTCCAAGAATGGATACCAAGAAGACATGTGGTTAAAAGAGATTGGACTATGTGTTCACAATGTGATAACCATTCTAGGTTCATTAGTCAACGTAATTAGGGGACCTATATGACCATTTAATGAGCACGAGAATCTTCGTAACGTTGATCATGAATAGGATATTCATATGAGCTCCGAAAATTACTTGGGCAACAACTATGATCTCACTTTGGATTTGCTACCCACCTTGTACTAAATTGCGTGTTCCATATCCTAGGAGAAGCGGGCGAGATGAAGAATCTACCTTACTTACAAAAGGCCAGGCCATGTGTTATGCTTAAATCAACATGTCAACCGTCACTAACCCAACTTAACCCCTAAGGGTCAATTTACACACGTGATCAAGGGCCGTGAGAAAAAATGGTATAGGGTTTTAATGGTCATAGTCGGTGGTCCGCAACCATGCCACCATGACAAACCCTAAATCATTATTTTCAAAGACCCATCTACCTTACTTACAAAGGCCAGGCCATGTGTTATGCTTAAATCAACATGTCAACCGTCACTAACCCAACTTAACCCCTAAGGGTCAATTTACACACGTGATCAAGGGCCGTGAGAAAGAACAATTTAGGGTTTTAATGGTCATAGTTGTGGTTCGCAACCATGCCACCATGACAAACCCTAAATCATAATTTTAAAAACCTATTTTCTGTGACCCTATTGTGGGCATGTGAATCACGAAAATTGTCATTTCAAAGGGTTGACCGTTGACCCAAAATACAGTTACTATTGTGGCTCGCCAGCTGTATAAGTAGACAGCTGAAATTCGTCCACGTGGCAGACTTGAAACTCACTTGAAGCCAATGAATGAGATGCGGGATGGAAGTTCCATTCCATTGCAACGGACTCCTGCTTATAGGGAGGAGGCCCAATGGAACTTAACTTATTCTAGGTATTCGTATATAGTTGGACTCAAGGGAGGCCCCACTCATGTCTTCATTCCCGCCACCATTATTTTGGATTGAAACGAGAATTTCGAATCCCGGCCTTTTACAATGGCCGTGGATTGTTTGCCACGGGTGCTACATCAACAAGAAGGCATGCACACAGGGGCATGTTTAGGGGGATTCCCTTGCCAGGGGGAACTAAACAACAAAGCATATCACAATATGCGGACGATTCCTCATTCATGGTTAGAGGGGACAAACAATACGTGGATGAGTTGGTTCGACTGTTCAAACTATTCAATGAAGCCTCACGAATGGAAATCAACTGGGAGAAATCGTGTGCTTGATGGTTTGATAAGTGCACGCATAAACGTAAGTGGCTAGTTGGATACAATTGGAGATGGGCGGAAGAGGGGACCTCTCTAAACTCATAATTTCACTTGGGCTCAACCTCAACGCCCCGGACATTGACCAATTCTTGTATAAGAATTGATTATTGGAGTAATATGAAGCTTTCTCTCGCATGGAGAGTAGTCATATGTAATCACGTCATGTTGTCTGTCTTGTGGTTCTTCATCACGGTTTTGGGTGGATCTAACAAAATCTTAGAGAAAATTAGTGTGCTATCCGGAACTACCTTTGGTCGGGAAGGAGCAACTCACCCACGCTAGGGTTAGCTGGAAAGAATGTTGCATGAAAAAAGAAATATGGGGGCCTTGGATTGGTAGATCCATATGCAACAAAAACTAATTTCCTTTGCAAATGGATTGTTAAGGCTATAGAGCCAGGGAATCCAACCTCCAACTTATGCTCAAATATCAACTGGCTAGGTTCAATCCGCAAAGAGGCAGGAGCTAGGGTGTTAGTCTCAATTGGTTCACCAAGTAAATGTCACTAATTCATTTTAGGATCCAAGGTATGGGGCACATTCATAAAGCATGGAATATTATGGTTAAAGGCACATACCAACTTCCGCCCACACCCTTATGAAATTGCCACACTCCAATGTTTGGTGGTCAGATTGCCTTGAACTCATTGATAATGGATTTACATATGCTAGGGCTCACGAGCTTTATTGCAAAGAAATCCAATGTGTAGACAACATTTGGGACAGTGAGCATCACACCTTCCCACCTTGGGATGAGGCCCATACTAAGTTCCAACATACTGCGATAGAGAACGAGGATTGGATCACTTTGACGTCTAAGATTTTTAATAAATGGAGACGCCTTCTGGAAGGTCTTGAAGACCTGCAAGCCACCCACCCAAGACAATGGGTTGGTTTCTATTGTGATGGTGCGGACAACTTGGGCTTTGTAAATCAATGTTCAAATGACTTCATTCCCTAGGGTAGACAACAACACCATCTCTCCTTACCTCTCACAGTCGATTGCTTTACAGTTGGAACTCACTCGAGATGTCTCAGTGAGTGGAGGCACCCCAATGGGAATTATATTGGCTTCTTTCATCATGTAAAAATCACCTACACCACTAGGGGACCTAAGAAGAGGGAAAGAAAGAGGAAATCACATTCTTCTATGGCAACGATGCCACACTTAGTTGGGACCCGGATTGGTGGTGAGGGGTCGAAGGCTACCGCTTCCTTAACTACACCACAAAGTTTGGTAGAGTCTCAGTTATCGATAGGATCCTTGGCATGACTAGGGTGGTAGACAAATGGCAAGGCTACCTCCTAGGCAATTGTAGTATTGGTCCCAAGTGTGGGATCTGGCTTGCTTGAGCAAAGAGGTTGTGTTCATGTGGTCTATTTGGCATAAGGCGGTTGCGGTCAACGAATGGAGGGCATGTATTGCATTGGCATCCATCTATAGGCAATGTGTTTTTTGCCTCCTTAACATGGATGAATCAGTTAAACATAAGTTTTGGGATTGCATTCAACCCCAGAGAGCCTGGCGATGGGCTACCTTCATCATGCGTGAGCTTTGTGGGGTCTTGACATGCAATTATGATAGTTTCTACTAGAAACAAGCCGTCTTTGGGGTGAGGATCCCTAAGAAATTCACCAAGAAAATGAAGATTTGGCACCTCCTCCATGGTATTACTTTCATGGCTATTTGGATCGAGTGAAATGACCAGGTGTTCAATCAAGAACAATGGCATGAGTCTAAGATCAAGCACCTCATTTGGAATGACCTCATTATGTACGTCAAGTTTGCATGGGAGAGGGTGGTGAAGTATGTTATGATTAGTGCATTCTTGGCCAAAGCCCTCTTTCAAGGTTTTGACAATACATGGGGTGCTAGGAATGTTCTCTGTAGACACGACAATTTGAGAATCACTTGGAATTGGAAACGTCAATGTATGCATGTTGTTTGACACTTTGGTTACTTGGTGGCTTGGGGGTTGTCCTTGGTTTGTGGGGTGGTGGTGGTCCTTGGTTGGGTGGCTTGGGGGCTATCCTTGGTGGGGATTTTTGGTACTTGATTATTTGTTACATGGTTCTTTGTTACTTTTTACATGGTAGTGTGGTCGTCCTTGGTTGGGTGGCTTGGGGGTTGTCCTGGGTGGGGATTTTTGGTACTTGATTATTTGTTACTTTTTACATGGCAGTGTGGTGCGTCCAAGGGGTTCCACCTCCCCTCGTTGTGGGCGCGTCTTCCTTCCTTGTTCTTTTATGCATTTGACGCTGGCTTTTTTTGGCCTCTTGTTAAAAAAAACCAAAAAACCAAAAAACAACAACAACAACAACAACAACAACAACAACAACAACAACAACAATGGCCATGGCTACATGAAGGTTGTGTGTAACGTAGTTGTCTTTGCTCTTTGAGGCGGGGCCTGCCATTATTACCAAGGCAAAAGGAGTGTCTCGGTAGTAACGTGTCTTTGTAATTCAATAAAGACTTATTTTGTCATATGTTTGTGGTTAAGGTGAGTGGTCTTTAAAGCAACATTTCTCACATAACATTACTTAGCTACTAGATGATGGTCTTTTCCAAAGAAGAGGCTACGATTAAAAATTTTATGATAAATTGTAGTTGCTTGGCAAAAACTCTTCAATACACAACCTAAGTGCTCCACGTGAATGGGGAATCCTAGAACTAAAGGAGAATTATGCTCACCCAATACATGGTCCCACAAAATGCAGTCAAGGAGCTAAGTAATGTTATGCATGGTTTTTGGTGATGCTTGGGTTTCTTAACATTTTCTAAAAGTTTCAAGAAAATAGGAACATGCCCATTAGGAGTAGGCTTACAAAGATTTTTCAACAAGCTATATGAGTTTTTCACATATGGCACAAAGATTTGGGGAGATGACTTGAAAAACTGTCATTAGAAGGTTTTTGAGAAGGGCATGAAGATACATTTGATGTCTAGAGCCAAAGTGCATTCTACGTCAACTTATCATATTCTAGCCAAATTTGGAGAAATTTCCATGGAATTATGTGCACTTAAGCTAAATATATGTTTTCAACAATAGCTTGTCCACCTTCCTCTTCGTTAGTCAGTCAAGCAAGCTCATTATCTCAACACCTTGCCCAACAAGGATTTGACACTTGGCACAAATTGACAACCATGTGGAAGGCATAATGAGATCAAAAATCACATTTGATGATCTCAAGAGGTTTTTCTTGCTTAAGAATGGAACCCTTTCCATCTCTTGGGGAAAAAATTAGATTACCTTCACCTCAGGGGTTTGTCAATTACAAATGTGAATTGTACTTGAGGCAACTTTTGGCACCCAGCCAACGCAAGATCATTGTTGCTTACTACACCTTGAATCATAGACTTTCTATTGCAATTGGATGGAGATCACTTATCCCTATCTCTAGATTATGCCAATTTTGCTCTTCTAATGTAGTTGAAAACGAGGCACACTTTGTGTTGGAGTGTCTTCTATACAACTCTGTTAGAGATAAGTTTCAAGCACTATTTGAAAATGTAGTATTAGGGGTCTCTAGTTTTTCTTTCAATTGGACCATTGACTTGATATTAGCCTCTATCTCACAAAGGCTATCACACTCCACCACTTTAGGGAATTAGCCGATTTGATAACATCTTGATGTACTTTTAGTCCCATAAGCCTATTGGCTTCCTAAACTTTAAAATTAATTCCATATTTGTTCAAATAAATAAAAATCACTTTATGTGGTCCATATGAATTGCCAACGTGCACTACAACATTGGTTCTTTTGGCATCACATAGGGAGGTCCACCAACCAGAAGGTTATTAGGTGAAAACCACCACAAATTTGGTCTTTAGCGTTTGAGAGTCTTGTGTTAAACAAGGGTATTGTTGATATTTTGTTGAACACTTCTTACACCGACTCGTTGAGTGAGTAAATCCTATATTAACCATTATGATTGGCCAATGTTGGTCCATTATACTTTCATCCTTAGAAGTCCAAGAGGACATCAATGCATCACGTGAAGGTGTTTAAGGTTAGCAATTGATGTTGTACTACAAAGCAATTCAAAAAACGACCCGCTCGAATTAAACCGAATTATCAATTTGATCATTCGAATCAAAGCACATGTACAAGAAAGTCTTGAGAATTATGGGCTCTGAAGAATGAGTTAGATGCAAAGACTCATCATGTATCACGTCTACATTGGTGTTACATATGACCATATTTTCATGTCCTCTATTAAACTTGTTGCGTTCAATATAGTTTCAATCCCATAGACCAAATAGAACGTCACTTCAATACTTGTTGGGAACTCATACAAGCTATAATTGTGTAAGCCATTAAACATAGATTAGTGCTCTTAAGGGTGGAGTCATTGTTAGAGAGAGGCCCCACTTCACTACACTAAATAGGATATTTAGTGTTTGATACACTAAATAACGTACACGTACACTAAATATCAATAACCCTATGAAAGTAAGTAACATTAAATGTAAATTCAAACACTAAATATCAACTATGGTAACACGTGGAAGTTACATATTTCAATTTAGTGTTAGTAAGGATATGAAGAAAAGGACATAGTAAAGGAGGTGGCAGTAGGGAAGGTAGCGGCACATTTATGTCTAACACTAATTGTCAGGGAATTGGAAATTAGTGTTGAGCAGGGTAGGGTGGTAGCAACACTAAATATAATCAAACACTAAATATCCTATGGTCAATTGTTTTCTTGTTTAAGCACGACTTTGTAAGCGGTCCCGAGCACTTGAAATGGAGGCATCTCTATTGGTTGGATTCGGAAAACCGTAACCAAGATTTCAAGCCCAAATGGTAGCCGCCGTCATAGGTCTCGTTTTGCTTCTTGCATGCAAATTTTTAACTTGTTAATCCCGACCCATGCAAGAGCTCGTGATATTTTGAGGTAGGCGGCACCATTGCCCGAGCCAAGGACAACCTTGAGCAGTGTCCCGGGGAAGATTTTTGGGCACCATCGATCGGAATCCCCTTCTTTCCAAGTCCAACTGGTCACATGTTGACGTTTTCCGGTTTTCTTCTCCATTAATTTGAGGTATATTCCATAGATTCCTCTATAGAATACAACGGTGGGTGATTTTCCCGAACAACCGGCTCATCCGTAACTAGCGGTCGGTTCTCCCCGTTCCTTGGCCTTGAGTCCTTAGGTAAAAAGCGGCACTTAGGGCCACTTCACATACGAGACTGAGAGCCCGTGACCATTTCACTCTCGTTGGTGGAAAAGGAGGAGCCGGCCCAAGTTCGCTTCACACTACGCTTGAGGGACCAAACGAGTATGTGAATGCAAGATGGATGTAAAGTCTGCATGGATTCCTTCATGGCATCAAATGGATCATGTTTCATGGTCACTTGGACTATTTTCAAAAACCATCTCTTGGAGGTAGGCCTAACACAAAACCGGGAGACCACGGCACTCCGAACGCTCACAACCGTTGGTTTATTCTATTTTATCATGCGTGAGAACCCGCATGAATAGAAATCCATTGAAATAGCGTTTGGTTGAGGGCCCGGTCACGTATGACTTCACACTACACTTGAGGGTCCGTGACCACACTACATGACTTCAGAGATGCCTTGGGATGGCCTTTGGACACTTTCTTTTGGGCTCTCACAACTTCATGGTCACGGCTCTTGGCTCGTGTGTGAAGTGGCCCTTAGGCCACCAAGCCTAGAGTCTAGTAACAGTAGTACAACCTTACATCAAAATCGTGAGTCGTCTTGTAGGGTTTGGGAAGAAGAGGAGCACCAAACCGCATGATTGGTCTCCGTATCCCCCCGCCTTCCACAATTCCACCAACTAGCCTAGCTCCCACCTCTAGGCCCTACCAAATGGCCTCAAATGCTCAACAACAACAACAACAAATAGGCTATGTGTAACAACCACCAAGGCCATAAATATGTGCGGGATGATGGGTACCCTTGCATCTCAAACCTACCCGCAAGGGTGGCCATGGATTGAACGGGCTATGTCTTTCAATGATTTTTCTTTTTCTTTTTCACATTAAAATTAACCATGTTCCTTATCACATCTAAAACTATAGTGAGCAAGACTCGTGATACCCCGTCCCCTTGCATGTACATTTGTCCTAGTAGAGTGGGTTTACCTTTTGGAGTTTCGCATTGCGGGAACATTTTACCAAGGGTTTCATTTTTTAACTTAAAGAATGTAAGTGCAGTAAACGTGATGTTTGGTGTCATGTGGTAGTTCATGTCGCTATGGTAATTTTTTGGACGACACTTCTTATGAATAAGTGAATGAATATTGTCATGGGTGATGGATGAGTTCATCCGTTGGCCAAAACCCTACCTTCTCTTGTCAGCACCTTGTGATGAAATGTTGTCATCAATGATTGAAATTTGGATGACAAAGCACTTGGTAAGTGAGAGTGATTGCAACACTGTAAATCTATAATTCCTTTAGAAAATTTACAAGGAATGATAGTTGGTGTTGGGTTAGCATTTAGTGTTGGTGACACTACACCGAGGTTTACAGTTAGTATTGAGCAAGACAATTAGAATTGGTGCCACTAAATATCATAATTAGTGTAGTTAATATGCACACCAAAGAATACGATATAACTTAGTTGGTAAAAAAATGATAATGTCGGGAAAAAGTTATAGCAACACATAACTCCGAATGGTAACCCACACTAATAGGACAATTTAGTGTAGCTTTCTCAAAGTCATGACAATAATACTCTAACTCGAGGAAAATCCCGACGTGTTAAAAAGGGGATTTTGATATAGAAAGAAAGGGAGAGTGTAAAACTACTCTAGGTGATGTGTGGTTTGGGACTTGAGTCACAAATACGTCAAGAGAGGGTGGTTTGTGACTCAAAATCATGATTGCAATGAGTGCCAAAGCACAAAGACATATGAAAATGCTACCAATGAGAATGAATGTGAAGCACAAGGTTTGCACATATTATATATAAACATAGACCTCTATATAAATCTAGAGCATATTTCCACGGCCGAGAGATGCAAATACGTAAACCTCAATTTCCATGTTCCCTATATTTATCTATAATGATGTAAATGTTATTGCCCAAATATTAATGTGTCTTTCAAAACCTAATTTAAAGGTAATCTTAGAATGAATTAAATCTAAACTAAATTGTGAATACAACATCTTTTTCTATTGGTTGATAGTTATATCCTTTTGAGACCAATTATAAATCAACATCTTAAGTTGGTCCAAATGCTTTCATAATACAATAAAGAATATGTCTCTAGATAATCTACGAGGTGTGCCATTCACCGAAACTACACTAAATAGTTCTATTATTGTGGGCCACAAGAATTCTCTATAGCATGTTTTGATTCTTATAATGACATAACATTATTCAGATCCATATCAGCGTTCTGTGGGACTGGCAGTATTCTGCGGAATATTCCCTGATATTTCCCACATTCAATCTGAATGTGGGAAATATCAGGGAATATTCCGCAGAATACTGCCAGTCCCACAGAACGCTGATATGGATCTGAATAATGTTATGGAGAAGTGTTGTGAGCCACAACCCACGCTAATTTATAGTAGAAAATTAATGTGAGCCACGTGAAACTTAATGTGGGTGATTATTTTAAATTGTGCTACTTTCGTCAGAGAATTAAGGGAAGACCCAAGGTCTTGGACCCACGTTAATTCCACCTTGACTACAAAATTAGTGTGGCCCATGCTAATTATTTCCACACCAATATTCCACCCACACTAATAGGACTAGTTAGTGTAGCTACGTGCTCCTAAACCTACTCAGCCTTTCAATGTGCTTTAGAAGAAGCTTGACCGAAATCATTGGTATTGAAAGGAAAATTCCTAGACTAGGCATTCATATTGACATTTTGCACATTTTAAATGCTTCAATTAATTGATGTAGCCACCTATGGCTTCCTTTATGACTTAGGTTTGTACCTACTAGTAGTACAGCTCGAGCGACCTAATTCTTTGCCTTTCAAGACAAGGTATCGGCCACAAAAGAAAGTTTCTTCAAATCTAAGTACGAAGTTCAAACTTAAGGGCAATGAACGCCGCTCCAAAATTGTAGCCCGCACATCTTGAAGGATTCAACCCCACAATGTTGAGCACTCGTTCCATGCCAACTACACTAAATACGATATTTAGTGTGACTTACTATTTGGAATTACGCAATGCTATGTCTATTTATTGTACATCTCATATTTTACCAACAAATGTTACATTGGTAGTTTGGACATTATAGAACATTGACAACTTTACTTGGTAAAATTTTATTTCAACAGTAAAAAGACATAGCACCATGTAAATCCAAAAAGTAAGTCACACTAAATATCATATTTGGTGTAGTGTAAATCGGAAACCTCAAACCCTAAACCTGCACTCATAGGGGTAATGTCCATGGAGATTTTTGGTTAAAAATCCGTGTGTTTCCAAGTCCAACTAGTTACATTTGTGATCTTTGTTTTTTCTTTATTAATTTGAGATATATTCTATATTTTCCTTTTAAATGATGGGTAATTATATGAAGTCTTCTTTTGTTTTTGTTGTTGTTGTTGTTGTGTTTTTTTTGGAACATAGGAGGCGCTTGACCACTTGGCTAGTTTTTTGTCAATTGGAGAGACGATTTCACGGTCGGGAATCGAACCACCAACCACTCTGTTTGATTTGGGTACCTCTCCACTATCATCCAGTAGTTTAGGGTCATCTCAAACCAATTTTTTCATGAAGTCTTGAACTTCAACCGGTCATTTCTCAAACTCAACCAGTTTATCTGTAACTAGCAGTTAGTTCTCCCCGTCCATTGCATAGGGGTCCGCATGTGAGATGGAGGGAATTTTTCTTCCCTTTTTCTTTTCATTCTTTCCTCTTATTCATTCTTAACTTCCACTATACGGATTTACGTAAATATTGTGGGGGCACTTTATCAACAAAGCATCCACATTGAAAACACTGGGGATAATATTGTGGGTGCACACTATTTACCACTCACGATATAAACATGCTCTTTTTTTAGACACCAAGATTGCCTCCTACCATGTAGTTATTTGGGCACCATGGCTAATTAAAGCTACCTTCGAGAAGCACCTCTGTTTGCTTCATTGGATGATATTACTTTCAAATCTTCATTGTTTTTCACAAACAAACAATCTCTCTTTGGGGCTTCTCATGCACTTTCTATATATACCAAGACTCCTCCAAACTTTTAGCCAATTTGGACGCAATGACCATTCAAAAATTGAGTTGCTCTTTGTGTCAATTCCTACTATTTTACACCACATTCATAGGATTTTGGAAGTGAGTTTATGCTTTTGGGATTCACATCCTCAATGGCTTTTAAAGGACACCTTACACACAACTAGAAGTGAAAGAAATGAAACATAGTGAGTGCTTGAAGATGCAAGCGTAACTAGTGTTGCACACTAATTTGGTTTATAATGTGGGCCACACTCTAAAGTTGCGAAGGGTAAGGATTGTTTTACACATGTGACCAAGAGTTGTGAGGAAGAACAATTTTTGGATTTCCCATAGTCATGGTTGGTAGTCCGAAGCCATGACAACGGGAAATCCAAAACCACTTTATTGAAAACCATGGTCATGGGACATAGTGTTCTTGATGAAATTCAAATTACTAAACTACTACACATATAAATATTTGACATGATGACCTTCGTTGTACAGTTGAGACAACCTACGTGGGTTCTTTCTCTGCAAAATCTAGGTGACCATCAAACATCATTCAACTATGGACACGTAGAATCCTTTGTCACTTTCTCATTCAACTTTGAACATGTAGAATCCCTTGTCACTTTGTCATTCATTTTCAAACTTTATCAACCCTATTTTTTATAACCTTGTGTAAAACGAAGTGAGACCACCTCCCATTGTCTTAACCAATCAATTTAAAAAACAATAAAAATAAAATAGTAACCATGGTCCATGGTCACTACACTAAGTATTGTATTTAGTGTCATATGGCATTTTTATGTCACTCTGGTAACTTTTTCTAATGACACTTCTTTTGACTAGGTTTACAAGTATTGTCATTGATGATTGAAATTTAAACGAAAGCCATGCCAATCATTAAAGCAAAGTTTGGTATTTTCTACATCCTAACGTTTGTCTAATAAAATATCATCATGGATGATTGAAAATTGGATGAAAAATCTATTACCAAGTGACAATAATTGCAACATTGTAAATCTATAATGCCCAAATGTTCTTACAAGGAATGACAAATAATGGTTAGGATTACATCTAGCGTCGGTGACACTACATGGGTGGTTGACAATTGGCATCGAGCAAGACAATAGAATCGGTGACACTAAATGCAATATTCTAATATAGCATAAACAAACCCTAATTTAAGTCACACTCTATACCTATTGCACTCGTTTATTCACCACTTGATACTTGGTGTGGATGACCATCATTGGCATGCATCATTTTCATCCTCCCCCCGAAGTGCTTTGGGGCCTAGTGGGAGACGAGCTTGTATAACATGAGTCACGAGGTCGGGACTCGACTCAAGTGGAGTGCTTTAAATTTATCTATAAGAAGCCGGCTCACAATGGGAGCCCCGAGTGGTGATGGGACTCAAATTTGCACACATTGGCATGCGTAAGACACACACGTGTCGAACGGGGAATGGCCGCCCGGGGTTTGTCACGAGGTTATAATAAATTACAAAACCCTAATTGGAGATCATTGAATGTAGTTGTGGGGGATGGAGCTTGAAGCACCGGGGTACACTCTCAAGTTTATATCTTATGGCATCATATGGATTGGGTGTTTTTGAGCACTTATTGAGTTATTACTTCCTTCGGCCTCTTGTGCTTGTCCCTTTATTACAATTATGGTGGCCCTTTAGGACGAGATCTTGGGCCACAAGGTGGCCACTCATCAACATTTCGCGTCCGAGAAATCTCATCATGGTCGATAAGAAAGAGAGAGTTCATAGAGTTCAAGGCTTCCCCTACGGTGGTTTGGTTTTCAAACACTTGGGTTGTAACTAGTATTGTGGGTTAACATTTGGAGTTACACGTACTTATGCCTATTTATGGCAAGAATGTCATTTTTTTATATACCCGTAAGTTTTTTCATGTTTCTTGACATGCATACCACACTAATTATCCCATTTTGTGAGGGTGGGCTAATAGTGCATGTGGAAAATTAGTGAAGGTGGTATTAAATTTCTCTACGCTATGAAATATGTGCCACCATAAGAGTTAGGGTTTCGGGAGCTTAAAGTGCCAAATTTGCCCCAAATAAATTCTCAATCCAAGTTTTCATCGGTTTCTTAATGGTATAAGATGCCTTAGGGCCACTTCACACATGAGACTGAGAGCCCGTGACCATTACACTTCAAGCACTCTCATTGGTGGAAAAGGTGGAGCCGGTCCAAGTTTGCTTCACACTACGCTTGAGGGACCAATGGAGTATGTGTATGCAAGATGGATGTAAAGTCTACATGGATTCCTACATGGCATCGAATGGATCATGTTTCATGGTCACTTGGACTATTTTCAAAAACCACCTCTTGGAGGTATGCCTACCACAAAACTAGGAGACCATGGCACTCCGAACGCTCACAATTGTTGACTTATTCTATTTTATCATGTGTGAGGATCCGCATGAATAGAAATTCATTGAAATAGCATTTGGTTGAGGACCCAGTCACATATGACTTCACACTACACTTAAGGGTCCGTGACCATACTACATGATTTTAGAGGTGAGTTGGGATGGCCTTTGGACACTTTCTTTTGGTCTCTCACAATTTCATGGTTACGGCTTTTGACTCGTGTGTGAAGTGGCCCTTAGGAGTTAGTGGCGCCAATTGAAAAGAAGAAAAAGAAGAATCCTCTTCGAACTCACCAAATCAGATTATGCACTCTACAAACACCTTAATTTAGCACACACTAAAATTTCATGAAATATATGGTAAACGAGCATGTGTTTGTGAATTTAGTATCCCTTGGTAAATAGTCGGCCCATACTAATTTTGAGATTTCGGCATAATATTAAACCGCGTTCTTAATGTAACTTATTCACCACTTCCATCATGCAATGCCAGTGGCAATAAGAAACTTGAAGGTAAGTTCCAGGGATGCGAGCAGCGGGCAGCTGGCAGACTCCCAAAATAAATTACTGTGAGAATCACATGAACTCAATTTAGTAGTTGTTTTTACCATCACAACGTTCAACCGAAAGTAAGAAGCTACTTATTAGTACCGACTTACTTTAAACGGTCATTGGATAGATAGTATTTACGTTATTATGTAAACGAGGGGGAATCTGGGCTTGGGGAACTCGGGCAGTGTCGGGCAGACATTTTTGGGGATAATCGGTCGAAAATCCCAGTGTTTCCCAGTTCAACTGGTTACATTGTGATCTTTTGTTTTCTATACTAATTTAGGATATATCCCGTAGATTCCTCTAAAACATTCGGTAATTTTCACACAGCCTTGAACTTCAACTGGTTATTTCTCCAACTGAATTGGGTCATTTGTAACTATAGTAGAGGCGCTCGGAACTGATCACTTACGAGATTATACGCCAAATATGGAGAAGTATAAGGTGGTGCAACTTTTTGTGTGTGCAGGGAGATAGAAATCCGAGAACTACAATATTTTTTGGTAGTTTTATTCCTTTAATTGAAATTAATGTGAAAATTTGAAGCCAAAAGCTGGGCCGAACACATTATCAATGTTTGCCACAACCACTCGTTCCTCCTCACTTTAGCACTCAAACTAGGGACATGTGTCATGGCATTATTGGTCCTGGCCTTATCAAAATCTAGTCCTACTCTACAAGAAATTATGGCACCCTATAGGGTCCCCACGGGCTCATGATCATGAATAGGTGCATCTACTCTAATTCATGATTCTTGTTCTATTTCCGGAGTCAACTCATCTTAAGAAATCATGTATAGGTCATAATAGTAGAGGCGCCTATTCCCGATCACGACCCCATCGACAATCTATAGGGTACCCGAATTTCGACTAGGTTGGGACTGGATGTCGATCATGCCATAAACCAATAATGCCATGACACATGTCCCTAGTTTGAGTGCTAAAGTGAGATGACAAACTCTAGACGTTGGTACCATGTTCGGACCAATTTCTGGGCTTCAAAAATCCTCAGAAATTTCAATCTAAAGAATAAAATTACCCGAAAAAATCTGCAACCATCATGATTTCCATCTTCCTACACGGAAAAAGACTAAGAAAAAGAAAAAGAAAAGAAAAGAAAAAGAAAAGTTACACCACCTTCTACTTCTCCAAATGGTTGGGGCGAAACAACTCGTACACTAGTTCCTTGGAGACAATGGTTTAGGGGCTGGGGCGAACCAACCCATATATCCGTACCTTACCGGGGAGGGCGAACGGCTGGGGATTCGTGGCACTCACTTAAAATCAACCATCCTACATATCGTGGATGAAGTGGCTCCAATACAAAAAGATCCCCTATGGGGTTGAGGGCCGATTCATTCGAATGTGACATCACTAGACATCCGGTAAGGTACCAATGTACGGGTCGGTTCGCGCTAGCCATGGGTTAGGCATGCAACAAGGAACGAGTGTATGGGTTGGTTCGCCCAAATCTGTCCAGATCTGGCACAGAACCTCTTAAACGATCGGTTATGGGCGCCCCTACTCTAATATACAATTCACTGCATTTTCACCTTCGCAGACACCACGAAAGAAGCCCTTTAGGCCTGACTCCGTAGCCGCGAATCTTGGTGTTTTTAGGCTCCCAATCCACTGACTACTGCATATATACACATATATATAAGTAACTTACATCGTACTGAGTGGGGGTGAGTTGATGGTGTAAGTGGGTAGTTAAGTAGAGTGGGAGCTGTGGGGCTTCAGAGTCCAGTATCTCACTTCCTGTTTTTGCCTGCTTGGATGTAGTGAGTGTCTGTAACTGAATTACACCCCATTCCCCTCCATGACCTGGCCCCGTGACAGCTACGGCTCCATGCTACAGTCAAGACTCTATAAGTGTTACCCCTATAAGCGTTATAATTTCATATATGTTAAGAAAATTTTACTCCCCTACAAAAACACAATTGGTAAGACTAGTGAGTGTTATGTGTTAAGTGTTATAACATGCTCTACTCCCTTCTTTGTTAATTGCACCTCTATAAGTGTTAATTTTGAGAAAATCAAGGTAATAATGTATGAGAGCAGACATTTTAAACATGTAATCACATTTATCCCATATTCTTTGCGAACAAGTCAAATATTCTCTCTTATTTAGAGATCCTTCCTCCTTGTGCACTTTCAAGGGAGTTACCACATCAACAATTCAAAATTGTTGGAGGCACACGGGTGTTCTTTCGATCCCTATTGAGAGGGAGATAGAGGAAGCTAGGCGCTTGGTAGAGGTTGATGAAGTTGCTACTCTACTTCATCAACTGACATTGTTGTCATCTGATAGTGAGGTGGGTGACATGATGAATGCTCATGAATACCTCAATTATGAGATGGAGTTTGATTCAACAACCCATATGAACCTACCGATGAGGAGTTTTTGGATATGTATTCCTCATAACATCAAGAAATTGATGTTGATGAGGTTATGGTTGATGTGGTAGAAGAAGTTGTAGGATTGAGTGTTGTTGAGCGTTCTCTAGAGACTTTAACCCTTAAACGTCCAGGGGGGGTGAGAGGGCCTCTCCCATCAGCCTATGTTTACCCCATTTCAAACCTCCATGTAATTCTTTTAGTGCGATCGGCATATATATTTAGATATGGAATTTTGAGATACACATTTTGGGGAATTTTTTTTTGCAATTCCGACATGTTTTGACGCTATCTTATGGTCAAATAGTTTAGGGTCAACGAGGCCCTGATAGGGCCTCTCCGACGTTTAAGGGTTAAAGAAATACCTTGAACAAAGACCAAATGATGCCCTATCACACATTAGGAGCATTTAAGGACTCCATAAGGAAGTTTCATCTCATCATTTGGAAGTTTCTCGTCATACTACTGGGTGCAAGCACGGTAAAGTGGACAGCTCTTGATCCTTGCTCAGGTTTAAGTGAAAATGATCCAAAACTATATACTAACTTTGAATTTTATGAAATAGAAATTCATAAACATTTAGAAAACATATGAATCTACAAAGCCAAGCAATTTATGTTCACAAAAAACAATTTCAAACAATGTATATGTATTTTAGAAGACGGTGCAAGTGGGTGTCATTGAAAAGATAATTGTCAAAAACTTGTTTAAAATAAAATTACATTACATTAAATTGATTAATTTTTGAAATTTTTTTTACGATGACCTCAAATTTATAATGAATTCAAGGAATATGAAAAGAAATTCCAAGTTCAAAATATTTAAGGTCATGAAATTTACGTTTAAAACTATATTTAGTTAGTTGCTTTTACGCGTCACTTTTGATGATAGGTTTTGAAGATCTCATATTGATATTCTATATTTGAGTACCTAACTTAACAATAGAGGTCATCATGAAAAATAATATATTTTAAAAAACATTTTGCTACTACTTATAGGCGTTTGACCAAGAAAATCATGGCTTTCATATACCGGAGCACTTTTTTGGTCTACTTTACTATGCTTGCACCCTACTATAGACTCTTTCATTCGGTTAGTTTAGTTGGAAGAATCTCGTCAAGTTACTACTATATAGATTATTTCTTTCAATTAGTTTAGTTGAGTTATGTATTATCATTTGTACTTTCATTTTTTATTTTTATAAAACCTTATGTTCTTCATTTTCGGAAATTTTAAGTGTTATTTCTATAAATGTTATTAATCATCGGTATGAATTCTATAAGTGTTACTTGTTATAATTCTATATATGTTATTTTTTTGCTACTCCCGACCTGTAACATTTATAGAGTCTTGACTGTACTCCCCCCCCCCCCACTAAGGCCCACTTCACACACGAGCCAAGAGCCGTGACCGTGAAATTGTGAGAGCCCAAACGAAAGTGTCCAAGGGCCGTCCCAACACACCTCCTAAATCATGGAGTGTGGTCATGGACCCTCGAGTGTAGTGTGAAGTCGTATGTGGCCGGGCTCTCAACCAAACGCTATTTTGATGGATTTCTATTCATGCGGGGTCCTCACACATGATACAATAGAATAAACCAACGGTTGTGAACGTCTGGAGTGCCATGGTCTCCCGGTTGGATGATTGAAATTTGGATGAAAAAACACTAAGTAAGTGACATACATCGGAGCATTGTAACATTTGTGTACCGATTGTAATTTGTTCACAACTAGAACTCAATGACCCGGGATAACGGATCGCTAGTTACAGATGAACTGGCCGAGTTTGAGAAATATTGTAACCGGTTGATTTCATGACTTCACAAACAAAATACCAAGTTGTTTCGGCCGGGTTGGTTGTATTTTGGGTTCTTTTTGCAATTGAATTTTCAATTTGTGCCCCAAAAAAATACACAAACAAAATACCAATCATTACAAAGGAATTTGTGGAACAAACCTCGAATTAATAAAGAAACTCTAAAAGATCACAAAACATGTAATGGGTTGGACTTGGAAACACTAGGATTTGGACCAATAATGCCCAAACATCTCCCCCGGACATTGTAGGACTTGATACTCGTACCCACACTACTTATTTTTATCAAAGGTTCGTTGATGCTCTTGACCCAACCATTGACAAAGATGTACGATTCGGGCAGCCAAAAAAAAACATCGGTATATTTACTTTTACTTTTATGATTTGTATTGTCAAATATGTTGTAATTTAAATTTGGGTATTGAGATTGTTTACTAGTTTTTAATTTTAATAATGACAAGTACCATGAGTTGAGGGGGGGGGGAGTGAAAATTATCTCTTACATGTTCACTCTAAAGAATCAATTTCATGATAATACTCACCCCTATATTACTTATTACTACGGCTCCACCCTTAAGTCATTTACCTCCTTTTGTGTTTTTACCAGTGTTGGTATGGTATTGGTTTAAAAAACAATTTGGGCATCTATTATGTGAATTTTACATTTTCTTGGTACTGTTATGGTATGGGCATTTGATGGTATTTTTTGTTTTAGGTATTATTCAGGTATGTATACCATGCAAGAATCTTTATACTTAGGTGAAATAGTTATAGTACCGATATGGTTTAGAATGGGATCGATCCAAATAATACACTAAAGTTAGGTACATTGAAATTCTTTCACCTTGATACCCATTGAATATTGTTATTTTATTGTTATCATAGTTTTGATACTAGTTGAGTAGGTTTTTATTGGTACCATTGTTGGCGTTGGTTGTCGATACCATGCATTCAAATATTCCTCTTCATAGAGCTTACTTTTGGACTCAAGGTTGGAGACTATTGAGATTTGGCAAGAGTGTGATGCCAGATAAGCACCACATCATTTTTTTCATACCTTGGACCTGAAACCTAGTGTAAACTCCTGGGTCCAAATTTTTGATCTATACAAGTAGGACTGCTTGATTTTGGAGTTTCAAAGGTAGTAAACCCTAGTGTATAGTTCAACCCACTCTAAGTAACATCGCTCCTACCTCCCTCCCTTCACAACCATATTCAATTCTAAGTTTGTGGAGATTCAACATCCTAGCACTTTTATTATTCCACCCATCTACTCGTACTTATTCAACGGAATCTCTAAACATATACTTCAATGCATAATGTTAATACACAAATAATGCATGCATTGAGGTAGGCACACTCAAAACCAACCATACGTGTTTGTTGCATAAATTTGAAGCCCAAATCATGATACATAATGGTGGTTTTGAATACCATAATACCTTTACCACCTTGTCTATTTATAGGCAACATATTTATATTTATATACTAAAATCCCGGATTTAAAGGAAAACTCATTTTTTCCCCATATTAATTTATGATATTTTCAAAATAAAGTTCCAAAAATTGTAGTTTCTTAAAAATAGTTTAATAAGTGCGAAGTGGTAAGGGTACTACGGTATACCGTATACATGCTTTAGATAGCTTTATTAGGATCAATTTGTTACTACAAACAAGATGTGGATCCAAACTATTCAAGTTCGCCCTTACTCTAATTAACAAACACATTTGTATATACAATGTTGCATGTTTGAATCTTTTTGTGTTGGGTTTCCTATTGAAACTTTGTTCATTGTCATTGCATAGTACCCCTCTTCCATACCTAGAGGGCCAAAGCATGGTAAAGTGAACAAGAAAAGTGGTATGCCGTTTCACTGTGATACAATTTTCATGTATAGTAAGGGAAGTAGGCTCAATTCTATATAAAGACAAATGTCATTTCGAGACCATGGAGCCCTCTAATGGGCTTGAACCAAACATAATACAAAATTTGTGCCTCGTTAGTATTATGGAGATACATATGTAGTAGATCCTAAATTGGGTGGTGGATTTGAGCTAAAACCTACTACATTTTGAAATTTGTTACGATTTGTGTGTACAGTCAAACAAGAGCCCACCCACCGCAAGGTAGGCAATAAACCCCGCCCTACACCAAGAGGATTCTTGAGCATGGTAGGGCCAACGGGCTCAAATTCAAGCCGGACTGCCTGACGTTGCATTTTATTTTATTTTATTATGTGTACAATGTAAGTATTTGGCAACATCATATCATATTGTATGTTAGTGCACCACAAATTTGGAAGCAAAATACATTTTCTTAAGGTCTACTTCACCCTCACTTTCCAAAAACCGATAATTATGGAAGGAGATTATGCAAACTTTAGAATATACTTCTATGGATGTAAATCGTGTCGTTTGCAAGTATATTTGTGAAAACATCATGACCTGCCTTACTAGTAACTTTACAATGTATCGTGATTATTGTTTTGAGTTATATAACTAAGAAATGTGACTACTTGTGCCTTTAAATGGATAGGGTGTAATTTTTGTTCACTTTACCATGCTTTGGCCCTAGAAAAGTTAGCAAAAAGAGTAAGACCAAAACAAAAACAAAAAAAACAAAACAAAGGATCCATGTCTTGAGAAAAGTGAAGCTTTTTCTAACCAAAAGGTTCAAGTGCAAACTAATGATTTGTACTATTGCAAAGTATAAATATTTTTTCAAGAATGTTTACTTTTATTTCTTTATGTGGGCATATAAACATTATTTTAAGAATCCAAGTGTTTGCGGTGATCTAGTGGCTCTATTTCAAACAAACCCATCTCATATTGCGAATTCCTATCATCAAGTCATCTCACATTGCCATCAAAATTTTAACCAAACTCCATGATCACCTATACTATGAAGGCGTTATGAGGAAACAACTACCTATACTTGATACATAGGATTTTGTTGCGGCTTGCATCGGCTATGTTGGGTGTTGGAATGGAAATTTGAATTCATGCTAAGGTACACTTTGTTATCATAGTCATCAAGAAACCACTTGTTCTTATTGCTTCATAGTGTAGTAGTATCCAATGTTGGATTGATATTTTTTTTATTTTTTTTATTTCTTTATATCACTTGTGTATCATAACAATATTCAGATCCATAACAATGTTTTGTGGGACTGACATTATTTAACATAATATTCCTCACATCTGATTGAACATGGGAATATTTTGTGGAATATTGTCTGTCCCACAAAACATTGTTATGGATATGAATAATGTTATGATATGTATTGAGATATTTTGATGTTTTAATTTTGACATGGTATGAATGTTTAAGGATTTTTTATGATGCATTCATAGTCTATATTCGATGCAAGAACCTTCACGTTTGAGTAAAAATTCTTAGTATTAATATGGTATTAGGTTGGTATTGATCCAAGCAATGTTTAGGGTTCACAAATATCTTTGTAACTCTTTTGATACTCATCAACTATCAATATATTGGATTCATATTGAAATTTTGATACTACTTGGGTATGTTATTCAGCGCCATTATTAATCATGAGCAAATATAATATGCATACATCTATTTGCCAATCCTAATCGGTAGCAACTACGTATTATTGTGGTATAACATTTGAATTATACGTAATGTTTTACCAATAGTGTCAAATTTGATTTGGTTTTACTGGAATAACATATACAAATAGTATTGCACATCAAAGAGCATAATATAATTTACTTGGTAAAAAATGATATTTTTTAGTAAAATACAAAAGATAAACCATGATAATAGATGTGCAAGGTGTAGTAACACATCGTTGTACTGGACCAAACACATTGGAGTGCATCAAATCGTAAGTAGGTTTGACACAAATTAATTCAAACTTTGAGCAAAGTTGCCACATGTCACGCTTCGACTAGTCATCGCCTCCACAAATATCCATGTGTCACCTCTAATGACCACCATTGTGGCACCGAAGTGCCGAACGTACACATCACCTATGGTAATATTATAGCACAAAGGGTAAACTAAATTCAAGCAAATTGAGAGAACATCAAAGCACGTACATTGTTAACCCTTAAACGTCGGAGAGGCCCTATCAGGGCCTCGTTGACCCTAAACTATTTGACCATAAGATAGCGTCAAAACATGTCGGAATTGCAAAAAAAAATTCCCCAAAATGTGTATCTCAAAATTCCATATCTAAATATATATGCCGATCGCACTAAAAGAATTACATGGAGGTTTGAAATGGGGTAAACATAGGCTGATGGGAGAGGCCCTCTCACCCCCCCTGGACGTTTAAGGGTTAATTTGCATGGAAGGTGTAGTACCACATTGTTATACTAGACCAAACACACTTGAGTGTATCAATTTGAAGTACCTTTTGTCATAAAGCATGTTTGACACAAATAATTCAAACTTTGATCAAAGTGCCAAGTGTCACAGTTCTACTGGTCACAACCTCCACAAAATCCCATGTGCCACCTCCAAAAATTAGCATTATGGCACCAAAGTGCCGAGCTTGCTCACCACCTATGGTAAGCTATTTAGTATAGCAAGGTGGACGTGAGGGTGAAAAGAAAATTCATGAAACTTTAAGTGGCATATAGTAGTAGTACTACTACCACATAAATACATAGCTTTCCGAACTGACACCACTACTACTACGACTTGACTTGTTGTTTGTTAGTTAGTTAGTTTGTTGGTTACTTATTGCGATCGCTTGGTATCCTCGTCACCGGTATAACATGATGGAGGCCCCGCGCGAAAAGAATGTGACCTCTTGGACACAAACCCCGGCCATTAAACACATCGTTTGTTTGTCGCGAGTACAAACTTAAAGACGAGCGAGGTTGACAAGCACTCCAAAATTTATGGATGGCAATAAATTCACTTACCGAGATGTACCAATAGGAATTTTTCCACTCACGTCCCCATGCGTGAGAGTATTCTACACCAATGAACCAACATAGAGAGCCCGCCGCTAGTTTAGTTTAGTTTAGTCACACATCAAGATTTTGGGGAAATTTTCACCGACAAATGTAGAGGAATCTATGGAATACACCTCAATTTCACCACCCGTTTTTTTAAGTCTCTCACTAGACGAGGAATGAGTGGCGGTCCCAATACTTCATTTTTACACAAGGGGTGCAAGCATAGTAAAGTGGACCAAAAAAGTGCTCCGGTATATGACAGCCATGATTTTCTTGGTCAAACGCCTATAGGTAGTAGCAAAATGTTGTTTAAAATAAACTATTTTTCATGATGACCTCTATTGTTAAGTTAGGTACTCAAATATAGAATATCAATATGAGATCTTCAAAACCTATCATCAAAAGTGACGCGTAAAAGCAACTGACTAAATATAGTTTGAACGTAACTTTCATGACCTTAAATATTTTGAACTTGGAATTTCTTTTCATATTCCTTGAATTCATTATAAACTTGAGGTCATTGTAATTTTTTTTTCAAAAATTCATCAATTTAATGTAATGTAATTGTATTTTAAACAAGTTTTTGACAATTATCTTTTCAATGACACCCACTTGCACCACCACTTGCACTGTCTTCTAAAATACATATACGTTGTTTGAAATTGTTTTTTGTGAACATAAATTGCTTGGCTTTGTAGATTCATATGTTTTCTAGATGTTTATGAATTTTTATTACATAAAATTCAAAGTTAGTATATTGTTTTGGATCACTTTCACTTAAACCTGAGCAAGGATCAAGAGCTGTCCACTTTACCGTGCTTGCACCCCAAGGTCACCATATATAGAAGTGACCATGGGCAAGCATGTCAGAATATGGCCGAGAAAAGTGACATGGAAGTGACACAAACTCTTACATATTCATAAATTGAACCGTGTTTGCCGGTCACCCAAATTTTGCAGCAAGCAAATCCAAATAGATTGTCTCAATGAAAAAGAACATGACGATGTCAAAATAAAACTCTACTTTTAGAAGGAGAATTTCTATAATTATTTTGAACATAATTTTGCTATCCATTGGTTATGTTTTGATGAAAAAGCCCGCATCCTAGTCTAAGTCCGCTTCACACTATGTCCTGTGACCAAAGCTTGACACAATAATGTAGCTATCTTTTGGTCACGGTGTTCAAATTGCCGACCGTGACCACGATTAAATCTTATATCTTTTTTTTCTCACAACCCTTGGGCACGTGTGTAAAACGGTCTTTGTTGCCTCAAGGCCCCGTCGGCCTTAGCAAGAACCCATCCGCCTTCACATGATATACTTATGAGTACAAGGGAGACCTTGGTCATCATTTCCGCATACACTAGCAAATTTACGAGATTGAGCGTTGATTTGGAGTATCGGCATTGCGGCTCTTCTTGTCCTTCTTCAATTGTGGGATGGATAGAAGTGGTCACTATTTTTGTACTCCCCACTTCCGAGGCATCTTTACCCATCAATTGCAAAGTGTCACAATTTCATCCATGTCACACTCAAGTGAATCTATAATTTCATCCATCCCCGCCAACATCGCAACCATGTGACATAGTTTTAAATTATTTATTTATTTATTTGGTTTTATGTTAATCACGTTCTATTATTTGGAAAGTGTCATGTTTTCATCAAGCATGTCGGCCTTGTTTTTCCAGTTATGTAGCTACACTACATAGTCCTATTAGTGTGGGCCACAATATTTCTCTACAGAAAACAAACTTCAACCCGTGTCAAATATGTTTTCTTAAATTAGTGTGGGTCACATTAATTTTTTTCCTCCTTAGGAAATTGATGTGGATGAAATATTATAGTTTATTCTACGTTTGATGTAAGCTGACTATTTTATTTAATGCAAGGTGTTGGTTGGAAGGCTGAAGGGAAGACTGAGGGGGAAGACCCGGGGTCTTAGACCCATGTTACTTCCATCTCAACTAGTCGATTCGAAATGGCATGCGTTAATTCTCCACCCATATTAATAATATTATTTAATACTTATCAACATACACTATATAACATCGGAGGTCCGAGAAACAAATGATAGTTTCCCTTGCATATTTTTTCTCAATCTCAACAAATGAACAATTTGTCTCGGAAATTTTGTGGTGCTCTTTCAAAAGACACGAAGATTGCCTCCTAAGTCTTAGTCATTTCACCCCATTGAGCATTCAAATATCATATGCATATATCTGGAAGAAAAAACATTAATGTCATTTTTTGATGTTTTCTCCCTCCATTCTTGGACTTAGGAAGTGAGTTTATGCTCTTTGGCTTTATATCCTCAATCACTTTCAATAGATGCCTTACCCATAACTATAAGTGAAAGAATGAGAACATAATGAGTGCTTGGAGATTCAATTGCAGCTAGCATCCCAAGTTGTTTTCATGCATGAGGTGTATAATACATGCCACACTATAGGGTTGCAAAGGATAAGTCAAACTATACATTTGTTCACAATATTGACCATAATCATTGTACACTAATATGTGCAATTAGGTTGCCCCATGCTAACATATCATTTTCCACACTATTTTGAGTATTTACTGCCACACTTTTCAAAATATAATAAAAATGATTTTTGTCGTTGTTATACAAATGAATACACAAAAGTGACAAGTTATTGTAGTATGCTTTAGACCCAAGGTAATTTACATGGGTAAAGAGGCAATATGCTCACAAAAGCAACCTAATTGCACATATTAGTCTAGCTAAATTAAGGAATGAGTGAATTGTGGGCTTTTGGTATGAGTGTCGTAATTTGCACTCTCTAGTACTTCAATGGGGATAATTGAAGTGAATTGCAACTAACATATACACTCAAATTTATATGTCAACAATGTATCATAGAAAACACGATTTGTCGGGCCCTAAACATTCCTCTCACCCCTTTGCACTCTTTTTAACTAAGCGAAGAAACTCACTTGGCATCGTTATGCCCTTGAGAGGTGGTAGCAAACATTGAAATGTGCATTGAGAATATGCATGCACACTAAAGTCATGTCCACGGGGAATCGCTAATGCCTTCCTATCCCACTCTCCTACGAGATGCTACACTCTTACAAATGCAAGGAAACACAATGAAGATCCTTAAATGGCACCCTCCCACACACAATCTTAAAGTGCACGTGTCTTTATTATAACAACCATTGCCTTGCTAGAGTAACACCATACATGCTTTGCGTCCGTCCTAAACACGAATCAAAATAACGTTCTCTAGTTATCCCCGACAAATGTTGTGATTAGATTTATTGAATTCATGTATTTCCATGATAGATACAAGTTGATTTAACAACTTTGACGTTGAAATATGACCGGTTCATTCTTGAGCTCACGCACCAATGATGGAGCGTAAACCCAATACCCAACAAAGTTCAAAAGACTTTAGAGTGTTGTGTGGTTCGACATTTAAAGTGCCGAAAGGTAATTCCCACGTGTGATTGAAGCGGGGTTTTGATCAATGTGGACATGACATGTGACAAATTTATTCCAAAAAGTAAACTTTTGGGTATTGAACTAGACAACACCCCAAGGTCTGTGAACTCGAACCTTGCAATATAATTCAAGGCTCGTTAGACGATCCTTTGGAACTTGTAAACATTTGGGTACTTTCAAAGAAACCTTAGTGCAATGCCGTGGCCACTATTCCCATGTGGCCATAGCTTCATGGTGTATAGGTAAAGTCATCCACATAGAAAGATATTCTATAGGATTCAAAAAACCCACTAAATGACATAAGAGATCCCATATTACACTACACTACTGGGGTCGAGTTGGACTGAAACGACATCAATTCCAAAACCCGCAACATCAAAAGGTATTCGAGACTAAAAAGACATTAAGATGGTGCAAAAAGAGACTAATCTCCTTAGAGTAATGAAGTGCAATGACCTTTGTGACATAGAACCTGACATCAACTTTGATTGTCGAATCGGGAGCAAAACTCGAGACTACCGTCTACGTAATACTACATTTCAATACATGTAAAAGAAAACCTATCTCAAATGGAGTGAGATGGACCTCAATCTACTAGTTTTTTATTTTTATTTTAATATAATAATAATAAATTTTTATACATAACATTATTCAGACTCATGACAGTGTTTTGGGGGACTGACAATATTATAGGGAATATTCCCACATTCAGACTAAATGTGAAAATACCGAGAATATTCCTTGGAATACTGTCAGTCCCACAGAACATTGTCATGGGTCTGAATAATGTTATGTAGAATTTAAAACTACATAGGGCCCCCTTTTTCCACAATGGGATGAGAGAGGTGCCGTTTCTTTCATACATGCATATAACGTAGTGATAGAGAGTGGTATTGTGAGAAGCCTTAGTTTAGCATATACCCCGTGTGCTTTGTCATAACTAGCAAAATGTCAAAATAAACGACTAAAATAATAATTGAGCAATTACAAGCATTTCTTCTGTAACTGAAAAGGTATAAAGCAGGATCTATATAATATTATAGTGTGACGTTCAAAGGTGGTTAAAAACAGGTGGTGGTGGGGAAGGGGGGGGAGCGGGCAGCCGGGCAGAGAATCTGGCCTTGATTGGTCGGGCGGAAGCAACCGTTAAGTGCAAAAGCAAGGAGGGCTCCGCTGGAAACCAGGGCCAATTATTTATTTTCCTATTCCTGCCCGCACTACCCGCCACGGCCATTATTATACACCCATACAGCCTGCAAGCTACGTACCCACGGTATTAGGTCACCCTAGGTTAGTCTCACAACCAAGGCACACGATATTACCTCCACCTCCATCTCCACCGGCCATACAGTCTGCAAGCCACGTACCCACGGTGATAAGACACGTTTAGTGACAACCAAGGCGCACGGTAATACATACACCGTGTATCCGCTCCTCTTCCCGCCAGGGTTATACAACCTGGGGGACACTTACCACGGTAGTAGGACACCCTCGGTGACAACCAAGGCACACACGGAAATGCATCCACCTCCACCTTTTTGCCCTCCTCCGTTGCTTTACCCGCCCGCCACGGGTATGCAGCCTGCAAGCCACGTTTTCAACGGTAATAGGATATCCTCGGTTGACAGCGAAGGCATACACGGTAATACCTCCGCTTCCGGTTTAGCCCGGGAGGCTTTTCTCTGTTTTTCTTCAGCACAGCGCATGCCATCCCTCCGACTTTGAATACGATCCGCGTGCATATAAAGAGATTAATAATAAACTCCGCCCACGTTTTGCAGCCTGGCCTTGGATCGCCAGCCCAGCCCAGTCAACCTGTCAATTGCAATACTGTTTATCTACCGTTTTAAGGAAGAGATGTTCACGTGGGTAATTTTCCATAGCTATTTTCCTGCTTCTAAAGAATAATTTAACCTCGCAGCAGACACGTGAGGGGATCGGAGATGATGCACCAGTTGGCTTGCTGAATCCTGGTCATGCTTTGCTGTTCCGTGTGTGTTGGCAGAAAGTAAATCGCTGTCTTCCAAATTTTGGTTAATGATTGAATCCAATTTATACCACGCCGCATGTGTATAGTGTGGTGAATAGTTTTTGTTTTGCCTGGGCTTTTGTTTTTGGGTGGTAATTATTTTGTTTGTTTTGTTGCGAAAGAAAAAGATGGGCGTGATTAACCTCGGAGTGAATTGCTGGTTTGCAGAAATTAGTAAAGTAGACTTGGTGTATGCTAGCATGCCACCCCTGTATATATGTCGCCTCATGTGTATAAGTAGAGTGTGATGAACAGTTTGATTTTAGTTTTTGGGGCTTTGTTTTGTTGCGGAGGTGAAAAGGGGGTCAAGAATGATGAGAGATAATTGAAATCCTGAGTGCATACGTTTGCTAATTAAGAAGTTTTTGCATGCAATTTGCAGAAAGTAATTTGATTTGGTTTGGGGTGAATGATTTCTGGAATAATAAGTACAAGTAAGTCATAATAAGTAAGTAGGGATGCATGCCATAGGGACAGTTCCTGAAGTTGTTTGTGATTAGTAATTAATAAATTTGTTTTCAAGCTGTGGAGAAAATTGCAAAAAGAAATTAAAGGGAGAGGAAGGTGGGGACACTGCTGGTGGCGAGGACTCGGAGCAATCTCACGGTTGGTGCTGCTCACTGCTCGCTGGCACAGAGGCTCCATGTGTTATTATTAGCACAGGTAGGGCCAGCTTGCTAGCGCATGCGTTTTTTGTTTTGGGTTTTTGTCCTAATTCGCGGTGAAAAAGTTGGGGTTGACAAAAAATTTCGGTGACATCCCTCTCCCTCCCCTCTCACTGGTTAAGTTGGCAAAGATTCTCAGGGGGATTGGGGAAATTCAGGCGAGTTTTTTACAATTTGAGGACGAGAGCAGAGTAATCACTGCACTGGTGGTGAAGTTGGCAAAATTTCTGTGGGTTCGGTGAATTCCTTCCTTCATCCTTCTGGGTTTGCCAAAAATTTTATGGGTTTGGTGAATATCTGCCGAGTTTTTATAATTTCTTGAGAGCAGCCATCCATCAGTATGTACTGCAGCCATCAGTGGTGGCTATCAGCAATGCCTAACCATGTGTTATTATCAACGGTAGGACCCAAGTACAGTATAAGCTAGCGCATGCATGTTTTGTTCTGGGATAAAATATCACCGTGGTGAATCATAGTTGGAAAAAAAGTCTTGTAAGTTCGGTGAAATACTTCCTTCCGGGTCTGGCAAACTTCTTACAGGTTTGTTGAAATTCTGGTGAGTTTTTGCATTTTGCAGAGAGCAGCAACTTTACACTGGCTGGGAGTGGCCCGTCCCCATGTGTTATTATTAACGGTAGGACCCAGCTGGGCAAGCGCATGCATTCTTATTTTGTTCTAAGATTTGTCACCGCGCGGTGAATCAAAGCTGGCAAAAATTCCTGAGGGTTATTTACTTGTGAGGTGAAATTGGGCCCGGTGGGTTTGTTTTTTGTGGATTTGTGGACTCGCAATAATCATCATCACAGCTGCAGTGGCCCCCATGGGGAGAGGTAGGTAGTAATATAACAGAGGGCAGGGTGGGTAGGTCAGAACTAGGCTGGGAGTCGAGCCTGCAGGAGTGAGGGAGCTTAGGTGTCTCGCTCTCGCTTCTCTGTCCATCTGGTCATGTGGTCGCTCCAGCAGCCCGGCTCCTTCTAAGTTGTAAGTAAGCAAGCAGTTCTGGCTTGTCAGTGCTTCAAAGTAGCTCATACATACTTATGCAGATGTGCTTGGAAGGCTGCTGCTACTGCTACCCACTCCGACATCACTGCTGGCTCATGGTGATGAGGATCAGGAAGATCATCTTGTAGGACTCATCAGGAACATCAGTTGTGGGTGTTGAAAGCTTGTCCTCCCACACACCAGATGTTGTAAGTAAGGAAAACGTACACACATCTGGTGCCAGCAAGCCAGCCAGCAAGCCAGAAGGCAGGCAGGCTAACTTGACATAGGCTGCTCTCCTCTGCTCTCCTCTGCTGCTTCAGGGGCTCTAGAAGGCCGTGCTGGAGGCTGGGGGTTTTTGTTGGCCGCACCTCGGATTCTCGGCTTGCTGCAGCAATCTGGGGGACTTATTATGTGATGCGGAGTTTGGTTTGGGGGAGGAGTTTGATGAGTTTGATGTGTATGTGTGTGTACATCTTAATGAGTGTCTGACATAAAGGAGGAGCGATTTGGGCATGACACCAACCGGTTTTGTGAGATGTGGTTGACTTGGAGTGTGGTGCCTTAAGTTAGGTCAAGGCAAGCAGCTGCTTCCCCATCACGGCTGTTCGAAAGAAGAGTAGAAAGCTACACCACCATGGCTGCTGCGGAAACAATGTCTGCAACCCTGTAGATATAGGTAGAGATAGAGAGGGACTGAGAGGGGGAAGAGTTTTTCTTTCTTCTTCGGGCCTTTTTGGTTGTGGAGTGCGGATCAGCTTGGCTTGGACATGGAGGAAGGAAACGCTTCGGTTGCATTGGACATGGACATAGTGCCTTGGGGTGGCCAGGTAATGGAGACAGGCAGATTTTGGTGAAGAGTCCCGGAATGGAAGTTTATGAGTAATATTATAACACATGGGTGATGCCACAGTGGGTTGGCCAGAATTCCTTGGTGTTCGCTTTGGTAGGGGAGTGGGAGTGGGAGTGGGAGTGGGACTAGTACTGGTAGCGGAGATTTTGGGATATGTGATTCTGCTGCAATGTGGTCGAGCGAGTTGTAATTTCTTGCCCAAGGTTGCTTGTATTGGCCGTCGTCGACAATGGGGGTACAGGGATACGTTATAAGCTAGTGCTATTTAATTTTTTTGGGGGTTGCTGCACATTAAGTGTCGCATGGGTTAAAATTTTGGGTGGTTGAGGGAATTGGTGTTTGGAGGTTGTTGGTGGAAAATGGGTTTGGTTTACGAATTGTACCGCCTCTTTTTTTGCAGCAGTGATAGATCGTTGTTGTGCAAATTTCGGTACTAGAAATTGGCGGGCAGGGGAAGAAATGTCGGCAGTTGTCATGGGGTAGTTGGGTCAGTCAGTCACTGACGAGAAATTTTTGGCAACACTCCTTGCAGGAGTATCTTGTACCAACGTCGTTTGGTCATGTTTCGGTCGTCGTGTGCGGAGATCAAGACAAGCCTGCCCTCATAACCTACCCTGACGTCGGACTCAATTGTAAGCTTTCATCTTCTTCGTCACCCACATCACCTTGAAGAAATCTTCATCACTTGGAGCATCATCTGCATTCAAAGTCTCTCGACCCATGGAAGGATTGAATGAGTTTCGAAAATCTCGGGGCTGAATAATTCTATAGGAGGCCTTTCATGGTTGTCCTTGGTCGCTGTTGCTGATCAGGGATGGATGTGTGTTTCTGAGTGCAGATTTGTCCTGCTTCGAAGGCCTGTTTTCCTGCCCGGAAGCGTCTTCTGTGTTATTCCATAATTTTTGTATTTACCACATCGATCCGCCTGGTCACGAGGTAGAGCTTACTCTGCAACCCGGACCATAGATTTTTCCTGCAGTCGCAGAAGATATCTTATCCTGGTCTTGACAAAGATTTCTAGTATGGAGCCATGACATCGATGCACATGCGTATCATAGTCCTCCATGAAAGAATTTTTGTGCAGTGCATTTTGAGCTTCCCTGCCACTGAGCTTCTGGCGTTAACCTTAATTTCCTGGAATTGACTAGGTGGGGGCACCCGAAATCGGACAAGAGCAAGCGTTATTGTCTGTTGATGACCTCGCTGATCAAGTTGCCGAAATTCTCGATTACTTTGGGTGAGTAAACATATCTCAAGTTCACTTTCTGCCATTCCTCGAACATCCATGCACTCATCTTTTTGCCCCGATGAATGGGGCATGCATAACAATTTGAGGCGTAGCATCTTTTATTCTTGACCACCAGAAGTTGAACTGTCAACTGAACGCCCCCTTTTTTTTGTGTGTAGATTGGATGAAGTGATTGGCCTCGGTGTTACAGCCGGCGCGTACATTCTAAACCTCTTTGCGGTAAACAGCCTCCCCAACCCGTCTCATCTTTTTAGGTAGTTCTCACCGAGCACATGCTGTGGGATAAGAGAGGCTTGGGTTAAGCTGATGGATGTCTGTTTTCTTGTTTGCAGTTGAAATATTGGGATCGAGCTTTAGGACTCATCCTGGTGTCGCCTCTTTGCCAAACACCGTCGTGGACGGAATGGCTCTATAATAAGGCCATGATCAACCTTCTCTACTTCTGCGGCATGACTGGGTTTGTGAAGGAGACACTTCTACAGCGTTACTTCAGTCCGGTGAGTTGCTTGCAAATTTCCTGTCTTTATCTGGAATTTGTTGTAAGATCTTGTTGTCATCCAGTTGCCACAAGCACCAAAATCTGGAGAAGTTTGGGAATGATGTTTCTCTACTGTTCATCTTGGCAGGAAGTACGAGCTGCCTGTCTTGAAGGGACCGACGTTTTGATGACATATCGAAGGGTGAGTATATCTGGATTGCTAAATACTTCTCATGCTACTACGAACCTGTTCTTTTGTGCATTTCGTTGATGAATTCTTCAAAGGAAATCTGTGCAAGTGTAGTTTTCTGACCTTGAGGTTTGGTTCGGGTGGTGATGCAGAGTCTTGATGACAGACAAAGTAGGAATGTGATGCGCTTTTTGCAAGCAATTCACCAGCGGCAAGATATTAGTGAAAGTTTGAGGAAGTTGAAATGCCGGACGCTAATTATAGTGGGTGAACAGTCTCCTTTCCACCATGAGGCTCTGCACATCAACAAGGAAATGAACAGAAGATATAACGCTCTGATCGAGGTATGTGTCATGCAAGCGAGTCATCCTCTTTCTGCAGGAATTTCTGAGAGCATTTTCTGTCGATTTCCTGCAATGTGGGGTATGCAGCCTCCATAGGAATCTAGCAGAAACTTGAAATAATTTCGTCAATTTGATGTCGTCGCAAACTTTTGGAGTTCCATGTCACTGAATGTGTGCGATCTTCCGCTATGTGAACACAGGTTCAAGGATGCGGGTCTCTGGTGACGGAGGAGCAGCCACACGAGATGTTAATACCTATTGAGTTGTTTCTTATGGGTTATGCCTTCTACCAACGCCGGACTCTTTCTCTTTCTTCCACACCAACCAGTCCTCTTAGTCCACTCTGTGTATCGGCCGAGCTACTATCACCCGAGAGTCTTGGGCTTAAGCTGAAACCCATCAAGACTCGTGTATCTGTATGTGTGGATTAGCAGCACCTTCTTTAACTTAGATCATGTATACATTCCTCCCGTCACTCAACCAACCAACCAAGAAACTCAACTGTGGAATACAATGTTCCCTTTCCCTGTGATAAAAGCTTAGTTTGTCCTAACGACTTAGATAAACCTCCCCTTGACACATAAGGACCGACAAAACAATAAGGTGTGGCAAGCATCTCCCTACTCTTTGATGCATGAGTGATGATATGCTCCCTGCACAGTGTTACTACGACCTTGGCAATTTTTTGGTGGAAATTTGTTACACCACTGCATACAACTGCGATGACACATTATTTCAATAAAGAGTTCTGTACACTAGCATCATCTTCTAACCATTTTTGTACGTGCGACCAAGTGCATATTGTCAGTGATTTTGTGTGTAGTTGCTTCTGGTGCTGTCTGCCAAATTTTTCTTGCTTTTATGCATATGTATATTATAGATAGGTAGTAGCTCACATGGGTATTGATTGCCACTTGAACTACCTCATGTTGTCGCTGCATATGCATAAGGGTTATATCGTATCAACACCAATGTCATAATATACAAGTCCATCAACATGAATGCTTGGGGGTTTATAACCTCTGTCACGGTTTATGGCAATTTTGGGATGTCAAGTTACTGGTATTTTGCTCGAATCATGACTGAGTACATGCTTCCTCCACAGTGGATTATGGAGATTTGATTTGAACATACATATACCACCTGCAAGGCAAAAGATTCAGGAACAGTGTATATATATATATATATATATATATATTCGTATTTACATGCTCACTTACATCATGTGGAGGGGGGCAGTACGATTTGGGCGAACCAACCCATACACTCGTTCCTTGTTGGATGCCTAAACTCTTGCCTTCAAGGAACCAGTGTACGGGTTGTTTCGCCCCAGCCGGGGCAGTACATATAAGGAAAGATGATGATTACAGTTACACATTGGGGCTGCGTGAGCGCTGCAAACCATAAATGGGTGGCCTGACTTTTCGGATTCATAGTTTGTCCAGTTGAATGATGAGTGGGACCAGGGGTGGGGGGTGCCTTTCCTCAATAATGCAATTGTGCACACCTACCGGGGCAGAGTATATTGTCCCTACTAATTTGCTCGTTTTCTCGTAGGATTGGCTGGGTCGTGATAAGGACCCCAGGTGATGGCTCTTTTGCCGCGCACTCCATGGCCATGGAGGCTGGAGGAGCTGCAGCAGCAGGGAGACCCCCCACCCTTTGACTCTTTTACCTGTAAGTTCATAGAGTGGTTGCGGCCTGGCCTGTGCATGAGAAATTCCAAAGATTCCAACACTTGGCCAATTCTCAAAGACCCGGTAGTAATAAGTTGTTATAAAGTGATGGATAGGCTCACGGACATCAAAAGCTTGCTCGCACCACGCTCGTACAATAATACTGTAGCAGGAGGACAACAAGCCTGTGCTTCATTTCTTCGGCTTTTTGATAGTGATAAACTATTCCTGAAATTTTTGCCACACAGCGGTCTTTCGTTGTTCGGAACCCCACTCAAATCCCACGTGGAAATCATCACAAACTGCGAACTCGGAAGCAGGTTGTGGTTATGGGGAATCTTGGGATGAGACTTCAATGGAACCAAAGTTTCGCCCGGCCCAATATTCCATCCCTGGGTCGTGTCCTTTAAAACAGGGGGTAAGTTATGTAGTTATCTACTGCATGAGGAATTCCAAACTATAATTTCCAACACTTGGCCAATTCTTCGTAGGGACCTGGTAGTAGTTAGTAGTTATAAAGTGGCAGACATTGAAAGCTCGTATGTATGCTCGTACCTTAATACCGTAGCAGAGGACGAGCCTGTGCTTCATGCTTTGGATTTTAATAGACAACAACCATTCTTGAAGTTTGACACGTGGCAGTGTTTATTGTTCAATAACCCACTCAAATCCTATGTGGAAACCTATCCAACATGGTGGACCAGGAAGCACCTTATGGATATAGGTAATCTTGGGGATCAGACTCTGCATAGAACCAAATTTTCCGCCCTACCCAACATTCCATGCCTGGGTAGGGGTCGTACACTAAATATTGCATGTAGTGGCACATGGTATTTTATGTCAATGTTGGGTTAGGTAATCACATGGTTATATTCTCAGGGCCCACATGAACGAACACACACTGCTTAACAATATTATGTCCATTCTCTGAGCTGGGTTTTAAAAGACACATATATATTTCAAGTTTTGCCACATGGCAGTCTTTCGTTGTTTGAAACCGCTCACTGTGTGGACATTTATCAACAAAGATGGACCTCGGAAGCACCATATAGGTAATCTTGGGGGACGAAAACGTGCATGGAATGAAGTTTTTACCCCTGCTCAATACTTCAATATTTCAATGCCTGGGTTACTGTATATCTTTCAAAGCATGTGGAGTTCCAGAATCTTATACTAGCACTTGGCCAATTTCTGTCAACTTTGGTAGCAGTAAGTTGTTATAAAGCGACGGATAGGCTCACAGACATCAAAGTATTCCAAGCTTAACAATATTATGTACCTTTAGAGCCCACTTCCTTCATGCTTTGGCTTGTAATAAACATAACACAAAAAATCTTGAATTTTTTTTTTTGGCCATATGTCAGTCTTTCATTGCATGAACTTTTCTCAGAACGCACGTGGAATCGAGATCATCCACAAAGATGGACCAGAAAGCACCTTCTTATAGAGACTTAAGACGTTGCATTAAACTTTTTTTTATAAATAAAATAAATAAATAAATCATAAATTTCCATCCTGCCCAACATTCCATGCCTGGGTACATTGTCATGCCTTCAAAAGCAACGGGGTTAGCACTGCATGAGATGAGGAATTTCAATGAGGAATTTGCTTCATGCTTCGGCTTTCAAAACGTAAACAAACACTCTTGTCCTTTTGCCACATGGCAGTCTTTGATTGTTTGAAACCACTTCAGTCCCAAGTGGAACTTTTATATATATATAATGAACCAGGAAACACCTGTATGATAAATCTTGGGCCAATGAGATTATGAGCTTTCATGGAACCAAAATTTGCCTTTGCCTGGATTATGTCTTTGGAAGCACTGCCATGAGATGAGAAATTTAGAGTGCTTGATGCTTCGGTTTCAAAACAAAAACAAACACGTGAAACTCTGCCACATGGCAGTCTTGCATTGCTTTTAACCCACCCCAATCTTGGGATGAGGGAGAGAGTGGATTTAATGTGTACGAGCGTACCTCTCATCCACCCAACATAAAAACTTGGCCCCCTATAGGTTTGTTGCCGATTCATCTCAAGTGATCTCGAGTACAGTACTTTAGGGTCCTTAAAACTAAGTCCAGTGTCAAATCAACTTATAAAGCAACCTCCGGGCTGCATACTATTTTAGGGCTTTTATGTTGGATGAATGAGAGGTATGCTTGTATACAATGATACTTCCCTCTCTCTTCGGATGAGACTAAGGCATCTAGGCTTCATGTGGTCACTCTTCAAAATGGGCACCTATATTTGAGTGGGACATATGGGAAGACTTGTAGTTAAGAATAGACACCAAAATGACATGTGTTACAATGAGATTGGATCACGTGCAAGAAAAATATAGCCACCATTCAAGCACCATTCTAGGTTTAATTGCAAAGAAAGAAAAGAAAAGGAAAATGAACGTCCGTGTCTTTACACTGATGTGTGATGTCCAATTACCATCCCTTGTCCATGTCCGCGCGAACATGGGGACAGAGGTGACTTAATGTCTATTTTTCATAGGTGAACTGTAGGTTAGTTTGTTCGCAAGAATAAATATCAATATGGTTTGTTTGCTTTTAATTTAATTTAATTTGATTTTTTTTGGGGGGGGGGGGAGGGGTTAGTCAAGGGAAAAGGGGCAAGTTTCTTTTCAGGGCTCCTTTGTTTAATATAATGTGTGTGAGGTATTTGATAGAGATTTTGGAGAGACTTTCCATTAATTTGTGTATTTTGTTATTTAGGATTTTAACCTCTATGAGTTTTTATATGGTGGTTGTGTGGATGGAGCCTTGAATACCTATGGTAATAATTATTGTGGGTAGCATCATCCAACCATGTTGGACTAAGGCAATTTTAGTATGTCTTATTTTTCTAATTGTCTTGTTGTAGCTTCTTGGGGGAATATGTCATTGCAGTAAGTGAGAATTTGGTTGGGGGTGAGTGGGAGTTTGGACGTGGGTGTGGTTCCTAGTATGCATGTGATATCTTGGCGTAGGCGGGCTTCGCATTTAGATCTCGGGAGATAACAAAAGCAAGGTAGTAACCATGATGGTAGAGTATTGTTTGGTGTTCAATTTTGAGTTTGCCCGCATTTATGAGTGTAAAACATTTAGTTGTTGTATGAGCAAGGAGGGGGTCGGCTAGTGCATGTACTAATTTGTTGTGTCTGTTGATTATGAGGTTACTTATGTGTTTATTCGTGCAACATGAGAGTAGGTGGAGGCAATTGCCATTTTATTTTAGCGAGCATAAGTTGCATAGTGGTGAGATGTCTTGTTTTAGAGCATGTTTTTTTTTATGGTAGTTACTGAAATATCGGCCATACCGAAATTTCAAAACTTGCGTGATTTGTGCATCGGTGATCCATCATGTGACCCAAAATAGGTTGGTCCATTTTAGGTGGATATCTCTGTTGTTTAGCCTTTTTTAAACATTTGGTATAGTATTCGTGGCGAGGGATACTAGGGCTCTTGTATATTCCTTTTCTATGTAGCATTTTAGGTTTTGGACCGAGCCATCATGTTGGGTTGATGTGGGGGGGATGGAGGGCCATAGTGGGTTTGGTGGCCTATGTGGTGGAAGGGGGTGATTACTATACGGGGTTCTTGTGCGCCTAGTTTGGCAAATTTTTCGGCTTTGTCATTACCTATAATGTTTGTGTGGGCTTGAACCTTTTTGATGATGATGTCATGTAAGAGTTTTTAATGGCGTCTATGATGTGTGTAATTGGAAGTTTGTCTGGATATTACTTTTGGGAGTAGGGGTGTCTAATGTGGTTTTGTAGGAGATATATGTTGTTAAGGCTATCTATGAATATGTGAGTGGTGAGTGATTTTGTGTTTTATGACTATTAATAGTGCATGTAATTCGGCTCTTAGGATATTTGGGTAGCCCTACAGTTTGGCAGCTATACAAACTTGCAAGGGGTTGTTGAAAACACTTGATTTTGCCATGTTGCCATTCCCATTGATATCCAAGGGAGTAATTGAGCCATTCGTGTAATATGATTGGGATGATTGATATTTGAGAGGATAATTGATGGTGAGGTCCAATGGGAGGGGTGTGTTTAGTGGCAATGGTGGTGGGGCGACCTTGTGCCAATTTTTGGAGATTTTGGTGATTTTAGTGGGGTGTGTGTGTGTGTGTGTGTGTGTGTATTACTTGATTGGAGGAGTATAGGTGGTAGGTGTTGTGTGAAGGAAGTGGTTTTTGTTTGGGTGTTGGTATGTGTTGTGGTTATGATTGAGGTTAGGAGTGTTTCTTTGTTGCAGGGTGTTGTGAATATTGTATGAGAAGGGGGGAAATCCCAATGATGGGGTTTTTTTAGAAAGTCTGATAGTTGGTGGATTTTTGTTAAATTTGGATAAGAATGCATTTATGTTAGACTTTTGGATGGGGTAGGTAGATTGTATGAGAGAGTGGGATGGTGTGGTGGGATCTTCTAGCTATGAATTTGGGGGGGGGGGGATGGAGTTGCATGGTGATTGGGAAGTGGTCAAAGTTGAGTTCAAGGTGTGTGGTGGTTTGGCATTTTTGGTGGGTGTAGTATTTTTGGGCTAAGTAGAAGCCTTCTATTAGGCTATTGTGTGTGTAGTTGGGGCCTCCTTGTCTTGAGAACCCAAGGGAGTTGGGGATGGGTACTAGTTGTAATTCTTTTGTAAATGCTTTCCAATCTTTATCATCTTGGGTGGGTGGGGAGGTGGCTAGTGGTGTTTGTATGCCGATTAAGAGGATGTCTCTGTTGAAGTCCTCCATAAGTAGTGGGTAATGTGTTGGGAGGTTATCAATTGTTTGTTTAATGGTTTGTTGTAGGGGGTGGGATTAGGTGTAGGTCTTTGTCATGTGTTGGCGTGTAGACATGGATGAGGAGGATAGGTGTGAGGGGTTTGTTGGTGATTGTGATGATTTGTAGATATGTGTGAGATCTAGAGGGGACGCAATTTGGGTGATGTTCCTAGAAAATGCTATTGTTTTGTGTATCATGGTGATGATGCCTCCTCTAGTGGGGGCATGTTGAATGTATGGGCGTCTTAGGCATGTGGTGGAGTCTAGTGTGTTGTTATATATGATTTTATATGATGGAAATTGTGCGTCTATGAATCTTGTGTTTTTGTCTTTGGGTATTCTTGTTTCTTTTATGCAAATGATTAATGAGGGGTGGAATTGGATGGTAGTGAGTTTATGTATGTCATGGAGGCTGGTACTAAGATGTCTGCAATTCCAAGTGAGGCATGTGATTGGGTCTGAGTATTGATGTGTTTGTGTGTTGGTTGGGTGGGGGGGGGGGTTGGAGGCATTTGAGTACGGTGAGGCTTCTTGTTGGGAATCCATTTTGTAGGGTTTGATTACATTGGGGACAAGATGGGGTTGATGGAGATAATAGAGGTGTATATTAGGTGTTGGATATGGTGGGATTTAAGTAATTGAAGGTGATTGGTGAGGTAGGGAAATTGGTGTGGTTGGTTTGGGGGCGGTGTTTGTGTTAGTGGGATGAAGGCATCTGCAAGGTGAGCATATTCATTTTTGAGGGTTAGGGACTTTTGGATGTAGTATTGGGTTTGTCTTTTCTTGAATGCAAAGGCCATATGTTTAAGGATTGGGGGTAGCGGACCCGGATTTGGTGAGATATTGCCATCTTGAAGTATGAGAGAGGAGGTGTTCCATGTGTAGTAGTTTAGGGTTTTTGAGGTGTATGTGGGTGATGTGGTAGATAGAGCCAATGTAATATGTGGGGATGATATAAGGTATGCTACTTTTGAGGTTGGTTTGTGTAATGTACATTGTAATAGTGGGTAGGTGGTTGTGTTGGGAGAGACATTGTGTGGGGGGACTTACGGGTATTTAATGGGTGGAGGTGATGATGTTCGGGTGTTGCGGGTGTTTGTTTTGGTGTTTGTATGGTACAGAGGGGGTTAAACAAGAAGATAATGAGAAGGATAAGAGTTTTGGCAAATTGTGTGTATAGATACCATGTGGGTTATATGGTAGAGTGGCGTGTTGGTTCATGTGGTAAGTTTCTTTTGGTGGACTTTGAAATGTGGAATGGGATTGTTTGAGAGAGCATTTGATGGATGTATAAAAGGCAATTAGTGTATGTTGCACAAAGCCATACTAGTGGAACTTTTTCTTTATTATAGAAAATATCTAAACAATAAACAAACGAAATATAGAACATAGTGGCTCTTTGTTAAATTCTCATAGGTGTGCTAATCATTTGGAGTATGTGGATCAATACGAGGCTTTTGATTTGTATGGTTTTGTGGCTAGTTATGTGGTTTGTGTGATGTGTGGTCATATAGTGGGGGTGTAATTGTATATTATTTTGTGTAAGATTTGTTGTGGGAGTAAGATGATTAGCAAGAAATGAGGGTACTTGCTTTGAGTGAAGGTGGTTGTCAATATATACATAGCATCAAGAGGGGTCGTTTGCAGAGAAAAATATGTGACTTCAACACTTTATTAATATAATGGTAGATAGGGAATGCAACCATCAATGCGCACCAAACTAAGCAAAGTGGCCCTTTGTGAGGGTACTGGTAGGGAGGTATTCATTTGGGGGATTGAAGCCTTGGAGGCCAGGGTTACGGTGGAGAGTAATGTGCCCTTGGTGATTTTTTGATGTGAAGTTTTGGTGCTTAGAAAATGATGATGAGGTGCTAATTCACAGATCTAGATCTCTAGTCTTGATTCACTTAACCTCCTAGAGCTGATAAAAACAACAATACTTGTCAAGCCCTCCTGACCTAATCAATCCGTCGCACAAATCTAATTTGAAGATACAGATCTAATATGACATTCAATCGATGCCAAACAAACATCGCTCATAACATCACTAAACACTCATGTCGAGTTCTGTGGTGTCGGGAATAAGATGGAATTTGTTCCAAAGTAATTTGTTTGGGATTCTCTCCCACCAATATTCAACATGGAATCTAGCAGGTTCAAAGTCCATTGTAAAAGGGCACATCTCCGCTCACTCTGGCCTAATTTTCAATCTGATTTTTGTTGATGCTTCATTATAGGTTTGCTAATGTAACATAATTTTAGAAACGTAAATATGATCAATAAAAGATAAAGAACATGAAAATGAACTGAATAACACCTGCATACCGTAGTTGGTTTGATTATAAACACACTCGAAATGACCTCTGTGGATCGTTTAAAGACAAGAAGATAATCTTCACTTGGATCTCTTATAACTCTTGCATCTTGAATCCGACTCCGCAACTTGAAAACAACAAATCTTTTGTGATTCACATTTGTTGACCAAATGAATCAATCCCCTGATCCAATCCAACAGCCAAAATTGCGTGTGGAGTTCAAAGTGCTCACAATAAGACCACATACCTTAACAACTTGCCTGGAACCAAATGTTTGGCATGCTAAGCCCCATCCCATGCCTGAGTTATGTCTTTTAAAACCTTAGAGCAAGGCATGGGGCCGTGGGGGGGGGGGGGACCCAACACGGCCTTATGGATCAATGAAAGGGGAGAACCGACCGCTAGTTACAGATGAACCGGTTGAGTTTGAGAAACAACCGGTCGAAGTTCAAGACTTCTTCACGAGAATTACCGATCATTTTACGGGATTCCATGGAATATACACCTCAAATTAATAAAGAAAAACCGAAATATGTCAACACGTAACCGGTTGGACTTGGAAACTCTAGGCTCTCGACAGGGTGTGCCCTAAAATCTCCCTGGAGACTGTTATGGGTTTTCCAAGTTCCATGGAACTTGTGTTGTATGTGGCGAGTACTGTACTACACATAACACAGGTATTGGACCCATGAGAAATTATATGCCCTTTTTCTAAGGCCGCATGATTATTGCTGCATGCATGGCTAGGTTTTATCTCATCGGGCCCAAAGAGATCACCTGCCCGAACAAAAAAAGGTTCCCAAGGTTTGGGGGCAAAATGGCCGCATTCGCACCTCTTTAACTGCATTTAACTTTGAAGCTTTGTGAGGGTAAGGGAATTGACATCGGTTGGGTCGAGTCGAGTGGACCCTCACCTTTTGGCCACCATGATTGTGCTAGTGCGTTGGAGAAAGTAGAAAGAAGGAAGAAAAAGGCCTTAATAATAAGGGTGGGGTTTGCACTAGGGTCCAAGACCAAAGAAACCGTCGGAACTCGAGCGGTCCTATTGGTTGAGGTGTGTTTATTCGACCCAAGAAGTTTTATACTAGCATCGGTCCAAGGTAAGGTGGATGGGTCTTGGATGGTTACTTTATTATTTTCTTCCGATCTAACCCCACTTCTTGTAGGATATGAAGCAAGTGATTAGTACCGGATGGTTACCAACTCCAAATTGAGGATGCAACCACTTTCCTCATGATTTTTGGAGCTCATATGAATATCTCTTCACATTGTCATTTCAAACTTCATAATTGGAGTTGAGATGCAAAAGTTACGAATCTAAAGGAGGTCAAAGTGAAGACTCTCTCTCTCTCTCTCTCTCTCTCTCTCTCTCTCTCTCTCTCTCTCTCTCTCTCTCTCTCTCTCTCTCTCTCATGTATTCATGGCAATTAAGGTAGACATGCCTAATTTGGTTACTTATCTTTATCGGGCACTTTTATTTTAGTGGTACTTTGCAAAAGAGAGTGGACTAAGTGCTCAAAATATGATAACCCATTTGGGCTCAGTAGTCAGCATAATTTGGGGGGGGGCTATATGACCATATGTTGAGCACAAGGATCTTCTTTTTGATAACTATCTCAGTAGTCAACATAATTTGGGGGGGGGGCTATATGACCATATGTTGAGCACGAGGATCTTCTTTTTGATAACTATCTCATTCCATTTGCATCTTTCATATTCTAGGAGAAGTGAGCTAAAGTAGAGGGTGCTAAAACCAACACCCATGAAATCTTGCACAATAAGTACATATTGATAATGAGAAGGTTCACCATGTGAACATTGGACGCCCTGGTTTTGGGTGCCAACACTTCTCTCGCTTGAAAAAAATGTATTTAATTCAATAATCGAGGGGGAAAAAAACTTGCAGTACACCTAGTCTTGTTTGTTCTACCTAGGAATTTTAAAAAATCTATTCATTCAGCTACCACATGTATGCCAAATACCTTAACTTCTTGGTTTAAGGTGCTGCTACCTTAGTTAGAAACAAGTAACCAATCAAGACTCATAGTATGCCTTATGTGAATTGTTGAACCTAGCACAACGCCTAATATAGTTTGAGCACATAGTCCAATCTCATTGTAACACGTGCCTCCTTTCCAGTGTCCAATCTTGAGTACGAGCATGGCCATATAAGATACCCCTTGAACACATTGGGTGTCCGATTAAGAAAAGTGACCACTCCGTACTAAGGCCCCCACACCGTAATTTAATATGTTAAGGAGACTAAAGGAGACTAAAGGAGACTCGGATATATACTGGTTGTTTCATTGTGAAGCATGAGTCCCTGTGATGTGTGTGTGTGTGTGATATGAACTGTGAGTGTGATGCGTGTGGTGGTTTTTGGACAATTGTTTGGAAAGCCTATCTTAAACATGTGGAAACCTCGGCGACAAGACGATGGGGGTTACTTGAACGCTAATAAGATGTGAACCACAAGGAGAATTCTACATCAACTTCTCCGATCCCATATGATCACTATATTGTGGTTTGAGATGACCATAAACTACTGGATGATGGTGGTGAGATACCCAAATCTTAAGGAAGAGGTTGGCGGTTCGATTCCTGGCTGTGAAATCTCCTCTCTACTTGACATAAACTTGCCAGGTGATCAATTGCCTCCTGTGCTTTGGCGCTGGCCTGTCGGCCTTCTGTCTCAAACAAAAAAACACTATATTGTGTGATCTTCTACCGTATGTGGGTGTTATTTGGTAAATTAATAAGATAATGTAGTGTTGTGGGTAAGACCGCATGATCCTATACCTCGTTTAATGGTATTTAGTGTCATTTACAATTCGATGTGACACCATGCAATGACTTTTTGTTACTCCAATTATTATTATTATTATTATTATTATTCCTACCAAATGAAGATGTCTATGTTTCATAATGTCTAAACAACCTATTTGACCTTTCTTGCTTTAAAATAGTATCTATATACCAAAAGTTGATAGCATTAAATAATTCCAAATAGGAAGTGACACTATATACCAGAAACGGTGTAGTGTACTTGAGCTCAAGCACTTGTCTTGCGCCATTCAGTATCTCTACCTAGTCATAGCTTAAAATAAGTAGAAAGCCGTCTATGAAGCTCTGTACAAGATTGAAGATAATTTCTTTGATGATTTTGAGAAGTTCATGTAAAAGTTTGTGATCATATGCACAAATTACCTTCAAATAGTGGATATCGATACGGCTTGTATTTGGTCAAACACAATACACTTGTCAACGAGGAGGCTACCTAATCCATTAGAGTCACCTTAATGTGATTCGTTCACGATTTAGGCTGCACAAACTACATATAGGAATCCCTAAAGTGTATTTTACTTTATGGATAAACACACTTGGAGGGTCCGAGTTTTCCTAAAACACATGGTCACCGCAAGAATAACTTTAATAATTATAACATTTGATCCATTTGCTTCAAAACACTCTAGGTAACAATACTTTGTTTTGCTGTAAGATTTATAAAAATCCCACCAAATTAGGGTCTCACTTTTCATGGACAATGGGATGAGGTATTTGGCCTTATTGTGGCCACTTCCAACTCCATATATTGTATTAACTGTTGGATTGGATCGGAAATTGTCTCACTTGGTTTAGCAATTATTGCAAATCACGAAGATTGTCAGTTTGAGTTTCAAAAGCGGAATTGAGATGCAATAGTTATAAGAGGTCGACGTGAGGATTCTATTTTTCTCCTTTGAGCGATAGCATAGGCATTCGTAGTTGTGTTAACTATTGAATCTAGAATGTATATCTTCGTAGATATATCTTAGCCCACATAGTTTAACCTTATTATAACGCATTTCTTTCATTGTCCATTTTTAACCACAAGCCTTGTCACATTGCCACTATACGTCCAACTAATAAGAAGAGTGATGACATAAGGCCCATGCACCTTAATCACGCCATGCCTTAATGCAAGTGTCGTTGCACAGGGAAAATAATTTTCCTAACAAAATTTCAGTGGAAGAAGGAAACAAAGATTTGCGAAGGGGATTGCAAGTGAGATTGGAGTGCTCATTCAAGATGTGGCAACAAAAATTTCACCTCCCAAGGATTTTGAATTTCAGCATGGGCGAAATGGTGGTTGGGATTTATGGATCACTGTCTCAGGCGTTAGGAACAATCAACGCAACAGCCCACAACTCGATGTCAATTTGATGCTATAATGCCTTTTTCACTGTCCCGATTCTTCTTTCCCAAAAACTGGAATGAAGAAAACATCAAATCTAGGGAGGTAAACTAATAGTTTGTTGACCGCGACAAACTTTAAGGTGTTGTATCAACTTAAGGTGTTTGAAAGACGAGCTCAGTGCAGTTTTTATAACTCGCTAAGTTTAAACTTAGGTAGCAGCGGGGCCATCTGGAAAAAAGTGTGAAGATCGTTGAATTTTTCAGTACAAAAGTGGACAGATTGAAAGTTTGTAATATGACAAGCACAACAATATTCCAACTTTTTGGTGGGGTATTGCAGTTTGTAGAATGAACCTTGAACCATATGAAACTAACTGCAAGTAAATCTTATTACAATGTGATTGCAACTCAGAGTCTAGTCTGCGTTATCCATAGCTCATATTTGTTTATAATGCAGGAATTATTATGTGTAAAGTATATATACTTTTTTTTTTTTTCATATTTGTTTATATACTAGTGAAGAATCTTAGCGGATTATCCTTTCAAACTGATAACTCTCACAATCACTGTATAGCGGACTAGGTATTGCAGCTTTAAACTACTCGGAACATTGTGCCTGGAGCAAGGAATGCAAAGGCTGCAATTGTTCGCCTTCAGCACAACTTCCCAATATGCATGGGACATGTTGAAGAAAGAGGCCATCAAACAAAAATAAGCTACAGGCTTGACACTTTACTTTTCCAACACACTCTTCACATATCAATTTGCACTCTTACCATACATTGTAAAGTAGTTTGTGTTAGTTGAGAACATATTCTCAAGGTCCTCAAGATTGGTGTGAAATATTTGCACCCTTTTCAGGACTCTTGAATATGTCCTCCACAAATATGATCTAGCATTTAGGACTCCTAAAAAAACATAATACACATCTCAACTTATGTAATATAACGATGTGTAAATTACAATTCTGTCCCAACTCCCAACTCTGAGCACCATGTATTTTTCTGTAAAAGAAATGATTGAACGAATTGTTGGAAGATATCTTTGGAATAACCAAATTAGCATCTAAAATGACACCAAGAGGGTAATATTTCATCTTGCTAGAGTCCTAACTTCTATGGCTCCTTTTAAGCACTCAGTACGGATGCTTTTCTCTCTGCACCACACCCACTCCTTGTAGGATATGAAACACCAACTAGTGCGAGATAATTAGCAAATCCATATCATGCATGTGGCCATTTGCCTCGTAATTTTGGGAGCTCATATGACTATCTCATTCAATGTCAAAGTGAAGATTTTTGTGCTCATTAAGTGGTCATATAGGTCCTACTAATTATGTTGACTATTGAACCTAGAATGGTTATCATGTTTAGAGCACGTAATATACATGTCTTTTTGGATTTCATTCTTGGAGCCACACCTAACCATGTAACCACTCCAATATAGGTACTCAAATAAGATAAGTATCTGAATCAGGCACATCTACCTTATCCATTTTGATGCCCTAGCCTTTGGACCCTCTAATCATGGCCTAAGATTCAGGGTGGGGGAGGCCAAGAGTTATGCTATGGCTATGGTGAAGACATCCTCCTCCCCAATCCCGGATTAAAGCCACCTCACCTCATGTGCATTGAAATTGGTTATGGCCACCACGCTGTTGTTGTTGTTGTTGTTGTTGTTGTTGTTGTTGTTGAGGTCATTGTTTTACGGCCTTGCCGCAGAGGAGGAGGTTGTCAGGAGGTGGAGCTTCTTGGCGCTTGGAGGAGGATGTGGAGGGGCTCACAACTTGCAAATAAAACTCTTGGCCCTGCCACTGCCGTTGCATCTCCTGGGACCTTATGTTCCAAATGCCAGGGTTGTCAAGCTCAAGCATCACAGCAGTCCATGCATTGCCGTAAACCTGCGAGCAAATTAACATAACATCATGTATGTATGTATGTATGTATGTATGTATGTATGTGTGTGGGCCTTATGTGATCACTCTTCTTAATTAAATACCTATATTAATTGATTGGTAGTCTACTATGACAAGTTTTGTACCTAGTCAAGAATGCACACCAAAAAAGACATCGTGTGTCACAATATGCTCAAAATGTAGACACCACTTTAGGTTTGTTTGTTAGCACAATTTGTAAGGGCCTATGTTGGTTATTTAAAGAGAGAGACCGAATCTTCTCTTTGACCTCCTACAACTTTTACATCTCAAAGTTCCCATTTTGAAACTTGAGATTCAATAAGGTGTGTGGCCTTATGTGGTCAATCTTCTTAATTGGACACCTATATTAACTGAGTGGTACTCTATCACGACAATCCTTGTACCTAGTCAAGAATGGACACCATAAAGATATCATGTGTTACAATATGCTCAAAATGTAGCCACCGCTTTTGGTTCATTTGTGCACACAATTTGTAAGGGTCTATGTTGGTTATTTAAAGAGGAAGATTGAATCTTCTCGTTGACCTCCTATAACTTTTACATCTCAAAGTTCACATTTTGAAACTTGAAATTCACATAAGGTGTCTGGCCTTTTGTGGTCACTCTTCTTAATTGGACACCTATACTTTAGTGCTAGTATATGATAAATTTTGTAGTCAAGAAGGGACGCCAAGAAGACATGGTGTGTTATGGTATGTTCAAAATGTAGACACCATTCTAGGTTCATTTATGCACACAATATTTGAGGACCTATGTTGCTATTAAAAAGAAAGATAATCTTCTCTTTAACCTCCTATAACTATTACATCTCCACTCTATATAAGATGCGTGGCCTTGTGTGGTCACTCTTCGTAACAAGACATTGTATTTGAGTGGTATGTGGCAAGTACTGGGCCGCATGCCTCAGACAGTAAGATTTGCACGTGACCAGAATGAGAGATTTTTAATCAAGGGCGTGTATATATAATTACATACAAAGAATGGGTTGGGGGAGGTCTATAAGGACCTGAGTGGTGCTGCGAGCGACAGCATCCACCATGTTATAAGAATGTCGGGCTTCAGTAGTCCAGCCTCCTGGTCCCATTCTGCACAAAAATCAAATGGCTTTAGAGATTCAAATTAATTGGAAGGGTTTTGTTGAGGGGAGAAAGTAAATTAAAAGTCATATCCAATCACTGCCAGATCAGGCTTTGAACCAATGTAACAGAAGAAAGTTATTCACAAACCACGTCATTTTCAGGCCCTAGCTATCACCTCTAGCTTTTGACCATACCTTTTTTCCTACCCCTTCAAGTGAAGAGATGTTTGCAGAACTCCCCCTCTACATATTCTGTCTACCTTTCAACATACGATTTTGTCATGACCTCTGTGGGACAATAGAGTTATCCTTCAATTCAACCAGAGATTGGGTTGAGAGTTGGTTATTTTGCATCAAATAATTTTCATGTTTGGTAAGTTTCCGATGCATGCTTGAAGTCGGTTGGGAGGTTTGAGCAAAGAACATTCTATATCGGCTCATTGGGGGCCAAACTCATTCCAAGCACCTCATGGCAGGGCAAAATGAGTTTGATCCTCAATGAACCAATATAGAAAGTACTTCGTTCAAAACTCCACACCAACTCTAAGCATACACCGCAAACTTACCAAACTTGAAAAGTTTTGTATGCAACACAACCAACTCCCGACCAAAACTCCGACCATTGAATTATAGGAGAACTCTAATCTTTTAGATATTAGCAGCCCACTCCAATATGTATGGTGCATGGAACATTTTAATCATATATTATAATGTAAGAGCTTGTTGATGTGATATATTCTGAAGTAAAGAAAGAGAGGACTAGAGTAGCACTCGTACCCAACAACGAAAAAGGAATAGCCATCAATGTGCCAGGATTGCAGAGAATTTTCCTGGTTTTCGAACACAACTTCGATAAAATCCTGGAATTTCCCAGCCAGCACTGCAGTTGCATAGGAAGGAGTTCTCCACTGAATTGTGGTATCAGGCATGGAGCCAACAGTGAAAACTCCTCTTAGTGCAAAGTAATCAGCCAGCTTGAGAGGTGTATCTGGCTGAATGAAGGACACCCCATTCACAGTGTATCTTTGCTTTCCATTCATTTTGATGGCAGAATTTGAAAAGATGTATGTCTTTGAGACATTGATCTGACTGTAATGGAATGAACCTTGTGGATTTTTCCTTGATGCTCCCACAGTTAAATTCCGCCTTCATTCATATCATCCAGCATAAGAAGAAATAGAATAATATTAAGAAGTTATTAATATGGAAGCTGGTATGTCTCACATGACCATAGCATGCAATTTTAAGGATATATCCCATTGAGTATTGTCCCAAATCAGAGCATCTGTGCAAATCAGAAATAATAAAATCATTGTGCAAAGTGTACAAGCTTAATATGCTTTGAGACATCTCTGTAGCCTCATGAATGGGGAAATTCGACCTCTAATTACATATGGGCCTGTTAAGTTTGAGAAATAGCTGGCTCAAGTTCAATTCTTTACGTAACTTTCTGGTCATTTTAGAGGAATCTGTGGAATATTCTGTAAATCAATAAAGAAAATCTGAAAGAAAATCAACATGTAATCAGTTGGACTTGGAAACACAAGGATCTTGACCAATTTTGCTCAAATTTCCCCCATTCACTGCCATAGCCGCATATTGCAATGCAGCTAGCTTTCTCAAGCATGTGTAAGGACACTGTCTTTCTATTCTATCTTCAAGATTATATTTTCAAAGAAATAAGGCCCTTGAAAACATGCATGAATGCCAACCATAGTCAAGTGGCAAGCTCTCATCAGTCGACACCTCATTGTTGCCTGTCTTCAGACACAAAGCCTTCTTCCATCTACCAAGAACCAATTGAAGGGTGCGCCCCAAATGGAATCATCCTTAGGTGATCCAAATTACGTAATTAAAATTTATCCCATGTGCAACAGAACCTAAATAGGCTACTAAAAAAATGTTTCTTGGCAATATTGAGCTCACCTTATGCTGCGGGCTTGTTCGAAAGAGAAGTCGATGTCATTGGGACCTGGGGGTAATACTTCAGGGTTCAATCCTTTGCGTGACGTGGAGTAATGAAGGACAGCCAAGCCATAGAGGACGGGCTCTGAGAATCTGGTGATAGCCACCACATAAAAATCAGCTGGCACACTTTGGTCCATGGTCACCATGACAGAGTAGGACTGGCCAACATGAATGTCAAGAGATGTGTAATAAGTTTGGATCACATAGGAGCCCTCGGTTTCGACCAGCAGCAAGCGGTGCCCTTCAATCCTGAAATTCAATGTGTGCTGTGATCCTACATTTGAAATTCTCAGGCGGTACGTTTTCCCTGCCAGTGGTACAATACAAATACACATGGAAACCTCATGAGTCATTACCATCACAAGTAATCCAAGAGTAAACTCCAGATAATTATCGCCATGTGTCACTTATAAGGTAAGACATGCCTAAATCAAACGTGGCAATAATAAGGACACCTATATTTGAGTGGTATGTGGTTAGGTGTGGATCTAAGAATGGACAATAAAAAAGACATGTGTTTAAAAGAGATTGGCTTATGTGCTTAAAATATGCTAACCCATTCTAAGCTCAATAGTCAACATGAGTGAGAGGACGTATATGACCACTTAATGATCATGAGAATCTTCACTTTGATAATGAATAAGATATTCATATGACCTCCAGAAATTATGAGGAAAATGGCTACAGACAGGATACGGATGTGCTAGTCATCTCACACTAATTGCATGTCTCATCCTACGAGAAGTGAGTGCAAAGAGAAAAGTATCTGAATAACACATGTCTACCTTATGTGTTTAAGTCCAATTTAAAGAAACATAGCAAGGGCCAAATCAGCCACACACATGTGTATGTTATCTTCTGTCTGTCAGACAGTGAAGACCCAAAATCCTGCATTGTCCAATTCCAAGTCCTCTAGATGTACCTTTCTCCACTGTGAAAGTGGTGCCAAGGGGTCCTTGGCCGTTGATGAGTATACCATCAGGTGTGTGAAGACGATATCCTTGATCCAGTACAGACCTCAGTGTCTGCTCACACGAATTCCACAATTAATTGTCAGAACAAGAAACATTTTCCATTACATATAATCAGCAGAAATGTGCACCTTATGGACCAAACGGCAGGTGATGAATTCAACCGGGACTTCAATAAATTAGCAATACACCATTTTTATTTCCTTTCTTTTCTGGCCACATGAACATGTAGCTTAATGAAATGAAATAAGTCGAATTTGAAATCTAGAAAGCCAAAAGACTAGAAGTACATCAATATGGTGTCAAAAAGGCTAATTCCCTCAATGATCATTGGTGGGGGATGATCACAAGCTTCACCAAAAGTTTGGAAAAATGTGGTACAAATAAATATTTGTGGATTATGTATCCAGTTGATGAATAATTACCCCAAGCTTCAAGGATTACTTAGCTGAGGTGTGCCCTCTCACAAGCTCGAAGCACACAGATGGAATCTAATGCTTGAGTCTACTCAAGAGGCATTTCTGCAAACTATGTGATTTTGTAGCCAGCTTCAAGTCAAATGCACTAGGTATTTGTTGCAATGGGACCTGCTACCGGGAGTAGCAGAGAGCCTGTACAAGGCGAGGCACGGAAGCGCTTCCAAGACTGTACATGCAAGCTGCTAACTTACTCATGGTAGCAGGTTGAATCGCAATAAACATTGGATATAGCTGACAAAAATCAAACGCAATGCCATGTTGCCTTCGTCTGCTTTATAGGACATTGTGTGTTTTCAATTCACTTTTGAATTTGCGATGAACTTCATGGAAATTTTCAATTGAGCCTTATGAACCAGTTTCCTCAAAAGAAATAAATATTTCATCACCCCAGTGAAGAAGTAGCCTCACTCTTACAGTATTAGGCCTGCTCTAAGCCAGCGGGAGTCTGCCACATCAGCGCTGGAGCAGTTAAAAAATAGGCTATGGCATATATACTGCGCATTCCTGGGTATGGAAAGCCATTAGACTAGCCTCAAAATGATGCATCAGCTCTCGCTGTATATTATCCCAGGCAGACAACAGCAGTAATGCGGGAATAAAATAAAATGGAGTGCTACATAGAGCTTGAGTAATGGGCACTGAATCCTGTCAGGATACTGGACAAGCCAATTACGGCAGAGAACTTAATTAAATACGGAAAGTCAATCACATGTTCTGAATCCTCAATATGCACAAGTTCCCACCGGATGTACGAGTACCAACTTACCACATTGATGTAAGGGTGTTTTTTTCTAAAATTTGAACGCACCTTGTGATTGGTCTTATACCAGTCTCCTATGAGAACCACGAAATCATCTGCTGGAGGGGCAAATGGAGAGGGGATTATACTCCGGGGGTTGATGCGTATGCTGCCGAAGCCTCCCGCTGCTTTCTGGAATAACAAGGAGGGGTAGTAGAAGTAGCTGCCAATCTGATCTTTGAGTTTGAAGTGGTACGTCCAGCTTTGACCTGGTGGGATGGGGCAATTTGTTCCTGCGACGCCGTCTTGCCAAGAATTCCTGCGTTGTTGAATTCCATCCCTAGAAAGAACACGACTCCATTGGGCAGGATAATTAGACATAAAAGGTAGATGTGTCTAATGCAGTTTACTTATCTTAATTGGACACCTATAAGTATTTGAGTGGTATGTGGTCAGACGTGGATCTACAACTGATACCCTAAATAAATATGTGTTTAAAAGGGCTTGGACTATGTGCTTAAAAAAGATGACCATTCTAGGCTCAATAGTCAACATAATTGGGGGGACCTATATGACCGTTTAAAGAGCACGAGAATCTTCACTTTGATAATGAATAAGACATTCACATGAGCTCTGTAAATTATGAGGAAAATGACAACGACCATGATTTAGATTTGTCAATAATCTTGCACTAATCACGTGTTTCGTATCCTAGAGAAGTGGGTGCAGAGCTGTGAGCTTTCAATTATGGCCTACTACCTTAAACATGTCTTATCTGAAGAGTGGGAAGTTGTGCAACTTTGATTAGTCCCATTTATATGGAACCTTACATTTTACAATCACCTCTGACGAAGACAAACTTTGGAGTGCATTAAGGCTAGTTTGAGGTTTCTTCTACAATGCTGATGAGAGTAAAATGCGACCAATTAATGACCTATGCTAGGGTGAGAGGAATTGTGAGAGGCAATATGCATACCAAGTAAAGAGAAGGGGCTCATCAAGGCGGTTGTGCACATTGATGACTAGGTTGTAATTTGTGGTTGCCTCCAGCTGTGGCCCTGGAAATTTGCCGTTGATGGCAATCACCTGCTCATACAACCAACACACTGTCAACTCATCATCTGCATCAGAATTTAACCATGGATGATTGGCTGCAAGCTGCAGATCATAATCCTCTTAATTCATATATCAGCACCGATTTCATATTGATTCAATAACATTGAACTATATAGGCATTGCATCAATACGTATCAACCATATAGAGGGTTGCAGTTTTCATATTTTGTTTCAGAATTTTATCGATGGGAGGTCTAAGAGGTTGATTGATTATTGGATGAATCTTGGATGTGGAATGAATTATTAATAGCTAATTGTGAAAACGGGCATATTAAATCCTGATTGAGGATAAGACTGACTCAACTTTAAATGCTGGTCACTTGCATTTTCGAGATGCAACTGGGGTCACGTGGATTCTACCGAGGTTGGACTTTAGCTATGTGACGCCACATGCCTTTTGCAACTTCTGTAGTTTAAAAGACTTCATTCCATCACACAATGCTGGAATTCTGAGTGCCAAGCAAGATACATGATGTTTATGCAATTATACTACTTGAGGAAGATCTCTTTAGTAGACCTTACAGCAACAAAAATGGAATAAAGTTATAAATACAGACAGGTGGAATATCATTTGAAGTAAAAGAGAATAATCAGAGATTCTGTAATGCAAAACTCACTTGCTGCCAGACCCCCAAAGGAGAAACATTTATGTAGGAAACTGTCCAGTCTTCATACTGGAAGGGATCTTCCGCTCCCACATGAGAGCTCCAGCTGGAAAATAGTATGAGCAAAACCACCCAGGAATGTATGTCCATCACCTTCATTTCTTGCCAGCTCGAATAACAGGTCCAGCTCCAAAGTTTAAATGGATATTTGCAAACTCAAGCTCAAGTGAAAACTCAGGACATGACGAATGTTGTTCTTACACAACCAGAGTCAACTCATCTGCCACCACAATGGCTTGCTGCATCTGTCATGTTGAGGAACCGCAATCTTTGCACATATCCAGGAAGCTTGAGCAGAAAACAGCATTAAATTCCAGGGATAGGTCAAGAGAATCCAAGATTCACATGGACAAGCTTGAGGAGATGCTCAACAACCTTAAAAATATCGGCATTACTGGTCAGCAAAAATGCTTCTCTGATAGAGATCACCCTAATCTTTCCTCGGTTGCACACAATTGCACACATCCAGGATTGAATCTCGACCATAAAACAGCACTAAATTTTAGGGCTAAGTCAAGAGCATTCAAGATTCACATGGACAAGACTAGGGATATGTTCCAACATCCTTACGGATATCGACATTACCGGTCAGCAAAATCGCTGCTCTGATAATTAAATCACCCTAATCTCTCCTCGGACGCTCTGCAAGATACTTGAGACGCATTGAAGTTTGGAATATCTTTGAGGTGAATCCTTCTTACAAGCAGCAGCCAGGTGTAGTAGGTGGTAATTATCACATCAGTGACTACAGAGGCGACCCCACCTGACCTGGGATCACGTGATACATATACATCACAGGCAACACGCAACACACACAGCGGGTGCTACAAATCAGTATATAGTGATTCACTCAACAACACTAGCCTGGTAATCATAATCATTTCCCATACATTGACTTAAGAAGCATAGATCATAGGCACATGATCAAAACGAACGAGTGAGTACGTATAAAATATCAACTCAAGAAGGGCTCAAGAACCATCCCCAAAATGGTTGCCAACATATAATCCATGTCTAACCCTCACATAAATTCCCATGATTTCTTTACTTTCTCCTCACAAGAATTGTCCACCCCTACTTGTGGTGGACATCATTGAATGCGATTGCAACTAACCTGCTGCACTCAAAGCTCAATCTGGAGCTGGACCTAGCTGAATGCATCTATCTATCTATCTACCTATCTATCTGCAGGAAATTCATCATGAGAAGTTGAGCTAGGAATTTTGGGTGAAGATTTTTATGAGGACACGATGATGCACATGGGTGGACATCTTGCTGTTGCACCACCTTAATTACACAGAGACAGATCAGTAGGAGATATTGGGGATTCAAGAAGATCACAAAAATTTGATGAATTCTTGGAGCACATCTGGACACTGATCTGTCCAAATTGTGGGTTGCACAAATGATAGATGCCTGAAAGATCACGTCACAAACTTGAAAGGAGCAAATCAAGAAGCGCAGCGGAGCTCATGGTGCTCGAAGTTCAGGCCCAAGTAGTTGGTATCAAGAGGATTTTTGGAATTACAACACAAGAAAAAATGGAGAAAAAAATAACAATTATACATATTTGGATGGATTTAAGCATGGATCTTGGACAATTCCAACTGCCAAAATGACGTACACTAGGTCGCAAAACTACACAAATATGGTGGTTGGTGAACATGGAATACAAACCTTTGAAGTTGTGGTTGTTGTGTTAGTTGTTTTTGTTGTTGTCCGTTTGATGTTTTTGTCCGTACAAGTGCACATCCCTTATTATTTTGGTTTGTCCAAATCTACTTAAATGTCAGTTAGTTGGTGCATAGCACCCATAGGGGGTAACTTCCTTGTAGAGATATGAACCACATGAGCCCCAGCTCACATGAAGAGGTGATTTTAGGGGGACTATGGAGTAGTGCGCATATTCATGGGATACTCCATATATTTGATGAGTGTTCAGTTTGATATTTTGAGTAAAACTGGCCTAAGTCCAAGTTGTCCAGACTTATAACACGTTGAATTCCATCATAGGATCCTACAATAAGATTGTATGGTAAGATCCTCTGATAGAATATGCAGAGTTGATTATGATAATATGATAGCAATTGTTTTTATTGTATTTATCACTATTCCACATTTATTTATATAGATTTAACATTAAAGAAGAGATATTTTAAGGATTCACATATCTCCCATAAGATTTTGGTATAGTAGAAGTGTGTTGACGGATTCGTCGATAGAATTGAAGCAACCAACAGTCCATATTTACTTAAATATGTCAATTCATGAAGTGCATGCATCTAGTATACATTATAATTTGATTGAATGTTCAATGTACCCTGGTTCTCTTTTTCTAATGTATTTATGGTTCTGACTTTGACATAACATTATTCAGATCCTCTTTTTAATCGCCTCATTTTCATTGAGTGGAACATTGGTTAGCCCTCCCCTGGGGAACACGTTGACGTGACTTCAAGACTTCCATGTTGGCGAAGTGACCTTCAAATCTAAAACATGAGGAAGAAAACATATCAAAATCTCATTGGTTCTCGAGCTAGTTTGAACTAATGTTGGAGGGTTACTAACCAAATTAAAAAAAAGGATAATGAAATAAAAGGGGGGGGGCAAACCAACCCATACATTGGTTCCTTGTTTGATGACTGCAACCCATGCCTCCAAGGTATCAGTTTACAAGTTGTTTCGCCCCAGGCTTAAATGTAACAAATTCCTTTATCATGTATTATCTACAAGGGTTTTTTTTACCCACCAATGTTTGTCCCCATATACTACCCCACCTTTGCCCTTATTCTTACCCTTGTTTTTATTTTTTTCCCCTAGACAATGTTTCCAATAGTAGTGTTTCAAGAGGTTGGATGCATATTTCCTTCATGTTTTTCAAAGCGTTCATGATATTATCCCAAAAGAGATCCTCAACGTCTATGTTGTTTGATGACATTCACATCATTCGTGATAGGCAAGATTAGAGAAGCACATAAACCATTACTAATTGTGCTATGCTTCAAAAAATCCTCATTCACAAGAAAAATAAGTTAAAATGTCATTCAAGAAAATTCGAGCAAACTAGCTGTCCAAAAATAATAAGGGATGTGCACTTGTAGGGACAAAAATATCATCAAACAACAACATTAAAAGCAGCAACACGAGAATCACAACTTTGAATGTTTGTATTCCATGTTCACTAACCACCATATTTGTGTAGTTTTGCGATCTCGTGTACACTACATCAAATTGGCAGTTGGAATTGTCCAAAATTCATGCTTAAATCCAAATATATTTAAATCCTAGTTGTTGTGTAAGTGGTCCATATCAAAGGTGTGAGGAAACATCTCAATAGTATTGACTTATGAATATAAATTTCCATAAATTTTTACAAGGTGATCTTATTGAAGGTAGGAAAAGAATCCCTTCACACAAGCAAATTTCAATGTTTAAGAAGGATGTGCCCAATATGTTTGGAGAACCAAGTTGTGCATGTAAAAAGGTTTTGCATAATGTTTGGAGCTCGTATGAATATCTTAAATGTATTGTTAAAGTGAAGATTCTCATGCTCGTCAAATGATCATAAAGATTCCATTCTCCCCCGGGCCTCAGTTATGTTGATTATTGAACCTAGAATGGTTAACATAATTTGAGCACGTCAGTCCAATTACGTTGGAACGCGTGTCCTTTTGATAATTTGATAAGAGAGGAGATTCTTTTCCTTCGACATCTAATAACTTACTTTTGCATCTAACCTCCAATTATAAATGTTTGAAATAACACTTGATCTCCATGATTTTGTAATTGTCAATTAAATGAGACAAATTTGATTCGATCCAATTTCTCAAGGATGGTCTTCCTACATTAGTACTTGCAAATCACAAAGACTGTCATTTCAATTGGAGTTGGAGTCCGGTGCAACAATGCAACAATCCAAAATGATGATTCTCTTTCTCTTGAAAAATTCCGCATGGTGAAGTCTATCACAAACTCACCACATAAATTTGGGCCACACAAATTCTCCACTAGAGCCCACACTAGTTTCAAACCCATGCTAAATCTCTAGTTTGAAATTAGTGTGGGCCACATTGATTGTTTTTTGAGGATATTGATGTGGTTGAATTGGAGTTTGGAGTCCATGGACAAAATTTGGTCCAATGTGGTGTTGTTTTATGTGGACATTTTCACAATCACCCTTGACATTTATTTTATTTTATTTGGGTGGGGGGGCTTAAGACATGTCTAATCAATATTGTAATGTGTATCTTGTTACTAATCACAAGTATGATAATTTGTTATGGTAATTATAATATCAAGTGGTTTAGGCCCATACCGTAGTTTCCTAGCAGCTTGGGTAGAAAATATACAAATAAAAGGGTGCCTAAGTTTGTAGGAAAGTATTGACATGGTTTGCCTAATTTTTTTGAAAGACCATATTAATGCCCAAATCATAGAAGCGCGGATCACATGTGTTGTAATTCAGCAAATTAGCTTTTAGGTATCAATAGGACTAAGCAGACATTGCAAAGTATTTTGTGAGTCTTTTGTCTCGCCATCCTAACACTTCTAACCCACAATCTTTCACAAATGCAGCATATCTCTCACACATAACAAAGCATGTCACATAAGAGTTTAGGGTAACTAATGAGAGCTTCGGAGGCGAAGGTGAGGGTTTAGGGTAAATTGGCCACCTTAGATGAAATTAGCAATAGCCATCCAAAAACCGTAAGAGAAACTTGGATGAATGCCTAACTTATTTTAATTGTATTTTTAAACTGCTCGATTTTGATATATTGTTTTCCGGGTTGCCTAATTATTTTGGTCACTTCAATTAATTAGTGGGCAAAGACCCACCCAAGCTACTATAAAATTACAATATGTGCTTTAGACATGTAGCAGTCATTGTAGTTCAACCCTCAACTTCCTGGAGCAAATTGTAGTTTTATTATACCATCTAAAAACTAAGCCTTCTAAACCTCAATCTTTACTGTGCCTTGAAATAAAAGTTGTTGTTGATGATTTTAAGATCACATCAATATAGTAGCAATATTTAGTAATTTTCATGATTTGTTTATGATCGATTCAAAATCATTAGATTTCAAGAATTTGTGATATATAGTCCAAACGTTCAAGATTATAGTAAAAAAAACAAATATACACTTTGAGGTAAGAAAAAGTCTGTAGAAAATTGACAAATTTCAATGAAAATAATAATAAGTTGATATATACAATAATGTATTAACAAGGGGAAAAGTTAGTTCATTCTTGGCTTGAAAATCTCTTGTAAACAACCAACTTTTCAATATTGCAATGGGATCATCACCGTTGACAAGAAAATTTCACGAGGAACACGATGATACTTATTGTGACCTTCCTAGCAACTTTCTTTTGGATGGATTTGCCTTCAAGAGTCATTCATCATCCCAAATGTGGCCTCTTAGGAAGTTACGGGTTAATTTGGATACTCGTGTTGATATCCATTAGCAACTTTGCAATCGTGCTCATTGTTGGCATCTCCAAGGGTGAAAGTCCTTTGGTTTGTCATACTTACAACCATATGATTTGTTTAGAAGTAAAGGAAACCTAATGATCTTAGCACATATATAGAAATTAAACCACAAATGCATGTATTATTTGGTACCCAAGTCCCCCGCAATCGACCAATGTTGGCGACTTCAGTTAATTGCATCCACAACAACCACGAAGTACCACCGTCCTCTATAACCAGTTATTGAGGTGTTTTCATGGTAACGAAACATTCCAAATCCTTCTAGTGATACATAGTGATTTCTTTTGCACCTCGTAATGTAGTATTCTTTAGATTTGTAATATTCATCTCATTTGAACAATCATAACATTATTCCACAAAATATTCCTGGATATATCCACATTTAGATTGAATGTGGGGAATATCCGGAAATATTCTGTGGAATATTGTCAATCCCACATAACATTGTTGTGGATTTGAATAATGTTATGATCGTTGTCCCTCGAACTTTGCTAGACTTGATAAAAAAATGTCAACTAAGTAACACATCTAGTTGCATGTCAAGGAAATCAATCACTTAATGACCTTCAATTCTTCTCATATAAAGCGTAATGTATGTTATCTTGTACAAAATTATGCAACAGTGGAGAATAAGAATGTTTTCATAAGAATGCTAAGGAACCGTAACATGAATTAAGATTGAATTTCATGCGGAGATTTTCTTTTTCTTTTTTCTTATTTTTCTTACATGTTAGGGGAGGGAAAAAAAGAAAAGAGTCAATAAAATATGAGTTATCTTTATTGGAAACCATTTATCTTGGTCATCATTAGCTAAATGTTTTTGCCTCTCGAGTTCTTGAAGAGCTTCTCAAATTTACTTATAAATACACTAGATGTTAGTTTGCTCTTCCTCTCATACATGCTAAGATCATTTGAAAATCTTGTCTGTGGTTTTTAGTATACATTTTTGAGCTTCAATCCTTAGCGATGTACACCCGCTCCTTTTGCTTCGATATGTTGCTTGGTTGGCCCTCTCCCCCTCTCCATAGCCTCGTTGCCCTTTCATTTCCATTTGTTTAGCTTGGTTTGACCGCTTCATAAGGTACCGAGGCCTTAAAGTAACACCTTCCCTTGGGTGACACGTATTTTCAACCCTTAAGCCGTCAACAAGTGAGTGCAACGGTGCCATCAAGCAAGTCATTGTTAAAAGTGATTAATCATATGAGGCATTAAGTGTAAAATAACACCACTTTGACGGTTGGGGCTAGAGCTCATGCCAAATTGCATGGGCCCCGCTCTGCCAAGCCATGACCCCATCGTATTCAAAATTTTCTTATCTCGGGCAAAAATTGTTGCTTGCCCTGTCAACAAAAATAAATAAATTACCCTTACATTTTTGAAGGCCATTTGTCCACAAAACCCATATTGAGTGCATTGCACCTTCAAGGTCCAAAATCCAATGTATATGTTCACTTCCCCCTAGTAAATGGTCGACAAAGACCATGTCATATGCTAATGAGGATTTTGTAATAGTTTTTACTTCCAAGTTTATTATAGGTTTTATTGACAATTTCTGTTTGGGAATGAATCCCAATCAATTGCTTATTTACTAAGGGGAAGTGAGCACTTAGATTGGATTTTTGGACCTTGAAGGTGAAAAGTGCACTCAATATGGGTTTTGTGGCAAACTGCCTTCAAGAATGCAAGGGCAATTTTTTTTTGAAGTTAGGTGGGGCGGGCATTAATTTTCGGTTGGGATAAGAAAATTTGAATATGATGGGGTCATTGCTTGGCAGAGCAAGGCCTATGCGGTTTGGCATGAGCTCTAGCCCCGTCCACTTCGCCCATTCATAATGGTGGTGTAAGAAGGATGCAAAGAATGCTTTTAGAACAATACCAATTTTGCCCAATCACAATGGCTAATCGAGGATCTATCCGCTCAATGAGGCGGTGTAAGAAGTGATCCACAAAAGGGGGACAACACCTTCATTTAATAAACGATCCTCACTTGCAATAAGGTTGATTTTGTGTTGATTCTCACTTAGCAATCTAACATCAATAGACCCCCTTGGTTGACGATATAAGGTAGAGGGTGCTTAAACCAACACATTAAACTATTGCACATACATGTGGCTATGTGGTTGATATAAAAAATGAATACTCATATTATCCTTTGGGCTAAACATAGGCATAAAAAGAAGAAAACTATTTCTAGCCTCAATTAAATATATTTGATGAATATTCAAAGTCAAAACCACTAGCTTCTTTAAATTGATCCCTAGGCCCCTATGTATGACGACCTTGCATATGATGAGGACCCCCACCTTCATTGCCTACAACATGCGTGGGCAACTAAACCCAAGCTAGATCAAAGCCCAACATGGGCATTCCATCTGGTTTGGTTGTAGAACCATCCCCTTGCATCATAGGTACTACCCCCCTTTGTATCCATAACCGACCCCCCTTGGCTTTGTGGGCTTGAAACCCCCCCCCCCCAATTAGAATGGCTAGAATAGGCTTCGACAAGGGCTGGGGCGAACCAACCCGTATATTGGTACCTTACCGAGGAGGGCGAATGGCTGGGGATTCGTGGCACTCACTTAAAATCATCCATCCTAGATATCGTGGATGAAGTGGCTCCAATACAAAAGACCCCTATGGGGTTGAGGGCCGATTCATTCGAATGTGACATCACTAGACATCCGGTAAGGTACCAATGTACGGGTCGGTTCGCCCTGGCCCTTCGACAAGCCACCCCAAAGCCACCTTGAACCAACCCGAGATAAGAGTGGAACCCGTTATTACCCTATATGGAGGTAGTAGAGGTTGTCGCCTTGTGGGCCCGGGCACTCCTTTTCCATGGGGAACGGTTCCAAGGCAGTAGAGTGTTGGTGATTGGGAGGCGTTTATAGGTGTTGCTTTTGGGTGGGGTGTTGGTTTTAGCACCCTCTATCGTAAAGCTCTTTCCTTCAGATGACTTTGAGATTTCTATAGATTGCACACAATTTTTTTTGGTAGACTCTGTATAGATTTGGTAATCTGTGGACTTTTTATTTTTTTGAAAATTTTCCAAACTACTTAACCTTTCTGAAATAGGAACAGTTTCTTAAAGTGTCACTTTAAGGCCTCAGTACCCTTAGACCTTTGCCTTCATCCGCACAAAACCGAATGACTGTTGCAGATTGTTTCCTTGAAGGTCTACCGGACTCTTTTACTGAGACACTGCCCGGTAAAGATTGAGAATGCACCTGCCATTCTCAAAAACCCACAGGCTATTCAAAAGATGTCAAGTATATTCCCCAACATGTGCAACATGTAGCTTGTCGATTCTTACACAACAATGGACATAGTTTGGTGCCCATTGGTTTGGCATGTAGTCACAAAACCACGATACTCTATGAATTTACACATGGAGGTTTTATTTTCAGATTTATTTGATTCACTGTGACCCATTTTATAGGTGTGGTCTCATGTATGTTTGATGTATCATACATCAAAAATTCCAGTTATTTTAACTCGTTAATCTTGACATGCACCCATTATGGACTTGGTATATTGTCCTTGAATCACAAACATCCTACTTTTGAAATGACCTAAGTATGAGCATAATCCCCCCCCCCAGGAGTCTCTGGAAAGATCTAGTGTAATAGTTGGTTTCTAATGTAATCAAAGACTAAAGAAACACCAAAATCTAGTGATCTTATTGATTGAGAAAACAAAAAGTCGGGGTATAAGTGTGAATGGAAACAAAACAAATGACATTGAAGTGTCACTACATTTTAGCCAAATGTTGAACCCAAGTTTCTTGAAGGTAGACCCTAATGTTAACCGACCCTTACTACGAATGCATGAAAATTGCATTGGTTGTATTTATAATCGATCCAATTTTTGTTGTTGTTTACAATATATATGCCCCAATAAAACTAACAAATTGGTAAACACTTTCCAACTTGGAAAGGAACACAATCATAACTATTTGTGAAACATTAACCGTTTAGCTTGGTAGGAACATGGGCGGGTATATGGTCGGTAAGTAGGTCGCCACGTCATCGGGCATTTTCAGTTATTCATAGGGTATGAGAAGCAGGAGATACTATTGTGAGGTGATGGGGATGAATGAACCGGAAGACCGACGAACGTATGGACGCATAAATCGTCACGCGGATGACAGTATGGATGGAACCCTAATCGGAAGTGTTCACGCCAGGTAACCTCTTCCACCCTCCCTCCAGGGTTTTGCATCGATAGCATCGACATCGTCACCCGTGGATCTGCGTGCCGCTCCTTCAATCCATTTGCATCCCATCCCATCCCATCCCAACCATTCCATTCCATTGTTCACACACCGGCCGTGGTGCAATTGAAGGCGGCGACCAGTCTTCATGGCGCTCTTATCTTCGAATTTCGGTTTCCCGACCATCCTCCGACATTAGAGAGGCTTGTTGCAGGGAATTGAGGTCGCAAGGTGTGCTGTTCTCCAGGAATTTTGATTTCAGGGGTTGTAGGTGGTGTTTGTTGATGTCTCGGTGTTTCATTTCGGGAAATGGCTTATGTGTGCGAAGGCGGATTATGAAACCCTAATGCAGAGGGTTGGTCCTTGTTTGGGATTTGAGAGCTTGGTTATGTGGGATTAGTATCCTTGATGGACAATTCGGGACGTGGGACCTGTGATCGTGATATTCTATGTTCATTAAGATTGTATGTGTGATCATAGTCTCTGTGTCGAGGGGGTTTCGCAGTGCAGTTAAAGGTCCTGTTTCGACGTATAGGCAAGGGTTTAATTTTTTTTTAAAGTTAGCAGCTCTGACTGAATCGTTCTGTAGAGGATTTCCGTCCGCCATGCCAAACTCGATAGTTTGATTTTGGCATGTGATGGATATTATCGTTCAATGGGGTATTATGGTAACTGGTATGATAGCAGTGAAACCTTTCTGTATATATGTATGATCTGGACATCTAGGGTTTTGTTCCTTGTGAAGGCTTAAGTGCAGATGTGAGGGACCAAGAACGACAATTTGTGATGGATGAAGGGGAATTTGTGGCGCTGGCAGTACTCTCCTAAACAACATCAAGAATTGGATGAGAAAGCATCGCCTGGTTGGTAAATTGTCAGGAGTGTAGTAGGTATCTTTCTTTGTAGGCACATTTTTGTAAACAGAGAGAAGTGCATTCCTTGAATGGTCTTGCTTCACGAATTGGTCATTCGTGGCAGTTTGAGGTAGCCTAATACGAGGTTTCCTGACCGGTGCTATTTGTGCAGGGTGTCCACTTGGAGAGCAGGGCATGAGGAATAAAGTTGATTGAGGAAAATAACAGACAGGGTGGAGGTGATTCCTTCACAATTTGTTTGACCTGAGCATCAGGTAAGGAGAGGGATGCCTCGATCAATATCAAGGTCGAGGTCCCCGCCTAGGAAGGGACGGCACCGGTCGTCAGCTCGGTCACCATCACCTGCAAGCCACAGGCATAGAAGGAGGAAGGAGTCCCATAGAAGCCGATCACCGGTGCATCATGGTCACAGCAGGTGTGTTACAGTGATCAAACAATGGGCCGTGCATGCTGTTGTTGTTGGGCTAGAAAAGAGTTGAAGAGTTATGTCGGAAAGAGATGAGATCTTATGTGTATTCATAAAGTTGATGAGAAAAGGAAAAAGAAAAAAAGAAAAAAGTATGAGAATGAGGTGGGAGCAGACAGGCTCGCAAGGGAAGATGATGATGATGATGATGATGTTCATGGAAGGAGGGGGTTTTTCATGCTGTTGCTGCCCGGAGAAAAGCAGGAAGGCTTTGGGAAGGTCCTCTTTCTTGAGGAACCTTTCATTCGCTTCTTCTGATGTAACGCGCCCTCTCCCTCTGGTAATGGTACCATAGATGCGCCTGCCCACCCTGTGTTGCTTTCCTCTGCGGCGCGGTTTTGCCATATGTAGGTCAATATTCACCCAGGATGGGTTCCCTTCTTATTCGAAGTTGTTTGCAGGGGTGGTGCAGCTTGGTTGGGTTTAAGAACTTCAGATTAAGAACTTCACTTCATGAAGTTATAGGAAGAACCATTGACCGGCTATTTGGGAGTGATGGTTTTTTTGGAGGGGGTTGAGGTGTGGATAGTGACATAGTGCCTGTGCTAACATGTCAAGTGTGGTGAGGACTCCAAAGAGAGAGGGAGTCTGCTGCCGACTCGGACTTTGACAATTTGTGATTTGCTTGATAGGCACAGGAGCCGGTCACCAACACCAAGGAGATCAAAGCGGCGTAGTCGAACTCGGTCACCAGCTAAATCTCCAAGCTCAAGTGTTGTGTCTTTGGAGCGAAGGAGAGCTGTTGAAAAAGTTCGGGAAGATGAAGAGCTTGAGAAGAAAAGGTACTGAATGCACACAATTAGGAGCACACAAGATGTCCATTATGAGCAGAGGTAGTTTCTCCAATTGAAGGGTATAAGATCCAGTCTTTGTGGATGTGTACCAAAAAATCACGCTTCAATGTGGCGGGGCACAGCACCATTCAGTGCCCCCAGCAAATCTTAGAGCCCAATGGTAAGCATCAGGCTGCATCCTTTGGCATGGTTACTCACAGCCACACGGATTGGTTCTTCTACCCTCGTTGGAAAACAGTGTCTAAAAGAAAAGAGTTGGAAACCTTAAGGATATACTTCTGTATTACTGATGTGCTCTGATTCTAATCCAATTGCTGATGTTAACAGGGGAAGTAACATGCAAGAGGAATCAGCCAAGTAATTTTGCCAAAATAAGGGCAAATTTTCATGGTTAGCTTTGCTAGAAAGGATGGGTTAGCTTTCCATCGCTGTCAAAGTTTGTAGTGGAAATGACGCCATGTGGTGAGACTTTTTTCCTGTCCATGGCAGTATTAAGTGTGAGTATGATCTGATTTCCACAGTAACACATCCCTCACATTGTTTCTGCTTAGATCCCTGTCGTCAGTGGGTGACATGTCAGCAACCTCTTAAAAAAACCTGTTTGGTGGTCTTTTGGATCTACAACATGTCAACATAATCATGTTGCAGTTTATGTGGACCTGGACTGGTGCAACACATTTCAGGTTACCTTTCACATTTGTGTGTAGCTTTTCTTTGTGTGCACATGTTTCGTATTTGTGAGAGACCTGAATGTTATGTGAATGCCACCCTACACCACAATAATGCCGCTTCTTGTGGGTGTGTATCTATGTTTCTCCAACACAATATTGTGACTGACTTGTGTAGTTGTTTACAGGCGGCAACAAGAAGCTGAAACAAAGATCATCGAAGAGCAAACCGCAAAGAGAGTACAGGAAGCTATCAGGAAAAAGGTTCATGAGGCTCTACATTCGGAAGAGCTTAGAAAGGAGGTTGAGTTGAAAATCCAAGAGGGTCGAAAGAAGATATTTGATGATATTGCTGCTCAACTTGAGAGAGAAAAGGAAGATGCTCTTGCAGAAGCCAGAAGAAAAGAGGTATGGCCTGAAACAAGCCCTTCATTGGCCTCAACTTCTACACCCCTCCATTATATGTGAGCAAGACCTTTAAGCTTTTTCAGGCAGAGATTGTATGTGGAGAATAGACAGTAATTTGCAATCACATGTAGAAATGGTAAGTACGTTTAATTCCTTTGCATAATTACTGTACTTTCCCTCTTAAATTCAAAATATATCTTTCATTGGATTCTTTCATTAGAAGAATAAAGCTATTTGAAGAAGAGTTATTTTTTAGAAAATGATTGAAGATGAATTTATCAACAGGAAAATTCCATTCTACTTGTCTCCAAAGCCCTGTCATTGCTTAGTTAACATGTTTGAGGGTTCATTTACCTGGAAGGCTGTTCCATAAAGTCTATAAGTACTTCCATTCTCATAATGACATATTAAACTGCAGATTACATACATGGCTTCAAAGTAAGTGATCACTTTGTAAACGGACTAATTTGATGTTGATTCTGAAAGAAAGTACCTCATTGAACCTGTGTTATCATTGTCCTTCTTTCATTTTTTTTCAAGGATTGATTGGAATTTCTATCAAGGCTTCTTGGAAGTTAGTGCTGCTGGGTAGTGGTTTGTGTGTTTTTATAAATTTGTGGTAATTGCCACACATGGATTCTCATATTGGTGTTGATTATCAGGAAGAAAAACAGCGAGAGAAAGAAGAGCTGGAAAAGACTCTTGAAGAGAATCGTCGGAAGATTGAGGAATCCCAGAGACGAGCAGCCGAAGAGCAAGCCAGGAAGGAAGAAGAACGGTATCGGGAGCTGGAGGCTTTGCAGCGTCAAAAGGAAGAGACTCTGAGAAAGAAAAAGTTGGAAGAAGAGCAAGGGCGAGCAGAACAAATGAAAATACTAGGCAAAAAAAATACTCGACCAAAGTTGTCATTTGCACTTGGATTTAAGTGATGTTATGTTATGTAGTCTGTCTTACCTTTGTTGAATGATTTTCTTCCTTGTCATCAGCTGAGGTACCTTCATCATGGTTGAAGCCAGCCCTAGGTAAAATGCATCAGAGAAATAGGAAGTTTCTTACCGCAGTGCGCTGATGAGCTAAAGTTCAAAGGGGGTCTTTGGGGACCTTATTGTAAAGCAAATTCTTGGTCCTGCTGTCAATTTAAATGGTCTTTCAGTTGATCAAGCTCTTATGCATTCTATTTTAGGTTTTAGTGCCAGGTTTGCCAATTCACATTCCTTGTAATGGTGGAATATGTGTATTAAAGATATGTTCTTGTACCTTCGCCTGAGCAAATTGCTCCAGTTTGTGACTGCCAATGGTTGATATGCCCCAAATTGTGTCCATAGGATTGGTAGACAAATCTTTTGAATTTTATACATTTTTGTTTTGTTTTATTGTTATTTTTATTTTTTTGGGGGAGAAACCTTCTTCCCAAAGAGGAAATGCTGTATGATCCATTGCTTGAAGGTTTTAAAACCAACTTGCAGGCAATGTGAACCAATTCAATTTAGGGAACACTATTCATTTAGGCACGAACTTTGTTGTTGAACTGACAGAATTGGACACTTGCCCCTGTAGCTGCACACTTGAAGTGTTTAATCATCATGGAAAGTGTATACCTTAGTCCTCTAGTTGACCAAAACAACATCCGATTTAGGTACTTGTTTGAATATGTGCCATTCTAGAAATTGGGCAGTGTCAAAACTCCACAAGTTTGTGCCAAATCATGTTAAGTTTTTCTTGATATTCATGTCATGTGTAATTGTATTTACAGAGTCTTTGTAAATGTATCACCACCCTCGCCTGATAATAAGGAAATTGAAATCCTCACATATGCATTCTGTGGTAACTTTACTTGTCTTCTTGGAACGTTGTCATGGATGTGAAGTTTGTGTATGGTGAATGTACATGACCTATTCTGAACACTTATTTCAATTTGTTGACCCTTTGTTTTTAAATATGAGCAGTCCAAGTGTACTGATGACCAAGAACAAAGTCCATTGGCTCAAACGAAGCAATGTCAACAACTCAACACCTTCTGTTCCCTTTTGACGCCCCTACTCTTTCAGTGTGGTACTTACCAAACTTTGTAGGAATTTTGTAAGACCATTGAATAATGGAAAACAAACTGTTGCTTATAACTCACCATACATACTGTATGTGCATTACCACCCAATAAATCTGTGTGTTCAAAAGGCTGGTGGAAGTAGTAGAATAGTATTAAAAAGTGTCCCATCATTTTCAAACTTAACAATGATGCTGCAAGACATCATCATGAAGAAGTCTGTTCGCCCTTGGTTGGTTATTTGCACAATGCACAACTGGACCAAGTAGAACACAACAGAAGGATAAAAGAGAGAAAAATGAAGAAAGAGATGAACACAAATTTCAAAAGAAAACTATATTTCTCGAGTTTAAGTGTTTTAAGGTTGATGAAAGGTAGGTATTTGATGCCAATCATGTGGAAGGTAGGCTTGCTCCTATACACAGTTATGTAGTCAATCGTATGCATGTAGTCAATCATATGCTCATATGCCAAATTACTCCCCACAGCGGGATTACCCGAGTTTCTTATGTACATGAAGTTATATAGTCCATAACGTGGGAGAGGGTATTATTGCATATGAGTGTACCTCTCGTTCATCCAACATAAAAGCCCCTGAAACAGTATGCAGTCCGAGGTTACTTTTCAAAAGTTGGGTTGACACCATATTTACACTCTAAACTCCAGAATACCAACTTCCTGAACCCCTAAAGGATCAAGCATGATTTGGACGGATCTGAAGGAAATTCGAGCCACTGTCATATATGGGATGGTGCATAGAGCATGGCAAACTTTTGATGGTTTCCAACCTTATGGAATGATTGTTAGCTTTATCAAGTACGATAGGGAAAAAATATCCATCCCTTTATGTAAATTTTGTCCATTAAGATTGATATGCCTTTCGATGGTTCGATGGTATTCTTGAGTTGCCCGAACATTGCCTGACCACTTTGAACATGTCTTGCCATTATTATATTCGTTTTTTAGGCAACATTTTGCAACGACACTGAAAGTCGCGGACTTGGGCAACTATTAGTGCTGACAAACCGTCATTTCAATCTAATTTTCTAGCCATATGGGCCTTGCTTTATATACAACTACAAAATAATGAGAATATTGCGATTGTTTAAATAATATACATGTATAAAACTGCACTGAAATCCGTACGGTGGATGTATGCAACAAAACCAATAAGGGTATGCATACTTTTATTGCAAATTTATGATGTCATTCTTGAATTTAAATGTAATTTAAACTACTTAGGAAGTTGTGGATGGCGGGCACACAAGGAAAAAGGGTGTGGACAATGGGATTCTTATCCCACCCTTTCGTACTGTGGCCCACAACCATTTATATATTTCATTCTCAATATTGCATGCCCCATACCACCCTCTTTCATGGCTATAGTGTCATTATATACCCCCTCTATGTACGTGCCCCCTCCCTCCATACATCGCACCCTTTACATAATAAAAAATGGGGCCACATAAAGGCTACCCAAGATTCGACCATGGCGCAAGTTCATTGGATACTTTGTACAGTTTCGGGCAATTGTACAGTGCCAAATAGTGCATTTTGAACATTTACATCACATTTACAAACACCAAATTATCGTTTTTTTGAAATTTTTTTTGGGTTGCATTTCTCTATCCATTGCGCATCCATTGCAATTATTTTCATTCACATCAGTGTAGATCTCTGAGTTTTGGCCTACACAAAAATACCAAAAACGTCCAAAATTGGATGCCTGGTCCTTTAGGGGTTAATGTCACTCCTTCTCTTATATCCCAACACCCTAGGGAATGGATGTTTTCGGTTTAAATCTCACTCCTTGTCATGTTTTCCTCCCATATCACATGTTTTGACATTAAAAAAAAATCCACCACATAATTCAAACTACACACTTGCACGCATCACATTGTCAATTTGTAATTATTGTCATTAGTGCATGTTGACTTTGTGTTATTCGATAATGTCACAAGGCTAAAATAATTCTTGTTTATCATGCATCCATGTTAACACTATATAACTTCTTAATATCACGTGCAGTTTGGTTGCCACAAGTGTGATATTACGGAGTTTAGAGTGTAGTTTTGAAGACCCCAATTTAGTCTAGTCGAAGTCATTTGAGATGAATTGGCAACAAACCTATAGGGGTCAATTTGTCATGTTGGATGGAAGAAAGGTATGCTTCTAGACACTAATTGTCACTGTCTCATAACTGGTGAGGTTGATATGCGCTTGACACAAAATGACTTAGTTTATAACCAACAAGAAGAGAGTGGATGATGAGTTGTGATAGTAACAAGATGTTTGCCTACTCAAGTTGTTTGCGGGATATAACCAATATGCAATATACAAACTAAATGTCAATGAGGGATGAAATGCCTGCATGGATAGAAAAACATATGATACAATTGATATTGCTCTCCACTTGGATGAGCGACCCATGACGCCACATTGTGTAGACTGTCCATGGCATATGCATTTTGTGTGTGTGTAGGTGGTGGGGTAGGGGGGCTACGTGCCTTCCTTTTTCGGTCTTGTCCTATTGTTAACATGTGATGCATGTAATGCGCATGTAACTTGTGAGGTTGGCGTGCATTTGACAGAAAATTATGCAATCCATAACTATTTGCTCATCCAATTAGAGCCAAAGGGTTATTGAAACACATCACATTTCATCCATTGAAGCACAACATCACTGATAATTATCAAATTATGTTCATGAGTTGATCGATTATGATTGGTATCTAACTCAAGTGGGTGGATGACTTGCTGCCCTCACGGCTCGTCATCCACTTTCCTCTTATTGGTTATCTAGCCCACAACCAACAAGAAGACAATGGATAATGAGTCGCGATAATAGCAATGTGTCCACCTATTCAACCCATTTGTGGGCTATAGCCAATATGCTCATAAATAAAAGCCAAAAACCATGGATGAAATGCCCTTTGTGTGGATAGAATAGTAAAGGGAACTGCTCGCATGTATTGCTCTCCACTTGGATGAGCTACCCATGACCCCACATTTGTGTACAATGTATATGCCATGTGTATTTGGCTAGAGATTCGTGGCGTCTACCCAAACTCATCTATTGCGGAGGTGAAAACATAGTGAATATCATTATAGCTGGTAAACAATTTTTATTAGATGATTCGACTCCAAAAATGACATTAAAAACCTTGAATTAACCTAGTGGAGTCTAATTTGAATGGATTGGCCATCAACCTTGTAGGGGACTTGTTTTTAGTAGAACCCCTTCATCCACGATGGATGAGTTTACACATATGCCACCAATCCCATGCATGTTCATTCTGGGGGGGCTAAGGCAGATGACGAGTCTAGAGTGGCTCGTTTTCTTAATTGGACCCCTACATTTGATTGGTATGTGGTTTGGCGAGGATCAAAGAGCAAACATCATAAAGGCACATGTTTAATAGAGATTACGCTACGTCTTCAAATATCATTAACTATCTCTACACTCAATAATGAACACAGCTGGGAGAACCTATGTATCCATTTAAGAAATCATCAAACATGCACTTCCGACAATCATAACTAAAGTAGGGGAGGTCCGATCTTCAATCCGGTTTTTGCAGATGTTTCATCACAGATTTGCTAATGCAACATGAGTCTTGTTGTGATGTAAATCTAAACGGTAGAAGTTGGAGAACATGAAAAATGCACCAAATAACACCCACTTCCCTTCCCTTGCCTTCCCTCTTCTTTCCTTTTCCTGGCACGTGACGCCTGCTCAAGAAAGTTGGCAGGTGAATCTGCGAAAAGCCTTGTCTCGCTCCACCGGTTCCGCATCAACGCGTGTTGGGCAATCAATTTCACGACATAAACAGCGAATTTCTGCTTCATTCTCCACCTTTCTTTCCCATCTTCTCCTTCTTTACACTCAACAGCAAGGAGTCCTCAGTCAACCGCTGTCAATCTGCTCTATATTCCATTCTACAATCTCACACTCACATTTGCCGCCTCTTGGAAGTTCGTCTCCAGCTCCACACATATTTCCTCTTGTCTCATCTCGTCCGCTTTGCAATTGCGACTCACCAAGACTGTTGTCATTTCAATTTTCACAATCGGAATCGGCCTACAGATGCATTGCCAAGAGTAAGAGTACCCCAAGAGTTCACAGTGAATAAAATGTCTCATTCTCTTCACCCGGTTGCGTAGGCTCTCCCAATTGGGTGAACTCTTGAGCCATTCTAGAATGGTGATGTGTATAGTTTGAGCACATAGTCCAATCTCAACTACAACCCTTGCAATGAAACGGTACTTAATTCGAATTTAGAGGTTTGTTCAAGAAGAGGGCCACCACATAAGGCTCACATAGGTGCCTTACCCATACACGCTCCCACTTCGAAGCTTGAATTTGGTTCGATGGATGCTTGGATTGGTGTCTTACTCATACAAGCTTGAGAAATTCATCATCTTCTGGTGTAGAATTTGAGCCACTCCGGCTTCAATGTCTTCCCAGATCCTTGTGCAACTTCACCGTTAATTTTTGCGTGTTACCAGAATCTCTATCCTTGGCCTCTACTTGAACAGGCCACACCTCTTCGGCAGTCGTACTTCAATTTGGTTTGGAGTTTCCCGGTTTATTTATTTAGTGTGTGTGGCCCTCACTTTGCAACCCACATCTCTTGTTGCTCAACCGGGTTTTGAACAAGGTATGCCATCATGCTCTGGCATGGTGGTGGCAAAATGTCACGGGACACTCTTCTCTCGGCAGCCGCTGTGGCAACAACAATGTCTCACTCAGCGAAGATTAAATGGAAATGGAGAGGAGGTGCTGCTGAAATTGAAATGCCCTCAGGCCGAATTTCATAAGGTAGCAATGATTTTTATATACTTGGTGCAAATGTGATGCAATTATAGTGATACTACTTTCATGGATGACTGTTTTCTGGGATAGAAATCAATGTTTGTCTTGAAATTGGCGTCTCCAGGATTAAGGATTTCAGGCGAGCTCCTGTGTTTTACAGTTTACATTGTCCAACTACATCAGTCCTTGAATAAGTTTGAGTGGCAGAGGTTTTACACTCATGATGATAATAATCTGCAATCAAGTTTTACACTTTCATGACTGTTTTCTTGATGGGAATGAATGTTTGTCTTGAAATTGGCGTCTCGAGGATTAAGCATTTTGTGGCGATGTCCTTTGTTTTACAGTGTTAAATGTCCAGCCACATTAGTCCTGGGGTAAAGTTGAGTGGCAGAGATTTTACACTCATGATGATAATAATAATTTGCAATCGAGTTTTGATGTTTGGAGAAGTGGCTGTTATTGCGTTTGTTTTCGTACTTGGAATTGAAATGCAAAGTAGGATGACCTAACTGCATGGGGAGTAGCATCAGTAGTCTATCAATGGAGGGAAAAATGTGAGCAAGTACTCATAAACCCACCTCCCATTTCATGCTAATGATTATTTCACTGCACTCCTGGGAACAAGAGCTGCATTGGGGTTGCAAGGAGACCATGTTTGTGGAGAGGCAGGGTTTTGCCTCTGGGTTGTAGAGCAACACAGAGGCAAGAGGCAGATACTCATGGAGGAGAAGAAAAAGAAGAATCGGAGATTGACAGGAGTACTTGGAGGGCCAAAAACGCTCCTCGGTATGTGCTGCGATCATGCTGTTTCTAAGTCATGTTATTAGAATAATCCTTCAATTCAATGGGACATTTTATCTGGAGTTGGTCCCCTATGATGTTCCATTGGTTGTTTTGCATACAATATCAATAATTTCCTTCCACTTGTGGTGCATGCTAGGAGGAAGTGTTTGAATTTGAATGAAGAGCAACCTATTTCGGGTCATCAAGGGGCGAACCCATTTTAGCACCTCGTGGCATGCCAAAATGAGTTTGACCCTCAATGAACTCATATAGAATGTTCTTTGTTCAACCTCCATACTACCTCCAAGCATGCACCGAAAACTTACTAAACATGCATGGAATGTGTTGTATGCAAACCAACCAACTCCGGACCAAAAGTCATGTTGAGTTACGGGATAACTTCATTCCCGCCCATGGTTTCTGTGGGTCTCTTTTGTGATAATGGGTTAGTTCTGGGTCGGTTGGAGGTTTGCAGGGAAGATTCAGCAGATAAACTTGCAACCTCCAGTTTGAAGGATCAACCCATGGAAGGGGTTCATCCCAATTCTCCATCTGAAGCTACAGGTTCAGTGTTTGGAGCTATTGCATTGATCACAGGGACCAGTGTGGGTGCCGGAATATTGGCTCTTCCAGCAACTACTGCTCCATCTGTGAGCCACTCTGAGATTTATTGACTGACTTTGATGTCTCAATTTATGACCTGGGGTTTCACTTTTTAACTGTTTCCAATACAGCGATGACGAGAGAGGATATGCCTGATTTCTGGATTTTTTTAATCAGATCTCAGCCCAGGAAGCGATGGCACTACACAACCAGAACTTCTGAAATGCCCAGCTTGGCATCATCTTAGTGGGGCTATCCGGATAGCCCCACTAAGATGGTGCGGGTAGGAATACGTATGATTTTTCGTACATTCCCGCAGTACATAACATTTTTAAGCAGCATGATTCTATTCTCTCGGAAAAAGAATAACTCTAGCAGAATCTGAGCATTATCCACATTTCAATTCTGACATGCTAATTTTCCGGTATACCATATCACTATGGCCCACCTATCTTAGTGGGGCTATCCGGTGAACCGGATACTTCAATCAAATATGTGGGACCTACAGGCTGCCCTTGTTGGCCATGGGTGCAGGGCTGGCTTGTCCACGGCCGTTCAAGGTGTTCACCTTTGAAAGGAGGCAATAGTCATCGAGGGCCCTCCAATTCTCCTGATGCCTGTTTTGGGGTTACATATAGAGTTAGACCAACTTCAAGATGAAGAAACACCATAATTCACGCTGGTGGCAACATTGCAGTCATCTGTTCTTCTTTCTTTTCCTTCCTGACATGTAGATTCAGGCTGAATCTGGTTCGCTATGAAGACACACCAAGTAATCTCCTTGTTTGGAAGGAAAAGCAGATGGAAAGCAGATGGACACGTTTGATTCCACTTTTGATCCCTTTTGATATGTTTAGTTTCTTGAGTGAGGCTAGGCTGTCCCTCTGTTACAATGGAAATAGAAAAGAGAACACAAGCATTTTGTTTGATACTGTGATGTATCTGTGGGTGTGTGTACAGGGCTTCTTACCATCCGCCACACTCATGATCGTGTCATGGGCTTTCTTGGTATTGGAGGCTCTTTTACTAGCTGAAGTGAATGTGGAGTTGATGAAAAGGCGACGACTGGGGGAGACGTTACACTCAGAAGTTCTGTCCCTCAGAACCATGGCAGATCAAACCATGGGGTCAAATGGAGGGATTTTCACTGCAGTTACTTACTTGTTCTTGACATATACGTTACTTGTTGCCTACATTGCGAAATCAGGGGAGGTCCTCTCCCTGATGTTGAATATACCCATGCCTGTTGCAGCCGCTCTTTTTACTTTCGGCTTCGGTGGCCTTCTGTGCATTGGTGGCTCCAAGGTGGCTGACTCAGTGAATCAAGTGCTTACTGTTTCACTAATTGGTGAGCACACGCATTTTGAACATGTTGGTTGTGCCTGTCAATTGTTCTATACCTAGGTACTAATAATATGGGATTAAGAAGTTTACATCTGCATATCTAACCAATTCCAGAGCATTTGGCAGTCAAGCAGTCTAAGCCTAGCACAACTACAGTGGCAAATGATAAAGTTCAGCACATTATACCGATGATCTTCACTTCCTTTGATAGCAATGTGCTCTGACATTTTGTAAGTGATAAAGGAAGCGTTCGTGTTTTTTGAACCAAGCCCTTCTGGCAATCCTCTATAGCAGGTGAACTGGTGACACAAGTCATACAAGATAAATTTTATTAAAATTTTCAGTGTTTAGCCCATGGAAGATGTGTAGTACAACGAGGTGTAATACTACTCGAATATATAATGAGGAATATGTGTTTTTTTTATACCGGTAGGGTATTGAAATTTGAGGATATTTTTGATTTTGGTACCATTTGTCTATATACCATGTAACAACCTTCATACCTAATTCAACTTATATTCCTGCTAGTATTAATATGGCATCAGGAAGGTATTGATCCAAATAACAACTTGGGTATACATAGATTATCTCATCTTGTGATACCCACCAACTATCAAGTTTTTACTGGTAGGTCCTTTGATACCATCATCGATATTGTGGATTGATCCCATGCATTCACCTGTATACCAATCCAACATTGGTATAAACTAGGGAGTGGAGTCACATCTTGAACATTGGTGTAAACTAGGGGGTGGAGTCACATCTTTGAGGTGATGGATGCAATGAGACAGTGAAAGCCAGGTGCCAAGTCACCATAGGGTCTAGTTCAATTTATGCTTGTATGGACCTTCTGAATGCAAACTGTGGGTTCATATGTGCTATAAAAGTATTGTCAAGGATTTGCTATCTTCAAATGAATTGAAACAGGAACAGATTTGCAACGCCTCGGCTCTTACAAACTATGTGCAATGCATGTTGTGTGGAAGTAGTCTTGAAGTCTTCAACGAAGCTGTCACTGTACGAAGTTCTGAGTTCTATGATGTACTTTCCAGGGCTTTTTCTTTTGATAGTAGTCGGAGGGGCATCAATGGCAGACTGGAAAGGTCTTGAGCACACGGACTGGAGTGTGGCCCCACAAGCTCTGCCCATCATTTTCCTTGCGCTCGTCTACCATGATCTTACTCCAGGTATGCATTTACTTTGCTCTTTGTAAACTGTAAGAAATGTAAGGGAACGTCACAAGATTGAAGAATGTGAGTTATCTGGCTTGAAGAATTAAAAGTTTAGTCAAGTATCGAGTGAATTGGCCTTGTCTAGTAGGCTAATTTACATCAATTTAAATATGCGCAAAATTCAGTGGTGCTCTCATACCAAGGAATTGATTTATGATGTGTTTTTGATGCTCGAGTGTTTTATTAATTGTGGAAGCTTTATTATCAGCAGTCAACAGACTTTTCGTGAACTTGAAAATGCCAGAATGAGGTTCCTTACAAGAGCTTGACAAACATCCAATGGTTGTGCCAGTTGTATGTGCGCAGTTGGGAGGTGACATAGATCGAATTCGTAAAAGTATAATTCTAGGTAGCTTAGTGCCCCTTGCAATGTTTCTCAGCTGGGATGCGGTAGCCTTGTGCTTGGCCCCTCTTTCAGGTGCTCAGGATCCCATAGATTACCTTATGAGGTCAGTGATTTAACTCCTTTCCTAGTTCTCTGCATTTCTGGTTCTTATTGCAAAGGGAGACAGGAAAAATCAAGGGTTACATTTAGGGTCTACATGAGTGGCCATCGCAGTGCTTCAAACCATGTGTAAACACATATCAATGCATAAAAATATGCTTCATGTTGACAAACGGAAGTACAATAGAGTTAACTGTAACGTAACCTTCTGTTCCAAGGTAATCTTGGCCCTCTAAGTGAGGTTTGAGTACAGACAGTTTAGGGGTTTCTTATATTTCATGAGTGCAGCTTAAATCACGGACCTTCTTTTAGACTCTGAGTAACATGAGGTGACACCAACTTATCCTAAGGTGATGGTGACCTTGCCACTTTGCGGATAACTTCAATGGATTGCATCTTTTGGTCCACAGTTACTGCCGTTTGCATTTTCATAGTATGGTTTGATTGACCCTCATGTTATTGTATTGAGTTGTCTCTTTTTCAATGTCTTTCATGGCGAATCTCACTTTATGTTGGTATCACCCTACAGAGTAGGTGGTCCTGGACCTGCATTTGTGGTCGAAGCCTTTGCGTTATTGGCAGTCGCGACTTCTTTCATTGGTTCAGTTTTGGGGTTGTCAGAATTTCTGCTGGAGCAGTTGGGCAAGGCTCAAAGCCCAACAGTCGGAGAAGGTACCTATCTACATCAACTTACACTCTATTCAATATTCTCGATTTGTTTGCAGCCAAGAGAAGGATCATCTATTCTACTAAACAGATGTTAGAAATGCATGCATTTCTACAATAGAACCAAGGGATTGCATGTATGTAAGCTGGATGAGCGATTCATACACTCCAGCTAGAAATAGTCATGACTCCTGACTGTGATGCATGGATATTCCACCAGGTTCACCAAAAAATACTTTGGTTGTCTCAGAAGCCCTCCAACCTGTCTCTGAGTGGTGGAACAGCAATGGCAATCGAGCATTTTCATACTTACTCGTGCTTGCACCACCACTTATGGCTTCATCCATTGTGTCAGATGCCTTCTTTTCAGCTTCAGATCTCGCGGTACTGAAATTTGAACTATGCTCTTTCTTAATAGTAGTAAAAAAGTATAGATGATAAAATCTGCCTATAACACCACCTTTTGTCTGCTCTAATGAATCCTGTAGAATTTTCTGTGTAGAATCAATGTCAAGCAGCGCAGAAATCCAAGTAATACTTATAAAGATATTATTCAACAACAGTACCTTCTAGAATTTCTATCATAGCTCAAGTGGAAATATGTTGCTACGACGAACATCTCATAATGTTGAGAAAAAGAACAATTTGTGCTTGTCACAAGTATCTGGCTTAGGGTAGGGTAGGGTAGTGTTCACAACTATCAGTTTGGAAGAGTTATGATGTTTATTAAGCTAAAGTTGATGATAATCCTTAGAGCACCCTAGCCCTAATAAGGTAGACCCCCTTAAAATAGAGCACAATATTAATTTGGACACCTATATTTGAGTGGTATGTGGTTAGGTGTGGATCTAAGAATTGGCACCAATAAGACATGTGTGTGAAAGAGGTTGGGCTACGTGCTAAAAATGTGCTAATCATTCTAGGTTCAATTATCGACATGATTGGGGAACCTTTATGACCACTTAACGAGCACGAGAATCTTCACTTTGATAATGAATAAGATATTCATATGAGCTCCGAAACTTATAGCTACGGGCATGATTTGGATTTGCTAATCATCTTGCACTAATTGCATGTTTCATATCTTACCAGAAGTGAGTGCAGAGAAAAAAACTATCCATCCAAGGCACGGTTACCTTGGGTTAAGTACACGTCAAATGATTTCCTCCACATGACACTCCCAAAATGCCTTTTGAATTAACTTTGCCCTTGTGATATTGATGCATGGCAGGGTGCATATGGAATGACAAGTTTGTATGGCATTATTCCTCCAGCCATGGCTTGGAACTTACATCGTGCATCCGCAAAGAAACAAAATATTTGTGGAGGAATCTCTGTGCCAGGTGGCAAGCTCACCCTAGCCAGCATTGGTGTGTGTGCAGTTGCAGTCATTTGTGGTCAAGTGGTGCTTGACATTCCTCACCTATTTTTACAAGTGGATCCACACACCCTCTCAGTCAGAGGGAGTCTGGATGACTTGGCAGCCTTCAGCATCACAGTGAATTACAAACATTGATCCCCAGAACTCAATGGGAATGCTGAAATTGTCAGACGATTTATTTGCTCTCATGGTTTTTAATTAACGAAAACGTGAAAACCATATGTAGCAGCTTTCATATGGAGGTCTACCTCATTGAACCTCATCATGATGAACTCAATATGTAGAATACTTTACCAAAGTTACAGAGACAGAACCATTCTTGTGTACCAGGCCCAGACGTGATTTTGTTTACCAGTTTACAGTTCCAGTCTCAAATGCACAATTTTTACCAAATTACAAAATTTAGGTCTAGACGTACAAATGTATAGATGTGGATAGTGTACAGAGCCCTGCAACACCATGTACTCCTTAGTTTTACTGACCTTATACAATTCATAGTCAATATGTTGTTTGTAACCAGAGGCAACTCAGTGCCTTAAAGAAGCCCTGACATGTGGGTTTCGTCTCTTCTTCGTATCAATATGATTCTTCTTTTCCCTCTTCATCATTCATACTCACAAACATGAAGATTTTCTTACTATGTTGTTTGTTTGACACTTGTTGGGGATCCTTGAAAATGGCAACCCTTGACTCTTACTAATCTAGTCTACACATTTTGACACATTGCAAAGTTCAACTAGGTGTATGCATAAAACTTAATCCTCGTGGTGATACAGTTTGAGTTTATAACAATGAACTTTTTGTCAATGTTTATAGTTGAGTGTTCTAGTATTCTATTTGGCAAGAATTCCTTGTCTTGAAATTTAGTCACTGGTCAAGAAATCTTTCCCCCTTTTTGTCAATAACTACACTGTCTTTGGAATTTAGTGTGATTTGAAACTTAGTGTAGGTTCTTAAGTATATTGATGTGCATATCATCTGGAGAGTTGGAAAGTAAACATTTCTTTGATTCAATTCAAAGACCTTACTCTAACCCTAACCTTGTTCTTGCACCATGCTCAGATGCACTTATGTTTTTGGTTCATAGTGCACTAGTGCAAGGCTAGAAAGCAACTTTCTGCAATTCTTGTAAGTCAGAGGGATCGCAATTCCAGATCAGATGGAAACTGGTCTCCTAAGCAAAGCAGGGCTTCCACTCCCACAAATTATCACAACCGACGACATTGCGATTGGAGGATGTTAAGTTCCCCCCCACGAACTTTTCGGGGTGTCAGATCCGGGCAGGGGCAGCCGCCCGTCCAGAAAATCCAGATTTTCTGGACCCGACCGAAAACTGATGTCCCCCCCCGACTTCGAAAAAACCATTGCCCTTGCATTCTTGAAGGCCACTTATTCACAAATCCCATATTGAGTGCACTTCACCTTCAAGGTCCAAAATCCAATATATATGTTCACTTCCATCAAGTAAATAAGCAATTGACTGGGATTTCATTTTCAAAGTGGATCCGCCAATAGAGCATGTAATTAACTTGGAAGTCAAAAATATTGAAAAAATCCTCATTAGCACTGAGGTTATAATTTTTGTGACTTACCATTGAAAGGGTCTTTGTCATTCTAAAATGGAACTAAAATTAGTAATTTATTTTTTATAGGTTAAATATTATAATAGTTTAGTATTTTATAATATTTTAGTTAAATACCCTCTACTTTCACAAAGTTGTCATATGCATTTAAACTAATTAAGTGTGCTTGAATGTAATTAAGTATAATTAATCTTGATTAATTCTAATTAAGCCCAATTAAATCAGAAAGCACGCTTACCAAATTAATTAAGCCTAATTAATTATAAAATGTACCTACTGGAGTTAATTCCAGTAAATCATGATTAATCCCAGTAGGTACATTTTATAATTAATTAGGCTTAATTAATTTGGTAAGCGTTCTTTTTTATTTAATTGGGCTTAATTAGAATTAATCAAGATTAATTATACTTAATTACATTCAAGCATACTTAATTAGTTAAAATGCATATGACAACTTTGTGAAAATAGAAGGCATTAACTAAAATATCATAATATTTAACATATAGAAAATAAATCACTAATTTTAGTTCCATTTTAAAATGACAAAGACCCTTTCAATGGTAAGTCACAAAAATTATAACCTCAGTGCTAATGAGGGTTTTGTAATATTTTTGACTTCCAAGTTAATTACATGTTTTATTGGCGGGTTCACTTTGAAAATGAAATCCTAGTCAATTGCTTATTTACTTGATGGAAGTGAACATATATATTGGATTTTGGACCTTGAAGGTGAAGTGCACTCAATATGGGATTTGTGGATAAGTGGCCTTCAAGAATGCAAGGGCAATGGTTTTTTCGAAGTTGGGGGCGGGCAGCAGTTTTCGGTCGGGTCCAAAAAACCTGGATTTTTTGGACGGGCGGCTGCCCCTGCCCGGATCTGACACCCCAAAAAGTTCATGGGGGGGGAACTTAACGTCCTCCATTGCAATTGGAGTAGAAGATAAATTTAGCTTAGGCATTTTATACCATCCCTGGGGTTGAGCACATGCAAGGAATAGCTTGATAACCCACAAGACTTGAATGTGATCAACAACCTATTCCTTGCATGTGCTTAACCCTAGCAATCAGTATGGCATAAGTGCCTATGCTAAATTCATCTTACAAGCCAATTGCATCATGTGTCAAATGGTCGTGATTCCTTTGCGTAGGAAGACCAAAAATTTAATCTGCTCTGGAATTGCGGATCCTTGAATGTCTACTGCATCCCTTTGACAAAGAATTGCAGAAATTCGCCACCTCGCCCTGAACCTAGTCCACATGGCTTTGAGTCATGTAGGTTGAGTGCTCCAGGGATAGTATGATAAGGTACGTGGGTGTCATTCGGTTCGTTTTTCATATTCTCCAACTTCTACCAATTAGATTGACACAACAAAACTTGTGTTGCATTAAGCAAATCTACAATGAAGCAACAGCCAAAACCAGATTGAAAATCGGACCTTCCCTGATCTAGGTATGGTTATCATAAGTGCATGTTTGTTGACTGAATACATAGGTCCTCCCAATTGTGTTCACTATTGAGTGTGGAGTAGTTATTTGCAATTTGAAGATGTAATCCAATCACTTTTAAACACATGTCGTGATAGTGTTTGTGCTTTGACCCCCACCTAACCACACACCAATCAAATATAGGTGTCTGATTAAGAAAAGTTACTGAATAACACCCGCATACCTTAACTACACCTGTAACCGTCCAAAGTTTCATCGACGAGGGTGAACTTTTAATTGTTTTTGCCAGAATGGCTGGCACATGGAAGTCTGGCCTAAGTCCAATGCCAACACTAAGTTCCACATATATAAGGTAGAAATACCTAAAACGATGAATGACCACTAGTGGTGCACTATACTAGGGGTAGGGTGATTCTTGTGCGGATCCAAAATGGCTAATTGGAAAAGTGGTGGCCCGAAAAGGATGCACTGCTAGATGGGATGCAATGATTGACCAGATAGGTGTTGTTTCACACCACTTGTGATCACTTTTGGGTGCCATTAAGTTAACCGTTTTGTGTGTCTTTGTATGTAGAGTAGAATATTTTGATGTTCAAATTAGGGAGACTCTATTGTACAAGTAGGGGGGTTGACTTACTTGCCTCTTTGAATAAAATTACGAAACAACTTGCATTCCTCATCATTTCCTCTTCTCCATCTCTAAAAAATATTGCACAAAATTTCAAGCCACTCATTCTGGCTGAATCAACTTATTTTCACCGCTTTAGGTATTTCTACCTTATTCTGACTTGTCTACGACAATTGTTTGTTGTGGGTAGGCAGAGAACACAATCAATAGATCACAATATAATATCAGATGCTACACATCGTAACCAAGGACTTTAGGCAACAAATGTCGCTTGGGTTATGTCCTGGAGGTAATAATATGGCATCTCAATCTCCTCAACACAAAGGACATATATTGCGACATGGACAAGATCATGTGTGTATTTGTCATAGTCCTCGGGTGAAGAGACTCTCCATGTATGCTTGCCCCCCAGGGTGCCAATGTTTATATCTATCTATTTGTATCTGCCTTTTAGTGCATTATTTATATCAATCACATCGAAGCACCCCTTGTTTGTTTCCTCGAATTGGTGTTGGTATAAGTACCTAGTCGTGCGGATGTCGGAATATGAAGAATTTAGAAAGCTCAAACACCAAAGGGTCTCGAGTGACTTTGTGCATTCCAAACAACCTACCAAAGAGCTAAAGTAAGCGTTAGAGTAGATGAAGTAGATGAATAACCAAAGTGATTGGTGTTGTAGATGCTTGGCATGAAGTGTCAAGAGATGTCAAGTGTACATTTCCTCCTTATGAATAAAGTTTGAGGTTCAAGGTGCGTTTACACATAATTGATGTTTTGGTGGTTGATGGTTGTAGTTTACTTTCCGTAGTTCTTATTTTGAGGGATAAAGAGGGAAAAAATTGTACTATTGATGACAACCACAACCACAATCACTCTTGTTTGATTGTGATACAAAGTATAGTTGGGAGTATTTATGAGCCCTTTGCAACAGTTCTAGTTTACTTTCTTTGGCACTCTTTTATTTGTAGTTACTACGTGACACCGGGAGAGAACTTCAAGACCAAAGCATGGGAGAGAATTTGTAGGAGAATTACTCTTAGACAACATGGACCCACTAAAATCCATAAAATTGCTTGTCTTGATTCTGTAGACTGCACTAATAGGAGAGACAAGCATTGAGGACAAATCCACTCTTCAACTATCGCGGTGGTTGTATGTAAACAAAAAATAGCACTTGTGATTGAAAGTGGGCCTTGAAGCACAACTCAACCATTGTAGTGGTTGTGTGTAATTTGACCATCAAAGGTGAGAGGCTAGAATCTATTATTTTGGTGAACATTGCATGTTAGACATAATATTACTCAACTCTTTGGTTGTGTCCTGTGGGATGAGCATTATTCTCCTTTGATTTTTGGGATTCCTAGTTTATGGAGAGCATTCGGGTTGTGTATTGCTATTTGATTGACGGCTCAGAGGCTTTTAATTGTAGCCACTCTCTTTGGAAAGGGACCATCATCTAGTGGCTTAGTAATGCTATGGAGCTTTCAAAGTGGTTGTGAAGTGAGAGAGAAACTAGAAAACCAAGAGACATGTTTGAAGTATTGTCGAGCGGAAAATATGATAGCGGACGTGTTAACCAAACCACTTGCAAAGGATAGGCATCAAACATTAACAAAGGCAATGAGTATAGAAGAATTTGACTACTTGCAAAGTGGGAGTGTAGAAGGTAGAGCATTAGATTGCTTGTAGTCAAATGTAATGGAGAAGGCATGAGAAACAATAAGGTTAAAATAATGCCCCAATGCTGGTCCGAGAGGGATAAGAGTTATCTCATATTGTTTGTATGAACCAAGGAAAAGAAGAAAAACAATAAAAAGAAAAGCAAGGAGAGCATGAGACTATCTCACTCCAAGCATTGTTCATATGCCTTTGTGCATTCTCATCTCTAGTTCTATTGACTTCCAATATTCTACATTGTTCATGTCTCCATGTTGGTCTGGGTGCAAGCATAGTAAAGTGGACAGCTCTTGATCCTTGCTCAGGTTTAAGTGAAAGTGATCCAAAACAATATACTAACTTTGAATTTTATGTAATAAAAATTCATAAACATTTAGAAAACATATGAATCTACAAAGCCAAGCAATTTATGTTCACAAAAAACAATTTCAAACAACGTATATGTATTTTAGGAGACGGTGCAAGTGGTAGTGCAAGTGGGTGTCATTGAAAAGATAATTGTCAAAAACGTGTTTAAAATAAAATTACATTACATTAAATTGATGAATTTTTGAAAAAAAATTTACGATGACCTCAAGTTTATAATGAATTCAAGGAATATGAAAAGAAATTCCAAGTTCAAAATATTTGAGGTCATGAAAGTTACGTTCAAAACTATATTTAGTCAGTTGCTTTTACGCGTCACTTTTGATGATAGGTTTTAAAGATCTCATATTGATATTCTATATTTGAGTACCTAACTTAACAATAGAGGTCATCATGAAAAATAATCTATTTTAAACAACATTTTGCTACTACTTAAAGGCGTTTGACCAAGAAAATCATGGCTGTCATATACCGGAGCACTTTTTTGGTCCACTTTACTATGCTTGCACCCGTCTGTACAATGAACAAAAATTCAGTTGGAATATCTGACATTAATCAACAGTAAGGACATTCAACATGGCACACATGCCTAAGTTAGTGATGCTCCAAGCACCAACAACTATTTTGTGTGGAAGTATTTCACACTCTATAAGTGCAATAACTTATTGGATCAACATGCCCCCGTTCGGCAAGATTTTGCAAATAGTAAGAAGTGGTAAGATCAATTCGATGTGGAAAATGAACCAAAATCTCCATAATGAAGAAATGACTAGCTCTTAATATGTAATAGTAAGTGATAAACTAAAAGATGCACAAAACTTTCCTATTAGGTTCAAATCATAGTAGATCCCTAATTGGTAGAGTAGATTTTAACGCATGCTTCCAGGTGCAACTAGCCTGTCGAAGTTGACATGTGACATATGTATTCAGCATTTCACCAAGAAAACTAAGTGCGTTGTGGTTCATTTTAAAGATCCTAAGCACTTGCGTTCTATAGTAGTCAAGCTTAGAAACACTTCTATGTAATTAGGTACAAAACTTCTTCACCGTGCCAGTAAATAAAACCATATGTACAATGTACTTCTTAGTCTTTGCCACCATATAAATGCACAACAAAAATTGCAGTGGAGAATGTTCAATCAATTCGGATTGGATTGAAAGAGATAATATGCCTCTTAGAAGTTGTCGATCGTCCTCATCATCATCTCATGCCCATGGACTGGAGGCCATCATCGACCTTTGTAACCTACATCCACCACCCCTACATCAAGTGCATAAGGCAAGGGTCCCTCAAACGGTCCTTCTCACAGGAATTTGTGTCAAGGCCAATTCCTCGGAACATTTTATTTGTTATGCAAGCATAGACAAAGAGCCCTTCAATCTGAACCTGCCAACCACAGTGGGACTGTTGAAACCAAGTGAGAGCAATTTGCCATATCCCAATGAGGAGCGCTACTACAGTGCCAACAACACCCTCGTTGGACCATGTGTTGGGAAGGAGAATATTGAATCTCGGCCGCAACGTTCATCAGCATCCAAACTCCCCCAAGTGCGAGCTCGATATCACACATGGGTAAGTCCAGTCCTTTGTCTTTCGTGACTGGAGCACGCTTGACACTATTAGTTTGGCATTGATCGGTCACGACTTCACTTCTCATCGCGTCAGTTTTTGAATGGGAATCGGTGCTGCTGATTTGGTTATAGGAATGACAACCAGAGGGAACCCCTTGTTGGGTGCTACACCGGCAAGCGAGTCTGAAACCTGTAGAAGAGGGCATCGCCGTAAGGGGTGATTATGCCAACCATCTGGATACAATTTGATTTGCTGGCTACATTGCACCAAGAAGGTGTGCAAGCGTGTGCAAATCCTGAAGGTGCACGCACAAAAATGTACCAGTTATTTTCTTGCCAGAAGATGGGTGGATGTAATATTTGGATGACACGGTCTGCGGAAAGGAACAGTCTCCCATGACCATATAGTGGACAACGTGCTATCTGGTGGGAAAGAATACCCAGCCCCCAGTGGTGTGACTCGTCGCGATGGCGAGGAGAGTGGAAGCATAGCACGGCAAAGAGGTGTGAGTGCTGTCCATGTGGGTATAGTTGTGCCTCGAGCTGTGTCTTGGTGCAATCAGTTAATGGAGGCATGTCTCATAGAGGCAGCATCCAAGGAAATACCCTAAGCCCTTCTTCTCCATCATATTCCTAGAAACACTAATACGATGGCTTGATCAAGGTCATGCACGATATTAACTCCACACCTCTAACTGAACACTCCCATGTGGCGTCTACACCGATGATATTCTCCTCCTCTCATAAAGTCCCTCATCTCTAAACAAACAAATCCACAGTATAGAAATGTTAAACGATTGGACAGGGTTTACGCTCAGTCTCTCAAAAATGCACCTTAACAAGGGTTTCAGACCTTGGACAACTAACCAACTAATTCAACTATTAGTTAACTAGTTGCCTTTTGAACTATACACTAGAAGAAATCGTGTCCATTTCAACCCTTGGCCATCGCGACTCCCACCAAGAAAATGCATAAACAATTCAATTGGTAGGCAACCGGAAGGTACCCGTGGTGTACCCATGGAAGGTGCCCCCCGATTCCCAACCGAATTGATTTATTTATGCATTTTCTTAGTGGAAGGTGCCACCTGATTCCCAACCGAATTGATTTGTTTATGCATTTTCTTGGTTTAGTCCTGATGGCCTAGTCGCAAGGAGGGTTGAAATGGACAAGATTTCTTCTAGTGATAGTTGTTTGCGATTTGACCTGCCAAAAAATGTAGTTAACTATAGTTGTTTTAAATTTGGTCTGCCAAAAAATCTAGTTAACTCTAGTTATATCTAGTTAACTAAATATCTAGTTAACTAAAGTCGAGTGCAACATGTCCACGGAATCATGTTGTACTATTGTAGTGTCACTACACTAAATAGGATATTTAGTGTTTGATACACTAAATACCAATAACCCTATGAAAGTAAGTAACATTAAATGTAAACTCAAACACTAAATATCAACTATGGTAATATGTGGAAGTTACATGTTTGAATTTAGTGTTAGTAGGGATATGAAAAAAAAACAATGATAAAAAAGAATTCCAACATATCTTCAAATATCTTCTAACACTAATTGTCAAAGAATTGAAAATTAGTGTTGAGAAGGGTAGGGTGGTAACAACATTAAATATAATCAAACATTAAACATCCTATTTAGTGTAGTGTGTTATTTGTGTTGGTGGTGTACATGGAGGTCGTTCCGGAGCCCAACACTGTGAGAGGTGTTATCAAACAGGAGGGTCTGTGAACACAATCCCTGCGTTGTGCAGTTAGTAATTACATGGCTGGGCATGTAAGAGTCTGGCATATTAGAGACGCCAGCTGCTCATTTTGAGGCTTTTGGGTGAGACCAATTCCCAAGCTCAATTGTCATGATAACAAAGTTTTGTGACACGTTGCAGCATTTGCTGCTGCACACATGGAATCTATTAACTATATATGTGAACTATATATATACCTTTAAATATATGTTGTGAATAAATTTAGATTTTTCCTTAAAGTCCTCAAAGAGAGAAAACTATGGGTTTGATATTTGTTTGGGAAAACTTTTTATTAAGAGCCCGTTAGCCTCGTTGTGTATCGGGGCTTGTTTTGAAAGTTGGGTGAATTTTTGGGACCTATGTTTTTCACCTCAACAACTTTTGAGACAATCTTCGGATCTAAAATAGGGTATGCGCATGGGACCCGCTATCCTAACTTTTGGATCAATTTATGCAAGGCTAGCTCAATGGCCCACCCATCCTAGTCTGAGCTAGAAAGCTGGTTTTTAATATCCCGGCACCACTCTTTGTGTATGGTAATTTAAGCATCTAGAAAACTTGCATGACTTTGTTTTATTTACCATAAACTCGGGGTTTGGGACTATATCCATGGTTTCATCTACTTCAGTTTACAGATGACTATTTTGTTGAAATGATTATCGGGTTGTCATTTGGAGGGACAAACAAACATCACGCTGTAGAAAAATAGGTAGGGAGATGTGTCGCCACCCTTTTTTCTTGAGAGAGACTAAATTGTGTCCTGCTTACCATTTGTTTCTCACATTGTGCATCTCAAAATGTAGGTGACCAGAGTCTAATGTTTAAATGTTGCTTGCTTGCAAAAACTGAGGTAGAGTCAGCTCTATCTATCAAAATAACAGCGTGTCAATTAATCATGCCTTGATTTTAAACTAGATGGAACCTCAAGATTTTGTCTAAAAGGCGAGCATGTGAAAGTTCAAGGTTTGTGGAACAATGTGGAGGCTCTGGCTTTGAAATTTACAAGACAAAAATCTGCATCATTGTGATAGAATTAGAAGACATATGCGATCCATACAAATTGGCGGATTCTACCAAGACTTGCATATAATTGGAGGTTGGGAATATTAATGATCTTAATCCTAAAAGGACCAAGGGACTCAACATACAGCATGTACACAATTTCTACAAGCCTCACCAAGTCCAAATATCATAATTTTTTATACTTATGAGTTTGAAACTTTACTTTATACATAATCTAAATATGCTAAAGGACAACATCAAAATTTATGTTCATGTGAAATTGATGACAAATACACGGAGCATGTATTTGCGTTCAAGGACATCTACGATGCGTACACTTCCTCAAATCAAAGGGTTGTCAAGGAAATCAATTTCGCCAATTCCTCCGGTATCGTTGTCAAGCTCTCACACCATCTCCAATCTAGGGTTTTCAAAGAGCTCAAGTTCCCCAATCCTCCAGAATTGTTGCCAAGCTCGTAGACATTCCCAATTCAAGGGTTTCCGAAGAAGTTAATTTCCACAATCCCTCCGGTATTGTCGTCAAGCTCATACACACTCTCAATCTTGGGTTGTCAAGGAAGTCAAGTTCCCCAAATCCTCCGGTATTGTTTTGAAGCTCTGACACCAGCTCAAATATAGGGTTGTCAAAGACCTCAACTTCCCAATCCCTCCGGTATCGTTGTCAAGCTCTTACACCCTGTCAAAACAAGGGTTTTCAAAGAACTCAAGTTCCCCAATCCCTCCGGTATCGTTGTCAAGCTCCCACAGTCTGTCAAATTAAGGGTTCTCAAAGAACTCAAGTTCCCCAATCCCTCCGGTATCGTTGTCAAGCTCCCACAGTCTGTCAAATTAAGGGTTCTCAAAGAACTCAAGTTCCCCAATCCCTCCGGTATCGTTGTCAAGCTCCCACAGTCTGTCAAATTAAGGGTTCTCAAAGAACTCAAGTTCCCCAATCCCTCCGGTATCGTTGTCAAGCTCTTACACAATCTCAAATCAAGGGTTGTCAAAGAACTCAAGTTCCCCAATCCCTCCGGTATCGTTGTCAAGCTTGTACACTCTGTGAAATCAAGGGTTTCCAAAGAACTCAAGTTCCCCAATCCCTCCGGTATTGTTGTCAAGCTCTCACACCAACTCAAATCAAGGGTTGTCAAAGAACTCAAGTTCCCCAATCCCTCCGGTATCGTTGTCAAGCTCTCACACCCTATCAAATGAAGGGTTTTCAAAGAACTCAAGTTCCCCAATCCCTCCGGTATCGTTCTCAAGCTCACACACTCTTTCAAATTAAGGGTTGTCAAAGAACTCAAGTTCCCCAATCCCTCCGGTATCGTTGTCAAGCTCTTACACCAATTCAAGTAAAGGGCTGTCAAAGAACTCAAGTTCCCCAATCCCTCCGGTATCGTTGTCAAGCTCCTACACTCTATCAAACCAAGGGTTTTCAAAGAACTCAAGTTCCCCAATCCCTCCGGTATCGTTGTCAAGCTCTTACACCGTCTCAAGCCAAGGGTTGTCAAAGAACTCAAGTTCCCCAATCCCTCCGGTATCGTTGTCAAGCTCTCACACCCTGTCAAATCAAGGGTTGTCAAAGAACTCAAGTTCCCCAATCCCTCCGGTATCATTGTCAAGCTCTCACACCCTGTCAAATCAAGGGTTGTCAAAGAACTCAAGTTCCCCAATCCCTCCGGTATCATTGTCAAGCTCCCACAATCTGTCAATTTAAGGGTTGTCAAAGAACTCAAGTTCCCCAATCCCTCCGGTATCGTTGTCAAGCTCTCACAGTAGCTCAAATCAAGGGTTGTTAAAGAACTCAAGTTCCCCAATCCCTCCGGTATCGTTGTCAAGCTCACACACCAGCTCAAATCAAGGGTTGGCAAAGAACTCAAGTTCCCCAATCCCTCCGGTATCATTGTCAAGCTCTTACACCATCTCAAATCAAGGGTTGTCAAAGAACTCAAGTTCCCCAATCCCTCCGGTATCGTTGTCAAGCTCTTACACCAATTCAAGTAAAGGGTTGTCAAAGAACTCAAGTTCCCCAATCCCTCCGGTATCGTTGTCAACCTCCAACACTCTGTCAAATTAAGGGTTGTCAAAGAACTCAAGTTCCCCAATCCCTCCGGTATCGTTGTCAAGCTCATACAGTCTGTCAAATCAAGGGTTGTCAAAGAACTCAAGTTCCCCAATCCCTCCGGTATCGTTGTCAAGCTCACACACTCTGTCAAATTAAGGGTTGTCAAAGAACTCAAGTTCCCCAATTCCTCTGGTATTGTTGTCAACATTGAATAACCTTTTAGATCTACTTCCATCAAAGTGGTGATTGAAAATATTTCCTTGGGTATTCGATTCAAGAATGAACATCCTCGCAATTGCAACACTTGTAATTTTACAAAAGATTTCCAAACATGTGCATTTGTTAATAGATTTGCACAAGTCTCCAAACTCATATTATCCCAAGTGCTCAAACTCCTCGTATCCCAACTTAATGATTTTAAGTCTATCATTAAACATTTCAAGTTGAAAGAACATGTAGCAAGTGTACAAATGCACTCCATGTTCTTGATGACAGTTAAAATCTCCTTGTCTTTGCTTTGAAATCTCAATAGGCGAAGATAGTTTAGACCCCCATCTTGGAGTTGTCGAACGTGAGATAGCTTGTGGCTTATGCCATTGCCAAAGTAAAAACAACCTTGAAGTTTTCCCACATCCTGTTTTTAACAATACATGAATGTATTAGCATATTATACTTGTGCAATATTTCTAAGTACATCACATGAGTTTGTGCTAAACATCTATAACATGCTAAAACTTTACCAAATATCCACCCCAAATGTCATTCTAAATTGAAGTTTTCCCATCAACCCAAATGTTTTAAGAAATCATTTGCAATTATAATACATAAGACAACATCTTAGTATAGCCAATGTTAGTAAAATACCGAACAACTTGTTAGTCCGTTTGCATTCCAAATTCGAGTACCCGCATATTCTTTCTCAGCAATCATTTGTCCCATGGCACGCAGGTGGTCGTGCATTTGCAAAATCTCATCACCAACACCATCAATTTCTATGGTTACCAATGCCCGATGGACCAAATTCTCCAATGCGGAAATTGGAAGGATGTTGTTATCGGCCCATATGCGCAGGGCTCTTTCTTTTGCCATGCTACTAAGATGCACATCTCCACCGAAGAAGCAAGCTATGTCCAAAAACATATTTTTTTCTTCTTGAGTTAAACCATCATCGAAGCTTGCTCTCAAGGTATTCCATATCTCATCATCCTCCCCGTCCAAACTTCTTCCCCTTTTCATCCTTTGCAATGCGCGTTCCCAACTTCGCAACTTTCCCTTTCCACGTAAGTATGCCCCCATGACTTTCAAGCTCAAGGGCAAGCCCTTGCAAGCTTCCACAATTATGTCGCGTATATCATTAAATTGTGGTGATAAATGAGATGCTTCCCAAGAACAATGAATGTTGAAGAGAGTTTTTGCTGCATCATCATCTAACTTGCTCACATCAAATCTTGTACCCACACGATTTCTAATTGCACCCCAATTACGCGTTGTTATAATAAGTGTGGTCCCCTTGCTCCGATCCAAGATGACCGTTGGTATAATGTCATCCACTTGAGCTTCATCCTTAACATCGTCCAAGATCAAAAGGACTTTCTTTTCATCCAACAATTCTTCCATCAACTTGTGCGCATGCTCTAAATCCCTGGCTTCTACGTGCACACCAAATTTTGATAAAATTTCACGTAGGATATCAAGCAAGTTCCTATTTTTCAACTGCCCCACAAAGCATGACGCATCGTATGTGGACTTCACATCATCAAATATGGCCTTCGCCAATGTGGTCTTCCCTATTCCACCCATGCCGACAATACCCAAGGTATTCACTTCTTTGAGGTGATCTTTCACTCTTGCAAGGTTGTTCTCGAGACTAACCACCGTTGGATCATTCAACAATGCTCCATCAAACACCTATATGTACAACACATAAATATGTCAATAAACACTATGATATCTTGCCAACAAAAATACATGTTCAACTTCAAACTTCCACAATAATTACTCAAAGCAATTAATGAATGTTGAATAACTTCAATAGTGATCGCATTGTAGTGGAAGTGGCATTTACCTTCTCACTACCATGATTCATTTCCTCTTTGCAACCTTTCAACGTTGTTGACATCTTCTGAGAGAGATTCTCGACTCCATCAAATTGCGGAACCATATCACTCAAATATGTTCCCTTCATGAACATTTTCTTCAAGCCTATAAGTCTCTTGCAAATATTCGAGAATGTTGGCCTTTGTAAGGGGTCTTCCCTCCAACATTCCTCGATCAATTTGGTAAGCTCCCCACAATTGATAGGTAGCTCCGGCCTTTCATCCTTCTTTATTTTTGGATGAATTTCTCTCACTTGATTTGTGTGATCATGAAATGGTACCTTCTGTGAAAGAATCTCTGAACATGTCATAGCAAAAGACCATACATCCGCTTGGAAAGGACATGCCATACAAGCTAGGTTTTTGTCCATTTGCTCAGGAGCCATATACCTTGGTGTACCAACAATATCTTTAACCTCTCGTGTTTGCGGTTTGCTTTGAACTTCCAATTTGGAAGTGCCATAATCGATCAATTTGACATTGCAATGGTAAGGACTTGCATCGTTTGCTCCATCAATGGTCATGGAGCTTAAAAGCACATTGTCTGGCTTTAAGTCGAGATGGGCGACATGCATGTCATGAAGATACCACATGCCGCTTCCAATTTGAAGCATAACATCAATTGCAACAACGTATGGTAAGAGTGTCTTATTGCACTTCTCCAGCATTTTTGTCAAACTCATGTCCATCAACTCCATCACCAAAAGTAACTCATTACGTTCTTCGTCTATTCCACAACAAAAGTATTTGATGAGGTTTGGGTGGCTCAAGCCTGCCAAGATCCCAATTTCTCTGCGAAATCCAGAACAATCATCTGGAACCGCCAACATTTTTGTTGCACTGGGTAATCCCAACCATTTTGATTCGTACACTGATCCAAATGCACCAACACCCACTCGTTTCACCAACGTAGGTTTTGGAAAGTCTTTAGGTATTTCCAAAGCATCCAATTCTCCACCTCTCACTTGTTGCAAGTCACATTTCAATCTCTTCAACAAATGCTTTGCTAATATGTGTTCTTTGGAGTCCTCAAGCGCGCTTTCAAGTTTCTTCTGCAAATCTTGTTCATCGTCTTCAACTTCCTCTAAAGTAGCCACATTCAAATCCTTACACATTGTGCAATTTTGTGGATTTGGATGTTTTGTCGAGTATATCTCGTGCACTGCCTCCCAGCAACACTTCAACTCAAACACCACTTCCCGAAAGGCCTCTTTGTTGTTTAATTGGAAAAGCGCTGCACAACACCAATCTCCACTCCCACATTCGTTCACCAATGCTCCCCCTTTTTGTATGATACGACACAACTCCATCACCACAATCCTAACTTCGAACGATTGCTTAATGGATGTGAGCATCTCAATTATACGTTGCAAGGTTGTAGAAAGCTCGGTGACAAGACTTGTGCATTGTCGCTTATTCAACACATCATCTTGTTGGAGAATAGTTTGCATTTTGATCATTTCTTCCTCTTTCCATTTGCATTGCAAAAAATCCGAAAGCTCACATCCATGCGGTTTCTTTTTGTGAACAAGTGTCAAGAAGTATATGAAGCAAGTGATGATGAACCGCCAGAGCATTGAAAGTTGCTTCACCAATAATTGCCCAAGTTCGACGGCCATGATAGAATAAAACCTGCACTTTACATCAATTCTGCCAACATTTCATACTATGACTCTTGTAAACATACACAAAACCCCATACACCCAATTTTACTTAGTACGAACAAATTATTTTAAGCACCTCTACAAATCACAGTCGTAAAATTCATTCTAATAGAGAATTCTTGATCTAGGCAAAGCCCTAAAATTTCAAAAAGAGATGGACAGTGGGGCAACACAAAAGAAGCCTTCAAATGAGCATGTTTCAATTGTTCTCCTCGTCTAATTGTGCTCATAACTAAATCTCCCTTCCTTCCTATTCTCCCAACATAAATAACACGGCCACATGTTTTTGTGTCAGCTCATTTATATTGCTTGGGGAAGTATTCTTGTGGGAGTTCCCATGCAAATCAAAAAATCATTGTATGCATCACTAATCATTATTAATGACTAACGCAGGAAATCTAATGAGTAACATAGGCAACCTCCGCATACAAGCGATAAAACATGGTGTTAAGAACAAGAACCTTAGATCCTACTCTCATCTACCATGGTGAAGTCACAGGATTCAAGTATTTTGCAAGCACAAAATGCAAAAATTGCCTAAAACAATTCAAACAATAAGCCATACAAGTTGATTTCAATATTGATTGCATCATTGATTCTTATCACAATTGATGCAACATAGAGTTCCATCGAAGTTATAAGCAAACTTGTTGCTATACGTGCGGCTTAGCCTAATGAATTTGATTACATTTGCTTGTCTTTTTTTGTACAATAATACGTCAAGTAAAATAGAAATGGAAAAGAAAAGTTCATGTCCTAGGGACTTCAAAGAACATTAATCCAAACATTCAATTTAAGGACAAGGTTATGGACGAAAAATCATTGAAATTCATTGGTTTCACCGTGGACTAGCCAAAAAGCATGCAAAGTACGGGGTGTATAAAAATTATCCATAAGGCTTACGAAGTGAGCCTCATATGATTCCTCAACCAATACTAATGCATCCCAAGCACCAACCATCCTATATCCATGTAACATATATAAAGTCCTTGCCTCTTATAATCATAACCCTATGTTATTTTAGAACTTATGAACTTATTTTTGCATTGTGCCCATAACTATATTATGCCTCTAAATAATATGAGACACCCTATTGTCTTTATTGGACATAACTTTTATAAATGAGAAAAAGATTATAGTCAGCATAAATTACATATTTGTGAGTTTAGCCCCAACATCCTCGCATTGAGGACGTAAGAAATGATTCTTGACGAGTAATGTAAGACATGCAAATTGTGGATCACAAAACTCAATACATGGATGACTCTCGTCGTCCACACTACAAGGTTCCAAACGTGACCATACTTTGCGACATTTTGTCGCCAACCAAATACAAATGTCACTAGGACTTGTTCTAGGAATGGGTGCAAGCATAATAAAGTGGACCAAAAAAGTGCTCCGGTATATGACAACCATTATTTTCTTCGTCAAACGCCTATAAGTAGTAGCAAAATGTTGTTTAAAATATATTATTTTTTATGATGACCTCTATTGTTAAGTTAGGTACTCAAATATAGAATATCAATATGAGATCTTTAAAACCTATCATCAAAAGTGACGCGTAAAAGCAACTGACTAAATATAGTTTTAAACGTAACTTTCATGACCTCAAATATTTTGAACTTGGAATTTCTTTTCATATTCCTTGAATTCATTATAAACTTGAGGTCATCATAATTTTTTTTTCAAAAATTCATCAATTTAATGTAATGTAATTGTATTTTAAACACGTTTTTGACAATTATCTTTTCAATGACACCCACTTGCACTACCACTTGCACCGTCTCCTAAAATACATATACGTTGTTTGAAATTGTTTTTTGTGAACATAAATTGCTTGGCTTTGTAGATTCATATGTTTTCTAAATGTTTATGAATTTTTATTACATAAAATTCAAAGTTAGTATATTGTTTTGGATCACTTTCACTTAAACCTGAGCAAGGATCAAGAGCTGTCCACTTTACCGTGCTTGCACCCGAATATAATAGATAACTCAGTTGACATACTTCCATATGACAAAACACACATGCAAACTACTTGAACATTCAACATGAAAGTAGTCATAGGCTCACCTTGAAGTACTCTTGCATATTCTCCTCAACAAAAATTAGTCTTAGCTCCACATTAGCTTAGCTCAATGTGACCCTAAACACACCACCAACAAAAAGATCACAATGAGCACACATGGCCACTGGATATATTTGACATGTTGTAATAAGAGTCAAAGAATTTGGGAAATTTGCATAATCTCATATTTTGTTTCTCTATTCATCATATGCGAAATCCTCGTTCAACTTCTTATCATACTCTAGGAAGTCACTACAACCCCATGTTCCTCCAAACCTGAAAATAAGATTGATTGTCCAGAACCTCACCAACTCAATTGAATGCAAGCGTAAAAGCCGCAGCATGTTCATAAACATATCATTCTTGAAATCCTCGTAGCAAAGTATGATGTTCTTTACCCTCAACACTACAAATTGTTGTTTTTTAATATACTCACTGCTAAATGTCATAAGCTACCCACTCAGAGGAATGTGATCGAAGTTCAAAGGTGGTTGGAATTCCATGCTGTAAATTTCTCAAAAACATCAATTAGAGGTGCTTGGTCTAGCAAAATGCAAGACAAGATTGTAATTCTTTGGTGTTGCTTGGCAGCTTTGCGAAATCAAGCACACAAGTTCTACACTCTCTATTCTTCTACACAAAATACATGCAAGTAACTTTGACTTTCAAATTAAAATAGTTGAGAATCCTTGCATTCTAGGCTAAGTATTACTCTCATAACATAGGTGACGAACAAAGTAGGCACTTTGGTGTCAAAATGCTAATTCTTCAAGGTGACTCATGAACTTCTATAGAGGTTGGACGCTTGATATGGGGATGAAATATAGATACCAAAGTTGCAAATGCTAACTGATCAAACATCCGAAGGAAAGGTTAGGCTTGGAAGCAAAAGACAACAAGCTCCACAAATATGACGAAAGCATATTCGCTCAAGATACCACCCGAAGATTTCGACACATTTTGTGTCATATTTTGTATAGGAGATCCACGTGTCTATGAGACAGAGCTACTTTCTAGATTCTCTAATTTGGTCAACTTGTTAGCAATATTGGTGTGTGGTCGAAAAGAATCGAAGTTCAAATTATGCATGCGTGTTCAAATTAGAGGTTGGACGCTTGATATGGGGATGAAATATAGGTACGAAAGTTGCAAATGCTAACTGATCAAACATCCGAAAGGAAAGGTCAGACATGGAAGCAAAAGACAAGAAGCTCCACAAATATAACGAAAGGATATTCACTCAAGACACCACCTGAGGATTTTGACACATTTTGTGTCATATTTTGTATAGGAGATCCACATGTCTATGAGACGGAGCTACTTTCTAGATTTTCTAATTTGGTCAACTTGTTAGCAATATTGGTGTGTGGTCGGAAAGAATTGAAGTTCAAATTTTGCGTGGTGTCTAACCTAATGCCTACTTCACTATACACCACCGGACTCTGATGATAATATACATTAGTGACCATTACTGTCAATCCCATACTTGATAAACTAGTCCCCCTCCATTTAAAACTTCCAAATTTCAATCTCAAAAATTGTGCATGGTCAGGACTAGGACTGGTTGCTTCGAACCAATACAAACTTGGCATTTTAGCTCGTAGTCCACCACCAAGACTAGTGTTGAATCCTACAAGAAGAACTATAACTTATCATGTTGTTCATCAACCAATACATTGCATTCAAGCAACATTCATAACTGATACAAACTGGGCATTGTTCAAAATTTGCAAACATCACACGATGTAGACATTCACCTAAAGTTTTGTTAAATTAGTGAACTTCATTCATGTGACAACTATATTCGTCCCCAAAACCGTTTAGTTGCTAAATCGACACATATATAAAACTAAGTTTATCCAACTGTAGACAGAACAATTTAGTTCGTAGTCTACCTCTTAGACTAGTGTTAAATCCTACAAAGAAGAACTATAACTCATCATGTTCTAGATCGACCAATTAGTTGCATTCATGCAACATTCATAAAGACTTCCATGATCTTGATGCTCTACACTTTCTTAAGTAGATGTTTATGAATTCCTTCAAGTTTCATACTATAGAACATACATGAACTTCCCATGTGTATGATTGCCCGCTCAACAATGATGGGTACCACTTAAATCGATATCCAAACGCTAAAATTTCAACCATTCAAAGATCCTTAATAATGCATGTGTGATTGAACCAGTTGGTATTGACTTCACTACAATATTAAGTACTATAGAACCGCATAACCTTGGAAAACAATAATGAACTCCACATATCACAATTCAAAGTGCTCAACCTTTTGCAAATTATGACAGTAAAGAAAATGCACAAAACTCTAAGCCTAGTACCCAAAGCTAGCAAAAGAGGCAGCTAACCTGGTACTACGACACCTACTTGCACTCCCCCGAATATATGTCCTTGATTCAGTTCAGCATAAGAGCATGCAATTGCGACCCCTTTAAGCATCAAATCTCTAAAAATCTCTTGAAATCATGATACAAGAATACCTAAGCGGTTAAGTTCTTAGACATTGTCTAAAACAAGAGATATTGGCTGCAAACTTTGGTTGGAAACCACATCGAAAGATAGAAAGAAAGCTTCCTTTTTGCACAACAACATGCTGCTGGAAAAAGGAGAACACATCCTTGAAACAAAGCGGGATAGAAAAGACTAAACTATATGAGAAGATAAAAGATTAGAGAGTCAAAGAAACCCTCGTCACTCCAAAAACAACGACAATCCAAAGGATCTCCATCGAATAAAAGACAATGACACAAAACATATAGTCCTTCTCGACTACCACCTATGTTGTCATACAAAATTTAACCTAGTACAGAATGCCAAAATATAATGTAAAGGGAAGTAGGAGATTACATGAATGATGAGGCCAACGAAATCAGGGACGACTAGCACTCGATCGCCGCAGCAGAGCTATAACTTGCTGCAACATAAAGCTCTACCAGCCTAACATGCAAGCAAAACCTAATGTGTGAGGCTCAGCAATAATTGGGATCTAATTAAACCCAATCCACATCCCTTACACCAATAACCTCATCTAACCACCTTAATTGAACCGCCCACTCTAATGCTCTCAATGGAACGAATCAAACTTCAACAGATTACCAGTTTCACACGAATGATGCAACATCACCATGTACAACAACTAAGCGTTTTGAAAGCTTCAAGTACGTCCCAACTTCATCACCATAGACTGCACCAATACTCAAGTTGCACCTAAAACATATAAAATCATCGATGTTGGCTGCGTAGACAAGACCTTGAATCAATACAAAACAAACACGTTTTCTCAAATGTTGTCCAATGTCCAACTATTAAAATAGGTGTTACATCTAGTGTATCGTGCGTGTGCTCAACAGTGAGCAACATGGATGCATGTTCATCCTGCTAAACACATTTCCAGTGAATCAAATCGTACTCGATACCCACAAAATTCAAAGGCCTAATGAATTTCCTATTACTTCTAGGACTATTGCCAACATCCTAACTTGCTTGATGTTCCTCCATCTGGACTCCATCTAGAGTAGAAGAATTGCTTGGTTCTCCGACTTGCACAGCGAAAGTCTTTAAAGTGCAACGCCTTAATGTCACTGACATTGGATTCAATGGCCCTGGAGAATTGAATACGGGGGAAGAAGTATAGCACCACTAAAGATCCGCGAACTCTCCTTTCTTAGGCTCTCTGATCCGTCGCAACATGTTCGCACCTATTTTTTAGTACTAGGGCTGCCACATTGCTACGACTAGAAATGAGACCTACACACTACACTAGCGCAGCATTGCGTCGTGCATTAGCTACTGAGAACACTGTCAAGTTCTTTATGCAATGCGTGCAAGAAGTCTTAGGCAACCAAGACGTCTTCACACAGATGTGCACGAACTGCAATTCAACGTGTGCACTCCGCCAAATCCTTAGTTCCTACAAAAAAATAGCTTCAGCAAGTACTTGTCCTCGCCGCCGCGGTGTGGGAAATGGATCGAAGCTCAAGCAGCGCCATACATAACGACGCTCGCCACTCGCAAAGTACTTGCTCTAAGCCAGAATTCCATCCGACTGCCTCGCAGGAACTCCATAACAAGCAAAGCATGAGAAGTATATTAAAATCCAGCGCAAACAGGGCACGTCAAACACCCCGCCGCAGCAGCAAAAGAAGAGACAAGCGCTCAAATAGAAGTTGCTCTCGAGCAGCCCTTTCAAGCAAATGCGAAGACAAAGACAAGGACAAAGACACCTCACTCACTCTCAGAAATCATCAGAAGGCACATTCTCCGACGAGAGAACCGAGAGAGTGACCCGGGGTATGGGAAAAAAAGGCCTGACAAGGCAGCCACCACTCGGAAGCGTCACCAAATCGTGCAGTGGACCATATCGGGCACCGTGGGGGTCGTTGGAAGTGCAGACGAGAGGGGAGCGTTGTTAGCAGTGTTCAAGATTGAAGCCCTCATATGAGGTTCATATTGAAGGGCTCTCAAATTTCAGCCCTTCAGCTGAAGGGCTAGTTCAAATCCAAGATATCGATCCAAGAATATAGAACTTAAATTATGATCGCTTACGCAATTTAGGTGGAGTTAATCAAATTCATAATGCACAAAAGGGGTGAGGATATTGGCCTACAACTGGTATTAGAGATAGTGTCCAGTTTTGAAAGATGCATCTGGAAGTTACTTGGGTTGCAAAGAATTAGAGTAACCCACCTCTGAAATCCCGATCGCTCTCGCAATTTAGGTGGATTCAATCAAATTCACCAGAATGCGAAATCACTTTGCACAAAATCACAATGCCCAAAAGGGATGAGGATTTCGTCCAAAGTTTGGTATTGGAATTAGTGATAAGTTTTGAAGATGCGTTCAGGAGCTCGAGTTGTGCAGGATGAGAGGAAATACACAAACATTGAGTAAGACGACCTCACAAACACTAGAGCAACTACTATAGCGAACTAGAAAACTCGGCGAGCTGCCTTTGCAAAATGCTAATCACTCAGAACTCTTGATTCTCAACCTCGAGCTTGACAAAGTTCAAACTCACTCATCAGATCCACGGAGACTCTCAACTTCCTGACAGTGCATCATGTGGATGTAACTACAAAATCATGAGAATCTCAAGAAGGCAAGGGACGGCCAGTACACTGGGGGCGCTAAATATTCTGGAGCCGCCCAGCCTCGCCAGCATGATAATGATGGTGGCATACTACAAGTTCACAAAACCCCCATATTGTTGTGTCTTGAATAAATGGTTGGTATACGAAGGAATGGGTCATCTCCAAATTCCAATATAATCCAGGGTGAAAACATTTATGCACCCCGAAGGCAACCACCACATAAACAAAACCATCACCCGATATAGAGCTTTAGAAATCACATCCATAGCGTCCATGAAGGCAATGACCTACCACTGCGCCGCAAAAACCTAGTGAAGGAATAACCGAACACCAAACGCACCTGTGATACGGACGTCAATCCCCCGCCACTCCTCCCGAAGAATCCGCAACCCACCGGCGACGATGATCCCCGCAACTTAATTCCTCCCTTGGTAACAAACCATCCAGACCAGATCCACCCTCCTCACTCTTTCAACCTCCTGCTCCTCCTCAACACAACCTGCGTCCGTCGGCCCAATACATCAATGTCGCTCAAACACTGCTCCTACCTGCAGCCGGTCTCCGATAAAACCCAATACACAAATCCTCCTCCAACCCAAACAAAAAATCCACCAAGCAAGCCCCGGATCACCACGCATTCCGACACCCAAAGCAGAGTAAGATCTCGTATCTGGAACACTGGTTGTTAGGATTGCGAGAGGGGAGCGGAGCAGCGATTTCTGTGCCTGTCTATCTATTAACGGAAGAAGCAGGAGATGGTGCAGAAGAAGAGTGCGAGGGAAGAAGACGAAGAAGAAAACAAAACAGAGCAGCCCAGGAGTCTCGCGCAATGTCCGCGACGAGCCTAAGGCTAGTGTATTATCAGCCTACAAAATTTGTGACTTAGAGCATCTCCACCCTTGGGCAGTAAGGCAGGCTCTCCAAATGCGCTTTGAAGGGCTCCAAACATCCATTAAATTTCTTTAGGGTGGCACTCCCCCACCGTTACTTGCATATTGGCTCTTCAAGCCAAAAACGGTCAGGAATATTCCCTGTGATGACATGTCCGAAACTGGCCAAAAATAACCCACCTGTCCACTTTCCACTTTCGAACCTGTTTCAAGGAAGGTGTTGAAATGAGAGCTTGTCACTTAGCTGGCCTCGCTGGCGGTGATTACCTTCCAGCGATGTAACTTGAGGGAGGATTCTGTAGCTTTGAGGGAGGCTGTTGTTTCTGTAGCTTTGAGGGTTTAGGGTCAATGAACGCTTTGTTTTCCTGAATGGCTGCTGCGGGATACACTCTGCTCTGTGAGTTGTAGCTCAAGGTTGGCTGCCTGCTCGAATCCTCCGAACTCCAAGGGACAACAGGCAAGTCCTCTGGTTTGAAAAATTTCCAATTAAATCGATTGTTCTGACTACATTCTTGTACCGAAATCATAATAGGTATCGAAAGCTTTGTATCTTCCAGTACGGTCAAGGACGCCTGTGTGTATTCGTCTCTTTCCTCATCGTATATCCTGAGGAAAGGGTTTTAGGGTTTAGTGGCATGGTTGAAGTGTTTCTGTTATAAACAATATCAGTTCATTACATGTGGTCTTTTTTTTTATTCTCAAGTTTGGCACGGAGAAGGTATGCCCAATCTCATGTGTCTTGAGCAACTCTGCTCTGTCATGATCAGGAATATTACGCAATACCTTACTAAGGAATTACCTTACCTTGAAGAGGAAGTAGGAGATAATCGATGCATGCAGACTTAAGAAAGTGGCAACAAACACCAAGAGGTAATTTGCTTGATGAAACTAATCTCTGAATAAGGGGCCACTACTTACCTGCCGTCACTCAATTGTGCTCCAAGGGTCATATGAAGAGCACATCCTGAAGGACAAACAAATAGATAGATGTTCAACCCACCAGATTCAACCCATTGCAATACCAAACCTAAATCCAGGGACGAGATATTGAAAGGTACCTGCTTCTTTGGTACAGAGCTAAGACCACATACACATTCTGTCAGCAACACAAAACAAAAACTGATGGAATGTGCAAAGGCTGACAAAACTATTAAGGAGATCCTACTGCAGGTATCCACTTGTGCAATCTAAATATCCATCACCGCAATCCAAGCAACTGCAGGCATGAACTTGGAAGCTCCTTGAGAGGCATAGAACATTCTCCTACACCTGCCAATGTTGCGATCTCCATTTTGTTGGACCTGGTAAAAAATTTCACATACAAAAGCAGAAAGAAGACCAATTTCATGTTGATTTCAGGCTTGCAGTTGGCTGTACCCTTACCCACTGAACCGATTTCTTGTATATCTGGAAATCTGGGATACAATCATCAGATAAAAATCTGATCTATTTACCCATGGTCAAGTTCCCGACTATTGGATGTGCAGATAGTAGACTAGTAGACAAAAGCTGTAGATCTTTCACAACTTTTGACGATACCCATTCAGGTGAGTACTCTTTAAGTGGTCATTGAACACTTAACTATATCAATCGAAGTATAAATTTACATGCTTTCCAGTGCTACGGTATACAATGTTTGGGTGCGGACAAATATAAGATGTGGTCACATCCTGTAGAGAATAAATTTTCCTAGGGTTACAAAAATGATTTTGGTGGATCAGCATTCTATGCGCGCAGCCCCATTCTGTGATGAGACGAACTTAGGCATCCGCCGGAAGTCTGTTATGCATTGCACCACATCCCCTACTTCAAAGTTGACCCATTCTTCAACAATCATCCCACATTCAATACCTTTGCTCACAGTGTCTACATCCTGCTGCTCTCTCTTCAGTGACTGCATGAGACCTTCAAATAGAAGCTCGCCGCTACGCAAAACCCTACTGCGGGACGACCGTTGCAGTCGTCCATCAACGACTCGGCAGCCAGCAATCTTGGTTGCACCTTTCCCGTTCCGTCCTTTGCCTTTGAGCTCAAAGACATTCAAAACCTCAGCTTGGCCAGCCACTTGACATTCCTTGATGCCATCTCCGCCCTACAAAACCGCTCTTGATTCTCAAAAGTGGCACGATTCACTGAATCGCAAGAGGATGAGGCCCGGAATGTGGGCGCAGCAAGAGCAACGCTCACCCGCGAGGATAGTGAGTGGAGCCGGAAGTTTGAAGAGCCCTGGCAAGTTTGAAGAGCCCGGGCGAGAGGGGTGGGGCAAGTTTTTCTTCAAGGCCGCGTTAAAGGGCTTGCCGAGTCCCTTTAGCGCGTATGGGTGGAGATGCTCTTAGCCTATAAAATTTTGAAAGTGTAGGACAAAGAGCCTATGGACAATTTAAAAACATAGGATATCAACCTATGTGATAAAAAACATGTAGGAAATTTTGCCTACAATTTTTTATAAAGAGAGGATTTTAGCCATTCATCCTTATTCGAATTGGGAAATTAGCTGGCCTAAGAACACATCTTTAGGCTAATACCCGGGGCTTTAGGCTAATACCCGGGGCTTTTGGGTGGCACATAGGCGGGTATCAATAATATCCATGAGTCCCTGACTCCCTCCCCCCCGCACCATTCATCACAAGTTCACAACTCCTCTCTCATCGATATTGCACCCGAGAAGCAGCACCCTAGCGGACATTGAACCCTACCTTGCTTTCTTTGAAGTTTTTGCGACCCAGGTTGCTGTGGATCGGAGATTTTGGGAGCTCAGAGAGTTCCAAAAATTTCCCGAAATTTCAGCTTTTCAAGTGAGTGAGTGGAAATTCTTTTGTCTGCGGAGATGGTGATTGAGATTGAGATGGTGATTGAGATATGTATTCTAGAGAAGATTGTTCTAAGTTAGGAGCTGGGATTCCTTGGTGCCCGAAATCTTAGGTTGTTCCAAGTGGAAATGACTCTGATGTGGGTCTGGCTCGAGATTCGGTGTTGAAAAAGAGTTAGTGTTCTTAGAGTCGACATTCAAGTGTTTTGTGCTCTGGGTTGGATGTAGAATTGTTTTTACTAAGTATGGTGCCTCATTTCCTTAGCATGTGAAAATGTAGGTCATTTTTATGGGATTTGAATATGCTGTTCAATCTCCTGTTTTTAGATCATTGGGAGGAAGAATGCAGTAGATAGGGGAAGCTTGTAATTTACGAATACCCATAAACCATTGTGCTTCACCACTGAAAAAACCCACCGGAGTTAGAATCTGGGTTCCACTTCACTTGACTTGACTTCACACATTTGCATTTCGAAAATTTTCTTGTAGCAGCATTTTTAGGGGGAAATCAACATTGAAGTGTTTTGGGTTGGATTTGTATTTGTGTCTTGAGGTAAGGTGCCTATTGTCCGTAGCATGTTTGAAGTGAAGTGGATATCATGGCAATTGAAGCTGCATCAATTCCTTGAATTTAGAGCATTGGGAAGGAGAATGTGGATGGGAAGCTTGTTTTTGGCGCCACCCAAGAAACCAGTGAGCTTCACCATTGGAATACTCACCTGAGTTAGAATTTGGGATCCGCTTCACTTTTGATTTGCAATTTTGAAAAGCTCTGAAGTGTGGAAACGACCTAGATTTCATAAGCACAGATTTGTAACCTTCCTATTTTTTGGTGCCCAAAATCTCGAGTTGTTCGAACCTTACCTCAAGATTCGGGCCTTCAGAAACAAATTGGTGCCGCTATAATCAAGTTTGTGTTTGCTTGTTGGGGTAAGGTGTTGCTACTTGTCCGTAGCAGGCTAAACTGTAGTGTATATTAATGGCAATCAGATTGGATGCGAACTTTGAACGGACGTTGCTAATCCCCCGTTTTTAGTCTACTAGCGTAAGCAAGAGTGTGGATGGCAAGCTTAAAGAAGATATTAGATCCTCCCAAATTTGGGTTTCTCGTTTCTTGTAGCAGCATTTTGTGGAACTACCTGAATTTTATGGCTCATGTGTACTGGTTTTGGCTTCCATTTCTGGGTATTGATTGTATTTGGGGTTGAATGTTTGTTTGCTTGTTTGTTGAGGTAAGGCGCTACTACTGGCCGTAGCATGTTAAAATGTAGTGTATTTTTATGGTAACCAGGTTATGGACACCACTAATCCCCCGTTTTTACACTACAATATGATGCACAAGGAAGAATGTTGACGGGTTTAGGCTTGTAAAAGTTGACCTCCCACATTTTGGATTTCTCATTTTTCTCTTTTCTTATATCTGCATTTCGTGGAGCTACCAGAATTTTAGACTAATCCGGTTTGAGGTTTGCATTTCTGGATTTTGAAACTTTGAAGAACTGTGAAGTGAATTCTTAACTCTCCATTTGTTACTGTAATTGCAGCCCCAGGGTTAAGTTGTCTATATCATCATATTCGTTAATTTGAAACTTCCTCTTGTCTCAAATTAATATAGGGACCACAACAACATGGTCGAATGTTTGGGTTGTCCTACCTAAACCATCTAGATATGAGTTCTTAATTGGGTTCTTGATGTGAACACACGCTTCAAAGTTTTTGCATCTTACAAAATTCTCCAATGTTTGTGTGACTTTATCCATGTTCTTATGGAGATGTTTGAAAGAGGTCAGCCAAGTGATTTTGTGGTTAGTATGCTTTTGTGGTTAGTTCACCTAGCTTGGTCAGAGGCATGAGTTGATACTAACTTTGTAGTTAATATGCTAATATTTGTGATGTTTTGTCTTGTTAGCAGGTTTTTCGTCAACATTGAAAAGGTTTTTTCACCAACATATTTTATTTATTTATTTTTATTTGATTGTGTTGAATTTGTTGATTGATAAGTATTGAGTAGGTCTTTGGGGTGCTATGGCAAAGCGTCAACGAACGATGACAGACATGCTAGTTAGAGTGACAAATCCTAGAGAGTCCGTGTCAGAAATTGAACATGTTGTTATCAACCCATCAACTTCAATTATAAACAACAATGAGGAAAATTACATTAAAAGGGCCAATGAAGAATGGAAAGATGCATTGTATGATTTATATGATTGGGTAGAGTTTAACAAAGAGTCAGGAAGAGTGTTTTGCAAAACCTGTAGAGAAGGAGGTGGGAAATTTGTGTATGCAAGTGAGGGATCAACCAATGTGAAAATTTCAGCATTACAATACCATTCTAAATGCAATGAACACAAAAAATTGTCATATGCTAAACATGTGGGCAAAAAAGCTTTAGAGAAATGTGTTGCTAAAGCTAACAATGCATGTGATGAGGCTGTAATGTCACTTTTCAAGGCTGTTTATTTTTTAGGCAAAGAATCCATTCCTTGTGCAAAGTTTGCATCTTTGTGTGAATTGCTTGTGTCTTGTAAAACTCCAATAACCGAAAAGTTGTACCATAATGAAAAAGCATGTGTAGAGATGATGTTTGCAATTTCTACTATACTCCAAAGACAAATCTTAGACCGAATTCGAGATTCTAGATTTTTTGGCATAATGATTGATGAAAGTACTGACATTTCAGTTTTGGGTCATCTTGTAATTTTCGCTACTTTTTTGGAAGGTGGTGTTGTTACAACTAGCTTCCTTGGTTTATTGTGGATTGTTGATGGGCAAAAGAGCTCAAGTGTGATTTTTAACTTACTTATTGGTGCTTTAAAGAGTTGGGGTTTAGATATGAGTAAGTGTGTAGGTTTTGGATCTGATGGTGCATCTACCATGGTGGGTAAGAACACAGGTGTGGCTACACTTTTGAAAAAGGTGAATCCTTTCCTTACCTCTACCCATTGCGTAGCTCACAAAACAAATCTAGCTGCTTTGGAAGCTTCTAAAACAGACGGTTGTAAAGAATTGTCGTTGGAAGTTGATCATGTATTGAATGCAGTGGCTGGTCATTTTAACAAATCTTCTAAAAGAAAATCGGCTTTGCAAGCTTTACAAGATGAATTGAACGATGCTCAAAAAACATTAAAGAGATATCACAAAATTCGTTGGCTTTCCAGATTTCATGCTGTAACAACATTATGTGACTCGTTAGAGTCTGTATTGGTATATTTGCGTGATTCTTGTTCCTCTCCTAGTGTTGACGGGACTCGTGTTTTGTATGACAAATTGAGAGAGTTCAAGTTCATTTATGTTCTCTATTTTCTAGCAGACATTTTACAAATGCTTGGAAAATTGTCTAAGATTTTTCAATGCAAACTTGTGGACATTTCTTGTTTGGGGTCTATTGTGAAAAGCGAAATAGCTACTATTAGAATGTGTTTTCTAGTTGATGAATGTGACTTGAATCAGGAAACTTTCAATCCCTCTTTAGGATTTCATGTTATTCCAAAATTTGGACCTCCAGGTGGATTTCTCAGGCGTTTGTCAAGCGAGATTAGAGGGTCACAATTTCATAGTGTAGACATGATTCGGGATCCTAGTGGGGTTGATTTAGAAGTTGCTTTGTCTTTTCAGAGGTTGTATGCTCAAGCAGTTTGTGATGCATTAGAAAATAGATTTATTGACAATGATATTATTGATTGTTTTAAGATTTTGAGCCCTACTAATTTGCCTCAAAGGCAAGTTGGCTTGAGTTCTTATGGAGTTGTGCAATTGGATTTGGTTTTGAAACAATATGGAGAAGAAAAGCGTATTGGGGACACAACATATCCTCCATTGGTAAATGGAGCAGCTTGTAAGCAAGAATTCTTTGCTTTCAAAGTGCAAGGTAGTGGTGAATGGAGTGATCGTACCTTTGAGGATTTATGGACATCTATAAGTTGGAGTCCTTCTTTAAAACTAAAATTTCCTAACCTACTAACGCTTGCCGACATTGCAAGATGCCAATGTGTTAGTACTGCTACTTGTGAGAGAGCTTTCTCTATGCAAAATAACATCAAGCAGAAGAAGAGGAATCGAATGACAACAACACACTTGGATAGTGTGATGCGGGTTGCGATTGAAGGACCAACCAATAACTTTGAGTTTATTTTGCAGGAAGCTATATCTTTGTGGAAGGATTCAAGAAAGTTTCGACTCTTGTTTACTAATCATGATAAATATCTTGCAGAAAGATTAGAGGTTGAATCAGAAGATGGTGAGGACTTCCACCCTTGAACTCATTTGAATTTTAGCAACCTTTCAAAACTTATGATCAACTCTTTGAAAAAGAGTTGGTTAATCCTTGGCCTTCAAACGTGGTGAAGGGCTTAGCCAGGTTCAATTCCTGCCAAGGATACCACTTTAGTACTTAAATTTTGAATTTAAAGCCTACAACATCAATAGATATGAAGGATTTTAACCTACTAAAAATTAGTTTTGAAGGCAATTGGCGGGTAACTTAAAAAATCAACAGGTTTTCAACTTACAAAAATTTGATATTGTAGGATGCAACCTATGCCATGAGGAAAATAGCCTATGCCCTTTTAAAAACGTAGGCAAATAACCTTAAAAACTTCAAAAACTTTTCGGACACTGGTCTCGCGTGATGGCGAGGTGGCGATGATGACTCAGGGTCCTTAATTAGGTTCCAAACCATGTCCTAATGCACATCCCCAACGACTAAGCGCGGTCTCCTTTCGTCACTTCTTACAGTAGGTAGTATTACTTGGACATAATTTAGGGCACCGAATAAGCCAAGCTTTAGCCACACTAATAATATGCAACCATTTCAAGGGCTTCATGGAATGGGGACAAGTGCACCAAGTGTCCTCGTATCATTGAATATCATTAGAATGGTAGAAAGTGTGTCATAACATAATACAGTTGTGGATCAATTCTTTGTGGGGTTTGAAATTTGCCGGGTTATATTTTGGGTTTCTCCTACAAGTTGGGTATACTTAGATTGAGTATTGGTCACACAATATCATTGACCACTGGAAGCTAGCTAAATCCACGTGGGGGAAACATTATAAAATATAAACCAATATTTAATAGTGTTTAAATTGACATGGTTGACATGTCTAGTTGGAGCAAGCCCTGTGTGGAGTCCCAACTATATAGAAACTTGCTAGCTCGGGGGTTGCTCTTAATTGGAAAATGACATGCATGTGTCACAAATCTCCTCTCTACCGGACGGAAAACTTGCCAAGTGGTCAACTGCCTCCTGTGCTTTGGCATTGGCCTGTCGGCCTTCTGTCTCAAAAAAAAAAACATGCATGTGTCACTATGAAATTAACCCCCCATAAACAAGAAGTTTATAGAGAGAAAACAAATGTATATGTACTCATGAGAGAGATATGGAGGATGCCGCCACTTTGAGAGACGGTCAATTCAGAAACGCCACTTTGTAAAAACTGCTATTATACACCACTCTGGTATGGAATCACAATACTGAAAGCAGGCGTCAGAAGACATAGACATCGAAAGTTTTGTGCTCTGTAAGAACAGAAGCAGCTACCTAATCGACTCATTGACAACATATAGGGGAAAGGTGTACTGAAGACCGACACTACAACAGAGAAGAATGGAAGATGCAAGGAACTTAAAAACCCAAGGACGCCACTGTGAAAGGACTGTGAATTGAGGAACAGCACTTCTACGAAACAAGTGATTCCACCTCACTCTGTTATGCTATCTCTATACTGAAGCAGGCGACGACGCGACGAGGCTGAAGGAGCTAGACTTATATAACAAGAGGTAGTGATGATACAACAACAAAAACGAATGGACGAAGATGTAAGGAGCTTCAAAACCTAGACATGAATTCAGGAACAGCACTTCTACGAAAGCTGTGATTCCACCTCACTTTGTTAAGGTATCTCTCAACACTGAAAGCAGGCGACGAGGCTAAAGGAGCTGGACTTATACGACAAGAGGTTGCGATGATAGATACTACAACAGAAACGACTGGACGAAGATGCAAGGAGCTTCGAAACCTAAGGACGCCACTTTGAGACAGACTGAATTCAAGAAGAGCGTGACTTTCGCTAAGAAAGCTGTGATTGCACCTCCACTCTGTTATGGAATCTCAACACTGAAAGAAGGCAGCGAGGCTAAGGAGCTCTTCTAAGACAAAAGATAGTGATGATAATACTGCTACAGAAACGACTGGACGGAGATGCAAGGAGCTTCGAAACCTAAGGACGCCACTTTGGGACAGACTGAATTCAGGAACAGCATGAATCCGCGAAGAAAGCTGTGATTGCACCTCTCACTCTGTTATAAAATCTCAATACGGAAAGCAGGAGACGAGGCTGAAGGAGCTCTTACCTATGTCACAATACGAGGAGTCTTACAGATCACCTGTCGGCACGAAAGAAAACCGTAGCTTAACGTATTGCTGTCCGTGTCGAGAGCTTGTCGGAGTAAAGGTGGTTGTGAGGCCCGAAGGAGGATCAGCAAGAAAGAGTTTCGCAGAGCACGATAGATCCCCAGATCGAAGTAGGTCCGCTACTTGACCTGCATAATCCTGTGTATTCATCCCCCTGAGACATGGCTTGATACAGATGGAACGAGTCTACGATCACCGGAAACAAGGCTGTAAATGGATGCCGCGTGATGGGAACGCTAGATCGTCATTCGCAGTAGCTCGCTCTACATGAGACGTCCATCCACCTACACAAGAAGGCAAAGTGCTGGATTCTTGGCAGCAGGAATTACAGCTTTTGGTCGGTACACCAACCGCGCCGGCCGTGCCTAAGACAGGAAGGATGGCGCTGGTAATGGAAAACAGTCGATAATACCGTGAAACTAACCGTGGCCGAAATTGCCGACATGAATCTTGTACCTCCTCAATCTTGTTACCGACACTGCAGCCAGCCAGGTCCACACACGGCGGGGGTTGTTCAATTTCCACAATTTCGCCGCCAACTCAAAGAGGTCTCAGATAGCATTGCTTTGACGACTCGTGACAAGTGAAGAGAAGCACTCATGTAAACGGCTGCGACCCGTAGCCGCAGCAGCGACTCGACTCGCTACAAATGGTTTAGAAATTGTTTAGAAATGGTTCATCCTGAGACAACTTATGGCTTACCGGAGGTTATTACAACAGGTTTTCTCCAATGCTCTATAACCTCGCCATTGAATACTGCTTCTGCATATCGACGCATCAAGATCGACGTTCCATGTCACTTCTTCTCCCGCAGCAACGACTCACTAGAAACGGTTTAGAAAGGTTTTAGAAATGCTTTAGAAATGCTTTAGAAATGCTTCATCGTGGCAACCACTTACCAAAGGCTATTACACCAGATTTTCTCCAATGCCCCACCTCGCCGTTGAATATTGTTTCTGCATATCGACGCATCAAGATCGATGTTCAAATGTCGCTTCTTCTCCCGCAACAGCGACTCGCTAGAAACGGTTTAGAAATGGCTAAAATATTCATTGTGTCGTAGCCGCTTACCCGAGAGGTTGCTACACCAGACTTTCTCCAATGTTCCACCTCGCCAATGGCTAAAAATCGAGTTTTATTGGTTGCTGCATTCTTGACGACCTTTTGGATGCGTGACTATGTTTAGCCAGTTTACTTTTTCCTTTAATAGAAATCAAGTTTTATTGTTTTACTGCACTCTTGACGTCCTTTTGGACGCATGGCTATTTTTAGCCAGTTTAGTTTTTCCGTGGAGGGTGAGATTGAATATCACTGTGGTAACTTTTTGAATGACACTTGTTATGAATAAGTGAACAAATACTGTCATGGATGATGGATGAATTCATCCATCGGCCATATTCCTACCTTCTCTTGCCAGCAACTTCTGATGAAATATTGTCATGGATGATTGCAACTTGGATTAAAAATCACTTAGTAAGTGACGGTAATTGCAACACTGTAAATCTATAATCCCCAAACAATTTACAAGGAATGACAAATAATGTTGGGTTAACATCTAGTGCCGTGGCACTATAGTGCAGTTTACAATTAGTATTGAGCAAGCCAAATATAATTAATGACACTAAATATCGTATTTAGTGTGGTAGTTGGAGGATGGCAGATGCAACTAGGCCTGCAGACAACTGGTCCCCCACTCGGTGCCTGGGGACACGATCAGTAAACTCCACTATTTTAAGAGCTTGTGGCAGCCCTCCTTGCACGGCAACCACAATTGCGGCCTTGACCTGATCAAATATGTATAAGTTACTCAATCACATAGTCAACAACATTATTCAGCCATGTACGTGGGTCGGTTCCACGACTTTGGTCCATGGGCCCCACAAAAAATGGGTCCATTCAATAAAGTTGCACATTCAATATAGAATCTGGGCTATGTCAATTATATTCCACGGGCCCCCCAAAAATAACTTCGCACATTCACTATAGAATCTCTCTTTGAATGTATGATTGTTATTACACTTCCTATGTAAAGCCAATTCTTTTTATATTTGTGGCCATCCATAATTCAATTTCTATCACTTTGTTTTGACATCATTAGAGTAAACAATTGACTTGATTGAAAGTTGTTTGAAACAATGGTCCAATGGATCCTCAACTTATTGAAACATGATGGGGTCTCCTTATGGGCTCAAGGTTTGAACATTACAGAGACTTATATTCTTTAGGGCGTAGGGTAGTTTTTGAGTGAATCTAATAAATATTGTGGTGCCGAACTTTAATTGCAAAATATTTGGCTCTATAGGTTTTTAAAATTGGGCGCACTTCCTCAACATAACCAAGCCCTTTAATAATGTATAGGCCAAGAATGGATGTTGGAAAAGAAAGTGGATGTCCCATAAGCATAGGTCTCACATCAAACAAAGTCTTGCCTCCAAGATGCACAAAACTTGCATGTGAACTTCTAACTAGAAATTACTTGGAGCCTCTTACGGAACATCGTGGCATAACATGGTATGATGATCCAATTACCTGTTTCTTTCAACTCACATTTTTTTTATTGTTTCTTGTTGTTTTAGCATAGATGATTGGTAACACCTATTTTCTATCTATGAAGAGAAAATTACCATATGGAGATACTTATCCCCACTTGAATGATTATCATCCAATGCATTCATTTCATTCGAAATTTTTGAGCTAGTTGAAGATCAGCCGGGCTTTGTATTTTCTTCTTGCGTAGACGGAACCATGTAGTTTGTGGTAATCCAAAATGATATAAGGTCTCTGAGAGCCACCCATGTAGCAGTGGAGCCATTGATTGGCGTGGAGGAGTTTGATGGAGAGAAGACCCTTGTTGAACGCATGGAGGCCTAGAGACAGAGGCCCGAGCTCTATATGCCCCCACCCAGGTTTGTAGATAGATGCTTGAATTATGGATGCATTGCCATGATTCATACCCGCTCCCTTAAATGATCAATGAACTCATGATTTGAGGTGGATCATGTAGGTAGTGAAGATGAACATGCATGTAGTATGGAAATTGTTTGAATGTGTGAATTATTTGCGATCAAAGCAGTATGGCAATGAGGGTTGACGTGGCCCTTTAGATAGACGTCATAGTTTTTGGATGTGCACAAACCTTCTTTTGTTGCTTCATTATGTTGTTTATAAATTTGCCATTGAGCACCTTTTGTAACCTAGGCACCATGTTGTTTGTCACTCCAAGCATTGTATGTATGCCAAAACTATATGTGAGATGGAGTTGTTGCATCATATGTCCAATGAGCTACAATAATGTATATGGTGCGTACATGATATAGGAGTTATATTTTCATATTGTGACAATGCAACTATGGAGATGCATGTATTGTAGCACAAGTATCGTATGGTTGTGCAATACATCCACAAAACACAACACCATTTAATTAAGTGACATACGATTGAGTTGGGAAATTCAAGGCAAGTGTTATGTGGGAATTACATGACTGGGAGCAATTCTGAAGTTATTGGTTGGAGGGCACACAGTGTTTACGCTTGGCTAGTGCCATCACCAATGTTACCGAACGAGATAATAACGACCAAACGTAAACCTTTTATCATCAACGACTTAGCAGTGAGATGATTCCTTATCATGCATATTCGCCCTTGAAACATTGCACAACACCTTAAAAAAAGGTTGACATTTTCCTTATAGTTGTGGGCATGCAAATACTAACTTGCCCCAACAATGTCAAGCACCGACCGCATAACTCTTAAAATATCCCTATTGGTGTCATTTCCATTACACCAACCATAACCGCTTGCGCATATTTCATACACCATGACTACGTTTCAAATCGTAACATTATGAGATGTTCCACTACCCCCCCCCCTTTCCTACTACACCTATGTGAGGCCAAACCCCCCACCCTTAAGCGTCCGTAGTCCGAGTAGTGGGTTTGGGCTCACATTCCTCCGCGGTATTGGATTTGGACTTGGATGAGTCCATAGTGCAAGGTTCACCCTTCAAGTGGTCTTGGATTTAACTTTGGTCTTTGCTTCCTTTGTCTTGCCATCGCGAGAGTGCTCCACATTCTCCATTAATTTGTGCACGTGGTTTATTTTTAAAGAGAGGATGCAAGTGTTAAAAAACACTATTCTCTATAGTCAATCTCAAATACATTTACTTGTGAAAGCCACACATAACACTAACTAGCATAATGTAACTAACTACTTGTCTATGAGCTAATTAAGTAGGCTATCTACTAAGCTCCTTCATGAACCCATCTTTTTACTTTCTAATTACATAAACCTAGCTCCTTTATAAACCCAGCTCCTTCATAAACCCAGCTCCTTCATAAACCCAGCTTCTTAGCTTCTAACTAAACAAACCCAGCTCCTTCATAAACCCAACTCCTTCATGAACCCACAACTTTGTAGTTGTAATCCCCAACTACCTCACTAATTATTCAAGCCCTTAACTAATCTTCCTACCTAATTTTCCTAATTCTACTAACAACCCCTTTCTAATCACACAATTCTTCTCTAATCCTAAAATCCTAAAATCCTAGAGAGGAGAGGGGGAGAGAGAATTTCCTAACTTCACTAAGACTAACTAATCCACACAAGTATATTTTTGCACTCATCACAACCTCAAGTGCTCAACTCTTAAACATGGAACTTGCAACCACGTGTATTCAAAACATGAACTTTAAGTACCACAAATTGGAATCATGAATTAACTTTAAAATCCTTCACGTCAACACTAATTCTACCAAGAGGTCAAGCCCTCTTCAAGGCTAACAAGCCTTGGCTCTCAAACTAAAAACTAAGCACACACATGTGCTCCAATATGGCTTCCCACACCCACACTTATAACTCGTGGGGTGCCTTGGAGCACAAAGGAAAGAGAGGATGAGTGAGGGAAGAATGAGGGATTATATAGTAAGCTTGAGGGGGTGAGCACCCTCAAGGCTCACGATAAGCCCTTGAGATTTCCTCCTACTTAGTAGGCGCCAATCCTATCTTCTAAGCCTTCCTCCCTCAAATGATCAACAAGGATCCTAATTCGAACATTCAACTAGCCTTGGCTTTCTACCTACCACACTTTACCAAACTTGGGATGCTTCAACCCAAACTTAGCCTCCTTCGCTTTCCGCCGCCATAACTTTCTCCCCTTACTTTCCCAAATCGTTGCTCACCACTTAATTCAAACCACGATGCTTAACTCGTGATTTGATTGGTGCTTTGAGAATTTGCTTATCCTCCACCTTGCATTCTTCCTTGGACCTTCCCCATTAAGTGGCCATGATGAGGTGGTCCACTTGTGCGCTCCATGTGATCCTCCATTCATCCCAATTCGAATGCACTTGCCTCTTGAGTCACCTTGGTTGTCTCCATCCATTTGTACTAGCCTACTCACTAACTACTCAATCCAAGTTCTCCTTACCTATCCTCATTCACTCAAATCCTTCCGAAGGTAAAAACACAATAACAACTCACATCCTAGCCTCTTACAACATGGTACTTCTAAGACTAACATTTCACTCTTTTTATATTTTTGTGAAGTAACATGCTACTTCAAAGTGCATCAACTAACGTTTCAAGGGTCTAAGACTAAATGTGGGCACCCTTTTGGGCTCACATAATTGGCGACCATCGGGGGATGAATCCAAACATCTCTTGCTCCAAGGGTAAGTTGCCTAGTCAAGCTCGGTACTCCTTACATCTACTTCCCGATGTACAGGTAGGAAAGAGCTCACCATTCAACGTTTCCAATTGAATTGAATTATTAGGAAAGACCTCATAGACAAGGTAAGGTCCTAACCATATTGCATCGAATTTCGCCGGAAATTCAAGCTTTCGTGCGTCTTGAATCATGACCATCATTCCCGGTGTTAGGGCCCTTCTCTTATGTCGTTTGTCGAAAGTAATCTTTCTCCTTCTTTGGATTGCCTCAATATGTTGAGCCGCCATTCTCCTCCCTTCGTCAAGTGCTTCCAAATCGGTTAGTCGATTTCGTAAGGATTGACTTTCGGTAAGTCTCGTACTCACGGCCACCCTAAGTGACTCGACTTCATATATGATTGGTAGTGTCGCTTCAAGACCATAGACTAAGGAAAATGGTGTAGCACGCGTAGTTACCTTATAGGTTGTACGGTATGCCCAAAGTGCCGCCGTTAGTTTCGTATCCCAATCCCGCTTCGAGTCTATAACCGTCTTGCGTAGTATACTCACCAAAATTCCGTTAACCCTTTCCGTTTGTCCATTGGTTTGTGGGTGGTAGGGAGTAGTCTTCCGGTGATCAATTTTAAATTTCTCTGTCATCTCTCGAATCAAGTCATTCAAAAAGTGAGTACCCCTATCGCTTACTAGGATCTTCTGCACCCCGAACCGCGAAATTATGTTTTCGTACATAAATGTTGCCGCGTGTTCCGCCGTGTCGGTCTTCACCGCTTTGGCTTCCGCCCACTTGGTGAGGTACTCGGTTGCCACCACAATATATTTCATTCCTTTTGAAGATTGGGGATGGACCTCACCCACATAGTCGATGCCCCATTTTTCGAAAGGAATTAAGGGTAATGATACATGTAAAGGCATCTCCATTCTAAGGTCGTTTCGGGCATACCGTTGGCAAGCGTCGCATTTCCTTACATAGTCATGGGCGTCCTTAAATAGTGTAGGCCAAAAGTAGCCCGCTCTAAGTATTTTTTGCCCGGTGAGTTGACCCGAGAAGTGACCGCCGCAAGCGCTATCGTGGCAAGCGATTAAAATCGCTTCAACCTCCGTTTTTGACACGCATCGTCGTAAAATACCATCGGACCCCCTTCTAAACAACCTATGGCCCACTACAACAAATTGCCTACTATTTACCCTCACCTTCCTTCTCTCTTCTTTTGTCCACTCTTTGGGCAACTTGTGGGTTGTTAGAAATTCCACTATGCCCGCATACCACTCCGGTGTAGAAGTGACCACAAAGAGGCTATCATCTATTAACATATCATTTACCGGATTTTTTCCTATCTCCTCCGACAACCTAGACAAGTGGTCCGCTTGTAAATGCATACGACCCGGTTTATATTCCACCGTGTAGTCGAATTCTTCTAATAACAAAACCCACCTAGCTAACCTACCACTTAACTCCGCCTTGTTAACTAGATACTTGATAGCCATGTGGTCAACAAAAAATACAACCGGGTTGCACATGAGGTAATGCCTAAACTTTTTAACGGAAAACACCATGGCTAGGCACTCCCTCTCCGTTGTAGAGTAGTTTCTTTCGGCGGGGGTCAATTGCTTACTCGCATAAGCTATAGGTTGATCCTTCTCTTTTTCTCCCGTTGCTTGACAAAGCGCACTCCCTATTGCCACATTACTAGCATCACAATAGACGTGAAAAGGTTTACCCCAATTGGGTGGTATCAACACCGGATAGGTGCTCAACCTATCCCGCAATTCCTCAAAGGCTTTTTGACAAGCATCCGTCCACTCGAATTTGACATCCTTTTTGAGCAAATGGGTAATGGGCACCGCTATCTTTGAAAAATTAGGAATAAGTTCCCGGTACCATCCCACATGTCCTAACAACTTAGAGATCCCTTTGGAATTGGTTGGAGTTGCCAAGTCGCTTATGGCCGCAATCTTATCCGGATCGGGTTCTCTACCTTTCTCACTAACAACATAACCCAACAACACTCCCTTATTCACTCCCAAAAATGTCTTATCCGGGTTCAATGCTAACCTCATCTTCCTACACCTAACCAATGCCTCCCTAACACAATGTAGGTGATCGTCCACATTACTTTGTGTGCTAAAATCGTCCACAAAGACGGTCATGGATTTGAACAACAAGTCGGTGAAGATATACATTACTAATCGTTGGAAAGTAGCCGGGGCATTACATAACCCAAATGGCATCACTACCCACACAAAAGTACCCCAAGGTGTAGTAAAAGCCGTTTTATGGATATCTTGGAGGGCTATGGAAATTTGATTATAACCCGCATACCCATCCATAAAGGTATATCGCGAATGACCTCCAACCTCCTCAAGCAACAAGGTGATAAAAGGTAAGGGGAAGTGATCCTTTTGTGTGCACGAATTCAATTTCCTATAGTCGACACAAACCCTTAATTTCCTTTTTTCTTTTTTCTTTACTAAGACCATAGGAGAAACCCAATCCGTGATTTCCACCGGCTTGATAAACCCGGCCTTCAATAACCTTTCCAATTCCGCTTTCACCAACAATTGCAATTGAGGATTCATCCTCCTCTCCTTTTGTCTAATTGGCCTCGCCCCCGGAATTAAAGGAATCCGGTGCTCTACCATTTCCCTAGGAATTCCCTTAAGCTCATCGTAGGACCATGCAAAAGTATCACTAAACTCATCCACCAAATTGCTATACTCCCTAACCTCTTTCTCCCCCAATTTGGAACCCATCTTCATTTGTCGGGTTTTTCCATTCTTTAATTTCACATCCACGTACCGCCAATCCGCTTCCGACACATGTGCTTGTTCCTCTTTGTTCCGATACCAATCGGAAGGCACATTGGGGTAATCTTTCACATCTTGACCTACAACTATCCCCGTAGACGTGGTCTTGAAATGTAAAGGCTCCTCCAATTTCGATGACTCAATAATCACATCCTCCTCTTGAGTCCCATCTACATGAATTAAACTAACCTCACCCTCTTCCACGTCATCTACCCAAGGTGTTAACCCACCGCTAACCCACTCTTCCTCGGTGAGCACCTCACATGGCTCCAACAATGAGCCCTCTCCTAAACTAACACTAGGAAATTCACTCCCTAAGCCTACTTGGTGAAATGTAACCATTACATCAACCTCGGACTCGGGGTACTCCCTTAGCCATTGGGCATAATCCCCATTATCCCCATAATTGTAAAAATTAGGACCTAGACTTCCCGAGCCCGAATCTATAACAACCCTTTGACCTTCGGGATGGACGACTCCCACCAATGCCTTGCCAATCTCATTCTCGTTTAAGTCATCAATTTCCTTCTCCAATGGCAAATACATCTCCTTCTTCATCCATCCTTCTAATGAACCAATGGACACTATGACCCTATTACCCTCCGGACCATAAGTGATGGATGGTTTAGGTCCACCCCAATTGACCATAGCATTCGCCATCCGCAACCAAGGCCTACCTAGCAAAATGGGGAAGGTGTCCTTGTTGGAGTGCATTTTAATGACATGGAAGGTGACCAAGTACTCCTCGCCTCCCGTAGTCATTCTACAATCCTTGATCATCCCCAAAGGCGTAGTCGAACTTTGATTTGCCATATTTATGACCAAAGGTGAAGGCCCCGTGAGTCCAAGTCCCAATTTTTTCATAGTATCCTCCGGTAGTATATTTAGACTACTCCCTCCGTCGACTAGCACATTAGGAACCACCTTATCTACTATAACAACTTCTATTTCTATAGCTTTCACGTCTCTTCCACCTTGTGATTGGATCCTAGCGGCTATTTTAGCTTTCACCTTCCTCATCCTCTTGTGTACCGGCATTCCCTCCTTTAATGTTTTCCTTGCCGTGGGTGAAATTTCCAATAGTTGGCCGAAAGTAATATCCGCCTTGAGTGTACTAAGGTCCGCCCACAAGTCGTACCCGGTAGATCTTTCCACCTTAGAATTACCCACTACGTCGAATTCGTCTACGGGAACCCCCGGTCCTTCCCATTCACCCACATCGCTATTATCCAAGTCATGTACCGCATTAGTCCTCTCCCTATCTTGTAAAATTATATTTTCCCTCTCCACATCCTTAGTAGCTCTTCTAGCTACCCTATCCAACTCGGAGAGATTAATCTCTTCATCCGAAGAGTAATTTCCTTGCTCTCCTATTCCTACCTCCAACGGGGCATCCCCTCTCCTAGCCCTAGTAGTTACCGCTAGTGCAGGTGCTTCTTCAACCACACCCTTACCCTTCACTAACTCATATGTAATAGCATTGGTGTGAGGAGGCCATTGACTTTGCTCCTCTCCAATTCTCGTTGGGAGAGGAAGCATGTCATCACATGTGGCCTCCAACACTCCATCCATGAACCTAACATCTTGGGAGTTAGATGGTCCCGGATCCGTTGGAGGCGCTTGTCTCCCGTTACTACCATTAGGTGGAACTCCTTGTCTATTTTGTATTGGAATGTAACCGGTTGTAGTTTGCAAGCCCGCCGGTGGATGAAAAGTTTGCCTAGCATTACTATGGTCATAGTATAAGTTAGGTGGCCTAAGTTCATTGGCCGATACTCCTTGTGGCCTAGCACCTCGCATATTATCCCTTGCTTGTTGTTGTGGATTAGCCACCGGGTAAGGGACATTAATTATTTTGTCCGGTTGGCGACACGTATCCGAGGGATGACTTCCTCCACAATTGCTACAATTAAACTCTTGACCTTCGGACCAACATTGTCCTTGAGCGTGCCACCTTCCACAAAAGGGATGAAATTCCTTCTTCTCTAAATTTTGGCCACCTTGCCCTCTAGGTTGTGGTCCTCTATTGCTTCCATTTCCATAGTGAGGTGGCGCTTGACCTCGTTGATTTTGTTGAGGTGGGTTACCGTTTCCTCTTTGGTCACGGTTTTCTCCACTTCTACAAAATTGACGCGTGTGGCCCGGTTGGCCACATTGGACACACCATAATCCGGAAGAATGCCTACCCGACTCAACCGGGGGTGGAGGCCCCGGTTGTTGACTCCGGATCATTAATGACATTTGATCCGTGAGGCTTTGCATTTGTTTTATCATAGCCTCTTGGAATCCTAGTTGGCTAGCACCTAGTCTTCTCTCAACCTCCTCCAAGTGTGGATCCGTTCTAGGGGCCGGTAGTGCCAAAAGAGGTGCCGGTTCCCTAACCGCTAAAGGTCGGGGGCCGGTGTCCACAATGGCATATGGAATTTGGTTCTCATACTTAGCGGGTTCTACCGCTACCACCCTAGGGCGTATGGGGATGAATTGTGGGATCAATTCATCCTCCCTTCTCCATAGCCTTTCGTGATCTTTATCCAAGTTTTCAATATCTCTAGCCGCACGCTTGGCATCCGCCAAGGTCAAGGGATTCCTTTCTAGAACACCCCTAATAGTTCCGGACTTAAAAAACCCTTGAATGAAAAATTGCTTTAGCGTGTCGTCGTTGAGCATGGTACCCACAAATCTAGTGCACACTAAATCAAACCTCCTAATGTAAGCCGAAATTTCTTCCTCCCTTCCTTGCTTCAATGACGACAATGCCCTTAATGCGGTACTTTGACCCACTTCCGGCCTAAATTCGTTAAGAAACTCCCTTTGTAATTGTTCCCATCCCCTAAAATGTCCCTCGGCATGATCCCGATACCATTCATAGGCTTCCCCCTCTAGAGTGGTAGGAAACCACACTAACCAATAACCCGGGTCGGTTATGAGGAAGCTAGCCAACCGTTCGATATACCGTTCCATGTGCCGAGAGGGGTCCTCATCCTTGGTCCCATAAAATTTAGGGAGATGAGATGGCATATCCATCGCCGCTAAATTTTGTGGAACCACAATTGGTAGGCCTCTTGGCCTAACCAATGGGTCTATTGGAGGTATAGGAGGTATGGGCGGAATTGGAGGTATGGGTGGTGGATCCATCCCCCGTTCCTCGGCCATGGTGACCGGTGAACTATTCAACAATCCCCTATCAACTTCTACCGGGAATTCTTCTCTAAGTGTGTAATTTTCCGAAGAAGTTTCACCACTCAATTTGGAGGGAGTGATCTCCTCTTCAAGTTGAGCTCCAAGTTCTAAGGTGTCTAGAATTGACCTAGTCCTAGGCTCGACGTTCAAACAACTCTCTATTCTAACATTATCTTGTTCTAATCTATCACTGATTTTAGAGGACCGCCTCTTTCGAGTAGATTTCTCTAGTCCTACTATCAAACTTGGTTTTTGTGAGCGAGTCCTACCTTGCATTCCATAAGAATCGATCGACCCTCACTTGACCACACATAATCCTAGCAATTCCCCTCTTAATATTTTCACTTGTCTTGGTGTGGTTATAATTTTTTTAGGAGGTGAGGAAAAGAACCTGCAAGCCCACTTAGGTGAAAGAATCCCAATAGGGGATAGGCATGTTCATGTTAATTTTTTGGTTAAGTCGGAGCATCACCTCCGCACCTTCCCGCAAATTAACACTCACCACAATACCGATTGTGAGGGGGTGACCTTCCGAGTAGATTATGTTAAAAGTCGAGGCTTCACCCTTCAACTTCTCACACCATCCACAATTCGGGAATTACCCTCTACAACGGATAACAACAATCACGAGTACAAAAGGCATTCCTTAATTAGTTAATGAGTTCACTTTGAAGAAATAAACATACCTTGAGCAATCGCATCCCCCTGTGAGTTAGCACTCCCCTCAATCGTGACTCAATGTAACAACACCATAAACTTTGTGAAATATTAATTTAATCTAGAGCATGAAATGACAACTCCCAAAACTTTGAGACTCACCCCGAGGTGAGTGTCAAAGTTCAATGTCCTAAGGTGAATTTACCCTCTAATGTTTTAATGAGCTACTCGGTTATAGGTTCCTTTTAAGTTCTTAGCAAATCCCCAAAAAGGTTGAGGACGTACCTTCGCCGCGCTCCTTCCTCAAAAATGAATTTGCGTAATTGACAATGCAATTCATTCCAAGGAATAGTTGAAATACAATGAATTCAAATGTAACCCAAAGAGAGAATACTTACCGAGTTTCGGGTGCTCCTTCCCTTCTCTCAAGTTTGTGTCTCCAATTTTTCCTAGTTGCCTCCAAGTCTCCTAGTCGCCTCCAAGTCTTGTAACTACCTTCCGCTTCGCTCCCGGCGGACGCACCAATTATGTGAGGCCAAACCCCCCACCCTTAAGCGTCCGTAGTCCGAGTAGTGGGTTTGGGCTCACATTCCTCCGCGGTATTGGATTTGGACTTGGATGAGTCCATAGTGCAAGGTTCACCCTTCAAGTGGTCTTGGATTTAACTTTGGTCTTTGCTTCCTTTGTCTTGCCATCGCGAGAGTGCTCCACATTCTCCATTAATTTGTGCACGTGGTTTATTTTTAAAGAGAGGATGCAAGTGTTAAAAAACACTATTCTCTATAGTCAATCTCAAATACATTTACTTGTGAAAGCCACACATAACACTAACTAGCATAATGTAACTAACTACTTGTCTATGAGCTAATTAAGTAGGCTATCTACTAAGCTCCTTCATGAACCCATCTTTTTACTTTCTAATTACATAAACCTAGCTCCTTTATAAACCCAGCTCCTTCATAAACCCAGCTCCTTCATAAACCCAGCTTCTTAGCTTCTAACTAAACAAACCCAGCTCCTTCATAAACCCAACTCCTTCATGAACCCACAACTTTGTAGTTGTAATCCCCAACTACCTCACTAATTATTCAAGCCCTTAACTAATCTTCCTACCTAATTTTCCTAATTCTACTAACAACCCCTTTCTAATCACACAATTCTTCTCTAATCCTAAAATCCTAAAATCCTAGAGAGGAGAGGGGGAGAGAGAATTTCCTAACTTCACTAAGACTAACTAATCCACACAAGTATATTTTTGCACTCATCACAACCTCAAGTGCTCAACTCTTAAACATGGAACTTGCAACCACGTGTATTCAAAACATGAACTTTAAGTACCACAAATTGGAATCATGAATTAACTTTAAAATCCTTCACGTCAACACTAATTCTACCAAGAGGTCAAGCCCTCTTCAAGGCTAACAAGCCTTGGCTCTCAAACTAAAAACTAAGCACACACATGTGCTCCAATATGGCTTCCCACACCCACACTTATAACTCGTGGGGTGCCTTGGAGCACAAAGGAAAGAGAGGATGAGTGAGGGAAGAATGAGGGATTATATAGTAAGCTTGAGGGGGTGAGCACCCTCAAGGCTCACGATAAGCCCTTGAGATTTCCTCCTACTTAGTAGGCGCCAATCCTATCTTCTAAGCCTTCCTCCCTCAAATGATCAACAAGGATCCTAATTCGAACATTCAACTAGCCTTGGCTTTCTACCTACCACACTTTACCAAACTTGGGATGCTTCAACCCAAACTTAGCCTCCTTCGCTTTCCGCCGCCATAACTTTCTCCCCTTACTTTCCCAAATCGTTGCTCACCACTTAATTCAAACCACGATGCTTAACTCGTGATTTGATTGGTGCTTTGAGAATTTGCTTATCCTCCACCTTGCATTCTTCCTTGGACCTTCCCCATTAAGTGGCCATGATGAGGTGGTCCACTTGTGCGCTCCATGTGATCCTCCATTCATCCCAATTCGAATGCACTTGCCTCTTGAGTCACCTTGGTTGTCTCCATCCATTTGTACTAGCCTACTCACTAACTACTCAATCCAAGTTCTCCTTACCTATCCTCATTCACTCAAATCCTTCCGAAGGTAAAAACACAATAACAACTCACATCCTAGCCTCTTACAACATGGTACTTCTAAGACTAACATTTCACTCTTTTTATATTTTTGTGAAGTAACATGCTACTTCAAAGTGCATCAACTAACGTTTCAAGGGTCTAAGACTAAATGTGGGCACCCTTTTGGGCTCACAACCGTTTATAGTATTTAGTATCACTTACTATTTGGAGTTACACATTGCTAAAAAAATTTATTATTAGTATAAATTTTCACTCAGTAAAGGTTTGAATGTCCTACAGTGTCCAGGCAACCAATTTGACATTTTTGGTAAAAGACTATATCTATTAATAAATAAAAGGTTACAGCACAATGTAAGTCCAAATAGAAAGTGACACTACAGTCCACCCTCTATAAATGTTACACCTATAAGTGTTAACCCTCTCTAAATGCTAACTTTCTTCTACTCCCCACATATTGCACACTATAAATGTTAAACGTGTTAACTGTTAACAAAATGGTACTCCCTTCTTTGTAAATTTGACTCTATAAATGTTAAGGAATGAAATACAACCATAATATGGATGATAAAAACTACACATCCAGTTACATTCCTCTCTCTCTTCACCCGTGATTTGTAAACTTGATATTGAATAAAGTTTTGATTGGGTTTGCAATTTTATGAATGGTATTCTCTCACAAGGACTCTTCACAATTGCTTATATTTATAAATTTTAATATTTGTATATTGCTCAAAAAAATAATTTTATAATTGTTAACTATTAACACCTCTATAAATGTTAACTTTGATCCACTCCCTAGGGTTAACATTTATAGAGGGTAGACTGTAAATACGTAAAAAGGTATAGTGAGTCGAAGCCCGAGGTGAAACTCAAAAGTGCAATGGAATCCGTGCATGTCTGGACCCAGTTGTCAAAGATGGTGAGGAGGAGCTTGCTCTGAAGCAGTCAGAAGATGAAGACAAAGGAGTTAGTGAATGAGAGCTTGCCACTTGACTATGCTTGGTCTTCATGCCTGTAAATTAGGGCCTCGATTCTTGGAAACTTATTGTTTAAACTACACTGCTACAGACAATTATATATAATATGGAGCCTATGCGAACACATAAATTATTCAGCTTATGAGTTGTGTTCATGGGTCCCGCACCAAATTCAAAAAGAATGCCTCCGGATGCCAGATGCCGGTGCTTCAGATCGAATCTCAAGTCAAGGGAGTTGAACACAACTCATCACTAAGGGCTGGTTTACACTATGGACCATGAAGTCGGACCATGGAAGATGGCATTTGTCAATGGTCCGAGTTCGTGGTCTAACTTCCATGGTCCAAGTTCATAAAAAATTAGTTGTAAGAGCCATGGGCCCCTCACTAGGTGTAAACCGAATGCGGACCAAGAAGAATGACCATGCACCAAAAAGTGAAGGTGCTGATTTTTTTAATACATGCCCAAAAAGGGCAATTTTGAAAAAAAATTCAAGTTTGACCATTCTCTTGTCTTCTCTTGGGCTTCACTTGTCTTCACTTCTTGCTAAATGTGTCGAAGATGTGGCTTGCAAATCTTCTCACAACAATTTTTACAAAAAAAAATGAGCGATTTAATTTGTACATGTTCAATGTAATTTACATGTGACATGTACCTTGTGTTGTCACTACACTAAATAGGATATTTAGTTTTTGATTATATTTAATGTTGTTATCACCCTACCTTGCTCAACACTAAAGTTCAATTCTTTGATAATTAGTGTTAGAAGATTTCCCATTGCGGTTCTTTTGACCACCCTGATCTACAATCACTAAACAACTACAGTTTTTTTTTCGTTTTTCAACTGTAATTTTAAATTTTGGGGCGTGTAATATACCGTTGGAAAGGTATTTTCAAGACCTTTCCAACGGTATATTACAAGCCCCAAAATTCCAAACATTGCAGTTGGTAGAGAGAAAAAAACAAATCTGCACTCAAATTCTTGAGTTCTAGATGTCCCACGTTGTTTAGTGAAACACGTGGGAGCCGGTATAAGGGGAAAAACAAGGTAGTGATGGTATGTCTCATGGGCTATGCTACGATTAAGGCACATAGAGGGTAGATTCATTAAAGAATTATTAAAATGGTGATTCTCTACCATGGGCCCTTGCCTTTTCCTACCAGACCACCTCTCTTGCCTCTCTCAACGAAAAACCCGTTGGACCATTACGATGCATTTATTATGCTTTAAAATTTATATTTTGGGGACCTCGACCTCCGTGGTCCCTCTACCATTTTTCTCTAGTGTAAACCGAAGTTGTCCCGGAACGAGTTCAACAGCCAATCAGCGCTCTTACATTGCCGTGGGACAAATTCGTGGTCCATAGTGTAAACCGGCCCTAAGTAATGTTATGTAGGTTGACTCTTTACCCATGCAAATTATCTTGGGTCCAAATCAGAGCATAAAAACTCATAACTTTGTTTATGATCCATATGTTTACCAACCATAGTAAGAAAAATGTTTTATATTTTGCTACCGTAGTAATAATTATTCAAAATAGTGTGAATGAGTGAACAAAGTTACAAGTTTTTGCAGGTTATGATTTTGACCCAAAGTAATTTGCATAGATAAAGAGGCAACCTATTTGAAAAGGCAACCTAGCTGCACCTACATGTGTGCACTAAATAGTCCTATTAATGTGGGTGGAGAATTAGAATGAAAATAGTTAGTGTGGGCCACACTAATTGTCTAGTGGGAGTGGAAATAATGTGGGTCCAAGACCTTGGGTCGTCCCCTCGGTCTTTCTTGAGACTTCCGACCAACACCTCACATGAAATAAAATACTCGTTTTACATCAAAAGCAATAGCATAAAAAATAAATCAATCCACACTAATTTCCTACAAAACCAATTGCTACGCCCCACACTAATTTTGCATTATAGTTTTGACGCGTGTTGAAAGTTGACATGGCCCGCATTAATATTTATTATGAGATTTAATGTGGGCTCCAGAGAATTATTGTGGCCCACACTAATATGACTATTTAGTGTAGTGTGCCCACGATCACATGGGGCTTGTACATGATGCAAATTCAACATGAAGGAATGGGATATCCACTACATTTCAACCCAATCTCTAACTTATCCAAGTATTTTTGTACATGTTAACACACATTTCTCATGTGATATGGACCAAGCTTGCAAAGCTAGAAATACAAAAACCTTGTGCAACAAACTTGTTGATAGTTATGTAAAGTTCACATGCATAGGGTTGCACAACTTACTAAATTTTCAATGAACATCGTTGCAAATCGTCCACCAGAACTCCAAAAGCATCTCTTCATTTGAGGTGTGTTGGGCAACTAGCGACCATGTCAAATTGTTGGCGTACTTTTCAAATAAGTGGTAGTAACTTCAAAGAAATAAGGTTTCTCCTAGCCTTGGATTTGGACATTTTCTTTGTTGGTGGAAATTCAAGAAACATAATAGTACACTCTAAACTCCATAATATCACACTTGTGGGGCAACCAAATTGCATGTGATATTAAGGACTTATGTAGTGTTAACATGAGTGCGTGATGAAAGAGATTTGATGTAGCATGTGACATTATGGAATACACAAAGTCAACATTACAATGATGACAAGAATTATAACGATGATAACATAATGCGTGTGAGCATGTGGTTTGAATTTTTTGGCGATTTATTTCAATGTCAAAAACCATGATATATGGGAGGGAAACCTAGCAAGAAGGAGTGAGGTTTAAACCGAGAAGCTCTGCTCCATAAGGTTTCAGGATATGAGAGAAGGAGTGACTTCAAGGAGGTTGAGATTATGGAGTTTAGAGTGTACATTCCTAGTACAATTCCCAGTTAAGACATTTTGGCAACTTGCTTTGACTTTTTGCCAATATAGAACATAAAGTGTTTACGACTCCACCTCCAATGAGAGATCCTGAGTGGATCTCAACATGCGTATAATATAATGTAGAATTTTCTCTCATGGCCTACAATGAACTTGCATGTCGGGCTCACATTCTGAAATGTTCTTGAAAGACCCTTCGTAAGATTCATATATCTTCAAGATAAGTGCCTCTGATCATATAACACTTCGATGTGTAAAAAACTTATATCAAGGAAATAGTATAGGCCTTACGAAAAGCACTCTAGTTTAGTTCAGTTCACCTATAAAATCAATGATAGTTAAGAAGGAGAACAATTCAAGTAGTATTTGAAAATAAGTTCAAACCTCCTTGGGTCAAAGCACTTTGACCTTTCAGAGAATGTTTCCATTTTCGACATTAAGGGTTTAATAATTTATCTCAAAAAATGACACTTTATCTTAGATTCAATATGCTAACTCAATAATACTAATCATAATTTATCATCAAGTTTGAAAGAAAGAAAGAAACTAACTAACTAACTAACTAACAAATAGATAAAAAGCAGTGTTGTCCATGCACAAGAAATTCACCAACATGCAATTGTCCCATAATTATCCAAATATTTGATCCAATATATTTCCATTAAAAATATTCTAGGTTCAAATTGTTGCTTGCTAATGATTAGAAATTACTTGCATGGCAAGGAAAGAAAAATGAAATACCATGCCTAAAATGGAAATGACTTACTAAAACTACCCTAAGTTCCTATGCTAGAGACTAGTAACTTGTATTCGAGTAAGTCTGGACATATTTTCGAAATTTGGACTCGTTGTTTGCTTCAATTCTACGATTGGATCCATTGATGCCCTTATGATATACCTAGATTTTATGGGAGATGTGTGAGTCCTTAGTGATTACTTGAATGTTAGGCTATTCAAATATGATGGAAATTTTGAACATATTTATTTGATTAACTAATGCTAAATCTATACAATTAAATGGTGAATAGTGAAAATGTCATCAAAACAACTGTTATAATATTTTCATTATCAACTCTGCAAATTCTATTGAAGGATCCTACCATATAGTCCTATTGCATGATTTTATGATAGAATTTAGCATGTTATAATTATGGACTTGGACTTAGTCCAATTCTACTTAAATAAAACAATTTAATAGAGAGAGAAATACCAATAGTTAGTTACATCCAAGATCCACACCCTAATTTAAATGTTGGTTGGCAAGTAAAACCATGCCCAGGGGGTGGACTTCCCATTGGAAACCTAAATGACGTGCATGGGTCACTATGAGATCAAACCCCCTGTATACAAGAAATCTATAAAGAAGAATAATTATATACATACTAATGGATAGAAAATGACTCCACTACATACATTAAATATACATCATGAAATAAAAAGGCGTTTATTACATATGCAATCCACTTTCACCTTCCAATGAAAACATCATTAGCAACTTTTTCATGAATAAGATGTAACTCAATGATTGCCGGGGGATTGCCATAGGCACATATATACGTTCTATGGTCCAAGCAATCATCTTTATAACCACCCACCAATAGGTATCAAAGGAAACTTTTATATTCAGCACAATCTACTTCAAAAAAGGAAGTGATCACATGATCAAATGCGACAACAGTGACAAGATTTAACTCCACTAAATATGATATTTAGTGCCACCAATTCTAATTGTCTTGCTCAATACTAATTGTAAACCGCAGTGTAGTGTCATCGACACTACATGTTAACCCAACATTATTTGTCGTTCCTTGTAATTTCGGGGGGGGGATTACAGTTTTACAGTTGTGCAATTACTGTCACTTACCAAGTGATTATTCATCCAAATTTTCAATTATCCATGGCAATATTTCATCACAAGCTGCTGACAAGAGAAGGTAGGGTTTTGGCCAATGGATGAAGTCATCCATCATCCATGACAATACTTGTTCACTTATTCATAAAAAGGATCATCCAAATAGTTACCAAAAAGACATATATTATATATACCATATGACACTCAATATCATATTTAGTGTAGTACTTAGATAACTTTGATTCTTTTGGCCAATTCCGGAATAAACTGTAGCCACACCCCGGCATTACTATCTCCACTAGGATGTCAAGTGTTCACCCACATGATATATTTTAGCATTAACTACCGCTTTAATACAAAACGGAGATTCTAAATGTCGCATTATTGAGTGTCGTAGTCGTATAAAAGAGGGAGTTTTGAACCGAAAAGTTTGGTCGCACAAAAATGTGTCGTAATATCGAGAGTGTCGTATTAACAAGGTTAGATTGTAGTCCGCTTCCCGCTTCCCTTTGGCCACACGCCCTCCACCACCAATGTTCAAGATTGAAGTCTTCAATGCCCTTCGAACGCGAATTGGCCCTTCAAAATATACCTCTCTCAAAATAGCCCTTCAAAACACAACCCCAGATTGAAAATGAAGACATCACTTGAAGTCCTCAATATGATCTGCCTGCCACAAGAACCAACAAGCGTAGGGCATTGTCACTATGAGAAGTGGAGTTAGGTGGTTGAATCTTAATTCTTCACATTGTCCTCAAAACATGTACCATATAATTCATGCACAAGTTTAATATGAGTTTTGTATTTCATTTCTATATTCTTGGATTGACGCCTTGGATTTGAAGCAGCCCTTCAAGTGAAGGGCTGAAATTTGAGAGGCCTTCAAAATGAAACTCATATGAGGGCTTCAATCTTGAACACTATCCGCCACGCAAGAGCACGTGGGGCCCATGTTTTGTTTATGGAGACTACTTGTCGGCCAGTACATTTTCTCAAGTTTTTAAAGGCAGTGTGAACGTCCCCCTATATCCCTCCCAAATGGTCTTGGACCCACATGTGTATCTGCTTTGGAATGGCCTAAAGAGGCTAAATAAGGTTATGTATGCGGGTATTTATGTGGTCACTCTTCTCAACCGGAAGCCTACAATTGAGCAATATATGGCAAGCATTGGAGTTTAAAATGGGCATAAAAAAAGAAAAGAAAAAAAGTGTGACAATGAGATTGGACTATGGGGAGCAAGCACAGTCAAGTATACACAAAAAAATGCTCCGGTATACTAAAACCATAAAGTTTTTCGTCAAAAGCCTAAAAGTAGTAGCAAAGTGTTGTTTAAATTGGATTTTACTTTCCATGGCAACGTCTATTGTTGTGTTAGATGCTAAAATATGAAATATCAAGATGAGATCTTCAAAACTTATCATTGAAAGTCATGCTCAAAAGGTAATTTCTAAATTTGGTTTTGGACGTAGATTTCATGACCTTAAATATTTTGAAGTTGGATTTTTTTCATATGTGTTGAATTCATAACAAACTTGAGGGCACCATTGTAAATTTTTTGTAGAAAAATATCAATTTTATGTAATTTTATCATGTTTTAAACAAATTGTAGACAATTACTTTGTTCGATATCACCTACTTGCACACTACTTGCACCATCTTTTAAAATATGTAGTGTTTTCTTTGAAAAAAAATTTGGTCAACATAAATTGCTTGCATTTGTAGATCAATGTGTTTTAAAAACGTTCATGAGTTTCTCCTTCAAAAAATTCAAAATTACTATATAGTTTTGAATCACTTTCGCTTAAACCTATGTAGGTACCTAGAGCTGTGTACTTGACCGTGCTTGCACCCTTCGTGCTCAACATATATTAACCGTTCTAGGTTCAAGAATGAACACAATCGGGAGTCATCGGGAGGGTCTACATGTGATCATTCAATGAATAAGAGAATATTCACTTTGGACTTTGACAACGTTTGCATTGCTATGGTAATTTTCAAACTTCATTTACAACAATCTTCGTGCTTCATAATTGCTGACTTTTGGAAACAATCTCAACCTGATCCAACAACCATAAACGTTTGTGGAGTTGGAAGTGCCCACAAAAGGGCCATATACCTTAGAGCTTTGGAGAAAATAGTACAAGTAGCGTTGTAAGAATTACCTCGGCATGGATCACTTTATAATTTTGCATCTAGAAATCGCCTCTATTCCAAGTTATAGTGTTATTCATGGATCAAGAATGACATTGATCCTTTGGAAATTGTAGGTATATGAGATACTAGAGCCCTTTGTATATAGTAACACACATTGTTCACATGCTATAAACTGAAGGTTGCCAAGTTAGAATCTCAAAACTTTATGAAGCAAACTTCTTGATGTCGATTTCAGGATCACATCTGGACATTAGACATTCTCAAACAACTTGGTTATTTTGGTTGAGTTTTTTTTCTTCTGGTTTTTGAAGCACATGTGGGTTTGTGATGTATCAAAACATGAGCGATGATACTAGTAGACCTTATTGAAGGATGATTCAAAATGAAAGATTAGTTTGAATTGAGAGTGACACTAATTTAAGACATGTTAATGAAAAGGGTCCTAAGGTGTGTCAAGTTTCATTCAAGTGTTTGATGTGCATTTCTTATAGATTTTCACATCTAAATGAGCTTAACTCATTTCTAGGAAATATAAGGTCCTAGTCATGCTTATATTACAAAAATATTTTCTATAAAATCTTACTTACAAACTTAAACTTTTGGAAAGTGATATTTGGACATGCAAACCTCCTCTTTTCAAAGATGTTATGATTCCATTGCATTCAACTACACCGTTTATGGTATTTAGTGTCACACACTATTGGGCGAACAATCTAAACTAGATGCCTAGAGGTCTCAAAGTGCCACTTCCGCTAGTTACCAATATGATACTATTTGTCAACATAAGTAACTTTTAAACTGGACATTTATTTACATTATAACCCTTATTGTTGAACATTGGGATACTTGAGGTGAAAGTTGTGCATTTTGATATGCAAGGGGAAGATATTATTGAGTATAGTAATGGCAAGCGTTATTTGTTTACATTTTAGTATGCAAGAGGAAGATATTCTTGAGACATACTAATGCCAAAGTTGTCATTTGTGTACAGTCTAACCTCGATAATGTCACTCTTGTTTATAGAACACCTTGATATTGTCACCCTAAACTTCGAAACCAAATTTTCTAGTGTAAAACTCCCTTGTTATTATCCCTATCACCCTTGATAATGTCACTATTTTTTCCCAAAATCTGTAGTGTAAGTGTGATAATAACAAGTAATATGGATGAAAAAAGGCCGGATGGACAACAAATTCTATGGATGACATCAACAACATTGAATTTGGGCTTGGATGTCCAAGGCAAGCCTCTAGAGAAGCTTTCTCCATTGGAGTACATAAACATGGAAGGTGAAGATGATTTTGAGGTGGAGTATTCTACTGAGGAGCTTGTGCAATTAGTGCAAGATGGCCAGGAGGTACATGATTCCGTAGAAGTAGACCCATTGATTGATGATAGCAATGATGTTGAGTCTAAGGTAGTGAAGTTAAGTGATGCACAAAAATCTGTTAAAGATGTTTTGAATTTTATGGCTAGTCAAGGTTCTCAAATTTTCAACACTATGGAGTTGTTAGGAATGGAAAAAAATCCATGACAAGCTCATTAGAATTGGTGTTGCACATTTAACATCAATGTCAACAAAACAATGTGACATTAGGAGCTTCTTTGTCTCTAGTGAGAGGTCTTTAATTGATCTCAATGACACATTATGATGTGCTATCTTTGTTATTCAAGCTTTTGAATTTGATTTTATATTTAAAAACATTGAATTCTCATCTTTGTTATTTTCTTTTGAACATTGTAATTTTTATTTGTTTTTCTACCTATTTCTTTGATAATATCACATTATGCATAGATCTTCCAAATGTGACGTTATCAAATATGTCACACCTTGTTTATATCACACTTTTTGGTGAAACGGATGGTGTGACATTATCAAGGTTAGACTGTACTATACTTTTAGTCCACTTGTAGACCATTGTGTAACATAGGAATACACCTCATGACACTGTTGAACATACTCCACTCAAGTATAGTAAGATTCCAGATTGACACTGAGATTAGTAAATTCACTCAACTACTTTCATTCTCCTAACATAGATGTGCTAATAGCAGGTGTGGAGTTGCTTCCGAATGAGCTCATGAGCTTATTATATAGCTGGAGATGTCCGTTTGCATCCATTGAAATTCTACTTTACTGTGGGAGTTGGATCAAGACGTGCGTTTCGCAACTTGCTTAAGTTGCTTGACTTTTGAGGCCTTGATTCTTGGGTCACCAAGGAACTGCATGGGCCGGTTCCCAGAAGATGCCCATAATCTTCTGCGGCGGTGCGGGAGTGAAGAATCTCGCTCAGGTTTGAAGTTACCGCCAGTTGAATTCAGAAGCTCAGCACCAGTGCCCGGGAAGTTTTTGGGCATAGTGGCATAGTGGGTCAAGATCCCAGTGATTCTAAATCCAGCCGGTTACATGTTCACATCTTCCGGTTTTGCTTTCATTCATTTGGGGTATATTCTATAGATTCCTCTGAAATGATCGGTAATCCTCCTCCTGAAGTCTCGAACTCCAACCGCTTATTTCTCAAACTCAACCGGTTCATCTGCAACTAACCGCTTGTTCTTCCCGGACACAGCTCCACTGTGACAATGATGGCCGGCAGTGTGGGGGGGATAATTGTTGGGCATCATCGGTCGAGATCCTAGTGTTTCCCAGTCCAACCAGTTACATGTTGACATCTTTCGGGTTTTCTTCATTGATTTGAGGCATATTCTCTAACTCTGAAATATTCTTTGAAAATTCTCTGAAATGATCGGTGATTTTCCTCAAGTCTTGAACTTCAACCGGTTATTTCTCAAACTCAGCCCGTTCATTTGTACCGAAGCGATTGGTACTCCCCATTCATTGATTGCTGGTCACAATTCATGTCAAAGGAAAACACAAAATCCGAAGCATTGTTACACCACTTCTATCTATTTGGGAATCAAAAGGGATTGAAGTCTAAGTGGCATATTGCGGCACTTCCAACTCCACAAAACACAATATTTAAAATTTTGAGAGAGTGGGATCCTCTCAAAGTAATATTGTCCATTTGTCAACCTAAAAGTCATGTTAGGTTGATAAATACTAGATTATACTTCAGATGTGTAGTTTCCATTAAAATGAGAGTATGTTGAGCTGGGGAATCGACTCATTTAGGTTGAGTCGACCTAAATGAGGACAATATGTTAGTCGGTTTAGGTTGAGTCGACTTAAATGAGGAAATATGTTAGTCAATTTAGGTTGAGTGGACCTAAATGAGGACAATATGTTAATCAATTTAGGTTGAGTCGACCTAATTGAGGACAATATGTTAGTCAGTTTAGGTTGAGTGGACCTAAATGAGGAAATATGTTAGTCAATTTAAGTTGAGTTGACCTAAATGGTCAATTTTAGGCAGCACATCACTCCTCACTTTACGGCGGGAAATCAAATGTTATTTTGTTTTCTTGAACTCTACAACTCTCCACTGGTTTTCACTTCATTCTTGGATTAATAGTTTGCTTCATGTACTCTCAATTCACTGGAAAACTCTCAAAATTTTGAATATTGTGTTACAAACGTACCTAACCATTGGATCCGATTGAGATTGGTTGAATCCGACTAGCTTGGGGTGGGCACTTAGAAAAGTTAAAAGAAACTTTGTGGGTCAAACCATAGGGTCCAATTAAGATCTAGAAGGAAAATGTTTGAAAACATGTATGAGTTAATATGGGGTCCCTCATTCATCAAAAGAATAGAAAAAGAGGCTATATGAAAAACATAGACATGTATTTAATAACTACTCGTTTATGTGGGCATTACTAAAGCCATAGGATACCAAGAAAGGGGTCAAGAAATTGTTATTTAAGGAGGATTAGCTTCATGGTATACTTAAACTTGGATGAAATTTCTCCATCATCCCATGTCATCCAAAAAAAACGGAACCCAACTTATGTTCATTTTAAGGTTTTGAGGTGATTGTCTACACTGTTTGTCTAATTAGTGTAGTCCACACTAATTCCCAATTACCCACAATATATTTTAATTATAATTTGAAGTGGCCCACTATAATTTTTGAATGAGAAAAATTTGTGTGGGTTTTTTTGTCTGCATATTTGGATGAAAATTCAAGGCAAGGCAAGTACTATAAAATTAATGCGGGCCATAGTAAATTCCAACCCAAATGAATTTCCCACATACACTAATTAGACAAAACAATGTAGCTTTGTGCTCATTTCTTCTGTTGGTTTAGATCATGTGTGGAGGAAGGCATTTCCTTGCATGTTGTGGCAGCTTTAAGGTTTGCAACGGTTTTTTGCATGCCCGAATCCCAATTGATGATGGTGTGTTGGTATAAGTTGCAAGTGACACGATTCTTGGGTTTATATTCAAGGATGAGGTACATGTTATGTGCGAGGTTGTTGGATTCAAGCACATATGTTTTGCTACACCAAAACATTTTATCAAATAATAGCTTTGCTAACAAAGATACCTAGTGTGCTATAAATTTATGTCTCCTACACCATAAAAGCAACAACATGGTCAATAAAATTAATAAATAGCAGCATTTTTTATAACAATAGGTCGCATTCAAATGGAGGTCCCGTACATAATACCCCCAAAACAAATGCACTCTTAACACATGTGTATACTACAAAATATACTAAGTGCATACCCTAGGCTAAGTAGCAATTGCAAATCGTGAAAATCGCCATTTTGAAGTTTTCAAAATTGAAGTTGAAATGCAAACATCTTAAGAGGTCAATATGAATAGTTTGCTTCTCTGTTAGTGATCACATTGGCCTCCCACTTGTCTGAACGATGAGAACCAGACTCAGACCGAGCTCAAACCATGGTGGCAAGTCTAGTTTCCTCTAGGTTGATCCAAACCAACTATTTTAGTTGCCACTGCAAGGAGCTTGAGATCACTGATGTGCGTTGCAACTTTAAGCTCAATGACACTTGGTCGGGCCCTTTCCATAAAGAGCCTCCTTTTAGCCACAACAGTAATTAGCGATTTACATTAATGCGAGGATCATGTCATCCATCATTACCTTGTACATGCATGTCATTTTGTTGCTAGACTACTACAACCACTTGTTATGCACTATTTCTATGTGGTTGCAAGTAGGCATCTCAGCACGTTGCTCCAAAGTTAAAGCATGCATCAAATGTCGGAAAGCAAATCTTTTAATGATCAAGTAAAATGAGACCTCAATACAAACATTGAAAGATAAGAACAATTATGTATTTGAAGACACTTCCAAGGACCATGTGACCTCCCCATTGTATGTATTGATGATTTGCCAAAACCCCAACAATTCCGACAGGCAGGGATGTGCAAATGGACGTGACGCGGCCTTTTTGCGTCACGTCGCGTCACGTCGGGGCGTGACGCGCACTGACGTGGTAAAAAAAATTACTGTACCAATTTTTTGTAACTTTTTTGTAACTTTTTGGGACGACTGCTCTAGTCGACTGCTACGAGCAGTCGACTTCAGAAAACAAAAATTAAAAAATTAAAAAAATCTATTAAAAAATCTGAACTGTTAGATCTTTTTGGATTGAAGATCTAACGGTCCATGATTTTTTTTAGAATTTTTTGATTTTTTTTTGGTTTTCCTTGAAGTCGACTGCTAATAGCAGTCGACTGGTCTTGGTCGACTGCAAAAGTAATTTTTTGCAGTCGACTGCTATTAGCAGTCGACTTAGCAAACGACTGCAAATAGCAGTCGACCTAGCAGTCGACTACAAAAACAAAAAAAATTAAAAAATTCCAAAAAACATTCTGGACCGTCAGATCTTCTTGGCAAGAAGATCTGACGGTCCATAATTTTTTTAATTTTTTTGCAGTCAACTTAGTAGTCGACCAGGGGGTTGACCGCGTCAGTTTACCCCTGGGGTAACTGCCGGATTTACCCCCCGCGGACGTGACGTTTTTTGGTCAGCCGTCACGTCGCTGTCACAAAATGTGACGTGACGTGCAATCCCTGCCGACAGGATGTACGTGCCCTCCTCTATGGTTGCTCTGATGACAACCGCCAAGCTTGTATTACATGGTATTTGACGTCAACATCCTCCATACTTTTTGGCATCATTGTACTCCTTACCCGGGCGCAAGCACAGTCAAGTTCACAACTCCATTGCCATGCATAGGTTTAAGTGAAAGTGATTCAAAACTATATACTAACTTTGAATTTTGTGAAGGAAAAAATCATAGACATTTGAAAAAACACATTGATCTACAAATCCAAGCAATTTATGTTGCTAAATTTTTTTCAAGAAAAGTCTACATATTTTAGACGGTGGTGCAAGTAGTGTGCAAGTAGGTGATATTGAACATGTGATATTGAACATGTAATTGTCTAACATTTGTTGAAAACATGATAAAATTACCTTAAATTGATGTTTTTTAACAATTTTTTGTAATAGTGCACTCAAGTTTGTTATGAATTCAAGGAATATGAATAAAAATTTTACGGTCATGAAATCTATGTCCAAAACCAAATTTAGCCATTACCTTTTGAGCATCACTTTTAAAGATAAGCTTTGAAGATCTCATCTTGATATTCTATACTTGAGTACCTAACACAACAATAGAGGGCACCATGAAAAAAATTCCAATTTAAACAACAGTTTGCTACTACTTTTAGGTGTTTGACCAAAAAATGATGGTTTTAGTATACCGGAGCATTTTTTCCATGTACTTGACCGTGCTTGCTCCCACCTTGTATTCCTTATGTTGATGCCGCAATGAAGGTCTGATGTGGTTTTGTGTCATTTTATCCAGATTGGCGAATAAATGGAAAAGACGTATACATTTGCGGCCCATGAAGATAGATGTTATCAAGTTAGAAAATGGGTTTGTGAATGGGTGTCGTGAGGGAGACATAATATTTCAAGTTTCAATTTTGCATGGTGAAGGTAAAATGGAGGGTGTTACTGCATTGGTTACCAAAGATTGGAATAATCATTCGAGAGCATTCAATGAAGAATTTGAACTGCTACTTTCCAAAGACGAGAATGTGGAATTTTTTTGTCGCAAGATGTTTTCCTTTTGAGAGGGTAATCAAATGGTCTTTGCATGGTGATGATGCCCAATGGCACTACTAAGTAGATTACATATTGTTGGACCCGAGCCTTTTGGAGGCTATGCACAATGTTAACCTATGTGCAATCCCTCACTTATCCCTTCCAACTTATTTGTATTACGACATTCATGTATCTTTCCAAACTTCCTTCATGTATATTTTTGTGGTGTGTAGATCCACCAAGAGTGGCCACATTTAAACAAATTTAGTTCATAACTAAATTGTGTACGGAAGTCTAGCAATCTTAACTCCAAGATTTCAAATATCTCATCTCCACGGATTACACAAAGTCTGAGAATTTGTTGGAACAAATCTTGTTGGTTTATTCCCCAGGGGTGGACTCTTCATTTCATGTATTAACATGAGCGTAGTATTATTTTAGGCATTAGTGTACATAGTACACATAAGGGAGAGGCATTTTTCTCTGTCTAGTGTGTGCACTTTAAAGAAGGCTATTAAGGATTTTGATAGTAAAGGTAGATGTACAAAAAGGGCCCCCTAAGGTTTAGAGAAAAAAAATGACATTAGATGTGCTAGTTTCATCCAATTTACAGTTTCCGTCATTGTTGTCATATGGAATTAGCCCACAATGACTTGTATATGTCATGAAGGCCTATTTATTTCATGGATTATATTTTGTGTATAAATACATGAGTCCATTTTCTAGCCGCCTATTGTTAGTACGGGGTGAATTCACAATAACACGAGCCAACCCCGCCGAGTTATAAGGACTCTTGATGAGTGCTTAGAAAAAAATATCTTCAATTTATGTAGATATTAGAAAAATGTAAGGACATTTTGCGACATATTTTGAACATTTTAGCACATTTTAGTCCTTATTAACGACTGGTTACGACCATATTTTAGTCGTTTTGGAATACCAATAACTTCCCAAACATCGTCAAACTTTAGTATATTGTACAATGACATATATTATATGTAGTTACTAATTTGTATTGCATTATCAATTCATATGATAAGATTATTGCTTAACAATCCGTTAAATTAATCACTGGTTACGATTTCTGTGGGTCGTGTTATTGTGAATGTACCCTACGTCCACATTTTTTTTCTTTATAAAAATCTTGTATATAGAGGGTTTTATGTCATAGTCGTCCACACACATTATTTAGGTCTCTAATGAAGACTCCACCCCCCCCCGTTAGGTTTCCTCTAACTATGGAGGTGTCCATGCTGATTTTGTATTAGGTGAGGCCTACCTCCTTGCACTTATTGCTATTTCATTATTTATGACTCTATTGGCAATCACCTAAACCAATTGGTGTAATGTGAAATAACAACAATCATTGAGGATATCATACATAAATACAATGAGGAAACACCCATTGGAAAAGAGAACTAGTAAAGTGTTTGGAAGGCAATGCAAGCTGCTACAAGAAAGGCTATTACATCTATTAAAGCCAAGGAACTAGAGAAGTTGCTTGCAGTGGGAAATCCCACCAACTAGGAAGAGTATTTTTACAATGGTATTTAATTTCACATATTCATTTTGTGCATCCTCCACTTTATGCTTCCAACATAATCATTTGCATTTATGTTTGGAAATAAATTGTCTATGATGTAGATTAACAAGCATATTAATGTTATGACTAAGCCTGGTATGACACTGGAGAAGTTACAAATCATTGATGTACTCCAATTGAAGTGAAGTTCAAGTCTTGAAGGTTGTGATGGTGGAATTCAAGCTCAATAACACGGGAATCACTATGTTTTCCTGTTGGTGATGAGAAAGAAACTGAGCATGAAAATTTGGTTGTTCGAGCTTTCTTTTGGGCACGAGTACTATTCAATTCCCTCGTTCTCCAATTCTTTAATTCTTCAATTAATGTTGGATTCTATTTCCTTTCTAAATTGAAACTTGTGCTTGCAAATGGAGGTCGCTGTGGCCAATGAGTTTGAGGGCATGAAGGGTGAGTTGAGTGATGTGGATTGGTGTGAAAACATCCCTCTCCCTGTGCCTTACGTGAAGAAATGGAGAATTCTCATTTCGACCAAGGCTTTCCAACTATTGTTTAGGAGACCCTTGGGATTTTGAAATTTTACTACATTGATTCATTTTCTTAAGGGTAGGATTCCATGAGGGTAAAGTGTGTAGTTTACATGTAGTTTTCTAGATATTTGAATGTTCATTTCTCATAGTTATATGTGAAATCGAATCTTTTGATTACATTGATTTATTGTCCTCTTTCTCATAAAAGGCACATGCGGCAACATGGGAATGGAGGAGGAGCCAACTTTATGTCCAACAAGCTTATGTGCAACTTAAGTATTCACAATTGCGAAGGATTGGTGGGGCATCAATGAGTTGCTCTTGTATTCAAGAATTGATGGGTCTCATATAGTAAATGCCTAAGCTTTTATCTATTGTATTTCAATATTGGAATTGTTTTCTTTTGTTGTTTATGTCATTTGATGAATAATTAATGATGTCATTTTTCTAATGGCTTGCAAACTCAACATGAAGATGTCTTTGATGGGGTTTGATTTCCAAAAGACAATTGTTGCATCGGACTTGGATATTGAGGACATTGATATCTTCTTTAGCCTAATGAAACCAAGAACTCAAATTATGAATGGAAAATTCCCTCAAAGAGATGGTAGGGAGCAAGATGCATTGTCAATGCAAGTGTTTATTGAAGCATTAACTAAGCCCAAATTTGTGGTTCTAGATGCCTATACATTCACATGTGGTGGATTGAAGCATTTAGCATGGATGGAAGCATTTTATTTTGTTGCTCTTCCTCCCTTCCTTTCTAGAAATGGGCCCATTTCCACTCCCTTGGTAATGAAGATGCACTACACTAATAATCCCATTTAGTGTGTGGCACAAATTCCTGAAACATGCACTATTTTGCCAAATCTCACAATTAGTGAGGCTTGCAATTTCTATTAAGTGGTACTAAATTCATGCATACATGCTCATTTACCATAATTTCAAGAAAATTAGTGTTGAAGCTCAATGAGGTTGCAACTTTGACAATCATTTTCAATGGTGTAGCAACAACAATAACTTCAATTGCTACTAATCAAAACTAGGCAAAAACAATGGTAGAAACACTTTGAGCATGATTTATAGCGAATTTTGGTGAAGAATGTGGGAAATCTCAATCTTGGGTCAACTAAATGGGAGAGAACCAAATGGGTGCCAAGGAATGAGACACTTTGGGCTTCCATAACCCTAGATCTTCTAGTGGCACTAATTTCATTGCGAAAATAATTTAGTATCACCTTCACTAATTCCCACACACACTATTAGCCAACCCTCATGAAATGGGATAATCAAAGGTGCTCTCGCATTAGTCAGTAAGTTTATTATGTGATGTAAGGCTTTCTAGTAGTAATTTTTGAACGCACAACATTGTGTATGTTTGTTGTGACACATAAGTATCTGATTTTGTGTTTGCAAAATGTTGGCATCCATCAAGTCTCCTCCCAGGTTGATGGTGCTTCCTGCATATGCGAAATTTAGCCAAGGTTATGGTGGAAACATCTACATCAATACCTTGGTGTAGGTCTACATGTCTCAACAACCATCCATTTGTACAGTGACTCACAAAAGTACTTGGCCGCTGCCTGTGATCGTGAAAATTGGACAAAAACTCTTAGACTAGTGAGAAATAATAAGCAAGATTTGTCATAGATAGCATACAAGTTGTCAAGAACATGTTATCAAAAATTTGTGAAAAAAAATGTGGTTGCATGGCGGCTTGTGTTGAACTACACGCAAACACCCCCGACCCACTATTATCTAGAATCTAGTGGGCGAGCAACCCACATGGAAACTCACACGAAGATTGCACTTTGTAAATTTAAAAAGAATAAATTAGACAATTTCCAATAGTCCATTCAAAGCTCATCAATATTGATTACTTGCTATGTACCAACATTGATTACTTGTTTTCTCTTTTGGCTTCTTAATTCAACAATTATTTGTTGAATCACTAGCTACATCACTTTCGGATAACCTCTTCGGCAACTTCTACTCTAGCACTATCATGCTGCTTGATGACCCAATCCACAAGATCAAAAGTGCCAGCTAACAGACTGTGGGCTTGAGATACCACCAAAACCGTGCTTTGTGGTAAGCTTTTGAGCAATGCCACCACCCGTGCTTGTCCCTCGCCATCTAAATGCTGCAATTAGGGCAACCACAATAATTTCAACAACAAAACTTGGCAGTGAACTACTCAAGTTAAATAGGATGATATAGGAATTGTCTACACTAAGAATCTGTCTTTGTAATTACTATATGAAACAACTGCTTTATTTTTGAACCAGTTATGTGATAATATCTCCACATGCCAAATATTTGACTTGGAGGCCATAGAGATTGAACGTAACAAAATAATGAAACAAAATTTATTATTTTTTCACAAGTTGCATAAGCATTGACAAATGCTAATCACATATGGCCACAACGTTCTTAAGTAAAAGTGGTGATGAACACCGGCGATCTGCTATGGATCAAAAGAATGAACTATACATGTGCAAAACTGGTTCAGAACAAGGATTTCAATTCAAGGTGAAGATGATTTTAGCAAAAGTGTCATAGCTTGCACTAAATACTAAATCCCAGAACATTGATGTTTGTTGAACCTAGTTTTTCTTATAATGTGAGTCACTACACCACTATTCTTATATTACCACATATCACCCACTTAGACCTATGTTTTCTAGAATTTTTTAAATTGGAGGGAGACGAGGAACAAACCTGCAAAACTTCATCTAGAACAAGTAAATTGCAATGGACCCCTCCTCGTTGTGACACAAACTCTGAGTACCCCAACGCCAATGACAAAGCCTGCTCCGCCCACATAGACAAAATTATCTCCAACATCAGTATCGATTACACTAGTCATGATAGAAATTCTCAGAGAAATGTTGGTGGAACATTAATACATATAACCTTCGACTATGGAACTTTTTGTCTAGAGTTGGTCCCCAATGCTTGTCCGTTGCTTCATTTGTGTACAAAATTAATAATTTCTTTCCACTTGTGATGCATGCTCAGAGGTAGTGTTTGAAAATGAATGAAGTGCAACCTATTCCGGTTCATTGAGGACCAAACTCATTTTAGCACCCCTTGACATGCCAAATGAGTTCAACCCTCAATAAACCGAGATACAATGTTCTTCACCTCCACACTACCTCCGAGCACTTACCAAGAACTTACCTAACATGGTATGTCTTGTATGCAGAACAACCAACTCCCCAGAAAAGGTCATGTTGAGATAAGAGGATCACTCTAATAACGTCATGGCTAGACAGGAAATAATGTAAGACCCCACTTCCACAGCCCAAACAGAGGATTCACTTAAACCAATAAATTCATGATCTCCAAAAGACTTACCATCCGTCTGCGTTCACCCCCACTCAGTTGGCGCAAAGATCTGTTCTCTAAAGTCCCATTGGAGAGACGCACTACCGCTATTTTATCAATAGCCTCCACACTTACTTTACTGCCTTTTGTCAACTTTGTTGGTCTTAGTAGCAGGCCAAGTGATCCACCTGATAACATTTCTAAATATCGAGCTGTTCTCTCTTGCACATCAGCTAAAGCTCCCTCCAGAATGTAGCTCTGCAACATGATGGTAGAATCCCAGTAACATATAAATGCATGAAGGTCTTAGTAGGTGCAACTTGTAACTTTCATGAATTCCCAAGTTCCAACTTCCAGCAAACACTCGAAAGAACATCCGAAACTTCAAACATCGTAGAACTAACCAGACTAGATATTTTTCTTTTATCAATAGAGTTATCCTCTAACTCAACATAACTTTTGGTCAGGAGTTGGTTGTTTTGCATACAACACCTTCTATGTTTATTAAGCTGTCAATGCATGGTTAGAGGTAGTGTGGAGGTTTGAGCATAGAATGTTCTATATCTGTTCAAAGAGGGTCAAACTCGTTTGAGTATGCCAACAGGTGCTAAAAATGAGTTTGGCCCTCAATGAACCAAAATAGGTTGCTCTTCGTTCAAATTCAAACACTACCTCCATGCATGCACCACAAATGGAAAGGAATCATTGTTTTTGTATGCAAAACAACCAAGGAAAGGTCATAGAGGACCCACTCCTAACGAAAAGTCCCATTGAGTTAAAGGATAGCTCTGTTGTTGATTTTTGAACACAACCATTTACTTAGTTCTGCATCACCTTTTACATACAAGGTCTGCAAAAACAGGATACAACATTTAAATGGGAAAATGTTGCACCTGAACACCAGTCAAGCCGAAAGCAGTATCGATCTCTTTCAGCCAACCAGCCTCCTCAAGCAAATGTCCAGAAAGTGACCGTTTCTCTTGAATCTCAATATTAGCTTTCTCACATAAGGTTGAAAGAATTTCATATTCTGCCTGAAAAGGGTTCTTCTCCATATTCACTGCTTGGCATTTCACCTTGAGTTGCTCAACACAGTTCTTAAGCAAAAGCCGTTCCCGCACATCTGCTTCTAGCTGCCGTATTTGGTGTACAAAATTTTGTTCGTGGATCTTGAAGTCTTCAGACTTACTTAGACCTTCAACTGGTTTTTTTGTTGAACTTGAAGAACAGGTAGAGATTTCCTCTTCCGTTCCAGGTAGAAGAGTGGCAGCAGAACTAAGAACCATCTGAGCTAATGCTGTACATTGTCGAATTCGATTCAGCTGTAATGAGAATGACACACATTGAAGTTAGTGGCTTAGGCATCCAAAAATTTCATGGCATGCAAGGTGACCAGGTCCAGAGCTATAGGGATATAGAATTTGATCATATAAAGATATTGCAGCAGCCTGTAGATTTAGAATTACAGATGACCACTAAGCATTGAGTTGTGAAAAAGCACTATGGTTTGCATTTACTAACAGAGTCACAATATTCACACTCAGGCAAGAATATAACTAGTAACCTCCCAGTCTCATATTTGTTGGAGAATTTAGTACAAAAAACAAATTTCAGGACCTTAGGACAACCACTGCCTCACAGACCTGTGGTAAAGGTATTTAGAAGAGAAAGAAGGGTGTCGGAGGTAACAATAACTGTGGCCAACTCTTCAACTCAAACAGCAAACCTTCAAATTCTCCTAACCTGAAATAGGAATTTAGCAGACTCCTGTTTAAATGCTTCTTGTGCATGTTTCAGTTTCAACGTTTCTGCTTCCATTGCCTGCCGCTCATGCTCTATAGTGTCTCGGACACGTTTCAACTCGTTCTCAGTTTCCTTGAGCTCCTGTTGGTAACCACATCTTGAACAGATTTTAGGAACACCGCAGATGAACATAAATCATGAAAAACACCACCATACAACATACCCTTTGAAGATCGTGAAAAATCTTAAACCAGTACCTTTGCTATAGTAATGATTGAAAACATCCTGAAAACTGATCAGGCATATGCACTCAATTTCATACTGAAAGGCTATATGCACACCGTCAATTAAACGCATACATGATAAAAAAAAGGGTCAGTATCTTGTCACCTTTACAAAATGGTTGTGTTCTTCGACGGCACTGGTCAGCTCACCCTCAAGCTGAACAAGACTTTGTGAGGAGTGCATTGCATCGATAGGTTGTAAGCACTTATCGCAAACTATTGCACCCGCCACATTCTTCTTGAAAGCTTCCACCATTTGCTTCCTTTTCATGATTAAAGCCTCTGCCATTTTTACCTGCCTCAAAGTATATTCACGATTTGTAGTGGTCAGGCTAAGCCATTTTGTGTGATTACATATAAGGTGTGCGGGCCTTAATCACACTACACCATTTATGGTATTTAGTGTCACATGCATCGGAGTGTGACTTACCCTATTTTGAGGTGTATGTTAGGTTACATTAATGATCAACAACTTCACCATTAGTGTCACCTCATGACACTTGGCGTTCAAATGCACTTACTAATATCTTGGCCTGAGTAGGTTCGATAATGGTGTGAGGTGTATGCCTACGTTACACAATGGTCTACAAGTTGTCATTGTCTACTCAAGAAATCTTCCTCTTAGATACTACAATGTAAGCACATGACACTTGCCATTAGTGCTCAATAATATCTTCCCTGCTACGCTAAAAGTCATAATGTAAACATATTTTCACTTGAAAAAGTTACTTATGTTGACAAATGGCATCATATTGGCAATTAGCAGACATGACACTTTCAGACCTCTAGGCATCTAGTTAGGCCCTTCGCAAATAGTGTACGTGACTCTAAATACCATAAACGGTGTAGTCATCTGCACACACCTATATTTAAGTGGTATATGGCAAGGCTCGTAGTTAGAATAGAAACCAAAAAAGACACGTGTTACAATGAGATTGGACTATGTGCTTAAAATAAGGACACCATCCTTGATTTATAGGATTGGGAGGGTCTATGTGAATGCTTGAAGAGGGAGAAGAATCTTCCCTTTGACCTCTCCTAACTTCTGCATCTCAACTTCCATTTTGACACTTCAAACAACAATCTTAATGAGTCACAAGTGCTAACGGGAATAGACAATTTGTGATCCCATCCAACGGCCAAATGTGTATGTGGAGTTGGAAGTGTCCATAGTAGGCTCACATACTTTACAATGAACATCCTCACCTTCTACAGAATAGACAGGTACTCCCCAAGTACACCCGCACTACTCACCTGGTGAGATATTTGTGATCGTCTTTGTAGTAGGTCCTCAAAACCCTTGTCCATACTTGTCTTCGAATTTTCAGGGCATTTTCTGGGCGGTGACCAAGAGTCCACTCCATTTTTAAGTGCCATCTCTAGCTCCTCTCCAAGAGTCTCCCAGGCAGTCTTAGTAGATGAGACCAGCACATATGTTTGTGCAAAACTTGGGTTTGTGTTCAGGAGTGATGCTTCAGCCGTGCTTAGTTCTGACTCACTGATTGCACCTCGTTTACTCCTGCAACAATATGAAATTTTAAAATTAGAATCAGAAATATGAGGTTTGAAGGTCAGAGGGTGTTTCTTCAAAATTGAGATGACTAAAGATAGACAACTTTTAATGCTCAAATGTTGTTTACACCTCCCCCAATAAAAGGTTTCTACAATTTTAGAGTTTTAAGGTTTTCACAGATCGCATAAGGTTTACATCCATACGGTTGAAAACTAGTTTTGATCCCTTGACATGGGATAAAACCATGTATAAGATTTTTGATTGCAAGTTTTTATATACAAAACATAGCACGGTATTATATGAAATTGTGTCCCAAGGCTCAGAACCAACCTATGTATAACATGGTTTGATGGATTCAAAAAATACGATAATGTATAGAAATGGTGGATAAAAATACTAGATATTGCATAGAAATGTATGTTGAATTCTTTCATGAACTTCACTGTCTATGCACCGTAATCTCAACTTATTTCTTAATTGGAGAATCTCATTAGAAGGATAAAGCTATTTCAATACAGATTATTTTTTTGAAAAATGACTAAAGATGAAGTTCTCAACAACAAAATTTCATTTTAATTTGTCGCAATAGTCCCATCAGAGTCTTTGTGACATTTAAGGGTTAAACCTGAAGTCAGAAAAGTATAAATGAGAGGAAGAAAAACTGAAATACAGCACCTGTTCATTTCCCATTCCTGTGACTGCTGCATGCTGGCATCCACCTGATTTTAACTTACAACTGAGTGCATGAAATTTCATTCTTGCTCAAGACCACATTGACGATATTGATGAATTTTATAAGACTAATCCAGCATGAACAAGTAGAATTGGTTGATATATTGCCACTCTTAACCTTCCACTTATCACTATATGACAAACATAAGTAGCTGAATGCAATTAGAAACTTGTAACAAACAAAAATCCTTTAGCAAGTTAAATAAGATATGGATCTAATGAAATACACACAGGAGATTCTTCAGGACCTTCCTGCCACAGGCTATGTGAATAATATCTGTTACTTTAAACTCGAAATGAGATGCAATGTCTACAGCTAGTGTAAAGGTTGCTGATGTGGCATGACTGCTGATTCAAATAAGCTCTCGTGGGAATACTCTAAACAAGAGACAAGGTAATATATGGACCTTGCTTTTTAAGTGTCGGTATTGTCTGACAAGCTCTTGAAGTGCACCCTCAAGATTCTCGATTTCTGTCTTCTTCTTTCGAAGCTCTTTTGTACTGTGCTCCTTTGCAGTTTCCCACACCTCCATTGCCACAAATCTGCTCAACTCCTCCTGTTCAAACCAGTGTTGGGCGGGTGTTTGATTTTGTTAATAATCTCCATTTCATGGTTTTTAAAATCTTCAAAAAAAAGGACCTCCAGTCGAATTTATTTTAAAGACCTCAAAGAACTGGCAAAGAATGGGTAGTTTTTTTAAAGGTTATTTGACTCAGTTTTGGCTTTTTATAGAACTATAGTTATGAATCAAACCTGATCATTCGGCATTTTAGGAACTGTGATTATGTGTTCAGCGGTTATGAATATACAGAACTGCCATGATAACCGGCAGGCTTTGGTGACAATTCTAATACCTGCCCCACGTTGATGCAAACACTCAAAGCAGACAATTAAGAAACTACAGTAGTCTTGGTGCATCTTATATAGGTGGATGAAATTCACCATGAGAAATTTCTGCAATGAATAGTGATTTTCATGTCGGTAATTTCTCCATTCTGTGACTTGTTACCCTATGCATCTTTTTTTCTTTTTTGAGACAGAAGGCCGACAGGCCAACGCCAAAGCACAGGAGGTAGTTGACCACCTGGCAAGTTTTCCGTCAGGTAGAGAGGAGATTTCACAGCCGGGATTTGAACCGCCAACCTCTTCCTTGAGATTTGGGTATCCCTCCACCATCATCCGGTAGTTTAGGGTCATCTCGGACCAAGTTACCCTATGCATCTAACACTGCCGGATGAAGGACTGTTTGGCTAACTACATATTCAAGCAGGTTGCTTACCTTAAAATCTTTGTCAGAAGCTTCCAACAACCCTCCACCTCCATGCTGCCCTTGAAATACTGTCCGATAAAGTACAGATGTATCCCTGTAGTACTTAGAGATGTTAATTACTTGCAACTACCCTAAATTGTCCTATTAGTGTGGATGAAAGTTTAATATGAAACAACTAAAGTGAACCACTCTAATTGTCCAGTCAGGGTGGAAATAATGTGGGCCAAAGACCCAGGTTTCCCCTAAGTCTTCCTCTACACTTCCGACCAACACTTTTGAGTATCAGTTCATGAAAAAAAAAGTGGCATAAAAAATACTGTGGCCCACACTAATTTTAAACTGGAGATTTAACATTGGTTTAAAATCAATGTGGGTTTTAGAGAGTTACTGCGGCCCACACTAACAAGACCACTGTACTTAGTGTACCTATCTATTGAGTTACATCCAATGCAATGGCAAACTTGACTTGAAGTTAACATTCTCAATGCAAGACTTGCACCATATTAAGTCCTAGGTTTATCTCATGGAGCAGGACAACAAATGTCTCAGGAAAGCATTCATTTCTTCATGTCAACAGTTTTCAAATCAAAACACAAGAAAGGTGTAATTCATAGAACACATTCCAATGACCCTGACAATGATGTTGGTGCAAACTCTTTATGTTTTATTCTTGTGCCTTCAACATAATGCAAGAATGTACTTGGGCAATATTGACAGAAGGGGGACTGCATCACAGCTCAAAATCAAAATGTCACAAATGTGTAGAAACTCACAGAAGCTCATCAATGCGGGATTGTGTCATTCGTATTTCTTGGCACGTCTGATCCTCTCCATCCAAAATAAATTTCAGACTTGACCTTCTACAAACCCCAATTCCAATATAGAAATTTAGGGAACTAGTTTCTACTAATGAAACATGAAAAAAACACAACCCAGAAATTTTGCACAAGATCAAAACATCAACCCTCTCCTGCCTAAGCTAAAATGACTATGAGGTCTATCAAATGAAAGTATGCAGAGATTATTGTAACAAGAGCACCCTACAAATTTCAAAACTTGTAGTGTATGAACCTAATCTGATGTACAAACAAGAATAATAGATTTGGTTACATCTTTTGCAACACCAAGGTGGTATGCATTTATGTGCATTTTTACCTGCCCGCTGTTCTTTCCACAGTGAATGATTTCCCATTAATTGTTCCATCAATCCGCACTCGAGCACGCTTGGCAGCATGATGCACCACTTCACCTGCAGTTAGTCCACGAGCTGAATCGGGTCGTGCATCAGTTGAACCTGGCCCCAGCACCCTTGTCAAATCCATTAAATCTTCAGCGAGAGTGATTTTTGGGATATGTATGTCATGAGTAATATGAGCACAATTCAAATTGATCGCAGAGAGCAGATAGGTTTAAGTATGAAAATGAGGGGCAGACCACACACGCTCCAAAACGCCGGTTTTGAGACAGAGGTTGGTGGACCAAGGTAAAAGAATTTTGGCCTTGAGATGTGCCTAACCTTGAGGAGCTTTGTTTCAAGGTTTGTCCCTCTATTTTGTGGTTTGAAGAGTCCTTTCCAACTCTAATCAGTAACTTGAGGTTTTAAGCCTTGCAAAACTGCCGTCTTGGACAATGAGCGATTTTGTTTATAAATGGAGGGAGAAGCATGCTGCCATACCTCATAAGCCTCAAAAGCCAATAGTAGGAAAATATTTTGCCTGCTCCCATGGGCATGCTCTAAGAAGTGCAGGAGGTAAAATATTGCATGCCTTGGAACTGAAGTGAAGTAGTAGAATTTCATAACTTTTTATGTCCGTTATTTGGGTTTAGGGTTTAGAATTTCATAACTTTTTATGTCCATTTCTATGTAAGAACAAAGTCCTCTTCACATTTTCCATGAGGTACCTGTGAGAGCCCAAAGAGGAGCCATAACAAGGGTGGTCTTCCCAGCACCATTGCTGTCAGCGCCCGTGGAGTCCATATTCTTCCCTGACACAATTCGTACACCTCGTTCTACAAGTGGATACTTTACCACTCTCAAAAATGTCCCAAAGCCCTCCAGTTCCACGCTCTCCAATTCACAATGAACTGCACAGAAAAGTGGACAAAAATTCCATTTTTTTATTTCCAAACTGTTCAGCGGAGGAGCACTAGAAACAACATCCAATTGAGGTGCAGTTTGCAAGCAAAACATCAAAAGGTAGAACCTAATAGAACCTACTAGAACATACAATGAAGTTGGATTGTTGGACCCACCTTGAGGCTTTTTGATGAGCTTAGCTGGAAAATTCAAGCTCCGAAGCATGTCGGTAGCCATCTTGGTAACTTTGTCATTCATTTCTACGCTCTGCGCATACAACTCAAATAGACCAAAAGCATCCTGCAACACGCCAACATAAACATTAAGATTTGCCCAAGGTGGAAAACATTTCAAAGATTCGTGTGCTATGTCTCAAAGGTAAAACCCCAAGAACGACATAAAATCATCCTGAAAATAATAAACAAGGAGGAAGTTTACAAGATTTTCGGCCTCCTTGATCCGTTGCTTAAAAGCAATTATTGGGAAGACCAAGTCGACAAGCACTCCCCTTGTTTGAAGTCTTTCCTGCAGTTCAATGAAAGAAGAATTCCGTTTCATATACACGTACACTGCCACAATGATGTCCCGTTCGACATAATCAAGTAATTACAAGGATACTGTAAAATGATTACCACTTGAAGTTTGACAGAGTCATCTAGAGTGCTTGATTGGAGGTGCCAGCGCACTCGATCGCCTTCTTGAATATTGTTAATATGATCCAAAGACAAGTTTTCATCTTGTGAAATAATGAAGTGCCTTGGACCAATACTTAATGGAATCTCACCAATTTTCTGCAAAGTCAAATGGTCAACAATACATTAATATGTACCCTTGTAGGATGGAAACGACCACCGCCCTGTACACTGTACACATGCTCAAATTGAGCAAATTACAATGATAGTAAAATTGAACCATTCAAACTGCTACTACAGTTACCTGCCAGGACTTATCAAGGAGGAGGAAATGCTTAATCTGGCCACTTTCTCCAGCTGAAACTTGGTAAGGAGAACCCACATACTCAATTTGAGTACCCTTCACAACATGTGGCTTGTGATAGTGGCCAGTGTACACAGGTAGATTTTGTGGAAATACCGAAGGCTCAATCCCCTCCTTTGCCTGACTTGCTTCGTTCAAAAATGCTCCCACCTGAATTGAAACCACATCAATCGATAAATTTTTATCTTGACTTTGTCTTGTATTGACGTGATGGGTTATGGTTATCCTTCCCACTTTCACAGAAAAAGTTGATACTCATGCTCTCTCTGTAAATTTTCCTGGTGAGATGCACATGCCACCCAAACCATGTGGCTCAGTAACTCCAAAACCATCACAGCAAGCAAACTGACTAGGTAGTGGAGTAATAGTGCTCGTTGCGGTGGATAACCATTTAGAAATGTTAGATTGATACCCTTGAAATGTTGTAGACCAAGAATGTGTCAAGTTTGCCTTATGACAAGATATGGCTCAGGAGAAAGTTGCCAATCAGTGAGCACATCGTGAGGAGTACAAAATCAATTTATTTCAATCTGCTCATTGCAGACATGCTCTGAACCCATGGTTGCTTAACCCAGTTCATTTGACCACACTTGGCCAAGGGTGTGAATTTGACAAAGCTTGTATTTTCCAATGTAGAGAGAACTTACAACATCCAGATGTGCAAAAATGGCATTTATGGACCCACATTGCTGTATAGCCTGCTCAATAAGTGAGTGATCCCGGCGAAATGGCATCCACAAAGCTCCCAAATACTCCACAGGGTCAGACAACACCTTAATGTAGGGGTTGGCTGCTTCAAGCACTTGTAGTGCATGCACTTGCCCACCTAAATTCACCTAAAACTCACAAGATGAAAAGTCTCAGACTACTTAATGTTTCGAGACATACATACCGTCGCCATTATCTAATGAATTTCTTGACTTTTCTCTTGGCATTTAGAAAGGGGACCAATAATGTAAGAGTGTGTCTCATCAAAAACCCCAAGATTAGTTCCTCATAATCAACTTGGTGATATATTTGATCTAGATTGCACAGATTCTCCGAGTCTCAGATGATTATTTACAACAGCCAAATCAGTTAAAGATCCGTTGTCACTACAATAATATAACTACTCAAAAAATAGCACTTGCTTGAATGGTCCAAGAGGAATTTGCACCTGCCATATAGGAAAAATTGGTTGTGTTCATTTTCTTATACATCTCTTTAATTTCCATTTCCACTGTTATCTACAGTTTGCTCATCAAAGTTTGGGTTACATCATTTCATCCTGTTCAAGGCATTTGTGATTTTTCTAGTGTGATTTGCCCACAAACTTTCCAATGAATCCCTGCCTCCTTGATCAACTCTACAATAAACAACTATTATGAGGAAAAAATACTACAGACTATCAGAACTTGCAGACTTTCAGCAAAATTGACATTCAATAATGTCAATTCCTGTCTACTGCTGCACCCCAACTGTAAAGAAGTGCAGTCTTATGTAGATGAGAGAACACTTCTAATCGGATGGAAAGAGATGTAAAGAGAAAAAATCATTATGTTGCACAAGGAGCAATGAAGGCCTACCTGCAGATTATCAAACCCCTAAGCGACCAAGAGACGCAATCTGGGCCTCTCCATGCACAAAATTGTGTATTCGAGCTATATGATTCCATTCTTAGCTAATTGTGTCAAAAGTGACCCTATTTAAGAATTAACTCATTCTACAAGTGTACTCTGGAAATTTATAAGATGCCTGAATTTTATTAAAGATTTAGGTTCAAATACACATCCTCGGGTGCCTTTGGATGCAAATACATAATTCATATTTTGATCATTGATGTCATATATGAGTTTTGAACCTGTAAATATGAAAATTAAATTCTTAAGATTTGGTGACGCTTGTAGAAATTGTGTATAGAGGTCATACAAAGAGCCCCTTGGTCCTTTAAGGGTTAACAAGTATAGCTGAAACTTGTCAAGTTAACTGAGAACAAGTTAAGGCCATATGGAATAAGCTCATATTTCTTAATGATAAGACCAGTGATACCAACCTGGTCATGATTTCCAGGTATGAAAATAGCAGGGCACTGCCAAGATTGCAGCTCCATAATCGCCACATTCAGAAGCTCGACAGGAAGGGCACCCCTTGAGTGCCAAAAGTCCCCAAGAAAGATAATACCTGCATTTCTGCACCCTCAGCGATTTTTAAGATCTGCATTATATTCGGAACAAGCCAGAGAATGTTCCCCATTTTCAGGCAAAACGTAGCTTTTTTGCAAGGTTGCCCAACTTGTGTATTAACTTTGAGCTATGCTAAAGAACAAGCTCTGGAATAGGTTTAGGAACAAGCGTTACAAAAATATTACTATGTCTATATCAAAATACATTTCACCACAAACATTCACGGTTTTCTGATTTGCAAATGCCATCGGAGAAAAAGTCTTAAAATCTCACCTGGCTAGCGCTACAGCATGCACGGTTTGGAGCACTTGAAGACAGATGTCGCATGTGCGTCGGCTCAAGTGTAGATCAGAGAAGACAACCCACGATTCGGGTTCTGCCCACATGTCTTTTTTCTGAGTCCACAACCGCCAGAAGAAAACCTTAACTCTTTGTGCATAGTTGCTTGCAGTGGAGGTGAAGAAATGCTCACTTTCCTATGGGCACAGTTTTTATTCCTGCTTTGTTCTCCGAATCTTATTTCAATTTTGCCTTCTTCGTGTTTTCAGCTCACCAATTATTTGCAATTTTGTCTCCTTGGCGTTTCTGTGATTATGTTGGAAATGCTGACGTCTATAGGTTTAACAGGGTTCGGAGTTTAAATTTTCATGTTCCTCACATTTCAGTTGTATTCAACTTCCAAGCTCATGTTCATCTCAATTCACTTTGTCCTCATTCTTCCCCTTTCTATAAAGCGATCAGGTTAACAGGGTTCAGGGTTTAAGCTTCGATAGTCTTCACATTTCCGTTGCTTTCATTTCGAAGCGCATGTGCAATTTGATTCACCTTATCCTCATCTATTATATTGAAGCGATCCCTAGGCTTAACAGGGCTCAGGTTTTAAGCTTCAAATTTCCGTTGCTTTCGATTTCGAAGCTCATGTTAAGTTCAATTCACCTTATCCTCATTTTTCCTCTGTTCTATCAATGCGATCCCTATGGTTACCAGATTCAGGGATTGAACTTTGATGCTCCTCACATGTCCGTTGCTTTCAAATTCGAAGCTCACGTCCAATTCAATTTGTCTTCTCCTCATTCTTCCCCTGTTCTATCAAAGCGATCCCTAAGGTTAACAGGATTCAGGGTTTAACCTATTATGTTCCTCACATTTCCCTTGCTTATGCTTACTTCAGTCCACTGATAATCCTAAACTAATACCAAATAGACGCTTCAAAATGTAAGACTAAAATTGATAGGTCGTTCTCCGCAAAAACACTTACTGCCGGTTTCGACAAAATTCGAGAGGAATTGGAGGAATTGGAGGTAGCCGCGGTGCTCAATCTCGAAGCTCGCGTGATATGCCAATTGGAACTAACATCATAGAAAGGGTTTGCACGCCTTTCATGCAAAACCCTAAGAAGCAATGCTGTCCTGCAACCATGCCCAAACGCAGGCAAACTCTTGGTACATCTCGAACCCAAATGAAGCAGGGGCTGCCTCCATGTCTGCAACAGCGTGGTCGCCGCCATGCTTGAAGCAAAAGCTCAAATGGCGCAAAAGGCTCAACCTTACAACCTCAAACGTATGCTACATGTCATTTCATGCAGCAATTCGCTTTTTAATGTGAAATCAATTGCAAAACAGAACTCTAAATTGATTTCTCAACTACGTGAGAATAGGTGGAACAAGATAGTGGTTGAGAATCCTTCAATTTCGCGCCCGTTGTAGGCAAATCCAAGAAGCCTCGGTGTTCTTCGTCGGGCAGGGGACGTATTGTCCGTCTCCGTTCATCTTCATTCGTTCACGAACGAACGAGTGGAAGAAACTTCATTCATCTTCGTCGGTCTTCGTTTTCCATCTTTGTATTGAACTCATGGTTTCATCTACAAAGTAAAGTAGTAAAGTAAAGTAGATGAAACCATAGGTTTAGTCCAGGCCTCATTAAATTAGGCGTTCTATAAATAGACTCCTAAAATGCATAAAATAATTTGAGCAGCGCGCATAAATTAAGAAAAAAATTCAAAGATGCCCAGAGCTTGTGTAGTCCAACATGCAATTTAGGGTTTAGGGTTGGTCATCTACGTTGATCACAACCTTCTATCCCGTCATATAGATGGGAACGTGTCAACACAATAAAACATGCCACACACAACGCCATACGAAACACACTCCAGTTGTCCAATTCCTAGCATTTTCCAGTCATTTCTTGAAAAACGGTTATTTTATGCGCCTCGGATGCACGGCGCGCATAAATTAAGCTAATTTATTTAATTTATGCGAACGCCTAATTTTATGAGGCCTGGTTTAGTCCCAAACCCTGTACATCATGGACCATGAAGTCGTCGCTTGCTCCTCTAAAATATGTGATGGGCGTTGAACTCTTCCTTGGACCACTTCGGTTTACATCAAGAGAAAAAAATGTAAGAGTGACCATGGAAGTTGAGGTCTCCGAAAGGCCTATTTTCAGGCCTACATTATCCACTATCATGGTCCAACGAGTTTTGTGATGGGAGAGGCAAAAGAGGTTCTCTTGTTGCAAATGTCAAGGGACCATGACAGAGAAATGTTGTTTTAATTTTTATAATTATTTTTTTTCTTCCCCCAAACGTTTCCATAGTTACGAGGAAAGAAGGGAAGAAGAAGGGAAGAAGGTCAAACATGAAGAAAATTCTCAAAATTGCCCTTTTTGGACATATATTAAAAAAAACCAACACATCCACTTTTGGGTGCATGGTCACTTCTCGTTATCCACGTTCAATTTACACCTACCCAAGGGCCCAAGGCCTTTAAATTTTAATTTTAAAGAAAATGGACCATGGAAGTGTGACCATGGAAAATTGCCCTTTGGACAAGGGGCAACTTCATGGTCCCAACTTTTCTTGACACTTAAATTACAATACACATAGAGTGTTGTCAAGTTATTAAAAATTGGCTTTCTAGCTTGTCCTACTAGGATGGGTGGGCCAAGATAGCCTTGCATAGGTCAATCCAAGATTTGGGACAACGGGTCTCATGTGCATACCATGTTTTAGATCCCAAAATTTTCTCAAAGTTTTGAGAGGTGGAAAGAGGAGGTCCCAAAAGTTTCACCCAACTATCAAAATGGGCTCTGATACACAACTAGCTAACAAGCTCTTAACCCTTAAATGCTCATGCGACTCACGTGATGTTTTCGAAACAAAAATGAAAGTCAATTGACATCTACATTTTCTTCTAAAACGTCACCTCAATGTCACATGCCTAGTAGTACATTTCAATTTGTAAAGTGTTAATTGACACGTGGTTTTTTTCTTCACAAGTCACACTACATGTCAAAATCTAAATTGTCATATTTGTTTTTGATGTCAAATATCCAAATATTTAAAGTTGAACATCAAATGAAATTTGTCAAACATACACACTAATGGCCTTCATCTAAATTTGCTCAAAAAACCCGAATTTTTGGGAGCAACTCATTTATCATCCACATAACATATTATGGCAAAGTTACCAACTTTCTAAAATTTGTGGCATGACCGAAATGGACATGAAACGAAAAAAATTAGAGTTTTCCTCTAACTGTCACCCAAATGAAGGCCATGTTCATATGTCAATTTGACCTAGCAAATGTGGTCCAAATGACTTCAAATTTTCACATCAAGAATATATGGTAGTCTAGTTTACATCCGTACGGTTGGATTTCATAAAACAAGTCTTTTGCTACATAACAAAAATCTTCAGCACTACTGTTGGAAATGCCCGAAAATGGAATGTGAAGGCTTGAGCGTTTAGGGGTTAATAGAAAGTTTTCTCAAAGAAGGGTCAAACCCACGGTTTTGTCCCTCTTTGAGGGGCTGCACGGATAACTCTAAATGTGGAACAAATTTGGAGCACATTAACCCAGCCTATTATAAACACATAAGGTCTTCATGGTGTTCTTTCTTAGGTCAACATTTAACCCCACACCACTCAAATATAGGTGTTCAATGAAGCTTGATAACCAAAGTAGACCTTCTTGCCTTTGAAGGTTTGCTGGATATACATACAGATCTGGATGCCAACAGTAGCAGGACAATTGTATTCCAACCCTAAACCAGGCCTAAATGTGATCCGAGGAATAATGTTCTCTTCAGAATGTGCAACCAAGCTTGACAACATTCATAGAATTATGAATAGAAGTCATCAGCATCATCATTCAGAAGTGCCTCCATGTCATCTGTGAGGTCCCAGCCTGCAAGCTTTGCTGCAGCTGCAGCTGTGTCATCTGACTGTGGCTGTGGCTGAGGTGGCATCTGAGGTGGCAGCGAGGGGGTCAGAGTTGGCTGCTGTTGTTGCCTCCTATGTTCTTGTGGCAGGCTTGAGTCAGCAGGAAAGACCTGCCCATAAACAATTTCTGGCATGAGCAAACACCCTTAGAAAAATTAAAAATGAGTCCAATGTTATTACCGGCATACATAACATTATTCAGCTGCTATCAACCATTCTAATAATCTTAGTACATTTTAATATTAACAATACATTGCTTGACCTGAGTTTTTCAACATGAATCTGCCCATGCAATGCTCTACTAACAAAATAAACATAGTATAACTTCGAATGGAATCCGGGTTATTTCCAGCCCCACCCAACATAGAGTCAACTAAATAATCTTACATGAATTACGGTGTTGCTTCATCTTCTGCTCAGTCTATGTCTATGTGTAATCCCGAAACAAGCATCATGAAAATTAGAGGGGCCCAAACACTTCACTAAATATTCTATTTAGTGTCACTTACTATTGGAATTACACAATGCTATATCTATTTACTGTATACCTCATATTTTGCCAACAAATGTCAAATTCTTATTTGGACATTATAGATTACTAACAACTTTACTTGATAAAAGACGTAACATTGTGTAACTCCAAATCACATTTAGTGTACTACCTCATGTCAAAGGTGGAGAACTCTAACCAGGAATGCAAAAATGGATCTACATTATTTTGTCTAATTAGTGTGGGTTACCAATTGGAGTTACGCATTGCTATAATATTTTACTGAGATAGTCAAATAACATCAATAGTTAGTATGCACCTCAAAGAACATGATATAACTTTACTTGATAAAAAAAAGGACAGTGTCAGCAAAACGTTGTAGCAACACAGAACTCCAAATGGTAACCCACACTAATTAGACAGAATAGTGTAGCATGATGGAAATGTACAAGATCAAAATGAACACTCATCAAAATGGAAACACATGAGGCATGTAGTCCTTAAATGGACACTTACCTTAAACGGTTTCTAACGCCTGTGTACATATCCAAAAGAAAACCATTAAGGAATAGCGCAAGGAGCACTTTCAAGATATCAATAGATATTCACCTTGCCTCCAAGGATGCAAGGTCAATGCTCATGCTCCTTGTTTAAAATTGCTAAAGTGGCCTGTCATTTTCACTTGTCCCAAAACTCTTAAACCTGTTGAAATGCAAATAGTATCCATTCAAGGACCGCCCACCTTCATAAGCGTCTCTCAGGCACTAACACAGAAAACCAACCTAGAGCTTTAAGGGAGTCCACAAGATGTAAGAGAATGACAGGCACAACCTTCATTCTGATTTAACCTTTGGAATAACTCTGGTGAGCTCCTTGCAGTAACTCTACACCCACCCATCAAAATAAAGCTCTGGGTCAACTGATATAAGTTCAGAGGAACAAACCTTAACAACATTCTTGATGGTAATGTTCATATAGTGTGCCAACGGAGTGAAGATGGCAACCTGCAAAGGGCAATGGCAGAACTACATTACCAACTTCTGAGAAGTGAACAAATATTAAGCTGATGAAATATGTGTGTAAATATATATATATATATATATGCAACTATTCTAGATTCTCCAGATACTTGTTAAAAATGCTCAATACCAATGTTTCTTAAGCCTCCTCACAGCAAGACCTTAACCCTTAAAGCTCCGAGTCCCATTCTGGGCCTCAAGGAGTCATATGGAGGGGTTTAAGCTGACTTCTTGATATTTTAAGCAAAAAGTGTCAGAAGTGACCCTTTTAGCTAAAATTTGCAATTTATCATACATATTTTTCCAATGAAAGCATACACACATGTGAATTGAATTATAGGGAGATTTGAGCTCTTATAAATGACTTAGACTCAGACACATACCATTGTCACATATGACTATATTTTCATTTCCTTTTTTTAAGAAGTATGGATTCAAATATCATATACCAAATAAAACATAATCTCAATACTCGTTGGGGGTTTGTACAAATTGTTACATATCCAGTATTAACACACCCCTGATTTTGTAAGGGTTAACAAGTACTAGGCTCATGATGTTATCGTCATGCATTGAATGATGAAAAGTAATTTACAAACTCCACGAACAACTTTAGAAATTGGACAAAGTTGTTAAAGCGTCCAAAGCATGCAAATATGACAACATGCCCCAAATAGATGTACCTTCTTTAGGATGATCACAGCACCTGGTGTGATGACCTTGCCAAACTCTGAGTTAGAGAACACCTTGTTGTTCACAACCCCTGAAACCGTACCCGTTGGATCCTGCACAGATCTGGCCACACATCAACAACTGCACCGCATGAAGTTCCATCCAAAATTTGTGTCACAAAAAGTTAAGCATAATGAGATCTATATATATATAAAAGGGGATTGTTAAATCAACCACATAGTTTGTTAAAGTGACCACAGAGACTCACAACACGGTCACATGACCTGTCAAAATTTCAATTTTCATTACAGACATGAAGAGGAGCAAGGTATAAGCTTTGCTTCCTCTTTCTTTACATTTCAACTTACAAGTGGAATTGTTCAAATTTTGGCAGGTCATGTGACCGTATGACGCGTCTTTGTGGTCGTTTTAACCATTGTGTGGTCCATTTAACAATCCCCTATAAAATAAAAAAAGATAACACATATGTTTGCCAACACTAACATGAATTAGAGTCTCTTCGCCTGCAGGCTGCTGTCTCAATTAAGTAATGGACTCTTTCAAAAAGCCATAACCTGGGCAACTTGATCACCCACTATTCCTCCCCTACCTAATGAGATCTAAAAAAAAGGGTAACGCCTATGTTTGCCAACCCTCACATGATTTCTAGAGTCTCTTCACCCGCATCCTACTGGCTTATTTAAGAGGTGGACTCTTTTCTAAAGGTTGTAATTGGGGTAACTTGATCGCCCATTGTTCCTCCCCTACTAGGCTCGCCGAGCCTTCTGATACCTACGACTTTAAGATGACCAGTTGCCCTGGTGACCAAGCAAAGTCATTTATGTTCTACAATGTCTGAACAAGCTATTGAACTTTCATTAGTCAAAATTGAACCCACTATGATTTACTGGACCCTAGCAGGTAACTCTAGCATGACTTGGTGGAAAATGGTAGCCACAACACCTGCAAGGTGGAGATGAGTCCCAAACACTCAAGTTTCAACATGCACACCATGCCTCAATTAGGGGCATGCCAATAGAGGTTCATAGACAAAAGGACAAGTCCTAAGCTGCAAAAAGCAAGGCATACCAAAGGAGAGACCCATAATGCCATGGTGTGGATGAAACCAACCCTAAAAACAAGGCAATATTCAAAAAACAAGTGAATTGTTCCAAAACCCAAGTGAAGGCAACAAAGAAATAAAAGCAAGACTAAAGTGGAAACGCTTGAAATAATAATTTCAATGTTCCCAACCACTCAAGCTATTGCCTTGATGCTTAATGAGATCTACAGATATGCTCACCTTCAATGAAACCACCGCATCTCCGAATACATTGGAAGTCAGCTCCTTGATCACAGCTACAAACTGAGTCGTACCAGAGGACAAAACCTAGTTAATTGGACCAGCATAACATCTATCGAACAACTGACACTTTCAATGGAGTGGAAGTAAAGGCTGAAAACTATCCAAGTTTGCACATTTTTTTGATGACACACCAAGTTTTCAAGCTTCAAATTAACATGACCTCCGCGCACTGTAATGACAAAGCTGCTAATAAGAAGCAGAGAGACTCACATTTTGGACCTGTTGGATCTTGGAGGCTTTGATCCTGCTCACTGTCACCTTCAAAATTGCATACCTTCCTGGCCACATTCACCCCAAAAAATAACAGTCATTTCAATGTTTGGATGTTACAAGTACAAACGTAGGCACCGATTGACAATGACCATGGTAATTGATCAGGGTCACATGTGCGCAATACCAATGTCTTCATCACCTCATGCCCAAGGTCATTACTGATTCAAGAGAAGTATGAATGAAAGTTGACAACATCATCTCGGGCACTCGAGCTCGTATTCTAAATATCTTCTATTTCACCAAGTTCAAAACCTTATTGTCATCTGAATTCAAATGACTTAAAAACTGATACACCACTGCCGGGCCCATAACAATTGATGTCACAGTTCTTTTCAATGCTTGGATGTTACAAGTACAAATGTAGGCATGATCAAAGTTATGTGTGGAATACCAACGGCTTCATCACCTCATCACTAGGGTTATTACAAATACAACTTATATCCAAATGAAGTATGTATGAAATTTGACAACATTGTCTCGTGCACACAAGCTCATACATGAATTGTCTTCTACATGTTTCAGCAAGTTCAGAATCTTAATGTCACCTAACTTTAAAAGACTTAAGAACCTGTGCACCAGCACAAGTTCCATACCAATTGATGTGATGCTCGGTGGCACCACATTGCACCCATGGAAACAGGGACTCGGAAGCAGAAAAAACACTTCACATACAGAGTTTAGAGTTTAGGGATTAGGGTTTAAGGGTTACAATTCATTTACCAGGATCGAAATCTTCGACGTTGAGACTGTGCAAGGCACTGAGCCAAGCGCCGCTGCGAAAAGCCTCATCATCACCATCATCTCTATCTGACATGACAGCTTTTCCTTTGCCATCTGCCCCCACAGCAACACCTTCATCATCCTGCAAAAGAAGGTCACCTACGGGACCCGGAATCCGACTCTTTTTTTTGCGTGGCGGTCCCTCTGAGAAAGACACTCTTTGAGGGGAATTGGAGCTTCTTGGTGGCGGCGAAGAACCTCGTTGAGGGAAATACTTCCGGATGTCCGGACGCTTTGTAGGCACAACAACAGACGATGTCGGTCTCTCTTTCGACCAAAAGGCGCGTGGAGGTTGATTTGGTGCTGGCTGTGAGGGTAAAGGAGGAGGACCATTAACCATTGCCGGATTTCGATCTTGGTTTGCATTGTGATGATGATAAACCGCAGGAGGAATTTGTGGGAGGTTAAGTTGAAGTTCCCTTGTTGTTGCTGCTGCGGAGGGAATTTGTGATGGTGGATTGAAACCACGGTGTGCGCGGCGACGAGAGACTTGAGGCTCGGCGGATGCATTCGTGGTGTTGAGGTTCGCCTGAATAATTTCGGCATCGGCATCGACATCGACATCATCATCATCAAGATTTTGGTGAGGTTTTGGTGGGATTGCAGGTGGATCTCGTGGCTGAATTTCTTCCCGTGGAGGAAGTTGTGATGATGATGTACGCGGTGGTGCCGCGGGTTCGGTTGAAACTGCAAGATTTTCAACCCTAACCTCCGTTCGAGGATGGGAGCTATTAGCATCAGTCTTGCTTGCAGATGCCCAAATGTCAGACACATCCAGGTCCAATTCTTCTTCCCATGTGTCCATCGGACCAGATCGATCAAGGCCATTCCATCATACCCACTGCAAATGTAGCTTCACCCACCATACGCATAACTTGAATGGTTAGTACTCTGTTCAATCCCTTCCCTCAATGCAAAAAATCTCCAAAAGGATGCACATTATCATAGCCCACTTAGGTTCAATCCTTGCAGGCAAACCCTTGTCTGGTCAATCGTCATACCGAGATACCCATCCAGACTTTAAATAATAAAAACCTGACGAAAAATCACCAGCAACAACAATTTCCTGTCCCACTGTATAGTTTGCCTGACACATCCAGGTCCAAAACTTGAATGTTCAGTACTCTGTTCAATGCCTTACCTTCAATATGAAAAAAATTCCAAACCAAACGGATGTCACCATAACCCCACTCAGGTTCAATTCTTGCAGGCAAACACTTGAAATTGGAAATGTGGGCTAATATCACACCATGAGACCCATTAGATCAATCAATGCCTTTTCTTCACAACTGCAAATGTAGCTCTGCCACCGCACTCAAAACTTGAATGTTCAGTACTCTGTTCAACGCCTTCCCATCAATGCCCAAAAATTTCTCCAGAACCGATGTTATCATCACCCACTTAGGTTCAAATCTTGTTGGCAAACAGTTGCGTTTATGGACATTGGCTCAAAGATTGTAGCTCCCTTGTGACAGAAATTGGAAAGAAATGCACACAATGTATCACAAATGTCGCTTGCTTACATGAAATTTAAATGTAGTCTACCATCACACCGGGAAACCCAACAACCAGATCCACCAACCCTGACTCGCTCCAAATCACCAGCACAACATTTTTTATCCCACTGTTTCAAGTTTGAGAAAGAAGGTACACAGTGTAGTGGAATTCTCAACCAAATTAAAGAAAGCAAAAACAAGCACCTTCAGAAATACTGGGCAGTTATAAGTATTGACTTAGTAATTTGTGCTCACCGTGACCAAGTGACCCTTCGATGGACATTCCACTATATCCAAAACAGGAACAAAGCTCCCTGTAAGTATAGCCGAAGGTGCTACCTTTTCCTTGAACCCCAATGTGAGCTCACCCAGTAACAACAAAGCTGGGAACTTACAGTTCTTGAAAAATCCAAACAAATTCCCAAGTGCACATACTGAGTTAGGGTTGCTCAGACCCACCAAATTTTTTTTGTCACTCAGTTCGAATCCAGCACGAGTTGGGTTGATTTCTTCTCTCCAGAATCAAATTCGCTTGTGGTGGCGGGAAGCAATTGTCATCCACGGAGTTCTGGAGACCAAATGGAAGGATGAAGGCTTGTCATCCACCCACATATGGCTTGTTGGTTACGCTGGGCTCTAAATCACAGGTGCTACCTGGGTTGGAAGTTAATTTTTAAGGTTTGACCTCGCTGTGCTTGTTGAGAGTATCCACCCCCCACTAATGCATGGAAAGAGGTCCACCTAATTATTGGAGGGATAAAATTATGCTTGGTTCAATTATTATGTTTATTTGTTACTTTAATCATTTAATGTTGACAAAAATGATGAGTTAGAGAATTGTAAAGACAGCAAGTAGAAATTTGCATCCAGGGATGAAGGCTTTGATTTCTCCAATCTCTAAGTTTTCTCCTACTACAAAGTTTTGAATCTAAGTATGTTCATATGAGACTTGAACGCATGTTATGGTATGTCGAGTTGGGTAACCACACCTACTTGGCTTGGTTTGTAGTTAATGTCCCAATTAGCAGACTTTGGGGTCGAAATCACAGGCTTAGGTTGGGTAGACCCGGTGCCCACTAATTGGTTTGTAGGCTATTTTTAAGGTCTAACACTCCTTGAGAAATGATGAATTTGAGAACCTATGTTGAAGGCAACTAACACACATCACACAAAAGGATCCGATATGTTATGAGAATTGGCTTGTGTGTTGGTCACCTACAAGTATAAGGTTCGGTTTGGAAACAAAAGCAAATGTCATGCCACGCGGTCACTTCATTGCTTCTATTATAAGAGCATGTTCTATGAAACTTGAAGGCTTGCTATGTGAGGCTACAAGTTGAGACACCACACCTAGTTTTGGGCTTTAAAAACTTTTCATCTTTGTACCCCAAAATAAGACGAGAGAATGATAAAGGGCCATGATTGTGAAGAGAATGTCCAATACAATGCAAAGGGATAGCCTTCTCTAAAATGGAAGGTAAACAACCACTACAAATTGTTTCTTCAATGTAACATATCATGCGGTTTTGTATGGTAGCATTCAACGTATAATTCACGACATTGGGTAAATTTTATTTCTCAAACCTAAAGTTTTGTGCTTTTGTATTGTATTATATTTTTGAACATTAAATTGATTTTAATGTGATGATGTTTTTATACTTAGGTCCGAAAGCAGCAGACGAAGATGGCATTGTAGGTAGGTTCCTCCCACCACAAAATGTCACTCAAATTGCATACGCAATGAGGAGGACTTTGAGTTTTAAACTAGGTGGTGACTGGACAAAAATGTAGTATATGAAAATGTTGAATGAGTTTTGATGGCAAGAGATTTGCTTGTAAAGTCCAACATTGTCTCGAGCCACTCATGCATTGTCTTCATTGTGAAGTTTTAATTGAAGCTCTTGCTTTCATTATGTGACATAAACTTGCAAACAATTACACAACCTCTCCAGAATGAGATCTTCTAAGGTTCACCTGGTTAGGGCACTTAGAACATTTGCTATTGGTCTAGAAATTAGGGCACAATATATCCATCATTGGCATCAAGATGATGAAGGGTATGAGATGCATTTTAATTGAAACAAACATCCAAATTGTCTCTACCTTAGTGAATTTTTTTGGGAAGGGAAGTTTCTAATTCATGGAGATACTTGAAAAGAAGCAAAGTACTAAATATGCATAAAATCTAATGAAATGTTTGTCCCTCTTGTTGTGCAGTGTATGGTGGAAGCCCTCTTCAGGGATTAGTTCATACTCCGAGAAGATCGTCTACTCCATATCCACTTTTGTCCCAAAGCCCAATCGTTCAAGGGCGAACAGGCTGGTGTGAAGGATGGTAGAATCCTTCCCATTTGTTGTCTTTTGAATCATGTCCAAATTATGAAAAATCCTACTAACTTACTTATCAACAATTTGTAACCACATCGCTAACATGTACTCTATAGTTGCAAGACCTAAAAGGTTCATTTTGGAGCGAAATCAATGTGGAAGGAATCATTAACTAAATGCTCAATTAGCACCAAAAATATATTAAACCTTGAAGCGTATTATTGACATTTGGGTCCTTGCCTTGATTGATATGCAGCTTAGCCATTCTTTGTTGTTGCTGCCTTATAGACAAGTGTTGTTTGCTGCGATAAATTTTCAATGTTTACACAATTGTTCCACAAAATACCATAGTTGGAAAAATTTATGCCATTTCAACCCTTCCAAGCCGTGCCATGAGGACCAAGTAAGCTTACCTCGGAGAATATTCTTCACAACAAGGATCACAAATATGAATTTTTATGTGAAACGCAAATGGTGACATTAAATGCCATAATATCTTGATGCTTTGGAAGACCCTTTGATATTCAAAGAAATGTCTACGCTAGCCATGGGTTGCAAACTCATTCCTATAAACTAGAAGTCAATTTCTATGTGCCTCAAATGACCTAAACATGAACATTGGATAGCAAAGTTGACCATGTGATGGTTGGATGACCATCCTTTGAAATCTCCCAATTCATGCGATTTCAATTGAAGTACTCTTCAAGTTATGAAATAAGAGGTCTTGCCACATGCTACAAAAGTTATTTGATTTATGGTTATCACTGCAACATATATAACCTTAGGTTCACTTTCTTTGACAAAATGTTCTATGCCAACTTCTCCTCATGCTCTTGCACATTGAGTCTAGGAAAGCATGCCGTTTTCTTTAGGTTTGCAAAATGCCTCTTGAGCATTAGTCTTAATCCTTGAAAGCTTGGGCTTTCAACCTAAATCAAAGATGTATATTAGATTGCAGACATGTTTTTAGGGTTGGCATACAAAAGAAAGTTGTAGAGACTAACTGTACACCACATCCATATGATCTTTAGAAGGATCAATATCCATGATCTCCATCAAATCATTTTAGCAGCAATTTTCTTCAAAATGTAATCAAAATTTCAAGATGTATCAAAATCATCTGGTCTTCGATACAATTGGCCAAAAATATGATTTTTACAACATGGTGGGAAAAATCAGAGAAATACGTGTCAGTGACTTTGTTGCTTTCTACAAATAATAAATTCTTTAAGAAGACCAAAAATTTAAGGATTTCTAACTGGCACTTCAAGGTCATACCTTAAAGTCATGAATATATATTTTCAATCGGGTCAGTGCAGACTCTAGATGGTGTAGAACTTTATTAGTTCAAAGGGCATTTAAAGAAACTCAGAAAAAATATATAAGTTTGCTTTGAGGAAGATGTATTTGAGAGACACCCACAACCACTTTTTGGCTTCTTAGTTGTTTAGAATCAAGTTACAATTTTCTGGATTCATTATTGGTTTATTTTGTCCAATTGATTCTGATTGTCCTACTGTAGCTTTTATTGTTTGACACATACCCTGCAAATTCACTATGTAGTTGCAACCCCAGGATATGGCCAAGCAACTGAATGATGTAGGTAAACTGAAAACTGTAAACCAAGTCATGTAAGTTAGATCTGAATTTTGTAGTTACAACAAAGCACATAACATGAGAAAACTAACATCATCAGAATGTCATTGCAGTAGAAAGAAGATCAAACTGAAAACGTCTCATGTGGATGAAGTAAATTCCCAGAATTCTGCTGCAATATGGAACATTAGTGTACATACATGGCTCATGGGTCTTGTTCAGACATAATCTTACATGTGCCACATTGCCTAATGAAAATATTACAGTGATCTAGAACTACAGGGAGGAACCCTTCCCTCTTCTCATCTTTGACGTTAGAGCTTCGAATAAGACCAACTACTCTTGTACCAGATATCTCCAGGTGGATTCCATTCTGTTGATTAATTCTACTTGAATGTCAGGTATCTCTGGGTGGAAATGTAAACCTAAAATTTCTTGCTCAATGCAGGTTAAAGTACGGCTGTTCAATCCACTGTCAGCTTTATATTTTCTGACAGGAATTCAATGACGACGTTCTAGTTATCAATGATTGGAATTCTCAATATTTAACCACTACCCAAAATTGAGACAAAAGAGATGCTACTGTAGCTACCTCTCAAAAAGCATAACCATTTCACAATGTTTGGTGTGAGGGAAAAGGTCAACAGCTGTCGATTTCACAGGACGAAATGGCTCAGATGCGGGAAGGTTTTTAACCCTCCTTCGAGCGTGTCCTAAGTTCGTTGTTCCCCTGAATCCTCCTCTTGCCTTCACCTTCTCAGGAGGGCCCTCCTTTAAAGGCATGCACAACTCCACCGCATTCGCCAGCAAGCTTTCAGGGTTGCAGGATATGTACCTGCAAAGAAGCACGATCCAATACAAAAAGTTAATTAATATAGGCCAAAGAGGCAGAGTTACTCCCTTTCTCATCTTTTGACAAATAGATGCCAAATTGTGTCTATATTAGAGTTATCCTCAAACTCAACATCACTTTTGGTCAAGAGTTGGCTGTTTTGCCAACAACACTTTCCATGCTTGGCAAGTTTCCAGTGCCTACTTGGAGGTAATATGGACGTTTGAACAAAATCCATTCTCTACTCTTCATGGAGAATGAAACTCATTTTGGCATACTAAAGGTACTAAAAATGAGTTTGGCCCTAATGGACCGAAATAGGTTGCTCTTCATTCAAACAATACCTCTGAGCATGCACCACAAGTGGAAAGAAAATATTAATATTGTATGCAAAGCAACCAATGAAAAAATCATAGAGCACCGACTCCTTACCAAAAGGCCCATTGAGTAAAAGGATAACTCCATTGTCTTTTTGCAGGTTTAACAAACCAAGGGCACCCACTCATATGGCCACTTTTGAGCCAGGACAGTAAAGCTCAAATCAATAGCATTGACAAAAGACAACACTCTCTCATGGTAAACGTGGCTACTTCATATGGAATTACTGAACTGCCTGCTATGTCCTACTCATACCCTATTCAGAAGCAAGTGAATGTATTAGCAACAGTAACAAGACTTACACAAGGCGCCTCAACTGCTTGTGTAACCTCAGTGTCCTCAATACCTGCACAGCAAAGGGATCAGATTAGGACCAGCAAGGAGGAAACTTGTCTGAGTGCACACACGACTTATTTTCAGACTTGATTGTGTGTCCAATCCAAGGATGTGGGTTTCTCACACTATGGTCATCCATCAGGATTCAGCTCTTATACAAGCCAAGGCATTACCATACAGCAGAAAGAGAAATAGAAAATTGTGGCAGTTGTTCCTACATTTGAGAGTTAGGTTAGCAGGTAGGACGTTTCTCTGGACTTACCACGTGGTGTAGCCCAACTCGGGGTGGATCGACTATGGCCACAATATTCGTAAACTGCTGCTTCTCCTTCTCGACTGGTTTAATTTCCTGCTTATCACGACTTCCTTGGCCTTTACCAGCTTTACCTTTATTTGTGGTTGTATTTGTACCAAGTGCATCAACTTGGTCTTTACCATTTACAGCTGTCGTTTCTGTTGTTTTTTCCTCTGATGGTTCTTCTACAGCATACTGCTTAAGAAGATCACCGATTACATCCTCTGCCTGCACGTAGAATTGATCACATCATCCATCTGACTTATGGTCATCACTGTACATTCAGACTCTCATGATTATTCAATTGCTCAAATAAACTTCATTACTCTATGGAATATCATTATCACCAGACATTAAGCATCAACGAGGCTCAACAACAGAAAAATATGCAAAGAGGAACTCAAGAAATTGGCACAAAATGCTTGAAGAAAAGTAGCAATTCCAAATAATCATAACAGTAGTGTAGCAGGGTAGAAGGTGTGCTCTAAACAGAGCTCATTGGAACCAGTCACCACCTAGCAGGACATTTGGTTCAAGCCTCTTACAGAATAACAATGTGATTGCACGGTTGATGAATTGAAAACAAACTCAAACTGTAGAACAAATCACAGCCACAAGCAAAACTGTTGAACAAATCTACTCAGATCCAAGTAAGGTTCAGAGCAGCCATTGTACATGTCATTCAATACCTTGCCACAGACAAAATGACAGTTTGAGATTCCATTCAATTGTGCATTCAGTTGTGCATCTGCCACTGCTGAAGCATTCATCTCAATCCCCACCACCTGAAGAAAGCCCCAGCCCCCAAGTGACAATGTCAAGAGATACTTACAGTATCTAAAATCACTACATTCAAATAGCTGATTGAGGTAACCTTCATCCATCTCTAAATAAACCAGAAACTATGTGAATGCAAAATGCTGCCTCAAGGAGTAACATTTAACAACATCACAACACTCTAAGAAAGAACTGATAAGAACTGAAGCTGAAGAGCAAGCAACAGAACCAATTGGAAGGTGCTGGGTCCACAACTATCAAGTTCATAAGTGGAGAACACAAAGAGAAGAGTCTCTGTACCATTCCGACTCGTTTTGCAAGGGTAAGCCCAATGGCGCCAGTCCCACAGCATACATCAAATAACAAGGTGTCCGGACCAATCCCGGCCCAATCACCAGCTAGAGAATATAGCCTTTCAGCACCAGCTGTATTCACCTGGAGCGCAAGGTAAACAGAATATCAAGTGACCAAAATATATATATATATATATATATATATTAAAAAAAGAAAAAAAAAGACTCCAAATGAAATGCAACTGTATTGAAGAGAGAAACATCCTTATAAACGTACTGTAATAAATGAAAGATGTGATGTAAGTAGAGTAATTAGGAAGCGCAAACAACCACCATCAAGGCTGACGAGCATATACTACCAGATACATTGAGGATGTGATTTGGTGCTTCCAGCATGTTTTCTACAATGAGTGTATGGATACTTCACAAAGAAGTAGATCTGCTGCTCCAGTAAGAATACCACTTGAAGCTGGTCAATAACAGGAAGTACCTGGAAGAATGCAGTAGGAGAAATCCTGAAACGTAAACCATCAATGTAATCATGAATATGAGCTAGTGGAGCTTGCTCTTCAACCCCTCCTTTAGTATGGATTTCATCCAACCCAGGTAGTGGCAGAGGATGTAAAGGAGAATCTGCTGGAGCTGCATTTGATACTCCCACATGATCCTGCAGGTTCATCAGAACAAAGTAAACGAAAATGAGCTCTTAAATGGAAGCAAATAAAATATTTAACACCTGCACATGTACCATTATCCATGTATTATTGACAGGCTACAGACTACAATCAGAAACAATCTGGAAGAAAATAAACACCATTCAACAAAGAAAATGCAAATTTCACTGATATTAACAGATATTATGACAACATGTGCAAGGACTGGTATTTCTTTCTAGTGGTCACGAACCTGGACAAGAAGAGCCGTCAAAGGCAGCTGGGGAGTGGCTGTAGTTGCAGTCTCAATAAGTGCCTTAGCCATCTGTGAATACTCTTCTGCCATTAGATCTGTGGGCACACCTGTGGGACACACCTGCAGAACAACTCAACACATGGAGTCAGCAGTTCAAACTTTGGGTGGTGCTTCAAGAGATTCTGGTTTACAGAAAATCAAACCCTTACCACATATCATTTTTGACGAAAGAAAGCATTGGATCTCCGAAGTTTTGAGAACTGCAAGAGGTCAATCAATCTAGAAAGGACAGAATCACTCAAGTTTGCATGTCTTGATGCATGTCTTGAAGATTCATAAAGTTCGACTGTCTTGATGTATTCTGGAGAAAAAATTGCAATTGCGTGATCATGTACCAGAAGCCTGCAGCACATATTCTGCTACATGTCCTAAATAAGTCATGGATCACCATCATACCTGCACTATGAGCATAACTTCTGAAATCTCACTACTCACTTCAGCCCCAGGTACAGGTTTTCGACCCTCACGAATCTGCACATACCAGCATAGTGGACCCTATTATCAGGTGCATGCAAGTTGCAACTAACAACACATGTCACTTTAGATCCACTATAGATATTGAAGTTCAATAAAGCAACCTACCTTAACAAATAGAACCCAGAGGAAGCTTGACTAATTCCTGTATGCCCAGAAAAACAAGAAATAGGCAAGCACTCCATTAGATCATCCTCATTCTAGGCCCAATCATTACATTGTATAGCATGTATAAAGACATACAGTAAGCATTCGCCAGAAACCAGTGTTATCGGTTTTGTTCCAAACAGGGAGCTTTGACATCCGTATGAAACTCTGAAATGCTGCCACATATCCAATAGAAATTGATGACACATTGCGACAATTCCCTGGCTCCGCCACTGCATTTACACCCTCCCTGTTCCATCCATGTTCCCGTTACAGACAAACAAGCAGGAGACTGACGAATTCAGAGGAAATCATCAACACAGCTAAGGAAACAAACAACTCAATGTTCGGAGTAAAGAGTTCAAGTGGCATTCCAAATGTTAGGCACTCATACAAATAATAAATAACTGGTGGAAACAAACCTGACCTGAATGTACCCAACTGAAAGCCAACAACGCGTTTTCCATCTGGCCCAGACCCTATGCTGAATTCACACTTGTTGCGGTAACCATCTACAAGAGGGGATGGTATAACTCCTTCAAATTCACAAGGTAATCCCTCTGCAAATACAAAACACCAACTGTTAGATTACATCCTGCAGGAACGGAGAACTAGCAGTCATGGCAAGAATTAATGTAGAAACTGATTTAATACCTCGATCCTTTGCAGCAGCCAACCAGTCCGGTAAAAGAATCCCAGGTGGGCATCCTTTCCGAATGCTTCGAGCCTGCAAAGATACAAAGACATTGAAAAGACTGAAGGAAAAAAATCACTGTACGCCTAACCCTGTAAAACAAACAAAGAAATTGGCAACGTTCTACAAATGGAACTCACATCAAAACAGTATCTAATTATATGCATTTTCATGAAATATTAAGCAATGCATAGCACAATTTAGAAGGATCAAGATTCTGACATTATGTTTGACAGAAAGGTCATTTCATTCCCCTTGCCAGTAGTGTAAATCTCCACATGATATTGATGTTCAGAATATTTGAGTTTCATTCCAATGACAAAGTCCAAAGAGGTCTCAAAAATGGGAAGGTGGTCTTATTCAAGGACTCAAGTTGAGGGGACAGAAAAGTAGTCCTTACAAGCCGCTTGAGTACGTGTACAATGCCCTCTTTCTTTGTGCTGAGCTGATCTTCATACTCGAGGTGTGCAAGAGGTGTAACCACCTGTGCCACATCCCTATACGGCTCGAGAACCTTTTTGTCAGTTGCAACACCATCAGTAGGTTCATCTCCTAAACCGTCTTCATTAAGGTCCTCCCCTTCAGCATCCTTGTCCTCACCTTCAGCTTCCTTGTCCTTACTAGCATTAGCCAGTGCAGACTCTGTCACTCCGACTGCCTTTTGCTCCCAGGCTCGTGGGAGCACATCTGCAAACTTCAGTCGCTTGTTCTGTACAGACATTCCATCCAATATCTGCAGGCTCCCAAATTGTAAAACTTAGACAACGGCAAGAACTATTCAGAAGATCACATATCTTCTTGTTTGTTGAAGATTAAGAGCTCGCCACAAAAAAGTCAGTGCAACCCAATCCAATTTGAAATAAACAGAAATCTACACAAGGGACTCAGAAAGAAAAGAAACCTTGATGCTCTTATTTTTCGAGTTTTAAACTCATACCAACACCATCCAAGTCAGCAACTACATTACCCAATTCCCAGATAACTTATTCAGAGAGCACCAGACTTTATTAGTTTATCAGTATCATCACATGAATGATATTATTATTACAACAAGCTCAAGATAGATGTTCCCATCAAGCATTAATAGGTTGTTACAGAATTCAGGAGAATCAGAGAAGCGGATATAGATTCCAGCATTTTACCTGGGCTGATTTTGTGACCTGCTCTTGACTATCGAAGCCAACAAAGCACACACTCATTGCCTTTCTCTTCTTTGCACTGGTGTATGGAACACCCTGAAAATAGAAAGCCACAACATACATGGTTGTCATCTTCAAAACAGAAGAACTGATTATTCTCCACATAAACTACCGCAAGAAATAGGACAAAAAATCAAGGAATATAACAAATTCAAGACAATGCCAACAATATTGAACAGTGTTGCCACAAGAGACAGATATTTCTTGTAAGTAAAGGGCTGGTGGAATGTAAGAACTTTCCAAAGAGATGCTCATGCAATGACTAAGTTCATCAGGTTTCAAATGAGGGATTGAACAATCAAAACAGAGGTGGTTTAAAAGAAAGTGTGAAAATGTTAAAATATTGCAGAGCCATCAAGGAGTGCACTCTCTAGATAGTAATTTCGGTTAAATTCACAGACCCACACCCATAAAGAACTCCATGACACCAGGTCAAATTCCATAATTCTTAATTTCGCATATCAGAAGTTGGGTTTATCATAACGCACAGAACCTTGCATATAGAAGAAACAGACATAGCTTAAGCACCTCCATTAACGTGACCTCAAACAAGCTCAGAAGAATGTGATCATAAGTTCATTGAACATATGCAGCAAATAAACTGCACTAGAAATGAAAATGAAAATCAAAACTATACAGAGATGCAGGTTGGACATCTTCAGATTCAAAATATGGAAGGCAAGTTATTAGAAATTTCAGGTAAAATGAAGAGGGTAACGTTCAATCCCCATGCATTATCTCAAAGCCTTCACGTTTAAACTGCCAACCCTTTGTGTTGAAGCATTGATGTGGATAACAAGCAGCTTTGCATACATTAATTCCACATAAAGATTGCTCTTGAGGATAGGGAACGGAAAGAAGATCCAGTAAGAGCAAATAACATCAACCTTTGACCAAATGTAAGGTATTCGGGCTTTTCTTGGTTACTTATTATAATCAGACACCTACATTTGAGTACGTATATTTTTTAGCTCAAAATTTGTTAACCATTCCAGGCTTGATAGTCACCATAATTGGAGGGACCAATATGACCATTTAATGGACACGAGAATCTTCGCTTTGACAATTAATAAGCAATTGATATGAACTCCACACATTTATGAGGAAAATGGCTATGGCCACGATGTGAAATGGCAGTGAATAAGGCACTGAAACGAACTCCAGCAATTATGAGGGAAATGGCCACAGACACGATTTGAAAACGGCAATCACCTCGCACTACTTGCATGTTTCATATCCTACAAGAAGTGCGTGCACAGCTAAAAGTGTCTGTTTAAGACCGGCTTACGTTAGGTTACCCCAAACCACATCCTCAAGGCATCACTTTAAGAAAATTATGAAAAAAGATCCTCGATCAATATGATTCTTCTGAACTTCATTTCAAATTTACTGGGCATGTGAAACTGAATAGAAATTCGTCATGAGTACATGGAATGGGGAACCACTCACATGCTCATCAAGAAAGCTTTTCAATTTGATCTGACTCCAACCCCTGGGCACATGCACAAGACACTTCTGAAATTGGCCAGCTTGCTCAGGAGCCGCAGCACCACCGGAAACACTCTCCATCTTCTCGACAGCAACAACATTCTTAGCCCTTTCCGAAGTGGGATCCCATGTTCCATCCGGCCTCTGCTGGAGCTCGCTCTCCCCATGAGCATACACACAATTTTCCCCATGTCTACAACCTCTTTTGCGGAAATAAGAGCATAAACTCGTCTTCACTCTTGCCACATCAGGCGGCCTTTTAACTGCAGACACAGTTTCTGATACCCCATTTGATTGACCTGCTCCCACAACTATCCTTTCATCTTCGTCATCATCGTCGCTGCTCCCTTCTTCTATGACCGACTCTTCCAATTTCTCGCTCACCGCGTCCCCTCCACCATCATCGCCACCGACTACGGTTTCCTTGGAGCTCCCGCTGGACGGGAGCAATTCATCGTCGACAAGCTGTGGTAATTTTGCAACCGACATGTCGACAAACTTCTGGCCGTTCTGTAGATACTCGACGGCGTGCAAAAGCTTGCGAGTCGTGACGAGAATTTGTGCGAGTTTTAAGTTAGTCCATGGCGAGGGTTGAGATTTGATGCGTTGAAGAACAGAGCATATTTTGATAGAAGTAGAGTCTCTACTATGGCAATCGCTAAACCCTAAAACCCTAAACCCTGAAACCCTACATCCTGTGATTCCATTCCTATGGATGAACGTTGTTCATCCACGAAGACTCTTAATCCATTGAAAATATATATAAATACTAGCTCACAACCTAGGCCCACTTGATTGAATTTGTCAACCCAGGACATTCCTCAGCCATGGCCTTTGGGTTATGGGGCCACAATATTTCAAGAATTATGCTCATATAAACTTGAAGATTATCCCGCGTAAACTCCCATTGAACATTGAATTTGAGTTACTATATGGAGTTGGCAAGCGGTAAGGTAGAAATACCATAACCCGTTAAAATAAGGTGATTCGCATTGAAGATCTGGTCTGACAATCATGAGATAATTTTCCAAGATAGACGAGAAGGATTCATGAAGAATGCAAGTTGTTTCGTATTTTTTTGCCTTGTACAAAAAATTCCACAATTTTTCAAAGTGGAAAGTTTGTCCAACCCACTTCCCGTTCACTAGGTACTCCGCATTTCAATACAGAACATCACCTAAACCGGTTAATCACGAGTACATTAGACCTTGCTTCCCATTGGCTACACTGCATTGAAGTTGCTGCCAAGCCATGTTCCATTTAAGACATGGCACTTCACCATTATGAGGCAGTCTAGTGCACCGCTAGTGGGTGGTTAACATGTTATGGTATTTCTACCGTTAGATATCATGAAGTTTCTTCTCTAGTAATAACATCCGCTGGCTTCTCCAGGTTCAAATCCACCAACCGGTTCATAAATTGAATCCCTATCAAGCAGAAGTGAATATAACCCCTTGTCTTTGGGCTTGGGGTTCGTGACGTCTATGTAAAGTCATCTATTGTGGATGATGGGGCCCGAGTTAAAAACAAGTCCTCTACAAGGTTTAGGGCCGATTCATTTCTACTAGAGTCAACTAAACTAAATCGGCCCTATGATATCATTTTCGAAGTCGAATGATCTAGATCTAGTTGTTTTCATACTATAAAACAGTTTGTTGTGTTTTCACCTTGCTAATGGATGAGTTTACATAGACACCATGAAACCCTAGCCTTGTCTTTGGAGAAGACATGTTATTTCAAACTATACGTGTTGTTTTAATAGTAGCTCACATCATTGTGTTCATATTAACAATGAATATGACAACACCATGATCTCCTCATGAACATCATATTAAACATTATGGGACTTTTGGGAGTCCCAAAATTGCAAAACATGTACATTTTGACCAAAATTCTACGTGGGAACGTGAATGGGAACGTGCATGGGAACTTGCCAAAGATTATGTGCGTGTGTATGGGAACGTAGGAACACGGGGGGGGGGGAACTCAATTGGGAACGTCAATACGAGGAGTATGGACGAGATTGGGGAACTTCTATGGGAACCATGGCACATGGCTGGGCCATAACGTTCGCCAATGTACACCACTTACACACAATATTCGTGATATTCATAAATAGTTGCCTGCGTACAAATTTTCACAGCACATACGTACAGTGTCCCACCGCACATGTTTGAAATTGCGGGGAAGTTAGGGTTGAAGCTCCCTACATTGAGGTCTGAAAATCCATACATTAATGGGACTACACCATGCATGATGATATGACATTGGTTGAAATTTGCACATATAGCAATTATGGTCGTATCGACAAAAAAATGAGATGTTTGGTTCCAAACGTACTGCCCTATCACCTACCGCAGATCACTAGGGTCTTGACACTAGCTCATCTAATCCCGTATCACCTTCAATTCCAGTGTCTTTGATCACCGGGATGCGCGTCCCCCAGATTTACGTCTACCACCTCCATGTCCACGGCCCCTTCGTTGCCCACTAGACTCCCTGTCGTCCCACCCACCCTCCATGTTCCCACGCTCAGCTGTTGAACACCGTCGAAGATTATCTTTGGCAAAACAAATTTGCTCTGCTGGGATAGTAACCTTTAATGGCTCCACATCTTCCTGTGCTGGCAGAGGCCAGGCTGCCAAAATGCAATCGATCGGCTGCCAATCGGAAACGGAGTATTTCAAATCTCGTTTCCACTTGAAGTTTGGGTTTGAGTCCCAACCATTCCATTTCTTTGAAAGGTCCCTCGCGGTTGAAGTGGGAGTGAACCACTGTACAAGTATTTGACGTGGATGATCTCCCGTGACCGCCAAGTTCGGTACAGACACAGCCCGGCATACCCAAATGGGTCTACCTATATCTTGTTCTTGGGGACGCAATATTAGCATATGCCCCTCGTGCACATTCTCTGCGATGCGGAAAGCTGCTGCAGGACGAAGGTCTGCTGGACCAACATAATGGTCGTCCGGTTGGTGCTCTTCCCGAAGCTCTCCGTTCTGCAAGAAGGGATGTGCATCTGCTTCGACTCTACTTCGTGGCCAGAATCCCTCGCATAATGGCAGCCCAACAGTGTATACGTTTCTGAGGGGTGCATCTAATGCCTCCTTCACCCCTATCCAATATTGCAAAATATGCATGTGTGAACCCATATATGCTCCTGTCGTGTCATGGTCACATATTGATTGCCAATAGTCAATGAACCCTTGCAATCCCACAAGAACCTCCTCCAGCTTGGCCATACCTCGCGGTGGTGCAGGAAAGGGGTCCCCGGATGGAATACATGGCTCCCCTTTTATATTTGATTTCCACATCTTCACACCGTCTTTGGGCAACCACTCCCCATGCGTGCTTAGCACTTTGTATTGCATAACTGGCCAACCATCATCTCGGACATAGAATTTGAACTGTTGAGCCTTAGTGTGCCCAATGAGTTTCTCCTTACCACTTGGGATATGCTCGTTGACGAATGTTCTCCAATCTGGAAGTTCCTCTATCATGTGTGGAATGACAGGAACCTTTTCCATGTCCATGTATGATTTCATAAGAAGGGGTATAGTGGGATAGTCGTGTTCACGCAAGTCCATACTCCACCTTCCAAATGATGCATCGATGTCATCATGGGTGTGGCCAACCAATAGATAAGATACATGTACCTCCGTGAATATTGCTTTCGCCGTGAGCATAGACCAAAATGCCTTTACAAACCTACACTTGTTGTCCTTCCAACAATTATCAAGCTGAACATGCAGAATGGGTGGAAGAGGAACTGCAGGTGTGGGCTCCGTGGGTGGGGGTCGTAATCCTTCCAAACATACTTCGCTCCCATTGAGAACAGCACAATACAGAGGTGCACGCCCGGAACCATGAAAAAGACGCTGGGATGATGATATGGGAGGTTCCTCCAAATCGCATAAAAGTCTCGCGAATGAGCCCACAGTATGGTTGCAATCTCCAGGGTACATGTCCAGTGCATAGTGGGCATATCTCTCATCTCCATGTCCATGGGCCATCATGCCTGTTACAGAAAGTGGTAGCTTTGTAAACATATCGGTGTCTTTGTTCTTGGAAGCAAAGCAAGGCGATGCGGTTTTGCCATGGTCCATTTTGTCGTGGATAATCGTCAACACCTTTTGGGGATGCTCAATTGAAAGAGCCCTCATGCATCGGTAAGCGTTGCGAGCCGATTCTTGTTGTGCTAGGTGTTTTTCCAATTGTTTCGAAAACCCTGTGTGTGCGGCTGAACCTTTCACATGTTGAAGTATAATTGCGGACAACGAATCACACTTCCCACAACGCGCAAAATTATCACCAACCCTCTTCTTTATGTAGTGCTTAAAGTAGGTATTTCGAATTTTGCTCAGAGTTGAAATAGATATTGGGAGCACTCCGCATTTGTCATTCACCTGCCCATATAGTATTAGTATAACATTAATAATACTTCACATGAACCATGAACCAAACTGTATGAAATACGTTCATAATTGCCCCCTCGTGTCTATTAATTATACACAAACCCAACTCGATTGAATGTTTGATCTCCACTGTCAATGCGGGTAATTGAACTATACCAATTGCGTACCTCATTGATTGTACCCAAGAACTTCTTCCATTTGGTTCCGCCAGGCAAGACCATTTCTACAACTCGTGTACCATTTGGCAATGTGCGAGCCTTGTGAGGCATCATATCTGCTTTGTCTTCCAGTAGTGTCGAAAGTGTGGCTGTAGCTTGCTGGGTGGATGTTCGATTCCTTTTCTTATTTAGGTTCCCATGATCGCGTGGACGCATACCATTCTTGAATTCCGACCGGTTTCTGTAGAACGTCGTTTTCGAGACTGCAAATATGTGTCTCCATGCCTTTTCGCAGACATTGCGCCCACTCAAGGTAACGACCTTTGTTGAACTTACAGGTAGTACATGTAATTGGCCATGGACTTCGAGTTGCTTAGCATGTCTCATCCGTGGCGAACAAGTGTAGAACTCCGTTCGTAGCGCAAGTGCCTCTTCCCTGGGAAAATATCTAGTGCACTCCCTATCACAACACACGCTAGCAGATAGTTGGTGGATGCTATTATTATTGAGAATCTGTGATTTTTTTGTCGGTCTGATCTGCGGCGTCGTGCGTGATGTGACATATGCCCTCTTCCCCTCTTTCTTCCGTCTTTCTAGCAACGTGTTTTGCACACGCAACCTGCGTGTGCTCACTAGGAGGTGGTGTGCAAGTGTATACCTCTGTTGGAAAACCCGATCAAGAGGCCATATTCGCAAGGAGAACATCCATCCCATGTCCATCATTCCCTCTAATGGCTCCATAATAAGCACACCAACATTGTCTATTCCTAGACATTTGTCTTCCACATAATCCATCGGATTGACGTTGCAGTAGATTCCTTTTGCCACATTTTGTCCACTCACATTTACAAGCATCACAGGACTATGCAGCCATTCCTCCCTTCTCAGCCCGCTGCAGTCTACATCAATATCCTCTATGCCAGCATCAGTGTCGTCTTCCGTGAACACCGCTTCAGATAGTGAAGATCCCTGCATCGTATTATCAGGTAAGTATGTTTGCCCGTACGCATGTCAGATACCACAATATGAAGTTACATCACATTGCAAAGTGGGGCAGTAACTGACCTCCTCGGAGCTCAAATGCTCTACTTCAGGTTCCTCCATTGCCCTGATAACAACACATAACTTCATTAACCATATTATTGTGCCGCCTATATAAAGCTCTATTACATGAGAAGTATACACGAATATGGAAACCCATACCCAAATATTAAAGCACAACACTGGGCGTGGACATTCAGTAGTTTAGGCGAACATTGATCAACAATAACAAATACACATCATATTTTATTGACCATGATCAAACAAATACACATCATATTTCAGTATGCCTTCATCATGGAACAAAGATAATGATGACACTTTCGTTGTTCAAGTGGGTAACATTTATAGAGGGGTCCCCACGAAATTATGTGCCTGTTTTCGGAATTCAATGGGGCTTTATCAATACTGATTACACTGCGACCTTGACAGTAGCAATTAAAGGAGCCCAATTCAATACAAGGATATTAGACACTATGCTATACGCGGAGGTTAGTATCATTGGAACCTATTCAGAGCACCGATTATAGGTTTATGACAATTATGCGTTTATCCGTCTTGTAGATTGAAGATCTGTTCGAGGATGTAAATACCGGTGGCCGGCCTTCACAACACTTCATTATGTTAAAGGATGAGCTACACTTACACCTACACCTACACCTACACCTAAACCTATTAATGGATTAAATGATTTCCTCTCGGCGGAGAGGAACTTGGCGTGGAGATTCCTCTCGGCCGAGAGGAAACTTCACTCCATGGTCTTTACACCCCGCGGGCGCGTGACTGGGACTAGCGGACTAGCGGACCATGTCCAATTGCTGTTCACATGGAACCATTCTCCACTTCAGTCTTCAAAGTTCTCATTTGGATTTAGGTTGGAACGCAGTTTGGCACCGTAACTCGGCTTTCGGTTCATCCCGCGTCGCCAGTTCTGATAACCAAAAATGGCCCAATTGGAGCTCTCATTCTGTGCTAGGGTTCAACCAAGCAACCCTGGCGGCTTACATATTTAAAGTTTCAGAATAGGTCGAGGGTGTTACACCCCCGATGCCTCTAATCATTCGCTTTACCTCCAGCTATCCTGAGGGAAACTTCGGAGGGAACCAGCTACTAGATGGTTCGATTAGTCTTTCGCCCCTATACCCAAATCTGACGAACGATTTACACTTCATGAACCGGTTGAGTTGGATTGAGATTAAACAAAGAGATCTGTACCAGCCACTTTAGCCTCGGCCGAGAAACTCGGTGCCAGGGTACAGGGTGTCGGGTTTCCTCTCGGCCGAGAGGAAACTTGGTGCCAGGGTGAAGGGTGTGAGTTTTCCTCTCGGCCGAGAGGAAACTTCGTGCGAAGGTGAAGGGTGCCAATTTTCCTCTCGGCCGAGAGGAAACTTGGTGCCAGTGTTTATGAGAGGAAAACAGGGCTATGTAAGTTGGGCCGTACAATTGTACGGCTGCCACGTGGATGAAGTTGTACGGACAACTGATCGTAGGATCAATGGCAACAGAAAACATACACTACTTGGACCGGCACCTGTAAAAGAGAGCATGTGTTGGGTTCTGAATGCGTATAGTGTCGACAATGAGAGGTATGGAAATGCCTCAAGAGTGAGAGTCGGAGACGGTTGTGGGTATGGGCCTTATATAGTAGATGGGAGATTGGTGGTTTTGAAATAGACGGGATCCTCTCTTGTACGGAGAATCAGCAGTTGAGGAGGTGTAGAGAGAATGATTGTTTGGCGAGTAGATGTGCTTTCTAGTTGATAGTACATATAATGTACATTCTACACTACCTTCCATTGAATGCCACTGATCTGAAAATTTCGAATTTAGTGTACATATATCCTCTCCAATGTGTTCATTGATTGTTGATCGTGGTTTAGTGTGATGAACTCTGAATCCCACTGTAGTCCAATCTCCTATAAACATGTGTCATTATGGTATTTGTTCTTTTACACTCACCGAACCACGCACCGACCAGTGGGCCATGGTGGCAGCATGCAATATTTAGTAAATGTCAAAAAATTTACCCTAGACCCTTAACCAAAAAAACGGCAAGATGAACCATCATTAATATCCATGGGCCCACTATATAATTGCACTCAAAACAATGTGCCATTGATATAAGAATTTAAGACATGAAAAGGTAGAGTGGAAAAAAAGGCTAACCCCAAACCCTAAACCCTAAACCGTCTTGGAGTGTGAAACTAAACATTGTTGTAACTTAATATCATGTCACACTTGTCTGTAGCAAACATGATCCAGTGGGTGACTTGTGGCGAATTCCAAAAATCTGGGGTCAATTGCCATTTCGTAGATGCTTCCATGTTAAGTTCTTTGTTTGTTAAAATTATGAAAACAATCACTACACTGATTACCCAAATTGGTGAGGGATGGCTAATAGTGTTGTTGGAAAAGTACACTAAATAGGATGTTGAGTGTTTAATACACTAAATGAGAACGAATACACTCAATATCAATAACCATTAGTGTTAGTAAAGATATGGGAAAAATTGGGATATAATAAGGGATGTGGTAGTCGGGAAGAAAGCGGTACATTTATGTCCAGCACTAATGGTTAAAGAATTGAAAATTAGTTTTGAGCAAGGTAGGGTGGTGGTAGCAAACCCCAAATATAATCAAACACTAAATATCTTATTTAGTGTAGTGAAGGTGATACTAAAGTTCTTTATGCTAGGGATTTAGTGGCAGCAAAAGAGCTAGGAAGCATTGGTCATCGTGAGTAATATTTATAACATCATTATTCATTTAAAGTATTGGCACTATTCGTTGACAAGCACTGTGTTTGCATACGAAATTTTTAATCACACTACTAGCACCTTAGAGCACGCACTAACTTTCTCAAAATGAGCATGTATTTGTGAATTCAAAGATGTATGTGGAGTTTTAGAATGAGTCATCGTATTATTATAAGATAGCTATGTCCAATTTTGGTTTCTTATCTTAATCAAACACACTATTAGGAAAACATGCGAAATATGACTAGGGCCTTATGACCGGATATGACTACTGGTTAGAATGCAGTCATCAGTGACCACTTTGGTGACTAGAAATGACTATAGTCATCACATGACTATGATTTTAGTCATATTTTCAGGGGGCCTGAATGGGAACTACGTAGGGAACGTGTTCTCCCAATTGTTTTTCTCATGGGCAGCCATATGACTAGAATTAGTAATTAGGTGACTATAGTTTTGGGCAGCCAATTGTAGGAAGATTTAGGAGTGGGGCATTCATGGTTTTAATGCAATTTTTTTCCTTTGTTTATGTTCAATTTATTCTTTCACTTCTTCTTTCCTTCCTTCAGTTTATCTCTTCTCGTGATTTTATTTTGTTCATTTAAGGTTTTCTCCTTAGGGTTATAGTATTTGGTAGCTATCTGTGTGGACAGTATCCACGGACACTTGCTGATTGGGAACCGAACTACTCTCTCCGCTCCTTCGAAGCGGTAGAGTAGCTGAAATTACTGACTTTAATGCAGTAGCTGCTGCGGCCAGTAGAATAGGTCTCTGTGTTTCCTACACGTTTCATTCCAACAAAGTAAGGCAGTTGCATTAGTTCCCCATATTATTTACATCCAACATATCATAAAATAGTAACGATAGCATACCAAGATTGATCTTTTAAATTCTGGATCTCGCTTGTACTTCCGTAGATGTTTGTGGATGGTTTTCCGATACAATATTCTTGCACCCATGCATTTCTTACATGGGCAAGGGTAACTTGTTAGACCTTGCCGGTCTGCTTCTTTCTCTTCGATGTCCCACAGTTGCAATTGCAAAAATGCCTCCCGTGATGTCGGATCCATCGACTAAAATACAGTCCACCTAGACAACATAACCACAATTTTTTTAAGAACATGCAACAATACATCGACCTTTAGGAATAAGCTGCTACAATACATTCCATTTTAGGGAGGAGCAGCGAAGAGTAAACTCAATTCAGTGAAATATTGTGGATATAACCATTCATGTTACGTGGACTACTATTAGTCACGTGGTCACTAAATCTCACTGCATTTAGTCATGCAGTCTCAAGTCTGACTAAATTTAGTCATGTTTGCTCACATACACTACTAGAATTTCTGTGACCAAACCAAGAGAAATTCAACTGAAAATTGTTGATTGCGGTTGTTGATTAGGTCGAGTTGACTCGGTCAGTAATCAACTTGGGGTTGTTGATTTGGTTCTGTTGATTCGGTCTTTTAGTTGATTTGGTTCTGTTGATTCGGTATTTTCCCTACTCTATTTAATGGTGACTCAATTGAGCGAGAGAAAATTACCAAGGAAATGAAAGAGGGAGGGCTTGATGATTCCAAAACATGTGATGAAGCACTCTTAAACTTGAGTGCATAGATCATGACTTTCCTGTTGAGCTCAACCAAGAGCAGATCATCAAGGACATAAAAGTACATATTGTGATAAATGTAAAAGTCCGATAAATGTAAAAGTCCGATAAATATAAAAGTCCGATAAAGAATTTTTTATTTTTTTTATTCTACTTTACTTGATTGGAAGGATTATTGATGTTATATAAAGGGGTTTTTGTATTCAACTTGTTATATTTCTACATTTGTTTTATTTGTTTTTTTTTTATTCATTTATAGAAAAATCAAACTGATACCTTAATAGTTGACTTACTATGGAGTATAAGTGTGATGTATGTGATAGAATAATGAAATCTCAAGCACAGCTTGAGTTTCATTATAAATCTAAAAAACATACTAAAATGGTTATTAAATCCACATTATATGATACTAAAAATGTTACAACCCCGGATGAGGTTGTAATACAAAAGTTTAGATCACAAGGAGTTTCAATTCCAATTGGAATTCGCCATGTGATCTATGTATCTAAAAAGGTGGATTTTTTAGATGCCTTCGCTGAAATCACTACTTCTGCAATTTTGGTTGAAAATGAAAAAGTAGTAGCAATTATTGATTTCAATTTTTTTTCAAATGAATTGATAAACATATTGACCAATGAATGTAGTATATTATATACTGCAGGAGGAATAGTAGAAAGGGGTAAGGAAAAGAGTGGTGGGGATATGGTTGTTTTTTGATGGAGAAATTGCTATGCTGAAGGATTTGGCATATATAAGCAAACTAATAGAAAAGGTAAAGAAAAAAATATGAAAATTTCAGCTGCAGATTTAAACACACTAAGTGTACGAACAACGACTAGAGTATTCGTCGTGTTGAATATTCAAGTGTCATCTTGGATTAAAGATTTGGAAATTTTAGTTCCGAAAGAGTTGGGGACACTGTGGGGTCGTATTGGATATACTCCATTCACAACAATGAGCGTGACAGAGAACTATTGGTCTCCTGACCATGTAGATGACAAAGATGGAGGTTCCGGATTTATATTTTGGGTCCATGAAGGTAATTTTCAATCACAGAATTTATTTTAAAACTAATATAAAATTATGTCATCGTATATTATACTAGAAGTTTTAAAAAAATTATTGGATTCACTAGTTTCTGATGTTGTAATTGAATTCAACATATTTTACAGAGATTCCAGACTACTCTCGAATTGAACGGGCACAATTCCGTATGAAGGACTATGGATTATTTTTTCGTCTAACGCGTGGGACTTTAATATGTTTTGATGCTTCAAAAATAAACCATGGTACAACTGAAAATACGGGGTATAAGCAATATGGAGTTGCCGTCTTAGTAAAGCCCATTGTTTTAAAAGCAGGTTTAAAAGCATTAAAAAATTTGGGATTTTAGGTACTAGTAGAATAGTACTAGACTTGGATTATAACACTATTTATTAAAAAAAATGAATATTTTATTTGTAATCAAGATACAAAAGACATTGGTGAAATTTCTGTTTGAATATAGATATTTAAAAGTTTATCAAATAAACGATAGTACAATCTAAATTTAAGTTTCAAACTATGATATTTGTTTTGCTTTGAGAGTCAATTTTCACTTATCTTTATTTTTAAATGTAGTGTTCACATAAACTTAAGATAATTCCAAGTATTAATTGTATAGTATATTTTTTACTTTTTTACTTTTTTATTTTTATTTTGTTACTTTTATGAGCTTGAAGATAGTATATAAAGACTTTTGACTTGTTAAAATTATATTATTTCAGTTGATTGAATATATTTTTACACATATATTATTTGTACACCCTACTTGAAGATTAATACCTTTTTATTACTAAAAACTGCTATTTATATAAAAAAATTATACCTCTGATTATGTTTTTGCAAAAATCGCTATTTATGTAAAAACATTTTACCTCTGAGTATGTTTTTTACAAAAGCCGCTATTTATGTAAAAACGTTTTACCTCTGACTATGTTTTTTGCAAAAACCGCTATTTATGTAAAAACGTTTTACCTCTGAGTATGTTTTTTGCAAAAGCCGCTATTTATGTAAAAACGTTTTACCTCTGAGTATGTTTTTTGCAAAAACCGCTATTTATGTAAAAAAGTTTTACCTCTGAGTAAGTTTTTTGCAAAAACCGCTATTTATGTAAAAACGTTTTACCTCTGAGTATGTTTTTTGCAAAAGCCGCTATTTATGTAAAAACGTTTTACCTCTGAGTATGTTTTTTGCAAAAGCCGTTATTTATGTAAAAACGTTTTACCTCTGAGTATGTTTTTTGCAAAAACCGCTATTTATGTAAAAACGTTTTACCTCTGACTATGTTTTTTGCAAAAACCGCTATTTATGTAAAAACGTTTTACCTCTGAGTATGTTTTGTGCAAAAACCGCTATTTATGTAAAAACATTTTACCTCTGAGTATGTTTTTTGCAAAAGCCACTATTTATGTAAAAACGTTTTACCTCTGACTATGTTTTTTGCAAAAGCCGCTATTTATGTAAAAACGTTTTACCTCTGAGTATGTTTTTTGCAAAAGCCGCTATTTATGTAAAAACGTTTTACCTCTGAGTATTTTTTTTGCAAAAACCGCTATTTATGTAAAAACGTTTTACCTCTGACTATGTTTTTTACAAAAACCGCTATTTATGTAAAAACGTTTTACCTCTGAGTATGTTTTTTTGCAAAAGCCGCTATTTATGTAAAAACGTTTTACCTCTGAGTATGTTTTTTGCAAAAGCCGCTATTTATGTAAAAACGTTTTACCTCTGAGTATGTTTTTTGCAAAAGCCGCTATTTATGTAAAAACGTTTTATCTCTGAGTATGTTTTTTTGCAAAAGCCGCTATTTATGTAAAAACGTTTTACCTATGAGTATGTTTTTTGGAAAAGCCGCTATTTATGTAAATACGTTTTACCTCTGAGTATGTTTTTTGCAAAAGCCGCTATTTATGTAAAAACGTTTTACGTCTGAGTATGTTTTTTTGCAAAAACCGCTATTTATGTAAAAACGTTTTACCTCTGAGTATGTTTTTTTGCAAAAACCGCTATTTATGTAAAAACGTTTTACCTCTGAGTATGTTTTTTGCAAAAACCGCTATTTATGTAAAAACGTTTTACCTCTGAGTATGTTTTTTGCAAAAACCGCTATTTATGTAAAAACGTTTTACCTCTGAGTATGTTTATATCATGGTGCTTGCATAATAATTTATCTATCACTTAACAGACGAGAAATTGCCAAAGCGCAAGAAAATAAAATTGTAAGACAAGATCCATGTTCAGGGGTCTCTTTTGAGGTATGAAGCCCGCCTTTACATAAATATATATAGGTTTGCCTAGGTGCCCCCCCGGTCCAAACGTACTCTATCGACACATGTCGATTGGAGCTCCCCTACACGGGCTATTAGTCGGTATAGAGGGTCATCATGGGTAGGTGAGATGATCTTGGCCGTTTATAATGACGGCTCAATGTACGCCGTCGATGCGGGCCACTATCCGAGGCCCCCGGGTGGAGTCCCTTCGGATTCATTGCGCCTTTTCATTTGTGGCCGCACCTCCTCCCTCCCCTCCTCCCTCCCTCCCTCACTCCAACTCTCTCCCTCTCTTTTCCTCGCATTTCCTCACATTTCCTCGCATTGCCTCACATTTCCTCGCCTTTCATTGCATTTCCACGCAATCTCCCACTACTCCAGATTGTTGACCACCATATTCTCCAGGTTTGGGCGCGGAGCTGCATATCCAGCGGCTTCGGAAATCGTCGGCGCGACTCACAATAACTTCTGGTGAGTATTCCACCAATACACCACATTTTGCTTATAACTTCATGTTTGAATGTTGGTATGGAGCGATTTGCTGCACATTCTTTGAATCATTATGAGTATGATTGTATGTGCTTTGAATCTGTTGGTCTTGTGCGATTTCTATGAACATCTGAAAATAAGTGGTGTGCATCTCTTAAGTCAGATTTGTGCTCTCCACTTAGAATATGTGTTTGAATTATCTATCAGGGTTGAATGTGTTGAGTTGTTGGTCTATCAGGGTTGAATGTGTTGAGTTGTAATGTCTAGGATTGAAAGATGTGTGAGTGCTAATTTGATCTTTTAAATCAGCTGAACTCAAGTAAGCTGCAATGAGATGTGTTGAACACAACTGTTCTTTTGTGCCAAAGACTATTTTCACACTAACCCTCTGTCCTTAGTAAAAGATTTTCTTGGGTGGTAGGTGGTTTCTGTAAACTTTGGGAGGCGATGTTGATTGCATAGTCTGCCTGCAATAGCGAGAGTGCACTTTCTGCAGATACAGTGAGAACTGGGATATAAGGTGGTTATTTAGTTACCTTTGAATGCATCTTACTCCCTCATATCGGAATAAGTAAACATAGTATCTTCAATGTTTTGTTCCTCAACTTCCTCAAATAATGGTGGATCTTGTTGAATATCAATGTAGCAATTGTAGCTGTAGTGGCATTCATCAATGTAAACCCTAAACCCTAAAAACTAAACTAAGCAAATGTTCTTCTTTTCAATCTCCAGTGATTATATTGTATTTGCTGTTGCCGAACTAGTTCCAAAGTTTGTCTTTCTTCTGCGTTAATTGTTTGTGTGATAATCATACAGTCTCATTGAAACATCACATCTTATTGCAAGAAACTCAATTGGGAGTCATCAATTTCCATCATAGATTCATCGTCACATTGCCATGAGATTCTGGATACATTGGTAGCAAGGGAGAACCAGACTGGTACTGAAGAGGCTCTGTGTGGGCGCCATGATGGATGTATTACAGTTTCAAAGTAGAAATTGAGACATTGCAGTCTGATAGTGACATTGACACAATAGTTATGTTTTGGCATGTGCATTGATATCAATTGCATATCCGGCAACACTTATCAATAGGAAAAGAACATGCAGAATGGTTGACAAATACGTATGACAATTTTGTAAACACAACTAGTCTCTTGCATGAATTCACAGTCGGTATTTAATGTTTGATTCAACTCAATGAAAGTGTTACAAAACTCAAAATAGTGTCACATAGTGTTGCAAAACTAAACATTGTGGATCGCACAATACATCCAAATTGTGTGGAGAACTTTTCCCTCACACAAACCCTCCCTCACAAGCACCAGGATGGGAGGGAAAACTTCCTCTCGGGCGAGAGGAAGTTTTCCCCTGCTGGTTTGCATTTTAAGGGCCCCTCCCCACCCTCACACACACACTTGAGGAGAGGGAAAAATTCTTCTCGCTCGAGAGGAAGTTTTCCCCTGCTGGTTCGCATTTTAAGAGCCCCTCCCCACCCTCACACACACACTTGAGGAGAGGGAAAACTTCCTCTCGCTCGAGAGGAAGTTTTCCCCTGCGCTCTCATCTTATTAGCCCTCTCCTAACCCTCACTCCCCCACTGACGTCTCCCTAGCCTTCAATCATTTTTTAAATATTCAAAGATGTCAATTCTTCGAGTCATTTCTCTGTCAATATCGTCATCCTTGCACCAGGCAGAAGCACGTTTCAAATCAAGCTCATTGATGATCACATTACAAAGAACTGGATACTTGGAACCAAGATGTGTAATTACCGACAATCTTGAGTATGTGCTGTGGTGAATGCTTAATTGAGAAGTTTTTGTTGGAGCTTGAGACTAAAATTACTGTGGTAAGCAAACGTGTTCATACATTATTAATCAATTTTGGTGAACTGTGGTTGGAAAATGGCAGGTTCGTTATCTCAGACAGTTTCGCGAGTTGCGACTCCTTTGCCTTGAAGGCAACCCTCTTTGCAAGGTACAAGTTCCACTTCAAGAAAAAGATAAAGAAAAAGAGTGTCATAGTTTTTTACAACTGATATGTGATGTTTGTTCATCAATCCCTACTCATGGGGAGCGTGGGGGCTGGTTTAATGTCTACTTGTGGTAGGTGGACTGTGTGGTAAGGTAATTAGTCTATATTATGTTAGTAAATCCAATGTGGAGGAATGGATGCATGTCTTTTTTTTCTAGTTTCCTTCAATTTAGAATGATGTGGGTTAGGTATTCGATGACAAACCCCTATCACCATGACAGCAGGAAAGGGGAAACTTCCTCTCGACCGAGAGGAAGTTTTCCCTTGCACACTCATCTTATTGGCCCTCTCCTAACCCTCACTCCCCCACTGACGTCTCCCTAGCCTTCAATCCACCCCTATCACCATGACAGCACACTCATCCCTCACATTATGTAAACCCTATCTATCAACGTATGCGATAGCCTCAAGGTGCAAGCTCTCTCAAGCTTGCTTTATTCCACAAGTACTAACCATTTCAATTTGTCTTGCAGGTGACATGGACAAGGAAGTGCTATGAACAGACCTTGTTGGGAAAATGGAAATAGGGCAGACGGGTGTCTATTGGGAATTAAAAGACACTCACTTGAGACACTGGTCACTTCAGGTACACAGGAGGGACAAGGAATCTCCGTTAAAACTAACCTTCGCATACAGGATAGACAAAAATTGGATTCCAAACCCAGAAAACGCAATAACCCTGGCATCGGTTGGCGATCGCGACCAGCTTAATGTATCGGTGCTCGAAGGACTCGAAGAACGCACTTTGTCCATCGACTGCAAAAAGCATAGATTTCACCTGGAGCCATTCACCCAATCAATCCAGATGCTTCCTCCTGCGGACAAAGAATAGATGGAGAGAGTGATGGTCTCCGGTGTATCGAAGAAGGCAATTAACTTCCTTCTTGAAGCAATAGGTGATATCAATTCGAGAGAGGCAAACGAAAGGGAGGCTCTGAGGAAGCAAAAGAAGAAACAAGCGGAGACACTTTTGAAATCTAGGACTGATGATGAGGGGAGTAAGAAGAAGAAACACAAGAAGCAGAAACCCGGCGATCAAGATGTTGAAGGAACAAGAAAGGTGGCGAAGAAGCCCAAGAAGGCTTCTGGTGAACTCGTTCCCTTGGCGACGCCTACAAACGCGACGCCAATTATGCAGAGCCATCCCCAAGAGACATCAGGTGCAAGGAAACCTCCGGCCTCAAAGAGGACTACTGATGAGGAGCGGAGGACAAAACCCAAGAAGGCGAAGGCTGCGGATGCATCGGAAGAAACTCCACTAGTGCTCACCGCAACAGAGAGGGGCAGAGTCATCGCGCATGGCGAGGAACCAAGTCTGGAGGAAGCTGCAGCGGACTGCAAGAAATTCGTCCAATTATTTGGACACCTATATCCTTTCGGTATCGAGAAAGTTTTCCATGTCCATATCAAGAAAATGCTGAGCGCAAAGTTGTATCAGGTTACTCGCCCACTGGATGATGCCGGAGTAGCTCTCATGAAGAACTACCTTATACAGACCCCACCAGCGTGGCCCCATCACAATCTATGTCTCATGCCGAAACTCAATAAGGGTGAGACATGGAGAGAAGGAATGACTTGGGACGACATCAAGGATGGCAATTTTGTGATCATCAACGGTCAACACAGCGTGGTTGCATCGAGGCAGATTATAGGGCACAAAGATACAGATCAATCACTGAAGGATAAATTGAAGATTTGGCCTTGTACGATTGTTTGGACCGATGATCCAAGCATGACAGTTCGTCTTTCCTATACTCTAAACAACTCTAATTCTTTCAACAAGTTCACTCCTACTTGGACAACACAGATTATGTACTGTCGTAGGGTGTGGGTGAAACTAGGGAGGCCCTCAAAACAACGGATCAACGCTGTGGGGACAACTATAGACCCCAAAATGAAGGAGGCATGGAGAGTAAGTTTTCATACACCCACTCCCACTCCAACTTTTATTTTCGCACTCCCACATGCAGACTCCACTCTCCCCTCCCTCAATCAAGGCTCAAGGGATTGGGAGATGTGAGGAAACTTCCTCTCGGCCGAGAGGAAGTTCCCTCACCTCCCTCAATCCCTTGAGCCTTGATTGAGGGATGGGAGGATTTGATGGAACTTCCTCTCGGCCGAGAGGAAGTTCCCTCACCTCCACCCTCCATTCAAAGTTACTTCAACTTGTGTTCTAACACTTCTCCATTGCAGAATTTCACGACAAGCATGGAGGCTTCATTTACCGCCATTGCTAGAGGGATCACCCACAACGACCTTAATGCCGAGCTGGCACTCATCATGGCAGATGATGAGACCTCGAGGATGTGGAAGAAGGTATTTCAAGGACACGAGAGAGGGACCCTTATTAACCCGGACAAACCAGGCTCTACCTATTTAGAAGAATACCTGGACGCGCAACAGAAACAACGAGCCCGCCACGAGAAGAAAAAATCGGCAACACCATTCGAGAAGAAGCCGTATGTTTGTAAGCCATTGACCAGGGAAACTTTCAGGGTGATGGCAGGCCTAACACGGCCCGACTATCTTCTGTGTGCGAGACGTATCCTCGAGGTGAGGCCTGGCGAAGAGGTTCCTAGAGTCTCTCTCCGAGCCACGAAGAACCACGATGTCACGACCTTGAAGTCGTGGTGTAATTTTAGGAAGTGGAAGAATATTCTTCTGCAAGAGTTGTCAGCACACGACCCAAACGATCTTGGCATTTGGGGAAAGGACTCGGAGGACAATGAATGCCTTAATAGATCTGTTTGGGACAAATTCAAGAGGGACCATGGCATCACAAAGGCCAAGTGGGTGAAGCTTTATCAGGTTGCAGGTGATGGTTGGCTGAATAAGAAGCGGTTGCCGAACTATAAAAAACTGGACCCTACCCCGGCATGCTTGCGTTTGTTGCAAGAGTGGCTGCAAACACCGGTAGAAGAGAGTCAAGGACAAGTGATCACTAGATATGTAGATTATAATCCTCTGAAGCGGAAGTTGGTGATCCCTAATCAGGACAAGGTCGACACTGAATGGCTCTCGAAGTTCACCATTACAGGGGGCTTCATCGACTTTAGATTCATCCCGGGGTGTGTCGAACAGCCAGTGTCATCTTCGGTGGTCGAGTCCTTGGTGAAGTATGTTGCGGATGCGGTCTGGGCCCCGGGCTTCAAGAAAATCCCTGCTTGGATGATTGTGTCCGATTTGCGCAACCACCCCGCGGCTGAAGAGTTCATCTCCGCCTTGATTCGCAAGCACCCAGGGACGTTTCTGAACGTTCCGTCAGTTTATCTACCCTGTCACGCTGAGGATCAAACCTTCAACAAGGAAGTAGATTGGCTGAGGACTACCCCTCTTTTTTATGTGGACTTCCTCACTTGCCGAAGTATCCTCCCGCGCCACAAGCAGTTTCGATGTCCCATGATAGCGCCTGTAACTCGGCGTTACAATGTGAACCCGAAGGAGTGGTCGGAGCTTTCATACGAAGCGAACAGAGGCGAGTTGCGAATGGAGGTTTACAACTCGTTTCTCAGCAACCTTGGAAGCTCGGGAGGAGTTGTGATAAATCTATTCGGCGGGTTGAAGCCTATTGCTGCCGCATTGGTGAGTCCATACAACATCCGCAACCTTGCTTTTATTCGCAGGCTTGTTTATCTATTATGATATTGTTCATGTATGCAGATGAACGAACAACATGTGTTCTCGTGCATGGACTATAGCTTCATGCACACGCTTCCCGAGAAGATAGATCACGTTCGGCGACTTCGGGCTGTGGACTTTCAAGATGACCAAGAAGACCATGAAGCTGCAGGTGATAGAGATGACCACCCTCAACCTCAGCAAGAAGCACCCCCTGCACTGTTGCTGGAGGATGTCTCGCGAGATCCGTCACCCGGTTTGGACATCGACGCCATGGACGTTGATAGAAACGAATCCGAGGGCGAGTATGAGGAGCCCGAATATGACGACGACGACAAAGAGGCGCCTAGTGAACATGATACAGACGAGGCCTCCAGTAGAGGGGAAAGCGCCCATATGGATACGCAATCGGATGAATGCGAATCCATTCACACACACATCGCCACAACCACAGTCTGCCGCTTCACCTGTGCGCGGCAGGGTCCTGGAATTTGAAGAGGACGAGCATGTCACCTTTCTAGCGGAAGGTGAACCGGCCGAAGACCAGTATCGCGACGAGGATCACGAGGGAGATGCCAATGAAGAGCAAAATGCCGAGGACTCGGACCATGAGGAGGAGTTTGAGGGAAAGCTCGAGGGGGAGGTCGAGGGGGAGGTCGAGGGGGAGGTCGAGGGGGGCCTTGACGACGCACAAGAAGGGGCTTGCGAGGGAGCACAAGAAGAACGAGAGGTGGCTCAAGGAGAAGATGAGCAGGCTCGTGTTGAAGAGGAGGCCGAAGGTGATGCGGCTGAGCTCACACCCGAAGTGGCAACCACCTCCCGGCCTCCCACGGCGTCACTTGTATCTGAGAGCGAAGAAGAACTGCCACCGCCCAGTGCCCCAAAATCCAAGGCCTCCAAGCGAGGCAAGCACAAGGACCGGCATACGAAAAGACATATTTCTCGGGTTCCAGAGCCTGTGATAGCGGAGTCTGTATTGGAAGACAAGATTGTGGGGATCTTGAGAAGCACACTGCCCAACATGCTGTCGGGCTTGCTCCAAGAAGCGTTGGGCCTAGCAAAAAATAACCCCCCTCAGCAAGTGCCGACACCAACACCCACAGTGGATGTTGCAGTCGGTGCAGCCGAGCCCGAAAGGGTGAACGATCAGGTGGGCGCATCGCTCCCAATTGGCGTGCAAGCAGTGGATGTCTCCTGCGTGGATGCAGCACCGACAACCATGGACACCTCCGACAAGGCCGAGGTCAATGTAAGTATTCAATCCCCGTGAACATTTCAGTATGCAAGTTTTTCTGTTCAAGTGACTGAATCTCCACCTGGATGTTTGATCCAGGTCGGTGATGGCGCGGCATCTTGAAGCTAAAAGTGGACTAGGACGAGTAGAATAAATAGAGTTAGGGGTGTTGATTTCCCGGAACTCCTCCCTTGTGGGGAGGAGATGCAATATGTTCGACCATTTATTATAAATAAAGTGGATTCTTTTGTCTAGCACATGTACTTTCTAGTTTGCATTCAATTGTCCTTAATGATGTCTTGCAATTCACAGGCTTGCCTGCACAACCCAGAACGAGTGGATGCATCACACACTGCAATTTTGTCTATTCAAACGTCACTTACCCCAATCGACGACGAGCACATCAACCCCTTGCCTATTGTGGTTCCCATACACACTTCGGATGCAGCGGTGGTCACCCGCGCTCCACCCACGGCCCCGTCACCGCCAGAACATGTGGAAGCCCAGGTTCCATCGCCGCGTATGGCACTCTCGCCGACTGGCATCAAACAAGTGGCAAATTCTACAATTAGTGACATCATTCAAGAAGTTATCCAAGTGCCACATTCTACGCAGCCTCCACTTGAGCCCTCACCTTTGGAGGTTGTCCAGCTATCGCCGCAAGGTGTGGATGATGTTGCCAACGAAGAGGCTTCAACTCCACCCGTGGAGTGCCCTCAAACAAAGCCACAGTCGCATGCGACGGCATCGACGAGTGCTGTCAATGTTATCCCATTGGACTCGTCGAATCCAGAAGCCACCATAAATGCTCCACAAGCAGTTAGGAGGTATTTGACACGTTGGCCACAAGGCGAGAAGGATCCCCATCCAGTATTCAACAACGTTGGTTGCCAAGATTTCCGGACGACGCACAACAACCAAGACGATCAGAGACGGCGTGCCGAGCTTGTAAAAGTGGTGCCTTCACATGTCAAAGTAAGTTTATTCCATCCAATGCATTCGTTAAAAGGCACGTTAGTTTCGATTGACATATGCCTATTTCGACCTTTTCACCTCCCCATTTATTTAAAATCGCGTAGTTTTGGGTTCAGGCTCCACAACATTCGATAGCGCCTTTGGATGCGCCTCTACCAAAAGATGTCATCTATGATAAGCTATTTGTTTACGATGACACATACCCAAAGATCAATAGACCTTGCCAAGTTTTCACAAGGGAGATGGGAATCGCGTGTGCTAAAAGACTAATGTCTAAGTATCCCGAAGATCCTTCCCTAGGGTACTCTGAGCGATGGGAATTCAATCCAATACAATACGAGGTATTGATCGTGGCCCATTTCTCCCTGTCGTTCAAGTTCGCCCATACCACACGTGGTTTGGAGGACTACACAATGAACTACTTAATGGTCTAGTCCATCATGCCTAGGTTTGCGAGGTCATTCTATGTTTAATTTATATGTAGCACATGTCAGAAGCTCACAGTGGGTTCATGTCGGCAGGCGCCTGCTGCTACACCCAGTCGAAGGTTCATTGTGGTGTTCGATTTAAACGGCATATTTTGCCACTGTTCCCGACGTAACCCGGGTATGGTGACTGTGCCCACTTGGATAACTTACGATAAAGCACCGGACAAACCTCCGGCCTTGGTAGGGCCCAAGGTTGTCCTACCTAGACTGGGATACAAGGTGTTTTGGTTGCGGATGTCCTCCATGTTCCATGTTTGCATATGGTCATCCATGAAAAAATCCACTGTAGACCTTGTGGTGGAGTATCTATTTGCCGGGGGCCCAAAACCCTCATTAGTACTTGGCCAAGAGGATTGCACCTTGTTCAAGGACATGTGGAACAATGTCGTCATGAACCCTTTGAAGCCAGAAGCTCCTTTGTTTTTGAAAAGTTTACTCAACAAGTTTTGGTGGCCGCCTATATCCTTCGATTCTGGAAGGATCACAGCTGCACCCTCCAACACCATTCTAGTAGACGATTGCCCTTACAAATCTGTTTGCAATCCGGACGAGTGTGGTATCTTTCCCAACCCATTCACATCCAATCGGGTGCAAGACGCAGACATGAGAAAGGTCCTCCTTCCTTACTTTCAATCATTGTTCTACTCAGCAATGTCTAACGCACGCGACTTTGTGGTCAGCCGTAGATTTGGGCAACAACCTATACGGCATAACGATGCAGTCAAGGTGGCAGTTTTGAAATCCAATGGGCTTGAAGAAACCGACTCGGAAATTGTAGAAAAGTTGCAAATCGATCGAATAAAAGTAGCAAAGAAATAAGTAGGATTGTATGTCTAGTAACATTGTATTTTATGGTATCTTCAGCTTCCTCCTGTTGGGTACACACCATCCAGTTCCACGCCATCAGCTTTTGCGTGCCCCACTTTGGGGCTCTCACGCGGTCCAATAGAGGCGAAACAAGTTTCAGAGTCGCGGAACCCAATGGAGGTTTCACCAGTGAAGAACAACTTGCACCATGTGCAATGGACTAATGGATCAACTCTGGTAATTTATTATTGTGTCATTTATTATTATTGTGTCATTTATTGTTTTGACAACGTTATTGTATAAAGGTTATTGTAATATCAAACACACATTTCATTACCAATTCAGGGTCATTAGCATAAGTATACTTGAATCTGTATAAATCCAGACTCGCTTGAACGTGCATGTGTACGCAATTTTGGTTTAGTTGCTACCGCATATGCGAGTTATGAAATCATGATAAGTTGCAAACATATATATGTATGGGTGTATATGTGTGAGCCCAAAAGGGTGCCCACATTTAGTCTTAGACCCTTGAAACGTTAGTTGATGCACTTTGAAGTAGCATGTTACTTCACAAAAATATAAAAAGAGTGAAATGTTAGTCTTAGAAGTACCATGTTGTAAGAGGCTAGGATGTGAGTTGTTATTGTGTTTTTATCTTCGGAAGGATTTGAGTGAATGAGGATAGGTAAGGAGAACTTGGATTGAGTAGTTAGTGAGTAGGCTAGTACAAATGGATGGAGACAACCAAAGTGACTCAAGAGGCAAGTGCATTCGAATTGGGATGAATGGAGGATCACATGGAGCGCACAAGTGGACCACCTCATCATGGCCACTTAATGGGGAAGGTCCAAGGAAGAATGCAAGGTGGAGGATAAGCAAATTCTCAAAGCACCAATCGAATCACGAGTTAAGCATCGTGGTTTGAATTAAGTGGTGAGCAACGATTTGGGAAAGTAAGGGGAGAAAGTTATGGCGGCGGAAAGCGAAGGAGGCTAAGTTTGGGTTGAAGCATCCCAAGTTTGGTAAAGTGTGGTAGGTAGAAAGCCAAGGCTAGTTAAATGTTCGAATTAGGATCCTTGTTGATCATTTGAGGGAGGAAGGCTTAGAAGATAGGATTGGCGCCTACTAAGTAGGAGGAAATCTCAAGGGCTTATCGTGAGCCTTGAGGGTGCTCACCCCCTCAAGCTTACTATATAATCCCTCATTCTTCCCTCACTCATCCTCTCTTTCCTTTGTGCTCCAAGGCACCCCACGAGTTATAAGTGTGGGTGTGGGAAGCCATATTGGAGCACATGTGTGTGCTTAGTTTTTAGTTTGAGAGCCAAGGCTTGTTAGCCTTGAAGAGGGCTTAACCTCTTGGTAGAATTAGTGTTGACGTGAAGGATTTTAAAGTTAATTCATGATTCCAATTTGTGGTACTTAAAGTTCATGTTTTGAATACACGTGGTTGCAAGTTCCATGTTTAAGAGTTGAGCACTTGAGGTTGTGATGAGTGCAAAAATATACTTGTGTGGATTAGTTAGTCTTAGTGAAGTTAGGAAATTCTCTCTCCCCCTCTCCTCTCTAGGATTTTAGGATTTTAGGATTAGAGAAGAATTGTGTGATTAGAAAGGGGTTGTTAGTAGAATTAGGAAAATTAGGTAGGAAGATTAGTTAAGGGCTTGAATAATTAGTGAGGTAGTTGGGGATTACAACTACAAAGTTGTGGGTTCATGAAGGAGCTGGGTTTATGAAGGAGCTGGGTTTGTTTAGTTAGAAAGTAAAGAGCTGGGTTTATGAAGGACCTGGGTTTGTTTAGTTAGAAGCTAAGGAGCTGGGTTCATGAAGGAGTTGGGTTTATGAAGGAGCTAGTTAAATCCAAGACCACTTGAAGGGTGAACCTTGCACTATGGACTCATCCAAGTCCAAATCCAATACCGCGGAGGAATGTGAGCCCAAACCCACTACTCGGACTACGGACGCTTAAGGGTGGGGGGTTTGGCCTCACATAATTGGTGCGTCTGCCGGGAGCGAAGCGGAAGGTAGTTACAAGACTTGGAGGCGACTAGGAGACTTGGAGGCAACTAGGAAAAATTGGAGACACAAACTTGAGAGAAGGGAAGGAGCACCCGAAACTCGGTAAGTATTCTCTCTTTGGGTTACATTTGAATTCATTGTATTTCAACTATTCCTTGGAATGAATTGCATTGTCAATTACGCAAATTCATTTTTGAGGAAGGAGCGCGGCGAAGGTACGTCCTCAACCTTTTTGGGGATTTGCTAAGAACTTAAAAGGAACCTATAACCGAGTAGCTCATTAAAACATTAGAGGGTAAATTCACCTTAGGACATTGAACTTTGACACTCACCTCGGGGTGAGTCTCAAAGTTTTGGGAGTTGTCATTTCATGCTCTAGATTAAATTAATATTTCACAAAGTTTATGGTGTTGTTACATTGAGTCACGATTGAGGGGAGTGCTAACTCACAGGGGGATGCGATTGCTCAAGGTATGTTTATTTCTTCAAAGTGAACTCATTAACTAATTAAGGAATGCCTTTTGTACTCGTGATTGTTGTTATCCGTTGTAGAGGGTAATTCCCGAATTGTGGATGGTGTGAGAAGTTGAAGGGTGAAGCCTCGACTTTTAACATAATCTACTCGGAAGGTCACCCCCTCACAATCGGTATTGTGGTGAGTGTTAATTTGCGGGAAGGTGCGGAGGTGATGCTCCGACTTAACCAAAAAATTAACATGAACATGCCTATCCCCTATTGGGATTCTTTCACCTAAGTGGGCTTGCAGGTTCTTTTCCTCACCTCCTAAAAAAATTATAACCACACCAAGACAAGTGAAAATATTAAGAGGGGAATTGCTAGGATTATGTGTGGTCAAGTGAGGGTCGATCGATTCTTATGGAATGCAAGGTAGGACTCGCTCACAAAAACCAAGTTTGATAGTAGGACTAGAGAAATCTACTCGAAAGAGGCGGTCCTCTAAAATCAGTGATAGATTAGAACAAGATAATGTTAGAATAGAGAGTTGTTTGAACGTCGAACCTAGGACTAGGTCAATTCTAGACACCTTAGAACTTGGAGCTCAACTTGAAGAGGAGATCACTCCCTCCAAATTGAGTGGTGAAACTTCTTCGGAAAATTACACACTTAGAGAAGAATTCCCGGTAGAAGTTGATAGGGGATTGTTGAATAGTTCACCGGTCACCATGGCCGAGGAACGGGGGATGGATCCACCACCCATACCCCCAATTCCGCCCATACCTCCTATACCTCCAATAGACCCATTGGTTAGGCCAAGAGGCCTACCAATTGTGGTTCCACAAAATTTAGCGGCGATGGATATACCATCTCATCTCCCTAAATTTTATGGGACCAAGGATGAGGACCCCTCTCGGCACATGGAACGGTATATCGAACGGTTGGCTAGCTTCCTCATAACCGACCCGGGTTATTGGTTAGTGTGGTTTCCTACCACTCTAGAGGGGGAAGCCTATGAATGGTATCGGGATCATGCCGAGGGACATTTTAGGGGATGGGAACAATTACAAAGGGAGTTTCTTAACGAATTTAGGCCGGAAGTGGGTCAAAGTACCGCATTAAGGGCATTGTCGTCATTGAAGCAAGGAAGGGAGGAAGAAATTTCGGCTTACATTAGGAGGTTTGATTTAGTGTGCACTAGATTTGTGGGTACCATGCTCAACGACGACACGCTAAAGCAATTTTTCATTCAAGGGTTTTTTAAGTCCGGAACTATTAGGGGTGTTCTAGAAAGGAATCCCTTGACCTTGGCGGATGCCAAGCGTGCGGCTAGAGATATTGAAAACTTGGATAAAGATCACGAAAGGCTATGGAGAAGGGAGGATGAATTGATCCCACAATTCATCCCCATACGCCCTAGGGTGGTAGCGGTAGAACCCGCTAAGTATGAGAACCAAATTCCATATGCCATTGTGGACACCGGCCCCCGACCTTTAGCGGTTAGGGAACCGGCACCTCTTTTGGCACTACCGGCCCCTAGAACGGATCCACACTTGGAGGAGGTTGAGAGAAGACTAGGTGCTAGCCAACTAGGATTCCAAGAGGCTATGATAAAACAAATGCAAAGCCTCACGGATCAAATGTCATTAATGATCCGGAGTCAACAACCGGGGCCTCCACCCCCGGTTGAGTCGGGTAGGCATTCTTCCGGATTATGGTGTGTCCAATGTGGCCAACCGGGCCACACGCGTCAATTTTGTAGAAGTGGACAAAACCGTGACCAAAGAGGAAACGGTAACCCACCTCAACAAAATCAACGAGGTCAAGCGCCACCTCACTATGGAAATGGAAGCAATAGAGGACCACAACCTAGAGGGCAAGGTGGCCAAAATTTAGAGAAGAAGGAATTTCATCCCTTTTGTGGAAGGTGGCACGCTCAAGGACAATGTTGGTCCGAAGGTCAAGAGTTTAATTGTAGCAATTGTGGAGGAAGTCATCCCTCGGATACGTGTCGCCAACCGGACAAAATAATTAATGTCCCTTACCCGGTGGCTAATCCACAACAACAAGCAAGGGATAATATGCGAGGTGCTAGGCCACAAGGAGTACCGGCCAATGAACTTAGGCCACCTAACTTATACTATGACCATAGTAATGCTAGGCAAACTTTTCATCCACCGGCGGGCTTGCAAACTACAACCGGTTACATTCCAATACAAAATAGACAAGGAGTTCCACCTAATGGTAGTAACGGGAGACAAGCGCCTCCAACGGATCCGGGACCATCTAACTCCCAAGATGTTAGGTTCATGGATGGAGTGTTGGAGGCCACATGTGATGACATGCTTCCTCTCCCAACGAGAATTGGAGAGGAGCAAAGTCAATGGCCTCCTCACACCAATGCTATTACATATGAGTTAGTGAAGGGTAAGGGTGTGGTTGAAGAAGCACCTGCACTAGCGGTAACTACTAGGGCTAGGAGAGGGGATGCCCCGTTGGAGGTAGGAATAGGAGAGCAAGGAAATTACTCTTCGGATGAAGAGATTAATCTCTCCGAGTTGGATAGGGTAGCTAGAAGAGCTACTAAGGATGTGGAGAGGGAAAATATAATTTTACAAGATAGGGAGAGGACTAATGCGGTACATGACTTGGATAATAGCGATGTGGGTGAATGGGAAGGACCGGGGGTTCCCGTAGACGAATTCGACGTAGTGGGTAATTCTAAGGTGGAAAGATCTACCGGGTACGACTTGTGGGCGGACCTTAGTACACTCAAGGCGGATATTACTTTCGGCCAACTATTGGAAATTTCACCCACGGCAAGGAAAACATTAAAGGAGGGAATGCCGGTACACAAGAGGATGAGGAAGGTGAAAGCTAAAATAGCCGCTAGGATCCAATCACAAGGTGGAAGAGACGTGAAAGCTATAGAAATAGAAGTTGTTATAGTAGATAAGGTGGTTCCTAATGTGCTAGTCGACGGAGGGAGTAGTCTAAATATACTACCGGAGGATACTATGAAAAAATTGGGACTTGGACTCACGGGGCCTTCACCTTTGGTCATAAATATGGCAAATCAAAGTTCGACTACGCCTTTGGGGATGATCAAGGATTGTAGAATGACTACGGGAGGTGAGGAGTACTTGGTCACCTTCCATGTCATTAAAATGCACTCCAACAAGGACACCTTCCCCATTTTGCTAGGTAGGCCTTGGTTGCGGATGGCGAATGCTATGGTCAATTGGGGTGGACCTAAACCATCCATCACTTATGGTCCGGAGGGTAATAGGGTCATAGTGTCCATTGGTTCATTAGAAGGATGGATGAAGAAGGAGATGTATTTGCCATTGGAGAAGGAAATTGATGACTTAAACGAGAATGAGATTGGCAAGGCATTGGTGGGAGTCGTCCATCCCGAAGGTCAAAGGGTTGTTATAGATTCGGGCTCGGGAAGTCTAGGTCCTAATTTTTACAATTATGGGGATAATGGGGATTATGCCCAATGGCTAAGGGAGTACCCCGAGTCCGAGGTTGATGTAATGGTTACATTTCACCAAGTAGGCTTAGGGAGTGAATTTCCTAGTGTTAGTTTAGGAGAGGGCTCATTGTTGGAGCCATGTGAGGTGCTTACCGAGGAAGAGTGGGTTAGCGGTGGGTTAACACCTTGGGTAGATGACGTGGAAGAGGGTGAGGTTAGTTTAATTCATGTAGATGGGACTCAAGAGGAGGATGTGATTATTGAGTCATCGAAATTGGAGGAGCCTTTACATTTCAAGACCACGTCTACGGGGATAGTTGTAGGTCAAGATGTGAAAGATTACCCCAATGTGCCTTCCGATTGGTATCGGAACAAAGAGGAACAAGCACATGTGTCGGAAGCGGATTGGCGGTACGTGGATGTGAAATTAAAGAATGGAAAAACCCGACAAATGAAGATGGGTTCCAAATTGGGGGAGAAAGAGGTTAGGGAGTATAGCAATTTGGTGGATGAGTTTAGTGATACTTTTGCATGGTCCTACGATGAGCTTAAGGGAATTCCTAGGGAAATGGTAGAGCACCGGATTCCTTTAATTCCGGGGGCGAGGCCAATTAGACAAAAGGAGAGGAGGATGAATCCTCAATTGCAATTGTTGGTGAAAGCGGAATTGGAAAGGTTATTGAAGGCCGGGTTTATCAAGCCGGTGGAAATCACGGATTGGGTTTCTCCTATGGTCTTAGTAAAGAAAAAAAAAATGGGAAATTAAGGGTTTGTGTCGACTATAGGAAATTGAATTCGTGCACACAAAAGGATCACTTCCCCTTACTTTTTATCACCTTGTTGCTTGAGGAGGTTGGAGGTCATTCGCGATATACCTTTATGGATGGGTATGCGGGTTATAATCAAATTTCCATAGCCCTCCAAGATATCCATAAAACGGCTTTTACTACACCTTGGGGTACTTTTGTGTGGGTAGTGATGCCATTTGGGTTATGTAATGCCCCGGCTACTTTCCAACGATTAGTAATGTATATCTTCACCGACTTGTTGTTCAAATCCATGACCGTCTTTGTGGACGATTTTAGCACACAAAGTAATGTGGACGATCACCTACATTGTGTTAGGGAGGCATTGGTTAGGTGTAGGAAGATGAGGTTAGCATTGAACCCGGATAAGACATTTTTGGGAGTGAATAAGAGAGTGTTGTTGGGTTATGTTGTTAGTGAGAAAGGTAGAGAACCCGATCCGGATAAGATTGCGGCCATAAGCGACTTGGCAACTCCAACCAATTCCAAGGGGATCTCTAAGTTGTTAGGACATGTGGGATGGTACCGGGAACTTATTCCTAATTTTTCAAAGATAGCGGTGCCCATTACCCATTTGCTAAAAAAGGATGTCAAATTCAAGTGGACGGATGCTTGTCAAAAAGCCTTTGAGGAATTGCGGGATAGGTTGAGCACCTATCCGGTGTTGATACCACCCAATTGGGGTAAACCTTTTCACGTCTATTGTGATGCTAGTAATGTGGCAATAGGGAGTGCGCTTTGTCAAGCAACGGGAGAAAAAGAGAAGGATCAACCTATAGCTTATGCGAGTAAGCAATTGACCCCCGCCGAAAGAAACTACTCTACAACGGAGAGGGAGTGCCTAGCCATGGTGTTTTCCGTTAAAAAGTTTAGGCATTACCTCATGTGCAACCCGGTTGTATTTTTTGTTGACCACATGGCTATCAAGTATTTAGTTAACAAGGCGGAGTTAAGTGGTAGGTTAGCTAGGTGGGTTTTGTTATTAGAAGAATTCGACTACACGGTGGAATATAAACCGGGTCGTATGCATTTACAAGCGGACCACTTGTCTAGGTTGTCGGAGGAGATAGGAAAAAATCCGGTAAATGATATGTTAGTAGATGATAGCCTCTTTGTGGTCACTTCTACACCGGAGTGGTATGCGGGCATAGTGGAATTTCTAACAACCCACAAGTTGCCCAAAGAGTGGACAAAAGAAGAGAGAAGGAAGGTGAGGGTAAATAGTAGGCAATTTGTTGTAGTGGGCCATAGGTTGTTTAGAAGGGGGTCCGATGGTATTTTACGACGATGCGTGTCAAAAACGGAGGTTGAAGCGATTTTAGTCGCTTGCCACGATAGCGCTTGCGGCGGTCACTTCTCGGGTCAACTCACCGGGCAAAAAATACTTAGAGCGGGCTACTTTTGGCCTACACTATTTAAGGACGCCCATGACTATGTAAGGAAATGCGACGCTTGCCAACGGTATGCCCGAAACGACCTTAGAATGGAGATGCCTTTACATGTATCATTACCCTTAATTCCTTTCGAAAAATGGGGCATCGACTATGTGGGTGAGGTCCATCCCCAATCTTCAAAAGAAATGAAATATATTGTGGTGGCAACCGAGTACCTCACCAAGTGGGCGGAAGCCAAAGCGGTGAAGACCGACACGGCGGAACACGCGGCAACATTTATGTACGAAAACATAATTTCGCGGTTCGGGGTGCCGAAGATCCTAGTAAGCGATAGGGGTACTCACTTTTTGAATGACTTGATTCGAGAGATGACAGAGAAATTTAAAATTGATCACCGGAAGACTACTCCCTACCACCCACAAACCAATGGACAAACGGAAAGGGTTAACGGAATTTTGGTGAGTATACTACGCAAGACGGTTATAGACTCGAAGCGGGATTGGGATACGAAACTAACGGCGGCACTTTGGGCATACCGTACAACCTATAAAGTAACTACGCGTGCTACACCATTTTCCTTAGTCTATGGTCTTGAAGCGACACTACCAATCGAATATGAAGTCGAGTCACTTAGGGTGGCCGTGAGTACGAGACTTACCGAAAGTCAATCCTTACGAAATCGACTAACCGATTTGGAAGCACTTGACGAAGGGAGGAGAATGGCGGCTCAACATATTGAGGCAATCCAAAGAATGAGAAAGATTACTTTCGACAAACGACATAAGAGAAGGGCCCTAACACCGGGAATGATGGTCATGATTCAAGACGCACGAAAGCTTGAATTTCCGGCGAAATTCGATGCAATATGGTTAGGACCTTACCTTGTCTATGAGGTCTTTCCTAATAATTCAATTCAATTGGAAACGTTGAATGGTGAGCTCTTTCCTACCCGTACATCGGGAAGTAGATGTAAGGAGTACCGAGCTTGACTAGGCAACTTACCCTTGGAGCAAGAGATGTTTGGATTCATCCCCCGATGGTCGCCAATTATGTGAGCCCAAAAGGGTGCCCACATTTAGTCTTAGACCCTTGAAACGTTAGTTGATGCACTTTGAAGTAGCATGTTACTTCACAAAAATATAAAAAGAGTGAAATGTTAGTCTTAGAAGTACCATGTTGTAAGAGGCTAGGATGTGAGTTGTTATTGTGTTTTTATCTTCGGAAGGATTTGAGTGAATGAGGATAGGTAAGGAGAACTTGGATTGAGTAGTTAGTGAGTAGGCTAGTACAAATGGATGGAGACAACCAAAGTGACTCAAGAGGCAAGTGCATTCGAATTGGGATGAATGGAGGATCACATGGAGCGCACAAGTGGACCACCTCATCATGGCCACTTAATGGGGAAGGTCCAAGGAAGAATGCAAGGTGGAGGATAAGCAAATTCTCAAAGCACCAATCGAATCACGAGTTAAGCATCGTGGTTTGAATTAAGTGGTGAGCAACGATTTGGGAAAGTAAGGGGAGAAAGTTATGGCGGCGGAAAGCGAAGGAGGCTAAGTTTGGGTTGAAGCATCCCAAGTTTGGTAAAGTGTGGTAGGTAGAAAGCCAAGGCTAGTTAAATGTTCGAATTAGGATCCTTGTTGATCATTTGAGGGAGGAAGGCTTAGAAGATAGGATTGGCGCCTACTAAGTAGGAGGAAATCTCAAGGGCTTATCGTGAGCCTTGAGGGTGCTCACCCCCTCAAGCTTACTATATAATCCCTCATTCTTCCCTCACTCATCCTCTCTTTCCTTTGTGCTCCAAGGCACCCCACGAGTTATAAGTGTGGGTGTGGGAAGCCATATTGGAGCACATGTGTGTGCTTAGTTTTTAGTTTGAGAGCCAAGGCTTGTTAGCCTTGAAGAGGGCTTAACCTCTTGGTAGAATTAGTGTTGACGTGAAGGATTTTAAAGTTAATTCATGATTCCAATTTGTGGTACTTAAAGTTCATGTTTTGAATACACGTGGTTGCAAGTTCCATGTTTAAGAGTTGAGCACTTGAGGTTGTGATGAGTGCAAAAATATACTTGTGTGGATTAGTTAGTCTTAGTGAAGTTAGGAAATTCTCTCTCCCCCTCTCCTCTCTAGGATTTTAGGATTTTAGGATTAGAGAAGAATTGTGTGATTAGAAAGGGGTTGTTAGTAGAATTAGGAAAATTAGGTAGGAAGATTAGTTAAGGGCTTGAATAATTAGTGAGGTAGTTGGGGATTACAACTACAAAGTTGTGGGTTCATGAAGGAGCTGGGTTTATGAAGGAGCTGGGTTTGTTTAGTTAGAAAGTAAAGAGCTGGGTTTATGAAGGACCTGGGTTTGTTTAGTTAGAAGCTAAGGAGCTGGGTTCATGAAGGAGTTGGGTTTATGAAGGAGCTAGTTAAATCCAAGACCACTTGAAGGGTGAACCTTGCACTATGGACTCATCCAAGTCCAAATCCAATACCGCGGAGGAATGTGAGCCCAAACCCACTACTCGGACTACGGACGCTTAAGGGTGGGGGGTTTGGCCTCACAATATGTGTATATGTGTATGGGTGTATATGTGTATATGAGTGTATATGTGTGTATGAGTGTATATGTGTGTATGAGTGTATATGTATGCATGAGTGTATATGTATGCACGAGTGTATGTAAATTAGTAAGCCAAATAAATGCGTGTCACTTTGTCACCGTGCAGGGTGTTGATCTCAATATGGAACCCGCAGTGGAAGATTGTGCATCCCCTTGTGAAACATTGCCCGTCCTGCGCTCTATCTCTACACGCGACCACCAAATCTCCCTCATTGAATCAAGAGGCCCTAACTCAAGGGGTGTTCACATGTTACGTGCAGGATTGGCGAGCATTGGCAAAACTTATGACCCACAACCTATCACAACCACAGTGCCAACGATTCTTTTGAACGCGCAAGGTGCTGACTTCAATATGAAACCATTGGGACCACCTTGCACCTGCGAGCATCAAATAGAGCTTATTGAGTCAAGAGGTCCTAATTCAAGAGGCGTCAATCTATTGCATGCGGGGTTGGCTGACCTCGGACACACACAAAGCACGGTCCGCAAACGGTTAGCCTCCCCTTGGAAGGCCCAAAACACCACAATCAATGTGATGGACAGATGATTTGTCTGTACCCTAAATATGCTAGAAGTTAAACAATCCCGTGACCAATTGTGTGGGCATTCATATGTGTACACAAAATTTAGGGCAACACTCAATATATAAAAGTGGCCAGACACTCCCAATACCCAACGCATTGTCTTATATCAAGTCGGTTCACATGTCAACCATGCTCTCATTTTGCTTACCATATCCACTTGCTTGTTTGCACCCAATGTATGGTTCTTGCTTGTCCTTCGTAAATCCATCATCGAGCACTCCCCCATGTATGGGTGGAACATGTAGTGCATAAACGATACGGCGGAAGCTCCATGTGAATGTTTTCGTTCTGTCTTGCATAACTGCTTCATGGGAAGCTGCCCCTTCATGTAACCTATTTGTCCTGCCCAAACTCTTCTGTGGCTGGACACAACGCGTAGGGCGCATTTGTCTTGCATGCACACTCCCACAGGAACAACCCATGTGTGCACCATGTAAATCCGCCCTTAAGGTATAGACACCCTATAACCGATAACGATCCCATCACCGACAAGTAGAGTAGCTCATAAACGCGCATGGCTTTACTAGAAGTCGTTATGAATATATATAAAGCGCGAGGACAATATGACTATGTGGAGGGGAAGTTGTTTCCCATAGATATTGTCGGTCATGTGTGAAGCTATGTGTTGGTTATGGGCTCTGACCGACTTTCGCACAAAGAAATTTTACACAATCAATTTTGAAAAAAAGGTCATTATTCATGAACCTTATTTTCCTACGCACAAAAATAACTCCTCCTTGATATTCCAAGATATGCTATGCTGAAATGCTTAAGTTTTCGGTTATAGGTATCTGTACCTTACATGTTGAAGCGTTATTCACACTTGTTCGTACTATTCAATGCCGTGTCAGGATGCCCCTCCCAACCCGGCCAGTTCCCCCCCAGCTCCCCAGCCAACTGGGTTCGGGGAGGTGATTGCGAGAATGCAAACAGCTGAACTGGAACGCCCGTTAGGCCTCCCAATGGAAAGGAGGAGTATGGACGACGAGTTTAACAACTTAGCTTCAGATATTGATGTGTGCATGGAACGGTTCATGCAACTACAATCATTTATGACCATTGCTTTAGATAGATATAAAGGATGCCGCTTGGTTGGAATGGATGCACACATGCTTGGGAGATTGGTGGTATACAGTGCCAATATAGGGCTCACCATCCCACAAGTGGAGGCACTCCAACAACGTCTCCCAGAGTTGCACTTAATAGAGAACGATATGTGGGAAGCTACGCAAGCAATCGAGCCCCATTTAGATGACTTACTCCGCCGTGATTCAGAAGACATGTTGAACCATGTCTATGACAACACAGATGAGAACCTCCCACTCACACCATTGTTGGAAGCCTGTCATATTGCCGATCCACATAATGATGAAGGAGACCCAGTGGAACCCACAATGGGGGAGCGTACCATTGATTACGAGTTTTACTACTTAGCATCGCAGATCCATGACGTAACGCGCGAGTTTATGGGACTACAGAGGACCATGACAACTGCTCTACAGAGATATACGGGCACTCTTTTGCTCGGCGATCGCATACACCGCCTTTGTATGTTGGTGTTAGCGGCAGAACACATTGGCTTTGACTCTCAGCAAAAAGCCTATCTTGGGAGCAAAATACCGGACTTGGCTTACATGGAGAAAGTTACATGGGAGCAATCTCGGGAAATCAAACCTCACTTGCCAAACATCTTTGAGTCCATGGCCAAACAGTACTCCACAATTTGCGAAAGCCAAGGCACAAATGTAGAGTAATTTAAGTTATGGCATGTTACAGGCATTTATAGCACAATATTCAATCGAGTGGATGCCTCCTAGCATAGAATTGGTGTTTCAATGAAGAGGATTGTGGGTGCAAACCTCCTGTTGTGTGACAGTCTATGCAAAAGCCCATTGGAAGCAAAGAGTATTTGTCTCGCATGGGCAGGTCCATCCAAAGTGTCCACGAGTTCCCAATGAGTTCCCAATGAGTTCCCCACATACATCCCAGAAGTCCCAAAATCATCCTAAAGTCCCATAATGTTTAATATCGTGTTCATGACTCCTTCCTTGTACTTGGTATGCAAGGCAATGTAAGTAAATGTCTTGCTTGGCTCCATCCAAACATCTTTTGTATTTTCAATGTACCTTCCCACTCAACACCACCTTTTCATCCCTCATCACACATCAAAGTGTAATTCATTGAGTTTGTAAAATGTAATGACTATTTTTTTAATCAACAATATCTCTCATACTCAACAAATCTATATCACTCTCCTCACAATTATAATGTTGGTGCTAAAAGATGATTTTGCCTATTGTTATTACAACAAGAGTTATAGGACTTATTCATCGCCCCACGATTATGCACTTAAACATCCCCAACCATAATATCAAATCCCCCATGGAAACCTGCCATAGATTTGACATCAAGTATGCAACCCACCTCATCCTCAACAAGACTTGAAAAAACACAATCACCAGCGTTCCAACCCTTACCACCCCCCTTCTTGTTTTCGATCCACTTACTGAAAGATAGGCAAGCTTTTCAATGGTAGTTGGCAAACAAAACCTTTGTCAATGATCACAATAGTGTGTACACACACTGATGTTCTTTTCTCACACCATCATCATTATGTAGTTTGCACAATATATGCATTGGTTCTATATTCTACATAATTACATCATTTTGTATAATTGGTGCATGTGACATTAATTTTGCAGAGGACATTATGTTTTCACTGAAAACAATGTGTATGATGCATTTTTTCTCCCTCACATCAACCCTCTAAAGAAACATTTAATCCATGCCTTCTAATCCCTCAACAAAATAATGAATTTTGTTGTAATCCTCATCCGACAATGGATTCGGTCCTTGAAAGACCAACCATGTACAAACTTTACATGTAGGGCTCGTAGATATATACGTACACAACATTGTTGAATGCTTTGTGGGAGGTGGAGGAAGAGATACCAATGTCAAAGGAATCAATGCACATCCTCCCAAGAACAGTGAGTCAACCTGTATCAACTATGAAAGAGTTTGTTTGCATTTGGAACTTCGAATTGAGCAGCAATGACATGATTAAATTGGCTACCAATATCCTCTCATCCTAAAACTTCTATTGCACATGCATCCAAATGTCCCTTCACCCGACTAGGATGTTAGCTAGTGAAGGGAGCCAATGACCATTACCAAGATGCCAAAAGCATCACGAAACCGATCTTTTTAACAATGTCACGTACATCTACAACTGTGTAGGAAAATTAAAATTTTGAAATGAGACCAAATTGAATAGTTGTAATCAATGCAAATACCTAGAGCCTTTAAACAACTGAGGCTTTCACCAACCCAAAAAGGGGGGAGCCACTTGCAAAAATTTAAGAAAAATGTGAAACAAAATGAAGGGTCTTGGTAAAGTAGTATTGAGAATAAAAATTTACTTAAAGTCAAATAACGGAGCAACAAGTAGTTGCACAATTTCCAATTATATGTATTAAAGTGTCCTATAAATTACTTGGAGTAGATTTGTACTTTTGCCACTACAATCCAGGGTTAATGAATGTCCATATTTTCTAGGGAAGGCTAAGTATCTGACATGGTGTATAAAATATGGATTTGGATCAAAATTGTTCGCTATTTGTCCAAGATTGTAAATGACATGCGCATAATGGTGCATTGTGGTGCTTACACTTGCTACTTTGTTGTTGTTGAATGTTTAAGTTTTTAATTGCTTGTACGATTTTGTAGTTCGGATTGCACATAGCTTTATGGTAAATCTATAAGTAATGTAGAGTGCTAGAAAATCCAAAGAGCTCCATAATTTCTAAGTAATCAATGGCCACTAAATATATGGGATATAGTGTAACTTTGTATAGTTCAAGGGTCTTAAAAACTCCTAGAATGCAAAATAATAATCCCCATTTAAATACATGTTTACACACATTTATTCAAAACGTAAACTTGAGGTCACCCCCTGTGGATGTGTGTGTGGGGGGGGGGTGGTTTCACCAACTCTCTAACTATAACAGAAGAATGACAACATTCCATAATTCTCAAACATTAGTCCTACCATATTTATTACTAAAAGATCTACCCTCCATGTCATTGTGAATGAACGTTGGCATCGTTATACCTAGTAATGGCCACTTTTTACATTAAAGTCTGGGTCCAAGAAACATGAGGTCCAAAACACTTTGGAATGGACATGGCTTTCAAACTCAATGTTCAACTCAAATGTGAAGATTTGTTTTCTAAAACTAGCAAGAATATTTTCTTGAGTTGCGTCCAACAAGGTTCGATGAGAAAGTGGTGCCACCACATTGAAACTTCATTCTTTACATGCTTTGGACTCTGACCCCAATGGTGTGTTCTCCTTGGATTTGTAATTTTGCTCTGGACCAATAAGATTGCTTAGGGTGGGTCTACTACACTAGGGTCCAAGACCAAAGACACACCTAAATCAAGCAATCCCATTGGTTGAGAGCATTTTTTTGGACCCAAATAGTTTACACTAGGGTATGGGTCCAAGATATGATAAAAATGAAGCAACGATATTGTGACATTACTTTCCTGCCAAATCTCAACGGTCTTGATTCAGAATAATAGAGTTTTTGTGAAGAAATGCAGTTGAAACTATGGGTTTAGTTCCAAACCATAAGTTTATGAGAATTAACGTAGAATCACCCAATTTTTCTTAATGCTTAAATTACCATACATAGTAATGAGTGGTGTCGGGCTATTAAAAACCAACCCTCTAGCTTGTCCTACTAGTATGGTTGGGCCAAGCTAGCCTTGGATACGCCGATCCAGGATTGAGAACATCGGATCCCATGTGCATACCTTATTTTAGATCCTAAAATTCTCTCAAAATTTGAGAGGTGGAAAGAGGAGGTCCCAAAAGTTCCACCCAAACTTCAAAATAAACTCCTATACACGATGAACTAACGAGCTCTTAATAAAAAAAAATTCTCAGAGAAGTATCAAAACCCACGATTTTGTCCCTCTTTGAGAAACTTTCCAACTAACCCTAATACTCCTCCTAGTTCGAGAAATCGTCCTTGAAGCTTGGGTTCGATCTTGAGTCCAAAAACACAAACCACTAACAAGGTGTTTTGAACCCTCAAGTTTCTTGGACCCAAACCCTAGTAATGTAAACCCACCCTAAGATGTTGTGCACCCGTACATTTGAATAACGGTTACAATACACCCGCCTATCTCATGAGATCTATCATGTCCATGCAACATAAATTTCAACATTTCCAAAATCGTCGCGACGGGCTCATATGGGACATGCAACGTCCGTCCAAAAGTCCGGTGCCGCAACCTCGGGAGAGGGTTTGCAAGTGAAGTTGACAAATGTTGACCTCCGAAGGGGCTTTAAGTCGTGCGAGCATTTTATAAGGGTATCTAGACTTGAGGTTGTTAGAATTCCTTTTTTGAAAAAAATGGGTCCTCTTCACTAGATGCGGGTGGTGTGCCAAGGTTGTTTTGGCTCCAAAGTACACTCAACAACCATGACGGCTTGAATGTGCGACACCTTTTTGTACGTTGGAGTATTGCGGGTTTTATGATTGAATCATAGGGGCCCCAATGTGAGGAGATAAGTTTTTTTTTTATAAAGAAAAATGGGGGATATGTGGCTTTCACGTGCATTTACATGCCTTGGAATTCTTGGACTTCACCAAACGTATTGAAAGGTGAGTTGGCGTACAACGTTCGCAAAGGAGAACACGTGGAAGCAAATATGCGGACAAAAATCATGAATCGTTACCTTCGCAATAGCCACCAACGTGGAACTTGTCTTATATTCAACCCACAAAATTGTCTAAGCTAGCTAAACATTGGAATGATCTACACAAAGATATGGATATAAATATAGATTGAATCAAATTCACTCAAAGTTGAAGCAACATCATAATTCACGCTAGAGTAGGATGTGTTTACTTCCAACACAACAATATTTTGGACACCTATATTTGAGGGGTATGTGGTTAGGTGTGGATCTAAGCATGGATACCAAAAAGAAATGTGTCTAAAAGAGATTGGACTACGTGCTCAAAACATGCTAACCATTATGGGCTCAATTGTCAACATGATTGGGGGGGGCACCTATATGACCAGTCAATGAGCATGACAATCTTGATAATGAATAAGGTATTCATACGAGCTCCCAAAATTATGAGGTATTGGCTATGGGCACGATTTGGATTTGCTAATAATCTTGCACTAATTGCGTGCTTCGTATGATCCGAGAAACGGGTGCAGAGAGGAAAGTATGCAAATAAAACAAATTGCAAGAAACCAAGAATTCGGCCTCTCGACCCTTCACACCAGAGACCAAAGTCCATAGGCCGTTGCTCTCCAAAATTCCTAAATTGCAATATTTTTTGACCAAGGCGATGGACTCTCGAAGGAAGTTTGGGTCGGAAGATTGGAAACCCAAACAATGGTCGAGAGGCCGTCAATTTTTTTCATTATAAAGCAAAAAATTGACGAGATCTTGGCCGTTAGATTGGAGGGGTTGTTTTGGGCAGAGAATAAAGTGGGATGCTCCTATTCCTTAGGTATGGATTTGGACTTTGGGTTTGACCTTTGGAGGCTTCACACTATGCCCGGCCGAAGGCTGAAGGCTCCAATTCCTATATTTTATTGGCAATTTTCAACCCATTTCTTTGGACCCTCAACAAAGTTTGGCCATTCAATCCCACGGCCTCTCGACTTGGACGGCCATAGTGTGAAGTGGCCCTTAGTGTCAACGTGGAATCATTTCTTCTACTCCTCTTCTATTGATCCCCACTAAATATGGAACTATAAAGACCCACATTTATAAGAGAGCACACCCTTAAAAATAGCAATAATCGATCTAGTTCCTAGTAAAGAATCATGTAGGCAAAAATTTACAATCAACTATACCTCCAATGTACCCAACACGATGGTCACTTGAATCATATTCTAATGTAGAAGTGCCCAATTATGTCAGTGACCCAGCAATGGTGTATTGGCACTTTTTTTTTGGTCCCAAAGTGGACAACTACATACTTATAAATCAAAGCTTATGATATTGTTTTCTAAAGGATTAAAAAAATGAACTATAGTGTATAGCTTGAGAGAGGCAAAAAAAATCCAATATTCCACATTATCGGCTTTGTGGGGGAGGGGGGCTTCAAATATTAGAAAAACCTTGATTTTTCATGGATCGTATATGGACCAAATGATGTCAAATTTTCATAAACTCAATTGCCTCAACTTCTTCATAGACTTGCTAAGCCTTTGACATTTTCGGTGGAATTATTTTGGGCTCGTCTGTGAGAGTCTCAAAATGTGCTCAAAATGTTTGGTAGGGTAGCTTCTATCTTACCAGGGTCGCATTGTCGGAGACTGATGACATTGTGAGGTCGTTCATTGTAGGTTCAAGGCTTTTGTGGTGCATCTCGGAGACCAAAACATGTTGATTCGAACATGAGGCCCAAGTTGTTGAATCATGGCCAGTTGAGAGTCATGCAGTTTTGTCAGGAATATGTAGGTGAACCTACTTTCCGATTCAAAATATCCAAAGTCATAGCCATGCAATGGTGCTCAAATCGTACTCTGCCGCACAATTTCTCATTGCAGAGGTTGGTGCAATAAAATAGTCCACAACGCTTCATACGTATTCTCGGGTGCGTTCCATGCGTCATGTGTGAGTCATCAGTTTAAATAGTTTTCTTTCAAATATGAAATCAACACATCATTACAGCTCCGACCGAAGGATTTGACTACTTACTTCAAATTTCACCGATGTATCTTATGTTCAAATATCCATGTATTTCAGTTGATGCATTCAAAATAATATCCAAAACAAACCAATCCAAATGGTGCCCAGATTGTACTCTGTAACTCAAATGTTTCATTGCAAGGTTACTAAGATAAAACTTACAAAAGAAAAAGAAAAAGAAAAAAGGCTTTGATCATAGAAAGGTGTGTTCTATGCATCATGTGTGCTCACAAGATTAAGTTATAAATTGTTCTCTTTCAAAAATAAAATGAAGAAATCATTACAACTGCAGGAGGAGATTTGACTCCTTCAAAGTTCAGTGAGTTTTCATGTTCCAGAAATGGAGACAACTCAAGTCCATGCAAGTGCCTTTATTCATACAAGGTGTTCTATGCGTCATGTGAGTCATCAGAATGTATTATACATCTCTGACACACGAGCTTAAATTCTTTTGTTGTCAAAACTAATTAAATCAAGAAATCATTACTAGTGCTGGAGCTGCCAAGAGAGTTGACTGCTCCAAAGTTCAATGTAGGTGATTAATTGTGTTCCGGAAATGGCGACAATCAAGTCCACACAAGTGGCTTCATGGGACCCGACCATGATCTCAAATACAAGAGGATGAAATACCACACATTGAGAGGCATCTATTTCAGCACATATATGATTTTAGTCCTCCAGTGCACTCCACGACTGTCTGTCTTCCGAAATAAAAGTTTGTTCATTCCTCTCCAAAAAAATCAAATAAAAGGACTGTCTGTCTCCCGGCTGTCTTCCCAAGTGCAATCGAGATGCTAGCTGCTGGGGCACAAATTAAAGCATTCGGACTTGGAGACAAAAGTTGAGCATGCACATATGACCCGACAGCACCTGACCCTGATGATGAGAGGCTTCCCGGAAAAGAAAAGAAAAACACTTCACATACACTATTATGTTTACATTTTTATAAAAAATCAACCATGTTTAGGTGCTCTCGTGCCACCGCGTCCAACTCCGGAGAAGATAGATGTGTGTTAGTTGGATACTTTTCTCTCTGCCACTTCTCGTAGGATTATGAAACATGCAATTAGTACAAGATGATAAGCAAATCCAAGGTTTGCCCGCAGCTGTAACGTTGCCTCATATTTTTCAGAGCTTATGTGGTTATCTTCTTCATCAACAAAGTGAAGATTATCGTGTTCAATAAGTGATCATATAGGTCCCCTCAATCATGTTGACAAATGAGCTTAGAATGGTCAGCATATTTTGAGCATGCAGTCCAATCTCTGGTGAACACTTGTCTTTTTGGTGTCCGTTGTTAGATCCACCACTAACCACATACCACTCAGATTTAGTTGCCCAGATTGATGTAATGGTGGGTTTAGACAGACGTCTACCTTAAGTTTCCTTGTGAGTTTATTTCCTGCAAGCCTGAAATATACATGGCCTCCTGCAATTTTTGAGTTTTTTTTTTGTTTTTTTTGGGCGACCTTCGAATGTACATCTTGCATGAACAATATGTCAGGTGGGCAACATGTGAATGGCCATGATGATGTTCCGGCATTGCCCATGATTGCACGTCAAATGCACTTCCAGTAGGAAGTATCCACCAGGCATCCACTTAAGAGGATCGAGTATAGATGTGGAACTAAGGAATTAGTAAGGTTGGGGACTTCACAGACAATTTTGGCCGTTGAATCGGCCTGTTCATCGAGTTAGCTATTGGCGAAACACAAAGATAGTCACTTCAAGTTTCAAAATGGGAGTTGAGATGCAAAAGTTATAAGAGATCAAGTGAAGGTTCTCATACTCTTCAAAAAATCACATTGGCCCTTCCCAATTATGTCAACTATGAACTTAAAATGGTGTCAACATTTTAAGCACATAGTCGAATCTCATCGTAACACATGTCATTTTGGTGTTGTTCTCAACTACAAGCCTTGCCATGTACCACGAGAATATTGGTGTTCGATTAAGAAGAGTGACCACATAAGGCTAATATAGCTTAACCTAGTTGCTGCAAGAGCTCGTGAAATTCACGATTTTCCACGGAACTTGCCGGGAAAAAAAGGCTTTGTGGTGGAGTGCATGCCTTTACTTATCGATGACTTTACTTACCCATCATCATTCTCGTGGTCGACGTCTCCTGCTCAATAAAACTCTGAATGCGCGGGCTGGTTTTGATTCAGCCAGGATCATCATTCGTGGGCTTAAATTTCTTATGTCAACTCCTGTACCTGGCGCTCATGCACAATATTGAACAATTAATGAACATGAACTTGATCGGGGGTCCTAAATTTTGGAAGCACTCTGCGTGATGTCGATGATGCGTTTTGATGAATTCATCATCCACATTCTTAATGTCTTGCCACTGAACCTCATGTATGAATGCACTCACAAAATCCTCGGCAACTTTAATCGGGCCCAAAGGGAAACCCAGATTCATCAATCGTGTATAGTTACATTACATGAACTTTAGGCGAACATGTGGAAAAGTCAGTGAACAGGGAGAACCGAGCGCTAGTTACAGATGAACCGGTTGAGTTTGAGAAATACAGGTTGAAGTTCAAAACTTTAGGGAAATTGCCGATTATTTTGTGGGAATCTTTGGAATATGCCTCAAATCGATAAAGAAACACTGAAAGATCACAACATGTAACCGGTTGGAGTTGGAAACACTAGGATTTTGACCGATTATGCCCGAAAATCTGCACAGAGACTGGGTGAAATGGACAAAACCTGTTGAATAGACATGGTGAATGAAAGGAGGCCCATCCACCAGGTTTTGTCCACTACTTTACCACATGTTTCCCCAGGTGGTAAATTACCCAAAAATACTTGTGGCTCGCCATCACCCTCAATTAACTCAGAGTTGTCCTTTGAATCTTCGTAGTGCCCAATAAAACTATGGATGGTGTTTTGATTCAACCAAATTTATCATTCGTGTGCTTAATTAGCCATGTCGACTTATGATGAACAATAAATTGTGAATTCAATGCTCCAGAGTTCATAATTTTGGAAGCACATTGCATATCTCAATGTGTTTGATAAATTCATCATCCACGTGTTTTATGATTACATTAAATGTCTTCTCAATGAGCATGAAGTGGAAGATGTGGTAAAGTGGGCAAAACTGGGTGAATGGTGATTGGTGAGTTATTGGAAGGCCCTTCATCAGCTTTTATTCGCTTTTTAAACACATATTTCTCTCTATGTGGTAAATGGCCCAAGATTGTGCTCCAGGTATCTTCTCCATGCTTAATGAAACTCTGGACGGTTTTTAGGTTCAGCCAGATTCATCATTCGCAGGCTCAATCATGTCGCCATAAGTTACGAACCCAGCGCTTATGAACAACAAATCATGAGGAACATGATGTTCAGGAGTTCTCTAATCTTCGGAAGAAAAGAAACTCTGTATTTTTGAAGTGTTGGATTGGATCAATGAATTTCATGCAATCATGGATGCTGCACTCTGGGAATCGTGATGTGTATTGATCCAGCCCATCTAAGTTAAGTTAGGGATCCATAATTTAATCCCGGAGTTTTCTGGACTCGATCAAGTACATATTATGGACTCTGATTCATCATTTGTGCGGTCAGAATTGAGTCAGCGACTAAAATTGATGTGTCACGTGACATTCAACTTTCAGATTCTTCTTACAGCCATCCCGATTCCTGATGTGTATGAACAAGTCTCACTTGCCAGTGACAGTGGTAGAACCAATGAACAGGGAAGGAGCAGTTACTACACTATATTATATTGTATTAAATGTCATATGGTATTTTATGTCACTGTGGTAACTTTTTAAATGACACTTCTTATGAATAAGTTCACAAGTATGTATCGTCATCCCCACTTACTTTTAGTTCATCCAAATGCCAACTATTGAGACAAAAGTTTGGAATATTTTGCATGCTAACATTTTTGTAATGAAATATTGTCATGGATGATTGAAAATTGGATGAATTTTTTTTTAGTAAGTGACAGTATAAATGTAATATTGAAAAATCTATAATGCCCAGAAAACTTAACAAGGAATGACAAAGTATGTTAGGTTTAAATTTACTATTGGCGACACTACACGGGCAGTTCACAATTGGTATCGAGCAAGAGAAATAGAATTGAACTGGTGACACTAAATACAATATTTAGTGTAGTTGCAGATGAAGCAGTTCATTGTCCCAATTTAACGATTCAAAATCGAGATTGTAGGAAATCAACAAAATCAAACTCGAGAGGAAATAAGATTTATATCGAGTAAAAATACAAGAAATAACCAACGCATTTCAATGAATAGGTGACTGATAATAAAGAAACAAGGATAGTGACCGAGTTAGCTCAAATTTCTCCCCATTCACTAGGTTGAACCGTCACCATATCATCAATTGAAGCCACCATGCGCAAGTTATTTATTCCTCAAATGAGGTGGTGTGATCAGACTCATTTGCAGCTAATTGCAATTATTAAGTTACACTCTGGATTCTTAAAAGTAGGTGCAAGTATAACTCACTCCATAGATTGACTATGTGCAAAGTGTTGTACACACTGTAGAGATACGTGTCCACAATATGTAATACTATACATTTATTATTGGATTCCATCATGTGGACATAGAGTCATTGTAATTTTGTAATTGCTTCATCATAACATTGTTTACAGCTGAAGGCCAAGGTTGCAATTGCCCAACCAACATACAAATTTAGGTTATAATCTTATGGTTATGGGCATGTCAATGGTTAGATATTTGTATGAACAATCCAATCTTTACAAAGATGTCATCTATATACTCATATTCGTCTCAAGATGTGCTTTTTTTCTTTGAATTGAATTGAATTGAAGTTAATTGTTTTGGATGATTTTGGGAGGATTTTGGGGTAAAAGGCTCCATATATGGTGTGAAGAGGAATCTCGATGATTTGGTGTCTTTCTAGTGGCTATGAAGAGGATAATCGTTACCCGTAACCATATCCCCTCCCGATTAGTGTACTAAAAAATGCTACAATAAAATAAAATAAATGATAGGAAATCTTGATTACTCTTGATTCTCACTCATGCCGGTTATGTATGATCACCAACACATGTCATCTAACTATAGGGTAATGGTCGTGCCCACTCAACACTCCCACAACTTAGTGAAGGGAACACTAGCTTTGTGTGTTGGTTGTCATACTCTTTTGGGATCACCCTTCATAAAAGAGTAGAACAATCATTGTAGCAAGAATGTTGAATTGATTCCACACCTGAATGGGTTAATACTAACTTACCAAGGTTTCACTTGCCCAAAATTTGCTAGTTTGCATGGATTGCCCGTTTAGGCAAATGGGTTAGCATATAACTTGGGTGTTACCAATGTTAAGTTGGAGTTACATGTTGTTGTAACTTATATTGAGATTATCGTTTTTGCCAGGCTCGGATAAGACAAACAACTATTATGCATGTCAAGGAACATGAGGTAACTCACTTGTAAAATAAATAAATAAAAACTTGATTTATTTATTTATATTAAAGTTATAGCATTGTGGAAATCCAAATGGTAACCGACACTAATAGGCCTAATAGGTATAGCTTCCAATTGTGTTCTAGGCATTGTATGGGTACACTAAAGCTAATACTTAGTTGCCAAAGGAATTAGGATTCACAAGCACAACCACACACCTGAAAGAAAAATAAAGAGTGAGCATTTATGTACTAAAGGCATGTTCACACTAGTCACTAGTGACCATGACCGCCACTCTCTAAAATTTCTCATTGGTTGAGAAATGAGTGGTGGTCCCACTTCATTTCACATAAGGTCACCGGAAATAAAACTGACCATGGGTGAACATGTCAGATAATGGATGAGGAAGTGACTTGGAAATGACACGGAACCCAACACATCCATGAATGAATAGTGTTTGGTGATCACCTAAATTGAAACTCTATTCTTAGACAATTTTATTTTGATTTTCATCAAAAACACTACATCTCGGTCTAAGTCCATTGTACACTATGTCCTATGACTAGAGCATACAAAAAGTGTTGTGGATTTTTCTCTTGGTCATGGACTTCGGACTGCCAACCATGACCGTGAGAAATCCTAAACCCTTTTTCTCACGGCCATTGGTCACGTGTGTAAAATGGCCCCAAACCTGCCCACTCAAGTTCCATTTCCTTCACCTGACGCCCGAGTCTGGAGGGAGTTGAAAATCGTTGGTCAAAAACTTATTTGGAGTTTACCCCAAGAGTTGCATAATTTTTTTGCAAAGTAAAATTTATGGCTCGAACCTGCATGTTATAATCACGTAATGTGAAGATACTTATGAGCACCAGCTATACATAGCCTCCTTTGGAACGACATTATGGAGATGCTCCAGTTAAGGTTTATGATCGGGATAACTCACATGAAGAGTGTTATTGCAATGTAAGTTAGTGTTTGTTTTGGAAGACCCGGTTCATTTAATGGAGAAACTACATACAACGAACCTGAGAATCATAATATTAAGGCCTAATCCCATGCGACTTTAGCGGCCATGGGTCTTAAACTCTAAAATTGTCCTTGTTTCTAGAGTTGGGCCCATTCACATAGTCCTAGGCTCAATTCTAGATTTCATGGAGGAGTGGGATTTGCATAACATTATTCAGATCTATAACAATGTTCTGTGGGATTGACAATATTTTGTAAAATATTCCTCACATCCAACCTGAATGATGGAATATTCCACAAAATATTGTCAGTCCCACATAACACTGTTATGGATCTGAATAATGTTATGTGAGACCACTTTTTTTTTTAATTTCTTTTCCTATCTCCCTAGCACTTTAGTCGCCGTTGTGCCATGTCCCTTCACTTGGGACTACACTCTGCCTACCTTCTCCATATGTGGAGTTTTTTACCTAACCTCTTTGTTAGTGAGCCTTCTCGCTCTCTCCGGCCCAACACTCTTCCACACAACATCTATGTGGTGAACATTTGATAGTGCTCCCTTCAGTTTTGCGAGCAGGAGCCCAAGAATTCAACTCATACACGATTTGAAGTGGTTAGACTTCAGCACCTAGATTTTTTGTGTTTGTTTTTTTATTCCCCTCATTCCTGCTCATTCACTCTTCTTGAACCATGTTGTCCCAAAAACCTAGCCACCGGCTGTCAGGTGGTTGATTCCCGCAACTATGGTGCCTTGTATTCAAATGAAGATGCCAAAATTTGAAAACTCGCTACTTTTTCCAAATACCCCGTTCTTCACCTTGCAGTATGTAAACAAAACAAAAAAAAACAAAAAAAAACAAAAAAAACAAAAACGTTCTAGAATGAATTTGAGCCACTCCCAATGCAAAGTGACTTGAAATTCAAAAGCTCTAGGAGATCATACGGAGTTAGAGCAAAGAGGAGGCAATACTGGGCAAATTCTAGTAGCCAAAAAGTGGAAGATCATAACATGTAACTGGTTGGACTAGGAAATAACTGGAAAAAATTTCCGAGAAAGCCAAGAGTCTGTGTGCGCAGAGGCGAGGAGGGCGTGACTACTGGAGTCAGAGTGCGAGTGCAGCAGAAACCATTGAGAACGTCACCTGTTGGAGACGGAGTGAAGGCAAGAGCACCGCCAAAAGGCCAAGAACTCCCTCGGTTTGCCATCCTTGTGGGTTGTAATCGAATTGAATTTGTGGTAGTTGCGCATATGAATTTGTGAGTTTCGGCAAGGCATTTGGTACTTGGGTGGGCCGAGTTGTTGGGGGTTTGTTGCTGAAGTTTAGGCCAGCAAGCAAGGAGGGCGTGACTACTGGAGTCAGAGTGCGAGTTCAGCAAAAACCTCGGAAGGGAGTGAGAACGTCACTTGTTGGAGACAGATTGAAAGTAGGAGCGTCACCGAAGGCGGGCTGAGAACTCGCCGGATTTGCCATCGTTGTGGGTTGTAATCGAATTGAATTTGTGAGTTTCAGCAAGGCATTTTGTACCTAGGTGGACCAAGCTTGTCGCAACCCTTGCTAGCTCCCCTTAATTTATCTTCACCGTTTTGCAACTCTAGCAAGTGTTACGAGCGCTAACCCTGCACATCCCACACACACGCATGGTTAGCTCCCCATACCAACCTCCAAGTTCATAGTTTGGCGACCAAACCCTCCTACACATGCATTCGGGACTCTCCCTTTAGTAGGTAGCCAATGATTTGGTGCGGACTTCCATTCATGGAAGTCCAATCTTGAGTTGATCATTGTGTTTCCAGAGCAACACTACAATAACCCGAGACATATTTGGTAACTATGCCTCTACGTTGGGCTAACGCCCGTGGAGGCCATGTTGTTTTGGAGCGGGTGGGATCGGTCGGCAACGCCGCCTCCCCATATTAGCCTCTAGGACTTTGGGCAGGGCCCCTACCCCACCATCAAGTAATCTTTTGTCTCTCTCCTAAGAGTTGGGGCCAGGTGGACATTTTCCCTTAGCCACTGGGGCTAGAGTCCCCTAGCAGCTTCAAACCTCCATAACTTTGTTGTACGACCTTTGATTCTATCTAGCGACCACTCCATTGACATCTACTTGTCGCGTAGATGCCAATAGACTCCTCACTTGCCTCATTTGGGCAAGTATTGAGGGATTTATGGCTATTCTAACCTCAGCAATCTTGGGCGCCACTCTCAGGTCATTGTTGTACCACCACAGCGCCCCCTGGAGTGATGGGCACGTCCCTAGGCATCGCACCACTCAAATTGCCATATCTCCTAGCTCACACCTCCGATTGGGGAGTTCTTGGGCATTCTAGAATCCGGACGCCATAAGCTACTCAATGCTCATGGCTTTACCTTCATGACTCCTAGTCTCCGTGGGTGGGAGGCGTTCTCAACGCCCGGGGTCCCCACCCACACTAGGATCACTTGGGCCCTCTCACCTATGGCGCCACAAGTCCCAAGTGTCACTTTGGGTCCCCTTTGTGCCCATGGTGTTGCGGGCGCTCCTCATGGAGAGGTGCACGACCGAGCTGTTGGGGATTTGTTGTCGGAGTTTAGGCCAGCATGCGAGGGGGGCATGACTACTGGAGTCAAAGTGCGAATTCGGCAGAAACCTCGGAAGGAATTGAGAACGGCAACTGTGGGAGACGGAGTGAAGGTAGGAGCACTGCAAAGGACCAAGAACTCCCCCGGTTTGCCATTGTTGTGGATTGTAATCGAATTGAATTTGTGGTTAGCTGCGCAGATGAATTTGTGAGTTTCGGCAAGGCATTTGGTACCCGGGCGGACCGAGTTGTTGGGGATTTGCTAGCGGCACTTAGGGCTGGTTTACACTATGGACCATGAAGTTGGACCAGGGCTCTGCAAGGCAGCTGATTGGCTGTTGAAGTTGTCCCATGACAACTTCGGTTTACACTAAGGAAAACATGTTAGAGGGACCATGGAGGTCGAGGTCCCCAAAATATAATTTTTAAGGCCTAATAAATGCACTGACATGGTCCAACGGGTTTTGCGGTGAGAGAGGCAAGAGAGGTGGTCTGGTAGGAAAAGGCAAGGGCCCATGGCGGAGAAATGCCATTTTAATAATTCTTTAATGAATCTACCCTCTATGTGCCTTAATCATAGCATAGCCCATGAGACATACCATAACTACCTTGTTTTTCCCTTTAAACCGGTTCCCACGTGTTTCACCAAACAACGTGGGACATCTAGAACCCAAGAATTTGAGTGCAGATTTGTTTTTTTGCTCTACAAACTGCAATGTTTGGAATTTGGGGGCTTGTAATATGCCGTTGGAAAGGTCTTGAAAATACCTTTCCAACGGTATATTACACGCCCCAAAAAAAATTAAATTACAGTTGAGAAATGAAAGAAAAAAATGTAGTTGTTTAGTGACTGTAGATCAGGGTGGTCAAAAGAACCGCAATGGGAAATCTTCTAACACAAATTATCAAAGAATTGAACTTTAGTGTTGAGCAAGGTAGGGTGGTAACAATATTAAATGTAATCAAACACTAAATATCCTATTTAGTGTAGTGACAACATAAGGTACATATCACATGTAAATTACATTGAACATGTACAAATTAAATCACTCATTTTTTTTTGTAAAATTGTTGTGAGAAGATTTGCAAGCCACATCTTCGACACATTTAACAAGAAGTGAAGACAAGTGAAGCCCAAGAGAAGAGAAGAGAATGGTCAAACTTGAAAAAAAATTCAAAATTGCCCTTTTTGGGCATGTATTAAAAAAATTCAGCACCTTCACTTTTTGGTGCATGGTCATTCTTCTTGGTCCGCATTCGGTTTACACCTAGTGAGGGGCCCATGGCTCTTAAAACTAATTTTTTATAAACTCGGACCATGGAAGTTGGACCACGAACTCGGACCATTGACAAACGCCATCTTCCATGGTCCGACTTCATGGTCCATAGTGTAAACCAGCCCTTAGGCCAGCAGAAGGCAAGCTATTGACGCTAAAACCTCATAACCGCCACCGCTTAAAGGTAATGGAGGCTTTTTATTTCACCATTAGCTAATACCACAGTCTAGCGAATGAGAGCACTTGGACTTGGTAGTATTCGAGGCCCAAGTTATACATGGAGGGAGCTGGAGTCTTAAGTGAACCCTGGGGCTTGGGGTTTTCTAAACTGGGTTTTAGCCCGTGCCATGTAAGGCGCCCATCTAAGTTCAGAAAGCAGTTAAGTACTGTGGTGTGGAAAGCCATTGCCTAAGGTTATTGTCAAAGCTTAAATCGTGGAGCTAGGGTCAGCTGGGGCGGGCCCTTTAGAAACGTTCGAATCGCTTTCAAATTACAGTTAGGTGTGTGTTTCATTCATGTTCCCATGTGACCTCATAATCATGTTTCAGCCTGAAATAGGCAATTTGTTGCGGCAATCACAAAAGCACCGCTGACAGAGTTGCAAATTTCAGTGCAGAGAAATTTGAGCACCTACGATACCAACCGAATTGAGATACAAGACAGTGATGCTGCACTTGAGTTAAATCGGTTGGCCTTTATGTAGGTCGACAGTCTCCTGATTTGCCGACTTTGATTATGGTTTTCAAGGAACCTCACATGCACTCCGAACTTCCAAACAAATATGTGCAGCAGATTCATCCATTCACATTAAGTCAATTACAAAACACGTCTTGATTCGAAGGGTTGGGGCGAACCAACCCATATATTGGTACCTTGCCGGGGAGGGCGAACGGCTGGGGATTCGTGGCACTCACTTAAAATCAACCATCCTACATATCGTGGATGAAGTGGCTCCAATACAAAAAGATCCCCCATGGGGTTGAGGGCCGATTCATTCGAATGTGACATCACTAGACATTCGGTAAGGTACCAATGTACGGGTCAGTTCGCCCTGGCCGATTCGAAGGCTTCAATGGCCTTTGATTTGGAAGAAAGCTTGAAATAAACGGGGTAGCGTTGACTGTAAGGTAGGTATACGGGTGTTATGTGGTTTGATTATTATTATTATTATCGTTGTTGTTCTCCAACTTCTACCGAGTACTAAGATTTACACGATGAAACTTCAAATGTTGCATCAGCAACTCTACTATGAATTATCCACAAGAATTAAATTGAAAATCAGACCTCCTCTAGTTTAGATATGGTTATCGTACAATACAAGCATATGAGTCATAAACAACTTGTCTTGCGTTGGTCAAAATCACATTGCATTATTGAAAATTTTAGAAATTTGGTAGTAGATTTGAATATATATATATATATATATATAACTCAATGACGCAAGATCAGTTGCTTGGGTCTCGTATGTTTGTAGTGAGATGTGCATATTTCTCCCAATTGTGTTTCATTGTTGAGTGTGGAGTAGTTAAAAAAACAACATTTCCAAAATGTAGTCCAATCTCTTTTAAATATGTGTCTTTATGATGGTTGTTCATCGATCCTCACCCAAACCACACACCAATCAAATTACATGTGCCCCATTGAGAAAAGTAAGCAAATAACACATGCACAACCCTATTCCAATAATGTGACTCATGATCGTTATGTCCGATGAACTTGTACTCTAAATCCTCAATTTCAAAGTTCCTGCAGTGTGGCTCACAATAAGTTTTTTAGGCCAAAGTATTGTCAAAAAGTGGAAACCTCTTGACATTGTAATAATATTGAGTTTGGCTATACCCCTAATCTCAAGTGGGCAATGCAACCCCTACAGGCATGTGGGGTTCAAAGATGTATCAAAAACTACAATATGAAGTTCATCCCTAGATTTGGCATACAAAACAATGTTTTGTCGGGTATTTTTAGATAACATGTGTATGTTTGGAGCAAAGAAACGTTAATGGTGAACCTCTGTAAGGTTAGGACCACTTCACACATGGCCAAGAGCCGTGACCATGAAATTGTGAGAGCCCAAAAGAAAGTGTCCAAAGGCCATCCCAAGACACCTCCAAAATCATGTAGTGTGGTCACGGACCCTCAAGTGTAGTGTGAAGTCACATGTGACCGGACCCTCAACCAAATGCTATTTTAATGCATTTCTATTCATGCAAAATTTCTATCACATGATAAAACAAAATAAACCAACAATTGTGAGTGTTCGGAGTGTCATGGTCTCCGGGTTTTGTGTTAGGCCTACTTCCAAGAGGTGGTTTTTGAAAATAGTTCAAGTGACCATGAAACATGGTCCATTTGTTGCCATGTAGGAATCCATGTAGCCTTTACATCCATCTTGAATTCACGTACTCCGTTGGTCACTCAAGCGTAGTGTGAAGCGAACTTGGACCGTCTCCGCCTTTTCCACCAATGAGAGTGCTTGAAGTGTAATGGTCACGGGCCCTCAATCTCGTGTGTGAAGTGGCCCTTATTAGGCACCTAATTAGTTTTTTCATTTGGAATAACTATAAATTCTATTCCGAGTGAAACAACTTGACATTTAGTTTGATTGGCTCAAGAGTTGAGTTGCTTAACCCTTAAACGTCCAAGGGGGGGTGAGAGGGCCTCTCCCATCAGCCTATGTTTACCCCATTTCAGACCTCCATGTAATTCTTTTAGTGCGATCGGCATATATATTTAGATATGGAATTTTGAGATACACATTTTGGGGAAAAAAAATTTGCAATTCCGACATGTTTTGACGCTATCTTATGGTCAAATAGTTTAGGGTCAACGAGGCCCTGATAGGGCCTCTCCGACGTTTAAGGGTTAACATGGTTCGGATTGAAGAAAAAACATAGAATTTTCATATGAAGAATCTCATCACTTTCCATATACGAGATATTTCTAGATAGAAAAATTGTAAGGGTCATTGGTATATGGTCAATTTCTCATACGAATTTGCCCATTACATATCCATGGCGAAAGGATCTATGGCAAATTAGCAAGTTGCTGACAATTATATGACGTAGATTGCAATCCCAAAAGTGCAAATCAACGGTTAACATGACTCGGATTTGAAAGGTTGCGATTGAACTGTTAAGTGACACTACAAATAAGTGTTTGGGAGGGAAAATGAGATGTTCCCGGTCAATGCATTAGGAAATTTAAAAACCTACCAATTTTAGGTCTCCCAGGCCTTAAAGGTATGTGGTCTTTATGTACCAATTTTGTTGATTGGACAACTATACCTAACTCATTTGAGCCGCGGTGTCTTTCTCGGCTTGTAGTTAAGAATGAACACCAAAAGACACGTGTTACGATGATTTTGGACTATGTGTTCACATTATGTATAATCATTATAGGTTCGACAATCAACACAATTGGAAGGAGGTATGTATTATAGCTCAAAGAGGATCTTTACTTTGAACTACTTTAACTTTTGCATCTCAACTCCAATTTTTAAAGCTTGGAACGTCAATTTGCATGATTTTCAAGTGCTCATCATGCGAGATGATTGCCGATCCGATCCAATGGCCAAAAATGCATGTGGGTGTGGTGTAGTGGGTGTTCACTTTAAATAAGTATCTTACACAAGTTGTCTATGTTGAATGATCTTGGTTGTTTGGAAAAGACATTGTCTGAAGATAGGTCACAACGAGGTTTCAACTATTCAAAGCTCGCCACTTGGCAATGCTTGGCATCCAATCAAGGGCCTTGATTCATGTATTTGCTCTTGAAGCTAGAATAGAAAGAATATGTTATATACATACTTAGGAGTGCTACAAGTAATGCCCACAATATTGCATTTGAACCAATGTTAGATTTGTATATACAATAATCTCCCGCTTAAGTACGCACTTTGAACCAGAGCCGTTGGTGCGCACTTAGTTGGTAGGTGGGTAATTTACTCATATCACTTTCTAGATCCTTTGATTTGATGAATTGCGACGGGAAACGGATGAAACCTGAGGCAACCCACTTGACCGAAGCCTAACGATGTGAAATCATTGCAAAGTTGAGCAAGCCGAACGTGCCAAGCAAGCGGGCATTGGGGCGGGAGTATGAAGTCAGTGAAAGCGCCATCTGGAAAGTCTAGGTCAATCGAGAGAACATACTGCAACGAATCATTTGTTGCGAGAGCCTATCGAGACATTTGTTGAATCTGAAAGTGCTACAAACTTCAAAGGCTTTGAAGCTCTGCACAACACTATCCTCGACATCGACGACCAATTGCTTTGCTCCGATGTTCAAACGGAAGCTGGATAGATGTATGATGAACTATGACAATCGTTTGAGACGTTTCAATGAAACATTAACAAACTGACATTGAATGTCAAGCATAAAAATTCATGCATTCATGGAAAATGACTCTACATGACATGTTCAAACAATAAAGTATGAACCCTAATTTTTGTCAAAAAAATTGCGCACTTAACCAAGATGCGTACTTAAATGGGTGTGTACTTAAGCAGGAGATTACTGTAGATGAATGCATGGTATCAACAATCAAAATCAACAATGAAATGAAAGAGCCAACGTGGGTATCAAAATTGTAAAACCAATGGGTATCAAATAACAATTTTTACCTAGGTCTAAAAGTTCATGCATGGTATATAAACCCGAACGATATCAAAAACGAAAACTATGTCAAATACCCGTACCCTAATTGGTATAAGACAAAAAGTAAAAATCCTCATTATGAATATCCGAGTGGAGCCAAATATAAGATGATACCGATTCAACACTGACCATTTCAACCAAAAGAGGGATTTGAAAACTCCACAAATGCCGTGCAGAAAGGGGGCATGTCAATTGGTCGTCCGGCAAAATTTGCCTCCGATTCTATGGCCCACGGTAATAGGTATAGGCCCGTATGGTCGTCTGAGATCCCTAATTGCGTGGTGCCTTTGGGTGTCAGGAAGGCATTAGGGTTTCCAACTTCTAAGGGCCACTTCACACGCGAGATTAAAAGCCCCTGGCCATTGCATTCTAAGATCTTTCATTGGTCACAAAGATCGAGACTGTCCAAGTTCACTTCACTCTAGAAGGTGAAGGCCTAAGGGCCCGAGAAATTATCATGGTAGAAAAGTATGCATAGATTCTTACATGGCAAACTGCAAATAATGTTTCATGGTCAGCTAGAATTTGCGTCAAGCCCACTTCCAAGATTTGGGCGAACCAACCCATACAGTCGTTGCTTGTTGGATGCCTAAACCCTTGCCTCCAAGGAACCAGTGTACGGGTTGTTTCGCCCCATCCCACTTCCAAGAGGTAGACCTGACGCAAATTTTGGCATACCATGTCAAGGGTACGGCCTTTGGATGAGAATCAAGGGCCTTCACAATTACATGGTTACGACCCTTGGCTCGTGTGCGAAGTGGTCTTGAGTAATTTAAGTTAGTAAGGTAAGCAACCCATTCGCGACCAGTTAAGCAATTTAGGATATCTACGGTTTAGGTATGATTAGAGAAAAATATTGTAATTGATAATTGTGGCACCTAAATACGCTTGCAATCTAAACCTAGTTGTCAACTTAGCTATTGACATTTGGCTAAGTTGGATTTCAAAGGTGGTGCAAAATTTTCTCATGTAGGAAGATAGAAGTTAGGAGGATTGCAAGTTTTTGGGTAATTTTATTTATGAAATTAGAAATATTGAGAATTTTTGAAGCCAAAAATTGGCCTGAACATATTACCAATGTTTGGAGTTTGCTATAACCATTCATTTTAACCGCTCATTCCTCACTTTAGCACTCAAAACTAGGACATATGCCATGGCATTATCGGTTCCAACTTGATCAAAATATAGTTTTAGCATGATCAAAATTTAGTCTTGGCCTAATCAAAATTCAATCCCGACCTCATTGAAATTATGGGTACCCTATAGATTGCCAATGGGTTCTTGATCAAGAATAGGTGCCTCTTCTATAGTTACCACGTTATTAGGATTAACTTAAAGGGGTAGGCTTAAGGAAGTGATCAGTCAATTAGAGTAGAGGCGTTCATAACTAATCACTTAAGATATTCTACACCAAATTTGGAGATGTATAAGGCAATGCGATTTTTTTCATGTGTAATAAGACAAAAATAAGGAGCACTGTAAAAAATTTGGTAATTCATTCCCTTAATTGAAATTAATGTGAATTTTTGAAGCCAAAAGTTCGCCCGAACATATTACCAATGTCCAAAGTTTACCATAACCGCTCATTCTAACCACTCAGGGCCACTTCACACACAAGCCAAAACCCGTGACCATGAAATTGTGAGAGCCCAAAAGAAAGTGTCCAAAGGCCATCCCAAGACACTTCTAAAACCATGTCATGTGGTCACAGGCCGTCAAGTGTAGTGTGAAGTCATATGTGACCGGGCCCTCAACCAAATACTATTTCATTGAATTTTTATTCATGCGGGTCCTCACGCATGATAAAATTGAATAAATCAACAATTGTGAGTGTTCAGAGAGCCACAGTCTCCCAATTTTGTGTTAGGCCTACCTCCAAAGGTGGTTTTTGAAAATAGTTCAAATGACCATGAAACATGATCCATTTGATGCCATGTAGGAATCCATGTAGACTTCACATCCATCTTGCATTCACATACTCCGTTGGTCCCTCAAGCGTAGTGTGAAGCGAACTTAGACCGGCTCTGTCTTTTCCACCAATGAGAGCGCTTGAAGTGTAATGGTCACATGTTCTCAGTGAAGTGGCCCTCATTCCTCCTCACTTTATCACTCAAAACTAGGACATGTGTCATGGCATTATTGGTTCCGACCCGATTAAAATTTAGTCCCAGTCTCATTGGAAATTTAATCCCAACCTGATTGAAATTGCAGTGCCCTATCGATTGCCGATCGGGTCACGATCAGGAATAGGCACCTCTATTATACTATGGCCTAATCACAGTTCCGAATGTTAGTTAATTAACAAGATTTTTCAGGAAACGTACTGTTCCTTCCTTTTTCTAAGTTCACTATAAAGGTGTCATTACTTGACCTCGGGGACTTCCCCCTTCTGAACATGGAACTACAAAGCCTTTGTTTGACTATGGCAGCTTGTCTTGCCACATTGAGTTTTCTTGCACATCTGCTAGACTGGTAGATTTTAGAACCACTAATGACGTAAATGGTAAGACGAGTTGTCTAGGGCTCATATATATGTTTGTAAATTGTGGTGTTTCATATTCAAATCATCCAACCATGGCAAAAGGTTCATTCCAATGTTGGACCAGTTTACATGTGAATGTATGGTTCTCAATAACCAACAACAATATTGGTTTCAAAAGAACATACCCGTGGGTATCACAATTGTGATATCAGTCAAATATTCATATTTGGTGGGTATCTCAAGGCGAGAGAGTCTTTGCATACCCTAGTTGATATTTGGACTAGAACCAATCTAAACCACAATGATACTAGGACAATTTCATCTATGTGTGAAGTGTGCTCACACTACATAGACCCAGATGACATCAAAAACAAAATTGTCAAACACTCCTACCTTGTTCGTTTTCAAAATGTAAAATCCTCGTTATGGATACCCAAAAGTATAAGAAACAAACACGATATTCGTCTAATGTTGGTTCATCTTTCCCGCTACACACTTATTTTAATTAGTGCGGTTGTTGATTAGGCCAAACCACATCATCCTAAATCAACTTGTCTTTTGGCCCTTGATCATGTGTGCAAAATAGCCCTCAACGGTGAACATAACCGTGTAAAACTTACGTGGTTGTTTTAAGAGAAAGAAGATCTTCCATAACATTAATAAGCTAGTGGGAGTTGCACCCCTAATTAATACGAGGGGGTTTACTAAACAACATGACTTGGGGTTATCAGGGCTTTGACTAGCAAGGAGCATGGTCATGTAAAACATATACTCCCTCCGCCCCAAAATGATTGTCCTTATTCCCGGATTTTTTGTCCCAAAATTATTGTCCGGTTATCTGCCCAGCTAGAAATTGAGGCTCAAAGTCAACTATTTTCGCATCAAATCTTCTATATCAAGAAGTCTTTTCACACAACAACTTCCGGGGGCGTTTCGGAGTAGTCGTTGTTTCCTATTTTAAGAGTCATACTTACAACTATTTGGTCAATGGTCAATGGACCTTAATCTCACCCAAGTTAGAAACACGGACAATCATTTTGGGACGGAGGGAGTACATGTCTAGTAAATACACGGGGTTTATGTGATGGTCACCCCCGACATTCGGAATTGTCCACGGTGGGTCCGACTAGCTAGATGTCTTATATCTAAAATTAGCCTTGTAGGGCCCAAACTACCCACCATGCTAGAAACCTCTAGGAGTCGGTATCCCTAGCTAGCGGTGGACCATACAATGGGGTGAACAATGCTCAACTTAGCGTGGCCACGTTACGGGGGAAGCCCAACATAACTGGGGAATAATTCCATTGTGGCGCATGGACCCACAAAGTTGCTCACAACAATTGAGTAACGTCGTATCATGTAATCGATTAAACTCCTACAAAGTGTAATGTAGTGTTCAAGATTGAAGCCCTCGTATGAGTTTCTTTTTGAAGGGCTCTCAAATTTCAGCCCTTCAGTTGAAGGCTTGGTTCACATCCAAGAACATAGAAATGAAATACACGATTCGTATTAAATTTGTGTATGAATTATATGGTACATGCTTCCAGTACAACGTGAAGAATTAAGAATCAACCATCTAATTCCATTTCTTGTAGTGACAATGCCCTACGTTTGTTGGTTCTTGTGGCGGTTTTCAATATTAAAAAATGCCACTCCAATCCATGAATTCAATTCGAAACCCATTTAGACTAACCCTTATTAAAGCATCTAGTGTGTCAAGGTCGAGTATGGTTCTCCTTTCGCTCTTAACCCGATCCTACTTCAAAAAACCACGTTCACAAACAAAAATGCTAGTTGGGATCACAAGTATGGCTTGCCATAGCGACATTAGAGTTGGCCAATTAATCATGAAGTTCCGGTCATTGCCACAAAAAACCCAAGATTTGTGCATAGCTTGGTGTACGCAAACAAAAGATAACATCTCCACGAATTCTAGCAATTCTACATTGCATTGATTAACAAGGTCATTGCTCCAACATAAATATGTCACCAACCGGTTCAACCATTGCTCGGTTAATGTCCCTCTGTCCAATTCGTCTACGAGATAATGCTTCAGGCTAAAAAGCTTGGCCGCATTGAATAATGTCTCGTAGTTAGTTCTATATTTGCATGTTCAACATTCTCTTGAGCTTTAATACTACAAACTCCTTTAACATGGTTACTTAAATGAACTGAGACCCCCTAACCCCTATAACCATCATTGATTCATGCTTACAATAACCCTAGAACACTCTTGTGCATCATTTCTCGTCACTAGGTGCCTAACATTAGAACTCAACAAAAGCATAGTGATTTTCTACAATTCAGATCATCATCATCATCATCACAAGTGCCCACGAAGGATGATCCACAACATAGTAGTAACATTTGATCAAATTACACGGTGAAGAAATCATCCTTACAAGCATCCTTGCAACCATTGATCCTCCCCTACTGCTGCTACTCCACCACATTCCTCCTCACCCCAAATAATTCCAAATTGATCTCTGAAGTGGTAATCCAACCCCCATGTTTCCATGCATGCATGCCCGTCTGTCCCCTACTAGTGTGAAGTAGATCGGATTGGAAGCAACCAATTCAACGTGTCCAAATGGCAACCAAAACAAATGGATCTAATGTACTTCTCACTATTGAGGTGTGTGGTGATGGGGATGAAGCAAATATCGGATCCGGAGGAAAGGGGCATCCGAGGGGAGTCTAAGAGATTACAAGTTCAGGGACGGAGGTGGTAGCGAGGAAGCAAAGGGAGGGACTCTCGAGTCTCGAGTCTCCGCTCTCCAGGGACAAATGAAATTTGACTGATCAATTTTCATATAAACAGTGCTCGACGGACATATTATATTGAGGACTTCAAGCGACGTCTTCATTTTCAATTTGGGGTTGCGTTTTGAAGGATTATTTTGAGAGAGGTATATTTTGAAGGGCCGAATCACGTTTGAAGGACATTGAAGACTTCAATTTGGAACACTGGTGTAATGCAAGTCCACTATGAATCTAAAATATAAAAATGACAATCCTCATTACTTGCGTTTTCTAATTGGAGTAGATATTCTCCCAAGCAAACCCAACGGCCATGTACCTTTAAATTAAGTAGTATCGTTTCCTGAAATTTGTTTTCTGAAGTCAAATTTCTGAATATACGAATTGGAAAATGTCAAATTCAACAGCCAGTGCACGTGAGCAGGCAAGGGAGTGGTAATTATAGTAGCTGGGGCTGGGTCTCAACCCTAATAATATAATAACCAAAGTTAACATTCAGTCACGCACGCGGACGTTGTCCGTTTTGCAACAGCAAATCCAACTGAGACGGAGTTAGACACAGGTTGACTTAGTTCGTAGCAGCTTATATAAAGTCCTCATGGACTACGGTCATCCTCTTCTACATGGACCAGTCTAAAGAAAGAAGTAGCCGTAGTGAGGGCCAAGACACCACCTGACTCAGATTTGCCGTCCTTCCGCTCTTCCTAGCAAGTCCCTACGTAAACCGTTGGAAGTCGGTCACGGTCACTCGGTTAAATAACCAGTTTTAAAAGGCTCGTTTACACTCATCACATTACCAAGGGCCGGTTTACGCCATGGACCATGATGTCGGACCATAGGAGATGGTTTTTTTTCATGTTATGCTTTGATGGTCTAACATCCATGGTCCGATTTCTTAAACAATCAATTTACAAGCGTAAACCGAATGTGCACCAAGAGGGATGACCATGCACCAAAAATTGAATGTGCTCGTTTTTTTAATATATGTCTAAAAATGGCAGTTTTGAGAAAAAATTAAAGTTCGATCATTTGTCTTCTCATGTCTTCATCTTCTCTTCTCCAAAAACAATTATATTGAAATTTTATTATGGCAATAGTTCTTTGTCATGGGCCCTTGCCTTATTCTACCAAGCACCTCTTTTGCCTCTGCCACTGCAAAACCCGTTGGACCATGTCAGTGGATAATGTAGGCCTTAAAATTTGTCTTTCAAGGACCTCAAACTCCATGGTTGCTTTGATTTTTTTTCCTTGGTGTAAACCGAAGTGGTCCCAAGACGAGTTCAACATCCAATTGCATATTTTATAGAGTCTTGGGACGAATTCATGGTCCATGGTGTAAACAACCCCTAAGAGGTGGGTCTTGTTCTCTTTTACAACCTCCATGCTCTACAATGTCAAAATGAACATTCATCGTTGATATCTCTATGTTGAACTCATATTCAGATTGAAAGATCTAACATGTCGTGGATTTGATAGCTAGGTTTTCGGATCTCATTGTTTTAATTTCCGGGCCCACATAACAAGCTTAGTTGGTTGAAGCATGTTATGCTAAAGGCATTAGGCCATGGCTCTTATATGACCGTGATACCCTGCTTTTTGGATGAGAGCGTAGAGAAGTCTTGGCCTATAACTCAAAGTCTTTTGGAGTTTACAAGCCCTTATAAGTGTAAACCCAAATTCCTGCCGCACATTCCACCATGCCTATTGTCAAGAGTTGTCATGAAAATTCCCCTACAATCTTGGCTAACATTACCCATACTTGCCATGTGGGATTACATGTATGGGCTAAAATGTTATGGGCTATAGTCCAAGATTGCCCTCATGTAAACCTAAAGCAAAGACCCATGACACTCTCAACCAATAACTATTCAAGGGTTTTCAAGAGCCATGGCATAATGGCTTTTGTGTAAACGCGTCCCAAAGCTAAGGCATGTGACCCTATCATAGACACTTCCTACTCCACAAATAGTCTTGGTTGTTGGATCATATTGGAATCAATGCATCCAATTAGCGATTGCGAATCACAAGGGTTGTCAATTTACATTTCATAAGTGGAGATATGAAAGTTATAGGAGGTCAAATAAGTGGAGAGCTCCATTTTCTTCACATGTGAGCACAAAGACCTTCTCATTTATGTTAAATGTTAAGCCTATCATTGGTGTCTATTGTAGGGTGATGTATGGTTTGATAAGAATAATCACACATGCCCTAAGCTAAGGCATGTGGCCCTATCATAGCCACTTCCCACTCCATAGACAATCTTGGCCGTCAGATCAGACCGGAATCATCCCATCCAATTAGCAGTTGCAAATCACAAGGCTATCATTTTACGTTACATAAGTGGAGATGTAAAAGTTATAAGAGATCAAATAAGTGCAGAGTTTCATTCTCTCCACACGTGATCACATAGACCTTCTCATTCATGTTAAATGTGCAAGCCTATCGTTGGTGTCTATTGTAGGTTGATGTATGGTTCAACACAAAACAATCAATTTTTTGAAGAAATTTGCTACGTGTTGTATCCACATTGGTCAAGACCATGGTCAATGCAAAGAGGGAATATTGCATACAAGCTTTCCCCTACTCCTTCCAACACAAAAACTCAACATGTGCCATCATGTCATTCACTCTTGCTAGCCAAATGTCTTGATTTAGTCTATACACCCCCCCCCCACACACAATCTTTCTTCCCATTAGCCATGAACTTTGTGTCAATCAAGCACATGGTACTCATATTCATATATATATATATATATAGAGAGAGAGAGAGAGAGAGAGAACACAACAATCAGGAATAAGTTCTCCCTCTTTAGTATGACACGTTTGGGAAACACACAAAAAGTTGTATCATCGAGGGAATACGACAATAATATGACAAATGGCGTAAAGTTGTTGTATTATTGAGGGAATACGAAAAGATAAGTAATATGAGCTTAATAATATATACAACAAGTTTAAGCAATATAGATGGTATGAAATAAAAACTTATAACTCCAAACAAATACAAATATTCTCAAGAATTCTTGAAATAGGAGTCCAAAGATCTTTGGTGTTGCCTACCCAAGTTAGCAACTGTCATCTTATCTAAATTCCCTACTAACTTTTGAAAACTAGTAATTTCATTAACACCAAGATATAAAGAGTTCTCTAATAAGAAACTAGACAACAATGATGCATGATGTTTAGCATCACTAAGCTTTATTATAGGTGGAGCAACATCATCCACATCTACTGAATGTAGATCAACATTAAGATCAAAGTCTTGTGCAGAATTGGTTCCCAAAGCAACATACTAGGCATGAGGCCACTCTAACCCTAACCATGTCCATTCCACACTAATAACCCTAAATATCATTAACTCCCCAATGATAAGTGAAGTTCCCAAGTAGTTCCCAAGTGAAAATGGATGTATTTTAGATGTACATAACATAGATGAAAGGAACTTTAGCATTAACTACCTCTTTAATATGACAAAATGGAGATTCTAGATGTCGCATTATCGAGTGCCGAAGTCGTATAAAAGAGGGAGTTTTGAACTAAAAAGTTTGGCCTCACAAGAATGTGTCATAATATCGAGGGTGTCGTATAAACGAGTGTCGTATAAACGAGTGTCGTATTAATGAGGTTAGACTGTGTGTTGCCAGAATTTCACGGCCTGATGAGTCAGGTGCCAACAACAGTACAATAGTCGTGTTGTTGTTGTTGTTGTTGTTGTTGTTGTTGTTGTTGTTGTTGGGAAGCAGTGTCCTGGGAAATTTTGGGGCCCAATCGGTCAAAATCCTAGCGTTCCCAACATTGTCCAGAGAGAACTGCCAGCTAGTTACACATGAACCGGTTGAGTTTGAGAAATAACCGGTTGAAGTTAGAGACTTCAGGAGAATTACCAATCATTTAGAGGAATCTATGGAATATACCTCAAGTGAATTAAAGCAAAACCGGAAGATGTCAACATGTAACCGGTTGGATTTAGAATCACTAGGATCTTGACCGACTATATATGCCCAAAAACTTCCGGGCCCAAGTCCAACCGGTCCCATGTTGTGATTTTTTAGTTTCTCTTTATCAATTTAAAGTATAAATTTATAGATGTATCCATAGATTCCCCTAAAATGATCGGTAATTCCCCGAAGTCTTCAACTTCAACCAGTTATTTCTCAACCTCAACCGGTTCATCTATAACTACACTGATTAGCCCATTTAGTGTGTGTTACTATACATAATTACGCAGTGCAATAACGTGTCACTCAAGAGTCCAATTTTTACTAACGAAAGTTCTACAGGTTGTCCACACATTATAGAACATAAACGACTTTGCTTGGTAAAATATTACATTCTCATTAACTAGGTATAGCATCTCGTAACTCCGAATTGTTAACACACGCTAATTGGGATAATCGACATAGCGGTCGGGTGTCCTCGTTCATTGTTGGGGAAGAACACATTGTGATGTTCTACTAACCTTGGAAACCGCGAGGTTACAAGGTACCTCCTACTTAACACCTATCACTCTATCTATCAAAACCGGGAGTTGAAGGACAAGTGACGAGGAAATGGCGATCGTTGAATCTAAGTTAAGGTCGGGCGCTAAACCTTAACTTAGATTCAACGACGTCCTTGTGCCCGCCTTAAGTTAGTCGTCCTTCCCGCTAACCGGGACCAAGTGGCAACCTTTCCACGCGTCGTACGATGCCTCAATTTCCTCTTGGCAAAGCCTCGAAGGACAATGCCGAGGAAACGGAGCCGTCCTTGCAAAGGTTGCTTGTTGAAGTGCGACTCTATTTAACCTCCCACTTCGTCATGTGTCATAACATGCATCGCATGCATGGGTGGATGGGTAATGCTATTTGCTTTCTTACGCGTGGGAGGTAAGGTATATGCCCTATTGTTGGATCGAACCGGGGGTTCTAATCCAACGGTCAATATTCTTTGTAGAGTTCAAAGCGGCCCGGTAGGGGACACGTTTCTTAGGTGGTGTTCGTTGAGTCAAGGATTCTCACCGATCTTCTCGAGGTAACTTATCCCATGCACGTTCTTATGTGTAGGTAAGGTATGTGGCCCTATTGTGGGCCCGTTGGATCGAACCGGGAGTTTCAATCCGGTGGTTAATATTGTTTATGGAGTTGATTTATCACTTTGTTTGTTGCAATGTATAAGTCCTCCCAAAAAGGCCTACTTTAAGGCCTTGTATAAGAGCTTTTGCCTAGATGTCTTGCTCTTTGAATATGGTCCCCCACCGACCTTGAGAGGTGAAGGGAGTATAGGAACACCCACCCTCCCATAGTTTTGTTGTTGATTTAGCTTTGTAGCATTTTGTACATGTTCATGGGTCGGGTGAGGTTGGCAAGGCCAATAATTGAATTCCATTCGCTTTGAGTTTGTAAATGAGGCAAAGTTTAAACAAGTCCATAGTTTTAGGGTCAAATAATATTGTTGGATTAATTTGGAGATTTTGAAGCTATTTTTGGAGTTTCGAATCATTTGTAGTTGACTACATTTTCACCTTAGCTAAAATTGATTTGTGTGTGTGGGGGGGGGGGGGTAATAACAAGACATTTAGTTGTGGCCAATAGCAATCCTAGCAAGGATTATCACATACATATTTAACTCGTCATGGAGGATTGAGCTCTTGATTTGGGATGGAGAAAAGGCTATTAAGACGGATTTGAGTTCATGAACCTTTGGAAAGATGTTCGACTTAAGCTTGGAAAAACCTTAAAGCCTAACAAGATCATATGACACATAGATGAGGACGATGAGTGGATGATGACCAAGAGATAGACGATGCCAATTTTTAGTGTCGGCATGAATGAGGGACGGCTTCACCTTGATCATAGGTGAGAGCTCATATCTAAACCCCAAATGGGTTTACTAAGTAGAATTGTGGGACAAGTGCCGGATAACAAGCATATATAATCGAAGTGATGAGAATGTTCATTAGATAAAACCAACACAATTGATGTCAAAAACAAATTCCTTAAACCCTAAGGACATATATACACATACATGTATGTTTTAAAATTTATATTTTTAAAGCATGGGTGACGCATCATGTGGAAACCCTAGTGGCAAACCCATGTCTTCTGTTTACCAAATTATGAATTTAAGGATTATACAACAATTCACTGCATTTCCACCAATTTTCAAACCAGCTCAGCTTTTGTGGCCAATGAGAAGCTCTGATCATAGCAACGCACCAAACATCCTCCAAAAATGTGAACATAATGCTTTGTCCTTGTTCAATATATAAGGGCCACTTCACACACAAGCCAAGAGCCGTGACCATGAAATTGTGAGAGCCCAAAAGAAAGTGTCCAAAGGACGTCCCAACACACCTCCCAAATCATGTAGCGAGGTCACGGATTCTCAAGTGTAGTGTGAAGTTATATGTGATCATGCTCTCAACCAAATGCTATTTCAATGAATTTCTATTCATGCAGGTCCTCGTGCATGATAAAATAGAATAAATCAACAGTTCTAAGCATTTAGAGTGCGATGATCTCCCGGTTTTGTGTTAGGCCTACCTCCAAGAGGTGGTTTTTGAAAATGGTCCAAGTGACCATTTTACATGATCCGTTCGATGCCATGTAAGAATCCATGTAGAGTTTACATCCATCTTGCATTCACATACTCTGTTGGTCCCTCAAGCGTAGTGTCAAGCGAACTTGGACTGGCTCCGCCTTTTCCACCAATGAGAGTGCTTGAAGTGTAATGGTCCCGGGCTCTCGGTCTCGTGCGTGAAGTGGCCCCTAGGTATGATAATTCCCAGGACATAAAACTCTAAAAAACTGAGTAAATATTAGATTTTAGTTATTTCACCAAGTTCAATTTCAGTTTGTAACAACTACTAAGTGTAACCCTCTTAAACTTGTTGTTGATTCAATACAATTTGGTCCTTCTAATTTGAATCCAAGTCTTTAACCCCACCAAAAATTGGTAATTTAGTGGAATAAAAATAGAAACACACAGACTATACAATGTTTATCTGCGTTTCACTTCGCGCGTCCCCCAAAAGGTCACCAAGTTAAGTTGTTGACCATCTCATGAGTCAGGCCAACGACTTTTGAAGGGGACAACTACACAAGTCGAAAGGGACAATTAAAGAGTTAAAAGTAACCTATACTTTGAAAAAAATGTCCGAGAGTCATATTTTATGGATCATCACTTGATGTAGACACTTTGCAATTTAGGGCGTCCTAAGTTGTTAGAGGTGACGGGGCTTGATCCTTGTCCTTGTGTTGGAAAACCTTAGGGCCGCTTCACACTATGGCCGTCCAAGTCGAGAGGCCGTGGGATTGAATGGCCAAACTTTGTTGAGAGTCCAAAGACATGGGCTGAAAATAGCCAATAAAATATAGGAATTGGAGCCTTCGGCCGGGCATAGTGTGAAGCTTCCAAAGGCTGAGCCCAAAGTCCAAACCTCTGGCCATGAACTCCCATGGCCTCTCGACTTGGACGGCCATAGTGTGAGGCCTCTGAAGGCGAGAGAGAGAGAGAGAGAGAGAGAGAGAGAGAGAGAGAGAGAGAGAGAGAGAGAGAGAGAGAGAGAGAGAGAGAGAGAGAGAGAGAGAGAGAATCCCACTTTATTCCCTGTCCAAAACAACCCCTCCAATCTAACGGCCAAGATCTTGTCAATTTTTTTTTTAAAAAATCATGAAAAGAAATCGATGGCCTCTCAACCATAGTTTGGGTTTTCAATCATGTTTGACCCAAACTTCCTTTGAGAGTCCATCGCCTTGGTCAAAAAGTATTGCCATGTAGGCATTTTGGAGAGCAACGGCCTTTGGACTTTGGCCTCTAGTGTGAAGGGTTGAGAGGCCGAATTCTTGGTTTCTTGCAATCTGATTTGTGGAAATTGACAACCTCTCAACCTTTGGCCATGGTGTGAAGCGGCCCTTAGACAAACTTTGTTTTAGAAGTTCATACCCTTCTAAGTTCCTCATGGCGAGAGGGTTTTATCAGCACCTCTCATTCATTCAACATAAATGTCTTGGAATAGTATGCAACCCTTACATTATTTTAAAAAAGTGGATTTGACATTGGAAGTAGCTTAGAATGTCCCAAATTTGAGCAAGCCTAAGTCATTTGAGATGATACGACCACAAACTTAAACATGATCAAGTTTTTTTATGATGAATAGATGAGAGGTATGTTCGTATGTGATAGCCCCTCTCATTGTTCTTCAATAGGGTCATGCATTCAAGGCAACCGTATAAGTTGAAGGTGAAAATGACATATGAGTCTTAAATGGTTAGTTTTTATGACTAGCTCACTTCTCCTAGGATACAGAACATGCGATGAGTACCAGATGGTTAAAAAAATCCAAATCGTGGTCGTAAACCACTCTCCGCAAGAAATTTCAGAACACATATAAATACATTATTCAATGCTCTCAACACGAGGATTCTCATACTCATCAAATGATCATATAGATCCCCCACCTCTCCCAATTCGGATGATTATTGACCTAAACTGACTATCATATTTTGAACATGCAATCCAATCTTTTTTAAACACACGTTTTTTTTAAATATTTTAAATCCGCTCTTAAAGCCACACCGAACGACATACCAGTCAAATATAGTTGTCCTAATAAGAAAGTTAACCAAAATAAGGTTGTCTACCTTACTACACTTCGTAGCAGGTCTATATAGTAAACTCATCATACTCGTTCGGAATTCCACAACTAGAATCATTTTTTTGTGTGAAATGGCGATACATAACTATAGAGTACCCTATATGGCGTCATGCGTTTGATATGTACACCTAATTTATTTCAAAATCATGTTCAAAGTACACCACATGGCCGGTGTGAATGTCGTTAGTACCAATATAGGTGAACCTACTTGAACTTTTCCCCCAAAGGCGAAGCCGCCATTTATCCGGCCGTGGTACAATACGTAAGTGAACAACATTACATGTATATGGGTAATTAGGGCCGCTTTACACACGGGCTTGCTTTACAATGCATGTAGTATTATGATGATGTTGATAACTCGTCCAAGAGTGCATTGGGCTCCGTATTTGGTGTACCTAACATAATACCGCTCAAAATGTGATGAGATCAAGGGTGTGAACCACAAGACTTCCGATAAGAAACGGAAAGCGGGGTTTTATTCTTGTTAAATGCTTTTGGGATACATGACCCCCAAAATGCCCCGGGCTAGATCACATCTTCATTTGGTTGGGGCCCGTCTCTCCCACGTCTCCTTCGCTGCCGGGTCTTCTTGTCCTCGCCTACGTGAGAACGCTTCTCTGTTGGGAACCAATGCGACAATATCCGGTCACTTAAGCCATTGAGCTCCTTTGGCATGTGAAGGAACTCCATCAATTTAACTTGGGAATAATGAAAGTGATGTCAACTTGAATATTTGTAATTTTGACCGGGTCTTGTTTACATTGGTTCCCAACGAGGAAGCGTTCCCGCACAAGTGCGGGCAAGAAGACCGGGCAGTGAAGGAGGCGTGGGAGGGGCAGGGCCCAACCGAATGAAGATGTGATCTAGCCCGGGGCCCCCAAAACTACCATTGCACAAAGAATAAAAGTTCAATTGACGAGAGACGAGCTAACTTACGTTTCTTGAAATTCAATTTTGAGGGGGGACGAAAGACTTCATCCTATTGTCAACTTTAAATTTGGAAAAAAACATAAATTTCCAAATGGATATTTTTCATTATGCATTGTGCAACCAACTTGTAAATACTCATAAACTCCTCCCCCCCCCGCAAGATAAAATAAAATAAAATACCTTGATTGTTACCATGCATTCACCTATATACCAATCAAACATTGGTTTTCTGAATCAACAATGGACCAATATATAGGTAAATGCATGGACATCAATGACAATACTAAGGAACCAACCCGTGGGCATCAAAATGTGATACCAATCAAATACTAATACTTGATGGGTATGTCAAGGTGGGAGATTCTTTGTATACCTACATAAGTTATTAATTGGGACTAATTTCATCCTAATACCACATTGATAGTAGGGTGACACTTTGCAAGTACGAGGATTCGTGCATGATACATAGATCCAAATGGTCTCGAAAAAACAAATCCTTCAAATCATGTACCCTATTAGTATAGAAAAAGGTGCAATCCTTTGTTACATATACCCGAATGGTGTAAAATGAAGAAGAGAGGACACCGATCTAAGGAGAGAGGGAATTATCGTATAGGAGCATACCTCTCATTCATTCATTCATCATAAAATCCTTGGATAGTATGCAACAGGGAGGTTGTTTTATACAGTTGATTTGATACGGAAATCGGCTTTAAAGACCCCAAATTAGTTTACGTGAGGTCATTTGATGTGAACTGGCAACAAACCTAGAGGGGTTAAGTTTTTATGTTGGATAGATGAGAGGTACGTTCATATATGGTAACTCCTTCTCCTTCCATTCCAACACTTGATCTTTCATCTTTACCTTGCCAAGTAGGTAGTGTTATGATGGAGAGAGAGAGAGAAGAATCATATACAATTGTACCTCTCATCCATCCAACATAAAAAAAACTTGGACCCCAATAGGTGCATTGCCAACTCATCTCAAACGACCTTGAGAACACTAATTGTTCGGGGTCTCTAAAACTGCAATGTTTTGTCTAATTAGTGTGGGTTACCATTTGGAGTAACTCCTTGCTATAACATTTTACCGAGAGTATGAATTTTTACCCAAATTAAATAAATACACTAAATATGGTATTTAGTGTCATATGGTATGGAATGTCACTATGGTAACTTTTCGGATGACACTTCTTATGAATAAGTGAACGATTTCTGTCATGGACAATGGATGAGTTCATGCATTGCCCAAAACCCTACCTTCTCTTGTCAGCAACTTGTGATGAGATATTGTCATAGATGATTGAAATTTAGATGAAAAATCACTTGGAAAGTGACAGTAATTGCAATATTGTTGATCTATACCCCCCCAAAATTAAAAAAATTACAAGGAATGACAAATAATGTTGGGTTCACATTTAGTGTCGGTGACACTATACCGCGGTTCACAATTACTATCGAGCAAGACAATTAGAATCGGTGACACTAAATATCACAATTAGTGTAGTTAGTATGCACACCGAAGATTATGACATACTTAGTTGGTAAAAAATACGATAACATCGGTAAAAATTTATAAGAACACGTAACTCCGAATGGTAACCCACGCTAATTAGACAAAAAACGATGTAATCCCGGTCCCAAATTAACTAAAAAAGTAACCTCCGAGCCACATACTACTACAAGCCGTTTATGTTGGATGAATGAACGAGAGGTACACTTGTATACGATAATCTCTCTCTCTCTTATGACCATGTCCATACACATACATACATAAATGGAGATTGTTGAACTAGAAAATCTAGTCTCACCTGTAACGCAAATCATTTGGTCAGGGCACGAAACCGAACATGTGAGGCCCTTGTGGTTTAACTTACTAGTAAGAAAGCAAGTAAAAGCCACCATAGCCCGTGATGGCCATGCACTCGCACATTCACTTTAACTAGAATGTGCATGATGAATGCCCCCATCATCCCGTCCTCTCGTAGGCGACCTTGTTTATTACGGTTTTAACTCCAAAAAAGTGTGCCTTCCCACATGCGGAGTGGAGGTGGACGTGGTGGGCCCCGCACGTGTAAATGGCTCGGGATGATTCTCTTTGTTGTCCTTTTTAAAAAAGTTGCGGAATATCGAGCTCGATAGTTGGATTGGAAATCCCATATACTTAAGTTCGAATCATTTCACTCGGGGAGATTCGAACACGAGACTTGAGATTGGCATGATGGTAGTTGGTACACCTTTAGTGTTCCTTGGACGGTTTTGGGCGGATGTTCAACTCGGTTTTTAAGTAAGTCTAGATTTATGCATGAAATTTGGACATAATGAAATTGTTTGCGTGCATTTTTCCTGGCAACCTTTGTGATAGAAATAGCATAAACTAATGTTTAATTTGGCATATGACAAAAGGAAAATAGAATTATGGTCATATATGGTATACAAAGAAACATATTTGCTAGTTTTTATAGATGTATTTGAGTTTTTTAATGCTTGTTCATTCAAGACACGTGTATTATATCAATTGGAAATAAATGGTACGTAAAAGGACCAATTTGAGCTATCGTCTTGATTTGTTAAAACGGTTTAATGTACACCTAGGTAGCTCTTGTATACATAACCAATAATTGAAAAGCCCATTGTAAGACGATTGGACGTTTAAGGGTGAATTGGATCAATCTCTAGGATTTGTCATGTACATATGTGAGTCTCTTTCTGATTACCACTTAGATTGTGGGTCAATGATGAGTATTGTGGACCACACTAACTCATGCGTTTAATGTAGTGATTATTGTATATCATCGCATCTCTCTTTCATCCATATTAAAATACCTTCCTCCCCCTCCCCCCCACCCAAACCCCTTATGGCTATTTCATCTCAATTGTGCCTTGATGCACTAATTTGGGGTCTTTGAAGCCAACTAGAATAACAAGCAAACTAAAAACAACACACTCACAACTACCAAGTATATCATGATGTTTTAGTTGGATGAATGAGAAGTATGCTTGATTGTGCAACAATTCCCTCTTGCCCTTCCTTAATTAACAATTTTTTTTATAGCAATCTTCATTTGCCTCTTTAGTAACATTGAGTTCCCTAGTCTCTTAGGTTGTTTTCTACATGGACATGACCCACATGAATCCACAAATATTGGGTTATTCATGTACCACTTGCTCTCATGTTAGCCATATATGCTCATTTCTTCGAGGAAATCTCACACGTTTCATTGTAGCCACATTGAAGGGGGGCCTATAATAGAATTCCACTTGAAGACCAAATCAACACTAAAAGCTGAACCAAATAATGTACATAGTCAAAAACATCTAAGTAGAGACATTCCATTCCAATTACGATCACCCACCCAATGATTTTGTTCCTTCTTTGTTTCTGTCAATTTATCACGTTTAATACGTATGTTGGACAAACATAGAGACCTCATAACATGTTGTTCTTACAAGCATGATATAGGTACATTGAAATCTATGTAACTTATAGTGAGTAACATCGTATCCCACTCTTGGTTGGACAATAGAACATTGTTCCTTTTAATTGTTTTGTAATATGTCAGTACCATGTTGTATGCGAGTCGGGAGTCGGCACCCTATAGAACCCCATGGTACGGGCATGGAACCCACCCGTCAATCTTAAAAGTGCAAATTCAAAGAGGATGGTACAAATACCCAACTAGATGTCGCATGTGTAGATAGATGAACAACCACTCCCTCTTGGGCTGGCACATGGCCTAGCTTCGCTGCCCCACAATTGTTTTTCGCCACTGGGAGGCAAGGCAACCGGGCGAGCAGCTGTACAACACATCAAAAAGTGGCTACCACCAAGGCAAGTCACCGCGTAGGTTGTAAAAATGCAAGAAGAACGCATACTATGTTCTACCCCAATGCAATAAACACATTGTTTTTCGTTTAACTTGACGATGAATATAACTTTTTAACCAAAAATGTTTATTGGTGTGTTCAATTTTTTCCTTTGTATTGTTTTAGCCCAGGTCCTTCAAGGACCACGCAGGCTGTGGAAGCCTAAGCCATGTGCCCAACTTTTGTTCCTTATTTGTCCCCTTCTCTTTTCTATTTTCATCCTTTATCCATAACATTATTTAACCTCTCTCCTCTCCAAGTAGTACTTAGGTTTCAAGGACAAGAGTGAAAACCTATAACATATTCACCTTTATATAGCGCAAGCCTAATATCATACACCAGACATTGCATATGTCATCATTCAAAGAAAATTTTGTGACTTGACCATCTAGAACCTCGCATTGGAATTACGTTTTGAGACTAAAGTATGAACTAAAGTGCATGGTACGGTTACTTAACTAGGTATAGTGCATGGTACGGTTACTTAACTAGGTATAGTGCATGTACATAAGTAGACGGGCGACTAAAGAGGCCTCTAAGTTACCTTATTACTCTCCTTTCCATTCTCGTTCCTTGTCCATTTCCTCTCTTTCCTTCTTTGTTTACAACTAAATATCTCCCTAGGTACTGTACAAGTGACTCCACTAGATATGATATTTAGTGTCACTTACTATTTGATATATCCTTTACTACTGATGTAATATTTTTTACCAAGTACAAATGGTAATGTTCTATAATGTCCAAACAACCAATTTGACATTTGTTAACAAAGTATGAGATATACAATAAATAGATATAGGTACCCCTCTCACAGTTGGGTAGTAAGTTACATACTTAATCAATCACTTATAAAGGAAGATAATTTCCACTTTAACCTCATACTTTTTTTGCATCTCAACCTCTTTATGAAATTGACGATGTGGGTGTTTCGCAATTGACGCAATTCCCAATTCATTATGAACCAATTTACATTTCCCAAAAAAACCCCATCAATTTCCGCACAATCCTACTACTTTTGTCTTGTCTCATATTGGAATGTGGAAACACAAAAACTTGGGAACTCAAGATTTGGTAGTTGACTCGACTTCTCTCATGAATTTGTTGCACATAAGAAGAAAGCAAAACCTCACGGAGGTAATCATCATAAGTTTGTCTACCATAACTGATCATTCATCCACAAGCATAAGATGACTTGTCTTTCATCCATGGAGACATGACATCATCCACAAGTTTTAGATTTTGTCCATGAGCTGATCGGTTGTGTCCGATAACAACTCAATGTAGGTAAATGACTTGCCGATCATGCAACTTATGAACCACTCTCCTCTCATCGGTTATTCAGTTCCTTAAACTCTCAAAGGCCGAGACACACGTTTTGGTTTGTGTAGTCACCTGTGCCTCATAACACCAACATGTACGTTTGCATCATAATATTCTGATTGAACACGTGGACAATTGAAAAAATTGTGTGAACAATCCTAACCCTACAAAGCTTCCATCCATACGGTCAAGATCTACCCTAAGAGTTGTCCATTTCCCTTAATAACCTTCCGAGTCAGAAATTACTCTTCCTAATGGAAATCACTTCCAAGCGTTTCAATCTTAGACCAGTTTACATTTCCAAAAACACTTGAGAGTTTCCTCAGCTCTCAGACTGGAACGCGGGAACGCGAGGGCCCGGGAACACGGGAACTCGCGATCCGGGAACACGGGAATGCGGGGGGTTCACACTGGCTGCGGCAGGGAGGGAGCGAGGGAGGAAGGGGCTTGTGAGCGGAGGCTTGATTGCGCGAGGCGTGGAGTTGCCAAGGGGCGCTGGGTCACCGCCATAGCCAAGAGCTGGTTTAGCTTTCTTCTCCCCTTCCGACGCCAATGGCACCCACATCCCGAGGGAGGGTCCTGTTTGCCTTCGCACCTTCCGATGCATCATACTTATAACCATCGCCCCGTCTCATACCGCCGCTCACTCGTTCGCCCCTTTCATTAATAATAGTTTTTTTTATATCGCGAGCCATTGTTTTTGCCCCTGCTCAAACCCCGGCTCAGCTGCCTCCCTGACTCTCATCAGCCCTCTGCCACTGTCGGTTCCAACATTTGGTCTGGAACAAGCGCGGCGTGGCACTGGAGTCATCGTATGGAAAGGTGGCGTGGATCTATCAGTTTGTAACTTAGTAGTGGCTGCAGTTTCTCTGTTTCCAATAATCGGCTAGCCTTTTCGGAGGCTTAAGTAAAGAGTATGTAGTCAGTCAGTCTCTCTCTCTCTCTCTTTCTCTCTCTCTGGGGATCGGATCCTGTGGACTATTTTCGGCAGCGTATTTGCACGGGATCTGTTTAGTCGTTTCCGAGGTTTGGTTTGGTTTCGTTGTTTAGTTGTTTTGGTAGTAAATTTTTTTTTTCATCATTTTAGTTTGGTGCGGAGAAGACTAAGTTCTGTGGAGGTTTGAGATCTCTTTGTCCTCCGTAGCTTTCAGCCCTGATTGCTGAGAATAGGTGCGATGTTGTGTGCCTTTCTTCTTGCCGGGGGGCCACCGGTGTCAGAGCGTGTTGAGAGTTGAGACGCGGTACCTTTTATTCTGCAGTGCGAGCGCGACAATGACCTTTTGGTCGGGGATAAACATCTTTGCAAAGCTTGTCGGGGATCATTGCAACCTGATCATTCCGAAGAGCCTGAGACAACCTTTTCTCTATGCTTTGGTGCCGTGTTTTTGTCTTTTCACCAAACACAATCATTGCGACTATTCTCTTGCCTGAGGGATCCTGATTCTTGATTCTTGATTTTGAACCTTGCCACTGTGCCAACTCGCTAAATTTACATGCATCCCGGGTGCTTTACATTCTCCGTCCTGCTATGGGAAGCAGACAATGAGAGCGAGCTTTTCAGGAACTGAGTCATTGCGGTCTGTTTTGAAGCTTATTCATTGCAATTTGTGACTGCATTGATTGATTGTCCCATGATTTCCTATACTACAAGAATGCAAGTGTCGAGATTGTAGTATCTTTTCGGAAGTGGTGGGAGAGCACATATAGACTGGCAGTTTATACGTAGCCTGAGAAACCGGGAACACAAAATTACATACAGAGTGACCTGAGCAGGCTTCCTATATACCCTGTAGTTAGCTCGCGAAGCCGCAGTTGAGCAGTTCTCCAATTTGAGGCTTGTGAGAAGCAATCAGAAGACAGAAGAAACTTAGAGCACAAATTTTTTTTACCTCTTCGGCAGCAATGTTGCCACAATGCTTGATGCTGAGCGGAGATCAAGGGATAAGTAGCCTTAGAAGCCGAGAAAAAAAAATCGGTGGACAGTGACCCTGAATAGTAGTTCTCATTCGTAGTTCGTAGCTAGCTTGAGAAGCAGCAGTTGAGCAGTTTTTCAAATTGAGGCTTGTGAGAAGCAACCAGAAGGCAAAAGAGGTTTAGAGAACAATTTTTCATTTGACGCTTAGGTATCAATGTTGCCACAATGCTGGATGTGGAGCAGAGATCAGGGGAACTTTTGAGAGGAACTTTGACGCAGCATCAAGCTCATGCTGCAGGGCTGAAGCGTCTTTCTGCCAGGGCAAGTGCGGGCCCCTCTACTCCACCGGGAACCAGGCGTGTTTTCTTCTCCTTCTCTGCTTATGCGCGCAGTGTAATCGAGCATTTGAAGAAGCGTGATGTGCCTATTGCGGAAGGTCTCTCCGATGAAGAGTTTGAGCGGATAGAAGCTACTTTTGGCTTCACTTTCCCACCTGATTTGAAAGGAATCCTCCAAGAAGGGCTTCCCGTGGGAACAGGATTTCCCAATTGGCGGACCGGAAATTTGGAGCAACTTCGTATGCGCGTCAATCTTCCCATCCTTGGTATTCTGCATGAGGTGGCGAATTCGAAGTTTTGGTGGAAACCCTGGGGCACTCGTCCTCTGGAAATTGATCATGCAGTTAAAACCGCGCGCTCTGCTTTGCGCAGATTCCCAATTCTGGTCCCAATGTACGGCCATTGTTACATACCCTCTTCACCCAACCTCGCGGGTAACCCTGTTTTCTTCGTTTACCAGAAAAACGTGGTTTACTGTGGGTACGACGTGGCCGATTTTTTCGAGCGGGAAGCCTTTCTTGCTCATGACTGCGACCCTCCGCTTGATTTCAACAATTGGAGTGAAGATATAGGTAGCGGAAGAAGCGTCACTAGCAATGGGAGCGGGGATCATAGACGAGGAGAGCTGTATCAAACAGACGTCGATTCTGTTCATCGAAGTTCGCATTCTTCGTCAGCCACAGATCTGTCGGAAGCCTCCGGGTCTGGGAATTCAGACGGACAAGGGGAGACATGGGGCCGTAATTTGGACGTTCTTGCCAAAAATGCAGAGTTTCTTGGTAGTCCGCGGAAGAAAGGGAAGCCTCCTAGCAGGTTGGGGCGGTCGAGATCAGGGAGCTCAAGCCAACATCTAAAGTCGTCCCGAGAGTTGGACGGAAAGTTACAAGAATTCGATTCCCCACGAGCTTCAGACTGCCAGGATGATATACTCAGGTACAAGCAGATTATTGAGAAGCCCCTGCCTACAAAAACATTGATAAATTTGTCGATGGTGATGCCCCCATGGGCTGCTCGTACTCCTCGTCGGATTGAATTCTGGAGCGACCTTGCTGAGAAGCAACAAAAACAATGTGGCGTTGCTCCTGGGGAAGCTGGCCTCTTCTCTCCTCGGAAAGCGGACGATGATGTGACGCAAGAAGCTGCTGCAAGCCCGGTCAAGAAACATTTGGACGTGAAGGAACGGAGCTCAGGAAAGTCATCAAAGTGGCTGACCGGGTATTTGGAGGAGATGTCTCTTGTTCTTAGAGAGGGCGGGTGGAGAGAGGATGATATATCAGACATGATGGATTTCAAGTCTCCACCTGAACTTTGGAACCAACAATTGGATGCTCAGGTGAGACATTCTATCTTGTATGTTGGCCTCCCTCTCTTGGTCCTCGCATATTGAAATCTGAATCCTAGTACAGTATATATTTACCCATCTTTGTTACTCCTGGTATGGCTTACTACCTTATTTTCATGATTTTAATTGCATAGTTATGTTTACAGATTCTCAGAGGTGACATGTATTTGTCAGTTATCCCTATTATTTTTCAAAACAGCACATAACCATAGCCACAAATCTAGTGACTTGCACATTGTGGTTCAATTGTATCTCAATTGTAGTCCGGTGTATTCCAATTTCTGTAGTTCAATGGGTTGCAGCTGTTAAGAACAAAATGTATGTTTCTTTTACTATCCCTATGGCTACTGATCACACAGCTTACATACTGTTGGTTAGGTTTATACTCATGTATTACTTTCATTAGGTGCAGGCAGTTTTGGTGACCTTAGCCAGGGAAGTGGAGTTACTCTCTACGTCACTGAAAAAGGCTGGTTGGAGCGTTCCTGACGTAACCGAGACTATGAAGATGGGTCCAAGTGTTGTTTGGTGATAAAACCATATCATGGCCAGACTCTTGCCATGCACATGAGATGTCTCCTATAGTGCCTGCCCTTTGGATCATCATCAGGGCGAGGGGAAATTTTCAGCTTCTCTGCTACTCGTAAGTAGTTGTTTACCATTGGCATTGCGAATTGGAAGACAATGAGGAGAGGTTTATTTTTATCCCTTCAACAGGCAAATACCGGTTTTCAGGGAAACAATTTAAGCTGCAAGAAACCTTGTGGTCACACCGTCTATAATTTATTTCCTTGAAGACCTGTTGCATCTCAAGAAATGCAGGAGTGGATTGCAGATCATGCAGGTGTGGAATTGATACCCTGATGATTGATTTTAGCAAATAGTTGAATTTATTTCCCCAAAGGAGTGGATCTTCATCAGCACTTGTGTATTATACATCATCGACTATGTTTGTGGAGACATCATGGAAGCATTCACCTGCCCATCCATCATAGATCTCTGGCATGTCTTATCAATTTTGTATTTCTTTCTGTACAATCTTGCTGGATGAGGAAGTCGTCAGCTTAAATTTCCACAAATGGAACTGATTCTGAAGTGTGCTCAATCATTAAGATATAGCTGATATGTTAGGTGGGTGTTTGATAGTTTTACCACTTTGGGTGGTTATTACATACCCCATGAGAGTTTTGCAGGAACTCAGGTGAGCTCTCACAAGTCAGTTGGGGATTAGAGAGCCCATTTTAGAAACGAGCTGCCCTACATTTGGGCATGAGTTTATCCCAATAAGATTGGTTTCAGGGCATGTACAGCATAGACATGTGGTATTCTTCATACTTGGAATTATTGCGGCATCAGTCATGTTAATAAATCAAGTTCAAGTTTAGATACAGTATTGAGCACATTCTTTTTAATTCTGATGTTTTCTTTGAATGATAAAAACTGGTCTTTTGTTATTTCCAGCTATTATCAAACGCCTGCACCGTTCAGCTTGCTCTACCTTATTGTTGTTCTGCTGATCCCCCAGCACTCTCCTGTGTCACTCTACTTGAGTTCTCCTGTGCTTTTGTATTCTCTTGTGATCTCCTTTGCCAATCTTCGGTGGTAATTTAATGGTGTCCAGGCAATCACAGTTGATCATGATTCTTATCACTGAGGTAGAGGGTGCATACCTCCTAATCTTGTAACTGGAGCACACCTTAAACCAATTGAATGTCTCCTGTGCAAAGCGGGGGCGGATTTGGGTGAACAGTGGGGTGGTTGTGGGACAATGCGGGATTAGATTTGGGCAAGTGTCGGAACAGAGCAATGGTGGAAAACTTGTATGCTTTATTGTGGTCCCACATGCAAAAGTTAGAATGGTTTAATTTCTTTAATTGAGTGGAGTGTTGGTTTTAGTGCGGGAGTGGTTTGGGCAGAAGGTGGGATTGGTTTTGGGCGAAAAATGGGCCAATTTTGGGTGAGTGTCGGGATGGTTTTGGGAGCTGTATGTAGTGGAAAAAGTGTGGGTCTAGGGAAGGAATTAGTAAGTTAGGGACAACTGATTTAAAAAATTTGTAGTATATTCATATTATTTTTTGGGAATTGTTAAATTGACCACGTAGTTTGTGAAAACCACCACAATGACGTGTTACATGGTCACATGACTTTTCAAAATTTGATTTTTCATCACACATGAAGAGGAGCCATGTATTAACTCTGTTAAATTTAATAAACTTGGTCAACTTGGATGACAAGTCAGAGCCTAGTTGACACCTTACGTACTAACTGTGGTTGTTTTAACCAATGTGTGGTCGATTTAACAATCTCCTACTTTTATTTCCACCATGTCTAAGCCAATCATGCATACCATAAATTGGACTCCTAAAATATGTTGAATCGTATAAAGTGTTTAAAAAGTGTTTAAAAAGCATTTTAGTATAAACTTTGCAAAAGGAGTAAAATACGACTGTAGTTATTTTATCAAAATCCCTGTACATAAGCGCAGACAAGTGAAACAAATGTGGTGGATAGAAAGCTTACATCAATCGATATTGGGACTTAAATAAATTTTGAAAAGAAAATATCATAATATTCCATGAAAAAAAACTTAGATTATAAAGGATTTTTTTAATATTGAAAAAATATTCAAATACAAGTTGAAATAGACACAACAATGGCCCATATTAGTACTTGGAGGTCTTTTATGATGTCCACTACAACCCCATGCCATCAATTCCATGAAGGATTGTCAAATGCCATTCTATTGTAATTTATCTATTTTTTGACAATTTGAATTTTATTGGAAGCGTACAAATGCCGATTTCCATTGATAAAGGACACATGCATGTTTAACATGATGTTTGACACTACCATAGAGGCAGCATGCCAGAAGTTTGGCTTCGTTCGAAGTCTTGTATGTTTTGAAGGCTTTCTAGACAATTTCAAACAATACTGAGTATTTGAAGAGCCAATTTTGACATTTTATATCTTTCACACCCTAATTAAAATCCACTTCAAACTTTTTGGCACTATGTAGTACATCATGTACTACAACTTTCATTTGAATGCACTTGGATCTTGCCCACTCATGCTTATGGTATGATTTTTCAAATGGAAGTGAGTCAGAGTTGTACTCGGTTTTGTTTGTGAGTGTAGATCTTTATCCTAGGTATCCACCAAATCATTTTACAAGCATTTTCCTTCATGAATCAATAAGAATTTCAAGGTGTATCAAAAGCATTTGATCTTTAATATGATTAGCTAGAAATATGAGTTGCATAATTTGGTGAGAAAAACCAAGAATATTCATGTCATTGACATTGTTACTTTCCAAAAAGAGATAATTTTGTAACCCAAAAAAAATTAAGGGTTCCAACCACTTCAAGGTCCGTATCTTAGACCCATTGATTTAAAATTTCAACTGGTTTGCTCTAGATGATGCAAAACTTTTTTTTGTCAAGGTACAAGAAAAAAATACAAAAAAGAGAAAAGTTTGCGTTGAGAAATATATCTTCGAAAAATGCTAGCAACCAATTTTTGGCTTCTTGGGTATTTAGGGGTTAAGGAAACAACCCTTTTTTTGTTGGTATGGCTGTTGGTATATGACCCTAATGCAAAACAATCTAGACCCACAAACCTGCAAAGGTAGATCTTTACTGGACTTGACGTTTGCATATAGTGCACTGCACTGCAAGATCGGAATAAATTTTTTTAAAAATCTTACAGGACATAATTTATTAAGCACATATCTGCTTTAATCTGGCTCTGCGTGCCAGGTCTATCAAGACCTTTCTCAACATACCTGAATGAGTCTGCCTCCTCGAACCACCTCAGTAGAAAAACCTACCCACACTCTTACACAACCTCGTATATTCTATGCCTCTTCTGGTCACTGCATCTAAGTTAGTATCTATTTGATCATGGTGCAAGGTCCAAAATTTTCATCATTGTCCACTCAAATGGTGATGTACTTTACTACTGCACCTCGTATCTTCTCCATAAACTTCACTGCTTGTTCCTGAATGCACATTGAAGTCTGTGAGGATTGTGTTTTTTGGTCATTTCAATATGTCACCATAAACACATCCTACAAGAATTTGTTGTGATTATGGCACAAAGAGGTGTAAGTGAAGATCCAAATTACCTGCAGTTTTGACATGAGACTACCTTGAACTTTTGCAGTTTAAGGTCTGTATTTTCCTTTTCTTTCATCATCTGATTTATTTTATTTGTCTTCTATTTCTATCTTGATGACCCAGATCTTTGCCTTGTAAAATTCAAAGCAAGAGCCCCCACATTGTTCCACAGACCTTGAACTTTCACCTGTTCACCTTTTAGACAAAATCTTGAGGACACGCTGTCCTTCTGATAGACAGAGCTGACTCTTAGTTCTTGCAAGCAAGCAACATTCAGAATAGGAATTCAGATTCGGATGGGACTTCAATTCTTTCGTACCTCGTTGGCTTTTGAAGCTGCAGCAATGTTCTCGTCCAGAAGTGCCAAAAGAGGCCGGTCCAGCTCCGACTCTCCTGCCATCTCTAGCAACTGCGAGCCACAAACTGTACCTTAGATGACAGGAAACAAAAAACCGCAGTGCCTCTTTCACATATGTTACGTAAAATGTAAGGTGAGAAAAATAAATTGCTTCATACAAGGAACCCAAAACAAAGTCGTTTTTCTTATATTCGAGTTCAAGAGATGATTCCAATGTTGCCACCAGTGTGAATTATGGTGTTGCCTCATCTTGAAGTTAGTCTAAATCTATACGTATTTCCCAAACAGACATCACAAGAATTAGGGGGCCCTTGAAGATTGTTGACTCCTTTCAAAAGTGAACACCTTGAACAAGCACAGACAAGCCAACCTGCACCTAATCTTCCCTAAGGGCAAGCTCCTTGTTCCCACATGATTGGATGAATATTCCAGTTCACCCAGACACTCCCATTATGATTGGGTGGACCACAAATGATAGGGTGCACTGAAAATCAAGTGATTGGAAGGTCACCCATCCGAGCACTACTCCGGCCTTAACACTGCATCTCTGTATCATTATTCCTTTATTCATGAACCTTCTCACAACTCTAGTGCTCTCTAGTCTTATCGGCAAAACATGGTTCCATCCACGTACAGGCTACATTTTAAACTATAACACCCTTTTGTCAAAATTCATGCAGGATGAGTTGTGAAAAACAAGCTGAAATCTGCCATGCTACATGTCCTTACTGTTGCACGCTTGTCCTTTGAAGAGAGTATACGAGCCAGACGTTCCTTTGCTCCCACAAGATCGACAGCCAGTTTATCGTATGCTTCTGCAAGTGCCACTCAAAATCCATCAAAAACAGTGTGTGGGTCACTTTCTTCCTTTCAACCACATTTGAGCACTGCAGGACCTTTGCAGACTTTTTTCAACAAAAAATCTTTTTTCCAGCCAAAGACTTTCCTCATCCCAGGAGGGGTCACTTCCTTGTATATGAACCACCTGAGACATATTTCCGACGGGGGTTATGAAGTAATGCGCATATTCATGTGATGTTCCACACATTTGTTGAGTATACTCAGAATGTACCTAGTATATTCTGAGAATGAAATTCCCATTCCCTATTTTATTTTATTTTTAACTTATATATTTCTTACTTTTGAGACATAAATAGGACAACCTATCTTTTATCACACCTGAAATTCTAGTGAACAAAAGTGAACCTCCCCCCCCTCCCGGGCTCTTCACAAACATGTGCAACATTTCTAGAACCTCAAGGATAGATGATACCGGTATCTACCAATTCCTTCTCTCAAAACCTTTTGCAAGGCCTCGAGCTCACCCACCCTGTCCTCAATAGCCTGAAATAACATCACAAAATCCGGGATCAACACAGATCTTTGCTGCATTGTGAACATGTCCAGGCAGTGCTGTAATGTTCTACTGAAAGTAGGATGAAAATGCATAATATAATTGTGGCATGTAGAAGGAGCTTACTGGTGTCTGGTTTGCACCAAACCGGAGAGAGCCAATCTCAGACTTCAAATATGCAAAGAAATCCTCTGTGAGTCTGTGTGCAACGCCCACACCTCGTTAACACTCAACAAATTTTGAACTTTCTCAGATGAGAGGGTAAAAGTGTGTATGACAATGTGCATGGACTTTACCCTTAAAGGCCTGAGGAGTAAAGCATTTTCTAAGATGTGTCATACAATAACATTTCCAAAGGTATCTTAAGAATTATCACAAGAGAGAGGTTGTGAGGCATCATTGAAGGATCCCGTGATGAATTTAGAAGTTAAATTATTGAAATTTCATCAGAATCAGATTTTGAAATTATAGTCTACAGTATCCATAACACACATTGGCTGAAATTACATTACAGACACTATAGATTGGTGAAAAATTGCAAGCATGATATGATCTTGGAGTAATGAAACTGTCAGAATCTCACTTGAGATTTGAGCACTCTTTGTGGTATAGAGGAGAACTAGTCATGAGATTTTATGATCGAGCTTTTGGAGGTCATAGACAATTTCAATACCTTCATCTAGGAAAGAAGTTTATTAGAAAAATAATTATTTTGGAGCAAGATCCCATCATTTGGAATTGAAAGTCCTCTTATTGGGATGTTTAGGCGTTATGATTATGGGTTAAATATTGGGCAAAGCAGTCAAGAGGCACTCCTGTGGCCTCAGTGGAGTCACCCAGTTATTTGTGTCACCCAAACTCCAAACAGAAATTACACCAGATTAATAAGTCTCTTTTGGAAAAGACAAAATGGGTCTGATTATCCACAGGGTGATAAAGGAGACCATTCAGATGGTTGAAGTCAAAGATTGAAGTACCTTGGTCGGCAGCGCGCGATCTCGAAGTCCATCTCTTGGCCTTCAGTTGTCAAGAAAAACTCTGCCAGACCGGCATGGGTGTCTGGGATAATCCTTGCCTGCTCACAAGTTCACCCTCACAAACCACTGCTTTGAAATTGCAAATGACACAAGTCCAGATTCTTGCGTTGTGGGCTCACACAGATTGAACAAACTTTCAGACTTCCTATTGCGCATTTAGAGTTGTCCTTTAAGTCAATGGAACTTTTTTGTGGGAGTTGGTCCCTTATGAGATTCCACTGGTTGTTTTGCAAACAATATGACTAATTTCTTTGCACTTGTGATTGTAAATGCTCGGAGGCAGTGTTTGAATTTGAATAAAGAGCAACCTATTTCAGTTCATTGAGGGCCAAACTAATTTTTAGCATGTCTTGGCATGCCCAAAATAATGAGTTTGACCCTCAATGGACTCTAGGTACTACCCTCAACATCTACCAAAAACTTGCCGAACGTGGAAAGTCTTATATGCAAAAGAACCAACTCCGAACCCAAAGTCATGTTGCGTTAGAGGATAACTAATTTGCATCCAAATTTTCAATTTTGATGAATGGTGGTGGCCATCAAGTGAGTGAGGTCCAAGATTTTAGGTTAAGAATAAAACATACCTCACGAGCCTCCCTGCGCCTCTCCTTTTCAAGCTGCAGCTGTCTTTCGAGCTTCTCTCTTTCCACATCATCTCCAGCAATTTTTTTTTGGTAGTTCCTTCGCGCAATGTGACCAGGGACAGGAGCCGCCAAAATTCCCTCGGGATCCTGCCACCCCAAAAATATCAAGCCCTTGAAAAATTCCACACAAATCTTGATCTGAAACCACTCTGTTGGGTATGCCCGATTTCAGAAAAGGAGCTATGCCTTTCATTGCCTTCCAATTATAAGAGGCCTCTCGTGGTGCAAAACTTTGCGAGTAGGATTCATCATGCTTTTACATAGCTTCTGCAATGATAGAGGGTAAGTGGACACAATTGACTTGTCTCTTAAAAAAAGCGTTACCAACACATCCCTCTACTTTCCTACAGCACGATGTTGTTCCTGCAAATGAGGACCCAATTTTCCCAACAAATTTCATACCACAAAAGGTAGAGTGATCATAGAAACACCCTGGAAAGACTGAAGGGTGTATGTATCAACATTGACTCATCATCAAACTCTGCTCACGTGCATTTTGAGATGCACATAGCTCGAGCAACAACAGCGGTTATAAGAGTACACAATTCGTCCTCTCTAAAGAAAGTGGCGACACATCCCTCTACCTACTCTATTACAACACAACATTGTTCCTGCGGATGAAGACCCAATTCTCCCATCAAAATTCATAACACAAAAGGCAGAGTGCTCGTGAAAAGATTTTAACCCTGAAGGCTATGTATCAACATTGACTCAACATTAAACGCTGGTCACTGGCATTCTCACATGTACATAGATTAAGCAACAAAAGAGAATAAGTGCACACAACTTCCTCCTCTCTCTCAAAAAAAGGGGTGGCGATACATCCCTCTACCTACTTTCCTACAGCATGACGTTTGTTTGTCCCTGCAAAGGAGGACCCAATTCTCCCGACAAAATTCACAACACAACAGACAGAGTGCTCATAGAAACACCAAGTGGATAGAGTGAATCCAATCCGAAATCAAACAAGCGCAGGAGCTTAAAAAAACCTACAAAACTGTGACAGTAGTAGGCAATTACCCTTTGAGATGTGATGGGAGGATGTTGTGGAGCTTACCCATCCCACATTGCGAATGTGGAGATGACCTCGTTGAGGCGCCTGTCGTAGAGGCAGCCGCAGGGGCTGAGTCGTATGTGAAAACGGGAATTTGGGTTGCTGTGACAACTTTGTTGTTGAGGGAGATGAGCTTAAAGCGTAGGTGCTGCGAGAAGACACCGAGCATCCACAGCTCACAAACTCCATTGCGGCACTCATGCGTGCACACTTCGTTCTTGTCTAATTCTTTTCTGTCCTTTCCCTTGGTGTCTTAGCTTCAATCACACCAACTCCCTCACCGGACTGTGGCTAACTTATCTTCCTCTCTTCAAATTCCTCAGGCTCTCGCATACAAGAATTCGGGCTTCATTCATCAACCTATGTTGTTCGTCGGATTGGGGCTGTCCGTCGCCATGGGGTGGGATGGAGCACTTTGTGTTGCAGATGAAATTCGTATGAAAGTCGGCGTGCGTGCTTGCTTGCTTGCGGCTCACCATTCTTGAGATGGGTACCTTATCCATCCATCCGGACTCCCCAAATTAATTAGGCTAAATAGAATAGGCCTTCTAATAAGGGTGGGTTTATGGCACCTAGTGTTGGTCCGGTCAGCGAGAAAATTTGAAGGGTTACTCGTATTTCATGGGGAAGGGTTACTTAAAATTTTGCCTTTCAAAATGAAGGGTTACTTCAAAAATTGCCCTTCACATATTTACAATTTTTTTCTTTCAAAAATGCATAATGTAATGTTTGAATCTTAGGTTATATTGTAAACTGAAGTGAATGTAATTTACATGGAACAAAATCCGAAAAGAAATATGATTAGAACATATATTTATTTCATGTATAGAGCTCACATAACAAAAGCAATTTTGTGTCGAAAAACATTCTCCCGTCGCCCAGGCCCCAAGGATAAGAGCGGCCTGTAGTTCTCACCGGGTGTGGGAGGGTATCTAGGGTTCTCCCGAGGGTATGAGCGTATCTGCAAGACTGCATCAGCCACAAGCCGGAGCCTCCAGGGAAATGAGCTAGCCGGATCTCCCGAGGGTATGAAGGCCCAAGGGACCGGTTGTTTTAAAAATGCCCTTCCCTTTGAAGGTTTCTTGGAATTTATGCCCTTCCCTTTGAAGGTTTCCTGGAATTTCTGCCGGTCCCTTTTGAAGGGTTGGCCCAGATGTTGAAGGGAAAGTGAAGGGCTGCACCCCAAAATAAGGGGTACATCCCTTCAATTTTATTCGTTGGGTCCGGTATATGTAAGGTGAATACAATGATACCATTAATCAACATCGTTAATGGTATCAAAGAACCTACACGTGGGTATCAAAATTGTGATACTAGTCAAATATTGATGTATGGTGCGTATCTCAAGGTGAGACAATCTTTGTATACCTGGCACCTGCGTTATTATTTGGGTCAATATCATTCTAAACCATTTTGACACTAGGGTGAATTTTCTAGGTATGACAGTTCTTGCTTGGTACATAGACTTGAATGGTATTGAAAGCAAATTTGCCGTCAAATATCCACACCCGATTGGTATCAAAAAATGTAAAATCCTCACTACAAATACTTGAATTGTATAGAAAAGGAAAGACAATACTAGACAAACATTGGCTTACAATGTAGGGAACATTGGTTTAGGGTTTAGAGTGTTAGAACTGAGCAGTTTACAGTAGGGTCCAGGTCCAAGGTATGAAAGAATGTAGTGGCACTAAGTTAATGTGGCATCACTTCCTTGTCAAATCTCAAAGGTCCCAACTCAAGCAAATACTCATCCTAGTTTGAGAAACCAATCTTTAAGCTCAGGTCCAATCTTGAGTCCAAAAGTAAGGTCCATCAAGGGGTGTTTTGGACCCCAAGTTTCTTGCACCAAGATCTTTATGTAAACCTACCCTAAGTTGCACCAAACCAAAACTAGATGCCATGAAAACAATGTGTTTTTTCATGCAAATGGGGGTCAAGTGAAACTCATCCCAAATTTGCCTTGTGCCACCATGCACTGGCAAACTTGTTGACTGTCACCAATGTTTAACCGCTTGGATGGATGGGGACTTCAAGGTTTCTTACCATCCCGAAATCACACCTCTAAGTTTCAACAAATTTTGACCGTAGAGAGGGTGGTGGCTACATCTAATGGTTGGCAATCACCACACATTGCTCCAAATCTTAACCCCTCTTGCATGCCCGCCCTATTGCATAACTCTTTTGTAGCCATCTCATCTTCATTTGTAAATTAAAAAATTATGGGTTGATCAAGAACTCTCCTTGATATAGAATCCACATCTTAGAGTCTTAATTTAAAATAAATAAAAGAGTGACTTATTGGAAAATATTTGAGGGTACTAAGTCTATTTAATATTTCTACATAATGCCGGAATGTAGTTTCTTTATGGGCTTTACAAGTGGGTAGTTGCTATGGTGAGAACGAAATGTAGCAAAATTTGAGTAACGATGTTTTTGTCGGAATAGACACTACATTATCATTTAGAGCCCTCTACATTTATTAGAGCTTGTGGTGGAATTGAAAGTTCATCATCGAAAGCAACCAAGGTGTGGTGTCCCAACTTGTGCTATAGGGAGCCAATGTGAGAATATGTGTAAGGGATACTAGGGCATTAGAAGCAATGAAGTGACCCAGTGGCACAACAACTCTTCTTTCCAATAAAACCTTGACTTAAGGTAGACATCGCATATTGGTTACTCTTCTTATTAGACACCTTTATTTGAATTTTATGTGGTTTGGTGTGGCTCCAAGAACAAATATAAAAAAGACATGTGTTTAAAAGAGATTGGATGCGTGTTTAAAATATGATAAGACCATTAAATGAGCATGAGAATCTTCACTTTGATAATGAATAAGATTATTCATATGAGCTTAAAAGTGGCTATGACCTCACTTTGGATTTGCTAACCATCTTGTACTAATTGTGTGTTTCATATCCTAGGGGAAATGGGCTAGTTGGAGAAATGTAATGCTTGGAAAATGCAAATTTGTGCAGTGGGGTGGTGCTTTGCGACTTGTGTTTAAAACTTAGCCTACTTCAAGCAAGTCTTTTGAAAAAATATCTTAAAATAACACACACAAAAAATGAAGGGAAGCATGAAGGGACTGTAGGAGCTGCTCTCAACTTTAAGCACACAGTTGTCCTACATTGCAAAAAACAACATCCACTTCATCACTCCTCAACATTCACCAGTGGAAACTTACAACAATCTCTCACAACTCCTGCGAAAAGTCGATTGCGTTTTGATTTTCGTGATGACAGAACTCACTTAACTTAGGTGCTTCGCAGAATCTGAAGCAAACGGAGGCAGAGTTCGGAGTCTATCTGTGAATCACTGTGTGTGCAATTATCCAGTTGTTCAATTGTTCAATCTCAATGGCAGCGATGGCAGCAGCCCTGCCCTCATCGCTGCTGTCCGCCAACTCCACTTCCACCATCTCCCACAAGTCACTTGCTAGGAATCCCAAGCCACTCACATTTCTACCTGGTTGCAGAATTTCCCAAACACAACGCCATAGCCACACCCATATCCAAATCTATAGCCAAAGCTGTAGCCATAGCCATAGCGATGACATAGCTCCCTCATGTAGTTTCTCTCTGTCACCTGCACCGAATCCCTTTGGAAACACGACATATAATAAACCATTGAAGCAGCATTACAGAGATTATGGCAGAGATGTAGTGATGAATGGTGGTGAAGAATCTGTGCCAAGTATGGCAGTTGGGTTAGGCGGTGTAGGTGTAGTTGGAGTTGTTGGTGCAGGGATGATGATGATGATGATGGTGGTGGTTCCGGAGATGGCACATGCGTCCGAGATGGTGGTTTCAAATGTCTCAAATGTTGTAAATGTGGATGATGCCTCCTGGTCTGCTCTTGTGGCGTCGGAGCCAAAGAATGCCCTTTCTCTGCCCACTTGGGTCATTCATGTGGCGAGCGTGGTGGAGTGGTGAGTCTTTCTTCTAAAATTCTCTCCAACAAGTTATGATGCTATCTATCCCTTTTGTTAAATGCATTTGGGACTGGAATTTCTTGAAAGGGAATGAATCATCATCATCATCTTCATCATCATCATCATTATTGTCACATAACCCTCCTTTTTGAGTGTCTCTGCCTTCTGTTGCTGCTGTTGTGTTTCCTTGATTCGGTAGGTCGAGAGGTATGCCCCTTGAGTGTAAGTCTTTGGAATTCCATGTGGGTTAAGGGTTTAGGGTTTGGGGCATGCCATGCCTTTGTAACGCATATATGTATGTGCCATTCAGTGAATGGAATGGTGAGGCATCCATATCTCGTGATGATTTGAAGATATGGGAGTTGCGGGAAAGTGAACTCGCAAAAGTACAAATCACCATGATGATTGTGATTAGACAGGTTACGGAATCCCGATTGAAACGAATATCGAACTACTATACTATCAATGGTGAGGTGGTGTTCACCTCTGAAAGGAGGCAATATTCTTCAAAGTCCTTCCAATTCTCGTGATGATGGCCGTTTCGGAATTACATATAGAATTTGACTATCTTGAAGGATTTCATGGGAACTCTTAGGCTAATCCACCTAAGGTCCGAATAGTGCTCGGATGGGTGACCTTTCTAGCACTTGATTTCTGGTGCACCCTACGGCCCTACTATGGTCCACCAAATCATAGTGGGGGTTATCTGCGTGAACCAGATATTTGAACCATCCATAGGTGCTTGCTGTGGGGAGAGATTAGGTGCAGGCTGGCTTGTCTGCGCCCATTCCCATTCAAGGTGGTCACCTTTGAAAGGAGGCAATATTCTTCAAAGGTCCCTCTAATTTTCGTGATGTGTGCTTCAGAATTACATGTAGAATTGAACTATCTTGAGGATGAAGCAACACCATAATTCACATTGGTGGCGACATCGGAGTCATATCTCTCTCTCTCTCCCCCTGCGCATCTGATCCTTGGGTCTCCGCATAGTTTATTTCACACATCTGTTTGGAGCCTGCCGGAATTCTTTGGGTACGGTAACTCACATTTGAATCTGATGGTTTTGAGATTCAGTATCCTATTCTGAAGTGCATTTTGGATGCTGGTCTGAATACATTTCGTAAATTTTGCAAATGTGGGAGCCACATTACCCTGAGGGTTGGGGTAAAGTGGGAGCTGATGAATGTGAGTGGGGAGTGGCGGCAGCTGGTCTCTGCCATGCAGGAGGTTGTTAGACTTTGTGTTTGGTTCTCGTGAGGTTCAGAACTCATTTCGTGAGATGGAGCTCACAAATGCTCTCTCACTTCCCACCTGGTTTATCCATGTGGCCAGCGTTGTCGAATGGTAAGATTCACTCTCATTCTGAATTCATCTCTTTAGATCATTGCCTCGTTTTGGCTCTCTCTCACTTCATTGGGTCTTACAAGCGCAAGCAATCTGGGTGAAGAGTGAACTGTTCCAAATTAGGTATTTTCCTTCATGTATTCCTTTGGTTGTAAACGCATTGAACACGAACAAGCAATATTTCTAGCTTCTAAAAAGGTGCACCTGCCAACACCACGTGAGAGAAACAGACTACATGTAGTGGGAAAGGGGAAAGCAAGGAGCTTCTAAACCTTCGAGTGAGTAATTCAACAAATTTTGGAGTGGTATTCCAGTCCACCTGAAGGTATCATGTGTGTTCAAAGAAAGTCATGTACATAGCAGTCCACATCATGTATGATGTGGCTCCCTCTTTTGTTGATTTTACCCCAAACTATTTGTTGTTAGGTTTCTACATACTTTATATCATTTCACTGGTACATACACTGTCCAGTGGTCTTCTGCGCTGTAAAATTGGAATCTGCACAAAGAAGATTTTGAAAGTCTGAGGGCATTTTTGCAGGATAACTGCAATGGGACTGGTGTGGCGATATGGTGACACCCCAGGCAAATCCACATGGAAGGGCCTTTCTTGGGGAATGGTATTTTCTATACACTAAATCTTTGAGGCAATTTGATCCACATGAAAGCAAAATACTGTGAGGAATATTGTGGTCTGAGGAGAGTGAGCTCCTAGAGTGCAAATAAGTCCCAAAGCACATAATTGCAATTCTTGTTCTTGGCAATTTAATATTGAAGATACCTAGTATGCATACACATGCAAATGTTTTCCCACATGACTCTGGAATTGTTCACCTGCATTTATGGAACAAATATGACTTCTTTGTCGTTCCAATTTTTTTAGGGCTAAGGGTTTTGCAACACTAGGGCTCATTGCCATCATTTGCCTATGGCAGGTGCCTTTGTTGGGTGGAGCAATGTGTGCGTGCACCTGGCATTTCTTCTACAATGCTCAGTCTTTGGAGGTGTGTTCACCTTTGTTTGTGTTGACCCTTTATGCCTGCTCCTATTTTGATAGGGTCAACCATCTCTTGCAGCGTCAATTTCACCATGTATGATGATTGTTTCCCTCTATGATTCTTTATCCCAAGCTAAGCATATCTTAAACTAATTCTAAAAATTTCAGATCTTTAAAATGAAAGAAGATTTTTTTAATAATTATTGAACGTGAAATAATGAACTATATCATAACAATCATGAAACTAATCCAAAAATCACATTTTCACAAATCATTGACTAATGTATAGAAATATTATGTTTAGGTCAAATTCATTTATAGTATCTAAATTTGAAAATTTGATAGAAAAACATGCCATGTAGAGCTTGCAAATGCAATGCAAATTGCAGTTTTTGGAGTTTTTCAGATCTATAAAGTGGAGTAGAGAGTACATGTCAAGAAGTTCATTTCATTAGTTGAGCTTAGAAACAATTGAAATCCCCTTCAAGGTGGAAATCAAGTTTGACTAACAAAAAGCCCTGAGGGGCCTCCTCAGGCAATAAAGGGCTGACCTACTCCTTTGTTTGAAACCTTGTCTCAAGCCTAATATGGGCAATATCCACACAATGTGAGGAACCATTCTTAGATCCTCAGCCTTTGTAGCCAGTCTCTCACAATTAGAATATTTTAGAGGATGAACCTTCAACTTTAAAAGTGTTATGAACTCAGTGCACATCATATGCAGTTGCTCTCTTACATCCCCATACTTTCATAATAGCTGGCTAAATTTTAGAGAATGTGTATGACAATTGGTCACCACCTGGATAGGGTTTTGATCTTACAGAGTTGACTAGTTCTAGCTACATTCTGTAAATTGCAGGAGAGTGGAATACTATCAAGTAGGGTCACAATTCGAGTGTTTACAATAATCTATCTCTTTCCAACTCAAGCAAGAGGGTCACCCTTGCTTCCGCTCTATTCTCTGTGCCCTCTCCATCCTGTTCACAATCAATTGTCAAAACTTTCACTTATAAGTCTTACGGAAAAACCGTGTCCTGCAAAGCATTGACACTTCACAAACACTTAAGGACTACTTTGTTGTTCCTTGCAAACAGGTTTTGGTGGTGTTGCAAGCAGCACTCACTCTAATAGGCAACTTCACTATGTGGGCCGCTGCATTCCGAATTTATCAAGCCTCCCAGCAGCAATCTAAGGCGCCATAGAGCTGCAGAAGTCTGTCGAAATTTCTGAAAATATCCTGTCACCTCTTCTTATGAAGTCAGCAAAATACCTTCAGGTGTTTTGTGAGTGTTGACTGATATATACTTCATGATGGAAAAGCCATGGCTTTCCTCACTGTAATTTTAGTTTCGTGCAACTTTAACCATGCCAAAGTGGTTTTATTTTAAGTCAACACATTGTCCTTCTGGATGTCGAGTTAAAACTGTGACAACCCTTATAGAAGAGCATACCTAACCTTCATCAATGCATGTGTCCATCAAGTGCCGACCGGAGTGAATTAGTAAACAGATTTGGAAACTTAAGCAGTTGGATTCTGTGTCTTTGATTGCAACGCAGCTGCAGTGTACATCACACGGTGTTGCATCCTTCTTATTGGGCTAGTAATGGTGTTTACAGACTTGTTCTTGTAAACAATTTTATGGTGTTCTGGGTTCGATTGAGTGCAATGTGTGACTTCATGCCGTATCAGTGTTGAGCACCTCTATTATATCACCTGTTTTTTTTGTCCATCCAAGTTTTTGTGATACAATGAAACCTCATCTCATGCGAGCTCCCGCACACGGAGCACAGAAGTAATATTTGTAGATTCTTCTCCCCACATATATGCTACACAAAATATGATGAAGTAATATGCTCAAATGCACATAGGTAGCTACGCATGATCCTGCACTTTGATGACGTTGGTGGGCTGCTCGGAGCTTTAAATTAACCTGACTGAAAATACACATTAATATTGAGTGGCTTGCAGATATCAATGTGCATGTTTGTGTTGGACTCTGGTTGCCGTGCCACCTTCATGTAGCCAGGAGTGACATTGCACTTTTCATATGGGGTAATTTTCACCTGTCATTTGCCAATGTCTCTTGAAATTCATGGCCATGGACTTGATGCACGACATTTGTAAGTAGCCTTTTTAGGTTCCAATGCACGTGAAATGATTCTTGGGTAGACTGGATAACCTAAGAATCATTCCATTTGGGATGCAGCTCTTCAATGGAAATATTGGTAGATATAAGAAGGCTTTGTGTCCAAAGATATATGGGAGGCAACAACGAAATTGGTGTTGACTAATGAGAGATTGCCACTTGACTATGCACAGCATTCATGCATGTACTCGAGGACCTTGATTCTTGATGAAAATTTATTCTTGAAGCTAGAATAGAAAGAGAGCGTCCTCCAAACACATGCTATCCAAGGGATGTGTTTGCCTTTTGCTGATATTGTTTAATTATATTAGCTGATGAAAGTTGAGTCTTGATGTGAAGCTATTTAATTTGATTTGATTTGATTTGATGGCAAGGGACTCTCTCTAGGAGTTGTGATGCATGGTTTGACTATATATCAAACGTCAGGATTAGAAGGGTTGCATTAACGTGGAGTGGATGTGACCTTTTATGCCCTACAGGTCACCGTCGGGTGACTGGACCTGTTCTTGCATCAGTTCACCACCTTTCCGTCACCCAAATTATCATTCCTCGCCTCCATTTGCAGCAGCAGGAAAATCTTGCTACAACAAAACATAAATACATTGCAAGGGAGTCAGAGTTATGGATCCCGAGATTGAAAGCCTGGGCAGTTACTGGGAGACAATAATTCACAACTGCAACTTCGGCAGGGTAAACCTTTCACCCATACAGACACATGTGTTTCCCATTCCAGTAACAGGTGATGAGTATCAAGAATTAATATCGAGTTTGTACCTATACTTGTAGGAATGACAAGTAGAAGTAGGCTAGGGGAAATATAAACAGGATCACTCTTGTATCACGTTTTATGACCAATGGTTGATAGCTAGTAGTCACATGCATCCCAACAAAGCATTGTAAATCACCATGAAACTGATTCTCAGGAGTGACCTGATCATTTTGCAGGAGCAGAAGAAGTTTTTCCTGCCTTTCAAGCTTGAAGACAAGATTCTTGGCTATGTACACCCACGGTAAGCTAAAATTTCTTCAAGTAATAATACATGCATCTGGCAGGCATCTTAGCCCATGAAGGTTTTGAAATAACAAAGGGGTTTACATTGCAAATGCAGAGTAGCCACTTTCATTTCCTCACAGATGGGAGAGTTTGTGAGAATGCTACCTAAGAATGAGGGGTTTACATTGCAAATGCAGAGTAGCCACTTTCATTTCCTCACAGATGGGAGAGTTTGTGAGAATGCTACCTAAGAATGAGAAGACTTGATAGGTTGGAGGTAAAACTACTGATATTCTTTGTGCAGGATGCAAGAGCAGCTGAAGCGCTGGCCAAATGTATTTTTCTTCGATCCGGGTGACTTAACAACTGGGGTAGGAAATGGCTGGGTGACCCTGCATCCCACTGTCATTTCACCGGGTGAACGCACCAAGCAGGTTGACGAAGTACTAAAGATCCTTGAGGTTGAGAAATTCATTACTGACTGGCGCAATGAGGTGAGCCCTATTCACTAAAGGCCTTAAATCGAGGGGTTCAATAAACGACTAATATACACAATTTCCATGAGTCCTCACCGAGTATTTAAGTCGTATTTTCTAAATTTATGAGTTGTTTGGTGCACTCAATCTTATGTCAAGGAGACAATAAATTATATTGTAATATGTGACATTGATGATCAATATGCTAAGTATGTGTTTGCATCCAAGGGCACCCATGTCATGTATTTGGATCTGAAGCTTCAATTACACTCAATGAATGAGTTCATGTTAGATAGGATCAGTTTGGACGTGCTTGCAGAGGCCGAGATAGGTCTCACACGCTTAGAGGTTAACCTATATAATTAACGAAATTGTGTTGGGCGGGGGGGGGGATTAAAAAAAACTGATATACGATCTCTGTGTTGAGAATTTGACATATTAGCACAGGTGTCTTAAGTTGTGGATTATGTTTCTTGACTAATCCTGTTCCTGATGACCTGTGTGGATGCAGAAAATTCCAATTGTGTCACAGTTTGATGGGCACCATTACTTCAGTTTGGAGAGAGCAGCCATTCCATATTTTGGCACAAAAGTAAGAACTTGTAAACTTTTGCAATTCAACCAGCATACACAGCCTGAATCTTCTATGTGCATATTGCACGTAAGGTATGTGGCCCTATTGTGGGCACTTCCAAATCCACAAACATTTATGGCTGTTGGATTAGCTAGGTGATTCTCTCATCCAGTTCGCAGTTATGAATCTCAAAGATTTCTATTTCAAGTTTCAGAATCGCAGCTGAGCTGCAAAAGTTAGTTCAAACTGAAAATTATCTTTCTCTATAAGTGATCACATAGGTAGGTCCTCGCAATTTCATACTTGACCTAGAATGGTGATATTAATTTAGAGCACATACTCCACTCTCATCGTGACACATGTCTTTCTGGTGTCCATTCTTCACTACAAGCCTTGCCATATACCACTCAACTGTAAATGTCTGATTAAGAAGAGTGACCAGATAGGCCCACATATCTTAGATCTGTTAAAATGTGAGAGCTTTGATCAAATAGAAGTCTTTTGAGGTTGAATTTTTGCACTATTTCTGAGCCATATCAGTGGGAAATGTATAACTTCTGGCAGGCGTACGGCTTGCATGTCAACGGATATGTAAAGAAGGGTGGTAAAGACTTTCTGTGGCTTTCTAAGCGCAGTAAGAAAAAGAAATCCTTTGCGGGTGCATTTGACAATATTGTCACTGCTGGCCAGGTTCCACATTCGGACTCCTCTCCAGTCCAAATTTCGTATGAATAACATTGAAAGCACAATATATTATTCAATAAAAGCTTGCTCATCATTTGAATGTATCTTAAACTGCAAGCTCATTCACTGTCAGAGAGGCGTTTTCTCCTTTTCTTTCTTGGGTCATTCTCTAATATCTACACGGGCAGGATACATGTCTGATGAAGTGTGAATTCAGCCTGCAGGAATGAGCTGCAAGCAGAATATGATTCAAAAATGCAAGCAGAAGGCAAACATCCCTCCTTGGCTAGCTGAGAGGTAATTAAATCTTTCACTACTGCAGAGAAAGTATAATCCACAGTTTCTGATGTCAGTGACTTGTCATCATCTTATGAGGAAAATCTTGGAGAAGTACGATAGGATTGTGCTCCTTGATTTTCTTTGAAGAATGTATTTTATTAACGAGCATTATGTAGCCGGTACATGGGGCATGCACTATATGTGTTTTGCTCATACTATGTGCAACAAATGGATAATATTTGGGGTCTATGAGTAATAGGCAAATAGGTATAATTATTGGAGAATTCAATCAAATAAATGAATATTATACTAATTTTCTCTAAGTGAAATTTCTAGACCCTATTTACTTCAAAAACTTCAAAAACTTTAACAAGTTTCAGGTCCAAAGATTATATACATGGAACCCTATATTTTTTTTTCTACCAGGTGATTAATACGTACTGAGTGACCTCCAAGATCTGGTACTGCTCAGGCAAGGGCTTAGGTAATTAAATTAAGTGCTTTGTAAATCAGAGTTTGCATTGCAAAAGAAAAATAATCAGGAAGTTCATGTTTTTTGGTCAAGTGATGGTTATAACAGGGTCCATAAGATTGTGGGTTTTTGCAGGGCTGTGTCTGTGGGTACTGTGAGCTATGAACAGATCGCCGGCCTAAAGATGAAGAGGGATGTCATCTACTGCCATGACCTGGAGCTGCCGTCCGACTTCCTTCCCTTCAGCAATGGTTTCCCTTTCTATCCCTTCGTTTAATTGCTGTATTTCACCTTTTGTAGTTTACAGTTAAATAAAGGTAGGTACACCTAATGTGGATAGTGACTTATAATGTTTTCCAACGTGTAGGTACATATCCCAGTCTGAAACATACATATGCGAAAGAAAAACCATTATAGGTCATCTATGAGTTTCACTTCAGGAATTCAATCAATGCACCTTGACTCCAAATAAGGTGTTCACATTCAATGTGGACAATGACCTATAATGACTTTTGACGTAGAGGAACTTATCCAAGTCTAAAATGTACATATCTGAGAGGAAACCATGATAGGTCATCTATGACTTTCACTTCATGAATTCATCAGAAGATATTCACTATGACTCCAAAAGTAGCATGCTAGGTTCCCATGTTCCTCATTCAGATTTTCTAATGTGTAAATGTAACTTTAACTTGTAATCAAACCATTACATAAGCTGAAATGTTCAAAGTATCCACAATAGGTGCAATCACCTGAGCCCCACCTTAGCTTCTAGTAAGTGAGATCCTAGGAAAAGTTGATGACTGCATGTTATTGCTCAACCACCATATAAATTTGCATAAGTACATTGCATGTTCGGAGATCCATTTACATTACTTTGTGAACATGTTGAGCTGCTTCATGGTCCAGGTATACTTTTAAGTAGGGAAAGGATAAGATCCACATTTCAACAATTTTGCTCTGGCTGCATTCTGGGTACAAAAATCACTAGTTGGTCGCCCTAGCAGCCACCTGTGTGGCTTGTATCTGAAAACAATTGTGTATGAAATTGGTTTTTATAGCCAATTATCTGTTTTGAGTTGAGGTTTGGAATATCTCTGTGCAGATGGTGATGTAGAGAACTTTCACCTGGTATCCCTCCCAGAGGTAGCAAAGATGATTTGCACATCAAAATGCTACAAGCTGAACAGTTCCCTTGTTGTCATCGACTTCCTCTTCAGACATGGGTATCTCTTACTTCCCACATTGAGCACATTTTATTGTATTTGATTTATCTGTAAAGTCTCCTGGTCAGACTATGGGTGAGTTTGCTAAAAGGTGAGTCTAAGAGCTTATGCATAACTTTACTCAAGTTTTTTCAAAGGCTTAAATTAACATGCTAAGAAAGGTGGGCTGGGCTATAAAATATCGACTTTGTACCTTGTTAAACTAGAATCAATGGGCCAAGCTAGTCTTGCGTAGGCTGAGCTGGGATTCAGGGTGGCAGATCCCACATGCTAGACCCCATTTTAGATCCTAAAGTTCACTCAGTTTTTGGAATGAAAAAGGGGGTCCAAAGGAGTTTCAACCATGGTTTTAAATCAGGCTCCGACACAAGATGCTCTAACACGCACTTAATAAAAGACGTCCTCAAAGAGGCACCAAAATCCTAGTTTGGTCCCTCTTTGAGGAACTTTGCGGAGAACTCTATTGTACTGAAATTCCCAATATGAAACTCCATAGAGTCATGGAGATTTGGATTCCCTAGAATATCCATTATAAATTTAACTTGTATCTATTGATAAGCAATCATCACCTGTGTAGAAATAGAAAGTATGAGTCTCACTTTCTGATTTAAGACCGATAATGCAGGCACATTCACCCACTTCAAACTGGGTACATCTATCTTCATGAAGCTTTGCGTAGTGGTGACAACCATTAAAAATGCAGAAACATTCAAACCTCAAGGAATCAATAATGCCCAAAAGAATCAAGACCTAAACAATGAGACATCCAATCCAGTAATTAGCCTTTGTGGATATGATCATGGTCTCTGCAGCAAGTCAAATGCATCGGGGAATTCAATTTCGATACGGTTTATGTATGATCGACACCACATCTTGGTACCACATTCTTGTAATTGCTGTAATTAGGATTCTTAGTTGAGGATTATTCATTGAATAGTAAACTCCAATAACTTCATATCATTACTGTGAGTTTTCAGTGTTATTGGCCGTCTGAATCTGTAACTCTGGACATATTTCACAAAAGCTGACTGCCGCCCCAAAAACCCACCTCCATATGGATCATGTGCCGTATTAGAGTAGTACAAGCACCTTGCTAAACAACCTTTGATTCCTCGATGGTGGGTGCAAAAACCCATCCACATAAATCACAAACGCGAATGCCATCACACCTATGAAAACTTGGTTCATTAGCATGAGTACGTCTCTCATGCCAAACAGATTTAGCAAAGGGAGAAAAAGCAAGAGATCCATGTCATCTTAAGGACAAAAGTGAAGTATTCTCCATCCACATGGCTCAAGTGCAATCTTACAGTTGCACTTGTGTAGCTTGGACAAGTCCTCTTGATGAAGGTTTTGTATGCACACAATCACCTTCCATTTCATCAAATACTCAAACCATGGTGATGTTTATTTCTCATACCAACCTTCAGTTGTTAAACTTTGCATCAAGACCTAGTCACATCAGAGACCATAGCTCTCAATCGGTATAACCTCTTGCCTTGAGATTTTGCAAAAAGAAATGATAAGGTAGAGAGGAAACTCCACTCAAAATCTATTTATCAAAAACACAGATGTTGCTGAGAACCAAGCCGTTAAAGTCAAGTCACTTAAGCTGCGATAGTTTCTAGACCCCCACAAGTTCAACACTTCACATCTCCACAAGGAATAGTTCTTTCAAAATTTGCACACGAATAATGTATTTCGTAAAGAACAACCTGATGAAATTTCTTATAAATAAGTTTCCAATAATTGTCATCCCAACTTACATTTCTGAAATGAAGTATAAAGTTTGGTATATTTTGCATTTATGTAATGAAATATTGTCATGGATGGTTGAAACTTGGATGAAATATCACTTAGTAAGTGACAGTAATTGCAACATTGTAAATCTATAATGCCCAAAAAAGTTTACAAGGAATGACAAATAATATTAGGTTTACATTTAGTGCTAGTGACACTTTACGGGTGGTTCACAATTTAGTACAATTTGTCTTACAATGAGCAAGACAAATAGAATTGGTGACTCGAAATACAATATTTAGTGTAGGCCCTCCCAACTATGTCACAATGAACAGGGAGAACCGACTGCTACACTATTGTGTCTAATTAGTGTGGGCCACACTAATTCCTAATAAAACACGCTAATTTCAAATTATAATTTAGAGTGGCCCACACTAATTTCAAAGGTGAAAATTTGTGTGGGTTTTGTCGTTTCCACAATTGGATGAAACTTCATAATTTCATCCAATTGTGTTTGAAGACTTTCCCCACATTGACCTAACGGAGGCTGTTTGCGGAGAACCCTAACACACACGGATGGATGACATTACATTTTTCATCCAAAGTGACCCAAACACTTGAAATTTAGTGTGGGCCACACTAATTTCCAACCCACGTGCATTTCCCACCCACACTAATTAGACACAATAGTGTAGTTACAGCTAAACCGGTTGAGTTTGAGAAATACCCGGTTCAAATTCAAGACTTTAGAAGAATTACCAACCCATTTAGAAGAATTTACAGAATATTCCCTTATTTTAAAAAGGAACTTCAGAAGATGTCAAACTTGTAACTGGTTGATCTTGGAAACATGACACTAATTATGATATTTAGTGTCACCAATTCTAATTGTCTTTGCTCAATACTGATTGTAAACGCGGTGTAGTGTCACCAACACGAAATGTGAACCCAACATTACTTGTCATTCCTTGTAATTTTTTTGGAGGATTATAGATATGCAGTGTTGCAATTACTGTCACTTACCAAGTGATTTTTCATCCAATTTTTAATCATCCATGACAATATTTCATCACAAGTTGCTGACAAGAGAAGGTAGGGTTTTGGCGAATGGATGAACTCATCCATCGTCCACGACGGTATTTGTTCACTTATTCATAAGAAGCGTCATCCAAAAAGTTACCATAGTGACATTAAATACCATATGACAACTAAATATCATATTTAGTGTAGGTTCACGGCCAATTATGCTCAAAAATCTCCCTAGACATTGCTATGTCAATTGTATAATACAAATGGTGTCTATATCATATGAGCACATTGTTAAGTTACACGAATCTCTTCAGGTGTTCTTGACTACCCTAACAAGGCTCGCTATTTGCCACTTAAATAATGACAGGTGTCCCAAACATTTCTGGGCCTTGTGGGGCCCACAACCCACTTCACTCATAAGGTGTCTGGAAAGGCCCAGAACCAGGCCACCACGTGTTGACAATGATGTCACTGGCAGATTCTGATTGGTTCACAGCCACAAGAAGAAGGATGAAAGCCTGCATTTGGGGGTGTTCTCATCCATAATTAATCATCCATCCAAGGGGACAAAAGCACCTGTCCACCCGATAGCGGACTCTTGGGTAAAGTTTCCATGTAGGCCGCTCGCCCACCAAATTCTAGTGTGAATAAGAACAAACCTACCCAAATGTAGAGGCAATATGGTGAGGTAGGGTTCATATGTGCCAACCTATGTCTGGGAAGAACCGGCGGTTAGTTGCATATGAACCGGTTGAGTTCGAGAAATAACCAGTTGAAGTTCAAAACTTCAAGAAATTTACCGATTAAGTTAGAGGAATCTATAGAAAATACCTCAAATGAATAAAGCAAAACCGGAAGATGTCAACATGTAACCGGTGAAATTTAGAATCACTAGGATCTTGAGCAACTATGCCCAAAAACTTCCCGGGCACTGGTGCCAACTAGCTACTCCCATTTTCTCAAATCCGGACCCACTTACTAACCTCCTCCTCCCGGTTACCGAGGATGGAGTTCTAGAGCACCAATAGTTCTCTTGAGTCTTCAAGCTGTCTTAATTCTTGGGTCACTGGCACTAGTAGGTTAAGGATTCTTTAGTGGGCATATGGCAGTCTAGTGGCCCATGTCCACGGCCCTCCACATTCTACCGGACCACCAGAATGTGGTTGGATGACGGCTTGTGCTTAACTACATGCGAACACCTCCGACCCACTATCATGTAGAATCTAGTCACCCTTAGTGACTAGATTCTACATGGAAACTCACCCTCAGTCCTAGGGGGCCTCAAGTCTTTCTTTCAATTGGACCACCAAGTTGATATTAGCCTCTATCTCACAGAGGTTACGGCACCCCTCCACTGAAGAGAAGTAGCCGGTTTGAAACCATCATGATGTACTTACAGTCCCATTAGCCTTCTGAGCTTCTTGGACTTTTAAACACAATTTCATTTCATTCAGTAAAATTGAAGTTATAGCCGTTCACTTCAATTAACATATTGTTTCAATGGTTACTCAATAAATGCACCTTTCACACCTATTACTGCGGTTCATCATTTACAGCCACATGTTACTATATCTTGCTACCGATATTATCATTTTGTACCTAGATTTTCTAAATAGATTCTAAAGAAACTCGTAGTCGAGATCTATAGCAATCCGTAACCGAAATGCTAAAGGTTAGTCTTTTTACCGAATTTTTTTTTAACATATTAGGGACTCCGTAACTTACATATATAGATTCGTACATGCCTTTGTAATTTTGGGTTTGGTTTATAGCAAAAAAGCAGTTTCCAGAAATATAAGTTTAAGTGTTGTGGTTGTTTTTTTTATTAAGAATTGTCGGGACGGCCTTTTGAGGGAGCCGACACACTTTTGGTCGAATATTTTATGTGTAAGTTGCTGACTTGGGGATTAAGTGACCTAAAAGACAATTTTTGAATGGGTGTTGGTGATGATCGTGCCTCGTGTGTGGAGTTCCTTCACATGAAGGTACTCATAAGTTTAGGGTATCATGGCTTCATTTGAATCCCTCCCAAACATGGTGGTGTGCTTGCTACAAGGTTTTGTGCACGGAAGAATAATACACCTCACGGAAGGTGCTTCCCTCCTCGCCCGTTCATTTTTTCATGTGGGATTTGGATGGGTCTCATGCAATGTAAGACCGCCATGTAACAAACAATATGAGGATAATTGTATATCAAAAATCGAAGCACTTTACATTTTATAAGGATGTTTTTACCGTCAACATTGATGCCGAGTTCTTTGGATTCTCCCAACACTCTACGTGTTGAGTTATGTAGGTTCAGGGATTACTTTACACTATGGCCAAGGGTTGTGACCATGAAATTGTGAGGGCTCTTGAAGTCATTCAAAGGCCGTGCCATGAATCTAAAACTATGATTGAATTTTGCGTGGTAAATGCTTTAAAATTTGGTCAGCCTAAAACAAAATCAAGTTGGCCAATGTGGTGAGTTTGACACAAAATCCAATAGGCCATGGTTGTTTATCCATCACATGCCATGTAGGCTCCATGTAGGTTTTTTTTCATTTATTTAAATCTCTTTGGTCCATTGTTAGGCCCTCAAGCTCTAGTGTAAGGTGTAGTGAGACAGTCCTCAACATCTTCCACCAATGAGAGATTTAGATGTCAATGGTCACGGGTCCCTAAACTCTAGTGTTAAGTCCACCTAGCTATTGGTTGTTGAATGCACCCAATCCATCCCCACGTGACATCTGTAATTTTTGACAATTTGAAAACAACCCTTATTAGTCTGAGACGACCCTAAACTACCGGATGATGGTGGAGAGATACCCGACTGTGGAATCTCCTCTCTACTTGATGAAAAACTTGCCATGTGGTCAACTGCCTCTTGTGCTTTGGCATTAGCCTATCGGCCTTCTATCTCAAAAATAAAATAAAATAATAAATAATAAATAATAAAATATTATTCTCTTAGAGTAATGCCCTACATTGGTTCCTAGAAAATAGACATTCTCACATTGACATTTAGAAACATGGACATTATCCCTCTATTTCTCTATCTAACATTAGGGTTTTATCCATGAGAGAGATGACAACTTGAATTAGAGAAGCTACATCCTTGATCTAAGCCGCACTTTGAGTGTAAACCCGACACTGATTTACAGAATATATATATATATATATATATATATATATATATATATATATATATATATATATATATATATATATATATATACGACATAGGCTACATAGCATCATGCAATGTGAGGGTTAAAGTTTGTGGGGCTAGATTCCATGTACATCCACATGGTACACCATCTTCAAGCTGAGTTTGGTAGAGCTTTCTTGAAAGTAAAAGCACTCAACCCTCGCACTAAATAAAAATGTTATGACAAATCACAGTAGAAGTTTAAGCCAATATTGGCTAATCACGTATAGGCTAGGGAGTAAAACATGATCAACATCTTCGTTAAGGGAAATTTTGCTTAATTAAGGTACCCCCCCCCCGCGGGCAGGCGGCGCATGGGAGATAACACTAATAAAGCTTTAGCAAATATAGGTGGACCCCGAGCTTGCTACTTGGTGCTCAGGAGACAGTTTTTTTTTTGAGACAGAAGGCTGACAAGCCAACGCCAAAGCACAGGAGGCAGTTGACCACCTGGCAAGTTTTCCGTCAGGTAGTGCTCAGGAGACAGTTGTTGATTGATATGTTGTGGGTAAGTATGTGATGTGATAAGATACCCTATTGTGGGCACTTCCAACTCCACATACAATTTTGTCTCTTTGGGCCGTTGGATCGGAACAGGAATGGTCTCATCCATTTAGCAGTTGCATTTTACAAGGATTGTCGTTTGAAGGTTCATATTTGAAGTTCATATGTAAAAATGATTAGAAATCTCCAAGAGCTCAAAGTGAAGATTATGATTATGTTTAAGCCATCGCATAGACCCTCTAGCAATTGTGATAACTGTTGAACTTAAAATGTTGTCCGTATTATGAGGACATACTAGTCCAATCTCATCATAACAAGTGTCTTTTTGACGTCCATTGATAACAATGGTTTTATCATGTGCCACTCAAATATATGTGGTTACTCTTAAGAAGAGTAACCACATACATTGGCCCCATATACCTAGTTGCTACACAAGTGGTGAAGAATCCCATAAGGGACTTCTTTGTGAATCTCAACCTTATGTCTTCAATAGTAAAAGCATTGCTTCCTTACGAATCCTAGAACGAATGTCTTACGGAATTGATCTATCAATGTTTTAGGTCAATTTACAAAAACTCCAGTTGCATAGGACATGTGCTTTTGGACTTCTATGTTATTATAGTGTTCATGGTTAAAATATTGTGGGCATGCTTATAGTGTCACTTACCCTTTGATGCACTAAAAGGTGGCCCACATTATCTAAAAGGGGCCTCACATGGTTTGAATCCCGGGTCTTCAAACATATCTAAAACATAGGCAACCACCAACCAACCCACATGACTCCAAGGTGACAATGCCACAACCCATTATCATACTGAAACAAAACACTCCTTACCCCCCACACTACCACAATGACATTGTTTACTTATGACACGGCTATCTCGGATAGAGTCCATCACTAAAAGGGGGAACTACCATGCTGGTGAAGAGGTTCTTCATTCATGCTTGCTTCATCTCAAGCCCAACGTTTGTATCTATGTATTTCGCCCACAATATATACACCATCACGCATTGAAACAAATTGGAACCTTACACTTGAGGGGATTGTTTTTTGATCAAGCTCTCCACATACATGTCCTATCCAAACGGCTGAATCAATGAAAAATATAGCATAACAAAACCATTTAATGCCATCTAGCACAATTTTTTTTTGGAAATAATGATTTTAAATTTTAAAAAAAAAATTGGAATCCCTAAGTATGATAGATATGAATTGGATTTGACTTTCTTCGAAGTCATTAAATTCCACACTATTTTCCATCCAATAGGAAATATTGTATTCTATAACGTAGACCTCTAATGTTATGTAATGTGTGTTGGGAATATAGTGTGCATACACAATAATATCCTTGATGTTTTTAGTGTTGGAATCCTCATTTATAGTGTGACCCACAATATTTGCCATAAACAATGTACCATGGGGAAAACATGTCCCACCCAAGTTTGTTCTTTATTTGTTTCAAGTGGATCTCAATTAGATTAAATCATAGCTTTTGACCCCGATTTAGAAGTCGATTTCCTTATATAATAGTAATATCCATAATATGCAATGTTTCTCCACATTTTTACCCTTCCCCAAAGTAAGGTATGTGGGTGTTATCTAGTTTGTTTTCTTAGTCTCCATCTTGTATTGATAAATGTGTGTCCTTAGATTTATGGTGCATCAACAAATCTATGAACAGAAAAGAAAAAAATTGGGTTGAAAATTAAACCTCCCCTTAATGAGTTGCGATCATTGCAAGTGCATGTGTGTTGATGTTTAGTTCAAATGAACACACAAGTCCTCCCTACCCCAAAATTGTGTGACTATCGAGTGGCAAGTAGTTAATAAAACATGAAGATGTTGTCCTTAGTGTAGTGTAAAGTCATGTGTGACCAGCCCCTCAACCAAATGTTATTTCAAGGAATTTTTATTCATGCGGGTCCTCACTCATGATAAAATAGAATAAATCAACGGTTGTGAGCGCTCAGAGTGCCATGGTCTCCCAGTTTTGTGTTAGGCCTACCTCCAAAAGGTGGTTTTTGAAAATAGTCCAAGTGACCATGAAACATGATCCATCTGATGTCATGTAGGAATCCATGTAGACTTTACATCCATCTTCCATTCACTTGCTCCGTTGGTTACTCAAGGGTAGTGTGAAGCGAACTTGGACCGGCTCCGCCTTTTCCACCAATGAGAGTGCTTGGAGTGTAATGGTCACGGGCTCTCAGTCTCGTGTGTAAAGTGGCCATTAGAAAGTCCTCATGGGCCCATGCTAACTAGCCCTCCAACGACATCCTGCAAAACCACGGGCAAAAAGCAATTGCTAAACGACTCACAATGGTAGCATGCCTTGCTTATTAGTTGGATGGGTCCATCCTTAGAAATGCCGCCAAATTTTGGTTGCTATACCATGCACACTTCTTCCCCAACTCAACAATATGTATTAGTGACAAATATTGTATTTGTCATGATGCCAAGGCTCCCAATGTATAGATGGACCTTAAATAAGGGTTTACCCGCACCACTTAGTTAAGGCAATTAGCTAACTTATGAGTTAGCGAAGATCAACTAACCAAAACTGGTAGCTAACCAAAATCAAGGTCAAATCGCATGCACCACCTAGTTAGGAAGATTAGCTAACATAACAAGTTAGTGAGAATCGATTAAACAATTTGCTAGTTAACCCTTAAAGGTCAAGGGGGGGGTGAGAGGGCCTCTCCCATCAGCCTATGTTTACCCCATTTCAGACCTCCATGTAATTCTTTTAGTGCAATCGGCATATATATTTAGATATGGAATTTTGAGATACACATTTTGGGGGAATTTTTTTTGCAATTCCAACATGTTTTGACGCTATCTTGTGGTCAAATAGTTTAGGGTCAACGAGGCCCTGAGAGGGCCGCTCCGTCGTTTAAGGGTTGATCTTGCACCCACTCCCCTCAGTTATGACTAACCAAAGGTTGACCAATTTAAGAGAGGAGTTAACGTTGACCAACCAAAGTTCTACTCAACTTGTCCAAGTCTTGAACATCACATTAATTATGCACATTATGATTTTGTGGCCCACACCATTTTTGTTTCATTATAATTGAAATATTATGAAGTGTTATTATTTACATAAACTTAGTCCTTAAATGATGTTTTAATATTATTTGGTCATTAAAATATTTCATGATTTAAATGATAATTTAGGATGTTAAGAAATAGTGTGATCCACTTCGTAGCAGAACGGAGTAGAAATGGGGAAATAAGAGGCGGGCATTCAAACAAATAAATCCAAATTTATCAATGGTAAATAATTATGCACATTATGATTTTGTGGCCCACACCATTTTTGTTTCATTATAATTGAAATATTATGAAGTGTTATTATTTACATAAACTTAGTCCTCAAATGATGTTTTAATATTATTTGGTCATTAAAATATTTCATGATTTAAATGATAATTTAGGATGTTAAGAAATAGTGTGATCCACTTCGTAGCAGAACGGAGTAGAAATGGGGAAATAAGAGGCGGGCATTCAAACAAATAAATCCAAATTTATCAATGGTAAAGAGTTAGTTAGCAGTAGGGGTCTAGATGAGTTAAGATTTCTTCACAAAAGCAAGGTCCAAATTTTTTTTTTCTAGTTTGATAACTTTTATTTGAACCTAAATTTCAACTAGGTGGTGCCGGCACAAGATTGATTAGTTGTCATATAGGTTAGGTACCTCAAATGTCAGCTAAATCTCTTAACTAGGTGGTGTGGGCACAACATAACTAAATTGAGTGCTTACTTATTCTAACTAAAGCCTTACCCAGGAAGTGCAAGAGGATGCCAAGGAGGTTGCAGTGACCCTTGGCTCAACTACCATAAGTCCAGCCTAGCTACCATTTGAGGGCTCCCCATAGACCCCACCTTGACAAGTTTGGTGGCCATGTTCAACATCGCTCTTATACCATGCCCACACTAGGGCCAATCGTTGGTCTTGGGCAGTAGGAGGAATCCCTCCTAATAGGGAAAATGCATCTCTTTCCAAAATGATCTACCACCAGTAAGGATTTTTCTTCCTACTCACAATAGCCTCACTAGATGTAACACCTACAATTTCACCAATGCAAACAAGACAAGAGCTCCTATCAAGATGGAAACTCTCCCACTACTATGGACTAGTTGCTACACCTATTATCTAAATTACTCCGACTCGGACTAATAATGAAAGCTCGGACTAATTCTGGGATTAGAAGAAAGCCCGAGTCGGAGTAATTTAGATAACTCGTAGTAATTGTGGTAATGTAGATATAGTGTGGCCTACAGTAATAGATTGTTATGTGTATTACTCCGAATTACAAAGGTACGTAGTAATTTTTTCCAACACAATTTTGGTGCAGATTCTGGCTCGAAGATAGAGGAAATGAGAGGACACCAATAATCGGAGTGCAAGGGAATAGGAACCAACGCTCCAGCCCACACAAAAACTGCACAGACCACGATTATGGTGCAGATTGTGACTCCCAGAGTGAGGAAGTTCGATAAGAGCCTAACAACTAGAGCACGATTCTAGCTCGAAGAGCGAGGAAATTAGGTCAGACCTAACGCGCGCACACACACATAGCGCCTGGGGAAGTATAACTTGTCCTGATGATGCTTCTTGCTCCTGCCATCGAGCGAGGAAATTAGGTCAGACCTAACACACACACACACACACAGCCGTTGGCTTTACCTGCCGGTCTTTGCATTCTGAGCTCCCACTTAGGACTCTCGGACAGCGGCACACACACAGCTGAGAAAACATGAACCACTTCCAAGGCACGGTGCAGGCACTTCTGCAATGAAGCACGCACAGGGCTCTCTGGCACGCGCGTGCGCACACACACACACAGAAGAATCTTGTTTTGAGCATCGGGGGACGAAGAAACGAAGAAACCAGATCGAGAACAATGCCGCCACACAGCTTCTACTAATCTTCCTCTTGTGCACGACGAGCAGGGCAAGCCCTCTTCTGGACGTGCTGAACAAAGAAGGGGTGAAGCTCAGACTAATTTCACCCCTGTTTCTAGAATTACTCTGATACTGTGTGGTAAAAATCAGAGTAATTGTTGGTCTCAGAGTAAATACAATAATAGGTGTAGTCCTCATGTGAGGATGGCATTTCCTTACTACAACATTGACAATTAATCACCTCTTGATGTTTTTTTACCTGGTAGCCTATGTCACAAAAAGGAAACCGGGAACCCTAATGGACGGTGTCCAATTTGTGGCTGTGAGCTGAGAGGCATAAGCCGCGGCCTGGACCTCCTCGAAGGAGGCCAGGCCAGAGAGAGCGAGAGCGAGACGAAAAAAAGGAGCTGCCACATGTGTGAGGCCCACCGAACGATCCTCCGAAATTGGGTGGGCACATGATAGTCCACTCAGAATGTACGCAGTTCCTAGATATCGGGTGGGGCCGGGTAGCCTCCCGCAGCAGTGGAGGGGCTACTGCTGCATGTGATGTGAAATGAAAGACTCTTTTTTCCATGGGGTGGGGCCTATTTCTGTAGGGCCACCACATGGTCATGGGGGCCTGCCAACCCCCATTTCCAGGCCCACCCCCACGCCCTTGCCTGCCCAATTTGGTGCGTAAATCATCGCACCATCACCCTTGCACTTTGCCTCGCCAATTTTTGTGGCATACTTGCCGAGGAAATCAATTTTCACTCATCACGAGTGTCTAGGGTTTGGAGGTAAGGTAGAGGGTGCTAAAACCGTCATTTTAAGCATTGAGTAACATATTATTATGATTGGGTTGGAAAACTAAAGTGTTTCTTGCTAGTAATTGAAATGGGGTTCCAACGCATCAAGTATGGCTTCTTTGGATTTCCTATGCAAAAGTTATAAGGGTTCAAAATTCATTGATAGAGTATCCAAAACTGCTAGGGGAGCTTGATGTTCATATACTGAACATTCTCACAATCAATATGTACTTATTATGCAAGATTTTAGGGTGTTGGTTTTAGCACCCTCTACCTTAGTCGTATCCAAAACCAACACACATGGAAGTCTCTAAATGTATGACCTTGGTATATATAGTGTTGGTTTTAGGTTTCGTCTTGGTTTTGTGCATCCGTTGACATGGAGGGAGGGAGCACTCTTTGGTTTCCTATGTGACCAAGGCTTGAGGCGAACACCACATCGAGGTGAGAGAAGGTAATGTTTGTGAGGTTCTAGTTAATTAACTGCCAAATTGAAGAGCTTGAAATTATTATGAGTATTAGACCCTTAGAGCTAACATGTCCCAGGTTTACATATGAACCTAAGTCTATGTCCAATGGGTGAAGCACCTCGCATTCATGCCAAGCCCCGGTTGGTGTCATCTCTCTCATTGAGCATGTCCATGTGTGAGCAACAATGTTGTTGGAAAGAGCTCCTATATTGTCTCAAACACAATGGGCAATTGTGGGTTCAAGTTGCAGGTTGAAGCACTACAAGCATATGAGTCCTCAGTAATTGACCTGCACTGCTGGAAAATTATTCTATGTCATTGAAAAATCTGCAAATCTATGTGCCAGATTTTCATAGTTCTTCTAGTGGCACTTGACGATTGATGAGGACTCATATGGTGGTAGTGAAGATGTGGAAACAAATTGTGGGAGGTAGACATTTGTAGATTTTTGTTACATGGTTCTCCTTACCAGGCAGCGATTGGCCATTCCATATCAAACATTAGAGTTGTTTTTTTAAATTCAACCACAATTTTAGTCAGGAGGACGTTGTTTTACATACAAAACTCTCCATGTTGGGTACGTTTTGGGCGCATGGTTGGAGTTGGTGTGAAGGTTTGAATGAAGAAAATTGAATATCGGTTCATTGGGGGCCAAACTCATTTTGAAATATCAAGATCAAGGTGCTAAAATGAGTTTGGCCCCCAATGAACCGGTATAGAATGTCCATTCTTCAAACCTCCTCACCAACTCCAAGCATGCACCGAAAAAACTCGCCAAACATGAAAAGTTTTGTATGCAAAACAATCAACTCCTGACCAAAACTCTGGTTTTAACTACTAAAGGATAACTCTATCATTTGACTTCAAACCAAAAATCAATATTTAAAAAGGTGGGATTACGTTTGAGCTTCCTCACATCACTATTTCCAAATGTAGTTTTCAATGCAACACATGATCAATGCCCATGAGATCCCCTTTACATGCTTGGCTTGAGTGACTTTCATTCTATGAATGCACAATATGTATGCGTTTTGTTATGTCTATATGTAAACATGTGAATTTTCACCTAAGATTATTTTAATTGATGTAGGGATTAAAATTAATATGTCACCTTTGGAATAATAAATGACTGCAATGTGCACAAAAACCCTCCCACATATAAAAATTCATCAACATTAGGGTATGGAAAAAAAAAATCAATACCCCCACCTAATTAAAAACCCTTATGTTGCACGTGGTATTCCTAAATAACAAAGAGTGTCCCCTTGAGAGAGAATCATATTGGCATGCTTAGTTATGTCATGTCATGTATACATGAGGCTTGAATCATATCAATTTGATAAAAACATAACATGTTTATACAATATTGTCAAATAAACATTATATAGGTACATTCATAGTTACCACAAGTCAATAAAAGAATAAGTTTGAAATAAGAAACCCAATTTCAACAAAACCAACACAATAATAGAGATGATTGTAAATTGTAGGCATACCTAAAAGGCAGCTAATGGCATACATTTTATTTGCCTAAAATAGATTAACACTTCACTTCCTAGTTGACACTTCACTTTGTTTTAACACCTATTAGGGTACTTGATTGATCAAGTGTCAACTCAAACTAGGGTTTCCAGCCCCTCTTCCTCCTCTTCCTATGCACTTTACAATTAACTATAATGTGCTATAATCATTATCCATTCACTATAAGAAAACAGTGATTTTGGTGACGTTCACCAAAACACGCTGTAACGTGCTTTTGAACAAGTAGTACATCGCCGAGGATATGATCCAAAATCTGTTTTTTTTCGTGACGTGTGGAACATGTCAGAATTGTCTTGAACGTCACGGATAACACGACCAATTTCGCATGACGTCACGTGTAATCAGGATGTTCTCAAGTCCCCAAAGTGGGACACGTGGAGGGTCGACGGTGCCAACTCAGCTTTTTTCAGGGCAGAAGAGGTTTTTTTTCCTTCGCACTGCCCAAGGACATGACGTGGACCGGTGCGAAAATTGACGTGGCTGAGAGAAAAAGTGACGTGCCGCTTCCACGTCAGTCAGTTTAAGAAAACTGTGTGCGTGTACGTATGTTTTCAGTGACATCACCGATAACGGAGCCTTGTTTTCAGTGACATCAAAGAGAACGTCCTCTTCTCATGCGAAATTGGTTTTTTTATAGTAGATGATGACATGGTGTATGTTATTAGTGACGTCACTTATAATGGAGACTTGTCGTCCGTGACATCAAAGCGAACATCGTTATATCATGCGAAATTGTTTTTCTCTCTTGCAATGACATAGGCCTCTCCAATTGTGTTGATTATAAACCTATATGAGCACATGGTCCAATTGTATGGTAACCGTGTCTTTTGGGTGTTCATTCTTAACTACAAGGCTTAATATATACCACTCAAATATAGGTGTATGCATAAGACTGGTGTTTCATTAAGGACTGTACATCTTATATGACACCTTGATGGATTTCACTTGGCACGTCCATGACAAGCTATCCGTTAGAACCCTAAGCCACATATGAAGAATAGTAGAATTGTAATTAAGTCCCAAATAAATGCTCGGTTTGTGGTTCCAAACCAATGAGCTTTTTAAACAATATTTTGTTGGTCACTAAGTCTTTTTGTTTAATTTTGTATAGTATTAGAAGCTAATTTGAGGTCTTATGCCATACGTGGTGATGGGCAGTACAACAAGATTTAGAGCGTAACGGTGGTGGTGAAATGATTTACGAACTTCATGAATGTTTATTCTGTTAGATGCATATGATCAAACCATTTTAAAAAAATTGGATTCATGCATGTTTTCTGTGTTCTATGGATATGTTTTTGCAATTTAAAAAATTTGCAATTCATACACATATTTTTTTTACATGGATATCATGTGACAATTAAAATAATTTAGAATTCATGAATGTCTGTGTTGTTAGCAATATATGATTGAATAATTAAATTAAATTTGCAGTTTCTGAATTTGTGGAAAATAAAATGGATATGATGTAATGAAAACCACTAAAATTGAAATTGATATTTTTTGCAATTGCCAACTTCCTAGAAAAGTGCTATAGTTGCTATCAATTGTAAGACCAATTCATTTGGGCTTGCAGAAAGGCTTCCAAATAAAAAAATGCCCACTTCTATGGAATAAGGCCCCCAACAATGGCCCCTACTTCATTTACCATGAAAATGTTATGGTGAACTCCTCTTAGGTAGTACTTTGCCCTTCCTCATGCCTGCAATTCAATCCTTTCAAATTTGAAGCCCAAGGTACTAGTCCCTTTATCTATTTTAAAATTATAGGGTGGGCAATAGGTGCTCCCAATTCAATGGCCTAATTTTTTGGGCCCACAAAAATGGATTCATAATATGAAAGGCCCACTTAGATGAAATTTTGAAGCTATATATCACCTTTTCCTTGTCCTTTTTATTTACCATGTTCATCACTTCATGAGCTTCAAAGTAAAAAATATATATTAATTTCAGACATAGAAATTTACTTCAACAATTCTACGATGCAGCAGTCTGTACGAGCTATTTTTAATTCAACACTTGTCATCAGAAAGTGTCCACATTTTTTTAAGCCTAAAGGAAGCACCTGCCCCTTCTTCAACATTTGTCACTGCTGGGCAGCCCCCCCAGCACTGCACAGTCGCTACCCGAAGTGGTCCCAAACAAAGTTGCTGACGTGGACAACCTGCGTTCCTGGTGACGTCACCAAAAAAACGTGTTATGTTCTGTTGAACGTCGCTGAGGACATGTCACGTTGCAAGTGACATTAAGATGTTTTTTGAAATTTTCTGCCTTGTTTTCGGTGACACGAACTGAAATCTCGTCCAGAAATCTATGTTTTTTCGGAAACGTCGCATGTTTCCGATTAACACGTGGCGTCTTCCAGAATGTCACGTGTTTTTGTAAAAACAGGAGCAAAAACGCCGGTTTCTTATAGTGATTTGAAACCCTCAAATGTATGACAACAATATACAGTCATAATTTTAGGGTCAATATTGGTTTTGGGTATAATATCTTTTAGCATAAGATGGATGGTCTTAATGTCAACTCTTCTGTCATAAATTTTCTAGGTCGGTTTATAATAAACGATCATCGAATCCGCATTTCAATCTAGTAGTAAGATGATTGCACGAGGCCAACCAATTTCAAGTCTTTTACGAAACCCACCGTTGGAGCGGCGAAGGATGTGGTTGGTTCCTAATCGGAAGGGGGGCATGCTTTTGTTTCCATGTTACTTTTTAGTTCCTTTTAGTTGCTTGCCGGACGAGTCATTAAAGTAAGAAGGTGAAACTAATTAACACCTCCTTTATGATATGCTTCCAAAAATGACTCAGAAAGTGGATTATGTAGAAGGTGGATAAAAGTGTGGAAATGGATGAAGCATAGATGAGCACTGACGAGCCAATGAATAGAGACTTGGAAGGGAGATTTTGGAGTGACATACTTACAAAAGCGTGGGTTTACGTTAGGGTCCAAGACCAAACAAATTCTAAAATCAAGCAATCCTATTTGGTTGAAAGTAAAACAATTGAATCCAAGGAGTTTATGTTGTCCACCCTCGATATGTGTTACCTTGATAAGTGTTAAAATCGCATGTGTGTTAAGGAATATTGCGCTCCCCAAAAATAATTCAAAAAATGCACTAGTAAGCGTTCATTGTTACTTGTTAGGAGAATTTATACAACTTATGATGCCCTCTTCAATGAATTCACCTCAATAAAGTGTTGATTTGGATGAAAGTGAGGCTATGAAATTTATAGCTTGGATGAAACTAACAAAAACCCGAACTCTAAACCCTACTACCTTACTAAAACAACTAGCATCTGTAGAGAGTGAAATTAGACCCACTATGAATGCACATGTGTTCATCAATTATGAATCAGAGTTTGATTTAAAACAATCCCTACATACCTATTGAGGAGGAGATTGTAGGTATGCTTGATGAAAGAGATGATGTATGATGAGACTTACATGTATGATGTACGATGTACGATGTATGATGACATTCATATCTTGTGTATTTTCATCCTTTATTTATATAAGTGTTATTGTTTTTAATTCCAAATTCACATTAGTGTTGTTCGTGTAAGTGTTCAAAATTGTCCATGCTACCCACGATAAGTGTTAAAGTGTTAACACCACATAAGTGTTACAAGTTTCCTTGCTTCAAAGTGTTAATAGATATCGAGGGTGGATTGTAGGGCCTTAGTTCAATGTATGAGAACATAAATTGGAGTGGGCACAACATTCCCCTCATATCATGTTGGTGTCCACTCAATTTCAGAAATCAAACTTCAATCATGAGTTCAATCATGAGTCAAAAAAGAAGGTTCATTGAGGGGTTTAGGGTTTTTGGACCTTTGAGTTTCTTGGATCCGGACCTTAATGTAAAGCCACCTTAATTACCCCAATGTTACATATCTAGCTGCAAGTAGGTCCATACTTCGTTGTCTATGTGGGGGTTACATGAATATGTGTGGTTATTGCAGATTAACATTTAGAGTTACATGGTGCTCAAATGGTGCTATAACTAAGGGAAGAAGAAAAAACATCCTTGTCAACACATTATTCAACATATTTTATTTAGAAGAAAGGAGCATCAATGCCACGTTCTTTAGGTTACCTCTGTGTCCCAAATGCAAACCTCTATGTACCATTGTTATGATGATGCATCATTGTCCCAATCATGTTTCAACAATGTAGTACCCACAATCCAAAAGCGCTCATTTTGTCAACCTCCTCCTCAATGTTCATACATATCTCAACACAATGTTATAACTATGTTCAACTGTAGGCTAAAGCCAAAATAATAGGCTTCAAGTGAACAAGTTGTGAATCTAATTTATGTGGCTTAAGCCTCAATGGGCCGGAACCTTGAACTGCTCAAGATGGAACCATAACATTATTAACCCTTGCAAACATGTTCCCTTTAAATTTAGAATCAAAGCCACATGCTTAGTTCTATAAACATGTCATTGTTTACACACAAGCCTAAATCTATGCTCAAGGGTGCTCTCTCTCTCTCTCTCTCTCTCTCTCTCTCGCACACACACACACACACACACACACACACAATAAGAATGCAAAAACCCTATTGTTGTTTATAAAATACACATAGGCATATAGTCAAGCATATATGCCAAGATGTTGTGGCATATATAGGGCACTGTATACGTGCTATTGGGATTGCAAATGGACATGGCAACACATGCCCTCCACCCCAAAAAAAATGCCAAATATATCACATTAAATTGATTAAGAAAATTCAAATGTTTGTGCTTGAATGCACAAGGGACTAGTCAATTGTGAGATGCACGGGACGAGCTTGTGTGTGGCGTACACCCACTAAGGGATTGTGTGCATGCACAAGAACAATGGTAGATAAGGTAGTTGAAGTGGGTCTCTCGTCCTTGAATAGTGGTAGATCGATGTATGTTTTCAATCGTTGTGTGTTTTTTGAGCTTTGAGTAATTGTTACATCAATAAGCCTTAGCATGTATGTTGACCTCAACATGTTTGAGGTTTGGTTGATATGGGTACATGTGAGACAACACCTTTGAATCATGAAACCCCACAGGACATAGTACTTCAACTATGTCTTATATCCCGGCATTGTTGCAAGACTACATGTTTTTGTAATTTGGGGACTTCCATGTGATGTGGTAAAGATGGTTGCATTTCCATATGTAATTCTTTGCAAAACTTGACAAGACATTGCATTTGAATATCAAGTCAACCTCGAACAAGTATATTCAAGTCAATTATTTAATAAATTAAATTAACAAAAATAACATGAGTGTATCCTTGACATTGACGTGAATGGGAGTCCGATTTTCCTTGCCGTGCTCATGTGTTCCCAAGCATATACAATTAATTTTACTAAGGCCATCCACCTCCCCCCCCTCCCCCTCCCACACGCGCACCTAAAAAAGCTTTGAATAACATTGTATAAATTCCCCAACTCCATAGGCTTAAGGTGCAAGTGCCCAATTCCACCACTTACCTCAATTCCGACACCTCCTTTTCTCCCAAAGTGGGCAACTACGTATTTCACTATGAACACCAATTGCAACATTCTAAGGATTAATACACAACTTATTGGTTGAAGGAGATATAATGTCAACAATCAACATTGTCCACTTCAAAAGGGGGGTGTGATAGCCCTGCCACACCGGGGCTGCCCAGGCCAGCTAGCTGGTGGCCGTGCCATGGAGGCATTTGGCTAGGCCGGCTCGGTGTGGTGCGGCACCACCCATTGCTCCAGCGACTGCCTAGATGGGACAATGGTTAGGAGTTGGTTGCCTGCCCATTATTTTTAAAAACACTTCCTCTCAAATTTAATCTCCATATCTCTTCATATTTTGTTTTTTAGTGGCCTGACCGAAGCTAGCAGGCAGGTGCTGCAACTGGCTGGCTACAAGGAGGGTGCCTTGCAACCAGTCAGTCATAGCACTTGCGGGACTTTATCCCCAATTCCCTGGTTGGCTGCCACTTGCTGTGGGGGGCTCTTGGCCATGCATATTGGCAAGTTGGGATGTTGGTCCCCTCGGTGTGGCAAGGCTATGAGGGGTGGGGGGCATGGGAGGACCATGTGACTAGGAAAGATCAATTAAAGATTTGTGACTCTGAAAATTCCTATAAAAGTTGGCTATGCTCTAATTCATGTGACCTTAATGTTGTTATGCTCATAACACAATCGCTTATCCAAATTCAATATTGAAAAAATTATACGAGTTAGGTACAATCCCGTAGCGCTCAAAGTGTCCGTGATAGGCACTTCTACATTTAAGCCGATACCGAAACCTTTACCGCCCAAGTCCACTTACCACCAGTTCTTGTGCTTATACGCAGGTGGTGAGACTCCATATTTGGACTTGGAGTGTGCGTACTTGTCACTCCTTGAGAGCCTACTCTGAGGTGGAGTGGGTAGAGGAGTCCGTCTATCTTAATAAAGAATTTTTGGGAAACAGCGCAAGTTGACTACATTCAATACCAACCAATGATCGGGGAGAACCGGCAGTTAGTTACAAATGAACCGGTTGAGTTTGAGAAATAACCGGTTGAAGTTCAAGACTGTAGGAAAATTACCGGTCATTTTAGAGGAATTTATAGAATATACCCCAATTTAATATATAGGAAAACCGGAGGATGTGAACATGTAACCGGTTGGACTTGCAAACACTAGGATCTCAACCCGTTATGCCCAAAAATCTCCCCGATCACTGATACCAACTCCATCCACATCCGAAAGAAATCCACATGCTCAATGATAATTTGCAATTACTTCTCCTCGAAAAATGGTTGGAAGATGTTGACCCATTAATGTGACCATATAACTCACGAGGAGCTCACATTAATTAAGGCTTTTGATCGACTCCCAAACGTCATTGTTATATTCAATGGACAATCATCATAAGTTTCTATTTACAAACCGTGCATCATCACTTTCTTCAACTCTAGCCTTTTTTTTTCGTTACACAAATTCCTGCATTGATGTGGATTCCCACATGAGTATTTATGGACCTTGCTAAGCTACCTACACGGATTATCCCAATTAGTGTGTGTTACTAAGTCAAAGTTACGCAGTGCTATTTGTAACAAGCAAAGGCATTTATGTTCTATGATGTTTTGAATCACCTATTCAACTTTCATTGGTAAAAATTGAACTCATGAGTAAGATGTTATTGCATTGCGAAATTTTGAATATTGACACACACTACACTACTTTGTCTAAATTAGTGTGGGTTACCCATTTGGAGTTATGCATTGTTATAACATTTCAATAAGAGTATCAATTTTTACCTAAATAACATAAGTAATTAGTATGCACAACAAAGAATACGATATAACTTAGTTGGTAGAAAACAATAATGTTATATTAGTTGGTAGAAAACAATAATGTTGATAAAAAAAAGTTATAGCAACACATAACTCTGAATGGTAACCCACACTAATTAGATAAAATAGTGTAAGTGGGATCATCAGTGTAGTAACTTGTATAGGTGCCACTTGATTCCTTGGCTATCATTTGCAATTGTTTGTTTTTATGGAACTTCCGGTCCCTTCTACCTTCCATGTGTAGATGTGGATGGATCTCATGAACACAAGATGATGCATTATTATGTTGCCCATTGCGTACGTAATGCATGTGGCTCTATTGTGGACACTTTTAAGTTCCAACTCTACATACAATTTTGGTTGTTGGATCGATTTGGAATGTGGTTTATCCAGTTAGTCATTGAGAATTACAAAGATTTTCATTTTAATGTTCATAATCAAAGTTGAGATGCAACAATTATGGAAGATTGAAGTGAACAATTGTTCTTTTTTTAATGATTAAATAGGCCTTCAATAACATTATTTATCAAGCTTGTTGTGTCTATGTGAGCCTCAAAAAAAAGTTGCACAATGTGAGATTTTTTTACATCTCAATTTGAATTTGAGAACCAACTCATGTGTGACCATACGTAGAAAGAGAACAAATTCATGAAGTTAAATAAAGAGAAAGAGAAAGCCCACATGTGGTTGGTGTGAATGAGAAACACTTCATCCTTGATCATAGACTTAGATTACTAAGCTATGGAACAAACGGTATTGCCTTATGTGGGAGGTCATATTTATGTGATTAAGTTAATTAATGCTATGTGTCCAATGCTAACAATTAAACCTATCATGGGGTAACCTAATTTGAGCACAAAGTCCAGTCTCATTATAACATATGTTTCTTGACTACCAACATGGATCTCTCTCTCTCTCTCTCTCTCTCTCTCTCTCTCTCTCGGTTCACATACAGCCCACATGGCCTTAAATTGGGTTTACACTAGGGTCCAAGACCGAAGAAACTCCAAGATCGAGCGATCCCAAAGTTGAGAGCAAGATTTTGAACCAGAAGATTTGACACTAGGGTATGATGTCTAAGGTATGAAAAATGAATTAAAGCTAATGGGACATCATTATCTTGCCATGTCTTGTCGATCCCCACTCAAGAAAATACTCCTAATTTGAGAAACCAATCTTTGAACTCGGACCTATTCTTGATTTCAAAAGTAAAGTCCAATAAGGGGCGTTTTGAAGCCTGGTTTTTCTTCAACCCGTACCCTAATGTAAACCCGCCCTTTTAGATGAAGACTAGGGTTCAGTTTTGGATTGACTTTGTGACTCATCCACCATGGCAACGTATATAAGAAACACAAGCTGCATTGACATTGAAGGAATGCTACTGTCCAGATCCGAGCCAACACCGTCAAAGGCCAAATAAAACTTGCCTTGATTCATTCAACCTCCTCGTTTTTCTTCATCGCCTACTTATATTTGCTGTTGCTTCGCAGGAAAGGACTTTAGCTCCTTGCTTCCCAATAAGATAGCTTATTTTGTCACCAAGTTGCCTTTGGTGTGAACTAAAAACTCTAAACCACGCTCCAAGCTTTGCTGTCAATGTCTTCAGTTCAATCCATGTCCTTCGTTTGGTTTCCTAACACCTACCCAAGGGGTAATAGTAAAACCCGATCCCCTATGGGTTGGTTGTTGTTTCATTCCGATTTAAGTTCACTAGGTTGATATGGGGAATCTGACCTTGATTTAGGGGTTTCTTTATCTAAACTTTGCAACCCCATGATCTGCAATAGGAATCAACGTTTTCACCCTCCCCTCCCCCAATGTGTCCTCCCCTTTGGTAAGTGTTGTGAACACTCATCTCTGTGTACTATCTCATTTGAATAACTATGTAACAGTTAAGTTACTTAAACTTTCAAAAGACGTTACCTTGTGGAAGTGTTTGGCCTAGAACTTTCAATGATCTTATGGTCCTGTGGAAACAACCTACGTGGAACCTCAATGTCCAATCTCCCTTGCTATGTCATGCCCTGCCAAATCCCCGCCTTGGTGGGCATGGCTAGAGGTCTTACTCTTGCAGTTGGTCCCTCACCAATCTTGTCAAGGTAGAGCAAGTCTAGTAAAAAGCATGTCTCTCATAGGTGGTGGTTACTTCAACCCAATTAAATTTTGCAATCCCACTAAATTAATTTGGGATCTATGATGTTGATTATGAAGCAAGCAAAGGAAGGAGACACCATATCACAATATAGTTGATTGTGTTCTCACCTTTGGGAAGCTTGGTAGGGCCCAACTCTCAAAAGACCAAAACCATCTAACCTTTGGCCCCCCACTTGCACATTCTTAAATTGGTGGCTCCATTTGCATAACACATTCAAGAGGATTTGGCATGTCACTAGGAGTTCATGTACCAATTCAGCCTCCCAAGTCACATTGCTAAGTGGCACATAAATTTGGCATGTTTACCTGGATGCATGCACAAGTGGGTCACTTAGTGCATTCTACAAATGACATACGGTATAATATGGGGAGGATTAAATTCATTTGAAATACAAGTTATAAAGGAATTACAAATAATGAAGGGTCCATTAAAAATCGACAATCCCATTATAAGTAAAGTAGATAGGTATCAAATGTGGGCCATTACTTTTTACTATAACTAATATAGGGGTTGAAGTTTAGGACCCTAGGGTTTATGTGTAGCATGATTTATTTGTAAGCATGCACTAAGCCAACTAGTGCCAATAAAGCTAGAAATGCTACTAACATTTTGTTTGGGGCAGATGAGGGTTCATGGTGGGTTGGGAGGGTGCAGGCCATGAAGCAGCGTAATGGGCATACGTTTGGGGTACTGAAACAATTGGTTGACCTCTTGGCCTAAGTCAAAGAATCTAGGAGGCAAAATCCTCACAATCCATGTATTGAAGTAATGTTGCAATATCACAAGAAACATCCGGGCTGCAACAAATTCAAATATGATCATCACCGATATCAAATGGATTGATGTGGATTGCATTATTTCTATTGTGACCATGAGCTACAATGCTACCAACAAAGTATACACACTAGATAGGATTGATGCGGAAGAGCTAGAAAAATTTGTGACCGAGAGAAATGTATAGGGTTTATGTATGAGGTTTGTGCTCGTGCGTATACTCCTACGGAGCGGGTCTCGTGTTTTTTATAGCAAAAAATCATTTAATTTTGTGTGAATACACATGTGCTTTTGTAATGCATATGGAGTATGATATTTTAGTTGTTAATATGGTTGTATATGATACACAAGTGTGATGTGGTTGTGTTTTGTCTGAAGTCCCTTTGAAGTTCATGACTTCATGAACTATGTTTGCATAGTATGCATGCAATGGTATGTATGGACATGTATTACTTTTTATTACTTATAAGGATTGTAGACTACAATAAATTACATTGGCATGGGAAATATAAGTAATGATAGGGTGCACACAAATAGATTGTTTTGGAATATTAAGTAATTATAGGGTTGGGGCGAAACAACCCGTACACTAGTTCCTTGGAGGCAAGGATTTAGGCATCCAACAAGGAACGAGTGTATGGGTTGGTTCGCCCAAATCGCAATTAAAAAAACACCCTCCACCACATGCGATGCACAAAAATCTTATAAAGTGAGCCACCCGTGGACGCATGATTGGCTTACAAGTGTTGTACACATACCAAAGTCTAGTACCCCAATTTAGCGGGACTTTGAAATCTAGTTGGGAGATTTAAACACAAACCCTACAAAGGACATGTTTTTACTACCCCCCTCCCTTAACCTCGGCACCTCTAGTGGGGCCCAATTCAAGGAGCAAAGACATCTAACCCTGCCCCCACTCGGGCCTTCTTGGTTGAAGTTAAGGTAGATATGCATGTTTTTGTTAATGATCTTTATCGGAGTCCTATATTTAAGTGATGTATAGTTAGATGTGACTCCAAGAACGAATACTAAAAAGACATATGCTTAAAAAAGATTGGACTAAGTGTTCAAAATATTTTTCCAACTCTAAAGGGCCCTCCTCACCTGGCTTTAGTAGGGCGGGTCTTAGGCTAAAACAAACTCCCTAATACCATGCTTCCCCACCTACGTTGGTATTAGCCACCGAGCCAATGTGGCTATCCTAGGTGGCAAGGTTTAGGGAGCCATTCTTAACAGTAAGTTGCCGAACCTAGCGGCCTCCCCTATTAATGCTCCTTACTTTTAGGCCCTCTAAAGATGCCCAGGCATAGCCATATTATTGGCCGGTGGGGGTTTTAGTTATTTGACCTCCAGATGGAAAAATAGCTAAAAACCTTGGCCGTTTTTAGCCCTGGCCCCAACTACCGATTTTAGATAGCGGGATATACTAAGAAGGTTGCTAAATTTCTAAACTCCTTGTGCTTAGGTGGCACATTCTTAACTATCACCGTCGTCGGGTTAAGAAGATACTTAAGTAGAGACGGCTCAGGTATTAGGCCCACACCTAATCCCTTTGCCAAACTTGGTTGCACCTTGAATATTCTCGACCCGCATCTAACGGCCACTTTTAGAGTTAAGACCCGGTTTTTGTTAAGGCCTGGTGGGGAGGGGCCATAAGCTTAACAATCAACATAATTGAGGGGACCTATATGACCATTTAATGAACATGAAAATCTTCACTTTCACGATGAATCAGAAGTTCATGTGAGCTCAAAAATCATCACGAGGAAAGTGGCTACAGCCTTGGTTTGGATTTGCTCGCCATCATACTCATCACGTGTCTACATATCGTAGGAGACACGAACTAGTCTGCAAAAGATAAGGATTTCAGACCCATCTACCTTAGGGACTCCATTTGCAAGACACGTTGAAGAGCAAGTAGGGCTCAGTCACGTGCCAGTTCAGCCGCCTGAGTGGCACTTTCCAGGTGGCACAGACACGTAGCACGCTGACGTGGCATGTGTCCTTTTGCATTATTGGCAAGCCAGTGCTGTGTACACATATCTCTCTTATAACTTACAATGGGGAGTCTAATAACTTGTTACTAAGGTAGAGATATCATAAACCACGAACTACCCTCTACCCGTGTAGTAGGCTTCCGTCAAAATAGGGAAGTGCCATTTTTGAAACCGATCATTGCAAGGCTGACAGCTTGAATGCGTGTACAGTCAGCTTAGCCAAATTTAGTCATGTTTGACTACCATCAATCACAGTTTAATGTACTCATGAGTTAACCGGTTTAGGTGATGTTCTGTGTGGAAATAAGGAATACCGTGTTCGGTGTAGGGAGAATATGGTGAACGAGTGGGAGTTTGACAAACTTTCCACTTTGAAAAATTGTAGAATTTTTTGTACAGGGAGTCAAAATACGAAACAACTTGCATTCTTCGTGAATCCTTCTCGTCTATCTTGGAAAATCATCTCATGATTGTAAGACCGTATCTTCAATGCGAATCACCTTATTTTCATGGTTTATGGTATCTCTACCTTATGTAGTTCACCTGATCACTATGATAAGTTGAGGTGCAGGCCTGGGAAGAGGGTCTAGTAACATGAATAGGTCCTACTAAATAACATAGCCTTGGAGCCCCAAACCCTAACACCTACTATGTTATGTGGGAAGGCAAATTTGGGCCAAAGCTGACAAGGGGTGGTGGGCTGAAGTGGCACACTTTGGAGTCATGTCACCTGCCACCACCTCCATATATATGAGATTGCGGGCCTTGGGCCGATCGACTTGGCTGTGAGTACAAAAGTTGGGCCATATAATTGAATCAATAATACGTACCCTGGAAGACCACACTGGTTATCTAATTGCATGTTGCTATTCGGAGCCATGCAGTGCAATAATGCCTCACTAAGGAGTTCGATTTTTACTAACGAAAGGCTTCATAGGCCGTTCGGACATTACAAAACGTTAGATGTCTTTGCTTGGTAAAAATACTACATTCTCATCAAATAGTTATAGCAGTTCGAATAGTAACACACACTCATTGAGATAATTAGTGTACTACATAGTTGCAGTAATCGAGGGCATGTTTACACTAAAGGCGATTAGGTTACGGTTTTTGAATGATCATGGTAATCCACTTTTTGGATGAGAGCATAGAGAGGTCCATGGACTCTAGCCCAAAGTCTTTTGAAGGTCACAAACCCTTAGTGTAAACCTCCCAAATTCATGCCGCCCATTCTGTCAAGCCTACCTTCAAGAGTTGTCGCGAAAAGTTCCCCCACAATCCCAGACAACATTATCCATACTTGCCATGCGGGATTGTTTGTAAATAAGTTTTGTCCATTCAAAATGTGATGGGTTGTAGTCCAAAAATGCCATGGCTCATGTGAACCTAAAGCAGAGGCTTGTGACGCTCTCAATTGATGTGAAGTCAAGGAGTCTCAAGAGCCATTGCTTGATGGCTTTCATGTCAACAAGCCCTTACTCAAGGTTGGGTTATGTTACATTAGGGTTCATGTCTACATAATTCAGTATAAATGGAGGTTCTTCCAAATGACAAAAGATGTAAGGTACGCATGCATGTGTTATTTGGCTACTTTTATCAATTGGATTACCTATATTTGATTGGTATGGTTTTGTGAGGATCAAAGAACAAACACCATAAAGACATGTGTTTAGAAGAGATTGGATTGCGACCTCAAATTTTATCCACTGACTCCACAATTGAAAATTCAATTGGGAGGACCTATGTATTCAAATAAGAAATCAACGAACATGCACTTCCAATAACCATAACTTAAATTAGGGGAGGTGCAATTTTCAATTTTGGGTTTTGTTGATGTTTCATCATAGATTTGCTAGTACAATATAAACTTGAAGATGCAAACATGATCAATGAAAGATTGTAGAACAAGAATACTAACCGAATAACACCCACATACCTTAAAGGGTTCAAAGATTTCTTGGTAGATGACGCAAAATCGTACATGAGCATGTTGACTCTAAGGTGGTGGACATCTCATAATCAATATGAAACCTACTGTGCAAGATTTTAGGATGCTGGTTTTGTGTGGGGGTTTTGGTTTTAGCACCCTTTGCCTTAGTAGACCTCAATTGTTTACTCGAGACTGCACCCGAGGTTGAAGATTCACACTACGGAAATGTGTTCTCAAGCAAGGACAAACAAAGTTTGGTGGTAAAGTGGTGTGACCATTATTGCCACTTCATTCTTTTGTGCTTTGGACTTGGAACCTAATGGAAATCCTTAGGTCAAAAACAATTGCACTTGACTAGTAAGATCACTCTATTTATTAAACAAAACTTAGTCCCAGACCCTAGTGTAGGGGCCTATCCTTAACATATGGTTGTTGAAAGGCATGGTCCTTATTCAACCATATTGAGGCATAATAGAATAGGGTGGGCCTGGTGGTGGTGGCGATGGTGGGGGGGGGTCAATCTTTTGTATGTGATGGAACCACTGGAGAACAAGGGGTATTTCCAAGGCAGGCATACATAATATTGCATACTCTTAGGATATTCCAAAAATCAAAGTATTTCCTTGAGTTGTATTTCTAAAACCCTACTTGCTTTAAGAGTTTCAATTTTGTTTAGCTCAAAACTATAATCAAAACCTTATATTTGTTCTCAAGTAGTTATCTAAGTGGCACGAATGACCCCCCCTGGAAGGGTGGGTTGCGAACGATTATGCCCCTAGACTTTGTTGACAAACATGAGATACATGACTACTTACCCCTGAATCAACCATGCAGATTTCACATCACATTATTCACCTAGTAGTAGATGTTATGTTTTTGGTTTTAACTTTTTAATTAAAAAATTCCATGGGAAACTCTAACTATGGTCGGGTGGCATTTGTCATTTCTAATGTCAAGTTGGTTGGTCAAGGGTAATGAAGCCCCTCACATGCAAACTATCTATTATCACTCCCATGTGGCTAAGCCGCTCGTTGGATCCACCATGTACTGAGTAAAAAACACACCAAATTACACCTTCCAATCGTATAAAAACAAATGTCTTGGAACAATTATGTTCAACATTAAATGTCGTACACCATTGGAATCTTTCAAGAGGCATCTAGGTAAAATTCACCCCAAATTTTGGTTATTATTCCGGACCCACATTGCAATTGTGGACAAAAGGTAGAATGACGTGTGTAGATATTTTTCAAATATTGTGATTTGATAACGATTATGTTATCCATAAAGAAACACTCGTGAGTTGCACGGAACTTGTTGATCAACATTGGAGTCATCTTTCTCTTTCTCTTTCTCTTTCTCTTTCTCTTCGATTCTATCCAAAATTGAACATCATAGAATGAAGTTTAGTGGCAAGTGACAATGTCACTCCTAAAGTCCCAATGCTACACCAAATATTGTATTTAGTGCCACCAATTCTATTCGTCCTGCTCATTACTAATTGTAAATCACCCGTGTAATGTCACCATCACTAAACATAAACCCTAACATCATTTGTCGTTCCTTGTAAAAACAGCTGGGCATTATATATTTACAATGTTACAATTATTTAATGTTTTTTGATCCAAACCTCAATCATTCACAACAATATTTCATTATAGAAATGTTAGGGATGCAAAATATACCACAAACGGATGAACAACACCAAACAGGATACTTCGTGTCACCAATCCTAGTTGTCTTGCTCAATACTAATCGTAATCCGCGGTATAGTGTCACCAACACTAAATGTTAACCCAACATCATTCATCATTCCTTGTAATTTTTTTGGGGGGACTATAGATTCACAGTGTTGCAATCACCAAGTGAAAATTTTCATCCAAAATTTCAATCATCCATGACAATATTTCATCACAAGCTGCTGACAAGAGAAGGTAGGGTTTTGGCCACTGGATGAACTCATCCATCATCCATGACAAACATTTTATTTTATTTTTTGAGACAGAAGGCCGACAGGCCAGCGCCAAAGCACAGGAGGCAGTTAACCACCTGGCAAGTTCCTGTCAAGTAGAGAAGAGATTTCACAGCTGGGATTCGAACCGCCAACCTCTTCCTTTTCCATGACAAACATTTGTAAGAGCATCTCCACCCTTCCGCAGAAAGGCAGACTCTCGAAATGTGCTTTGAAGGGCTCCAAGCATGCACTAAATTTTTTTAGGGTGGCACTCCCCCACCCTTAACTTGCATACCGGCTCTTCAACCCGAAAAACCGTCAGGAATATTCCCTGTAAAGTGGCTTCAACCCAAAAGTGGCACGATTCAAAGATCGCAAGTGGATGAGGTCCCGGAATTTGGGCGCAGCAAGAGCAACGCTCACCCGGGAGGATAGTGAGTGGAGTCGAAAGTTTGAAGAGCCCTGGCAAGTTTGAAGAGCCCGGGCAAGAGGGGTGGGGCAGATTTTTCTGCCAGGCCGCGTCAAAGGGCTTGCCAAGACCCTTTGACGCGCAAGGGTGGAGATGCTCTAAGCTCATATATCTCACCCTCCACGGAAAAACTAAACTGGTTAAAAATAGAAGCTGGGTTGCCTTTGCTAAAAATCGAGTTTTATTGTTTGCTACATTCTTGACACCCTTTTGGACGCGTGACTATGTTTAGCTAGTTTACTATTTCCTTTGCTAGAAATCGAGTTTTATTGTTTTACTGCATTCTTGATGCCCTTTTGGACGCATGGCTATTTTTAACCAGTTTAGTTTTTCCGTGGAGGGTGAGATATAAGAAGTGCCAGGACTGCAAAAGTTACCACAGCAAGAAATAATCTTATTGTACCACAGTGACACAAAACAGAATATTTTTAGGGCAGAGATTGGCGTTGCTGGATCTGCAACTACATCTACATAATAGTAGAACTCCAAGACGGTTTCCAAAATAAACTGGAAAATCTGGCGCCAGTGTGAAAGCGGCTGCATTGTGGAGGGCCCTGTGTGGTGGTAATGTTATTGTATGTTTCATATTTATAATTGGCGGGCCCTTGCTTGCGGGGCCTAATTCTGGACTTGGGGCCTCCATTTTCATTTTTGGCCACAAAACCCAACCAATTGGGAGGTGGCCTAACCGCGTGGGAACGTGCCACTCTTATAATAGAGCTCCTACACAGTGGGCGTTGGAGTTCCCCACGTTCCCACGTTCCCACGTTCCCGGGACCGTATACACGGCCACAGGCGTACGTTCCCCACGCCTCCCTTTAGAATCCTAAAATACCAAGTAATATACTGTTATTGCACCCAGAAGCTTCCGCCACTGAGATCTTTTATATTTTATATACATGTGTGTGTGATGGCACTGGTTCAACCCAATTTTGTAATGTCAATATATAAAATGAAAATTTTGATCAATTAGCCAATCAGCGATTTCGGTGGAAGATTTTTGTGTGCCAGGTGGACACGTTTCATTGGGCGCTAGGACTCGATGGAAACTAGGTATTTCGAAAGCCCTTTTATACGTAAAGTATTTAAGTTGATGATCTTTCCGGTGAGCTTATAACTTCAAATTGTTATTATTATGATGAGTCATCCGCGACAATGTCCCCACCAAACATGTTCAATATGGTTACTTGATATTTGTGCCTTGAAATGTGTAGTTTCTTACGGAATCGCGGACCGTGACCGGAGTCGCCATATATATATGGTGCCCTTAAACCCAAATGATTTTCATGGTTTGAAAAAATATCCGTGTGTCTAAACCTGACGTTTAGGTCAACTAATTAATAGTAAACCCATTTTTTATAAGTGAAGATGTCCCGTGTAGAAATCATTTGCAATGATCCCGTGCCTTGAGTGACTCGGATTCCGAGGCAATGGGTAACATATTCTACCACATTTGGCTTTCTTACATGGATGATGAGGTCATTGCTCAGAAGTTGGAGGGGAGAGAGGGGATTTATCGGATACGAGCTCACCTCTCGTTCACCCGACATAAAGCCATGAAATAGTGTGCAATTCGAGGTTGTTTCTTTTAGTTCATTTGACTCCATAATTAGTTTTGCAGCCCCAAATTAGTGTAGTCCAAGGCCACGACTTTATAGGGGTTAGTTTGTTTAGGTATGCGGGTGTTATGCGGTTGCTTCTTTAAATTGGACCTCTAGATTTCATTGGTATGTGGTTCGATGGGGATCAAAGAGCGAACATCATATAGACACATGTTTCAAAGAGATTGGACTACGTCTTCGAATATTTATAACTACTCTACACTCAATAATGAACACAATTGGGAGGACTTATGTATCCGCTTAAGAAATCACTTCCAATAACCATAACTAAAGCATGGGGAGGTCCAAATTTCAATCCAGATTTTGCATATGTTTCGTTGTAAATTTGCTAACGCAACATGAGTTTTGTTGTGTAAATCCAGTCGATAGAAGTTGGAGAACATGAAAAGCGAACCAAATAACACCCACATACCTTATGGATGGATAAATGAGGTGAGGTGTACGTTCATATGCGATAATTCCCTCTTTTTGAACTAGAAGTGGATGTCGTGATTGGTGATGGGTTTTGGGATGGAGGCATGTCAACAACTAAAACTTAAATTGACAAAATGGGATACGGCAACGCGAGTGTAACGCAACATGCGCACTTTCTTGGATTCACTGGTCGGAGGGCAAAAGGAGGTCTTTTCTTGACGGTGAGAAAGAATTGTTGCAAATGAACATGCTTCTTACTCGTCCAACAAAGACGTCTTGAAAATGGCATGTATCATGGAGGGTACTTTTGAAGTTGATATGACACTGGAATTAGTTTCAAAGACCCCCAAATTAATCCAGTATGGCATAGTTGAGATGAATCAACCACGAACATATAAGTTAGGGGATAAATTTCCCACATGGATAGTTGAGAACACTGTGTGTGTGTGTGTGAGAGAGAGAGAGAAGGGGTTAACCTTAGATGATGCCTCAAGTCATCATAACATTCATTAGTGGAGCTTGTCATCTCCCTTTGCTATTTGGAGTGCCCACCTAGTAGAGCTACACATACATTGAACCGTGAGCATTGGGTTTCCCCTTGCAAAATGAAACGTACTATGTCCCTTTGGGTGCCACAAATATATCATATTTAGGTTCATTTTTGAGCGTATCGTGAATAACAAGTGTAAGGACGCGAGAATAATTAGGAGCTTGTCCTCGGGCTAACGGAGGATGTACTAGTTCCTTCTAATTAAAGTTGAGATATTTAATCAAAACTAGACATATTTTCAAAATCCTTACATTTTGGTTTGCTAAAGAAATAGGGGAATAAATGAAACTCTTTCAATACATGTAGATTCATGGGAAGTATGTGACTCCTTGGTGATTATTTGAATGTCGTATCAATAAATAAAGAACCTAACAATTATTAACGCAACCATGTCTACATGTGAAAGTCTATTGGAAGATCTTACCAAATAACTCATGGATACCTTAATTATGGAATGAGTTTACTTAAATATGAGTTTTTTCCAAACATTGTATGGGGAGATTTTTGGGCATAATTGGTCCACACTCTGGCATTTCCAAGTCCAACCGGTCACATGTTGTGATATTTCGGTTGTTCTTTATGAATATGAGGTTTATTCTATAGATTCCTCTTAAACGATAAATACATTTCTTGAAGTCTTATACTTCGATTGGTTATTTCTCAAACTCAAAATGTTTCATCTGTAACTAGCAGTCGGTTCTCCTCGTTCATTGTTCCCAAATGACATAGTCATGGGATGCATATTGCTAAACATATATATTTTAAAGTCAAAGTGGTCTTAAAGACACAAAAGATGTAATTTGGCAACATGCCTCGTATGACATAGATAACTTCAACAACAACCCACATGAACAAACAACCCCAGAATGGCTCCTTAAATGTACATGCCAACAAACACCATGCCACTGCCTCGCCAAACTTAGACCAGACATACTATGCCTCATTGGAGCCCCAAACCATACCCAAACACCAATATCACCATCCCCCGCAATCACAACCCAATTCATTGAATTCACGTATTGCCATGATAGATATCTGGACCAAGCACTCACACACAAGCACACCAAATACGACCCTCTTATCAGTGAAATACAAAGCAAAGGTTGGAAGACCAACCCCCTCATTACCATCACAACAGGCGTCAGGGGCGCCATACACGAACACTCCATTAACAAACTTACCAACCTTAAACTCCCAAAAGCAGCCATCAAAAATCTCATGAAAAATATACACCAGAACGCCATCAAACATCTCACATACCTAATCCTAAATAAAAGAAAACTTGAAAACAAACAAAAACATGTCTTACCACCTTAATGACATGGAGCAAATTGCTCATCAAAAGAGCCCACCTCATATGAGGCATAACACCTCATGCTGCATCATGGACACCCATGATCAGCATCAGGTTAACGAGCTCAGTAGTCACGCCGGTACCGGGATACGGGCGTTTTCTTTTCTTTTCTTTTCTTTTCTTGACATAGATAACATCGTAGATGTTGACTAGTCCCCCTTTGATCTTGTAGTGGAGGTATGCTCGTATGCAACAATTCCTTCTCACCATTTTCAACACAACCCATTTCGCATGTGTTACCTCGGACCCATCAAGAAGACCCACATTTTGGATCAAAAACCAACCATTTTGACACGAAATGCGACGTCTGTGCGAGGCCCTAAATGACATTGAGATTATGCTTCAAAGGCATGACAAAGCGTGAAACACAAGAATAAAACCATGCGTTTCAAAGGCGATTCTATCATTGCAAAGCTTGTCCATCCCTTGTTAGGACTTGCAAATAAACACATGCCAACTTTTCTTCCCCCCCCCCTCTTATTATTGGCCCCACTAGGATTTGGTCTTGGGTTTGGCGATATTCTCCTAGGAACTTGGTAACTCGAGCTCGAAAACTTCTCGGGAGCCGCAAGGTTGACGGGCCCTAGCATGTCTATATCCAAAGCATTTGGTTACACCAGAGAGTTTCTAGGTAACACATAAAGAACAAGATACGACCTCCAAACACCAGACGGTTGCTCCCGTCCTCGTAAAGAGAACTCTATCGTGTAAAAAGTGAGAATCGTTTTGTCTCCTACTAGGAATTGCAAACGCCGCTGTGGAAATCAACCCATTTATTTCAACAACGTCATTGCGCCGTGTGGTGGAGCACTTGGCATGATTCGGTAAAGAAACCTCGTCACACTTTTTGGGAGCACTTAGGAGGTGTCTTTGATGCTTGGAGGGGAGCTTCAAGCTGTCGTGTGTACGGATCTTTGGTAAAAGCGGAGAGGAGGCAAAAATCTTTTGCCCTAACATTAACAAATAAAAAGGGCGTGGGGTGACATGATACTATGGGGATTTCAAGAATCCGGGGAGTGAAACTCATGCTTCAATCATTCTCAATCAGTTTGGATGGGACTTGGCGAACTTGGGACCATATTGGCAAATGTCCATCCATCCCTACATTATACCAGTTCTCATCCCCTGAATGAAACTGAGAGGATATGGATGAATTCCCTGTCATCAGAACACTTGAGATGTGTTTCATCCTCTAATCAAGCTCTTCCTTCAAGTGTCAGTGGTAAAAGTTAGTTAAGTATACAGGCTTCGAACAACTTGAGACCAGATTTTCCATTTTCATATCAACAATCTTTGGGGCCCATATTTAGGCCTATTTCTATATACAAATTTGCCCAATTCCGGTTGTTGTTGTCAGATCCCGAGCATGTTTCCTGGTTGTTGTTTAGCCTGCCAAGCCAATGGTTTTTTTAATCACCCCGTTGTCCTTGTGGCAGCCTGTGTCCGGGGAGATTTTTCGGTTGACATCCGAGTGTTGCCAAGTGCAACCGGTTTACATGTTGACATCGTTTGGACGTTCTTTATTCAATTGGGGAATATTGTATAGATTCCTCTAAAATGATGGTTTTCAGAGCATCCGCACCCTTGCGCGGAATCACACACACGGGAAAGGGGGAGTGGAGGGCCCTGGAAGGGTTTAGGGACTCGCCAAAATTTGAGACCCTCACCCTTGCTCGGGAATCAACAGGGAGGTGCCGCTAATCTGAGCAGGCTAGCCTCTCCCGGAGCTGCACCGACCCTACACGCCCACGACCTGCCATCGCAATCTAGAAGGAAATAGCAAGCTCTAAAAAAAAACGCTTGTTTTGGGCGCACTCAAGCAACAAGGAGACTCTGAAAGGTGGCGAGGCCGGAGAGGATTTTGGCGAGCCCGCGCTTGAAAAAGTCGTTTGGCGAGTTGCGGTGTGGGACTCGTTCATGCACTGGCCCGCAAAAGGACCTCACGGCCGGGTGTAGCGAGCAAGGGTGCGGATGCTCTCATGAAGTCTTGAACTTCAACTGGTTATTTCTCAAACTTCACCAGGTTCAATGTAACTGCACCTAACTACTCCTAATAGTGCATGTGGAAAATTAGCATGGAAATAATTAGTATGGGCCACACTAATTTTCTAGTCAAGGTGAAATTACGTGGGTCCAAGATCCCGGGTCTTCCCCCAAGTCTTCATGAAGACTTCCAACCAACACATTGAATATTAGTTATTAGACATGAATAGCACAAAATAAAACAATCATCCACAATATTTTTTCATAAAAACAAGTAATGTGGCCCACACTAATTTTCTAGTAGAAATGTAGTGCGGGTTGAGAATTAATGTGGGTCACATTAATTCTCATTATGAGAATTAGCATGGGGATCTAGAAATTATTGTCGCCCACGATAATAGGGCTATTTTGTGTAGCAGCCAAATTTCCCATTTCATTGCCTTTGTGGGTCTCCATGTGGCTCCCTCCCCTCACGTCACTCAAGTGTTGAGTATGGGTCTTGTGTGGTTACGAACAAGATGGATCAACACCATCGATTCACCAAGTGGCCTACTGGCTTTAGTGAGTCGAGCTAGCACGGGAAGCGCTTAAGGCATGCTAATGCAACCCATACATTTTAACTACTTGCCAAACTTAACTTGTCTTAACTTAGTATAGGCCCGAGGCAAACGAGCATTGCAATGTTGGGGCTACTCAACTAAATGAAGCCTAGGCCAATTAAATATCAACAACTCTACACCCTACACCTCCAAAATATCACCCTCCTCAATGTCGCTCCCTCTCTTATATCCCAACACCCTAGGGAACGGATGTTCTCAGTTTAAATCTCCCTCCTTGTTGTCATGTTTCCCTCCCATAGAATTTGTGGAGCTCATATGGATGTTTTATTCATTGTCATTGTAAAGTTTTTTCCCCTCAAATGATCAAAGGAGACATGTGACCCTTATGGGCACTTCCAACTCCACATACAATTCCAACCATTGGATCGAATCGAGAATTGTCTTATACGTTTAGCAATTGCAATTGTTTATGTAGGCCTACGACACACCATGTAAGTGGGCAAAATTAGATCACTTGTCTTAATTGAACACCTATATTTGAACAACGTTGATGGTGTATGGATCTTAGATCGAACACCAAAAGGCACGACTTCAAAATAGATTGAAGTAGGTGCTCAAAATTCCCACCCACACTAACATGACTATTTAGTGCAGTTAAAAACACGCGGACGTATCAGCACGCTGCAAGCCCTTCCCCTGCCATACCAGCTCACCAAAACCGTTGGATGGGACTTGATGGATCGACGGTGCAGATCCAACAGTATCCGCGACCACACAACGTCCATTCACAGCGCCTCAGCAACGCAGCTCTCCCCCAAGTTCCCCAAGTTCCCAACCACATGGGAACTCACGGGGAACGCAGGGGGCGAACACACAGGGAACGGCCCCCTGCACGTGAAAGGGTTGCTGGAGGGCCGTTCCTTGAATAAAAAAATGGGAAACCCAGAGCTCCCTGTCGTGTGAAGAGGGTTGTGCACGTTCTGCCTGGCCAAGCCTGTCCCTTTTGAGCTGGCTGCTAAACCTTGGGGGTTTTAGGGGGCTCGGAGAAGAGAGGAAACCCTGGGCTTATTTGGAGCCAGGTTTGTTTTTGGCTATTCTTCACCTATTTTGTGCTCCAATTCCTCTCCCCCCCACTATTACTGCTGTGCCTCCATAGCCATTTGGGAATCTGCAAACCGTTGGGGTCCTCTGCAGTACAGCTAGCCCTTGGGGGCCTCTCAGTTCCAAGTGGAACTTGGTAGATCACCATAGGCCTCCATTTTACTCAATTGGTTTTCCAAATGTTATTTATTCCATAAACATATGTTAACCTCTGCTGCAGGGGAACTAATGATAAGCCCATAACATAGATTGGGATGGCTTTATTTGCCCACCAGATGACTTGTAAGCCCCAGGCTAGATCACATCTTCATTTGCCTGGGCCCCGCCCCTCCCACGCCTCCTTTCACTGCATGGTCTTCCTGTCCGCACCCGCGTGGGAACTCTTCCTCGTTGGGAACCAATGTGACTATACCTGGTCACTTAAGTCATCAAGTGCTCGGTCACTTCAGCTGTTGAGTTCCTTTGGCATGTGGAGGAACTCCATCAATTAACTTGAGAATAATGAAAGTGATGTCAACTTGGATATTTGTAATTTTGACCAGGTATTGTCACATTGGTTCCCAACAAGAAAGAGTTCCCACGCGGATGTGGGTAGGAAGACCCGGCAGTGAAGGAGGCATAGGAGGGGCGGACCCAACCAAATGAAGATGTGGTCTAGCCCAAGGCACTTTATTTGCCCACCAGATGACTTGTAAGGTAGAAATGCCCAAACCGGTTAACCACCCTCTACCCGTGCAGTAGACCGCCGTCAGGATAGTGAAGTGCCGATCATGGCGAGGTTGGCCACTTCAATGTGTGTACACTTAGTTTAGCCAAATTTAGTCATGTTTAATGTACTCATGAGTTAACCGGTTTAGGTGATGTTCTGTATGGAAATGTGGATTACCATGTTCGGTGTGAGCATAATCTAGTGAACGAGTAGGGGGTTTGACAACTTTCCACTTTGAAAAATTGTAGCATTTTTTGTACAGGGTAGAAAAATATGAAACAACTTGCATTCTTTATGAATCCTTCCTTCTATCTTGGAAAATTATCTCATGATTGTAAGACCATATCTTCAATGCGAATCACCTCATTTTCACGGGTTATGGTGTTTCTACTTTAATACCAATGGGAGCAAGTGGGATTGCTTTGTGAGCTTTGCAGCAAGGGGAGGGATGACGCTCTCTGTGGATGGTTCTGGTCGGAAGAATCTACTTACTTATACACCTAGCTGCTCACATCTTCAAGGTGACAAAGATTTTTCTCGGAGAATGGGATGGGTCGATTCTCGATGAGTTTAGTTTGTAGGTTTTGCTCTAACTTCTAACTTAGGTGTGTGGTAACTTAAGAGGCTCCGAAAAACACTGACCAAGTTGTCAGCGAAAACACTAAGGGGGAGTAGTCTTTGTGTGAAGATGGTCTCTCACATTGATAAGCCTTTTGGCTTCCCAGACTTGAAAATAAATTTCAATCCATTGGATCCAAGTTTTGAGTAATATACATATAAAAACACTAAGACGTGGTGGCTGAGATGCCACTCTTTAGTTACAAAATTTACTTGAGGTTGTGGAAGTTAAGTTTGACATAAACATGCTCCAGTCTATTACTAACTATTGAAGGTCACCCATTATTATTGCACCTGTGAGTTGCATCCGATCTCACACCAGGTCCAAGAATTACAACCTAAGTTGTTGCAATAAAATCATAGTATCATCGTGCACACCACATACATTGTTATGAAATGATATGTCAAATTTACATGACCAGCCAATGTGACCGGTGGCAAAAACGCTATTGAAAAGACACATTTTTACATCTTGCCTGACTTTATAATGCATGCTAGTGGACACAAAACATGAAACTTATATTTACCCCAAGATCTTGAACTGGTCACTTGTGAAACATTTAATTTCTCATGTAATTAGAATGACTTGCAAATCATGATCGGACGGTAAGCTTCATTAACCCAAAGAGCCTACATAGTCACATGCATATTATGCGACAAATGCAATTTGCAAGTCACACCGAGGACTCTCTCCTCCTAACACATAGGGGGTAGGCTTGAGCCCAATCCCCGACCTCCAAGAAGTTAGTTATTGGAAGGTGGCTTTGGTTGGGGTGTCAATCCAGAATTACTACTTCGGAACTTAGAAGGCACGTATTGGTACTAAGTGGTAAAAGTAAAAGAAACGGCAGTTCCAAAGAAAAAGAAGGGAACCATTTAGTCGGAGCTGAGATTGGCAACTGTGTGCAACCTAATTAAGTGATTGAACAATTAACTCATGCCCGTGCCTTCCTCCTTAATTGCCGCTTCCCTTCCTAAAGGGAGTCATCGTGACTGTGCGCAATGCACAGGCGGCTGCCTCTAAGCTTACTCATAACTTGTAAACTCGTTCTCCTTTTCAGGGCATCTTGACACAAGGCAATATTATTGTCATTATTTTAGTATACCACTAGACTGATATTATCACCAGGCTTCCCAAGATGTAACTTATGCCGAGGGGTTTAGTTGTTTGAAACCATGTCCAATGGCTTCAACTTAGATAAAGTGCAAGGTAGACAAACCCATTTCCGATAACTTAAGCAACTTTTGCATAAATGTGGTACATGTGTGATACTGGAGTGATTTATCACACATCTGAATATTGATATCGTGATGAATAAACAAAAAGGAAATATTTGTTTAATTTAAAATATTGAAACTATTTGGATTAGGTTGAACTCCTCAATGGCTATGACTTCTCTCTCACACCTGGTCACTACCTATTTCCAACATTCTAAATTGTAGAATGACAACTACATGCGTGAAACTTCATGGCTTTAGGGGACTCTTAAGTATTATAATTGGGACGGTTATCGGAAATGGGTCTATCTACCTTAGAAAGTGGCCAAAAAGATATGTTTGTCTTGATAAGAAGGAAATTATAGTTATGATTGGCAATTTGTTTGGGAGATCTTATAATTACGTTAAAAAAATTGGCCACATTTTGGAGGGGTGCATGAGTTTGTTGCTTGTCCTAATACTCATGGCTATGGCTGCATGCTTAGTGCTAGGTTGCTCATGTCGAGATGTTTCCAAAAAACAAAAACAAATAAACCAAACAAATAATTTGAAGACACCCCCACCCCCGAATCTCTCCTTTGGGTTTGAAGTACACTGATTATCCCAATTAGTGCGTGTTGCTATTTGGAGTTACGCAATGCTATAACTATTTAGAAAGAATGTAATATTTTACCAAGCAAAGTCATTTATGTTGTATAAGGTCTAAACAATTGATTGAACTTTTGAGTAAGGTGTAATTACACTATGTAACTCCAAACACTAACACGCACTAATTGAGATAATCAATGTACTACATTAATTATCCCAATTAGTGTGTGTTACTATTCGGAGTTACACAATGCTATAATGAGAATGTTATATTTTACCAAGCGAAGTCATTTGTGTTCTATAATGTCCGAACAACCTATTGAACTTTTGTTAGTATGAACTTGTGAGTAAGATGTTATTCCACCGTGCAACTCCAAATAGTACCACGCACTGATTGGGATAATCAGTGTGGTAATTAAGCTAAAAGTTCGAAGTGTGGTTACCCAAACTTTGGGGTTCAAGCTACACAATAGAAGCAATTCATTGTAATGACTGTTCTTTCTCTATAAACTTCTCCTTCAAAGAGTGGGTCTGTCTGGGCTCTGATATATGTACAATTACTAACATGCAATGCAATAACTTATTTCTTACATACAAGATACTTACCTTTGCTCCTCCAATTCGTGCTCCCTTCAAGACAAAGTCTATTTCATCATGCATATCGTCACTCAAGACAGTCTATTACAGCTTAGTAACACTAAGCAATTATCCTCATTAAAAACAAGAGAATCGAGTTTGGCATCAAAATATATCTCAGTTCTTCTCATGTGCAGAAATGTGACGACATGCACTCATACTATACACCCTAACCTCCGTAATGCCACTCACTCTCTTGTATCCCCGAACCATAGGGAATGGATATGCTTAGTTTAAATCTCCATCCTTGTTGTCACATTTCCCTCTCATATATCACGGGTTTCGACATTACCATATTCCACCAAAAGAATCCAGACCACACGCTTGCATGCATCGCGTTGTCATCAATTGTCATTAGTGCAATGTGGACTTTTGTGTTATTACGTAATGTCACAAGCTACACTAATTCCCTATTATCACCCACCCATGTTTGACACTGCAACCCTCCTTACTATCATGTGCACTTGATTGCCAGAGGCATGATATTAGGGAGGTTAGAGTGTACACGGTCACGATGAAAATAGGAGCACATTCTGAATCCTTGGCTGTATGTCACAGTAGCTATTTATTCACACTTTCGGTGCAGAACCTAAAAAGAACCCCTATCCCCAAAAGAAAACAAAACAGAACTCAGTACTAAGCTACCACCTATGCTATGAAACCAAACGGAGTATCTTAATTGCCATTGACATCCCTGGGAAGCCAGTGGATTGCAGTTGCCTCGACAATCAGGGAAGAATGATTGTTTTCCCCAAGGAAGCAGCCGGTCGGGGGCTGGCACGAAATTGGGAGCCCATGTTCCGGTTCTTAATTGTTCAAGTGGATCAACACTTTCTTGTGTGTAAGTACGACTAAATATGAGGTTTTACCGTCACCAATCCTAATTGCTTCGCTCGATACCGATTGCAAACCATGGGTGTAAGGTAGAACTACCAAAACCCGTGAAAACAAGGTGATTTGCATTGAAGATATGGTCTTACAATCATGAGATAATTTTCCAAGATAGACGAGAAGGATTCATGAAGAATGCAAGTTGTTTCATAATAATCTGCCATGTACAAAAAATTCTACAATTTTTCAATGTGGAAAGTTGTCAAACCCCCTACTCGTTCACTAGATTCTTCCTACACCGAACACGGTAATTCGCATTTCCATATAGAACATCACCTTAACTCATGAGTACATTAAACTTGAATCCCATTGGCTACACTAAGTGTACACACATTGAAGTTGCCGCCTTGCCATGATCGGTTTTAGAGATGGCACTATTATGACGGCGGTCTAGTGCACGGGTAGAGGGTGGTAAACTAGTTTGGGTGTTTCTACCTTAGTGGATTTGGATGAACCAACCCATACACTCGTGCCTTGTTGGATGCCTAAACCCTTGCCTCCAAGGAACCAATGTACGGGTTGGTTCACCCCAGTCGGGTGTAGTGCCTCTGACACTAAACGTTAACCCAACATCATTTGTCGATTTCCTTGCAATTTTGTAGGGGGGTTTATAGATCCACAGTGCTAGAATGGATTGCTGTCACTTACCAAGCGATTTTCAATCCAAATCCATGACAATATTATTTCATCACAAGTCGGTCACATGAGAAGGCATGGTTTTTGGGCCAATGTACTCATGAGGTAACCGATTTAGGTGATGTTCTGTATGGAAATGCGGATTATCGTGTTTGGTGTAGGGAGAATCTAGTGAGTATGGGGTTTGACAACTTTCCACTTTGAAAAATTGTAGAATTTTTTGTACAAGGCAGAAAAATATGAAACAACTTGCATTCTTCATGAATCCTTCTCGTGTATCTTGGAAAATTATCTCGTGATTGCAAGACCATATCTTCAATGCGAATCACCTCATTTTCACAGGTTATGGTATTTCTACCTTAGTGTACAAAGTGGCCGGGGTGTGGGCTTACCATACCACAAGAGTTCAGAAATTGGGCACAGTAGAAGAGTAAGAGTAGAAGAGCCTTAGAGGAGGCGGAGTGTGATTGTGAGTACTGTAATAGAGCGGCGAGCTAATTTGGTCGGATGGCCCCACCTCCCCTGAGAGATGACCAGGGGAGTCCCTATGCAGCTGGTAGCCTACTGGCTAAGTGGAGATTGTAATGTAGAGTGAAAGGAGTAGGGCTGCTAGGTTGAAGTTGAGAAAAGAAATGAGTTTGGCTGTTAGTAGAGGGAGGGGGGTGTTTTTTTGGGGTGGTGGCAGGGGCAGACCATGTAGGGAGGCTTGCTTTACATGCTGAATTGAGGAGATATGCTTGTGGCGAGCAACTGGAGCACTGGTCCTGCAGCCGAACAAGGTCGCCAAGCTGCTGCAAGCGACTGCAACCTGCTCGCTCTCTCTCTTCTCTCTTGCAAGGGGAGTCCAGTTATAGTAGGAGAGTGGCAGGAGGGGAGCAAGGGATGGGGTTGAAGCAAGAAGGGTAACGCCTGCAGCTTCTTCCTCCCTCCTCCCTTGGTCCCGGGAAAACCAAAAACAAAGGGGAGTTGGTAAAGTGTAGAGTTTGTAGGACACACAAGTCGTGTGGTGTGGCCACCATAGCCCAGCCCCCCCCCTCGCCCCTGGCCCATTGAAGCCCCAGCCCCATTCCATTGCAGTTGGAGTGCAGTAGTGTGCTCTCTCGCTGCTCGTTTCCTTGCACTACAGCTACCATATTACTACTCCTACTACTACTATACCACTACTATTGCAGTGTTGGAGGCAGAAGAAGAAGCTTGATCCTGGTGGTAGTAGCATTTAGCAGCATCATCACCATCATCATAATTCGCATCATTCAACATTTTGTGTTCCAGCCAGCCATCCATCCAACCAACCAACCAACGTTCCTTGCACACCTCACTTGCAGATTCAGCTTGCACAAGAGGTTGTAGCAGACGAGGTTAGGTGGAGGCGTCTCTGGTGTTGGAGGAATTGGGCAGCAGGAGGGGGTTGGCGTACATGACTGAGCAGCAGAAACTCATAAGAGTGGCTCTTGTGTTACGCCTTCCCCCTCTTCCTTGCACTTCCATGCCCATTTTTTCATTTTTCATTTTTTTTGAGAGGAAACAAAAAAACATCATCAGAAACTTTGTCAAAGTTAGTGTCATCATCCCAATCCCCCTCCCTTCCCATTCCCACCCTCATCTGTGTTATTGAGCTTGCCATTCCCATGCCTTTGTAAGGAGTGACGAGGAAGGAAGGAAAGAAGGAAGCAAGCATGGTGAAATGTGTTTCGGGAGGGTGCTGAGCAACAATTGTAGAGCTGAGGTTCGGAGTTGCTCAAATAAGGTTTCGAGGCTTTTGGGTTGAGGAGGGAGGAACGAGGAAGGAGTTGAAGGAGGAAGCGGAAGGTTGAAGGAGTTTAAGCAATGGTAGCGCCGTATGCTTTGTCGGGGTCGTATGGGCAGCCCATGCTTCCCGAAGTGGACAAGCCCATTCTGCCGGATGTGTTTCACATCGATGATTTGTTGGACTTCAGTAATGAGGACATAGCGGGGCCGATTGTGGGAGGGCCGTCGTTGTCGTCGCCGCTGCTGCAGCTGTCGGGAGTGACAGTGGAGAGCTCCTCGGTGGTGACCGCGGCTGAGGCCAGCATGTGCTGCTCCTCTCTGTCGGAGGTGAAGGCCGAGCACATGGCGACGGCCACCACCATCTCCCTGGAGGTCATTGATGATAAAACAGACTTGTGTGTGCCTGTAAGTTTCTCCATTTCCGGGTTTTGCACCTCTGCTGCACAAACTGCCTTCACATTGCCTTCACAAGTTCTCTGTCTGGGTGCTCCGGGAGCCACAAGTGTCGTGTGAATTTCTGTTCCGCTTGAACAAGAGCTTTCTCCACGCTTGCAAAAGCAATTGTGTATACAGTGCATGCATGCGTGCATCAACACAGTGTCAGTTTCCAAACTCGGAGGGCTCTCGACGGGAGGAGTTAATGAAGAGAGAAATTCAGAGAGGTTGTTTATTTTTGTGTGATGTCCTTGACCGAATTTTCGGTCACTGCGCTGGGAATGTCACCGGGCCATGTGCACATGACAAACATGACCCATATGGCTGTTTGGGGCTATGTGAGGAAATGTGCCGAAACACATTGTCTCAACAAAAGAATGGCAAAAAATGGTTTAGTAGAGGTGATTTCATGTCACCGAGTAGTCGTCGTCGTCGTAGTAGTAGTAGTATTAGGTATGTTACTACCTACACATTGTGTTTTTTATATGAGAGGGTTTTGGGTTTGGAGGGGTTGCGGAAGCGCCGCCACTCAGGGTTTAGGGGGTTCAGTATTGAATAAAATTTTGGGTTAATGATCTATATTGGGAGGAGTAGAGTTTCGGTCCTAATGTGTTTCGGTTCATGATGTCCCATTCATTCGGTTGGTCGGTGGTTGAGAGAGTGAGTGGAACTAGGCTCATGAAGCACCCCCCTCTTCCTTGTGCCATGGCAGTGTGACGATCTAGCGGAGCTAGAATGGCTGTCGTCCTTTGTGGAGGATTCCTTCACCATGGGGGTGGACACACCGGAGCTCATGTCCACCTGCTGCGCGGGATACCCGACGTCGTCGTCCGCTGCGACACCCATGCTCACCAAGACACCCGACCCGTACCAGAAATCTTCACCGGTTTCGGTTCTGGAGAATAGCGCCACTTCCTCGGAGGCCACCGGGACCGATTACCGAGACTACTCGGTGCCAGGCAGGGCGAGGAGCAAACGGTCCAGGACTGGAGCACGCATTTGGACTTCACGAATTCTTCCCACGAGCTCCTCCGTCTCCAGCTTCAATTCAATGGGGGCCACGGAGTCTTACGCCATGTCATTCTCCCCCATCGTGTCGCAAGCGACCTCGGGAGATGACAACATGAGCAGCGGGGGAGATGTGGTGGAGCAACAAGACGATGGCGACGAGGATTCCCAAAGCTCGCAAAAACGGTGCAAAATCTCCAACAACAACAGCAGCCACAACAATACCAATGCCGGGAACGGCAATGGAAATAGCAATGCTAGGATGAAGAAGAAGTGCACGCAGGACATAACCCAGCCATGGCGATGCATGCATTGTCAAACGCAGCGGACTCCGCAATGGCGAACGGGGCCCATGGGACCAAAGACCCTTTGCAATGCGTGTGGGGTTAGGTACAAATCTGGGAGATTGCTTCCCGAGTACCGACCCGCAGGATCTCCAAGCTATGTGCCGCACAAGCACTCACATTCTCACAAGAAAGTTCTCGAGATGCGTCGAGAGAGGGAATTGCGAAGTTTGCAATTGCAGCAGCAACAACAGCAGCAACAACATCAACATCAACAACATCATCATCTACATCATCAACATGGTGGCGGCGGAGTCACGCTGCGAGACAAGTCTTCCGCCAAGACCAGCCTCCAAGACCCCCCTCTCCAGCAGCAAGACCGGCCCAAGACCCCCCTGGGCCTCCAGAAGCCCAACATCAACAACCTGAAGGCTTTGGAGCCACATATGACACTGCCCAACAAGCCTTTGACGAATAACAGCAACAGCAACAACAACTCCAGCTTGCCTCTCAAGACCCCGGACTTCCAAAATTTCCTAGGTGGAGGAGGGGGTGTAATGGGAGGCAAAAATTTGGAAAATCAGAAATGTTTTAGCAAACCGATTGAGCTGCCGAAGCTGTCGAAACTGAAGTTTGAGCTACCCAAGTTCGGAGCGGGAGCCATGGACATCTCGAAATGCCTCATGCCGCCGTTGGGTGTGGTCAAGGGCGAGTCGTACTGTGTAGATGACATGAGTAGGGATATTAGTCGAGGGCCCTTGTAATCAGCCCTTAGCTCTTAATGAGGTCTTCGAGACACACCACACAATTATTTAATTTTTTTTCCGGAGGAGGGTGGGGTAAACCGCTTCGCACAGACTTGTACATGGGAGATAGGAGGAGACATGACATTGAAGACGAACATGAAGAAGATTAAGATTGAGCCTTTACACCTACAAAAACCAACCAAAAAAAAATCTGCAAGATGATTCCCCCTCATTTTGCCTAGTCCTGTAAGGAGCAGAGCGGGTCATCGGGTATGGTCTGAAGTGGATTCAATCTGGTTTGTAGATCTATGGTACACAGCAGGCACTCAGTTCAATCCCACTTTAGCTGCCATCTCTAATCAATTCAAATTCCTGATTTTGGTCTACACTCGCATTGCCTTCAGGCCCAGTTCATGTGTTGCACAATTTATTTCTTAATTGTATATAGCGCCCAAGTGCTCTTTTTAATACCATGTCCACCTCATACCGCACATGCATCCCGATTTAAGTGTTCTTTTTTGTTGTTGTGTTTTTATCTCTGCGAAGATCAATTGGTTGTCACTGTTTCTCACGGCTTGCGGACATTGTCAACTTCTCCCATAAACCCAGTGCACTTTTCAATACCATATCCATCCTATTACTGCACATGAGTCCTGTGTTTAAATTCTCCTCCCATGCCATGCTCGGCTGGTTTATGGCACTGTTTCTCACGGCGGCCGGACATTGTCAAATTCTTCCAGACCTGAACCCCATGTATTGAACGAGTTCAATATGGCGTGCTGGAAACTGTTGGTCTGCATTTTGACATTCGTGGTTGCAAAATCGCAAGCTCGGGTGGGCGGTCTTTGGGAGTCGCTCCCCGGCGGCCAATCTTTTGTAACTAGAAAGAGTTATTGGAGGTCAGACTGACTCCCCTTCCCTGTTACCAATCAGGCGAGATTATAATGAGCTCATCCAACTCCTGGCCGAGCTCATGTGCCCAAAAGTAACTGAACTGTTGTGCACATGGCCCACCATGTTCTGATGCCAAGGGCTTCTGGCCATGTGTGCAGAATGAGTAAGGGCCCAGCTTCCCAAGTGGATGAACAAGTCGCTTCATCCGGAACAGCAGCCGCTGTATGGGCTAAGGTATGTGGGGCCTTATTATATGGTGAGTCCTCTTTATCAACTGGACACCTATATTGCAAGGTATGTGGTATATGGTATATGGTAAGGCTAGTTACACTACATATAGTATATGGTAAGGCTAATTGTCTTGCTCAATACTAATTGTAAACCGCGGTATAGTGTCACCATCACTAAATGTTAACCCAACATCATTTTGTCATTCCTTGTGAAAAATTTGGGGGATTATAGAATTACAGTGTTGCAATTACTGTCACTTACAAAGCGATTTTTCAACCAAACTTCAATCATCCATGACAATGTTCCATCACAAGTTGCTCACAAGAGAAGGTAAGGTTTTGGCCCATGGATGAACTCATCCATCATCCATGACAGTATTTGTTCACTTATTCAGAAGAAGCGTCATCTGAAAAGTTACCATAGTGACACTAAATATCATATTCACTGTAGTCATTGTTAAGAGCGGACACCGAAAGAACTGACACGTGCTGTTACAATGGGCTTGGATCGTGCACTCATAATGTATTAACCATTCTAAGTATTAATTGTTGTGGTTAACATCACGAATCGGAGGGCGCATGTATGAAATCACTTGAAGAGAGAGAGAGAGAAAAAAAATCTCCATTTCCACCACCGATTGTGGAATCGGAAATGACGATCTTCTTGGTTTGCAAGCCCTCACAGGATGCAATGATGCCCAAGCCGATCCAACCGTCGAAATATTGACTTGTGGGCTTGGAACTGCCCGTGATAGATAGGCCCGTTATGTTTGGCCTTTGCTAGAATTTTGTTAGAATTTTATGGTGATGTGGGCCTTGCTTTGTGCCCGGGTCTTGAGGGAGGCCAGTTGGCTGCAGATGGCACCCCTCAGGATCCCAATAGAGATTCCAGCTGGAAAATCAAAGGGTCTTGGGCCCATGAGGCCTCTGCAGCCATCTTTCTGGTCCTACAGTGGCCCTAATAATGAGCAGCACCTATTGGTCTGGGCCTGTTCCTTTCTTTGCCCTTCTCTGAGAGAAAGAAAGAGAGAAAGAGAGCGAGCAGAAACTTCACTCAACCTCACGAAAATAATAAGTGAGTGATGCCAACTGGCCCCTCTAATGATTTGTGGTTTGGCTGGGCCTATGTATGATGGGATGTTGTGGTCCCTTGGGTGCGTTTCGTTTTGAACTGTGCCGGTGAATAAGTGTAATCAGGTCGGGAAAAAACAAAGTGGGGACTATGTGGGAGTGGGGCCATAAGATCTTCAGTGGAATTATGTGTCCAGTTATTTGGAATATTGCACTTTTCCTTATGCACAAAGGTACACACACAAAGCTCGTAAAGAGTTGGGTAACCTTACAAAAACTTAAACAATGAGAGGGGCTCTATCTATGTTGACCTTGTGTTATACCTAGTTCCAGGGGGTCGAATAATAGTTGCAGGTGATGTCATAATGCCATGTAATGAACACAATATATCTTCCATATGATGAGAGGAGTCATTAGTAGGTGAGAGTATGCAATGTGCATGTGTTGTTGCCATTCTAAAGCCCTTGCAGTTTGAAACACGGAATGGGCCCACATGTGTGGGTACATGGCTTTCGGTACTTACAAAGTTCACGCTTAGGCATAAATAATTGAGATTTTGACAGCCTAATCTATACTCAGGATGTCTATGAGGCATGTTAAAGAGTGGCAAAGTGCCTGGCCCACCGGGTCCTGCATGTAAGTTAATTAAGTGCTTCGGATGTGCTGCCAACGTTTCCGGGGCTAGGGCGAACCGACCCGTACATTGGTACCTTACCGGATGTCTAGTGATGTCACATTCGAATGAATCAGCCCTCAACCCCATAGGGGGTCTTTTTGTATTGGAGCCACTTCATCCACGATATGTAGGATGGTTGATTTTAAGCGAGTGCCACAAATCCCCAGCCGTTTGTCCTCCCCGGTAAGGTACGAATATATGGGTTGGTTCGCCCCAGCCCGTTTCCGGGCGCTGGAGCCTGGACTGCTTGTTGGAAGTTACCATCCAACAAAGATTTTGAAGAACAAATTACCTTGCCAAGTCACACTCGGGGGGATTCAGGAGTGTGATTAAAAAAAATATTAAAGTAGACATGCCTACAGTAAATCCAACATAGCAATAATCTGGACACCTGATTATTTGAGTGGTATGTGGTTAAGTGTGGATCTAAGAACGGACACCAAAAAGACATGTTTTAAAAAAAGATTGAATTACATGCTCAAAATTTGTTAATCCTTTTAGGTTTAATAGTCAACACAATTGGAAGGACCAATATGACTATTTAACAAGCACGATAATCTTCACTTCGACAATGAATCACTATATTCGTTAATTTGGGACTTTTTCGGCATTTTGAGACAGTTACAAATACAAGAACATGGATAAAATCACACAAATATTGGAGAATGTTGTAAGATGCAAATACTTTGACGCGGGTGTTCATATCAAGAACTCAATTAAGAACTCATATCAAGATGGTTTGGGTAGGACGACCCAAACATTAGACCATGTTGTTGTGGTCCATATATTAATTAGAGACAAGAGAAAGTCTCAAATTAACGAATATAGTGATATGAGTAAGATGCTCATATGAGCTCCAAAAACCATGCGGGAAAATGGATTTGGATTTTGCTGATCATCTCGCACTAATTGCATGTTTTCATATCCTACGAGAAGTGGGTGCAGACTCGAGAAAAGTATCCGAAAAACACACGTCTACCTCAACATTCACAAGGTCATCGACGCTGCCAGCCCCTCCAGACAAGCCTGTCAGTCACCTGTCAACGAGTGCTCAGTCACTTTGCCCTGAGTTAATTTGACACAACAGGAAGCAAGAAAAAACATTCACAAGCAGACGGAACTGGTCTCGCTTTTGCACCTGCGCGGCTGTTGTGGTGACCAATGAAACATAGGAGGGAGGGCCTCCAGTCTCTGTGCGGAACAAAAGGTGTGGTGTTTCAAAGTCTATTAGATGCGCATGAAGAAGTTGAGTTGGGGGACCACCACCACCTGACTCATGGCCCCATACATAATTGCAAGAGCGGCCTGGTCAAGCATGGAGTACATTTGATCGAACCTTCAACCTCATGATTATCTCAATATCAGCGACAAAACACACATTTAACAACTTAGTCAGCATTATGGATATTGAACCTGCGCCATGTGGGTCCTCCATTGAAAGTAGCTATGCATATGTATGTGTATATATATATATAAATATATATAAATATATGAATATATATGTATATGTACGGCACACAGCCTCTCGGAACGTTCACCGCAGCTAGTAAGCTATGTAGAAACATTCTTTGGCAACAGTGTGGCCCCCAACAAAGTGTTGTTTTCAGGTGGAGATGATGATGATGCATGGAGGCTAGGTTGATTCCCGGAGTCCATAGGGTAGGGCCCTCACCCTGTCCTGTTTTTCCAACTATTGTGGACGGGGTTGTTCACCGAGTTTGAGATTCGGGAATTGCAATTTGGAAATCGGTAGCAGGCACAAAATTTGACTTTTCGTATAGCCCTCCAACAAACTTATTCCAAGTTCCAACCTCAGCGTAGTACCTAACATGGGTAAATTCTGACGTGGAGTTGCCCTACACACCTAGTGCCCTAACGTAACCTCTACCCACTTGGCATCCCACCAGTGATTTTCATCTCAAATCTTCAAGAGAGGAGCATTGGCTACAACCATTGGAGTGATGCAAAATTTCATCCATTTATATACAGATTTGTTCAACAATTGGCAGTTTCATCCATTTTAATGGTTTTTAGGGATATTTCTAGCTATTTCATCCATGGGAAATCATGGAAATATCATGGAAATATTCCTTTTATTTAGTTAATCATTTTTCAAATCATAAAATCACTGGTGCATAGCCCTTTTTAAAATCACTGCATCCCACCACTTCTCCAACCTCTTCTTTAGCTAACTTATTACCATATGATGACTTCAAAGATTCATTCTAGTATCAGTGTATGAAAATTTAGTTAAGTTGTGTGGGCCTTGAGCAAGACCTCCCCAACCCCAACCCCTATACCTCAACATTGGATGATATCATAGGTTGGGGAAGGGCCACATGCTCACCCTAATCTCAACCCCAATCTCAATATTTTAATATGAATTGGATGACAATAGAGTTGTTTGCTAATCAACTTCTAGTTTGACACCTACAATGGGCTTGCATTCCGTGTAATCTTTATGTAGTTGTTAATCAAGACCACTGGTTGGTACGGTTTTGGTTGGGACCCAACTGGGTTTTGATATGTATGCCATTGTCTAATGATGGCACGCATTTTGCTTTTGTCTAAGTTTGACTTTGTCTTGCCATCGTGATCAGTCTAGTAGGCTCGGAGTGCCATTGACCTTGCTTCCCACACATGGGATTTGTTCCCGCCTCTAAACCTCAGTGCTTCCGAGTTCTCACCTGAAGATGTTGGCTTCACATACATGCCAATCAATCCGCGGAGATTGGGTTCGAGCCTGACACATGGCTCAGGCCTAATCTTCTAGTCCCAAAACCATGGACAGAGTATCAAATGCCTTTTTGGAGGTCGCCTCGAGGAAAAACAAGTTTACTCTGAAGTCTGAGTTTAATGTGGACCCAACATCCTCATTGTCACCCACAATTGCCCATCTTGGTACCTTAACCACAACCTTAAAACCTCAATACCCTCCTTCGACCTTAACGAGATGGGTTGAGGTTGGGGTGGGCATGTGACCCCTCCTCGTGAACCTATATTATCATCCAAATTTTGAGATATTGTGGTTGGGGTGGTCTACCGCCTTGCTGTTTCAAGAATGGACACTTAAAAGACACGAGTTCCATTGAGATTGGACTTTGTGCTCAAAATATACACAACGATTTAGGTTCAATAGTGAACATAATGGGAAGGCTTATGTGATCACTTAAACAGAAAAATAAACATCCATTTGAACTCTTATTATAACTTTCGCACCTCAACTCTTAATTTTAAAACTGAAAATGATATTCTGCATGACACTCTCCGGGATTTGCAATTGCTAATCAGATGATACAAATCCCAATCCGATCTAACAGCCAAATTTGTCAATGGAGTAATTGGAAGTGCCTGCAGTAGGGCCAAGCACTTTATTGAGGAGTGTAAATTTCTCAAGATTGATTGCACGAGTACTGTAGTTGCTTGAGATTCTAGGTCATAACGACTTCAATACCACAGGCCCAATCTCTTGCATTTTAACATTGTCTTTTTCAATACTTAATTGAACTGAGTGGTGATGCAAGCATGACATAATCATTACAATATAACATATTATAGAGAGTCTCATAATTTCTAATAGGACTCACATGCCGTGTCCTTTGCTTGAACGTATAAATTATCTTCTATATTTAGGATATCTAGGCTTGTGGACATCTGATTGATATTTGAGAAGACCCTTTTCAAATGGAGCCTCCTCAACTTTATGTTTATGGAATTTGTTAAATTGACCACGCAGTTTGTTAAAATGATCACAAATACGTGCCGTGCAATCACATGACCTATTGTATTTTGAATTTTCATTGCACACTTAAAGAAGAGTAACATATCAGCTCTATTTATTCTTTTTATACATTTCAACTCTGCTTCTTCTTTCATTATTATCTATGTGGAGCTTTGCTAGTGTGTGGTCAATTTAACAATCCCCTATTTTTATTACTAGAGTTTGGATAGAGGGGCAGATTGCACCAATTCTGAATAAATATACGAGTTGGCACTTAAAACTTACAGGAGATTGTTCTAGATAATACATATGGTGTGACTTGCATTGTATGCAATCAAACTTACTTACCCTTGAACAAGCCATTAACTGTTTGAAGTGCAAGTGGCGGTACAAAATGTTTTGATCTGAGGACTGAAACAAAGTATTAACTTTTGTCATTTTCAAGAATGGATACTTGATCAGATTTCTAAAGTTTTGAACCTGTATGATTGATGCACTTGAATATGTACTCTCATCATTCATCCATCACTTTCAAAGACCACCACCTCCACAAGCTAGAGGATTCCATCAAATCGCATCCTCTTCTATAGAGTGCATATTAACTTAAGGTGCATGTGATTGAGGAATTATTATACTTAAAAATGGCTTTTCATAAATGGAGACTTTTCTCAAACCTATACAGATGTATCTCTATAAAGTCAAGTATCTCTCTACTTCCCGTTTCCCTCTAATCTCTACCTGACTTTATCAAATTTATATTCAATGTGTAGGTACTTAAGTTGCTGGAATCTGCGGCTGTCTATCAGAAACTACACACACATTAACCACAGACAAACCAAAAAAAGTTAAACTAATGTTTTCATATATATATATATATACACACACCAATTAGTTCAATGCTTGGAGTGCCGCAAGGTCAATTCCACATAGTACTACAACATGTCATGACCAATGTCAATCTGACACATGGCAATTTCCCCCCCAATAAATTGTTAACTACATGTTGAACCAGACATCATCCTGTAGTAATCAGTAACATGATGGCTACTAGAACACGAGGCACTCTATTTCATCTTCATTGGTGCCGGAGGGGACTTTCCACATGGGATTCAGAGTGTCTCAACCAATGTAAGAATGACACGTGGTCAGATTTGAGGGGCGAATATTTGATTTTTGTCAAAATAGAGAGCACCTCTAGGTTAATACCGATCTAAATTTCTAATCCTTAATTAGTCAATGGCACGTGTTGTCCACCCGAGGTACATGTCTGAAGCTATGGAGGGGCTACGAGTGCAACTCAGTGGTTCCAGTGCTCAGGGTCCTTTTCAACTGCAATACAAACCATAGGTGATAAGTAATGACTTGATTAGTAAGTTGTTGGCCGAAATTGTTGAGAGCACAGATTGTTTCTGTGCTTTGATATCAATGAACTCGCGACAACAATCAATGCAAGCCACAGAAAGATGTCTGAGGCCCAGATTCTTTAGTGTATTCTTGCATTGCTTCAGTCTGTTCCCGCTCCTTGACACCTCACGTATACTGAGGCCTTCTTCTTCTTCTTCTTCTTCTTCTTGTAATGACAGTGACCAGGTGTGTGGTTATGCTGTAACAATCTGGTTCCGCTGAATTTTGTGGATAACTGATAAGTGACTTGGTTTTATGTGAAAGAGAAAAGCTCAAAAAAGGACTTGAAAGAGACTTAACAAAAGACAAAGGATTGAGATTGACCCTCAATTATTGCTTATCAGTCACTAACTTACATTGGTGGATCACGGCAATAGTTCTGTGTCACCAGAGAAATCCTGAACCTACCAAAAAGAGTGGCATAATGTATGGCCCACCATCATTTTAGTTTTTTTTATCACGTAGTATTTTTTTTCTCCTTCTTGCTTAAATCTGAACTCCTTATTAAGTCAGTGTCTGCAGGTGAACAGAAATTGCAAATGTAATTCTTTAAGATGACCAATTTGTGAATGTGTGTTGAACTTCTTCCTGGTATGAGGGGATGATTCCTGACTTTAAACTTTCCTCTTTTTACTCAAGTAGAAAGTGACCCAAAAATTTGTTGTTCCTGCAGGGTTGACTATTATATGCATTTATACACGGCATTCATACATCTTAGTCCTGTTAACTTGAGGACAGTGAGTAGTATTGAGTTTTATTGTATCAGATTGGTGTGTATACTTATATCATTTAAGCTACCGATGTAGTTCTTATTGAGGAGGTTTTTTTTATCAAGGACACAATCACCAAGGAAGGGCCACTACTAACTTATCAAATTACAGAGTTTTTTGGACAGCCAGAATGATTATATTTTTTTGGTGCTATTCACTGGACGTTGTCACTTACTCCCATGAGCACTCAACATCACTCTCACCGGTCATGCAGGACCTGTGCTATGGAACACGTGAAAGTGAGCAACTTTAATCAAGTACAACAAAAACAAATAATGCATAACCCAACAGACCAAGGTCCACCCCAAAATAAGAATGTGGGGCTTTTGGTCGAAAAGGAGTTGTTCGCATTAAAGTGGAGGAGTAAGGTAAGTGGGCCAAATACGGGTTACTTATCTTAAATGGATACCTATATGTGAGTGGTGTGTGGTTACGTGTGGATCTAAGAATGGACATCAAAAAGACACATTCTTGAAAGAGATTGGAGTACGCGCTCAAAATATGTTAACAATTCTAGATATAACAGTCAACAATTTGATTTTTTGAGGGAAAGAAGAGGGGAGACTATGTGATTGAGTTATGATTCCTTGACCATCACCTTTGGAGATTATATCAATTCAAGAGGGACTTCAAATTTCTTTGCAATTGAACTTGACTTCTACATCCACATTCACAGATCTACCAAAATTTAGGTTTCTGTGAATTGGAGTTGCAATTCATAGCGAACAAGAAAAAATTAACCATCTAACACCCGTCTACCTTACCTAGCATGGACCTGGCTTCTCCATGCATGTTCACATATCCACCAGAATTTAGGTTTTTGTGAATCGGAGTTATATTTCAAAGCGAACAGGGAAAAGTAACCATCAAAGGCTCGTCTACCTTACCTAGCTTGGTCTCCAACTTTTGCGAGCTGGGGAACTAAGCTGATGTGGGAGGACACTTGGCCCCAGGCTTGCAAATGACTGCAACTTTTATATAAATATATATTGAATAGCTTAATGCATGGCTGGGACATGGTCTGAATACCAGAGTAGTTTTGTTCTCAGCCGACACCATTAATGCCAAGGACATCATGATGGCAGTCGGTGAAGAAGCTGGGATTGTCATGAGCTCCAGCCGCTAGTGATGGAGCAATTTTCCTCTGGAACTTAACTGATTGTGCAGGTCTTTCTTACAGCAGAATGCGCACATGATGTCAGGCGTTCTCGACAGCAGTTAAAGCACAGACAGCGTCAAAAGGAAGCCAAAGGAGTCGTCATTCGTCAGATCATATGCAGGAACGTCGTAATGTCGGCTTGTCTTTGTAATTATAAGGTCTTGAACAATTCCTCCTGAGCTCGGTCGCCTTCAAATCAAGGATAAGTATACATGATCAAGGGCTGCTACATTGGGGCAGGTCAGTGTGTGGGAAGATTTTGGGCACAGTCAGACGAAATTCAAGTATTTCCAAGTCCAACCGGTTAATGTTTGATATCTTTTAGTTTCCCTTTACGAATTTAAAGTGTATTCCTGCAGATGCCTTTAAAATGATCAACAATTTGCCTAAAGTCCTGAACTTTCCACCGGTCATTTCTCAAACTCAGTTGGCTCATCTGCAACTACTGGTTGGATCTCAAGATCATCAAGATGTACGACAGGAAATTGATATGTAGCAAGCGTAAATTCAGCTACAAACTAAAATCTGTGCGAGGATGTATGTCATGGTCCTCTTCTCTCAATGTTGTGCTCTTCCCAATAGCACCTTCCTTATGTATTGATATGGCATGATGTTGTATGAGCAGCTGACCAGCATGGCACTAGATAGTAGAAACATGTGGATGGTTGCCATGTCCAATAGATTAATTGACACGAGGTGAATTGGATGTTGTAATATATATCATCCAAGTCATCTCGAGTCAATTGGACATTGTCAACCATCCATTGTCTATACTAGTGTGCATAATTTGCGAAAGAAAAAAATCAAGGTGTTTGAGAGTAGTGGCATCTCAAGAGAAGTTAGGGTTTGATGTACAAGAAACTTGCAATTGTTTTACCCTGGCATTTAATGCTCCACAAGGACATCAAATTCAGATATGACATGCAAAGCTTCTGTTTGAATAGGGTTAAACTGCAAAACCTAGAAGTGTTCCAATGTGAAATGGGACTAAGAAACTATCTAATATGAATGAAAACTCAGAGGTTGGGGTTTGGGTGATTAGTGTCAAATAAACTCCTCTAGACTCTAAATAGTTACGTTAGAGGAGAAAATATACATTTGCAATTATTTGGTGAGCCATGATAGATGTCGATGCATAATCGTTGCCAAAAACATGTTCACATACATCTATAGAACCAATTGCCCACAATCTGCCATCAGATGCTTGATAACAAACCAACTATGTCATTGTCTTATCCTAGTGCTCATTGCACCATATGGAAATCAATTTAGAGGAGCATACATTTACAACAACTTTTTTTTTGTGTGGCCATGATAGTTGTCAATGCATAGTTCTCAAAAAAAATGTTCACATGCATCTTATACATAACCCGTTGCCTGTAATTTGTCATCAAATGCTTAAGGTCAAAGAACCATCCTTGACACAAAGTCAGGTTGTGTTTGCAAATTTGAAATGGCCAAAAACAACTAAGAATCATCAAATTTGATTGAAGCAATCCCCTGTTGCGGAGGAGAGAGAAGCAGGGGAGAGGAAGAAGAAGAAGAAGAAGGAGAAGGGGCCACGTGGCGCAAGGAGGAGCATCCTCCCAAACCAGAGTTCACACTGGGAAAGAGGCTGGGAAATAACTAGATGCGAAATATCCCTGTTCACACTGCAGCAGGCAACAGGGATTTACAGAGGCTGAACTTACTTTTACTGCAAGTAAAAACTACTTTGAGATTTAAATATCTAAAATTAAGGCATTAAAGCCTATTTCAGCATCATTTAATTATCTAAATGGGCATTTTGCACAATCCAACATACAAATAAATCAACTACCATTGGAAAATCAATGAAATAGTGTTTTTAAACACTTTTGCAAAGCGTTCCTAAAGGCATGGGTCACACATACCACGTAAGATCCCTAATAGGGAAATTGATGCTCCACAGGGAAATCAATTCAGAGGAGGAGAAAACTACATTCAATTTTTTTGATGAGACCATGACAAATGTCGATGCATTGTCACCAAAACCTTTTTAAGATGCATCTACAAAAGCAAGTGCCCATAGTCTGTCACCACATGCTTAAGAACATAGAACCATCCTTGACACAAATGTGGTGAAGTGAAACAAAACGACATAACATTATTCAACCGCTATCACCATTCCATTCTAATAATATTTAGTGACAATGCTTCACTTGAATCTCACTCGTTTTCAAGCCGAATATACTTATTGACAAGCATCCGTAAGGTATAATTCTAGCACCTCACATGGCATATTCTTGGCCCCACCCAACAACTGAATAATGTTATGGAAGGGTAGAGTGATTTCTGCAGGCATTGGTACATACCATGTAATGCTCCGCAAGGAAATCAATTTAGAGGAGGAGAAAACAGCAGTTACATTTTTTTTTGTGAAGCCATGACAGGTCGATGCATGGTTGCCAACAACATTGTAACATGCATCTATAAGCAGGTGCCCATAATCTGTCATCAGATGGTTGGGAACAGAGAACCATCCTCGACGCAAATGGGGTGAGGCGAAGCAAAGGGAAGAGTAATTTCTGAAGGCAAATAGGTACACACCAGGTAAGATCCCTGACAACAATCGATGCTTCACAGGGGAATGAATTTAGAGGAGGAGAAAACATACATTTTTCAAAATTTTGTCGATGCATGGTTGCCGAAACACTTTCACATGGGTGAAGAAGGGTAAAACGATCTCTGAAGGCATAGGTACATACCAAAGGTAAGGATGTCCCTGACACACTCACTCGAGCGAGTCCTTTGCTTTCATTATTCTGACTTAACAGGTGAAAGAATCTACAACACGCGCATCCTCCTTGGCACGGGTTACACAAGTGTTGGTGATCGGCCGCCCAGGCTGAAGGCGACGCGGGTCTTGGTCGAGATCACAGGCAGATTGCAAGTAAGGCCACTTCGATCCATCTCCCAGGTACTTTTCACTTAAATGCCAAAGAGTGTCTCCTTTCTGCACTTTTCGGCTCCAAATCTCATTACATTCAAGTACCGCCGACTCTTTGTCTTCATGTGCGGCCAGTTCTTTCACGTGTCCTACACAAAGGTAAAGGAAATCAGAAAAATGCATTGTGATGAAACTGAAATGAATTAACCACCCTAAAATGCTGCTCAGGGAGAATTGCAACTCAAATTCAAGAATTACAACCATGGCGCTCAAGGGCAGTCTTTCTTCTTCTACAGACTGGATACTCTGAGCCACAAGGTTAGGGTTAGCAACAGTCGGAGGATGAAGAGTTATGTTTGCGGGGTCTGTAACTGTAGCTGTTGAAGCATTGGATAGCCTTCGGTTGTAATTCATAACTCGCCGTTGGCTTTGGTTGGCTTTGGCTTTGATTTTGGCATCAAGACAAAAACTTCCGTCAGGAACTGACAAGGAAGGACTGATCCGGAGGGTTTCAAATACACAAATGGTGACCACACTATCTTTGTGCTAATTATGTCAAAACTTGTGAACAATGAGATGAAGTCAGCTTTTCCCATATGGGATGCAGGGTTAACTCGTGAGCTAGGGAAGAGACAGACTGACTGCTGTTGCAGGGTAACCGAAGCTAAGTCTCTCAAAAGCTAAAACATCACCATGTGTTATTGTACATCGCTTGCAATATCAGAGATTCTGAAAGAAGAGCAAGCAATTGACATTATCCTCCTTCTGGATCAAAGTGCACATCATCCTCACATCATCACCACTTGACCCTGGAAGGCCGGCCGGATACCATTTGGTATCTCCATAGTTTCATTCCGTAGGGTTAAGTTATGCAAGAAGATTACAGCTGAGGGCTTGGTAATGAGTCTAACAATTTACCTCCCTGCTTATGATGGTGCTCCTGTCCATCTGCAACATGAGGAGCTGCCTTCTTGGTGAGCCCTTTAATTTTCACACCAACCTTAATTGTGTCTGCTGTTGCTTCTGCTGCTTCTTCGTGATCCTTGCTGCCAGCTTGCCCCATCTTGCTGCCCACCAGCGTTCTCCTTCTCCTTCTCCTTCTCCCTCTTAACTCTCCATATACAGGATCAAGACAGACTTAGGTCATTCCTTCGTCGATTGTACCCCTCCCTTCGTGTCCTCTTTTGGGTTGAGCAGAAAGGAATATGTTATTCTTCTTGTGCACATTTGACTCAGTCCGATCTCCTCCCCTCACAGCCCAACCCTTGTTACCTAAGTATTGCGCTTCGAATCTTTCTTCTTCTTCAGATGCTCCACTGACCTGATCCTCACGGGTTAAGTGCCCGCAATGAGTGAGAAGGATCCGGATTCCTTAGAATGTGTAACTTAAGTATTGCCTATGGGCTATAGAAGATCATGGCTGCGCAAATGCCAACGAGAATCGGTTTCCTCAACAGATTTCCACCCAGCCATGGAGATGTCCGTACCTGCAGGTGATGAGTAAGAGAAAATCTTCTAAAATAGTTTTGCAGAACAGCAAGAGATCAGCATCAGCTGTAACAAATGACCGCTAAGTTACAGATGAACCGGTTGAGTTGGAGAAATAACCGGTTGAAATTCAAGACTTCAATAAAATTACCCATCATTTTAGAGGAATCTATGGAATATAACTCAAATTAATATAGAAAAAACTGAAAGATTACAACATGTAACCGGTTGGACTTGGAAACACTAAGATTTTCAGCGATCAACTTATGCCCAAAAATCTCCCAGACACTCATCTGCCACCTTGTTCACTGACTACTTGGGTACCACAGTCTGTGAACAAGCTGATTATTACTCTTGAGGAGGAAGGAACAGGCCGCTATCTTCCACCCCAAGTATGTGAGTCACTGCTGAACTTCATATATAAACGGAAACTAAATTATATATCAATTTCAGAAAATTTTGTCAGTTGTCCAGTGCTGGATGCATTGCCATGATGACGATCCTGCATGCTCCAGTAATACAATTAAATCCTGTTGAGTTAACTAGATGGAATTTTAACACCGATCTACTATGGCAGAAATCACAACTTATTATGATGCATGGTCGTAAATGGCTACGTTTTCTGACTAACCCACTTCTCCTAGGATATGGAGGACACGATTAGTACAAGATTGTTAGCAAATCCGAATCGAGGTGGTATCCACTAACCTTATACTTTTCGGAGCTCATATGAATATTTTATTCACTATCAAAGTGAAGATTGTTGTGGTTATTGGTCATATAGGTTCCCCCAATTTATGAGCACGGTTCTGATCTTGTTTAAAGACATGTTTTGGGCATATGTTCTTGGAGCCACACCAAGCCACATAGCACTCAAATATAGGTGTTATACTAAGAAAACTAACTGAATAAGGGTTGTCTGGGGGTTGTTTACTCTACAAGCATGTGAGTTTTAGGCCACTTGTCTTGCGTCACTAAAAATTGGCATGTGTCATTGAGAATTTTACAAATCTACCAGTAGATTTGTAAGAAACTTTATTGACACAAGATGAGTTGCCTAGGTCTCATATATTGGTAGTGATGACCACTCAAAAATATGTGACAAGATTCCTCCACTAAATCATTTTACACAATCACGAGTTAGCTTGTGCTTTCTATTTTATCATGCTTGTTCCAAGTAAAAATTGCAGGTTTAATTTGAACATCTTAGCTATTGCATGTTTCATAGGAAATTAAAGATTTAAAAAGATTTTTTTTTTAACTGACATGCATGTGACTCAGTTAGCCCTATAATGTACTGTACAAGGGCTTCCTCTTGTAGCATTGTGGGTGTAATGCCCCCAGGGGGTAGACTCTTCATACCACGTATGAACTAATGTGAGTGTAAAAAGGGTATTATTTGAGCATTAGCGTAACATAATATAAATAAGGGAGATGTATTATTTTTCTCTAGTGTGTACAGTTAGAAAGGCTATTAAGAATGTTGATGTAAAGGTAGATATATAAAAGGGGGCCCTAGGGTTTATAGTCCTCAAATGACTCCCTTGTCCATTCTTGTTACGGTTTGCATTTGGGTTCTAGGACAAGCTAGAGGCTCTTGGAGTGCTCATGAGGTCCCTTGAGTTTCTCTCTCCAGATTATGGCTAAGTTATTGTGCTCTTGTTTGTTTGTTTGTTTGATGCAATTAGTGAGTTACATGCTATGGATGAAAAAAAGTTCAATGACTTTCTCATTAGAAAGTGCACATGGAATTTACATGTAATAAAGGCATGCTTTTTCATGAATTATATTTTGCATATGTAGTGGAGACAGTTATCACATTAAATTGAAAAGCTTAGTATAAATACATGAGTCTATATTCTAGCATACCTTTAGTACGTATACATTTTTCTCTCTCTATAAACTTCTCATATATTCATTTTATAATGATCCATGCACGTCATGTAGGTTTCAAATGAAGAGTCCACCCCCAGGGGTAATGCCCTCCTCTCAGAGGATTGGGGTCATTGGGTCAAGGACCTCAAGGGGCATAGTTAGGTGGGGTCAACAATCTTGGTTGTTGTTGCTATGTTCATATGAGGCATGTGAAGTATTTTATGAAGGCTTGGTGCATTTGTTTATTGGTTTTTATTGATTATGAGAGAGCAATATTTAAGTCCTCTAGTTTCTTAATGGTGGTGTTATGTATGGCTCCTCTTACTCCTATTGTGATTATAATAAGGGGACTCCTGGGGGGGGGTGGCCCCCTTCCATTAAACCTAGAAACATCTTTGTTTGCTACCCCCCTTAAAACACCCCCATATACAATGTTTTTGGGTTGACACTTAGTAACACACTTACATTTTGAATTGAGGGTATATAAGTGGAGATATGTATATGCATAAAGAAATCCTTTATGTAAAGAGGGTAGTGGAAATATACAAAAGTCATTTGGTCCTGAAAAAGACCATTGCCCATATGAATATCCTAGAAGTACAAAGCTTTTAACTAACATTTAACTAATTATTGGGGTCTCTTTATAAACACCCATCGCACTAATCTTGACCAAATCTAATGCAATCTATAGGAAACTCGGGCATGTGTATCCACATTGAATTGATGTAAAATTCCAGGTTTTGCTTCTTGTAACAAGACCATAAAGCAACATGAAAGTTTCATAAACAATAACATCTGAATTCTCAAAGTTCATCCCTACATTGTAGTTGAGTTTTTATCAGCTTGTCAATGCCTAATCATATGTATGCAAGAATAAGGAGAACTCCATTCACATCAAGTAGAAGAGAATATTTAATCACCTTCATACTTCGAGGAGAAATATATTGCTTGAAGATGGATTGTCGATCCTAAATCTATCTTGGATCGTATAATTTCCTCCGATCTTGAGCATCAATATATGTGCAATATGATTTAAAAGTTGTACCTATCTGCATCCTTTTCATCACTCTTAGGTATTCTTATAGGCGTAGGACTTGACAAACATTTCTCTTCACATAATTTTCTTATTGACAAAAGTCTAAACCGATTTCGTTATTGCATGAATCATAATTGTCTCTTGAATGATGCAAAAATAACAATATTTCATCAGCGCAACTATTGAGTATCAATGAATGGCCGATACATAACAAATGATGGTTAATGATTTTTTGCATCACTATGAACTTTAAATTACATATTAAAAAATATCTTAAAAATCATAATACGGCTAAAATTTTATTCTTTATATTCAACAAAATTAGGTTGGATAAAATATGATAAAAAATTATGTCAATTGATGTCTATTTTAATGAACACATATTTAAGTAAATTTAGACAATTAAGGAGTCTAAATTTAATTTTTAATTAAATAAACATGATTAATAGTTCATTAATGTATAAATTAAATGAAAGCGGCTCGCAATATATCGTGCCACGGAGGTGGATCAGGTAGCCTCCCGATGGCAATGTGTGGGAAGCATGCACAAAAATGGTGGAAAAAACAAGGCACTGATGTATACAAGAACATCGGGAGATCTCCCCATCCAGAAAAATTCAATTACAAGACAGTGAACAATACATAAAACGATGGACATGTTATTGTACATAGTAATCAATGAATTCTTGAACCAAAGCCGTGCATTGTCATTGACAAGCCGTGCACGGAAAATACAACATAACATGAGAATCCAACATCCATACTTGAAAAATGCTTGTAGCACCAGAATTGAACAACAGGAAGGCTAAGCGTTTAAATCTCTAAGTATTGAAGCAGTACAACTTCACGGACTATGTCTGGGTAGACCATAGGACCGGGAGGGCTCCCGGTGCAAATGAAGGGATGAGCGACGGAGCATCAGTGGTTGATTCGTTGTGGGCAGAACCTAGAGGCGTGGGAACCCGAGGATGTCCGAGACGGGGATGACATAGTTGAGCCTGCAAATGCAACAAACGAAAAATGTGAGGAAACATGAAGAGGTTAGCACATGCAGAAAGCAATACAAAATGAGATTAAAAAAAGAGAAGTGAAGTACCGTGAGAAAGTTGAAGGCGGCGTTTAACTGGAAATCTCCTCCATTGTGGAATTGATGAATTGGCTGCCTTGATTTGCAATAGGCGGTAAGCAGCATAGGAGTTACAGGTTGAAATCTTGGTGGGTTTCAATTCGACTCGCTTCTTGGGAGATTTCTTTGGTTTCAAAAATGTGGTCCCCAAAAGTGCCGCGCTCGAGGACACTCCAGACGAAAAAAACGAAAGGTAAAGTATGTTAGAAAAATGAGAGAGGGTGAACGAACATCATCGATCGGGAGGTCTCCCGGTGTGAATTTAGGATATGAAAAGCAAAATCAAACAGGGGAGAAAGAATTGAAGTGAGAATGAATTGAAAGCATTGGAAGGGGAGGCGTGTATGAAGCACATACTGAAAGTGTCGCGAGAATGGACAGAGTTTGGCGCGCAATTGGCGGTCACGAATGGGCTAAACCATTTATGGTAACGTGGGAGTGGGGGTTGTCCGTATGTGATATGATTATGCAAATAGAGAGGAACATTTGGTGCGTGTATGAGTCCCTCGATGTAAGGGTACAATGCGGTTGTGATATTATCGATGACTCTGGGACCGGGCCAAGTGTGAGGGAAATAGCAACAGTCGGAAGGTATGTTCCTAATATGACGGCTGGGTTGGTCGTCGACAAACAATATATTGCCCTCCCTACAACCGAAATAATTTGCATGGTGACTAAGGAGGACTTGTTTTTCTTTAAGAAGGAAAGGGACGTCCTTACTAATGAAACCGTTTGTATTCGTGTACATGGATTTACCCCAGACAAACTTGAGCGCATATATGATGTTTTCGCGAAAGAGGCGGCGAAGGACAGTGTGGAGAACTGAATCTTCCATGCACGACCAGACAACGACATGGAAATCACGTAGGAGTAGGGACATGAACTCTCTCAACCCGGGACAGACTTCGAGATCCCATAGCTTGTCCATCAAAAGGTTGCCCTTGCCCCCGAAACGCGCGAAGCACTTGGCTCGAACCCTCTCCGGGGAGCGCCTACAAAGAAGACCAGCGACGGAGAGAACAATCAACTTGAAGGGCTCGGGTTTGGGTTGGAATCGAGGGCGCACAGGAGTAATAGAAACCTCAAAACCCTACACATGAGAGGCACCGGGAGGTCTCCCGAAGAGAATATGAAGAAAGAAACGGCGGGGGAAATGTCGACAATGCATGATGAAAAAAAATCATTCAACGAGTAACACATTTACAAACACATTCAAGATGCAGGAAATGAACAGGTTGGTAAGAAACGAGGAAGTTATTACAAAGACATGAGAGTACTTAAAAACATGAATAACGGTGTTTGGTTGCTGGTTGCATGTCCAAAATGTTAGATGGAAGAAGGACACCCAAAAAAATGAAACCCAAAATAAAGAAATGAGGAAATCCAAAAGAGAAACCAAGCGTCAACCCAAGCCCACCTCCGTGATAGATTCAGGGGAGCCAGAGGACATAGAAATTTGCCGAAGATGCGCAGAACCGCACTCCGAGAGCAACTGGCCAGTATGGATACTTCCAGAGAACCCAGAGTAACCAGGAACATGGCCAGCCGACTGGACAGCGGGTGACGCTGGAGAACCCAAAATATTGGCAATTTTCTGGGACACCTGAAGGGGCAATGTGGAATCACCTCTTTCCTTTCTTTTGAGTGGCCTTCTTTCCTTTGACACCTGAAAAAAATGGGAACACCGTGAGACGCTGGGCAAAGCATCGGGAGGTCTCCCGATGTCAATACTTGGGTTGAAACTGAGGCGCTCTGTCCACATCATCTGGCTTAAACCTCCTGGAGTAGCCAGCCATAAGCTTAACGTAGCGAGAGTCAGACTTACGGAGCTGGGCCTTTCCATCCGGGAGGGGGTTCTTTTCAACAAACTTCCGCACATCCATGTTTGAGGCCAAGAGATTTTTCAACCAGTGAAACAAAGTTCGGAGAAGGTAATTATCCTCATGTAGGAATTCAGGCCTAAAAATGGGAGGATGGATGGCCTGACTCCAGTGGTTAGGACAATTTTTATCCAGGGAGTCATCAATAAGCAGAACATTACGTAAGGTAGCATTAGGAAGTTTTTTGAAAACCCTAAATGTGAGATCCTTCATGAAAATGGGTTGGTCGGGATTATCCCTATGCTTGGAGACAGTGCAATGATCCTGATAAAAGAATCTATAGTCATCAAGGGGAATATCAAGGCGACCAAGCTTGAATCGCCTGCAATCCAGCATAAGAGCATCAACCATCTGCAAGGCTTTGTGCTTCCGGGTTGAAGTCCAGAACAAGACGTCAGCCTTTTCGTACAACCAATCTAGGAGTTCACGGGCACCACTCCGCAAAAGGGTCTTGTCATCTTTGTTACGCGGTTTAGAACAAAGGAGCCCGTTGAGATCAAAGACTATGAAATATCTTACCGATAGCACACTAATGGACTGCGGAGGCAAGACAGTCGTTGCTGCAAGACAATGGAACATAATTTCAGAACAAGGTTACATGAACCTCATACAATAAAAGTATATCTATGGAGATCCATCATCGGGAGACCTCCTGGTCCTCAAAGAGAATATTGCAAAAGAGTATTAAAGTGAGAAAGAACTCACCTCGGGGGGACATTTGAGTGGCCGGAGTCTCCTAGAGGATAGCAGTATCCGCAGCGACATACTCCACGGTATGTTGTTCTCTGTCAGCAGTGGCGGTGCGCCTAAATATCGGTTTCGGTGAATGTGAACCCGAACTGCCAATGGACATGGGACCACCAACCACTTGGGACTTCAACTTCTGGCGAACAGGGGAAGGGAGGGGAGGGGGAGTAAAACTCGTGTCATCACCATCTACTAGGGTAGAAATATCATGGAGGAATTCATTCTGCATGGCTTCATCCGCAACAATATCCATGTCAAGATCGTCGTCAGCAACGAGGATAGGCGATGGAGGTCGCGCGGGTGGAGGAGACATTGGTGTGGGTAGAGGCATCGGGGGGTCTCCCGATGCCCGTGGAGGTGAGGCTGGAGGAGAAACGTAGCGTGGGCCACTGGCAGAGTGAGTTGGCAAAGCTACAATGGCGGGCGTGACGTCTTCGGCCATCGGGAGGTCGCCCGATGGATCACCTCGGTGAGAGGGGCCTCCTCTATCGCCTGGCTGCTCCCAGTCACCAAGGTTAACAACCTCCATGTCAGTGTCTGAGTCTTCAGCAGGGGTGGGTTCGTCCAGTTCCACGACCTTTTTCTTCTTCTTGTCCTTCTTGGAGGCACGAGCAAGTTGTTTATGTGCCAGCCCATGCAGATATTGAATGATCTGTTCTCCCAACTCTGTGGCATGAGTGTGACTCACATTGTCCTGGACGATGTCCACAGTGGGGACAAGTTTATGGAGATCCAAAATCGTCAAATTTCCCCCGCATTGTATGTTCAAGAGAATCCTGTCGGGTTTAAGAACACCCCCCATAATTGCGTCGAGGGAGGCGACGCTCAGCTCTGCGCTTAGGGACGACCAATTTCCCAATTCAGGTTGGTCAAGGGAATTGGCATCCACAAAGGTGGGTAGCTTGGGTGAACCGAAAATCCTCCGCAAATGTTTGGCGCTATCACCATCCTGGACAACCTTCAGGAATACAACCAAGATGTACACGAGCACCTGGGTTTCATGGGCGGGAGTAACAAATTTTTCTTGTTCCGTGTGTGGGGAATACACGACTATGTGATAATCCCAAACGGACGAACGACGCACCCACATGGCAAATTCTGAAGCGGTCGGGAAGGAGCAAAAGAAATAGTGCACCCCCAAAGTTGAAGAGTTTTCCTCGAAGACCTCTAGGAAATCTCGACGTATAGGATGTATGGATGGGACACCTCATTTTCTGTCCCAGAAATTGGAGGCACTGACAATGTAAGGCTCATCAGAGATATTCCAAGCGCGCACAACATGAAGAATATCTTGAGCGCCCTTCGCCTTGATGACAAGGTGTTTTGACCTGGTGGCATCATCTGCATGCGGCATGGAAGTCACCCCCTGCAAATAAGCATTGTAAGCATCCCAGAAATCAGGAAGAGCAAGTTCCTGGGAGATTTTCATCAAGTCCTTCCTCTCCTTCAACTAAGCTTTCCCAGCTTCTGTTCCCTTCACAAGCTTACGCATCATGGCCATGAATGCGGCATCGAATTTGTGCTCTTTGGCCACGGCTTGCCATTCCGAATAGGTCCAAGCCTTGTATCCTTTCCCCTTGTGTGGTCTCTCCCAGCCGAATTTTGTCATCACCTCTTGCCTAATGACCATCTCGTTCTTCTTCTTGTCGCGCATATCAGTGAGGGAGACAAGACCTGCAACACCAGGCTGCAAAGATTTGCAACACACTTTCCCTTGGAGAATGAGGTTGCCAATCTCATGGAGCATATCGTCAGGGAGGCCCTGAATTCTGCTAACATCGGATTTGGTGAGGGGAGGTCGTTTTGATGTCCCGGAAAGAGTGACCTCGTGACCGTCGGGAATGATCCCATCAACCAGTTGTCAAACACCAATCTCCAAGTGGTAAACGTAATTTCCCTGCATATGACAAGGGGGAGACACTCTTTGATACTTCCCGTGTCGTGGAATGTTGTTGTCACTGCAAGCTTGAATTTTTGGACATGGTGTAGAGCGACGTCAGAATATGTGACAATAGAAACAGTAAGCTAAAGGCCTCCCGATAAATGGATAAGTATATCAAAACTCGAACAATAATACTGAGGAGAATAATACTTACATTCCATTCAGGAGAGTGTATGCCACCCAACTTAGCAGGTTGTGGTTTGTTGTGGTCCATCCAAACTGCACGCCCTTGAGTCACATCCTCGAAGAATGTAGGCTTGGCGTCTTTGTCGTGAATTTTGAGGTTCAACACTTTGGACATGTACATAACTTTCTCCTTGTCCAGGGACCACACCACGACAATCTCGTGATTCTCGCAATAGGTCTTGATGTCCTGCTTGGCGGCGAGGTCTGGTATGGCCATTACCTCTTTCATGGCTTGAATTGTGTGTTGACCACCAATAATCCAAAAATCGCAATCCAGCATATCCTCTTTCAAGGTCGGTTTGAAATCGAAAGGCTTGAACTCTTGCAATGTGTTATCAAATACAATTGGCATGACAAACACTGGTTGCTTAGCCCTGGATCCATGGAGCGCGATGACTTCGTCCATCAACTGTTGGCGTCGCCCAATTGTGACTTGCCTGTGCACCCAAGTAGCCGGTGCGCAGTGCAGCCGGTTCAATGGCACCTTGACCCTCCGACCATCGGCGTCGTCGAGTGGCTCGCAGCCCCAAACGTACAATGGCTCAAGATGGTTGTGGATGGCCTGGTTGATGATTTCCAGCTTCTTGGGGTCGGTCCTGGAGCTCTTCTGCATGCGCAATAGATCTTCGAGGCTAGCTTCCTTTGCGGTCTTAGGTGGCCTGGAGGCTGCCCTCCTCTGTCTCTCCGGAGTCCCACCTGGAGTCGAACCAGGAGTGGAGCCTCTGGAGACCGGGAGGTCTCCCGATCCAGGTGTGGAACCCTTCCTCGCCTTCTTCTGTGTTGGCGGGATGACGATGGCCTTCAAATCCTCCACCATAGACACAAACCTTTCACGCACGTCACTTGGCAGCTTCTCGTCGTCGGGGAGCCACATGAAGCCAAAATCTGTCGATCTCCCACAAATATCTGTGTCTAATTTCGCGACGGGAACCACCAAGCCCACATAGTTCGTGCCCACGGTGGGGGAGGATTCGCAAAGGTTCAAGATGACGGAGTCCTCTGAATACTCCTTACAATCAACGACATCAACTGAGGTCGGTGACGTGACCTTCCCATCGACCACATAGACAAACCTAATTTTCATCCTTTGTTGAGAGGTGTCCTCCACAACTTCAGCGCCCCACTTCTCAACCTGGTTCTTGACTAAATAAGAGGCCACAGAAGGTGGCTCGAAATGACCTACATTCTCTCCAATCTTTTCAGACACCAGATGCTTCAACCGCAAGGTGCCCATATTGTGGTTGTATATCAAAACTCGAACAATAATACTGAGGAGAATAATACTTACATTCCATTCAGGAGAGTGTATGCCACCCAACTTAGCAGGTTGTGGTTTGTTGTGGTCCATCCAAACTGCACGCCCTTGAGTCACATCCTCGAAGAATGTAGGCTTGGCGTCTTTGTCGTGAATTTTGAGGTTCAACACTTTGGACATGTACATAACTTTCTCCTTGTCCAGGGACCACACCACGACAATCTCGTGATTCTCGCAATAGGTCTTGATGTCCTGCTTGGCGGCGAGGTCTGGTATGGCCATTACCTCTTTCATGGCTTGAATTGTGTGTTGACCACCAATAATCCAAAAATCGCAATCCAGCATATCCTCTTTCAAGGTCGGTTTGAAATCGAAAGGCTTGAACTCTTGCAATGTGTTATCAAATACAATTGGCATGACAAACACTGGTTGCTTAGCCCTGGATCCATGGAGCGCGATGACTTCGTCCATCAACTGTTGGCGTCGCCCAATTGTGACTTGCCTGTGCACCCAAGTAGCCGGTGCGCAGTGCAGCCGGTTCAATGGCACCTTGACCCTCCGACCATCGGCGTCGTCGAGTGGCTCGCAGCCCCAAACGTACAATGGCTCAAGATGGTTGTGGATGGCCTGGTTGATGATTTCCAGCTTCTTGGGGTCGGTCCTGGAGCTCTTCTGCATGCGCAATAGATCTTCGAGGCTAGCTTCCTTTGCGGTCTTAGGTGGCCTGGAGGCTGCCCTCCTCTGTCTCTCCGGAGTCCCACCTGGAGTCGAACCAGGAGTGGAGCCTCTGGAGACCGGGAGGTCTCCCGATCCAGGTGTGGAACCCTTCCTCGCCTTCTTCTGTGTTGGCGGGATGACGATGGCCTTCAAATCCTCCACCATAGACACAAACCTTTCACGCACGTCACTTGGCAGCTTCTCGTCGTCGGGGAGCCACATGAAGCCAAAATCTGTCGATCTCCCACAAATATCTGTGTCTAATTTCGCGACGGGAACCACCAAGCCCACATAGTTCGTGCCCACGGTGGGGGAGGATTCGCAAAGGTTCAAGATGACGGAGTCCTCTGAATACTCCTTACAATCAACGACATCAACTGAGGTCGGTGACGTGACCTTCCCATCGACCACATAGACAAACCTAATTTTCATCCTTTGTTGAGAGGTGTCCTCCACAACTTCAGCGCCCCACTTCTCAACCTGGTTCTTGACTAAATAAGAGGCCACAGAAGGTGGCTCGAAATGACCTACATTCTCTCCAATCTTTTCAGACACCAGATGCTTCAACCGCAAGGTGCCCATATTGTGGTTGTATATCAAAACTCGAACAATAATACTGAGGAGAATAATACTTACATTCCATTCAGGAGAGTGTATGCCACCCAACTTAGCAGGTTGTGGTTTGTTGTGGTCCATCCAAACTGCACGCCCTTGAGTCACATCCTCGAAGAATGTAGGCTTGGCGTCTTTGTCGTGAATTTTGAGGTTCAACACTTTGGACATGTACATAACTTTCTCCTTGTCCAGGGACCACACCACGACAATCTCGTGATTCTCGCAATAGGTCTTGATGTCCTGCTTGGCGGCGAGGTCTGGTATGGCCATTACCTCTTTCATGGCTTGAATTGTGTGTTGACCACCAATAATCCAAAAATCGCAATCCAGCATATCCTCTTTCAAGGTCGGTTTGAAATCGAAAGGCTTGAACTCTTGCAATGTGTTATCAAATACAATTGGCATGACAAACACTGGTTGCTTAGCCCTGGATCCATGGAGCGCGATGACTTCGTCCATCAACTGTTGGCGTCGCCCAATTGTGACTTGCCTGTGCACCCAAGTAGCCGGTGCGCAGTGCAGCCGGTTCAATGGCACCTTGACCCTCCGACCATCGGCGTCGTCGAGTGGCTCGCAGCCCCAAACGTACAATGGCTCAAGATGGTTGTGGATGGCCTGGTTGATGATTTCCAGCTTCTTGGGGTCGGTCCTGGAGCTCTTCTGCATGCGCAATAGATCTTCGAGGCTAGCTTCCTTTGCGGTCTTAGGTGGCCTGGAGGCTGCCCTCCTCTGTCTCTCCGGAGTCCCACCTGGAGTCGAACCAGGAGTGGAGCCTCTGGAGACCGGGAGGTCTCCCGATCCAGGTGTGGAACCCTTCCTCGCCTTCTTCTGTGTTGGCGGGATGACGATGGCCTTCAAATCCTCCACCATAGACACAAACCTTTCACGCACGTCACTTGGCAGCTTCTCGTCGTCGGGGAGCCACATGAAGCCAAAATCTGTCGATCTCCCACAAATATCTGTGTCTAATTTCGCGACGGGAACCACCAAGCCCACATAGTTCGTGCCCACGGTGGGGGAGGATTCGCAAAGGTTCAAGATGACGGAGTCCTCTGAATACTCCTTACAATCAACGACATCAACTGAGGTCGGTGACGTGACCTTCCCATCGACCACATAGACAAACCTAATTTTCATCCTTTGTTGAGAGGTGTCCTCCACAACTTCAGCGCCCCACTTCTCAACCTGGTTCTTGACTAAATAAGAGGCCACAGAAGGTGGCTCGAAATGACCTACATTCTCTCCAATCTTTTCAGACACCAGATGCTTCAACCGCAAGGTGCCCATATTGTGGTTGTATATCAAAACTCGAACAATAATACTGAGGAGAATAATACTTACATTCCATTCAGGAGAGTGTATGCCACCCAACTTAGCAGGTTGTGGTTTGTTGTGGTCCATCCAAACTGCACGCCCTTGAGTCACATCCTCGAAGAATGTAGGCTTGGCGTCTTTGTCGTGAATTTTGAGGTTCAACACTTTGGACATGTACATAACTTTCTCCTTGTCCAGGGACCACACCACGACAATCTCGTGATTCTCGCAATAGGTCTTGATGTCCTGCTTGGCGGCGAGGTCTGGTATGGCCATTACCTCTTTCATGGCTTGAATTGTGTGTTGACCACCAATAATCCAAAAATCGCAATCCAGCATATCCTCTTTCAAGGTCGGTTTGAAATCGAAAGGCTTGAACTCTTGCAATGTGTTATCAAATACAATTGGCATGACAAACACTGGTTGCTTAGCCCTGGATCCATGGAGCGCGATGACTTCGTCCATCAACTGTTGGCGTCGCCCAATTGTGACTTGCCTGTGCACCCAAGTAGCCGGTGCGCAATGCAGCCGGTTCAATGGCACCTTGACCCTCCGACCATCGGCGTCGTCGAGTGGCTCGCAGCCCCAAACGTACAATGGCTCAAGATGGTTGTGGATGGCCTGGTTGATGATTTCCAGCTTCTTGGGGTCGGTCCTGGAGCTCTTCTGCATGCGCAATAGATCTTCGAGGCTAGCTTCCTTTGCGGTCTTAGGTGGCCTGGAGGCTGCCCTCCTCTGTCTCTCCGGAGTCCCACCTGGAGTCGAACCAGGAGTGGAGCCTCTGGAGACCGGGAGGTCTCCCGATCCAGGTGTGGAACCCTTCCTCGCCTTCTTCTGTGTTGGCGGGATGACGATGGCCTTCAAATCCTCCACCATAGACACAAACCTTTCACGCACGTCACTTGGCAGCTTCTCGTCGTCGGGGAGCCACATGAAGCCAAAATCTGTCGATCTCCCACAAATATCTGTGTCTAATTTCGCGACGGGAACCACCAAGCCCACATAGTTCGTGCCCACGGTGGGGGAGGATTCGCAAAGGTTCAAGATGACGGAGTCCTCTGAATACTCCTTACAATCAACGACATCAACTGAGGTCGGTGACGTGACCTTCCCATCGACCACATAGACAAACCTAATTTTCATCCTTTGTTGAGAGGTGTCCTCCACAACTTCAGCGCCCCACTTCTCAACCTGGTTCTTGACTAAATAAGAGGCCACAGAAGGTGGCTCGAAATGACCTACATTCTCTCCAATCTTTTCAGACACCAGATGCTTCAACCGCAAGGTGCCCATATTGTGGTTGTATATCAAAACTCGAACAATAATACTGAGGAGAATAATACTTACATTCCATTCAGGAGAGTGTATGCCACCCAACTTAGCAGGTTGTGGTTTGTTGTGGTCCATCCAAACTGCACGCCCTTGAGTCACATCCTCGAAGAATGTAGGCTTGGCGTCTTTGTCGTGAATTTTGAGGTTCAACACTTTGGACATGTACATAACTTTCTCCTTGTCCAGGGACCACACCACGACAATCTCGTGATTCTCGCAATAGGTCTTGATGTCCTGCTTGGCGGCGAGGTCTGGTATGGCCATTACCTCTTTCATGGCTTGAATTGTGTGTTGACCACCAATAATCCAAAAATCGCAATCCAGCATATCCTCTTTCAAGGTCGGTTTGAAATCGAAAGGCTTGAACTCTTGCAATGTGTTATCAAATACAATTGGCATGACAAACACTGGTTGCTTAGCCCTGGATCCATGGAGCGCGATGACTTCGTCCATCAACTGTTGGCGTCGCCCAATTGTGACTTGCCTGTGCACCCAAGTAGCCGGTGCGCAGTGCAGCCGGTTCAATGGCACCTTGACCCTCCGACCATCGGCGTCGTCGAGTGGCTCGCAGCCCCAAACGTACAATGGCTCAAGATGGTTGTGGATGGCCTGGTTGATGATTTCCAGCTTCTTGGGGTCGGTCCTGGAGCTCTTCTGCATGCGCAATAGATCTTCGAGGCTAGCTTCCTTTGCGGTCTTAGGTGGCCTGGAGGCTGCCCTCCTCTGTCTCTCCGGAGTCCCACCTGGAGTCGAACCAGGAGTGGAGCCTCTGGAGACCGGGAGGTCTCCCGATCCAGGTGTGGAACCCTTCCTCGCCTTCTTCTGTGTTGGCGGGATGACGATGGCCTTCAAATCCTCCACCATAGACACAAACCTTTCACGCACGTCACTTGGCAGCTTCTCGTCGTCGGGGAGCCACATGAAGCCAAAATCTGTCGATCTCCCACAAATATCTGTGTCTAATTTCGCGACGGGAACCACCAAGCCCACATAGTTCGTGCCCACGGTGGGGGAGGATTCGCAAAGGTTCAAGATGACGGAGTCCTCTGAATACTCCTTACAATCAACGACATCAACTGAGGTCGGTGACGTGACCTTCCCATCGACCACATAGACAAACCTAATTTTCATCCTTTGTTGAGAGGTGTCCTCCACAACTTCAGCGCCCCACTTCTCAACCTGGTTCTTGACTAAATAAGAGGCCACAGAAGGTGGCTCGAAATGACCTACATTCTCTCCAATCTTTTCAGACACCAGATGCTTCAACCGCAAGGTGCCCATATTGTGGTTGTATATCAAAACTCGAACAATAATACTGAGGAGAATAATACTTACATTCCATTCAGGAGAGTGTATGCCACCCAACTTAGCAGGTTGTGGTTTGTTGTGGTCCATCCAAACTGCACGCCCTTGAGTCACATCCTCGAAGAATGTAGGCTTGGCGTCTTTGTCGTGAATTTTGAGGTTCAACACTTTGGACATGTACATAACTTTCTCCTTGTCCAGGGACCACACCACGACAATCTCGTGATTCTCGCAATAGGTCTTGATGTCCTGCTTGGCGGCGAGGTCTGGTATGGCCATTACCTCTTTCATGGCTTGAATTGTGTGTTGACCACCAATAATCCAAAAATCGCAATCCAGCATATCCTCTTTCAAGGTCGGTTTGAAATCGAAAGGCTTGAACTCTTGCAATGTGTTATCAAATACAATTGGCATGACAAACACTGGTTGCTTAGCCCTGGATCCATGGAGCGCGATGACTTCGTCCATCAACTGTTGGCGTCGCCCAATTGTGACTTGCCTGTGCACCCAAGTAGCCGGTGCGCAGTGCAGCCGGTTCAATGGCACCTTGACCCTCCGACCATCGGCGTCGTCGAGTGGCTCGCAGCCCCAAACGTACAATGGCTCAAGATGGTTGTGGATGGCCTGGTTGATGATTTCCAGCTTCTTGGGGTCGGTCCTGGAGCTCTTCTGCATGCGCAATAGATCTTCGAGGCTAGCTTCCTTTGCGGTCTTAGGTGGCCTGGAGGCTGCCCTCCTCTGTCTCTCCGGAGTCCCACCTGGAGTCGAACCAGGAGTGGAGCCTCTGGAGACCGGGAGGTCTCCCGATCCAGGTGTGGAACCCTTCCTCGCCTTCTTCTGTGTTGGCGGGATGACGATGGCCTTCAAATCCTCCACCATAGACACAAACCTTTCACGCACGTCACTTGGCAGCTTCTCGTCGTCGGGGAGCCACATGAAGCCAAAATCTGTCGATCTCCCACAAATATCTGTGTCTAATTTCGCGACGGGAACCACCAAGCCCACATAGTTCGTGCCCACGGTGGGGGAGGATTCGCAAAGGTTCAAGATGACGGAGTCCTCTGAATACTCCTTACAATCAACGACATCAACTGAGGTCGGTGACGTGACCTTCCCATCGACCACATAGACAAACCTAATTTTCATCCTTTGTTGAGAGGTGTCCTCCACAACTTCAGCGCCCCACTTCTCAACCTGGTTCTTGACTAAATAAGAGGCCACAGAAGGTGGCTCGAAATGACCTACATTCTCTCCAATCTTTTCAGACACCAGATGCTTCAACCGCAAGGTGCCCATATTGTGGTTGTATATCAAAACTCGAACAATAATACTGAGGAGAATAATACTTACATTCCATTCAGGAGAGTGTATGCCACCCAACTTAGCAGGTTGTGGTTTGTTGTGGTCCATCCAAACTGCACGCCCTTGAGTCACATCCTCGAAGAATGTAGGCTTGGCGTCTTTGTCGTGAATTTTGAGGTTCAACACTTTGGACATGTACATAACTTTCTCCTTGTCCAGGGACCACACCACGACAATCTCGTGATTCTCGCAATAGGTCTTGATGTCCTGCTTGGCGGCGAGGTCTGGTATGGCCATTACCTCTTTCATGGCTTGAATTGTGTGTTGACCACCAATAATCCAAAAATCGCAATCCAGCATATCCTCTTTCAAGGTCGGTTTGAAATCGAAAGGCTTGAACTCTTGCAATGTGTTATCAAATACAATTGGCATGACAAACACTGGTTGCTTAGCCCTGGATCCATGGAGCGCGATGACTTCGTCCATCAACTGTTGGCGTCGCCCAATTGTGACTTGCCTGTGCACCCAAGTAGCCGGTGCGCAGTGCAGCCGGTTCAATGGCACCTTGACCCTCCGACCATCGGCGTCGTCGAGTGGCTCGCAGCCCCAAACGTACAATGGCTCAAGATGGTTGTGGATGGCCTGGTTGATGATTTCCAGCTTCTTGGGGTCGGTCCTGGAGCTCTTCTGCATGCGCAATAGATCTTCGAGGCTAGCTTCCTTTGCGGTCTTAGGTGGCCTGGAGGCTGCCCTCCTCTGTCTCTCCGGAGTCCCACCTGGAGTCGAACCAGGAGTGGAGCCTCTGGAGACCGGGAGGTCTCCCGATCCAGGTGTGGAACCCTTCCTCGCCTTCTTCTGTGTTGGCGGGATGACGATGGCCTTCAAATCCTCCACCATAGACACAAACCTTTCACGCACGTCACTTGGCAGCTTCTCGTCGTCGGGGAGCCACATGAAGCCAAAATCTGTCGATCTCCCACAAATATCTGTGTCTAATTTCGCGACGGGAACCACCAAGCCCACATAGTTCGTGCCCACGGTGGGGGAGGATTCGCAAAGGTTCAAGATGACGGAGTCCTCTGAATACTCCTTACAATCAACGACATCAACTGAGGTCGGTGACGTGACCTTCCCATCGACCACATAGACAAACCTAATTTTCATCCTTTGTTGAGAGGTGTCCTCCACAACTTCAGCGCCCCACTTCTCAACCTGGTTCTTGACTAAATAAGAGGCCACAGAAGGTGGCTCGAAATGACCTACATTCTCTCCAATCTTTTCAGACACCAGATGCTTCAACCGCAAGGTGCCCATATTGTGGTTGTATATCAAAACTCGAACAATAATACTGAGGAGAATAATACTTACATTCCATTCAGGAGAGTGTATGCCACCCAACTTAGCAGGTTGTGGTTTGTTGTGGTCCATCCAAACTGCACGCCCTTGAGTCACATCCTCGAAGAATGTAGGCTTGGCGTCTTTGTCGTGAATTTTGAGGTTCAACACTTTGGACATGTACATAACTTTCTCCTTGTCCAGGGACCACACCACGACAATCTCGTGATTCTCGCAATAGGTCTTGATGTCCTGCTTGGCGGCGAGGTCTGGTATGGCCATTACCTCTTTCATGGCTTGAATTGTGTGTTGACCACCAATAATCCAAAAATCGCAATCCAGCATATCCTCTTTCAAGGTCGGTTTGAAATCGAAAGGCTTGAACTCTTGCAATGTGTTATCAAATACAATTGGCATGACAAACACTGGTTGCTTAGCCCTGGATCCATGGAGCGCGATGACTTCGTCCATCAACTGTTGGCGTCGCCCAATTGTGACTTGCCTGTGCACCCAAGTAGCCGGTGCGCAGTGCAGCCGGTTCAATGGCACCTTGACCCTCCGACCATCGGCGTCGTCGAGTGGCTCGCAGCCCCAAACGTACAATGGCTCAAGATGGTTGTGGATGGCCTGGTTGATGATTTCCAGCTTCTTGGGGTCGGTCCTGGAGCTCTTCTGCATGCGCAATAGATCTTCGAGGCTAGCTTCCTTTGCGGTCTTAGGTGGCCTGGAGGCTGCCCTCCTCTGTCTCTCCGGAGTCCCACCTGGAGTCGAACCAGGAGTGGAGCCTCTGGAGACCGGGAGGTCTCCCGATCCAGGTGTGGAACCCTTCCTCGCCTTCTTCTGTGTTGGCGGGATGACGATGGCCTTCAAATCCTCCACCATAGACACAAACCTTTCACGCACGTCACTTGGCAGCTTCTCGTCGTCGGGGAGCCACATGAAGCCAAAATCTGTCGATCTCCCACAAATATCTGTGTCTAATTTCGCGACGGGAACCACCAAGCCCACATAGTTCGTGCCCACGGTGGGGGAGGATTCGCAAAGGTTCAAGATGACGGAGTCCTCTGAATACTCCTTACAATCAACGACATCAACTGAGGTCGGTGACGTGACCTTCCCATCGACCACATAGACAAACCTAATTTTCATCCTTTGTTGAGAGGTGTCCTCCACAACTTCAGCGCCCCACTTCTCAACCTGGTTCTTGACTAAATAAGAGGCCACAGAAGGTGGCTCGAAATGACCTACATTCTCTCCAATCTTTTCAGACACCAGATGCTTCAACCGCAAGGTGCCCATATTGTGGTTGTATATCAAAACTCGAACAATAATACTGAGGAGAATAATACTTACATTCCATTCAGGAGAGTGTATGCCACCCAACTTAGCAGGTTGTGGTTTGTTGTGGTCCATCCAAACTGCACGCCCTTGAGTCACATCCTCGAAGAATGTAGGCTTGGCGTCTTTGTCGTGAATTTTGAGGTTCAACACTTTGGACATGTACATAACTTTCTCCTTGTCCAGGGACCACACCACGACAATCTCGTGATTCTCGCAATAGGTCTTGATGTCCTGCTTGGCGGCGAGGTCTGGTATGGCCATTACCTCTTTCATGGCTTGAATTGTGTGTTGACCACCAATAATCCAAAAATCGCAATCCAGCATATCCTCTTTCAAGGTCGGTTTGAAATCGAAAGGCTTGAACTCTTGCAATGTGTTATCAAATACAATTGGCATGACAAACACTGGTTGCTTAGCCCTGGATCCATGGAGCGCGATGACTTCGTCCATCAACTGTTGGCGTCGCCCAATTGTGACTTGCCTGTGCACCCAAGTAGCCGGTGCGCAGTGCAGCCGGTTCAATGGCACCTTGACCCTCCGACCATCGGCGTCGTCGAGTGGCTCGCAGCCCCAAACGTACAATGGCTCAAGATGGTTGTGGATGGCCTGGTTGATGATTTCCAGCTTCTTGGGGTCGGTCCTGGAGCTCTTCTGCATGCGCAATAGATCTTCGAGGCTAGCTTCCTTTGCGGTCTTAGGTGGCCTGGAGGCTGCCCTCCTCTGTCTCTCCGGAGTCCCACCTGGAGTCGAACCAGGAGTGGAGCCTCTGGAGACCGGGAGGTCTCCCGATCCAGGTGTGGAACCCTTCCTCGCCTTCTTCTGTGTTGGCGGGATGACGATGGCCTTCAAATCCTCCACCATAGACACAAACCTTTCACGCACGTCACTTGGCAGCTTCTCGTCGTCGGGGAGCCACATGAAGCCAAAATCTGTCGATCTCCCACAAATATCTGTGTCTAATTTCGCGACGGGAACCACCAAGCCCACATAGTTCGTGCCCACGGTGGGGGAGGATTCGCAAAGGTTCAAGATGACGGAGTCCTCTGAATACTCCTTACAATCAACGACATCAACTGAGGTCGGTGACGTGACCTTCCCATCGACCACATAGACAAACCTAATTTTCATCCTTTGTTGAGAGGTGTCCTCCACAACTTCAGCGCCCCACTTCTCAACCTGGTTCTTGACTAAATAAGAGGCCACAGAAGGTGGCTCGAAATGACCTACATTCTCTCCAATCTTTTCAGACACCAGATGCTTCAACCGCAAGGTGCCCATATTGTGGTTGTATATCAAAACTCGAACAATAATACTGAGGAGAATAATACTTACATTCCATTCAGGAGAGTGTATGCCACCCAACTTAGCAGGTTGTGGTTTGTTGTGGTCCATCCAAACTGCACGCCCTTGAGTCACATCCTCGAAGAATGTAGGCTTGGCGTCTTTGTCGTGAATTTTGAGGTTCAACACTTTGGACATGTACATAACTTTCTCCTTGTCCAGGGACCACACCACGACAATCTCGTGATTCTCGCAATAGGTCTTGATGTCCTGCTTGGCGGCGAGGTCTGGTATGGCCATTACCTCTTTCATGGCTTGAATTGTGTGTTGACCACCAATAATCCAAAAATCGCAATCCAGCATATCCTCTTTCAAGGTCGGTTTGAAATCGAAAGGCTTGAACTCTTGCAATGTGTTATCAAATACAATTGGCATGACAAACACTGGTTGCTTAGCCCTGGATCCATGGAGCGCGATGACTTCGTCCATCAACTGTTGGCGTCGCCCAATTGTGACTTGCCTGTGCACCCAAGTAGCCGGTGCGCAGTGCAGCCGGTTCAATGGCACCTTGACCCTCCGACCATCGGCGTCGTCGAGTGGCTCGCAGCCCCAAACGTACAATGGCTCAAGATGGTTGTGGATGGCCTGGTTGATGATTTCCAGCTTCTTGGGGTCGGTCCTGGAGCTCTTCTGCATGCGCAATAGATCTTCGAGGCTAGCTTCCTTTGCGGTCTTAGGTGGCCTGGAGGCTGCCCTCCTCTGTCTCTCCGGAGTCCCACCTGGAGTCGAACCAGGAGTGGAGCCTCTGGAGACCGGGAGGTCTCCCGATCCAGGTGTGGAACCCTTCCTCGCCTTCTTCTGTGTTGGCGGGATGACGATGGCCTTCAAATCCTCCACCATAGACACAAACCTTTCACGCACGTCACTTGGCAGCTTCTCGTCGTCGGGGAGCCACATGAAGCCAAAATCTGTCGATCTCCCACAAATATCTGTGTCTAATTTCGCGACGGGAACCACCAAGCCCACATAGTTCGTGCCCACGGTGGGGGAGGATTCGCAAAGGTTCAAGATGACGGAGTCCTCTGAATACTCCTTACAATCAACGACATCAACTGAGGTCGGTGACGTGACCTTCCCATCGACCACATAGACAAACCTAATTTTCATCCTTTGTTGAGAGGTGTCCTCCACAACTTCAGCGCCCCACTTCTCAACCTGGTTCTTGACTAAATAAGAGGCCACAGAAGGTGGCTCGAAATGACCTACATTCTCTCCAATCTTTTCAGACACCAGATGCTTCAACCGCAAGGTGCCCATATTGTGGTTGTATATCAAAACTCGAACAATAATACTGAGGAGAATAATACTTACATTCCATTCAGGAGAGTGTATGCCACCCAACTTAGCAGGTTGTGGTTTGTTGTGGTCCATCCAAACTGCACGCCCTTGAGTCACATCCTCGAAGAATGTAGGCTTGGCGTCTTTGTCGTGAATTTTGAGGTTCAACACTTTGGACATGTACATAACTTTCTCCTTGTCCAGGGACCACACCACGACAATCTCGTGATTCTCGCAATAGGTCTTGATGTCCTGCTTGGCGGCGAGGTCTGGTATGGCCATTACCTCTTTCATGGCTTGAATTGTGTGTTGACCACCAATAATCCAAAAATCGCAATCCAGCATATCCTCTTTCAAGGTCGGTTTGAAATCGAAAGGCTTGAACTCTTGCAATGTGTTATCAAATACAATTGGCATGACAAACACTGGTTGCTTAGCCCTGGATCCATGGAGCGCGATGACTTCGTCCATCAACTGTTGGCGTCGCCCAATTGTGACTTGCCTGTGCACCCAAGTAGCCGGTGCGCAGTGCAGCCGGTTCAATGGCACCTTGACCCTCCGACCATCGGCGTCGTCGAGTGGCTCGCAGCCCCAAACGTACAATGGCTCAAGATGGTTGTGGATGGCCTGGTTGATGATTTCCAGCTTCTTGGGGTCGGTCCTGGAGCTCTTCTGCATGCGCAATAGATCTTCGAGGCTAGCTTCCTTTGCGGTCTTAGGTGGCCTGGAGGCTGCCCTCCTCTGTCTCTCCGGAGTCCCACCTGGAGTCGAACCAGGAGTGGAGCCTCTGGAGACCGGGAGGTCTCCCGATCCAGGTGTGGAACCCTTCCTCGCCTTCTTCTGTGTTGGCGGGATGACGATGGCCTTCAAATCCTCCACCATAGACACAAACCTTTCACGCACGTCACTTGGCAGCTTCTCGTCGTCGGGGAGCCACATGAAGCCAAAATCTGTCGATCTCCCACAAATATCTGTGTCTAATTTCGCGACGGGAACCACCAAGCCCACATAGTTCGTGCCCACGGTGGGGGAGGATTCGCAAAGGTTCAAGATGACGGAGTCCTCTGAATACTCCTTACAATCAACGACATCAACTGAGGTCGGTGACGTGACCTTCCCATCGACCACATAGACAAACCTAATTTTCATCCTTTGTTGAGAGGTGTCCTCCACAACTTCAGCGCCCCACTTCTCAACCTGGTTCTTGACTAAATAAGAGGCCACAGAAGGTGGCTCGAAATGACCTACATTCTCTCCAATCTTTTCAGACACCAGATGCTTCAACCGCAAGGTGCCCATATTGTGGTTGTATATCAAAACTCGAACAATAATACTGAGGAGAATAATACTTACATTCCATTCAGGAGAGTGTATGCCACCCAACTTAGCAGGTTGTGGTTTGTTGTGGTCCATCCAAACTGCACGCCCTTGAGTCACATCCTCGAAGAATGTAGGCTTGGCGTCTTTGTCGTGAATTTTGAGGTTCAACACTTTGGACATGTACATAACTTTCTCCTTGTCCAGGGACCACACCACGACAATCTCGTGATTCTCGCAATAGGTCTTGATGTCCTGCTTGGCGGCGAGGTCTGGTATGGCCATTACCTCTTTCATGGCTTGAATTGTGTGTTGACCACCAATAATCCAAAAATCGCAATCCAGCATATCCTCTTTCAAGGTCGGTTTGAAATCGAAAGGCTTGAACTCTTGCAATGTGTTATCAAATACAATTGGCATGACAAACACTGGTTGCTTAGCCCTGGATCCATGGAGCGCGATGACTTCGTCCATCAACTGTTGGCGTCGCCCAATTGTGACTTGCCTGTGCACCCAAGTAGCCGGTGCGCAGTGCAGCCGGTTCAATGGCACCTTGACCCTCCGACCATCGGCGTCGTCGAGTGGCTCGCAGCCCCAAACGTACAATGGCTCAAGATGGTTGTGGATGGCCTGGTTGATGATTTCCAGCTTCTTGGGGTCGGTCCTGGAGCTCTTCTGCATGCGCAATAGATCTTCGAGGCTAGCTTCCTTTGCGGTCTTAGGTGGCCTGGAGGCTGCCCTCCTCTGTCTCTCCGGAGTCCCACCTGGAGTCGAACCAGGAGTGGAGCCTCTGGAGACCGGGAGGTCTCCCGATCCAGGTGTGGAACCCTTCCTCGCCTTCTTCTGTGTTGGCGGGATGACGATGGCCTTCAAATCCTCCACCATAGACACAAACCTTTCACGCACGTCACTTGGCAGCTTCTCGTCGTCGGGGAGCCACATGAAGCCAAAATCTGTCGATCTCCCACAAATATCTGTGTCTAATTTCGCGACGGGAACCACCAAGCCCACATAGTTCGTGCCCACGGTGGGGGAGGATTCGCAAAGGTTCAAGATGACGGAGTCCTCTGAATACTCCTTACAATCAACGACATCAACTGAGGTCGGTGACGTGACCTTCCCATCGACCACATAGACAAACCTAATTTTCATCCTTTGTTGAGAGGTGTCCTCCACAACTTCAGCGCCCCACTTCTCAACCTGGTTCTTGACTAAATAAGAGGCCACAGAAGGTGGCTCGAAATGACCTACATTCTCTCCAATCTTTTCAGACACCAGATGCTTCAACCGCAAGGTGCCCATATTGTGGTTGTATATCAAAACTCGAACAATAATACTGAGGAGAATAATACTTACATTCCATTCAGGAGAGTGTATGCCACCCAACTTAGCAGGTTGTGGTTTGTTGTGGTCCATCCAAACTGCACGCCCTTGAGTCACATCCTCGAAGAATGTAGGCTTGGCGTCTTTGTCGTGAATTTTGAGGTTCAACACTTTGGACATGTACATAACTTTCTCCTTGTCCAGGGACCACACCACGACAATCTCGTGATTCTCGCAATAGGTCTTGATGTCCTGCTTGGCGGCGAGGTCTGGTATGGCCATTACCTCTTTCATGGCTTGAATTGTGTGTTGACCACCAATAATCCAAAAATCGCAATCCAGCATATCCTCTTTCAAGGTCGGTTTGAAATCGAAAGGCTTGAACTCTTGCAATGTGTTATCAAATACAATTGGCATGACAAACACTGGTTGCTTAGCCCTGGATCCATGGAGCGCGATGACTTCGTCCATCAACTGTTGGCGTCGCCCAATTGTGACTTGCCTGTGCACCCAAGTAGCCGGTGCGCAGTGCAGCCGGTTCAATGGCACCTTGACCCTCCGACCATCGGCGTCGTCGAGTGGCTCGCAGCCCCAAACGTACAATGGCTCAAGATGGTTGTGGATGGCCTGGTTGATGATTTCCAGCTTCTTGGGGTCGGTCCTGGAGCTCTTCTGCATGCGCAATAGATCTTCGAGGCTAGCTTCCTTTGCGGTCTTAGGTGGCCTGGAGGCTGCCCTCCTCTGTCTCTCCGGAGTCCCACCTGGAGTCGAACCAGGAGTGGAGCCTCTGGAGACCGGGAGGTCTCCCGATCCAGGTGTGGAACCCTTCCTCGCCTTCTTCTGTGTTGGCGGGATGACGATGGCCTTCAAATCCTCCACCATAGACACAAACCTTTCACGCACGTCACTTGGCAGCTTCTCGTCGTCGGGGAGCCACATGAAGCCAAAATCTGTCGATCTCCCACAAATATCTGTGTCTAATTTCGCGACGGGAACCACCAAGCCCACATAGTTCGTGCCCACGGTGGGGGAGGATTCGCAAAGGTTCAAGATGACGGAGTCCTCTGAATACTCCTTACAATCAACGACATCAACTGAGGTCGGTGACGTGACCTTCCCATCGACCACATAGACAAACCTAATTTTCATCCTTTGTTGAGAGGTGTCCTCCACAACTTCAGCGCCCCACTTCTCAACCTGGTTCTTGACTAAATAAGAGGCCACAGAAGGTGGCTCGAAATGACCTACATTCTCTCCAATCTTTTCAGACACCAGATGCTTCAACCGCAAGGTGCCCATATTGTGGTGCATTTGGGCACCCTCTCCGAGGGAGCCTAAAAGTACCGCACAAGCCCTTCGGCGAGGGTGGCCTGCCTTAGCAGGTGCCCAAGCCGAACCCGGATGTTATGATTTTTTTTAATGGGTATTTAGATTTGTGGAGGGATTTGTTAATCGCGTCGTGTCTTTCTGGTAGGTTGTGCCCAGATTAATAAGTGCTTAAGAGAATTATCTATTTTTTCTAACCTAATGCCTAGTCTATCCTAGTCTACGCGCAGACGCACCAGCCTTGAAATCAAGGCAACCTAACCCTAATGAATAAAATAACCTTGCCTTTTACCTTGGCCACCTCTAATTCCTTACTTGTTATGAATTAAATTCTCTAAACGGGGGGACCTTGATTAAATCCCACCCTCTCAATCTTCTTTCTTAGTTTAAGGTTGATTACATAAAGTCTATATTATTAAGTTCATAAATTATGGCATCACCACCTACCTGTTTGGTGCACGCCTTAACCCGAACCCTTCAAGGCCCTATGCGGGTCTCTTGAAGGTTGATTGATACCCTAACCCTCCGATCTTTGCCACCGGAGGGGTTGGGATCAATCCTCCGAGTTAAGTTCCCGGTTGGTTCTTGCCCACGGGGTTGTACAAATTCTGTTGGTTATTAATTAGTTAAAAACGGTTTGACCACGAAACTCAACTTGATGGGACCGGGGAATAGGGCAACCTGTGTGTTCAACCTGTTGCACAATCTTCAAGGGTTGGAGCCATCACCTCCAACCCTTGGGGCCAACAACATGATAATGGATTCGTGGGCCATTAACCCCACCTTTCCATCAACAACATTCAGAGTGGTCGTGTCGGTGATTAACCCGACTTCACCACATACGAAACTTGCTAATAAATGAAGCTACTACCACAAAACATACCAAGGGACCCCAAAAACAATGGAGTTGGGTACCCCCTTGGCGGTCAAGTGGTTTGACCACTTGACCTTACGAGATAGGTGAGTGGGTTAAAAATGCGTACCTTCGCCGCGCTCCCTCCAACCCTAAATGGAAAGCTAAGGTTAATTAATTTACCTCAATTCTCCTCGGTTGATTTGGACTCGATGTAGGCCGAGCCGCTACTTCTTTCCTTGCTCCACTTTCCGGGCGTCGACCTTGCCTCCTTTGTAACTAGTTTGATAAGAAGCGTACCTTAGTTAACAATAAAAATTACAAAGTGTTGTTTTTTCACTATAATTTAGACCTAAGCATAATATATCTACTTAGTGCACTTAATTATCTTTCCAACGATCTAAAAATCACCTTAAACGGATAAGAAATGCAAAAGTTATGAGGGTTGGAAGTGCAAGGTCGATTCAACCGATCCTTCCAACCCACCTATCTAGCTTCTAACTTCAAAAATTCATAGTGAATTCATTACGACTTGGATTTAGGCTTTCCTTATACCATTGGAAAGCTATTAACAAGTTCTAACTAGAAAAATTATGACATCAGCAGGTTAAGCCAATACAAATTCAGCAGACTCCTTGAAACATAGCAGTCAACCCGGAAGTCTTAAACTATGTATCCCGTCTTCAAAAATTCATATCTAATTCAAATCATGCTCAAATCAAACGTTCTATATAACCATGAAAAGATATTAAAAAGATCTATGTGATAAAAATATGCAATTAACAAGTTAAGACAAAGTGAATTCAGCAGACCCTCTGTAATGCAGCAGTCAACCAAGAACTCTCAAACTATGTATCCCGTCTTCAAAAATTCATATCTAATTCAAATCATGCTCAAATCAAACGTTCTAAGCAATTCTGGAAAGATAAACAAAAGTTCTACTTGGAAAAAATATAATTTTTTAGAATTTAAATTTTGATTGGGCTGGCAGGTCTGATCCAGCAGCCGCTACCTATAGGACCACCCAGTTTTTTGCTCCATCTTTGAAAATCCATAACTAATTGACATCTTGACCAAATCACAAATGAGAAACGGCTATAGATAGCTATAGAAAATGTCTCTAAGAGAAAAATAATAAGTATTTTTTTCTAGCTTTTGAACTAAGCCTTCAGGGCATTGGCAGCTGAGGTCTACAATGCCTTCACTCGAAATTCTACAATCCAACCTACCTCTACATAAAAAAGGAAGAATTTTGTTGGTGTGTTAATAAACACACATTCTAACTAGAAGAGAGAGTAGAGGAGGTTCTCAAGCCTTCCTCTTAGGCCATTGAGAATGTATGCTAAAGGATTTTTTCCTAACTATCTTGAAGTAGGGCTTCGCCCGCTAATCAAATTGAGAGGGAGTTTTGCTTAACTATCTTGAAGTAGAGCTTCGCCCACTAATCGGGAAAATGAGGGAGTTTTCAAGGTAGAAGGAGGGGGTTTTTAAACCCTTTCACAAAAGGGTTGGACCCCTCCGCCACCGGTCCCATTTTTCGACCCCCTCCCGAAATTTTGGCTCGGGGGTTTCCCGGTCGAGGTTGCCACCCCGTCGCCGAGGTGGCTCTGACGAGAATCTTCCAAATTCGTTCTAATTTTTGATAACAAGTTGGCAAGGGGGCAAGTGGCCCCTTTGCTATTTTTCTTCAAAGTCTTCGCGCTAATTTTCCTCTCACGCCGAGCACTTCCACTTGTCTTGCGTGACCCACACTAAATACTAAACTAACCCTTGCCTAGCTAGCTCTACTAATTTAGTCATCTTAGCTAGTTGCTTTCACTAACTACGTTTCTTCCCGCTAACTAGGTTTTGCCTAGATAGCTATTTTTTTCTAACTTAGCTAATTTCTATCTCTAGTTAGTTTTCATTTTTACTAACTCTACTTAAAACTAGATTTTCCCCTTCACGGGTGAAGGTCCGAAGTCCTCGGTAATTTTCCTTCCCCTTTTTGAACTAAACGCTAAATGAACTAATTTTTCTCTTAATTCACTTTTAATCCTAACTTTTAATACTAAAATCCTAACTAAAGTGACCCCACGGAGTGGTGGACCACTCTGGTGGTTCACACATATCGTCTCTGATTCAAACAGGCCATTGTGAGCAGTGGACCAAAAAAATGCTCCGGTATATGACAGCCATGATTTTCTTGGTCAAAAACCTATAAGTAGTAGCAAAATGTTGTTTAAAATAGATTATTTTTCATGATGACCTCTATTGTTAAGTTAGGTACTCAAATATAGAATACCAATATGAGATCTTCAAAACTTATCATCAAAAGTGGCGCGTAAAAGCAACTGACTAAATATAGTTTTGAACGTAACTTTCATGATCTCAAATATTTTGAACTTGGAATTTCTTTTCATATTCCTTGAATTCATTATAAACTTGAGGCCATCGTAAATTTTTTTTCAAAAATTCATCAATTTAATGTAATGTAATTGTATTTTAAACACGTTTTTGACAATTATCTTTTCAATGACACCCACTTGCACCACCACTTGCACCGTCTTCTAAAATACATATACGTTGTTTGAAATTGTTTTTTGTGAACATAAATTGCTTGGTTTTGTAGATTCATATGTTTTCTAGATGTTTATGAATTTTTATTACATAAAATTCAAAGTTAGTATATTGTTTTGGATCACTTTCACTTAAACCTGAGCAAGGATCAAGAGCTGTCCACTTTACCGTGCTTGCACCCATGTAGAAATCAATGTTGACCGCATTCAAAATTTGGAATTATGAAATCACTTATCCCATTCTAAGCTCAATTGTCGTTTTAATGGAGAGAACAATGTCAGGGCTCGGCGCTATGGTTGAACGATGACCATTAATGATGACGAGGCCTTTTGCGACAACAAGTGGTGGAAGAACCAAGGCGATAAGAATCCAAAAATAAATAAACAACAAGAAGTAATCCAATGGATCCAATGCAATAGAAGAGAAGGCATCTTTTGAATTAGGCCGATATCACAATGACCACCACAGAAATCCCTCTACACCTCTTCATTCTGAGGTTGCGACTCCCCTCTACACCTCTTCATTCTGAGGTTGCGACTCCTCATTTCTAACGCTTCATTGTGCGTGCTTGACGCTTCATTCCGCTACGTCCCGTGTATGTACGAGAGTCTAGTGTACAATCCTCTTGCTTCATCAATATGCAAGTTTCTCGCAGGCCACACTTACTTTCATTCGCACACATTCATGCCGAGACTTTCATTCACAAGCTTTCATTCTCTGACATTCATTCAAATTGATCATCCACAGTATTCATCCATTTCATTCATCCATAGTGACGTCAGCACTGCACATCGTGACGCAAGACCGGGAGGTCTCCCGATGATCTGAGTTGTGACATTGTTTTCTTATCCTGGAACACCAATAGGATCGGAAGGTCTCCCGATTCCGTCGCTCAGGGTTTAGTATGTTCAATTCTCAATCAATGGATCGGGAGGTCTCCCGATGCTCGTAGCGTTGGGTACTTTAGCTGAGATTTTTGGAACACCCGACCTTGCATCGGGAGACCTCCCGATGCACGTTTACCACCCCCTTAGCACATCGTAGTCATTGGTGTTCATGCAGGATTGGGAGGCCTCCCGATCTTGAATGATTTGTGGACATGGCTTTTACCGCAAGCCAGAAAGTCTATTTCATATTGAATGACATCCATGTAGGTATAGGCGAAGTGGTCGATGGCATGTGCGTTCAGGGTCTTCCTTTGTTAGGACAAGTATTCATCAAAGCACTGCGTGTGCACTACGGCCTCGACCAGATCATAATCGACTATCCGAATGTTGGTGATTACATTGGCGACTTGTGAGGCCAAACCCCCCACCCTTAAGCGTCCGTAGTCCGAGTAGTGGGTTTGGGCTCACATTCCTCCGCGGTATTGGATTTGGACTTGGATGAGTCCATAGTGCAAGGTTCACCCTTCAAGTGGTCTTGGATTTAACTGGAATTTCACTTTGGTCTTTGCTTCCTTTGTCTTGCCATCGCGAGAGTGCTCCACATTCTCCATTAATTTGTGCACGTGGTTTATTTTTAAAGAGAGGATGCAAGTGTTAAAAAACACTATTCTCTATAGTCAATCTCAAATACATTTACTTGTGAAAGCCACACATAACACTAACTAGCATAATGTAACTAACTACTTGTCTATGAGCTAATTAAGTAGGCTATCTACTAAGCTCCTTCATGAACCCATCTCTTTACTTTCTAATTACATAAACCTAGCTCCTTCATAAACCCAACTCCTTCATGAACCCAACTCCTTAGCTTCTAACTAAATAAACCCAGCTCCTTCATAAACCCAGCTTCTTAGCTTCTAACTAAACAAACCCAGCTCCTTCATAAACCCAGCTCCTTCATGAACCCAGCTCCTTAGCTTCTAACTAAACAAACCTAGGTCCTTCATAAACCCAGCTCTTTACTTTCTAACTAAACAAACCCAGCTCCTTCATAAACCCAGCTCCTTCATGAACCCACAACTTTGTAGTTGTAATCCCCAACTACCTCACTAATTATTCAAGCCCTTAACTAATCTTCCTTCCTAATTTTCCTAATTCTACTAACAACCCCTTTCTAATCACACAATTCTTCTCTAATCCTAAAATCCTAAAATCCTAGAGAGGAGAGGGGGAGAGAGAATTTCCTAACTTCACTAAGACTAACTAATCCACACAAGTATATTTTTGCACTCATCACAACCTCAAGTGCTCAACTCTTAAACATGGAACTTGCAACCACGTGTATTCAAAACATGAACTTTAAGTACCACAAATTGGAATCATGAATTAACTTTAAAATCCTTCACGTCAACACTAATTCTACCAAGAGGTCAAGCCCTCTTCAAGGCTAACAAGCCTTGGCTCTCAAACTAAAAACTAAGCACACACATGTGCTCCAATATGGCTTCCCACACCCACACTTATAACTCGTGGGGTGCCTTGGAGCACAAAGGAAAGAGAGGATGAGTGAGGGAAGAATGAGGGATTATATAGTAAGCTTGAGGGGGTGAGCACCCTCAAGGCTCACGATAAGCCCTTGAGATTTCCTCCTACTTAGTAGGCGCCAATCCTATCTTCTAAGCCTTCCTCCCTCAAATGATCAACAAGGATCCTAATTCGAACATTTAACTAGCCTTGGCTTTCTACCTACCACACTTTACCAAACTTGGGATGCTTCAACCCAAACTTAGCCTCCTTCGCTTTCCGCCGCCATAACTTTCTCCCCTTACTTTCCCAAATCGTTGCTCACCACTTAATTCAAACCACGATGCTTAACTCGTGATTTGATTGGTGCTTTGAGAATTTGCTTATCCTCCACCTTGCATTCTTCCTTGGACCTTCCCCATTAAGTGGCCATGATGAGGTGGTCCACTTGTGCGCTCCATGTGATCCTCCATTCATCCCAATTCGAATGCACTTGCCTCTTGAGTCACTTTGGTTGTCTCCATCCATTTGTACTAGCCTACTCACTAACTACTCAATCCAAGTTCTCCTTACCTATCCTCATTCACTCAAATCCTTCCGAAGGTAAAAACACAATAACAACTCACATCCTAGCCTCTTACAACATGGTACTTCTAAGACTAACATTTCACTCTTTTTATATTTTTGTGAAGTAACATGCTACTTCAAAGTGCATCAACTAACGTTTCAAGGGTCTAAGACTAAATGTGGGCACCCTTTTGGGCTCACATAATTGGCGACCATCGGGGGATGAATCCAAACATCTCTTGCTCCAAGGGTAAGTTGCCTAGTCAAGCTCGGTACTCCTTACATCTACTTCCCGATGTACGGGTAGGAAAGAGCTCACCATTCAACGTTTCCAATTGAATTGAATTATTAGGAAAGACCTCATAGACAAGGTAAGGTCCTAACCATATTGCATCGAATTTTGCCGGAAATTCAAGCTTTCGTGCGTCTTGAATCATGACCATCATTCCCGGTGTTAGGGCCCTTCTCTTATGTCGTTTGTCGAAAGTAATCTTTCTCCTTCTTTGGATTGCCTCAATATGTTGAGCCGCCATTCTCCTCCCTTCGTCAAGTGCTTCCAAATCGGTTAGTCGATTTCGTAAGGATTGACTTTCGGTAAGTCTCGTACTCACGGCCACCCTAAGTGACTCGACTTCATATTCGATTGGTAGTGTCGCTTCAAGACCATAGACTAAGGAAAATGGTGTAGCACGCGTAGTTACCTTATAGGTTGTACGGTATGCCCAAAGTGCCGCCGTTAGTTTCGTATCCCAATCCCGCTTCGAGTCTATAACCGTCTTGCGTAGTATACTCACCAAAATTCCGTTAACCCTTTCCGTTTGTCCATTGGTTTGTGGGTGGTAGGGAGTAGTCTTCCGGTGATCAATTTTAAATTTCTCTGTCATCTCTCGAATCAAGTCATTCAAAAAGTGAGTACCCCTATCGCTTACTAGGATCTTCGGCACCCCGAACCGCGAAATTATGTTTTCGTACATAAATGTTGCCGCGTGTTCCGCCGTGTCGGTCTTCACCGCTTTGGCTTCCGCCCACTTGGTGAGGTACTCGGTTGCCACCACAATATATTTCATTCCTTTTGAAGATTGGGGATGGACCTCACCCACATAGTCGATGCCCCATTTTTCGAAAGGAATTAAGGGTAATGATACATGTAAAGGCATCTCCATTCTAAGGTCGTTTCGGGCATACCGTTGGCAAGCGTCGCATTTCCTTACATAGTCATGGGCGTCCTTAAATAGTGTAGGCCAAAAGTAGCCCGCTCTAAGTATTTTTTGCCCGGTGAGTTGACCCGAGAAGTGACCGCCGCAAGCGCTATCGTGGCAAGCGATTAAAATCGCTTCAACCTCCGTTTTTGACACGCATCGTCGTAAAATACCATCGGACCCCCTTCTAAACAACCTATGGCCCACTACAACAAATTGCCTACTATTTACCCTCACCTTCTTTCTCTCTTCTTTTGTCCACTCTTTGGGCAACTTGTGGGTTGTTAGAAATTCCACTATGCCCGCATACCACTCCGGTGTAGAAGTGACCACAAAGAGGCTATCATCTACTAACATATCATTTACCGGATTTTTTCCTATCTCCTCCGACAACCTAGACAAGTGGTCCGCTTGTAAATGCATACGACCCGGTTTATATTCCACCGTGTAGTCGAATTCTTCTAATAACAAAACCCACCTAGCTAACCTACCACTTAACTCCGCCTTGTTAACTAGATACTTGATAGCCATGTGGTCAACAAAAAATACAACCGGGTTGCACATGAGGTAATGCCTAAACTTTTTAAAGGAAAACACCATGGCTAGGCATTCCCTCTCCGTTGTAGAGTAGTTTCTTTCGGCGGGGGTCAATTGCTTACTCGCATAAGCTATAGGTTGATCCTTCTCTTTTTCTCCCGTTGCTTGACAAAGCGCACTCCCTATTGCCACATTACTAGCATCACAATAGACGTGAAAAGGTTTACCCCAATTGGGTGGTATCAACACCGGATAGGTGCTCAACCTATCCCGCAATTCCTCAAAGGCTTTTTGACAAGCATCCGTCCACTCGAATTTGACATCCTTTTTGAGCAAATGGGTAATGGGCACCGCTATCTTTGAAAAATTAGGAATAAGTTCCCGGTACCATCCCACATGTCCTAACAACTTAGAGATCCCCTTGGAATTGGTTGGAGTTGCCAAGTCGCTTATGGCCGCAATCTTATCCGGATCGGGTTCTCTACCTTTCTCACTAACAACATAACCCAACAACACTCCCTTATTCACTCCCAAAAATGTCTTATCCGGGTTCAATGCTAACCTCATCTTCCTACACCTAACCAATGCCTCCCTAACACAATGTAGGTGATCGTCCACATTACTTTGTGTGCTAAAATCGTCCACAAAGACGGTCATGGATTTGAACAACAAGTCGGTGAAGATATACATTACTAATCGTTGGAAAGTAGCCGGGGCATTACATAACCCAAATGGCATCACTACCCACACAAAAGTACCCCAAGGTGTAGTAAAAGCCGTTTTATGGATATCTTGGAGGGCTATGGAAATTTGATTATAACCCGCATACCCATCCATAAAGGTATATCGCGAATGACCTCCAACCTCCTCAAGCAACAAGGTGATAAAAGGTAAGGGGAAGTGATCCTTTTGTGTGCGCGAATTCAATTTCCTATAGTCGACACAAACCCTTAATTTCCCATTTTTTTTCTTTACTAAGACCATAGGAGAAACCCAATCCGTGATTTCCACCGGCTTGATAAACCCGGTCCTTCAATAACCTTTCCAATTCCGCTTTCACCAACAATTGCAATTGAGGATTCATCCTCCTCTCCTTTTGTCTAATTGGCCTCGCCCCCGGAATTAAAGGAATCCGGTGCTCTACCATTTTCCTAGGAATTCCCTTAAGCTCATCGTAGGACCATGCAAAAGTATCACTAAACTCATCCACCAAATTGCTATACTCCCTAACCTCTTTCTCCCCCAATTTGGAACCCATCTTCATTTGTCGGGTTTTTCCATTCTTTAATTTCACATCCACGTACCGCCAATCCGCTTCCGACACATGTGCTTGTTCCTCTTTGTTCCGATACCAATCGGAAGGCACATTGGGGTAATCTTTCACATCTTGACCTACAACTATCCCCGTAGACGTGGTCTTGAAATGTAAAGGCTCCTCCAATTTCGATGACTCAATAATCACATCCTCCTCTTGAGTCCCATCTACATGAATTAAACTAACCTCACCCTCTTCCACGTCATCTACCCAAGGTGTTAACCCACCGCTAACCCACTCTTCCTCGGTGAGCACCTCGCATGGCTCCAACAATGAGCCCTCTCCTAAACTAACACTAGGAAATTCACTCCCTAAGCCTACTTGGTGAAATGTAACCATTACATCAACCTCGGACTCGGGGTACTCCCTTAGCCATTGGGCATAATCCCCATTATCCCCATAATTGTAAAAATTAGGACCTAGACTTCCCGAGCCCGAATCTATAACAACCCTTTGACCTTCGGGATGGACGACTCCCACCAATGCCTTGCCAATCTCATTCTCGTTTAAGTCATCAATTTCCTTCTCCAATGGCAAATACATCTCCTTCTTCATCCATCCTTCTAATGAACCAATGGACACTATGACCCTATTACCCTCCGGACCATAAGTGATGGATGGTTTAGGTCCACCCCAATTGACCATAGCATTCGCCATCCGCAACCAAGGCCTACCTAGCAAAATGGGGAAGGTGTCCTTGTTGGAGTGCATTTTAATGACATGGAAGGTGACCAAGTACTCCTCGCCTCCCGTAGTCATTCTACAATCCTTGATCATCCCCAAAGGCGTAGTCGAACTTTGATTTGCCATATTTATGACCAAAGGTGAAGGCCCCGTGAGTCCAAGTCCCAATTTTTTCATAGTATCCTCCGGTAGTATATTTAGACTACTCCCTCCGTCGACTAGCACATTAGGAACCACCTTATCTACTATAACAACTTCTATTTCTATAGCTTTCACGTCTCTTCCACCTTGTGATTGGATCCTAGCGGCTATTTTAGCTTTCACCTTCCTCATCCTCTTGTGTACCGGCATTCCCTCCTTTAATGTTTTCCTTGCCGTGGGTGAAATTTCCAATAGTTGGCCGAAAGTAATATCCGCCTTGAGTGTACTAAGGTCCGCCCACAAGTCGTACCCGGTAGATCTTTCCACCTTAGAATTACCCACCACGTTGAATTCGTCTACGGGAACCCCCGGTCCTTCCCATTCACCCACATCGCTATTATCCAAGTCATGTACCGCATTAGTCCTCTCCCTATCTTGTAAAATTATATTTTCCCTCTCCACATCCTTAGTAGCTCTTCTAGCTACCCTATCCAACTCGGAGAGATTAATCTCTTCATCCGAAGAGTAATTTCCTTGCTCTCCTATTCCTACCTCCAACGGGGCATCCCCTCTCCTAGCCCTAGTAGTTACCGCTAGTGCAGGTGCTTCTTCAACCACACCCTTACCCTTCACTAACTCATATGTAATAGCATTGGTGTGAGGAGGCCATTGACTTTGCTCCTCTCCAATTCTCGTTGGGAGAGGAAGCATGTCATCACATGTGGCCTCCAACACTCCATCCATGAACCTAACATCTTGGGAGTTAGATGGTCCCGGATCCGTTGGAGGCGCTTGTCTCCCGTTACTACCATTAGGTGGAACTCCTTGTCTATTTTGTATTGGAATGTAACCGGTTGTAGTTTGCAAGCCCGCCGGTGGATGAAAAGTTTGCCTAGCATTACTATGGTCATAGTATAAGTTAGGTGGCCTAAGTTCATTGGCCGGTACTCCTTGTGGCCTAGCACCTCGCATATTATCCCTTGCTTGTTGTTGTGGATTAGCCACCGGGTAAGGGACATTAATTATTTTGTCCGGTTGGCGACACGTATCCGAGGGATGACTTCCTCCACAATTGCTACAATTAAACTCTTGACCTTCGGACCAACATTGTCCTTGAGCGTGCCACCTTCCACAAAAGGGATGAAATTCCTTCTTCTCTAAATTTTGGCCACCTTGCCCTCTAGGTTGTGGTCCTCTATTGCTTCCATTTCCATAGTGAGGTGGCGCTTGACCTCGTTGATTTTGTTGAGGTGGGTTACCGTTTCCTCTTTGGTCACGGTTTTGTCCACTTCTACAAAATTGACGCGTGTGGCCCGGTTGGCCACATTGGACACACCATAATCCGGAAGAATGCCTACCCGACTCAACCGGGGGTGGAGGCCCCGGTTGTTGACTCCGGATCATTAATGACATTTGATCCGTGAGGCTTTGCATTTGTTTTATCATAGCCTCTTGGAATCCTAGTTGGCTAGCACCTAGTCTTCTCTCAACCTCCTCCAAGTGTGGATCCGTTCTAGGGGCCGGTAGTGCCAAAAGAGGTGCCGGTTCCCTAACCGCTAAAGGTCGGGGACCGGTGTCCACAATGGCATATGGAATTTGGTTCTCATACTTAGCGGGTTCTACCGCTACCACCCTAGGGCGTATGGGGATGAATTGTGGGATCAATTCATCCTCCCTTCTCCATAGCCTTTCGTGATCTTTATCCAAGTTTTCAATATCTCTAGCCGCACGCTTGGCATCCGCCAAGGTCAAGGGATTCCTTTCTAGAACACCCCTAATAGTTCCGGACTTAAAAAACCCTTGAATGAAAAATTGCTTTAGCGTGTCGTCGTTGAGCATGGTACCCACAAATCTAGTGCACACTAAATCAAACCTCCTAATGTAAGCCGAAATTTCTTCCTCCCTTCCTTGCTTCAATGACGACAATGCCCTTAATGCGGTACTTTGACCCACTTCCGGCCTAAATTCGTTAAGAAACTCTCTTTGTAATTGTTCCCATCCCCTAAAATGTCCCTCGGCATGATCCCGATACCATTCATAGGCTTCCCCCTCTAGAGTGGTAGGAAACCACACTAACCAATAACCCGGGTCGGTTATGAGGGAGCTAGCCAACCGTTCGATATACTGTTCCATGTGCCGAGAGGGGTCCTCATCCTTGGTCCCATAAAATTTAGGGAGATGAGATGGCATATCCATCGCCGCTAAATTTTGTGGAACCACAATTGGTAGGCCTCTTGGCCTAACCAATGGGTCTATTGGAGGTATAGGAGGTATGGGCGGAATTGGGGGTATGGGTGGTGGATCCATCCCCCGTTCCTCGGCCATGGTGACCGGTGAACTATTCAACAATCCCCTATCAACTTCTACCGGGAATTCTTCTCTAAGTGTGTAATTTTCCGAAGAAGTTTCACCACTCAATTTGGAGGGAGTGATCTCCTCTTCAAGTTGAGCTCCAAGTTCTAAGGTGTCTAGAATTGACCTAGTCCTAGGTTCGACGTTCAAACAACTCTCTATTCTAACATTATCTTGTTCTAATCTATCACTGATTTTAGAGGACCGCCTCTTTCGAGTAGATTTCTCTAGTCCTACTATCAAACTTGGTTTTTGTGAGCGAGTCCTACCTTGCATTCCATAAGAATCGATCGACCCTCACTTGACCACACATAATCCTAGCAATTCCCCTCTTAATATTTTCACTTGTCTTGGTGTGGTTATAATTTTTTTAGGAGGTGAGGAAAAGAACCTGCAAGCCCACTTAGGTGAAAGAATCCCAATAGGGGATAGGCATGTTCATGTTAATTTTTTGGTTAAGTCGGAGCATCACCTCCGCACCTTCCCGCAAATTAACACTCACCACAATACCGATTGTGAGGGGGTGACCTTCCGAGTAGATTATGTTAAAAGTCGAGGCTTCACCCTTCAACTTCTCACACCATCCACAATTCGGGAATTACCCTCTACAACGGATAACAACAATCACGAGTACAAAAGGCATTCCTTAATTAGTTAATGAGTTCACTTTGAAGAAATAAACATACCTTGAGCAATCGCATCCCCCTGTGAGTTAGCACTCCCCTCAATCGTGACTCAATGTAACAACACCATAAACTTTGTGAAATATTAATTTAATCTAGAGCATGAAATGACAACTCCCAAAACTTTGAGACTCACCCCGAGGTGAGTGTCAAAGTTCAATGTCCTAAGGTGAATTTACCCTCTAATGTTTTAATGAGCTACTCGGTTATAGGTTCCTTTTAAGTTCTTAGCAAATCCCCAAAAAGGTTGAGGACGTACCTTCGCCGCGCTCCTTCCTCAAAAATGAATTTGCGTAATTGACAATGCAATTCATTCCAAGGAATAGTTGAAATACAATGAATTCAAATGTAACCCAAAGAGAGAATACTTACCGAGTTTCGGGTGCTCCTTCCCTTCTCTCAAGTTTGTGTCTCCAATTTTTCCTAGTTGCCTCCAAGTCTCCTAGTCACCTCCAAGTCTTGTAACTACCTTCCGCTTCGCTCCCGGCGGACGCACCAATTATGTGAGGCCAAACCCCCCACCCTTAAGCGTCCGTAGTCCGAGTAGTGGGTTTGGGCTCACATTCCTCCGCGGTATTGGATTTGGACTTGGATGAGTCCATAGTGCAAGGTTCACCCTTCAAGTGGTCTTGGATTTAACTGGAATTTCACTTTGGTCTTTGCTTCCTTTGTCTTGCCATCGCGAGAGTGCTCCACATTCTCCATTAATTTGTGCACGTGGTTTATTTTTAAAGAGAGGATGCAAGTGTTAAAAAACACTATTCTCTATAGTCAATCTCAAATACATTTACTTGTGAAAGCCACACATAACACTAACTAGCATAATGTAACTAACTACTTGTCTATGAGCTAATTAAGTAGGCTATCTACTAAGCTCCTTCATGAACCCATCTCTTTACTTTCTAATTACATAAACCTAGCTCCTTCATAAACCCAACTCCTTCATGAACCCAACTCCTTAGCTTCTAACTAAATAAACCCAGCTCCTTCATAAACCCAGCTTCTTAGCTTCTAACTAAACAAACCCAGCTCCTTCATAAACCCAGCTCCTTCATGAACCCAGCTCCTTAGCTTCTAACTAAACAAACCTAGGTCCTTCATAAACCCAGCTCTTTACTTTCTAACTAAACAAACCCAGCTCCTTCATAAACCCAGCTCCTTCATGAACCCACAACTTTGTAGTTGTAATCCCCAACTACCTCACTAATTATTCAAGCCCTTAACTAATCTTCCTTCCTAATTTTCCTAATTCTACTAACAACCCCTTTCTAATCACACAATTCTTCTCTAATCCTAAAATCCTAAAATCCTAGAGAGGAGAGGGGGAGAGAGAATTTCCTAACTTCACTAAGACTAACTAATCCACACAAGTATATTTTTGCACTCATCACAACCTCAAGTGCTCAACTCTTAAACATGGAACTTGCAACCACGTGTATTCAAAACATGAACTTTAAGTACCACAAATTGGAATCATGAATTAACTTTAAAATCCTTCACGTCAACACTAATTCTACCAAGAGGTCAAGCCCTCTTCAAGGCTAACAAGCCTTGGCTCTCAAACTAAAAACTAAGCACACACATGTGCTCCAATATGGCTTCCCACACCCACACTTATAACTCGTGGGGTGCCTTGGAGCACAAAGGAAAGAGAGGATGAGTGAGGGAAGAATGAGGGATTATATAGTAAGCTTGAGGGGGTGAGCACCCTCAAGGCTCACGATAAGCCCTTGAGATTTCCTCCTACTTAGTAGGCGCCAATCCTATCTTCTAAGCCTTCCTCCCTCAAATGATCAACAAGGATCCTAATTCGAACATTTAACTAGCCTTGGCTTTCTACCTACCACACTTTACCAAACTTGGGATGCTTCAACCCAAACTTAGCCTCCTTCGCTTTCCGCCGCCATAACTTTCTCCCCTTACTTTCCCAAATCGTTGCTCACCACTTAATTCAAACCACGATGCTTAACTCGTGATTTGATTGGTGCTTTGAGAATTTGCTTATCCTCCACCTTGCATTCTTCCTTGGACCTTCCCCATTAAGTGGCCATGATGAGGTGGTCCACTTGTGCGCTCCATGTGATCCTCCATTCATCCCAATTCGAATGCACTTGCCTCTTGAGTCACTTTGGTTGTCTCCATCCATTTGTACTAGCCTACTCACTAACTACTCAATCCAAGTTCTCCTTACCTATCCTCATTCACTCAAATCCTTCCGAAGGTAAAAACACAATAACAACTCACATCCTAGCCTCTTACAACATGGTACTTCTAAGACTAACATTTCACTCTTTTTATATTTTTGTGAAGTAACATGCTACTTCAAAGTGCATCAACTAACGTTTCAAGGGTCTAAGACTAAATGTGGGCACCCTTTTGGGCTCACACGACTCGGTGGGGTATCCAATTCCATGGGCCCCGGAGAATCTTGTGGTGTGTGCCGGGGACGTTGTGGAGTCCTCCATTGATTCGTCAGGGGAGCTCATTGTATTTGAAGATGATGACGAAGAAATGGAGGATTTCCAGAATTTCGAGCCTTTGCTGCCAAGTTCTCTAGAATCGAACGAATTGATTCTCCCAATGTCGACGCCATCGCATCCGATGGAAGCTTCTTACCCCTCGCGGACGGAGTGGAGACACAAAATTTGCAACTTTGAAGACAACACGGGTGCTGTGTTGGCGACATGCCGAATCTATGCTTGCTTGCCAGAAGAGGTATTTATCATAGATATGATTGGACCCGATCACGTTGGCATGATGGCCATCAGTTCTAATCCGGGAAATGGGGACTAGATAATGTCCATGAGATTGTGGCCATTAAAGGAAACCCGTTTCCTAAACGGTCTCCTACTCTCTGAGGTGGACCATCACCTTTGTGATAATCCATCGAGTGAGAATGAAGAAAAATTCTTCGTAGGTGTTAAGAATCTGCTTATCGCAGTTCCATTTACAAAAAGAAAACACCGGAGAAGGCGCCCAAAATTGGTTGTTTCCTCGACTTGGCGTCTATTCGCGCTGTCAATGCGTAAGAATGTTGCTCCTGGAACTGTTGTCAATTGTTTCCATGGTCGTCCACCCAACACGTCAGAATGAACTACTGGAGAAAGTCCTTTGACAAACGGAGTTAATGGGGTACGGAGGTTTTCAGTAGGATGCAAACCATGGGATCGGGACATGGAGTTGTGTTGGAAGGCAAAATTGTTTGTCTCTGTGTTTGGTGAAAAATTCATGGCGTATCTCGTGCAACGTTCATGACTTACAAGCAACGATATAGAAATGGAAAGAGATCGTCAACTCATGGCAACAAGGGCATGCGAAAATCCAGAGCGAGGACTATCCAAGCTCAAGCAACTATGGAGTCGATCATTCGGATGAATGCTGATCAAATGCCCCATCAGATGAAAGGAACTGGAAATGGACGGCACGATATTCAGAAAGTTCTCCCTGCTCATCTCACCTGGAAGAAGGTGCGGGAGGAAGTTAATGAGGTGAGAAGACGTCAACATTATTTAATGTCTTTTAAGAATCCTCAGCACCGGGAGACCTCCCGATGTCCAATCATGTTTATGTGATTAGGACATTCTTCTATCATGCAATCCACGCATGTATTGAAATCTTCTGCATATTTATTTGGGTCCACTGTCACGCAGAGCATCGAGAGGTCTACCGATTCTATGCATTTCTCGTATAGAGCTACTGTTGGAATTTCGTTTCCGCCGTTCTATTTCTTTCATGTTTGTATTTCCTTCCTTAATTTATATTCATTACTTTTGCATTCCAAGGCCATTTCATTATGTATTTTTACTTCTCATCTTTGTCTACATAGGGTGATCCATGCTTATCGGGAGGACTCCCGATGGCCATGGCCTTCCAGTTCTTTCCGTTTTTCGTTTTCTTTGTGCATTCAACATTCTTCTCAAACAGTGGACATGCATTTTGAACATTGGATGTTTTCGCAAGCACTCTGTTCAGAGTTTGTATTTATTTATATACAAAAAATTTGTGCAACGATGGATTTGCAAACACTCTGTTCAGAGTCTGTATTTATTCATATACAAAAAATGTTTATATTGGAGTCTCCATCCTATTCTACTCACTTTCCAATGAACTACTACTTTACTATCAACTACGACCCGCTGCTCGAATCTTAAGTTGCCGAGCTTTCGTAGCGCTCTTCGTCAGTTTCGGTGCGAGGTGTTTGGTCGTCGAAGTCTCCATACTCGCCGTTGTCCCTGGCGTAGGCTTCTTCATCTTCCGAGACTTCTTTCTCCTCGTCGTCGTTTTCATCCTTCTCCTCCTCCTCGTCTTTGTCTTCGTCATCTCCGTCGCCGTTTTTCTCCTCTTCCTCTAGATAATGAGCGAAGAACTCCTCGTAAATTCTCCATTCTTCAGTGTCGCGATCGCTTCCACCATTGTTGGATGCTCCCACGCCGGAATGCTGCGAATTCTCTCCCCCTCCCTCTCTCAAACTCGCGGTTTCCCTAGTGGAATTCTTCGAATTCCACACCACTCAGGTGTTCTCTTTGTCACGTCCTCTGTTCTTATCTACTCTACATTTCTTCAAACTTCTCCCCTCACAGCTGCCCCTTCCCTCCTTCCTTCTCATACTGCCGGGTTTGTTAAAGTCTTCTATTGAGTGGGATATGCAAATTGAGCAGAATTTGGAATCGAGTCCTACAAAAATGGATGTTGGTGTTTCTGCGTTGTTTGGAGGCCTCCCTTATAAGCGTTTCAATTCTCATGGGACATCATTTTCTTTCCCACCTATCATTAAGACGTAAGATTTTCTTAGCATTGCACGTATGTGCACATGATCTGTGGGGCCATCATGTTATGTGAATCTGATACGTTGCATCTTCTTTTTAATTCTGATTACATCTAATCAAATAATTATTATGATATCGCCATCGTGTATGTTGCATGGGGAGGTCTCCCGATGATTTGGCCGAATTTGCACGTGCCTAGTATATATAACCGATGGCATGTCATCTCCTGAAATCATGCTGCCATGGTTCATTATCCATTTTTCCATCATTTAGTTTAATATTTTTGTTTTTCCATCTATGTCCAGTTTGGATCAAGCATCGGGAGGGCTCCCGATCCTTTCATTGTTTATTGCTTCTGCAGACCTCCACATCCTTTGGAATACAGAGTGTATCCCAGTCCACTGTCAGTCGACTTCGGAATAGTGTATTTCGAAACGTTGACGTTCGTAAAGGCGGCTTCAATTTCTCAAAGTGCTCTGAATGCAAACACTACAAAGACTTGATTGACATGAGTATCAAAGGCAATGAAAAGAGGGAGAATCTCAAGAGGGAGTTGAGAAAGCACAACAACCACTAGGTTTCATACCGCAATCTCTATCATACATGGCGCCATGAGTCCAAAATTAATTCCCGCGAGGTATTGACTATCATCCACGACGGCATGGACACAAACAAAACAACAATCCCCCGACTTCGTGTCATCACGAAGGCCACTGCAGGGTTGTTTCAACTTCCAGTTAGCCTCACTGGCATGGTCACTCATGGCCACGGCGACGGCGCATATGCACACTACGCAACCGACTTGTGACCCAAGGACTCCAACTTCACAATTTCGTCCCTTGCTAGGTGCCTCCGTGCATTGGAGAAACCCCTTGTTCGAAATTCCAGAATGTTGTTTCAAGATCCTCCATTGAACGATTATTTTGATAAACTTCTATGGGGTAAATCTCGGTGAGTTCTTCATTCTTTTTGTCCAACATTGTCATTCAGGTCATGGGGTCCCTGTCATCGGGAGGTCTCCCGATGCTCCCTCTTTCTCCTCCCATGGCTGTCCTCCTTCGTTTATATCGGGAGGCCTCCCGATGCCGATGCCGCAGCCTCCAACCTCACCTCCATTTTCTGGTTCCTTTTGTGTGCAATTGCCGATCTTCCCTCCCCGATGCAACGGATGCTCCGGATGTTGTACGTCCCCTTTTAAAGAAATTATATCTCCAGCTGGACAACTCCGCTAGGGACAATAAAAATCAATACGTCATGGCCTTCTTGTCCTTGCTGACAGCTCGCAAGGTCTTTCATGAGATCCAGGTCGGTTTCCTTCTCGTAGGCCACACCCACGAAGATATTGACGGCTACTTTAGCTACTTGTCCAAACAACTCAAAACAACCAACACCTTTGTCCTCTCCGACCTCATGAAAACGTTCATGGATCACAGTTCCTTTCCTTCATACCCGACTTGATTCAGGAGGTCGTTGATTTCAAATCCTTCATTAAGGAATACGCCGAGGAGCTCGTCGGTCTTAAAGAAATGCACATTTTTCGCTTCTTCCTCGATAACGATGACTGGCCTGTATTCCAGTATAAAAAATCCGCACTTGATCCGGATTGGTTGCCACGAAGCAGCTCCGTTCGCATGTGGAAGGACGATGGTCGTGGTCGTCCCCTCCTCCCCTTTGGCGACCCTCCTGCTCTCCAGATTAGGCCTCCTTGGGGCCACGTTCTTCCTGGCCGTTACGGTGACAAAGAAGTAACTGCTGACGATGCACGTGATGCAAATCACAAGAATGATGGGATTCGTACTGGTATCATAAAATATATCGAAATTTGGGAGAGCGGCTGTCTTGAGAATGATACCTACCGTCAAAAAATGGAGGATTATGTCACCTACTGGAAAGATGTCGCTGACGAATTGGATGCTCCTTTCCCCCCCACGCCTCCCACCCTACAACTTGGTTTTTGGCCTTCTACTTCTTACACCACTCCAAATTCATCTATGTCTGACCTTCTTCAGACTGACACAACCCCCGAGGATGTTCCCATTGATCCCTTCTGTGGAGTGGCCCGCGACAAACCCAAGGAATCCTTCAATCCTTACAGAGATGTTCTCCTTGGTGACTTTGTTCTTGTTCGGCCTTCCGACCCTGACCTCTATCCTGTCTGGATGGGCCGAGCACTCACTGCTGTTCAACTTGATCGTAGCCATCCCCAGTATGGACAATTTCAAATTCGATATTGGAGGCCGACCAAAGGCAGGAAAAAAATTTCTGACCATGATCGCTACAAAGGGGCTTGGGATTCTAAGTGGGAGTGTGACCCATCTTCCACAGCTGTCATGTGGATAGAATGTAGTTCTGTTCTTTATTCCAATAGAGCTAGAAAAAACACAAACGACACTTCTGTTGTGCAAATAGGCAAATCTGAAAAGAATTATGCTCAACGAAACCTTGAACTTGCAAACTCTGTGAGTCAGCCTTCTTAGACCAACCATCGGGAGCCTTCCCGGTGTTTCCATTTCTAATTTTCCTTCCAATTAATATATGTTCATCTTTTATTTCGCTCGTCTTGGTGCTCCTCTTTGTTGCACTTGCACATGGCTATCGTTTCACATGTTTTGTATTTCTTTTCACGTATATCCTCGCTCGTGCTCATTTCTTTCACATTCTATGTCATTTTTGTTCTCAATTGCTTCACACTGCATTTTGTGTCGTCCACTTTTCGGGAGACCTCCCGATGTTTTCTGCCTTGCATGCACATGTTGTGGACTTCATGCCATTTTCTTCTCGTCCCATATCAGGAGACTTTGTTGCAAACTGTATTTTTAGTTTTCTTATGTTCTGTGTTTTCTCCTATTAGTGTGGGATACTATTCTTTTCTACATGTTCCCAACATGTGTCCTCAATTATCTTTTATCACATTCTTTGCTGTGCGTACTCCCCAATTGTGTTACATGACAACACGGGGAGGTCTCCCGATGCTTCTTTACTTTGCCTCCATAATTTACAGATTGGTGTTTAGCATCGGGAGATCTCCCCATGTTATGTTTGGTTTTCCTTCTTTTCTTACATTATTATCGCTAATTTTATTCTCTACCTACATTGTCTACCATAATTAATTATATTAATTTACTATTTTAAGCCCGTGATTATAGTAATCACGTTCTAATTTAGTCTAATTTTAATTCATACGTCTAGTTTTAGTTAAATATGTGTTAATGTGCTATCACGTCATTTGAAAAATTAATGATATAATTCAAAACACTATCAAACTAGGTTCACTATAAAAATTAACCTGTGGAATCTACATTCTTTGTCATCTTTATATTTAAGGTTGTTGGAGAGAGTCCACCAATAGGCATGTCTAACTCAATAAGATTTAGGCCATCATGCAGTTCTTTCTTCATAGCACGTACATTACATTTTTGTTCAAAAAAATTCATCACTCACACTCACTGCTATCATAGATTTGACTCATTTCCTACGATCCTTTCTAGTTGTTACTTTTTTTCCCTTAGACTCTCTAGATACCTCTTGAGATGCTTATTCCCTTTCTTTTGTGCAAATGTCATAGTATCATGCTAAGCAGCCAAAAAGTTGGATACTACATTATTGGATGGTACATCTTCTCCTTTGTAGGCGCTCGCTAATCATCATCAAAAGCTGGTAAATCTATGTGTATTTTAGAATTGGAATGAACTATCATCTATATAGACTCAACTCCCTTCACTTGTGTCTCCTCCACCATATGTGTACAACTATCATGTGTAGACTGTATTATGATTTCACACAAATCTTGTTGATAATCAATTATTACAGATGAATCAGAATGAAAAAATGGGTGCAAGCATAGTAAAGTGGACCAAAAATGTGCTCCGGTATATGAAAGCCATGATTTTCTTGGTCAAATGCCTATAAATAGCAAAAAGTTGTTTAAAATAGATTATTTTTCATGATGACCTCTATTGTTAAGTTAGGTACTCAAATATTGAATATCAATATGAGATCTTCAAAACCTATCATCAAAAGTGATACGTAAAAGCAACTGATTAAATATAGTTTTGAATGTAAATTTCATGACCTTAAATTTTTATTTTTATTTTATTTTATTTTGAGACAAAAGGCCGACAAGCCAGCGCCAAAGCACAAGAGGCAGTTAACCACCTGGCAAGTTTCTGTCAAGTGGAGAGGACATTTCACAACCGGGAATCGAACCGCCAACCTCTTCCTTAAGATTTGGGTATCTCTCCACCATCATCCAGTAGTTTAGGGTCGTCTCAGACCGAGACCTTAATATTTTGAACTTGGGATTTTTTTTCATATTCCTTGAATTCATTATAAACTTAAGGTCATCGTAATTTTGTTTTCAAAGTTCCATCAATTTAATGTAATGTAATTATATTTAAACAATTTTTTGACAATTATCTTTTTAATGTCACCCACTTTTTCACCACTTGCACCGTCTTTTAAAATACATATACGTTGTTGAAATTGTTTTTTGTGAACATAAATTGCTTGGCTTTTGTAGATTCATATGTTTTCTAAATTTTTATGAAATTCTATTTCATAAAATCCAAAGTAAGTATATAGTTTTGGATCACTTTCACTTAAACATGACCAAGGATCAAGAGTTGTCCACTTTACCGTGCTTGCACCCAAATGTAGATGGTTTTAGAAAAGTTGATGGGCCTCCTTTAGTGGACCTTGAATTGGGTGTTGTTCAAAAATGAAACATATTCATAGGAACAACATGCTTTTTAACATCTTCAATCTCTTCATTATTTTGCACGAACTCGAGCACCAGGAGATCCCATCTATATGAAAATATGAAAATAATATTAATTATAATTAATATAACATATAAATATTCATTATAGTGTATGTAATATTTTCAAATGTACTAGACGATAGTCGATACGTGAATTTTTTAAATTAAAAATAGTATATACCAATATTGTTTACATAGTATTGCCTCCACCCTATACGTTTTTTAAAAACTTAAAAACCTATTTTAACAAGGTTTCAAAGATTCTTTGGCCAATTATGCATTTTATTATTATTACATTGATCAATATCTGCATGCATGGGATGCATGATAGGCTAAGAAATTGGTTTAATTTCAATACATTTTTAAAAAACCTCAAACATATTATCATTTTCATAAATATTTTGATATAAGATGAATAAGTGCCCCATTGAAAATGCGTCAAACATCCTCTTCTTGAAATGATGAATATGAACATGTATATAATTTTTTGAATGAATATTCAACATGGTATTTTTTAATATATGTCAACGACTTCACCAAATATCACAATCTAGTTTGCTCTAAAAAATCAGAACAATCATGATATCTTGATCGTTATAAAAAACTGATGCTTTCAAATTTATCAACACATTATTTTGAAAAAAACATATTGAGTTTTCTCTCCGCGTAAAGCCATAAAAGTAAAAACACCTTGGACAATTCTCTGTAAAAATTGAAGATGGATAAAACATCTTGTAAGTAGGTGAGGTCATCGAAAATTATTATTTACATTCATAATTATATGGCAATAGTACATTTAGGAAGTTAATGTGAATTATTTTAATTAGAGCTTTATTGCTTTATGAAATTCAAGAGGTGCGACTTGTAATTCCTCGGAAAATATTTGATCATCTACTTCTAAATGTTTTAGGTGACGCCATCCATAAATCCCTTTTTGAAAGTAAGTCTTTCCCAAGCTACACTATTTTGTCTAATTAGTGTGGGTGGAAAATTCACGTGGGTTGGAAATTAGTGTGGCCCACACTAAATTTCCAGTGTTTGCATCACTTTGGATGTAATTTGTATTGTCATCCATCCGTTATTTGTATTGTGTAATTTGTATTGTCATCCATCCGTTATTTGTACAAATAACGGATAGTAAGCATAGTAAAGTGGACCAAAAAAGTGCTCCGGTATATGAAAGCCATGATTTTCTTGGTCAAACGCCTATAAGTAGTAGCAAAATGTTGTTTAAAATAGATTATTTTTCATGATGACCTCTATTGTTAAGTTAGGTACTCAAATATAGAATATCAATATGAGATCTTCAAAACCTATCATCAAAAGTGACGCGTAAAAGCAACTGACTAAATATAGTTTTGAACGTAAATTTCATGACCTTAAATATTTTGAACTTAGAATTTCTTTTCATATTCCTTGAATTCATTATAAACTTGAGGTCATCGTAAATTTTTTTTCAAAAATTCATCAATTTAATGTAATATAATTGTATTTTAAACAAGTTTTTGACAATTATCTTTTCAATGACACCCACTTGCACCACCTCTTGCACCGTCTTCTAAAATACATATACGTTGTTTGAAATTGTTTTTTGTGAACATAAATTGCTTGGCTTTGTAGATTCATATGTTTTCTAAATGTTTATGAATTTTTATTTCATAAAATTCAAAGTTAGTATATTGTTTTGGATCACTTTCACTTAAACCTGAGCAAGGATCAAGAGCTGTCCACTTTACCGTGCTTGCACCCTATTGTGTTAGGGTTCTCCGCAAACAGCCTCCGTTAGATTTGTGCGCGTAGAGTTGAGTCCTCAGCGAGCGGCGGAGCTGCGAGGGGAGGGCGGAGTGGCGAGAGTTGCGAGGGGAGGGCAATGTGCAATCCACACCTAGTATGTATGGCATAGAAGTTTGAGGTTTCCGCTCACGAGTCAAATATAAAGTTTCAATGTGAGGAAAGTCTTAAGACACAATTGGATGGAATTATGAAGTTTCATCCAATTGTGGAAACGACAAAGCCCACACAAATTTTTCACCTTTGAAATTAGTGTGGGCCACTCTAAATTATAATTTGAAATTAGCGTGTTTTATTGGGAATTAGTGTGGCCCCCACTAATTAGAAAAAATAGTGTACATCTTCATATGACACCCAATTTACATTCTTATGTGGAAGAAGATATCTCTTTAACTTCCACATAAGCTCGTTCATAATCATACGGTTCAATTTTCTATTTGTTATTCATTGAAAAATATTATCCTTGTTCCTTATGACTATATTAGATTTGACGGCTACCTTCTCTACCTAGTTTACCTTAGCAAGCAAGATAAGGTCGAAATTATAAAGCCCATAGGTTGATATTATATCAAATTTTATTATGTGAAATGAACATAATACTATTCAGATCCATAATAGTGTTATGTGGGATTGACAATATTCCACGGAATACTCTTCTCATTCAATTTCATGTTAAAAATATTCTGTGGAATATTGTCAGTCCCACATAACACTGTTATGGATATGAATAATGTTATAAATACAAGCAACAACTTGGATATAAATTGTTCATCCGTGAGGTGTACAAGAATCTAATGTTCCATTGCTTATGATTTCAAATTTATCGGCCATTAGCTAATATCCCATTATGATGCTAGAATTAAGAAATATAACATGACAAGTTTAATTATATCATTGGATGATTTATATAATTTTTTAAATAAATAAAATAAAAATGATCATCTCAAAGCTGGGGCCTTTCTTCCACCTCGATGTAATTGTGAATTTCCGTCATCCTTTCATTTTTGTCTAGCAAACTTTAGAGAGACATAAAATTTAGACTTTGCATGTTTATTTGTAATATTCAAATTCAATGTGTTGGAGACTTGGGTTAGTAAATGCGGGTGTCTAACCACAAAAATAACCTCAAATTCAAGAAGATCTTGGTGTTTGCATGATCCTTTAGGACGTCAACTCGCAAATTCTCGAAATGCTTCCACAATATGTTGTCCCTAATAATATGCCAATGCACATTTTTATTTTTAATTGATGGTATATGGTTGTTATCTTCCACCAAAACATCCTCACCAGGTATTGATTGCATTATAGCTTCTATTACTAAATCAATTTTTCGTTGGTTTTTTCGACAACACATGGCAATAGATTTCCAGTTTTTTCGAACGGCATCCAAGGATGTGCATATGAATGTGACTTTGCCCCGGTTGTCACACCACATCACAAATGATGTGATATCATCACATTCCATCACGTTGCGACGTGACGTTCACTAATGTAATAACTTTTGTATTGTATCATTTAAATTTTTTTTTGGGGGGGGTCCACTACTCTAGTCAACTGCAATTAGCAGTCAACATTTAGTTTTTTAAAATTCCAAAACTTTCATAAATAAATATGAACTATTAGATCTTGTTAGATGCAAATTCTGCATGTTTGACTTTTTATTTTTTATTTTAATAAATAATAATAATTTCCTTCCTTCCTAGAATTTGACTGCTCTTGGTTGACTAGAATAGTCCATTTTGAGCAGTCGACTGCTAAATCAAACATTCTAAAATTCCAAAAATCCAAGTTTTTTTGGAACATTAGATCTTATAGCCAACAAAATTTGTTGCAGTCAATTGCTATTTGTAGTCTACTGGCATGTCGACTGCAAAGTAGTAGTTGACCGCACTATGGACTATGGCATTGACTGCATAACTTTACTCCTAGGTAAACTGTCAGCATTATCCCCCGTTGATGTGATATTTTTTGGTCCAGCGTTGCGTTGCTACCACAGGACATAACATGACGTGACAAACATGGACGTGAAGTTTTGGGTATGTCGTGCAAACCTGTAGAATAAAATAATTCATATGATCACACCAACAAAAACATGTAAGAAATCAACAACATTACATTAAAAAAACATGTTAGTGATTTTTATCAAACATATAGATAGGAATCCCTCAAATACATACAAAAGTGATAAATAAATAAATCATATAGACCCAATCATATGTATATGCCAAAAAGATCATGTAGAAAATATGGCTAAAATATTGTCAGCAAGACATATTTATTTATCACTGATGAAATCATTGAACATTCATTGATCTATTGGATGTAACTCATACAAACTTGTTTCTACAATATAAGTCATTGTAATTTGTAACCAATGCAATGATGGTTTCTAACTCTACCATCAAATAATCTGTCAAATCGTAGGTCCATATCGACCCATTTTTATTTTGATACCAACATTACCCTATTTTCATATTGGAAGGCTGGTTCCAAAGGTCAATTGGTTGTTGATACTCAATCCATCTATTGCCAATTTTGCAACACATCTTATACAACCTTTCCAAATACCAAGTCTTGGTGGAACACAATTTTCAAAATTTTGAGAGTTTTCCAGTGAATTGAGAGTACATAAAGAAAATTATTAATCCAAGAATGAAGTGAAAACCAGTGGAGAGTTGTAGAGTTCAAGAAAAAAAATAACATTTGATTTCCCGCCGTAAATTGCGGAGTGATGTGCTGCCTAAAATTGACCATTTAGGTCGACTCAACCTAAATTGATTAACATATTGTCCTCATTTAGGTCGACTCAACCTAAATTGACAAACATATTGTCCTCATTTAGGTCGACTCAACCTAAATTGACAAACATATTGTCCTCATTTAGGTCGACTCAACCTAAATTGACAAACATATTGTCCTCATTTAGGTCGACTCAACCTAAATTGACAAACATATTGTCCTCATTTAGGTCGACTCAACCTAAATTGACAAACATATTTCCTCATTTAGGTCGACTCAACCTAAATTGACAAACATATTTCCTCATTTAGGTCGACTCAACCTAAATTGACTAACATGTTGTCCTCATTTAGGTCGACTCAACCTAAATTGACTAACATGTTTTCCTCATTTAGGTCGACTCAACCTAAATTGACAAACATATTTCCTCATTTAGGTCGACTCAACCTAAATTGACAAACATATTTCCTCATTTAGGTCGACTCAACCTAAATTGACTAACATATTGTCCTCATTTAGGTTGACTCAACCTAAATTGACTAACATTATGTCCTCATTTAGGTCAACTCAACCTAAATTGACAAACATATTTCCTCATTTAGGTCGACTCAACCTAAATTGACTAACATATTGTCCTCATTTAGGTTGACTCAACCTAAATTGACTAACATTCTGTCCTCATTTAGGTCGACTCAACCTAAATTGACTAACATACTGTCCTCATTTAGGTTGACTCAACCTAAATGAGTCGATTCCCCAACTCAACATACTCTCATTTTAATGGAAACTACACATCTGAAATGTAATCTAGTATTTATCAACCTAACATGACTTTTAGGTTGACAAATGGACAATATTATTTTGAGAGGATCCCACTCTCTCAAAATTTTGAATATTGTGTTATGACACAAATGCCAAGATAGCTTCTCAGGTGCCCACTCCACAATTCATTAAGGACACTCCCCTAACTCAATGCAAACCCAAGATTTTCTGTGAAGATCCACTGCTATCAGAACCCATGACTTCAACATAACCACTTGAAGTTGGTTGACGTAACCTACAGTTTCACCTCAACGATGCCTAGCTCGCTCCGCTGCAAAGATCATTTCATTTCCCCGCAAGGGTTGTCAATACTCCAAGAACGTCGAGAATGCAGGTAGAGCGTACCCCGCCTCCCGCTGTCTTCGAACTTAGCTCATGGACTTGACCCAAAATCCAAGCCAGCCGGAAGAATGGGTGTGATGTTGGACACGTGAAGAAGAGCAGGAAGAAGATGATGAATGAAGAAGCAGCCTCCTTGCCTCCCAACCGGCAATGTCACTATCAAGCCAGAATGCAATTCAAACGCATAAGTTATGTCCACATGTGCAAGAAAATCAACACCACACAAGCAACTCTGGCTTCTGGACACTGAAATATCATCAAGAATGTTGATGTAGCAAGAATGGTTTCCTCGAATTCAAAATTGCAAAAGTCATCATCATTCATGCAAACTCCTACCGCACAGTCAATTTCTTGATTTTGGAACGTCTGAAACATCAAGAATGCTCGAACAAGAATGTGTCCCCTCTAATCCACAACTGCAGAATACATGACGATCCTGACATTCCCTCCATACCCGGCTACCCTGCATGTAGTTTAGTGACTACCTACGGAGGATCCGCGGCCGCACAGGGAATGATTTCTTGATTCTGGAACTAATTAAGCATCCAGAGAGGTTTCCTCGAATCCACAGTTACGGTTGTTATATAAGTAGACATGATTCTATATGAATGATGAAACAAGTCTGCTATCCTGTAATCCACATCCTTGATTTATTGAGTTACGACCCTTGATTTATCGTAACTTATCGTGTAAAAAGGGGCCATATGAATAGGATGCTAATGAAATAGCATTCGTTTGAGAGCCTGGTTGAGGTTGTCTTCTCACTACACGTGAAGGCCCCTGACCACATAAACTTCAATTCCAATTTTCCATCGGACGGCCTTCGGATGAATTTGAAGGGCCCTCACCATTTCATGGTCACAACTCTTGGCCAGAGTGTAAAGTGGCCCTAAGTGGTCGGGTGTGTAGAAACCTCAATATACGTGGCAGTCTTCACTATTTCTGATAGTCAATAGTCACACAGGAGAACCTATTAGGATCATTAGTGTTAACTGCTCACCCCAAGTGGGCTTTTAATTAGGAACAATCTTCTAAGAAAGTTAGTCAAGCTCATGGTAGGGCTCACTTGTATATAATGAACCATTGTTCATTTGGAATATATCTGCACAGTTCCTATCGTAGGCTTGTGATTCTTCAGTGTGGACAGAAATGACTCATGAACTCATGAGTCCGCATAGAATTTATCAGCTTGCTCACTGTCTCCGACTTGTAGCTAAAAACTTCTTAATTATGCAAACTAGACCAGACACCTCCAATGCTTCCTTGGAGACAAATTTTTAAGATCAAGTACCTGCTACTAACACAATATTCAAAATTTTGAGAGTTTTCCATTGAATTGGGAGTACATAAAGCAAACTAGTTATTAATCCAAGGATGAAGTGAAAACCACTGGAGAGTTGTAGAGTTCAAGTAAAAAATATAACATTTGATTTTCCGCCGTAAATTCCGGAGTGATGTGCCGCCTAAAATTGACCATTTAGGATGACAGTTCAGGTCGACTCAACCTAAATTCACATGTACATCATGGTTGCAAATATAATATTCTAAATATTTAGGTCGAGTCAACCTAAATTGACTAACATATTGTCCTCATTTAGGTCGAGTCAACCTAAATTGACTAGCATATTGTCCTCATTTAGGTCGACTCAACCTAAATTAACTAACATATTGTCCTCATTTAGGTCGACTCAACCTAAATGAGTCGATTCCCTAGCTCAACATACTCTCATTTTAATGAAAACTACACGCCTGAAGTATAATCTAGTATTTATCAACCTAACATGACTTTTAGGTGTCCAAATGGACAATATTATTTTGAGAGGATCCCACTCTCTCAAAATTTTGAATATTATGTTTAATGGGGAATCATGGGTTGAATTATCATCAACACTAGAATCGCAATGAGACATGTCAACCAGAGACTCAAGTTTCACAATGCAAAAATGGACCAATGTGCGATTGTGCTCATACTCCCAGTACATGAAGATTGATCCTTCACTCTTAAAAATATGTGTAGTATTTGATGATGTGACATGTTGACAACATGGGAGTGTGCACCACCAATTGCAAATCCACTCCCCACTCCCTACACGATAAGCCAAAACACCCCAGGTTGCTAGATTTCCCCCCTAAAAAAAATCACTATATTCGGTAATTGGAGACTTTTTCATGATTTTGAGACTACTTAAGGACATGGTTTTCAAATAAAGAACAATAAAAACACAAATATACATTCAATGTAACTTAATAAACTGATTCGCGTGGGCGGCACTAACCAATTTGGCACAAATATATGTCATCACAATAAGAAATTGAACTAGATATTAAACCATTTGCATTTATTTTGAGACTTTCCAAAGTCGCCAATTAACGAATATAGTGATAAAACCAACACAATAGAAGATGCCCTTAAAGAATGCCCATGTTTAGTAGTCGTTGAGAGCATACTCTCGCCCTGGAACATCACTTGTCACTTCCCATGGTGTTGTGCACATTGATTAGTCTTTGTTTACTGGGTTGTTAGCAGAATAATGTGAACTAAATTTTTGGCTCTTGTTGTGAACTAAACTTCAGGGTTTTACCTTACCTCTGTCTCTTGGTTCCCTTGTGTTGACGAAATTGAGGTCTTAGTAGAGATGGGTTATTGTTGATGATTACCATCTTCTTCACAAGAATATGTATGTTGTTGGGTTGTACTTTAGGTTTTTAGTGAGTGTAGAGACCTTGGTTGGTTGTGTTGTGAAATTTCGATCATGGGGAGACCTTTACAATGGGGTCAGCTACTATAGTTGGGGTGCCATGGCAATGTTCATCACTTTTCTCCCTCATGCACGCATTTGCGGATTGCCACTTCAACAAGTGTGGTCAACTAAATTCAGTGTGCTAGCAAGGACTAATGATGATTTCTAGTGGTCATCAACCAAAAAAACAACTATCAAACCCAATTCTGGTAGCCAAAATGGTTGCAATGGACATGATTTCTTCTAGTGACTAGCCTAGCAAGGTGTATATCAAATGGCTTGATGACCGATACTACACTTCATGGTAGTTTTCGTATACTATGTGATGATTGCCACGTGTACCACCAAGTATTACTAAGTGTACATGCCAAGTTTGCCTCAATATGTTTTTGAATACTTAGGGGCGTATATAAGCCGCAAATATTATGATTATATTATTCAAAAAATTTAACATGAAACATGCGACTAATGCCCCCGTATTTCAATCTATCCTTTTGGCGAATATGATAAGTCCTCAAACCTAAAATCTTTATACAACAAAAGTAGACCATTTTTGGATCTCGAGGACCTTTACAAGTCGAGGCCAAACAAACCGATTTTTTTTAAATATCAAAAAGATCCAAGGGATGGAAATACATGGTTAATTTATGGGAATGAAAATATTATCGTTAGAAATTCATAATATATTTTGACAAGCTCTAAACTAGTATTGAATTTATGCTATCTCCTCTCCCGAGGGGTGGGCTCTTCATTAGAAACCTAAATGACTTGCATGGGTTGCTATGATATTAAATCCTTGATATACAAGAAGTTTATAAAGACAAACAAATGTATATGTACTAATAGTAGGTTAGACAATGGACTCATTGTATTTATACTAAACTTTTCATTGTAATGTAATAAAATCCTTCACTACATATACAAAATATAAATCTCAAATTAAATAAGCATTTATTACATATAAAATCCACTGTCACTTTCCAATGACAAAGTAATTGAACATTTATTCATCTTTAGCATGTAACTCAACGATTGTATCAAGCAAACAAAGACAAGAGCAGAATGACTTAGCCATGATCCAAAGAGGAAAGCTCAAGGGAGCCCATGAGCTCTCCAAGAGCCTCCAGTTTGTAGAAACCTTAGAACCCACATGCAAATCTTAACAAAAATGGACAAGCTAGTCATTGGGGACTTAAATTTACAATGTGACAACAAATAATGAATGGATGAAAATGTGAATTGATTGAAACTAACACATCTATTGTCAAAAAATTTCCCTAGGGGGTGGACTCTTCATTAACTACCTAAATGATGTGTGCGTGCTAGAAAATGGACTCATGTATTTATAGTAATATTTTCAATTTAATGTGATAAATGCCTCCACAACATATACAAAATATAAAATCAAGTGTCAAATAAGCCTTCATCATTTATAAAAATCACTTTCATTTTTCAATGAGAAAGTCATTGAACGTTTTTTCAACCATACCATGTACTAACTCAACAATTGCATCAAACAAACAAAAACAAGAGCACAATAACTTAGCCACAATTCAAAGAGAAAAAATCAAGGGAGCCCATGAGCGCCCCAAGAGCCTCCAGTTTATAAAACCTAGAACCCAAATGCAAACCCTAACAAGAATGCACAAGGTAGTCATTGAAAACTACTACCATATGACAACAATGAATGAAAATGTGAATTGGATGGAACTAACACATCTATTGTCAATTTTTTCTTTAAACCTCAAGGCCCCTTTTTGTACATTTTACATTTACTTCAAAATCCTTAATAACCTTTCTAAATGTATACACTGGAGAAAACCAACACATATGTTATGTATGTTGTAGAGAAAACCAACATATATTATGTACGTTGGTGCCTCAAATGATGCCCCTTCTTACACTCACGTTAGTTTGTACGTTGTATGAAGAGTCCACCCCCCAGGTCTCCTCCACATGCATGTGCAAGTACCTACCTCAAAGATTTGAGTGGTGGCGATCTCCCACACAAAGGCTTCAATCTCCGAAAAGTGTCCACTTAAGACACGCCTACCTTACAATCGGTTGCGTGGTGTCAAGGTCTTCCAACATGATCAAAAATAGTTTGCAGCAGACTGACTGGCTTTCCTTGACAGGCCGTGGGGTGGCATCTGGATTTCGAACTAATTGTACTCGATTCTCTGTGGCCAGTGGAATTCTAACATGCTCACGTGTCAGGGTTGCAAAAAAAACTCTGCGACAACCTTTTTTCTGTCAAAAGATGCAACATACAAAAGTGGATCTAACATGCAAAGGGCATGGAACCAGGGCTCGGGGAGAACCAGCGGTTAGTTACAGATGAACCGGTTGAGTTTGAGAAATAACCGGTTGAAGTTGGAGACTTCAGGAGAATAACCGATCATTTTAGAGGTATGTATAGAATATACCTCCTCAAATGAATAAAGCAAAACCGGAAGATGTCAACATGTAACCGGCTGGATTTAGAATCACTAGGATCTTGACCGAAAACTATGCCCAAAAACTTCCCGGGGCACTGCATGGAACGTCCAACGCACACGCCTTAGAAGTATACCTAGTGATGCAGTTCTATGGCTTTGGATGGCATGATAAATGGACTGTTTAGGCCACTTAACACATGATGAAGAGAGCAAAACTTATCTCCATCTGTGATAGGTAGTTGCAGATGCTTCTTCTGCCTAGCCTAAGGTGTGCGGGTGTTGATTGGTTAGTTTTTTCTTGTTCTCCATCTTCTGTTGATCAGATTCACGCCTTCAAATTTTGTGTAGCAATAGCAACTCTATCATGAACCATCAACAAGAACTGGATTGAAAATCGGACCTTTTCTTATTTAGGAAATGCAGGTCTGTTGATTCTTTAATTGAATACGAACGTCCTCCCAACTGTGTCCACTATTGAGTGTGGAGTAGTTGATGAGATTTGACGACGTAGTCCAATCTCTTTTAAACATGTGTGTTTATGGTGTTTGTTCTTTGGTCCTCACCTAACCGCACACCAATCAAATACAAGTTTCCAATTGAGAAAAGTAGCCGAATAACACCTGCATACCTTTAGAGCAAACAATATGCGACGACCACAGAACAAATTATCTCTGTCCTTAATTTCAACTTGAGAAATGTAGTTCTTGTGGGATCAACTTTGCTCAAGGCATCAAGATCCTTTCAATTCGACTATTCAACAATTTCAACTTTGCCTTAAATAGTGTACCTGATGATGCAGTTCTGTGACCTTGGAGGGGTATGAAAAATAGACTGTTTAGGTCACTAATTACATGAGGAAGAGAGCAACACTATATCTATCTAAGATAGGTAGTTGCGGATGCTTCTTCTGCATAGCCTAGAGCAAAGAATTTGCTGCAACCACATGAACGAATTACTATCAGTCTTTCATTCATTGGGAGAAAATGCAATTCTCATGGGATCAGCATTGCTCAAAGGTACGAAGGCACAAGTCAAGACATCACAAGGTTCACTTTTGCATACAAATTGAGTATTCGGGTTCCAAATCAAAGACGCTGACTTATGTTGGATAGATTGTGACATCGAAAATGATCCTCCTCAAAAGCGTCTGGTAAGTTCTCAGCTTGCTGGAAATACCTACCAAAAGACTGGCGGCCTCTCCATTTTAATACCTAGTTTGGAATTTCAGTGAGAATCGCAAAGCGATAAACCATCTTCAATTATATCTTGAGATACGTCCTTGCGTGACTGACAGCATTGCTCAAGACTTCAAGATTAATTCATTTCCACTATTCATTGCTGCAATTTGCATCACAAAGCCAAATGAAGGTATTGTTCAAGAGATGAAAAGGAAGTATATGTATGTGCACTTAGCATACCACATTGAGTATTCTGGTTCCAAATCAAATATGAACTATGATACTGGCTCAACCACATCAAAAATGATCCTCTAAAGTTTTTGAAATCAGTTTGCTGGAAATACCCGCACAAAACTGGCAGGGTCATTATTATTATTTCTTTTCTAGAATGATAATGCAGATCACGTAGAAATGGATCATTGAAAGAGAGAGACCACAGCTGTGACAATTAAAAATATGGCACTTTCTAAGCAATGCGGAAGTACACATGAATTTGGGATCAGCGAAGTGTGATCAGCATCCTTTGCATACCCTACAATCCTTTAAAAAAAACTCTTGCAAGACAATCTCAAGACATTTAACGTACATGGGTTTTAAAATGGTTAGTTTTTGCAACTAGCCCATTTCTCATAGAATATGAAACACACAATCAGTTCGAGATGGTCAGCAAATCCAAGTCAAGGCCGTAGCTGCTTTCCTCATGATTTTCAGAACTCGTATGACTATCTTATTCATTCTAAAAGTGAAGATTCTCATACTCATTGAATGATCACACATGTCCCCCAATTATGTTGACTACCAAGTCTAGAATGGTCATCATATTTTTAGCACATAGTCCAATCTCTTCTAAACATATGTCTTTTTGGTATCCGTTCTTACAGCCACACTACATACCACTCAAATATACATGTCCAAATAAGAAAACTAACCACATGAAGCAACATAATGCATCCTGCTCAAGAAACTACTTGCTGGGAAATGGGGTGTGCACCACTGGAAACTTTTCACATTGCCCTCAAACTCTTTTCATTCCAACCATTTTAATGAGAACAACAACTTCGATTTTAAACTTGGCCTCTGTATTCGGAAAAGTGAAATTGTCAGAGTCCAGTGCTCAAAGTGTGAAATGTATGGGCAAGACTGGGGTTTGTAATTTCATGTGTTAGATATTATTGTATCTAAAGTTAGGTCTAGTAATTGGCCATGTGTGTACAAAATCATTCGAGATTTCATTGCACATGGTTCTAATGTGTAACCGCTCTTATTACATGAAAGCTGAAAGTGTGATTCCCATAATAACGCATCCTCCATATTTTGCAGTACATTAAATATCCGTTATACTGCGGCCCACGATATTCATCATCAACAAACATATAGTAGACAACCCTTATGCCACCTATATTTGAGTGTTTTGTAGTTTGGTGTGGCTCCAAGAACGGATACCAAAAAGGGCATGTGCTCAAATGAGATTAGAATACATGTTCAAAATATGATAACCGGTCTAGGCTCAAAAGTCAACATAATCTGGAGGGGGTGACATATATGACCATTTAATGAGCGCGAGAGGCTTCACTTTGTTAATGAATAAGATATGCATATGAGCTCTGAAGATTATAAGGAAAGTGGCTATGGCCTCTATTTGGATTTGCTAACTATCTTGTACTAATGGCGTTTTTCATCTCTTGGGGGTTGGCTGAGAATTGTAAGACCATCTACCTTAAGTTGTCTTGCAATCGTTGGGTGGCAAATAGAGAGGGTCACATATGACACTCAGTTCTACATGACAAGTCCTAAAGACCACTCTGGCTAAAATAGCAGATTAATATAGCAGATTAATTTTATTGTCACACTAAAGTATGTGGATGATATTCAGTTACTTTTGTTAACCGAACTCCTTTATTTGATGGGTTTGTGGTTAGGTGAGGATCAAAGAACAAACATCATAAAGACACATGTTTAAAAATAAATAAATAATTGACTGACATCTTCAAATTTTTCTTAACTACTCCACACTCAATGGTGAAAAAATTGGGACGTATACAATCAAGGAGTCAACAAACATGCACTTCCAATGAACATTACCAAATCAGAGGAGATCCAATTTTCAATCTGGTTTTTGGTTGACTTTTCATCATGGATTCGCTAATACAACATGAATGTGAAGACATACAAATTTGATCAATAGAACATGGAGAACAAAGAAAAATGAACCAAATAGCACCCGCATATGTTAAAATCGGACGCTAAGTATAGTGAGACAGTTACGACTACTAATGTTCAATTAAAATGTGTATGGAATTGTATGGAATCCCTGCAATCTGCATCCTGCATCATCAAATTGATCGAGCAGGCAAACAACATTCCTGACCCATGAAGAAGAACAAATCCACTGACCACACTTACATTCAGATATCTATGGAACATATAAATGAGCTTCGTTTAAAACCACTTGCACAATAAATCTCCAGATAAACAGATTACATGCAATGTAAGATCAACCTTCTAGGGTTTCAGATACAGAGGAAGTCCACCATTTACGGAATGCTAAAGCTGTGACCTAACTGAACTTAAAGCCCATGATCAACAAACTCTGTGAACAAGGACAGGATAATATTGTCAGGTCCACAGAACATCAAATTCTGAATGAATAAATCCATACGGCAAGCAAAGCACAAAATTATGCACATTCACATACATAGAATCAAATCATGTCACCTCATAGCGACCACACTTGCATTCAGGTGTAGAAGATTATTCATGAATTTTTATGAAACCACTTGCACAAAGAGAAACAGATTCACAATCGTTGATCATGGAATCATATTCACAACGATGTGAATATGGAATCGTACTGCCAGGTCTACTGAACAACAATTCAGAGTGCATAAATCCACAAGCAAATAGAACGCAAAATTACACAGATCCACATACCATAGAATCAATTCATATCGGCTCAAATGTCCCTGGGGAAGATGATCTTTCTTCTTCAAGAACACTAACTGAAAATGCCAAAATCATAAATCCAAATGCTTCGTAACACGTCTCCACAAAAACATGGAATACAACCACATTCCAGCTGAAAATTTATTCCACTCACTTTCCAAACCCTAATTCTTGTTCTACATGTGCTCTTCTTGCCATGTGAAGACGGTCACGCCCTTGGCCTAAAATTCAAATTTTTCTTCCTACTCTATCAACCATCGATCTCTCCCTACAACATGCAAAATGTGAAATCTCCACACACTATACAGGCGGGGAAAAGGTTACCTAATTTACCAGGCTATCCCACTCCACGCAAAACCTCCGGTGCCTGGCAGGCAGGCTACGTCGATGGCCACGACGTGAACAAGATGCCAAATTAGGTTAACCCGCCTCCACATTTCGAGGCAGCAAATTAACTACCCAAAGACGCAGGAAAGCTACGAAAGCTGAAAATTCCAAGTTCCAACCAAATGCAGCTTAGACCAAACTACGTACTTATAACCTAACTCGTCGACAAGCCGCTGATCTGACTCTGGGTACTAACGAATTAAGTCTCTGCACTCAAAATAGAACCCACAATACCCAAAACTGGGATGAAGGGAGATAATCACGGCATGGGCTGGTATGCACGAGGATCAGCACATTCTTCCAACTAATTGATTCCATCTACAGAATGTATGTAGGAGAAGAATTTGAAGCAGTTGCGAGGATTCTGCCTAAAGAATGAGGAGATCAGTTGACCTATGATGTGGATCATAGGCGCAGGAAAGGAAAGTGGGGGCTGTGGTGCTTTTACTAAGTTAGAACTAAGACCCATCCACCTTATAGTAACTCACACTGCAAGAGCAGAACTTTGAAGAAGCTCAGGCTTTTTGTTTTCCCCTTTTTCATCACCTTTGCTGATTCTTTTTGTGACTTTAACATAGGTCTCGGCTTTTGATGCGAGACTTTTGAAGTTTTGTGAGGGGCTCGATCATACGGTCCCTGTTACTGTTGGCCGAACTGCAGCCTTAAGGCGCCTGTGGAGGTACTTCGTCCACTTTGAGATATCGTGCAAAACTTGTCGACTCTCATTCCATGGATGAAACTTATAGTGTCTTTAGTAAATATCTAGAGGCGATAGGGGTTCCCAATGTTTTCTTTTCTTTTCTTTTTTTTGAGACAGGAGACCGACATGCCAGCGCCAAAGCACAGGAGACAGTTGACCACCTGGCAAGTTTCTGTCAAGTAGAGAGGAGATTTCACAGCCGGGAATCGAACCGCCAACCTCTTCCTTGAGATTTGGGTATCTCTACACCATCATCCAGTAGTTTAGGGTCGTCTCGGACCAAGGGGGGGTTCCCAATGTGAGATGTGGGTTTTTTTGAATGGGACACTAGAATTGAAGAAATAAAAGTACTTCCTAATTCCTATTTCGCTCCTTACCTTTGGTCAAACTTGCACATGTTGCGGTACTTTGAGAAATTTATCAAATCTCATTCAATGAATGTTGTTTTTATTGTGTACGGTAAAAACCTGGAGCAATAGGGATTCCCAACGTGAGATGTGGGTTTTTAATAAATTGGGGATACTAGTGGCGGAGAAAATGAACAATCTCATATATCATTTAAGATAGATGTGCCTAATTCGGATAACTTTCTCTCTAAAGTTCTAAACCCACTTCTAGTAAGATACGAAATATGCAATTAGGGAGAGATGGATAGCAAATCCAAATTATGGCTATAGCCATTTGCCTCATAGCTTTTGGAGTCCGTATGGATATCTTGCTCATTAAGTGGTCATACATGTTATCCTCTCCCCCCTTGGACAAATGGACATGTATAGCTATTGTTACTCAAACCCTGGTTTTGGGCTTCCCCTCCTCTAATAGAGTCTTCTTTTGAGCAATGAATCCCGATTTGTTTCCCAAAAAAAATAGTAATCTTCATCATCATCATCTAAATTTGATATTAAAATCTAAGAAGTCAAAAGGCTTATGGGACTAGATGTACATCAAGTAGATTCAAAGAGGCCATGCAATTGTCTTTGTGATATAGTGGCTAATTCAATCAACATGATGATCAAGCTGGCAAAATCCCGGGGAAGTCACTGTCGTAAATTTAGATAACTATGAGAGAACAAATATAGGGTGACATTTATTCATGGTTGATAAAAATTATATATTTTTTTGATATACCATAGCCTTGAAGAAATATGAGGTAGCACATTATATATAATATAGGGTCACTTGTAATACCCAAAATTATGTTTATAGTATTTCTAAAATAGCATTATAGTAATTGGTAGGGAATTTTTTTAATTTTTAGGTTGAGTTTGGGGTAAGAAAAACTTAAGAACTAGATGAAAAATGATCACAAATCCCTCTACAAAATGGATGAACTTGTTGGATGAGGGTCATTAAGTGTACTTTTGAGGGACATTTCATTGACGTTTGTATAATTCTTTGGTTGTTCCTCCCACACAAGACAAGAATTCTATCATCGTGCATTCACCCCTACGCATTTAAAGAGCTCCGTGGGGCCATATTTGGTCGTATTTTTATCAAACACTAATTTTCACCTAGTTCCTAATTTCAAATGAGAGTAGTCCCAATTAAGAAAGTACGGGGCTATCATCTACTTTCTAGTTCAATCTACCATTCCTCAAAATTGTTAAAATTACGTATTTTACATCACTTTAAAGCTCAAAACCCTAAAATTCCAATATACACTGCAAATTAATATAAATAATGAAGGGTCTGAAATATTATGGAGATTTTAATTTATAATTACAAATAGGGTGGTAAGAAATTGAAGAAAGTAGAATTATTAAAAAATATAGGGTCCACTAAAATGCAGTAAATGAGCTACATAGCCCCCCAAAAAATATGTGTTGTACGCTCATGTGTCCCCAAAGAATACACTAAGTGACTTCCCCGAGGGCAAAATGCCTAAGTTATCTTGGCAATACATTTTGAGATATTATGGAAATAGGAAAGTGGATCTCTTCAAGGAAGTTGTAAAAGGGGGAGGGGGGATTCTAGCCCATAGTATGTTTTTGAATATTAACTACATAGCCATGTGTTATTTGGATATTTTTCTCTTTGCACCCACTTCTTGTAGAATTTGAAACATGCAATTAGTACGAGATGATTAACAAATTTTTGAGGCAAATTGTGCCCACAGCCATTTGCTTCATAAATTTTGGAGCTCATATGGATATCTTATTCAATATCAAAGGGAAGATTCTTGTGCCTCCCCCCCCAAAAAAAAATCATATTTCCTATTGAGCTTAGAATGGTTAGCATATTTTGAGCACATAGTCCAATCTCTTTTCAACACATTTCTTTTGGGTGTCCGGTCTTACATCCACACCTAACCACAAACCACTCAAATATAGGTGTCCATGTTATTGTGGTGTTTGGAATTAGGCACATTTACCTTTAAGTTGTAAGAGCAAAAGCAACAAATCATGGATTGAAATAATTGGTCATTGACCAATTTCAATGGCAAGTCCATGATTTCAGGAGTAGCAAGCAACAATGATTTTACATTGGGATGGCGACAAAAGTCACTTCAAGTACAATTCGCATTCCATGTTTGAAAAACCCTTGATGCTAAAGCAATCTACTTTCCTTCCTTTGAGGTGGAAAATTTTAATCGGTATTTAGGTAATTTCGAACTTTTGTTGAGTCTAGAAATATGCACGCATTATGTGATAAGAAACAAAAACATAGTGCAAACACACAACTATATGGTCATGAATGCATAATATAAGACCAGTAGAAGCCACATATGACACACAACAACAAAGTTGTGGGAAAAAGTCACAATATTGAGGGGATTTGGAGGATGATGTCAAGCACCAATTCTATCCGGAATTGACCAATTTTGTCCTTAATTACCTCAACACTACACTAAATATGATATTTGGTGTCACTTACTATTTGGAATTACGCAATCGTATATCTATTTATCTCACATTTACCAACAAATGTTAAATTGGTTGTTTGGACATTATAGAACATTAACAACTTTTACTTAGTAAAAAAAACTACATCAGTAGTAAAAACATATAGCATTGTGTAAATCCAAATAGTAAGCGACACTAAATATCATATTTAGTGTAGTCAATTTCCATTCTTGAACTAGGGTCAAGAATGGCTTGCGTGTGAAACTGCAAATGTGATTTTCTGATGTTGTTGGTATGTCATGAGTTTCTTGTTGTAATAAACCCACAATGCCCTTCAAGTACACTAAACAATCCCATTAACGTGGATTACCATTTGGAATCACATGTTGCTAAGACTTTTTACTCATATTAGCATTTTGTAACCAAGGAAAGACAAATAACCAATATGTGCCTCAAGGAAAACGAAATAACCTACTTGATGAATAAACATTTTCGTCAAGTTTTAACAACATGTTATCCCAAATCATAATCCACAATAATAAAACAATCGGTGTAGTTGTCATTTTGTACCAGAAGTTGAAACAAGAGAACTAAAGACACCGATGCTATCACTACAAGCACATGAGTCCTAGGCAACTGACCTACATCACTAGGAACTTGTCCTATGTAACTGGAACATTTGCAAATCTAGCACAGTGGTAGATTTGCATTGTTCTTTCATTTTGACGTAGGACGATTGCGTAGGACTCATATGCTAGATGATATATCATCATGAGAAGAACAAAATAATTGGTATTAATCCCATTCAAGAGAAACCTCCTTATCCCAGGGCACTTGAGTCCGGTTCCATTTTGCAAACATCACAAGCTTACATTGATGAGTCACACTCGGACGGTCGGTTCTTCGCTTTTGGAATTGATTAAACCAGCTGGTCCGTATTTGCCGACACAGAGAAAAACAAAGCCAGCTGACTCACGATTCACAAAAGTGATGAGGTTTTGTGAAGCAGCAAGGCTGGAGCTCGATGCTGTCTGCTGCAAAGCTTGCCGTGGATTAAGTGCCACTGAAATCGATACCATGTGACAAGTTGCAGCGATGCAATGGCAATTACAACCTGCAAACTCAATGCGATTTGATTGCGATATTGAAGAGAAGTACATTCTTTGGACAGAGACTTCCAGACACTAACTCTCATTACTTACAGCGATTGGCATTAAGTTATACGGCATTTGACTCTGTCAATTTGTACCAAAATTAGAGCGGAAGAATAGAAAAGTTATTTGGTGTCTTGTTCTACAAGCTCAATGCACGGGGACACGTCAAAGCCAAGTTTGGTGTCCAGCAATGCACAGATCAATGAAAGGGAGAGCCGACCGCTAGTTACAGATGAACCGGTGGAAGTTCAAGACTTCACGAAAACTACAGAGGAATATATGGAATATACCTCAACTTAATAAAGAAAATCCCGAAAGATGTCAGCATGTAACCGGTTGGACTTGGAAACACTAGGATTTTGACAGATTATGCCCAAAATTCTCCCCGGACACTGGCACAGATCCTTGTACAATGCAACATGACTCGAAGCAGGCCATTCACTCCCAATTCTAATTGATTGAAGTTACTTGGTCAAAACAAGGTCTAACTTATAGGTCTAACTTACCACACGTTTGTCATATTGGGTCGGAAGTATATTCAATTTCTTGAGACCTGGATGTCTTAGGAGGCACATTGTTTTGTGAACTTGTACATATTTTATATACTTTCAGCACTTTGTGAATGCACCATGTGAAGATGTGGAAATCTTGGATGTGATGATCGTGCGAGTTGTTTGGATGCAAGTTGGTAATCTCAAAGAGTGTTTCACATGTATTGTTAGATACTAGAGGTATCGTTTTACTACATGTATTTTGCACAATTTTATGAAAATGTGTTCATGTACACATTTTTTTCTCTCGATATTACATCATTGTTGTTTCTACAAATGTTCTACATTTTTTTCAAGTTTCCAACGTGTTTTTTTAGCTTCCCTAAAAACCAACAATTGAAAGAAGACAATAAATCAAAGCACACCTAATCCGACCCACCCACATGGGAGTGTGTTAAGGTAACCATATATGAGGTTTAGTTCAAACATATACTTTTGGGTCAAAATGGTTCACATGGGAGTGCGTTAAGGTAGTCAAATATGAGGTTTAGTTCAAACACATGGTTTTGGGTGCAAAATGGTTCAATATTCTTTTGAGACAAACAATTCTAATATAACTCTAAAGATTACAATGATTGGTTTAGGATAGTTGAAAAGTCAATGTTCTTTGAAATTTTGTAGATATGCTCTTTGAAGCGAAGGTTTAGTGACTTTCATCTCATTTGTGTAGCATTGGATCGTAAAATATTTGTTAATTGGGTGGATTTTATCCTAGATTTATTGCACATCAAAGAGGCCAAACCACCTGGAAGTAACTATAGTAAGCTTATACATGTTACATAGGCCTATTATAGTTGTAAGGTTGTCCATAACACCTACCAAGAGGGAGGACAAACTAGGGAAGAAGAAGGATAAAAGGTAAATAATTATTGTAGAACCCAAGGGTTGCTAGATTTTAAACCAAAATTATACCCTAAATTAAGGTCAGAAACCCTAAATTAATCAATGAACATGAATTGATATGAGTAAGCAACCAACTGGTAGGGGCAAGTTTTTACTATTACCCCCTGGTAGGAGTTTTGGAACTAAACCCCTTGTAGGTTATGAGACAAGCATGGTATAACACAAGTAGAAACAAGGTATCAAAATGACACGACCCTCTAACACAAAGGGGCCATAATGATACCAACTATGACACAAAATGACCAAAATGACAGTCATTTCAATACCTTGTTTCTACTTGTGTTAGTAAATGGAGCAAATCTAAGTAGTACTAAATCCTAGTCATGTGTAGGTAAGGTAGAGGGTGTTGAAACCCACACCCCACCCAAAACCAATGTGATATACTTGGATTAAAAGACTTAAGGTTTGATTAAGCAAGAAATAAAGACTAACCATACTTTGATGTATTTAGCATGTGAGCAGTGGTGTTTAAAGTTAGACAACTCTAAAGAAAGAAGTGGGTCGGACAACCCACGAAATAATAGTGCACAAGGACTAGACAACCCATGAAGGAATTGTGCACAAGAAGTTAGATAGCTCCCAATCGAAGATCTTTGCGTTGGAGTCAGACACCTCCCTCTTTGGAATATCTTTTTGTTGGAGTTAGACAGCTCCAACTGGGAGTTAGACGCCTCCCTCTGGAAGATCTTTGCGTTGGAGTTAGACACCTTCCTCTAGAAGATGTTTGTGTTGGAGTTAGACAACTCCAACTAGAAGATATGAATCGGAGTAAGACAACTCCCAACGGATGGATGTCATTCATGGGAGCTAGACAACTCTCAAGGAATAAATGCATCTAGTTGGAATTGGACAATTCCAACTAGGAGAATGGATGAATGAATGGAGTTGGAATTAGACAGTTCCAACTAGAAGAATGGATGAGGACAAGTTGGGAATTAGACAATTCCAACCAGTGGATTGTGATTGAGCCAAAAGATTCATAGTACAACCAAAGATAGAGCTATGAATAGAAGACTTTTACTATATGAGAAATAGGAAGTAAAGATACACTAAATAGGATATTTAGTGTTTGATTATATTTAGTGTTGTTACCACCCTACCCTGCTCAACACTAATTTTCAATTCCTTGACAATTAGTGTTAGACATAAATGTGCCACTACACTGTTTTTTGCATTTAGTGTTGTGTTACATTTAATGTTGTTACTATTCAATTACCTGCAACATTATCTACCAACCACTTGACAAATAGTGTTCCTTACGCCGCCACCTTCTCTACCTTGGTTGCGTTACCTAAAACTCTGCGTTACCCTAAAACACAAAACATAAAAAATATTATAACACTAATTGTGGAGATGTAAAAATTTGAACATGGCCAAATTTTACATTAGTTCACAATTAGTGTATAGGTTGGCATTTAGTGTATGCAACATTAAGGGCATCACTGGCATTTAGTGTTGTGGTTCGTAATTACTGTTGCTAACACTAAATGTAAAAAACAGTGTACCTTCCCTACTGCCACCTCCCTTATTATATCATTTTTTTTCATATCCTTACTAACACTAAATTCAAACATGCAACGTCCACATATTACCATGTAGTTGATATTTAGTGTTTGAGTTTACATTTAATGTTACTTACTTTCATAGGGTTATTGATATTTAGTGTATGCATTCATATTTAGTGTATCAAACACTAAATGAATAAAATAAAATAAAAATAACGTCAGGGTTGAGTTTGTACACCGACATGAATGGGAACCCGTTCCTTTGTACCGTGTTCATGTTTGACCAAGCATCACCGTAAGAGTACTTCCTCCCTCTCGGGAGGTGGGCTCCTTTCACGGGGAGGTCACTCCATTGTCGAGTGAATACCACGTGCGAGACAATTTTGCTACCCTATATTATATGCCTTAGACAATTTTTAAAATTATGATTTTTTTTCTACATATACATAACCATTGATAATATCTTTTGTATATTTTTTTGAAATTTTTAGTCATCTTCATATTTTGTAGTAATTGTTTTAGCTCAATTCTGCGTCATTTTAGTTAGAAACGGTATGTTTTATTAAAAAAACAGATAATCAAATTTGGTTACCATTTTTTACTATGTAATAGATACCGTGTATATCTACACATGAAAAAAAATTGATAAAATTTTGACTCATTTTGGTGGTGTTTTTAGGAAAAAGTAGATTTTTTTGTCTCGCACGTGGTATTCTACTTGACAATGGAGTGACCCCCCCGTGGCTCCTTTAGTTTTCGAAAACACAGTAACTAATATCTAGGGGGGGTGTATGGGGGGTTGTTTGTTGTCTAGCTTCCTTTTGTTTAGTATTAGGTATGTGAGGTATTTGATGACAATTTGGTGTACATGTTTCATAAGTGTTTTGATCTCATTTTTGGATATTTTTAGTTTTTCTAAGTCTTTGATTGGTTGTTCATGTATAGCCCCTCTCACACCTATTGTGATGGTGATGAGAGCATTGACTTGCCAACTGGCCGTTCTGAGTGCGTGTATGAGTGGGTTGTATTTAGCGGTTTTTTCACTGTGTGCGGTATTTGGGAATATGACGTGGCAATAGGTGAATTCAATGAATTGTATGGTTTTTGATGGGGTTGGTATTAAGGGGGGTTGGCTGTTTGTGGGAGCGCCAAGTACGCATAGTATGTCTAGTCTAAGTCTAGCTAGGCATGTGCATGGTACAATGGGGCATGTACATTGGAGTAGCCATTGTGGAAATGTGTTGTCTTGTGGTCTAGAGTTTTGGTTACCTGCATTTATGAGTGTATAGTATCTCATGTGTTTAATTGATTGTAGCGTTTGTACAATTTGGTGGACTGCTTTGTTGTGGCGAGCTATACGCAACCCTTTTATGTGTGGGTTTGAGCATGTAGAAAATAAATGTGGCCATGTATCAATGGTATTATTGGGGCATAGTGTACAATTCGGGTTAGGGTATAAGTTAGGCCAAAAGATATTCTTACGGTGGTTACCCATATATTGGGCGTATCGGGTTTTTAAAGTTTGTGTGATTTAGGCGTTTGTGGTCTTGGGGTCTTTCCAAAATTGGTTGGAGAGTTTATGGTTAATTTGGTCATTGGATGTCCATTTGTCTATGTATGCGAATTTGGATTGGGCTAGTCTTAGTTCTTGGTTCCTATGTTCTTTGTTGATGAATGTCTGTAGGTTACGTATAGCACCCGTGTGGAAACCTGTTGGGACTCCAGTGTGGCAAAGTATGTGCCGTATGTATCATGGGGGTGCCGGCGGGTTTTGTCTAGGAGGGCTCCATTGTTGGCTAATTGGTCGGCGATTTCATTGCCTATTATGCCTCGGGGGGGGTAGTCATTGGTTGGAGTAGCAATATACGTGCGAACAAATGATAGGGTATTTTAAAAACATGGGGGCTAAAAATTATAAATGGACTTAAAAGTAATATAGGGTATCAAAAATGGCATTGGACATCTTTAAAGTACTATAGGGTATGGAATAATAGGTAATTTGGATTTATAAGTAATGCAAGCCATTTTTCTATTAACCCAAAGTAGAAATTGACATAATGATAGCATGTGAAAAAAAGAAGAGAATTGGAAGTAATACCCCCCTATAAAATAGTGGTTGTTCGCACCTATATCCTTAATTTTTCAACACACTGCCCCCCCCCCCCCCCGAGTATTATGCATGTGTGTGCTCTGACTTTTTGAATTGTGATTTTGTGTGTGGACCAAGTTACATCGTTGACTATGGCAGCGATAAGTAATTTATCTGGGTGATTATGTTGGGATGATGGGTGTCTTATGTGGTTGTGTATTAGGTATAAACTATTAAGGCTATCTGTAAAGATGTGGGTATCTTGCGTGTGGTGTTGTGTACCTCGGATTGCTATTAAGATGGTGCAATACAATTTTTTGGGCCATAGCCTGGTAGTAGGAAGGAAAATATTTTTTATGATAAAGTAACTAAAATGATGGATGAAAGTTAGTTTAGGATGAAATAGGAAGGCTATAGCCCGAGGAAAGTAGTTGTAGGAGTTACAACCGCCGGGAGCTCCGAGCTTGATAAGCGGGCTATTGTCAGAGAGAAAATACTTCTCGTTATATCTACTGAGGCCATAGCCACGGAGAGTCAGGCTATAGCCAATAGAGTTAGAGTCGCATGTATTAGTTTTTCAGACTTGGAATTGAAGCATCACCGCTTGTGATAGGGGGATGCAGCCAAGCGAACTGAGTCGGAGTTGATTAAGTAAAGCATGATCCTGTGATTGATATATGGCAATAGTCTGTGTATGGCATTTGTGGTCGAATCAGTGCATGTCAAGATTGTGTTAGAGCACAGTGAGTGAGGAAAACACAATGTGAGTGAAATGAGTGAATCAATTATGAGAAGTTGTTGAGTAGAGTGAATTGAAAGTGAGAGAATATATTTGAAGAATCAAAGTAGTCGTGCTCAAAGATTGAGAGAGATTAAACTGGAAAGAGAGGCTATAATTTGTATGGTGGAAGAAACAGGGTAAGTTAAGTCGAAAAACCACCCTAGGTTGATTGAGAGAGAAGCATGTTGCAGAAGATGTGTAAGCTATAGCCAGGGTTAGTGGAAACCTAAGAGCGATTGGCCGAAGCGAGAGAGATAATCCCAGCGTGAATCAAAATTAGAAGAGGAGCCTCTGGAGAGAAAAGATTGACTATCGCCGGAGTAGAAAGAATAAAAAAAAGGGCCATAGTATGTAGTACGGGCTTGATGCCATGAGCATTGTTGTAAGAAATTGAGGAAGAGCTCGCAAGAGCAATGGACCATTGCCAAGAAGATTAGAATATGGCCATGGTTGTAAGAACAGAGGAGTCAATGTAGAGAAGGAGTTGTCTTTTTTTCAAAGCTTTTTTCAAAGCTTGATCTTCCTCTTTTCAGAGGCCTTTTCCTTTCTATTCTTCATCAAAATAAAGCAAGGGTGGGTGGGTGGGATTTTCTTTCATCACAAGTCTATTGCTTTCTCAAAACATAGTATCCATCATTGTAACCATGGATTTAGTGCTATGTTCTACATTGTGTTAAGTAACTTGAGCTTTCAACAAGGAATATGTATACTCATCAAAGTGGTTAGATACTCTATTATGTTACCTTGCTTTCAAATCAAAATTTGATAGCATGGTGTTATAAGGGCATAAAGTACTAAAATGTAATGATGTGTGTCATGTTCACAAGAATACATTACATCTAGCATTTGAGTTCAACACATAGTCTAGTATGTAATTGCATTGTGCTTACTGACTATGGTTACAACCAAGTAATAATTCAAAGATGCGCTAGGTAAACTTACATACCTCACTTGTATGTATTTTCAGTATCTCCACTACTTTCAAGAGTTTGTATACATACCAAGATACTAGTTCAAAATAACATAGTAACTTTCACAAATATAAGATCATAAAAGTGAAAGAGTATCCAAACATAAGTAATGCACTATTTTTGGTGTTGAAAATGTGAAGAGCTAGCCTCACCTGCACCCGTGCCAACTCAAACATACAATTGTGTATTAGAAAGGCATGTGTCAGGTGTCTTCAGCTAAGCTCAATTGCAATCCATGTCACACATTTACCTCACCTGTCAAGTCCATTGAATGTTTGCAAACACCAAACTCACTTCAAAACAATGAGTATACAAACCTGCTCTTTTGCCATATTGTGTAACTTCTTGGATAGTAACAATCTTTAGTATACCAAACACCATGCACTTCCACACCAGTCTTGTATCCACATTTGAAGCCAAGAGTTTCCTCCTTCAAGCATGTAAAAGAGTTTTCACATGGAGGAGTATAGGGTTTAAGTATTGGTTTAGTACAGTATGGTGGCCGCTTTAGGTCATTGAAACCCTAAAACGTGAAGCGTGGTAACTTTCCTTTACCATGGTAAGTTAACTCATGGTTAGGTTTAGTTTAATGTTTTAAATGTGGTGTATATTCTGCTAAGTGTCCTAGTCTTAGTAGAATATTTTAATCACCTTGTCAAGAATGTTACATTGAATTATATCTCAAAGGCAAAATCAAGAGCAAAGTGGGAGAGAGTTGACTTTTCAAAACTTTTTCAAAGCTTGAACTTCCTCTTTTCAAAGCTCAAATCTTTCAATTTCTTCCTCATTGCAATACAAGGGTGGGTGGGTGGGAGCTTTCACAAGACTCTTTCCATGTTTTTTGCCTCTTCCTAACATAACAACACCTTACATAATGGAGTCATTTGAAATTATGTCTCCTTCTATGTGTTGCATCATACATCCATGTTGTATCACATCATGGTTTACTTTGCAAAAGTATGTACCTTACTTAATCTTTTTGCTATCATATGGTGTCCAATGCCAAATGTTTGTTTTTGACTATCCTATGCTTTGGAGTTTAAATGCCAACCTTCTTGCTCCTCTATCAAGTATAGCTAACTAGCCCACTACATGTATGAGGTACTTACAAAGGTAATGTTTCTAGTAACCTCAACCAATAGAGATGCATAAAATGTCATAATCACAATACAATACTGCATTGAATGTGTGAAGGGCCTGCCTCACCTGTGCCCGTGCAACCAACCAACAAACAATTGAGGATTAGTTACGTACACGAGGTAAATAACAGCAGGATCCAGTTGTTATCCATGTCACACACACTTAATCCACTTCAAATGCATCAAAGTATTTCAAAATACAACACTCATTGTAAAACAACATATGTGTGTTCAAACCTGTTTCTTGGCCATGATTGGGTTACTCCAAGTAGAATGCTCCTCTTGGTAATGATCCCTAGTTTCTCTTACTTCTAACACGTATCAGTTACCCTAATGTGTATACACAGAGCTCGCTGCACCTCTCACTTGTGTGAATGGTAAAAAAGAAGTTTTTTTTAGGGTCAAGGGTTTATATTGGAGTCCTTACCTCTAGTAAGTTCTCGTAATCCTATTTTTTACCCCATTCATCTACTTCTTTATTACATCCATTCCACGGTAAGTATGTTTTCCTTCCATGCTTGTATACTTAGGGTTCTCTGATTTTATAATCATCCATATTACATAGATGATTAATGCTAGGTATATTAGTGTAAGAATTCAAAACTGAAACCTTTATGTAACATGGCATTAAACAAGAACTAGAGAGAGAGAGAGAGATGTCCTATGTAACCAAAGAAACTGAAGTGACGAGTAGACAAGGAAATCCAATTAAATAACTGATTATGAAATGATGACAAAATAGTTTAGAGTTATCATTACTAAGAAAGACAAGAGGTTTAGACTCGGGGGCGACACTTCACTATACTTTGTGTGAACACGTGCGTTAAAGGGATATTTAATGTAGGGGTATTATGTCTAGATGTTAGATTTGAACACACCGTTTAATTATATAATTCCCTAATATGGTGTATTATTATGATGCCTTACTATAGTTATAACTCACATAAGATTTTTTTTTTCAACCCTATGTTCATTATAAAAAATTAGCTCACCCTAATTTGTGTTTAAGGATTGCCTATGTTCATTACAAAATTCATTTGACATGCAATGAGAACTAGCATGAAACACCGGTTTCGTTAAAAGTGCAATTCAATATGTAAAAGTGCACATGAACAAATTATTGCAAACGCACAGATTTCAATGAAAATACGAGCATATTATAATTGTCTTGGCTATAAATAAAGGAATTAGAAATATGGGTATAGTTATTTTAATGTGCTTGGTCATTAATCAAATTATAATTTGGTGATTTTTGTAAAAAGACTTGATTCTACAATAATACGAGGAATTCTTTTTATGGGAGCTATGTATAATTATACATTAAAATTGTATATTATTTATTTGAACATGGTTGTAAATCCAAAAATATGAAATATATATTCTATGGTCAAGAAAAAAAATTGAGGTACTTTATCCATGCAAAATTGTGGAAAAACATCATTGCATATGAACAAGTTTGAATTTCTAATTACACAAAGAATACCAATAAATAATTCATCATCAACAAGATAAAATGAGTCACATTCACATCAATCCTTGACAAGTTTCAACTTCAACATTGTATTTTATAAAAAAATGCATCAGCTTTGAAGCTGTGGAAAGTACATAGTTGAAGCTAATATTACAACTTTATTCTAAAAGGTTTAGGTGATATTCAAAATGAAACTTTTCACCATTAGGAATTTTTAACTCTTTCTCAGTTCTTATGCCCAAAACGGTAATCAAATTTTGGGTCCCAACGGTATTATGCCAAGCAGTGAAAATTGAATCAATCGGAATACAACCATGTGGTTCTCGGGAGGGTTCCCAAGCACGTTGTATACAATTTGTATACCGATTGTGAAACTTTCCTTCTTCATCTTGTAATCCTCTTGGCATTTTAGGTTGATACCATAAAACGTTTGCAACACCATTCTCACAAGCTTGTTGACTTAAAGAAAGCACCTTTGCCACAAAAAAGGAATTCCTAAGTGTCGATCAATATCATCGGTTTCCATTGCTACAACCATTCCCACCTTCACATCTTGATGCGGATCAAATGCTGAAAACTGGTCAATTGCAATATCATTGGATATGATGAAATTAGATGCATTGGCTTGGCGTTCACTTCGTCCTCTTCCACGTCCCCCTCTAACTCGTCCTCCTCGTTCACGGCCTTGACTTCCTTGTCGTTCATTTGTTTGTCCCCTATTTATTTGTTTATCCACTTGTCCTACATTTCCTTCTCTTCTTCTACCCTGCCCTCGTATAGTATTTGAAGAACCACGAATGCGATGTCCTCTTGGCATTTCGGAACGAGGTCCAAAATAAGATGTCTCCATCACAGGAGGAAGAGATTGCAAAATGTCCAGTACTTGAGAATCTAGTGGTTGCACTTCTGGTGGTACTGGACAATGTATAGTTGACAAATTTTCCAAAAGAGGCCAAAATGGTGCAGAAGCAACCTCAGAGTGATTTTGCAAGGGAAAATCTTTCAAATAAGAAATGAAACTATCAGTTGCATCAATAGCACGAAGATTCTTCTCAATGTCCATGTAGCGTGCAATATGTCGTTCTTTCAGTAAAATGAAATCGTTCAAAGCCTTCAATTCCCTATCTTCTGGCTCAGCAATAGGTGCCAAGGGAATTTGAAGGCGAACATCTGGAATTTCATAAAGACAAATATGTCCATGTTCAGGAATCCATGATAGAGACCTTGCATAGTCTTTGTATTGAACATGTGGCTTATTGTCTCGCATATAAAATCTAAAATGATGAGGTTTACTGATCCCAACAAATGCATCTTCTCGCAAATACGGTGTAATGAAATTCTTCCAGTCTCTAATATATTCAAGATGCTCTGCATGAATAAATGGTTCGGTAAAGGTAGGACGTTCACGAATAATTTGCAACATTTCTTCCAAGGAATCAATATCTTGTCGCTTTAAAGCTGAAGATATATAGCTAAAACGTTGATCAATGTCCTCATGGGTATGACCTACTATCAAAAATGATAATTGAATCTCTTTAAAGAATCCAAGGGCTACTAGTGTTGCACAAAGGCCAAGAATATAGACATTCTTGTTTTCTCTTCCACAATTATCTGCTTGGATACGGAGTACAGGTGGAAGTCGTCCTCTTCGGTGCTTTACATCACATAAAACTTTCATAATGGATGTAACCACTTGATTACTATCATGCTTGTGATGAGAATCCACCCATACATGACAATATAAACCAATGCCATGAACAAGGACTCCACACAAATGAGTCTTTACAAATCGAGACTCAATGCCTTTTACTGTTTGTTTGAATCTAGGCACAAATGTGGTATTTTGGTCCATACCATCAATAATGAGAGTCATGATATCATCAGGGCTTTCAATTGCCGCTTGTCGTGCTCGACTATAATCTTTTCTCTCTTCCATAGTCAAATCAATATGGAGATTATAAGATTGTTGAATAGCTTACTTCATACGTTCATTAGGCATTGCCTTAATACTCCCTTTGTATTCCCAACATATCTGGCATTTTGAAAATCTTGATTTTGTGGGAACATGTACATTGGTATATTCTTGTTTCCACATTTTCTTGAAAGTTGACAATCCAACTTTAGCCTCATCCATACGTTCCAATGCATTATTTACAGCAGTCCATATTTCATATTGACGCACATTCATAGGTAGACAAATTACTTCAACATTTTGTCCATCGGATTTTCGACGAACCTGGCGATGAGGTTGAGGTTCTCCAAAAAACTTAATATATGACTCAAAATGTGCTCGGGCATACTAATATGAGTACCTTCTTTTCTCCTTCCGCAATTTCCATGAAAAGCATCTATCACATCAATTTCTCGTATTTATGATAAAATAGAATGTAACCTTCGAAGTGAATATCCCACTGCATTTGCAAAACATGCAATGCAAACCTTTTGTCCAACTATTTTTGCTTCAAATTTCATCTCCATTGGTGAAGTTGGACATGAAACTCTAAATCCTCGAAGAGTTGTTAGTATCCAACATGCTCTATCTTTATACTTTGTCATACCCAATGCTTGATATCGCAAAGATAAAATATCATGTTCATGTATATTTTGGAGGCATTGGTTTTTACAAGGCCTTTTAATTTTTGCTTCACGTACTGCATTTAAAGTAACCTTATCAGCTCTGGAAACTCCTAGGATGCGAGGACCCTTAGATTTCTTGTTTGGTCGAGTTCTATGAACATATGGACGACGAGCACGAGATTCGGGTAACCCTTCCATAGTATGTTCAAAAGATGAACAACCATAAATAGAAGTATTTGACATTTGGCTCATAGGAGGTGATGGAGTACATTCTATATGAGGTAAATGCAAATAAGGAGATGTTGGTAGTTGAGATTGTTTTATTTGACTTGTAGGCCATCGAATGAACTTGTGAAGGCAATCACTCATGAATGTGAAATTCAATTCATGAACCCGAGTTTCTGGGATTGTAATACCTTGTATGAAAACCACTGCATCATCTGGAGATATTGGTTTACCATGTAATATATCACCGACAACCATATCTTGTAAGAGTCCTTTTCCAACTTGTTTGCCATGAATGTCGTAAATAAAAACAAAACTTTGGTCCTCCGATAATCTTTCGCAATTAAGAAGATATTCATTTTGCATCTCACAACTTCTATTTGTACGATGTCGAATGAATGAAGGAGATCCACCTCCAACTTCACGTTCCATTGAATCCAAAGAAGAGTCCATGTAATTTATTTCATGATATATAAAAGCCTGATTAAGAAGAAGAAAAAACATTCATAAGAACATATTAAAACTGTTTGAGATGTTATATATTTCAATAATAACTTAAGTAACAAACTTTGCAATGAAAAAAATAAAACATACATTAGACTTCTTTTGTAGAAACGTAAAGTATATAGGCAAGATTGGATTGACAATCCATTTGATAAAGTTATTGCGTGTAGTTGGAGGTATGAAATGTGCCTCACTCCCTTAGACTTAGAAAAAGTTACCTACTCATTCGGAGAGTGTGGCATGTGCCCCACCCCTCAAAGCCGAACAAAAACTAATTACCGTTGTAGAGGGTGTGGCATGTGCCCCACCCCTCAAAGCCGAACAAAAACTAATTACCGTTGTAGAGGGTGTGGCATGTGCCCCACCCCTCAAAGCTGAACAAAAATTAATTACCGTTGTAGAGGGTGTGGCATGTGCCTCACCCCTCAGAGCCGAACAAAAACTAATTACCATGGTAGAGGGTATGGCATATGCCTCACCCCTCAAAGCCGAACAAAAACTAATTACCATGGTAGAGGGTATGGCATATGCCTCACCCCCTCAAACCCAACTAAAACCAATTATTGATATTCAGGGTGTGGCATGTGCCCCACCCCTCAAAGCCGAACAAAAACTAATTACCGTTGTAGAGGGTGTGGCATGTGCCTCACCCCTCAAAGCCGAACAAAAACTAATTACCGTTGTAGAGGGTGCGGCATGTGCCTCACCCCTCAAAGCCGAACAAAAACTAATTACCGTTGTAGAGGGTGCGGCATGTGCCTCACCCCTCAAAGCCGAACAAAAACTAATTACCGTTGTAGAGGGTGCGGCATGTGCCTCACCCCTCAAAGCCGAACAAAAACTAATTACCGTTGTGTGGCATGTGCCTCACCCCTCAAAGCCGAACAAAAACTAATTACCGTTGTAGAGGGTGTGGCATGTGCCTCACCCCTCAAAGCCGAACAAAAATTAATTACCGTTGTAGAGGGTGTGGCATGTGCCTCACCCCCTCAAACCCAACTAAAACCAATTATTGATATTTAGGGTGTGGCATGTGCCCCACCCCTCAAAGCCGAACAAAAACTAATTACCGTTGTAGAGGGTGTGGCATGTGCCTCACCCCTCAAAGCCGAACAAAAACTAATTACCATGGTAGAGGGTATGGCATATGCCTCACCCCTCAAAGCCGAACAAAAACTAATTACCATTGTAGAGGGTATGGGATATGCCTCACCCCCTCAAACCCAACTAAAACCAAGTATTGATATTCAGGGTGTGGCATGTGCCCCACCCCTTAAAGCTGAATAAAAACCAATTACCGTTATAGAGGGTGTGGCATGTGTCCCACCCCTTAAAGCCGAATAAAAACCAGTTACCGTTATAGAGGGTGTGGCATGTGCCTCACCCCTCAAAGCCGAACAAAAAATAATTATCGTTGTAGAGAGTGTGGCATGTGCCCCACCCCCTCAAACCCAAATAAAAGTAATTATTGATATTCAGGGTGTGGTATATGCCTCACCCCTTCAAACCCGAACAAAGTTAATTATTGTTAAAAAGGGTGTGAATATTAATGTAGATTTAATTTTTATAGTGTATTTTATAATAAATGATGCTTTAAAGTTGTCTCTATAATATATATTTCCATTAAATGATATATTTATAGAAATTCTATTTTTTTCCCTTCCTGCTCTGCCTGCTCATTCTTGCTGCGCTTGCTTGCTACTTTCTACTGCGTCTGCAGCTTCCTCCTCCGCTTGCTGTTTCCTCTAGCGCCTGCTCCTTCTTGCTGCCCCTGCGGCTTCCTGAAACGGCCTGCTGCTTCCTGAAACGGCCTGCTGCGTCTTCCTGCCCCTGCTGTTTTTCCACCGCCTTCTGCTTCTTCCTGCGCCTACTGTTTTTCCAGCGCCTGCTGTTCTTCCAACGCCTGCTGATTCTTCCTGCGCTTGTTGTTTCTTTGATACCCCCTCACGCTTTCATCTACTTGTTGTGATTTGAAAGTTTAGGATGTTTTCAGTAGTACTGAATCATCTAATTTTTGCTTCCACTTTATCATCTTGTTGTCCATTCTTCCACACATTAAGATCTTATTAGCATCGCATTCAAAGTTTACTTCAATGCAACACTTTCATTGAATTGAATATCTGGTTCTTGAATTCATTTTCGATCCAGATCTAGATCTTCATTTGTTTATCTTAAAATAATATTATTTATTTATTATCAGAAAAGAACATCCTCGCCCTTGTTTGAAAATATGAATTTCTCTTATCTTTTGATATTGAAGGTGACCCACATGCCTCACCTTCGTTTGCAAATCTAAATTTCTTTTATTTTGTGATATACAAGGCGAGGCACATGTCTCACCCTTGCTTGTAAAGCTGATTTTTTCTTAAGTTGTAATATACAAGGTAAGACATATGCCTCACCCTTGTTTGCAAATTTGAAGTTCCCTTGAATTGTGATATACAAGGTCAGGCACATGTCTCACCCTTGCATGTGAATCTAAATTTTTCTTAAATTGTGATATTCAAGGTGAGGCACATGCCTCACCCTTGTTTGCAAATTTGAATTTCCCTTGAATTGTGATATACAAGGTGAGGCACATGCCTCACCCTTACTTGTGAATCTGAATTTCTCTTAAGTTGTGATATTCAAGGTGAGGCACATGCCTCACCCTTGCTTGCAAATATGAATTTTTTGAGTTTCTTATGTTTGTGTAAAGTGTAGTGTATTTAGAATATAACATTATGGTTTCTCAATGGTTTGTTTATAATTATAGGTAGTAAGGTTGGAGGTGATATCATGCGGGACAAGGGGGGTGGGCCTTCAAGGCCCCCCCTAAAGAAGTATTTGAAGCCTTCAAATGCTTTTAAGGATTATGGATGGTTTCTCACACGTGATGACAAGCATGTGCTTCTAAAAATTTCTACTTATCCCTGGATTGAAAACAAAGTCTGGTGTTCCAAAGCATGGTCCAAAGGAGAAATTGTTCAAAAAATTGTTACTCCAGCCTATACACATGATATTGATTCTTGCGAGATATTCGTTGTTTCAAAAACTTCTAATGCTATTTCTTCTTATGTTTTGAAATGCGCCAACATCATTGGGGATGTTGTTGATCTTGACGGTATGAAAGTGGTTGGAATTCCTAAGGTTCGAAAGTGGTGGAAGGAATTGAGTGAACCACAAAAACTTATTCGTACTTCTATGTTAGAAGTATTTGGTGCTTTAAGTCCCCTTGAGGAGGAGAAGTTAATTGAGTATATGGACTCTTATCAACGATTTCATACGAGAGTTATTGACAATCATTCAAATGAGACATACATGCAAGAACCAGAAGAACCATCAAAAGATATGAGATGGCGTGGAACATTATCATTTCCATATGAACGCGCTATAAATGTTGATTCACAACTTCAGCTTATAGTATGTTCTCAAGTACCTTCTCATCTTCGAGAAGGAGATACTAGATTTGAATTGACTGCAGAAGATTTGGTAACTCCAACTCAAGGACCAAGTGCTCAACGTTCAAAAGGTAAAGGAAGAAAATTGGTTAGCTCTCAGAATCAATGTTCTACAGATGAGTCTTTCAATCCTCCAAGTCAAGATGAAATTGATGAAGGATATATCTATGGAAGAGATTTTTCTTTTACAGTGGACATGAATCATGTAAGGTCTCCTACTGATGGTTTTACTAACCAACGTGTTCTTAACACCGAGAATGCTAAAAAAGTCTACAAGGCCTTGCGAGATAAGCATATTGTAGACTCTTCTTGGATTACATTACGTCCAATGTTTTATAAAGATCCAAATGGAGGTACAAATGAAGCCACATGGTTCAAAAGTATAGGGTCAAAGGAACTTTTTTTTAAATGCTTGGAAAGTATGCCTGGAGATTCTATAGAAGAGAAAAAACAATGTTTTTTCTCTGGTATTACTTGGGAACCTGTTGATGGACAACATGTGGAACATGCGTGCAATATTTTGGCCAATAATGATCTTCTGAGTGGATCTCTTTCTCAAGCAGATTATGATAAGATATTTTCGTGTCGGTCCGCAACAATTCTGTTGTATGACAATGAAATTACATATATTTTTTCATCAACAAGATTGAATGACATTACGACAGAGAGGAAGTACCATAGTACAACGGGAGAGATGTTGGAAAAGGCTAGAATACTATAGGAGAGTCTTGGTCGATCTAATGCTGAAGATGAGAACCGTAAAAAGTTTCTACGTTCTATGCCAAGCATTACAGGCACAAGGTTGGGAGATGGTAAAATCTCAATTTTATAAATGAGAGATAAATTTCGTGATTATACATCTATGGCTACACTTCCAGATGCTTGTTGGCAAGCATTGAAAGATATGTGTGATACATATGACAATGGATTAATATTCAAATCAAAAGCCCATAGAAGTGTGGAGCTTGGATTGTCAACATCAAAGAAAGGGAAGAAGATCAAAGATTTAATGTCAGAGCGTCCACGTATATTTATTGGTTGGCTTCGCCCTTTACAAGGTCTTACATCCAATGAACACATATTGCTTTGCAAACAATTAACTTCAGACTCTGTGGACAAAGAGCAAGTATTGTGGTTTGATGGAAAAAAAAGTCAACCTGAATTGGCCCATTGGTGTGAAGTTGCAAAACGTCGAGCAGGTATTCAAAATACATTTAAATGGTTAGAATCTGGACGTATTGATCCATTTGGTGAGAAAAAAAATTGGTTGCAGACAGATGTGGAAAAATTTGGTGGAAATGATGCACTAGACTATTTTGCCAAAGACATTCCAAAAAGTATTGAGTTTTTGAAACGATGGAGCCACATCAATCCTCAAACAGCTTATGTTAAACAACATAAGCATGTTGATTTTATACCTCGTAATGTAATTGATCATCATCAATTGATTATAGAAGGTGGTTTGGGACTTTTTTGCAATGGAAAAGTTATTCCTCGAAATGATGATGGGAATTGGAAAATGTCCTTTAACTATGAAGGGACAAATTCTTTGGGATTTTCAACAGAAGTGAAAATTGGCGACTCTGTTTTCAAAAGTGATAATGGTACTTTTGGAAGAAATGCATTATGGGTTTTTGATTGTCGAAATGGACCTACAAATGGTTATTGGACACAAGCAGAATATACGTCAATTATGAAGAAAATTGAATCGTGGATGGGAGATGTACCACGTTGGAATGTTATTTTTATGCTTTCCGTTGGAGAGAATGCGGAACATATTCAAAATTTGATTGGTTTGAATAATGTTTCTGAGTATTTTGTACACATTGGGACATATATTTTTGGTCCACAATCGGAGACTACAGGCCTAGTAGTTAAAGATGGATCAAAATGTATTGCAAATTTTTCTCCTGTAGGGCAATTCATCGTGGTTTTACAACACCCACCTCATACTTCTTTGGTGGAAAATTTTGCCAATGACAAGGGAACACCACAAAATATTCATTCATTCTATATTGAGCCATCCAATGGTTGGAGTATGTGTTCAAAAAATCGGATGGCTCGTTGTCCAGCAGTTGTTGAAGAATTAATCAGTCATTTTTTTTCCTCGGATTGGATGTTGGTGATGGAAGGTTTTTCACATTTGATTGAAAACGTAAGTGGTAGAGTTAAGCAACTCGTTTTGATGGAATCATATTTGGACATGGAAGTTTGGCTTGAGAAGTGGAAAGAACGTTATGTTGACAAAGTCAGACAAGCTCTACCTGAGAAAAATCCATTGTGGTTGGATAAAGAGAAATTTGAAAATTGTTATGATGAGGATGAGGATGATGATGACGATGAGGATGATGATGACGATGAAGATGATGATGGTAAGAATAGAGATGAAGCAAGAAAATATTTTTCTTTATCAAAGAAACGTAAAGAACATGTCTCTACTCTTGAAGGTGGCACATCAAAAAAGAAACATACATCTAGTATTGTAGCGGCTCAAGCAAACGAAGATGGATATTTTTGGAATGAAGGTGCAGAATTGTGGACTGATGGAAATATGAAGTTTTTTAGACGTGAGTCGATTCTTTCATCAAATCCAAAAAATTGTGTTAGATATAAATATGTTGAACAAAGTCTTGGACTCAACCATGATGAAGAACTTGAAGTAAATGCTAGTGTACTCGGAGCAACAAACTTTGGAGAAAATGCATTGGTACACCCAGATGTACGAAAGAATATGTTTTTTCTAGGTTTAGGTTTAGACTCTTTGGGTGGTTAGAACTATTTGAGTTGATATTTGTATTTGATTACATAAATATATATATAGTTTGGAGAGAGAAATGTTTGTTGCAATATATCTTGATATTTCAATATTCTATCTATTATTATATTCTATTATAGATTAATGCATACTTTTTTAAACTATCTTCCAAAAAACTGTATAATAAAAACGACACAACAATTAGAACACATGTCTTGCTTGTTTGGAATTGCTTAACTAAAAATTGAAATGATTTGAACTTTATTGCCATATAAACTACCATAGTTTGAACTTTATTATGGTATACATTGTGAACATATAATTTGAATACCATATTATTTTCATTGATTGTATAAATTTGTTATGTTTACCACCATGTCTATGGTAATCTCAACTTAATATGTTTCTACTAGTGTTTGTTTCAATTTACAAATTTATAAATTATATTTATGTAGGATGAGGCACATGCCTCACTCCTTTGTTTGACTTTATTGATTTTAGATTTTTAAATATAAGGTGATACAAGTATGTCATTATTTTCTTTGGAATTATCGACTTCAATGTTATTGCTTCTATTGTGAAGCATGTGTTGTGTCACTTAGTTTCAATTTATTTTCATGTTTTAGCCAAAAGGTGAGATGTTGTGTCGCACTTCTCATTTAATTCACAAACAATAAATTTTAAGCTATGCACAAAGGGATGTGTTTTACTCCTTTGATTTATTTCATAACTTAAAAAAATTTGACTACAAAGGCGAAACACAATATAAATATGACGGTCATATAGTGTATAAGGCTTATTTTTTAATTATTTGAAACTAATAATACTTGAAAATATTTATGCCAAAGTACGAGTTTATTGCGTATTCATTTCAAAACTTGAGAATAAAATATTAAAAATTAATCCCAAAAAAAAGTGCACATGCTTATGTGCACTTTTAACGAAACCGGTGTTATGAACAAACATCACCACAAATCAATAACAATGCAAACAATCATCACCACCATGAGAATCAATGAACTATGAACTTGAATTACTAGCATGAACTACAACAATGTTTGTGTTTAGAAACACAAGTCTGTGCACTGCAGTCACAAGCAGACCAACAAATTTAGAACTTTAGGGTCCAAGGTTTAGGGTGAACGGAGTTGGCTGCAATCTATTGCTGAGAAAACAAAGTCTAAACAACATTGTTGTTCTCCAAAATCATTGTTGTTTTCCAAAATCAACACTGTAGTCTGTTGCACACAAGTGGAAGGAAGAACTTCATAAACAAACTATCATTCTATCAAAATCCCTATGCTATATTATATCTAAAATCTTGATAAATTTCAATACTTAGTATACCCCAATATTATTTATAATATTCATTTTCAATTTAAATAGTCCATAGTTATATCCAATAATTTTCTAAATTTTATTGCTCATGAATAAAACACACCCTATATTTTAACGCACCATGTTTACTAATTTTCCTAAGTGTCCCCCCCGAGGGTTTAGAGGGATTGACGAGATATGCTAGAAATCGGAGGATCATGATGGTGTTGAGTTGGTGTAGAGTCTAATCAACAAAGAGCATGCCTTGATATGATTAGGAATGAGAATGATGTGGTTGGATGTTGAGAGGAATTAGGCTAGCCGTCGAAGTCGATTGTGTCGGAATCTAATGGCTATAGCCTATGAGTTTATATGATTATGTAAGGATGTTGCAGGAACCAAAGCAAGCTTTTGTGTGTTGTGTGACAATGAAGAATATGAGATAAGTGAAATTCGATCATAATTAAGAAATGATAAAGGAGATAAAGTGAAGGAACAAATTCTTTAAGCAATGCAATTTGAATTATGATTGGTGGCATTAAATGATTATTTAATCAAGGAAGAAAAGACTAACCTCAATAGGATGAAAATCTATTGGAAGACTATTGCCAAGATACGAAAAGACTATTGCCAAAGCTTTTGAGCTTCACGACAAAATTAGAAAGCATGAAATTAGAGTGATAGGAGTTGTCATATAGGACAGACCCACACACGACTCAAAGCACCAATGAACCATAAGAGTGGAAATTGAGCCTAAGGAAGAAGAAATGAAGGAGTAAAAGACCTAGATTGTTATTAGAACCTTAATCCAATGTGACATTAATCCTTATAGACACTAGCTCAACCTTCCTTGAGACTTAGTCCCTGGGTTGTTTTCTTTGGGTTAGCTTGAGCCCTAGCAAAAACCTTAACTACAGATGGCATTTAATTTGACTCTTAGGATATTTTATAGTCCTGGAAGTCTCTCCGCAATCCGAAGGTTGTTGGCAGGGGAGTAGATGCCTGACCCGGCTGTATTGCCTTGTCATGTTCGCCAGGGGGTATAAAAGATCCATCGGTTATATGCATTGTGGGGCTTGAATTTGAGGGGGTGGGTATTGTATAGTTCTATTGGTAGGGGTTGAGTTACTTTCCATGTGGTGATAATGTGGGGCTTTGTGCCATGCGTGTGAGTATTTCATTGTTTTCTTGGGGGGGATAACTTGGTGTAGGTGATTTTTGGTGTTAATATTGTATAGTCCAAGTATGTTGGCCATGATTGTGTTGGGTATTTATAGGTTGCACAGTTGGGGACTTGGGTTGTTTATACTTAGTATGGTGGTGTATTGGTTTTCTAACTGGTTTTCTAATTGGTATCAAACACTAAATATCCTATTTAGTGTAGTGTTTTGACATAAAAGGAAGCTCAAAGGAGGAGAGAGGATCTTTTGTCTCTCTCCTATGGTCGAGTGGTTCGAGCTCATAGGCAATCATAATGTTGTGGTTAACCCTTAAACGTCAGAGAGGCCCTATCAGGGCCTCGTTGACCCTAAACTATTTGACCATAAGATAGCGTCAAAACATGTCGGAATTGCAAAAGCAAATTCCCCAAAATGTGTATCTCAAATTTCCATATCTAAATATATATGCCGATCGCACTAAAAGAATTATATGGAGGTCTGAAATGGGGTGAACATAGGTTGATGGGAGAGGCCCTCTTCACCCCCCCTTGACGTTTAAGGGTTAAGTTTGTAAAGCTTTTGGAATATACAAAGTTGGAAGTTCAAAATCTAGTGTTTTATGTGCATTCTTGAGTGCAGTATTGTTTTGAATAAGAAGAACATCACAACCAACACCTTGAAATCTTGCACAAATATGTACATATTCATTATGAGAATGTGCACCATGTGAACAACAGCCCCCCCCCCCCCATAGTTTTGGGCAATCTACCAATGAAATTTTGAACCCTTGCCACTTTTGCATACGGAATCCAAAAAAAGCATATTTTGGTGGGTCGGAACCCACTTTCAATTGCTAGCATGAGAAACCTTAATTTTCTCCAGTCTAATAATAGTTTCATACTCAGTGCTTAATGTGACGGTTTTAGCACCCTCTCTACGTTAGAACTCTTGCTCAAGTCCACTACGGACGGCAGCCCTTGTATTACTTGAAGGACAGAGGACACCGCAAACTGGCTGGAATGGAGCCTAGTCAAGGAAGTTACTGACAAGAAAGCAAAACAAACTAGGGAAAGGCGTGGACAAAAAGCCTGCTCCACTTTTGCATGAAGCATCACATAAGATAGATAGGTACTATTACCAATACTCCGATCACTCATCAACCACAAAGGTGTCCGATGTTCTATGACTTTATGTGTAATTTACTCACCAAACGGGGAGATCCGACCGCTAGTTGCAGATGAGCCGGTTGAGTTTGAGAAATAACCAGCCGAAGTTTCTTTTTTTTGAGACAGAAGGCCGACAAGCCAGCGCCAAAGCACAGGAGGCACTTAACCACCTGGCAAGTTTCTATCAAGTAGAGAGGAGATTTCACAGCCGGGAATCGAACCGCCAACCTCTTCCTTAAGATTTGGGTATCTCTCCACCATCATCCAGTAGTTTAGGGTCGTCTCGGACCATAACCAGCTGAAGCTCAAGACTTCAGGAAAATAACTGATCGTTGTAGAGGAATATGTAGAATATACCTCAAATTCTCAAAATGGAATCGGGAATTCACAACTGTCACCGGTGGGACTTGGAAACACTACGATTTTGACTGAATTTGTCCATAAATCTCCCCGGCAGTGTTCAAGATTGAAGCCCTCATATGAGTTTCATTTTGAAGGGCTCTCAAATTTCAGCTCTTCAGTTGAAGGGCTCATTCAAATCCAAGACGTCAATCCAAGAATATAGAAATGAAATACACAACTCATATTAAACTTGTGCATGAATTATATGGTACATGTTTCCAGTACAATGTGGAGAATTAAGAATCAACCATCTAACTCCACTTCTTGTAGTGACAATGCCCTATGCTTGTTGGTTCTTGTCGCATGCAAATTATATTGAGGACTTCAAGTGACGTCTTCATTTTCAATTTGGGGTTGCGTTGTGAAGGGTTGTTTTGAGAGAGGTATATTTTGAAGGGCCAAATCGCGTTTGAAGGGCATTGAAGACTTCAATCTTGAACACTGCTCCCCGGACACTGGTGGGGGTGCATCTATAATGGATTCTGAACCTATAATGGGCAATTGCTTTTGTGGGTTCGATGATCACTCCGTTGTATGTTAATGCACTACGAGGATCACGTGGTGTTCTGCCATCATTTCCTTGTTGCTAGGAGGTGTCCTATTTTGGATCCAGATTGCACTCATTTCACACTACAAGAATTGCATGGTCTTATCATTGGTTCACTTCCACTGCACCGTTTATTGTATTTAGTGTCACTTACATAATAGTGTCACTTATCTTATTACGATGATTGTGTTAGGCTATATTGATGGCCAACCACTTGATCATAAGTGTAACCTCATGACACTTATGAGGTGTTTGTGTGCTTACCAAAATCTTGGCATGAGTATGCTCAATAATATTATGAAGTCTACGCCTAGATTACACAATGCCCAGCAAGTTGACCATAATTGTAAAACACATGACATTTGACATAAGTATGCTCAATAATTTCCTCCTCTTGCATATTAGATTGTAAACACATGATACTTGCGATTAATTTTAAGAGGTTACTTGTGTTAACTAATAGTGTCATGTCAACAATTAACAGACATGACACTACTAGGGTTCTAGGCATTTACTTCAGACCTTTTGCCAATCTACTATACAATTGCAACATGGTGGTGGTAATAGTGATAGTGGTTGTTGCCCAACCATTCATCACCATTGCCTACCATTTCAAAAAGATGGAAGACCACGGGTGAAATGAGCCGGGACAACACAAGTCAAACTTGTAGTGTATGTGACATTAAATATAGTAATGGTGTAGATGGTTATAAAGTTTGTGGATGTAGATTCAGAATCCTCCATAGATCATAAAACCTTCTAGTGTAAGAGAATTGCACATCAATCTCTCTTTCTTTTGGTTTACTAAGAATGTCATTTTGTTAGCCCCCCCCCCTCCAATACACACATACATATCCTCCTATGTGTGCTATATTTTTGTAGCACATTTTTGTACTCCCTCCTACCAAGGGAGGTCCTCACCACCAAAACCTACCTTCACGGAGCACCACCATTTGCTTCAAACAATGAAATCTTCTTCAAGTATTACTTGTTGTTCACAAATCAAGACTCTTTCTTGTAGCCCTTCTCATTTTCTATCCAAAGGCACCAAGATCACCTCCAAATTCTTAGTTGTTTAAACACGTTGACCATGCAAAAGTCCACATCCTCTTCATGTCGTTTTTTGATGTCTTCTCCCTCATTTCTTGGACTAAAAATGCGAGAGTAAGCTCTTTGGATTTACCTCTCCAGCTCTCTCTCCATAAACACCAATCATTCCTTCTCTACTCTTATTCATTTGGGTGCAATGGTCTTTCAATGAGGAATTGCTCTTTATAGTGATTTTTCAAGTTTTCTCCCTCAAACTTGGACTTAGGAAGTGAGATTGGGCTCTCTGGATTTTGTTCTCAAGAGCTTTGATATGTTACTCACAATTAGTTGTGAAAGACTTAGAGCATAGTAAAAATTAAGCTTATAAGTAAGATGTTAATGCATTGTGTAACTCTGAATAGTTACACACACTATTGGGATAATCAATGTAGTGACCACGATCGCCGTTTTCTAGAATCTCTCAATGATTAAGAAATGAGTAGCAGTTCCACTTCATTTTATCACGGAGATGCACCTACACTTGATTTATGCATACACGTGCGAGAACCCCCTATTTAATGGGGGGGTATTTACCTTCCTTTGTTGAATATTTTCCACCCTATAAGTAGTTATTTCTACTGGATGGTATTTTCTAACACCTTATTATTATATATTAAATTCTAGAGTCGCATAATTATAATCACCCTATCTTGTTATAAGTAGTAGAAATTTCGTGTGAACAATATGCACATACATTATGCATATTGTACACTATGCATACATTACACTGCGCAGATATTACTCTGCACATTACACACATACAACCATCATACTATAAACTTTAGCATATTGCGTATGGTTCTTGACCCCCCCCAGGAAAACCCTAAATAAGCCAGCTAACCCTTCCATCGCCGGATGACGGTACTTTTCATCCAAAGGCAACCATTTCAAAATGTAGGGTGAATGTAGAGAGATTGTCTCAATGAAAAGTAAGGGGACCATGTCAAAAGATTTTTTGAAGAATTTCCAATGCTATTAAACCTTTTTTAATATATAGTTGATTTCATCAATAAAACTATATCTCAAATTTAGGAGTTGGTATGGCATTACATCCAATCCAAGTAAATGGTATATATTCTTTGTAATTAATTTGAACTAGGATTTAAGTATATTTGGATTTATTCATGAACTTTGGACAATTCCAACCCCCAATATAACGTACACTAGATTGTAAAACTACAATAAGCAAACATGGAACACAAACATTCAAATTTATGATTGTTATCCCGATTGTTATATTATTACTTTTGTTGTTGTCGTTTCATGTTTTTGTCGTTACAAGTGCACATCTCTTATCAGTTTTGGACAAGTGGTTTGTCCAAATATACTTAAGTTTCAGTTTTTTTGAACAATTAGGGATCAGTTTGCTTACGTACATTGTGTTGTGTAACAAATGATCTCTTTGCCCCATTAGGAAAGATAGATATAATTTTGGAATGCCACACGAATAAGAACTAAGGTGACAAGGCTCGGTGACATGGGCCTTGGCCACACTAGATGTTGGTAGGCTTGTCCTCCACCAACATTAGTGGGGCCAAGGCAAACTATTTGGATGAGAAAGTGATCCTCCTCCTCCGGTTTGGAGGATCACTTTCTTGCGTTTGTCCCTCCAAATTGTCGGAGTATTCTACCACCCTTACACGCCCCTTGAACGGCGGGAGAAGACTTGGGGCTCAATGGCCGACATTAGTGTAGTGTAAAATACTCATGTAGTTAGCAGAAATTTCACTCTCATTAGAGTTACCCAATCCCATTGACACCGGGCATCTAGTATGGCCGGGCCTTCAACCACATAAGACATGTGTGTGTGAGTTTGGGGTGTGGGGAGGTTTAATTGTTTCAATAATTTTGAAACAGATGTCACATGCAATGACCCTAAACTACCGGATGACAGTGGAGAGGTACCCAAATTGAACGGAGTGGTTGGCAGTTCGATTCCCGGCCATGAAATCATCTCTCTACTTGACGGAAAAACTAACTAGGTGGTCAAGAGCCTCATGTGTTCCAACAACAATAATAATAATAATTTAAAACAAAATGTCACACGAGGGGGCTAATTAGGAAGGTGTGGCCACAAGGGAAGTTATATGGGGTTTTGGTTTGTGAATCTCCATCTACTAAAAAAACATCAACACAAATCGGACATGTAGTAAGGCATGGTAAGGGCACAGTTGAGTTAAGCAAATGGCACAAAATGTTACAAGTGTTAAAAATATTACCGTATTGTGAAATTATTGCCATTGAGCTAGTACATCCAAATTAAAATTTCAAAATCTCATACTTGACCCATGAACATACTTCCAAGCACATTGTCTACAACGAGGTATGAAATCAATGTTGTTTTCTTAAAGTTGTGTGTGTGAAGTGGGCCCGTAGAAACTACGAGAATACCTACATGCAAGAATGGTCAATTGGACCTCAAAGTTCATCAAGTATGTTACAATGACAAAAAACTTTATCAAGGGCCTATAAAGTAGTACCAAAGTGTATTTTTTAAGTATTCTTCTTTTTGTCTGTTTTGTTTTCATTTTTCATGGAGTCCATTATTGATAGTGATTCCTACCCTATTTTGTACAAAATCTCTTGACTTGACGCAAATTACGTTCTCAATTTCAGCTACTTCTAGCATTTCTTAAAGTATGTATGTATTCATTTGATAAAAGAAATGAAATTAGAATTTGAATCTTCAAAACTACATGTTTTATAGTATCTTTCAGAGGAAGAAAAAAACCTTCAGGAAAGCTCAAATTTAATGTACAGTTTTTGAAGACTATAATTGTTGAACCTTTGTAGAGTACGCTTAGGGCATGCACTTTATGTTGCAATACCTACCCAACTGGGTGCACAAAAGGGGTATTAATTGAACATGTTCCTTACATTGTACACATACGAGAGACTTTGTTGAAGGTAAGGTTTGCATGTACATTTCGGGTCATAATATAATATTTTTAACATGTAAATCATCCGTAGGGGAAATGCAAAGTGAAATCTTCTAAACATGATTGGGTGGAAATATACTGGGAAAGCACATATACTTCTAGTTAGTGTAATCTCTACATTTGTATTGTATAGTATCTTTTTTCCTTGCAAATTGTTTTGTACATAGGAGGTGTTAATTTGAAGACAACACACACACGTTAACTTTGTTCTAATGAGGAGTGCACCACTCAAGAGGGTATAAAAGTGCTCTAATTCATCATGTTTGCTCGTAGCCAGGCAAATATGAGAAAATTTACTTCATGCAAGCCTCCACTTAAATTGGAGAACCTCTATACCATATCGATCTAGACAATGAACAAGTTCAACAATCATAATGCAAGGACAAGCGTGTTGTCATACCTCAAAAACCTCAAAAGCACATGGTGACTCGAAATTCTCCCCCGGCAAGCTCTTATATTTAAGTTAGTAAGGTATTTCGTCATCCACTTTGTGGAGTGGGCACATTGAGTACATGTATATCCATAGTGATCATCATTACATATATCCTTGCCACTTGGAGGAAATTTGGCGTTAGAGGCAAAAGGATTGGACGCTCGAATCTCCATGCTTTTCTCACTCATAATTATGAGCGAGTCCTTCTACGACTCACCGAAAGATGGAACTCATCAAAAAGGTCTTTCAACTTAGTCGATGGAGTCTTCTAGCCTGCCTTTATTACCGCTCGACTCGAATTAGCCTTTCTCAAAAGGCATATTGAATGACATTCACATTCTTCCACACTAGAAGACATTCTAGTTTATTGGCAAGCTTGACTAGACTCACTCGCTGCCTTCCCCTCCTTAAAATGCATCATGTGTGGTAGTATTTCATGTCCTCTCTCCGGATCCTCCAAAGTGGTGTATTATTGCAGGCAAGGCTGATTTTTCACAAAGTTTTTACCCGTCCACGTTCAAAAACCTCGAATTGAAAGGCAAAAAAAACTGCAACCCGTCCCAAAACCGGTAATTTCAAAACCAACCCGTCCAAGGAAAGGTTAAAGAAAAAACAACCCGTCCCAAAACCGGTAATTTCTAAACCAACCCGTCCATGAAAAGGTTAAAGAAAAAAACAAATTGATAAAGATAAACCGAAAGATGTTGGCATGTGATTGGTTGCACTTGGAAACAATAGTATCTTCCTTCAATTCTGTCAGTGTTCTGGCTTTATCTATTTTAGCTGCCACCTGCCCCATTTCGTCCACATAGTTTAGAGAAAGTTCTGATTCTCTGAGGCCCAGGTTCCCCCTCCAGCACTGTTCAAGCTCGGCACTTCCCCCTCCAACAGGTATTCAAGCTCTTCTTCTGGGTTGTCAATATCTTCTCTCTGTACATTCTCTCTGTATCTTCAACCAAGTTTCGAGATTGTGTTAGAACAGTGATCAGGGAGATTTTTGGGCAACATAATCGGTTGAGATCCTAGTGATTGCAAGTCCAACCAGTTTAGGGTTGACAACCTCCGGTTTTCCTTCTTTAAATTTGGGTATATTCTATAAATCCCTCTAAAATGATCAGTACATTTCCTGCAATCTTGAACTTCAACAGGTTTTTCTCAAACTCAACCGGTTCATTTGTAACTAATTGCCGGTTCTCCGCGATCATTGTTCCAGAAGGTCCAAGATGAAAGGTGTTATGGGCTTGTAGAGTTTGAGTTTTTGAATTCAGTTTTGATTTAGACTGAGCAGGGATTGTTTCAGTGTTGTTCTAAACTACTTCTTCTTTCACCGATATCTATGTATGTTTGTATGTGCTAAATAATTTTGATTGTGTCCTTCATAGTCCCAATGATCCAGACTTCAAATGTTTGCTTTCTTCGGATGTTTGCTTTGATGCGCATTTCATGTGCAAATATTCCAATTGAAAACATCAATTGGAATGCAGTGATGATTGTTTGGAGAAACATGAAGGATAGGAGAATTCATCCACTTCTTTGAAGGGTAAGTAGCTCTTTGTTTTTAAAATTTTGAACATGTTTATATATACTAATTCTTATTCAATTACTAAGTTTACCTTCAATTATAATCTTTGACATTATGTTAAAAAGGTTCTAAATTTTGTGGTTGATGAATTAATGTATGCAGGTGAATCAAACACTTCAAGATTGATATTTTGATTGGGTATTAGTGGTTTGATTGCATTATGCTTATATTCACATGTCATATATGACATAATGTAATTGATATTTGTACTATTTATTTTTCGGAATAATTTTTTTTTAAATGTTATTTTTAGAACCTGTCCAAAGTGAATTTGACACGTCCCAAAACCGGTTCATTTTCTAAGAACCCGTCCACTGGAAATGTTTTTTTTTATGAACATGTCCCTAGACATGTTAGGGACCTTGTGAAAAATCACCATTGATTGCAGGCGTTCAATTTCCTTGAGGACGTGGCTTCCTTGGGCTCTCGTGGATATTTTATGGGCTTTCGCCCTTGTGAGGAAGAGGCTTCAGTGATGGTATCTGAAATGAGCCAAAAGTTTCACCTCCATCTTTAAGGAGTTAAGTATAGTTCACTCAAGTACAAGCCATGCTCATACGCTACACATAAAGCAAAAACTATCTTATTGCCTCCACGTTACACATACTAGGTACATGGGAACACACGATTACATGCAGCTATACCATAACTTGTGGGTTTAAGTGAGTGTAACACATTCTTGTTCATACGCAAGATAATACTAGGTCAAAGCACTCTTGTGACTAGCCAGCTGTATTGTTGTGTTTGAACAAACCGCCAAGTCGATTTCTAAGCAATGAAAACAACTGCACATGTGGTCCGAGATGACCCTAAACTACTGGATGATGATGGAGAGATACCCAAATCTCAAGGAAGAGGTTAGCGGTTCGATTCCCACCTATGAAATCTCCTCTCTATTTGACATAAACTTGCCAGGTGGTCAACTGCCTCCTATGCTTTGGCGCTGGCCTATCAGCCTTCTGTCTCAAAAAAATAAAAAAAATAAAAAAACAAAACAACAACAACAACAACAACAACAACAACAACAACAACAACAACAACAATCGCACATGAGGGACCCCATAATCCGGGTCCTTGAGAAAAATGTGAGATTCAATGCGTTTAGGAGGTCTTTGTCCCTCCAATGGACAACCGAGTTTCTCCTATACTCAAACCATCTTAGACCTTCCTCCTACACACAAAGTAGTGTCAAGCTCATCAAGAACATCTTGACGTGCTACTTCCATGACCTTGTGGTAAGCTGCCCAAGGCCTTCTGTCATTGAAGCTTTTATTATAATCAATCCACGCATCCCAAATGACTTGAAAAGCCTGGTAGACTTGCCACTGGTGCCTCGCTAAACACCATAAGGTCGACACTCTCAAGGATCATAAGAGAGTCAAAGAGAGCCGATTCGTCGCATTCTTTACAGTTAAACTCTAACGTCATTCACATTCTTCCATACAGAGGAGCCAGTTGTGATTCATTGGCGAGTTTGACCAGACTCATCACTACTTTTCCCTCCCCAAAATGTATCGTTTGTTGTATTTCGTGTCCTCTAGTTCGATTCTCCAAAGTTGCAGTATTATTGCAGGCATTTAATATCCTTCGATGACCACGTGGCGCTCGCGGATCATGCACTCTGGCACCCACCACAAATCTGGCCATATCCCAAATGACAGAATCCGCTGCTTATCTTACTGTGACTGCTGTGAGGGAGGCAAAGGATTGGATCATGTTATAATAAACTCGATATTGATGGAACAGAGAATCCTCCTCTACGTAAGCTTTGCAACTCTAACTTATAAGCAGCAGATCAATAGATAGATAAGTTATTGGATTCCTGATGAAATACGGACCCGGCCAGTGTTGGGTTTCGGGGGAATCAGCAACCTCAGCAGAATTTAAAATAATATGAGACTCAGTACATAACATTATTTTAACCCATGCCCAGAGTTATGTGAGTCATACAGTCAAGACTCTATAAATGTTACAGGTCGGGAGTAGCCAAAAAATAACATATATAGAATTATAACAAGTAACACTTACAGAATTCATACTGATGATCAATAACATTTATAGAAATAACACTTAAAAATTCCGAAAATGAAGAACATAACGTTTTATAAAAATAAAAAATGAAAGTACAAATGATAATACATAATTCAACTAAACTAATTGAAAGAAATAATCTATATAGTAGTAACTTGACGAGATTCTTCCAACTAAACTAACCGAAAGAAAGAGTCTATAGTAGTATGACGAGAAGCTTCCAAATGATGAGATGAAACTTCCTTATGGAGTCCTTGAATGCTCTTGATGTGTGCTAGGGCATCATTTGGTCTTTGTTCAAAGTATTTCTTCAAAGTCTCTAGAGAACGCTCAGCAACACTAAATCCTACAATTTCTTCTACCACATCAACCATAACCTCATCAACATCAATTTCTTGATGTTCTAAGGAATACATATCCAAAAACTCCTCATCGGTAGGTTCATAGGGGTTGTTTAAATCAAACTCCATCTCATAATTGAGGTATTCATGAGCATTCATCACGTCACCCACCTCACTATCAGATGACAACAACATCAGTTGATGAAGTAGAGTAGCAACTTCATCAACCTCTACCAAGTGCCTAGCTTCCTCTATCTCCCTCTCAATAGAGATCGAAAGAACACTTGTGTGCCTCCAACAATTTTGAATTATTCGCAAAGAATATGGGATAAATGTGATTACATGTTTAACATGTATGCTCTCATATATTATTACCTTGATTTTCTCAAAATTAACACTTATAGAGGTGCAATTAACAAAGAAGGGAGTAGAGCATGTTATAACACTTAACACATAACACTTACTAGTCTTACCAATTGTGTTTTTGTAGGGGAGTAAAATTTTCTTAACATATATGAAATTATAACGCTTATAGGGGTAACACTTATAGAGTCTTGACTGTATAAGGCAGATGAGTTTACTAGAGTTAAGGTAGAAATACCATAACCCATGAAAATAAGGTGATTCGCATTGAAGATATGGTCTTACAATCATGAGATCATTTTCCAAGATAGACGAGAAGGATTCATGAAGAATGCAAGTTGTTTCATATTTTTTTGCCTTGTAAAAAAAATTCTACAATTTTTCAAAGTGGAAAGTTGTCAAACCCCCTACTCGTTCACTAGATTCCCCCTACACCGAACACGGTAATCCACATTTCCATACAAAACATCACCTAAACCGATTAACTCATGAGTACATTAAACATGACTAAATTTGGCTAAAATAAGGTGATTCGCATTGAAGTTGCCAACCTCACCATGATCGGTTTCAGAAATGGCACTTCACTATTCTGACGGCGGTCTACTGCACGGGTAGAGGGTGGTTAACCAGTTTGGGTATTTCTACCGTACTCTTGGAGGTTTGGCCTCTTTTGATGTGCAATGAACCTTAAAAAGAACATCCTTACACGAATCCAATGTCATGAGAATCATATTACAGTGACTGAATTCTAGATTATGATCCATAACATTACTATATGGTGGAAGCTATTGGGGTCCTGCGAATCCAACACGGAGGTCCTCTGGCAAGTTGTCCCATGTGGTTGGGTGACCAAAAGAAACAAGTTATGGGGGCATGTCAGCCGGTACACTGTTTTTTGCATTTAGTGTTGTCAACAGTAATTATGAACCACAACACTAAATGCCAGTGACGCCCTTAATGTTTACATCTCCACAATTAGTGTTATAATATTTTTATGTTTTGTGTTTTGTTGCCGCATGGTTGCACCACCACCATCTCTACCACCACTACTTGAACACTATTTGTCAAGTGTTTGGTAGATAGTGTTGCAGGTAAATGAATAGTAACAACATTAAATGCCACACAATACTAAATGCAAAAAACAGTGTAGTGGTTGGCTGGCACTAATTTCTTATTGTTAAAACATTGTGCCACTATGGTAACCAAACCCCTTCACCTTTGCAGAGTCAACAATACTCATACTGAGCACTGCTCATTTTGCAAGGGGGACCAAACATAAGTGGGCAATTATTCTCTTGAAATTCTCAAGATTCTTGACATTGGGGGTGCAACATCCTAGCGTTGAGTGATGTTATGACAAGATTCCATATGTTATGTTTTGAAGCGCACATGCAATCTTGTCATGTCCTTGGAAAGGTGTGCCTAAAATGATTAGTATTGAGAATTGGTTATTCGGTTATCTTGGCCAATGGGTTGTCATATACACCATTTGTGGTATTTAGTGTCATGCACACTATTGGCAAACAATCTAAACTAGACGCCTAGAGGTCTCAAAGTGTCATGCCCGCTAATCAGGGTTGTCTATCCCGCCGTTGTGACGGTGTCGTGCCGTCACGACGTGTCGTGTCGTGACGGACCCCTCCGTCACGACACAATAGGGTCCACGTAGGGTCAACATAGGGGGAGCCGACTAGGGTGGGTAAAATACTTACCTTCTTGCCAAGGTGGCGTCCTATGTGGCAGAAAACGTCGACGTGGATGTGCATATTTCCCCTGCCACGTAGACCATTTTGCCATTGTGTTTATCATTGTGTTAAAATCAAAGTAATAAAATATTACTAAGGAGGGTGTGGGGCGGACGGGGAAGGGGGGTGGTGCGGACGGGGAAGGGGGGTGGAGCGGATGGACGGGGGGGTGGTGCGGACGGTGGATGGGGGTGGAGCGGACGGACGGGGGTGTGGAGCGGACGGGGGAGGGGGGGGTGGGGCGGACGGACGGGGGTGGAGCGGACGGGAGAGGGGGGGGGGGGTGGGGCGGACGGAGGAGGGGGATGGAGCGGACGGGGGAGGGGGGGTGGGGCGGACGGACGGGGGTGGAGCGGACGGGAGAGGGGGGGGGTGGGGCGTCCCACCCGTCCCACCCGTCCGCCCCGCGTTCCCTCCCGTCCGCTACCCTTCGTCCGACACACGTTCCCCACCGTCCGCTCCTCGTTCCCTCCCGTCCGCCCCACGTTCCTCTCCCGTCCGCACGCATTCCCTCACATCCGCTCCACGTTCCCTCCGTCCGCCACACGTTCCCCGTCGTCCGTACCCCGTTCCCATCCTGTCCGCCCCCGTTCCCTCCCGTCCGCCCCGCGTTCCCCCCGTCCGCCCCGCGTTCCCCCCGTCCGCTCGGAGTTCCCCTACGTCCGCTCCGCGTTCCCTCCCATCCGCTTTCCGATCCCTTCCGTCCGCCCGCGTTCCCTATCGAGTTCCCTTCACGTCCGCTCCACGTTCCCTCCGTCCGCCACGTTCCCTCCGTCCGCCCGTTCCCCTCCCGTCCGCGCCTCGTTCCCTCCCGTCCGCCCGAGTTCCCTATCGCGTTCCCCACCCGTCTGCTCCTCGTTCCCTCCGTCCGCCCCCACGTTCCCTCCGTCCGCCCCCTAGTTCCCGCCCGTCCGCCCCTAGTTCCCACGTTCCCCATACGTCGTTTTCGTACCCTAAACCCTAATTCCGACCGGGATCCCATAATGAGTGGGCTCCTCGTTGCCTATATAAAGCCGTGAGGCTTTAGTTCCTACCACTTTCCTCTCCTCCCACCACATAGGGACCCGAGACCTTGTTGCGTCCCAAAGGATAGCATCACCGCGCGGGTCTCAAGGGGTTTGGGAGGGCAGGGCAAATTGTGGGGGAACCCTCGCAATTTTTTTTTCAGATTTACTCGCTCCCGTGATTTTTATCACGAGAGATTTTCACACTCACTTATTCACGTGATTTTTATCACGACTCATTTTCAGATTCACTCACTCACGTGATTTTTATCACGATGGAGGGGGAGGGCATTGCTCCTTACGAGAACGAGGATTTGAGGGTGCACCGTGCTTGGCTCGTAGGCAATGCATCGGCGAATACTGCCGAGGGTACGGGAAGCGATCCTGGAAGTGGAAGTACTGCAGCACGTCCACCACGTCCAGATCCCTTTCAGTTTGACGAAGAGTTCTTGGCTGTTGGTCATTCGGGAGGCAACCAAACACGGGGAAGCCGTGGAACACGTGGGAGTCGGGGAAACAGTGGACATAGAGGGAGAACTGGAAGGGGACCAAGCTCAGGCAGTTCCACAGAAATACATGCACCGGCTCGTTCGGAGAACGTGCCACCACAATCTCCGACACGGCGGACATCAAGACCGGAGAGCCCTGCACGTGATGTACCTCAGGGTTCGGAGCAGACTGAAAGACGGGGATTAAAATGCCCAGCAGTTTCGGAAGGGACGGAGGACGGGTCCGCGGCATCGGGTTCGCAATCAAAGAAAAAGAAACATAGAGGCAAACGCGACCCGCGGACCGATGAGGCTCGAAATCATTGCAGGATCGTGTTGTTGGATTGGTTTAGAAGTAACAACATGGTTTATTTGGAGAAAAAATACCTCAATGATGGTACAAAGGGTTTAGAGTTGGCGAGGAACGAGTTGATGCTTATTCTCACGGAAGCCACGTCTGGACCGGAGTTTGAGGAAGCTAGGGGCATGAGCGATTGGAACACATGGATTGAAAAACAAGCTGTGGAAGCAATCTACAATCCAACGATGTCATATGAGGCTATGCATCCTGGAGAGGGAAGTAGTGGTGGGAGGAGGTCCGAGCTGTACATTAAGCTAGAGAATTGGAAAAGAGGCGTAATAGCAGCAAAAGGCACATCCGCCCGCAACCTTCCCATTTTTATTGACAGGCAGCTGGCAGACAACATTGCCACTCAGGGCCGGCAGGGTGTCATATGGTTGCCTAGGAATGTGGAGATCAAACCCTTGGATAGGGAAATCTTCCAAGGGACCTTCGGAGTGGTGCGGAGAGTCACAATTCATGGAGCATCATTCATCCCTAACTGGATAGAGTGGGCTGGGAAGACCATGAAGGCCACGAATAGTCTGGAGAACCGAAAGGAACGTTCGGTTGAAGCATTGGCATGCCCAGTAGATCATCCTGGGATAATTAAGCTACAATACCTCCACCCGAAAACATACGAATCCTATTCGATGTGGTGGAATGGAGGCTTCTTGAAGAACATGAGGGTCTATGACCACCAAGTTCCGGAAACTCACGAGCGCACAATCCTTCAAATGCCTGGGGCAGACTTTGAAGCACGGAAACGGTTGGTTGTATATCGAAGGCATCGAGCTTATTTGGCATGGGCTCTAATGTGCATTGTGGATGTAGTGCACAAGCATGACGTGTTGCACAATGACCTTAATCCCAACAATGTCATGCTGCATTTCCCACAAGACCGTGAGAACACGGTTTTCATTGGTGTGTGTGATTGGGGGATGGCATCATGGGGAGATGAAGACGCACCCTCCAACTATGGAAAAGAATCAGTGGATGAGATGAACAAGCACCGCATAAAATACAACTGTGCTGGTCCAAAATTATTCCATGTACGAGGGCAGCGTGGAACATCTACCTCTCCGGTGAGGATGGCTCGGAAACATAGGCACACGTTTCTCTCGGAGTCCTTCTCAGTGGGTGCTTTGGCAAAAAAGATTTATGCCAGGGATTCGACTTCCTCGTTGTTTCAGCTAAACAGTGATCCAAATGGCTTGAAGATGGGGTTTGAGATAGCATTGGATGCATTGACGAAGCCCAATCCAGCGGAAAGGTCAACCATCACACACGTAGTGAACATGTTGAAGTCGCCTCCATACAACATGGTTAACCCGACAATGTGCTTCCGTGACACTGCAAAATAGTTTTTTTTTGTTTTCTTTGCAGCAATTTTGGATCATACCAATTTTGTAACCGTTGGAGATGTAAATAAAGCCATCATTTTTTCATACACAACTTGTATATTGTATGAGATTTATGGATCTTAGTGCAATGTTCATACTCCATGAGGATTTTTGCTTCATAATCGAGAAGAAGTCTATGGGAGACTAACCAAGGTTCTCGCCTCTCGTGAGGCCACATCATTCTTTCACATCGTTGTTATCACATCCATGTGCTAAGTTCAAGTTAACTATAGTTGTTCATGATATGTCTTGTCAAAATGCAATTACCTATATTTATTCTAATTTTGGTATGCCACAAAATGTAGTCAACTATAGTTATATCTAGTTAACTAAAGTTGAGCACAATGTTGCAATAGTTATATCGGTTGTACACGTGATCCTAAACATCTCTAAATGTTCTTTCTTGTACTCCACACATATTGCACACATACTTCACAATTGCTTATATTTATATTTATATAATTCACAATCACTTTTTTTTGGAAGTTTGGACATAGTCTCGGTTTTTTGGCTCTCAAAAATTCATATGAAGTCCAAAAAATGAGTTCTTGGTATCCATGGATAGGTAATGAAGTCCTCTACAAGAATATGCAATAAAAGTCCTCTATATAATAGTCCCCCCATCCACATAATAAAGTACACTAAAATAGCAATAATCAACTAAGGGTGAACGTAAAGTGGTTAAAAAAATTTCTCTTGGAACTGAGAAGTGGATGCATAGTTTCATATTGCTTTGTGCTTGTTTATCTCAACAGAAACTGTTCGGTTGGTGAATTAAAAATAAATAAATAAATCATAGAAGTGGTACAACATATTATACAAGTCATAACTTTATTATTGCGACAACGTTACAAATGCCCTTTATTAATCATATACATGAACAAACCATGCAAACTATAATATTCCACTTTATTCCGTCATCCCAACCTCGTAGATGCTCCTGGCTTCCGGCGAGGCTCCATTTTTAGAAGAGGATTCGGCTGAAGTAAATCAAAATAGCTAATCGTTCGGTCTTTCATCCGTTCCTTCAATGGTAGCCGATGAGGCGACAATCCTCTCCTCTTCTTACGAATAGACATAGTCTTTGAAGATTCCCCCGCTACCTTGACTATTTCAATGTCGATTGAAGTCTCCTCCACATCCACATCCACATCCACATCCCCGGGCTTCTCCAAAATATCCGCACACAAATCAATTAGATCATTTAGATCTCCACCCACGCATTGTGTGTGGTCCTTCTCCACCGCATCGATCTCAAAGTTGTCTGCATATCGTCGTTGTTCCTCCGCCGCCCTCATCCTCCAAGCTTGTGTAGATTGTGAGAAGGGAGTCATGACATACTCATCACGAAATCGATCCCTAGCACTTCTCTCATCTCTCTCACGCTCGGGTGTTGCATTGAATGGAATATGGGGATCGTCTAAATTGTGTATCTCCTCATCGCATTCTACACCCTCAAACATGACTCTCCCCTTTCCCATCCTATCCATGATACTCTACCTTCGTTATATGTATGAGTCTCAATGATCTACTTATATATTGACCTCTAAGGACTTGATGACTATGACCAATAATTGATGTAATCCAATATGTAGAGGATCCAATTCTCGTTAGTAAGATAAAGTCAACGCAATCGGAATAAAAATAAAGTTAGTTAGGTTAAAAATGTACACTTTTGAAAAAATCTTCCGACATCCGCATTGGAAACCTCTTTGATACCTCTTTGAACTTTCCATATTTGATTAGTTATCCACTCATTCAACAAATCACCAATTTGTGCTTCAATCATAGTGGTTCATATGGTTTCATAACCGATGTCACCCATCCGAATGCACTTTCCTTCAATAAATCATTAATTTGTGCTTCAACCTTAGTGGTTCATATGGTTTCATAACCGATGTCACCCATCCGAATGCACTTTCCTTCAATAAATCATTAATTTGTGCTTCAACCTTAGTGGTTCATATGGTTTCATAACCGATGTCACCCATCCGAATGCACTTTCCTTCAATAAATCATTAATTTGTGCTTCAACCTTAGTGGTTCATATGGTTTCATAACCGATGTCACCCATCCGAATGCACTTTCCTTCAATAAATCATTAATTTGTGCTTCAACCTTAGTGGTTCATATGGTTTCATAACCGATGTCACCCATCCGAATGCACTTTCCTTCAATAAATCATTAATTTGTGCTTCAACCTTAGTGGTTCATATGGTTTCATAACCGATGTCACCCATCCGAATGCACTTTCCTTCAATAAATCATTAATTTGTGCTTCAACCTTAGTGGTTCATATGGTTTCATAACCGATGTCACCCATCCGAATGCACTTTCCTTCAATAAATCATTAATTTGTGCTTCAACCTTAGTGGTTCATAAACCCTAAACCCTAAACCCCTAAACCCTAAACCCTACGTCATTCCAAATTACTACCACATATGTGCCATTGATTTGTTCTCACACTCATGTAGAAGTGTTTCCATACATGGTTTGAGGGTTTAGGTTCCTAGCTTTCCAACGAACCCACCTGCTTTTTTTTTCGATGCCTACATTTTTTTCATTATAATAATCAATCATTGACAAGATCTTGGCCGTTAGATTGGAGGGGTTATTTTGAGCAAGTAATAAAGTGGCATGCTCCTTTGAGTTTGGACTTTTGGGCTTGGCCTTTGGAGGCTTCACACTATGCCCAACTAAGGCTACCCTTACTATATTTTATTGGCTATTTAGGGTTCATTTCTTTGGACTCTCAACAAAGTTGGGCCGCTCAATCGCACTTTGATCCACTCCCAAGGGTTAACATTTATAGATGGTGACTATAGTGTCCGTTTTTTGGCTCTAAAAAATTCATATGAAGTCCAATTCATATGTGGTCGCAATTCTACGCTATTCCCCTGCCGCCCCGTTCCCTCCCGTCCGCTCCGCGTTCCCCACCCGTCCGCTAATCGTTCCATCTTTCATCCGTTCCCCCCCGTCCGGTCCACGTTCCCCACCCGTCCGCCCCGTTCCCCTCCCGTCCGCGCCACGTTCCCTCCGTCCGCGCCTCGTTCCCCACCGTCCGCTCCTCGTTCCCATCCGTCCGCTCAGCGTTCCCCACCCGTCCGCCCCGCGTTCCCTCCGTCCGCTCCTCGTTCCCCACCGTCCGCTCCTCGTTCCCACCCGTCCGCTCAGCGTTCCCCACCCGTCCGCCCCGCGTTCCCTCCCGTCCGCGAACATGGAGCGGACGGGAGGGGAACAGGGGGCGGACGGGGGGAACTGACGGCAGGGGAACGCGGAGCGGACGGAAGGGGAACGCGGAGCGGACGGCAGGGGAACGCGGAGCGGACGGCAGGGGAACGCGGAGCGGACGGCAGGGGAACGGTGGCGCGGACGGGAGGGAACGCGGGGCGGACGGGTGGGGAACAAAGAGCGGATGGGTGGGAACGAGGAGCGGACGGGATGGGAACGAGGAGCGGACGGGTGGGAACGAGGAGCGGACGGGTGGGAACGAGGAGCGGACGGGATGGGAACGAGGAGCGGACGGGATGGGAACGCTGGAGCGGACGGGATGGGAACGCTGGAGCGTATGGAGAGGAGCGTACGGAGGGGAGCGTGGGAGCGGACGGGGGGAACGCTGGGGGCGGACGGGAGGGAACGGGTGCGGACGGGGGGGAACGCTGGGGGCGGACGGGAGGGAACGGGTGCGGACGGGGGGGGACTCTGGGGCGGACGGGCGGGAACGGGTGCGGACGGGTGCGAACGGGTGGGGACGCGAGAGCGGATGGAGGGGCGGACGGGGGTATATAAGTGGAGGGGACCACTTACATACCTTACTCCACTCCTTCTGGGCGCCCAGACAACCCTCCTCTAACACAGAGTGCGGGGTAGCGGGGCTCTCGGAGGAGTTAAGGATCCCTTTTTTGGGATCCTTTTACACAACTTTTGGCAGGTTGTGGCAGGTTTTGGCAGATCCACGTGGCCGTTATTTGGCATATTCTTTGTGACGCGCCTAGTCAACTGGCCTCTGCGTGAGCGCCGGTAGCGGGGTGCTCGAAGGGTGTGCCGAATAGTTGAACTTTAATTTTTAGGGACATTTTTGAACTAATTCCACAGCAACACTATTTTGAAGTGTATGCTTGGATATTTTGTAGCACTATTATGAAGTGCAATTAGTATTTTAAAAAGTAGAGTTCTAGATTAGAATTAGAAACTCCAATTTGGGTGGAATTAGAATTAGAAACTCCAATTTTCAGACATGGCAAGTGGAGGAACTGGAGACATGGCAAGTGCAAGTGGAGGATCTAGTTCTGGGTGTTCCAGAGGACATGGACGCAAGGCCGCTGATTTGGAGTGGAATGTTTACGATGATCCCTCCCAAAAAGCCAGGGTAGGTTGGGAGAATGTACCACAACCGTGGTCAGCGAAGACTGCAATGCAGTACGTGGGCTTCCCTCACTTTGATCGGTTGTGGCCAAGACATTGTCACGAGCGACATTGCAAGGCCGTCAATGCGAGCTATACGCAGCTTGAAGACGTGGAGGCAAAATGGAGATTCCTAACGATACTTAGAAGTATCTCCAATTTGGATAGATGGCCCAAGAGTGCAATTCCAAAGTCGGTGGCGTGTATGATGTATGCGGAGCACGTGTTGCGAGTTAGGGTGGATTGGTCAAGTTTGGGTGCTCTGCATGATCAAAAATTTGGGGGTATTGGAATTGCATTCACTAAATGCACAGTTCCGGATATTCCATACACTCCCGTTCCGGAGTGGTTCAGGAAGAATCCTAAACTAGTGGATGAGCCTGGGGCACCAATTCCAGAAGGTCGGGAACCAAAAAAACCACGTACTCGCAAACGACCAGCCAATGACGTGGAGATGGCCATCGAGGAGGCGTTTGAGCATATGGATGAGGAGGGCATGGAGGTAAATGTCGATGTGGTTAACGAGCTGGTTAACCAGGTGGTTAACGAGGCCCTAAACGAGGTAAACCCTGGTCAACTTGGTGCGGACATGATGGAGAGCAGAATGGAGGCATTGCGCCAGCAACATGCCGAGGAAATTTGTGAGTATAAAGCAAGGATTCTCGAGTTGGAAAATCGACTTGCAACACTTACGATGGGGGAGGCTGGCAGTTCAAGTAGTACACCAATTAACATCCAGTCTTTGGAAGCAGAGAGGGATACAGCTTTACAGGAGGCCATGATTGCAAAGTCACAAGCAGCGGACGTATGTACGAGGAATGAAGTAATGCAAGAAAAGATGGAGGCTTTGCAAAAGGAGGTGGTGGACATGCAACAACAACTTCAAGTGGTCAATGAAGTGGTTGTCGATCACGAATCCAAGATTGGCACACTGGAGGAGCAGAATGCAAGGTTGAGGAAATTTCTATCGGATGCGATCGTGGAGCGAACCAATATGAGGACAGGGACATTGCTTTCTATGGCCAAGGCTCGTCAATATGAAGCTGAATTTGAGAGTATCCAGCGAGAATGGAACCGCAATCATAGATTGCGGAACTTGATGCTCACGTCATGGCCAGATCAAGAACATATGTACCCTAGTAGGTGGGATGATGAGGATGACTTGAAATTGCCTAACGGGAGCTTGGATTGGCGGCAACTGATCGACTCCGATCACCATTGGGATGTGACCCAAGTGCATGAATATCCATACAGCATGAGGGGTGAGTTGTTATGGCCGGGTCCACATCCAATGGTCTTCGACGGATCCGTGTGTGGGATTTGCGGCAGTCCATTTGGCCCAGAGGGATGCTTTCAAGTTGGATCGTGTGGGGGCCAATTCCATCCACAATGTCTGATAGTGACAATGATCAGGAGACGGCAATGTCCCCATTGCAGATCACCCTTCCACCCTCGTTTGTACCTCCAATTTGGCCTTCGGGATTACATGCCTAAGGACTGGGTGGTAAGGCCAACGGACTATCCCTTCAACCTTTGCGAGTTTGATGGGACTTCTGTTGAGTGGAATTGGTTATTCAATCGTGCAACGGTTGAACTTTGGAACGATAACAAAGATGGCGAATGGACACAAAATCCACGTCAAATTTTGTATGTTGTAGACGAGTTGTTTCCCAACAAGCCCCCAAACCATGGCATGAAAAGATTTTTGTACCAAACTTTTGGTTGGCATTGGGATGCGACAACCATGCAATTACGGAGAGGCATTCAACCTCCTTTTTACAATGCAAGTGGTGAACTATCAATATCGGAGCATGAGTTGGAAGAAGATGCACATGAGATGCCCATGGAACGGGATTCCCATTTTGAAGCGCACTTAGAGCAGTCGTACCACAAACACAGAACGCAGTTGGAGGCAGTTGAAGCACTCTTGAATAGAGTTACGGATGATGCGGTATTGAGATGGCTAAATGGGGGGCCTAGACCACGTAATGCCACTCCACTGTCTCCTGGAAGTCGTCCATATCTCACCCGTGAAACCACGCGAATGATGGAAGCCGGGGAATCATCACGAGTACGACGAGGATCTACTTCAGCTGCAATAGACCTCGATTCAGATTCGGATTAGGCATTTTTGTAGCATGTTTAGAAAGTTGTATAGGAACGGAGGAAGACTTTGTACACATTGAACATATTTCATGTTCAAAGAATATGTAATATAAAGAGGAGTTACCGACAAGTTGTCATTTCTAAGATCGTGTAAAAGATAGCATATGGATGTCACATGTTTTAATGTTATTCGAAACTTTTAAAAACTCACTTGAATATTTGTAATTCATATGATAGTCTAACCAAAAGTACTATTGACTACATAGTCAATATTGAATACCACATAAAGATATAATTATATAAATATGCAATAAATAATTTTAAAAAACATGCAATAAATAATTTTATTACTATAATAAAATGATACAACTTCGAACGTAACGTTCGCTTTGTGGTCTAAATGTCTTACCGAAGGCCCTAAGGTTGTAACTTGTATCAATTTTGACGGAAGTAATAAATTATGGGAGTACGTGGGAGCACCGAAAGAACACATTTGTGCAAAACCATTACGTTCGAATCCGTACTGTAGGATCATTTGCTTCGACACATCTTGGGTCCTCTTCAGACTCGTCTGTGCTGAAATCATCATCCGTTTGGGGAGTCGCGCTTCGAAGATGCAACTCTCGGTCACGTTGTGAGAAAATTATCCTCTTGGTCGGCCGGGAGCCATCTGCATCATGTATGCCATTTTCATCTAGATGTGGTCTACCCTCATCTTCATTGTAGTCTTCAGCAGTAAACGGAAGCGATCGTCCCTGATACCTCTTCCTAGTACGTTTGACACCTCTCGTAGTTCTCTGGCGCCCTCCACCCGTACCACGACTTGAGTGCACTTCATCTCTACTTCCATCTATAAAAGCATCCCCCGTTGTACTTCCGCCTCCAACTCCAAGACCACCTCTTCCATTGGATTGACTGTGTGGAAGTGAAACAGACGCGGGTGGAATTGCAATTGGTATGTTCTCAACAACATGTCGTCGTACAGAAGGACGACGTGGCGCCTCTATAGTAACATTTCTTGAAACATTGTGCATAGCAACCAAAGTAGCACCCACCGCAGTTGCACGTGAAACACCCAATCTAGAAGTATTGGCAATACTTCGAGTGAGAGGACGATGTTGACCTTGTGCATGCAATTGCACCGTAGAGGTGGATGCAATCCTTTGAAGAGCACGGAATCGAGTTGTAGGCATTTCAGGAACATTGGGCGTTGGATCTTCTATACGATGGTTGGATATGAGGGAGGCATCCATGGATTCAGAATGTACTCGGGTTGGAAGTGGATCATGTTGGACGTGCGTTGGCTCATTTACGGGTAGTACATTGTCGCCTTCACCAAATGAAAGAGAATCGCTCCGATGTTGTAAGGAATCTACTTCAATTCCCACATTCTCACTTGCCCCCATAGCAACATTATGGTCAGATGGAAACCCTTCTCCAGTGTGGAGAGTTTCAACATGCGGTCTTCCAATAGACCCCTCATGATCGTCATGCATTCCGTCGTTATGTTGGGGGACATCCGGTTCATCAAACTCAAACACCCCAAGGTTTCCATCACTACCATTGCCATCCTCATCTTCTGAACCATGATTCTCGGAATCGAGGTCATCCAAATCAAAGTCGATGTCATCAACATTGTTGTCTTCATCATTTCCAGCCCTATCAGTTGGATCCACGTCATCTTCGTTGTCATCTTCTTCGTCAAGGTCATCGTCAGAATGGACCTCATTCAATTCGTACCATTGAGCAGGTCTTGGGCCCCTCCGATGTCGAATGAGCCTACTATTGGTATATATGTAGACGAGGTCCTCAGCACGACTATGCTTTAAGCGATTGCGACTCTTGTTGTGAACGTATGAGTACATGCTCCAATTGCGTTCACATGCGGATGCGGAACATACTTGTGCAAGGATACGTCTTGCTATTGTTTGGAGGGCTTTAGCTCCACCTCCCATTGCATCCCACCATTCATGGAGAGGTGCGGCATGCACGCTCGGGTTAGTAGAATCAACAAAAGGCCCTCGATTTTCAAAAAAATCTTGGTACTGGTGGAGGATTTGGACATAAGTGTCCTCATCTTGAGCAAGCCTGCGAAGAACTCGATTTAGGATTGTCCTCGAATTGTCATCCTCATGGAGTGGGGCCCAACCACGTAGAAGCGGATTTAACATCGCTCCAGCCCAGTGTAGATCATTCAACATCAACCTCCATCTATTTTGAAACGTTACCATAGCATTTGCAGCAAGCTCAGGGCTTAAGCGAAATGGAGGTTTACTGAATCCACGAATATGGGTTTGTAAATCATGCATGACCCTCCAAGCCATTCCCATTGCAAGCGCCTTGCCGTCAAATACACGAAGAGCTTTAACAACCGGGATCACCATATACAAGAAATTTTCGCACGTGTTCCAGAATCCATCAGAACGTATAAAGCTTCGCACAACAGAGCCCTTCATGTAAGAGGTGCCAGATCTCCTCCTCATATCACGCATTAGAGTGATCCAATCCTCATCAACCACCATTCTTTCCAAAGCATTGCGTACTTGGAGAAGACGTTCAATCATGATGAAGTTCGTAGCAAAACGGGTCTCTACAGGTAGGCGGAGTGAGAGATTTGGTGACAACCTCCGGAATATAGCTTGAGAAGCATGATGGTTTTTAACAAATACACAAATATGGCGGGATTTTTTTACCAATTTTTTCACCCATTCCTCCTTCCCCCAATCTTCTAAAAGGAGATCTAGGCAATGTGCAGCACATCCTTGAAAATATAGATCGGGATTTGCTCGAATCAAATCGCGAGCAGCGGAGGCCATAACTGGGGCATTGTCGGTGCAAACTTGGACCACATTATGTCGACCAACCTTTTCCACAAATGGTTGAATTTGAGCAGCAACGTAGACATGATCCTTGTGATTTCCCGTGGTGTCAATGGTACCCAAGAAAACGTCTCCCTTTGTGCCACATTGAAGAACGTTTAGGAGAGGTCGGTTTTGCACGTTGTCCCATCCATCACAACATATTGTAACACCGTATTTTTCAACGGAATTCCCCAGCTTCTCCTTCACTTGCCTATCTAGGTCAACCTTTATATCAGTTAACAACTTCGTACGGATGGCATTGTACGATGGTGGTGTGTAGGCTGGCATTCGATGACGGGCAGTTTCACGCACAGCATGAACAAATGCAGGATGTCTCACAATGTTGAAAGGAATGTTAGCTTCATAAAAAGCCGTTGCCCATGCTCTATCGAGGAGTTGTTTTGTTGACACATTGGACCCCTCCGTTATGTTGAGTTGACGTAGTTCATGAGGAGGAGTGCCATATATCACAACATCAGAATGTTGAGTGGTTTGGGACATAAGCAAAGGCTCTGTTTCACTAATTACGGAGCCCGCTATAATAGGCTCCAAAGGTACAATATCTGCCACCAGAGAGTCCTCATTTACAATGCCTACATGTAAGGGCACAATGCCTCCGCAATGTTCAAACAAGGCCCTAATATGCGGGGGTACCATCCTACATGTGGAAACATCAGAAGCACCCCCTACATGAGGTCTATAACCAAGGTGGGCCAACATTCTATCTCCTCGGTAAGATATGACGAACAGGCAAAACCTACATTTAACCTGCCTTTGTGATTTACCGGGAACCCTCCCCTTATCCTCGTACCAATGATCCCATGCATCGTTTCGGCGTGGCATGACTTCAACAAAACCTGCAAATACAAACAAGTTAGAGCAAGTCACTTTGATCGCATACTAGGTCCTGTTCAAGAGTGCCACGAGGGCAACCCTAATTCACAGACACTAGATTGGACAAAGTATACTCTGCATTCGGGTCTCACGCATTCAATCCTCACTCCTCAAAGGAGAATCAAAAGACTTGAGACACACTATGTCAGTGGAGGCAAAAATGGCACCTTGCACCCTCAATTTATAGTGTTCGAATCGGACGGGGGAGCGGACGGAAGGGGTGGGAGCGGACGGGGGTGCGGACGGGGGAGCGGACGGAGGGGGGGGGGAGCGGACGGGGGAGCGGACGGAGGGGGTGGAGCGGACGGGGGGGGCGGACGGGGGAGCGGACGGAGGGGGGGGCGGACGGGGGAGCGGACGGAGGGGGGGGGGAGCGGACGGGGGAGCGGACGGAGGGGGGGGCGGACGGGGGAGCGGACGGAGGGGGGGGAGCGGACGGAGGGGGGGGAGCGGACGGGGGAGCGGACGGGGGGGGGGGGGGCGGACGGTGGAGCGGACGGAGGTGGGGGGAGCGGACGGGGGAGCGGACGGGGGGGCGGACGGGGGAGCGGACGGAGGGGGGGGGGAGCGGACGGGGGGGGGCGGACGGGGGAGCGGACGGAGGGGGGGGAGCGGACGGGGGGGGCGGACGGGGGAGCGGACGGGTTGGGAGCGGGGCGGGGGACGTGGGCAGACGGAGGTTGGGAACGGGAGCGGACGGGGTGGAACGGGGATTGGGAACGAGGGCGGACGGGTGGGAACGGGGATTGGGAACGGGGGCGGACGGGGGGGCGGACGGGCGCTAGTAGAATTTTCCCCACTTTCCCTTTACTTTGCTGACATGTCGTCACACGTGGACAATGTAAATCCTACGTGTCCGAAATTGGGTAATGTAATTACACAAAAAAATCGGTAAAATTCAAGTCCGGCAGGATAAAGACAGCATCCGGCATAATCCGGCATAATGTCGTGACGGATACGTGTCGTGACGGCACGACATTATGCCGGGATAAGCCTCCGTCACGACACAATAGACAACCCTGCCGCTAATTATCAACTTGATACTATTTGTCAACATAAGTAACATTTTGAAGTGAAAAAAGATTTACATTATGGCATTTAGCGTAGCGCATTGGGATACTTAAGATGATAGTTTTTTTTCCTTCCAATATCCAAGGGGAAGATATTATTGAACACACTCATGACAAATGTCATGTATTTACACTTTAGTATGCAAGAGGAAGATATTATGGAGCATAATCAGGGATGTACAAATGGACGTGACGCGGCCTAAACGCGTCACGTCGCGTCACGTCCAGGGTGTGACGCCAAACGGACGTTACTGTAGTAAAAAATAATTACTAATGGGATTTTTTTTTCAGATAAGTAATTATTTCGACATCAATACAGGCAGTCGTCTACCATGGTCGACTGCTATATAGGCAGTCGACCACTTAATCGACTGTTAACTCAGCAGTCGACTACAATGGTCGACTGCTAATGTAGCAGTTGACTAAGTGGTCGACTGCTATATAGGCAGTCGACCACTTAATCGACTGCTAACTTAGCAGTCGACCATTGTAGTCGACTGCTAATGTAGCAGTCGACTAAGTGGTCGACTGCTATATAGGCAGTCGACCACTTAATTGACTGCTAACTTAGCAGTCGACTACAATGGTCGACTGCAAATGTAGCAGTCGACCATGGTAGTCGACTGCCAATGTAGCAGTCGACTACCACCGTCGACTGCTATATAGGCAGTCGATTACCATGGTCGACTGCCATATAGGCAGTCGATTACCTTGGTCGACTGCCAATGTAGCAGTCGACTATCTTCGTCGACGGCCAACATAGCAATCGACCATGGTAGTCGACTGCTACATTGGCAGTCGACCATGGTTGGTAGTCGACTGCTATGTTGGCCGTCGACGAAGATAGTCGACTGCAGTTGTAGTAGTCGACCATTGCCGTCGACTGATACTATTAACAGACAAATGCAGTCAACATCATATGTTTGTTGGGTTAAATTTTAATGGTTTGGGTATAGTGGAATATGGATGGATGGAAGTAGTTTAGGAAAAATGTGATTAAAGCCAACAATGATATGTAGAAGAAAAAAAAACCGCGTTGTATTAAAACAAGTATATCGTAAAGATATAAAAAATATACAAGGTTGTCCATATCAATGATACACGCATACTACCTTAACCCCTACGATGTTGCCTAAAGAACTAAACAGACTAAACACTATCCTTAACCTCAGTTCTCCAACAGTCTATCGGCTCATCCCACCTCACAAACGGCATCTGCATCCGTAGTTTGGCGATGGTCAATGAAATGCGGTTCGACACGTTCTCGCATGTCAATGCACTCAAAGTGACATCCCAAATTTTTCTTCCTTCATTGGCAAAGAGAATTCGGTCATCACCATCGTTGCAAAGTTGTCGAGCAATCATGCCGACCGCATAACACTCAGCCTCCGCGGTGTAATATACATCGGGATCCTGGTGTCTCCTGTTTTGGATGTAAAACAGTTCCGGCGCCACCCAAAACTTCTCCTTCCTCAATTTTTCCTTCGCTTCTACGGTTTCCGCATGCCATAGCGATAGGACATCCTCACCCGAATGCGTTGCACATCCCCAATCACACACCCCAATCTTGAGGCTCCCGTCCGATTCCCAATGCAACATAATGTTGTCAATGGATAGATCGTTGTGTTGCACATTTGCAACGTGCAAAGCCTCCATGATCCATAACAATGCCCAAGCCAACTTTACCCTCTTCGCCCGGAATTTTTGGACTTGGTCAAAGAGTTGCCATTCGGTTGCGTCCATTGTCAAAATGTTGGCATTTGGACGGTGGGCTCTATCCCGGATGAACATCTCTCGTAGAGTGCCCCCGTTCCACCATAGTGTATAGCCCGCATTGGACACACTGTTGATTAACCAAAACTTGATGAAACCTGGATGCGTGCTCTTTAAAACGCATGCCTCCGCACTTACTTGGATACGAGCTTTTTGCCTATCCGACGTCTTTGGAGTCTTTTCAGCCCACGTAATCTCCGGTGGGAGAGGATCGTCGCCTTCGATCCTCACCTTCCTCACCTCCCCGTAACCCCCCACCTTCTTAATGCTCTTCAAACTCACGACATTTGCCGTATCGGGAATCCACAATAGTTGGCATGGGCCCGACACCCTTAGCCACTTCTCCAATTTCTCCGCCTTCCAAGGAATTATTTTGGAGGCCGTCTTGGACAATCCTTTGGCCACGGGATCCCACCACAAAAATATTTCCCGGATTCTTACAGCTCGAGGGCTCAACACCTCGCCTGTTTCGCCCTCCGGGAACATGTTCTCAACCAATTGCTTGAGGTTGAAAATACCATTTTGGGCCTTATTCTTCACCCATGAATCGAACCCCGCAAGATTCCTATCACCGCTAAACTCGGGGCCATCCACTTCCTGTCGAATAGCAACCTCCATGTCCCTTTTAATTATCTCAACCCTTTTGTGTTTCGGCTGCTCCAAAAAACGGAATTTGATGCCGGCCTCCCCATTCCTCAAATACCAGTCAACTATGGCTTGGTGGACCTTTGCCGTTATCGCATCCGAAAATTTTACCCTTGGTTCCTGCTCCTACTCGACGACCCTGAGGCCGCGGAAGCCCCTCCTTGGCTGCTCGTAGGGGCACCGGCATTTGGGCGGACGGGAACGGTAGTATCTGAACGGGGGGTAATATTGGCTCCCGTTCCCGAAGCACTTCCTGATCCCACATCGGAATGTCGTTGCCGCTTAGGGGGCCATTTGTGCACCCTGCCAGGTGCATCTGGCTCGTCCTCCGGCATCCTCCAACTTCGATATTCCATCGTGTTTAAAAACACGCTATTATTGTGTTCACAAACACAACTCAAATGTGTTCACAAACACGGCCGTATTCACACCGCTCCACCGCAAAAAATCGGATCCAAAATTGGCAAGAGTTTGCACCCTAAACCAATCTTCCAACTGCCCCCTAGGCCCTCTCAAAACATTAGGCAAAGGATGCTAGGCATGCTTAGTCCCAATGTCCTGCTTGAGGAGGGGTGGTTGAAAAATGATGTCAATGAGGCCTCCCCACTTATATATATAGGTTGGGTGGGCCTCACACCGACGGTACGACCGGACGCCGCGCCCCTGGATCCTGACCGTTGGACCGTGCATCATCCAACGGCCAGGATGGATGCGACGATTGGTGGACTGCTATACGGCAGTCGACCATCCAGTCGACTGCCAGATAGCAGTCGACTCTGGATAAGGCAGTCGACAATTAGCAGTCGACCGCGGCGTCGACTGCTATGTGGCAGTCGACGTGTGGGCCGACTGCTATGTGGCAGTCGACGTGTGGGCTGACTGCATTTAGCAGTCGACTGCGGGGGTCGACTGCCATGTCGACTGCTAGTTTGCAGTCGACCCTGGAAGTCGACTGCCACGTCGACTGCCAAGCAGCAGTCGACCCCCGATGTCGACTGCGAATGGCAGTCGACGTGGCAGTCGACCGCCACATCGACTGCAAACTAGCGGTCGACTGCCATGTCGACTGCTAGTTTGCAGTCGACCCTGGAAGTCGACTGCCACGTCGACTGCCAAGCAGCAGTCGACCCCCGATGTCGACTGCGAGTGGCAGTCGACGTGGCGGTCGACTGCCATGTCGACTGCTAGTTTGCAGTCGACCCTGGAATTCGACTGCCACGTCGACTGCCAAGCAGCAGTCGACCCCCGAAGTCCGCTGCGAATGGCAGACATTGGACCTCCCCCCCTCCAAACATAAACAAATTATTTTTGCAATGGATCCTATAGCAGATTACTCTAAACACTTTTAATATCATAGCATCTTTTATATTTAGTGCACGTTCAAGCGTCGGGACTATAAAGGGTTCACCACTCATTAGCATTCATCATTCCCCCTCGCTCTAGTTGACCTTGTTTGCCTTTTGGCATTCGTTACAAGTGGAGAGAGGTAGTAGGTTATATTGGGATGGGCACGCGAAACGAATGGAAGCCTTGGTTTGTGCCCAAGGAGTGGACTCCAACGTTCAAGAAGGTCGAGTGCAAATTTTGCGCGTTGGAATTAGTTTATAGGAAGGACCGCATGGTTGCCCATTTGGGATACCAAAAAAATGACGGCAAGATGCGGGGGGTGGCATTGTATCAACGTCAAGGGCCGATTGTAAAGTCTTTATTTTCGAGGTGCGGAGGATCGTGGCCGCCAATTCCGGATGACTTTGTGGACGAGTGCATTGAGGACGGGGGAGAAGTTGTGGTCGGGTCCCAACAACAAGCGTCATGCGGTGCATTGTCGAACGCGAACGGAAGCCAAACTGCTCCACCATCGCCCGCACCGTCAGTGGCAAGGGAGTTGGTGTCCGGGACGACTCCCGAACCCCACTGACGTTCCCAACGGCAAATGGGACTAAAAGAAGGGTTGCAAAATTCGACAAAACGAGACTTGGATACAAAATGGTCGCAAGCCTTTTATGAGGCTAATATTCCCATTAGTATTGTCTGCCATCCCGCGTTCATCCAGGCCGTTAAGGCAACCGCCAAGGCTAGAATTATGTACAAACCCCCAACATACCATGCAATGCGCAAGAGTTTACTTGACGATGCACGGTTCAATACACAAAAAATCGTGGAGTTGAAGACAACATCATCTATCCACAAATATGGGTGCACTATTTGTTCGGACGGATGGGAGAATGTTGTCCACCGCCCTTTGATGAACGTCATGCAAATTTGTCCGGCGGGCGACGTGTTCTTTGGTTCCATCGACACCACCGGTAGCACAAAGGATGCCGCCTACGTGGCCACCGAGGTCAAACGCTACATCGTTGGAGTGGACCCCACAAAGGTTGTTCAAGTTTGCTTCGATAATGCGGCGGCCATGAAAACCGCGGCGAGCAATATTAGCCGGGAATGGCCACACATATATTGGCAAGGGTGTGCGGCGCATTGTTTGAACTTGTTGTTGAAGGATTGGGATAAACAATGATGGGCGAAGGACGTCGTAGACAAGGCGAAGGACATTGTCAAATACATCCGGGCCCACCAATGTCCGACGGCGGTCTTCCTCACCTACTCGCCCAATTTGGGCTTGAAGATGCCCGGGTCCACACGATTCGCCACCAACTTCCTCATGATTGACCGGCTTCTAAAGGTGAGACATGCTTTGGAACAAACGGTTATTCATCCCGATTGGACCGCCTACGTGAACAAATTAAATAGAGGAGGCGATGATCGAAGGAGAAGTGCAATGGAGGCACGTCAAATCAAGACAACGGTTAATGACGACAGTTTTTGGACAAGTTGCGATAATTACCGCCACATGTCGGAGGAGGTGTTGAAAACATTGAGAGTGTTTGATGGCGTTGAACCGGCAATGGGCAAGGCTTGGTTGACCATGAAGAACTTGGAGAAACATGTGCTTAGCCTAAGGAATCCTCCTTCCAACCTAGCACACAACCTCGCTACCTTGGCCGAAGAAGATTTCTACAGCCGGTGGCGTATGATGACCACGGACCTACACCATGCCGGTGCAATCTTGAATCCTTATTTATTGGACGACAACGTCGTCCACGAAGACGCGGCCGTTAAATCCGGATTCTTGGACGCCATGAGGAGGTTGACCACGGGCAAGGACGGTCATTACGGTCGGGTTGTGGCCGAATTTCAAGCATTCAAAGAGCGTAGGGGCGCGTTCGCCAATATGCCCCTAGCCATGGAAGCCAACATCCCACCCCACGAGTGGTGGGACCTCGTGGGCGAAGGTGGCACCCACTTGGCCCCTTTGGCAAAGCGAATATTGGCCCAAGTGTGCTCCTCTTCGTCTTGCGAAAGGAATTGGAGTAGTTATTCGTTTGTGCACAACAAGACTAGGAACCGGTTGAGTTCGGCGAGGGCCGAAAATTTGGTGTACATTTATACCAATTCACGGTTGGCACGGGAGAGGGTTGATCGGGACTCGGCCGCATGGTATCTAGTGAACATGATGTCCGAAGACTCCGACTATTCGGCCGACGAGGATATAAATGGTGACCCCCCCGCGGGACCCGGCGGGGATTCCTCGGGGCCTTCGGACAACGAGAGCGATGGGGGACATGGTGGAGGGAGTTTGGGCCTTGACAACCACAATGATCCGTTTGCATACGATGGACTTGACGCCGAGGACGATGGTGATCTTCACATGTGGGCCAACATAGCCGGTCGGGAGTTTCTCTCCACTACGCATGTGCGTCCCGCTACGCCGACAACTACAATACCCGATGTACCGGTAGACATTCAACCCGTAGTGGATGAAGATGTAGTGGCCGAACCACATGTGGATGAAGCTCTTGAAGCGGCTCCGAACCGGATGGACATGGACGAAGTCCCACCACATGCTTCCCCCATTCATCCACCGACGGATGTTGTGCCCACTCCTATTGTGTCGACAACATATGCACAACCCATGCAAACTACACCACCCTTTCCCAAGCCCCACGGAGAGGGCACGTCCAATGTTGTCCTTAACACTAGTCCATTGCGAGGTATTGGGCAATGCCCGGCCGTTGCGCGAGCACCGAAATCCGACTCGGATGACACATTGGCGCAACACATTGCGCGTCGGGCCCCAACAATACCACGCATGGGCTCCCGGTTGGTTGGTGCCACCATCGGCATGCGCGCCCCATGCCCCACACCGGCTAGGCCACCCCCTAATATTGCATTGACAAACTTTGGTCGAACCACGAGAGGTCAAAAAAGAAAACGACAAAGGGATGTGCGAGAATGGAGGACTACCGGGGCCACCCCACTTGCACGTCCACAAACTGACGGCGTTATGGATGCAACGGGTTCAAGACCAATGGTATCGATTAGAATGCCAAGGGCTGGCACACGGCTTAGTCGAATTCCCGGCCCGGCAATTGATGGCCACGAGTCCGACGCCCGAACAGATGACAATGCCAGCACGGACGATGAATCCGGCGTAGGCAAAGCTCCCGATGATAGTGATTACCAAGCACCGCCCCCAAGGGTAGCTGTGGGAGGGCCACGCAGGACAAGGAATTCTATTCCTCAAGACAACGATAATGCCCCTTCATGAATGAATATTTATAGTAATGTCAAATGTCCTATGGTGTTCAATGGGTTTAGTTGTATTGGTGATCAATTTTTGTAATAACTATTTTTGGGTATGTTTGTTGAAAAAATAATGTGAATTTCAAATTTGTATGTTGGATGTTGACTAAAAATTGAGCCTACATGTATGATGTAGGGTTTAGGAAATGAATGTCCAATGTGCACTAAGGTTAGGACTCAGGAGTAGGACACATGGAATTGATTTGTAATGCCAATAGGCCCTATGTAGTGTTACATTTTTTATTCTATAGGTCGGAGGCGGCATTATAAAATAGTTTTAAGAATATTTAAGACTATTTTTATGTTTTTATTATTAAAAATCATCGAAGACATCAATCCGTGAGGTCCTTTATGGCAAATCATTGTCGAAAACATTCCCCTCTTCTAGGATTAGGTCATCGAGCTCTTCTCTGCCCAAATATTGATCCAAGAATGATGACATTGTAAATGCAGACCACCATTCACGACTTGTCCGATGTGCCATGTGGGGCGTTATGTATTCCAATATTTGCCAATTTGTGTGGCAAATTGGCAATGCTAAAGGCTCAAACATTGCCATTGAGTTTGAATGTACTAATGCTATATGGTAATATGGAACAATTGTCAAAGTTGAGCGTGTCTATATTTGCCCTATTGCCATGGATTGGCTATAGTCGTGAACTTATAATAAAAAACATTTAAAAATGCCGTAGAAATTTGTCGAGGATTTTAAAATGCATTTTAAATGTGTATTTTAAGATAAAGTAAAAATAAATGCACCTCTAGCCCTATGTCATGTGGGAGGATGAAATGAATGTCCAATGTGCACTAAGGTTAGGAGTAGGACATATGGAATTGATTTGTAATGCCAATAGGCCCTATGTCATGGGCGAGGATGGAATTAATGTCCACACACACACACATATATATATATATATTGCAAATACCCCCAAATATATATATATATATATATTGCACATACATCCATATATATAGCGCATACGTATAGAACATACGGTATACCGGGAACCCACATATATATTGCACATACACATACATATTGCAATTTGCACGTACACCCATACATGTTAGACATACATATTGCACACGGGTGTAGCTAATAAAGAAGTTATCATTTGTTTAAATAGCGATCCACTTTTATTTCACATTACAGATCATATCTTTTACATAGTGCGATTATATCCACTAGGCCTAAACACATATACACTGTGTTTGCTAGGATTAAATCGGCGAACTATATAGAACATGAACCGCTACATCTACATAGAAAAATTATAATGTCAATAGTCGCTCCGAAGGACAAATCCAAAAGTTGGTGCATCGACGATATTCGGCAGAACGTTTGTCGACTTGAAGCCAATATTCTCCATTCTCCACAAGCATATCCTACAAGTATTCAAGTTCCATTATGAAAATATCGTTGAGCCGAGCATGCTGAACTTGCCATCGAATTGGGATGGCAATGCGTTGCGTATGGCTGAACATGAAGAGGTTCAGTCGGAACGCTCGCAACAATTCGGCGAGCTCCGAAGTCCCTCTCACGCCCCTAAATCGATGCCCCATTGGTATGTCTACGTCCCAAATCGACATACGCAACGCATTGTAGACTTCTCCCATACCAAAATGTTCCCGCCAAGCTTTGTTAACTCCCATGTATTTAAAAATACATATGAGAGTTAAAAAATTCGCCCTCACTTCACACCCCCGCCCATACTCTCCTCGGTGATATGGCTCCAAAATAGGCTCTAGGACCTTCGGCAATATGTGCTCCCCCACAATTTCCGCGGTCAATCCGAGTAAAATGGTCGACGGTGCCATGTTTGGCACAACCCTGAAATAGCAGCTTCTCCGCTCCTTCTCCCTTTGTTGTCCGTTTGCAAAGCTTGCTGAAACAGGCTATGGCCAATGGAGAACTTGGGAATGAGGGAAATGGGAGGTTGGATTGCTATATATATGCATCCTTTGTCATGATTGTATGCATTTAATGCATGATTTGACTAAGCTAACGCTCTTCCCAAATCCTAACGCCTAATTTCGACTGCTGGGCAGCAGTCGACTGTGGATGGTCGACTGCTACACAGCAGTCGACTGATAAAATCGACTACTGGAAGGCAGTCGACTGTGGATGAATGACTGCCTTCCAGCAGTCGACCATCTTAGTCGACTACTAGGAAGCAGTCGATTTTATTAGTCGACTGTTGTGTAGCAGTCGAACAGCCACAGTCGACTGCTGGGCATTTATCAATCGACTGCTGCCCAGCAGTCGATTTGCATAGTCGGCTGTTGTATAGCAGTCGACCATCCACAGTCGACTGCTGTGCAGCAGTCGACTATGCAAATCGACTGCTACAAGATAGTCGACTGTGGATGGTCGACTGCTACATAGCAGTCGACTGCCTTGCAGCTTAATTTAGACAACTAATTAGACACACCCGTAACCCAACCTGCCAACTCATTGGATGCCACCCGAGGGCCCACACTGCGATATCCCTATAAAATCAAGTGTGCTACCCACCATGAGGCCACCTTGCCTCGTAGTGATTTTGAGGACCTTGTATGCGTCGCATACATTGCCCAAGATCAACTACGGTGTGGGCAATCCATAGGATTGCGATGGCTGGGAGTGGCAAGATACGGGATGCGGGTGGTTCGTCAAGAAGTATGTATTACAATCCCCGACACGCATGGGGCTTGCCGGACGAACCGGACGAATTTACACCCGAGGTGGTTGCAGAGAACACTCGAAATGAGGACGATTTGCGCAGTGTTTTACGTCCGATTCAAGGGTTCACTGAATTCTATTGGGTTCGACTGCCTAGGAGACAAGTTGATCGTCACCACCGCGGATACTTGGACGCCCAAGAAAGGCCCGCATGCCGCATCGGTTACAAGGAAAAACTTTTCCCATGGCACTTGTTTCAGGACCTTAGCGACGTTCTCACGAAGGGGAAAAATCAATTGTATTTTCGAAAAAACTATGGGACCTTGTGGAGGTTCTACCAAACCATAAAACACTCGGTGCATGACGCAATTCATTGGGGGTTCAACCGGTGCACCGCGCACCAAAAGGAATACCGGGTGTATAGAGAGTACACACTTAGGTCGTCAATGTAAGATTTGCCCACGAATATGGTGAGAGCGTAGTATCAAGTTTGTACTTGCACGTATACTTACGTATGTTGGTAAGTTGGAAATGCGCAATATATGAATTCCTAGCAATATTGCGGTGATGTTTTCCGCTTGGTGTGAACTTATAATCATGCCACATGGAATCATTGTCACAGTTATTTGCATCGATACGTGTTTGATTCAAGTGCAAATGCATGTAGATGCAAAGTCCATGGTTTAATTGGATGTTTGTGGCAACCGATTGTGTGGGCAAACATAAGAAATGATCATTGTGCGACACTTGTACATTACTCCCAAAATTGATAGTGAACAATAATTCACTTATAAACATTTCCAAAATCATGGTTTTCCCGCATTGTGTACAATTGAGTATCAAATAATGCCTCCTAGTCCAACGCCTATCTCACAAACACTAGCCAACATTCCTAATCCGGCTCCGAATCACTATCCAATGCAATGGGGGGTCCGCGGCTTGAGCTTGCACCGTTCAGATTTGGTGGCCGTAGTGTCCGGCGCCTCGCCTCACGCCTGCTCTCGGTGATGGCCCATAGTTCTTGCGCCGCAGTCTCCCGGTCAGCTTGTGCACGAGCGCGCGCGCGGTCTCCAATGTGCAACCCCCTCGCGGCATTCGGATGGCGCAGGACGTCTTGCATGGTGGGGCTAGAGGCCCCGTCACGGATGTCCAAAAGGCCGTTGACGTATTTCCACTCATTCATCCGGATTTGGACGTCCACCTCATTGAAGCTACCCTCTTGTGTAACGGCCTCCTGCCTCTCCAGATCGGCCTCAAAACTTGTTGTGTCCAACACGTGTTCCACATCCCAAGTTGTTTCCTCGCCCGGGACCGGTTCCCGTGGTAATACCCCTACTGTCACATTGCCGTTGGAGTCATACACGTATCCGTGGGGGTAAGGACCTGGGACGTATTCACCCGTCTCTCCGGCATGCCCACCCACAACACGGTACAAAAATGCCCTCAAACCTACGGCCTGAGGAGAGGAGCCGGGGTAAAACTCATGAGCAACCCTTGTGTACATTTCAGGCGTGAAGTTTGTCGTGTAGCCTCGCAGGTCCTTCAAATACCTCCGTGCACGCCAGCTATAAGCAGGAGGATCGCCGTATTCTGCGGGCGGCACACCATGGATTATTGTGTATTCAAAATCGGGAGGCATTCCCCATTGCACTCCGAATTGCTCGTACAACCTTCGATGCAGAGGGGCTTGGCACGTAGGACAACGGCGTGTTTGCAACATGTGTGGCAACAAACAATTCGGGTGGACCATGTGACCGCACGACCCAACGATCCATGCGCCTTCGGGTCCCCAAGGATTGGAACAAATGGGGCACATGCTCCCGTCCTTGATCCAATCGGGGACGCATGGCCACAACAAGGCTGGTCTGGCCGGGGGTATCACGATGCGGGATGATACTGCGGTATCCCATTGGAATTCATCCTCGGGCCTCTTGGTCCACGCAATATTGGGGTAATGGTCGTCATCGACCGGGAGGTTCTCAGGATACATGAAATCCAATGGCGGCCACGAGGTAAAAAGAAGCCGTCGTTCGGGCCACTGTTCGCCGTGGTCCTTATAGTGTGTCAGCTCGTCCATCAATGCCCTCTCACGCGTGGCGAACATGATAGTGGCTGTGACCATGCCCATGTAGTCGTCCTCCAACAACCAGTTCCTCCTAATGACCCGGTCGTAATCAACCCTCATTGCCTCCAAGTTTGTTGTGGGCGACGGCTCCCGCCCTTGTCCATCACTACCAGACATTGCTTGCGGCAGTTGTGGCGCATCAACCCTCGCAAGTTCAAGGTTGGTCAAACGTGCAATCTCGGCCTTCAACCCTTGGACCTCCTCGGCGTGTGCACGTCGGACCATCTCCAATTCCCGTTCATGGTCAGATTTGCATTTTGCCAGCTCCGCCCTCAACGCCTCCACAACGTCGTTGTCGGCAACTACCAGTGGTGGGGATGGCACCGCCGATGCCATCTCCACATCAACGGGCGAAGATGGAGGACAAACCAACCGGGAACCATGTGGCGGTGTCACGTGGACCCTTTGTCGCCAGCTAGGTGGTTCAACCGGCAACCCTATGGCAATGTTGTGCTCGTCCATGTTTGACTCGGCGGCCGGTGGAGTCCCCACAATTTGATGATCTGGTCCCGCAAGGAAATCAAAATAAGATCGGACCCTCAAAGGATTCATTGGAGTTTGCCATGCCAATGAAATCGGACCGCCAGCGTTCCGTCCTAGCACGGCACTTGGTATGACCGTGACCCGGCGTGCCTGCCTCAAGTCCGGGCTCGTGCGGGGTATGGTGGACCAGTCGATATCCACTCCCAAAATTACCTCCGCGTAGACCATTTGGCATAACCACATTAGCATATGCCCGCGATCAAATTCCCTCGGTGCACCCCACAAGAAATCCCACACCTCCTTGCACCGTTCTCCAAATATTTGATGGCTCACCTCCCTCCATATGCCATAGCGTTGTCTAGACATCCGTTCAGCATTCGCGCTAGGAACGAATATCCTCGTCAAATGGGTCCACTCTACGTACCTTCGGACCGTGCTATACAACCACATGCCCCTCTCATTTTGCCAGCCGGGATTGGCGAGAATGTTCGGGTCCCGCGCCACCTCCAAATTGATTGGTTGCGGGTTGCCCCTCGGCGCATTGCCGCGTCTTCTAGCGCCTGCCGACCCCGGTGTCGCTTGCGGAGTCCCCCCCGGATCCAAATCCCCGCCACGTGGAGGTTCCGGCGGCAAGTTATCTTCGTCTGCCGTCGTTGCCCCTAACCCCTAGCTTTGTATGCCTACTATAAATTAAACCTAATATGGTAGCACTTCCAAAATAAGCGCCACCACCCACAATTTTTTTTCCAATCCACTAAATCCAAATTAAGGTCGTTCAAAGTTCAAACTACATAATTAGATGTAAACCACTTTCAAAATAAGTGTTCACATATAACAATTTCCGGTATGGTTCAAACTAACCGCAATGGTGTACAATGTATACCGTATGTAGGTGGGTTGCAGTACAATACAGATAGTAGGCAGATATAGTATACCGTTTGTCCCGTATACATATTTCAGTACGTATGTCCACCTGTAGCCCTCCAGCTCACCTCTATCTCCAAATGGCAAGGGCTGATTAACAACCTAGGCCCAAATGGAGGGAGGTGGGAGTGAGGGAATGAGGGAAGTGGGGTCCATATATACCCCAAGGAGGCGTCCTTTCGATTAGACGCCACGTGCCCATGGGTGTCTCTACGCGACTGCTCGTGAGCAGTCGCACCCCTTCGTCGACTGCTATTAGCAGTCGACCATGGGGTGCGACTGCTCACGAGCAGTCGCAACCCATTCAAGTCGACTGCTGATAGCAGTCGACCATAAGGTGCGACTGCCCACCAGCAGTCGTCCGCACTTTGTCGACTGCTATTAGCAGTCGACTTGGGTTGTCGACTGCAGTTGGGCAGTCGACTGTCCAAGTCGACTGCTAATAGCAGTCGACTTGAAGGGCAGACGACTGCTTGTAAGCAGTCGCATCCCTTCGTCGACTGCTATTAGCAGTCGACGAAGGGGTGCGACTGCCCACCAGCAGTCGTCTGCCCTTCTTCGTCGACTGCTAATAGCAGTCGACAAAGGGGTGCGACTGCCCACCAGCAGTCGTCCGCACTTTGTCGACTGCTATTAGCAGTCGACTTGGGTTGTCGACTGCAGTTGGGCAGTCGACTGCTAATAGCAGTCGACTTGGGTTGTCGACTGCAGTTGGGCAGTCGACTGTCCAAGTCGACTGCTAATAGCAGTCGACTTGAAGGGCAGACGACTACTTGTAAGCAGTCGCATCCCTTCGTCGACTGCTATTAGCAGTCGACGAAGGGGTGCGACTGCCCACCAGCAGTCGTCTGCCCTTCTTCGTCGACTGCTAATAGCAGTCGACGAAGGGGTGCGACTACCCACCAACAGTCGTCCGGACTTTGTCGACTGCTATTAGCAGTCGACTTGGGTTGTCGACTGCTAATAGCAGTCGACTTGAAGGGCAGACGACTGCTTACAAGCAGTCGCCCGCCTGTCGTCGACTGCTAATAGCAGTCGAATTTCCATGTCGACTGCCCAAGAGCCGTCGACAACCCATGTCGACTGCTAATAGCAGTCGACTAGTTATGGTAGTTGACTGCTCTTGAGCAGTTGACATGGAAATTCGACTGCCGTCAGCAGTCGACACACCTATACGACTGCCCTTTAGCAGTCGATTCAGTGTGTCGACTGCCTAGTAGCAGTCGCTGTAACTCGTCGACTGCCCATTAGCAGTCGACACTGTTGACGATAGTTTACCCTGTGTGACGACAGGGTAAACTGTTTTACCCCCCCCCAAACGGACGTGACGTTTTCATGTCTGCCGTCACGTCGCTGTCACAGGATGTGACGCGACGTGACGTGTAATCCCTAAGCATAATGCACTAAGTGACCTGCCCGGAAACTAACACAAGGAAGTCAACTATAAGTTATAGCTAGTTGCTTTCACAAGCCACATAGGAGGCAGTTGGACATGGTTGTGACCCATAGTTGGGCAACATATGTCGGTTATCATACATAATTGGTGTAAGGAGGAATTGAGCTAGGCAAAAAATTAATATACCACACGATATGGCTATGTGTTGTAACCATCCTCTACATATCCACTAAAATGATGTTGCATCATAGAGGATCCTCTTCAAATTGGTTATCTTACTTGCATCATATTGGATGGCAATTGGACACGATTAGAACCCATAGGTGGGCAAGATGTGTTGGTTATCATGCATACACTACAAACACATGAGTCTTGGAAAATTGTCCTACGTCACTAGAAAATTCGTAAATATACCACCCCGGGGGGTGCACTCCATTGTCAAGTTGAACACCATGTGCGATTAAAAAAAATAAAATCTACTCTTTACATAAAGCATCACCAAAATGGGTCAAAATTTTATCAAATTTTTTATGAGTAGATAAAAACAGTATCTATTACATAGTAAAAAATGGTAACCAAATTTGATGATTTGTTCTTTTTAATAAAACATACCGTTTCTAACTAGAATGACGCATAATTGAACTTAAAACAATTACTACAAAAATGAAAATGACTAAAAATTTCAAAAATATATAAAAAGATATTTATCAATGGTTATGTATATGTAGAAAAAATATCATAATTTTTAAAATTATCTATGGCATATAAAATAGGGTAGCAAACTTTTATCGCACGTGGTTATGAAACGTAAGGGGGTGTGATCACCCCGAGTGTACCACATGGGTTGATTTGCATATTATTCACAATAGCACCCGTTTATTGTCTAGGACTCATGTCAATAATGATAAATGATATGAGGAGGAATCGAGCTAAGCGAGAAATCAAGATTGCACATGATATGGCTATGGTTATAACCATCCTCTTCATATCCACTAAAATGATGCCACACCATCAAGACTCCTTTGCACACCATATTCTATTACATGCATCAAATTGGTGTGCCCATTGATACCAATGTATGCTCATTCATATTGTGGTAGGAGCTAGAGTGGCGGCCCCGGTCATGGGTATATGAAAATAATTGGATGTAATGTGATATTTTATCTCGAAATGTACTAATAATAGCACATTTGAATAACTGCATTTACTTCTTTAATGGAAAAACTAGCACATTAAAACTTGCTTTTCAAAAAAAATCCATTTTTAAAGTTTTGAGTAGATAATATGCAAAATTTTGCCACACAACGTTTCAAACCTTGGGCACCTGCCAAAATAACTAGCATTAACTAGATTTTTTTCCAATACATTTTAGGGAACAACTATAGTTAATTAGAAAATTTTCAAACCAATTTGAAGAATAACTATAGTTAACTAGAAAAATTCCAAGTATTATTACATATTTGAAGAAGTTCACCTCTTGATTTGCTTCAGTTGAGGTTCTTTAATATGCTTGGGCCACTGAGGATCATCAAGAAACGCCTTTATACTTTCCCTCAGAGTGTTGGGCTCCAGAACAACCTCCATGTACATCACCAACACATATAACACACTAGTAACACTACAACAGAATTCCGTGAACATGTTGTGCTCAACTTTTAGTTAACTAGATATAACTATAGTTAACTATATTTTTTTGACAGACCAAGTTCAAAACAACTATAGTGAACTGCATAATTGGGCAGATCAAATTGTGAACAACTATAGTTACAAAAGGCAATTAGTTAACTAATAGTTGAATTAGCTGGTTAGTTGTCCAAGGTCTGCAACGTTTACACTGATTGGTACCATTGGTCTCTCACGCCCCTCGTGTACTGTCCTTTTGGCATTCTTCACAATATTTTGCACTTCATGCATCATTGGGGCAGAGAATCCTTCAAATTTGCTCAAATTGGATCCTCAAATTGGAAGTGACTTACTTTCTACCTGGGCACAACACATGTCTCATACTCACTGTAATTCGCTTGCTTGGTCATTGTTTGAGACTCGGAGTTGTATATTGATAAATTATCAACTTCAAATAATGAAACTCGATCCCATGCAAGTGGCAATCAGCCTGTCAAATTGGTAGTTTTGTTTTGAAGATAATTGGCCACCATATCATACCCCAATGACATGTGAGGCCTGATACCTAGGAATACAAGAATTAAGAGTTGGTGGAAAGAATGGTTACTACACTAAATATGATAATTCTAATTGTCTTGCTCAATACTAATTGTAAACCCTGGTGTAGTGTCACCAACACTAAATGTTAATCCAACATTATTTGTCATTCCTTGTAAAAAAATTCAGGGATTATAGATTTATAGTGTTGCAATACTGTCACTTACTAAGTGATATTTCATCCAAATTGCAATCATTCATGACAATATTTCAGTACAGAAATGTTAGGATGCAAATTATACCAAACTTTGTTTCAATAATCGGCATGGATTTCATGTAGTAGACTCCAGCCAGGTCGTTTAGAACTCGGGTCATGACTTGAAGGAAAGAAGAAAGCTTGCGTTATTCCTTTCAAAAACAAGAGTTCCTTCAAGGGTAGTAAAGAAAAGGATCACATCACAGGCAATGCAATGCAAAGAATTTCGGTGGGAAGACAATTACGGCTTGCTAATGCAAAACCCCCATATATTCTCTGGAGAGGGTTCATAAATTTAGTTATTTCACAATACTCTGGGATGCACATTTCGAAATACCTTTGTCCAATTAATGTCCATGTGCAAATAACAATTACCGCGCAGATGTTGAGAACAAGCACTTTGGGGTTATGGTCATGATGATATACTCGCATATCTAGAGCGTTCGATTGATCAATGGCACCTTTGAGGTAACTCTCTTACTCTTGTACATCGTTTGAACTCAGAAAGTGACAGTGTTCACTCAATTGGCAATTCTCAGTCAAAAGCATCGAAAGCAGAACATGATTCTAGGTTTACGTGTAGGTCATGTTCAAATTGCTCACTTCAGTACGCACAGAGACTCGCCTTGAGCATGCTGGACAACGAGTACGCGTTAAACCTCCGGCGTGAGAAGAATTGGTGACTCCAAAAGGATTTATGGGAGGCAGGTTAAGCTTCTCCATCTTACGGGCTAACAATCGTACTGACATCGCCACACCTATATCATAGCGAAAAAACCAAAGGGGGAGATCGGTGCATGATAATGATTTCTCATCACGATAACAAATCACAGAGGATGGGCCGCCTCCGCGGCGCTCCGCGTACACACCAAAGCGCAACGAAGAAACCTCAACATCCTAGCTGCACACGCCCAAGCTAACCTCAACATCCTAGCTGCACTACACGACGAAGACCAAAAACTTCTACCAAAAACTCAAGACATCGGCAACACATACCAACACTAAGCCGCAAGCACGCACAAGAGTTGCATTGACAAAATACGCAACACCGCAAACGAGACACCAGGGCAAGGAGAAGAATGAGATCTCAATTCAAATATACTCGCCATGGCTTCACAACTTGTGCATCGCATGGAGCAAATTCTCAAGCAGACAAGGAGTCCTGAGGTAGGGTGGAGGCGGAGGTCGAACCAAGAGAAGCGTAGCTGACAAGAGAAGGTAGGGATATGGCCAATGGATGAACTCATCCATCATCCATGACAATATTTGTCCACTTATTCATAAGAAGTGACATCCAAAAATTTACCATATGACACTAAATATCATATTTAATGTAGTCTAAAACATGAATGTATTTTTGAGTCATAAATAAGCAAATGCTAAGTTCACAAGGGGCATCTATGTTATTAATCTAAGGGCCAAGACAGTGATTAACTAGGTTCTAGGGTAAAGCTAGACTTGTGTATGAATTTTGGACATAACGAAATTGTATACGTGCACTTTTATCGACCAACCTTGTGATAGAAACAACACTAGTCTTGGATTTAAACTACATTTCTTATCGTAGACACGTTTTAGTTGCATGCACATTGTGGTACTTGTGAAAAATACACATCTATAATGATTATTTGATCACATTGCGTCCACTAGTTCCCACCATGCACTCACACATTCATTTTTTGCCGCCAAAGTTTTATCGCTAGAATGGCCAATGACAATAGGGTTTCGCCCGATCTCAGGATCCCAACCCTCAATTTCATCAAATTTCCAACTATGGATCATGAGAAATACATGTTCATAACACCTACCATCAGGAGGGTGAAAACGTTGATTCCTACATAGAGCTTGGAGATTACTAACTTTAGCCAAATTAATAGCTAAGGAGGGGGTCAAAGACCCTAAATTATTATACTAGAATTATTCTATCATGAATCAACAAGAAATCTATAAGAATATATTTTTGATACACCCCTGTTGATACATGTTGGGAAATGAATCCAAGATGCACAACTACATCTAATAGATGGCAATCACTAGGTGGTGCCCATGACCCTAACCCATCGTTTGTCCACCTACACCGACCTAACCAATCATCCTATTTCTACTCTCCAGTAACCATCTCAACTTTGTTTCTGTCATGAAAAATATGGGTTGATTGTCATAACATTACAAAGAGGGGCGAGGCGCACCCGTCCTAAAAGGGGGAGGCCCGACCCTACACCAGATCTCCAGCCGGCATTACAAGCCTAGATCCTTGGGAAAAGTGAAGTGGCACCCTATTAGAGCAGGCAACCAGTGCCCACCTGCACGTGGAGTTGTGCTAGCGCTACTCAACAACTCTAAATACACAAAAAATATATATATACATCACCGGCACGGCAATCCACATGTTTTGGATGACAGGAAGACGCCGCTTCACACTTCCATGATGAACAATACTCAGGCTGAACTTTGTTCCTTTTGTAAGAGTGGCCCCACATAAAAAGGGCATTAACTTATACTCCACAAAATTCCCAGCCCCACGGTGCAGCAGCTCAAGCTTGCAGGCAGTGCTCGAGTCCTCGTAACTTTCTAGCACAGCTTTGTTCCATTAAAAAGAAACATTATAAGTTCACCTCCACTCCCATTTTCACTCCATTATTTTCTCGCTGTTATTGAAAGCGGGTGGCATTCATCTACGGTCGAGATCGATTCCACGTCGAGGCTCCTGCCCTAAATTTGTACCTTTCGGTAACTTTAGTTCCCAGTCTATCTATCTAGTTGCAGGCTACATCTCCAACCAGTTAATTGCATTCATAAATGACAATGAATTGAGAGCAGTTTTATTAGAGTATTGCTACATCATTTGTCGTGTGCTTCTAGTTCCGGGGTCAGGCTCGCAGGCAGGCAGGCAGGTCCTGAAGAAACACTTAGAAAATTTTAACTTCTTCCTTCATGTAACAACTACTACAGTATGATTCAACTTCCGCCATCTTATTAAATGCTAAAAGAACAACGCGGGTGATGATCGGAACTTGAGTCTCTTCACGTAACAATGATTCGACGTTGTTTGTCATGGTATGCGGAATCATTGCATCTCCATGCCAAAATGATTCATGTAATGGCCAGTTTTTTCTTACTGATTATGTCGAGCTTAAATGCTCTTCCCGTACACCCGAGCGCACACCTAATCGGTTCAAGAGCTACTCCGTGATATATAAAACGAGAGTCATTATGGCGCCCCAACTTCTTCTTGTTGCAGCCGGTAGCAGTAGTAGTAGCTAATCATCATTCGTAAGTTATTGGGTGCTAGGTGTGGTCCACCTTATGAGAGAGGGATACCTATAAAGTCTCTTTATAAGACAGCCAACCCCGTCTTGTATTATACAACCCATTGAATTCACATATTATCATGACATATTCCCCACCGCACCGCCGCATAAAATGCAAAAGTTGTTAAATATAACCCGCTAATGCAAATGCTTAAAAACGCAGGTTGGCAAGTCAAACCCCTCATCACCATCACAACAGGGTAATTGAGGGGTCATCCATAACTGGTCAATCCAAGAATTAGAACGTCTTGAACACCCAAGAATGAAGTCAAAGCACTTCTGAAAAGAATACACCAAATTGCAATCCAATACCTCATACACCTAAAATTAAACAAAATAAAATTTGACAATAAACATGCTCCAGTCTACCCCTCTTAGGGAACTACATTGTTTATGGTATTTAATGTCACATGCATAGTAGTGTCACTTACCCTATTTTGAGGCGTATGCTGGATTACGCTAACTATCAACAAACTCCATCATGAGTGTCGTCCCATGACACTTGGCGTTCAAATGTGCTAATTAATATTATGGCAGAAGTACGTTCATTAGTGTTATGAGGCGTATGCCAATGGTTTACAAGTTGACTAAGTGTACACAGATGACACTTGGCATTAGTATGCTCAAGAATATCTTCCTCTTGCATGCTAAAATGTAAAGACATGATACTTGCCATTAGTAGGCTCAATAATATCTTCCCTTTGCATACTACAACCCAAATGTGTGTTTACCAATGCAATATTTGAAGAGTTTGGTATTGGGTGAAATAACGTAGATGGTGCTAAAACCATCACTTCAAATGTTCTTCATAGACGCTATTATTATCATACATAGAATATTAAAATCCTTGTTAGCAATTGACATGAGAATCCAACACATGATAGTATGTCGTATTTGAACTCTGCAAGCAAAATTGACATAGTTTTATTGATAGCTAACTCAAAACCAACACATGAGCTTGATGTTAAGGTGGTGGATATTCTTGATGTTTTATTTATTGTGCAAGACTTTACTATGTTGGTTTTGGATGGGGTGACCATCTACCTTAGGTTAGTGCCCGGATACACAACTCCTATTTTTACAAGGCCAAATTTTGATGACATATAATGCAATTTCATGCAAGAAGAAGTATTATGTTTCAATTTAGTTCAAGAAACTCTTGAATTTATTGGATGGAGTGATGTGCTAATGCAACTTTTAAACAATCTTATTTAGTAAGAAAATAATTCATTCTAACCAAAGTATACACAAACTTTTTATGTGGGGGGTGGGGTGGGGCGGGGAGGTGGAGAACAAGCCACCACAAGAAGAGGTTCAATGACTTTAGCAAAATCCCTAATTCAGTTAGGACCCAACTTGTTTATGTAAACAAATGACATCCGACACTCTTTGTCATTGCTTTAGAACAAGTTCATTTTAAAATGTGCAAACACAACCTCTAGGTCATTTTAATGCCGTTGCCCTTACCTATAATATGGAAATTATGTATCGAAGAGGCACGCCGTTTATGGTATTTGGTGTCATTTACTATTCGAAGTTACACATTGCTATAACATTTTATTATTAATGTAAAGTTTTACCAAGAGCACCATATAACTTCAAATAGTGAGTGACTCTGAATACCATAAATAGTGTGATGGTTTTATAATGATCTACATTAAGAGAGAGAGAGCAAGGATCCAGAAATGCGAGTGCATACCTACAAATCACATATTCCCACTGCACTGATTAATATAGCAAGCCAAGTTACTAGGTCTTCTCCATCAACTCCACATCAATTTCCACAAACCCGACTCATGTGAAGGCCACGGCGACTAGAATCTACACTAAAACCTCTCCCCTAATGTGCTACCCATAGGACTGCCCTATGCTACATGGGCTCCTAAGTAAATGTGCATTGATCAAACATTCCATACAACTAGGAGATCCAAGAGAGACGACGCAGAAAACCAAGGCAGTAGTACCTTATCTACGTAGTATTATTATTACTACGTCAACAACAACGATTGTCAACATGGGCATGCCAAAGAAGTGAAGTTACTAGGTCCTTCTCCCTCATCACTTCGTTGTCAATCTCCTGACTCATGTGAAGGCCGTGAAGGCTAATTACCTCTTCCACGGTGGATCCGAGGCCGGAAACCGTACAAAAACCGTAGTAAACACGGTGGACTTTCCGAGACCTCTTATTATTAAGTAGCAAGCAGTTTCTTAAGAGAGAGAGAGAGAGCCTGTGAGTGAGTCCTGCCGAGGAGCCCCGGTTCCCGACCCCGGTCCTTCTCCCACGGACTGGCTGTCTCTTTAATTGATGCGCATTTAACTTCCGCCCGTGATCTCCTCCTCACAAGGAAGCATGCAGTGGCAGTCAGGTAGGTGCACAGCTCAGGGAACTGACTTGAATTCATCACCGTCACAGTCCTTGGCAATGAAATGGGGAGACCCGACCACTAGTTCCACATCAACCGGTCAAGTTTGAGGAATACTGTTCTCTCTCTCTAATTTGACATGTTTGGTCGGGCAAGAAAGTGTCGTATTATCTGAATGTCGTGTTCTCGATAATATGACATTTTAGTCTCAAATGTCGTACTATCGAAGTTTTTCAAGAAAATGGCATGTTTTGATTCAAAATGTCATTTTGTATACACGATGAAGATATACATGTGTGAACTAACGTTTTATATTGAAGAAATATGCTCACAACATCACACAATGTGGAGTTTTATATATATATATAGTCTCATGATGATGTCTTCACCATATCACTACAAAGTGAGAATCTATTGTCTTTTGATGATGTTTGTTGATGTTGGGAATTGACATCTTGTTGGGTTTATCATTAAAAGGTTGCATGTTCATCACATCTACAATTGAAAACTCTGAAGAATCCTCCACCACAAAATTTGATAGTAATTGGGCATACTCATGGGCTTCAAGAAGCTCGACTATTGGTGTTGGCTAGTCATCCACATCATTCTCCTCCATTGGCTCTTCAATCAAGTATAAACCCCAATAGACTTCTCTACCCTATGCCAACTCCACCAACTCAACCATGCCTTCAACATATCCCTCCCATCACACATTCAAGATTAAACCTAGGTTGCAAGATCGATCTTTGCAACTGCAATTTATTGATCAATCACAAGATTCAAGAGATGATTACCTGATTATTTGAGTAATCAACAAATATCACTCCCCAATCCCAACTCTGAATCTAAACCTAATATGGAAAGGAGAGGAGTCCTTATACCCAAAACCCCTAACCCAACTCAATTTTCTTCAAATACCAAACACCACCTCACCACCAAAACTTTAACCTAGAATTGTCCCATCTTAGATGTTACCAAGATTCTAGCACCTACTGCTAGGCTCTTCCAATACACATGACTGAATTCGCCTAACCCCACCACATGCTTCCTTATCAACAAAACCTCAACCCCTCAAACATCTTCAACGAATCTCACCTACCAATTAGTGTAAGTAAGCCACCTCCACCCAACCTTCAATCAAAACTCATGAAACAATTTGAAACAACTACTTAAGCTTACTTAAATCTCTTTGGTTGTCCTTCAACCTCCATCCAATTGAAGATTCAAAAGTGCAACATATGTGTTGGGAACCAAGGTTCAAAACAAATAACTTGAATTAAGTTAAGCTAACCCACCAATGATCATGATTCATGTTCTTCTTCCGATTCATTTTGTACTTGGAACAACTCCCCAATCCCAAGGCATATCATTAATGTGGGCCCACCACTTATGCACATTAATTACCTCTATTATATGACAAATCATGCCTAAAAAATGTCATATTATGAGCATCGTAATCGTAATATGAAGGCAAATTAACACTAGAAAGTTTGGTTGAATAGCAACACGCCCTCATTGGGATAATCAATTTACCGATCTTTTTAGGAGAATCTATGGAACATACCCCAAACTAATAAAGAAAAGCTAAATGATCACAAGAAAAAGAAGAACTCTGGTCTCCGAAGGAGGCCAAAGTGAATAGAGTGTATGTTTGTAAAACATCCGAAAGATCACAACATGTAACTGGTTGGACTTGGAAACACTAGGATCTTGATGGATTATGCCCAAAAAATTCCTTGGACACTGGTCCTTGGTGACCCGAGAGCCTCCCAACTTTTGTAAGGGGGAGAGTCGAGACTCGAGAGGCCTTATTATGGACACCCTTCTTAAATCCGTTACCAATGTATGACCTCCTTAGATCTACATTCCGAAATGAGGGGAAGTGATACTACACCCTAAACTCCATAGTATCAACCTCCATAATGTCACTCACTCTCTATTATCCCGAAACCCTAGGGAATGGATTTTCGTAGTCAAATCTCACTCCTTATTGTCACCTTTCTCTCCCTTATATCACAAATTTTGTCATTAATGCAAACCACCATAGAAGTCAACCCACACCCTCGCATTGCGCCATGTGTCAATATGTGGAGTGTCACCTTCTTATTCTTATTCTTCTTCTTCTTATGCCACTTGTTGAATGATGGTGCATGCATATGCAACATTGCCCGGGAACAGTGTCCGAAATTTTTTTGAAGTTTTTAAGGTTATTTGCCTACGTTTTTAAAAGGGCATAGGCTATTTTCCTCATGGCATAGGTTGCATCCTACAATATCAAATTTTTGTAAGTTGAAAACCTGTTGATTTTTTAAGTTACCCGCCAATTGCCTTCAAAACTAATTTTTAGTAGGTTAAAATCCTTCATATCTATTGATGTTGTAGGCTTTAAATTCAAAATTTAAGTACTAAAGTGGTATCCTTGGCAGGAATTGAACCTGGCTAAGCCCTTCACCACGTTTGAAGGCCAAGGATTAACCAACTCTTTTTCAAAGAGTTGATCATAAGTTTTGAAAGGTTGCTAAAATTCAAATGAGTTCAAGGGTGGAAGTCCTCACCATCTTCTGATTCAACCTCTAATCTTTCTGCAAGATATTTATCATGATTAGTAAACAAGAGTCGAAACTTTCTTGAATCCTTCCACAAAGATATAGCTTCCTGCAAAATAAACTCAAAGTTATTGGTTGGTCCTTCAATCGCAACCCGCATCACACTATCCAAGTGTGTTGTTGTCATTCGATTCCTCTTCTTCTGCTTGATGTTATTTTGCAAAGAGAAAGCTCTCTCACAAGTAGCAGTACTAACACATTGGCATCTTGCAATGTCGGCAAGCGTTAGTAGGTTAGGAAATTTTAGTTTTAAAGAAGGACTCCAACTTATAGATGTCCATAAATCCTCAAAGGTACGATCACTCCATTCACCACTACCTTGCACTTTGAAAGCAAAGAATTCTTGCTTACAAGCTGCTCCATTTACCAATGGAGGATATGTTGTGTCCCCAATACGCTTTTCTTCTCCATATTGTTTCAAAAGCAAATCCAATTGCACAACTCCATAAGAACTCAAGCCAACTTGCCTTTGAGGCAAATTAGTAGGGCTCAAAATCTTAAAACAATCAATAATATCATTGTCAATAAATCTATTTTCTAATGCATCACAAACTGCTTGAGCATACAACCTCTGAAAAGACAAAGCAACTTCTAAATCAACCCCACTAGGATCCCGAATCATGTCTACACTATGAAATTGTGACCCTCTAATCTCGCTTGACAAACGCCTGAGAAATCCACCTGGAGGTCCAAATTCTGGAATAACATGAAATCCTAAAGAGGGATTGAAAGTTTCATGATTCAAGTCACATTCATCAACTAGAAAACACATTCTAATAGTAGCTATTTCGCTTTTCACAATAGACCCCAAACAAGAAATGTCCACAAGTTTGCATTGAAAAATCTTAGACAATTTTCCAAGCATTTGTAAAATGTCTGCTAGAAAATAGAGAACATAAATGAACTTGAACTCTCTCAATTTGTCATACAAAACACGAGTCCCGTCAACACTAGGAGAGGAACAAGAATCACGCAAATATACCAATACAGACTCTAACGAGTCACATAATGTTGTTACAGCATGAAATCTGGAAAGCCAACGAATTTTGTGATATCTCTTTAATGTTTTTTGAGCATCGTTCAATTCATCTTGTAAAGCTTGCAAAGCCGATTTTCTTTTAGAAGATTTGTTAAAATGACCAGCCACTGCATTCAATACATGATCAACTTCCAACGACAATTCTTTACAACCGTCTGTTTTAGAAGCTTCCAAAGCAGCTAGATTTGTTTTGTGAGCTACGCAATGGGTAGAGGTAAGGAAAGGATTCACCTTTTTCAAAAGTGTAGCCACACCTGTGTTCTTACCCACCATGGTAGATGCACCATCAGATCCAAAACCTACACACTTACTCATATCTAAACCCCAACTCTTTAAAGCACCAATAAGTAAGTTAAAAATCACACTTGAGCTCTTTTGCCCATCAACAATCCACAATAAACCAAGGAAGCTAGTCGTATCTAAATTTGGGAGGATCTAATATCTTCTTTAAGCTTGCCATCCACACTCTTGCTTACGCTAGTAGACTAAAAACGGGGGATTAGCAACGTCCGTTCAAAGTTCGCATCCAATCTGATTGCCATTAATATACACTACAGTTTAGCCTGCTACGGACAAGTAGCAACACCTTACCCCAACAAGCAAACACAAACTTGATTATAGCGGCACCAATTTGTTTCTGAAGGCCCGAATCTTGAGGTAAGGTTCGAACAACTCGAGATTTTGGGCACCAAAAAATAGGAAGGTTACAAATCTGTGCTTATGAAATCTAGGTCGTTTCCACACTTCAGAGCTTTTCAAAATTGCAAATCAAAAGTGAAGCGGATCCCAAATTCTAACTCAGGTGAGTATTCCAATGGTGAAGCTCACTGGTTTCTTGGGTGGCGCCAATAACAAGCTTCCCATCCACATTCTCCTTCCCAATGCTCTAAATTCAAGGAATTGATGCAGCTTCAATTGCCATGATATCCACTTCACTTCAAACATGCTACGGACAATAGGCACCTTACCTCAAGACACAAATACAAATCCAACCCAAAACACTTCAATGTTGATTTCCCCCTAAAAATGCTGCTACAAGAAAATTTTCGAAATGCAAATGTGTGAAGTCAAGTGAAGTGAAGTGGAACCCAGATTCTAACTCCGGTGGGTTTTTTCAGTGGTGAAGCACAATGGTTTCTGGGTATTCGTAAATTACAAGCTTCCCCTATCTACTGCATTCTTCCTCCCAATGATCTAAAAACAGCAGATTGAACAGCAGATTCAAATCCCATAAAAATGACCTACATTTTCACATGCTAAGGAAATGAGGCACCATACTTAGTAAAAACAATTCTACATCCAACCCAGAGCACAAAACACTTGAATGTCGACTCTAAGAACACTAACTCTTTTTCAACACCGAATCTCGAGCCAGACCCACATCAGAGTCATTTCCACTTGGAACAACCTAAGATTTCGGGCACCAAGGAATCCCAGCTCCTAACTTAGAACAATCTTCTCTAGAATACATATCTCAATCACAACCATCTCAATCTCAATCACCATCTCCGCAGACAAAAGAATTTCCACTCACTCACTTGAAAAGCTGAAATTTCGAGAAATTTTTGGAACTCTCTGAGCTCCCAAAATCTCCGATCCACAGCAACCTGGGTCGCAAAAACTTCAAAGAAAGCAAGGTAGGGTTCAATGTCCGCTAGGGTGCTGCTTCTCGGGTGCAATATCGATGAGAGAGGAGTTGTGAACTTGTGATGAATGGTGCGGGGGGGGAGGGAGTCAGGGACTCATGGATATTATTGATACCCGCCTATGTGCCACCCAAAAGCCCCGGGTATTAGCCTAAAGATGTGTTCTTAGGCCAGCTAATTTCCCAATTCAAATAAGGATGAATGGCTAAAATCCTCTCTTTATAAAAAATTGTAGGCAAAATTTCCTACATGTTTTTTATCACATAGGTTGATATCCTATGTTTTTAAATTGTCCATAGGCTCTTTGTCCTACACTTTCAAAATTTTATAGGCTAAGTCACAAATTTTGTAGGCTGATAATACACTAGCCTTAGGCTCGTCGCGGACATTGCCCGGGAAGGCCAAGTGGAGTGGACCACACCATACCATTTGATATGTTGCACTTTGTGTTACTCCATAGTGTCACATGCTACACTAATTCACTAGTATCACGCATCCATGTTAACACTACAAAACTCCATAATATCACGTGCATTTTGGTTGCCACAGGTGTGATACTACAGAGTTTAGAGTGTACATTCTTGTAGAACATTGACCACTTTATGAAGAGTGTCCGTATAGGCGCTTCTATCTTAATGTTGGGACTTCTTCTTCTTCTTCTTCTTCTTCTTCTTTTTTTTTGGTAATCAACTTATGTCACCTTCCACTATTCAAGAGGAATCTTTGCACCTCACCGTACAATAGTGGGGCATGGGACTAGTGGGGCCTATGAAGGGTTGGTTTCCTTGTAGGCCGCTCACCCACCAAATTCTAATAGGAATGTAGATTCTACCTGGTAGATTACATCATCAGCTAGTAGATTGCACTTTTTGGTTGTAGAATAGTCAATAAGTTTTTAGCACATAGTCAAGTTTTTTTTTAACATGTCGTCTCGTTTTGGTGTTTGTTCTTCGATAATGGATCCACACCTTACACACACCACTTAGAAATGGGTGTCCGATTATTATAAGTAACCAAATTAGGTATGCTTAAGTTAAAATTTCAAAATCTCATATATTTCTTCAATGCTTCACATGTTTCAAATTTCTAATTGATGTTTATTCACCTGTAAACTTCATGGTTAACGAGGCAAGTTTATTCTGTGTATTTCCATATATTAAACCCATGTGTTGTTGTTGGGATGACCCAACATGGGTCTAGGCTAGTCTCCTCAAAATGGAAGCACCAATTGCCAATATATTGTCATTAAAGAAGGCTGGTGTTACAATGATGTATTGGACTATGCACTCAAAAGATAGACATCATTTTGGGTTCATTAGTTAGCACAATCAAGAGGGCATATGTGACTGTTTCAAAAGAGATATTATCTTCACTTTTGACCTCTTATAAATTGTGTATCTCAACTTTTATTTTGAAGCTTGAAATGACAATCTTCGCAATTGCTAATTGGATAAGACAATTCATGTTCCAAGCCACTGACCAAAACCTTGGAGAGGTAGAAGTGCCCACAATAGGCCCACAAACCTTAGTTTAAATCATAATCCTTGGTAATCCAATCAAAGTTCTCCTACTTTTGCAAGTAATGCTACAACTTTTATTTATTTAATATTTTATTCTTAGAGGCAAAAGGCCAACAAGCCAATGCCAATGAATTAAAAAACAATATAATGCATCCACTTCAAGGGGAGGCAATAATACTGCAAATTTCATGACCTCTTCTAATATCTGCATGTCAACCATGTTTCTAACACTTGAAATGACAACCTTTGCCATTTGCATAAATAAAAGAAAATTAAAATTAAGGCTTAATTTGCCTCAACGTGAATGGGTGACCGTTCTCACTTATCATGATCATGTTTTACCAAGCTCCAGTGGGACGCCAGTGTAAGGGTACTCCCGCCCTCTCAGGAGGTGGTCATGATAATGATAGCATGTATAATGGGGATGTTAACCCTATGGTGGGTCCACTAGCATTTGTTTGTTGTCTAATTCTTGTTTCTTGAGGAATAGATCTATGAGGTGTTTAATAGCAATTTGGTGTATTTGTTTCATTAGTTTCCTGATCTCATGTTTTGGGATATGAATTTGCTCTAGTGCGGTTATGGAGTGTTTGTGGATGGCTCCTCTGAATCTTACCATGAGGGTGATGAGGGGGTTTAAATTCAAGTATGCATGTTGAAGGGTGTCAATGAGGGGGCCATATATGTCGCATTTTTTCTTCTAGCCTCGGAGGGGAGTCCATCATGGCAGAAGGTGAATCCAATGAATTGTAGTGTGCGGTGTGAGGTTGGGTTCATTGGTGGTTGGTTGTCGCTATGTGCTCCAATTATGCATAAAATATTTGGTTCATATCAAGCATGGCATGTGCATGGTGGTAGGTGGCATGTGCAATTGAGTAACCAATCGGGGACCGTGATTCTTGTGGTCTATGGTTGTGGTGTCATGTGTTTGCAAGTGTGTATAATTTGGTGTACCGCCTTGTTGTGTCTTGCTATTCTAAAATATATATATATATTGGTTAGAGCATTGGGATAGTAGGTGTCAATCCCATTTCTCGGGCATAGTGTATAGTTTGGGTTTAGGTAGGTGTTTGGCCATATTTAAAAAAAAATTATTAATAATTTTTTTGGGTGCTTAACCATATATTGGGCATGATGAAATTTTAGTGTTTGTGTACTTTGTGCATCGGAGATATTTGTTGATTTCCAAAAGTGGTTTGAGAGTTTGGGGTGGATATATGGGTCAGAAACCTATTCGTCAACATATGCAAATTTGGTTCTAGCCAATGTGAGTTCAAGTGTTTTTTGCTTTTTTGTTTATGTATGCGTGGAGGTTTCGGATTGCTTCGGTGTGTGCATTGGTTGGGGTTCCGGTGAGCCAATATGGTGGTGCGCACTATGTGAATGTGTGGTGCGGTGGTGGGTTTGTCTAGGGTGGTGTTGTCATTAGCGAGTTGGTCGGCTATTTCGTTGCTAGTAATTCCAGCATGTGCTCTAGCTTTTTGAATGATAATTTTATGTTTGGACCATGTTATTAGGTGGACTATGGATGTGATGAGTAGTGTGTCTGAGTGATGGTGTTGGGATGATGGGTGCATGATGTGATTATTTACAAGGTATATGCTATTAAGGTTGTCCGTTAGTAAGAATGTGCCTAGTGGTGATTTTGTGTGGCTATTAGGATAACATGTGATTATGCTCTGAGGATGTTTTGGAGTCCAAGGAGTTTTTTTGCAATCCAAAAGTCATTCCATGGGTTGTGGACTCATAAGCCCACCACGTTTCCTACTCCATGTTCATTTTGGTGGGATGAACAAACTGTTAGTATATATGAATTGTTATGGATTGAAATTGGGCGGCTTGGAAGGTGGTGGGTAGTAGTGTGGGTGGGGGATCATTATTTTGGTTTGGGGAAGTGTTGGTTTTAGGGGTGTAGTTTCATGTGTGTGAGGTTTTTTACTTTGTGTGCAGAGGTGTGCCTTGTATGGGGTGTGTTTTTATGTGCACTTGGTAGAGTTATGTCATGTTTTGTTCAAGTATGTTGGCTATTTGGTTGTTGCCCCCTGGGGGGGGGTCTTTGATTGTGGATCCATAGTATGGATGTATATAGGTGTTCAAAATTTTAGAAGTACATTGGCCATTCGGGTGTTGGGTTATACTGCATGATGTTGGGTGGGATGGTCAGGATTATGTGTATGTCTTTGTCGGGACTAGGTGGGTTTTTTAGGACATCCTCTTTGTGATCGACTATGAGTATGGTTGTGGTTTCGATGTCTTCTTTAACAACTAGTCTTGCCCAATGGATTGCTTCCGTAGTAGAATTTTGGTTTATTGGGTGGGCAAATCATGTTGCAGCCCATTTGGATGACTTGGCTAACCCTAGGGAGCCAAATAGAATGTCACGATTGTGTGGTGAGTTATATTGTGTGAGTTTTAATGAGCATGTGAGTGGTGATGAGATTTGGAAAACTCTTATTAGAATGTTTAAGGTAGAAGGTGTGATGATTTTTATTGGGATTGTATGTTTTTGATTTTTTCCTTGATAGGATTGTGACGTATCGTTTGATTAGCCACAATATTTCAATTGCAAAGTCTTGTGTTGATGGTTATAGGAGGTTGTTCACGGGGGTGGTGTGGAGTTTTGAGGAGTGAATCATTCCCAAAGCCTTTTACAATTGCTAATTGGACGAGAGTACAATTCCAGATCCGATCCTCCGGGCAAAAGCGTGTTGGAAGCGCCCACGCCAACAGGGCCACACACACCTCAACTTCAATTCACAGACCCCCGTTGCCAGCAACCTCCTCACTTCTGTAAATTCGTTACGAACTGAGCAGTCAAGTTTCAACCTACGTCACCCCGCACCGTGAGTCCCGGGACTACCTTACCCAAGCTTAGTGGGCACAGGACTCGACTAACTTAACCTAGCTTAGTTCCGTTCAGTTTAGATCAGTTTAGTGGGCCCCCGGTGCATGTGGCCATCAATCCCTTGGTCCCCCGCGCTTGGCAGCCTTGCACTAACTTAACTTACGGCCCCGAGTCGTCGTTGCATACTCCTACACGAGCACGCACATGCGGTGTCGACACCGGAGGCTTAACTTACAGGGGGGAGCTTCGGTGACAGTGGTGACAGGCCCTGACCGAGTGCCAGAGACGTCCTGGGCAGGCTGACTCCAGCCATGAGACCTGGCCTGACACCGCCCCTGCCGCACTCACTAATATTCTCTCATCACTCATCCATCCCGGGCCCCCCTCCCTGCTGCTGCCACAACAACGAGAAGATGACTGTGATGTCACGGTGGTGGTGGGGGGCTACGGAGTCCTAGTGTCTACGTAAACTCATCCATTAAGGAAGGTGAAACCGGAGCGCAACTATTTTATAGTTTGGACGATCATTTGACTTTGGCAATGACGTCAAAGGTCCCGTGTTAGTCTAGTGGACTCGTGGCCCGATCACACCAAACTTTCTGTCCGGTTCCAGCTGTGAAATTGTTGGGGATTATGTTCAGAAATGGATGTTAGCCCACCACTTTTCACACTATTACAGCCGGAGATGCGGACGGATGGTGCCAAGATTGGCTAGTGTGATCAACCCCTCGTGTTGGAATGGAACGGCCTTAAACCTTGTAGGGGACATGTGTGTTTTACTAGGACCCCTTCATCCACGATGGTCGAATTTACATAGACGCCGCGAACCTCAAACCAGGATCGAGTGCTACTTGATCAATATGAAGGCATGTGGGTGGTGACTAACTTAATATTCTCTCACTCATATGTATGGGCTTCTTGTTGGTGTTGATGCAACAACAAGATGATTGTGATGTTATGGGGGCGGGATTGAGTGCTACCTAATCGATACTAAGGTAGATGAGGCTAATGTGGACATCTCCAGCTCTGTGGAATCATCCAGTTGATGGGTTCGAGCATTTGAAGCTTGAGCCATGTTAGCATTGCAAATCATGACGAAAGAATTTGACATCGTTGAAATCGGAGTTGAGGAAGGTGTTGATCTAGGCTCCGGAACCAAAGATTCTCTACTTCCCAATTTGGTGTTATAGGGGGAGAACTCTTTTATCGTTCAATGTTGTGTAAGTGGACGACATCATTAGCAAGTTCTACATTGTCATTTGCTGATGAAATCCGAGTTTAATGCCAATATTGGTTGTGTCATGTCTCTAAAGTGGTCACATGTACAATAAAATGTTGCCGAATTTGACTACATGCATGATTTAGATTTGCTAATCACCTTGCATGAATTGCATGTTTCATATCCTATGAGAAGGACATGCTCACGTCACCATGAGCTGCTATTACAACAATCGTATGTTGTACTAACTAAAGTGTGCACTAGAGTGTCTAGAGTATAAAGTAAATGTGCCTAAATTCAACATAGCAGTACTCTAGACACCTATATTTGAGTGGTATGTGGTTAGATGCGGCTTTAACAATGGGATAGCAAAAAGACACATGTTCAAAAGAGATTAGACGACATGATCACAAATTGCTAACCATTCTAGACTCCATAATCAACATATTTGGAGGGGATCAACATATTTTAGACTCAATGGTCAACATAATTGAGGGGATCCTATATGACCATTTAATGAGCATGATAATCTTCACTTTGACAATGAATAAGACATTCATACGAGTTCCGAAAATCATGAGGAAACTTCCAATGCCCTCTATTTAGATTTTGCTAACCATCTCATGCTGATCGCATGATTGATATCCTACGAGAAGCAGGCTCCATCTACCTTTAACGGCACTAGAAGAGCTTGCCAGTGGCCAGAATATGAGTGTGATGTCACGGTGGTGGAATCGAGCGCCAGAGCACTAACTTATAATACCAGCCACTGCAAGGGAGTAAAGTATGTGTATGATCATAGCATCATAGCAGTTGACAGAACTAAAAGAGCTGAGAAGAGGAGTCGCCTTCACTCCACCGCCACCTGCAGCAGCCGGAGCTTCCACTAACTTGACTAGAGTGTGCACTAGTCGAGTGTCTAGTATAACTACACTACTTTAAGGGCCATCCCCACATGGCTCTACCAAATAACCGAAGTTCTTCCTAAATACTGGGTAAAGCTCTCTTGGTTATTGCAAAGGCACCAAGTTATCCAAGTGCACCTACAAGAATTTGTTTTGGAGATTTTTGAGGAGGTTCTATTTAAGTAGTTTTCACACATGTTCATTGTTTTTATACACCAAGCAATGACATGTTGAATAGTTTTTGAGGAAAGGCCAAATGCCTTACCAATCATCTACCTTAGCATCGGTTTTTGTTAATGAAGCTCCTCGCGTCCTCATAGCTAAAACTAAATGCAAGCAAGTACAAGGGGCCAGAGGCAACACTGTTGAAGGTCCTACATTCTTGACTCGTTTCTAGGTACCGATGGGAGGGTCAATGCTTGAGGTTTAAAACCTCCATTTTAAAACCATGCCACGTCCTTTGACGACTAGGCTTAGCACTAGATATCGACAACGGTGTGGAAGGCATGTTTTTAGGATAAACTTTTAGGCTAAGTGAGGTTTTGCTAAAGTCATGTGGGAAGGGCATTAGGGTGAGTTTCCATGTAGGTTGCTTGCCCACTAGATTGTAGATAATAGTGGGTTGGAGGTGTTCTCATGTAGATAAACAGAAGCAACCAATCAATCACATTATGGTTGCCTACTAGAATGTTGAGGGTTGTGGCCATGAGCCACTAGACTTCCAAGTGTGTACTAAATACTTGAAATAACAATAGTTGGTTGGGACACATGAACACTACCCCATCAAATTTCATTTGCTTTTGTCTTCATTCCCACCATAATATGGTGGGCGAGCGGCTTACATGGAAACTCACCCTCAGTGGAATATGCGGCGGCAACACGATGACTATGATGTCATGGTGGTGAATTGAGTGCTAGCTGAATGAAGACGTAACCTATGATAAGGCAAGTGGACCTAATTTGATTACTCGTCATAAATAGACACCTATGTTTGAAGAAGAGGAGTCACTAATGAGTTAGTAGGACTTGCCAGACCATGGCAAGAAGATGCATACAATGTCATGGTGGGGGCAAATCAAGTGCTAGACCACTTAACCCCTAACTTCCCAAGCAACCCATTTATGGTTGATGGATGATTTCTTCCCTACATTAACCCCACCTAACTCATTCATCTACAATCAAAATAATTATAAACACGAAGCCAACATGGACACCTACGCATAGACACATGAGCTGTGCAATGTTTAGATGATTAGAATGTGTAAAAATATGTGACAGTGGGAAGTGATCGTGTTTTTGTTGTGTTGTGAGCTCATGTGAGGGTGTTGCCACTAATCAATAATTATCACTTCGATGCAAACTTTGCATCAACATCAAAGATGTTTATTTTGGTAAAAGTGAAATGTCTTTTGGTGTTCATGTAGAAATGGCCTTTGTGCTAACATTGACCATTTAGTTTAACATTTGGATGCTCTCAAATTTTTAAGGAATTCTTTTTATGCATGTGGTTAGAAATATGGGATAGTTTACGTGCTCCAAATGCAAGGTGGCTAGCCTATTGTGATTTGCACATTTTGGCATGAGAATTTGTGGAGATGCTCAATTATTGAGTTGTTCCCATCTAGTGGATCACACAAGCCTCCTGTTCATTTTCCACGTGAATATGATTGGTCAAAGGTCTTTATCAGGGATAAACCATGGCATTTTCTCTTGTACAACTTCCTTCAATTGTTTTAAACTAAAAATTCCACAGGTTCTTCGTGCCCGTCCCCCCCCCCCCCATTATAGCTTATCTCCCATGTTTCAAGATCCTACAGACAAATCCCATTTTAACATCAAAACTTGTCCATGAACATTCCACACCCAACATTGAATGAAATGCACTCCAAACAACCCGTCCATGGGGCTTTTAGGAAGCTAAGGGCGAACATAACTTATGATAGCAGTTATAGCGGCATGGGGGTGTGATCATATGTATAGTAGTATCATAGCAAGCAGTCAGAACTAATTAAAGAGCCAAGGAGAAGTTAGTAAAGGGGAGGAGCTGCCTTTACTCTACTCTACCAGCACCTGTTGCCAGCAGCCGGAGCAGCTCCATGCACTAACTATCTACGTACACACATATAAGATTGGTATGTAAAGTTAGCTGAGTGTCTAGAGAGTATGATGAGTCTAGAGTGTTCCAATACCCGGCCTTCCTCTTTATTAAGACACATTTCATCTCATAAGAAAGTGTCGTATTCTTGGTAATATGTTTTTTTTTTGAGACAAAAGGCCGACAAGCCAACGCCAAAGCATAGGAGGCAGTTGACCACATGGCAAGTTTTATGTTAGGTAGAGAGGAGATTTCACAGCTGGGATTCAAACCGCCAACCTCTTCCTTGAGATTTGGGTATCCCTCCACCATCATCCGGTCGTTTAGGGTCGTCTCGGACCTATTCTTGGTAATATGACATTGTGGTTTCAAATGTCATACTATCAGGGCTTTCAAAGAAATTGGCCTACTTCAATGTAAAATGTCATTCTGTTCACATAATGAAGATACAAATGTATGAAAGAACATTTGTATTGAAGAAATATGTACACAATGTTCCATGAGGCTCTCGTGCATGCTCCCAAATACTAATCACATATGAACCTCAAAATACATGTGGGTCCCATCACTTATGCACATCGGTTCTCTCTATTATATGACAATGATTACAACTGTCGTATTCATTGTATGGAGGTAATTGAACATTAGATTGTTTGGTCTACGGGTTATGATGTGTCATATAGTCGAGGTGTCTTATAATGACTAAACACCATATTCATTATTTTGAGAGATTTCCAATCTCTCAATTTAATGACAGATCAGGTCGAGTCGAGCTGATCTGCACCACAGATTGGGAAACTGGAATTTTCAAATGGCCATTACTTACTCAAATTTTGTCCAAACTGGGCATATGAGGTGTTTTTTGACATCTACGAAATCCGTAGATGTCAAAAAAACACCTCATATGCCCAGTTTGGACAAAATTTGAGTAAGTTATGGCCATTTGAAAATTCCAGTTTCCCAATCTTTGGTGCAGATCAGCTCGACTCGACCTGATCTGTATTTTCTCAAAATCGTGGAATTCTTTCATTATAATGAATATGGTGTTACTACTAGTGTATGAGTCCTACGCAATTGTCCTAAGTTGATGAAAGAACAATGAAAGTCTATCATTGTGCTACATTTACAAATTTTCGAGTTGCATAGGACAAGTTCCTAGTGACGTAGGTCAATTGCCTAGGACTCGTATGCTTGTAGTGAATCTAGTGTCATAATATGGAGGGTAGATTGCACTTAGAAGCTACACTAAATAGTCCTATTAGTGTGGGTGAAAAATTAGCGTGCAACATAAGTAACATGGGCCACACTAATTTTCTAGTCAAGGTAGAATTAACGTTCGTCCAACATCCCAGGTCTTCCCCCTAATCTTCATGAAGACTTCCCACCAACACATTGAGTATTAATTGCAAGACAAATGTAGCACAAAACAAAAATTTAGCACGGGCTGAAAATTGATGTGGCCCACATTAATTCTCATTATGAGAATTAGCATGGGATGTGGAAAATTAGCATGGCACACAATAATAGGACTATTATAGGGCAAGACATCCATAGTCGACCAAGTCCATTTAACCGCTCGCTAGGGTCATGTAATGTCGACATGGATGAAATACGTATATTTTCAGGCAAACGAAGTTAAGGTTTATGTGGTGCCGACTTGTGATTGATTACTCTCATAAGAATTTTAACGACTGCCGTAGCCAAGCATCAACATTTAGATGAACATTTACAAATTCACATATAGATCGACCATGTGTTACCTTAAACTCTACCGCTTCGAAATTTGTACCAATTTCCATTTTCTTAATTTGTTTTTCTTAAAAAAGAATTGTATTCTCCATAGAATATGTTTCTCTTTGCTCATAGAAAAATGATTGCCCGGTATAATCCTCCTCCTAAACGAATGCAGGCTCTCTTATTTTATCGGTTATAGATGCGTCAACCTTAGTGTACACGCATACATAACATACGGAGCCACACTAAGTTAAGTTAGTGGAGCTTGCTCATGGGCCACCATCTCGGTAGCTAGGTAACCCACCTTGCGCATGCGGTCGTGTGGATTGGACACCGATCGGTTGCAGCTGGCGGGATCTAGTGCTCAGTGGGGGCTCAGTAGTCTCCAGCACTCTGCTTTTGTTGAGCTTTTTGTTGATGAGCCTTTTGTTGGGCTAAGTTAAGTTAGACGAAGAGCGGGACGGGAGCTCCAGCTCGCGGGGGTTACGTTTAAGTCAGTAGCTCGTGGTGGGATGGATGCTTTGCTTGTGTTGCGGAAGGATTCCGAGCTGACGTGGTGATGGTTCTGAAGAGTCCTGACGGCCTTTGGATTTATGTCACGAGGACTGGCTGCCCAGCTCTTAGGATGGTGCCGGAGGTTAATGCAATGTGGCGATGCTTCGAGGAGTTTGAGTTTCGTCTAGTGGTGGGTGCTTCTCCTCCACACTGGCTGTTGTTTGTGAGTGAGGAGCAAGTAGGTGGGTTAAGTCGTCTTTGTAACTGGGCAAGCTGGGGTGCAACGAGAGAGGCTATGGATATTTGGAGTTGTGCAGGTGGCTCTCGGTCTGGAGTTGCTGTCTGTCTGTCTGGCTCAATTTTGATTTTGAAAGGGTTTTGGGAAGAAGGTCATCATGAGTTGGGGGAAGCAGCTCAACTGCTTTCTGGAACATTGTCGTCGTCGTCGCCGTCGGCACTGAGCACCTTGCGTTAGTGCTGCTGGTTCTTGCACCGTCGAATTTTAGGTAGAGTGGTTACGAAGCTTTTTGTGAACTGAATGGTGATGATCTGTCCTGGAGTGAGGAATTCTGTATTCTATGTGCTCGTTTTCAGATCCCTCCTTTCATCAGCTCGGCTCAGCTCCCCACCTAAGCCGTCATCTTCACCAGTTTCTGTTTTCTGTCTATCTTTCCATAGCCGGAACCAGATTCCCTTGCTGGGGCAAATGTTGTGTCTGTCTACACGAGGGGCTCTGGAGTCGTGCAAGCGCCTCTCTTTTCTCAAGTTGATGTCCGTCTCTGTGGCCCAATTGTGAAGGAGGTTTCGAAGTGCATCACTGTAAGTTGTGTTTTCTGTACAGTATAGGGTCTGGGAAGCAGCTCAACTGCTTTGGGACCACTGTCCGCGTCGTCTACACTGACTACACAGTGATGCTGGTTCTTGCTCCGTCGAATTTTAGGTAGAGTGGTTTCAAAGCATTCTGTGAACAGGAAGGATGGTGATCTTCCCTGGCTGGAGGAATCCTGTGTTTTGTGTGCCCGTTTCCAGATCCCCTCCTTTCATCAGCTCAGCTCAGCTCAGCTTCCCCATCACCAGTTGGTGTTTCTTCTGTCTATCTTTCCATAGCCGTAATCAGAATCCCTCGCTGGCGTAAAGGCTGTCTCTTCCTCAAGTTGCTGTCTGCTTGCCCAATTTTGAGTTGTGTTTCTGTACATTATAGGTTCTGGGGAGCAGCTCAACTGCTTATGGAACACTGTCGTCTCCACTAAGTAGTGCTCTTGGTTCTTGCACCGTGGTATTTTAGGTGGAGTGATTTCAAAGCATGTTGTTTGTTCGTATGCTCGTTTCTACACTCTTCCTTTCATCAGCTCCCCTACCTAAGCCTCCACCTCCATCTTCACCTTAACCTTCGCCAGTTGGTAGTTTTTGTCTATCTCACTGCTCCTTAGCCGCAACCAGAACAAGGACCCGGGCGGTAGATGTGTTGTTCAGATCGAAAGTGCATTTTGCATTATTCAACAGGTTTCGGCAGAATATAGTAATACGAAAGGGCTCTTTCTCTGTTGCTTTATTCCTTCAGAGCCTTTTCATCGCAATTCTTCCACACTTAATTCTTGGTTAGTTTGTCGACCCTACGTCTAGTGCAGTTTTGAAATTAGCCATGTTCCTTCCAAGAATGGCGACATTCTTTACCCGTCTCCCAGCAGGAGGTGCAGTGGTCTGTGACGGGCTATGGCCTTTATTTCCTCGAAGACGGTACTGCATATGGTGACGTTGGTAACCCTGTCTGTCTCCCTTTCTTAAACATGTTGATGCTTTTGATATTCGGAGCTCAAGATAGTGACAGTTAACTCCTTGCCACACATTTTAGTGCGCGAAATTGTCTGCTTAATTTCTTGAGCTGATCCTTCCTACCAAAGCGGAACAATGTTTTGGTCCACAAAATCTCTCCTCAGTGGATAGCTCCTCTTTGTCCTCTCCCCCACACCTCCCTCGTGTTCGTCGGTGAGTTTGTGCAATTATGCATTCACTTCAGTACGTCGCTGCTGTTGACTTGGCAGAATATGTTCACAGTTTCTAAGGAAAAGGTTCCCCTCGGTAGTTGATAGAGTTTGACCTTATTCCGAAAGTGCTAATTGCGAGGGAGGGAATCATATGCTCCATTTCGACTGTTTGAATACGTCAAAGATTGGGGATCGATTTTACCTCCAGAAGTTTTTCGTGGTGTCTGCAAATCATATAACTAAAAAGACGCAAGAATAGGTAGTTCTTGAAGGTAGGTGTGAAGTGTGAAATCAAAACAGCGGCACACAAGATTCGGTGGAGGAATTTGTTTGAAGTCCGGTAAATGTTTGAGGACTTATCCGGTGCTCTCGTACTAAACACGATTCTAATTTCTGTTGGCAACTTTTTCCTGCAGGTCTGGGAGCATCCGGTCCGCAAATCGCATCTGGAGTGGACTGCGACGAAGAATGCGGTCACGAAGTGCAACATTGGAGAAGAAGAAATGGTTCACTTCAGCTTTTGAGAGCACCGACACCGGAGTCTTCATGAGCACCTGAAGGTACTCAATTCTTAACCCTAGTTATCCAAACGCTGGTGTCGCCGACTTGTGAGAATGTTCTCAAACTGGCGAAGGGAGAGATTCTTGAGAAAAGAATTTGCAATCCGCATTTGTACATTTGATGGCGTACTCTTGTGGTCGTGGTCGTTTTGACGAGACGCAACGGATGCCGACGTACAATCCCTAGTTCAAGGAGCCTTTCAGCTGTATTTCTCAGTTCAAATGCAGTGGCTTAGTTCTGCAGTTGCCATGCGCTAACTAGTGGTGAATCACGATTTCTTTTCGCTGGTCTTTCCTCTAACCTGTTGTCGTTGTGCTATGTGTTTTTTCCAGGCATCGCTTCAAGTATGGTTGGAAGAGACTGCTGCATCTTCGGCGCTTCATTTTGATGATTTAGAAGAGTCAAATGTGGTGGTAAGAATCCTTTCGGCAGTGGACACAACCAAGTAGTTGAAGGTTTGGATCTTCACGATGGCGATGGACAATTGGAGCAGGAATGAGTACAGGACGTTCATCACGTCCAGGAGGGATGGAGTGTTCGAGAAGCGTGAGGACAGTGTATTTTCGTTCAAACGGCCAGCATCAGTAGAAGTAGCACGCAACGATTACTGCGAGAAGGAAGTGTTCTTCGACACGGACGTGAATTTGCCGCCACAATGGGAATCCATGGTGAGGGTGGCATTGAAGAAATCATCCGGGAAGTTCGAATTCAAGTCTGCGCCCGTGTCTCCGGTCATCCCTACCGTATCTCCTGCGGACGAGGTCTTTAAATTACCTTCCTACAGCTCACAACAACCGGCGGAGCATCATAAGCAAAGCTCGAGTGTGAAGAAACAGGTGGAGGAAGATGGCCATGGCAGGAAGGATCACGCATTTGTTGTGTCACAAAGAAACGCTGCGGCCATGTCGATCACTCAAATGTCACCGGGAAGCCTCACCCGCATGTTCCAGCCTAAATACTCTAAGTCTTGTGCAAATTCCGTGGATGTTGTGGCTGCAGCAGACACAATTACCATGGACTCCAGAAGCTCAAGTTTCCGCTCCCAAAGCTCCAGCAACATCTGTGAGTCGGGTGACAGGGACACAGGAGGAGAGTGCAGCACCAGCCGCGACTCCAATGGCAGTTCGCAGGATGCAAGCACCATGAGCAATGACACATTCGACTCCGAACGCATGATTAATGCCGCCGAAGTCCTCAAGACAAAGTCGAAAGGGCATCATCATCATCACACCAGCACGAATCATCATCAAGAGAATGAGAAGACTTCAACTTCAACTTCCTCGTGGCTGCGATCTCCACTCAAGTGGAAGGGCATCTTCGGAGGCAACAAAAAGTCACCCAACCCGGATCCCAAAGGAGACGATCAATCTCATCCTCGGCCGAGCTCCAAACTCTCCGAAGTTTCCTGCAGCAGCACATACAGCTCCAGGACCGACATAAGACACTCATATTCGGAGCATCCTCCTCGTCCTGCTGCAGCAGTGTCTCGAGCAACAAGCAGGCAGTCATCTTCCGAATACAACAAAACCCCCGCGAACAGCATTAGACCTCACCCTCCCCTTCTGCCTCATCACCACTCCACGATAGGTGACGTTCCCAAACCTGGAACAACCAAGGCTGACAACAACAACATCGCAGGTTACATCAACGGCACCAAAGTGAAGACCTCTAGTTTGAAACTGAAGTCGGAGCAAAGCTATCCATCAACAGCCGATTGCTCAGACGTCCACTCCGTGGTGTCAATCGAACGAGACCGCGACCAAGGAGGTATAGCACGCGTTCGCGAGCGGTGGAACAAGTACATGAAAATCTTGAAAATCTCGAATACCAGGGACGCATCGAACAAGAAAGGAAGTGACGCTGGAATTGGGTCTGATCAATCGTCCGCTGCTCCTTCCCGAACTTCCACACTCCCAAACCAGCAAACTACGTCATCAGGGGTAGCTCCACCACGGGCAAAGTCCATGCCTGCAATTCTTAAAACTCCACCGCTCCGTCCCAAGTCCGGTCCAAGCTCCGTGTTCCAGCCAGTAACCCCAACCTCGAATTCTCGACCTCCACTTCCGAATAATGGAGGAGCTAGCCATGGCGGAAAGAGTAGCAACAACCTCCTCCCACATAGCGGTGGTCTGGTGACCAGCAGCCCACGCCTAATGAAAAGCTCCAGCCCGAAGCTGATCAGCTTGAGCCCTAAAGTGAAGAGCAGCCCCAAGGTTAGCAGCAGCAACAACAGCAGCACCATCAGCCCCAGGATTAGCAGCAGCAGTATGAGTGAGCTTCACAGTGCAGTGCAAGGCGCCATAGCTCATTGCAAGCAATCTCACTCTGGCCTCCTCTCCCCTGCTGCCTGCAAAGTTTGATCTCTCTCCTCTGTCTCTGTCTCTGTCTCTCTCAGTTTCTATCTCTCTCTCATCTTCATCTTCACCTCCGAAACTCCACAACATCATCACCTTTCTCTCTCCAGATAAGATTGCCACCTTGCTTCATCAACACCCAATTCCTTCCATCTAAAAGCAGTAGCAGGCTGGATCTTTTGTACAACACTCCGATGATGCAGGGCCACTTGGTGGACGTAGTGGTGGATGGTGGTGGCTTAACCCAAATGATGGTTCCTGGAAGGTGGACTTAGAATTTTACATCAGCATGCATCGAATCGAAGCATAAGAAGAGGTTCGGAGTGCTCAGACATAAAAGTATGTAGTTGTCACCACCCATGTGTTGTGCGAGATCTTCTGCGAGCTGAGAAGTCTTACTTAGCTTCAAATCTTGTTTAAGTTAGTGTAGACGAGATTCATGACGACCTGGGTGGTCGCATCGCTGCTCGGAGTGTTGACGAAAGCTTCCGAAGCGGCCATTGTACATTAATCAATTTTGAAGTGCCATCATCGTCTCACCAGATTGTGAAAACCATTTTTTCCAGCTTCCTCCCCCCATCTTTCCATTTCATAGCAAACAATATGTGTTCATCAATTTTAAGAATCTCATAGAGTGCAAATTCAATGTGCAATCGCCCAGATTTCTATGAAGCGTGCAATTTGTTTTGTTTGAGTTCCATGTAAGTCGAGAATATGTCTCGGTTGCATTGGCTTCCTAGTGCTTGCATCACATGATGTGCAGTTGCGGTCATTGGACATTCTTGGCATTGCAGAGCGAGTACTTGTATCCATCAGGACAACAATACTGATTTATTGCCCTTGGTTGCTTCTCAATTGCCTCAAATTTCTACATATTAGAGTTCTTTGTAAAGTAAAGAGATGAAATCGTGGGTTTAGTCCCAAACCCTGAGTTTGTGAGAATTAACACAAAGTCATCTATTTTTCTGAATGCTTAAGTTATCATGCACAAGGAGTGGTGTCGGGCTATTAAAAAATCGGCTTTCTAGCTTGTCTTAGAGGATGGGTGGGTCAAGCTAGCCTTACATAGGTTGATCTGGGATTTAGGATAGTGGGTCCCAAGCACATATCTTAATTAAGATCCTAAAACTTCTCTCAAAGTTTGAGAGGTGGAAAGAGAAGGTCCCAACTTTCCAATAACTTAGGCTCCAACACACGACATGCTAACGAGCTCTTAATAGAAAGTTTTCTCAAAGAAGGATGAAACCCACGGTTTCGTCCCTCTTTGAGAGATTTTGCAAATAACTCTATTGGAATGTGTTGAAGAGAGTCAACAATGATTTATGTTGAGGCTCCTATTTCATTAGTACTATTATCCCTCTAAAAGGGATCCATGTCATGACAAAAGAAACTATTCTTCGGCCACATGTGTCCATTACAAACTTGGAAATGCACTTCATGAAAAGTAGAAGTTCTCTTGAAGAAGGTTGCCCTCTTATTATATGTATTGTAGTACACGAGGAGACCTGCTACAACTTGTAGGAGCATGACGCGCGTACAATATCGAGCGTAGTGTTCACTAGGTCATGAGAGTCAATAGTCACTATGGTTTGTATTTGGTGTGCTCATGTCCAATGAAGACACGACACGTCAACTAGATTTCACATGGTGAGTGTTGCGTGTGCAAAACACATGTAAGTCTATCTCTTGCAAAGACTAACCTATTTGGGAGTCAATTTCCTTACTCACCACAACCAACTATTCCCATGTTAGGTCACGTTCACTTGGAAGTGGCACTTCTTCCCTATGGTCCACATGCTTGAATGAACCCACAACCAATAAGGTTTTATGTATAGGAAAAGGCCGGAGTCGAGGGAAAGTTTTCGTAAATCCCTCCACTTTGGGCTTCCACTTGCCTAAAAATCATGTCCCGGTTTCTTTCACCAAAATGTCCCAGTGGCACATGTAATGCCCTAGGGGAAGTGTAAGGTGGAAAAAGGGAAAACGGTGAATGACCTCTACTAGTGCACTAGGCTAGGAGTAGATTGATTTGTGTGTAGACCCAAAATGGCTATTTGTAAAGGTGGAACTCCATTGGGAACTTAGGGAACCCTATGGGAACCTTCAAAATCCCACACAAATGCTCTCATACGATGGGATGAACAATCAACCCCTTCATCTTGCAAACATTGATTTTTCATCCACCAAAATTTCATCCGTTGGAAGTTTTTTTTCCGGCCACCCGAGTAGTTTCGTAGACTGTAGGATGGGGCTATGTGAATGGATGGCTTGGATGTGGTCTGCCCACGACCGTATACCTCCATTCACAGCACCTCAGTAACATGGGTAGGGTTAGAGCTATAGTAGGTAGTGACAATATGCAAGGTCATTCTATAATGACATTGGTGCTAGGGTCGGGTTAGTATACTAATTATCCTATCTAGTGAGGGCGGGCTAATAGTGCATGTGGGAAATTAGTGAAGGTGATATGAAATTTCTTTACGCCATGAAATTAGTCCGACTAAAAAAATCTAGAAAGCATAGTACATCCTGGTGCTATTTAGTAAAAACACTATTCATAGCAACATTATTCACTGAAAGTACATGCACTATTTATCATGGTATTGCTCGCTAAAAATATTCTTCATAACAATGCTATTCATAATATTTATACTATTGATACCAATTTCATATTCTTCTCATAATCTTAGTTTCTTCCCATGAATGTAAGATGGTGGATGGCCCTGGGAAATGCTAAATATAAAAACAGAACTCAACCACATGGCTTGAGTAATCTTATGTTGACAAGCATGTGTTTGCAAATAATTTTTTTTATCACTCCACAAAATATCTTAGAACATGCACTATTTTTTTTGGGAAATGTATGGTAAATGAGCACGTATTCATGAATCCAATAGCACTCAGTAAAAAATTCAGCCCTCACTAACTTTGAGACTTGGCAAAATAATGTGTGTTTTGGGAATTAGTACCACACACACTTAGTGAGATAATCAGTGTAGTGGTCAAAGGTGGCATGCATGCTTGCCTTTGAGGAATTCATAAAGTTGGCATGGTAGGCATACCCAAGGTGTACCCATGTCATGACTCGGCAAGTGAGTCACCCCCTACAAACTACACCAAATTGTCCTATTAGTGTGGGTTACCACTTGGAGTTACGTGTTGCTATAACTTTTTACTGGGCACATGATTTCTTACTCAAGCTACATATATAGTTAGTATGCACATCAAAGAACATGATGTAACTAACTTGGTAAAAAATGACAATGTCAGTAAAAAGTTATAGCAACACGTAATTCCAAATGGTAACCCACACTAATAGGACAAATCGGTGTAGTTAAAGGCTAAGGGTGGGTTTCCATGTATGCCACTAACCCACTATATTCTAGATAATAGTGGGTCAGATGTGTTCCCATGAAAATGACAAAAACAATTCTAGAATGTGGAGGGCCGTAATCACGGACCACACTAAACTAATTATCCCAATTAGTGTATGTTACTAGTCGAGGTTACAATCCCCTCCTTACATATTCATGGTTGAATCTGCAACTCGCAATGAATGTTTTTGGCCCCATATGTTTCATAATCCCACCACACACACACTTACAGTGAAACCTGCATAATGTTATGTTTACCTCAATTTAACTTAAATTTCTTTCTAATAGTGGATGAAATTTGTTTTGGAATTGAGTGAATGATAAGTTGCATAGATGAAAAAAAATTCAATCTAGACTATGTGTAATCCATTAGCAACCGATCCTCAGCCTGGATGAAATCATGCATTTGTTAGATGAACTCATGAAACCCTAATCTTGAAGGATATCCTTGGTGCTAAATATAAAACTGATGGTTTTAAGACTTAACTGGTAATTAGATAATATCACCCCTTTGATGATTTCGGAAATAAGCGAGCAAATTTTGGAAATGCGAACATTTGTGCTTCAAGTGTTGTAAATTTGTACTCACCATGTAGCCATTATGTAGATGATTATGTATTACAAGACCATGGACATGATGTGCACAAACATAATGGAGATATTAAAGCAGATGTGCGACGGCAATTTAATCTGGAATCGGCCGAAAAGTCCATAATTATCTAAATATTGCACTAAATATTATATTTATTGTCAGATGGTATTTTAGGTTATTGTGGTAACCTTTTCAATGAAATTTTTCCGGAGCAAGTTCTTGTAGGTGCACAGAGATAGCCAGGGTGCCTCCGCCATAACCAGGAGAGCTTTACCTAGTTTTTGGGAAAAACTTTGGTTATTTGATAAAGCCAGGTGGGTTGGGCCTCTACTGTAGCTCTCTAGCAGCTTGGGCAAAAATTACTTAATTGTAAAGGTGCCTACATTTTTGGGAAATTAATTTCGTTGAGTGTCCAAAAAAAGAAAGTAATAACATTCAAAGAGTGCCTAAAATCACAATAATGCAAGTGATTCACTAGAATCCAACAAAGTAGCATCAAATAACTTCAACAATGTCTTCACGCAACATCAATCTCACTCATGGTCTAAAAACAATACAAGCATGAATTGGTTAAGGGAAGTGTTTAGGTTAGTTGTAGCCACCATAGATGAAATTAGGAAAACCATCCATGAATTATAGAACCGACTTGGATGAATGTCTAACTTATTTTAAATTACTTTTTGAATCTACCCAATTTAAGAATATTATTTTCTAGGCTGCCTAACTTACTCCTCGCACTTTAATTAACTATTAGGCAGAAAGGTGCCCAAGCTGCTAGAGAGCTACGATAGTTTGAGAAACTGATTTTAAAATCAAGATCCACTCTTCAATCCAAAGCCAAGGTCCATAAAAGGGTGTTTTACACCCCAAACTTCTTGGACCTAGACCCGAATGTAAACCCATCCTAAATTTCGACCTTCCCAAAGAGCGAGTTTAGGTAGACACCGCAAATCCCTAAGCCATGCGGTGGCTATCTTGACACATCATGTCCGTTGTGTGTGTGTGGGGATAATATATGTCCACACTCTAACTTATGTAGTCAATTGAGTGCACTTTACAATGCTTCTAGAGCAATTAGGTGTCTCAAGCTTTGCAATGCACATAGAACACGGAGTTGTACTCTCGTGTGTCGATGGGGTAAGCAAACATCGTTGGTGTCTACCTTTTTCCCCAACTTTGCGGGACTTCAAACTTGCACACGGATCTTATTCTCGTTACTCCAATTCGATTGGGTACGTGTGCCAATGACCACCATTGTCAAATGGGAAGTGCATTCTAGAACCTTGTTTCCACTGCTGAAATATAGTAAACAGACATTTGCATGTCTCAACACTTTTGGTGGATGTTAAAGGACAAGATCACACATTGTACACATAGGGAGGTCACTGTTGAATTTTCATTAAACCATGTGAGAAAAAGTATAGGGTATGTTTAATTCGATAGAGCAATACTTTAAACAATGTATTAGATATTTTGAGACTTTCCATTTTCTCAAATTAATATATGAATGACAACAACATGAAGTCGCCCTAAACACAAGCTATGGTATATTGGCAAGTTATATATTATTAGTCCAATCTCTCAAAGTGAATGGTTGACCAATATAAGCACATTAGGTAGAGCACTTAAAACCCACTACAAGATACAGTCAAAGGAATACATACATATTGAATATAGAATAAACCCCAACTCCTTCACCCAATAAAACTAGAGCACTCTAATAAATGCATATTCATTACAACATAGGAGTTCTGTCCCAAGAAAAATAATAAAATAAATATTATATTTAATGGATACTATATATGGATATTCATCCAAACCCAAACATAATAGGATTCGTAAGTAACTCAGAGTCTAGTCCAATTGCATTGAATGCAATGCACATAGATTTACTAGTAGTCCACTGTAATATTAAACATGCTAAATTTATAATAATAGATCAAGTACAAAAATGTTGGATATTATTGACCTAGGTATGTTTGATGCCATCAAAGTTCATTGACTAAGTCATGGATATCTCATTGGCCAATGACTTCTCATAACTACACCTTTTTGTCTCACCAATGTGGGTTACCATTTGGAGTTACGCATTGCTCTAAAATTTCAGCAAGAGTATCATTTTTACCCAAATAACATAAGTAGTTAGTATGCACACCGAAGAATATGATATAACTTAGCTGGTAAAAAAACGATAATGTCTGTAAAAGTTATAGCAACACATAACTCCAAATGGTAACCCACACTATTTAGGCAAAAAGTGTGCAATTTACCCAAGGACAACCAAAGGAAGGATTTAAAATAATACACCTCACATTGCATAGAGCATAAATTACCATGCGAAACTTGTGGAAGCGATGACAATGTGTAATGATTTTAATCTCACCATGACAATAATAGAATTGCAATATGTGACAAATAGGCATCACATGGATACCGTTTTCAAGGACGGATTGTAATTTCTCTTTAGAAATTTATATCTATTTCAAGTTAAGTTGGAGTTGGAAATAAGAAGGACAATTCAAGTCAAGAAGATGCCTCCTGTAAGGACAAGAGAAATTTCATGAAAGGATTTCGGTCAAAGAACAATTATATATCTAGTCTTGAAAGGGACGGCCAATATGCTACTAATGGTGGGTTTACATTAAAGTCCGGGTCCAAAATATGTGGGGTCCAAAATACCCTTTAAACATCAAAGGACCAAGGGGCTCAATGTACGACCTATGTACATAGATTTTACAAGTCTCATTGAGTCGTCAAATAGTAACTTGTATATTTATGGGTTTGAATATTTATTTTGTATATTATCTTATGTCAATAAAAACTTAAAAAGTCATATGTGACATTGATGATCAAAATATGAAGTGCGGATTTGCATCCAAGTGGGTCCATGATGTGTATTTTAGTCCAACTCCTTGATGACGTTGATATATTGAGTTGATTTGAAGTGCACTTGAAGAATGAGTAATGTTAGGTAGGGTCATATATATGTGACATCATTAACTAAAAATGAAAGTATGTAGTCTGTATACATATGTTTGTGCACGAAGGGCCTGGATTGAGCCTCTTAAATGTTTAGGGGTTGATGGATCTTAGGGCTTGGCTGCACATAGTGTGCCTGACCCCTGCCAACGGTATAGGTTTGGCCCTTGGCCATGGCTAAGTGAACACAACTGAGGACCCACTTGGCTCTCCGCATCCCCACCCCCCTGGGCGCACATAGTGGCTCCAACATTGTGACCCATGGATGGGTGTAGGTTGTGTAGATTTCACCATGCTATCATGTTTTCCTCCATTGCATGTAGCTAACCTTCACACTGCTGACTTTCATTTCCTCGGTGTGGCTACAAACATGCAATCAAAATTCCAAAGGCCTAGCACAAACAATTGAAGTTGCGCTGAATGAAGGGTAATATGCTTGAAACACTACTTTGTGTTGCACGTGTGCTTATCAAATCAAGAGGTCCATAATAGACCAAATCTTGGGCCATTATGATTTCGGGTAATAACCTGCTCATTCTTGCGAGGTTTTTGGTGCGTGAGCTTGAAGGTGATTTTTTTCTCATTGCATGTGTGTGGTTGTTTTCGGAATAATTTTTTATGTGTTCATTAACGTATTTTAGGGGGTTTCAAAATTATGGCATAGTTAAAGACCCCAATGGCATGCTTCAAGGCTAGCCATATGTATCTTAAATTCACATTTACAAGGTTCCCACAAGCCCTAACTTGAATCCCTACATGCACGCACACGCACACACCAAAATCCAAAACCCAAAATCCAAAATCCTCAATTTAATCCACACTAGAAGAAAAACTAATGTGATGACAATGGCTAAGTGATCAATCTACCTTCAAGCCAATCTCTGATTTTTGTTGCTTGCTTGCTTCCAAGCTTACCTTCAAATGTTTGCACATCAAGAAATTGGGGTTCCTCAAATGAGCCTAACTTGGATCCCTTCCCACACACACCCCAAATCTCTAAATCTCAATTTCAATCTACACTGGAAGAAATACTAATACAATAACGAGGTCGGTAGGTTTCGGAACTGAATATTAGGAGAGTGGGGCGACAAGGGCTCAACCCCCTTGAAACCCTAGGAGACATCTCACAAGTATTTCAATCATCCTTCATTCTTCACCAAAAAAACTCAAAATTTGTCATCCATTCTTCATAATTAAAGTGCAAGGTATATACTTTTTCATATCTAGCTTTTTATGTTCACGATATGTTATATGTACCACTTAGGTAATTTTATGATGCTATGTCAAATGCTATATTACATATAGCTATGTTTTGCACACCTAGAAGACCTTATATTATATGTAATTAGTTTACAAAATTACCTTAAATTAATATATGAGACCCTCTATTTTATTGCACACAATTCCTACATTTTTGGCCATTTCCCTCCCCAAGCTTATATTACGCCTTTTACTCACACAATGAACCACATGTGCTTCAATTCAGTGACATGAAACTAGGTGAAGTTTATGGTTAATTATCCCCCTAAATTTCCTTCTTCCTCTTCATATCACTATATTCGTTAATTTGGGACTTTTTCAGCATTTTGAGACAGTTACAAATATAAGAACATGGATAAAATCACACAAATATTGGAGAATGTTGTAAGATGCAAATACTTTGAAGCGGGTGTTCATATCAAGAACCCAATTAAGAACTCATATCAAGATGGTTTAGGTAGGACGACCCAAACATTAGACCATGTTGTTGTTGTCCATATATTAATTTGAGACAAGAGAAAGTCTCAAATTAACGAATATAGTGATTCATGTCAATTTTCTTTATACATCATTGACAATGTATTGTGACTAGCTTTGTCTTTGAACTGCGTGTTGGGGGATCTAGGTGCATCATGTGGGAGCATAATGAGCACAACCCTCCACACTTGTGGCAATCAATATCCAAGACTTGTATGGATTTACTTCTATGTGTGGAAATGTACTTGACATTGGAATTGGGGGAGGATTTGTTGGACTTCCACTCTCTTTTGGTGCCGGGGTGTGGACCACAGTCCGGGGAGTTCTATACAAAAATCGGTACATTTCCTACCTTTTATAAAACATTTCGGATTTTTTTCTTTTCACTCAGAAGCTACCGAAAGCCAATTTTTTTTCTCGGTTAAAGTCCGAGATTTACGTTTATCATTCGGCAATTTTCCTAGTTTCTAAACTTTACTTCAGTATATTTCTAAAGTTAAGTATAGTAAGTCGGATTTTATTTTATTTTTTATAAAATAAAATTGATATTATGCTTTTAAGGGAGTGAATTTGTGTTGAAAGAAATCCCAAGTATCCATGGAAGGAGTTGAACTTTGCCAAGCCCCCACCATCTTGGGGCGAAGAATGTAGCCTTTGAAAAATGTATGGATCCAAAGAGGGTGCATACATTTTTTTAGAGGCTGGTTAGTACAACAATACATGCAACCTTGAAACTAATCGACATCCTTAGAATTGGGAAACATAAGTGAAGTTACTGAACAAGAAGCGTCACTTGCAGAAGACATATAACGTGAAGGGTTAGCATATAGGGACCAGTACTTAGTTCCATTTTTCCACAAAGGAATTGCCTCTTCAATGATATTATAAAAGTTCTCATATGGCCCCTCCAAAGCAATTCTAAGCATAGCTTCCAAATTTTTGCTTCCAACCCAGCGGGCCTTGAATCACTCACAACTGGCACCCGAATTTGATCCCCCAAACCACCAGAAGCACCCACAACTTACAATCAACCCACCAACATGAAAATCAAGCATAAATGTTCCTCAAACCTCCATGCATCCGCGAACATCATCACTCGACCTACAATCGATCTATTGTCAAGACATGGCCACAATCACCATGACTACCACTACCCACAAATTGCAAAACCAAAAGAAAAGATGAAGAAAAAAAACTAGCATTTTAGCACTTAATTCAATGTGCCCTTCAGCGAGATTGACAAGTGGTGCAAGATCGAAAGCCACCCACTAAGCTTGAAGCCAAACACGGAGCTGGAAAACGCCAATTGAAAATACAAAAGCAGGAGCGGAAGTTTAGAGCAGGAATGTGGTAGAGAGAAAAACCCTAACGGAGGAGTGAGGTACTTTGCCCAAGGGGCTCAAACTCTTATTATACTTGTGAGAGAGGGTTCTTGGTTGCTTAGAGCCTCAAAACCCTAATCAGCCTAGTGACAACGGAACCAACCATAAATTAGCCTCCATGGTTTTTGACCTTATGAGTCATGACTCTAGTATTACCCTAGTAGCATTTCCGCCCTATCCCTAGTCCCTTCGGCTACTTGCCTAAAATTTAAAAATTGGCTCAGTAAATATCCCGAACTATGATGCCTCAACCGGCCATATTGCCAGTCTATTCTCCCTTGAACCGGTTGATTTCCGACCTTGATAATTTTACATCGGTACCCCGTCCAAATCATTGCGAACTCATTCGGAAATCTCCAAATTTTTTTGGCTAGCTCGTAACTAAACCTCGGTACTCCCTGTACATTGGTGTGGACTCTTCATACCATGCACAAAGTAACGTGAATGTAGAAAGGGTATTATTGGAGGCATTAGTGTACATAGTATACCTAGGGGAGAGGTATTGTTTGTTTTTGGTATGTATATTTAAGAAAACTATTAAGAATTTCAAAGTATAAGTAGATGTACAAATGGGGCCCCTAGGGTTAGAGAAAAGAATGACAATAGATGTGTTGGTTTCATCTCATTCGTGTTTTCATTGAGTGTTGTCATATGGTAATAGTCCTCATCGACTACCTTGTCCATTCTTGTTAGGATTTTGCATTTGGGTTCTAGGCTTTTACAAACATTGGAGGCTCTTGGAGCATTCACGGACTCCCTTGAGTTTTGCTCTCAAGATTAAGGCTGAGTTTATTGTGCTCTTGTCTTCATTTGTTTGATGCAATCGTTGAGTTGCATACTATGAATGAAAAAATGCTCAATGACTTTCTCATATGAAAGTGAAGGTGAAAGTGAATTTTATGTGCTTAAAAGGATTATCTAATTCATGATTTATATTTTGAATACGTAGTGGAGGCATTTATCGCATTAAGTTGAAAAGATTAGTATAAATACATGAGTCCATTTTCTAACATGTTGTTAATATGTATAAATTTGTTTTTTTTCTCTATAAACTTCTCGTATTTAGGGGAGTTAATTTCATAGTGACCCATGCACGTCGTTTAGGTTTCCAATGAAGAGTCCACCCCTTGGGCTTTTGGTTCAATTTGATTATGAAGATGAGCTTCGTACCCTTGCCCTTGGCGAGTCTCTCCTACATATGGTGGCAAGCTATGAGGGTGGACTAGAACATTGGAGCTCTTGCCTATGATGTGCAAGCCCTATTAATCCTTTTAGGAGATTAAGCGGTGGTTACAAGATGTGGACAACACTTGTGCACGGGGCTCTCAATCCAATACAGTCAAGACTCTATAAATGTTACAGGTCAGGAGTAGCAAAAAGATAACATATATAGAATTATAACAAGTAACAGTTATAGAATTCATACCAATGATTAATAACATTTATAGAAATAACACTTAAAATTTCCGAAAATGAAGAACATAACATTTTATAAAAATAAAAATGAAAGTACAAATAATAATACATAGTTCAACTAAACTAATTGAAAGAAATAATCTATTTAGTAGTAACTTGACAAGATTCTTCCAACTAAACTAACCGAAAGAAAGAGTCTATAGTAGTATGATGAGAAGCTTCCAAATGATGAGATGAAACTTCCTTATGGAGTCCTTGAATGCTCCTGATGTGTGATAGGGCATCATTTGGTCTTTGTTCAAAGTATTTCTTCAAAGTCTTTAGAGAACGCTCAGCAACACTAAATCCTACAACTTATTCTACCACATCAACCATAACCTCATCAACATCAATTTCTTGATGTTTTGAGGAATACATATCCAAAAACTCCTCATCGGCAGGTTCATAGGGGTTGTTTAAATCAAACTCCATCTCATAATTGAGGTATTCATGAGCATTCATCACGTCACCCACCTCACTATCAGATGACAACAACATCAGTTGATGAAGTAGAGTAGCAACTTCATCAACCTCTACCAAGCGCCTAGCTTCCTCTGTCTCCCTCTCAATAGAGATCGAAAGAACACCCGTGTGACTCCAACAATTTTGACTTGTTCGCAAAGAATATGGGATAAATGTGATTACATGTTTAAAATGTATGCTCTCATATATTATTACCTTGATTTTCTCAAAATTAACACTTATAGAGGTGCAATTAACAAAGAAGGGAGTAGAGCATGTTATAACACTTAACACATAACACTCACTAGTCTTACCAATTGTGTTTTTGTAGGGGAGTAAAATTTTCTTAACATATATGAAATGATAACGCTTATAGGGGTAACACTTATAGAGTCTTGACTGTAAGGAGGTTGTGGGATTATTTTGTTTTTTTTTGTTTTGCTTTTGTTTCGTGTGTGTGTGTGTGTTCATGTCACAACCAACATTGTCAATAAAGAAGAAAAGAAAAAAGAAACAAACTCATAGATACATGCAAGCCTCTCTACACTCGAATGCCGTATGTCATCTACATGCATTGACATGCGCTCATACAACTTCAGAATTCACACAACATCATGCGTCGTGAATAAGATATTTCCGGGTACGCAACTCCCGTATTATATGGCCTTGATTATAATCACTTGTAATGCATTTTAGTCCAATCTCGAGTGATATAATTTGTTTTAATGTAGGAAACTCTTGTAGCCCTTCTAACAAGGAATCCAAAAATGTAATTATATATAGAAAATGAATATTTCTTGAAGCATATAATTGTATTAAAATCTTAATAATAAGATTTTTAAAAATACATGTAGCATAGGTCAAACTACCCAACTTTTTGGGCTTTTTGATTAAAAGTTAGTTTTTAAAATTATAAATAAAAATTTTCCAATGACTTTTAATTTTAATTGGAGGCAACTACTCGTGTGGATTTTTTAAATTAGATGATGTACAAGGTAAAAAAACAAGTGTTTCAATTCTTTATATATGTTGTGATCACTATATTCGTTAATTTGGGACTTTTTCAGCATTTTGAGACAATTACAAATATAAGAACATGGATAAAATCACACAAATATTGGAGAATGTTGTAAGATGCAAATACTTTGAAGCGGGTGTTCATATCAAGAACCCAATTAAGAACTCATATCAAGATGGTTTGGGTAGGACGACCCAAACATTAGACCATGTTGTTGTTGTCCATATATTAATTTGAGACAAGAGAAAGTCTCAAATTAACGAATATAGTGATTGTGGAGATTTTTTTTTAAAAAATGCAACCCAACTTTTTCTACATCTCATTTTATTTTATTTGGTCTTCACCCAACTTTTTGGTCCTTTAATTTTTGTATAATTTGATATAACTTTTACAAAAGTTGTCCTCTAAGCTGTTTTAAAACCGATGACCCTTGCATATAATATGGAAGGTGCGTATCCGAGATGAGAACTTAGTTGCCACACTCAACAACCTTGCCCAATTGCATGCAGTTTGAGCCAATTCTATGCAACTTGAACCCAAATTCTTGCAACCTATAATGAACTAATTGGGAAATGGAATACAATCTTAGCTATTTAATACAACAACCTCGATATTATGACACAAATTTCTACACCAAATTTTCTAGTTAAAATCTACCTCTATAATGTGGTTGTGACATTGTTAATATGGCACTCCTAGACCCCCAAAATGTCTTATTATGGAGGTAATAAATGCATACATGACAGGTCCCACACATGTATAAGTACATGGTTAATTTTTATTTTTGTAACTTTCACATATGAAATGTGGATAAAAGAAAATGTAATGTTATAGGATGTTAAAACATGGGAACTACGGGAACTATGTTCTCTATCTTGAAACGTAATCAAGAGATTCATTAGCTTTTGTTTCTTTCGGAACAATTTTTTCACCCAAACCCTAAACCAAAAAATTGCAGCTTGGACAAGATGAGATGCCATTGAAGATTGTATGATAATGGAAGGTGAAGATATCTTTGCATGTTAGAGTTGGTTGATATGGCTTTGGGACAAATTATAAAGCCACCTAGTTTGGACCTTAATGTAGAGCCCTTGGACTCTTTAGATGTTGAAGAGAGACCTCCACCTATTGTGAATTTGGCAGATGATCAACATCATGCTCAATTGTTAGCTACATTTTTTTATGGACAACCCATAAAGTTTATTCTTGCAAACGTAATGAAACTGCATGCCACATCGGAGAAGCCCAATAAGATATATGTTACTAATTTGAAGTGGCAACATCAACATACTATTGATCCCTTCTTTAAGTCCATGTAGATTTTTTGAGAGAAAATTTCATATTTGTAAAGAATATTTATTTTAAATATGTGGCAAAATATCTAATGTGTACCTCATTTTCATGAAGTACCTTGTTCTAATGATAAAGAGGTCCAATTTGTCATATTATTGAATATGTGACACCTTGGTAATACGACGGTTTTCTCGTTTCCCAAATGTGTCATATTAAAGAGGCAGGATTGTATTGAGGATGGTGGAAATCTTAGGGATGGATGTCCAAGGCTAAGGAGCGTGGATGAAAACAAGTCCATGGATGAGAAGTTGGATAACTATTTATCTATGTAGGAGAGAGGATCATAAAGTGAAATGATCAATGTACATAGACAAGGAGACTTTCAATCTACATATAGTAAGACTCCTAAAAAATATCTCGTAGATACTATGCATAGATAGGGATAGGGCTCGAGGGAAGGAGGACACATGGGGTAATGTTTTACGTGTGTCTCCAGGTTGGGAGGTGAGCCTTTAGATTGGTAATTGTGAGCACTTACACGTGCTTAGTAGAGGTACATTACACGACCTTAGCCAATTGCATGCAGACGTGATGTTGGCCCATAATCCCAACCACTTTGCCTTGCCGCATTTTTCCTTCACTGCCATTGTTATTACAATACCCAACAACAACAAAAATACGGACATGTAACCTCCATGTGGCTACACTAATTATCCCAATTAGTGTGTATTACTATTCGGAGTTACACAATGCTCTAACTATTTAATGAGAGTGTATTATTTTTTACCAAGCAAAGTCATTTATCTTCTATTATAATGTCCAAACAACCTATTGAGCTTTTGTTAGTGAAAATTGAGCTCCTAAGTAAGATGTTATTGCACCGTGTAACTCCAAATAGTAACACACACTAATTGGGATAATAATCGGTGTAGTATCAATTGGCAGGGACATCGGATCAAACACCTGAGGTAGAAATACCATAAGCAGTTAACCACCCTCTAGCCGTGCACTAGACCGCCATCATAATGGTGAAGTGCCATTTCTAAAACAGATCATGGCTCGGTGGCAACTTCAATGCGTGTACACTTAGTGTAGCCAATGGGAGTCAAGTGTTAATGTACTCATGAGTTAACCGGTTTAGGTGATGTTCTGTATGAAAATGCGGATTACCGTGTTCGGTGTAGGGAGAATCTAGTGAACGAGCAGGGGGTTTGACAACTTTCCAGTTTGAAAAATCGTAGCATTTTTTGTACAGGGCAAAAAAATATGAAACAACTTGCATTCTTCATGAATCCTTCTCGTCTATCTTGGAAACTTATCTCATGATTGTAAGACCATGTCTTCAATGCGAATCACCTTATTTTCACGGGTTATGGTATTTCTACCTTAGTCACTCAATTGTGTAAGGACAAGAGCACATGAGTCTGTTGTTGAGTAGCACCAACACCTTCCTTTCTCGCTGCCAAACTGACATTTAGCTGCAATGAACAGGGAGAACCGACTGCTACAGATGAACTGGTTGAGTTCGAGAAATAACCGATTGAAGTTCAAAACTTCAGGAAAATTACGGATCTTTTGAGAGGATTTTAGAGACTATACCTCAAAATTAATATAGAATAACCGGAGGATTTCAACATGTGATCACCGGTTGGACTTGGAAACACTAGGATCTCGACCAATGATGCCCAAAAATCTCCCTGGACACCGCTAGAGTAGAAGATGTCCATAACCGATCACTTAAGAGATTCTACGCCGGATTTGGAGAAGTATAAGGCGGTGCAACTTAATTCCCGTGTACGAAGATAGAAATTCGGAGGACTGCAAAAAATTCGGTAATTTTATTTCTTAAGTTGAAATTACTGTGAATTTTTGAAGCCAAAAGTTGGCCTGAACAAATTACCAATGTCTAGAGTCTGCCATAACCGCTCCTTCCTCCTCACTTTAGCACTCAAAACCAAGACATGTGTCATGACACTATTGGTTCCGGCCTGATTGAAATTCAATCCCAACTTGATCGAAATTCTAGTACCCTATGGATTGCCAACGGCCTCTACTGTAACTGCTAGAGAGAGCCAACAAATTTGGTCAGTGGGCGATCCTTGATTCAATGTTGCTAAACTCGCCTCGTGTCCAAGATCTCTGCCATTTTCTCTCAGTTGGCTGAGAAAGCCAAGGAGCCATGGACCGAGGGTGCATGTCATATACATCAGTAGTTACATTCTTGGTATGTAGAGATGTGCTTTACACCACCCTCGCTCCCCATAGCCACGCGGACATGAGGAGTAGGTGGTGAACAGACTTCGCACGTCAGTGTATGAGAACATTGACGTTCCTTTTATTTAATTATTTTATTTATCTACTGTAGGTGTGCTTTACACTGTAGCCACAATAACGATTCAAGTGTCAATCAATCTGCCTAACCATTTGGTTGTGAAGTTAGTTGCAAACCAACCTAGTAGTTGTTGTCCATACCTCAATACACATGGTTCATGTCGGCCAAATATCAAGTGAATTGTCTTTCACTAAGCGATGTTATCGGTTGCTACATGTAGGTTGCTTGTGGATCTTAATTTGCCTCCATTGCATTGGAACTTGTGAACTTCTACACCACCTTGAACAAACCAATTGAATCCATACAACCATGCTCCTAATTCAAAGGGCACATCCTGCGTAGGGGTGGACTCTTCATACCATGCACGAACTAACATGAGTGTAAAAAAGGGGTATTGTTCAAGGCATGTTTAATGTACATGGTATACATAAGAGAGAGAGGTATGGTTTATCTCTAGTGTTTTTTTTTTTAAGTAAAGGTAGATGTGCAAAAGGGGGCCCTAATGTTAGAGAAACATTTGACAATATATGTGTTAGTTTCATCCATTTAATGTTGTTGTCCATTGTTGTCATATGCTAATAGTCCCCATTGACGACCCTGTTCATTCTTGATGGGCTTTGCATTTGGGTTCTAGATTTTCTCAAAGCGGAGGCTCTTGGAGTGCTTGTTGCTCCCTTAAGTTTTTCTCTCCATATTATGGCTAAGTTATTGCTCTTTCTTTACTTTATTTTTATTTTTTCAATACAAATAATCATGTCTAAGGGCCACTTCACACACGAGCCAAGAGCCGTGACCATGAAATTGTGACAGCACAAAAGAAAGTGTCCAAAGGGTGCCCCAAGACACCTCCAACATCATGTAGTGTAGTCACAAATCCTCAAGTGTAGTATGAAGTCATATGTGACCGGGCCCTCAACCAAATGCTATTTCAATGAATTTCTAATCATGCGGGTCCTCACACATGATGTGGGTCATCATGTGTGAGGTCATCAACGGTTGTGAGCATTCGGAGTGCCATGGTCTCTTGGTTTTGTGTTAGGCCGATCTCCAAGAGATGGTTTTTGAAAACCGTCCAAGTGACCATGAAACACAATCCATTCGATGCCATGTAGGAATCCATGTAGACTTTACATCCATCTTGCGTTCACATACATACTCCATTGGCCCCTCAAGCGTAGTGTGAAGCGAACTTGGACCGGCTCTGCCTTTCCCACCAATGAGAGTGCTTGAAGCGTAATGGTCATGGGCTCTCAGTCTCGTGTGTGAAGTGGCCCTATGATCTAACCATTGAACCTAGAAAGCTAGCAATCTTTGAACACGCAATACAATAGGGGTTGTCACACCACTTTCTTTCCATTCTCAATCTTCAGAGAATGGGGACGTGGCACGCTCTCCTTGAAAGGCGGAGGCCCATTCTCCGAAGATTGAGAATGGAGAATGGAGAAAACTTCTTCTCCTCCACGGGTGAAGAATGGAGAATGGAGAAAACTTCTTGTGTGAAAGTTTTACCGCAAAGCTTATGTTTTTCACCTTGGGTTGTTTCTTTCACCGCCGGAGGCGCTTCTTGCACCGCTTCTTTCACTACTTCTTACCACATGTTGACTCACGTGTAATTCCCATTCTCCATTCTCCATTCTCCACGGGCCACAATAGGGGTGTCACACTTTCTCCATGGAGAAGCTATCCTACTGGCTCCTCTTTTTCCTCATTCTCCATTCTCCATTCTCCCATTCTCCATTCTCCGAGAATGGAGAATGGGAGAATGGAGAATGGAGAATGAGGAAAAAGAGGAGCCAGTAGGATAGCTTCTCCATGGAGAAAGTGTGACACCCCTATTATAGGGGTTGTCACACCTCTTTCTTCCCATTCTCAATCTTCAGAGAATGGGGACGTGGCACGCTCTCCTTGAAAGGCGGAGGCCCATTCTCTGAAGATTGAGAATGGAGAAAACTTCTTCTCCTCCACGGGTGAAGAAAATGGAGAATGGAGAAAACTTCTTGTGTGAAAGTTTTACTGCAAAGCTTCTATTTTTCACCTGGGGTCGCTTCTTTCACCGCTGGAGGTGCTTCTTGCACCGCATCTTACCACATGTTGACTCATGGGTAATTCCCATTCTCCATTCTCCATTCTCCACGGGCCACAATAGGGTGTCACACCTTTCTCCATGGAGAAGCTATCCTATTGGCTCCTCTTTTTCCTCATTCTCCATTCTCCCATTCTCCATTCTCCGAGGAGGTGTGACAACCCCTATTGTGGCCTGTGGAGAATGGGAATTACCTGTGAGTCAACTTGTGGTAAGAAGCGGTGAAAGAAGCGGTGCAAGAAGCGCCTCCAGCGGTGAAAGAAGCGACCCCAGGTGAAAAATAGAAGCTTTGCAGTAAAACCTTTGCACAAGAAGTTTTCTCTATTCTCCATTCTTTACCCGTGGATGAGAAAAATGGAATTCTCAAATTTTCAGAGAATGGGCCCTCCGCCTTTCAAGGAGATCGTGCCACGTCCCCATTCTCTGAAGATTGAGAATGGGAAGAAAGTGGTGTGACAACCCCTAATTTCTCTTATAAACAGATATTTTTTCCCTGCATCCGTTCCTAGATCCACACCTAAACCACACACCACTCAAATAGGTGCTCAATCAAGACAAGTAACCGAATTTGGGCCGATGACCTTCGAAAACTGGTGGATGACATGTGGAGCTCGGAAATATCAGCATTTTGAGATTCAGAATACGCATGCGGGAGACTTTTGAACTTATAATACTGAAATTGGCCAACGGATTTGAAAGTCTGTCCCTTGCTGTCAGACATCTGCCGTGGCAAGCCTATCCAGAAACCGCCACGTCACCGGTGCCGCCGCCACGTGTCGATCGTGGTACCTTCTCAATCCGTCGGCCAAGTGGCTGCATCTCGCTTCGCCCACCCAATACATGTGTCGTCAAAAGGAGCCCCTCTCGCAGCTCCACCATCATCACAATCTCTTCCCCGGTTTCCCAACCCCTAATCCGTATTCCGAAACTCCGCACTTCGAGGCTTTTTCGATTCCGATTTGGTCCAGTATCGACGAAGAACGGCCGTTTCAAGTCCTGCTCGGCGGATCACTTTGTTGTTGGGTGGAGTTTTTTTTTGTAGGAGATCTGGTTTTGTAGGAGGGATTGTTTTTTGGTTTCCTGGTAGCTATGGCGGAGGAGGGAGCCATGTTTTTGACAAGCAAGGCGTTCACCAACGGTGGACGCATTCCGAAGAAGCACACACAAGAGGCGCAGGGGGCTGTGAAGGATGTGTCGCCGCCTTTGGAATGGCACAATGTGCCTGAGGACGCTGTAACCTTGGCACTTGTCATGGAGGACCCCGCTCCCACTGAATCCCATGCCGTGGACCATTGGACGCACTGGTACCAAATCTTCATGCCACCTTTTTTAACCTCCAATGTCGTTGCTCAGATTCTCCCGGTTTTCGCAGTCTGCAACAGGTCTCATCTCCTGGAGTTTCTAAACTTGTGGAAGTTACCCTCATTTGTCACGGTTAACCTCATTTGTGCCGTTCACATGGAACAGGCTAATCCCATTCGTGGTTTCTAAGTCGTTGTTGAGATTTTTGGTAGTCGAAGTCGGCCACAAATTTCCTCTGTCCTGTGATGGTTTAGCCTCATTTGTGATGTTAGGCTTGAGATAGTTTAACCCCATTTCTTGATTTCGAAGTCGGCTACAAATATCTTCTTCTAGAGTTTCTTGTTAACCTTATTTGTGATGGCTAACTTGGAATAGGCTAACCCCATTCTTGGTTTCTAAGTCGTTGTCGAGTTTCTCTGGTGCTTGAGGTCGGCCACAAACCTACCGTGTCTCAATTTTTAGTGATGTTAACCTCATTTCTGTTACTATTCACTTGAATTAGGTTAACCGCATTTTTGGTTTCCAGGTCATTGTATTGTGGGTTGGCCATAAATGCTTTGTCCAAGAGTTTCTCAATTTGTGCTTGCTAACTTCATTTGTGCTTCTAACTCGAAACATGTTAACCCCATTCCCGTTTCTGAGGTTCCTGGTGCTTGCAGTATGCCCGGAGTGGCAACTCTCTCCTTTGAAACAGATTTTTTTTAAATCGTTTAGGCTATGGATTCCAATTAATAGAAAATATTTTATTTAACTAGAGAAGCAACATTGAATGCATTGAGAGGAACCCATTTTTGCGTCTGACTTAGAAAATAATGTTCTTTAAAAATGTTTTCTGAAAAGTGCTCGGTCTTTGGCTGACGCAAGCTTCTGGTTGCTTTTGTAATTTCTGCAGGGTGGTGGTAAACATCCCTCCTACACTGAAAGGTATGCTAATTCCAAGCTCTAATGTCCACATTCCAACTTGAATGCGGTGTGCCTAAATCGCGATGGAATAATTTCCAAAAGTTTTGAGAGTCGTACTTCATTCGACAACCAGGGTTCATCAAGAAATTGAGGATTTTCTCAGTACTTGTGGGTCTAATGATATGACTGCAACATGTGCAGGTTTGCCAGAGGGTTTCGCTACCAAGGATGTGGACGACGAAGACGATGACCTTGGTGAGATTCGCGAGGGTGTGAACGATTTTAAAGGTCATGGGTACCATGGACCCAACCCACCATCTGGAGAACATACATTTGAGTTCCACCTCTTTGCTCTTGACGCCAAGCCCAAGCTTCCAAAGAAAGTAAGTGATGAAATGTGTCATAAAACGCCTCACATCACCTCAATTTGTGAGTTGTATTAACCTTGCATCAGAAGAGAAGTATCAGGGTTTAGGGCAAGATAACTTCAATTGTCTCATGGAGAGTTGTCTTATCTCATAACATGGGAAGGTGAGAACTGTGAAGCAAGCTCATGTGAAGGGTTAGGCTTATCTCATCTGATGACATAGGTGACATGGAAAGATGACACCTGTAACGATGAGACATGTGGAATTCTAGTTTCCTAAAAAGCCACAACTAGATTCCCTGAATTTAGACCAGCTATGCATTGCAAGTGAATATTGTTCTACAACTCTCGTAAGTTACGAAAGTATATTGTATTGATAAGCTCGTGGTTTCATGTGTTGCAGCCATCACGGGACAGGCTTATGGATGCCATGGATGGCCACATTTTGGCCGAAGCAGTTTTAGTAGGCCATTACCACAAGGATAATTTCCAGACTGGACGCGACAGTTACGTAGGACCAGGAGATGCTCATATGTCCAACGTAGGGCATGGCACTGGCAAGGGTGGTGGCCGAATGCACGGCAGATGAACACACCAAGATTCAATTTTTTTTTGTAAGGCTCCTGAAGATGCGACGCGCACATGGAACCAGAATCGGAAGGTTTAGGAGATTTGTGCAAAAAGATGACTTCAAAAAATGTACAGCATGAACTGATTGGTTCTAGCAAATGCTTGTGAAATACTTGCTATATATCAATTGTCTTCTGAAAGCATAGTCTTACCAAATTCTAGAATGTGACGTGAAATTGTCTATGTGACCTGCCAATGTGTAGAATTTAAACTTCTATGCTTCTGGCAGTTCTCTGCACTTCCAAACCTTGTTGTAACAAGGTGAGTCTGGTTTTCCAAATAGTCTTTGACCACTTTACAGGGGGAAAGATTATAAGGGTTAGTTTCCATGTAGGCCGCTCACCCACCAGATTCTAGTGAAAATGAAGATTTTATTTGGTGGAGTCTACATTTTTGGCGGGCAAGTGGCCTACATGGAAAGTAATCTTGCAGTGGCTAGGTAGCTTTGTCAATGAGCAGTTTCTATATCTAGAGCATGTTGTTCCCCTCCAATTGTAGACATACCCAAAACCAATGTTATGTAAGGTCGAACATCCATAGATGACGAGGTTCATTTAACCGTTCATTAGAGTCATGTAATGCCGACAAGGATGAGATCTATATTTTTCAGGCGACCGAAGCTAAGGGCAAGCCAAATCATTCTTGGATTTGCATCTTCATTCAGAATGAAAAGTGGCCTTCGTCCAGAATGCAGATGTAGACCTAGGAAAAATTGTTGCTCATCCTGCATTTCAACCAGATAATTTTCTATCGCTACTGATTATTGCGATGATCGGTTGAGGTTTAGGGGTTCAGGAAAAAATTTCATACCAGATGAACCGGTTAAGTTTGAGAAATAACCTGTTGAAGATGAACACTTCTGGAAAATTACCTATCACAGATGAACTGGTTGGCTTTGATTAGGAAAATTACCCATCGCTTTAGAGGAATTCGTGGAATATACCTCAATCTACTGAAGAAAAACCGAAAGATGTAACCGGTTGGCTTGGAAACAGTAGGATTTTTAACGATAATGTTCAAAAATCTCCCTGGTAATTTTCCCAACGTCCTGATCTTCAACCGGTTATTTCTCAAACTCAACCAGCTCGTCTGTAATGGACAATTTTCCTGAAGTCTTGGTCTTCAACCAGTTACTTCTCAAACTCAACCAGTTCATCTGTGATGGGTAATTTTCCTGAACCCCTAAACCTCAACCTGTTATTTCTCGAACTCAACCAGTTCATCTGAGATGGGTAATTTTCCTGAAGTCTCAAACCTCAACTGGTTACATCAATGTTACTCAACTGCTTCATCTGTAACTAGCACAAAAAAGTAGGGAAGAGGTTTAAAAGCACCTTGTCTTATTATATAGAGCCTTTCCTGTGTATCTCACATATGCAGGGAGTTATGCTTCATATGCAAAAAAAAATCATCCCAAATGGCATTTGCAGCATGGTGTTCTTATTCACTATCATGCCTTCGCCTCGCTTTTTATTCACTGATCAATTAAAACCATTGAACAAACTTGGTTCACAAACATAGTTTATGTAACCAACAATCATTAATTTCTCTAATTTCACGTCGCATCTACATCTGCATTGTGGATGAAAAATGCGGGATGGATAGGCTTGCTCTAAGGTTTATGTGGTGGCAGCTTGTGATTTATTACCCTCATTAAGGTAGAAAATTTGAAAACGGTCAATGACCACTACATTGTTTATGGTATTTAGTGCCACGTGCATAATAGTGTCACTTACCCTATTGAGGCATATGCTAGGTTACATTGATGATTAACAATTGCCCTTGCAATTGTCAACTCATGACACTTGGCATTCAAGTGCACTTACTAATATCTTGGCATGAGTATGTTCAATAGTGTTATGAGGTGCATGCCTATGTTACACAATGGTCTACAAGTGTACACAAATGACACTTGCCATATTTATGTTGAATAATATCTTCCTCTTACATACTAAAATGTAAAGACATGACACTTGCCATTAGTACTCTCAAAAATATCTTCTCCTTGCATACTAAAACGCTAGACTAATGCAAATAAAGAAGTTACTTATGTTGACGAGTGGAATCATATTGGGAATTAGCAGGCGTGACACTTTGAGACCTCTAAGTCTAGTTTAGGCCCTTCGCAAATAGTGTATGTGACACTAAATACCATCAATGGTGTATCGGTGCTCTAGACTTAGGGGTAGAATGATTCTTGTATGGACCCAAAATGGCTAAATGTAAAAGTGGTTGTCCAAAAGGATGCATTGATAGGTGGGATGCACTCATTGGCCATGTAGATGTTGTTTCACACCACTTGCGATTGCTTTGGGTGCCATTGAGTTAACCATTTGGTGTGCATTTGTATGTAGAGTAGGATATTTTGATGCTCAGATTAGGGAGACCCTAGTGTACATATAGGGGGTTTGACATACTTGCCTCTTTGGGGAAATGTAGCTAACTATTTACAGGGAATAAATTATAGAACAAATTGCATTCCTCATCATTTCCTCTACTCTATATCTGAAAAATATTGCACAACTTTCAAACCACTTTTTTTTGGGACCAAATCGGCTTATTTTCACCATATTCTGTATGTCTACCTTAGCATTTAGATGAGCGGTTATACAAATTAACTACATGTTACCTTAACTTTACTGCTTTGTAATTTGAAGAAATTTCCATAACCATGATTTTTATTTTATTTTATTTTATTTTTCCATTATTTTTTGAATAAATTCAAAGAACCGTAGTTGTTTTTCCATTGCGGTTCTTTTGACCACCCTGATTTGTAGTTGCTAAACGATTGAAGATTTGTTTCTTGGGTTTACCAACTAAAATTTTAGGAATTTGGGGGCTTGTAATATACCGTTGGAAAGGTCTTGAAAATACCTCTCCAACAATGTTTTACACACCCCAAAAAATTTAAATTTTCAATTGCAAAACGAAAAAGAAAAATTTGTAGTTGTTTAACGATTGCAGATCGGGGGTTGATCATAAGAACCGCAATGGGAAAACAACTGCAGTTCTTTTCCGCATAATTTTCCACTACAGTAGTGTAGAATGGACACGGTTAGAGTTAGAGTGGCCTTCTGCCTAGTATGTTGCCTTGTACACGGGTGATATAGTATCACCAGTATCTTGATCCTAAACGTCATGCATCATTATTGTCTAGTCCCTTATTAGAGAACTCTTTATATGTTGGTGTTAATAGAATGATTAGTTTTCAAAAGTTAATAGGGAATTTAGATAAGGTGAGAGTTGCTAACTTGGGTAGGCAACACCAGAGATCTTGGGACTCCTATTTCAAGAGTTCTTGAGAATATTTGTACTTGTTTGGAGTTATATGTTATTATTTCATGCCACCTATATTGCTTAAACTCGTCGTATACATTTTCAAGCTCATGTTACTCATGTTTTCATATTCCCTCAATAATACGACAACTTTACGCCATTTGTCATATTAATGAGAAAACAACACCTCGATAATACGACTTTTTGTGTGTTTCCCAAACGTGTCATACTAAAGAGGGAGAAGAGTATAGCACAGCTGAAATTGTTACTGACTTCATCGGCAGCAATCGTGTTTCTTTCAGGCTTGTTGTCAAGGTATCCACCTCACAATTTTCTCATGGCCACTTTTGTGCATGAGGCCGTTGTAAAGTACCTCAATTCCAGCACCTTAGACTGTTCAGAACCCCCAATGTCTCACCTAAAACTTTGCCACAAGAATAAGCAAGCAATTATTAATCCGAAGGCTCGCCGTAAGAAAGTGGCCTTGAGTTCAAACCGCAGAAATCATAGGCCATGATATGACTTGGGTACTAGTCACATGTGTTGGTTTTGATATCCATAGTTTGATGTCTTTTTTCTTTTCTTTTCTTTTTCTTTTTTCCTTTTCCTTTGTAGGTTGTGAAGGGAATCAAGCATCATACTTTGGCACGTCGGGATCAAAAGTGTTGAATTTGCTTATCACTTACGGTAACTCAATTGGAACAGTTGCATATGTAAGATCAAGGGCGGAGCCAGGATTTTGACCCAAGGGGGGCTGACCTCATAATATGGAAATATCCAATGTATATTTTATTTTCAAATTTCAATAGGTGGTTGAATTTGATTATTTATTGAGAGATTTGGACTCATTGAGCTGACATCCCCATAAGAATTTGATAATGTTGTTAATATCCAAAGCTTTGACAATGGTCTTTTTAATATAGATGATCATCAAATTGACCATCCAATCATCGCCAATAGACATCGCCAATAGTAAGCATATGCCCGACTTTCCTTCAATGCACTCATAGAAAACATTGTAAAAATGAATTGTTGTCGATTTCCCATTGCAGTTCTTTTGACCAGCCTGCTCTGCAGTCGCTAAACGACTGTAGATTTTTTTTGATTTACCAACTGAAATTTAGGAATTTGGGGGCTTGTAATATACCATTAGAAAGGTCTTGAAAACACCTTTCCAACGGTGTATTATACGTCCCGAAATTGTTAACACTGCAGTCGCAAAACAAAAAAGAAAAATATGTAGTCGTTTTGGCATAGTTTTCTACTACTAATGTCAAGGGGGGTTGAGCCCCCCCCAACCCCCTGTGTAAGATCCCTCCCATCCCTCAGATTTTGGCGAACCAACCCATACACTCGTTCCTTGTTGGATGCCTAATGTTAAAGAGATGAGAATAGGTTGGTTCTAAGTGGAATCAGAGGTTCGAAATACAAGTTCTTCAAGTGAAGTTTACTTCTTTGGATGTGCCATTATATACATTTCCAAGTCGGCCCTTAGTAGGGACACGTGTCTAATCCAACCTATAGTAGACTAGCTTACTCACTTGAGATAAGTTCATTATCTCGGAATATGCTCTTAATAGAAGATACCATGGACCTTAATGTGATGGTTATCCTTTACTTTATACCGGCGACTACGGTTAAGTCTAACCCATGTGACTAGTATAAATGCCGGTGAAGCCTAACCGGATTTAGCTAGATTCCCACATGGGTCTCATTAATACTTAACGAGCCGGTGAGGTTGACTAATGGGTTGTTTAACCTCCATAACACTCCTCCTCAACCTATTGTTAACCTCGTTAAAAACTTTATCAAGTAAAACCCGTATTCGGGATAAAACCTTGACAAAGAAAAGAGTATTAACAATTTACATTAGTGAGGTCTTGGAGTGATCTCATCCCGGCCGCATAAACTAACTTTTTATGCTTATATGCCGGGAGAGCTTTGGTTAACATGTCGGCCACGTTATTTTCTGATTCTACCTTTTGTATATCAACTTGACCTTTATCAATCAAGTCTTGGGTAAAACTGAAAATATGAGGACTAATGTGTTTAGTCCTATCGTCCTTAATGAAACCTGAGGACATTTGTCTAATACATGCGGCATTATCCTCGTAAATCACCATGGGCTTCATCTCCTCCTCCTGGATTCGGCATTGCTGGTTTATGATTCGTTCCAACGTCCTCAACCAGACACATTCACGCGCCGCTTCGTAAAAAGCCAACAGCTCCGCATGGTTGGTCGAGGTTGCGGTGACCGTTTGCTTCATGGATTTCCACGAAATAGGCACTCCGCATTTGAGGAAGATGTAGCCAGTCTGCGATTTTCCCGCATTCGGGTCTGTTCGGAATCCGGAATCTGCAAAACCTCTAATTTCGGTTGGGTTACACCTTTGGTAGTATAATCCGAGGTCTGACGTACCTTTCAAATACCTTAGGAGGTGTTTGACTCCGTTCCAATGTCTCATTGTTGGGTTTTGGTTGTGCCTCGCCAAAATGCTTGTGGCGAATGCAATATCGGGTCTCGTGTGAGTCGTGAGGTAAGTAAACGAACCAACCGCAGTGAGGTATCGTTGTTTGTCGATCACCTCCTCCTCCTCCTCACGAGGTTGGTACGGATCGTCATTCATCTTGCTCCTCTCAATCATCGGTGCGGCCATTGGATTGGCCTGGTCCATCTGAAACATTTTCAACATTTTCTGCACATAGGCCTGTTGGTGTAAGAAAATGCCATTGGGTGTGTGATGAACCTGTAGTCCCAAACAATAGGTGGTGGGTCCCAAGAACTTCATATCGAAGGTCTTGGTCAAAATGCCTTGTGCAAACTTACACATATCGGGGGTCCCGATAATGTTTAAGTCATCAACATACACGGCAAGTATTACAAATCCGTCATTTGTACAATAAGTAAAAATGCAAGGTAAGGCTGTGTTATGGATAAAACCTTGAGAGATGAGGTAGTGACAAAGATGGTGGTACCAGGCTCGGCCTGATTGTTTCAGGCCATACAAAGCCTTGCATATCCTCAAGCCTATGAACCGTCCCGGTTTCGGCTTTGACACGGATTTCAGGAATCCGGGTGGAGGATTTATGTGCAAAATCGAGTCCAACGTACCGTGGAGGTACGCAGTCACTACATCCATCAAGTAGATTTTCAAGGCTATATGAACTGTTAGAACGAGTAGGTACCTGAAGGAGACACAATCCATAACAGGTGAGTATGTTTCGTCAAAATCAACACATGGCGTTTGCGTAAAACCTTGAGCAACTAGTCTTACCTTGTGTCTAATGACCCGTCCTTGAGAATCAAGCTTGCGGGTGAATATAAGCTTGTGCCCTATAGGCGGTTTCTCTAGGTCGGTTGAAATTTCAGCAAAAACATTATGCTTTCTTAGATATGAGTATTCGGCTTCTATGGCCTCCTGCCATTTAGGCCAATCCGGCCTCTTCTTCGCTTGATCCAGGGTGGTCGGATCGGCTTCGGAAGTCGAGTCTATTGACTCGGTTGTAAAGTGGACCTTGGGTTGTTTCGGTTGTCGTTTGTTTTGGGTTTTCGGGGCGATTCTCTTGGCGGGTAATGTTAGGCCGGTTCCTGGAATTGCATTTCGAATGATCCGGTCTTCGGTTGAGAATCCATCCGGAGTGTTTTCGGCCAAGGCTTTGAGGTTCATGAGTTTGACGGTCTCGGTATTAGCGAGTGAGGTGGGTGGGTCGGGATTTTGGGTCAAAGTCTCCGGTGCACCGAAGTTTAAAGGTGGGGATGGTTTGGTTTGTCTTAGGGTCGGGAATACCGACTCTAAAAATTTACAGTTTGCGAATCTTGCCTTAAGCAAGTTCCCGGTTGTGGGATCTAGGTACCGGATGATTGAGGGTGAGTCGTAACCAACATATATGCCCTCTTGGCGGTGTGGTCCTATCGTGTGGCGTTTAGGTTCCGGGAGAGGTACCCAAACCTGGCAACCAAAGGTTCGGATGTGGGAAACGTTAGGAGGTCTCCCGGTTAGTAACTCGTAGGGAGTTTGGACATTCAGTAAGGTTGGTCTTAGCCTGAGTAGGGCTGCGGCATGAAGCACCGCATGGCCCCAAACCGATGATGGTAAGTTGGCATGAAGGAGTAAGGGTCTTGCTATGAGTTGTATTTTCTTGACGAATGCCTCTGAAAGGCCATTCTGGGCATGCTCATAGGGTACCGAGTATGTAAGGTTAATCCCGGATGCGGTACAGAAATCTTCAAATACGTGAGACCTGAATTCTTGCGCATTATCCATCCGGAGGTGTTTGATGGAAAATTCAGGGAAATGATTTTTATATCTGAGGAGGATAGCTAATGTTTTTGGAAAAACCATATTACGGGTTGGTAGTAACGAAACTTCCAAGTGGCTCCCTGATGCATCAACAAGTACGAAGTAGTAGCGAAATGTCCCGGATGGTGGGTCTATGGGTCCGCATATATCCCCGTGGATCCTGTGTAGCGGTTGAGGTAGTTCCGTGGGTAGGGTCCAATTTGATGGTTTCTTGATGAACTTGCCCTGTATGCATGCAACACATTCCCGTGTTTTCCCGGCATCGGCGGCCGTAAGGTTGTGACCTTGTGTCAATGGGACCATCCTCCGAAACACCGTTGTTCCTGGATGCCCAAGTCTTCGGTGCCAAATATCAGGCTTGGCGTCTTTAACATCAAAAGATGCCCCATGCGCCAGGTTGCGCTCCGGCGTGGGGCCTCCCCCCCACGCGGCCATGCAAACCTCTTCCTCGTCTATGACGGGGCTAGATGCCAAGGGTTTTATGGCAACCTTGTAAAGTCCATCGGAGCCCGCGCTAGCAGTGGCAAGGACCGAAGGTCCTTGCCTAAGTTCGATGACTTCTTCATCACCGTGCATCTTCGTGCAGGCGTGGATATTCCTCGCCCTCAGATCCCGATAGCTGATCAGGCTTCTCGGCGCATCTGGGGTGTACATTGCCTTCTCGCAATTGAGGGGGAATCCCCCGGGCAAGACGATTGTTGCCCGGCCCTCCCTGAACCGTAGGGTTCGGCTTCCGGCCATTGTCAAAATTTTACAATATTGCCAGGACTTCTCACTTTCAAAGTGGAAGAATTTTGCCTTTGTGAGAATTGTATGGGTTGATCCACTGTCTAGGAGGGCCACGTCCTGGTTTGGCGTGGTCTCCTCATAGACAGTCATGTAATTTTTGACCTCATAATCCAGGTCCGGAAGGTCTGATGCTTCAAAGTTATAGTTCTGCCGTGGTTTATTGCGTAACTATTGCACCTTTCTATACAGTTCTACCAAGTATTGGGATGCCCTGCAATCCTTTGCAAAATGACCTTTCTTCCCACATTTGTGGCAATTACCTTGTACCTGTTTGCGTTGGTCAAACCTAGGCTGGTAATTCCTTGGTTTGTTTTGGTAACCTGTTGCGGGGTTTCTATGCCATTTTGGGTTAGGTTTACGTGGTCTTCGTGATGCCTCGGCAACGTGGATCTCGGCGTGATGATCCTCATGCCGGTTGTCTCTCCGCGATCCTCCTCCTCCCGCGGGTGCTCCCGTTGGTTTGTTCGGCTCCGCTGGTTCCGCGGCTTCGATTTTGGCTTCAAAAGGAAAACTTCAGAAAATGAAAATTTCGGCATTATGACATTTCTGTATATAGTAAAACCAGAAAACATACCTGTAGAAACTTCAATATTGGAAATAACAGAGACAGAATAACAGAAAGTAAGTTAACGACCTTCATCTTTATACTTGAATGGTTAGTATAAATGTAGTTCAGATAGGTGATTGCTATATTTTCTAGTGAAATTTCAGCATTATGACGTTTCTATAGTGAGATCAGAAGTTCTAAAGAGATAAAATTGACTGTATTTATGTAGTTAGTGTACAGTTCTAGTTTCAGGTATACTTCTACAGCAAAAATAAGCTAACTAAGTAGTGATCAGAAGATATATACATAATTTGTAAGCTAATCTTCTAAGAACATATTTCGGTATATCTGTAATGTATCTGCACTGTATCTGTACTGTATGGTCTGTATGTACTGTATCTGTACTGTATGCACTGTATATATTGTATATGTACTGTATTTTGGGCAGTATTTCGGTATATCTGTACTGTATCAGAATAAAGGAAAGTAGAGTATGAGATAGAAAATACTACTCTATTGGTTGCGACTAAATTTTGGCATTATAACAGTTATGTAGCTATGGTCCAACAACAAAAATAGTTAGTATTTCAGACAGTACTTTAGTACTAGCTTGAGAAGTCCAGAAAAGCAAATATAAAGCAAGTATAAAGCAAGTATAAAGCAAGTAGAGATTGTATCTCTAAGTGTAGATAGTTCGAACTATATAACAGTGCTATAGGTAGCTCAGTATATACTTGTAGAGAAAACTAAACACAAGCAAACTTCCTTCTCTCAAAATGTATCAACTAAGTATGATCAAGAGTGCTCTCAAAATCAAGTCTAATGCTTGGAACTTGTCTAAGTGAGAAGCTAGGAGCGTGCTGATAACGTGTTAAAGAGATGAGAATAGGTTGGTTCTAAGTGGAATCAGAGGTTCGAAATACAAGTTCTTCAAGTGAAATTTACTTCTTTGGATGTGCCATTATATACATTTCCAAGTCGGCCCTTAGTAGGGACACATGTCTAATCCAACCTATAGTAGACTAGCTTACTCACTTGAGATAAGTTCATTATCTCGGAATATGCTCTTAATAGAAGATACCATGGACCTTAATGTGGTGGTTATCCTTTACTTTATACCGGCGACTACGGTTAAGTCTAACCCATGTGACTAGTATAAATGCCGGTGAAGCCTAACCGGATTTAGCTAGATTCCCACATGGGTCTCATTAATACTTAACGAGCCGGTGAGGTTGACTAATGGGTTGTTTAACCTCCATAACACCTAAACCCTTGCCTCCAAGGAACCAATGTACGGGTTGTTTTGCCCTAGCCATCCCTCCCATAGGTGATGCCATGCTAGTGGTTTGGCAAAGATGGCAATTCAAGAAGTATATATTTGTAGGAGACAAATCTTGACCTGCATTGGTCATTTCATCAATCTTTTCTAGTGAATTCTATGGTTGATTCTCAAAGTATTGTGGATTTGGGTTCATAGGGATTCTCAAGCACCACTTAAAGTAGACTTGTGTTAATCCAACATAGCAATAATATGAACACCTGTATTTGACTGAAATGTTGTTAGTCGTGGATCTAAAAGATGTGTTCAAAAGAGACCGGACTACATGCTAACCATTCTAAAGTTAGTATTTAACATAATTTGGGGGTGGGGTGGGGGGGGGTCTATATGACCACTTTAATCAACACGAGCATCTTCGTTTTGATAACAAATTAACATATTCATGTGTGCTCCAAATGCTTGTTATGTATGACTATATATGCCCATCTGCCAAACTTGTCTAAAACATGACTTTATAATTTGAAAATACCTTGCCAAATGCCTAGTATGTCGAGCAATCAATTGTAAGGTTAGCGGTCTTGATGTGTGTGATTAAGTGTGGATTCAAGAACGGAAATCATAAACACATGTACTATGTCTTTAAAATATATCGGCATATGTGCTCAACATTGTTTATTCATTGTAATTTATAAGCTCAATAGTCAAAGAGGGGGGGGTATATGAATATTAAGAATAAATATCATTTACACATTGATATTGAACAAGATAATATTTGAATGACCTCCAAATTTTTTTGACAAAAATGGCTACGACTTCGATTTGGATCTTCTAACCTCTCATACTAATCATGTCTTTAATGGCCTAGGAAAAGAATGAACTCATACAAATCGCAACTTGAACCGTACTTCCACCCTCTAAGCTTCGCTTGCATATTGTATACAACAACAATCTCAAATATTTCCAAGATAGTGGTCCGAGATGACCCTAAACTACTGGATGATAGTGGAGAGGTACCCGAATGGAGTGGTTGGCGGTTTGATTCCCGCTGTGAAATCTTCTCTCTACTTGACGGGAAAAAACTATCTAGGTAAGTAGGAAGCCAAGAGCCCACTCAACGCAAGGTAGGCAGTAAACCCCACCCTGCACCAAGAGGATTCTTGAGCAAGGTAGGGCCAACGGGCTCAAATTCATGTCAGATTGCCTGAAGTTGGTTATTTATTTATTAATTTTCAAGATAGTGCATGCAACTCTTGTCCTTGATTAAAAATTTCCCATCATAGACCTTGAATGTAACACAATAGAGACATTATTGTTTGAGCCAAATCTGGTCAGAATTAGTGTGCAAAATTCCTCATTGAAGTGGGGTCTAGACAAAGACAAAGTAAACCTCAAGAACATCAACCTGGAAGATAGACATGCTTAATCTAGTTAATTATCTTAATCATACACCTAAATTTGAGTGGTACGTGGTTAGGCATGGCTCCAAGGGCATGTAGGTCAATAAGACATGTGTTTAAAAGAGATTGAGCTACATGCTTGAAATATGATAACTATTCTAAATTCAATAGTCGATATAAGTAAGGAGACCTACATGACCATTTAATGAGCACGTCAATCTCCACTTTGATAATGATTAAAGTATTCATATGAGCTCCGAGAAAATTATGAGGAAAGTGGCTATGGCCTCGATTTGGATTTGCTAACCATCTCATAGTAAGGCTTGTGGGTGTTATTTGGTTGTTTTTTGTGTTCTCCAACTTCTACCCATCAAATTTACACAACAAAACTCATGTTGCATCAGCAAATCTACGATGAAACAATTGCAAAAATTGGATCGAAAATTGGACATCCCCTTATATAGTTAAGGTTATCGGAAGTGCACGTTTGTTGATTTCTTAATTGGATACATAGGTCCTCTCAATATGTGTTCACTATTAAGTGTAGAGTAGTTGTTAATATTTGAAGACATAGTTGAATCTCTTTTAAATAGGCGTCTTTATGATGCTTGCTTTTTGATCCTTACCAACCACATACAAATCAAATCTAGGGCTCAGATTAAGAAAACGAGCCACTTAGGACCCATCTACAGTCTAACCTCGTTGATACAACACTCATTTATACGACACCCTCGATATTACGACACATTTTTGCGCAACCAAACTTTTTAGTTCAAAACTCCCTCTTTTATATAACTACGACACTCCATAATGCGACATTCAGAATCTCTGTTTTGTCATATTAAAGAGGTAGTTAATGCTACAATTCCTTTCATCTATGTTATGTACATCTAAAATACATCCATTTTCACTTGGGAACTACTTGGGAACTTCACTTATCATTGGGAACTTAGTGATAATCAGGGTCACTAGTGTAGAATGGACATGGTTAGGGTTAGAGTGGCCTCCTACCTAGTATGTTGCCGTGAATTGAGTACTGATGAATTGGTGGATGTTGCTTTGGGAGCCAATTATGCACAAGACTTTGATATTAATATTGATCTACATTCAATAAATGTGGATGATGTTGCTCCACCTATAGTAAAGCTTGGTGATGCTAAACGTCATGCATCATTGTTGTCTAGTTTCTTATTAGAGAACTCTTTATATTTTGGTGTTAATTAAATTATTAGTTTTCAAAAGTTAGTAGGGAATTTAGATAAGAAGATAGTTGCTAACTTGGGTAGGCAACACCAGAGATCTTTGGACTCCTATTTCAAGAATTTTGAAGAATATTTGTATTTGTTTGGAGTTATAAGTTATTATTTCATACCATCTATATTTCTTAAACTCGTTATATATATATATATATTTTTCTCATATTACTTATGTTTTTGTATTCCCTCAATAATACAACAACTTTATGCCATTTGTCATATTAATGAGAAGACAACACCTCAATAATACGACTTTTTGTGTGTCCAAACATGTCATGCTAGGAGAAGTGGGCCCAGTTGGAAAAAAGTAACCATATAAGACACATCGACCTTTAAGTGCCGGACTTGGATGGATGGACGAGGGTCCATGATGCTTATGGATGAACGTTTATGTGATGAGGACTCCACTTTATCATCCATGCATGTCAGGGTTTCGTGGTTACTTCAGAGCAATACATCCTACGGAACATAGTACGTAGTGTGCAGAACGAGATTCCTCCTCAAATGCCATCGGCTTACACTATCGCAGAGGAGATGAAAGGGAACGACAGACGTTATAAAACTTGCGAAGAAGAATTATCTTCCAATTTTCGAAACATTTTGAGTCTCTCTGAGCATTTTGAGTCCACATGCGCTTGAAACCGTGCATTCTTGATTAAGTTAGGTTTTCAAGATGGGACGACATGGAAGCAAAGCAACAGAGGAGAATGGAAGCACCGAATCCTCGCCACTGATGCTATCTGCCGCTGTGCCGAAAGACCATTACAACTTCGCCTACCTAACTTTCTTCATACTCGGAGCCGGAATCCTCTTGCCATGGAACGCCTTCATCAGCGCAGTGGACTATTTCGATGTTCTGTACCCCTTTACGCACACCGACAGAGTGTTTGCACTCGCCTACATGTTTCCGTGTCTCATTGTGCTGCTGCTTCTGACATTCTATGGCCAACAGTACACGTCGCGGTCTCGGATCAACACGGGGTTTCTTACGTTTCTGGCCGTGTTTGTGTTTGTTCCCCTTATGGACGAGGTGTGGATTACAGGGGATAAAGGCACGAAGGTCACTCATTATTTGACGGTTGGTTCGGCTCTTGTGCTTGGAATTGCTGATGCACTTGTGCAAGCCAGCCTGGTCGGCTCGGCTGGTGAGCTTCCGGAGCGGTATATGCAGTCGCTGATTGCAGGGACTGCAGCCTCAGGTAAAGTATTCGATGCAAATGTTGATTAGGTATGAACTTGTGATGATGTGATGATGTGATTATCCTGTTTTTCTAATCCACTTTTCATCTGAAATTGTGGATCACCATGCAAGTATGTGTGTGTGTGCTACTTAGAACCTTTATGTGTCTCAACTCACGCTGCATTTTGATACCTGAAAGGTCAACATTTTGGTGCAAATGCTGATGAGTGTGAACTCTGATGCTGTTGTTATTTGTTTTTGATCCATTTCTTCATTCGAAGATATGGATCACAATGTAAGTATGTGTGTCCTCAAAACCGTCAAGTATCTCAATTCACGGCTGCATTTGGATATCTGAAAAAGGTTAGCTTTTTGTTGCAAATGCTAATAAGCATGAACTTCTGATGCTAGTATTATTTGTTTCTGATCCAATTCTTTGTTCAGACATGTGGATCACAATGCAAGTGTGTGTATATGCTACATAAAACCTTCATGCATCTCAACTTAAAGCTACATTTGGATATCTGAAAGGATAATTTTTTGTTGCAAATGCGATAAATGTGAACATGCGATGCTACCATCACTTGTTTCTGATCCATTTCTTCATCTGAAGATGTGGATCACAATGCAAGTATGTGTGTATGTGACATGAAATCTTCATGTATCTCAGCTTACTGTAACATTCGAATACCTGAAAGGTCAAATTTCCAGTACAAATGCTGATAGGTATGAACTTGTGATGCTATCATCATTTGTTTCTGATCCACTTCTTTATCCACAGAAGATGTGGATCACAATGCAAGTGTGTGTGTGTATGCTACTCAAAACCTTCAAGTATCTCAACATTACTGCTACATTTGGATACCTGAAATTTACAAGGTGTTCCCACTCTGTTGATGGATTTGTGCAGGTGTGGTGGCTTCTGTGTTACGAGTCATCACAAAGGCTGGGCTACCTCAGACAACAGAAGGTTTGAGGTTGAGTGCAGACCTTTACTTTGCTGTCACAGCTATCTTCATGCTAATCTGTCTCATATCCTACAACATGGTATACAAACTTCCCGTCATGCTACATTACAACAGTGTGAAGATTGGAGCAATGGAATCAAATGGTCAGCCTCAGGATGTAAGTGAATTAGGTCTTGCAACGAATACAACGGATGTTTCTCTCATGAACAAGGATATGTCATTTGCGCACCCTGTGAGTTACAGGCATGTCTGGGGGCAAATCCAGTGGCTGGCAATTGCTGTAGGTGTCGTTTATCTTGTGACCTTGTCCATATTCCCGGGGTTCATCACCGAGGATGTCCATTCGGCCTACATGGGGGATTGGTATCCTATTCTACTCATCGGAACCTACAATGTTGCAGACTTGCTGGGAAAGGTTGTCACCAGCTACCGCATGATGGAGAATCAACTTCTGCTGATCCGGTGTTGTTTTGGAAGAGTTCTATTTTTCCCTGTGTTTTACCTAGTTCTTTATGGACCCGCATTCTTCCGATTAGAGGCTGTGGTTTTCCTCTTTACATTCTTGCTGGGGCTCTCCAATGGCTACTTGACGAGCAACTTGATGATTGTGGCGCCCAAGAATGTACCCATTTTGGAATCAGAGACAGCTGGTATCATTATGGTACTCTTCTTGCTTGGCGGTCTCTCATGTGGCTCCATTCTTGGATGGGTTTGGGTCATTTGACCAGGGATGTACAAAGTATAGAGATTTGGATCCCTGGAGCAATGAAATTACACTGCAAATTGGGCATTGTAATTGTGTCTCTGTATAGTATCGTTGCTTCTCAACCCCATTATTTAGACGCCTAGAGCTCATTTGTTGACACTACGCCTATTTATAAAAGGGCTGAACCCTGAGGCCAGCAACCAGGGTATTGCAGATCTATTACTATGTCTATATATGTAGCTCCTCATGAATATCTACCTGGTTGGGCTACGACCTGCCGGTCATGGCCGGGTGGCTGCTCTTTCACCCATATTGGATTATATCATTTTTTGGTACAGTAATTTCATCACACTTTAGTCATGCAATGAGACTCATATTTTGTTGCATGTTGTCAATTCAGTTTCAAACATTTGTATTCTCAAAGTTGGTGAGCATTGTGTAGCTTTTGCTGACCTGACAGTTGCTTGGAGAAGAAACTATTGAAGGGTTTACAAAAAGTAGTGAAGCATCTCAAATTTACTCTGGGATTCTCAAATCCACTTCAACTGTTCTTTATTCCGTCATCTTTTTGAGAGTCCCCAGAAAAAAGTTTGGCACATTTACCGAATTACTCAACTCCAGCTGTGAGTGTTGGATGGAATGGATGTACCTAGTAGAAAATATCTTTCATTTGAATATTGGGTTGGACACCATTCTCAGATCAGTTTGAAACCGAAAGTAAAATTTATGAGTTTTGTGTAGATTCTAAAAAGCTTGAATCGGTAATGCACACTAATTGAAATAAAAGGTGTACTAAGTATACATGAGCACTTGATGATTATGTTCTAAGGACCAAAATGGCACTCATTGCCTCACAAGGACAAAGTGTCAGTGTTTTACACTATCCAATTGTGGTGGGTGGAGAAACCACATAACCATTTAGTGTCATTGAGAATCTTGAATTTCAACAACTCAGATTCGTATGTACATCACACAATGGCCAAAATTCATATTTTAATTGCATTGCCTTCATGAGGATTTGGTCATTATTATAACATGTGAACTCTTACACAATCTCACCCTCCACGGAAAAACTAAACTGGTTAAAAATAGCCATGCGTACAAAAGGGCGTCAAGAATGCAGTAAAACAATAAAACTCGATTTCTAACAAAGGAAATAGTAAACTAGCTAAACATAGTCACGCGTCCAAAAGGGTGTCAAGAATGTAGCAAACAATAAAACTCGATTTTTAGCAAAGGCAACCCAGCTTCTATTTTTAACCAGTTTAGTTTTTCCGTGGAGGGTGAGACATGTCCTATACAACACTATTAAAAAAAACACATTCAGCTTTCCCTTGATGACAACTTGAAAAAGTTTCTGATGAATGCGCACTACAAATCTATATACAACGGACAAAGTGGTGGTGGTGGTGGTGGCTCCACCATTCCCCACTGTTTCGAAAAGGTAAGGGGACCACAAGGGTCCTGGGGGGGATTATGTTAAAGTGATGTGTTATTATTCACGGGTGCAAAGGGTTGGGACATCACGGGTCCATATTAGTTACATACATAGAAGTTATTTGATAGCAATTTTATAGGTCACTCATAAGTCTTGAATTCACTTGAAAAAAACTAGTAAACTAAATATTTAACAATGGGTCAACCCCCACAACCTATTACAAGTCCAAACCATTACATATGTGGTATTGATTGCTTAATTGTCCCCTCACAACCTGTCATATAAAAATCCCACCTGGTACCAAACCTATTTATTATATATGTCCATTGGCAACCACAAACAAAATCTATTTTGGCCTAGAACACGCACCAACCCAAACTACACACTATGCCACAAAAACGAAAGAGATACATGGCCACACTTGTTGTCCATATGCGAAAATAAATTCCTCAAAGGTCCATGAGTAGCAAGACACAACGTTGCCACCCACCAAATTAGAAACCATTATTAGATCTAGCACACATACCATGTACTTCACACTAACTAACGCCGGCAACCAACATGGCACCCCACAAGATAACACCATCCCCCCATGGATACTATGGTGGGATTGCCACAATACATGATGTACATGCTTAGCAAACTTCCAACTAGACATTGTATGCATACAAGGTGCCACTGTAAACAACCCGGCCCCATATTCCCGATCCCCAACCACACCATACAAATACTAGAATTCACATTTGCTTTTGATAGATGCATTGAAAAAACCATACAAATGGCAAAAAGACAAATATGATCCACTAATAGAAGCAATCAAAGCACAAGGATGACATGTTGAGCCCCTTATTATCATCACAATGGGAGTAAGAGGTGTAGAAGAAGAAGAACTCCAGTCTCTGAAGGAGGCCAGAGTGAATAGAGTGTATGTTCGTAAAACATCCTTGGCCACGCCCTAAGGGCAATGATGTTAAATGTGAAACTACTTCACCCTTTGTTGGGAGTAGACACTACATTAGTAACTAGTAAGAGGTGCAATCCATACCACAAGCATCGCCCTTCTACAAGACCTCCATATTCCACCCCAACAATCAAGAAAGTCATGAAAGAAATACACCATATTGTCATAAAATATCTAACATACCTTATACACCCTAAACTCCGTAATATCAACTCCATAATGTCACACACTCTCTAATATCCCGAAACCTTAGGGAACATATGTTCGTAGTTCAAATCTCACTCCTTATTGTCACATTTCTCTCCCTTATATCAACAAATTTGTCATTAATGCAAACCACCCAAGAAGTCAATCCACACCCTCACATTGCGCCATGTGTCAACATGTGGAGTGTCACCTTCTTCTTCTTATTCTTCTTCTTATGCCACTTCTTGAATGTTGGTGCATGCGTCTGCCACATTGCCCGGGAAGGCCAAGTGGAGTGGACCGCACTAGCGTACGTGACAGAAGAACGAATTCAAATTGTCCTCACATCTCCTTTGTGTTATTCCATAATGTTACATGCTACACTAATTCTCTAGTATCATGCATCCATGTTTACACTACAAACCTCCGTAATATCACGTGCACTTTGGTTGCCAGAGGTGTGATATTACGGAGTTTAGAGTGTGCTAAACAACAAAAATTAGATAACAAACCCCTATTCTCCCTCCCACCTAGCCAATAACCAATAGCTTAACCTAGGTAGGATACTAAAACCTACACCATCATGACAACATGGCCCTACCTACTGCAAGGTAGGCAATAAACCCTACATTGTACCAAGTGGACTCTTGAGCAAGATAGGGCCAAGGGGCTCAAATTCACGTCAATATTCCGATGTTGGTTTTTCTTTTCTTTTCCATTGTTTTGTAACATAATGGACCATCCTACTTTTCAAATTTTGTTATGGTTTGAAAAGTGGACGATTTCTACTTAGAAGAGTGCATGAATAGTGATTTGGAATTGCATGTGGATTGAGAAATCAATGAAATGAGTTGAAACCTAATAGTTAACACAATTTGAACACAAAATGGATGAGAGGGTTCCAAACCGAGTGCACCATATATATATAAATTTTCCATTAAAAACAAAACATTATGGAGACAATTATACGTCCTCCATTTCCAAAGGAATCAATTCCAGAACAAACATGCAGATATTTTCACATTTCTCAACCTCATACTCTAGTATAAGTCTTGCATGGAGTGAATGACAAGGTAGAACTAGATTTTGAGCACACTTCCATGTGCTGGCCAAGTTGGTGAAAATCACTAGATGACAAGAATTCCCCATTCACATGGAAGTGCGCTTGGTTATCCCCTCCTGCAAACAAGAATCAGACGGTGGTCAACATAATTCTAGAGTGTAGTTGAAGTTTGAGAAGGGGGGATGATGACCTCTATATTCTTGGACTAGTAATTGAATTTGATTTGAGATAGAAAATTTTGATTTTCAAACGCCTATGGGGATGGGCCAGAGATGGTTGTATTTTGCATTGAACTATTTTATGTGGCATATTTATTATTAATCAAAATATCTCAAAGTTTTCATTATTTTTGAAACATTTACATTAAAAACATAATGAAAATTTTAATAGATATTCTAGATGCTGCAATGACTAGATTTCAATTAGGATGATAGAAAAAAGTTGAGTGCATTGTCCTTATGTTGGACCCACCCCCTTCCTTTTTTTCCTTACTCCACATGAAAGTACTCACCCAACAAAATATTAGGAGGGCTTGTCCAAAGCTTTGCTAACATCGGCGAACTCTAATTTCCTTTACTGGAACGATTGAAAAATGAAGAGTGTGCCCTTCGAAAGGAGCACCCCCTCTATTCAAATTTTGTTATGGGCATGCTAAAAGTTGCTAATTTCCTACAAATCCTAATGGGTTCTTGGGTGGTAAGGTTGAGAAGTTACAATATATATATATATATATATATATATATATATATATATATATATATATATATATATATATATATATATATATATATGCAAATTGTGATAGACTATGGGAGTCCTCATGCCCTCCTATTTCATTTGTTAGACTTGCACCGGTTCACTTACTTCCATCAATATACTCTTAAAGATATTAATATATGTTGGTAGGACAATCCAATTAAGGAACATGAAAATTGACCTTGTTGTTTTTGGAGCCAAGGTGAATATCTTCTAAATTATTTTGTAGATGTGATGCTCATAGATTTTCTATACGTTCTTAATGTTCTTCCAAACATGTACATTTCAAAATTCAAAATTTGTCTATACATTAGAAAGCATTTAAGGGCCATATACCTACACCAATATGTGATCAACATTTAAGTGTATTTGGACAAACCACTTGCCCAAAAGTAATAAGGGATGTGCACTTGCGGGAACAAAACATCAAACTACAATAGCAAAAGCAACAACACAAGTACCACAACTTCGAATGTATGTATTCTATGTTGGCCAACCAACATACTTGTGTTGTGTTTGTGATCTAGTGTACGTCATATTGACGGCTGGAGTCATCTAAAAAACATGCAGAAGCCCATTTTTACTGATATCTTAGTTATGTGCAATTAAGTTGCTCCACGCTAATATCAACAGTTCACACTATGAAACATTGACTACCATGATAACAAAATTTACAATAATGATTCTTTTACTATAATTGTTATACGGGATGAATAAACAAAATTATAAGCGTTCTTGATTTGATTTGATTATAACCAAGGTCATTTGCATGGGTAAGGAGGCGCCCTATGTCGCAAAGGCAACCCTACTTGCACATAAGTTATGAGTGTAGGTTAAGGACAACCATGGCAGCTCCAACAACACATCGCATGTCATATCTTAATATTTTCAATCCATGAACTTTAGTTTTGGTCAATAACCCTTCCGACACCTGGCACATATGCTTCAAAAATCACACTAATTAACGTAGTGTCACATATGCCACTATGGTAAGCTTATCACGGCACCCCATGTCATATCTTATTTTTTGCACTCCACGAACTGAAGTTTCGGGCAGTAGCCTTCTGACACCTGGCACGTTCACTTCAAATTGAACTAATTAGTGTTGAGCATGCCACTATATGGTAAGCTTACCATGGTACCCCATGTCATATCTTAATGTTTGTACTCCATGGCCTTTAGTTTCGGTCAATAAGATTCCGACACCTGGCACGTTGGGTTAGAAATCGAGCTAATTAGTGTCGGCCATGCCACTACGGTAAGCTTACCATACCTTTACAAAACTCTTAAGTGACTGGAGAAACAAGATGAGTCGGCGGTCACCCATCCACCAATCCCCATCCCTGTCCCACGTGGCAGGCAGACCTGCACACGTGGGCAGTTACCCAGTCTCCAGGTGGGGCTCGGGCGGGTGACCATGTGTGGAAACCGAGACCACGTGTCAACTCGTGGCTGGACCTCCACTTGGCAAACCAGAGAGCAAATCCCTCAAGCCCATTCCTAATCACTGAATGCATGGAGACTAAATCCATGGAAGGCTATGAACTCCTACTCTATTTCGCATTGTGCATGGCCGATTTGCACCGGGGAAAGCACGAATTTCACCGCTAAGTTTCGTACTACAAGGTCGGCGAAGAAAGGCGAATTTGGAGGGAGGCATTGCATGGGGTGGTCCCCTGATGGTCCAACAAACAAATAAAGGATTAAGTAGCTGAGAACATCGATCATCGGTTCTTCAAGTTGAGTCGGTCCAAGTAAGTTGCTTATGCGCAAGGGTTACTGGAGATTTGGCACTCCAAGTGAGATTGAAGCTGCTCTTCATCGGTGCAGTGGAGTGTCGAACGTTGGATTAGATACTTAGGTTAGCCCTGGGCCAGAAAGGAGAACTTTTGGAGACATCGCACCCAAGAGAATAAGGATTAAGTCGCCTCATCGATCATCGTCTTTAAGGTGAGTCTGTTTTTAATGTGCAAGTGTTTACTGGAGATTAGACACTTCTATGTTTTGGTCACGGAGTTTTGAGTGGAGTGTCGAAGGTTAGATAGGTTAGCCCTGGGCCAGAAAGGAGAGATTGGAGATATGATAGCACCAAGAGCTTAAGGATTAAGGAGCTGAATCATCGAACATCGTCTTCGAGGCGAGTCAGTCCAAGTAAGTTACTCATGTGCAAGGGCTATGACGCTTATTATTTGGTCACGGAATTGCAAGTGAGCTGGAAGCTGCAGTTCATCGGTGCAGTGGAGTGTCGATTATTAGATTAGATAGGTTAGCCCTGGGCCAGAAAGGGGAGTTCCGAGATATTGCACCAAGAACATAAGGATTAAGTGCTGAATCATCGAACATCATCTTTAAGGCGAGTCAGTCCAAGTAAGTGATATCTGTGCAAGGGTTTATGGAGATTTGATACTCCAATGTTTTGGACACGGATCTTTAAGTGAGCGCGAAGCTGCTCTTCATCGGTGGAGTGGAGTGTCGAAGGTTGGACTAGATAGGTTAGCCCTGGGCCAGAATGGAGAGTTTGGAGACATTGCACCGAGGGAATAAGGATTAAGTAGCCTCATTGACCATCGATCGTTAGTCTTCAAGTAGAATCGTTAGTTACTGGAGATTTGACACTCCATTTTTTGGGTCACGGATTGAGTGAGCCTGATGTTGGTTTTATTCACTAGTGCAGTTGTAGTGTCGAAGGTTAGATACTAGGTTAGTCCTGGTTTGGCTCAGTCCTCCTCGGGAGACATCACATCAAGAAAACAATAAGGATTAAGTAGCCGAATCATCAATCGTCTTCAAGGTGAATCGGTTCAAGTAAGCTATTTACGTGCCAAGTGTGACTGCAGACTTCAAACTCTGGCTAGAAGCAGGTCCGAATTTTGGTCATGGATTGAGTGAGCTTGAAGCTTCTCCTTTCTCATGTAAGTGGATGTCGGAGGTTAAATAGGTTAGTCCTCGGTTAGGCTCAGTCCGTCTCTGAAGCTCTGCTTTAGAGACAGAGATACCAGCTTGCGTGGTGGAGTTGCAGATACTGGAGGACAAGGTATTTGGATGACTGATTTTTGAACAAAATTTTGGATAGTCGCAACGATCGAGTTCGTAAAAGTCCTTGCAGCAGGATATAGGATGCCATTCAGCCCTAAGATCGATGTTTATGTCGCACACACAGGACTAAGCTGTACAGAGCCGATGAATTTCATGGCACATCAGTAAGACACCTACTACTCTGAGGAGAATCCTTTCACGAATTTTTATGTATTATTAAGTGTCTGAGGAAGTTCGAATGTTAATTTGCCTTATAGCAAATCCTTCCTCTACGTTTCGAGCTCACTCATATCTCGCAAGCGCTACTTCCTGTACTCGTTTTGGTGAATTTGTTAAAGTACGTAGCTCAAGGTTTCTCCGAATCTGTTGAAGTAGCACCTAGGTATTGATCCTCGCTTGCTCGCTCCTGTGGTTATCTTAATAAACTTCTGTTCCAGATGTGCTTTTGAGTATAATTTCTTTACTGTTAGGTATGTCTTCTTGCGGTGTAAGGGCACCATATTTGTTAGGATCCCGGATGTGCAGTTGCCGCAGATGTAAATTGGTCCTAATAACAAGTACTCGCTTCGTTTCTTGTCTTGCGTTGAAAGTTTGTGGATGATGGCAGTGTGATGTGAAACTCATCTGGTTCATTTTGTAGGTCGAGAGAGTTGAACCATTAATAGTCTAGTTCAGAGCTGTGGATTCTCGAAAGAAGATAAGGAAGATACCATGAAGCATCCAGGTCTTATGAGAGGGGTGATTTCGGCCCTAGTGTTGGTGTTGTTGTTGTCTTCCGGTGCAACGGAGGCATGGTCGTGGACGTCCAACAAGGACACTACGCAAACAACTGTTCCAGCATCACAGGCTGCCAAGGACGCCACGAAGCAAGCCTTTCAAGATGCAGGGGATGCGGCTAAGGAGACTGGTAAGAAATTCAACGATTTCTGTCACTTTTGAGAATGTCTAATTGAATAGGTAGAAGGATGTACTAGGCAGTAGTTTAGGGAGCACCAAGGTTATGGAGTGGAGGCCTAGATTTATGCAGCCCATAGATGTCGTGAGTGCCATAGCCGAACTGATATTATTGCTCATAACATTTTCGGCAGGTGAGAGCATCAAGCAGACCGCGAACGCAGCATACGAAGGTGTAGCCAATGCTGCCAAGACCGTTACCGGTGGCAGGAAAGATGATAAGAGTACCAGTCCAACAGGCGCGGCGTACAGAGATAGAGCAGGTTAGTGCTTACTACACCAGATTTTGTTGATCAGATCAACCTGTTAATATAAGCTACTGTTGTAGAAGAGCTCCTGTACATGAAGACTCACATGATTAATAACCGAAATTGGTTGTTATAACAACCTGTTGGTTGTTTCCAGTATGTAGAGTAACCCATAATCTTACGAATGGATCTTTCCAGTTGTTATGAGCGTAAGGATAATACAGTCGAGTTGCAAAAGTTCTTTTACCAATGATTTCGGCCTTGACAGCAGTTTGTTTGCTCCTACTGTCTGACCATGATTTTGGCTGCATGTGCTCTAACTACAGGAAATTACGTTGCCGACACAAGTACAACAGTTCGTGACAAAGTGTCTGATGCCGCGGGGGCAGTAAAGGACGCCACGGTACGTACATCTGAGAACATCCAAGGGACAGCTCGGGCTGCTGCAGACAAGACGAAGGAAACTTTGAATTCTGCTGGATCTGGTGCATACAACGCCGCTGCGAAGGCTGGAGAGACAGTCTCTCAAGCTGCTGCTTCTACCAAGGACGCTGCTTACAATGTATGCCTCTCTTGAATGCCATCATCTGTAAAGATGATAAACACCTTGAATTACGAATGCAAATTTCCTTCTATACAGAGTTTCGGATGCCTAGAATTTATTGCTGGAGTAGTGCGAATCAATCCGTAAAGATAATATACGTCCCAGCTTCGATGTGGAGTTCCTTCCGAAAAAGAGTGTCCGATGTTTCTAATCTATTGCTGACAGTGTAGATTACTCGTGTGTTGTCACTTGATTACTCTTATCATTTATCTTATTTGGGAGATTGGTGTGCAGGGTGCACAGAGTGCGCGGGAAGGTGCAGGAAGAGCATACGATGCAACGGCCGATACCGTTGGGAGTGCAAAGGATAAGGTATGGGGAGAGCAACCCAAAGCTAAAAGCTCCGGGGGTGTCTACGACTCAGCTGGAAATTACTACAAGAGTGCCAAGGAGATGGCAGCACGCACAGGAGAGACAGTTCAAGATCATGCTTCATATGCCGGGCAGAAAGCCTCCGACACTGCTCAGGCTGCAAAAGATGCTGCTCAAAGGGTGAGTAAACTGACATCACTGTGAATTAGCTTATTGGCAAAATTCCTGCAATTAGTGCAAATCTCTCCAATGGTATTTGACAGTGATTTTTGTCGCTTTGATGCGTAGGCTGGGCAAGCTACAAAAGATGGCGCTGCAAACGCGTACAACTCTGCTTCAGAGACATTGGGATACAAGAAGCCAGAGGAGCAAGGGTATGGATCGAAGGCTTACGGAGCTGCGAAAGACAGAGCCGGAAATGCTTACAATGCCGCTTCAGAAACTTTAGGCTACAAGAAGCCAGAAGAGAAAGGCTACGGATCGAGGGCTTACGATGCTACAAAAGACAGAGCTGCCAATGCTTACAATGCTGCCTCAGAAACTCTAGGTTACAAGAAACCAGAAGAGAAAGGCTATGGATCGAAGGCTTATGATGCTGCACATGACAGTGTAGGGGAGGTCTATGAGGGAGCTAGGAACAAATTGGGGAGCATCATCGAGGTCCTAGGATGGCATAGAGTACCTGAGGAGGAGCACCATAATACGCTGAAGAACTTCTCGCCTTACGATATCATGGTTGGAAACACAAAGTACGTGTGGCATCAGAAACCTAAGTCGGAGAGTTACTATGAAAATGCGAAAGACACCGTTGGGGAAATTAGTCAGACGGTTGGTCAGAAGCTGGAAAATGCTGGTGAGTATGTTGCGGATACAGCAAGCCAGGTTAAGGATTCTGTGTATGATGTAGCTGGGCGGGCGAAAGATAATACAGTGGACGTGGCAGAACGTGCTAAAAATGGTCTCTGGGATGCTGAATCTCGGACGACAAGCTCAGTTTCAGATTATAGCCAGAAAGGTATGGAGGTAATTGGTGCTGGAGCAGCTGCGATCGGCCTGAACAAATTGGGTAAGTGACATTGCGAAATGCTATGGCTCTGGTTATTGTACTGGTGATTTCTGTGCACGGATTGGTGGGCCTGACGCCTTATTTCATACTAGAACTCAAGTAGAAAGCTCGAATTCCAACTTGCAGCTCTGGGGAGTTAGATATTTAGATTTGACAACCTTTCATGTAAAGCTCAAACTGTTGAGAGCTTGACCAAATTTCAAGTTTTCAATAGTTTGAGCAAGTGCGAAGTGGCGATGCCCAAAGTGAAATGTGACGGGGTGGCGGAAATGATGCTAAGCAAACGAGATTAGCTTGTGCTTAAAAATTCAAGAGCTCGAACTTTCAAACACTGTAAAGCGACCTCCATGAGGTAGCTTAGAATTTCAACCGAGAGCTTGTCGTAGTCAGTCCACATGGGATTCATCAAGGTGCCATCTAAGTGTTGTAAGGCTGGTAAAACGTTCAAGCTCTCAAGTTGGAAGCTCAAGTATGAATTGAGTGAACATGTCAATGAGAAGGGTCATTTCTTTGAGCTCTCAATCTTTGAGCAGTCAACCTCTCTTATGTAAAGGGGCTATGAATTGTGCACTCCACAACTGATGCAGAATCACATGTTCAAGAACAATTTACAAGTGGATTGATAAGCTCGAGTTGGTGAATTGAAGCCCTCAGACTTTCACTTCATTAATCCTCCTCGTGGTATTCTGGCAGGTGACATGGAGAGGAAACCTGGTGTGTTCCGTGAATTCATCCGGTTCTTGTACCAGTCCCTGTTCTCCATCACATTGGGGTCTGTTGTATGGATGACATTTGTCTCGGGTGCTCTTTTGTCAAAGAGCATTCCACGAGAACAGTTCCGCTCTGTGCAAAGCAAAATGTTCCCCTTCTTCTTGAAGTTTGTGGCAGGCGGAGAACTTGGCCTCGTACTATTGTATTCTATCATGAGCATTCGCTCCAAATGGCAGGTCCTGAACCTGGTGGCATTACTTGCTTCCACTTGCTTCAATGCATTCGTCCTTGAACCCGAAACAACAAAGGTATACATTACAATCACCTGTCACTCTCTATCCATCACCTACACATGTAGAATTGGTCACATTGATGATGAACACCATTATGTTTCTCAAAGCTTCAAAATGCTTCACATGTTCAGTCTACCAAATCAGTTAGATGCTTCAATATGATCCTGAGGCCCTTTCTCATTTATGCAGCAAACATGAGTTTTGGATACTGTGTCATGTAATGGTCATATTATGCACACTCAAGATTGTAATAATAGTAACATGTGATGTCCTTTTGTGTGAACAGATTTATTTCGAGAGGCTGAAATTGGAGAAGGAAGAAGGCAGAGGATTGAATGAGGGTGACAATAATGTCAGCGAGAAGCTCGCAGAGAAGAGGAGGAAGTTCAATGAAGTACACGGCTTCTCCACGGTGTTAAACCTGCTCAACCTCCTAGGCTTAACTGGACATGCCTGGCACTTGGCCCACAGATTGTGGTTATAGATTGTGATGATCCAGCTTTCTCTCTGTGTATAGTGTACAGTGGATTCCATCGCCTTACAGTTTGGTATATCTAGGTTGTCATGTTTGATGGTAACAAACGGATTCTCTCCATTTTACTGCTGTGTAGCATCGAGGAAATAGGTGTCGAAACAAAACTACTTACAGTCTGAGTTGAAGAAACTGAGATGGTATCATTGCAAATATTGAGTCATTTTCTCACTAGAAAACATATAAGCGCAGTGATGCTGAGGTTTTTAATTTACTTATGGTTCTAGTGACGATACTCATCTTTGAAATTTTGTGTGTTGACAAATCTATGCAAGTCTTATGGATAGAAGATAACATGAGTGATGAGTCTAGTGTTTATTTTCATGGAAAAGTGAAGAAGGTGCAATGGCCATAAGAAAGCCTCCTGCACTGGGCGGATAGAATTGTAATGACTGTTGAGTACCGTTGTATTCAATCAAGATACATGTCATTTGAAGTTTTCGAAACTGAAATAGTATCGCTACAATTATTCACTCATTTCACTTACTAAAATTGCATTTTGCATTGACACTGAGATATGCCCATCACTTGAGCATTGATTCACCTCAGAAGTGTGAACGTGTTGTGCAAGACTTGTGGGTATGGGGTCAGATGAGATAAGTGTGATCACTTCACTGTAGTCCGATCAATTACTTTGAGGTGAGCTGAGAAAATAATTGATGTGCGGACATGTTGGTCCATTCATCTGATGTGGGCGAACCAACCCATACATTTGTTCCTTGTTGGATGCCTAAACCTTTGCCTCCAAGAAACCAGTGTACGGGTTGTTTCACCCCAGCCCATTTATCCTAGCTTGTTGCACTGTAGTTTACACTGACCATTTTCTTGGTGGCATATTCTTCTTATGCAAGCCTTGCCTTGCTAGAGTTCCCATATTTAATTGAATTATTTGTTTCTTAAAAAAATCTGAAGTTTAACAAACTCACTCATGCACCATTAAAATGGATCGATGCAATGGCATCTGCATTTCATCTTGTATTTTGACAACAAGGCAAATTTACTCTCAAATCATGTCCCCCCGCCCTCCTCCCTCATATGGAAGTGTTCAGCCAACAAATGTTGCCGAACCCATTCAAACCTTCATCATGATGGTACATGCTATACGAAGGGTAGATAGAGATGAGGTCCCTTCTGCAACACTCTACTAAAATTGAGATTATGGTGATTTTATCAAACAAGTGTAACACCTCTTAGAAGGAGTAAAGCAATTTCATAACATTCAGCTGCATGGTTATGCTAGATGCTATATTTAGCATCTAACATGGATCTCCACTATCTTACCTTCATGGGAAGAAACTTAGAAAATTGATGTTGGTAAGAATAATGAATAGTGTTGGTATAGTCTACCCTCGATATTGTTAATGATTTGGAGCAAGGAAACTTATAACACTTATGTGGTGTTAGAACTATAACACTTATCGGGGGTAGCATCATCAATTTGTAACATTTATGTGGCATTGGAATCTTTAAAATAACACTTGTTTAAATAGAGGGTGAAAATACACGAGATTTAAATGTCATCATACATCTAAGCATAATGGAAGAACAAATGTACAATGGTTTTTCTTGTGCACGCCAAGATCCTATTTCTTTTTGAAGTGTTCGAATGCCTTGGATGAAGGTTGTAACATCAGTAGGTCTTTGTTCCAAAAATTGTTTCAAGGTCACTAATGCACTTTCAACATCCTTGAATCCTACTTTATCTACCACCACATCACTAATTTGCATATTGTCAACTTCTTCAATGGGTTCATTGACAATTGCATCACCTCCTCTATCAAGCATACCTATAATTTCCTCCTTAGTAGGCATGTAAGGATTGTTTAGATCAAATTCCAGTTCATAATTGATGAACTCATGTGCATTCATAATGGGCCCACTTTCATTCTCTTTAAATATCAATGGCAATTGTTCCAATAAGGTAATAATTTCTTCCAACTCTTTCTTTTGTATTGCTTCATGAGCTTCTCTATCTCTAATGATTGCCTCCTCTAATTCCATATTGTCAAAAACCTCGAAAGAATACATGTATGCTTCCAACAATTCATGATTGTTGATGCAGTAACTCCGAGCATGTTGGGCTCTGAACAATTTTCTTAACCTGCTATGCATTTAAAAGCAGTTGTGTGCATGATGTATGCATGTAAAAGTAATTTCATCCAAGTTAATAGTTATTGAGGCGAATTCATTGAAAAGGGGAGCGTAATTTTTCTAAATTCTCTTAACGGTTAAGAGTTAACACTTACTAGTGTATTTTTTTGGAGGTTTTTGAGGAGCGCAATTTTCCTTAACACATATGCAATTTTAACACTTATCGGGGTAACGTTTATCGAGGACAGATTGTACGAATAATAAGAACATTATGAATGGTGTCGGAATTTTCAATGATAATGCTGCTATGAATAATATTTTCAAGGAATAATATTGGAATGAACAATGTTTACCACAAATATTCTCAGGATGTACAATGTTTGCTACAAATATTCTTGAGATGGAGTGATTCCTACGCATATTGCCGGGAGTATAACTCCACCCAAATTTCCAAGTTCAGCTTGAATGTATGAATAACAACCAAACATTCTTACTTTGTTTGGGGCCATGGAATATAATTGACATATTCCAAGGTCGTAGAACCGACCCACATGGCTGACTAAATTTATGTTATCATCCCAATACAAATATAATATCCCTTGAAATCTTTGGAGAGCCTTTCATCGACATCATGGGATTTTTGGAAAGAGTATTGTGCCACTCTCAGCAAATACTCTACAATTTGGCTCCTCCATAGAGGCATTACATTGTGGACCATTTGTATTGAGAGGAATGATGTTACCTTCAACAATAGTAGATGGGATCCCGGGGAAGTCACTGTCGAAAATTTAGATAACTATGAGAGAACAAATATAGGGTGACACTTATTCATGGTTGATAAAAATTATATATTTTTTTGATATACCATAGCCTTGAAGAAATGTGAGGTAGCACATTATATATAATATAGGGTCACTTGTAATACCCAAAATTATGTTTATAGTATTTCTAAAATAGCATTATAGTAATTGGTAGGGAATTTTTATTATTTTTAGGTTGAGTTTAGGGTAAGAACTAGATGAAAAATGATCACAAAATCCATCTACAAAATGGATGAACTCGTTGGATGAGGGTTATTAAGTGTACTTTTGAGGAACATTTCATTGACGTTTGTATAATTCTCTGGTTGTTCCTCCCACGCAAGACAAGAATTCTATCATCGTGCATTGACCCCTACGCGTTTAAAGAGCTCTGTGGGGCCATATTTGGTGAATCTATGGTGGATTGATGGATTTGTTCTAGGCGAGAGGCTGTGGCATCTTTTGTGATGATCGTTTCTCAATTTTTACGTAGGACTCATAAGTAGGCATTTCAAATTGTCTTCACACTTTGCATGATAACATGTGCAATGTTAGTGCAACTGTGTTAGTGAACACATTATGGACACTTTAGTGATGCTGGTTTGTTTTGGAATTTGTGGACTTCTTTCAATGTTTGGATGAAACGATTAAGTACATCATTATCAATGGGCTTAGACATGCAACCAATTATGTAAATAACATGCTTCTTGTATACACAACTTAATTTTTGTTGCGTGATGAATTCCATTTCTAATGCTATAGTACAATGCTATTGTCCACGAAGAAAATTTCAAATAAATATAAATAATGAAGGGTCAGAAATATTATGGAGATTTTAATTTATAATTACACATAGGGTGGTAAGAAATTGAAGAAAATAGAATTATTAAAAAATATAGGGTCCACTAAAATGCAGTAAATGAGCTACATAGCCCCCCCAAAAATATGTGTTGTACGTTCATGTGTCCCCAAAGAATACACTAAGTGACTTCCCCGAGGATGGGATGCTAGTAAGGTGAAGCAAAAGATGTGGCAAGGTCTTCTTGACTATGCTGAATTGCTTGGGGAAAAACTCTCAAATACTCGAAGAGGGCAGGCCATCTACAACGATGTCCTTGCCAAGTTTAATACTACGTAAGGCGGCAACAACCTCCTCTACCATATGTTAAATTCTAAATTACGTGGAACAATCATGCACATGTTGTTGGGTTAGTTAATCACACTTAGGTTGTTCACACTTCTTGGGGTTTTGTGATTCCACCAAGTTTACCAGAGAGTTTTCTCACTCTCTCCTGGTGACCTTTGTATTTTTTGGGCAATGAAATAAAACCTTGTTTCTTTTGTCTCAATTTTACTATATTGTGAGCCCAAAATGGTGCCCACATGTGTTCTTAACCCTTTGAAACTATTAGAAGTTATGTTTTGATGTTTTATGATTATTCACAAAAATATAAAAAGAGTGAGGCTTGGTGTGAAGTTATGTTTAGGCCTTAGGCTTATGTGGTGTAGTTAATTAGAAGCTTAGCGGCATGAAGGAAGTTCTTTGGTTAGGTGAGTGTAGCATGTGGTGGACCAAGGGGAGCTCCTTGAGTTTAAATATTTGAATTGGGATCCATTTTGTTGGTTTAGGAGTTGAAGGCTTAGCGGATAGGATAAGAGCATACGAGGTAGGTGAGGATCGAGGGGCTTACTTGGCGGATCGGATAAGAGCCTACGAAGTAGGAGAGGATCGAGGGGCTTATCTTGAGCTTTGAGGGGTGCTCACCCCTTCCCTCCCCCTATATATTCCTCTCTCTCACCTTCTTCACTCACTTGTGTTCCTATTCACTCTCTCTTCCTTCGCGCTCCTCCATCTTGCACGTGTGGGTGCACACGTGTGTGTGGGCACATGAGCATGTTGTATTGAGAGGGGAGTGTGGGTGAAGGGGAGAGGTTCATACCAGTGTTGGACCAATATCAAAATTTTGCGATACCAACCTAGTACCAATATCAGATTTTTTATGAAATTTTAGCCGGGTTGGATCCCAAGTATCACAAGAATCATATTTTTATAGATATGGTATGAGTATGAGTATCAATCTTGTAAAAATAAAGCCTAAAGGTATCAATATCGAGTACCATGGTAGTGATACCAGTGGAGTATGCACAATGGTATGGTATTATTTTAATTTTTTTACCTTTTTCCTTTTAGAGACCTAAAAACACAAACAACATTGCAACAAGAGTGCATAAGGATGCAATTCATCGACAGTAAGAAACGTGCCTCATTGAAGCCAAGAATCTAGAGTTTGTTGAACTAAAATTTCGAATAATAAATTGCAATGCCGCCAATCTGAAGAGCATTCAAGCGGACTGGGATACTAGGGTTTCGGGCTTCTCGACATGAGCGAAGGCGGGGGTGAGTATTGACCTCCACCTCCTGCCTTGGGTATCAAAGGCGGGTATTGAGACCCAATACCGTGCAATACAAGTACGGAGCAAGTATCGCCCCATCCACATATTGGGGGCAGTATGGTACTTAATACCATACTCATACCAATATTCTATACCGGGCAAATGGTGCTATACCGGTCCAACACTGGTTCATACAAGGCCTCCTTACCCTCTCCCTTCCCCTCTCCTTCTCTCTCTCTCCCTCTTGTTGTTCCTCTCATAGAATTGAGTGTTAGAGTTAAAGTTGTGTGGGAATTAGTAGAATTCATAGAGACTTGTAGGGACTTGAAGAGACTTGTAGAGACTTGAAGGCCAATGCTCTACCTATTCAAGAGACTAGCATTAATAAAGCATCATGATTTCAAGTGAGTTGGGAGCTTGTTGAGATGGAAGCACATTTCATGTTACCACGAGCTTTGGTATCACACATGTGATTCTCAAAACCATCACCCGGACTAGGACGCTTAAGGGTGGTGGGTTTGGCCTCACATATATACATACACACACACATATATATATATATAATGTCTTTTATAGAAGCAATGCAAATTATCAGCTCAAATTACTACATGTACTAAAAGACATTTCCGTTTATCAAACTCTAGTGCACACTATTTAGTGATGCAACCGAACACCATCTGAAGTTGAAAATTATGCATTCGAGTAAATGACTTCAGCCTCTTGAATGTAGATTTGATGACATTCAACACATCCATTCCATATGAAGCCCATAATTATCACAAGAAAAGTTGAGATTTGCAACAATTTACTTCATGTGAGTCATGACATGTTTGGTGCTTTGACACGATGAAACAATTCAATAAACTATGTGGGAGTAAGAAATGCGTACTTACCATGTTAAGGAGTGGTGAGCTTCGATTCTTGTGAGAACCATGATTTTCAAACCTTTGAACATCATTCAACTTCTTTGAAAAGCTATTGAGGTAGCTTATGTTGCCGCCAAGTTAATGCAATGGAAATTCTTACTTGATCTTGGTGGTCTTGTATGTCTTGTTGGCAGTGAAATAAAAGTTTTAACAAAAGTGAAATCTTATTGGGTTGCAAACTTACCAAATTTGAGGATTGTGACTTTACAATGATTGTGGCTTGTCAAACCCTGGTCTTCCAACCTCCCATAACCCTAAAATTAGGTCAAACAAGTTCAGGGCACACTTTCATGCGTTGCTCAAGTCGATGAAAAGCAATGAATGACATAAAATTGACCCCCCCCCCCAGAGATGGAAGTGTGCTTGATTTCTACATAGAGAACGAGAATCAATGGCCGACACTATTGTAAGAGGAAGTTGAAGTTTGAGGAGGGGTTCACCCAAAGTCACTGCCTCTCTATTGTAATTATTTGAAGATTAAATGAACAAATTATGATGTGATTTCTTCTTGTTATTCAACAATTCTCAAACATGGAAGTGGTCGACGAACAAATTGTTGAGATCCTACCCAAAACTTAGCTAACATTGGCAAAGTTTGATATCCTTTGCAGGAACGGCCATCACATGAAAATTTGCCCTTATTGTTGCAACTATATGGAGCAAACTTGCAGACAATACCCATGCTTCTGTGCACTACATGGATTGCACGATGTAGTAGAGTCACCATAGTTTACCATGAGTGAAGTCGTCCGCCCCTATTTAAGTGGTGCAAGATCATATGGCCCTTGGGGGATCCACCTCACATTAAAGGTGTAATATAAAGGTTGATTTGAAAGACCAATTTGAGATTCAATTTATACACAAAAAATCGTGAAGAACAAATTTTAGACTATATCCACATGATTGGAGTAAGCAACAATGTTATTGATGATCTCCACCAAATAATCTTTGGAGCATTTACTATTTAACTTTGAGCATAACCTCGTGGAAAAGTGAACTCATTTGGACTTGGTTTGGTTGGGTGAAACATAAGGTGCATAACATGGTTTCAAAACTTGGCAAAACCAAAATAAATAAACAAATAAATGAAAATCCTTAATTTAAAGAATTTCATTAATTCTTTCATAGTAAAAACCTGTCACAAAAAAATTGGAGGATTGTCAATGAAAGACAGGAGTAAATTCTGATAAAATAAATAAAGAAATAAATAATATTACAGAAATTTCACAACCACTTTCTTTGGTCTTCCTAGCCTTTAGGATTTAATAACAAAACTTTTACTTGATCGTAAACATGTGTACATGTAAAACCGTAACATGTGGAAATGATGAGGAGTCGGGCTCAAGTTTTATAGTTTATATTCTATTCTATCATGGCCACTTTACACTAGAGCTTGAGGCCCTTGACCCATAGTAGACAAATTATGTGATTGGTCAAGAAGCCGGGAGACGGTCCAAGTTCACTTTACATTCGTCCTCAAAGGCATGAGGGATCACAAAAAAATCAATTGGATGAAAAATCTATATGGCTTTCCTACACGACAACAAGTGGGTAATGTTTCATGATACAACGTGGTTAATGTTTCATGATATAGTGTGGTAATGTTTCAAGAAGAGGCGGGTCTTATGCAAAACTAGAGGCCGTACTAATCACTTAATTTGTCATTAGTTCCTTTAATTATTATTTTGCCATGGTTGGGACCCGAATCTATACATACGTTGCAGTCCCTCACACATGTTCCACTTTCACTTTACATTAACCTTGAGGGCCCATCACTTGCAAAACCAGATTTTCTATTTCCCACGGCACAACCTTTGGATGATTTTCATGGATCCTTAAATTTTCCATGGTCACGGCTCTTGGTCTGTGTGTAAAACGGCCCTCAAATATCTTAACAATTGGAAGGATGGAAACAATGAACAGGGAGAACCCGGCCACTAGTTAGAATGAACCGGTTGAGAAATAACCGGGTGAAGTTCAAGACTTCAGGAAAATTACCCAATCATTTCAAAGGAATCTATGGAATATACCTCACTTTGATTTTAAAACATTTTAAAACATAACAACATTTTTATAAAATAATAAATAAATACATAAATAATAAAAACCTGGAAGATGTTGACATGTAACCGGTTGGACTTGGGAACACTAGGATCTCGACCGGTTATGCCCTAAACTCTCCCCGGATATTGGATGGAAATGACCTAAAGCTTGAACCGGAACAAAAGGCAGCATTTTCTAAGGATACCCTTCAACATATCCTTTGTAATGATTGACACACAATTTCATACTTACTAGGATGCGCACATAATTTGTTTTTTTGTCTATAAGAATAATACATAGTAGGGTTTCTCGGAAACCATTGATACTATTCGGACATCTTATGGCTCGAGTCATTCATGTGTAGTATATTCCATTGGCCAAGGGTATATGGGAGAGATGGAATTATCATATGCAAGTGTACCTCACATTCATCCAACATAAAAGCCTTGAAATAGTATGCAGCCTGGAGGGTTTTTTGTAGTTGATTTGACACCAAAAGTAGTTTCAAAGGTCCTTTATTAGTTACTCCATGTCCTTTGAGATGAATCAGCCACAAGCCTTAAGGGGGTCAAGTTTTTGTGTTGGATAGATGGGAGGCACATTGGTGTATGATAATTTCCTCTCTCTGCAAGGGAAAGTGGCCTTGGTGAACGAGAGGATCGAATGTTCATAACAACTACCGAGGGGAAGTGTGAACTAGGAAGGGAGAGGGTGAAAACATTTGTTATTGCAGAGCCCATGGATTGTTATTTTTTTATCGAGTTAACACCAACATCAGGGTCAATGACCCCGACTTAGTCTACTATAGTAAGCTTCAATTGGGATGAATTAGCAACCAACTTAGAGGGGGCATGTTTTTACTACTACCCCCTTGTCAAATGTTATGAAACCAAAATTGAAGAGTACAAGAGTTCTTACATGCGAAATCCACTAAAACTACACTTTCTACACCTATTATTATGGTCCACTATAATTTTGGCATACCATGATACATTTGATCAATGTAACTTTTATTGACCACACCAATTATGAACCCACATTGTTATTATATGTTCAAACTTAGGAATATGAAATCAAAAAACTTACACAAACATGAATTATTGTAGGTTGGAAAAAAGAATATCAATATTACACCATTATGTATCAATAATTAGTTAATACTTATATACTATATTTAAATATTTAATATCTTATCAACTTACAAGCCACCCCGATGTTCAACCCACACATAAAATATAGTGGGCCACGGTATTTTCTACCTATGCTAACTTTCGGCCTACAACAATAGGTGTAAAAAGTCTAATGCTATTCACATCATTATGCAATGATCTCATTGTAAGTATTATTGCAAGAGAGTGTCCCACCACATCTATGTAAAACTTCATGAAGCATTCAATGAATTTTAGAACTAATTTTTTTTAAAGTCAATTAAAAAATCAATTGCATGCTTTGCATGAGGCAATTAATGCAAAGAAATGACAAGTAGTAAAAACTGATCAAATTGACGCCTCGTAGCTAATATCTACAGTTCTTATTTTTTGTGGGTCCAAATTACACGCATTCAATTGCAAGAGGTTTAGTTCTCATGTTGTTGGAAATTGTAGCACAGTTTGTACGAGTGTAACTTGTCGACATGCATGTTGTGTGCTTTGGGAATGGGCCCACGCCATCATTCATCAACCCAAAAGAAAGAAAGAAAAGGAAGATCGCTTTCTTGCAACATGAATTTGGGCCCATGCAATCGTCCCATGGTCCCTATTTTTGGGTTGTTGGGCAAGCATAGGTTCGATGCCTTCATTCATAAAGTGGGTTGACTTTGAGTCAACTACATTGACATGTATGTACATGCAATCAGGTTGACTCACACTAATTTATTGACATTCCACACTATTTTGAATATTTATTTATCACGGTAAAATAATATATAAGAAATGTTTTTGTACCGTGGTTGTTACACATATGAGTTAACAAAATTATGATTCTTTTGTGATTTGGTTTTGATCCAAGTTAGTTTGTACGGGTTAAAACTCAACATGATTGCACGTATTGGTGTAGAGAACAACGGTCCTTGCTATGTTCCAAAACAATCATGGAGAGAATGATTGTTTGAGGGCCACTTCACACACGAGACTGAGAGCCCGTGGCCATTACACTTCAAGCACTCTCGTTGGTGGAAAAGCCGGACCCGGTCCAAGTTCGCTTCCCACTATGCTTGAGGGGCCAACGGAGTATGTGAATGCAAGATGGATGTAGCGTCTACTTGGATTCCTACATGGCATCGAATGGATCATGTTTCATGGTCACTTGGATTATTTTCAAAAACCACCTCTTAGAGGTAGGCCTAACACAAAACCGGGAGACCATGGCTCTCCGAACGCTCACAACCGTTGGTTTATTCTATTTTATCATGTGTGAGGACCCGCATGAATAGAAAGTCATAAAAATAGCATTTGGTTGAGGGCCCGGTCACATATGACTTTACAATACACTTGAGGATCCGTGACCACACTACATGATTTTGGAGGTGTGTTGGGACGGCCTTTGGACACTTTTCTTTTGGGCTCTCACAATTTCATGGTCACGGCTCTTGGCTCGTGTGTGAAGTGGCCCTAAGTTGATATTGGATCTAAGCAATTTAATAAATTTTCTATTGTTGAAAAGGAATCGAAAACATCATTTGAGAGAACATGTAGCAATGTGTAACTTCAATGGCAATCGAAACTAAATTTATCATAATTGGTGTAGATGGTACTACTTGCTTGACTTTGTGGACTGAGAATGGACACTTCAAGGTACATGAAAGCTTTCAATTTCATTCATCTACGCATTTAATAACTGTTGATTGCCACTACAATGTTTATGGTATTTAGTGTCACTTACCCTATTTTGAGGCGAATGCTAGGTTACGTTGATGGTTAACAACTTCACCATAATTGTCATCTCATGACACTTGGCATTCAAGTGCGCTTACTACTATCTTGGCATGAGTATGTTCAATAGTGTTATGAGGTGCATGCCTATGTTACACAATAGTCTACAAGTTGACTGAAGTGTGCACAAATGACACTTGCCATTAGTATGCTCAAGAAGATCTTCCTCTTGCATACTAAAATGTAAACACATGTCACTTGTCATTAGTACGCTCCAAAATATCTTCCCCTTGGATACTAAAACGCAAGACTATCATTTAACGTATCCCAATATGCTACTCTAAATGTCATAATGTAGATATTTTTTCACTTAAAGAAGTTGCAACATTTTTACATAAGCTTATAATCCACCTTGTTATCCAAACTTAGAAGAAGCAAAAACATTTTCAGCGATTGTCTCAATTTGAGAACTTCAAAATTTTGATGATTCGATCTTCTCAAAATTTCTCAATTATATTAATTATTCCTTCTCCCATTTACACTTTGAAGTTGGCTTCCACATACAAGATGCCGATCATTAAGAAAACAATGTCGGTGATATTGAGGGCTCATGTTTCCAGCTTCTATAAATGAGTGCATGCTAAACTACATTATACTTGGTTACATAGTTTGTGTAGGTTGCTATTTGAAGCTACGGTGTACACAAAGCTAGAAGTTTTGTAAATACTACCATTTTTTCTTAACATAATACAAATATGCTCATAAGAGAACAAAAAAACAACACCTTATTTAGTATTTAAAAAAAAGGTATCCTAAGTAGACGAACTCACAAAACCGCATAACTCCAACCCATTAACCCACATCAAGTACCATGTTATTGTGCCTAAGTTACGTCGAGCTCTAATGGTGTTGATAAACATTCTTCTCATACCAAGTGGTACGAGAACCAAAGAATGTTGAGAATGCGTGACATAGGAGGCTTTTTCATGCACAAGGAAACCCATAAAGTGTGAGTCCTACGTCTTTGAAACAATCTCAACACATCCAAGTCCTTGTTTCATTATTCTTATTCAATTTCCGTAATGTTGCACATTCTTCAAGTTGATACACTTTACATTGGTGTTTGCATATATTCATTCATTCACTTCTTCTTCTTCTTTATGTATATTATTGGAGAGCTCTTGATGATTGGTGCCCCATGCATTTTTTTTGAGGGGCGGTTCACATCAACACACGAGTGAGGGGCCTCTTGGATTCTTAAAGTTGTGCCAAGCCAAGAAAGATGACAAAGTGTTCAAATTGGGACTTAGACTTTTATTCATGGCCCGTGGTCTTAGGAAAACTTGGTAGATGAAAAATCCCCATGGAGCTTTATACACCCATTAATAATAATGTGGCCATACCGTAGCTCTCTAGCAGCTTGGGCAAAAAATAATTAATTTTAAAGGTGTTTGAATTTATGGGATATTAATTTCATTTAGTGTCCAAAAAAGAAAGAAATAACATTCGAAGAGTGCCTAAAATCATAATAATGCAAGTGACATTTACTGGAATCCAACAAAGTAGCATCAAATCAAAGCAAACTTTGTTGCCAAACAAAATCCCAACATACAAGTGCACTTGATTTAAGATAGGGCCACTTCAGACACAATTAACAACAAAAAAAAAGTATGTAACCCAAATACATGGTTTTTGTGCTCCGAAAGACCCAGTTTGGACATCTTAGACATGCGCTTAGTAGTGAATGTGTTGAACATTAATGATTCAAAAAAAATTCTTCTTCGGGCTTCAATATATCAAAACACATATGTATATAATAGTATATATTATAATTATATTTTGAATTATATATATGTATATATATATATATTTGTATGTTTTCCTTGACGGGCATGTGAGTACCACCGGACGTGCTCAATGCATGTATCACACAAGAGGACTACTTTAATCATTACACAAGCACCTATATAAGTATTTCCACTCCTAGAAGCTATGGAATTTCAAATACACTAGTTGGGAACCTCCTTTTCTGCCATGTGGTGGGCTCAAGCTTAATTAAAGGCCAACTGAATATGCGCTTACAAACTGAATGAAGCGCTAAAGGGCCTATTAGGAACCGGCGACCTATGATTGCGGCCTTCATAGGGAACGCAATAGAGCGCACCGGGAGCGAGCTTTCCCACAAAGCAGCGCTAAAGAAGCCCGATGGGAACTCAGGGAACTCTCTTGGAATATTGGAACTTCAACCATGCTAGCCAAAGAACTCTGCGGAGAACCCTTTGGGAACGAAATAGGTAACCGTGAGGGGGACGTCCCCCATTTCGTTCCCTTGTGATGTTCCCGTCGTCTCTACAGCTTGATTCGGAAGTTCCATAGAGTTCGCGTTGGGTTCCCAATGAGATTTCCCGAGGGAACATAATATGAACCTTAGGAACTTGAGAACTCTATGGAGAACTCTATGGGAACCTTCTGAATGGAGCTGTAGAGGCGATGGGAACCTCGTAGGGGAACGGTATGGGAACATAAGGAACGTCCCCTTACAGTTCGGGCCCGTGCGCTTGCATTATTGCATCTGTTGGCATCGCCAGGCTGCCGGTGGCATTGTGGTCGCCAGAGCTTCGCTGCTCCGAAGACGCGCCCGATCGGTGACGGCATGTGCGCGGGAAGTGACAGCGGATTCGCCATGGCCATGTCGCGCTGAATCCAACGAGCCAAGGCTTGCATGGAACGATTTCGTATCAAGCAAGAACGGGCTGACTGGCTGGTTCGGAGGCCAAGATCTTCAAGAAACTGAGGAGGTATCGGTTTTTGGTTTTGGTTTTGGTTTCGGATTTTGTTGCTGCGGCGATGTTGCACTGAATTTTAACGAGCCAAATATTGCATGGAACGGCTCCGTAGTGGGTAAGAACGGGCTGGCTGACTGGTTCTGAGGCCAAGATCTGCAAGAAACCGAGGAGATTTCGGTTTCGGTTTTGGATTTTGTTGTTGCGGCGATGGCGTCGTTGCCTATGACAACGAACAATGCCGGCACTGGTACCAAGAAGTGGGGGAGAGTGGTGAGCTTCAACCTTTCGGACACGCCGTACTTGGAGAAAGCAACGAAGGCTGTGACGAGCACGGCGAGGTTTAGCCAGAAGTTGCTGTGGAGCACGGGCAAGGCAGCGTGGATAGCCGGGACGTCGTTATTGGTGCTCGTGGTGCCGCTCATCATGGAAATGGATCGGGAGCAGCAAGTCGTGGACCTGGAGAATCAACAATCTGGCCTGCTAGGCACGCCTGCGGCTCCTGCTCCGCCTGCCTCAACAACGAAATGAGAAAACTAAACTCCCCGTTGAAGAGAGGAGATTTTTTTTCTTCTTCGCATTGATGTGTTGGAGCGCCATTCGGCTCTGGACTGAGAGAGGGACTTCGACTTGTCCACGTGGACATGGACGGAAAGGCCTGAAGGTTGCACGAAAGGTTGTAAGCCTGGAGGCCGAGAGCTCGGTAACGAGAAGAAGTTCGTCCCCTGGCGATGGCCGTCGTTGCATTAAGCAGTGTATATCATTTATTTGGATGAGCTTCGCATTCTAACTTAAGATCACTGGTCTCTCGTTTTTTATTTCTAGGGCACGTTGCCTCATTCAGAGTCATTATTTATAACGAGCATCATCACCACCTGGTGTGGTCGACTGCTTTGGTGAAATAATTAATCAAGTGTCGGACTCCTTATTAGTTCGAGTTTGAGAGCATTGGTGAGTATAGAACAGAAGCAGGACAGGATGTGTTGGTCGAAGATGTGACATAGCCTTGCTTCCGCTGAAGTGAGCCACAATAAAAGAAAAGATTTCTAACGCACTTGTTATGATTGAGCGTCACATTTTGCAACTCTTTCGTTTGGTGTCTGGTGCGTTTGGTAGCCCACCTGCAGCTTCTCTCTTGGACCACATTAAGAGAAATACTGCCTCACCTGTCTGGAAGGTGGCAATAGATTTGTCTCGGACAATCTTTCTTAAATTGAATCTACTTTTCGTAGAGCCTAGTGTAACTTCGAACAAACAACTCTCGATGCACATCTGGTAAGAAAACTGTTGTCCCGTTCACCGATCTGAAAGTGACCGAACATAGACAGTTGATATATGCATCAAATCACAGTGAACTCCCAAGTTGAAGCTGCACTTGGTTTAAGATGGTGCGAGTCTTTGATTTTCTGCATATTGTATATGGTACAGTTGAAATTCACCACACTAAATTCTACCGGTATCTGCTACTTTCTCATACAGAGGAAATACCAAGTAAGCAGCCCGCCCTTTCTGCAGTACCGAATACGTGGTAACATAATTGAACACATTTCTGCGATCCTTGGCATATATATGCATGTGGTTGTTGTTGTTGTTGGCCACTTGATTTGAGTGATCGTAAGTCCAGGGACTGTCTAGTACTGACAGATTATATGGTGCGCCCATCACTTTTCATTTCCTTTTCATAATTCATAATTCAACTTGTCAGAGTTGTCAGGTACTCTTCCAGTATCCATGCATTCTTTTCTCTTTGATGTTATCAAAAATTTGAGGTAAGAGCTACTTCAGAGCCAAGAATCTGGCTCCAACGTACCAGGTGGTTCTGGGACAATTTACAGTTAGTGTTGGTTGATGAACAAGTTTTGCTGCATTATATCCTGTTTTAATAATTTCATCCAGTTTTCTTCAGAATAAGCATTTGTTTAGGTTCAAAGGTGCCTTCCAAGTGATAAGGTATTGTCCCACTGAACTTGTGTTTTCAGCTCCGACCATCATAGCCAATATTTTTTCTGCCCTTTTTTTTAGTTTTTTTCTTGAAGCCTGTGTGGCACTGTTTCGCAGTGATAGTAGACAATCTGGCCGCAATTTGTGGGTGTGATGATAATTTGGTAATTTTCTTTACCAAAACTGGCTACCATAGTGAATGGCAAGTACAAATTTGGCTCCTGTGTTCTTCATTTCACCTCTATTTAGGGCCATGTTGAAAGTATCGTAGACTATAGAGGTGGGATTAATATTAGGAACCTGCCCTCCAAGAACTACCATGAAGCTAGAGTGGTCTGCAAGCTTGTTATATAACACAAACACACATTGGCAGACTCACAGAGCCCAATTTTTTTAAGCTCTTTGGGATGTGATTCTTCGCTCTCATAATTTATATATCCCAGACTACTTTGCATAGCCAGCGACTTAGGGTTCTGGTCACTCTAGCCCTGGAACTTACTTCAACAGATTTTATCAACCATGAATCCATTCTGCATGTGCGCAGGTTCAATCAACCAGCTTTGTATGCACTATGGCAAGGATCACAGGTCATTGCACAAATAGATTTGGACACCTAAACATCTACCTCATAGTGACAAAAGAAGTAGTGGCAACGACTTGTGATCCTTGTGCTGACAAATTCATCAACCATTAGATAACCATATGCAGTGTGATTATGAACCAAACTCTAACAAATTTCTTCAAACCATAGGTTTTGTCGTTGAACTTGACACGCCAGCCGTCAATTCCTGGATGGAGAACATCTCAAGCTAGGGGCTATGAAGCATTTGATTCTCTCTCTCTCTCTCTCTCTCTCTCTCTCTCTGCCATTACATGTTCATAATGTTTTGAGAGAATTGGCAATTGCCCGTGCAACATTTGTGTACAAGATGGAGGTATAGAGTGTTCCCAAGTAGTAGGGAGGTGGCGCCTCACTAAGCTTAGGCCGCAGATGATTTTAGCTGGCATTCTCAAGCGGTTAGGAGGTGGGGCACGGCTAAGGTATACGTGCTTAAATCCAACATAACATTAATCTGGACACCTATATTTGAGTGTGGATCTAAGAACAAAGAGATTGGACTATGCATTCAAAACATGCTAACTATTCTAGGTTTAATAGTCAACATGATTGGGGGGACTATATGACCATTTAATGAGCATGAGAATCTTCACTTTGATATTTAGTAAGATATTCATATGCGCTCCAAAAACAATGAGGCAATAAGTCTACGGGCGTGATTTATATTTGCTAATCATCTCACACTAATCGCTTGTTTACAATCCTATGAATAGTGGGTTCAGAGAGAAAAGTATCCAAATAACACACATCTAAGATATGGATGCACATGGTTTTGGTTTGCATTCTCAAGAGACAGGGTGGTGGGGCTTGATTAATAATGAAGGAAACACATAGTTGAATATGTTGGCAACGCAACACTTAATAATGCCATCCAGCACTGATGCCATCCGTTCGAACATGAACCAAGATTCCGAAGGTGTATGTAGAAGAGTCCAGTGACAAGTATTTCTATTGATCAGTGCAAGTTGAGCCCTTTGATTGCCGTTGGATATGGTCCTCAGAAATTTATTTGAAGAAGATGCAATCAAGGCAACTGAATTTCAATAGAACTGGGTACTTTACCAATGCTCGACTGGTATAACTTATAGGTGAATGGCATGGTATGAATAATCAGCATCAATGAGGGTATCAAAGAATCTACCCGTGGGTATCAAAATTGTAGTATCAACCCCGTATTCAAATTTGGTGGGTATGTCAAGGTGAGCGACTCTCTCTATATTTGAGGTATTATTTGAGTTAGTACCGTTCTAAATCATGTTGGTGCTACAGTAATCTCCCACTTAAGTACGCACTTTGAACCGGAGCCATTGATGCGCACTTAGTTGGTAGGTGCGTACTTTACTCATATTGAGTATTTACCAGAAGAAATGAGTGGTTTTAAAAATATCAATGATGCAAATAGCGAAGAATATTGTTTTGTTATGTTGGAGGATGTTGATGAAGTTCTAGAAACGATGCAAATTGAAGAAGAACCACCTATCGATGACAAAATCCTACCTATTGAGACATTTGCTAAATCTAAAAGTGCTACCGACTTCAAAGGTTTTGAAGCTCTACACAACATTGTCCTCGACATCAACGACCAATTGCTTTGCTCCGATGTTCAAACGGAAGTTGGACAGATGTATGATGAACTACGACGATTGTTTGAGACATTTCAGCGAAATGTTAACAAACTAACATTGAATGTCAAGTGTAAAAAATTTATGCATTTGCAGCAAATGACTCTGCATGACATGTTCAAACAATAAAAGTATGAACCCTGATTTTTGTCAAAAAAATTTCACACTTAACCGGGATATGTACTTAAACGGGTGCGTACTTAAGCGGGAGATTACTGTAAGGGGATTCTATCTAGGTATGAAGATACTTGCATCATGGTATATAGACTCAAATGGTATTGAGAACAAAAACCATTATCATGCCCTTCTGATATCAAAGAATATGAACTCCTCATTATATATTCAAGAATGATATGAGAAAATACGACATTAGTCCAACGAAAAGAAAAATGAACATTGATGTATCACAATTGTGACTTTGAGCCCGTTGGCCCTAATATGTGCAAGAGTATAACACTAATACTTATGATGGACGAGGTTAGCCTTTTGATGCAAATTTGCAAATTCGAGTGCATCAGAAAATTGTGCACCAAGCCAAAAGCCTCTCATTGATTGTGGCAAGGACAATGATAGTCTTATGTCAATTGATGCACATTTTGAGCACGTAGTCCGATCTCTTTTAAATACATGTCTTTTTGGTGCCAAGTCTTAGATCCACACCTAACTACATACAACTCAAATATAGATGTCTAGATTATCGTTGTGTTCAATTCACAATGACACTCACCAAAATAGCTATGCACTTGGATGCGCGACCGGTCATGTTGTGGACATGTGGGGATAAACAATTGGTTCTCACAGTCTCGTAAACCACTCATCAGAAGAAGAACTCCGGTCTCCGGAGGAGGCCGGGGTGAATAGAGTGTCTGTTCGTAGAACATCCTAGGCCATGCCCTAGGGCGATGGCGTTAGATGTAAAACTACTTCACCCTTTGCAGGGAGTAGACACTATATTTAATAACTAATGGTCATTACCGGTAACCGGTAACCGATAGTATGTAACCGTCTTTAGTCAAGGGGTATTTAGTAACCATGGCATTGTTTTAGGGGGGGTAGGGCAGAGCGGGTTGTAAGTTAATTTATTTCTTTATGGTAAGTCTTGGAGGTCTATGATAGGTTGTCGGTTCTCTAGTCTACGTTTATGAACTAGGATTGAGTGTGCATATTGTGTGGCAATTATGTTTATTTGTTTAAATGTACTCTGAATTTTCATGACAGGGAGTTTGAGTATTGCCTCTAGTTTATTCATTGATGGGATGTGTGTTGTGGCCCTTGCTCCTGCTACTAATACTATGAGTGGGGCTACATTCCACCCCCTTTCTATGATATTGTTGATGAGCGGTTGGTATTTTGTGGTTTTCCTATCAAGGGTTTCTGCAGCAAATCTATCATTACAATATGTAAACTCTATAAATTGTATGGTGATTTCTGGTGCAGGGAGTTCTGGCGGGGGATGATTGTATGGGTGGCCAATGACGCACAGTATGTCGGGTTTAAGTCTGGCAAGACAATGACATCTTTGGGCACCACATGTGCACGGTAGTAGCCATGTTGGTACTGTGTTTTCTTGAGGTAGTTCATTGTATATTCCTGCATTCATGAGTGTATAGTGTCTTGATATTTTAGTTGATAGCATGAGTTTCCGTATTTCCCATACGGCTTTGTTATGTCTTTTTGTTATTAGTGCATGGATGTGTTGTTGTTTGCATTTGAGTAGTACATGTAACCATGTATCCGCCTCTAATGAATTGCAAATAGGGCATGTTTTCGATGGGTAGGCTTCTCTGCCAAAGAATAGTTGCTTTCGAGCATGACCCATATATTGTCCAGTTCGGAATTTTATTAGGCATGTCTTTTGTTTATCCGTGACGGCGGGGTTTGTCCAAAAGTCATTTGATAGTGTTTTGTCAATGTCCTTGTTCTCGAGCCATTTGTGTAGTTGGTGTGTTTGATTTGCTATAATTGTTAAGTTGAGTCCTTTGTCGTGTTTGAGGATGTGTTTTCCGAGGTGCCTAATGGGTCCTTTGTCTGGTGTCTCTTGCATGGAGTGCCACCAGTCTTTTTGGAAGTAGTATGGTGTAGGGTGCGCGTGTTCGTATGGTGTTACGGCATCTCTGTGATCTAGTTCACGTCCTTGTTTGGCTAGCACGTCCGCATGTTCATTTCCACTGATGTTTGCGTGGGCTTTTATTTTGTGAAGTGTGGTGATTTGTGTACGTGATATTAGCATTTTTATCATAGCTTCTAGGATGTTTTTGTCTGGATGGCTATTATGTAGGGTGGGGTGTTTGAGTTGGGTATTTAGAAGGTATAGTACATTGAGGCAATCTGTGAATATATGGGCTGGTTCGTCGTGGTATGTTGTGGTGAGGAGTTGTAAGGTGTGGTGTATGGCCATCATTTCTGCTCATAGTATGTTTTGTAGCCCTGGTAGTCTTTCTGCAATTTTTAGGTTTTTGAAAGGGTTATAAATTTCGTATCCCGCTGTTTCCCGTTTCCAATGTCCGTTGTTTGTTTCTTTAGGTGGTTTGAATGACCCGTCAGTGTAGTAGCAATATTGTGGTGGATATTTAAGGGGTAGGCATCTTTCTGGGTTGATAATTAGTGGGGTATATGGGGCTTGAGTGGTCGGGGGGAGGGGAGGGTATGTGAGTTTAGCCCATTTTGTATTGCGGTTTACTGGGGTGGCCATTGGTGTGGGCGGTGCAACTTGGTTGAACGTTGCGGGGATTTGTAGGGTGTTGGTGATGTCATTCATTTCTTGGGTGTATTCCTCTGATCCAATGGGTGTGCTTTTGTGGTGTACGCATAGAATGTGGATGGTGCAGCTTTATGTTCTAGGTTCAATTCGTAGTTCTGGGGGGATTGTTGGTTCTTCGTAGGTGATGGTGTCGGCTTTGAAGTGTGTGATTACATGCGAGTCTGGGAAGGGTCCAATGTGGGGGTTAAGGTTGTTATACCATTTTTTATCTGTTGCTACTAGTATTGTGATAGAGTTTGAGTCGTTTTTTGCTGCAAGGCGTGCCCAGTGGAGGGCTTGCTGGGCTTCGCTTTCTGTATGTGGGTGTGCGTATCCTTTGCCTTGCCATTTGTGTTGGAATGCTTTACCTACTGATCCGAATACTACATCTCTAGAAAATGGGGAGTGGAATTGTTTAAGTGTGGTAGAGCATGTTACTGGTGATGAGAAATACGAGTGTGTTATTTGGAATGAGCTTATAAGGTGTTCAAGGATGGGGTTTGGGATTGTGTATTGCGAGAATTTTAGGGGGTCATTTTTGGGTGTTTTATACTTATATCTTTGGTATAGCCATGCTACTTCTGTTTCGAATGGTTGGGTAGGGGGCTCAAGGTTATGTGGTATGTTTAGTGCTAAGTGGTATTGATCCCATAGCCATTTTAATCTTGTTTCAGGGATGGTGGTCAGATGTCGGCCATTATTGTCGTAGATGTGTGCGGTATCGTGTTGGGTTTGGATGGTACTTTGTGTGTATATGATGTCATCTTCCGGGTTGCATTCGTTGATGTGGATATGGCACAAAGGTATGGTTTGTTGTGGGGGAATGTATCTGGTGTCTTTTATTTGGTCTTGATGGAAGTTTGTGTTTAGTATGTTAGTAAAATGTTGGTGTTGTTTTCGGGTGTAGTATTGCGTGAGGAGTAGTATGTTATGGTTTATGGTGTTTTGGTCATTCCAAAGGAACAAATCTCTTTGGGGTAGCCATTTGTTGTAAATTGTTTCATTTGGGAGTGTCCATTGACATAGGTAAGACGTATGTATTTTCATGATTTTATATTTGTCTTTATATGTGTTTGGGCGGTCGTTTAGTATGTTGTGTATGGGGAAGTGTGTTGGATCTTTGAGGATGTATGGGGGGGGCTTGGGATGTTCTAATGGTGGTGGGATTGGGGGGGTGTGTGAGGTGTTCTTGTGGTCTTATGTGTATGTTATGGTTTAGTATTTTATATTCGTTCTTCAGGGTGTTTGGTGGTGCGTGTGTTAAGCATTTATTTGCACACTGGTTGTGGCATAAGGGTTCACAAAAGAGTGTTCTGGCGTAATCTAGTGCAGTTTTCTCTATTTTTGTTGGTGTGTGGTAGTGATGTTTAAATTCATTGTTGCTCATTAAGTGTGTTCCATTGGGGTGTGTTATTTGTTTTAGCTCAAATATATTATGTAATAATAGTTTGTGTAGATATTTTAGTGATAGTGTTGGGGTTAGCATTGGTATGTTTCTTGCTTGTATCATCCATTGTGTTTCCAGTGGCGTAGGGGCGAGGGGGAATGCTTCAAGTGTGCTTCTAAGGTGGGTTTCACTTGTTGTTTTTAGTAGAAATAGGGTTCTTGTGATTGGTGAACGTGTACAATCATGGTGTGAGATACGTGTTAGATGTTGTGCCCCACCGTGCTTCGCAAGAATATGTTGTATTAATCCTTTGTATATCTTTCCAAGTCTTCCTTTATCATTGAGGGCATTGATAAGTTGTTCACCAATACATGTAATGTATGCATTCTTTAGTGAGAATGCTTCTGTGCCAAACATGTCATGTGGTAGTTGTGTGACGGCGTTTGACATACATTTTGGTAGGCCACATATGGATTTGTGTAGAGCAGTTATTTTTCTGTCCAGTTTTTTAATGGCCGGGAGTAAGTATGGTACGGCATAGAAGCTATAGGCAATGCCGGCTCGTATAACTGTATCGACCATTTTTATTTTTTGTTTCATGGTAGCTGGGCATGTAACTAAGAGTTTACATTGTTTTATTAGTTTGGTTGTGGTAGTGTGGGTTTGTGTTTTCCATTGTAGTGAGGGAACTAGACTGATTCCAAGGTAGATGTATGGTTCGTGTTGGCTAAGTATGGGTATGGGTTGGTTTCTAAAGTTCATGTTTGTGTTTCGTATTTGTGTTTTGAAGGCTTGTGGGTTTAGTTTTGATTTGTTGGGGCATCCAGTGACCGCACATTTAGAGATGCCTAGATCCATTCCTGCCCATTCGTAAAATTTGTCTAGTTTGTTAAGTTGGAGTTGAAGAGATGTCATTTTGTTAGCTAGAATAGCTAGGTCGTCTGCGTAGGCTGCAGAGCTTATTGTTGTGTTGGAAGTTTTGAAGGAGTATCCATTATTTCCTTTTTGTAACCATCTGAGGAGAGGTTCTAGGAAAATAATAAAGAGGTATGGGCTTAATGTGTCTCCTTGTATGGTCCCTCTTTGTATGGGAATTGGTTGTGTTTTGCCAAAGTGTTCTCCGATGAATATTGTGGTGGATTGTGAGTATATGTTTCCTACTAGAGCTACAGCGTCCTGTGGATATCCAAGATCTTTCATGAGAGCGAGGAGTCTAGCGTGGTCGATTGAGCCGAAGGCATTTTTGAAGTCTATGTATAGTATGTAGATGTCTTGGTTCGTGAATTTGGCGTCTTCTAGTGTTGATATGATGGTTTGTAATTGTCTTGATGTACATCTTTCAGCTCTAAATCCTTCTTGGCTGTCATGTAAGATTTGGTGTCTTTCTCCGTATGCAGAGAGAATGCTAGTGAGTGTGCTAGTGAATAGTTTGTATATTGTATTAGCGAGGGCTATTGGTCTATGGTTAGTAAGGCAATATGGGTTACCCTTCTTATATAGGAGTATGGTAAGGCTTGTTTTCCAACTTGCAGGGATTTGCTTTTGTTTGTAACAATGAGTAAAGAATAGTAGTAGTAGTGTGTGAAAACGAGGCGGCATACTTTTTAATATGGCGTTGGGGATATTATCTGGTCCGGGGGTTTTTCCGTTGGCTAGGTTTTGGAGGCATATGTCATATGTTTCTTGATCGAGGTAGGCATGAAGGGGGGTTAGTGGTTCGCCTCTCTTCTCAAGGGTGTATCCGTCCAAATCGTGCCATGGGTATTGTCTGACTCCACAAGTGCAGTATTGTGGGTGATCAGGTTGGTAGTGGCATGTTGGGACTGTCGGTCTATTGCTAATAGATTGTTGGGTATGAATTTCTTGTGCAATGTCTTCTGGATTTGTGAGGATGTTGTTATATTTGTCTATGATGCAATCTAGTGGGGGTGTATCGTTGTTTTTGAAGACTTTTCTGTTTATCTTCTTGGGACTTTTGTCATACATTTGTTGATATTTTGCTATGGCTTTTTTAATTTGTTTTAGTGAAAATTCTGATGTAATTTTCCGAGCTGCTTTTTTAGCTACTTTTGCTTGTTTGGCAAGGTTTTCTATCCATGTATCATATGGGAGGGGGTGGTCTGGGGGTGTTGGTATGATGTTGTAGATGTGGTTGCGTGTTGTTTGAATAATGGGGTGGTTCCTCCAGTTGTGATTATTTTTGATGATATATATTGTTTTCCGGATGAGGTGGTACGTTGCAAGGTGTCTTTTCCATTGTTTTTGTAGCTTTTTGGGGAGGTATCCTCCTTGCTTAGCAATTCTATTTGGGAGTGTTTGGATTGATGGTGCGCTGCATGTTTCTAAGACTATGTTAGAAATGTGACAGATGATGGTGTCTAATGAGGTACATGCTAGTTTCCATTGTGCTATAGTGAGGTGGTTATTATTTTCAAGTATTTCCGTGAGTTTGTTTATTTGATTTGAGTTAGACTCGAAGAATTGTGTGTGGAAGTTCTCTAGGTTTTCTTTCGGTATGGGGTTCAATAATCGTGGGGGTGGTTTGGATATAGGCGACATTGTTTTGGCCATTAGGGTATTTGGTGGGACATGTAGTTGTATGGGTAGGTGGTCTGAGTTGAGGTTGATATTTTGGTTCGTTGTTGAGGTGTATTGACTGTTGTTGGGGGATTTGATGTAGAATCCATCTATTAGACTATTTTGTGTGTAGTTGTGTCCTCCTTGTCTTGAGAAGGTTGTGTTTGTTGATATGTATGTTAGTTCTAGGTTGTCTATAAAACTTCTCCATTGGTAGTCTTCTGCTTGTGGGGGTGTAGTTTGTTGGTCATTTTGTCTTCCAATTAAGGCTATGTCTCGGTTGAAATCTCCGCATAGTATGTGTGTATGCCCGGGGTGGGCATTTATTTGGTCCGTTATGGTATCTTGGATATTGGGGATTAGAGGTATGTCCTCGTCGTGTGACGGCATATACATATTGATTAGTAGCCATGGTTGGAGGGGTTGATTTGCTATGCGAATGATTTGAAGGAATGGTGATATATTGGCAGGGGTGGGTATTTTGGACAGGTTGCCTGAGAATGCGTACTTATTGTGGATAAATGTGAGTAGTCCTCCTCTATGGCCTCTGTGAGTCATTCTTTGGCGCATAATCCGTGTGATGTTGTGTGTATTGTTGAAGAAAAGTTTGTAGCGTGGGAACATGTCTTGTATGTGTTTTGTGGATTTAGTGGCGGTAAGTTTGGTTTCTTGGATGGTAATAATTGCTGGGGGTGTAGGAGAGTATGTAGCTAGGTCTTGGAGACATGGCATTGCTGTGTTAAGAGAGGAAGCATTCCACGTTATGATGTAGGATTCTTGGCTTGTAAGTGTGTTTGATCGTTGTGGTGGTATTCGCTTATTTAGTACCGGGGGTATAGGGGGAGTATATTCTCTTAAAGGTTCATTGCATCTTAGGGCTTCTATAAGGAGTGGTTTGGGTAGGTATGGAAATGTTTCTTGCATATTTTGAATGTTTGGTGGTTCTAGGTTGCAATGTATGTAGTCATATAGTTTGTTGTGGACTGTACTTGGGGGGTTTATTATGTCAAGATATGTGTTATGGAATTGTGTATATGGGTGCGGGGTTTCTATATGTCGTTCCGGCGGGTTGGGTAGTTTTGTCATTTTGTCCAGTACTTGTAATGTCCAGTTGGGGGCTGGTTGGTGTTGTAGGTGTGTGTTACATGTCTCAATAGAGGGGCTGATTGTGACAATTAGCGCATATATGATTCTAGGGGGAGGATGGTTAGCATGTTGTTGTATGTAATTATATAGGTGCGGTAATGAGAGTGTTGTTTGTGTATGTAGGGGGTGTGTGTCTTGAAATAGTGGTTTAAAAGTTGTGGCTAGGTGTTGGTATTCTGGTTGGAGTTTGATTGTGCTAGGTATAAAGTATGTTGTTTGTCGTCTTTTGTGTGCGATTGGGTGTTTTCGTAGTATGTTGGGCATTGGGCCAGGGTTGGTTTCAATATCTCCACATTTTAATAGTAAAATGTGGTTGGGAAAAGTGTATGCTTTGAGTGTTTTGTGTCGTGGGTTTTGGGTGTTTCTTTTTGTAGTAGTTGGGGTTTGGTTTATTTTGGATGGGAGGAAATTTGGTGTTGATGGGGTGTGTTGTATGGGGAAATGTGACTTGTTATTATATTGTTTGGTTGGTTTGTTATTTTTGGCTCTTTGGTATGTTGGTATGATTTCTTTTGTGTTTTGAGTGTGCTTTTCTTTGGGATTGGTAGTAGGAATGAATGTTTCTTTTGGGATGGTGGTATTTATAAATACCCTTTTATTTAGTTGATGACTTTTTTGGAAGTCTATATTTTTTGGTTTTGGGAGTGTCGTTGTGTCAGTCGAGTTTAGTTTAACGCCATCAAGTCGTCTTTATCGCTAGATGAATCACCCTTGTCCAGCATGTCCGTGGATTCGAGAGTTGCCATAGTTTTGCTAAGAGCTTGTCTTAGGGTGGCCATTTCTTTCTTGAGTGCTCTGGCTGCCTTTTCTGCTGCATATGTGGCGAAGTTTTTGGCTTGGCTTGTGAGGCGTGTTTCCATTGTTTGCATTTCGTCGCGGACTATGGCCGTTCCTTTGGCGACGGCTTCCTCTACTATTTTGTGTATATCTTTTTTCCCAAGACCGTTGGATGGGGCGTTTTCCATTGCTTCTACTGTGTTGGCTAGAGCTGTGTTCATGTCATTGAAACCCAGTCTTGTAAGTTCCTCGGCCGAGGGTTTGGATATACCATCCAAACTCTTAGGATGGGGAGCGAACTCAACATATTTATTGCATATTTTATAGCTTCTTTTGACAAACTTTTTGTAGACCGCGGCACTCAAGCATTGGACATTACATACCCCTGTGAGTTTGCCTTGGGCATCGTTTTTGAAGTAAATGTTTAATATATTCTTTTCGCCCATACATGCTCTAATTTCTGTTTCGAGAACCTCTCGTGGTTTTAACCTATTTAGGTTCTTTGCAATAAGAATAAGTGCATTCTTTTTGGCCAAATCATCACCTGTAGGCTTTCCCATTGAAACATCAATACATTCATGACCGAATGTTATTTTGTTTTTTCGAATATTTATGGCTTGTTCTGGGCTTGTGGCAACAATCCATGCATAGTTGTGATTCTCTCCTTTTCTTACATGCGTGATTTCGTAGTTGTGCCCTCTTTTGAAACCTTCTGTGACCACTTCCTCATAGACTGAAAACCATGTTTCATCCTTTATAGTATCACTAGTTATTTTGATAGATAGCATTTCACTTGAGGCAATCGTGTCGTAGGATTTACAAACTTTTCCTCTATGCATTCTATTATCCGGGAGGCGGATGATAAATGGGCGGAGGCCTTGGAGCATGTTTACTCCATCCTCTTGCACATTTTTTAGGTGGATTTTTGCATGCCCTGACCATTGTTTACCCCCGTGTGTACACATTATAGCTATGGGGTCACTAATTTCTTCACCAAGTAGAATTTTCATGTCATCCAACCTCTTGGTGATTTTTTCCAAAGCTTCCTCTTTTGGTATGACCATTTCATCAAGGCTAAAAAATAAAGCAACATGATAATCCATCGCAAACCCCTCAGAAGTGTCTATGCCCAATGGAATTTGGGTGTGGTGGTAGTTTTGTTCCCCTACATCATCTTTGTTTGGCCATATTTCTTGGGGCACATATGGGTAAGACGGTATGCAATCTTGACACTCTAGTGCTTCATTCTCTGCCATTCCCATTTTCACAAGCTCACTAACACTTTTGTGAGCTACCTCATCCAACCCTTTGTTTGCATTCAAAGCATTCATAGCTTTGAATCCAAGCCATAGGGGGAGGTTTTTCTTTTGTGGACTATTCCGGTTTTTGGTTTTATCTAGTATAGAGAGACATGCAATGCTAGATGTACGTTTTTTAGTTTGAGAGGTTTCCATATCTTTCACTCCATCAAAAGTTTTATCCAAGCTTCGTGAGTGAGACATTCTGCATAAGAAAAACATTTGTAAGTTATTTTTTGTGGCTTGTGTAGTTCTTCTTTTAGGTCCAAACATATCCCCATCCCACTTGTGAACAAATGGGGCTTGAAGGGAAAGTGTTAGGAAGAAGAGATAGTTTCCTATCTTAAAACTGATGATTCTTTCATTTAGCTTGTTGGTTCTTAATTTTGATTTGTTTTGATCATATTTATGGTCTAGTCTTTTCAAAAAACAATGCAAACTTGATTTTTTAGGTAGATTTTGGTTTAGTTGGGTTATAGTGGGTTTGTATGTGTTTGCAAAATAATTCTCCTTATGACATACAAGGTTTGTGGGGGATTCGACACAGTGTGAGAGATTCCAGTATGGTATGGCTACCAAGAGCCAAATAAGAACAGCATATGTTGCATAAGCAACCTTCATCTAATTATTTAACCTATTCTAAACAACTATCAAAGTGCCTATTTCTACTCTATATGTGCAAAGTTTTGTGCCTTTATGCAAATCTATGTGGAAGTGTGTCTAATTTGTGTGTCTAGTTATACAAATCTAGTTTTGTTTTTAAAGAATGGGAAGGATTTACCTGAGCGTGTATTCCTGGTCAAAGTTCTCTCTGTTGGTGTTTGACAACAGCGCCTAGTTTACAGCAATATCCCAGACAGCTGAGTTTCGGCTTGTGTAACCTCTGATCACCTCCTGTTTACAGCAGCGGTAGAGTTAACTTCGATAGTTAGCTTAGTTTCGGTTTAGCAGCTTCCAGCCAGCTCCTGTTGCAGCCGAGTTTCGACTCTGGCAGCCACTAATCAGCTCCTGTTGCAGCATCAATTCGGTTCTACAGCCTTCGGTCAGCTTCCTTTGTAGCAGGGTTTCGGCTCTAGCCCCTCCAGTCTGCTCCTGTTGCAGTAGAGTCGAAGCGGCTTCGGTGGGCAGCTTGGTTTCGGCGTCCACGACCTTTATTCAGCTCCTGTCGACTCAGCAGCAGCGGAGCGGCGTCTTCGGTGTTTTAGCAGCGGCTGATTGCTTTGGGCGGTGGTCGTCTCCTTCAGCCTCGGTTGTGGCAGCTCCAGTACTGATCGTCCTTGTCCGGGGCAGCTTTTAGTGGAAGTGTATTGCAGCACTCCTAGGATCTCAGCAGCTTGGTCGTATCGGGTGCATGCAATCTAAATCGCATGCGGCCTTAATTTTGATATCTCCAGTAGGGTCTTAGTATTGTGTCTCTCCTATTCTGGTATTGCAGTTTCGGTTTCTCCTCTCTGATTGCTTTCCGGCTCTCAATTTCTATGGGTTTGTGTGTGCTTGCAATCTAAGAGTTGGTGTATCTAGGGTTATACTTGCAATCTAAGAGTTTTCCCCTGACTTGGGTTGTGCTACCTCTGCCGGGTTGTATCTACTCCTGTCGCTAGATCTATCGACCTCGTTTTCATATGGGTGTTGTGTCTGCTTGTTCGGGACGGCTAGCTGTTTCGAAAGCAGGGATTTCTCTAGACTTAAGATTTCTACTAAGTCAAGATCTGGGTAGATTTTGGCCTGGGAGTATTGTCTGATTTGGAGCAGTCCCTCTCTATTGTTTAGTTTTTATAGCTATCTGTCTCCGTGATACTTCGATCTAAGCTTTAACTTCGAGATCTAAGTCACACTACATCTGAGCAGGGTGGGATCTGAAAATAATCTATCCGGTCGAAGTCTTGAGGCTTGTTCACTTAGTCTGGTTTGTCAGGCCGATGTAGTTTCCTCTGCGTAGCGTCTTTGTTACGCCAGCAGTACAGCCCTTCGATGCAGCAGCGGCGCTGTCCTTGCAGCAGCAGGTCCGTTCTTCCAGTAGCCTCCTACGCAACACGGCTTCTTCTTGGTGTCTCCTTCGTAGCACAGCTCCTCGCAGCGCTTCCTTCGTAGCGCAGCTCCTTCGCAACGTCTCCTACGCAGCGCCTCCTTCGCAGCGCTTCCTTCACAGCACACGTCCTTTGCAGCACACGTCCTTCGCAACGTCTTTGCTTGGTCTCCTTCAGAATGCGGCTCCTTCGTTGTGTCTCTGTAGTGTAGTTCTCTGTGTATGGATCCCTGGTGATCCCTGATGCAGCTCTTCAATCGTGGTAGTTTTAGGAAGATGGACTTTGGGGTGGGTACGGGGGGTATTTGTATTGTTTGCTGGTTGTGACTGTAGGCTTAGGGTGACCCTTCGGGTCTCGGGGAGGTGGGTGGCTAGGAGGAGGGATGGTTGGGGAGCAACATGCGGGTGCTGCTTCGACCCTTTTCTCCCTCCACCTTGCCTCCAGCAGCCTCCCGAGAGCCACTCAGTCTTACCTGCTACAGCCGCTCACGCAGCTCACCAGAAGAACACAAAAAGCGACAACCACTCATCACATAATCAATGAGAGGAGAGTGCATGACAAGGTGCAATAGCAACAATAGCATTCCATCCATAACCTCCAACTCATGTTCGTCATCAAAACATTTATACCTCATAAACAAAATTGAATAGGTGGAAATCTTGGTGCCACCACAACTTATCATCCACTCTCCTTTTGATGTTGATATATTCGGGCCGAAGGGGGGGCGTTTAAGAAAATTTGTAGCTGGCACTTCAAGGTCATGTCAAAGGATAATGTTTCATATTGGCTTAAATCATTTCAAACTTAGTAGAATTATTTAATTTAACATGGCCTTTGGTTGGAAGTTGATTGTTTTGCATACAACACCTTCCATGTTTGGATGCATAATTGGTGATAGTGTGGAGGTTTGAAAAAAGAACACTGTAGATCAAATCATTAAGAATCAAACTCATTTTGACATGCCAATAGGTGCTAAAATGGGCTTGACTTTCAATGAACCGAAGTAGAAGACCAACTCACGACAAGACCCCCATTGAATTGAAGGACAACTTTATGGTCACGTTCCTCGTTGAAATCGGTATTGTTCTCATATGGTTTTTAATTTGTTCATATGCCAAATTGGTGTGTGTAGCCATTATAGTCTTGTCTACCGTGCATAAAGAGAAATTGAATCCCCAAAGACTCACAAGGTGTTTCCAAAGTTCGGAACCCAAATTTTTTTCTCTAATTGCTTGTGCTTCCATGCTCACCATCACAACATAATGCACACTTGCAAAGGGTTTCATTATAGGTGTCACAATGAATATTGCACTCTACATGTATCAATGCAATATGTATGTGGTTCAATGCGCTAGCTTGAAGTGATCCCGATCTTTGATCATTTCCTTCCTTTTTTAATTTTGTTTTTCTTAATGACCAAATTCATAGGAGAATGCATCACAAACTCACTAAGAGCGTATTCACACTTTATCAATACAAACCCATGTAAATCCTTACCGTCAATTTACATCAGAATATCAACAAAATTGGCTTCCATGTGTTTTCATTATCACCAATTTAGAGGTGCTCGCTCCCTTCTAAAGTGTTCCACCCCTTCAAATATTCAACCTTTAGAAGGGTGACCCCAACTCCACTATGAGGGAATCAACTGCCAATACTTCATAGTTTTGACAAAAACATAATCGTATCCTCAATCATTTACATGTAAGGCCTTGTGTCTTGTAAGATATTAGTTTGATCATGAAATCCAAAGTTTATAGAGCTCATATAAAGTGAACTTGTGGGACATATAACAAGTCTACTCCCCTCTAAAACAAAGCTACTAAATTTAGCACTCATTTGTGTTAGTAGTGTACAATGTGTGAACATGCCCTAATACATGACCGTTTAATCACTACAAGTACTTCAAAAAGTATTCCTATCATACATAGCAAGTTGTTGGTAACATAACATTACTAAGCAGCTAGATGATGGTCTTTTTTCCAAAGAAAGAGATCATGATTAAAAATATTTGGTAAATTACACTTGCTTGTCGAAATATCCACAACGCACTACCTAAGTGCTCCTCATAAACGGGGAATCTCATAATTAAAGGAGAATCATGCTTGCATGATACAGGTCCCTCGGAACACATCCAAGGAGCCGAGGGCCACTTCACACACGAGACTGAGAGCCCGTGACCATTACACTTCAAGCACTCTCATTGGTGGAAAAGGCGGAGCCGGTCCAAGTTCGCTTCACACTACGCTTGAGGGACCAACGGAGTATGTGAATGCAAGATGGATGTAAAGTCTACATGGATCCCTACATGGCATCGAATGGATCATGTTTCATGGTCACTTGGACTATTTTCAAAAACTACCTCTTGGAGGTAGGCCTAACACAAAATCAGGAGACCATGGCACTCCGAACACTCACAACCGTCGATTTATTCTAATTTATCATGGTTGAGAACCCGCATGAATAGAAATTCATTGAAGTAGCATTTGGTTGAGGGCCTGGTCACATATGACTTCACACTACACTTGAGGGTCCGTGACCACACTACATGATTTTGGAGGTGTGTTGGGACGGCCTTTGGACACTTTTCTTTTGGGCTCTCACAATTTCATGGTCACGGCCCTTGGCTCGTGTGTGAAGTGGCCCTGAGTAATGTTATGAAGTGTTGAATCATAGAATTCAATGAATGATCCTATTCTTCACATTGGTTACACCTATGTCTGGGAAGAACCGGCAGTTAGTTACAAATGATCCAGTTGAAGTTGGAGACTTCAGGAGAATTACCAATCATACCTCAAATGAATAGAGCAAAACCGGAAGATGTCAACATGTAACCGGCTGGATTTAGAATCACTAGCATCTCGACCAAGTATGCCCAAAAACTTCCCGGGCACTGGTTTACACGCAGTCATCATCTATGATCGGGGAGAACCTGCAGTTAGTTACAGATGAACCGGTTGAGTTTGAGAAATAACCGTTGAATTACCAATCACTTTAGTATGAGAAGTCTGAGATCAAAGTCTGAGAAATAACCGTTGAATCAGCGATTTTTAATTCGGCTACGCAGACTTGCTACATTCATTTGGGCCCAGCTATATGTACACATACAATTTTGGGGTTTTTTTTTTTCAAAATAGCCCCAAAACATATGAAAATATTGAAAGATAGCAAACTCGACCCCATTGGTTGGGTTCGAAGAGCCACCCCAATGCTTCATCCCAAGCGTCCATGTGGCGAGCAATCTAACGGCCAAGGGATGGATGGCCAAAACCCTAACCTTTGTTGATAAAAATAGCCATCTTGGGCTCATCACACCACCTGCACTTCGTAGGTGACAACATCATAATTGGACAATGTAGCCATCAACATATGATGCCAACCATAAATGCAATATTAGCATTGGTGTTGGCCCCAGTAAAATAGCGGATATTGTAAAAAAAAACCAATAATGAGGCTCGCTGCATTTATTGAAGGTGCTCCATGCACATTTAGTTCTTTGTCGTTTTTGAAGAGCAAGTTGAGGAACCGGCTTACAACACACCTAGATTTGGTCATCCGCATGTTTGCACAAGACTTTTATACCCTAGATACTTTCCCTTACCAAACAACCATATCAGATTGGAAAGCACAAAGAAATCGGTATGGAGGGGAGAATAGATGAATTATACTAGTAGCAACATATTATTGGGTATTGGCTTCATACATGAGAGGTTTCTAATGTATTGAATCTACACTCAATTTTTGGAACATGATGAGGTAGAGTAAGCATAATATAGAATATGATGCCATTTTTGAACCATGTGCATTGTGTGGACTATGGCATGGTTGGGGTGCAACTTGCAAGTTTTTTTTAAAGTGTTACATAAAGTTACCACCTATATTTTGAAGGAACCATTGGAGGATTTTCATGGTGTACATGGGCCGAATCTTCATGTGTTCTCTTCTATACTAACTTTTGTTGGGTGATAGATGGGATGCAATAATGTGTAGTTTTGCAGGCCATTCCACGTTGCAATGGGCAGGGTTGAAAGATCGGGGTTCAATTCCCCTGTGGAATAATGATTTCTATATGGAATTGTTTATGTGGCCCAATTTGCATTAGCAACTTAGGAGGTTGGGGCCAAATTTTAACTCTAAAATGCCAAAGCATAGCCACATAATGTGCCGCAAACAAAATATATATCGCCACACACTTAAACCTTCTTGAACATGTCATCGCATTTGTCATATGTTGAATCATTCCACATCGCTAGGCTGGACTCCTTTGTTCCCACTCGAAGTGCCAATAGAGCTAGTGAATGAATAAACTAATCGCCAATTTACACACCCATTTTCTTTCAAAAAAAATCACTGCGTTGAATAACCGGTTGAAATTCAATAACCGTTGAATTACTGATCAGTTTAGAGGAATTTATGGAATATACCTCAAACTAATATAGAAAAACCGGAGGATGTCAACATGTAACCGGTTGGACTTGCAAACACTCGGATCTCAACCGATTGTGCCCAAAAATCTCCCCGATCACTGGTCATCATTTTATGGCACGTTTGACACATTGCAATATAAATGTGCCTTGCATGTCTAGCGTTGTCTGTAAATGAGGAAACAAGTAAGTACTCTCCACGAGTGGCATCAAGGAAAGCGTGTCTTATTAACTCCACTCATGCCAGTCCCCAGAATTCCTAGAAACAGCCGACCACTAAAAGTAAGAATTCAAAAATCAATAATGAAGTTGGCACTGTGGAGCCGTACCCTACTAAACAACCAACAGTATGGAAGCACTTTAAGGCAGATCGTCACTTTACATGTTGAGTGTCTTCCATTATTGATAATTTGATTAAGTTCTAGATGTTTTTTTTTGGTTAGCAATTGAAAGGTTTTTTTTCAATGCATCATAGTTTGTCTTTATTTGAAACCGTGTGCAAAAGTTATAACGGTTTATAATTTTATTGAAAGATGGCCCAAAACCAACACGAGAACATGATGTTAAGGTAGTGGGCATCTGCATAACTGATGTGTATTCATTGTGCAAGGTTTTAGAGTGTTGGTTTTAGCACCACCCACCTTTGCATGAATGCCTCTCAGCGGTACCCCCACAATCCATTAGGATTTCTAGAAAATTCAACAACTTTTATTATGCTTCAAATGAGGTGTGTGTGTGTGTGTTGAAAATCATGTGTACTTGGTGCACGCAAAATTTAGAAGGTGAATATAACGTTCATTGAGTCACTAAATCAAGTTAGATAGAATGTTTTCGTCCATTTCTTAGTTCATATACACATCCAAATCGCCATTCATCCACTTTACAAAACAGACTAGAGAGCCCCTCGAAAGTGAATGAGAGGAGGTCCATTATGTCAGAAAATAGTGACCAAATATCATGTATGTTTTATCTAGAAATGTTGGGGGACATTTGAATATTACGACCATGTCAGTCAATAAGAATTGTAATACGGTTTCGTTTCGTTATGATTGTGGAGACATGCTTTGGCAACAATGAGGAGGGCTTCTGTGACACCCACCATGGAGGAGGGTAGAAAAACTAACAACAAACTTGGAAAGGCGATGTTTTCATTGCACCCTTGTGGTTAGGTGTCATGGTCCAAATCCATCAACAACCCCATTCCAAGTTTCAAACTTATTGTTGAATGCAGTTAAAAGTTGTGTGTGAAGTGCGATTGTGCGACCTCAACAAGAACTTTAACACACAATCTCAAGGAGAATCACTTACTAATATAGTGATGGGTGATGAATGCTCAAAAATCATGTTGAGTTGGAAGTGAACCGATAGTTAAGTTAAATTGGACCAAAACCCATCCCATAATTACAACACAATGAATTGTGTTATGAGTTTATGGTTTCGCTTTCAAACTTATGCTTTAGCACAACTAATCATAGTATTCACAAGAAGGTGCCTTTCGAAATCATTCAATGTAACAAAATTTGTGTATGTGTTATGTGGCACCACCATTATCATTGGTGTGCATCATACTAAATCATTTAGCATGAGATTTTTTATTTTAAATTTTGAACTAGGGTGTAAATGTCTGGTTCACATGTCGTTTTGACATCACATTTGCTAATGGTGTCCATTACACCATGTCACATGTCACAACATTAACCCTTAAAGGCCTAGACACCCCAATTCTTGAACAATCAACTTCATATATCTTGCTTAAATATGGGTGCATTTTAGCGATTGTTTTTCCACGTATAGCTAATGATTCTATCCAATCCCTCCAAACATCGGCCAAAAATATGACCATAAAATGTCATCAATAATTATCCTCTTTTGTGTGTAGAACTATTCGCATCTCACAAGACATTTTGGTGAAATCTCGACTTTGCATCATTCTACAATGTTTATGAGTTTTGCCGCTCATATAAAATTTCTCATCGGACGAATGGAATTTTGTTAACGATGATTTTTTAAAGTAATCTAAACTCAACATGGGAGAGTCAAAAGTAGTATGTATTTTTGGATTTTCAATTGTATGAATGTAATCCTTTGACAATGCCTCGCAACTTTCCTTTTGTGACAATTCTCAAAACACCCTTGGAAACATGTTAGATTAAAACATCATCTTAGAATGCGTAGTATGACTACGATATATGCGATGCAAAAATCCCTCCCTCCAAATTGTCATAAATCGGTTGCCATGGGCCAAACCCACAATACTCCAAGATCCTCATAAAGAGGCTAGTGACCACATAAGCCCCACATACATAATGTAGGTGTATGTTGGGGTATCTACTTTTCTAGTGTTATATTTGTAGATATTTTAGGTATAACTAGTACTACTACGAAATTGCCTTCTTATGTGAAGCTTTTTGCACTTTCCACTTCAAAGTCGTGTACATGAGGATAACGGTCTTGCTACAAAGGGATGGATGAGATGATGCACCCGTAATGCCCAATAAGGTCCTGATTTTGTAACACAAATGAATGGACAGTTCCTCAAAAGTAAATATGTTTGATACTGTGGAAGTCTTCTTTTTTTTTCTTTTTCTTTTTGAGACAAAAGGCCGACAGGCCAGCGCCAAAGCACAGGAGGCAGTTAACCACCTAGCAAGTTTCTGTCAAGTAGAGAGGAGATTTCACAGCCAGGAATCGAACCGCCAACCTTTTCCTTAAGATTTGGGTATCTCTCCACCATCATCCAGTAGTTTAGGGTTGTCTCGGACCAACTGTGAAAGTCCTTTGGGGAGAGAGGAAATTATTGCATACGAGTGTACCTCTCATCCATCCAACATCAAAACTTGACCTAACATAGGTTTGTTTCCAATTCATCTCAAATGACCTAGAGTAAAAAAAAATTGGGATCTTTAAAACTGATTATGGTGTCAAATCAACTTAGAATAATGACCTCCAGTATGCATGCTATTTCAAGCCTTTTATGTTGAATGAATGAGAGGTGCGCTCATATACGATAATCCCCCCACCTCTCTCTCTCTCTCTCTCTCTAAGTCCTTGTGCTTGTATGGAAGAGGCACCTATTTCTGCACTTCAACTTGCAAACGGTCAAGGGTACTTCTTCGAAATTGAAATGATTGAAGTTGAAATATTTCCGTTACTTGAGTGTGGGTTAAGCATTCATAAATTATTATTATTATTATTATTATTATTATTTAGGTTCTTTGGATTTATTAAATTCATAGGTTTACAAGCTTGACTCAGTTCAATTTGTAGCAGAGCACTCTATAACATTTTAACATTTGCACTGGATACTAGAATACTACACAATGAATTCACTCTAGGGGTTCTCACCTTTAATTTATGTAGCCCTAGTTTTGAGTTTTTATATCTAACTTCTATTCATATAGAAGAATTCTCATGGAATGAATAAAGGTATCCCCTGTCCCATTTGAGGAAGATGAAAGCCCATTAAAGGATCTTCGGCCTTTTCAATGTAAGCTACACATAAATGTAGAGCTCAACTACCTCCACTTGTTTCTAGGGTTGACCATATCATAGTGACTTGGAGCGTCATCCAGATTGTGATGATCAAACTACTTATTCTCCTTGTTGATCGCTATCATTCTCCTTCAAGTTCCCGTCGATGGCTTCTTCCTGTTGGTGGCATAGAGTTCTTTCAGAAGTTCCTCTACCTTGTGATTTTAATGATGGTACTTTCCATCTTACTTAAAGAGGCTTTTGTTGAGATGGATTCCTTCCTTGGTGATATCTCTTCAAGTGGTTCCTACCAGCTCAAATGTCACTCTTAATCTTTTAGCTTGGTTGTATCGAACTCCCTTCGTGTGTCAAGGGCCTTCATGTATCGTAGTTGTCTTTTTAGCTCAAGTGTCACTACTTCGTGTTGATTGAGGTCACAATTACTTCTTGGAGTGTGTCGCATCTCTTCATGTGTCGTAGTTGTCTTCTTCTCCCCTTTTTGGATTTGAATTGTAGGGATAGAAGTCTTCTCTACTTGATTGCTTAGACTCCTCTTAATTCGTATCAGAGATTTTTTTCTTTCTTTTAGCTCAAATATTTCTTCAATCTCCTTGTGATAGAAACCAAGTAATCAAATAACTTCAAGCAATCTTTTCCGTTGTTGTAGTCCCAAGTAGCTCCAATAGACTAAGTATCTTTTGTCACTATAGACCGAGTAGCTCTAGTAGGCTAAGTATCTCCTATCGTTGTGGTCTGAGTAGCTCTAGTAGTCTAAGTATCTCTTGTCGTTATAGTCCCAAATAACTCTAGTAGACTAAGTATTCTTGTCGTTGTAGACCAAATAGCTCTAGTAGACTAAGTAATTACATAACCTAGTTCCTTCTTCTTTCTAAGTAGCTAGTTATTTTTTCCCACGTAGCTAAGTAACCAAGTAGCTCTTTTGAGTTAACTATTTTTGTAAACAACCAACACCTTGATAATCAATTCACACTCTTCCTAATTAACTCTTGAACCAATCTTCTTTCATTTGACTCTCTTTTCTTCTCTCCTATTTGTTGCTCTCCGTTATCGAAGTTCTTTCCAACAAGACATAGGTAGCAATCAATTTAATAAACATCAAATGTTTATTGGCCACTTTCTTACCATGTAGGGAAGATTTTCTCTCCACATGTGTAATAATACCTCTACTAACTTCCCATTTTTCTATGAACTGTTGAGAATGCATCTTGCATCATTCCCTATAAAGTCATCATTTTCTTTCAATCCTCAACCCCTCTTCATAATGTAGTTCCCTTCTCATGATATCATAATATAATATTAGTGCGGAATCACAACAATATGAGCTAAAATCTATTTTTAGCATGTTCATATTAATTTTATATAGATCTCAACTATAATGGTTATAATATAAATTTAGCATAGCTATATATGGGCCAATCAATATTTATGGTAATACAATCATGTAGAATAATCATATTGATATTGAAAAATGGTTCATCATGGTTTATTTTATATTTCGTTATTATTAACTCTCCAATTCATAGGCAATCAATTATCTTTTGTGCCTTAGATATCGTAGGTTTAATGATCATTACAGAAGGAAAAATGATAGTGGAATAACTTAAATACATAAAAAATCAATTATAATTGGGCTTATGTTGAGTAATTTATATATTTTGATTTATAGTAAAGTCACTTTAGGAAGGTAGAAATAATTGCACTTAATTGTCGCTTGGCCTTGTATGTATTCTGTCACCAATAACACTCACTCTCTCTATCACAATTCCTTTCTAACATTTTTGAGTTGTCACTTCGTCTCTCAATAATTGCCTTGATAATTTGATCACTCTTTCACCCTTGAGTCTTTCTACTCCAACTGGTAACTACTCACATGTATGAAACTCCTTAATTTTTCATAAGACTCTCAAGTAACTGCTCAAATCTACTCTCTTTTCCACTCACTTGCTTCGCAATTCATAAATAATTTATCATATAAACTCCTTCCACTTATACGACTATTGTCACCTCATGTGAGTTTCTATACTAGATTTTCACATAAGCTATATCACACAATTCCTCAAATGATGTAACTACTCTCACCTAATGTGAGTTTCTATATACAACACTCTTCGAGTCTCTTAATCACACCTCTTGACTTGATAGTATTTATGCTAACAATTATTTTGTCTCTAGCTTGAATAGCTATGGAGAAAGTTTGAGCTTGCAGTTCTTTGCATTCAAAACTGGCAAAGATACAAAGGACCTAACTCTCGTAGCCTGTCTTCATGAATAAGATATGCTAACACCAATCCTAACTCTTTTTGTAGAAAAAGATGGCTCCCACCACGTGCCTCTCTCCTAGATTGCTATTTCTTCTTATCCTTGAAGAATTTGAAGAGTGCCCACTTAAATCTTCAAATGAGAGCACATATCCTCAATCTCCAAAATGTGGTAGCTAATGTCCTAAGATCTAGCTATTCACTATCTAGGTATGGAAAAGTTTATAAACATTACCAAGAAATCAGTTCTTGGCCATTAATTTCCTCCACCTCCCATTACCTTCACCTAGGTGGCTTATGAATATGTAAATGACACTAGGTCAACTAATCCACAAATAAGCTTACTAATACAGTCAAGACTCTATAAGTGTTACCCCTATAAGTGTTATAATTTCATATATGTTAAGAAAATTTTACTCCCCTACAAAAACACAATTGGTAAGACTAGTGAGTGTTATGTGTTAAGTGTTATAACATGCTCTACTCCCTTCTTTGTTAATTGCACCTCTATAAGTGTTAATTTTGAGAAAATCAAGGTAATAATATATGAGAGCATACATTCTAAACATGTAATGACATTTATCCTATATTCTTTGCAAACAAGTCAAATATTCTCTCTTATTTAGAGATCCTTCCTCCTTGTGCACTTTCAAGCAATTTGGGAGAGGAGATGGCAGACAAAGAAGGTTTGGGAGTTGGAGTTTGATTTAAACAACCCCTATGAACCTACAGATGAGGAGTTTTTGGATATGTATTCCTCATAACATCAAGAAATTGATGTTGATGAGGTTATGGTTGATGTGGTAGAAGAAGTTGTAGGATTGAGCGTTGCTGAGCGTTCTCTAGAGACTTTGAAGAAATACTTTGAACAAAGACCAAATGATGCCCTATCACACATCAAGAGCATTCAAGGACTCCAGAAGGAAGTTTCATCTCATCATTTGGAAGCTTCTCGCCATGCTACTATAGACTCTTTCTTTCGGTTAGTTTAGTTGGAAGAATCTCGTCAAGTTACTACTATATATATATATTATTTCTTTCAATTAGTTTAGTTGAATTATGTATTATCATTTGTACTTTCATTTTTATTTTTATAAAATGTTATGTTCTTTATTTTTGGAAATTTTAAGTGTTATTTCTATAAATGTTATTAATCATTGGTATGAATTCTATAAGTGTTACTTGTTATAATTCTATATATGTTATTTTTTTGCTACTCCCGACCTGTAACATTTATAGAGTCTTGACTGTACCGAGGGGATACTAACTGTTGCAGTGGTCTGTTAATCCTTAAATTGGATCACTAATTAATGATGAGGCTTACTATTCTTAAGTACCTCACTATTGTTTTAAGTGGCTTATTGGTTCTAATTATTATTCATGGCCCTAAACCATATGATTCAACAAGGGCAGTTGCCCCCGGCGTGTGAAAAGGGTTCTTCTCTTCAACTTTTTTTTCTCGGCTAGCCCCATTCTCATTTTGCTATGAATCTAAATTTCGTGATCACTATTCTCAACTCCTAAATGCCCAAAGAGGCCGTTTTTCAATCATTTTTTACCCTGAGATAAAGGATGGAGGATTAGCTTGAGTGAATTTTGACAAGATTTGAACCATGTATAGGAAAGAGCCTCATTTAATCACAAATTTGACTTTTTAAGGAAGATTGCACACTAACATTCATCTATAATATTCATAGTGAATATTCTTACTATATCACTTCATTATGAATAATTGAAATCGGATTCTTATACACATAACATAATGAAAGCCATGAAGGTTTTGAGCATTATAACCATATGGATGTGACTTGATATTTTTATTTTTTATTTTTTTTTAAATCCACAACTTTGTAGAAAGGCAAAAATGTCTTTAGAAATCTGTAGATCAAAGTTTTAATTAATCTCTGAAAGCAATGACAAATCTTGGGCATTAAAGGGGTAATTGGAGGCCTATATTTGAGTGGTATATGGCTAGGCTTGTAGTTGAGAAAGACCACCAATATCAAATGTGTTGCTATGAGTTGGACTACACCATTTGTGGTATGTAGTGTCACGTAAACTATTTGCGAAGGGCCTAAACTAGATGCCTTGAGGTCTCAAAGTGTCGCGCCTGCTAATTGCCAATATGATACTATTCGACAACATAAGTAACTTCTTCAGGTGAAAAAATCCACATTATGACATTTAGAGTAGCACATTGGGGATACTTTAGATGATAGTCTTGTGTTTTAGTGTGCAAGGGAAGAGCTTTTTGAGCGTACTAACTGCAAGTGTCATGTGTTTACATTTCAATATGCAAGAGGAAGATATTCTTGAGCATACTAATCCCAAGTGTCACTTGTGTGCACTTTAGTCAACTTGAAGACCATTGTGTAACATAAGCATGCACCTCATAACATTATTGAGCATACTCATGCCAAGATATTAGTAAGCGCACTTGAACCCTAAGTGTCATGAGGTGCCATTCATGGTAAATTTGTTAATCATCGATGTAACCTAGCATACGTAAGTGACACTATTACACATGTGGCACTAAATACCATAAACGGTGCAGTTGCTCATGACATAGACACTCTTTTGAAATCAATTTGCAATTCTCCTAGGAGGATTCAGTACTATGCGGTCACTTAAATAAAGCCAAAAAATCTTCACTTTAACTTCTTATAACTTTTTCATCTCAATTCAGATTTTGAAACTTGACATTGCAAACTTCGTGATTCGCAATTACTAACTGGATGAGAAAATTTCATAACCGATCATACGGCCATAAATGTATGTGGAATTGGAAGTACCCACAATAAGGCCACATACCTTAGGGCCACTTCGCACACAAGCCAAGAGCCGTGACCATGAAATTGTGAGAGTCCAAAAGAAAGTGTCCAAAGGCCGTCCCAAGACACCTCCGGTATCATGTAGTGTGGTCATGGACCCTCAAGTGTAGTGTGAAGTCATATGTGACCTAGCCCTCAACCAAATGCTATTTCAATGAATTTCTATTCATGCGGATCCCCGTACATAATAACATAGAATAAATCAACGGTTGTGAGCATTCGGAGTGCCATGGTCTCCCGGTTTTGTGTTAGGCCTACCTCCAAGAGGTGGTTTTTGAAAATTAGTGCAAGTGACCATAAAACGTGATCCATTTGATGCCATGTAGGAATCCATGTAGACTGTACATCCATCTTGCATTCACATACTCAGTTGGTCCCTCAAACGTAGTGTGAAGTGAGCTTGGACCCGCCCGCCTTTTCCACCAATGAGAGTGCTTGAAGTGTAATGGTCACGGGCTCTCAGTCTCGTGTGTGAAGTCGCCCTTATAAGTCACACTTTTATAATAGCGTTCCTCCCTAGAATGGTGGGCTCATTCCCATGCTACTCTTTTGACCAGGACTCAGTGGTGTAACGACACAATTGGCCATCAAACTCTGCAATATTTTGGTTCTGTTTCGGAATAAAAGTGCAACTGTGACTGGAAAGGGAATCAGCCAAACAAACAAACAATTGACGTTGTCAGCACGAAGAATATTCATGTATTTGGATTCGATGTTCAATTCAGTGTTTTTCTCACGAAGGTATCGGTTTGATTTTCATGTTCTCCAGCTTTTACCGGTTAGATTTTACACTATGAGATTTGTGTTGCAATAGCAAATCTACGACAAAGCATTACCAAGACTCGCATTAAAAATCGGACCTCCTAGGATTTAGTTATGGTTATCGGAAGTGCATTGGTGATTTCTTGACTGTAATATATAGGTCCTCCAAATTTTGTTTAGTATTGAATGTGGAGTAGTTAATATAATTTGAAGACTTGTAGTCCAATCTTTTCTAAGCATGTGTCTTTATGGTGTTTGTTCTTTGATTCTCATCTAACACCACACCAATCAAATATAGGTGTTCAATTAAGAGAAGGAATTGAATGACAACCGCGTATCTTAAAGCAACTTGTTACCATAACATTCAGCTGAGTGACTAGGGTGGGTGGGGCTGGGAATATGTCATGTAAGGTGCTAGAATTATACATTATGGATGTTTGGCAGTAATTAGATTCGGCCTGAAAAATGAGTGAAATTTGGATGAAGCACTATCAATGTATATTATTAGAATGGAATAGTTGATAGCAACTGAATAATGTTATGACCTATGCTACTCCTCTATCTACTTATTTCGCCATATCTAATTTGTGAAAGTAAGGTATGTGACCCTATTGTGGCAACTTCCAACTCCACTAGGCCTCGGCAGGGTAGGGTAAAGTTACCCTTTTACCCGGGTAAAGGTGTAAATGTAGAGAGTAAAGGTAAGGATATGATCATGGGGTAAGGTAGAGGGTAGGGTAGAGGTAGCAACGGCAAGTTTACTTGTTTACCCAATAATTACTCTATAAACAAGAAGTCCACCACGCAGTTTGAATTGGCCATCTGTTGATTCTAAACCCTAAACCCCAATCATGCAACTCAGCCCCTTGATCAGTTGGGCATCGATTGCGCCAATTCTTTGGATTGCTTTTCAATTGAGACAATGGCAAACGACATGGTCGACGAAGATGTTGTTGAGGTGGTCGCCCCGCCCGCCCTTGCCCGACACCAACACAGACACGCCTGTGGCAAATTCCTGTGGGAACACACACGGAGAATGTGGCCGAATGAAATGTGGAATAAAAAAAGATGGTCCGAGATGACCCTAAACTACCGGATGATGGTGGAGGGATACCCAAATCTCAAGGAAGAGGTTGGCGGTTCGAATCCCGGCTGTGAAATCTCCTCTCTACCTGACGGAAAACTTGCTAGGTGGTCAACTGCCTCATGTGCTTTGGCGCTGGCCTGTCGGCCTTCTGTCTCAAAAAAATGTGGAATAAAATACCTAGTAAGTTGTATGGTGGAGAGTAATTCACAGGTAAAGGGTACTATACCCGTTGAAGTGTGAATTACCCGTTAGAGGGGTAAAAGGTAAAGGTAGATGGGAGCCAACAAGGTGAAAGTAAAGGTAGATGGGGGGCATCAAGGTAAGGTAAGTGTAAGGTAGAGGTAGGCATGGACATATTACCCGGTTACCTTTTACCCTACCTTGCCGAGGCCTAAACTCCACTCTCACATTTGTGGCCTTTGGATCGGCTCCCTTGAATTAAGTTGACTCTTGAACCTAGGACAATGAACAAATGTTAAACGCACAGTCCACTCTCTTTCAAACACATGTCTTTCTTATGCACCTAATCATCCACCACTCAAATATAGGTGCTCAATCAAGATAACTAACTGAATTAGATCCACTTGTCTTAAAGAGAATGTCATGGGAGCGTTGTATGTTGGTTACACTGCGAACGTATGAATCACAAACACATGCCGGGGATTCATGGCACTCAAGTATAATCATCCATGCGGATGAAAAAAATGCAGGAATCATCTAAATGACTATTTTAAGGCAATTTGGTTCTGGAAATAGAGTCAAAGGCCCCGAATTAGTCTAGTGACGTCACATTCGAATGAATCGGCCCTCAACCCCATAGGGGGGCTTTTTTTTATTGGAGCCACTTCATCCACAATATCTTGGATGGATGTTCCTTAGTGAGTGCCACGAATCCCCAGCCACAAACACACATCTTATATCGGTGAGAGGTATACACAAGTCTACAACCATGAAAGATTTGCATATTTTCCACTGACGTAGGGACAATCTCTTAGTGAGGCAAGTCAATTCCTCATGACTAGTATACTTGTAACATATATTGCCGTTTTAGGAAAGTGTACGTTTTAGGCCCACATACATATATACCCACTTTCAAGTAGCGTCATAATCTGACCCTAAACTACCGGATGATGGTGGAGGGATACCCAAATCTCAAGGAAGAGGTTGGCGGTTCGAATCCCGGCTGTGAAATCTCCTCTCTACTTGACGGAAAACTTGCCAAGTGGTCAACTGCCTCTTGTGCTTTGGCACTGGCTTGTCGGCCTTCTGTCTCAAAAAAAAAAAGTAGCGTCATAATTTGTGCCCTTTTTCCCTTGGCCGTTGCTTCCGTTATGCAACTTCTAGCCGCCAGTGTGGCGTACTTCTTTCTCAAGGGAATATGCCTTTGTGCATCTTCGTTTGTGCTCACAGCTGCAAAGGACCCTATAAAACCCTAAACCCTAACCCTAAGCCCCATGATGATGATGGGCCATGAATAATAATGGATTTCTATAAGGCCTTCACCGGGTCGGAGTCAATTCAAAGGCAAAGATGATTGGTGCAATCACACAGCAATAATGAGTCTGCGGAGTGAAGGCCGTGTCTTATTATAGGGATTAAAAAGAGCCCCGGCATAATTATTACGGAGGATCCGTCTAAGGCTACATATTGAAAGTATGTTATACAAAAGTAGGGCTAGGGATTCATGGTGTCTAAGTAAACTCATCCATTGCGGAGGTGAAGTATATTATAGCATGTAGATGACTATGTATAGAATAGTTCATTCCGGAAATAGTGTCGGAGATCCCAAAATAGTGTAGTGGATTCTAGTTGGAATGATGTGGCCCCAAATCTTATAGAGAGCTTGTTGTTACTAGGGCTCCTTCATCCACGTTGGATGAGTTTACATAGACGTTGCGAATCCCAAGTCTGGAAGTAGTAAACTAAAAATGATTTGTAGTGTCCCTTGGTATTTTATATCACTAGGGTAACTTTTCGGACAACACTTCTTATGAATAAGTGAAGTATTGTCATGGATGATGGATGAGTTCATCCATTGGCGAAAACCCCACCTTCTCTTGTCAACAACTTGTGATGAAATATTGCCATGGATGATTGAAATTTTGATGAAAATTAACTTGGTAAGTGATAGTAATTGCAGCACTGTAACTCTATATTCCCCCCAAAACCCTTAGGGCCACTTCACACACGAGCCAAGAGCCGTGACCATGAAATTGTGAGAGCCCAAAAGAAAGTGTCCAAAATCATGTAGTGTGGTCACGGACCCTCGAGTGTAGTGTGAAGTCATATGTGACCGGACCCTCAATCAAATGCTATTTCAATGAATTTCTATTCATGCAGGTCCTCACACATGATAAAATTGAATAAATCAACGGTTGTGAGCATTCGGAGTGCCATGGTCTCCCGGTTTTGTGTTAAGCCTGCCTCCAAGAGGTGGTTTTTGAAAATAGTCCAAGAGACCATGAAACATGATCCATTCGATGCCATGTAGGAATCCATGTAGACTTTGCATCCATCTTGCATTCACATGCTCCGCTGGTCCCACCAGTGTAGTGTGAAGCGAACTTGGACCATCTCCGCCTTTTCCACCAATGAGAGTGCTTGAAGTGATATGGTCACGGGCTCTCAGTCTCGTGTGTGACGGGGCCCTTCGTATCACCCTCAGTAATTTCCCACCTTCACTACACTATTGTGTCTAATTAGTGTGGGTGGGAAATGCACGTGGGTTGGAAATTAGTGTGGCCCACACTAAATTTCAAGTGTTTGGGTCACTTTGGATGAAAAATGTAATGTCATCCATCCGTGTGTGTTAGGGTTCTCCGCAAACAGCCTCCATTAGGTCAACGTGGGGAAAGTCTTCAAACACAATTGGATGGAATTATGAAGTTTCATCCAATTCTGGAAATGACAAAACCCACACAAATTTTTCACCTTTGAAATTAGTGTGGGCCACTCTAAATTATAATTTGAAATTAGCGTGTTTTATTAGGAATTAGTGTGGCCCACACTAATTAGACACAATAGTGTAATTGGTATATTTAGCACAGTCACGGTAGGAGTGAGAGTTGTAGATGTGAGGCCCACGTTGGAAAGGAGGAGCCCTGCTGGCTGCCAACTGGGCCATTTGACAGCAGAAAGCATCAAGGAACCATTCCAAGGAAGTGGCAGCCAATTCAGGCCAAAAGCACACTCTCACGTACATAAGTCAAAGGCTACCGACTCTTGGCGTAGCCTTCTTGGCATTCTATACTGTCCCTGAGATGTACATGCTCGGTAGATTCCAGGCAGGGCCTAAGCCTAGCCTCTTATACGCAGCTTTTGTGCACATGATTGGTCATAACTATAAAGCAACCTCTTTGCTGAGAGTCCGGATGAACTTCATCTGGACTCAACACCACCAGTTTTCATTCTTCGCTCTTCATCACAAACTCTACTAATAAGGGCCGGTTCACATGGAGTCCCAAGTCCCAAGTCATGTTAACAAGTCCCAACATGGAGGGTGAAGTCCCAACTTTCGAGCCTCGAGAAACCCTAAACATATGGTTAATTATCATCAAATTCGGATCTTGATTATTTTATGCAAAAATGTTTGTGGGACTTGTGTTGAGAGTTGGGTCTAGGTTTTAGCTCCATCCAACTGTCATCACAAGTCCCCAACCTGACCTCCAAAAGGTGTTGCCATGTAGATATTCATGTCATACTTGGGACTTGGGACTTGAAATCCCATGTGAAGTGGTAGGTCCCAACTTCCATGCTCTCAACGGCTAAGACTGCACGGATGAACCACAAGTGACTTGGGACCCGTGTGAACCAGCCTTAATATGTAAATTAATATGCAATAAACAATCAATAGAAAGGAGTCTAAACAATGATACTTTATGGTGGAAAAGTGTAAATATGGTTTTCTTTTTTCTTTTTTCTTTTTTCTTTTTTGGGGTGGGGGATTGCCTTGAGGGAAGAGACCTAGGGGTGGTCTTTGAAATGGGTCGAAGTTTGACAACCAACCAGAACCAACCACATATGTGTTGTGATTCCATGGTGTTAGTATCTCACTCTTCAAGTGGAATCCAATTGTAAGGTAGGTGGGTGTTATTTGGTTCGTTTTTTCATGTCCTCCAACCTCTATCAATTACATTTACACAACAAGACTTGTGTTGTGTTAGCAAATCTATGATGAAACATCAACAAAAGCGATACTGAAAATGGAAGTCCCCTGATTTAGTTATGGTTATTGGATGTGCATGTCTGTTGATTTCTTAATTGGATACACAAGTCCTCCCAATTGTGTGCATTATTCATATTTGAAGATGTAGTCCAATCTCTTTTAAACATGCGTTTTTTTTTTGTTTTTGGCACAAATTGAAAGTTCAATTGCAAAAATAACCCAAAATATAACCAACCCGGCCGAAACAACGCAGCCCAAGTGGAAATCAAAAAACATGCGTCTTCATGATGTCTGCTCTTTGATCCTCACCGAACCATACACCAATCAAATATAAGGGTCCGTTTAAGAGAATGAGCTGCGGTACAATGTACCATGTGGCCAAGTATATGCCAAGAATAATGCTCAGACAATTCTTTGGTGGATACCTTTGCCTTTCATATTGTGATGGGCTCCGCTTGCTTGCCTAATGGCTCCCTCAAACCCAAAAACCCCGCCACATACCCCGTGCCCGCATAGTTTTGCGTTTTTAAAATAAGGAAACCGAATTAGCAATGGGGCATAGTCCCACAACTACACTATGTATTGTATTTAGTGTCACTTGCTAGTTGGAGTTACACAATGCTATAACTTCCTATTGTATATCTCAATCTTTGCCAACAAAGGTCAAATTGGTTCTTTGACATTATAGAACATCAACATCTTGGCTTGGTAAGAAATTACATTGATAGTAAATAGATATGCCATTGTGTAACTCCAATTAGTAAGTGACACAAAATACATTATTTAGTGTAGTTAAAGTTGTGTCATTTTGGTTCATGAGATAGGAGGCCATCTTCAAAAGGTGAAAGGAGTTACCCTTACAAAGCACCTCACTAACCTTACAAACTAACAAGCTTTGAGAGCCGCTTTCTATTTCTGCAGTTTTAAACCTCGGCAAATTCATTATGTGGCACACCAATCATGGACATGCATGGGACATGCTTAGCAGAGCCCTACATTGGGTGCCCATACCCATGCCCATGCCCATGGGTTTTGGGTGGGCATCGGTTCGATATTATTGGGCATGGGTGGGCATGGGTGGGCAAGGGTGGGCATGGGCATGGGTGGGCCAAGACTTGGTGTAGGTGGGTAATGCACATTACATAATTTTTGAATACATTGGCGGCAATTTTAATAGCATGGGTGGGCATGGGTGGGCACGGGTCATGCTATGGGTGGGCATGGGTGGGCATAGGTCGTTGTTGATGGGTATGGGTGGGCATGGGTACAAATTCGAAGGAAAATGTCGGGCTCTAATGCTTAGAGGAGCTTCTCTTTGGCACATTTGGTGTCATAGAGGTAGATTTGTTTTCTCTAGCGAAATATATAGTGGTTCTCGTACATCTTGACCGGGTGAAGTTTTGTGACACTTGCAAAGTTTTGTGACACCCATGTGCAATTAGATTGCCTTTGAAAATAGGGTACCTCTTTTTTTTCTTTTTCTTTTTGAGACAGAAGGCCGACATGCCAACGTCAAAGCACAAGAGGCAATTGACCACTTGGCAAGTTTCTGTCAAGTAGAGAGGAGATTTCACATCCGGGAATTGAACTGCCAACCTCTTCCTTGAGATTTGGGTATCTCTCCACCATCATCCAGTAGTTTAGGGTCGTCTCGGACCATATAGGGTGGTTCTTTACCCATGCACATTATCTTGGGTCAAAAGCAAAGCACACAAGTTTATAACTTCGTTAATTCACAAATATGGAGATTGTACTCTTTACTATGGTAGTACATAATTTGCATAGTGTGGAATATCGATAAAGTAGCATAGGCCAACCTAATTGCACATATCAATGTATCTTGAACCAAAATTCGCCTTTGGCCATCTCTTGGGCACCTCCACCTATGACCAATTTATGAATTAGGAATGTTGATTTATTTTGAGCACTTCCAACTTCACATGCGTTTATGGCCAATGGATCATCTCAAAATTTGTCTCATTTAGTCAACAGTTGCAAACCATGAAGATCGCCATTTAAAGTTTCCAAGTCGAGATGCAAAAGTTGTAAGTGATCAAAGTTGTGAATATATTCTTATTATTTGAAATATTCCATGCGTCCTCCAATCGTGAACCTAAAATAATGTCTATATTATGAGGACATAGTTCAACCTCTCACAACTCTTGTTGTTTTGGAGTTTGTTGTTTAATACACACTTTATTATATTTCACTCAAATACATGTGTCTAGCTAAGAAGAGCGACCATGTAAGGCCTCCTTGTGGACCTGGTCATGATTTTGGCCAGATGTGGGATGTTGATGTATGCATAGAATGCTGAGGATTTTTGGTTTGGACCAAGCCATATATTATGGGAGTTGGGCTAGGGGAGTAGGGGAGTCCATGTGCATGTGCCTTACTTTGAATTGATCCGGTCAAAGGAACTAAGAAAAGCATGCCCAACTATGTATTTTTCGGGGAGGAAACACACACACACACAAGTATTGTAGACCAAAAAAATTAGGAAAATGAATAAATAAAATTTAAGCATTTTCAAAACAATGTTGAGAAAGTTGGGAGCTATCATTTGGGGCACGGGTTTACAATGACATAAATGAGCCACATTTCCCAAATTCAACTTTGTTGACCCATTAATTTGTTTTTGGTTCCAATTGGCCATATTGCACCAACAACTTCAATGCTATTTTTACTCCATGTTCAAATATTATGAAGTGCAAGATATATACCGTAACACCATAGCAGGTTCGCCACCTGGCGAACGAATATTTAATTTTTTTGAAAAAATAAGGTTCGCCTCTCAAAAACTGAATTTCTCAATTTTTGTTTTTTAGCAAAAAAAAAAGTAAAAATGACCCTAAATAGCTTAGAAATAGCAAAATATTTCAAAAACTAATTTATTCTATTTTCGTTTTTTTGTCTTCAGAATTTTCTAATTTTTACGTTTTTTATTTTTAGAATTATTTTAGGACGAACCTGCTATGGTACTACGGTATACACAAGTTGCATGAACACACGCGTTGTGTATTCAGAAGGCCATATATACATGTGTCAAAGGCCAAAGATTTGAGGTAGCCCTGAAAGTTGAAGGTGAAAACATATTGACTACATTTAAAGTTTGGGATTCATGCTTCAAAGTTGTATCTCACATAACATTATTCAGATCCATAACAATGTAATGGATCTGAATAATGTTATGTCATCCCACAACTAGAAATATAACATTATTCAGCATATATTGTGTTATCTTTCTAAATTTAGTATATCCTACTCCTTCTCTTCCATCCACTTTGGATATGAATTGAATTAGAAACGAGATTATGCATCTTGCGCTCTTATTCTAGATCGGGTGTTGCAAGAAAACACGACACTATTCAAGCCCTTGCCATGTTCTCTTTTGACAAAGGGTAATCAACATGCTCACAAGATGGCACAATGCTCGAGAGCCAATGCAAGAGTGCTACACAACGTATTTTCAAAATGCTTCTAACAAGTGAGAATTAGCTATCCATGGCCATTGATTCGTTTGACACAAGTCAATTCAAGAACCAAGAACTTGTAGCCACCAAAACATGCTAGTTCTCACCACCCCCCCCCTTCCCTCCTCTCACTTTACACAAATGGTCTAATGGTATGTAAAATAACTCATAAACAATGCCGTATATGTCAAGTTCTTCCATCACAATCCCAACATAATTTTTCATATATTCACGGGCCCGCAAAGGAGAGAGAGGGAATTATTGTACCTATCGATAATTTATTCTCTCCCTATAGGTTTGTTGTCGATTCATTTCCAATGACTTCAAGTAGACTAATTCGTGGTCTTTTAAAACTAATCTCGGTGTCAAATCGACTTTAAAAAAAACCCTCCAAATTGCATATAATTTTTAGGGCTTTTATGTTGGATCAATGAGAGGTATGCTCATATATGATAGATGGGTCTTAAGTGGCTTGTTTTCTTAATCAGACCCCTAGATTTGATTGGCATGTGGTTCAGCGAGGATCAAAGAGCAAACATCACAAATATACAAGCCTAAAAGAGATTGGACTACGTCTTCATAACACAACATCAGGCAATCCGATGTGAATTTGGGCCCGTTGGCCTTACCCTGCTCAAGGATCCCCTTGGTGCAAGGTGGGGTTTACTGCCTACCTTGCGATGGGTGGGCTTTTGGTTTTTCCGTCAAGTAGAGAGAAGATTTCACAACTGGGAATCGAACCGCCAACCCCTCTGTTTAGATTTGGGCATCTCTCCACTGTCATCTAGTAGGTTTAGGGTCATCTTGGACCACTACGTCTTCAAATATTAATAACTACTCTGCACTCAATAGTTAACACAATTGGGAGGACCTACGTATTCCACAAACATGCACTTCCGATAAACATAACAAATTCATGTGAGGTCCGATTTACAATCTGGTTTTTCCAGATGTTTCATCATAGATTTGTTGATGCAACACAAGTTTTGTTGTGTAAATCTAAACGGTAGAAGTTGGAGAAAATGAGAAAAAAAACAAACCAACTAACACCCACATGCCTCGATTCCCTCTCTCCATTCGCAAAGTAGCCAAAGGAGTTCAATAACGTTATAGAGAACACAAGCTCTCCCCATTAAACATTGCAACGAAGCTTAAGATGAATCAACCACAGTCCACAAACCTAAGTTACAACTTAACTTCGGGGGCTCGATATTTACCGGACCCAGGCCCAACACAACTGCTGCGGATCCCAATTATTCGTCACCTTTGAAGTTCAAATGCTCTGGAGATGTTGACTTTGGCAAGATTTGTGGGGGTGGCTGTTAACAGCTACAACTTACACTTCAAAACCGTGTGTTGGGAAATTTCAGGCTCATCGTGACAGTCTGAGACCGTATTAGCAAATGCATAGCTGGCTTTAGGTTTCACCACTGGCCCCAGCTGGATAATTTAGTTGCTTATTCTATTCCAAGTTTTCCTCAGGGTCACAGCCTCTTAGGGCCACTTCACACACGAGCCAAGAGCCGTGACCATGAAATTGTGAGAGCCCAAAAGAAAGTGTCCAAAGGCCATCCCAACACACCTCCAAAATCATGTAGTGTGGTCATGGACCCTCAAGTGTTGTGTGAAGTCATATGTGACCGGACCCTCAACTAAATGCTATTTCAATGAATGTCTACTCATGCAGGTCGTCACGCATGATTAAATAGAATATATCAACGGTTGTGAGTGTTTGGAGTGCCGGGGATTGCTATTATGTGAGCCTAGAGCGGTGAGCGGTGAGCAGTGAGCACAAATAAATGAGCAATTTTGAAATAATTTTCCGTGAAAAATGAATATACCATGGCCTATGGCCGTGAATTTTGACACATTCTTTAAGATGAAACCTATAACCGTGGGATGACCCTCAGGGCATTTGTAGATCATTCTTATCCATCTCAGACATTGAACTATGTTGATCCCTTGTTAGAGATGTTACAAAATATATAGATATTGAAATGTTAGATAGTTTGGATACTCGAAACATTTAGGAAAATAATAAACATATATTAGGTGACATCTTGATATCTCGAACAAGAAAACCTTGTTAGAACCTTTGACTAGGAAATACATTTTCTTGGACATAGTCATATCTACTTGTTTTATCGAGTTCCAAAATCTTGTCAATGTACCCTTTGCTTTGTGAATGAAGACGAAAAAATGAAATGATACTGCAAACATTTGGAGAATTCAAGGTTTTGAATTTATCCATAATAACATTCAAACCTGGACCTCTCAGCGATGTTGGAGTATTGTGGTCATCTTACAATAAAAATGTCTATAAAAATTGCTTGCTTGCAATGAGAGTAATGGCAATTTTTTTTTGCATTTGGTATTTTAAACACCTCTTCTCTAATCAAAGCATGTATCTTGTCCATGGTTTCTCTATACATTCCATCAGATATATGATGCTCATGATTCCCAAAAGGAATGCACGCCCTTGTCATCGTTTGACCTTTGTTGATAATATAGTATATTATGCAAGGACAAATATTGATACAAGTTGGAGGCAACATACAAATTTTACAAACCAAAGTGGAAGAAGTAGGTGTTGAAATTGTTTGTCTTATAGCAAAAACATTCATTGCGAAGCCATCCCATTCAGTGTCATTGCGTTTGGAGGATCTGGTAAAAAACTACAAATCATTTTGACATTGCATGTGACTAGCACAAACAACTTTGCGAAATGTCAAACCAATATCATTTTTTATATTAGTAGTTTGGTCTTGCACCAAATGTGGACATCATATTTCTTGTCCATTCCATCAAGCAATCTTCCAATCTTGATATCAACGGTTGTAGATAGTGGAGGCAACTCGAACATGACAAGACCATTGAAAATAGGAGGAAGATATTTCACCCGGTGAACGTGCAGACTTAAGAAATCCAAACTTCGAATCACATTCTTACAACCTGGAGTATATATTAATGTCTTTAATAAATCCAAAATACTTGGAATTTCAAAAACATCTGGATGGAGGGGTGGTTGTGAAGAACATGAAGGACCTGCAGCTTGAGATGGCATAATGAAATTAGAATCAACAAAAATGACATCATTATGAATAGATTTTGTAGAAAACACAATATCATCAACATTGGTGTTTGAAGAATCACTCGAAAGAGTAATAACTTTGTCAAGGGTTCAATCTTCACTTACAAAAATGGAGATTTTTGGACTGTAACATAAATTTGAGTGGCAGGAGTTAGAAGCGATGTAGAGGAAAATAAAAGTTCAAATACACCAAAAATCCTATATTGTCTTGGGCCACCTTTCAAATTGTACCCACATCTTCACGAATTGGTATTTGGAAGACAATCTTAGACAAAATATTTATAATATCAAAGACTTCTTGTTCGATAAAATTGAGGACAATTGAAAATGAAATTGAAGACTAAGAAGTTGTTTAGAGATAGTAACAAAACCATTAGCAGACATATTCAACGTAATATGAACAAAATGTCCATCTGTACGAAATGTAGTCATGATAATGATAGAAAAATGAAAAAAATGAAAAAAAATAAAATACATGAATACATAGTTGAAAACATTGAAAATGTAAAACAGAATAACACATGATTGAAACAATGAACATGAATTGCATATGAATAAGATTGTTATTGTGATTGTAGTTAAAATGACTTCGGAGAAAAATGAACGTTGAAGGGAAATGAACATTGGAAAAAAATGAATGTTGGAGGGAAATGAACGTTGGAAAGAAAAGAAAGAACGGTTGAATTGAGAATAATATAAAAAAGATAATATCATCTAGAAAAAGACGGGTATATCACATTCAACGGATATAAAATAAAATAAAATATAGTAATAGAAATATTTTAAAAATAAAAATGTATAAAATATTTAAAATAAGATTGTATAAAAATTTATAAAACATATATAAAAAGAGGAAGATAATGGAGAGGGTACAATGAAAGAAGTAGCAGATAAGTAGTGTGTGAGTAATTGTATCTTTCAGATGTATGAAAAGACGGACATACATGATACACCGGTTAGAACTTCAAGAAGGAAAAATGTTTATATTTTAGTAGTAAAAGAGAATCAAAAAGATAAAAAATAACAAGGAAAACACAAGTTTTGTCAATACTTAAAAATGCAACATTGCTTGAAATAACAAAGACACTTGATTTCGGAGATGTGAATAGTGAAGATGGACCGTCGGCTATGGATGCAAGTATGTTATAAAAAAGACTAAAATTGTGTTCACATTGGTAACCACACGAAATGGCAACGGTTAGAAGAAGTTTGAAAAAATCACTATAAAAAGGTTTAGGATTTGGAAAAGTTTATTTGGCTAACTCCGTGGAGAGGTATGAGAGGAACCGTCATGAAACTTTTGGTTAGATACTAGTTTGTAAATAATGGCGATAGAATTAGAAATTAAGAATGTAGATTGAAATTGTATGGTGTATTGAATATGAACAAATTGTTAGAAAAATAATGGTAACAAAAATATCTAAAACAAATCGAAACGAGGGAGAGATAGTAGCAGCAAAGACGGAGATGCAGGAGTGACAACGATGTTCCGAAAAGCTGAAGAAAATCAAGTGCGCAATGAAAACCAAGTTTGGATAAACCAAATGTAATAATGCATTTCAAATTTGTACATCTGTTAAAAAATAGAACATGATGAATGCAATGTTTTTTTGTACCTCTTAAAAACTACCTCAACAAGTTTTTTCTACCACCTTTGAGGTAGTTTGGGGTACTGGAAAGGATCCTCCAAAAACATGTGCAGCATCGCACAAGTTTTTGGAGAATCATTTTTAGTATTTGAAAGGAGCCTTGAAAACACTCATGCGGTGCCGTTCGACTTTTTTCCACCTCCTTTGCGGGATTCTAAAATAGGTGTCACAAACCCGTGCGCCACCGCACGGATTTTTAAAGGTTCTTTTGAACCAATTCGTGAGAGTTCCAAAGGACCTTTTGAGAACCCGTGCGGTGCCGCACATGTTTTCAGAGGGTCCTTTGTGATTCGGGTGGGGGGGGGTCAAAGAGGTGTGCGGCACCATAATGGGGGGTGTGTGGTGCCACACCAAAAGTCCAATGAAGCCTTCGAAAACCCATGCGGCACCGCACGGGTTTTTAGAGGCTCCTTTGTGGTAGAAGACATTAGGAATTGGGTCATAACTTCTTGTCATTTCATCTTTTTGACTTGAAATTTTTTTGGTAGGTTGAAAATGTTATTTTGTTATTGTGGAAAAAATTTCAGATTTTTAGGATTTTTTCTGTTTTTTCTGCAAGCCTCCAAAGTTGCAGAAATCACATGGGGGGTGGTCAAGGAGGTGTGCGGCACAGAGGGGGGTGTGCGGTGCCGCACACCCCCCCTCTGTGCCGCACACCTCCATGACCCCCTCACCAAAAGTCCAAAGGAGCCTCTGAAAACCCATGCGGTACCGCACGGGTTTTTGGAGACTTCTTTGTTGTAGTAGACATTAGGGATTGGACTATAACTTCTTGTCATTTCATCTTTTTGACTTGAAATTTTTTCTGGAAGTTGAAAACCTTCTTGTGATATAGTGGAAAAAATTGCAGATTTTTTAGATTTTTTTTGTTTTTTCTGCAAGCCTCCAAAGTCGAAGAAATTAGCAATGGAAAGATTTGCCAAAAATCTTCATTTCACGTAGATTTCAGCACTGCTGTGCAACGTTCTAGGCTGTGGTTTTTTGCATTAATTTGTGTACTTAGTCTTCAATTGTGTTGTTTTTTCTATTTGATTTTGGGGCTTTGAATATATACATTTGAGTTATTTTTTGATTTTTGGGTTATGAATTATATGACCACCTTTCATAATTCTCCTTTGCTTTATCTTTATATGTGTTTTTTTATTTTCCCTAGATGGCGGATTCTAACATCAGTTCGTTGTCATCTTTAGCAACTTCCCTACTAGCATCTCCAGATGTTCACCCACATTATGAAAATGAGGTTATGGATGTTTTAATTGTTGAAAAATTATCACTATGGACTTTTTAAATACTTTGAAGATCCTAAAATATATATAAATTAAAATAATAATTACATTTCTTTAATAAAAATAAGTTATATATATATATATTCTTATTGCATATGTACATATATTCTCACATTGGTTTTTGCATTCTTAGGTACTAGAAATATGTGTTGGTACTTGCTAGTGGTGTCCAAGATTTTTGTTTTTTAAATATTTGGATAGACATTGCTACCCCTTCTCATATATTTACTACGGATCAATTGCAACTATAATTTTTTTTTTCATTTCTAGTCATGTTTATGGTATATTGAATGTCGTATAGATAAAACCCCTTCTTCAAAGTAAAACTTACAGTTGAACATAGAGAAAGCTATCCCTATCCCTTTTCATGTTCAAACGAATCAATTTACGGATGATGATGTCATTGTTCTAGATGATACCCTTGATGCCTTTGACATTTAAAATATTTTTATATAATCTAACAAATGAGTGTCTCAAGATGATTTTGATATTAGGCCACCCCAATCTACTAGAAAATATGCTAGAGATGTTCGAACAAAAAAATCTATTCTCATTGAACCTCCATCTAAATCATGAAGATGAGGAAGTATTTCGCGAGCCTCATCTTCAAGGTGAGGAAGTATTTCTCTCCCTTAAGTGTAAACCAGATATTCCTCTTGGGTCGGAATTCGACTCTCATAGATCTGACAAGATTAACATCTCTCACCCTCAGGTACAAACTCGAGCAGGAGGTGCAAGATTTTATGATCTCACTTCACAGGGTGACGTACAACAAGAAACAACTGAAAACCTGCATGACAATCCGGTTCAACTAGAGACACCTCCTACAAATCCAGCTGTGGAGCATGTGAAGGTTGTACGAGAAACAACATGCAATGAGCATGAATGGCACACTGCGAGACTTCCAAAGATGTCAGCAAAGGCTTGCTTCGCTCAACAGGCCATCACCAAGAAGAAATGTGGCACGAATTGTACAGGATGGAAAGAGTACAGCTGCATCAACTTACAACGGCATCATGCATAACTATAGGAAGAATAAGCAAGAGTGCATGCAGTTCTTCTTTTGCAACGACGGCATTGAGAGGTGCGTGAAGGGTACCCGTCGTAAGTGGGTGGTTTCCAAACCTACAGTTCCATAAATTTGGCATGTTAAGATTGGCACCAATCTCACACAGAAGGAGATACTATACTTGTAGAACGCTGGTTTTCAATTGGCACCACATCTGGAGCTCTCTCCGAGGAAGTTGTTCAGGTAAGAGGGGTCATTGGTGGATTTGTCAGAGTACCCTACCCTGGAGTTCTCTAACGACTTTTCAAAGCGCAGATTTGGGAAGAACATCAAGCAGAATCCAAAGGCACCTTCAACAAAGCACGGCAATTCCTACGCATTTGCTCTTACTGTCATTGGGCAGATTCTGAAGGTTTCTATGGTACCAAATTCTGCCCTAGGTTGCATCATCATCTTTGAGTCCCAGAATGGTCTCAAAATTTTGCAATATTTACTTACGATTGGCCAGTTTCCCAGTTGTTCATGCCCCTTCTTCAAAGATATGTTGGGCAAAGCATTGGGAAAGCGTGGGCAATGGACAAATTGTAAGCATTTGTATTACATATTTCACGTAGTTTGTAGATTGGATAGTGAGATAGATGTTTTATGCACGCTCCTAATTTCAGCTTCAACAAAATTAAGCGTTGCTGTTATTCAGATGGTGCTACTAAAGCAACCAACAACTTAGAGATGCAATTGAACCAGAGGGTTACATTGTACAATTTTTTTGATTGAATGGAAAAATGGTGAGACTAAAAGGGCCACCACGACGTTGTTGTTGTACATTTTTAACTACTCATGGAATCATCATTGACATTGAAAATTTCAAAGGTGTGTATATTTCTGTTCACATTTTGCTACCATCCTATAGTAATAGTGGTCAAAAGTGCATGAAAAATTTCATTCCCACGGTAATAGGAGCACCCTTATTCAACGGTAATAGGTCCAAATAATTACTAAATTTGGGGGAAAATACGTTTTTATTTTTATTTTTGGTAAACTCCCAATAAATATTGATTACTTTATCTTTTTTTTGCTTTGTGCTCTCCATTCACCGCTCTAGGCTCACTGCTCACCGCTCTAGGCACGCAAACTAGCTTCGTCCTTGGAGTGCCGTGGTCTCCCGGTTTTGTGTTAGGCCTGCCTCCAAGAGGTGGTGTTTGAAAATAGTCCAAGTGACCATGAAACACGATCCATTTGATGCCATATAGGAATCCATGCAGACTTCACATCCATCTTGCAGTCACATACTCCATCGGTCCCTCAAGCATAGTGTGAAGCAAACCTGGACCAGCTCCAACTTTTCCACCAATGAGAGTGCTTGAAGTGTAATGGTCGCGGGCTCTCAGTCTCATGTGTGAAGTGGCCCTCATTCATTATCAAAGTGAAGATTCTTGTGGTCATCGAATGGGTCATATACCCCCCCCCCTCAATTATGTTGACTATTGAGCTTAGAATGGTTACCATGTTTTTTAGATGTATTCCAATGTTTTTTGAACACGTGTCTTTTTGGTATCCGTTTTTGAAGCCACACCAAACAACATGCCACTCAAATATAGGTGTCCAAATAAGAAAAGTAGCTTATTAAGGAATATCTAGCTTACCTAATAAGGTAAGTGGGGTTTTAAATGAACACAATTCTCTTTGCAATCCACTTCTTCATGGATATGAAATATGCAATTAGTGCAAGATGATTAACATATCCAAATCGTGGTTGTAGGCACTTTCGTTAGAATTATTGGAGCTTGTATGAATACTTTATTCATTGTCAAAAAGTAAAATTTCTCCAAATTGTTAAATGATCATATAGGTCCCCCCCCCCGGATTATGTTGACTATTGCGTCTACAATGGTTAACACATTATGAGCACGTAGTCCAATCTCACTTCATACGTGTCTTTTTGGTGTCCAAGGTAGATATATGGAAAATGGTGAAAATAAGCCGATTTGGCTGATGATAGAGTAGAGGAAATGATGAGGAATGCAAGTTGTTTCATATTTTTATTCCATGTAAATAATTAGTTACATTTTCCCAAAGAGGCAAGTAAGTCAAACCCCCTACTTGTAAAGTAGAGTCTCCCTCATTTGAGCATCAAAATATCCTACCGTGCATACAAATGCACACAAAAAGGTTAACTCAAGGGCACCCCAAAGTGATTGCAAGTGGTATGAAACAACACCTATCCAGCCAATCACTACATCCCACCTATCACTGCATCCTTTTCGGGCCAACACTTTTTCAACCTAGGGAAAAGTAGAAGGGTCCATCACCGGGACAAGACCAGTGTAACTAGGATTACACATTACTTTCTTGTGTGATGGTGTATAATGTGGGCCACACTACATAGTTTCCATGGTAAGTCCCACGATACATATGCCCATACTATTTCGCACAATCGATGTAGTTTGGATGCTTTGTGAGTGGTCCCCGAAAGCTTGCAATGAAAATTCACTTGCTTTTAAAACTAGAAAGAAAACAAAGGATGTTTTCTTTGGGCAAGTAGATATGTAGTTCTGAGTGTTTATAGTTGCAAGATACCGTAAAAGACTCTCTATTCCAACACAAAATTGGTATTTTCCCCCTTAAAATTTGCCACGTGTCATGCTTACATTTGCCACGACCCCACTCGTATCCCACGTGGAAAGCACATTCCGGCACTTGTAAAGATGAAATAGGGAGTCCTCTACAGCACAGTTCGAGAAGATTCCAGGCAAAGTAGGTAATTTTCTTGGTTTGTCAACATGCATTCGGTAATTGTTGATGGTCATTCGGTTGTGACTGCAATTTGTGTAAACCATCCAGCTCATAACATTTGAAAAAAATCATTTCGGTTACATTTCCTTAATGTTTCTAAACCAATCAGCATACACAATTTTGAATCAGCTGCTGTAAAAAATTAAAATCAGCAGCAGTAAAAATTAAAAATCAGCTGCAGTAAAAAAATCAAAATCATCATTGGCAAGATTTGAACCTGGCCTAACCCTTCCCAATTGAATGCCAAGAATTCTCCTTCATCAATTTCGATGAAGTAAGATTTGATAAAAAATTTCAAAAATAAATTTCAAAATATAACTTTCAAGAAAAAATATGAAATGCAACATCAAAAATCATGTAAATCATCATTTCCACCAATTTGAGAAGAGTGACCAACAAGATATTTTTCAGGGTGTGAGTACAAATACCTCCATTTTGCACTATTTCTCCACAACTCCATGGCCTCAACTAAAATATAATCATAATCATCTTGCGGCCCTTCCAAAGCAACCCTCAAGACAACATCAAGGTGTTTTGTGCCTAACCTATTCCTTTGTTTTGTTTTAATGACATTTTGGATTGAAAAAGCCCTCTCACAAGTTGTTGTACTTACACACTGGCATCTTGCTATCTCAGCTAGCAAAAGAATATTGGCATATTTCACTTGCAAAGGTTCATTCCAAGTTACCATAGCCCAAAGGTCCTTGAAGGTTTTATTATTCCAATCCAAACTAGCTTGCAATTTGAAATTTAAAAACTCTCTTTTATATGCATCTAAATCAACAAGGGGAGAGAGAATTTTACCCTCCAAGTCTTTTTGCACACCATATCGCTTCAAAAGAAGCTCCAACTCTGTGACACCCCATGAGTTTAATCCAACCCTCTTTGAAGGCATGTTAGAAGGATTTAAAATACGAAAAGCATAAATAATATCATTGTCACTAAACCTAGCCTCTAAAGCCCTACACACAGCTTCAGCATATACTTTCTGAAAAGCAAGAGCTTCTTCCAAATCAGCTCATGTCCTATCTTTGATCATGTCTACAGAATGGAATTTGGCCCCCCTAATTTCACTTGACAACCTCATGAGGTATCCATTAGGAGGGCCAAAACTTGGAATGACATTATAACATGTATTTTTATTAAAGGTATATTCATTCAGATCAGTATTCTCCATAATATACAACATACGAATACTTTCAATTTTAGTCCTCACAATTGAGCCAAGTGTTGTTACATCCACATACTTGCGCTGAAAAACCTTACATAAGTTAGACAAACCATGAAGCAAATCAGCTAAGAAATACAAAATATAAATGAATTTAAAGGACCTCAAATTCTCATACAACAAAGAGATTGTACCATCACCTTTATCCTTTGGCACATCCCTGGAAAAAACCAGTACTGATTCTAGGGAATCACACAAGGTGTTGATTGCTTCAGACCTAGACAACCACCTAATCTTGTGAGTTCTTTTCAGTGTTTTCTGGACATCATTTAACTCCTTCTGAATAGCATGAAGAATGGTTTTTTTTTGCCTGACTTTTTGAAATGAGCAGCCAATAAGTTGATAGTCTTGTCAATTTCAGAAGATACAACCTTACATTCACTGGATTCGGTAGCTTGCAAAGTAGCTAAATTGGTCCTATGAGCAATGCAATGAACTGAAATAACAAAAGGACTGACCTCTTTAAGTCTAGTTGCTACACCACTCTTACTTCCTATTATTGTAGAGCAACCATCAGATCCAAAAGCAACACACTTACTAAGATCCAAACCCCATTCTTTCACAGATTTCAACAACTTCTAAAAAATTTCTTCAGCATCTTTTCTGCCATTTGCAATCTCAAGTAAACCCAAAAAAATGTTAACAGACAATCCATCCTCTACAAATATGGCAAAGACTACAACATGACCAGTCACACTCACATCAGTTGACTCATCAATCATTAACCCAAAAAAATTCGAATTCCTAATTCTATCCAATTTTTTTTTCTGAATTACATTTGAAATACAGAACACCATTTCAGCACAAGACTTTTCATCATGGTAAAGACTTTCAATAATATTAGATTTAGATCTCAAAAGCAACTTACAAAGAGATGGAAACTTTGTTAAAGGGACTGTCTCCTTAGCTAAGAAATAAACTGACCTAAACAGAGTGATTAGAGCATTATCACATGTTGTAATGGTTTTTTCAACAATTTTTTTCATTACTTTTTCACATTGATTAGCAGCTCATTCTAATTTCTTGTATTCTACAGACATGTTATGGTCCTAAAAGATTGAAACCTTAATATTTATTGAACCAGCTCTTGTAAACATATTTATGGCCTGCTTATCTCTACAAACTTTACAAAAACCCTACCTAGGTCTGAATTAAACTCAATCCAATGAAATTGAGAATACCAAGCATCTTTCCAAGTTAATCATGTTGTCTCAACTTGAGTCAGCTCTTTCTTAGTGTTTGATGTGTTTGTTGATGATTCATTGGACACATCTACATGACCTTCATTCCTCAATAACATATCCCTCATTGTTTTTTGTCTTTTGGCCATGGTATTTTTAATGTTAACAAAAAAAACCCTTATTCAGCAAAGAATGAATCAAACAACAAACCTTGCCTCAAAACAACAAACTTCACTGAAAACAATAAACCCTGATTCAAAACATGATACACTATAAGAAAAAAGAAAACCATGATTTAAAACATAATATACTATAATAATAATAAAAACCCTGATTCAAAACTTGAAAGGGAAATTGGTGCTGCTGGATTTTTGATACACACAGATAGGGTTAATTTATACAGTGAGCCCCATCCTTTCACATTTCAATGGTGACTCTATCATATGTGAAAAAAACATCATGTATGTAGTCTTGGTGCGCTTCTAATTCTGGTTGAAACAAATGAAACTCTTGAAGGTCGCTATTGCCGAAATTCGATCGAAGGCAATCTTGTGGTTGCTGCAGCAAGGAATTAGTGTCACCGAATCAACCACACTACGAGCCTTCGAACAAGAGCTGAGAAGAGAAGTTGAAAGTTGAGAGCTGAGAAGAGAAGCTGGAGAGAGAAGCGGCAGGCAACGAAGAGCAACTGAGCGTCGAAAGGCTCGAAACCTAGACAAAAACAGAGAGTCGTTTCAAAGAGACCATGTAACCTACACGGCTGAGAACCTCCCTCATTCAATATCCGCCCATATCCTCGGGAGACCAGCCAATATCCGCCTATACCCTCGGGAGACCCAACTCATTTCCGCCATTTTCTGAGCCTGAGGGGTTAAATTTCCTACATTATCTCATATTGGTTGGTTGATTTCCTATACTCTTCATATTTGACTCAGTTATACGGCCGAAATCTCCCCAAAAAATCGGTAATTTTGCAATTTCACTCGGCTAATTTACAACTACACCTATTATCTAAATTACTCCGACTCGGACTAATAATGAAAGCTCGGACTAATTTTGGAATTAGAAGAAAGCCCGAGTCGGAGTAATTTAGATAACTCGTAGTAATTGTAATAATGTAGATATAATGTGGCCTACAGTAATAGATTGTTATGTGTATTACTCCGAATTACAAAGGTACGTAGTAATTTTTTCCAACACAATTCTAGTGCAGATTTTGGCTCGAAGATAGAAGAAATGAGAGGACACCAATAATCAGAGTGCAAGGGAATGGGAACCAACGCTCCAGCCCACACAAAAATTGCGCAGACCACGATTATGGTGCAGATTCTGACTCCCATAGTGAGGAAGTTCGACAAGAGCCTAAGAACTGGAGTTCACAGGAATAGGGACCCGACACTCCAACACACAGAAAACTACGTCAAGCACGATTCTAGCTCGAAGAGCGAGGAAATTAGGTCAGACCTAACAATTGGAGTGCAAGTGAATAAACGAAGAAACCAGAATGTGTGAGAGGCCCAAACTAGGCTCCAGGGTTAAACCCCAACGGTGTATTGAGCCTTCAGTAACAACCGACACAACATTTTCCTTAATTTCTTCTTGTTACCATCAGCTCCAACAATGGCAATCTATCTTCACCAATTACACTAAAACCTCACCTGTGATGTTTTATGTGATCAAGTCTCGTCCAATATATATAGAGCCTCTGCTAAAATTTCTTTGGCGAGGTAGGATGAATCGTCTCAGCAATGCCACATGTGAGCTTCGAAAAGAAAATGAATTGAATGAACCAAAACAACTACAAAGATTCAATGCTTCTTGCACAACAACCAAAGGAAGGCTCCATCATATCAGAGTTACACAAAAACAACTCTTACCAGGAGGCGCCAAAGGAAGGCTCCACACACACACACACACACACACACACATCTTGTTTTGAGCATCGGGGGACGAAGAAACGAAGAAACCATATCGAGAACAACCAGATTGAAGAAACAAGATCGAGAACAATCAGATCGAAGAAACAAGATCGAGAACAATCAGATCGAAGAAAGCATATCGCAAAACCAAGGGAACCCCAAGCCCTCTTCTGGACGTGCTGAACAAAGAAGGGGTGAAGCTTAGACTAATTTCACCCATGTTTCTAGAATTACTCTGATACTGTGCAGTAAAAAGTCAGATTAATTGTTGGTCTCAGAGTAAATACGATAATCGGTGTAGCTGCTGGATCTCCCCGATCATTGCTCTACAGTATCCTACTAGACTTAGGCTTGAGCTGCTGACTCATGTGGATCAAGAGCCTTAAATAGGATTGATAAGCTGGGTTTATTAGATCTTAATCATCACCAAATTAAGCTGCAAATTGAACCATGATGATCATCATCATTGCCATCATGATGAGGCGTCCCCCTATAACTTAATGGTAATATTAAATTAATTAACGGAACCTGATCCAGGCTTACCTAGCGCTTTTCCCGGTATGGCCTCCACGTGGCATGCCACCTAATATTACCACGAGAAACATATGTAACACGGTTTGCCTGCTGTCTACAACACTAAATACTGTATTTAGTGTCACATGGTATTTTATGTCAACTTTTCAAATGACACTTGTTATAAATAAGTTTGCCAATTATTGTCATCCTAACTTACTTTCGTTCATCCACTTCTAGTTTGGTTTATTTTGCATCCTAACAGTTATGTGATGAAATATTGTCATGGATGATTGAAATCTGGATGGAAAAAATCACTTAGTAAGTGACAGGAATTGCAACATTGTAAATCTATGATGCCCAAAAAAAAATTACAAGGAGTGACAAATAATGTTAGATAGACATTTATTGTTGGTGACACTACACAAACGGTTTACAATTAGTATTGAGCAAGATAAACAAAATTGGTGAGACTAAAGGCCACTTTAGGCACGAGCCAAGGGCCATGTCCATGTGATTGTGAGGGCCCTTGATTCTCATCCAAAGGCCGTACCATTGACATGGTATGCCAGAATTTGTGTCAAGCCTACCTCTTGGAGGTGGGCCTGACGCAAATTCAGGCAAACCATGAAGCATAGTCCATAGTTTGTCATGTAGGAATCCATGTAGACTTTGTGCTCATGACAATTTGTTTGGGCCCTTGGACCTTCACCTTCTAGTGTGAAATGAGCTTGGACAGTCTCAACCTTTTCAACTAATGAGAGATCTTAGGACCACTTCACAGACGAGGCAAGAGCCGTGACCATGAAATTGTGAGAGCCCAAAAGAAAGTGTCCAAAGGCCGTCCCAACACACTTCCAAAATCATGTAGTGTGGTCACGGATCCTCAAGTGTAGTGTGAAGTCATATGTGACTGGGCCCTCAACCAAATGCTATTTCGACAAATTTCTACTCACGGGGGTCCTCACACATGATAAAATAGAATAAATCAATGGTCGTGAGTGTTCGGAGTGTCCTGGTCTCCCGGTTTTGTGTTAGGCCTACCTCCAAGAGGTGGTTTTTGAAAATAGTCCAAGTGACCATGAAACATGATCCATTTGATGCCATGTAGAAATCCATGTAGACTTTACATCCATCTTGCATTCACATACTCCGTTGGTCCCTCAAGCGTAGTGTGAGGTGAACTTCGACCGGCTCCACCTTTTCCACCAATAAGAGTGCTTGAAGTGTAATGGTCATGGGCTCACAGTCTCGTGTGTGAAGTGGCCCTTAGAATGCAATGGTCACAGACCTTCAAGTTTCGTGTGGGAAGTTAGCCTATATACAATATAATATAAATAGCGAGTATTACTAACTTACAGTACTTTCTTCTACCAGGCTCCAGCATGATTATTCTTCTCCATGATTTTTTTTGATTGGGTGATACTACTTTTACTTGTGTCTCACTGTGTATATTTCTGGGCAGCACGCACGATATTTGAGGGCATGATTCGCATGAAGCCAGCAGCTGCAGGCAGAATAAAATAATGCCTTTATAACGACCACTACAAGCAACATAATATCCGCACGTGTTCCTACTACGTATGTAAACTTGCATGGAATGGCCACTCAAGCTTGGTAATTTTGAACTTGCTTCCAATGCGCAAGTGGTTTAAGTTAGTGTGCTCTAGGTCAAATCAGATCATCCTTTATAGTGGGCCATAACGTGTACAACGTGCCCGAGAACATGGTTGTTTCAACATCCTTTCGGGCCCTTCCCTCGGGCCTGGGCCCTTCATTTTTGGAAAGCCCTCCCCCGGGGGCCTTCCCCCCTATACCAAAGCCCCGTAACTCGATGTGCAATGAATCATGTAGTTTTCCCACACTTGTAGATTATCACACGATTGATTTCACATAGTTCTTAACCCTTTACGGCTTACTTGGACTTCTCGATTGCAAAGCATTCAATGTTTCCCACCCCAATATAAACAAAAACCCCCCAAAGCTAGATGTTGAAACTTTCAATCACCTTCAAAAGCCTCGTTGGATATTAATGTTCATAGTGATCATGTGTCCCTTGTGGAGTGTTCATATCTGAAGAAACAATTTGATAGTTTCAACACTTGAAGATCATATAATGCTTGTAAGTTTCCACAACCTTGGATTCTGTGGTATATATGCATCCTTACACTGCACATGGGAGGACGCCCAAATGGTTGATTTCTACCCCAAATTAATTGGACAAGATACATCAAACTAGACAAAATCAAAATAGGTATCCATGAACTAAGGTGTTTTACAAAAGAATGAGGGCCATGTGAAAGCTCACATGACATTGACAAGGTGTTGCTATGCACTTGCATATTGCCTGCCCATCACCAAAGTTTTCCTGCCTAAATGGATGGGGCAACAAGGGCTCACACAATCCCTTTATCTTATACCTCGATTTTACCAAAATAAGGATTGTGGATGTTGGGATGACTAGATGTAACATTCAATGTTCGCAAGTGGTACCCCGGACCCTAACCCTGCTTCACCCACCAACCCAAATGCTTAATTATCCAGTAGTCATCTCAACTTCATGTCTCAAGTGGAAAAAAATGGGTTGCTTATGTCTAGGAATTCCACACAAATCTCCCAACCCTTGGGGTGTCGTAGTCCATACATGAACCTTGTCAATATAAGTACATTATTTATGTTATTCAATGTCATTAGCCTAATAGTGTCACATACCTTATTATGAGGCCCATGCTTAGGTTACACCAATGATCAATGAATTTACCATTGTTGTGCCCAAGGGGTGTGCTGCACTAAACATGTTCAACTATATGTGAGCGCACAAAAGAGTGTTAATTTGAATTTTGTGGTATTGCATATACATATGCTACACAAATGATGACTTATATTTTTGTACATGTATGAAGCATCTTCAAAAATATACATCATTTATACTTGAATGGTAGTGTCACTAAACTTTATAGCATAAGTGTTCTTATAATGGATGATTGATTGGAACATATGCACTATCAAACATGGATAATGGCTTATGTTGGTATAAAAAAGGAACTAACAATAAGTGGATATACGGTTTTGATTATGTTAATTTGTTTAAATGTTTTGTTTTACAAATGCAAGAGGAGTACGACTCGCTCATAGCCAACAATACGTGGGAATTGACCAACCTTCCAAAGGATCACAAAAGTGTAAGGTGCAAATGGGTGTTCCGAACAAAGAGAGATGCATTGGGTGAAATCATTAGGCACAAGGTGTGGTTAGTAGCAAAAGAATATTTTCAAGTGGCCATAATGGAATTCAATGAGACCTTTGCCTCCTAGCCAAGTTCATCGCTATTAGATGCATTATCGCAATAGGAGTAGCCATAGATTGGGAGATTCACCAAATGGACGTAAAGACGACATTTTTGAATGGAGTATTGGAGGTGGAGATTTACATGGATCAACTGGAGGGGTTCGTATAAGAGGAGAAGAAACATCTTATGTGCAAACTCAAAAAAACTTAATATGGGTTCAAGCAATCGCCAAGGGTGTGGTACCACCGTATCAACTCGTTTTTCAGCAACGAAGATTTTATAGGAGCCAAGCGGATCATTCGTTATATGCCAAACAGTTGGGTGAGTATTTGTTGGTGACAATCCTCTACGTGGATGATTTTATCATATTGGCAAGCAATGTAACCCAATTGAAGTGACTCAAATCGGAGCTCAAAAAAAAATTTGGGATGAGCGATGTTGGAAAGTTGCATTATTGCCTAGGAATAGAATTTGAGAGGAGTAGAGAAATCCACACCATCATCATGAACCAAATGAACTACATTGAGGAGTTTCTCAAGCGTTTCAACATGGAAGAATGTAGGCTGGTCGGAATTTTGTTCGATGTGAATTCAAAATTGTTAAAACTTTCGGATGAGGACTTTGGGAACGTGCAAAGGAAAATGAAAGGTGTTCTATATAAGGCCGGGTAGGATCTCTCATATATACAATGATAAATATAAAGGCCGATCTTGCATTTGCGGTGAGTACGGTGAGCCGATTCATGTCAAAGGCTGGTCCACCACATTGGATGGCCGTGAAACGCATCATGAGGTATTTGAAGGGTATTTTGGATTTTAAATTATATCTCAGATGCAAGGATATTGTCTTGAGAGGATTTTGTGTCTTGTTTGGTGTTGGAGTTATTTCATGGAAATGCAAGAAACAACCAATCATTGCATTGTCTACGACGGAGGCGGGGTACATGGCCACTAGCCATTGCATGAAGGAAGCAATTTGGCTTAATCAACTTTTGGCGGATGTGGGATACGTGCAAGAAAGATCGATATCTATCATGTACAATAATTAAAGATGCATAGCACTTGTAAAGAACCCCACACACCATTCTCACACCAAACATATTGATATACAACATCACTTCATTAGAGAAAAACTAGAAAACCAAAATATATGTTTGAAGTATTGTCCAACTGTGGATATGATAGCAGACGTGCTAATCAAACCACTTGCAAATGATAAACATCAAACATTAACAAAGGCAACGGATTTTTAACTATTTGTAAAATGAGAGTGTAGAAGCTAAAACATTATATTGTTTATAGTCAATAGGAATATAATGAAAGAGACATGAGAAACAATAAGGTTAGGATAAAGCCACAACGCTAGTATGAAGAGGGATAAAAGTCATCCCATATTGTTTGTATGAATAAAAATAATAATAATAAAAGGCAAAGCAAGGAGAGCATGAGACCATCCCACTCCAAGCATTATTCATATGCCTTTGTGTATGTGTATATGCTCGTGCAATCTCATCTCTAGTCCTATTGACTTCCAATACATTCATGCATAATTGTTACTATCTACTTTTCCAACATGTGTGATTTCTAAGTTATGACACCTTTTGAACCCTTCATGAATTGCCTCTTTATATACCATAAACTAAAAGTTGTCTTTTTAGGGCATCATATGTGAAGTGAGGGCTTAATGCGCATGAATTGGGCCAGTGTTCGAGCCAACCCCAAAATGTATATAAAGTGGGTCTTAAGACATAGAGTCCCTTAAAGTTGTGAAGTTCCACACATGTATCCGTCATTTTCTAACGTGATGGGAAAAACCATGAAGAATCACGCATGTCACTATCACGTTCGGTGTGATGGAAAAAATAAGTTAAAAAGACATGGATTTGGGTTCCTTGAAGAGGGCACTAATTGTACTCAAGTTTTCATCTGCAAGTTTGTATCTCCTAGTTTTCAACTTAGAAAAAAATTATGATCTTTTTTTGTTAAACGTTGTGATATCAATTTCCAAACTTGTGAAAAGTCACTCCAATATCACACATGTACCACACTTATATGAAATTCCTTAAAGTTAACAAAAATAGGTATGTTTGCTCTAGTGTCACGTACACTATTTACAAAAGGCCAAAACTAGATCCCTATAGCTCTCAAAGTGTCACGTTTGTTAATTGCCAACATGATAGTATTCGTCAACATATATAATCTTTTTAAAAAACAATTACTTACAATGTGACATTTATCGTAGCACATCGGGATACTTGAGACGATAGTTTTGCATTTTAGTGTGCAAGGGGAAGATGTTATTGAACACACTTATGGCAAGTGTCATGTGTTTAACCAATACACTTCAAGCACTCTCATTGGTAGAAAAGGTGGAGTCAGTCCAAGTTCACTTCACACAACACTCGAGGGACCAATGGAGTATGTGAATGCAAAGATGGATGTAAAGTCTACATGGATTCCTACATGGCATCCAATGGATCATGTTTCATGGTCACTTGGACTACACCCTAAACTCCATAATATCAACCTCCATAATGTCACACACTTTCTAATATCCCAAAACCCTAGGGAACGGATGTGCGTAGTTCAAGTCTCACTCGTTATTGTCACATTTCTCTCCCTTATATCATGAAATTTGTCATTAATGCAAACCACCAAAGAAGTCAACCCACACACTCGCATTGCGCTATGTGTCAACATGTGGAGTGTCACCTTCTTATTCTTATTCTTTTTCTTCTTCTTATGCCACTTGTTGAATGTTGGTGCATGCGTTTGCCACATCGCCCAGGAAGGCCAAGTGGAGTGGACCACACTAGTGTAGGTGACGGGAGAACGAATTCAAATTGTCCTCACATCTCCTTTGTGTTATTCCATAATGTCACCTGCTACACTAATTCTATAGTATCACGCATCCATGTTTACACTACAAAACTCTGTAATATCATGTGCATTTTGGTTGCCATAGGTGTGATGCTACAAAGTTTAGAGTGTATTTTCAAAAACAATCTCTTGGAGGTAGGCCTACCACAAAACCGGGAGACCACGGCACTCCAAACGCTCACAATCGTTTATTTATTCTATTTTGAGGACCCACATGAATAGAAATTCATTAAAATAGCATTTGGTTGAGGGCCCGGTCACATATGACTTCACACTACACTTGAGGGCCCGTGACCACACTACATGATTTTGGGGGTGTCTTGGGACGGCCTTTGGACACTTTCATTTGGGCTCTCACAATTTCATGGTCACGGCTCTTGGCTCGTGTCTGAAGTGGCCTTTAGTATGCAAGAGGAGAATATTCTTGAGCATAGTAATGCCAAGTGTCATGAGGTGACACTAATGACAAAAATGTTAATCATTAGTGTCACCTAGCATATGCCTTAAAATAGGGTAAGTGACACTATAACGCATGTGACACTAAATATCATTAACGGTGTAGTGATTGAGGACTCGTACAAGTGAAAGCATAGGTGCGATCTCGGCGGGGAGCGCACAAAAGGGGGCCAATCTTGGCCACCCATTAATAAGCTATATGATAGGAGAGGCCAGAAAGCGCCAGCAAGCCTGACCAACCCAGACAACGGGAGGCCATCTCCACCGTCCGTTCGCATCCATTCTGCTCTGACCTGGACCCCCTTTCTGCTGAGCTGGCTCCTCCTGGCTGCTCTTTTTCCGTCCCATTTCCTGAGCTGACCCATGATTGGCGGACACGGCTACATGACGTAAGCAATCAAGGGTAAAGCCCTATTTGATGCAAATGATGTGCATCATGGGCCTTATATTTGGTTATGTAAAGCACTCCACTAAATATTGTATTTAGTGTCACTTATGCTATTTTGAATTACGTACTGTAGTGCTATGTCCATTTGCTACATATCGCATAGTTTACGCCCCGGGCTTGATCACATCTTCATTCGGCTGGGCCCCGCCTCTCCCACGCCTCCTTCACTGCCCGGTCTTCTTGCACGCACATGCGTGGGAACTCTTCCCCGTTGGGAACCAATATGACAATACCTAGTCACTTAAAGCCATTAAGTTCCCTTGGCGTGTGAAGGAACTCCATCAATTGACTTGGGAATAATGAAAGTGATGTCAACTTGAATATTTGCAATTTTGACTAAGTATTGTCACATTGGTTCCCAATGAGGAGGATTTCCCATGCAGGTGCGGGCAGGAAGACCGGGCAATGAAGGAGATGTGGGAGGGGCGAGGCCCAGCCGAATGAAGATGTGATCTAGCCCGGGGCATAGTTTACCGACAAATGTCAAATTGATTGTTTGGACATTACATTAATAGAAAAAGATACAACATTGTATAACTCCAACTAGTAAATGGCATTAAATATCATAATTAGTGTAGCCCATTTTTTTCCTTTCATAGTTTAATGATGAGGTCGCATTATAAAGCATTGTCATTCCGATCAAGACATAAGTGCGTGTGGCATTGCAATGCATCACTAAATGGGCTGCACCATTTATAGTATTTAACATCATTTGGAATCATGCAATGCAATAAATTATTATTCATAAGTTTAATTATTGATAAAGAAAGTTGAATAGATTGTTTAGACATTATAGAACATAAATGATTTTTCTTGGCAAAAAATTACATTCTCAATAAATAGTTACGTTATTGCATAAGTTCAAATAGTGAGTGATACTAAATACCATGAACGGTGCAGTGCTTGGAGCCGGGTTGCACCCTAGCGCTTGGGCTTAAATGTATATTATAGTCCTTGGCTCTTGCTCCTGCCCTCACTCTTTGGCCAGGGCACAACCCTATTGTTGTTGTTAGCTATTCATATTCACGAGGTCCCAATTTATGTGCATTTGCAAATGTGTATGAAGAACTTGGGATCAATCCTGTGGAGTTTTGGAGCTAATCTCAAATTGTTATGAATTATTGAAGTTCACTAATAATAAGTCATAACAAGGCCACAATGGTTCTCCAAATATGTTGATTATTAACCCTAGGATGGGTGAATTGTTTTCAACACATAGTACAACTTTTTTAATAAAAAATTTGTGTTTTTATGGTGTCTAATTTTTTGATCTGCATTTTACTACCCACCACTTGATATAGGTGTTCAATTAAGGTGAATAACGAAATTAGGCCTGCATACCTTAAGTAAATTGTTTAGCTCTTCCACTTCTCTAATGACATCAAACGCACAATTAGTACAAGATCGTTAGCAAATCCAAACCGAGGCCATAGTCGTTTTTCCTCCTCATCTGTGGAGCTCATAAAAATGCTTTAATCGTCATCAAAGTGTTTATTCTCTTATTAAATGATTCTATAAGTCACCTAATCATTGACTCTATTGAACAACTCTATTGAAAATTGCTCGGCATCTAAGTACATGCAATATGTCACTTGAAAGGATTAACTTGCCTTGAAACAATTTACAAATGCACATCAGTGATTGGGGAGATTTTTGAGCATAACCGGTTGAGATCCTAGTGTTTGCAAGTCCAACCAGTTACATCTTGACATCCTCCGGCTTTCCTTTATTAAATTGGGGTATATTCTATAAATTCCTCTAAAATGATCGGTAATTTTCCTGCAGTCTTGAATTTCCACCAGTTATTTCTCAAACTCAACCGGTTCATCTGTAACTAACTGCCGGTTCTCTCCAATCATAGATGCACATGTTCAACATGTCCACAGTTTCAGCATCTTCAAATTACGTTTGAAAGTGTGAAAATTATGATATAAAAAAGGTCCAAGTCTTCAAACTTTTGAATATTCTAGGTGAAAGTGCATAACATAACATTATTCAGATCCATAACAATGTTATGTGGGGCTAACAATATTCTACGGAACATTTCTCACATTCAGCATGAATGTGAGGAATAGTCTGCATAATACTGTCAGTCCCACAAAACATTGTTATGGATCTGAATAATGTTATGAAGCCACCCAAGTCTCAAGAAAACGAATATTAGGGAAGACCATGTGCAATCGTACATGCACATATGGTGGTTGCAATGTTCTAGGATGTGTTGAGAGTTCAAATGAATCACATGCAACAACAATTGAAGCTCATCACACTCTACAATGAGAAATATAGATCACGTCAATGTTCCACTAGTATGAGTCATGGTGTTGCTTCATTTTTTGATTTGGTATACCTCTAACAAATTGTAATCATGAAACGGCCATCCAAAGGTAAGGTGGGACTCGAAGACTACACTCGCAACATGGTAAATATGCAACGCAAATGTGTTTATGGACGTTCTTTTGTTTTATTGTATGAGGTTACGTATTTGTGACATAAGTTTGAGATGAATTTACTAAGTCATTGTAGCTTAGGATCGCTTTTTAAAGGTTAGAAGATCATGGCCTAACGGCAATTGAAGTCCATCACTCTTCAACATGGTATACATAGTTCAATGGGGGGTTGAATCATTGCGTCATGTTGAACTACCAAACATGTCACGAGAAGAAGCAATTTACTACAAATCCTTACTTCCTCTTTGATTTTGGGCTTCCGATGTGGTATGTATTAGATGTGGTACAATATACACATTCGGATAACATGCCTCAGGGAGGTCACTTCCCCTTATATTTTGTAACCGCGTGCGTTAACCGGGTATTTGTTTGGGGGCTATTTACCTAGTAATTATGATTTTAAGAGACCCTTTTAGTAGAAAAAACTACTTGGTCTTAATTTCCAGCACCCTATAGGTAATTCTAAGTCCAAATGTAGCTTAGTTCTTGGCACGCTATAGTACTTATAAAACTTAGGCATTTGCTCAAAAAGTGAAAAATGGGAGCAAGCACCACCACCACGCCTAGGCTCGAAATCGAAACCCTAAACCGATTTGAAAATGAACCAATAATTCCAGTCCACGGGCAAAATTTTCCCTCTTGCGCACGTGATATGCTTTTAGTGATGATTTCATCACTATATTGTACTGAAAATGTATTATTTTTCATTTGTCTACTAGAAGGACTAGGGATTATACTCATCCTAATATTAAAAAAATTCTCCCATGATTTTATTCATACTAATTTATATCTACTATTGAAAAAATGATATTTATTCCAATACCTTATTTTACATATAATGACATTTCAAGCATTAATTGAAGGTTGTGGTAGATGCAAGTCTTATATAAATTTTTCCTCCAATGAATAAATTGAACCCTATAGTTTAACTCACGTGGTTTGCTACTTTTTGCAAGGTGACCTCCCTGAGTAACATGCTCAATGTCAATAAAGAGCACCCCATAAACAACCCTAAAGGGGGTAGTAGCATGTGGGCGAAGGGGCTCTTCATTCATGCTTGTTTCAAAGGAACCAATGTTCATATATGTCTATCTATCGATCATTCATCACTCACTGGTATAACCAATTGTAATTTTGTTGGTTTCAAATTTGGATGATGTAATGTTACATCACCCGGCTAGCGTGGAATTCTATAAATAAAGAAATTACAGCTAGTATCTCATGCATCTACTTACAAGAATTGATAAATGACATACTTAAGGTGGGTTGACACTATGGTCCGAGACTTTAAAAAAACTTTAAATAGAGCAATCCTATCGATCAATGCCGCACTTTTTGGATATGATGAGTTTACACTAGTAAGGTCCAAGTCCACAATATGATAAAACAAAGTGACACTATAATGCCACCACTTTCTCGCCAAATCATGTTGGTTCCAACTCAATTAATATACTCCTAGTTTAAGAGACACGTCTTTATTCATGGAGTGATTAAGTACGGAAATCTAACTTCTTGACATAATTTCCTATATCATGTATAAGAATATGATTATAAATACTTGCAAGCAATCGATAACAAGGCTTGATTATATAAATTTGTGTGCCAAGGCTTGAACACGAACTTATTTAACTACTACGTTGTAAGTTTCAACCTCTTTCAAACTATACATGGGTAGCCTAAAATAACAAATATCGCGAAAGCCAATACGCTAAAATATGCAATGTAGTTGAGCTTCATTACATCCTAATTTCAGCTTATTTCTTCCACCAGAAAACCTCACTCAGAAAGGTCATTTGAGGCAACAATTGTTGTGGCAGACAAGATGGAAGAACAATAAAAGAATGCATCAAGTTAGAGTTCTCTGGAGGCCAAGTTTCTCGTATGGGTTTTGAGGTTGCCCAAGAAAATTGTGAAGCTAAATAAAGTTATGAGCATCTCTAATTTATATGTCTTGACAACGCCACGACACCTCAATTTTGGATCTCAAAGACATTGAATCTCACATGGGATCGAATGAAACATGGGGAACAAAGGGCGGTTTAGACTACAGTGAAGAAGTGCACCGATTGGTTGAGAGTTTTAGTCCAAGACAAGGTTGTTTGAGGCAACAATTGGTATGGCGGACAAGACGGAAGAACAATTAAGAAAATTGCCTCAAGTTAGAATTCTTTGGAGGCCAAGTTTCTTGCCCGAGTGTTTGAGGTTGCCCAAGAAAATTGACCTCCAGAGAAATTCCCCAACCCAAAATATTTACCATGTTGACATCCATGTCATTTTTTCATCCATGCTTGAAGTTCTCCATCCGCAAAAGTCTTGCCCGTAGTGTAAACCCCAGCCAATGGAGAACTCATTTATAGCCAACCATATTGCTCCATTCCCCTAAAAATCCTTGACCAGTGCACTTCTTCACCGTAGCCTACACATGCCCTAATAAGAACGCGGATCACTTGTCACACCACACCACTCAGTTGCCGACAATCCTTTGGTGTGCTTTATGGACACCTTCCATTCCCTTTCCCTTCCTTCCTCGCCAGTTATAACCCATCAATCCACGGGGAAAAGCTGTGGTTTGAAAGCCATTGCAAAAAAACCCACAACACTTTTTCTCCTCACTTCGGAGATAAGAGCTTGTGTGCACCACAAAGCTCTCAATCCCCCCAAAAACCCCATGATCATCCATCACCGACTGCCCTGGCCCGGCCTGGCCCGGTCTTGTGAGCCGCACCCGGGCCATGGACGCGGCACGAATAATAACAAATAACCGCACCAATTATCTATGGAACCACCGAGGACGACGTTTTCCTCCATGGATCGGAGTGTTGTGTGCCTTTTTGGCCTTCAATGAGTCCCATTGGATGGAACCGGTAGAGTTTGTTAGCTCGAGTGTAGTAGTGCGGCCCACCTTTCGAACAACATGCACCCCGATAATCATTGCACCTTACGGTTTATTGAGCTTACACAAGTTACAACGACGAGGAAGTATGTAGGGGTCCGATTGACATGACTTAATCTATAATTGCATTTCTAAGACTTAGAATAGACTTATTCTTAAAATGCAAGGAGCCATCGTCGAGTGTTTGGAGGTGCATCTCGTGCCCAACTACTGGTTAGTTCGAAACTAAATGTATTGTTTGGTGTGATGAATGTATCATGGGTGTGAGGTCCCAATCACACCAAACTTTCCGTTCAGTTCCCGCTATAGAATTACTAGGGATTTTGTTGAGAAATAGATGTTGGTCCACCACTTTTCACACTATTACGACCGGAGATGATGATGGATGGCCGGTGTGATCAGCCCCTGAGTGGCCCGGGTTATCGATGTTCCCCGATTCAACTTACCTAGCATGCATAGTCACCTCGTCCCACCGACCGCATGGCAACGGTCATATGGTACCCTCTCACAATGAATCCCAACATGTTTTCTTGCACAAAGTTCTCAATAAACATGTCCTGGATATACATATGAGCTCGCGGCCATAATTGAGGCGAAGTGTCCCTCATTCATGCCAGTCTCGCGGCTAGTCTCTCTCGCGCACACACACACACAAAATCCTATTCATGAACCACTTTGAACATTCCCAACATGAAACTCCAATAGCTCAATGTGAAAATCTAAGAAGACCACTCGAATAGGGCTAGCACAAGAGTGTCGGCCCAGTGTCGAAAACTCCTTCAATAAAATGCCGGACTGAACTCCTATTCTTAACCTCTAAGGTAGAAATACCATAACCCGTGAAGATAAGGTGATCCGCATTGAAGATATGGTCTTACAATCACGAGATAATTTTCCAAGACAAACGAGAAGGATTCATGAAGAATGCAAGTTGTTTCATATGTTTTTGCTTTGTACAAAAAAATCTACAAATTTTCAAAGTGGAAGTTGTCAAACCCCCTACTCGTCCACTAGATTCTCTCTACACCAAACACGGCAATCCGCATTTCCATACAAAATATCACCTAAACCGGTTAACTCATGAGTACATTAAACTCGACTCCCATTGGCTACACTAAGTGTACACGCATTGACTTGGCAACCTCGCCATGATCAATTTCAGAAATGGCACTTCACTATTATGACGGCAGTCTAGTGCACGGGTAGAGAGTGGTTAACCGGTTTGGGTATTTCTACCTTATTTCATCCGCATTTTGATAGTTTACGAATACATATCTCTCTCATTATGCCGCCAATATGTTGGGCATAGTATTTGCTTTAAAAGCAAAGAAACCGGCACACGCCCATGCGAAAGGGTCAAAAGCTGCTTCCCTGCAACACTTTCACTTGGTCTTCTTGAGGCGTCTGTTTGGTGCAAGCTTTAGTCAAATATTGATATTATGTCACGCGTGTGCATTAGGCGTGGTTGCTCAACGGACACCCTACTAACTTACATGGCATTCTACATATCCTGTACTTGGGAAGCAACGAAGGCATCGTTTTTTTGGGGAGTTGAATAAGTGGGAGGGACGGGGAGCCGCTCATGTAAGTCTCCCTCTCCGCGGCCCACTCATGTTGCTCCAATAAGCAAATCCCGAGTATGATTGGTGGCCCGGGGTGGGGGCCGGTCGCTCTACCAACAAAAATAATAATATTGTGTGAGATTTAAATGATTGACAACGAACAAGAAGCAAGCAAGCGTATCATGTTGTGGTCCAAGCCCTAGGAAATCATGCATGACGACTTCGGATCACCCGATGCACGAGTGGCACAATTCGCCCCCTTGACCCACAAATTTAATGGCGGGGTTTGGTTTTTTTCATTTACATTGGCTATCGTTTTGTTTCGTTGTGTTGTTTTTTTATCGCAACCCGACACGACTTCGTCGTTGTGGCCAAGAGACCACAAAACATTTCACATCGAGTCGCCTACCGAATGCCCACTCGGTGAAGGTTTCGAGACAACTAACTACCCAAGATCCATTTGAAGCAAGAAGATATGCTTTCATGTAAAGATTGCCCGAGTTGCCCTTTTCCCATGTTTCCATTTCACTCGCTACCTATGAAACCAATCAACTCTTTGAAACCTACAATTGGACCATTGTGCTAAGGGTGTCATGTCACTAAAATGTATATAGTAAACGTCACAATGCCAAATACGTGAGCATATACCATATACATTGTTATTGCTTTTGATTTGGTCATTACATTTAGTTTCATGTACTGACATTGTGCCATGAACTTATTTAAGGCTACCTCATTAGAGTGAGCTCAATAACAATTCGAAGGTTTACATTTGAAATATTCATTCAAATGTTTCTAGAGACCAAATTCAACTTTATATACCAAACAAAGCAACGAGGAAAACTGCCACATTTAGTTAGTTGTTGTGACCTACTCTCCACATCACCCAAACGAAAAGTAAAAGACATACATACATACCTCTCAATAATGTTTATGGTGTCCCTCGATGAACTGGATTGCCCAATAACAACACGACATTTGGTTGCATCTGAGACACGTAGATGTGCACTTATGCAAACATGGGCTAAGTTACTAACACAAAGAAAAGGTATTCATACTAAACCTGCTACTAGTAAGCCCTACTAGTGAGTACTTATTATAATAAGAACGAAAATCATGCGTGGGATTATTAGCAGGCAGAGCAATTTCCACATCGTGGAAAATGGGAGGAATATGTTGTGGAACAATCCTTTCCAGCCTTTTTCTAACTTACCGAAGAAATTTTTTCTTTAAGAAGTGGAGGATGAGCCTGTGGCCGCTGGGGACGGCAGATCCGGGAATAGTCGAACATTTCAGGGGATCAGTACGCCAGGTCTAGATGTACCGAGGGGCTACATTCAGGATCCAGCTGGTCCTCGATCTTGCGGAGACGTAGATCTTGGAGCCCCCGGTCTTTCTCTACTTGAAGCGTGGCCGCTGTCTGGCTCCGTGAGTCTGTGCGTTTCCCTCTCCACTCTCCTTGGTTGGCAATCTTCGCGTGAAGCTCCTCCGGCTTCGTTATCAACACACCTCCTTCCATTCTTCCTCTTTCGCAGGTGCTTTACACTTATCCTCGCACCAGTTCTTCTCGAAATTTGACATCCATTTATGTATCTGTTGATGCTTTCTTGCGCATTCGCGGTGTGGTTAGTGCGTCCTTTATAAGGAGAGCCGCTTGTGAGAGAAGCGTCCGTGGAGGTGAGTGTGAATATGTTGTTTTTAAGTGGCTTCCTTTTCTCTTGATTTATCAGCGTCTCTGCGCTGATTGAGTAATGCATGGAGTGTTTTTGTATTTTAAAAATTGTTTCCTTTCTCCACGGAAGCTGGACCCTGAGAGTTAGGCTGGTCTGGAAATCTGGTATCGCATTGGTGAGATCCGGGAGGAGTGCTCCGGCACGCACTTTTTCTTCTATCCGCGATCTCGACGAGGTCGCTCTGGTTGATATGTGTGCCGATGTGAGCAGCATTGTGATGAGGTGGATTATTGTGTCCGAATAAACTGTTCAAGTGGAGACGCTCGAAGACTTTCGGGGCTTTCTTATTTCTCTACGGCGCCCTTTCTTCCGTTGACGCCTTAATAATAAGTTTGATCGGTCTTAATGTGCTTGCCATTTGCGCTTCGGACAATGGACAGATAAATCTTCTGATTTATGAGGTGGTGGCTGCCTGTTGTGGCCTGGTCAGTGAAATTTATTCATACAATAAACACTTCTATTGATCTTGCATCGACGTTTCTTTGCGGTAAGCGTCAACGTCGAGATGTCGCCTGCCTCTTCAGAGGCGACCTACCTAAGATTGCGTTTTCCTTTCCACAGCATTAAGTCTGGGGAGATCGTTCGAGATTTTGACTCTGTACAGAGTGTTTGTCTCGTTCTCTTTGGAGGATCCAGGTTTTTGAGTCTCGTGAAGGAAATGGAATGGTTCTTGTAGATTTTTGTCAATCTTTCAATTAGCTTGGTGAGCTCTGTGCTTAGGTCTTTTTAGCATGCGACCTCTGTTAGCAGCCATATAGTATTGTTAGTCGCCATATAGTATTGTTGGTCTCTCTGGTAATGTCTTTCTGTCTCATGGCAATGGTGCATATTTTGTGGATGAGAAAGCCAATGTTAGGCAACACCATGCTTGTGTCGTCTTGAGGGAACATTATGTGTTCTCTTCTTTCAGTACTTCGTGGATCTTTATATGTGAATGCAATTTGATACTCATTGTACGCTGATTTTCAAGGTGCTTGCGATGCGGGATTATTTACCTTGCGGTGTAAAACCTTTACAAGGCTCCTGGTCTAATATGAAGTTGGCCAGTGTTTGGCATCTTAAGGAGTTCTTTCCGGCATGCATAATACTCGTGTAGTTTCGTAAAATTAACTTTTAGTCGATGATACCCAAGTGAGTTCGGAAGAATGTTGTTGGCTCTACACGCAACGGGCGATGGTAAGCAAAAGTGAATGAGATGAGATCTGATTAGTTGTTTGGGAATCGATCTTGTTGATTGTTCTGCCACGAAATAATTCGAGCGGTATTATTATAATTTGAGCGTTTTTGTGTAAAAAAATGAAATCCTGTGATCCTCCAGTTTGTGTTACTGTTTTGGTTGGTCTTTACGAATGTGACCTCAGATTTCCACATTTAAGAATGATTGGAAGTTTTCGTCACTGATCTGCGCCCGTTCGCACTATTTGTGTTCCTTGTGATTGGTTATTTTGGTGTGTAAGCCGTCAGCGTTGTACGAAAATAAAGCTCTCTATTTCTTGAAGTGTTTGTTAGCGTAACTCTTCATCTGTACACAGACCTGTATTTGAAGCTGTCTTTTTCTGGACAGATTCATGTTCAGCAAGTGAGAGGCACCTGTAGGTATATGAAAACCCCCGTGAGGTGATCGGACTTGCCCCTCCGCTGTTTTATTTTGGTTTTTGAACAGTCTGCCTCTGCTGTTTTATTTTGATTTTTGAAGGCTGATTGCTCATCCTAGAGGCAGAGGCGTGAACTACATTACAAATTATCAATTATGACCACTAATGGGGCCGCACCAGCTGTTACAGTGAAGCCACAACCAGCCCCACAACCAGCGAAATTCCAGTCTACCCCTCTTAACCAGCGCATTCTCGCCACTATGGAGCGTCGCTCAGTTGCAGCTCATCCGTGGCACGATCTTGAAATTGGTAATTCTTCTTCTATTTGGCTTTGATTTCAACAATTCTAGTTCATATTTGCGTTTTGTGGTCTCTTTGTTCAGCTTGCCTGGATTTTAAGCTATCTGGGTTTGTCCGGCTCATATAATTGTCATGGTCTTTAAATTTGTTGTGATGGTGTGCAGGCCCGGAAGCACCAGCAGTCTTCAACTGTGTAAGAGACAATCCCAGGCTTGAAATGATTGGAATATTCCAATTTTACGCAATTATGATAGATGGTAGTAGTTTTCCTTGCTTGTTATGGATTCTTCAATTGCGAATTTTCACATTGCATCGTTTCTAATATTTGTGCAGGTTGTTGAGATTGGAAAGGGAAGCAAGGTGAAGTACGAGCTTGACAAGAAGAGTGGTCTCATCAAGGTATTTATATATGATTAAGAAAATTATTGGTTTGGTTGCGGAATGAATTTTCGTATGTATACTCTGTCTATTGAAAGAATATTTGTTATAGTATCTGATTTGGGTTTGCTGTTCAGGTTGACCGTGTTCTGTACTCGTCCGTTGTGTATCCCCACAATTATGGCTTCATTCCCAGGACACTCTGTGAAGATGAGGATCCCATCGATGTTCTTGTCATCATGCAGGTAATTGAGCTTGTGGTTTTTACTCTATCCTTGGTACCAAAAGTTCTATGATAATCTAGAGTAGAAAATTATACATAAAGAGTACGTAAATCATTGCTTCACATACATTCGAGCATGATATTCAAGTCTGCTTTGCTGGTATCTCCCTTGCTGCAATTTGGGTTCTTAGGAAATTGAGTGTGACGATACACATGATTTGACTTTGGAATTATGTACGTTGTAACAGAGGGCTTATAACAAAGTATTCTTGAATACAGGAACCTGTTCTTCCTGGATGCTTTCTCCGAGCACGGGCTATCGGTCTTATGCCTATGATTGACCAGGTATTTGTGACTTTTCTGTGTGATGATGCATATGTCTGTTTCGTCTCGACTCTGATATTTTTGGACCAGTCTTGTTTTGAGATTTTAATAGTCTGCATCGTCAACCTGATTACCTCCATGGTGATGCAGGGTGAGAAAGATGACAAGATCATCGCTGTCTGTGCCGACGATCCCGAGTACAGGCATTTCAAGGACATCAAGGAACTCCCACCTCACAGACTAGCCGAGATCCGTCGGTTTTTTGAGGATTGTGAGGCTCACTTAAACTCAGATTTGTGGCTGAATATCTTGATTCTATTCTTTGAATATTATACTTAATACGTGGATTTCCAAATGTTTGTTCGCAATTGATGGCGATTTTCCTGATTGTCTGGCTCATCATTACTGCCGTGTAGCCAACTTACAATTTTTGCCTTTGTCTTGCTAGACAAGAAGAATGAGAACAAGGAAGTTGCTGTGAACGATTTCCTTGGCCACGAAGCTGCGGTTGAAGCAATTAGCCACTCAATGTAAGTAGAGATTTGGTGCACCTTGTAAACTGAATTTATGTTCTAGGGTTTGGTGATTTTTTCTTTCTTAGTGATGTAGATGAGCAGTAGTCATTGAGATATTGACTCAATATCTTCAATGCTCGATATGCAATGGGGTCACTGATGTTCTTGCCTGTTCAGGGAGACCTTTGCTAAGACTACGGAACTGTGATAATTGGCCTGCAGGGACCTGTATGCATCGTACATTGTGGAAAGCTTGCGACAGTAAGACCCCTCAGCACTCACAACATGTATAAATAGTGAGGGGCTTTGGTGTGTAAAACTTAGAATTTACAAGGCGGCGAACACCGTATATTCATTTCCTGGCGACTCCATGAGTGCCATTATATGTCAAATCGACGCTCAATTTTGAATGGTCTATTCTTATTATCGACATGCACTTATTTCGTGCACATATTCTCCAATACTCCATGTTCACTTTCTGGATGCAATTTTTAGACATTTGTTTCACAGGGATTTCCAGGTTCAGGTAAGATGTATATCTTTTGGATGAGGTTATGTTTGATTCATGGCTTCAAGGAATGGTTTGAGGTTATGTTGCGAGTCCTATAGGGGTGTTTTCAAGTCACCTTCCACAAACTAAGATGCTTCACTCCAATTCTTCCAAGGCAAATTGCTCCTGGTCTGTGTGGATGAAAGCTGTGTTGGATCCGATTAGGTGTGCTTGTCAACTCCGGAGTGAGTTTTTCCGCAATCAAGTATAAGTGCGTGTGCGTTGTAGCTCCCTCGGAGAATCCTCGAACCTTAATGTTGGTTTTCCCTTGTACAGGTCCTCCACACCCATCCCCGTCACACTGCCTCGATCTTCGTCCCAGGACATGTGCGGGTCACAGCTCCGCCACATCCTTCGTGCGGAGAAGAAAAAATCTCTGACGCAACAAGAGCTCGACGAACTCGCCAATGGTAACGGTAACGGTAAAGGTCTTACCTCACCAACGTCGAATGGCCATAACTCCCTGCCGAAGGCCAATGGAAATGGGCACATCTCACCACCAAATGGCCACAGCTCCCTCCCATCGAAGGGTAGTAATGGAAATGGCAATTTGTTGCCACCGCGTGCTCAAAGCCCACAGCCATATGGAGAGAGCTTACCCCTGCATGCTTGATTCGTCAACAGACAGGGTTGTTTCATTCATTCGCCATGCCCGATTCCTTCATTGATTTGAGTTGACTGGCTGGCCCAACCGGCAGATCCCCACTTGATTCTTCCTATTCTTTCAACAACTTACTGGAAACGTCACTCACAGATAGATACATTTGATATAAACATCTACACGGCTAGAGGAAGTCACGACCTCCACAATTTGAGGGGTCTTTCCTGCGCCCTTACTTAGGAATAACTTGAGTCTTAGCGTCTTGGGTGTAAATTCCCAACTCGTTAGATTTTGACGGATGCTTTTCAAGGTTCCATGTACAGATTCTTTTGGAAAACACACTTGGTATACAACCTTGTTTAGAACCAATAGGAAGGATTACTCTAATAAACTGAGATCCACAGTCTCGCTGTTTGGCCGCATTTGTTCGTCTCAAGGATTTTGGTTTATGGCGACTGTCTCGATTGCAATCTGTGAGTCGGTACTTAACGTCGATGCATTGCTGTTTTTGGTACTGTTTCAAGTCGTTGCATCCATTTTGGTGCTCGTTCCATAGCCTTGATGACTTTCATTGCTCACTAAGCATCTGGTTTAGTTGGACCTACATAACATATATGAGTTTCATGACATCGCGAGTTGCTCTTATCTTGAGGTAAACATTCCTTGGGCTTGTGTAACCTAAAGTTAACCCTATAGTTAACCTAAAGCTTGTAGTGATCTTATTATTGCATTGACGTTTGCATATTGCACTGGCTCTTATATACTGATCTCTACATGTTCACGTTGTCATCTCCGTAAAGAAAATAATGGTGTTCTATATTAAATCCCACAAGCATTGTAACAGGAGGTGGAGTTTCCATCATGTGCACAACTGGACTTCCGAAACAGATTCCACCATGTTCCATCCCCACTACCTAATTAAAGAATGAGTTGGAAACCCACATTTAATAATGTCAATGGATAAAATAAACACTTTCTTGAAAACCTCTCAATCCCCATGACCTAATTAAAGAAGGAGGTGGGAACCCACATTGTATAGATCGAATTTCCATTCCCAGCCTCCCATGCACTACTCTGCTAACTAATATCTCGATTCTGGAGCCCTAAGTCACGGCGACGGACGATGACGTGACACGATAATCCGGTACAGTTGTTCCACCGCCTACACGTCCAGATAGACGCAAACTATGGCGCGCGTCAGCGTCAGAGGTAGCGGGGGCTGCTAGTGCGCTTGTCCATCTTCTAGTGGACATCTCTACTGCCGTGCGGCTGCCGTGACCTGACGCGCTGTGCCGCGCCGTCCCGCACCATTGCCACATTTCAGGTTGGCTTTCCCTTGGCGCCCTTTATTTAGCTATCCAGGGTTTTGGCCTTTTGTACTCCCCGTGCGACTCCGCTGTTTTAGAGGCTTTCAACACAGCAGCCTCGCTGAGATTCACACTTTTGTCGCTGTCGAATCTCACGGCATTCATCCCAACACGCGTGATAATCTAGCTTTTACGTCATTTCAATCCGTTCTGTCTCGGCTTAATTCCGAGTTCCTCCGTTTTGAGTAGTTTTGTGCGATCTTGCGGCTGGTTGGTTTGGGTTGGGTTCATTTCAGTTCAGTTCCTCTTGCGGGGTGAAGTTCGTGCCCTGGTTTAAGTTTAGAGCTTACAGTGTGATTGCATTAACACTGCAGTTTTCCGGCTTGACTTTGGCTTGGCGTTCTTTATTTAGTCGGTTCCAGGGTTTTGGCCATTTTGTACGCCTTTTATGTGCGTCCCTTCACTCATATTTACATTTGTACCGCTGTCGAATCTCACAGCTTCGATCGCATTACGCGTGATTGGGTTTTGAAGTTCCAGGTTATTGTGTTTTGAAGAATCTGGGGAGGTCTACTTGTTTGAGTTTTGTGACATACATATTCCGGCTGTTCTGGATCCTGCGGCAAGGGGGGAGGTTTGGGCCTGGTTTTGAGCGTGGTTTTGAAATTGCCTCTTGACTCCTTGGACTTTCAACTCTTCTGGACACATAATTGGAGCTACATGCTTACCGGCTACCGCGAGATCTGATAATTCTTTTGATAAGTTAGTGCTTTTGATAGTTCTGTTAAGTCTGTGGCCGATTTGGGCCGGTACGGTACGGGGATTTGGTTCAAGGCCCGTGTGGATCTCATGAGAGCAATCGCGTGTCGGTGGATGGTGATGATGTATTAGGATAGGTATGGAGGGGTTAGGGTACAGACAGGAGGCGTGGAAGGGAGCAATGAGGAGTGCCAGGTGCGATCAGGTTTGATTGATGCTAGGGGTCCAATCTCGTGAGCGGGCGAATTTTTCGGTTCGATGCTGTCTTTTGGATCCCTTCGGGGAGGGACAGGTCCCATTGTTGCTGCTGCACCTCCTGATGGCACTGGTGCGCGCCTCTGTCTCTGTCTGTCTGTCTGTCTGTCTGTCTCTCTCGTGGTTTAATTCCATTTCTGCCAGTATTTTTTGTGATGATTATCACAGGCAAACAATTCAATTTTATGATGCATGTGTAAATACAGAGTAATGGAGTAATTTCTGATAAGCGGTTAGAGGGCTCAACACTCCAACTGCTGTCGCATTGTCGGTAGTTGCTTGGATATTTCAATCTAATGGCCTCAGAATTCTTGCCGCGCCCTAAAGAATCATATATGTAAATTTCGTGCAAGGAAATATTTCATCACCTTAGTCTTCTCACTACCGATAAAGATTTGTCAGGAATTTAGTCGTAACGGCATCGCAGTTAGTACACTCGTACATTAATCTTTTTATAGAAAGCCTAAAGAGACTGGCGAACAGGACGTGACCGAAGTCTAGGGTACGGGTTCTGGAATATTGTCGGAGGTCTCCACAGTCGCACTAGCCGACATAGGGACCATGAATGGTAACGAAATTGATATCTTTGAAGAATGTCCGTGGAATCGTAAAAATAATTTATCGTGATTTTATCAGCTGTTCCATTGTAAGTAATGAAATCGGAGTGGGGATTAGAGATCAGAGCTGAAATGAAAATTTCAAATTGGAACGTTCATTTCTCCCTCTTGAACGCTTGGAAGTCTTCCAAGTGGAAAACCGCACCGTGGGCCTACAGGTTGATATTCTAATAGACAACATATACGAATTGCTTTGTTGAACCTGTCAGGGTGTAGAAGTTTTGATGATGCCATTGCATCGAACGGAGGATTATAAAGGTCGGAAAGAGTGGGCTTGCCTGTCCGAAGAGGACATTCATTGTCTCGCAAAAAGAACCCCTTTCACACTAGGTCTCGAGTTGAAACCTCGAACCTGCAATTTTCGGGAGTTGACAAACTTTCATCCAAAGCTCACACTATTGAGAGCTTCACCAATCCTAAAGCTCTTAATAGTTTGAGCAAATGTAAAGTGGGTATGCTCAAAGTCAGATATGAAGGGGAAAATTGTATTAATGACAATCCAAGGGATGCCTCAAGCCCATTGCCTTGGGCCCACAAAACGAGAGTTCCAACTCTCAACATTCCTAGCGACCTCCATGAAGTAGCTTAGGATTTTGACTGATCGAGAGCTTGTAAGAAACGACCAATAGCTTGTCATAGCCATTTCACCTGGGATCCATCGAGGCGCCATCTAAGCATTGTAAACCCGGTAAAACCTTCGAGCTCTTAAGTTGAAAGCTTTAAGTGGACATGGCCCCTTGCCAATGAGTAGGCTCTTTTCTTCAAACTCTCTCAACCTCGATATTTTAAAGAAGGCCTTATCCTAAAAAGCCATGTGATTATGGATGACCATGAGATGATCCATAATTACCATATCGAAAGGCAGTTGCAGAGCGCTTCCAATTAGATCTCCTGTTGACAGTGTATCAACATTTGAGGCAATATGATCAAACCCTTTGAACAGACAACTAATCACAAGGATGTGTTCCTTGTAGTTCTCACTTGACTGAAATTTTCAGCTTCGATCTGCTGTGCGAGTTTGCAGGAGAAGAAAAGCAAGCTCCTTCACCGCCGGTGCTCGTAGAGTGTAGTTTTAATGATGTGGAACAAGTCACCCGCCTCAGCCAGGCCCTGCTGGTCACGCTGGCCACCGCCTGCGTGGAAAAGACTGCTGGCGATCCGTTCAGTAAGAGGGACGCTGTGTTGCCAGAAGTCAAGAAAGAAATGCTTGAGTACTTGCATCAGCAAAGTGAGGCCTATGCGAGTGGCAGTGGCGTACTGAGCTCTCAAGGGCAGGTGGGTAACTTGAAATCTAGTTACTTTGCTTCAAACTCCTCGAACACCCTGTTTTCTGCTCGTCCTCTTTTGTGAAACTCTGATCCGTTTCATTGGCAGTTTCTCAAGTGCAGTACATCATCAGTTATCTTCTTAATATTTGCACTGTCCACATTTTAGTGTCTATATATGTATGTATGTACTAATTTATTAATTTGTACCTTGGACTAGGCTATTGAAATTGTGTATTGCCACCAAAAGCTCATCCTAAAATTTCATGAATGGTTATCCTCATAAAGTGCTCACATGTCAAGAGACATTTTGATGGTCTGATTGCTTCAAGTTCATATATGCTTGCAGTAATCCACTGATCTATAGCATCTATAGTTTAACCAAATAATATGAAGTTTCTGAGCAAAACAATGAGATTTGTGATTGTGATGAAATTTTGAATTTCTGAAGTGCATTCTGGAAGGACTAAAAGTGAAATTTTCTGTATTTCTTAGGGTATGGATATGATCTTTAATGGTGCCTCTCAACATCTCTTTTGTGATAATTCTCAAAACACTCTTGGAAATATCCTTTTTGTAGCACATCTTAGAAAATGCGTCACCCCTCAGGCTAGGGACCTTAACAATGATGCTGTAGGATGTACTAACATTACAAATGCTACAGTATTCTAAAGGCTTGTACTTGCTGACCAGGTGTCAACCCCGTCAAAAATTGCAGACAGCATATTTGAGAACTTCATCAAATCAAAGAAGAACCTCTTTTCAAGGGTCTCAAGTAAAATCATTGACACTGTGAAAAAGGAGGATAAAATAGAAGATTTCATACAGGAACTGGAGCGCACAGGTGTTTGGATGCTTGGACGGCGAGAGGTTTGCATCTCACCATTCAATCTACACATTGTATTGTTCTTGTGGTACGGTGTTATTGATTGCTCACTGTAAACATCTGTTGCGTGATTCATCTTGTCTTGTCTTCCTTCCTATGTTCCATTGGCCTAAGCCTGTACATTCATATATGCCCTCTCAAACCCTTTAAGGTCTCAAGCTACCATTACATGGTCTACATGGTAGGTTGTATAAGCCCCCAACAAGTGTTAAAGCTAGTTTTAATTTGGTCTATGGGATTATGATATTGAACACAACCTATTACAAATAGGAAAGGAAAATATTGACAATCGTGATCAAATATAGACAGTATGTTTATAAATCTAGGTTATGTATACAAGGTTTAAATCTCTCTATGTTTTTCATACCTGTAGTGGCCCAAATGGAAGGATACAATTTATAAGTCAGTTACTTTGGATGGGGTCACTTCTGACATCATCAGTCTTTTAGAATGGGCCTCTGAGATCTTTAAGGGTCAACTGCTTTCATGGTTTATTTAGGTCCATGAATGATCTGGCTACCAATATCATGCATCCTAACATGGAATCAAAATTATGGGTCTGTCCAGGTGCTGGCCAAGGCATTACTAAAACGGCTGGATCGAAGCAAGACCTACCACTGTGAGATGAAATTTGAAAGCAATGAGGAGCTAAGTGAGCATCAAGCTAGTTGTGTGCTGAGGCCAATGTCGTGCCTGAATAATGGCTGTGGTGCTGTTTACTCAGCAGTCCATGCAACCACTCATGATGGTCTCTGCTTACATAAGCAGCTCCCTTGTGAACTCAAATGTGGATCAACTGTCCCTCGTGGGGAAATGGAAAGGCATGGTGTAACTGTTTGTCCAATGAAGAAGATGAAATGCCCTTTCCATCCAGTTGGATGCCTGCATACTATGGCACAGGTGCACAAATATTACCAATGCTTTATAGACAAGGTTTCTTGGTTTCGATAGCAAATTGCCTGGGATAACCTGAAAGAAAACTGTTTCTTTAAAAGTAGCAATTTTCTAGTGATTAGGATATATCTCTTTATTCAATGACACTTATTTTGTATGTGGTGGCAGAGTTTATTGGAGGAGCACTGTACAGTTTACATGGGACAACACTTGCTTGAGATGCTCCAATATGTCCAGAACCATGAAGTGGCTGTTGGAGGTCTTGTTCAGCGAATTGTACTCCTTGAGAAGGTGAGTTTGCTTTCTTTAGACCTATGGATTCCTCCAATCTGCATTCCTTTAAAGTCCGTGAAGGTAAATCTGCCAGTGCGGGTGTCCATGACATTGTCAGATTGATAGTATGCCATCTATTCAATTAATGTGGATTACCATTTTGGAGTTATGGGGTTCTATGACTTCTTAGAAAGAAAGTAACTTCCTATCATCAAAGTGGAGTTATGTTCTATAATGTGCCTGCTATCTTTGTCTATAAAGGTATGAAGAGTGAAGTTATCTTTTATAAAGTTCATACTATCTCTATATCTTTTATAATGCAATCTTTGTGTTGTCTTTATAAAAGATTGCATGCTCAGTAAAACCTATAGCACTATGTAACTGCAAATGGCCATCTGCACTAATTGGAATAAAAGGTGTCCAATGTTTATGATATTAAGTGTCACTTCTTTTTGGAGTTACACCATGCGGTAACTTTTCACTTATAATGGATCTTTTTATCAAGTAAAGATGTTTATGTCCTACAATGTCTAAACACCTAATTGATCTTTGTTGGTAAAAAATTAAATAGTTATAGCAATGTGTAATTCCAAATAGGCAGTAACACTAAATACCATAAACAGTGCAGTGTTCTGGTGATACTTTCCAATGGATAGGAGTTGCTGATGCATCTTATTGTTTTGTGGTTGTGATAAAAATAAAGGCACTACAAATAGCACAAAGATCAGAGGCAGTAGACATAGAGTCAATGGTCCTTACAGTGAAGGAGCAAGACAGCAAAGTGAAGCAGCTGGAAGCAGAGGTGAAGAAGCTTCAGGCAGACCTCAAGGCAACAGACGTCTCAGCTGAGGTTTTGCAGCTGAGGCGAGAGCTTCGCAGCTTGCAGAAACAGGTGGAAAGTAGCTCCATTAATGGACCTGCACACACCTCACCATAGTATACATAAAGACACCATTTGTGGGACTTTGGAAGCCCAATAATCCTTCCTCTGCACTCATTGGAGAATTTTTTTGTGAATTTTCATTTTGGTAGAAGGGAGAGAGCATTGGTGTAATGAAACACGACAGTGAGGCTTAGGCGTCTTCATGGAATAAGGTAGACATGCCTAATTCGGTTACTTATCTTTATTGGACACCTATATTTGAGTGGTATGTGGTTTGGTGTGGCTCCAAGAACAAATACCATAAAGACATGTGTTCAAAAGAGATTGGATTGTGTGTTTTAAATATGATAACCATACTAGGCTCAATAATCAACATAATTGGGGGGGATCAATTATTTAATGAGCACAAGAATCTCACTTTGATAGTGAATAAGATATTCATATGAGCTCCAAAAATTGTAAAGAAAGTGGCTACGGTCTCAATTTAAATTTGCTAACACACACTTGATTACCTTCATTCTGGATCCCCTTGTGTAATTCTTTGAGAAGTTCATCTGTATCTAGTGGTCAGTTCTCCCTGTCCATTGATCCATTCTCATAGGTAACTCCTAAGCATTTGAGAGGCCCATCTCCATGCCCAAGAACTTGTATTTGAATTACATGCTTTCATTTTTGGCTAACTATGTCAAAATGGAACCTACCAAATAATAACATATTCTTCTGAGTATAATTTTCAAATCAATTGAACCTTGGGTTATTAGAGATTGGGTTTAAATACATAACATGGGTGCCCTTCGATGTAATTACAGTGACGAACAAAATTGTCAACTGAGAACTTCAATTTTGGCAAGCAATCTCTGGCGATTGAAATTTGATATCATCGAAGTAATTAAGCAAAGTATGTGTACAAAGTAGGCTTCTTCATGTATGTAAAAAGAAAATTTCAAAAAATAATAGGGTTTATGACAATAGCCATGTCAAAGCGGCTAGGGTTCACAAACTTAGTTTTGTTTGGAGCCACCAGTTGAACTTCAATTTTCATTTGCATACTGATTTATGCTCAATTTTGTTAGATCATTAGTGTATTGTGACGCTCTGCAATTGGAGATTGTGTAGTAGTGAGCATTCGTGCAATTGCTTCTGTATGCCTCGTTCATCTGCGTCGCAAAAGCTCCAAGCATTGGAGCAACTTCGGAATGGCAAATCAACATGAAAAGTTGCGGATGCAATTGGGATGAGTCAATCTTGGGTAGTTAGGCTTAGAAAGGAGATCACGGGGGAGCTTGAGAGGCAAAAAGGAGGGCGCCCAAGACACCTTACTGCGAGAGAGAGGCAGCGATGTGTCACCTTGCTTACGGAAGGGCGTTTGGGAGTTGCATCAAAGGTGGCAGTAGAGATTCAAAATGAATCAGGTAAAAATGTGTCTGGTGTAATTGTGAGACGTGCTTTGCGATGGGAAGGTTTCATTGCACATGTGCAACAGAAGAAGCCATTGTTGACAAGAAGACATGTTCAGGTACGGGTGGGGTTTGCTCGCAAATATGCAAATTGGACCGTTCATGATTGGAAACGTGTTATTTTCAGTGATGAGATGAAGATAAACATGTTTAATTCCGATGGTAGGTCCTGGTGTTGGATAACATATAGAGAACTTGTACAACCGCAACATGTCCAACAAACAATGAAACATGTGGTGGACATATCATGATTTGGGGTTGTATGACAACTTTTGGACCTGGAGCTTGGTGTAGAATTGAAGGTATAATGGACCGGCACGTGTACAAATTTATTTTGGAAAACTTCTTGTGGTTTACAATCAAGCATTACAATTTGGTTCCAAGCAATGTTGTGTTTCATGATCCAAAACACACAAGTAAGAGGGTGCAAGAATGGCTGAAATTGCAACCATTCCAACCTCTCCAGTGGCCTACTCACTAGATTTGAATCCCACGGAGCATTTTGGGCTCTTCTCAAACGACGTTTGAATGAATTTTCTACATCTCCACGAGGAATTGAAGAATTGTGGGAGCGTGTGTGCATTGTTTCTTCTAATTTCAGTGAAGAGGATTGTATGGCACTATATGAGAGTATGCCGTGAAGGATTGTTGTTGTTTTGGCTACTAGAGGCTATTGGACAAATTATTGAAGTTCAAAGAAGTAGATTGAACAATATTGAGTACTTGTATATGGTTGGTGATTGTAAATCGTAGAAGATTATCTAGTTTTCAATATGATGTATGACTCTGCATATATATACATAGCTCTATTTTTTTTAACTCACTTTTTAGCTTTGCAAAAGAATATCTACATTGTCTGCAATGGCTTGTTGAAGTTGGCTTCTTCAACAAAGTACTCAGTTTTGTTCGTCACTGTACATTCTTAGTATTCGATCCTAAATGTCATATATGAGTAAATATATTATATTTTTCTTTAAATAAATAAATCTAGAATTTAGATTCAAACCCATAATACAAATTTTATGATTTTAAGACGTGGTGAGGCTTGAATGAATGAAAATTGATTTTAAAGTCCGGGAAGCCACAAGACTTATGGGACTAAAAACACATCAAGGTGGTGTCAAACATGTTAATTCCTTATGAGTTGCTTCCGTGAGATAGAGGTTAACATCACCTTGATGGTCCAATTGGAAGAAAGCCTTGAGACTCCCTAGTACTACATTCTCAAATAAGTTAGATGAGGCTAATGTGGACACCTTCAGCTTTGTGGAATCATCCAGTCGATGGATTCAAGTATTAGAAGCTTGAGCATCTTAGCAATTGCGAATCAAGACCAAACAATTTGAAATCGTTAAAATCGGAGTTGAGGAAGGTGTTGATCTAGGCTATGGAATCACAGATTTTGTACTGCCCAATGTGGTGTTATTAGGGGGAACTCTTTTATTGTTCATTGTTGTGTGAGTGGACAACATCATTAGCATATTCTACATGGGTCATTTGCCAATGAAAACCAAGTTTAATGCCATATATCAGCTATGTTGTGTCTCTAAAGTGGTCACATGTAAGATAAAATGTTGTCGAATTGTTTTTTCCATTATAGAACACCCACAATACAAGTTGGTCAGTACCTCACAACTACATGTCGCCTCTTGATATGCCCAAGTTGCCGCCTCCTAATTTGCCCACCTTGGGCACAAAAATCAAGCATGTCATAGCTCGGTGGATAGCACTCCTACTTATGGAGGATGGTGGGTGTAGTTTGACTTTTGCGAAGGTGACTAACCCAAATATTATGAAGGCGGCAGCTAAATCACCATGTATTACTCACCCACCGAATTAAAGTGATTGTGCCGTTGATTAGGAGCCCAAATAGGTGTCCGATTAAGGAAGCTAATCGAATTATCCTCATCTACCTTGGTGAAGTGAAGTTGTAGAGGGGATACTCCAACACATAGTGTGCCTCATTTTCAACTACCTTGTAGGAGCAAAAGTTTCATAATAGGTTATTTGTGGGGATTGGGTTCAATGGCAAGTCTATGATCCGAGGTGCGGTAAGCAACAATAATTTTGCATGGAGGTGGTATTAATTGTTGCTTCAAGTACAATTGCACATTCATAATTGAGAAAGTCCTCGAGGTGAAGGTAATCTAGCTTTTTCTTTCCCGAGAGGTGGAAACTTTGTAGCAAGAAAAGCCTCCTTGAGAGTATGAAAGAAATCCTCCAAGAAAGGCCCTTGGGGAATTCACTCCATGCGTTTTTCAAGAACCACATATGATAATGGGTTATTTAAATGGGGGGGGGGTACCTATTTAAGTTTTGAAATTGTAAGCTACCCTTCAATTATATGATAAGATATTTTTGTGTTTATTATAACTATAGTTCTACGTATAAGTGTTTTAGTAGGGTATTTTGTTTGTGGGCTTATATTGCTTATAAATGTTTTTTGCTCATCAATAGTACAACCCCTCCCTTCCAATAGTCATCCATCCCTTCAACTAATAACTTCATATTCCATCCATCTACAAAGCTATATAAGCTAAAAAGAACCTCAATTTTTTTTCTTTACCCTATATGTATAATTTTGTATATTATATATAATAAAAATAAAACCTTAAGTATTTTAAATAAACATCTTTTTATAATACTCTTGAATGAATTTATTCAGCCCCTATGTTACTACTAAGTTTTGTAAAAGCACTATCCCCGAAGAATATAAAACACCTATATTTTATCGCACATGATTGTATAATTTTTGCACAATGAATTCCCTAGGGAAAGGCCTCCTATGGAGGTTGTACATTGAGTCCCTTGGTCCACAAATCATAAGCCACAAATTTTGATAGTCCATACATTCACTTGAATCTATCATATCCTTGTTTCTACATTGTATTTTGGGTTGAATCCACAAGGTGTCCAATTTTGAGTAAAAATACTAAGAGCCCGAAAGTAGTAACCAAATTTTTTTGTAACCTCAAGACTTGACATGATAGTCCACGATCGGACCATGTCCTTCATGCAAGACATATGGTACCGTAGCTCTCTAGCAGCTTGGGCAGTAAATAATTAATTTTATTGGTGCCTAAATTTTTGGGAAATTAATTTCGTTGAGTGTCCAAAAAAAAGGAACAACATTCAAAGAGCGCCTAAAATTATAGTAATGCAAGTGAAATTCATTGGAATCCAACAAAGTAGCATCAAATAATTTTAACAGTGTAAGCAAAACATGTTGCCAAGCAAAGCCATGACATAGAAGTAAAAGACAAACTTTAGGGTAAGGAATGTTGGTTAAGGGAAGTGTTTAGGTCAATCTTAGCCGCCATAGATGAAATTACATAACATTATTTAGATCCATAACAGTGTTATGTGGGACTGACAATATTTTATGGAATAATCTTCACATTCGGTTTGTATGATGGAATATTTCGCATAATACTATCAGTCCCACATAACATTGTTATGGATCTGAATAATGCTATGTAGGAACATCATCCAGGATTATAGAATTGACTTGGATGAATGTCTAACTTATTTTAAATTACTTTTTAATTTGCCCAATTTTAGACATTATTTTATGGGCTACCTAACTTACTTTCGTACTTTAAATTAATTATACGGCAGAAAGGTGCCCAAGCTGCTAGAGAGCTACGGTATGTGGGTGTTATTTGATTCCTCTTCCTAATCAAACCCCTATATTGGATTGGTATGTGGTCTCATGAGGATCAAAGAGCAAACACCATAGAGACACATGTTAAAAAGAGATTGAACTATGTCTCCATATACTATTAACTACTCTACACTCAATAATGGACACAGTTGAGACACCTATGTGTTCAGTTAAGGAGCCAACAAATGCACTTTCAATAACCGTAACTAAATTAGGGGAGGTCCGATTTTCAGTCTAATTTTTGCTAATGCTTCATCATAAATTTGCTAATGCAACACAAGGTTTGTTGTGTAATTATAATCAGTAGAAGTTGGAGGACATGAAAAACGAATTGAATAACATCACATACCTTAGAGGTACAATCTCGTTGCTTGTCAATTATGTAGGTTCACAAATCATGTGGACATCTACATTGCAACAAATGATTTGGCACCAACCTCTTGTTCATAGGGTCAAAGTATAGAACAACCCCAAAGCTCTTTCCGATGTGTTGCTTTAAATTTCCACACTTGTAATGCACCATCACACAAAATACATAAATCTTGTAAATCCCAAGGACCATAAATCCCGAAGATATTATGTAAAAAACAAAATGCAATAAATTCAAAAACCCTTCTAAAATGGATGATGGGGGGGGGGGTTGGTTGTCAACAAGTCCACTGAACATTTGATTTAGTGTGGCATGAAAATCAGTGTGCCGTGTTAATTATAGTGGTGTTTGTGACTTGTTATGTACCACCAAGTGTCTTTTCTAGTTGCCACCCAATGATTGCAATTCAATTAATGTGGGTTGATGATAAATAATATGGGCCACATGTCATCAAATGTTTAGTATAGTCATTAATGAACAAATATGTGTTTTTAGGTTGCCAAACATGCAAGCAAACTCACTTGATCATGTTTCTTGAAACTTCCCATTTTATACAAGGAATAGGTAACCAAAACATAGCAATGAATGTCTAGTTGGTAAGGTAAGCGGTTTTAAGAAGAAAAAAACTCTTAATGTTGCACCCACTTCTCATTAAATATGAAACTCACAATTAGTGTGAGACAATTAGCAGGTCCATATCATGCATGTAGTCATTGTCCTCGTGATTTTTGGAGCTTATTTGAATATCTTGTTCATTGTCAAAGTGTTGTTAAAGGGTCGTGTAGCCCCCCAACCCCCCCCCCAAATTATGCTAACTATTGCATCTAGAATGGTTACTAGATTTGAGCATGTAGTCCAATCTTTTTGAACTCATGTCTTTTTTGGTGTCTGTTCTTAGATCCAAACCCAACTAGTCACTACTCAAATATAGGTATTTGTTTAAGATGAGGCATTGAATTAGGCACATCTATCTCAATGGAAAAAACAAAACAAGAATAGAGGCCTAGTTGGCTCCATTCATTGTTTACTCCACAACAAAGGATTTGGGCCACCATAAGTAAGTTGGAGATGAAAACATTGGGAGCCTCTTATAGCTCAAAGTTTATATTTTGAAGCATATTCAATCCCAAAATCCACATTAGAGACCTTGGTCTAATGAGATTAAGTTAAGACCAACCATTGATATTTCATTTTACAAATGAACCCAAGATTGTAGCTATTGGAGAGGTATGGGGTAGTGTAGCAATGGCCCTTCTTAATGTTGAGTGTATTGGTCCGAGATGACCCTAAACTACCAGATGATAGTGAAGAGGCACCCAAATCCGAATGGAGTGGTTGGCGGTTCAATTCCCAGCTGTGAAAACTTCTCTCTACTTGACGGAAAATTAGCCAGGTGGCCACGCGTCACTTGTGTTCCAAAAATGAAAATAAAGTGTTGAGTGTAACTTTTCCTGGCAGCAACAATGCAAAGAATATAGGAATCGAGTGACAAGGAAAATCTATGGATACGGTCCACCCTTGATATCTGTTAACAATTTGGAGCAAGGAAATTTATAACACTTATGTGGTGTTAACACTTTAGCATCGACAATTTGTAACACTTATCAGGGGTAGCATTGATAATTTGTAACACTTACATGAATAACACTTATGTGACTTTGGAATTTTAAATATAACACTTGTATAAATAAAGGATGATAATACATAAGATATAAATGTCATCATACATCTAAGCATAATGGAAGAACGAATCTACAGTGGTTTAATGAGATTCTTGTGCACACCAAGATCCCTATTTCTTTTTGAAGTGTTCGAATGCTTTGGATGAAGGGTGTAACATTAGTAGGTCATTGTTCCAAAATTTGTTTCAAGGTCTAATGCACTTTCAACATCCTTGAATCCTATTCTACCTACTAGCACATCACTAATTTGCACATTGTCAACTTCTTCAATGGGTTCATTGAGAGCTGCATCACCTCCTCCATCAAGCATACCTATAATTTCCTCCTTAGTAGGTATGTAGGGATTGTTTAGATCAAATTCCAGATCATAATTGATGAACTCATGTGCATTCATAGTGGACCCACTTTCACTCTTTTTAGATACCAATGCCAGTTGTTCAAGTAAGGTAATAATTTCTTCCAACTCTTTCTTATGTATTGCTTCACGAGCTTCTCAATCTCTCATGATTGGCTCTTGTGCTTTTATATTGTCAAAAACCTTGAAAGAACACATGTATGTTTCCAACAATTCATGATTGTTGATGCAGTAACTCCAAGCAATTTTTGTAACCTACTATGCATTTCAAAGTGATTGTGTGCATGATGTATGCATGTAACAATAATTTCATCCAAGTTATAAATTTGTGTAGCCTCACTTTCATCCAAGTTAACACTTATTGAGGTGAATTCATTGCAGAGGGGAGTGTAATTTCTCTAAATTCTCTTAACGGTTAACAATTAACACTTACTAAGTGCATTTCTGGAGGTTTTTTAGGGAGTGCAATTTTTCTTAACACATATGCAATTTTAACACTTATTGGGGCAACACTTATCAAGGGTGGACTGTAGTAGTAGCATGTGGCTAACATTTATTTATTTTTATTTGACTTTTTGTGGTGGGGGGGGAGGAGGGAGGCATAGTGGTGGCCATCTTTGGGTGGAAAAAAATAACAAAGCGGACATTTATATTGGTACAAGAAAAAAAGAAAAAAGAAAATTATGTCAATGTTCATTTTACATTGACATGTGATGTTCATTCACTGCCTCTAGTCCATGTCCGTGTGGCCATGTGGGGTAGAGGTGCCTCATTCATATTGGCACAAGGTCAAGTGTTGGCCCTAATCCATAACATGTGAATGCAAACTGGCCACAAACAATCCCACATAGAGAGAAAAAAAACAACAAAAACCACCATGGGCAAATTCACACTATGTTCGTTGAAGCATAATCTTTGATACATGAGTTCAAAACATTCACTTGAGATCTACATTGTTTTATGGTATTTAGTGTCACATGCGTAATAGTGTCACTTACCCTATTTGAGGTCTATGCTAGGCTACACTAATAATCAACAAATTTGCCCTTAGTGTCATCTCATGACACTTGGCATTCAAGTGCACTTACAAATATGTATGTAAGTGGCATGAGGAATATGCCTATGTTGGACAATGGTCTACAAGTTGACTAAAGTGTACACAATGACACTTGGAATAAGTACGCTTGAGAATATCTTCCTCTTGAATACTAAAAAGTGAACACATGACACTTGCCATGAATATGCTCCATAATATCTTCCCCTTGCATACTAAAATGCCATTTTTTAATCTCAAGTATCCCAAAATGCTATGCTAAATGTCACTTTAAAAGGTAGCTATGTTGACAATTAGTATCATATTGGCAATTATCGGACGTGACACTTTGAGACCTCTAGACATCTAGTTTAGGCCCTTTGCTAACGGTGTACATGGCACTAAATACCATACTAGAGTTGTACATTAAGTTACTTTAAGCTAATGCCTTTGCCCACCTGACTAAATCAAGAGGGTACTTAGGGGATATTTACACCATGGACCATGGAGTCGTCCCAAGGCCTGTAAAATATGTGATTGGCTATTGAACTCATCCTGGAACCACTTTGGTTTACACCAAGGGAAAAATGTCAGAGTGATCATGGAGTTCGAAGCCCCCAAAAAAACATATTTAAGGCATGCATTATCCACTGACATGGTCCAATGGGTTTTGTGGTGGGAGAGGCAAAAAAGGTGCTCTGATAGAAAAAGGTAGGGGCCCATGGTTGGGAAATATTGTTATAACAATATTTTAATGAAATTCTTTTTGGGGAAGACAAGAGAAGATAAAAGAATGGACAAACTTGAATTTTTATTTCAAAACTGCCCTTTTTGGGCATATATTAAAAAAAATCAGCACATTCACTTTTTGGTGCATGGTCATTCTTCTTGGTCCACATTTGGTTTACACCTAGTGAGGGGCCCACATACTTTGTAATTTGATTTCTAAAAAATCAAACCATGAAAATTGGACCATCAAGTCAGACCATGACAGTTGGACCATCAAGTCAGACCATGAAAGTTAGACCATCAAGTCGGACCATGGAAATTAGACCATCAAGTTGGACCATGAAAAAAGCCATCTTCCATGGTCCGACTTCATGATCCATGGTGTAAACCGGGACTTTAAACCTAACTTAAATAGGTTTTTAAGTTAGGGTGAACTCCCACATGTGCGGCAATTCATTGCTGAGCCGAGGTGGACACTGAGCTGAGACTCCGTAATAAAGGAGATAATATCCTGGTCTCTTTGAGCATGTGGGCCTTTAGAATGTTAACGCCGACTATTAAAACACTAGAGGAAAGGCGGAGCAAGCCCATCCTATTAGCCTTCAGCGTCACTGATCCAATGTTTTGCTAACATTAAAGTTATCCTTAAAATCTCAGCCTTGGGAGACTTGACTTTAGACCTGTACTTTGAGTTTAGGTGGATTAACGTAAACTTAAGGAGCTTGCCTACCCCATTTTGCCGGAGCTTTAATTAGCCCGGTGCAGCCTGCCAGCGCGGCTGCCTGCCTACATTTGGGTAGGGTGCCTCTAGAAACAAAGGAGTCATGATCAAAAGCTCCCGAGGGTCCCAACTCAAGGTTCCCAAAGATTGACCATGTCATTATTTTGAGTCTACTGACACAAGAAAACAAACCTTGTAAATATAGAATAGATCTCTCAACTCGGGACTGCAACCTGACTTTCACCCGGCATCCTGAGACTTTAAGGATAACTTTATTGTCCTTTCTCAACCGTTGCTAAAATTGCAGCTGTTAAAAAAGTTGCATGTGCCATGAGCAAAACCTAGTTTTAGAAACCAATCTTGAGCCCAAAAGTGAACCACAAAGGCTGTTTTTTGTTTTTTATTCTAATATTTATAATCTTATTGTATAATGGACTTCCATTGCCAAAGTAAACAAAATATAATTGCAGCCGCACAACCCCCGACCTTGAATGTTGCTCATGAGAAGAAGGGAGAGGAAAGGAAACTGGAAGGAGACCAATGCGTGTTACCCCCTGGACTTGACCCCATAGACCTAAGCACTCCACACCTACAGTAGTAATTAGTTACCTAATTCTCACAAAAGATAAAGACATAAACAACATCATAGAATATTAAGGGGTGTTTGGCTGCCAAGTTTGTTGGACCATAAACCCACCTAAAACTTACATCATGCCTATACTAGGACTAGTGAGTGGCCCACACTATCTTGATAGGAATTCTTGTCTTGTATTCGTTGGTGAAACTAAAGTACGTTACATCTAGTGAGGTTGTTATGGGTAGGACAAAAAATCCTTACCAGTAGCAATAAATTTTGAAAAGAGATACACTTGCCCTATCAAGAGGGACTCTTCCTACTGTCCAGGACCAACGACTGGCCCTAATGTGGACATGGTATTACTTGAGTGGCACGAATCCTAAGCCCTACTCCACCATCACCGACATAAATTCCAAAACCCAACTAACCGAGGGTGTCACTCCTTGTGTCGCCACGTGTCCATCCAAACACCCGAGGGTGACCTAAATCCCGGGTTTCAGATCCCCCAGGTTTTGTGTCCGAAACCCCGTGTGGTTGTTGCTCCCCAATCTCACTTCCATTCTCTTGCGTTGTGGATCCTGTTGCGGCGATTTGCGATCGTCTCCTTTTTGTGACCCCGCACGGCTTCCTGCTGTGCTGGTCGCGGCCATCAATATGGTAGGTTCATCAAGTAAACCCTCGCCACCCTCAGCTGTAATCTTCCGATCCACTGATTAGGGTTCCAACAATTTTTAGGGTTTCACTGATGCTTGGCAAAGTGGTGTGGGGTTTGTGGCAGTCGGCCTTATTCAATTTCCAGTCGTTCCTCACCGTGGTGCTACTGGTGATCTGCACATGCACTTACATCAAATTCCATTTTCCAAAAATTTTGGACCAGAAGACCGGGTAAGTCAAGCTAGCCATTCCGTGTTGCTCAGAATCGAGGTTTTTATGTTGTTTTCATGTGTTGAGAGGACGCTGATTTGGGTGGATTGTGGCGACAGGTTTCGAGGTTTCTTCTGGAAAGCAGCCCGCATAGGTGAGTTCAAGTGATTTTTTGTTTTCTTTTTTAGGTTTTATTTTCCATCACCTAGTATGTATAAATAACCTTACATGCACGATTTGATCGTAGAATGGATGCCAATTTTTTCCTGGTGTCCTGCATTCCTGCAGAAAGTAATGAAGAAAGCTTCATGTGTGAATTGTTTCTCTGATGAGTATCTGGTTGAGACAAATTTGTTTTTTTTTTTTGTGCAGGGGAACGGTTAAGCCCATGGGTGGCCGCTTGCTGTTTTGCAATGGGATTGACAATATTATTTTTCTGACAACACACAATATTATCAAGTTGTAGACACATATCCACTATGGCGGCCTTGTACATAGAGGAGCTGCTTGTGGAGCTCTTCGTGTAATTTCTCCTCCTCTGCTCTTTAGAGAAACCCCAAGCTTGAAATTGGATCCAGCATCTTTCTAGAAACTTAAATCTTAGGCCAGTTTTGAATCTGGTGTTTGGTAGGCTTTATAGCAAGCATTTGTTTGTCGGAGCAGGTGTCCTGTGCTGCAGAGCATTTTGGGGTTAGGATATTCTACGTCGGGAGGGTCTTCTTCTGGAAGTTGGCATGGTTATCAATGGCACATGACACGATCACCACCATCACTTGAGCAACATGCTGTCAATTGCAACAGATTATAGAGGAGTTCATGACTGTCAATGGGAACTTCTGAGCTTCGATTGGCTACATGATCCTGATGTTTTTCATGTAAAATAAAACCTTGGCATATTGTGCTCCACTCCATTTTTTCTTAACCCTAATGTCTACTGTATTACGAACTACAGATAAATCGTGCAGCTCAAAGAAATCTCTCGACTTTGCAACTGATTTTGGAGGGATACATTTTGCATGATGCAAGGAACTGGTGAATTCTGATCTGTTGGATTTGAAGATGTCCTGTGCTGCAGACTATTTTGTCAATGGTGTTCTGACCTCTCTCTTGCACATGACGTGGTCACTGGGACTTGAGGAGCAACATGCTGTTGTAGAGAAAATTTGTGACTGTCAATGGAAACTTCTGAGCTTTGATTGGCTACAAGATCCTGTTCTTTTTCATGTAAAATAAAACTTTGGCATAATGTGCAGTACTCTACTTTTGTTTCCCGATTTCTGTCGCCTTGTGAACTATACTAGTTTAAACCCATGCTGTCCTGCCCAGGTGTACCTGTGCATATGAAGTAATGTCCCAGACCATTCCTGAACTGTCTGCTCAATATGCCACTGTCAATGGCTGACTGTTTTGGAACTTTGGAATGGTGATTGTGTTGACGTCCACCCGTCCTCACTGTAGTTTGCCAAAATGTATATAAGATAGTTTAGTCCAGGTCTCAGCAGCTCAAAGAAATTGTGTGTCTTTGCAACTCATCTTGGAAGGATACATTTGGCATGGTGCAAGGAATCTCTTCAGAATCCTGAGATGAAATGAAGATGATGAAGACTTCTTTCTTTACGTTCTTGCTTGAGGCAGTCAGGAGGATTAAAGTTGTACATCCAACTATGGACTTACTAAGCATACCATTCCTCATAATCATTGTCACAGATATATTCATGTGCTGATATGGTAAATGAATGTGTGTTAAATGGTCAATGTTTTTCCTATTTGCCTTGGGAATGTGGACGGAAACCAGAGGCTGCGTTTTTCTTAAATCCATGAATGTGAAATGGGATTTCTAGCAATGACCAGGAAAACATTTGGATTGCTCCTGCTATATTTTGTTTAAGGTACGTGGGTGTTATTTGGTTACTTTTCTTAATCGGACACCTACATTTGATTGGCGTGTGGTTTGGTGAGGATCAAAAGACAAAGGCCATTATGACACATGTTTAAGAGAGATTGGATTGTGTCTTGAAATTTTATCAACTACTCCACATTGAACAGTGAACATAATTGGGGGGACTTGTGTATTTAGTCAAGGAATCAACGAACATGTAGTTCCAGTAACCATTGCGAAATCAAGGAAAGTCCGATTTTCAATCTCTTTCTTGTTGATTCATCACAGATCTGCTAATACATCACACATTTGAAGACGTAAATTTAATCATTAGAAGATGGAGGAGAGAAACTAACCAAACAACACTTGCATACCTCACATGCAACATAAGCAGACCATATTGACTATAACTCGTAGCGTGAGCTCCCAACATCACCCAGGTTTTGAGACTTGGACTAGATGCCAAGTCACAAGCTAAGCTTTTGCCGACATTGGAGGCCACCACATGAATCTCATGTAATGACTACTAAGCGCCGAGATTTTTTAAATTTAAAGAGAAAAGAAAATTTAGGTCCCGGGAGGCACTTTTGCCCGTCCATACTGTGCATGTTTAAGTTATAATGTTTTGAATTGAGACATGTGGATGACGAATGCTTTTTGAACAAACCTAACCTTATAGACGTGCCATCTGTACGGTTAGACCCACCATTATAGGTGCAACTTTCCTTTTATCAAACTGTTGAATTAGCATTAACTTCTAGAGACTTTTGGGGAGATTTGGGCTCCAGCCTGTAGGAGTTAATATGATCATCCTCATTGGGTCTAACCATCCATACCAATTATTCACAAAATTCACGCACGCTTCAATATGGAACGATTTGACGTTCTATGAAATGCGTTGGAATCTTCGACAGATCCAGTTTGTACCCAACCATTGAAACTTCCATCAAATGCAACCTTTCCCTACTCATTCCTAGTTTACAGTGTCTCTTCTCAATGGCCACCTTCATGTTGTGTAGGTAAATTTTGCTTGTGTCCCCACATAAAGCTGCCAAATAACCGGAAGGTGGAGGCGGAATTCAGCGGTTCTCCGTGATAGCTTTGGGGAGGGCATCGCCACTCCTCACATTTCTTCAAAGAGCACATTGCATCAAACTTTCCTTTTCGCCAAGCCTTTGACTCTAGAAGTGGAGTTTTTGATGAAATGAATGCAAGCAGCAGTATCCAAGCAAATTGTGTGCCTACGCAAAAAAGAAAACATCAGTGCATCAAAGTGTACAAGAAATCCCTCACCCAACAATCTATTGTGACGGATTGGGAGCTTGCGGGACTGGGATGCACAGTGCTTGGAAGAAAATTCAAGCAAATCGCAACTGCAGTTGTCTAGGAGTTGTTTGTTACGGTAAGTATTTGGGCCTTATGTGGTCACTCTTCTTGATTGGATGCTTGTATTTGAGTGGTATACAACAAAGTTTGTTGTTAAGAATGGACATCAAAAATACACAAATTATAATGAGATTGGACTATGTGCTCGGATGTGTTTGAAAAATGGACATCATTCTAGGGTCAGTAGTTAACACAAGTAGGAGGTCCTATGTGATCATTCGAAGAGAGAGAATCTTCATGTTGATTTCTGACAACTTTTGCATCTCAACTCCAATCTTGAAATTAAAACGACAATCTTTGTGTATCTTCGCAATTGCTAACTGGATGAGACAATTCGTGGTATGATCCAACTGTCCAAATTGTTTGTGGAGTTGGAATTGCCCACAATGGGGCCACATACCTTAGTTCGAGGTTTAATTGTCTTGTTAGTTAAACAAGGAGTCCATAGAAGTGTTCGATTCGAGTGGTAGGTATTGCAAATCTCGCTTGCATCAATACCAAAAATTCTACAAGCTGCTTAGTTACATTCATTTCGATTCACATCTGCTCTACATCTAAAACATTTGATGTAAAACATCAACCAATACACTAAACATTTGATTTCGTGTGGCCTACAAGATTCATCATCGACCCACGACAATTTGCCTTGCCATCCCTTAGTAACAACTAGAGAGCGTCTCACATGACACTTGGTGCTACATGACAAGTCATGATGACCGTTGAATCACCACCTCATACCAATTAAAATGCCACATTAAATCAGATGTTTAGTGTACTCAGTTCTTACTAGCTCACAAAACATCTGAAAAGTTTTCAGAAAAGTTCACCTCCAATCTAACTAAAGTTTGTTGTTACACCAAGTTGTGGACAAAGCTAATTTTTAGGTGTGCAAGGAATGTTAGAATCATCCTCCTCCTCTTCACCATCTTCATCTTGGCAGATGATTAAACGAAGGGACGTGACCTTCTGCTCCAAAAGACACAATCGTATGAAATGTGGATTGGAAATTTTGCAGGACCAGTAATTCCTGTGGCTCTGAAGTTTTTCAAGTGGTAACATCGCTTCTGAAATGGGGCACGCACACAGCAAATTTGAACGTCTTCCACGAACGAGCAAGAAGATGTACAAAAGTGTGATAAAAACTGCTGCCGGAGCAGCAAGTACTTCAAGGAAAGCCGGCAACTTGAGCAAGCGGAAGGTGAAGTCTCGAAGACACTCCATTGTTGAGGACAACAAGGTTGTGAAACCTGTGCCCAAAACAGTACCTGAAAGAAATTTTTGGGTTCCTTGACAAAACTATTTATATGCAACTATCTGTTGAATTAGAGGATAGTAGTGGTGCAAACTTGGTCCAAGCTTGAGGAAGAGAAGGTATGAGCGCATGGATTAATCCAAAGATACATAAATTTCAGATTGTGGGAACATGAGCCCAAACTTTGTAGCTTAAAGAAGTTTTTTGGGTTCCTTAACGAGAAAGTATGGGCAACATGGAGACCATTGAATTATAGTATAATAGTGCGAAGGTGAAATGTAGAGAAAGAAAGTTACTAGGGCATGGAGTTGACCCAAGCTCCATAAATTGAATTTGTGAAACCTGTGCCCAAACTAGTAGCTGAAATTTTTTTTGGGTTCCTTGAGGAAAAACTATGAGCAACATGGAGGATTGAATTATAGGAATGCAGTGCCAAGGCCAGAGCTTGAAGAGGAGAAGGTACGAGGGGATGAAGTAGAAACCAAAAGCTCCACAAACTGAGATTGTGGATTCAATGCCCAAACCAGTAGCTGAAAGAAGTTTTTGGGTTGCTTGAGGGAAAAAAAATGTGGGCAACTTGGAGCATTGAATTATAGGATGATAGTATTGCAATTCAGAGCTTGTATTAGCACAAGAGAAGGTGAAGCTTGTACAGGTAGAAAAGCTTGAGGAAGTGAAGGAGTGAGGGCATGGAAGTTAACCTAAAGGTGAATAAATTGAGAGACAATAACCACAAGGCATCCGTTGAAGGACTGGCAAAGTTTTTGCATCAAATATTGGAGGATAGAAAAAATTACATACGTACTATAGAGAACAGGACAAGGGTGACGCGGCAGCGGTCGAAGGTGCTCGCGAAAGAGTTGCATCAAATTATGAAGTGGAAGAGTTCCACTCAAAATTGTTGTGCCATAGAAAAACCATCACCAGAATGCTTGCACCAAGATTCTGGCCTGGAAAACCATTTTAAGGATGAGGGCACCAGCTCAAATCATGGCAGCAGCACTCAAAAAACCAGGTCTTGGGGCTGTTGTCATGTCAGGGAGGTCCTTGCACACTGAATAATTAATTAATTGCAGTGAGTTCATGTCAAAAGTGGAGAGATTTTTGGTTTTGCTTTGTGTTCAGTTTCTACCAAACCTGGCCACCGGATTGTAGTACACCGTTTATGGTATTTAGTGTCACATGCGTACTAGTGTCACTTACCCCTATTTTGAGGTGTATGCTAGGTTACATTGATGATTAACAACTTCACCATAAGTGTCACCTCATGATACTTGGCGTTCAAGTGTGCTTACTAATATCTTGGCATGAGTATGCTCAATAGTGTTATGAAGTGCATGCCTATGTTACACAAAGGTGTACAAGTTGACTATAATGTACACAAATGGCACTTGCCATTAGTATGCTCAAGAATATCTTCCTCTTGTGTACTAAAATGAAAACACATGACACTTGCCATTAGTACGCTAAAAAACATCTTGCCCTTGCATACTAAAATGCAAGACTATTATCTAAAGTATCCCAATACGCTACTCTAAATGTCATAATGTAGATATTTTTCACTTAAACAAGCTACTTATGTTGATGAATGGAACCATACTGACAATTAGTGGGCGTGACACTTGGAAACCTCAAGGCATCTAGTTTAGGCCCTTTGCAAATAGTGTACGTGACACTAAATACCATAAACGGTGTAGTTATTTCCCCTGGATTGGAGACCTCATTTCTGCAACTCAAAAAGGATACAACCTACATCACCTCTCAAGCGAGTCTGCACTTTTTTGTTGGCCATTAAACATCGTGGTTTTCAAGGGACCATGCCCATTCCGTTTATTATGGATTTTTGTATAACCTAATTTTTTAGGTGAGCTCCTCAAGATGAATCCTTAGACCCATATATAACCTAGCGTCAAGTACAGAAACCTGGAGTTCTGCAGTTGAATCCCAAAACACTGATCCCGCATCCCACTTCCAAGTAAGCGCGAATTTCTCTGCTCTAAGGTAAACGTGTCTGAAGTGTTTAGTTTTTGTTGTTTGCCGTGATTCTCAACTTGGATATCAGAGTTAGGACTTTCTCTTGGATCTGTGAATGTGATGAGATTTTAGCAACAACCTACAAAAATTATTGATCTCCCATGTTGCTGCAATGATTTTTTCAAAGTCAAAAAGTGTTGGAGCCATAAAATGACCATGTACCTCCCTCCACCCCGAAAAAATAAATTATGTTGATTATCGAGCCTAGGATGGTTAAATTTTTTGAGCACATAGTCCATTCTAGGTGACAATTTAAGATAATTGACCGAAGAAGGCACGTTTACTTTAGTGTGGAAAACTTCTGGCTATCAAGCGTTGTGTTGATGAGTTCATGGAAAAAGCAATGCACTAATTGCAACAAAGAACTATTATTAGAAGTAAATTGGAGGCGGTATGGATAGGCATAAGGGTGACAACACTTTCAAGTAAGTGTAAAATCTCCTGATCATATACTTGTGTTGATGAGTTCATAAATAATTAATGCAAATTCATAGAGAGTAATTGAAGGTAAATTGAAGGTGATCTAGAAAGGCATGAATGACCATATAATGCATAGGAGTTATAACTCTATTGAAGTTTGAGAGTTTCAATGTCAAAGGAAGAGATTTTTGGTCTTCTTTGATTATCCAGATTCTGCCAAACCTGCCCACTGAATTATTGTAGTACTTTATTGGAGGCTTCATTTTTTCAACCCCAAAAGCTGCAACCCAAAAGATGACCTTCCAAGTGAGGCCCGTTTAAGTTACACTAAGAGATGTTGAGAGCTTGAGGATTGAAAGCTTGAAAAAAGGAGCCCTTTTTGTTGGCGGAAAAGAGCCTCTTGCACACGTTTGTTCACTCAAGTCCACTTTACACTTGAGGCTTCAACTTGACAATTTTGAAGTTTTTATGGGACGTACGAATTAGATGGCGTCTTGATGGATCTCATGCGGCACAAGTACGTTGAGCTCTTGGCCAAAATCTTAAGCTACCTCATGCTGATCACTAAGAATGTCAAGCGTTTGAGCTCTTATTTTGTGGGCCCCAACCCAATGAAAATCAAGCATTCATCACATTGTGGAATTTTTTGTGGACCACATTACATTTTTTTATTCCTATGAAAATTAGAATAAAAGGAAAGTGAAAACCTTGATAGATCCCCATTCTTCTTCAAGATGCCATTGTTGGGAACACCACAAATAGTATCACAAATTGATCTTGAACAATTCTCCTTTAAATGGTTGAATCATCTATTGGACTTGCAACAATTGCATGTGCACAAACGTCATGTTGTTCCTCCACTTTATTTTTAATTTTCTCAAAAACCTTATAACATATGCTACATGTGTCCACAGTAGGTGACCCTAAAAATATCAAGTCACAAACTAAAATAGGTGCGCCTACCTTAGGCATTAAGCTTACATAGTGGTCGCCATATGAATGTAGTTGCTCAATATTCCTCAAGGCATAATCTAGGCATCTCAAACAATAAAAAATATGTATTGTTTCTTAGAGTTCATCATTACCAATCCGGTGGCATGATGGCCCTCACATGTTAGTGCACTTTTGTTTAACCTCACACAGAAGCACTGAGCAACTATGGATGGAATTGGTTTCGTAAGCACAATCAAGTATTTTGAAACACCTCCAAATTTGGATAAATTTAAATACCAATGTCCAAGAAATATGGTTTTTTTACCTGTATGCTTATAGGTCTTTGTGAGTTGTAGATCTCCAAATTTTAGTAAAAAATTTCTTAAATAAAATAAATATAAATATGAAAATGAAATTTTGCGATGTCTAGATTCCATAATCGAATCAAGTCTTTTGATGTAGAAGTGTTCAAAATGACCTACGATTACATTATGTTAGAACTTATTAGATGTGTTTTTCATTGTGCAATGTTGACACAATCAAACTTTTCATGATCTAGTCAAAAGAGCTGCAAGATGTAGTACGACTCTGAACCTACAACATCAAATTTAGTGTACATGTAACCCTAGAAAAAAATTCTCAAGACTCAGGTGAACCATTCATAATTGTGAAACAACCTATTCTTGTCTGTCTCAAGTACAATTTTCAGCACATAGAGGCCCGTGAATGACCAACAAAATTGTGTTTGTCTCAAATTGACTGACATTACATTCAAATCTTCTCCGTCATTATAAGCCATGTCGCCAAAATCTCTCCTACAACTAGTTTGGGTCCATTGCACCCATGCATATGAATCAATACCCTGGGCCATCCTGCATCGTCCACTCAACATGCCATCATTGACGGTCGACTGTTGACCATTTTAGAAAGGTTGAATGTTGATGGCCTCACAACAATCACCATTCAACCTCGTCTCCAAAAACACAATATTCAAAATTTTGAGAGAGTGGGATTCTCTCAAAATAATATTGTCCATTTGGACACCTAAAAGTCATGTTAGGTTGATAAATACTAGATTATACTTCAAATGTGTAGTTTCCATTACAATGAGAGTACGTTGAGCTGGGGAATCGACTCATTTAGGTTGAGTCGACCTAAATGAGGACAATATGTGACTCATTTAGGTTGAGTCAACCTAAATGAGGACAATATGTTAATCAATTTAGGTTGAGTCGGCCTAAATGAGGACAATATGTTAGTCAATTCAAGTCGAGTTGACCTGAACTGTCATCCTAAATGGTCAATTTTAGGCCGCAATTTATGGCGGGAAATCAAATGTTCTTTTTTTTACTTGAACTCTACAACTCTCTAGTGGTTTTCACTTCATTCTTGGATTAATAGTTTGCTTTATATGCTCCCAATTCACTGGAAAACTCTCAAAATTTTGAATATTGTGTTCAAAATGTGCTATTGTAGATGTACATGAAACTAGTTTGAAGATACGTGAGTAATTTGATCACCCTTCCACAAAGAAGTTTGGCTCAAAGGAGAAGGCCACGGGGTGTAAAGGATAGAATGGCACATAGTTCATGTGTTGAAGTGCAGGTGGCATTTTGCAATTGCATTTTACATTAAATTCTTATTTGAAAAAAAACCGCAGACCACTGGAACCTCGTTTGTTCTTTGATGCTAGGGTTAAGCCTCATGAGTCATGATGCGAAAATGAGATACGCAATAATACAACAAGTATATGTGATTCCCACACTGAAGGAGTTAACAGGCTGATACACGAGTTCAAGTGGCACTTGAGGCAGGACTCAACTATGAGAATTCTCACAGGAATGAAATAAAAGTAAAAATAAAAGTTCTCGTCCTTCCGTGTCTTGATCTCTCTCACAGGAACATATAAGTTCCACACAGACAAGACAAGGCTGCGATAATTGCTGGACTCCAAGTGGGCAGTAGCACGCACTCAAATGGAGCAATGTGTAGATAAAAATGAGAAGCAAGAAAGTGGCAGCGGTGGCCGTGAAGTCATCGAGAGGCAAATTTAACACTGATATCTATAATGACAAGTGTTACATGTGTGTGCTCTTGATATCCCAGATCTCATTGCCCATTAGTTTTGGGATTGCCAGATCGATAGAACAGCATGGGATTTCTCTATTGGCATTGTTAAGTCTATGGAGGTTAGACCTGATCAGAAAGGGCCTTGGAGACCTCTTGAGTGCCACCATGGGATCTTTGAGAAGATAATCCCCGCATCCCTTAGCAAGTATGCTAGAATTTGGTTACTCTTTAGACGATTGTGAGGAATGACCTTACCTTTAATAACACCAGGTTCGGTGTAAGAACACTGAGGTTTTTTTGTTCCTTTTCTTTTCTAAATTACTCCAAGGAGATGTGAAGAATGTTCACCAACCCATTTGGCAAGGTGTCCTTGACTATGCCCGCATTGCATGGGAGAAAGCCAAGCTTACATTTACGATGAAGCCTTGGGCAAGTTTGAACTAACAAACTCCTTTGCTACAGGTCGAATACTTGGAAAATGACTTGGAGCATTAGGGCGCCTAATGTTAGCTTAGTTATTCATGCTTAGTTTGGTCACCCTTCATGGGCTGTGTGGTTCCACCGGGTGCACCCAAGAGAGTTCCCCTGCTCTCTCTTTTCAGGTCTTGGTGTGTTGAGAGATTTGAAGAGGAGAAAGAGATAGAAGTGAAACTGTAGAAATGTGCAGGCGTAGCTCGTACAAGCGTACCCTACTCTGATACCATAATAAACTTATCAACAACTGAGCTTCATCATATGTTGAACACCACTGTATTCAGATGATAAAAGAGAACAACTGAGTGGTTTATATCTAATTTGCTACAGTGATCGCCATGAGAATATTCTGGCACTAACTTAGTAGTTGCGTTGGCATGAGTGTAGGAGTGCATTTACTTCTAACTGCTTTTGATCCATCTACCTTGTTGCTATGTTTAGCTTGGACTTATCAACACGGTGGCCTTGTATGTTTTTTAGCATTGGAATAAACTTGTTTCATTTGTCTCAGAAATATGGCACCAAAAAAATATGTGTTAAAAAAAAGAATTTGTTCAATACTCAACATAGTTAAAGGGGAGGAGGGCTACTTATGACTTCGTGGCTTCAACACTTTTGATCTTAAAAAATCATAGCAACAACATCATGTGAGCTCAAAAAAAGGTTCCCACATTGTTACTAAAATCTCATATGACATTCACGGATCCAAGAAAAACCCTAACTCTGAAATCCAAGCTGAGAATCATGGCAAACCCTAACTATTCAAGACACCTTCACCTTAGTCGTACCCTCATGTTCAACGTGAGAGGAGATCTTCAGTTGCAGGTCTGAAATCTTTAGAAGCAGTATTCCCACCATACTTACTCTTTATTAGAAGTATTTGCTGAGTGTGTATAGTTGCACTTCACATGTTGGCAGGTCCTGATGATGAAATCGAAATTCTAGAAGGCCAATTACTTTTCTGACACCACCATGCGACTCCGCTTCCATCTACACACTTTCAGTGAGTGATGCAAATCGTCATCTTGCATTGTCGCAAAGTTGGAGACTTACTGATGTTACACGATGCATGTTGTCGCATAAAGTAGACTATTTTCATGAAATGGCACGAAATTGCAACGTTGCGAGGCTGCAAACATTCAGCTTGACCAGCTTGTAGCACATAGTATTAGTGCCCTTTTCCTGGCCTGTTAAGGCTAATATTATTCAGCCTTGGAACTGACTCGTGAACAATCTCCAATATGTGCTACCACAATTCTATATGGACCTGCTTAACATAATTCCTGCATAAGTGCATATTTGCTTAAATCCCTGTTAGGTGGTGGGGAAGTACACCAAATGTGATATTTAGTGTCGTATGGAATTTTATGTCACTATGGTAGCTTTTCGGATGTCACTTCTTGTGAATAAGTGAACACATTTTGTCATGGATGATGGACGAGTTCATCCATTGGCCCAAACCCTAACTTCTCTTGTCAGCAACTTGTGATGAAATATTGTCAGGGATGATTCAAAAATCACTTGGTAAGTGACAGTAATTGCAACACTGTAAATGTATAATCCCCCCAAAATTGTACGAGGAATGACAAATAATGTTGGGTTGACATTTAGTGTTGGTGACACTACACAGCGTTTTACAATTAGTATTGAGCAAGACAATTAGAATTGGTGGCACTATATATCATATTTAGTGTACTCCAACTAATGTAGGCATGTGACTCATGCTAATCATGGTGAGACATCAGCCTCCAGAGCCCATACTCTGAGGCACTGTCATGTGGTTCAAATCCCAAAAAGATAGTAAGATCAAGCATTGGCTTCAATGAGTAGGGGAAGACTATATAGTTTGTAGAGAGATTAGTAGATAGGGATATTAGTAAAGAGGGGTTTGACCCTCTTTCGAACAATGCCATGGGTGCTAGAAATTATGTATTAAATAAATCTAGACTTATTCACAAGTTCTGGACATAATGAAATTTTATATGTGCATTTCTACCGACGGACTTTATGATAGAAGTGACAACAACTAATTTTAGATGTGAATTGCATCTCTTGTTGTAGCATGTTTTAGTTGCATGCACACTATGTTATTTGTGAAAAAATATACACCTAGAGAGAATATTTGACCAAATTGCTTCTCAAAGTACGTATAAATAGGAATTTTATCGTATTCTTTTAGTTGCTTTTTTCAAATAATTTGTCTTACAATGTGTATATCTCAATTGTGCAAAAAAGACTCTTAGATGCATTATTGATTTTGGACAAGTCTTTGGTCCATATTTAATTTAATCCTACTTAAGAGGGGTTTGAATTACGTAAATCAGTGTCAAGGAGGAATAGCTCATAACAATATTAAGCATTTTTTTTAAATCTCTTAAGGAACCAAACTTCGAGAATGAAGGTCTCATTTCTAAGGATAAATGCTAAGCTTAGTCTATTTGCCCACTATTGAGAAGTTCTTATTGGTCCTCACCTCCTTGTTACCTATCTTTGTCTGTGTGAAACCCAAGTCACTGAGGCATTATGAACGCCTCCTGTGTGATTATGGGCAGAGCACATCCAAGCCATCCAATCACATTGCCCCATCCTACAGTGCATAGAACCATCTGGGCAACCCGAACAAAATTTTGATGAATGAAGTTTTAGAGGATGAATAATCAATGTTTGCATAATGAAGCAACTGGTTGTTCATCCCAATTGTTTGGCAAGTATTGCGTGAAATTTTAGAGGTTCCCTTAGCATTTCTTTGGGGGAACTCTGAAAGGAACTTAGGGAACACTAAGGGAACCTCTAAAATTCCACGCAATACCTCCCGTATGGCTGGTTATAGTTAATTGCGTCACATTAATGTTCATCGAAGAGGGCTTGGGTATTGTGGTTAATACCCATTGCACTACCATTTGGAAAGGAGGAGATAAGGGTTTGAATCCCTTCGCCTTCACATGCTCAAGATAGCCAGTTTGAAGGATTATTCAGTTGGGTTGTTTCATCCCAAGCTTTGCAAGAAGGTGAAGGAGGAAATTCCATCTCACCTTAAGTTTTATAAACTTGGCCCGGGGGAGAGAAGTTGAGAGCTGGGGTAATGTAGGGGCCTTTAGATATGGTAGACTGCAATTGACGGTGGAGATCTACTCTGCCTATGACCACACATGAGGCATTCACAACGCCTCAATGACATGGAGTGTGAAACCAACACACATTCATTTATAAATTAAAGTGAAGCAGAAGTGTAAAAAGGATCCACATGGGATATCCATTATGGATACCTCCAAGAAGTGGATCTTGGGTATCCACCCATAAATTGCATAAGAACGTTAAGCTAATTGAGAGCTAGAGAGATAGAGGGGAGATACTAGATCAATTGTGCCACAACTGTAACTTGGGGAACTTGGAAGAACATTCCTAAACTAAGGTAAGACTAGTGTGATCTATTAAAGAAATATTATAGATTTTAATATGTGTAGAGACTTGATAACAATATGAAGTAAATTGCATGAGTATATTAGCAAATACACGTGAGGAAAGTGGGAGTTGAGTTTCAAGGTGAATATCTTCCAAATTCTTGAAATGAAAGTCGTACATGATTTATAATGGGTTTTTTTGGGTTATGTACCTTTCAAACATGGAGATGTATCTATATAATATAATATAACACAAATAGCATTGGCACTTCCATTTGCACTGACGTGAATGGGATCCCTTTTCCTTACTTTGATCATATTTTACTAGGCTTCAAGGTAGGGGTACTTCCTTCCTTTTGGAAGGTGGGCTCCATTTGCATAATAGGTGTAACAAGTTGGGGGGCAATGTTTTATTAGCCTTGGTTGAAGGTGCTTTGTTTAGGTGTTTGGGGGCTTTTTAGGAGGTGTCCACAAGTTTTTGGTTATTGTCAAGTTTTCTTCTATTGAGTATTAGGTAAGTGAGGTATTTGATGGCAGCTTGATGGATTTGTTTCATGAGTTTTTTGACTTTGCTTGTGGGTATTTTGAGGTTTTCTAGAACTTTTAATGGTTGTTTGTGGATAGCGCCGCATGCTCCTATTGTGATGGTAATAAGGGGGTTGACATACCATATTGTGGTTTTTAATGTTAGGATGAGGGGGTTATATTTGTTGGATATTTCTCTTATGGCAATGTTAGGTAATCTATAGTGGCAATAAGTGAATTATATGAGTTGTACAATGCTTGGCGGGGTTGGGGTTATGGGTGGTTGATTGTTTGTTTGTTGGGGCACTAAGGATACATAGGATGTTGGGGCTTAGCCAAGCTGTGCATGGCGCAGTCACGGGGCATGTGCATTGTAGTAGCCATTTTGGGATTGTGATGTCTTGGGGCTAGGAGTGTTGGTTTCATATGTTTACAAGTTTGTAGCATCTTGTGTGTTTGTTGGTTTGAAGTCTATGGGCTATTTGATGTATGACTTTGGTTATGTCAGGCTATGCAAAGGCCTTTTATGTGTGGGTTTGTGCATGTGGATAGTAGGTGTGGCCACATGTTGGTTTCATGTTTTGGGCATAATGTACAATTTAGGTTTGGGTGGGTTATTGGCCAAAAGATGTTTTTCGGTGGTTGCCCATGTATTGGGCATATTAGAATTTTAGTGTTTGTGTTATTTGTGCATTTGATATACCTTTGGCTTCCCAAAAAATGATTTGATAGCTTGATACCCACACTTATGTCATTTAAAAAAAATTCTATTATGTAAAACATTTTCATAATAAGTGTTTACATTTTACAAGTTCCGGTATTGTTTCAAAATGCTATCCCATATTTTTAATAAATAAAACCAACTGCAATGGATTATGGTATCATGTGTGGAATGTAGAATGTACATACATACATACATACATACATACATACATACATGTGGTGCAATAAAGTATACTTCCCGAACACAACCCACAATGTGGGCCCTCCAACTTACATTAGTCTCTGAGTGGCAATAGTTATTCAACAACCTAGGACCCACCGGAGCAAAGGTGGAGTGAGGGTGGAATGGAAGAGGGGTCGATATATACCCATGGGGAGGGCGTCAATTGGATGTAACCCCTCCCCATCCAACCCATGAACACCACATGTCCATGGGGTACTTGCATGCAATATAACAATTTCTCTTTAGCAGTCACCTGCCTTGTTGACTGCACATTTTGCAGTCGACCATGCATATGACCGTCAAAGAGCAGTTGATTGCTTCTGCACAATCAACTTTTAGCGCGACTACTTTGAAATAATTGTCACCAAAGTTGATTGTACGGTAGCAGTCAACTAATTTAGAAGCCAATTGATATCAAGCAGTCAACATCTTTGTCAACTGCTCGTTAGTAGTCAATTTAGCCCATCGATTACTTGCCAACATTTGACATTTTAATCCCAAGGTAAATTAACCCCCCCCCCAGATGACGTTTTTGAGTCATCAAATCACCATCACAGGACGTGACGTGACAGATGCTAATGTGAAATCTCTACGGGGGACTTGTGTTGAGAATTGGGTCTAGCTTTGTGCTCGACGCAACTCTCAACACAAGTCCCAACCTCATCTCCAAAAAATGTTGCCATGTGGACATCCATGTCATACTTGGGACTTTGAACTTGGGACCCATGTGAAGTGGTAAGTCCCAACTCCCATGCTCCCAATGGCTAAGATTGCACGCATTGACCTCACGTGCCTTGGGACTTTGCACTCGGGACCTGTGTGAACGGCCTAAGTAGTAATTTTAGGCAAGACTTTCGATACCTTGAGCGTGCCATTTTCTCACTGTTGGGCTGTCCTGAGATTGACACTAGGCTTTTTCTGTATTTAAAACGTGGGGTAGTGAATGCCAGTTTGACGATCCCTCTACGATGTGCCGGGAGCTTTTTGGGCATAATCAGTCAAGATCCTAGTGTTTCCAAGTCCAATTGGTTAAATGGTGACATCTTTCGCATTCTCTTTATTATTTGAAGAATACTTCCTAGATTCCTCTAGAACGATCGGTAATATTCCTAAAGTCTTGAACTCAACATGTTCTTTCTCAAACTCAATTGGTTCGTCTACATCTACACAAATTATCCCAATTAGGCCCCCTCTCCACTTGACTTTACCAAATAACGAAATCTTAAAACCGGGTAAAGCTCCCTCGGTTATAGTGGAGGCATCCGGCTATCCCAATGCACCTACAAGAACTTGCTCCGGAGATTTTCGAGTAGGTTTTAGTTAAGTAGCTTTCACACATGGTCATTGTTTTATCTACCAAGAAATGAATACTAGTTTTTGTCCCATCCCCAAATGCCTTACTACTCATCTATCTTATTATCGGTTTTTGTTAATGCAGCTCCTCGCGCCCTCATAGCTAAGACTAAAAGCAACCAATCAGAAGGGCGGGAGGTGACACTTTTAAAGGTCCTACATTCTTGCCTCATGTTTAGATACCAATGGGAGGGTCGGTGCTTGAGGCTTAAAACCTTCACTTTTAAACCATGCCACATCATTTGCCAACTAGGCTTGGCACTAGATAATGTCGATGGTGTGAAGGTTGTGTTTTTAGAACCAACTTTTAGGGTTAGCTAAAGTCAGGTGGGGAGGGGGCATTAGTGTGTGTGTCACTAATTCCCGAAACACACATTACGTACTTTGCCAATGCCCCCTTCCCACCTGACTTTAGTTAACCCTTAAACGGCTGAGCGTGCCGCTGTGGCACGTAGAAATAGAAATTAGCGTATTCGGAGGTATATACGACTCCCCTGGGTACTCTTAGGTGGCCGAAGTTTGAGCCGGTGTTAATCCGGATGCACCGGGCCAAGAATCTCCCACATCGGAGATTGTGGCCAACAAATATTGCCGAAAATACGTGGTGAGGTATACCGTAGTGCAATACCTGTATAATGTCAGAGCCCGTCGTTCTGTCGGGTCTGACTGGGTCGACGTGGACTGACCGTTGGGAGGGAAAGAGCGGGAGGGAGGCTAGAAAAACGCGGGAGTCGAAGGACGTAGGGTTTTGAGTTGGGAGGATCTGGTTGCGAGGTGGGTTTGGAGCGGGATGTTGTCCTCCTCTGTAGCAGGACAATTGCAAATGGCGATCATGAGGAGGAGTCTCAGATCCTAGGACTAGTAGTGGGGCTGATGGCTATGGCGTCGATTTCGGGTGAGGCGGCTGCGACCGCGTGGGAGCGATGGCGACAAGGATTGGAAAGTGCTCTTGAGAGGATCCAAAGCCGGGGGGATGTTGCGCTTACATGCAAAGTGCTCTAAACTTTGTTAGTGGGTCTGGAGAATAGGTCCCGACATCCCCAATTCTGCTGGAGTATCAGCGCAACATGCGCGGTATTGATGTGCTCGATCAACAACGGGTGGAGTACACTGTGCAGTTGCAGTCTCACAAGTGGTGGCACCGCCTGCTGCTATTTGTGCTGGACACATCTTGCCAGAATGCTTACGTTTTGTACATGGAGGATGCTCAGCAAGTCGGACTGCCGGTTCAAAGCCGATTGCTGTGGCATTACACGCTGGGAATGCGCCTTGTACAACCATGGCTTGCTGCAGGAGCACTCCGTGGTCCTCACAGACAACTCACACCACCAGGGTTCCACCGGATTGAAGGCCACCCCACCTCGAGACGTGGCTGCGTGGTTTGTTCGAAGAGGACGCGGTGTTTTTGCAGAGGCTGCGCTGGAGCGTTTATGCGCAAGGATTCTTGTTATATCACAGTGCATACCCAACCGGGCCATGCTGTCAATTTCCGCCTTTGAGCAAACTGCAAGCATGTTTTGATGTTCGCATTGTTTCCGAGCGACCCAGCTTGTTTTGGGATGTAAGAGGATTGCAATAAGGGTAGTAGCAGCCATATCTAGTTACCATGATTTCAGTTTTGAGGGTGAGTCAGATCGTGTCCAACACTCAAACATTGCACCTCTGAACTTTGTAAACCATTTTCTATGAACACGATGATTTTTTGACCGAAGGAGCTGGGAAGAGAAGAGAGGCATGACTTTGATTGCGCATACAGTCTACGGAGACTTCCCGCGTTCTCCGGGCACTCGTCGTTGCCAGGTCGACAGTATAGTTGTTGGTTACCACTGGACAGAGGTCCACCGCAGCATTCCCTCCATCCTCCCACCGTCCATGTCTCCACGGTGTACCCCTGACAGCCCTGGATCTCATATCCAGGGATGTACAAATGGACGTGACGCGGCCTAAACGCGTCACGTCGCGTCACGAATGACGTGACGGCGTCACGTCGCGTCACGTCCAGGGTGTGACGCCAAACGGACGTTACTGTAGTAAATTTTTTTACTAATGGGATTTTTTTTTCGGATAAGTAATTATTTCGACATCAATACAGGCAGTCGTCTACCATGGTCGACTGCTATATAGGCAGTCGACCACTTAATCGACTGCTAACTTAGCAGTCGACCATTGTAGTCGACTGCTAACTTAGCAGTCGACTACAATGGTCGACTCCTAATGTAGCAGTCGACTAAGTGGTCGACTGCTATATAGGCAGTCGACCACTTAATCGACTGCTAACTTAGCAGTCGACTACAATGGTCGACTGCTAATGTAGCAGTCGACTAAGTGGTCGACTACTATATAGGCAGTCGACCACTTAATCGACTGCTAACTTAGCAGTCGACTACAATGGTCGACTGCAAATGTAGCAGTCGACCATGGTAGTCGACTGCCAATGTAGCAGTCGACTACCACCGTCGACTGCTATATAGGCAGTCGATTACCATGGTCGACTGCCATATAGGCAGTCGATTACCTTGGTCGACTGCCAATGTAGCAGTCGACTATCACCGTCGACTGCCTGTATAGCAGTCGACCATGGTAGTCGACGGCCAATGTAGCAGTCGACCATGGTAGTCGACGGCCAATGTAGCAGTCGACCATGGTAGTCGACTGCTACATTGGCAGTCGACCATGGTTGATAGTCGACTGCTATGTTGCCGTCGACGAAGATAGTCGACTGCAGTTGTAGCAGTCGACCATTGCCGTCGACTGATACTATTAACAGACAAATGCAGTCAACATCATATGTTTGTTGGGTTAAATTTTAATGGTTTGGGTATAGTGGAATATGGATGGATGGAAGTAGTTTAGGAAAAATGTGATTAAAGCCAACAATGATATGTAGAAGGAAAAAAAACCGCGTTGTATTAAAACAAGTATATCGTAAAGATATAAAAAATATACAAGGTTTAGGGTTTATCAATGATACACGCATACTACCTTAACCCCTACGATGTTGCCTAAAGAACTAAACAGACTAAACACTATCCTTAACCTCAGTTCTCCAGCAGTCTATCGGCTCATCCCACCCCACAAACGGCATCTGCATCCGTAGTTTGGCGATGGTCAATGAAATGCGGTTCGACACGTTCTCGCATGTCAATGCACTCAAAGTGACATCCCAAATTTTCCTTCCTTCATTGGCAAAGAGAATTCGGTCATCACCATCGTTGCAAAGTTGTCGAGCAATCATGCCGACCGCATAACACTCAGCCTCCGCGGTGTAATATACATCGGGATCATGGTGTCTCCTGTTTTGGATGTAAAACAGGTCCGGCGCCACCCAAAACTTCTCCTTCCTCAATTTTTCCTTCGCTTCTACGGTTTCCGCATGCCATAGCGATAGGACATCCTCACCCGAATGCGTTGCACATCCCCAATCGCACACCCCAATCTTGAGGCTCCCGTCCGATTCCCAATGCAACATAATGTTGTCAATGGATAGATCGTTGTGTTGCACATTTGCAGCGTGCAAAGCCTCCATGATCCATAACAATGCCCAAGCCAACTTTACCCTCTTCGCCCGGAACTTTTGGACTTGGTCATAGAGTTGCCATTCGGTTGCGTCCATTGTCAAAATGTTGGCATTTGGGCGGTGGGCTCTATCCCGAATGAACATCTCTCGTAGAGTGCCCCCGTTCCACCATAGTGTATAGCCCGCATTGGACACACTGTTGATTAACCAAAACTTGATGAAACCTGGATGCGTGCTCTTTAAAACGCATGCCTCCGCACTTACTTGGATACGAGCTTTTTGCCTATCCGACGTCTTTGGGGTCTTTTCAGCCCACGTAATCTCCGGTGGGAGACGATCGTCGCCCTCGATCCTCACCTTCCTCACCTCCCCGTAACCCCCACCTTCTTTATGCTCTTCGAACTCACGACATTTGCCGTATCGGGAATCCACAATAGTTGGCATGGGCCCGACACCCTTAGCCACTTCTCCAATTTCTCCGCCTTCCAAGGAATTATTTTGGAGGCCGTCTTGGACAATCCTTTGGCCACGGGATCCCACCACAAAAATATTTCCCGGATTCTTACAGCTCGAGGGCTCAACACCTCGCCTGTTTCGCCCTCCGGGAACATGTTCTCAACCAATTGCTTGAGGTTGAAAATACCATTTTGGGCCTTATTCTTCACCCATGAATCGAACCCCGCAAGATTCCTATCACCGCTAAACTCGGGGCCATCCACTTCCTGTCGAATAGCAACCTCCATGTCCCTTTTAATTATCTCAACCCTTTTGTGTTTCGGTTGCTCCAAAAAACGGAATTTGATGCCGGCCTCCCCATTCCTCAAATACCAGTCAACTATGGCTTGGTGGACCTTTGCCGTTATCGCATCCGAGAATTTTACCCTTGGTTTCCCGCTCCTACTCGACGACCCTGAGGCCGCGGAAGCCCCTCCTTGGCTGCTCGTAGGGGCACCGGCATTTGGGCGGACGGGAACGGTAGTATCTGAACGGGGGGTAATATTGGCTCCCGTTCCCGAAGCACTTCCTGATCCCACATCGGAATGTCGTTGCCGCTTAGGGGGCCGTTTGTGCACCCTGCCGGGTGCATCCGGCTCGTCCTCCGGCATCCTCCAACTTCGATCCTCCATCGTGTTTAAAAACACGCTATTATTGTGTTCACAAACACAACTCAAATGTGTTCACAAACACGGCCGTATTCACACCGCTCCACCGCAAAAAATCGGATCCAAAATTGGCAAGAGTTTGCACCCTAAACCAATCTTCCAACCGCCCCCTAGGCCCTCTCAAAACATTAGGCAAAGGATGCTAGGCATGCTTAGTCCCAATGTCCCGCTTGAGGAGGGGTGGTTGAAAAATGATGTCAATGAGGCCTCCCCACTTATATATATAGGTTGGGTGGGCCTCACACCGACGGTACGACCGGACGCCGCGCCCCTGGATCCTGACCGTTGGACCGTGCATCATCCAACGGCCAGGATGGATGCGACGATTGGTCGACTGCTATACGGCAGTCGACCATCCAGTCGACTGCCAGATAGCAGTCGACTCTGTATAAGGCAGTCGACAATTAGCAGTCGACCGCGGCGTCGACTGCTATGTGGCAGTCGACTGCGGGGGTCGACTGCCATGTCGACTGCTAGTTTGCAGTCGACCCTGGAAGTCGACTGCCACGTCGACTGCCAAGCAGCAGTCGACCCCCGATGTCGACTGCGAATGGCAGTCGACGTGGCAGTCGACCGCCATGTCGACTGCTAGTTTGCAGTCGACCCTGGAATTCGACTGCCACGTCGACTGCCAAGCAGTAGTCGACCCCCGAAGTCCGCTGCGAATGGCAGACATTGGACCTCCCCCCCTCCAAACATAAACAAATTGCTTTTGCAATGGATCCTATAGCAGATTACTCTAAACACTTTTAATATCATAGCATCTTTTATATTTAGTGCACGTTCAAGCGTCGGGACTATAAAGGGTTCACCGCTCATTAGCATTCATCATTCCCCCTCGCTCTAGTTGGCCTTGATTGCCTTTTGGCATTCGTTGCAAGTGGAGAGAGGTAGTAGGTTATATTGGGATGGGCACGCGAAACGAATGGAAGCCTTGGTTTGTGCCCAAGGAGTGGACTCCAACGTCCAAGAAGGTCGAGTGCAAATTTTGCGCGTTGGAATTAGTTTATAGGAAGGACCGCATGGTTGCCCATTTGGGATACCAAAAAAATGACGGCAAGATGCGGGGGGTGGCATTGTGTCAACGTCAAGGGCCGATTGTAAAGTCTTTATTTTCGAGGTGCGGCGGATCGTGGCCGCCAATTCCGGATGACTTTGTGGACGAGTGCGTTGAGGACGGGGGAGAAGCTGTGGTCGGGTCCCAACAACAAGCGTCATGCGGTGCATTGTCGAACGCGAACGGAAGCCAAACCGCTCCACCATCGCCCGCACCGTCAGTGGCAAGGGAGTTGGTGTCCGGGACGACTCCCGAACCCCACCGACGTTCCCAACAACAAATGGGACTAAAAGAAGGGATGCAAAATTCGACAAAACGAGACTTGGATACAAAATGGTCGCAAGCCTTTTATGAGGCTAATATCCCCATTAGTATTGTCCGCCATCCCGCGTTCATCCAGGCCGTTAAGGCAACCGCCGAGGCTAGAATTATGTACAAACCCCCAACATACCATGCAATGCGCAAGAGTTTACTTGACGATGCACGGTTCAATACACAAAAAATCGTGGAGTTGAAGACAACATCATCCATCCACAAATATGGGTGCACTATTTGTTCGGACGGATGGGAGAATGTTGTCCACCGCCCTTTGATGAACGTCATGCAAATTTGTCCGGCGGGCGACGTGTTCCTTGGTTCCATCGACACCACCGGTAGCACAAAGGATGCCGCCTACGTGGCTACCGAGGTCAAACGCTACATCGTTGGAGTGGACCCCACAAAGGTTGTTCAAGTTTGCTTCGATAATGCGGCGGCCATGAAAACCGCGGCGAGCAATATTAGCCGGGAATGGCCACACATATATTGGCAAGGGTGTGCGGCGCATTGTTTGAACTTGTTGTTGAAGGATTGGGGTAAACAACGATGGGCGAAGGACGTCGTAGACAAGGCGAAGGACATTGTCAAATACATCCGGGCCCACCAATGTCCGACGGCGGTCTTCCTCACCTACTCGCCCAATTTGGGCTTGAAGATGCCCGGGTCCACACGATTCGCCACCAACTTCCTCATGATTGACCGGCTTCTAAAGGTGAGACATGCTTTGGAACAAACGGTTATTCATCCCGATTGGACCGCCTACGTGAACAAATTAAATAGAGGAGGCGATGATCGAAGGAGAAGTGCAATGGAGGCACGTCAAATCAAGACAACGGTTAATGACGACAGTTCTTGGACAAGTTGCGATAATTACCGCCACATGTCGGAGGAGGTGTTGAAAGCATTGAGAGTGTTTGATGGCGTTGAACCGGCAATGGGCAAGGCTTGGTTGACCATGAAGAACTTGGAGAAACATGTGCTTAGCCTAAGGAATCCTCCTTTCAACCTAGCACACAACCTCGCTACCTTGGCCGAAGAAGATTTCTACAGCCGGTGGCGTATGATGACCACGGACCTACACCATGCCGGTGCAATCTTGAATCCTTATTTATTGGACGACAACGTCGTCCACGAAGACGCGGCCGTTAAATCCGGATTCTTGGACGCCATGAGGAGGTTGACCACGGGCAAGGACGGTCATTACGGTCGGGTTGTGGCCGAATTTCAAGCATTCAAAGAGCGTAGGGGCGCGTTCGCCAATATGCCCCTAGCCATGGAAGCCAACATCCCACCCCACGAGTGGTGGGACCTCGTGGGCGAAGGTGGCACCCACTTGGCCCCTTTGGCAAAGCGAATATTGGCCCAAGTGTGCTCCTCTTCGTCTTGCGAAAGGAATTGGAGTAGTTATTCGTTTGTGCACAACAAGACTAGAAACCGGTTGAGTTCGGCGAGGGCCGAAAATTTGGTGTACATTTATACCAATTCACGGTTGGCACGGGAGAGGGTTGATCGGGACTCGGCCGCATGGTATCTAGTGAACATGATGTCCGAAGACTCCGACTATTCGGCCGACGAGGATATAAATGGTGACCCCCCCGCGGGACCCGGCGGGGATTCCTCGGGGCCTTCGGACAACGAGAGCGATGGGGGACATGGTGGAGGGAATTTGGGCCTTGACAACCACAATGATCCGTTTGCATACGATGGACTTGACGCCGAGGACGATGGTGATCTTCACATGTGGGCCAACATAGCCGGTCGGGAGTTTCTCTCCACTACGCATGTGCGTCCCGCTACGCCGACAACTACAATACCCGATGTACCGGTAGACATTCAACCCGTAGTGGATGAAGATGTAGTGGCCGAACCACATGTGGATGAAGCTCTTGAAGCGGCTCCGAACCGGATGGACATGGACGAAGTCCCACCACATGCTTCCCCCATTCATCCACCGACGGATGTTATGCCCACTCCTATTGTGCCGACAACATATGCACAACCCATGCAAACTACACCACCCTTTCCCGAGCCCCACGGAGAGGGCACGTCCAATGTTGTCCTTAACACTAGTCCATTGCGAGGTATTGGGCAATGCCCGGCCGTTGCGCGAGCACCGGAATCCGACTCGGATGACATATTGCGCGTCGGGCCCCAACAATACCACGCATGGGCTCCCGGTTGGTTGGTGCCACCATCGGCATGCGCGCCCCATGCCCCACACCGGCTAGGCCACCCCCTAATATTGCATTGACAAACTTTGGTCGGACCACGAGAGGTCAAAAAAGAAAACGACAAAGGGATGTGCGAGAATGGAGGACTACCGGGGCCACCCCACTTGCACGTCCACAAACTAACGGCGTTATGGATGCAACGGGTTCAAGACCAATGGTATCGATTAGAATGCCAAGGGCTGGCACACGGCTTAGTCGAATTCCCGGCCCGGCAATTGATGGCCACGAGTCCGACGCCCGAACAGATGACAATGCCAGCACGGACGATGAATCCGGCGTAGGCGAAGCTCCCGATGATAGTGATTACCAAGCACCGCCCCCAAGGGTAGCTGTGGGAGGGCCACGCAGGACAAGGAATTCTATTCCTCAAGACAACGATAATGCCCCTTCATGAATGAATATTTATAGTAATGTCAAATGTCCTATGGTGTTCAATGGGTTTAGTTGTATTGGTGATCAATTTTTGTAATAACTATTTTTGGGTATGTTTGTTGAAAAAATAATGTGAATTTCAAATTTGTATGTTGGATGTTGACTAGAAATTGAGCCTACATGTATGATGTAGGGTTTAGGAAATGAATGTCCAATGTGCACTAAGGTTAGGACTCAGAAGTAGGACACATGGAAATGATTTGTAATGCCAATAGGCCCTATGTAGTGTTGCATTTTTTATTCTATAGGTCGGAGGCGGCATTATAAAATAATTTTAAGAATATTTAAGACTACTTTTATGTTTTTATTATTGAAAATCATCGAAGACATCAATCCGTGAGGTCCTTTATGGCAAATCATTGTCGAAAACATTCCCCTCTTCTAGGATTAGGTCATCGAGCTCTGCTCCGCCCAAATATTGATCCAAGAATGATGACATTGTAAATGCAGACCACCATTCACGACTTGTCCGATGTGCCATGTGGGGCGTTATGTATTCCAATATTTGCCAATTTGTGTGGCAAATTGGCAATGCTCAAGGCTCAAACATTGCCATTGAGTTTGAATGTACTAATGCTATATGGTAATATGGAACAATTGTCAAAGTTGAGCGTGTCTATATTTGCCCTATTGCCATGGATTGGCTATAGTCGTGAACTTATAATAATAAAAAATTAAAAATGCCGTAGAAATTTGTCGAGGATTTTAAAATGCATTTTAAATGTGTATTTTAAGATAAAGTAAAAATAAATGCACCTCTAGCCCTATGTCATGTGGGAGGATGAAATGAATGTCCAATGTGCACTAAGGTTAGGAGTAGGACATATGGAATTGATTTGTAATGCCAATAGGCCCTATGTCATGGGCGAGGATGGAATTAATGTCCACACACACACACATATATATATATATTGCAAATACCCCCAAATATATATATATATATATATTGCACATACATCCATATATATAGCGCATACATATAGAACATACGGTATACCGGGAACCCACATATATATTGCACATACACATACATATTGCAATTTGCACGTACACCCATACATGTTAGACATACATATTGCACACGGGTGTAGCTAATAAGGAAGTTATCATTTGTTTAAATAGCGATCCACTTTTATTTCACATTACGGATCATATCTTTTACATAGTGCGATTATATCCACTAGGCCTAAACACATATACAATGTGTTTGCTAGGATTAAATCGGCGAACTATATAGAACATGAACCGCTACATCTACATAGAAAAATTATAATGTCAATAGTCGCTCCGAAGGACAAATCCAAAAGTTGGTGCATCGACGATATTCGGCAGAACGTTTGTCGACTTGAAGCCAATATTCTCCATTCTCCACAAGCATATCCCGCAAGTATTCAAGTTCCATTATGAAAATATCGTTGAGCCGAGCATGCTGAACTTGCCATCGAATTGGGATGGCAATGCGTTGCGTATGGCTGAACATGAAGAGGTTCAGTCGGAACGCTCGCAACAATTCGGCGAGCTCCGAAGTCCCTCTCACGCCCCTAAATCGATGCCCCATTGGTATGTCTACGTCCCAAATCGACATACGCAACGCATTGTAGACTTCTCCCATACCAAAATGTTCCCGCCAAGCTTTGTTAACTCCCATGTATTTAAAAATACATATGAGAGTTAAAAAATTCGCCCTCACTTCACACCCCCGCCCATACTCTCCTCGGTGATATGGCTCCAAAATAGGCTCTAGGACCTTCGGCAATATGTGCTCCCCCACAATTTCCGCGGTCAATCCGGGTAAAATGGTCGACGGTGCCATGTTTGGCACAACCCTGAAATAGCAGCTTCTCCGCTCCTTCTCCCTTTGTTCTCCGTTTGCAAAGCTTGCTAAAACATGCTATGGCCAATGGAGAACTTGGGAATGAGGGAAATGGGAGGTTGGATTGCTATATATATGCATCCTTTGTCATGATTGTATGCATTTAATGCATGATTTGACTAAGCTAACGTTCTTCCCAAACCCTAACGCCTAATTTCGACTGCTGGGCAGCAGTCGACTGTGGATGGTCGACTGCTGGAAGGCAGTCGACTGTGGATGAATGACTGCCTTCCAGCAGTCGACCATCTTAGTCGACTGCTAGGAAGCAGTCGATTTTATCAGTCGACTGCTGTGTAGCAGTCGACCAGCCACAGTCGACTGCTGGGCATTTATCAATCGACTGCTGCCCAGCAGTCGATTTACATAGTCGACTGCTATGAAGCAGTCGATTTGCATAGTCGACTGCTGTGTAGCAGTCGACCATCCACAGTCGACTGTTGTGTAGCAGTCGATTTGCATAGTCGACTGCTGTGTAGCAGTCGACCATCCACAGTCGACTGCCTTGTAGCAGTCGATTTGCATAGTCGACTGCTGCACAGCAGTCGACTGTGGATGGTCGACTGCTACACAGCAGTCGACTGCCTTGCAGCTTAATTTAGACAACTAATTAGACACACCCGTAACCCAACCTGCCAAATCATTGGATGCCACCCGAGGGCCCACACTGCGATATCCCTATAAAATCAAGTGTGCTACCCACCATGAGGCCACCTTGCCTCGTAGTGATTTTGAGGACCTTGTATGCGTCGCGTACATTGCCCAAGATCAACTACGGTGTGGGCAATCCATAGGATTGCGATGGCTGGGAGTGGCAAGATACGGGATGCGGGTGGTTCGTCAAGAAGTATGTATTACAATCCCCGACACGCATGGGGCTTGCCGGACGAACCGGACGAATTTACACCCGAGGTGGTTGCAGAGAACACTCGAAATGAGGACGATTTGCGCAGTGTTTTACGTCCGATTCAAGGGTTCACTGAATTCTATTGGGTTCGACTGCCTAGGAGACAAGTTGATCGTCACCACCGCGGATACTTGGACGCCCAAGAAAGGCCCGCATGCCGCATCGGTTACAAGGAAAAACTTTTCCCATGGCACTTGTTTCAGGACCTTAGCGACGTTCTCACGAAGGGGAAAAATCAATTGTATTTTCGAAAAAACTATGGGACCTTGTGGAGGTTCTACCAAACCATAAAACACTCGGTGCATGACGCAATTCATTGGGGGTTCAACCGGTGCACCGCGCACCAAAAGGAATACCGGGTGTATAGAGAGTACACACTTAGGTCGTCAATGTAAGATTTGCCCACGAATATGGTGAGAGCGTAGTATCAAGTTTGTACTTGCACGTATACTTACGTATGTTGGTAAGTTGGAAATGCGCAATATATGAATTCCCAGCAATATTGCGGTGATGTTTTCCGCTTGGTGTGAACTTATAATCATGCCACATGGAATCATTGTCACAGTTATTTGCATCGATACGTGTTTGATTCAAGTGCAAATGCATGTAGATGCAAAGTCCATGGTTTAATTGGATGTTTGTGGCAACCGATTGTGTGGGCAAACATAAGAAATGATCATTGTGCGACACTTGTACATTACTCCCAAAATTGATAGTCAACAATAATTCACTTATAAACATTTCCAAAATCATGGTTTTTCCCGCATTGTGTACAATTGAGTATCAAATAATGCCTCCTAGTCCGACGCCTATCTCACAAACACTAGCCAACATTCCTAATCCGGCTCCGAATCACTATCCAATGCAATGGGGGGTCCACGGCTTGAGCTTGCACCGTTCAGATTTGGTGGCCGTAGTGTCCGGCGCCTCGCCTCACGCCTGCTCTCGGTGATGGCCCATAGTTCTTGCGCCGCAGTCTCCCGGTCAGCTTGTGCACGAGCACGCGCGCGGTCTCCAATGTGCAACCCCCTCGCGGCATTCGGATGGCGCAGGACGTCTTGCATGGTGGGGCTAGAGGCCCCGTCACGGATGTCCAAAAGGCCGTTGACGTATTTCCACTCATTCATCCGGATTTGGACGTCCACCTCATTGAAGCTACCCTCTTGTGTAACGGCCTCCTGCCTCTCCAGATCGGCCTCAAAACTTGTTGTGTCCAACACGTGTTCCACATCCCAAGTTGTTTCCTCGCCCGGGACCGGTTCCCGTGGTAATACCCCCACTGTCACATTGCCGTTGGAGTCATACACGTATCCGTGGGGGTGAGGACCTGGGACGTATTCACCCGTCTCTCCGGCATGCCCACCCACAACACGGTACAAAAATGCCCTCAAACCTACGGCCTGAGGAGAGGAGCCGGGGTAAAACTCATGAGCAACCCTTGTGTACATTTCAGGCGTGAAGTTTGTCGGGTAGCCTCGCAGGTCCTTCAAATACCTCCGTGCACGCCAACTATAAGCAGGAGGATCGCCGTATTCTGCGGGCGGCACACCATGGATTATTGTGTATTCAAAATCGGGAGGCATTCCCCATTGCACTCCGAATTGCTCGTACAACCTTCGATGCAGAGGGGCTTGGCACGTAGGACAACGGCGTGTTTGCAACATGTGTGGCAACAAACAATTCGGGTGGACCATGTGACCGCACGACCCAACGATCCATGCGCCTTCGGGTCCCCAAGGATTGGAACAAATGGGGCACATGCTCCCGTCCTTGATCCAATCGGGGACGCATGGCCACAACAAGGCTGGTCTGGCCGGGGGTATCACGATGCGGGATGATACTGCGGTATCCCATTGGAATTCATCCTCGGGCCTCTTGGTCCACGCAATACTGGGGTAATGGTCGTCATCGACCGGGAGGTTCTCAGGATACATGAAATCCAATGGCGGCCACGAGGTAAAAAGAAGCCGTCGTTCGGGCCACTGTTCGCCGTGGTCCCTATAGTGTGTCAGCTCGTCCATCAATGCCCTCTCACGCGTGGCGAACATGACATGTAGTCGTCCTCCAACAACCGGTTCCTCCTAATGACCCGGTCGTAATCAACCCTCATTGCCTCCAAGTTTGTTGTGGGCGACGGCTCCCGCCCTTGTCCATCACTACCAGACATTGCTTGCGGCAGTTGTGGCGCATCAGCCCTCGCAAGTTCAAGGTCGGTCAAACGTGCAATCTCGGCCTTCAACCCTTGGACCTCCTCGGCGTGTGCACGTCGGACCATCTCCAATTCCCGTTCGTGGTCAGATTTGCATTTTGCCAACTCCGCCCTCAACGCCTCCACAACGTCGTTGTCGGCAACTACCAGTGGTGGGGATGGCACCGCCGATGCCATCTCCACATCAACGGGCGAAGATGGAGGACAAACCAACCGGGAACCATGTGGCGGTGTCACGTGGACCCTTTGTCGCCGGCTAGGTGGTTCAACCGGCAACCCTATGACAATGTTGTGCTCGTCCATGTTTGACTCGGCGGCCGGTGGAGTCCCCACAATTTGATGATCTGGTCCCGCAAGGAAATCAAAATAAGATCGGACCCTCAAAGGATTCATTGGAGTTTGCCATGCCAATGGAATCGGACGGCCAGCGTTCCGTCCTAGCACGGCACTTGGTATGACCGTGACCCGGCGTGCCTGCCTCAAGTCCGGGCTCGTGCGGGGTATGGTGGACCAGTCGATATCCACTCCCAAAATTACCTCCGCGTAGACCATTTGGCATAACCACATTAGCATATGCCCGCGATCAAATTCCCTCGGTGCACCCCACAAGAAATCCCACACCTCCTTGCACCGTTCTCCAAATATTTGATGGCTCACCTCCCTCCATATGCCATAGCGTTGTCTAGACATCCGTTCAGCATTCGCGCTAGGAACGAACATCCTCGTCAAATGGGTCCACTCTACGTACCTTCGGACCGTGCTATACAACCACATGCCCCTCTCATTTTGCCAGCCGGGATTGGCGAGAATGTTCGGGTCCCGCGCCACCTCCAAATTGATTGGTTGCGGCCTGCCCCTCGGCGCATTGCCGCGTCTTCTAGCGCCTGCCGACCCCGGTCTCGATTGCGGAGTCCCCCCCGGATCCAAATCCCCGCCACGTGGAGGTTCCGGCGGCAAGTTATCTTCGTCTGCCATCGTTGCCCCTAACCCCTAGCTTTGTATGCCTACTATAAATTAAACCTAATATGGTAGCACTTCCAAAATAAGCGCCACCACCCACAATTTTTTTCCCAATCCACTAAAACCAAATTAAGGCCGTTCAAAGTTCAAACTACATAATTAGATTTAAACCACTTTCAAAATAAGTGTTCACATATAACAATTTCCGGTATGGTTCAAACTAACCGCAATGGGGTACAATGTAGACCGTATGTAGGTGGGTTGCAATACACACGTTAGGCAATAACAGTATATCGTATGCACCGTATACGTATTTCAGTACGTATGTCCACCTGTAGCCCTCCAGCTCACCTCTATCTCCAAATGGCAAGGGCTGATTAACAACCTAGGCCCAAATGGAGGGAGGTGGGAGTGAGGGAATGAGGGAAGTGGGGTCCATATATACCCCAAGGAGGTGTCCTTTCGATTAGACGCCCCCTGGACCAACCCATGGACGCCACGTGCCCATGGGTGTCTCTACGCGACTGCTCGTGAGCAGTCGCACCCCTTCGTCGACTGCTATTAGCAGTCGACCATGTGGTGCGACTGCTCACGAGCAGTCGCAACCCATTCAAGTCGACTGCTGATAGCAGTCGACCATAGGGTGCGACTGCTCACCAGCAGTCGTCCGCACTTTGTCGACTGCTATTAGCAGTCGACTTGGGTTGTCGACTGCAGTTGGGCAGTCGACTGTCTTCGTCGACTGCTAATAGCAGTCGACTTGAAGGGCAGACGACTGCTTGTAAGCAGTCGCATCCCTTCGTCGACTGTTATTAGCAGTCGACGAAGGGGTGCGACTGCCCACCAGCAGTCGTCTGCCCTTCTTCGTCAACTGCTAATAGCAGTCGACGAAGGGGTGCGACTGCCCACCGGCAGTCGTCCGCACTTTGTCGACTGCTATTAGCAGTCGACTTGGGTTGTCGACTGCAGTTGGGCAGTCGACTGTCCAAGTCGACTGCTAATAGCAGTCGACGAAGAAGGGCAGACGACTGCTGGTGGGCAGTCGCACCCCTTCGTTGCGACTGCCCACCAGCAGTCGTCTGCCCTTCTTCGTCGACTGCTATTAGCAGTCGACGAGGGTTGTCGACTGCAGTTGGGCAGTCGACTGTCCAAGTCGACTGCTAATAGCAGTCGACGAAGAAGGGCAGACGACTGCTGTTGGGCAGTCGCACCCCTTCGTCGACTGCTATTAGCAGTCGACGAAGGGGTGCGACTGCCCACCAGCAGTCGTTCGGACTTTGTCGACTGCTATTAGCAGTCGACTTGGGTTGTCGACTGCAGTTGGGCAGTCGACAGTCCAAGGCGACTGCTAATAGCAGTCGACTTGAAGGGCAGACGACTGCTCACAAGCAGTCGCCCGCCTGTCGTCGACTGCTAATAGCAGTCGAATTTCCATGTCGACTGCCCAAGAGCCGTCGACAAGCCAAGTCGACTGCTATTAGCAGTCGACTAGTTATGGTAGTCGACTGCTCTTGAGCAGTCGACATGGAAATTCGACTGCCGTCAGCAGTCGACACACCTATACGACTGCCCTTTAGCAGTCGATTCAGTGTGTCGACTGCCTAGTAGCAGTCGCTGTAACTCGTCGACTGCCCACTAGCAGTCGACACTGTTGACGACAGTTTACCCTGTGTGACGACAGGGTAAATTGTTTTACCCCCCCAAACGGACGTGACGTTTTCAGGTCTGCCGTCACGTCGCTGTCACAGGACGTGACGCGACGTGACGTGTAATCCCTGCTCATATCTACGGCTTCTGTACCCAAAAACTTCGGCGTATTCCAAGCGGGACAGAGCATTCATCGAGTCACCCGCCGCTCAGAGAGCTCGAGGTAGAAAGGCTTACTGCGGGGGCCGAACGCATCAAAATCCACAGGAAAATTTCATGGAGGTGAGTGGTTAGATATTGAAGGTATACACCGATTCGATCCAGCATTGCCCCACACATGATTTACGGGGTTACACAATACTGTACCACTCAGACCAAACTCGCTGTAATAACGCAGGAAAACATAATCTTCTCCAGGGTTCTTGGCGATAATTGAAGCCAAAAAAATTACACGAGGTAAGTTGCGGGTTGCCTTTACATCGCAACGGCTGGATTAAGCAAAAATTGCCCATAAAAATTAGCAAGTTTCCTGTCGCCCACCGTATATACCGGAAACGGGCCTGTACCTACGGCTCCCGCGGGTCGTTTAGGGGTTAAGACCCAAAGTATTTCCTAAAAACCGGGTAAAGCTCCCTTGGTTATAGCAGAGGCATCTGGCTATCCCAATGCACCTACAAGAACTTGCTCTGGAGATTTTCAAGTAGGTTTTAGTTAAGTAGCTTTCACACATGTTCATTGTTTTATCTACCAAGCAATAAATGTTGGGTAGTTTTTGTCCCATCCCCAAATGCCTTACTACTCACCTATCTTACCATCGGTTTTTGTTAATGAAGCTCCTCGTGCCCTCATAGCTAAGACTAAAAAGCAATCAATCACAAGGGCGGGAGGCGACACTTTTAAAGGTCCTATATTCTTGCCTCATGTTTAGGTACCGATGGGAGGGTCGGTGCTTGAGGCTTAAAACCTCCACTTTTAAGCCATGCCACATCATTTGCCAACTAGGCTCGGCACTAGATAATGTCGATGGTGTGAAGGCCGGGTTGTTAGAACCAACTTTTAGTCTTAGCTAAAGTCAGGTGGGAAGGGGGCACAAGTCTCAAGATGAACGAGGACTGACGTTTTCACCAAGTGACTGAATTCACGAATACATGCTCATTTACCATACATTTCAAGAAAAGTAGTGCGTACTCTAAGGTGCGTGTAGAGTGGCAAAGAAAACTTCATGCAAACACATGCTTGTCAGTGAACAGTGCCAAGTTGAAGAGTGCCACTACTTTCGGTGAATAATGCTGCTATGAATAATATTTTCAGTGAGTAGTGCCGAGATGAGCAGTGCTTCCTAGATTTTTCGGTGGCATTGATTTCATACCATAAAGAAATTTAGTATCACCTTTACTAAATTCCCACATGCACTACACTCTAAGTGCACGGGATATTACGGAGTTTTGTAGTGTTAACATGGATGCGTGATACTAGTGAATTAGTGTAGCATGTGACACTATGGAATAATACAAAAGTATAACATATTAAATGGTGTGGTGTGGTCCACTCCACTTTGCCTTCCCGGGCGATGTGGCGGATGCATGCACCAACATTCAATAAGAGGCATAAGAAGAAGAAGAAGGTGACACTCCACATATTGACACATGGCGCAATGCAAGGGTGCGGGTTGACTTCTTTGGTGGTTTGCATTAATGACAAAAATCATGATATAAGTGAGAGAAAGGTGACAATAAGGAGTGAGATTTGAACTACGCACATCCGTTGCCTAGAGTTTTGGGATATTAGAGAGTGTGTGACATTATGGAGGTTGATATTACGGAGTTTAGGGTGTAGTAGCACTCCCTCACTAAATTAGGATAATCGGTGCAGTCGTCAGTTCTCCCTATTCCTTGTCCCTGTACAGAATGTTGCTTGTCGTTGGCATAAATGACTTTGGGATGCTGACGCGATGTTGACGAAATTTTATGCTTGTTTGCAATTGAATTTTCAATTTGTGCCAAAAAAAGAAGAAGAAATTTTACGCTTGAAAGCCCGGGCCCCAATATCACACTGACATCAAAAGAGACTCAGCCCTCCAATCACCCCCCCCCCCAAAAAAAAAATTTGTTTAAGGGGTGATGATATCGTGGTTGCTATCAACTGTTCACTTTTTGAGTGTAGTGTTCTCCCTCTTTTAGTATGACACGTTTGGGAAACACACAAAAAAAAGTCATATTATTGAGGTGTCGTCTTCTCTTTAATATGAAAAATGGCATAAAGTTGTCATATTATTGAGGGAATACGGAAACATAAGTAATATGAGTTCAAGAATATATACGACAAGTTTAAGCAATATAGATGGTAGGAAATAATAACTTATAACTCCAAACAAATACAAATATTCTCAAGAACTCTCGAAATAGGAGTCCAAAGATCTTTGGTGTTGCAAGCCACTCTAACCCTAACCGTGTCCATTCTACACCACAGGGGGTTCACTCCATGTCAAGTTGAACACCACGTGCGGCCAAAGTTTGCTACCCCTATATTACATGGAATAGATAAATTTAAAAATTATGATATTTTTTCTACATATACATAACCATTGATAATATCTTTTGTATATTTTTTTGAAATTTTTAGTCATATTCATTTTTGTAGTAATTATTTTAGTTTAATTTTGTGTCATTCTAGTTAGAAATGGTATGTTTTATTAAAAAAACAGATCATCAAATTTGGTTACCATTTTTTATTATGTAATAGATACCGTGTGTATCTACCCATGAAAAAAATTGATAAAATTTTGACCCATTTTGGTGATGCAACTTACCAAAAGTAGATTTTTTTTGGCCGCACGTGGTGTTCAACTTGACAATGGAGTGACCCCCCCGTGTTCTACACTAGTAACCCTAATTCTCATTAAGTCCCCAACGATAAATGAAGTTCCCAAGTTAGTTCCCAAGTGAAAATGGATGTATGTTAGATGTACATAACATAGATGAAAAGAATTTTAGCATTAACGACATCTTTAATATGACAAAACGGAGATTCTGAATGTCGCATTATCGAGTGCCGTAGTCGGTTAAAAGAGGGAGTTTTGAGCTAAAAAGTTAGGTCTTGCAAAAATGTGTCGTAATATCGAGGGTGCCGTATAAACGAGTGCCGTATTAACGAGGTTAGACTGCACGGTGCTTCCGTGTGGGAAAGCGGGGATGTTACAAATATTTATTCATGAACCTCCGCTAGTTCATAGAAAAGGGCATCTTCGGCTGCTTGCTATACAAGCTACTATGGACTTGAATGTCAACATCTTTGGTGAATAATGGGTCATGAACTCCCATATCACCGACCCAACAATCATTGTAATAATCTGCATCCATGCAAAATGAGATCTAAGGTAGAAATACCCAAACCAGTTAACCACCCTCTACTCGTGCATTAGGCCGCCGTCAGAATAGTGAAGTGCCATTTCTGAAACCAATCATGGCGAGGCTGGCAACTTCAATGCATGTACTCTTTAGTTTAGCCAAATTTAGTCATGTTTAATGTACTCATGAGTTAATTGGTTTAGGTGATGTTTTGTATGGAAATGTGGATTACCGTGTTTGATGTAGGGAGAATCTAGTGAACGAGTAGGGGGTTTCACAACTTTCCACTTTGAAAAATTGTAGAATTTTTTGTACATGGCAGAAAAATATGAAACAACTTGCATTCTTCATGAATCCTTCTCGTCTATCTTGGAAAATTGTCTCATGATTGTAAGACAATATCTTCAATGAGAATCACCTTATTTTCATGGGTTATGGTATTTCTACCTTAACATAGATAGACATGCCCGGACCAAACCAACACATATGTCATAACCTGAAACCAACATTATGTACTATTATCATACATTTAAAATGAATTATTCTTGAATTGAAGCTTTGCTGATTCAACGAAACTACATCTTCTTTGTTGCTTGCTTGAAAAGTTACTATGGACTTGTATGTCAACGTTTTTGGTGGATGTTGGTTCCTAAATCACCGACCCAATAAACATTGACAATGATCTTCGTCCATGGATGGACCCCAATCTTTGCGGTTGCATATTTTATCATTGGCTAAGTAATGCTTCAGAAAAAGGAAGTAGATCTAATGGAGGCATGCCCCCAATCCAACACATGTCATAACTTAAAACTAACATTTTGTATCAAATTATTATAAATTTTGAATAATTTATTCTGATGCTTTGTTGATTTTCATAGAAACAACATCTTTTGTTGCTTGCTATACAAGTCATATTTATGGACTTGTAGTTTAACGTCTTTAGTCAACTTTGATCAGAAAACACCACCCCACCAAACATTGACAATGATCTCCATTTATGCATGACTAGATCCAAGGTAGGCCCAAACCAAACGCAGGAGTGTGTGTGCCATTGTTATACATTTGGAGGCCCCACATATATGACTTTGGTGCATATTGTTGGTTTTAGGATTTTGTGTTGGTTTTGGTTGAATTGAGTGGTCCACATTGGCAATTATGTGCAACACCAACATGGGTCGATGTCTATTAGATATGGTTTGGACTTGCTAAAACATTCTTTGACGTCTTATGTTGGAGTTGCTTTCATAATATAAACATTTTTTAGTATTATTAGTAGATATAGATTCTAGCATATTTTAAACATTCTGTCACGTGAGGTGACATCGGGGGCTAAATCACGTCAAATTAGAAGTCAATGGACTCCATTACGAGTCCATGTGTGTTTGGATGAGTAATGGACTCCATTGGAAGTCCTAGATAGTTGTTCATCCACTCCATGGATGAAATCCACCTAGACGGGGGGTTATGTGGAGAGGAAGGCATCTTGACTTGCCATTGTTGTCAAGTCAAGTCTTGTGAGTGTGTTTTGAGAGAGAGAGAGCTTGTTGTTGCTATCTTGTGGCTATGGTGTAGTAGATCATGAGTAAAGCCTTTGCATTCTTTCTCCATCACTTGCACTCTTGGATTCTCCCTTCGTGGAGTGAGAGATAGCTTGACTCTTGTGTGTGAATTTCAGAGTTTCTTAAGCTTTGTAAGGAGACTTCTTAGTTTCTTGAGCTTGGAGAGAGAAACCCTCATACTTGACAACAATTTGGCTTATTTTTCATTTTTGGTTGTATTTCTGAGCTAAGATGGCCCAGTAGTGAAAGCAAATGAGTGATACAGGTGTATGAAAGCTTAGTTTGCAATTCCTTGCAACCCTCAAGAAGATTTTGAGAGAAATCTCCGCATTTTTTTAATTTTTTTAATTTTAATTTTTTTGGTGTCTCTTTGTGTTTTTTTGAATTGTTGATGGTTGAATCTTGAGACCAAATGGAATCTCAAGTCACATCTTTCTTGCTTGCAAATTGTGTAAGCAAATTTTAATTTTTTCAAATTTTTTTTCCGATTTGTTTTTAATTTTTTTAAGAGCTCCGGACGGATCCGGAGCTCTGCCCCACCCTCCTGGAGCTCCTAAAGCTCCTGGAGAGGGCCGGGCGGGCGGCGCGGGCCAGGCCCTGGGGGTGGGCCAAACCCCCCAGGTAAGGTTTTTTTTTTTTTTTTTTAATTTTTTTGTTTGACTTTTATTTTACTTTTGACTTTTTATTTTTATTTTTGACTTTTTATTTTTTTTTACAGATTTTGACTTTGACTTTTTACTTTTCCTCCCTAGATTCTCGCAAAAAAGTTCTTTTTTACTTTTTTACTTTTTACTATTTTTACTTTTACATTTTAGCTTTTGAGTTTTCAATTTCACTTTTACATTTGACTTTTTACATTTTGATTTTGACTTTTGATTTTACCTTTTCACTTGCTACGTTTTACTTTTCACCTTTTTACTTTAATTTTTAGATTTTTGTTTTTACATTTTTACTTTCACCTTTCAAACTTGGCATTTAATTTCACAAACTTTGAGGTTCAAATTTGGGGGCATACTAGCTCCGATTGGAGTGAAATTTGAGCCTATCTTGTGTGAAATTTGCCAAGGAATCCAATGGTGTAATTGGATTGTTGATTGGAATTCAAAATCATTGCTGAAATTATTAATTTCAACGCTGATTTTTGATTCTGGGAGCAAATTAACTCCGAACGGAGTGAAATTTGAGCCTAATTTGTGTGAAATCTTCCTAGGAGTCCATTGGTGCAATTAGTTTGTTGATTGGAGTCCATAATCACCTTGGAAATGAGCATTTTCAACGCTGATTTTTTATTTTAATTACCAATCTCAAACCTTTGCACAATTTTGGAATTCTGAGGCATAAATAAACACTTGGCATTTGGCAAGGGATTGCCATTTAGATAGCCCGCAACAGGTGCAGGTTTCCCATTACCTTGTAGATAGTTGCAGGTACTCAAGTAATTATTTTATGGTGCAAACTAGGAGCCGATATTATCGATCTCCATCACCGGATTACTTAGAGGACGTGCATACCACAAATCTTGAGCCAGAGGTAGATACCAACGAGGCTTTTGAGCCTATTTCGGCGTTGGACACTACTAGTAGGCTTCGGATTTGGAGTGTGGGCACGTTCGACGAAATGGAGGACGATCACCACAGTTCAGTGCGTGATCGGTTCTCAGGTCGAGCTGGGGGCATTTCCTTGCCCGATTGGAAACTCCGGTTTCGTACCTGGATTAAGGAGAAGCGTCAAAGGTCTTCCAATTTTAATGATTGGTATGCCTTTGAACTTCTGCCTCAACATTTGGAGTATGAGGCACTCCAAACTTATGAACGCTGGACAGAAGGTCATCAGCGACAACTTCGGGAGGTGGAGCAGTATTGGGAGGCACGGGTTGAACTTATTTCAGCTCTTAAAAATGGGGCGGTTGCCACCTTGGCTCCACCCACCTTAAAGGAGGAGGAACCACTGGAGGAGCCTAAGGACAAAGAACTAGCTCTTGGGCCAATAGTGGCTAGCAGTAGCACGGCTACCCTTTCACAGATGGCACGTGCTACACAGGCATCATTGACGGCTGTTGGTTCACCACCTCCATTTAATCCCCTTGCTGAATTTGTCGCACATTTGGAGGTGGAGTATGGTGGGTTTAGGCGAGACCAGATGCAGCGCATCTAGGATTTTCACCGGGAGAAGGATGACACTCCACGGACCATGTACACGCGACTCGCACGATTTGCTGTTGAGTCGGGAGGTGTTTTCGCTGAGAGCCAACTTGTCAAAATCTTCTTGTCTAAGATTGATAAGCGGCTACTTGAGTTGGCATCACCTCGGATTATCTTGGACTACGAAGGCAGAGCTACGCTTGCACAAGCGTTTGCCGTGGTTGAGAGATGTGATCGGGCACTCTGTCAACACGATGCCACGGATATGGTATCTTGGATGACAGAGACTAGCAAATAAAAAAGAATTGTCACAGCTACTAGTAATTTAGCTGAGACTCAACCTGTTAAGGAACAAAGGATTTTGTACTGCTGGGGTTGTGGAGAAGCTGGTCATTCAAAGAATGATGTCAATTGTCCCAAGAAGAAGAAAAACCAGCCTTTGGGAAAAATAAAACAAAAGATAGAACCGGTAAAGGCGGGGGAAAATTCTAAGAAGAGGCAATTGAAATGTAACCATTGTGGCGGCACTAACCACGATGTGGATCATTGTTTCCAACTTCATCCTGAGAGGCGGCCTGCCAGTTATGTGACTGGCAAATCTTCACGGGAGCAAACTCTTGAGGCTAAGGTTGCAGAGCTTGAGCAAAAGCTCAAATCTTCTGCATCTTTTGCTCAAATTTCTGAGCCGCATGCAGTTGTTGGCACTTTCGGTTCTGACATGTATATGTTCGGAGCATCTGGAGAGGTGGTAGCTGCAGCTTCTACTCGCGCACAGACATTGGCAAATTCGGTGGCTTCCACAAGTGCTGGGAGCAACGAGGCTTCACGTCCTCGCCATGTCGGTCCAGCAGACCAGGTTGGTCAAGCACGGCTACCTCTATCATTTGGATTGGCAGACACTACCACTGCTGTTGGGGCTAAAAACCCTTTACCTTTGAGAGATGGGGATTCAATTTCAAAGGACGTTATGCAGATATTGGCACATAAAATTCTTCATATGCCAATTTTCTCGGGTTCGGAGTTGATGGCTCCGGATTTCAAACCTGCTGGAGTTTTTCATTTAGCTGGAAGAATGTTAGAAGGCAAGGCGGATTTTCCATCCCTTCAAGTATCCCAAGCTGTTGTTGACGTGCCTGTGGCTGAGGAGGTGGAGGACTTAGCCAATTTGCGAGCGAACCTTGCAGATTCGGCAATCATTGCTTTTGGTAAGCACACTGATATTCCTCCTCCAATAATTCCATCAATGGATACGTCTTTTCCACATTGTGCAGCAGGAGCAGCCTATCTTGCAGATGTTTCTGCAAGATCTGCTCGAGAGCGGCATAATTTACAACCTGGAGTTGTACGTCTGGTGAACGACAAAGCTTTGTTTGTCGTGTCACGCACGGATAATCCCGCTATTCGTGCTACACCACTGAGAGTTATGATGGATTCTGGTGCTCAACCGGTTATGATTGGCAAAGGACTTGCTGACAGTCTGGGGTTGATGCCAACCAATTTAGATCCTTGTCCATTCACAATTGTGACTTCAGTGGGGGCACTGAACGTGCAACAGGTTACACCAAGGCACCTCTCCGTTTGATTTTTAACGTGGAGGCAGGACCTACCTACACTCATTTGACAATGAAGTGTGTTGTTACCAATGCAACCAACTATGATATACTAGTTGGTCAGCAAGTTCTTTATCCACTTGGCTTTGGTCTGGATAATTGGACCGAGGAGGCGTGGATTAGACCGGGATGGTCTACTGGTGATGGCATGAAGGTATTTATTCCTGTAGCATTTGCAGCTACTTCTATGACTATGGTTGCGGAGGCAATGTTTGGTTGTAGTGGTTTAGTTTCAGACTTGCCTTGTTCACCAATTTTGTTGGAGGAAACATTGGCCTACACGTGTAATGTAGCAGAGCAACGAATTTTGCCATGTACCGAAATTCCTGCTCGACATTTCAAGGATCCATCTCCACCATGGCGTACTCCTAAGGAGTTATCTGACCATTGTCGACACATTGTAGCGGCTTTGGAGCTTGGAGAGGCACCTCCAATATCATCCTCATTTTCTTTTGCCCAACCCATTCGTTGGCGACCGTCACCTGAAGGTATCGTCATTGTAGAAATCTTTGGCGGCATTGGCACAGGTTTGGCTGCAGTATTGGAGGCTGGGATTACAGTTAGGCGGTATATTCATGTGGATAATGGATATACAGCCAACAGAGCCGTTCGACACCACATCCAACAATTGTTGTTGAGGTATCCCACACAATTGTCAGCCTCTGCTATTCATGGATGTTGTGGTCAACTCCCTCAAGACGTCACTATGATTAGTGATGAGGATTTGAGAAGGTTGGGCCATATGGATTTGATTATTGCAAGATGGCCGTGTCAAGGCCATTCGCGTGCAGGAACTGGCCAAGGTTTGGATGACCCTAGGTCTAGTTTGTTTGCGGATTTGATGCGATTGATACAATGGTGGTTTGCCCATCAATCAACTCCGCCATGGTACATTTTGGAAAATGTACCATTATTGGGTGATACACGGCACAAAGTGGTGAAGGATGGTGAGTACATTAACCAACTTCTGGGTACTCCAACATTTCTGGATGTTGCATCCTTGGGATCCTTTGCTCACCGGCCTCGTTGGTTTTGGACCAATTTGGTATCACCTCAGGTGCTTTCAGCGGCAGTCGCTCGAATTCCTCGGCTTATGAATCGCAAGGTAGATGACATTTTAGATGATCATCGTGTTTCCTTGGCGGTTACCAAGGATGACACCTTGCCACTTGCAGTAATTAACAAGGTGGGAATTCCGCGAGGTGCACTACCGACTTTTGTGACATATCCACGGTCTTTTGCATTTCGATCTCGTGGACCAGGTATGGTTTGGGATTCAAAATCCCAAACTTATGATGAGCCTACGGCAGATGAACGGGAACGAGCCATAGGTTTTCCTACAGGTACCACAGCTGCTCACGGGCTTCAAGAAGGTCAGAGACGTTTTCTATTGGGACAAGCTATGGATCTCAATAGCATGGTGTGGATTATTGGAATTTGTCTTGCTGCTCAACAATATTTTCATGACCAATTGCTTACTCTGAGGGCAGAGGACAATGGTCAGGGGGCAATGGAGCTGCAATCCGAATTTCACATGGAGGTCAATGATGCTGAGGTATTATTTTCTTTGAAGCAGCATGCTGCAAAAGAGCTTCGAGCTCAACGTGTTTTTGCTGCTTTGGCCCAAGATTTTGGTGTGTCTGATTGTAGTGGAGAGGATATGCATTTGATTTCAAGTGCAGATGATGGGGGCAAAGGTGTTGCCCTCTCCACGGACTAGCAATCACAGGCTGTGCTGACACCAATTGGCAATCCTTCTATGAAGAAGGAAACCACGGAGTTTGACGATTGGCCAATTAAAGTGGGGCCAAAACTTACTGGTGCCGAAGCACGAAAGGTACGGGCATTTATTCGCTCTTACCGTAATTGTTTTGCCTTTAGTCTTCATGATCTTGAAGGATATAAAGGTAAACCTGTTCGTATTCAACTCGAGGACGACCATCCTATTTTCAGACGGCCGTACAGACTTAGTACATCTGAAAGGTTGGGTGTCCAAATTCGATGTCAAGAATTATTGGCAGCGGAATTGATTGAACTCTCCAATGGAGAGTATGCTTGTGCCACGGTTATGCCTTCAAAGAAAGATATCTTTGGCAACTGGACGGAGAAACGGATGTGTGGTGATTATCGTCCAGTCAACCGCAAGACCAAGTCGGATAGATACCCAATGCCGATGCCAGAGGAGTTGTTTGATGCATTGGAATTTGCTAGAATTTTCAGCACTCTGGATTTGAGGTCTGGTTATCATCAATTGCCTTTGTTGTTGGATGATCGGGTGAAGACCGCATTTTGGGGAATTGATAAAGATGGCAAGGATCAACTTTATCATTGGAAATTTTTACCATTTGGTCTCAAGAATGCACCTGCTGAATTTCAGCGGGTGATGGACCAATTATTGGCTGGTTTACCGTTTGCTAGATGTTACATTGATGATGTTATCATCTTTAGTAATAGTCCACAGGATCATGTGAGACATTTACAAGCGGTATTTGAACGGCTACAACGGTGGGGACTCCGTTTACATCATGGAAAATGTAAGTTTTTCCATGATCAACTGCCCTATTTGGGCCACATGATTGTTCCTGGCGGTCTTGGTGTGCAACAGGCAAAGGTGGATGTTTTGCACAAAATTCCCGCACCTAGTGATGTACCACGACTTCGGGCATTTCTAGGATTGGCAAATTATTATAGAAGGTTTGTCAAAAACTTTAGTTTGATTGCCAAACCTCTCACCATTCTCACGGGGAAAGACCAACCATGGATTTGGAATCGGGAACAACAACATGCATTTGATACATTGAAGCAGAGGCTCGGTTCAGCGCCAGTGCTTCGACGCCCGGATGTGTCTAGAGCTTTTCAATTGCACACGGATTGGAGTGCAGTGGGATTGGGAGCGGTATTGACACAGAAAGATGAAGAGGGAAAGGAATATGTGGTGGCTTATGCATCTAGAAGCAATAATAGTGCTGAATCTAATTATTCTTCTTATGAAGGCGAGGCCTTGGCGGCCGTTTGGGCCATTGCACATTTCCGACCTTATTTATATGGGCAAAAATTTACTTTGGTGACCGATCATCAGCCTTTAAAATGGCTTATGGAATCAGATAAACTCACCGGGAAACTTGCTAGGTGGGCATTGTTACTTCAAGAATATGACTTTGAAGTTGTCCACCGAGCATGAATTGCCAACTTGGATGCAGACGGATTGTCTCGCAATCCAAGTCCTTCAGATGAGGATTTAACTGGAGCCAGGTGGCATGGAGATTGTGATCGTGAGGCGGTGCCGGGTTGGCATGCTGCCACATATCTCACAATTATGTCAGAATTGGCTGCTGAGATCCTTGTGGAACACCAAGATGAGGAGATCGATAAATCTCTCATTGTTAGTGATGTGTGGGAAGACCATGCGGTCTTGCACAAACTTCAACAAGAGACATATCCCCTTGGACTATCCGCTATGGAGCGAGATAGAGTTAGTCACCGAATAACAAGGTTTCGTTGGACAAACGGCTTGTTATTTCGTGTGTGGCCGGACGGAACGAGGCGCATCGTTCCAAGGCTAGATCAAAGAGCTTCTTTAGTACGGCAAGTGCACGAGGAGCTTGGACATTTTGGAGTGCGAAGGACACACTCTATGTTACGCAACCAATATTGGTGGACTGGTATGTATCAACAGGTTGCCACTTATGTTTTCCGGTGTGAAGTATGTGACCGAGTCAGGTCAAGTTTTAATACTTTATTACCTCAACTTCAGCCTTTACCTATTATGGGCTTGGGATATCGTTGGTCTTTGGATTTTGCCGGACCGCTTACTGTCACTCCACGTGGGGCAAAATATGTACTTGTGATGGTGGAGCATTTTAGTAAGTGGATTGAACTCGTGGCTCTTCCCCAAAATTCCTCAGAATTGGCAGCTATGGCATTTCTCGATCGAGTTTTGGCACGGTTTGGAGCACCTGCAGAGGTGTTGACGGATCAAGGGAGAGAATTTCTTGGATCTTTCGAGGCTTTGTGTACCAAGGCTTTGATTGATCACCGAACAACCTCCAGAGATCACCCTGAGGCAGATGGCTTAGCTGAACGAGTTGTTCAGACTGTCAAGCGCGGTTTGCGGAAGTATGGGTTGCTTCATGGCAACCATCGCGATTGAGACTTGATGTTACCATGGATAGCAATGGGTTACCGTTTTAGCAGGCAAGCATCTTTGGCATCCTATAGTCCTTACCAACTCTTGTATGGTCGGGAGCCAATTTTGCCTAGCTCTGTGCGAGAGAAATTGGCTCATGTGGTCAACTTGGATGATCCAGATGTTTGGGCTCAATGTCTTCACGATCGAGCAGTGTTCTTTCAGAAAGTCATGCCTATGGCCATGGAGAACTTAAATATAGCTCAACATCGTGATACATTACGGTATGCCCGGATCCGCAGTGGTGCTTATCGACCTCAGGTTCGTAAATTTTCCAAGGGGGATTATGTTTACTTGCAACGGGAGGCGCCTACGACATTGGATGTCAAGGCTGGGCGCACAATTTTGCAAGTAAAAGATGTTTTACCAAGTGGTATATTATTGCTTGAAGGCAAGGATGGAGGGGAATGTCGTGAGCATTCAAAGAATTGTGCTCCATGTCATCTTCCCATCGACGGCTCTGTGCATCCCGAATTGGCGGTTGTACCACAGGGTCTGCCTTGTTATGTGTGTGGAGAGAAGAAAGGAGCTGCAACAATGTTATTGTGCGATCAATGTCAACGTGGATGGCACATGGCATGTTTGACATCTCCCCTTTTTATTCTTCCTTCTGGCAATTGGGTTTGTCCTCGTTGTCGGAAATCCTCCCATTCCATGGCCGTTAATGGTCATGATTGAGGACTTTGTGGATGTTTGCCACATGTCTTAGTGATGAAGTTGTTATCTAGTTGGTCGGTAGTTTTATGGGATTGAAAATCATATTGGGAGAGTTATCAAAGAATTCAACATAAATTGTTGAAGGCGATTAAGGATGGGGCTCACATTGCACCCAGCCTACAGTTCTTGGGTTACTTCTTCAACCATGAGTTTAATTCTTTAGATTACCACTACACCAACATGAGTATGTACAGATGTAACAACAACTTCATCATGTTCAATACCTCTACCGATGAGTGTGTTTGGTCCTAGCTGATTGGAGGGGCTCCTTATCTGCTAGGGGGGGCACTTGAAGAGGTGGTTGTTTAGCATATTACTTTGCTATGTTTATTTTTGCTAATTGATGTTGATGACGACACTTGATCTGTTGTGTTTAACGATCTTAGTTTACATGACAACTGTCACGTGAGGTGACATCGGGGGCTAAATCACGTCAAATTAGAAGTCAATGGACTCCATTACGAGTCCATGTGTGTTTGGATGAGTAATGGACTCCATTGGAAGTCCTAGATAGTTGTTCATCCACTCCATGGATGAAATCCACCTAGACGGGGGGTTATGTGGAGAGGAAGGCATCTTGACTTGCCATTGTTGTCAAGTCAAGTCTTGTGAGTGTGTTTTGAGAGAGAGAGAGCTTGTTGTTGCTATCTTGTGGCTATGGTGTAGTAGATCATGAGTAAAGCCTTTGCATTCTTTCTCCATCACTTGCACTCTTGGATTCTCCCTTCGTGGAGTGAGAGATAGCTTGACTCTTGTGTGTGAATTTCAGAGTTTCTTAAGCTTTGTAAGGAGACTTCTTAGTTTCTTGAGCTTGGAGAGAGAAACCCTCATCTTGAAGAGGTGGTTGTTTAGCATATTAGTTTGCTATGTTTATTTTTGCTAATTGATGTTGATGACGACACTCGATCTGTTGTGTTTAACGATCTTAGTTTACACGACAATTCTAAAACTAGTGAATATCTAGTGGGTTTGGATGGTGAATCGTGATCCCTACGTATTTTAAGGAAACAATTGCTTCTTATAAGTTTTAAAAATGGTAGTTTCGAATCTAGTATTTTCAAATCCAAAGGCATTGAAATAATATGAATGGAATCCTTCTCAATGCATATGCTCTTTCCAAGCATATTGCTCATCTTTTTGAATTGACAAATCATACTTGCATTAGAAGTGTTATAAGTCACAATAGATGCAGTGACACAAGAGCAGCGTGAGGATTAATTTCCAACCATAGAAACAAGGAAGCAATCAAACTAAAGAGCAAGGCCATAGCCGAAGGGGTAAAGCAACTGAAGTCCGAAGACCAAAGCAGGAAGAGGAGAGACGAAGATCTTGCATGGGAACCCGATGGAGAGTGTGGCAAGAGTGGCAACCACGTGGCGTAAAAGTAGGGGAACTCAAAGGGACAGGCCAGGCTTTGATAGCAGTCGGGGAAGTTGGGAACGCATAGGTTTGCCCAAGGATGCACGGGAACGTTGAAGGACACAAGGAAACACTCGAGAACATGTTGAAGACCCCCTCCCTCCCCCCACTTTACAAGACAGTTGAAGATCCCAAGACTTACGAGGATGAAGACCCTAGCACAAGACCTTTAGACTAAAGACTTAGAGACTTTAGATAGACTTTATGAGTATATAGGAAAAACTACCTAAATATCGCATGTCGATGGAAAATAGATATTAGGATTGGTTGGTCTTTAATCATAATATAGTACATCATTTTTTATTCATTTTTTCAGAATTCTTTAAAAATGGTGCGCCCAACACATCATGGGGCCTTCTCAAGGCTTTTAAAAAATGCCTAAAAGCTTGGAAAAACACCCTATTGGTGCGGAGAGGGCACTTCAAAACATTTTGGGGAGATTCTCGTTTCTCCTAAATTTTATTAATTTTTCAATTGTTTTTTGAAATGACGCCCCACCATTGCATTATAAGGCTTTCTTAGGGTTGTTGTTTAATGCCCAAAATCTTGAAGAGCACCCTCTTGGTGCCAAGAGGATGTTTCCCAATATTTTGGAGTCATTATGAGTAATTCCAAATTTTATCAAATTTTAAAATGACACCCAAACATTTCCTAGGACCTTTCTAGGGCTTCTAAAAATGCCCAAAATTTTGAAAAATACACTCTCGGTGCCGAGAGGGTGTTTTTCCAACATTTTGGAGCCATAATTCATAGTTCCAAATTTTTATCAATTTTAAAAATTCCTTAAGAATGACACCCCAACACTTCCTAGGGCCTTCTCAAGGCTTTTGAAAAATGCTCAAAAACTTGAAAAACACCCTCTCAATGCCAAGAGGATGTTTTTCAAAATTTTGGACACACCAAAATTGGTTTTTGGTGTCTTTGTGGGCCTCTTTCTAGCCATCGTTTAATCATAATATGCGGTTTTTTTAACTAGCCATCACCCTAACCGCAAGGCTTTCAACCTCATTTCTTTGGATTATCCTTGCAAGTTTAAAGGGGTGTTTGTTGCCCTCATTGTTGGGTTTGGTAGTGCATTTGGAAGGCAACCAAAGGGTTTTGATTGGGTTGGTGGCATGCACCCCCAACTAGCAATTGGATCTTAGAATGGCTAGGAGGATTTGTTGAGGAGAGTTGGGGTGATGGCCAGTCCTCAACAATCAAAACATTTGATGGCCAAAAGGGGCTTACAATGACGCATTGAAAGTCCAAATTTGTTTTATAAAAGAAGCATGAAGAATTCTTGAAAACACCCTCTTAGGGATTCCAATTGTTAATGTCAAATCTTACAGGGCTCACTAGTTACATAGTACTAACATAATGACTTCATTTGAAATTGCATACATAAAAGACAAATATTTTAAAGTTGTCAATATAGCAAACACCGAGAGAAGGGAGAAGAAAAGAGACAATGACAACCGTAGGGGTTGGCATGAACGAGGGACACTTCAGCTTGATCATAGCCGCGAGCTCATATGTGAATCAGGAGTGGGTTTATTGATCAAGACTATGGGACAAGTGCTATTGCCTCAAGTTAGGGGTGGTCCCTATTAGTAACCAATGATGGGGGGACTGCAAGCCCATGAGCGATATTATGAGGACCAGCAATGTTATGGGGACTAGCAATGTTATGCATCTCAAGTGTGGTTGTTATGAGGGCATGGTGTCTTAACTTGTTACAACCTAAGTTGGGTTCAATTCTCAGGGTGTCTTCGGGAGGTTGTCCCATTCCTTAATATGAGCTAATTGACTAAGTTTAGGCATCATGTTGTCAAATTCATTCTTGGGATTTTGTTGTGTGTATGTGGTGATGGTGTTTGCTTAGATGGGGAGTAATGGTTGTTGGTGGTTTTCTAGTTTACATTTGTTGAGCATGAGTAGGTTGAGGTATTTGATCGCTATTAAGTGGACTTGTTGCATGCATGTACAAGCATTATAGGGATGTAGCGTTGTTCAAACAAGTTGGTGATGTTGTTCATGTGTATGCCTCCTCTGATGCATGTTGTGAGGATGTTGAGTGTTGCATGCCATTTGGCATCTTCAAGGGTGTCCACCAATGTTTAGTACTTTAGCTTCTTCCTCTTGACTACAGTGGTGGGTTCACAGTCTTGAATTCAAAGAAGTGTAAGCTCAATTTCTGGTGGTAGAAAACGTACAACATATCATTTTATGTGCATCCAAATACATTTTTGAGGTTAAAATATCACATTTATAGGATATTAGTGCATGTAAAACCATGAACATTTTCTTGCTCGCTGCTCATATGTTATCGTTCATCTCCCACCGCTCATTGCTCACTGCTCACATGATAGCACTCCCCATAACATGGGCAATACATGGCTGTCACCAAAAAAAAATTGAAAAACAAGGGCTCCACCCCCTAATTTTGGATGGTACGGTTAACTCTAATGTTCCAGAAACTCCAAGAAATTTTGTATACCTATCTTATTAGTACTACTTTTTTAATGCTTCAAGTACTTAGGTCACTGGAATCTACCCTTTTGTAGAGAGGCCATTAGATTGAGTTGAAAGTTGAAGAGAGTCAAGAGTATATATATAGTAATATATCAAGAAGAGTATATTCATAGTAATATATGGTTGAGGCCATTAGATTGAGTTGAAAGTTGAAGATATATTACGTATGGCTTGGGCCTCAACCAGGGCTCAAGGAGAACCGGCGGTTAGTTACAGATGAACCGGTTGAGTTTGAGAAATAACCGGTTGAAGTTGGAGACTTCAGGAGAATTACCGATCGTTCTAGAGAAATCTATAGAATATGCCTCAAATGAATAAAGCAAAACCAGAAGATGTCAACATGTAACCGGCTGGATTTATAATCACTAGGATCTTGACCGAAAACTATGCCCAAAAACTTCCCGGGCACTCGCCTAAACAAACAAATTTCGAGTTTTGGTGTGAAGGGGTGCATTACATCTCCGCGATGGAGCTTTAATGCCAGAATTAACAATTCCTTAATGGCTACTATTGTGCAACTGCAACAACAAACCATCCCAATGCATGGCTAGATGAAAACTTGACATTTTTTGCATCATCAGCACACCCAGCCAAAACCACGGCAAGGTAGAATTATCCCCTACACTTATCATGTAGCCAATAAATTTTATATATTGTCACAATTGATACCCAGAAACCGCCATAAAAAACAAACATAGAAAATACACCTCAATCATGGACACCCTCGAGCAAAAAGGTTGGAAAGTTAATCCCCTTATCACCTTCACAATGGAAGTAAGAGGGGCCATACATGAACACTCATGTAATCCACTTTTTTCTGGGCTATTGCCTAGTATGTGCAGGCTACTTTTTGAATTATGTTGCCCTTCATCCAAGACTTGGTAGTTGATTTCTCATTTAGAGAAAGAAGTGGAGGCTATACCCATTCAAAATTAGTTGATGGGCCGAACTACTACCTTCCCCTTGATCGTCTTCTACATGAGGAGGGTTGTCGAAGAGAGCAATAGGCTATTCTCCACAAGTAGATATCTTGCATAGTCTTAGGCAATGATCGGGGAGAACCGGCAGTTAGTTATTGATGAACCGGTTGAGTTTGAGAAATAACCGGTTGAAGTTCAAGACTGCAGGAAAATTACCGATCATTTTAGAGGAATTTATAGAATATACCCCAATTTAATAAAGGAAAACCGGAGGATGTCAACATGTAACCGGTTGGACTTGCAAACACTAGGATCTCAACCGATTATGCCCAAAAGTCTCCCCGATCACTGGTCTTAGGTTAGCAAAGCAATAGGCTTTTGACTTTTGAACACCAAAATTCAATGATAAAGTTTAGCTACTTAGAAGATATGTTAATCCCAAGTAGGCACTTGAGGATAGAGGTATTATGATGGAACCAAGTGATTCAAACTCTTACACTTTCTTTAAAGCTCTCACATTGAGAGTAAACGGATAAGTCTTTTGTGCAACTGTCTTGGTGCATTTGGAATGGAATCATGATTGTTGTTCTTCGTAGTTCGTAATAAGTGAGATATGTTGAATGTATATGAACAATGACTATAAGCATTGATTTGGGCCTATGGATTGTTGAGGTTATGCGTGCAAAAATTCAAGGTTGTGAGAATTGAGGTTGTATGAATGAGTAGGTTCCTGGCAATAGGTAGACGAAGAGGAAGATTGTGCGAGAAGCTTGGGCAAATACTGCAAGTTAAGAAAATGAGAGGACATGAGTGCAATGAATAGAGAGTCATTAGCAAGCCGATTGGGCAAGTAAGGGTTGTGAGAGCCACAGTTGAGTTTGTATGACTAAGTAAGTATTTAGCGATAGGCTAAGATTTAGAAAGATATAGCTCGAGACTATGTGAGGCATTGCACATTATGAAAGAGTTCTTGGCAATAAGCACGTAGCTTATTTCACTTAGCATGTGATAGGGAGTGAAGATTATTGCCTTAGGAAGGGTGATAACTGTGAGCCAAATTTTTAGGCCAAATAGTTAAACTATGGACGAAGAGATAATAGCTGGATGAAATAACATCCCAGTAGATGAAAATAATTAAACTATAGGCTAGGAAGGTAGTTATAACTATTAGCGTGGGCTTAGGCGCCCTTGGTCGGTTACAGAAACTATCATCACCTTCCCTGCTGAGCCAAAAGGGCTGGCAGCGAAGAGGAAGGCGGACATTTCTTCGATATTTTGAGCGCATTGTTGAACCAATAGTCTTGTTATCCTCAACACAGATTGTGCGAGGACAATAGTTAAACTATTTTCCGAGAACTGAGTAATCGCCGCAGTGATTGCAGGATTACTAGTCTCTGTTTAAGTCTATTGTGATTCTGATTGTTGTCGGCATTGAATGGCCGAAGCTTCGATTAACTATTTACTTGTTTGGATTGCATGAATGCAAGATTGGTTAGCCATATTCTGTTGATATAATTACAATTGACTGAGGCTAGGATTGTGAGAGTGAGTGTGTGAGAGTTGATAAAGATGAAGCAAGGTGGGCAGAGAATTGAACAATCTGGGAGCGAGGACGAGAGACTCTGAAACTGAGAAAGAGAAGTAAATTGTGAAGGACGAAATTGAGAATGGAATTGATATAGTGCAAATTGCAGAGAGCAATGAGAGATTGAGAGAGGATGAATCAGCATCTAAGTGAAAGAGGTTGTGAATGAGGGAGGGAGGAGTAAACAACTGAGTGTGAAATCCATAACATAGTTGAGCATATTGAAATTGTAAACCAGGAGTGTGTAAAGATTGATTGTACAAGCGACTTATCGACTATTTGAAAAGTGTATTCAGTCCGAGAGATAGAAATTGAGTGATAAGAACCTCACGGGCGAGGAACTGAGTCAAACTATAAGCTCATGGTGTTAACCTAAAACAGAGGGAGAGTGAGAGAGAAAGCTTGAGTGTGTCAGCACCGAATGAGAGAGTGAATATGTGTGAGAAGGAATGAAATGAAGTTGTGATCTGATAGTGTCAAGAGAAGTAAGTCTGAGCGTTAGAGAGGAGGAGTAGAATCATTATCAGAAGAGAGGTTAATCTGAGAATGTGATTGAGTAACGATTCGAACTACCCTATGTGAGGAGAGAAGTTGGAGGGCCGTGAGGCAGACTGGAGATGACCTATTGGCTATAGTTGAGGCTTGTAATAGGCAATGTAGGGAAGATGAACGGCCAAGTGTTAGTCCATGAAGTGAAATGATTGATTATAGTTGAAACATGTGAGAGGCATGGATTAAAAAAAAGCAAATAGTTCAGCCAAGTGTGATTATAGTTAAAACCAACACTATAGGTTGATAGGAGTAGAGTTTGCCTGTTAATTTAATGAGAGAACCCCGATCAACTGAAGTGATGAGAAGTCACTTCTGATCACTTGATTAATGGAGGAATTGAGGAGTGAAGAGGGATTACATGAATCTAAGTTAGGATGAACTTTGGGTTATCAAGGAGATTCAGGCATAAGTTGTCCTAGACTTATTCAGAATTTTATGTTAATATATAGTGTAGAGAATTTGATCTTTGAGTAGGAAATGCAAGCTAACTAGATCAACTATTGTCTTGTGTGTTACCCTGGTTGTTGTTGTTGCAGGTTGTACAGGGCAACTAAGACTATAGCTTGACTCTGATAATGGTTGTTAGTTGCAGAAGTTGTGAGTAATGATTAAATCTTGGAATTAATAAATAAACACTTTCTCTTGTATTGAAATTAACACTCGAAGAGATCACTCCATTGTCAAGTTGAACACCACGTGCGAACAAAGTTTACTACCCCTATATTACATGCCATAAATAATTTTAAATTTTATTATATTTTTTCTACATATACACAACTATTGATAGTATCTTTTTTATATTTTTTTGAAATTTTTAGTCATCTTCGTTTTTGTAGCAATTTTTTTAGTTCAATTTTGCGTCATTCTAGTCAGGGATGTACAAATGGACGTGACGCGGCCTAAACGCGTCACGTCGCGTCACGAATGACGTGACGGCGTCACGTCGCGTCACGTCCAGGGTGTGACGCCAAACGGACGTTACTGTAGTAAAAAAATTTACTAATGGGATTTTTTTTTCGGATAAGTAATTATTTCGACATCAATACAGGCAGTCGTCTACCATGGTCGACTGCTATATAGGCAGTCGACCACTTAATCGACTGCTAACTTAGCAGTCGACTACAATGGTCGACTGCTAATGTAGCAGTCGACTAAGTGGTCGACTGCTATATAGGCAGTCGACCACTTAGTCGACTGCTACATTAGCAGTCGACCATTGTAGTCGACTGCTAAGTTAGCAGTCGATTAAGTGGTCGACTGCTATATAGGCAGTCGACCACTTAATCGACTGCTAACTTAGCAGTCGACTACAATGGTCGACTGCTAATGTAGCAGTCAACTAAGTGGTCGACTGCCTATATAGGCAGTCGACCACTTAATCGACTGCTAACTTAGCAGTCGACTACAATGGTCGACTGCAAATGTAGCAGTCGACCATGGTAGTCGACTGCCAATGTAGCAGTCGACTACCACCGTCGACTGCTATATAGGCAGTCGATTACCATGGTCGACTGCCATATAGGCAGTCGATTACCTTGGTCGACTGCCAATGTAGCAGTCGACTATCACCGTCGACTGCCTGTATAGCAGTCGACCATGGTAGTCGACGGCCAATGTAGCAGTCGACCATGGTAGTCGACGGCCAATGTAGCAGTCGACCATGGTAGTCGACTGCTACATTGGCAGTCGACCATGGTTGATAGTCGACTGCTATGTTGCCGTCGACGAAGATAGTCGACTGCAGTTGTAGCAGTCGACCATTGCCGTCGACTGATACTATTAACAGACAAATGCAGTCAACATCATATGTTTGTTGGGTTAAATTTTAATGGTTTGGGTATAGTGGAATATGGATGGATGGAAGTAGTTTAGGAAAAATGTGATTAAAGCCAACAATGATATGTAGAAGGAAAAAAAACCGCGTTGTATTAAAACAAGTATATCGTAAAGATATAAAAAATATACAAGGTTTAGGGTTTATCAATGATACACGCATACTACCTTAACCCCTACGATGTTGCCTAAAGAACTAAACAGACTAAACACTATCCTTAACCTCAGTTCTCCAGCAGTCTATCGGCTCATCCCACCCCACAAACGGCATCTGCATCCGTAGTTTGGCGATGGTCAATGAAATGCGGTTCGACACGTTCTCGCATGTCAATGCACTCAAAGTGACATCCCAAATTTTCCTTCCTTCATTGGCAAAGAGAATTCGGTCATCACCATCGTTGCAAAGTTGTCGAGCAATCATGCCGACCGCATAACACTCAGCCTCCGCGGTGTAATATACATCGGGATCATGGTGTCTCCTGTTTTGGATGTAAAACAGTTCCGGCGCCACCCAAAACTTCTCCTTCCTCAATTTTTCCTTCGCTTCTACGGTTTCCGCATGCCATAGCGATAGGACATCCTCACCCGAATGCGTTGCACATCCCCAATCGCACACCCCAATCTTGAGGCTCCCGTCCGATTCCCAATGCAACATAATGTTGTCAATGGATAGATCGTTGTGTTGCACATTTGCAGCGTGCAAAGCCTCCATGATCCATAACAATGCCCAAGCCAACTTTACCCTCTTCGCCCGGAACTTTTGGACTTGGTCATAGAGTTGCCATTCGGTTGCGTCCATTGTCAAAATGTTGGCATTTGGGCGGTGGGCTCTATCCCGAATGAACATCTCTCGTAGAGTGCCCCCGTTCCACCATAGTGTATAGCCCGCATTGGACACACTGTTGATTAACCAAAACTTGATGAAACCTGGATGCGTGCTCTTTAAAACGCATGCCTCCGCACTTACTTGGATACGAGCTTTTTGCCTATCCGACGTCTTTGGGGTCTTTTCAGCCCACGTAATCTCCGGTGGGAGACGATCGTCGCCCTCGATCCTCACCTTCCTCACCTCCCCGTAACCCCCACCTTCTTTATGCTCTTCGAACTCACGACATTTGCCGTATCGGGAATCCACAATAGTTGGCATGGGCCCGACACCCTTAGCCACTTCTCCAATTTCTCCGCCTTCCAAGGAATTATTTTGGAGGCCGTCTTGGACAATCCTTTGGCCACGGGATCCCACCACAAAAATATTTCCCGGATTCTTACAGCTCGAGGGCTCAACACCTCGCCTGTTTCGCCCTCCGGGAACATGTTCTCAACCAATTGCTTGAGGTTGAAAATACCATTTTGGGCCTTATTCTTCACCCATGAATCGAACCCCGCAAGATTCCTATCACCGCTAAACTCGGGGCCATCCACTTCCTGTCGAATAGCAACCTCCATGTCCCTTTTAATTATCTCAACCCTTTTGTGTTTCGGTTGCTCCAAAAAACGGAATTTGATGCCGGCCTCCCCATTCCTCAAATACCAGTCAACTATGGCTTGGTGGACCTTTGCCGTTATCGCATCCGAGAATTTTACCCTTGGTTTCCCGCTCCTACTCGACGACCCTGAGGCCGCGGAAGCCCCTCCTTGGCTGCTCGTAGGGGCACCGGCATTTGGGCGGACGGGAACGGTAGTATCTGAACGGGGGGTAATATTGGCTCCCGTTCCCGAAGCACTTCCTGATCCCACATCGGAATGTCGTTGCCGCTTAGGGGGCCGTTTGTGCACCCTGCCGGGTGCATCCGGCTCGTCCTCCGGCATCCTCCAACTTCGATCCTCCATCGTGTTTAAAAACACGCTATTATTGTGTTCACAAACACAACTCAAATGTGTTCACAAACACGGCCGTATTCACACCGCTCCACCGCAAAAAATCGGATCCAAAATTGGCAAGAGTTTGCACCCTAAACCAATCTTCCAACCGCCCCCTAGGCCCTCTCAAAACATTAGGCAAAGGATGCTAGGCATGCTTAGTCCCAATGTCCCGCTTGAGGAGGGGTGGTTGAAAAATGATGTCAATGAGGCCTCCCCACTTATATATATAGGTTGGGTGGGCCTCACACCGACGGTACGACCGGACGCCGCGCCCCTGGATCCTGACCGTTGGACCGTGCATCATCCAACGGCCAGGATGGATGCGACGATTGGTCGACTGCTATACGGCAGTCGACCATCCAGTCGACTGCCAGATAGCAGTCGACTCTGTATAAGGCAGTCGACAATTAGCAGTCGACCGCGGCGTCGACTGCTATGTGGCAGTCGACTGCGGGGGTCGACTGCCATGTCGACTGCTAGTTTGCAGTCGACCCTGGAAGTCGACTGCCACGTCGACTGCCAAGCAGCAGTCGACCCCCGATGTCGACTGCGAATGGCAGTCGACGTGGCAGTCGACCGCCATGTCGACTGCTAGTTTGCAGTCGACCCTGGAATTCGACTGCCACGTCGACTGCCAAGCAGTAGTCGACCCCCGAAGTCCGCTGCGAATGGCAGACATTGGACCTCCCCCCCTCCAAACATAAACAAATTGCTTTTGCAATGGATCCTATAGCAGATTACTCTAAACACTTTTAATATCATAGCATCTTTTATATTTAGTGCACGTTCAAGCGTCGGGACTATAAAGGGTTCACCGCTCATTAGCATTCATCATTCCCCCTCGCTCTAGTTGGCCTTGATTGCCTTTTGGCATTCGTTGCAAGTGGAGAGAGGTAGTAGGTTATATTGGGATGGGCACGCGAAACGAATGGAAGCCTTGGTTTGTGCCCAAGGAGTGGACTCCAACGTCCAAGAAGGTCGAGTGCAAATTTTGCGCGTTGGAATTAGTTTATAGGAAGGACCGCATGGTTGCCCATTTGGGATACCAAAAAAATGACGGCAAGATGCGGGGGGTGGCATTGTGTCAACGTCAAGGGCCGATTGTAAAGTCTTTATTTTCGAGGTGCGGCGGATCGTGGCCGCCAATTCCGGATGACTTTGTGGACGAGTGCGTTGAGGACGGGGGAGAAGCTGTGGTCGGGTCCCAACAACAAGCGTCATGCGGTGCATTGTCGAACGCGAACGGAAGCCAAACCGCTCCACCATCGCCCGCACCGTCAGTGGCAAGGGAGTTGGTGTCCGGGACGACTCCCGAACCCCACCGACGTTCCCAACAACAAATGGGACTAAAAGAAGGGATGCAAAATTCGACAAAACGAGACTTGGATACAAAATGGTCGCAAGCCTTTTATGAGGCTAATATCCCCATTAGTATTGTCCGCCATCCCGCGTTCATCCAGGCCGTTAAGGCAACCGCCGAGGCTAGAATTATGTACAAACCCCCAACATACCATGCAATGCGCAAGAGTTTACTTGACGATGCACGGTTCAATACACAAAAAATCGTGGAGTTGAAGACAACATCATCCATCCACAAATATGGGTGCACTATTTGTTCGGACGGATGGGAGAATGTTGTCCACCGCCCTTTGATGAACGTCATGCAAATTTGTCCGGCGGGCGACGTGTTCCTTGGTTCCATCGACACCACCGGTAGCACAAAGGATGCCGCCTACGTGGCTACCGAGGTCAAACGCTACATCGTTGGAGTGGACCCCACAAAGGTTGTTCAAGTTTGCTTCGATAATGCGGCGGCCATGAAAACCGCGGCGAGCAATATTAGCCGGGAATGGCCACACATATATTGGCAAGGGTGTGCGGCGCATTGTTTGAACTTGTTGTTGAAGGATTGGGGTAAACAACGATGGGCGAAGGACGTCGTAGACAAGGCGAAGGACATTGTCAAATACATCCGGGCCCACCAATGTCCGACGGCGGTCTTCCTCACCTACTCGCCCAATTTGGGCTTGAAGATGCCCGGGTCCACACGATTCGCCACCAACTTCCTCATGATTGACCGGCTTCTAAAGGTGAGACATGCTTTGGAACAAACGGTTATTCATCCCGATTGGACCGCCTACGTGAACAAATTAAATAGAGGAGGCGATGATCGAAGGAGAAGTGCAATGGAGGCACGTCAAATCAAGACAACGGTTAATGACGACAGTTCTTGGACAAGTTGCGATAATTACCGCCACATGTCGGAGGAGGTGTTGAAAGCATTGAGAGTGTTTGATGGCGTTGAACCGGCAATGGGCAAGGCTTGGTTGACCATGAAGAACTTGGAGAAACATGTGCTTAGCCTAAGGAATCCTCCTTTCAACCTAGCACACAACCTCGCTACCTTGGCCGAAGAAGATTTCTACAGCCGGTGGCGTATGATGACCACGGACCTACACCATGCCGGTGCAATCTTGAATCCTTATTTATTGGACGACAACGTCGTCCACGAAGACGCGGCCGTTAAATCCGGATTCTTGGACGCCATGAGGAGGTTGACCACGGGCAAGGACGGTCATTACGGTCGGGTTGTGGCCGAATTTCAAGCATTCAAAGAGCGTAGGGGCGCGTTCGCCAATATGCCCCTAGCCATGGAAGCCAACATCCCACCCCACGAGTGGTGGGACCTCGTGGGCGAAGGTGGCACCCACTTGGCCCCTTTGGCAAAGCGAATATTGGCCCAAGTGTGCTCCTCTTCGTCTTGCGAAAGGAATTGGAGTAGTTATTCGTTTGTGCACAACAAGACTAGAAACCGGTTGAGTTCGGCGAGGGCCGAAAATTTGGTGTACATTTATACCAATTCACGGTTGGCACGGGAGAGGGTTGATCGGGACTCGGCCGCATGGTATCTAGTGAACATGATGTCCGAAGACTCCGACTATTCGGCCGACGAGGATATAAATGGTGACCCCCCCGCGGGACCCGGCGGGGATTCCTCGGGGCCTTCGGACAACGAGAGCGATGGGGGACATGGTGGAGGGAATTTGGGCCTTGACAACCACAATGATCCGTTTGCATACGATGGACTTGACGCCGAGGACGATGGTGATCTTCACATGTGGGCCAACATAGCCGGTCGGGAGTTTCTCTCCACTACGCATGTGCGTCCCGCTACGCCGACAACTACAATACCCGATGTACCGGTAGACATTCAACCCGTAGTGGATGAAGATGTAGTGGCCGAACCACATGTGGATGAAGCTCTTGAAGCGGCTCCGAACCGGATGGACATGGACGAAGTCCCACCACATGCTTCCCCCATTCATCCACCGACGGATGTTATGCCCACTCCTATTGTGCCGACAACATATGCACAACCCATGCAAACTACACCACCCTTTCCCGAGCCCCACGGAGAGGGCACGTCCAATGTTGTCCTTAACACTAGTCCATTGCGAGGTATTGGGCAATGCCCGGCCGTTGCGCGAGCACCGGAATCCGACTCGGATGACATATTGCGCGTCGGGCCCCAACAATACCACGCATGGGCTCCCGGTTGGTTGGTGCCACCATCGGCATGCGCGCCCCATGCCCCACACCGGCTAGGCCACCCCCTAATATTGCATTGACAAACTTTGGTCGGACCACGAGAGGTCAAAAAAGAAAACGACAAAGGGATGTGCGAGAATGGAGGACTACCGGGGCCACCCCACTTGCACGTCCACAAACTAACGGCGTTATGGATGCAACGGGTTCAAGACCAATGGTATCGATTAGAATGCCAAGGGCTGGCACACGGCTTAGTCGAATTCCCGGCCCGGCAATTGATGGCCACGAGTCCGACGCCCGAACAGATGACAATGCCAGCACGGACGATGAATCCGGCGTAGGCGAAGCTCCCGATGATAGTGATTACCAAGCACCGCCCCCAAGGGTAGCTGTGGGAGGGCCACGCAGGACAAGGAATTCTATTCCTCAAGACAACGATAATGCCCCTTCATGAATGAATATTTATAGTAATGTCAAATGTCCTATGGTGTTCAATGGGTTTAGTTGTATTGGTGATCAATTTTTGTAATAACTATTTTTGGGTATGTTTGTTGAAAAAATAATGTGAATTTCAAATTTGTATGTTGGATGTTGACTAGAAATTGAGCCTACATGTATGATGTAGGGTTTAGGAAATGAATGTCCAATGTGCACTAAGGTTAGGACTCAGAAGTAGGACACATGGAAATGATTTGTAATGCCAATAGGCCCTATGTAGTGTTGCATTTTTTATTCTATAGGTCGGAGGCGGCATTATAAAATAATTTTAAGAATATTTAAGACTACTTTTATGTTTTTATTATTGAAAATCATCGAAGACATCAATCCGTGAGGTCCTTTATGGCAAATCATTGTCGAAAACATTCCCCTCTTCTAGGATTAGGTCATCGAGCTCTGCTCCGCCCAAATATTGATCCAAGAATGATGACATTGTAAATGCAGACCACCATTCACGACTTGTCCGATGTGCCATGTGGGGCGTTATGTATTCCAATATTTGCCAATTTGTGTGGCAAATTGGCAATGCTCAAGGCTCAAACATTGCCATTGAGTTTGAATGTACTAATGCTATATGGTAATATGGAACAATTGTCAAAGTTGAGCGTGTCTATATTTGCCCTATTGCCATGGATTGGCTATAGTCGTGAACTTATAATAATAAAAAATTAAAAATGCCGTAGAAATTTGTCGAGGATTTTAAAATGCATTTTAAATGTGTATTTTAAGATAAAGTAAAAATAAATGCACCTCTAGCCCTATGTCATGTGGGAGGATGAAATGAATGTCCAATGTGCACTAAGGTTAGGAGTAGGACATATGGAATTGATTTGTAATGCCAATAGGCCCTATGTCATGGGCGAGGATGGAATTAATGTCCACACACACACACATATATATATATATTGCAAATACCCCCAAATATATATATATATATATATATATTGCACATACATCCATATATATAGCGCATACATATAGAACATACGGTATACCGGGAACCCACATATATATTGCACATACACATACATATTGCAATTTGCACGTACACCCATACATGTTAGACATACATATTGCACACGGGTGTAGCTAATAAGGAAGTTATCATTTGTTTAAATAGCGATCCACTTTTATTTCACATTACGGATCATATCTTTTACATAGTGCGATTATATCCACTAGGCCTAAACACATATACAATGTGTTTGCTAGGATTAAATCGGCGAACTATATAGAACATGAACCGCTACATCTACATAGAAAAATTATAATGTCAATAGTCGCTCCGAAGGACAAATCCAAAAGTTGGTGCATCGACGATATTCGGCAGAACGTTTGTCGACTTGAAGCCAATATTCTCCATTCTCCACAAGCATATCCCGCAAGTATTCAAGTTCCATTATGAAAATATCGTTGAGCCGAGCATGCTGAACTTGCCATCGAATTGGGATGGCAATGCGTTGCGTATGGCTGAACATGAAGAGGTTCAGTCGGAACGCTCGCAACAATTCGGCGAGCTCCGAAGTCCCTCTCACGCCCCTAAATCGATGCCCCATTGGTATGTCTACGTCCCAAATCGACATACGCAACGCATTGTAGACTTCTCCCATACCAAAATGTTCCCGCCAAGCTTTGTTAACTCCCATGTATTTAAAAATACATATGAGAGTTAAAAAATTCGCCCTCACTTCACACCCCCGCCCATACTCTCCTTGGTGATATGGCTCCAAAATAGGCTCTAGGACCTTCGGCAATATGTGCTCCCCCACAATTTCCGCGGTCAATCCGGGTAAAATGGTCGACGGTGCCATGTTTGGCACAACCCTGAAATAGCAGCTTCTCCGCTCCTTCTCCCTTTGTTCTCCGTTTGCAAAGCTTGCTAAAACAGGCTATGGCCAATGGAGAACTTGGGAATGAGGGAAATGGGAGGTTGGATTGCTATATATATGCATCCTTTGTCATGATTGTATGCATTTAATGCATGATTTGACTAAGCTAACGTTCTTCCCAAACCCTAACGCCTAATTTCGACTGCTGGGCAGCAGTCGACTGTGGATGGTCGACTGCTGGAAGGCAGTCGACTGTGGATGAATGACTGCCTTCCAGCAGTCGACCATCTTAGTCGACTGCTAGGAAGCAGTCGATTTTATCAGTCGACTGCTGTGTAGCAGTCGACCAGCCACAGTCGACTGCTGGGCATTTATCAATCGACTGCTGCCCAGCAGTCGATTTACATAGTCGACTGCTATGAAGCAGTCGATTTGCATAGTCGACTGCTGTGTAGCAGTCGACCATCCACAGTCGACTGTTGTGTAGCAGTCGATTTGCATAGTCGACTGCTGTGTAGCAGTCGACCATCCACAGTCGACTGCCTTGTAGCAGTCGATTTGCATAGTCGACTGCTGCACAGCAGTCGACTGTGGATGGTCGACTGCTACACAGCAGTCGACTGCCTTGCAGCTTAATTTAGACAACTAATTAGACACACCCGTAACCCAACCTGCCAAATCATTGGATGCCACCCGAGGGCCCACACTGCGATATCCCTATAAAATCAAGTGTGCTACCCACCATGAGGCCACCTTGCCTCGTAGTGATTTTGAGGACCTTGTATGCGTCGCGTACATTGCCCAAGATCAACTACGGTGTGGGCAATCCATAGGATTGCGATGGCTGGGAGTGGCAAGATACGGGATGCGGGTGGTTCGTCAAGAAGTATGTATTACAATCCCCGACACGCATGGGGCTTGCCGGACGAACCGGACGAATTTACACCCGAGGTGGTTGCAGAGAACACTCGAAATGAGGACGATTTGCGCAGTGTTTTACGTCCGATTCAAGGGTTCACTGAATTCTATTGGGTTCGACTGCCTAGGAGACAAGTTGATCGTCACCACCGCGGATACTTGGACGCCCAAGAAAGGCCCGCATGCCGCATCGGTTACAAGGAAAAACTTTTCCCATGGCACTTGTTTCAGGACCTTAGCGACGTTCTCACGAAGGGGAAAAATCAATTGTATTTTCGAAAAAACTATGGGACCTTGTGGAGGTTCTACCAAACCATAAAACACTCGGTGCATGACGCAATTCATTGGGGGTTCAACCGGTGCACCGCGCACCAAAAGGAATACCGGGTGTATAGAGAGTACACACTTAGGTCGTCAATGTAAGATTTGCCCACGAATATGGTGAGAGCGTAGTATCAAGTTTGTACTTGCACGTATACTTACGTATGTTGGTAAGTTGGAAATGCGCAATATATGAATTCCCAGCAATATTGCGGTGATGTTTTCCGCTTGGTGTGAACTTATAATCATGCCACATGGAATCATTGTCACAGTTATTTGCATCGATACGTGTTTGATTCAAGTGCAAATGCATGTAGATGCAAAGTCCATGGTTTAATTGGATGTTTGTGGCAACCGATTGTGTGGGCAAACATAAGAAATGATCATTGTGCGACACTTGTACATTACTCCCAAAATTGATAGTCAACAATAATTCACTTATAAACATTTCCAAAATCATGGTTTTTCCCGCATTGTGTACAATTGAGTATCAAATAATGCCTCCTAGTCCGACGCCTATCTCACAAACACTAGCCAACATTCCTAATCCGGCTCCGAATCACTATCCAATGCAATGGGGGGTCCACGGCTTGAGCTTGCACCGTTCAGATTTGGTGGCCGTAGTGTCCGGCGCCTCGCCTCACGCCTGCTCTCGGTGATGGCCCATAGTTCTTGCGCCGCAGTCTCCCGGTCAGCTTGTGCACGAGCACGCGCGCGGTCTCCAATGTGCAACCCCCTCGCGGCATTCGGATGGCGCAGGACGTCTTGCATGGTGGGGCTAGAGGCCCCGTCACGGATGTCCAAAAGGCCGTTGACGTATTTCCACTCATTCATCCGGATTTGGACGTCCACCTCATTGAAGCTACCCTCTTGTGTAACGGCCTCCTGCCTCTCCAGATCGGCCTCAAAACTTGTTGTGTCCAACACGTGTTCCACATCCCAAGTTGTTTCCTCGCCCGGGACCGGTTCCCGTGGTAATACCCCCACTGTCACATTGCCGTTGGAGTCATACACGTATCCGTGGGGGTGAGGACCTGGGACGTATTCACCCGTCTCTCCGGCATGCCCACCCACAACACGGTACAAAAATGCCCTCAAACCTACGGCCTGAGGAGAGGAGCCGGGGTAAAACTCATGAGCAACCCTTGTGTACATTTCAGGCGTGAAGTTTGTCGGGTAGCCTCGCAGGTCCTTCAAATACCTCCGTGCACGCCAGCTATAAGCAGGAGGATCGCCGTATTCTGCGGGCGGCACACCATGGATTATTGTGTATTCAAAATCGGGAGGCATTCCCCATTGCACTCCGAATTGCTCGTACAACCTTCGATGCAGAGGGGCTTGGCACGTAGGACAACGGCGTGTTTGCAACATGTGTGGCAACAAACAATTCGGGTGGACCATGTGACCGCACGACCCAACGATCCATGCGCCTTCGGGTCCCCAAGGATTGGAACAAATGGGGCACATGCTCCCGTCCTTGATCCAATCGGGGACGCATGGCCACAACAAGGCTGGTCTGGCCGGGGGTATCACGATGCGGGATGATACTGCGGTATCCCATTGGAATTCATCCTCGGGCCTCTTGGTCCACGCAATACTGGGGTAATGGTCGTCATCGACCGGGAGGTTCTCAGGATACATGAAATCCAATGGCGGCCACGAGGTAAAAAGAAGCCGTCGTTCGGGCCACTGTTCGCCGTGGTCCCTATAGTGTGTCAGCTCGTCCATCAATGCCCTCTCACGCGTGGCGAACATGACATGTAGTCGTCCTCCAACAACCGGTTCCTCCTAATGACCCGGTCGTAATCAACCCTCATTGCCTCCAAGTTTGTTGTGGGCGACGGCTCCCGCCCTTGTCCATCACTACCAGACATTGCTTGCGGCAGTTGTGGCGCATCAGCCCTCGCAAGTTCAAGGTCGGTCAAACGTGCAATCTCGGCCTTCAACCCTTGGACCTCCTCGGCGTGTGCACGTCGGACCATCTCCAATTCCCGTTCGTGGTCAGATTTGCATTTTGCCAACTCCGCCCTCAACGCCTCCACAACGTCGTTGTCGGCAACTACCAGTGGTGGGGATGGCACCGCCGATGCCATCTCCACATCAACGGGCGAAGATGGAGGACAAACCAACCGGGAACCATGTGGCGGTGTCACGTGGACCCTTTGTCGCCGGCTAGGTGGTTCAACCGGCAACCCTATGACAATGTTGTGCTCGTCCATGTTTGACTCGGCGGCCGGTGGAGTCCCCACAATTTGATGATCTGGTCCCGCAAGGAAATCAAAATAAGATCGGACCCTCAAAGGATTCATTGGAGTTTGCCATGCCAATGGAATCGGACGGCCAGCGTTCCGTCCTAGCACGGCACTTGGTATGACCGTGACCCGGCGTGCCTGCCTCAAGTCCGGGCTCGTGCGGGGTATGGTGGACCAGTCGATATCCACTCCCAAAATTACCTCCGCGTAGACCATTTGGCATAACCACATTAGCATATGCCCGCGATCAAATTCCCTCGGTGCACCCCACAAGAAATCCCACACCTCCTTGCACCGTTCTCCAAATATTTGATGGCTCACCTCCCTCCATATGCCATAGCGTTGTCTAGACATCCGTTCAGCATTCGCGCTAGGAACGAACATCCTCGTCAAATGGGTCCACTCTACGTACCTTCGGACCGTGCTATACAACCACATGCCCCTCTCATTTTGCCAGCCGGGATTGGCGAGAATGTTCGGGTCCCGCGCCACCTCCAAATTGATTGGTTGCGGCCTGCCCCTCGGCGCATTGCCGCGTCTTCTAGCGCCTGCCGACCCCGGTCTCGATTGCGGAGTCCCCCCCGGATCCAAATCCCCGCCACGTGGAGGTTCCGGCGGCAAGTTATCTTCGTCTGCCATCGTTGCCCCTAACCCCTAGCTTTGTATGCCTACTATAAATTAAACCTAATATGGTAGCACTTCCAAAATAAGCGCCACCACCCACAATTTTTTTCCCAATCCACTAAAACCAAATTAAGGCCGTTCAAAGTTCAAACTACATAATTAGATTTAAACCACTTTCAAAATAAGTGTTCACATATAACAATTTCCGGTATGGTTCAAACTAACCGCAATGGGGTACAATGTAGACCGTATGTAGGTGGGTTGCAATACACACGTTAGGCAATAACAGTATATCGTATGCACCGTATACGTATTTCAGTACGTATGTCCACCTGTAGCCCTCCAGCTCACCTCTATCTCCAAATGGCAAGGGCTGATTAACAACCTAGGCCCAAATGGAGGGAGGTGGGAGTGAGGGAATGAGGGAAGTGGGGTCCATATATACCCCAAGGAGGCGTCCTTTCGATTAGACGCCCCCTGGACCAACCCATGGACGCCACGTGCCCATGGGTGTCTCTACGCGACTGCTCGTGAGCAGTCGCACCCCTTCGTCGACTGCTATTAGCAGTCGACCATGTGGTGCGACTGCTCACGAGCAGTCGCAACCCATTCAAGTCGACTGCTGATAGCAGTCGACCATAGGGTGCGACTGCTCACCAGCAGTCGTCCGCACTTTGTCGACTGCTATTAGCAGTCGACTTGGGTTGTCGACTGCAGTTGGGCAGTCGACTGTCTTCGTCGACTGCTAATAGCAGTCGACTTGAAGGGCAGACGACTGCTTGTAAGCAGTCGCATCCCTTCGTCGACTGTTATTAGCAGTCGACGAAGGGGTGCGACTGCCCACCAGCAGTCGTCTGCCCTTCTTCGTCAACTGCTAATAGCAGTCGACGAAGGGGTGCGACTGCCCACCGGCAGTCGTCCGCACTTTGTCGACTGCTATTAGCAGTCGACTTGGGTTGTCGACTGCAGTTGGGCAGTCGACTGTCCAAGTCGACTGCTAATAGCAGTCGACGAAGAAGGGCAGACGACTGCTGGTGGGCAGTCGCACCCCTTCGTTGCGACTGCCCACCAGCAGTCGTCTGCCCTTCTTCGTCGACTGCTATTAGCAGTCGACGAAGGGGTGCGACTGCCCACCAGCAGTCGTCCGGACTTTGTCGACTGCTATTAGCAGTCGACTTGGGTTGTCGACTGCAGTTGGGCAGTCGACAGTCCAAGGCGACTACTAATAGCAGTCGACTTGAAGGGCAGACGACTGCTCACAAGCAGTCGCCCGCCTGTCGTCGACTGCTAATAGCAGTCGAATTTCCATGTCGACTGCCCAAGAGCCGTCGACAAGCCAAGTCGACTACTATTAGCAGTCGACTAGTTATGGTAGTCGACTGCTCTTGAGCAGTCGACATGGAAATTCGACTGCCGTCAGCAGTCGACACACCTATACGACTGCCCTTTAGCAGTCGATTCAGTGTGTCGACTGCCTAGTAGCAGTCGCTGTAACTCGTCGACTGCCCATTAGCAGTCGACACTGTTGACGACAGTTTACCCTGTGTGACGACAGGGTAAACTGTTTTACCCCCCCCAAACGGACGTGACGTTTTCAGGTCTGCCGTCACGTCGCTGTCACAGGACGTGACGCGACGTGACGTGTAATCCCTGATTCTAGTTAGAAACGGTATGTTTTATTAAAAAAACAAATCATCAAATTTAGCCACCATTTTTACTATGTAACAGGTACCATTTATATCTACTCATGAAAAAAATTTGATAAAATTGTGACCCATTTTGGTGATGTTTTTTACATTTTTTACATTTTTTACATGTAAAATGATCACACGTGGTTGTTCAACTTTACAATGGAGTGATCTCCCCGAGAATTAACACTAACCAATTAATGAAGGAGTTGTTGTGATTTGAAGATGCATTGGCCAATGGTTACCAAAGACAATTGTGATACTCAAAGACTATTGTTCTTAAAAGACTATTGTTATACAATCTCATGACGAGATGGAAACTTACAGCAACTGACACACATACGCCACTGAATGAGGAACAATGAGAGGAAACCTTGAGAGAAAGGAGAGTAAAAGATGGATAAGTGATGTTTTAGAGTAAAGATAGCAACCCCATTGTCTAATTAATAAACCATAATGTGACAAATGCATGTAATAGACACTAGTAAAGCCTTCCTTGAGAGTCTGTACCCTGGGTTTTGGGTTATTTCAATCATAGCAAAAACTAACTACAATAACATTTGATGAATTGACAAGAGTGGGTTGATCAACAAATGATCAAGGGACATTGTTGAAGGGGGCAATTGGCCCAAGTAGATGGAAATTGAGAGAGCCTAAGTTGGGGTGAGTTGTAATCAAACATCTGGAGAGAGAGAGAGAGAGAGAGAGAGAGAGAGAGAGAGAGAGAGAGAGAACCTTGTGATAAACAATGTGATAAGATTATAGCATGGTTAGGTCCATCGTATTGCTGATATAAGACATAAGGTCTATTATAGTGATGATAGGGCCTAGTGATACTTTGTACATGCTATATGCTAGCAAGAACGATACCTTAAAAAGAAGAGTACTTCACCTTATTGAAGTAAGAGTCAAGACTATACCCAATGCATGTGATTTGAATATCAAACAAACTAATGGATGTACCACATGCTATAGTCTAACTTGTTTATGCGATGCTTTTGTATTAACCCGTATGGATGATTCTTGAGATGATTTTTCAAATCTATCCGAAGATGAAGGTGGTAATTATAGTCCCTAAAGACTTGCATGATGGTTGTGAAATTAATTGAATTTAATTGTCAAATTATCGCAAAGCTTAATTCATGACAATTTTAAGACTATGTAGTTACTCAAAGACATTACCCCAAACTTTTGTCCTAACTATTAAGAACTTCATAGGCTTTTGAGCTTCACAATTGAATTAAAGCATGATAATAGAGTGACATGAGTCCACATATAGGACTAAATCACACACAATGGAAGAAGTGCAAATGAGCCAGTAAGAATGTGAGTTGTCACTTAACATGCTAACGAAGTAAGATGTTTGTGTTTTCACCTTGGGGAATAGTGGTAGGGGCCTAGCTCAAAGAGGTGGGCATCTAACCCTGGCCCAACATGGAAACTTGTAGGTTGCTTGCACATCTTGGGGTTGGGGGGTGCCAAACCAGCCAACTGGACTCTTGGAAATTTGTCTCAAAATTCTTGATTATCAAATTGGAGATTGGAGCGCACTAATTCCCCTTGTCTTTTTTATTCAATTATCTTATGATTGCCACATGGCTCCATATGTGACTAGGTGAACCACATGCAAGTTGTTGCCAAACAAAATAGTTTGGGACTTTGCATGGTATTTAGGAGTGAACCCCTTAAGGATCACATGTAGAGTGGAGTAGAATTACAACCCACATTTTCAATTAGGGATATTAAAGTGAGTGTTAGTTTAGGAATTTTCTCAAATCATAATTATGGATCGGATATAATAGTATTAAGGGCACTGATATTTAATTCTTATATCATTTGATAGTGTTTTAACCGTCGAGACTAGGCCACGAAATCCCAGTCCCAATGATGGAATAATCTAGGTGGTAACCAGGTCTCATTTTTGGTAGGTGTTGCCTTCTTGATGGTTGTATTATTATTATTTTCAAGATGGCATTTTTCCTTCTAGACCTCTGCATGTGAGTTTAGCCCACCTACAAAATGAAAATTTTACTTCTGGAGTTTATTTACTATGGTTTTCTAGACTTGCTTTGGGCACATGTCAAATATGGGTTGCTTTGAGAAATTTGTTCCATAAAAAACACATTTCCCAAGTACTCAAATATGAGCGGTAGATAAGGAGATGCACGTATTCAGAAACAAATATTATTTTTCACTTTCCAAATTTGTGGGTCCCATTTAAACCAGCCAGGGCGAACCAACCCGTACATTGGTACCTTACCGGATGTCTAGTGATGTTACATTTGAATGAATCGGCCCTCAACCCCATAGGGGGCCTTTTTTCTTGAAGCCACTTCATCCACGATATCTAGGATGGATGATTTTAAGTGAGTGCCACGAATCCCCAGCCGTTCGCCCTCCCTGGTAAGGTACCAATATACGGGTTGGTTCGCCCCAGCCCATTTAAACCTAACCGGACCTATCCACATTTACTTGCCTCAACACAAAAACACCTCCCAAATGTCCAAAAATGTGTCCAAAAAACCCAAACGTCGCCATGTTTTTTATATAGCAAATCAATATTAGATGATCTTATTTTTTCCCACATAAGATAAAGCCTTGCAAGACCGACCCCCTAAATTTTATAAATCACTATTTGGGTTTGAAACAAAAACTGTGGACCAAATCAAAAATGTGCAAAAAGTCAAATATGACTTCATGATCGTGTAGCGTTACGAAGAGTGATCACATAAGGCCCACATGCCTTAATTAGTCACGAGAAAGAGAGAGAGAGGAAAAATTAGACCTGTTGACAATTTGGAGTGATCAATGATACGGTTTGTCAACAGCTGATTTCAAAGGCCCGCTTGCACGGGGCCCCGGGGAGGGGGGGCAAAAATCCCTAGCATTAGGTTTAAAGGTCAACCGAACTGCAAAAGAGCTTTGTAGCCTTTAGGTCATATGGAGTGTATGCACATAGACGGCATTTTGTGGCTGTTAGAGCATCCGCACCCTTGCTCTCTATATCTGGCCGCATTGGCTTTTGGCAGGCCCGGGCATGACGGACCCCCTACCGCAACCCGGGCAACGGCTCTTTGAAGAGCGGGCTCGCCAAAATACTCCCATGTCGAGCCATTTTCCAGAGTATGTGAGTTTCATGGGCGCGCCCAAAAGCCAGGTGTTTTTTGGGAGATTTCGTTCTATTTTTTTTTTGGCTGTTCGAAGTGTTTGCTGGAAGAGCATACATACAGTCTGCAAGAGTTCGAACGCTGATACAGTGCTTGCGGACGAGCTCGCAGCCTCTGGATAATCGTACAGTTTGAGCCAGCGCATACGGACCTGCTCAGCCGGCCCAGATATTCGGGAGTCAGACTGCAGATTTATGGAGCGAGAGTGGGGGTCTTTCTTTTTGGCGAGTCACTCAACCCTTGTGGAGCCCTCTACTGGCCCTTTGCTGAGTGGTGGATTCAGAGCAAGGGTGCGGATGCTCTTACATAAGGTAGGTCCCATGATGCCTAGGGATTCGTTGTGTCTATGTAGACTCATCCATTGCGGAGGTGAAAACGTACACATTATAGCATGTAAATGGTCATTTTAGACAATTAGATTCTATAAATAGCATCAAAGACCCCAAATTAGTGTAGTGGAATCAAGCTAAAATGAACCAACCCTCAATCTTATAGGGGACTTGTTTATACTATTTAAGGATTTTTCATCCACGATGGGTGGGTTTACATAGACGTCACGAATCCAAGCCTCCTAGGACCACACTTACTATTTGTAGACAACAGTTGCAATCGTTCGAATTTTAGACACTTGGAAACTCGTGGTAAGTTAAGTACACATGCGTAGCATCATATGCTTGGAAGTTGTTGGATGGCCATCAAAAATCCAATTTATTCCGTAAATAGTAGTAGCAAATCACTATAGCTCCTACGTTGAAGACTAGACTTCGCTCATGTAGGTCGAATGATTTAACCCCTAGTGTCGTTCAAGACCACATTGCAGTTTCGAGCTCGGGGGTAGTGAGGGTTAGTTTATGTGGTGGAATCTACATTGCCACTAGAATATCGTGGGCGAGTGGCCTACAAGGAAAACTAACCTTGAGCTTACTCCTTAAGTGCAGGGTTAGAGGTAGTTATATAAGAAGAGGATGTTTTTGGGGTCAGGTTTAGACACCCACCTCTTTGAATTGGGCCCCACCACTATACTTAGGTAAAGCGGGTCTAGTGAAAACTTGACCCCCATATATATTTGCGGCTAATTCATCTGAAGTGGGGTTTTTTGGGCAAATTCGGAGCCTCTGATGCTAATTACGGGGTCAAACCTTCTTGAAAAGAAGGAGACATGGGCTATAATATAGTTGGTTGCATTCTCGCCTTGGATGATGTTGATGGCTTTATTGTTGTTCACATTCACAAATTGCCATAACATTATTTAGATCCATAACAATGTTATGTGGGACTAACAATATTCTGCAGAACATTCCTCACATTCAGCTTGAATGATGGAATATTTTGCAGAATATTGTCAGTCCCACAGAACATTGTTATGGATCTGAATAATGTTATGGCATTGTTTGGATGAGCAACTTGTTAAGATTGGTTCAAATTATGCAGTAGAATGATGGAAATTTAGCAACCATGAAAATGCCCATAAGACCATCTTGAAACAATCAAGCTTTCAAAGCATTTCTTGGGATAGGAACACTTCATGGTGTATTGAAGACAAACATGCAACATAATTTTACAATGAAGTTCTTGGAAATGACACTCAATATCAATAGCTAAATCTATAAACAAAAAATTACAACAAAAAACATTAAAAAAAACTCGTTTTGAGCAAGATCCGACCATGTGAAATTGGAAGTTCCGATTTGGGACGTCTCGGCCGTTAAGAGTTGAATCAGTGGTGACTTTTATAACACATGATGATTGGCGAGTTATGACTTCAATGTACGGCCCGAATTCTCGCCAGATTCTGCCACAATTTACAGCCTGGACTTCCTGCAACGCATCTTTTGGATGACATCAATGTACACTCTTTTCTCACTTGCTTCTACATTCTCCTTAAATTAATAAATAGAAAGAGCATCGGTGTATTATACCGACATGCAATGTCCATTCACCAACCTTCTACCCATGTTCATTGGGGCCACAGGTGGCTTAATGGCTATTTGTAATAGGTGGACCGGTTGTTACTCCTGATTTACTAGTTAAATGTTAGTTTAATTGTACCGGTGGATGGTTCTTTTCTTAGCTAAGGATGATGTGTGTTAGATATTTTATGAGTATTTGTGAGAATTATTCCCTTAGTTTGTTGATTTTTTGTTGTGGTATATGAGACCTATGGCAATAACCCAGGTTACCACCGTACCCAGGTGTGCACGGATTACGATAGCTACCTCAAAATTGGTTTAAAACATAAGAAAAAGGGCTTAGATTGTCGGGCTCGTCGAGCTCTATTCGCCCTCATAACGACAACAATTTTTTAGACTTTGGTTTTTATTCTTAGAGTGCGCGATTGGTTTGCGCGCATGGGCACGAGCACGGGGCATGAGGATTGTCTGAGGTGTCGTGATTGGGGACTATTTCTTTGAGAAGAAACTCAGGATGGACGGTTGTATGGAGTCAGCCATTGCCTTCTGCTTCGGACGACCGATGTGAGCTTTGGACGCCAACGCGTTTGCGCCAAGCACGACTTTCCTCTTCGACATCTTCTTTGGAAAGTTAATTAATTAATTGCGTTCACGCATTATATAAATTTGGTAACTTGGGTTACTGCCATAAATCTCATATTGAGGTTGATTAGTTGCTTGATTGTTGGGCTGTATATGGAGCCCCTAATGCCAGCCGTGATGATGATGGGAAGGAGGATATTCAAACCATGTTGTGGTAGGAGTGGCTGGAGCATGTCATATTTGTCTAGTTTGCGGGATGTCGCTGCTTCTGGGAATATGTCGTTGCAATATGTAAATTCAAATATTGGAATTTTGAGGTTGGCATTGGGGGGTGATTGGTGGTTTGGTGTTAGGTGGTGTGCCTAAGATACATACATTATGAACGTAGTCGGGCTGGGTATTTGCATCTCATGAGGTAGCATGTGCATTGGAGAATCCATGATGGGATAGTGTTATTTTGACATTCTTTCGTCGTGGGTACTTGCGTTTATTAATGTGAAACAACGTGTATTTGGGTGCTCCATGAGGGTGTTAGCTAGTGTCTGGGCGGTTGTATTGTGAACAGCGGTGTTTGGTGTGGTGGCGAAGAAGATAGACATTGTTTAGACTATCAGTGAATATGGTTATGTCAGTAGTGAGGGATTTGGTGTGCTCTAGGAGTATTGCGTAGAGTTCAACCCAAAGTATGTGGGAGTTTAGCGACGACATGTGTTTGTAGGGGTTCATTAAATACTCATGAGCCTGCTATGTTTCTATTTCCTTCGTTATTTGGGCGTGTGAATGAGCCCACTGTGTAGTATGATTGGGTGGGGTATCTTTGTGGGTGAATGATGGTGGTTTGTGGTGGTAATGGTGGGGATGGGGGTGGGGGTAGGGTTTTTGCCAGGCTTTTGGGATTTTTATGGGTTGTTATTGGGTGGGAGGGGGGATGTTTTCTTAAGTGTGGTGCTTGTGTTAGTGATAGGGTTGGGGTTGGGTAGGGATTGCAAAAAGTCTTCGTATGTTGCGTTGGTTGCTTCTTCTAGAGACGTGGAGAATGGAGGTTAAGAGAGGTTTTTTGTCGTTATAATAAGTAAGGAAGGTGGGGGGGATGTATTGTAGGGTGTACGGGGGGATTGTTATGATAGGGGTGCAGGCCCGGGGAAGTCACTCTCGAATATTAGAAAACTATGAGAGATAAAAAATAGGGTGTCATTTATTCATCAAGGATAAAAATTATACAATTTTTAGATCTACTATAGCCTTAAGAAAATGGGGAAGACATACTTATATATAATTTAGGGTGCCGTTTAATGCCCCAAATTATTTTTACGTACATATAAAATACCCTAGCAACAATGGGGCTTGAAATTTTGTTTTTATTAGGGTGAATGTCCACCACCTTTAATCAGGACCCCCCCCCTAACGGTTTGGGTAATCTACCAATAAAACTTTGAATCCTTATAACTTTTGCATATGAAGTCCAAACAAGGCATACTTTGTTGCGTTGGAATCCCCTTTCATTTGCTAACAAGATAATTTTCAAAATTTCCATTCTAATTATAATAACCATACTCAGTGCTTAAAGTGACGGTTTAAGCACCCTCTACCTCTAGAGTATTTTAGAGCCCGCCGCTTAGGGTTATATGAGTTTATCTTAGCCCGCCGCTTAAGGTTTTCTAAGGTTTGTGAGCTTGCCGGTAGGGTTTTCTAAGTTTTCTAAGTTTGCAGGGACCTTTGCTAGCTTCTTCTCAACCAACGACACTCTCACGTACTTGCTCATACCGATCGCTCTTCTTGTTCTTGTTTTCCCACGCTCACTCTGCATCAAGATTTTGTAGCTGCTCTTCCAAAGTTTATTGAAGTTCACTTCAACATCGAAAAGGCTAGCTGGAATGGATTTTTGTTAAATGTTTCCGTTCTGTGGCTGCTCTTTCGAAGTTGCATCACCGCCAAGTAGGCCAACATGTATGGATTTCTTCTCTACTCTTCTCCATTAGGGTTTTTAGTTGTCAAGTGAATCGCTTCTTTTTCTTGGTCTTGTTTTTCCACCCTCACTCTTCTTTGTTGCTATTTTTCCACGCTCACTTTGATGCTACCATTAGGGTTTTTAGTTGTCAAGTGAATCGTCATCAAGCCTTCTTTTTCTTTGTTGCTATTTTCCACGCTCACTTTGTCGCTACCAGTGTCCAAGGCTACCATGAATTTATGCTTTGGAGTTCCAACTTCAATAAATGTGTATTGCAGCCTGTTATAACACCATCCAGGATCACACAATTTGAGCTTGACCAAACAATTTTGACGGCACATAATAACAGAATTACATCTCAAATTGGAAAATGTTTTGTGCTTTAGAATTTCATGTTTTGCGTCACTTGCATTCCGGATTATACATCGCCTAACTTGGAAATTCTTGCAACTAGATCTTAAGGGTCAAATCCCATAGAACAAGTTTCTTTAATTAACAATTCACAGAGCCTAGGTCTACAGAGCAAGAAGAAATGGCTTTGGGACAAGTCTGCAATGTCCTGAATTAGAGCTACTTAGATTCAACTTGAAGCAGAATCTACCATTGGGAAATGTCGAAAAGGTCTTCAACAGTCATCTAAGTGCTAATCATCTTGCACTAATTGTGTGTTTCAGATCTTACAAGAAGTGGGTGCAGAGAGAAAAGTCTATGAATCGGGCACATCTACCTTATTTGATTGCATCCCCTCTTTGACTACATGAATTGTGTATTGGTTGTAAATTGATTTGATGTTGGGTTGGATGGACCTCAAATCAGCACTCTTCCTCTGCTTGACAAAGCCTTACCATGACTCTAGATTATCACGTAATTTGGCCTCAGATGAAATTCTTACAACACTTGAGGATCAAATTAGGTCTAGCTTTCTAAACCAACAATTAGGAGCTAGATCCACAGAAGAGTCACATTCGAGTTTGGGATAAGTCTACAAGGTCTTGAATTGGAACAATCCAGATTCTGCTTCAAGCAGAATTCACTTGGTTTGAAATACTTGTTGTGCAGAATATTTAGCTCGACATTGAAGATTGCTCTAGGCATACGCAATTTCTTTGTAGATATGCGCTGTAAATGTGTTGGAAGTTTGGCAGGCATTACTTAGGGTGGGATTGTAATTCCAGGAAACCTTGGCACTGTATTTTGAATTCTCTCATTATGTAGTAGACTATCAAAGTATTGGTTTTGTGCAAGCCCTACATTCTAGTGGATTATTGTGTTTATAAACACTCATATAACAACCTTGTTCAATTTAGTTCAATTTTTTGCGTGGTTTTGTTTCCTTAGCTATTTCTCATTGGTTTTGCAAATTATAGAAATTGGCAAATAAATTGTGATCTATCTACACTATGTCATAATTTATGTCTTGTTGTGTAGTATAGGATATTGATGTGATGTGTACTAGTAAAGTAGGAGCCCTGATTGCACTAACTTCATTGATTCAAAGACATAATTCAAAAAAATCTAAATAATATAGGGTGAAGTTTATTCACTTCCATGAAATTTATAATTACTAATAGGGTGGCTAAAAATGAATGAAAGTAGAATTATTAATAAATATAGGGTCCTCTAAAAACCTTGACTTGAGGTAAATAGCCCCCTATTAAATACCCCATTATCGCACGTGTATACAAAAAATAAGTCTAAGTGACTTCCCCGGGGGTGCAGGTTGAAATTGTTGTTTGGGCAATCATGTGGGGACATCAATTGGTTGATGTCCATGGTGTAGGCACATCCATTGCTTGACCATTTTGTGGAGAAGGTCGAGCCTAGGAAGCCAAATATTTGGTCTCTTTCATGTGCAAAGTGGTATCATTTGAATTTGATGGGGCATGTGAGGGGGCTTGAGAGGTAGGAGTGTGTGAGATGGAAGGTGATGATGGGTGGAAAGATGGTATTAGTTTGAAGAGGCATTTGTTTCATTGTTTTGGATTCGGTATGGTATTTTGCTTGGAATTCTTGGAGATTTAGGATACATGGACATGTGTTGTCTTGAATTTGGGGTAGGGTGGTGATACTAAAGGAGGTGGTTAGTTTGTTGAAAAATCATTTTGTGTTGGTTTTTTTTGTTGGGGTGAATGAGGGGAAGGAGTTTTTGTGCTATTCTTTGTAACGGTGTGTTTTTGTGAGTGGGAACGTGGTATTTACTGACTCGAGAGGAACGTTGAATTGGTTTGTGAGGATGAACATGGCTCTTGATGTGGGGGATTGAACATATACTTGGTAATTGAGGAGGGGGAGGTTCTCAACCCCTCCGTATTTAGCGGCTATGAATTTAATTATTCCTTGGTATATTCCACCAAGTTGGCATGGGTCATTGAGTGTATTTGTTAGTTGTTCACTTAGGGTGGTTACATACATAGGTAGTAGGGAGTAAGCCTCCATTCCAAATGTTTGTCTAGGGAGTTGTGTGAAGATGGTTGTGGGGTGGTTGTGAAATGGGATCCACAAAAGGAGGTGGTGGATTCCGAGTATATGTTACCTATTAGTTTGATGGTGTCCAATGGACAGCCTAGGTATTCCATAATAGGTAGTAGGCTAGGGTGGTCGATTGAACTATAATCATTTTTTAAGTCAATATATGTGTATATGTCTTTGTTGGTGAATTTGGCATCTTCTAGTGCGGCTATTATGGTTTGCATTTGGGGAGTTGTGTTCCTCATAGGGTGGAAGCCTTGTTTATTGTGGTGTAGGATCATGTGTTGTTCACCGAAGGTGGTTAGAAGTGAGGTTAGGGTGCTAGTGAAGAGCTATTAGACAATACTTACAAGTGCTATGGGTCTATAGTTGTTGATGATGGTTGGGTTGTCCTTCTTATGGAGCATAACGCAAACACTGTGTTTCCATCCTTTTGGGATTGATTTTTGATGATAGCATTGGAGGAAGAATAGGGATAACATGTTGTGGAAGTTATTTGATAGGACTTTGAGGAGGTCATTAGGAATGCCATCTGGGCCCAGGACCTTTCCTTTGGAGAGACTTTTGAGGCAATTGTCGTATGTATCTTGCATAAATGTTGAGGTTATTAGGTGGTTGGGGGATGTTCGTTTTTCTAGAATGATGTCATCTTTTGTTTCCCAATGGTTCTGGTGGATTGCACACATGCATTTTGTATGGTGGTTAGTTGGATCCAACCAGAGTGGTGCATGCCTTTGGAATGAAGATTATTGGGTAGAGTGGATGATTTTGGCTATCTCATCTAGGTGTGTGGCGAGGTTACCATCCTTATCCATTAGGCAGTCTAGTGGCGGGGAATTTTGTTGGCTGCAAATTTGTTGATGGATTTTTTGGGTTTCTTGTATAGGGTTTGTTTATGTTTTTGGATTATTTATTATTATTAAACAAGTTTTGGAGGTTTGGAGGGTGATGATTTTGCGGGCATCATTTTGCGGGCTATTTTGGCTAGCCATGTTTGTATTCTTTATGTGTTATTTGTTTGTTTGGGGGGGGGGTGCTTGGAACGTAATTTGTTTGAGGTGTTGTATGTATGGGTGTGTATGCCAACTCATTGGGGTTGGGGATGTGGCTGAGTGTATGATTTTTTTTGATGAGATGGTAGGTTGTGAGGTGTTTATTTTCCAACAGGGGGAGGAAGTCCCCTTGTATTTTTATTTGTGTAGTGAGTGTGAGTTGGGGTGGAGTAGAGCATGTTTGTAGGGCACATTCGTTGATGGATTTGATGATGGCGTTCATTTGGTTTTGTGTTTCTATCCAATCTTCCGGTGTTAGAGTTGTGGTTTTTTGTAGGAGGGCGGTAAATTTTGGGATGATGACGCAATTTTGCTCTGAAAATTGTGTAAGAAAGTTGTTTTTGTTTTCTTCGGGGATGGGGTATGTATGTGGGGGAGGTGGGTCCATGGGGAAGGGACTCTTTTAACTAAGGGATTTGGGGGGAGGGGGTGGAGGGTGATTGGATAGTGGTTGGAGTTGAGGTATATATGTGTGTTTGTACGGCAATTATATTGCATTGGGTGGGAGGTAGGGATGTAAAATCCATTGATGAGACTTGTGTGGTTGTAGTTGGGGCCTCCTTGCCTATTGAAATTTGAGGTGTTGGGTATAGGTGTTAGATGTAGAAAGTTGGCAAAGGAGTGTCAGACAATGTTTTAATCTATGGGGAGATTGTGGGTTTGTTGGGAGTGACGGCCTATGACGAAGATGTCTTGTTTGATATCTCTGATCAAGAGGGGGAGGTTTGTTGGGAATTTAGATATATTTTGTTTTATGGTTTGTTGTATGAGGGGCATTACAAGGAAGTATTCTTTGTGTGATGGCATATACATGTGGATTAGTAGGCTTTGGGTAAGTGGCTTGTTGGCGATTTGGATGATTTGGAGGTATGGGATAAGTTCTATTGGGATGGGGAGTTTGGTGATGTTTCCGGAGAATGAAATTGCTTGGTGATTAATCCACCTCTTGTGGGTGTGTATTGTAAGTATCATCTTCTTAGGCAAGTAGTTGCATCTATGGTGTTGTTGTATATAATTATATAAGGGGAATTGTTTGTCTATGTATCTTGTTCGTTTGTCTGTTGGGAGTTTAGTTTCTTGGAGGAATATGAGTGATGTGGGTAGATTGTGGAGATTAATGAGCTGGTCTATGTCTTGGAGGCTTTGTGTTGAGGTGTCTACAATTCCATGTTAGGCATGAGATGGGGTTTGGGAATGTGATCCTGATGTTGAGTGCAGAGGTGGGGTGTGGGACTGGTGGGGGTGGTGGTGGCTTATTGGAGAAACCTTGAATAGATTTGAGGATTTTGAGGGCTCTTGGATGATGTTGGGGAATGTTTTTGAGTTTCCTCTTGTGTCAGTGTGGAATTGTTGCTTTGATGTAGGTGTATAGTTCCTTTGTTGGGTCCGTGGTGTTTTGAGCACATGAGAGGTTGTCCATGATTGGACATGATGTGAGGGGGTCTAGAGGAGGTGGTAGATTTTTGAGATGACGTAGGGTAGTTAGTCATTTGGGTGGGAAGTTGTTACGTAGGGTGTGGTTACATTGTGGGGGCTTATTGAGACTATAAGTGTGAAAATGAGATGTGATGTGTGGTGGTTGTTGAGTAGTTGACAATGGTGGATGAGGTGGGGGAAGTGAAAGAAAGGTGATGTGTGACATAATTTTGGTACAACTTATCATGGTTGGACCCTTAATTTTTCTTTCTTTCTCAGTGTTAAAATAAAGGTTGCACAATAATTTCATTGCATGATGACATACATTGTTGGCCACACTATATGACCGCCCATGGTAAGTCACAAGATATATGTGCCCCCAACATTCACAATGTTTGCCATAATCAAAATTGAGATTTGCAATTGCGAATCATGAAGATTGTGATTCAAGTTTGAGAAAAAGAAGTTGAGATGCAAAAGCTACAAAAGGTTAGAATGATTATTCTTGTTCTCTTCATATGGAGGTTTGCCAAGATCCTCCCAAATTGTGGTCATTGTTGAACCTAAACTAGTAAAAAGATTTTGTACACATGGTTTGATCTCATCATGACACATGTCTTTTTGGGTGTCCATTCCTAGCTACAAGCCGTGGCATGTACCATTGGCAAACATGTATCCAATCAAGAAGAGTGACCACATAGTGGTGGACCAAAGTATTTTGCGCATGTGTGATTGACGATTGGATACAAAGAGGCATGTATCCAATGTACTTGTACTTGATGACTTTGGCATGGCCTCACCACAACCTCTAGTATTGGACACATATCCTGCAAAGTGGTGTAGTAAGCACCCAATATCTATCTTGTCGCTCTCCCCTTTTGGTCTATTGGGTGCCTACTATAGTTTGAGGCATGGCTCCTTGCATGGGGGGTGGACTCTTCATTGGTAACTTAAATGATGTGCGTGGGTTGCTATGAAATTAAACCCCTATATATGAGAAGTTTATAGAGAAATACAAATGTATACGTACTAACGACATGCTAGAAAATGGACTCATGTATTTATACTAAGCTTTCCAATGCCATGTAATAAATGGATCCACTACATACACAATATATAAATTTCCAAATAGGCAAGCATTTATTACATATAAAATCCACTTTCAATTTCCAATGAAAAAGTCATTGAATATTTTTCATCCATAGCATGTAACTCAACGATTGCATCGAGCAAACAAAGATAAGAGCATAATATTTTTGCAACAATCAAGAGAGCAAAACTCAAGGGAGCCCATGAGCGCTCCAAGAGCCTCCAGTTTGTAAAAACCTAGAACCCACATGCAAACCCCAACAAGGATGGACAAGGTAGTCATTAAGGACTATTACCATATATGACAACAATGGATGAAAACATGTATTGGATGAAACTAACACACCTATTGTCAATTTTTTCTTTAAACCCTAGGGCCCCCCTTTGTACATCTACCTTTTCTTCAACATTCTTAATAGCCTTTTTAAATGTACACACTAGAGAAAAATTAATGCCTCTCCCTCATGTATACTATGTACGCTAATGCCTCAAATAATACCCCTTCTTACTCTCACGTTAGTTCATACGTGGTATGAATAGTCCCCCCCCCAGGGGGTCCTTGGATCCATTACTTAGTTTATAACCCTCACCCTAACATTAAGCTATAAGTCCTTGATGATGTGCACTTCCCGATGCATGGGCTAGGAATGTCATGTTTTGGACAGAGGCGAAAGATAATTATTGCATGAAAATATATCTCTCATCCCTCCAACATAGAAACTTGACACCCTGTAAGGTTGTGGCCATTCATCTTAAATGACTTGTCTAGACTAAACCTGGGGCCTTTGAAACTAATTCCAATGTCAAATCAAACAAAAAAAAGCTTTTATATTGAATGATTGAGAGGTACGCTTGTATAAATTAAGCATATGTACTCATAAATATGTAAGGAAAATTACCTTCCGAATGCAAAGTGCATGTATGTGTTTTAAAAAGAAAACGCACTCCTAAATAATGTTTGCTTTTAACACATGAATATGACATTACTCTATATGCTTTCAAAGAGCAATGTGCCCATGAAGGTTATGGCCATTCATCTTAAATGACTTGTCTAGATGATCTTTGAAACTAATTCCAGTGTCAAATCAAACAAAAAAAGCTTTTTGTTGAATGATTGAGAAGTACGCTCATGTGCAAGAATATTCTCTCACCTCTACCTACAACATGACATGCATTGCCAACGCATGATGCTCGGAAAACCAAATACGCAATGCTTCGCAAGTTCCCTTGCACCGCTCTCAATAGGGTGCCTAGGCTTTAGCACAAGCTATCTAAGGAATTGCGAATTTGCGATTAACCCACAATTAACCCTAGCATGTGTAGGTCTAGCCTAAAAACTATTCTTGGTTGCCCCAAATAAATTTAGGGCAGCCCAACATTTTGGGCCGCTGGGGATTTTATTTATTTATTTTTCCAAGGATTATCTTTGCATTCATCATGAATGTTGATTATATTCCGATCGGGTCATTAACTTTGACCACCTCTGGAAAGCCATAAAGTAAACAATGTTACATGATTTTTTAATTTACTCATTGTGCATATTTTGGAAATTTCCACCTTTAGATTAACATTTATATCTTGGTTGCACTAGAAACACCCCAACATTAATTATTACTAATTAGTAAATTTCCCCCCGTCAAGGGTTAAGGGACTACTAACAAGGACAATTTTTTTTCTAAAGATTCTATGACCAAATTCTAATGTTGTTTATTTTGGGCCCCAATTCTTTTAAGAGCATAAATAACATGCATAATACTAGTAATAAAAAATTTATACTCTTGAATTTTTTCTGAGCAATGGCTAATGAAGTTTTTGGTCCCCATACTTTTGACGAGTTAGGTTACAAAAATAAATAAATAACCAACGTTAGGCAATCTGACGTGAATTTGAGCCCGTTGGCTCAGTTCGACATGTGAATAGGGCCTTCATCTGGAAGATAGCTCCAAGAAAATTTGAATTCTTTTTTTGATTTGTTTGATCCCCACTTCGGGTCAAGGCATAAATTTGGCCATAATATATTATATGGTTATCACGTGGGGGGTTTTTTTTGTAATGAATTTTATATCAAGTCTGCCACCCTCAAAGTTGAAGGGCCAAATCAAGACATTCTTGGAGATTTGCCCTTTGACTAAGGTCTTTGACATGTGCACACAAAGTTTGCCAAACATGTCTGGTGGAGTCATGCACGACCGTGATCTTGTCCGGTTGGGAAAACCCTCACCCAATTTGGACATACTAGCTGTAGAATATATGGACTGCAAACTAGAAAGGTTGCATGTGCTTACATTTGCACTTGACACACATTGAATAACTCATGGGACCACCTCCCAAAATAGGTACACTGTTTTTTGCATTTAGTGTTGTCAATAGTAATTACGAACCACAACACTAAATGCCAGTGACACCCTTAATGTTTACATCTCCACAATTAGTGTTATAATATTTTTTATGTTTTGTGTTTTGTTGCCGCATGGTTGCACCACCACCATCTCTACCACCACTACTTGAACACTATTTGTCAAGTGTTTGGTAGATAGTGTTGCAGGTAAATGAATAGTAACAACATTAAATGCCACACAACACTAAATGCAAAAAACAGTGTAGTTCCAAACCCTCAAAAAAATCTTACATACTTGGAATATGGCTTTTATGTACGTTATTTCAGTCCACATGATAACAGGCAACACCCTAAACCCCTGCATGCCTTCCATCCATGTAGATCCCCATCGACTGGATCGCAAACCCATGAGAATAGTAGGTGGCAACGCAGTTTTGGGTTGCATGAGCGCTTAAGGGTTAAGTTAACAAAGGTAAGGAATCTGATGGATTGGTGTCCGGACTTTCCCAAGTCTTGTCAAGAAAAAGAGTTCACAAGGACTGGGTCCTCATCATTGAAGGGATGACTGACTACCTAGGGTTTGGGAACTAGTGGTGACGACTTCGATTCCCTTTTGTTGCTGCTTAGGTGCGTTCGATCTGTACGAGGAAGATGATTCTTCTTCTTCTTTGCGGTATTAGAAAAAGAAAGGGAAGGGGGGGGGGGGGCAAGTCGCTTGAGTCGGAGACTTGACCGGTCAAGGCTGTTGAGGTCATGCATTCCATGCTGGCCTTTGTCGGACCGCCACCCAATGCACAAGCTCCAATTTTGTCCCTACAAGTTTCCTATACTGTATTGTCCGGGGAACTTTTAGGGCATAATCGGTTAATATCCTAGTGATTCCCAAGTCCAACCGGTGACATGTTGTGATCTCCTGGGCTTTCTTTCTTAATTTGACGCACATTCCATAGATTTCTCTAAGATGCTTGGTAACTTTCTTGAAGTCTTGAACTTCAACCGGTTATTTCTCATGCCGCAATCACACCAAAAATCTCCATCCGGTTCCAGCCGTACAATTGTTGGGGATTATGTTGGGAAATAGATGCCGACCCATCACTTTTCACACTATTACAACCGGAGATGCCGACGATGGTGTCAGAATTGGCCGGTGTGATTAGCCCCTCAAACTCCATTGGTTCAGCTGTAGCTAGCGATCGGTTCTCCCCGTTCATTGCTTTGTCCTCATCTTTTGGCACTGGTGGAAGAAAAGGGGAAACGTGTCACGGTGCTGCAACTCGAGTCGCATGGAGATACTATAATGCCATTATCACACTAGGGTCAGTCTCTGCTCCTTGGTAGCAGCAAGAGTCTTTCTTGATAGGTGACGTTCATCTCTTTCCGATATTTATTGCTATAAGTAAAGATTTTTCGTTCTATACACATTAGTCTCATTGGATGTAATGTATTGCGGTTTTGAATAAATTCTCCATATATAGGAGGTTTCATTTCATAGTCACCCATGCAAGTCATTTAGGTTTCCAATGACAAGCCCACCCCCCTGGGTGTAGGTGGATGATGAGTGATAACTCTTCTACTCTTGGATGAACAACTGATACTCAATTCATTATCCACCCTCCTCTCCTTGGTTATCTAGTCCAAAATGGATCAGTCCTTGAACAAAATATGAGAATTATGAATGATACCGCGCTTCCACAGATGGAACATTGTAACGGTTTCTAATAACCCTTCTAGTAACTCGTAGATGAGCAATCGGTTATGACTGATAACCAACTCATCATCCACTCTCCTCTCACTTGGTTCTCTAGACTTTTTTGTCTAATTGCTACGGGTTATCATTTGGAGTTGTGCATTGCTCTAACATTTTTACTGAGAGTAACATGAATTTTTTAACCAAATAACATGAATGCCCTAAATATGATATTTAGTGTCATATGGTATTTTTATGTCACTATGGTAACTTTTTGGATGACACTTCTTATGAATAAGTGAAACAAATATTGTCATGGATGATGGATGAGTTCATCCATTGGCTAAAACCCTACCTTCTCTTGTCAACAACTTGTGATGAAATATTGTCATGGACTGAAATTTGGATGATAAATCACTTGGTAAGTGATAGTAATTGCAACACTATAAATATATAATCCCCCAAAAATTCACAAGGAGTGACAAATAACGTTGGATTAAGATTTAGTGTTGGTGACACTACACCACGGTTTTATGACTAGTATTGAGCAAGACAATTAGAATTGGTGACACTAAACATCATATTTAGTGTAGTTTAAGTATGCTCACTGAAGAATACGGTATAACCTAATTGGTAAGAAATGATAATATTGGTAGCAACACGTAACTCCGAATGGTAACCCGCACTAATTAGACAAAATAGTGTAGTCCAGAATTAATTACCTTGAATAATAAGAGGGACGAGGACGACTGTAAACGGTTCTGTCCTCGTCCTTCAGCAGTGGACGAAGAGGGACGAGAAGTTGGACGCCAAGAGACAAAAATGGTCACCGGTGCAGCTTCGCCGCCGCAAGATCGATAATACTCAGTATTTTCCGTGAGGAGAGGGACGAATGATGGAGGACTCCGACTGGGAAATTAAGTGGTCAGCTTTAACCTGAGGATTCAAGGCGGCGCCCGGCGCTCAGGTCCTCTCACGCTTGTCGATTGGTCCGTTCGTGGTGCAGATTAGACTCCTACGCTGAGACGCAAGTCCGGGAGGGGAGGGTTACCTGCAAACATTCGACCGAGGAGGACCGAGGAGGACCGAGGAGAACCATTGAAGTTCTTGGAGACTGTGATCTAACTTTTTTTCTTACCACTTCCCCGCACTCACTCCGTCGCTCCCGTTGGTATGACTCTTAAATTTTTTTCAGGATGACTTACGTCGCTTGAAGCTTCCGCAGCCATCCTGTGCGGTATTTAAAACTTCGGTAGGATACAGAGGCTTCAGTGTGTATAAATCCCTAGCAAGCTTTTGAGCCTAGAACTCGTAACATAATTTCAGCTACCGAAAGCTGTGCTCGTGTTTGCTGCTACTCTTGTGGCTAAAGGGAAGGAGGACGGGATACCTGCAAACATTCAACCTTGGAGGACCTTGGTGGACTGCGTATAATATCTCAGATTGAGATACGTAGAACTACTTCTTTAGTCATCCTCATTAGTCGGTAGGATAGTGAGAGGCTTCAATTTCCAGATTTCGGACCTGCTTTTGGAAACCGACCGACCGACCAACCAACCGACTCTTGGTATAATTTCAGGTTTGTAGCAAGTGGCATCGTCACACATTGAGCTTCATATTTGAAATCTCGTGGCTGTAATTAAGGATCTTCGACAAGTATTTGACCATCTTTGAGTTAGGGCTCCCGTTCTAAGCTGTCCATACTTGTAGCGAGGTTTTGAGCTTCTTTATATCTTGAAGAAGTTCGTAAGAGCTTAAGTTTTGAACAATCGTGGCGGAAATAGACTAGCAAGCTTCGATCGCGTTTTTCGTTTTCTCGGAGCTCTGTTGACCGATTCGTCTGCGTCTTCGGTGGATTCGACTTAGCATTCGGAGTCTTCGCGTCGCTGCTCCAGTTCTAGGCTGTCATTTTTGTAGCGAGGTTCTGAGCTTCTCGGAAGGTTAAGTGCCCTGCTGCTACAAGACATCTTCTAGATTTGCGTCTTGAGGAATTAGCTTGTAAGTCGAAGATGGAATATTATAACGTCAACACGAGGAACTACGGGGGCCAACGCCACCATACAGCGCAGCGAGGCGGCTTGTCAAACGAGCCAGACGCGGCAATAGAGTGCGTGGAGAAGGTGGAGGCGATGGTGAGCACATCGCTGCTACACCAGGAAGATGTGTGGAACATGATCATGACGCTCTTCCCCGAAGATCATCTTTACGATCCGAAGACGGGGCTAGACGAGAATCTGTTCCGAATCTCAACCCCGATCCATGTGCTCAAAGCCATCAAGGAGAGGCTGGAGAGCTCCATGGATTGGAGCCGCCTCGCTCAATGTCGGTTGAAAGGAATTCTTCCGGAGAATTCCTAGCACTTGAAGACTACCACCAAGTTTTAGTGAGGATAGAGATCGATTTATAACGGGCCGAATTGGACACGTGTGGATCGATGCAACCTCTGCACGGGCAAGTAAATCATCCATCCGCACACTTGATGAAGCTGGAGATTTCTAAATACACAGAGCTTCGAGAATCTTCTCTGAAAACACTAATAGGCTTCTGTCAACCAGAGATCATTAATTTAAACTCATGTAGCTAGGTTTTCTAAGTTTTTGCAATGTACAAAGAAATTCATTGAGTGCAAAGCTCCAAATTCCAATCGATTTGTTTTCTGGTACTCATCACAAATTGGATGGATCTGGAATGATGAGAAAGTTTAATAATTTGGAGTTCTCGCATGCCTCCAGTCAGCTTTCATCAGCCGTTACTAAGTGATCATCGTCAGCAAATTCAGTAGCATCAGCAGCAGATTGATTCTCCAGCCAGTGCTGCAAGCTTTGCGAAACCTCGGTACAACACACATTCAGAGTACTCTTCTTGGTAGATTCGATTGTGTTTTTTGGTGGAGAATGCTCACATCTCATAATGTGACAAAAAACATCTATTCAGACAGGTGGAGATTTCAACAGAAGCCTCAAGCCCATGCACAGATCAAAAGCTGGAATGCTTCTCCGAAGATGAGGTTAGGGTTCTGGCATGCAGAGATCATTGAAATCATGAAGCTAGGTTTTCTGAGTTTATGCAATGTAGAAAGAAATTTATTCAGTACAGCTCCGAATTTCAATGCAACTTCTTGCGATCAATTTGTTTGTCACAAATTGATGAAGCCATGGCCAAGTCTAATAATCTGGACTTCAGTGAGTTTTGCATGTCTCTCATGTTCAATCAGCAGTTCAGTAGCAATTTCATTACCATGAGCACATAGTGGCTTTGTATAAATGTATAGCAGATTATTTTTCCAGCCAGTGCACATGTCAAATGTTTTGAAACCTCAGTCCAATACACATTCAGGGTATCCTTGGTGCATCTATTGATTGTATTCTTTTTGAGAGGAATGCTCAAAGTTCGTACTGGTCGGGTTAAGCGATTTTACTGATGTGTCTATTTTTAAATGGACATGAGGAGATACGTAATGATATGTTCTTGATAACCCATCATGGCTTGACCACTACGTCTGGTAAGAGACATGTGTTGTTATGATATCCGCTGTAGTAGACACCCAATACCAACAATGACACTATCAGGCTCGGTAGGTTGGTTGCCCACTACAACTTGTGACAGGACAACTCCTTGCGTCCGTTACCTAGTTCATATTATGTCAAAGTAGGACATGGGAATTTATATCGTCATTAGTCACATAATAATATGCAATTCAATGAAACAGATTGTAGCTTTTCTTCGTCCCAAATATCTTTGATCACAAGTCATCTCTGGAGTCATGAAACTAAGATCAACAAACATTAATTCAATGCATGCTTGGTGCCTTTGTGCACTTTCAAGAGATACGGTCAAACTTCACAGCTTGCTGTGAATTCAAGTTCCCCAATACTTCTCAATTCAATATCACGTGACATTGGAAGAAATCTTGTCCATTTCAACGGTCCATTGTGACTTGTCCATTTCAATGCTTGGCTTAAAAAATGTATATAAAAAGTTAGTGGCTTGCCAAATGTCCAAAAACTACCACCAAGAAATCTCCAGATGACAAAGAAACCTATTTAATTATACATTCTCTCGTTACGAGTAGTAATGGACAAGTCCAGAAGGTTAGTTGTAATGAACAATTTATCTACTCGTGTGATGATCACCAACTTGAAATCAATGCTGCACATTGTAGATATTTGCAAAAATTATTCACTAGCCACAATACAATTTGTAGCGGTCAGGCCAAACAATTTTAACATATCTATTCTTGATTGGATTTGAGGGACAATCTCACCCGTAATTGACAACCCTGTCATGGCTTGACCACTAAATTTTGTAATGGATTGTGTAGCCCTAGGGGGTCACTCCAATATTTTAGAAAACTACATAGAACAAATATAGGGTCCATTTTAAAGTTGCAACCTACAAATTATAAAACATGTACTTGTAACAAATCTCAAATTATATAATAAACTCCATGGTATAAATTATAAATTAAGGTGTTTACAAATTGATCATGTTAGAGAAGTTTTGAAACTAACATAACATAGGGGTCAGTAGGGTGGGGGATTCAAATATTATATTCTAGGACCCCACACTATGGATGAGCACCGTTGGATGACATATCATGGATGTCTTTTGGTAGTTGGATGTAAGATGTCGGGTTAGATGTAGGAAGGGCTCCCGACAGGTTTGCGCATTATGTTTGGCTTTATGAGCCCCCAATTAAGGTTTGTGGGAGCTCTTCAAAGATTCATGTTTGTGCAAACTCCCAGCATCTTGCGAATATTGATGGTAGATTGTTAAAGGTTGGACAATAGGCACGCTTGCATTGTTGCTCTCCTCAGGTTCACCCATCCCAAGCTTCATCTTTCCTACTTTCAGTTTTTGTTCGTTTGGTACATAGGTAGGGTTTAGAGTTTTGAATTCTTGTTGTCATTTCTCACATTTTCTTGGGAGCATTATCAACGCAAAGGAGGGGGGCAATGTTAGTAAGAGGCGTTCGTATGAGCGATACCAACTACAACTTGAGGTACTCAATTCTAGTGAGGTTGTTGGTCACAAACAAGGTTTACAATGTCTCTGAAGATGAAATTATTCTCATTTGCTGATGCCTATGCTAGTTCATAACTTATTGGATCTTGCGAGTGTGTTGAGGACGACACATATGCAAAACTCAAACCACTACTTGAAGGTATTCATATTATAGATTGGCCCTTTCAATTCTTTTATATTGAGAGAAGATGCAAGATTAACTTGCAAGCTTGAGGGGCTCAATAGAGTTTCTTTAGATGTATATGTCCTGCCATTAGCTGATCCCAACCTTGAATCTAGAAATCAAATGTGTGTGATTGGCCTAGATTTTAATTCTGACTCTCCAAAAACTTTAGATTACATAGTAGAGGAGGCTAAAATCCAAGATCTTACCCATGTTGATGACTCTAACCAACCATTACTTTCATTTGTTGGTTTTAGAGATAGTGATAAGAGCATTGATTGTGTGTCATCTGACCTGAAATCCACATGGGTGACTGTCGAGATTATGGCTAGATATTTGCTAGCCGAAGAGAAACTTAGAAAATATTTGAAATGAATAACCCTAGAGGATCACCAAATAATGGCACTTGAGGTCTTTGGACCAAAGTTCTATGGGTATAGTAAAGGTGTAATGTGTGGAGTGTTGTAAATTAAGAGTTTGCATCCACTATTGGAGATCATTCCAAGAATATAGTCTACAACCTCTTTGACAACCTCATGTCTAACATACATATTCAAAATTGATGCCAAAAAAAGGATGATGATCCCCAATCACAAGCCTCTACATGGAAGTCTATTGTCTTGAACACATTTGACCATCAAGCACTAGTGGCTGAAGGCATTCAAATACTAAGTGCAGTGAATGAAAATAGTTCAAATGAGGAATTACCATGTGCTCTAGTTGGGATCCTAAATCAAAGGAAGTCAGGTTATGTTGGGGATCTTGCAGATAATCGAGGGGTATTGTAGGTGACAACAAGTGAGCACTTGAGCAACTAGAATGTGTAGAATGTGGCTTGGTTTAAGAAAAACCACCGCTTATCAATACAACTCAAATTTGCGGTTGTTCTCTGAGCCATTCGCTCCGTTGAGTGTCATTGAGTTGAAGGTTCTTAGGGATGCCCTATGTGATTCTTCCCATGATGTGGAGGTGAACTACAAAATTATTTTGTCTGAGGAAATGTAGGAGTACAAACCTCCAACTGCTCATTGAAATGTTTTGGGTAGGATTTTAAGCAAAGGTTGTGGCAATGCTTTTGGTAGATTGTATGATTTGGAGCGTTGAGATTAGAGTTAGGGTTTGGACTTTTTGTCTTGAGCACAGAAAGTTGGATGTTGTGTATTGAGTAGTTTTAACCAATTGAACTTGAACAATGACAAAAATTGCTTCATATATGAAAGTGTAAACCCTAAACAAACTTTGTGATTGGTGTTGGTTGGTTTTAATGCTACATGTATGTATGCGTTTTAAAACGTAGATTTTGGAGCATTTGCATGCATGTATTTTTAAACACAAGCATTTTATCATCATTTCCATGAGGGCATGTTTTGAAATGAATATAGTGCATACTAGGAAGCTAAATTGTGTCCATGTTGTGTTCATATTTGAATTATGATCTTGTATGTGTAAGTATTAGATTTTGCATGACATAAAGAAACTATAATCTATAACTACTATATGTCCATGTAAAAAAAGAATAAATACCAAGTAAACCTACTCATAGGAACCTCAAAAATAATGAATGTTAGAAAATTACATAATAATGGGGCCCACAATATTTACCTTCTCCAATGTAATACCCCCCCCCCTAAAAACACCTTGTGTTCTCATGTGTTCCCACTAAATACAAGGGAATGATCCCCTTGAGCATGTAGCCTTGCCACAAACTGTCATAGGCACCCACTACCTACATCACTAATAGGTTGAATGCCAACTACAACCCATGGTAGGGCTCCTCACTACCACCATCTAGTTCATACTAGATTCACAAAGCTCAATGATGATAAGTGTGTAAGATATGCGGGTTTTACTCGGTTCGGTTTTCTTGTTCTCCATCTTTTGTTGACTAGATTGACATCTTCAAATTTGTGTTACGTTATCAAATTATCTATAATGAAACATCAACAAAAATAACCAATTTAAAATCAGACCTCCACTTATTTACTTGTGGTTATCGAAAGTGCATGTTTGTTGATTCTTAACTGAATACATAGAGGTCCTCCCAATTGTGTTTACTATTAAGAGTGCAGTAGTCGATAAAATTTGAATGTGTAGTCCAATCTCTTTTAACCCTTAAGTGCTCATGCAACCCAAAATGGGTTGCCACCTAATATTCCCATGAGTTTTGTGACCCACTAGGTGACGATCTATGTGGATGGAGGTATGTATTGGTTTAGGGTGTTGCCCATTATCATGTGGGCCAAAATAACATATATGAAAGCCATACTCCAAGCATCATTAGGGGAGGAATGGACTCGAAAGGTTGTTGCCCTTGTAATATCCCAAAAATCCCTTTCTTAGTATTTAGGGTACCGTAGTACAAGGGCGTACCTAGATGCTCACATGGCACATAAGGTGCCACATGGTTTTGGACCCAAGGTCTGAGCCAATGAAGTCATGCTCATCGTACTTAACCTCGCCGATGTGACGCCGGATGTACATTGTGGAGGACATAACAACATCACAAGTACCGGAGGAGTACACAATTTCATTTGAGTTTTAAAGCCAAAATATTAGAGAAAATCCTTTTTTGAGCCCAAACTCGTGGGCACCTTTTGAGTCCATTCCTCCCCTAATGGTAGGATTTTTCGAGTTCTTTTACTCAACGTTCAACTCTTGTTCTGTGGGCCCTCATAATATAATAGTTAGATGCTCGAAAAGCTATGTAGGGAGACTCAAATTCAAACTGAGCTCCCAACATCCCATTGTAATATAATGAGGGTCCACATTATTGAGTAATGTCATGTGACATTAAAATTATGTGCTCAAATGTTTCAAACACTTAAATTTAATATTATACACGATTGGGAGGGTCTATTTGGTCTTGTGAAGAGAAGGTCAATCTTCACTTAAATTGACTTCTTATTGCTTATTACATCTCGACTCTAATTCTGAAACTTGAAATGACAATCTTCATGTATTACAATTGCTAACCAGATGAAATGCAATATCTTCTTATGAATCCACAAAGTGTCCACAGATTCATGGTATAATATGTCATCACAAATTTAGGAAATCCTTCATAATTTTGCACTTCCTATGAAGTGCTTTACAAATTTACAACACCCATTCCAACACATATGTATTCAGGGCATCTTGATGCATCTGTGCTCTTGTATGAGGAATTCTCAAAGTCACAGTTAAGTTGCCTGCCGAGGTGAGATTTGAGTTTAGAATGTGATCGGCCAATGTATCTCACATACAATCCAGATTTAATACGTGAGCATCAGCTTGAATTGAGCTTGAATTCAGTGACCCAGATTGCAGCGCAGATTTCAACCTCCAGAAAAGTAATCAAACTAAATTCAACAGAATTTCAGGGCATTCTTGGTGCAGCATCTGAGACCCTTCTTGAGAGATCCATAAAACCATTTGAACTTTATATTCTGCCAAACCACTTCAACTTTCGCATCGCCAGAATATCTCACATTTTCAACAGTCAAGCAATTCACGGTCAGCTTGAAATTAGAATTATTCAGTAGTACTGATTCATGATCACTACGCTTTGCAATCCATCTCCTCTAGTCCAGATTAATTAATTGAGCTGATGGGTTTCTGAATTCTCCTTTTACACAACAATCGGTTTTGCAACATAACACTTCAGTGACACCTCCCTTTCCGCTTACTAATCATGGTCTTATCAGCCTCACCCCCCGGGGTGGCAACTAGTGCAAAATTATTTGTAACAGATAATCCATCCATATTATCCTTGTACATTCATACCAAAGAACAATTTTACAGAACTTAGAATGGAGTGATGTAGTGCACATTGAGACCATCCATAATACGTAATAATTTTTTGATTTGAACATGTTTATGTATTATAATACATCAATAATTTGAAAATAATGTGGACTTTCTCTTGGACAGGGGGGCTCATCCATAATCTGGTCTCCATCAGACCTAATTATAATTTAGATAATCTACAAAAATTTGAAGATAATCTAGATTATTTTGGCTTGTAAGCCCTAACCCTAACTCTCTTCCCGACTTCTCTCGGCGGCTTCTCTCCCGCTTCTCTTTTGAAACTCTTGAATCTAGATAATTTGAAATATAATCTAGATTATTTGAAACATAATCCAGATTATTTGAAACATGATCCAGATTATTTGAAACATAATCTAGATTATATGTACAATTATGTGTACATAATCTATGCCTTTGTGAAATTTTTGGATGAGGCCCCTGTAATTATTTGTTTGAGTTGCCACCCCGGGCCTCACCCATTCAGATTCAATTTGAAACCAACCCCACCTAACCATCTTGGAGGTTTGATTCACGGATAGGACTCTCTTATTTTCTGAGCCCACTGAACGGTCTGGGTGAATTGGAGAATGTTATGAAAGGTAATTAGAGCCTAGAGCTCACTTGTCATGAAAAACCTAATACCAGATATCTGCAAATTAAGGGTAATCATGTAAAAGTGTAGTTAGACGGAAAGGACAGGGTGAGGGTTCCCGGTTTGCTCCAAGGAAATAATATTAAGATATGTGGTACCTTATGTGGACATCAGAAAGACGCATGTGAAGATGAGTTTGGACTATGTATTCGAAATATATTGAACATTCTAACGCAATTGAGAGGACCTATGTGATCACTTAAAGATGATTTAAGAGAAGTTTCGCTTTGACATTATATGACTTTTGCATATTTCAATTCCAATTCTAAAACTTGAAATGACAATCTCCATGATTCAACTTTGCTAACCAGATGGGACAATTCCCAACATACAGACTTATATGTAAAAGTGAAAAAAATGCCCATAATAAGGTTTCACACCTTAACAACTAGTATCATAGACCCGAGGCCACAGCTTGCACATTCAAACTCATCACATTCTCCCACTTTTAACAGATAATTGTTCTCAATGAAGCACACCTATTCTAGGAAACCGCACTCCACCACTCTAGGGATTAGTTGGTTTGACACCATCTTGATGGACTTTTAGTCCCACAAGCCTTTTGGCTTCCCAGACATTAAAATCAGTTTCAGTTCATTTCGTAATCCCAAAATTGTACATTCATTCACAATGTGCCTAGCTGCTCCATCAGCCTGAACTCAGGGTCAAACTCCAAGAAGGCTCAAAAATGAAGCACAGAAAGTTCAAATCTCCGGACTCATGTTTGGCTTTCAACAAGACTATCAAGGATATCTACATACTAGGACCAGCAAGTCCACATCAAATCATGTCCTTCATCTCTTTCCTCATTGTTTACTACGGATAGCTCGATTTTTATTGTTGTAATTGGAACAGAAATTGACATCTATGCAATCTCAATATGCCAAGTAATAAGCAACACTTGTTGAAATAGATCCTTTGGTGATATTCTCAAAAGAAAGAAAAAAAATAGAAAGGAACATCAATGTGTTTACACTAACGTGCAATGTTTGTTCGCCATCTCCAGCCCATGTCCGTATGGACAGGGGGAGTAGGACGATATTCTCATATTACAAGTCCCTTGAGAAAGATGTTTGATGGGTTCATGCATGCCTTATGTAAAAGCAAGTTCACTCCAACCTCAACCCCCACCTCAATACCCTAATATCTCGATATTGGATGATAATATAGGTTGAGGTTGAGGACATTTCCACCTGAACGAACGGGAAGAACTGACTGCTAGTTACAAATAAATTGGTCGAAGTTCAAGAGTTCAGAAATTTTACGATCAAATTAGAGGAATTTATGGAATATAGCTCAAATTAATAAAGAAAAACCAAAAGATCACATCATGTAACCAGTTGGACTTTGAAACACTAGAATTTTGACCGATCATGCCCAAAAATCTCCCTGGACACTGTTTCACCTCAACCTCAAGAGTCAAAACAACTTCAAAACCTCAATAATATCGAGGTCAACCTCAATATTTCCCTCTGACCTCAATACGGCGCTCAGTTGGCTATTAGGCTATTAGAACCTTATACTTGTACTACACACTGTACTGCTACTCCTGTAGTTCTACCAATACTCTACTGTAGTCAATCAAATTCTTGACTGTATCTCATCGCATCTTCCTCGGGATATTGAGCATCCCCTTGAGCATTCATTAGCCACACATTTATTGTGGCCTCTGTTGTTCACTTCTGTATATAAACTTCACTCTAGCTCAGAATCTATGGAACTGCTAGTTTCCTAATTGAAGTTACCAATTGAGTCTTCCATCATGGTACCAGAGCTCAGGCATTAGCTCAGGCATTAGCTCGTATCTTCTACTTCTCAGCACATTAGATAGTTTTCTAATTCCAGGTGTTTCCCTATGAATGTTGATGTTTCTTTCCTTCTCTCCACTAATGTCACCCCAAAAAAATGCTAAGAGAGGATGTCAATCAAGATATTAGTTCAGGAAGTGTGGACTTCTCACAGTTTTTTAAGACACCACCATAAAGAAGCTTATGAACAACCGGAGCCATGACCAAACACGACTCGCACTTCCCAGAGTCTTACAAGCTGTTGGGCGATCCCAACTAGAGTAGAGGCACCCATAACTGATCAATTAAGAGATTCTAAGCCAGATCTGGAGAAGTATAAGGCAGTGCAGTATTAATTTCTCCCATGTAGGAAGCTAAAATTTTGAATTTTATTCCTTAAATTGAAATTACTGTAAATTTTTGAAGCCAAAAGTTGGCCTGAACATATTACCAATGTCTAGAGTCTACCATAACCACTAATTTTAACAGCTCATTCCTCCTCACTTTAGCACTCAAAACTAAGACATGTGTCATGGCACTATTGGTTCCGGCCTATTCAAAATTCGATCCCATTGAAATTCTGGTACCTTATAGTTTGCCGATGGTTTCCTAATCGGGAAACTACACCTCTACTATACAACACCTGGAGTTTCACACTCGAGCAAATTTTACAAGGAAAGAAGATATGGATTTACATTCTGGAGAAAGCCGGACACAACATGAGCAACAAGGAAGCACGGCTCCGACAGAAGGCTCTCACCATCATCAATTTATCCATTCGCCACAGTCTGTTTCATCTAGTGAGAGGCTATATTAACTCCCATGATCGTTGGGAAGGATCGAAAGAGCATTACGCCTCTGCAACTGTATCTCGTAATCTGTGGCTGCTCCAGAAACTCGTCACGATCCGCATGAATACCGACCAGTCTATGGATGATCTTTTTTGCACTTTCAGAGAACTTGTTGACCAACTAACTTGCATTGAACTAGAATTTCTTGAGGAAGTGTTTGTTGTCCTTATCCTCAACTCCCTACCAAGATCATTCCGAGAGTATGTTCAATCGATCATGAACATGGATGCCCTCCCTACAATCAAACAGCTTAAGTGCAAGCTCCTTGCAGAAGAAATGCGCATGGAGCTTGAAGACAACAACATCAACACCAGTGGTTCCCACACTAAAGAGGCTCTACTCGTCACAAACCGCTCCATAGATGTTCATAACTTTAGTCACGGTGAGAAGCGCGGCACCCACTGACCCCCTTCCCTTCACTGCACGGACCTTTTTCTCTTCGACACACTCACCATGGCCAAGCATAGGCGTTGCACATCCTTACTTGAACACTTCACCTGCCGTTGCCCACAGTATCAACTTGACACCTACTGACAAACCATACGACAAATGCAACCTATGCAGCAAACATGACCACTGGAGTCTTGAATATCCCATCAAGCATATGCAAGATCATATTTACAAGCTAAACCAACAGATGATGACGTTCTGCAAAGACGGACGGCCTAAAGTGAACCTCATATATAGCGGACAACAACTTCAATAAAGCCATTTCAGATGAACCAACTCCAGCCGCATCCATGGACGGACCCAAGACTGTTGACACCCTTATCACAGAAGTCATTGCGCATCAACGAGTAGCGGACGTTTGCATCGCCGAAGCAGAAGACGAGTGGTTCCTCGACTCAGGCGCTACCCGACACATCACCAACAACAACACTATTCACAAGCATCATGCCAGATCACACTACCGACACCGTCAAAACCATTGGAGGCCATGTTGTAGGAGAGGAGATATTATTGTCAAAACTTCCCAGTGGAGAAATAAAAGCTATCGGAGATGTTCTGTATGTACCTAGCCTCAAGAGAAATCTTCTCTCAGTTGGAGCTCTCACAGACAAAGGCTTCAACATCCATTTTTCTAACAACGAATGTGAAATCCTTCACCATCGGTCCATGAGAACCATTTTCACAGGCCCCGTCTTCATCGACATCTTTATCACATGCACTTCTCTGCCATCCCACACTGCAGCAAAATACGCCTCACCGAAACATGAGCTTCACATTAACTTTGGCATGCTAGACTAGGCCACGCCCATCACAACCGCATTTCTCGACTCTTCTCTAAACAATTAGCCACAGGTCTCCCCACTCATCTTCTCCCTAGATTATGGCACACATGTACTACTTGCATTCAAGAAAAGCAAACCAGAACACCATTCCCAAAAATTTCTCACTCCCGTGCTACTCGTCCACTTGAACTTGTAACAGCAGATCTTTGTGGCCCATTTTGAATTCCCTAATACTCAGGAGCCAAATACTTTCTATCAGTTATTGACAAGTTCTCACACAAGATCTAGATTTTTTTTTGAAAAGAACGTCCAACACATTAATCCAATCTCAACACGAAGCCGAGCGGAGTACGGGACTCAAAATTCTCAAATTTCAAGCCGACAGAGGAGGGGAATTTACCTCATTGGAATTCATCGATTATTACAAGAAGAATGGCATTCATTGTGAACAAAATCAAGCCGGCATCCCACAACAAAACGGGATTGTCGAACGGAGAAACCAGTTCCTGCTCAACATGACCAGATTCATCACCACCAACAAAGGACTTTCTCCATCTCTCTGGCAGAAGCCATTGCCACCCGCTGCATACTTACAAATTGACTACAGTCTAACCTTGATAATATCACACCATCCGTTTCACCAAAAAGTGTGATATAAACAAGGTGTGACATATTTGATAATGTCATATTTGGAAGATTTATGCATAATGTGATATTATCGAAGAAATAAGTTAAAAAACAAATAAAAATTACAATGTTCAAAAGAAAATAACAAAGATGAGAATTCAATGTTTTAAAATATAAAATCAAATTCAAAAGCTTGAATAACAAAGATAGCACATCATAATGTGTCATTGAGATCAAGTAAAGACCTCTCACTAGAGACAAAGAAGCTCCTAATGTCACATTGTTTTGTTGACATTGATGTTAAATGTGCAACACCAATTCTAATGAGCTTGTCATGGATTTTTTCCATTCCTAACAACTCCATAGTGTTGAAAATTTGAGAACCTTGACTAGCCATACAATTCAAAACATCTTTAACAGATTTTTGTGCATCCTTAGACTCAACATCATTGCTATCATCAATCAATGGGTCTACTTCTACGGGATCATGTGCCTCTTGGCCATCTTGCACTAATTGTACAAGCTCCTCAGTAGAATACTCAGTGGAGATGCCGACGTCATCCATAGAATTTGTTGTCCATCCGGCCTTTTTTCATCCATATTACTTGTTATTATCACACTTACACTATAGATTTTGGAAAAAAATAGTGACATTATCAAGAGTGATAGGGATAATAACGAGGGAGTTTTACACTAGAAAATTTGGTTTCGAAGTTTTGGGTGACAATATCAAGGTGTTCTATAAACAAGAGTGACATTATCGAGGTTAGACTGTACTACCAAGTAAGTCAACCCCTCTTTCCACCCTTGAAGAACTTTTCTCCATCCATAAACCCAACCTCTCTCACTTGCGAATTTTTGGTTGCCCTGCTTTCACTCCCGATCCATTCCATGTCTCTTTGTGAGCCTCTTGTGATTACTTCTAGGAGTTTCGGCCTGTTGTGATGTGCATTAAACCTAGGGTAAAAGTAACCCAGTCAATTAGCAAATCTTGTACAAACCCAATGCCATAAGAATGAGATTAAGGTAATTAGAACCTCGATTTGTGATGAATTTTTGAAGTGTAAGTTTGTGTTTTTCTTGAGTGATTATACATATTGTGCCTAAAATGGTTAGTGTGGAGCAAATGTCAAGCATTGACTTTTTGGATATTCCAACCATGGAACCCCGTATTAATCCTTAAAATAGTGTGTAGCCAATGCATTCATCTAAGAGGAATATGGAGCCTCGTTGCACCCAAATATTGGCAATGTTTGAATAAGGCTAGCATTTGAATAAGACATGTCTACCTTAACCACAAATGCACATGACAAAAGTTTTTACCAAATAACCACATCCCGAGGATGTCGTAATTTGTATCATGATCAACGGTTAGAATGATTATATAAAAATACCAATTGTTGTACATATTTATTAGGAGAATAGTTTACTACTTTTTAAATGAAGATATAAATATGACTGGGTTGGATATATCTATTAGCCATATTTATGAATATTTATGGCTGGGTTGCAATTACTTAAGTTTTACTCATAATAGTATATGAGTGCAATTCAAGCTTAAGGACCAAAGGGTGTGGCAACACTTGTGACCACAACATTAAATCTCGAGCAGATTAGGGTACATATCAATCAAAATACATCCAAAAGATGCAGAGAAAATTGGGCAATAGGTGAAAAAATCTAGATCCCAATTGACCCCTTAGCAAATTTGCACCAAAAAAAATGGTATGGATCCTTCAGTTGCATGTTTTATAAAATTTCAAAAACTATAGGCCATACCAAGTTCAAATATAGCACCACAATTGCTAAGCGTTTGAATTGACATAGATAGCTTAAGCACTTTTGTTGCTATACGCATAATGTGTACACATTGGGTGAGAGTGATCTTGAGCTCTTGATAAATTTGTAAATGTACATGCACGAATGGACTAAAAAGACATAATTGAAGGTTTTTAATTCTAATGTGTTGGATTCACATGTGATTGAGATGTAAAAAATGTAGCATGACATTATTGACACAGATTATGATTTTACACAATGATATGACGTAGTAACCTTCACTATATATTTGTTGATCTCACACGGTTGCTTAAATTGGCATGCATCGACTTTGTCGAATACAAGATTGCATGGCAAATAACATGAAACATAATCTTAAATATGGATGCTCATCATTTTCAAGAAGGATTTAAACACAAGCTTGAAGTTTTAGCATTGTTTGCAACCTTCCTGACAAAGGTCTTTTTTGCGTCCAAATTAAGAATTCAACTGCATGATTTGTCATTTAATGATTGTGGTAAACAAAAAATTTACTTTTAAATCTTTAGGTAAAATGATAAGAGAGGGAACTCCTCATGGCGAAATAAAGATGAAGTTTTAAATGGAGTGTTGACATCTTCCAAAATATATGGCCTAATTTTTTCCTCCAAAAATAGAAATATATTATAATTTTTCACCATCACTAGAAGAAAACATGTCCATGCCAACCATCCGTTGTAACTTGTCCACTGCAACTTGTGATGAGATTTTTATTTTAAAGTAAATTTGGTTGTTTATTAGAGGGTTTTGGTTGTCTACTAGAGGGTTTTGGTTGTGGTTGGCAACCAAGAGCCTCCAGGTTAACAATGAAATGATTTATTTAGGCATCTTCTCGCCATAGCTTGCAACGGGCAAATTACAACAAATGGTTAGAATGGACAAGTTTTCTTCTAGTGTTTTTCTACCCTCCAATACATGTTTAAGAAAGTTGAAAAGTTGGAATATTTCTATAACCTAAATATACAATGCATACTCAAAAGAAATGGGGAGCGAAGTGATATTAGTGTTTCGTTTTCTCTTTTGAATGGAAACACATTTTAACTTCAGACATACACTAACTTTACTACAAAATCAATAAATAAATAAGTCCCAAATATTCTTGATTCTAGATGTAGAACTTTCAAGGTCACCATGGAAATGTCACTAAAAGTCTATTGGTTGTTTCTTTTGAAAAGATGTATGATTGCTTCTTCTTTCAAGGGTGACCTCCAAATTGGACACAACTTTGTTCATCACTACAAATAATAATACTTTGCACAAGTATAAGGTGCAAGCATAGTAAAAGTGAAAAAATCTTGATCCATGCATAGATTTAAATCAAAATGATTCAAAACCATATACTAACTTGAATTTTGTGAAGAGATGAAAAAAAACCATTCCAAAAATATATTGATTAACAAAGTCAAACAATTTATGTTGATAATTTTTTTTTTCAAGGAAAGTCGAGCATAGTATAGAAGACAATGCAAATAGATGATATTGAACAAGTAATTGTCTATATTTTATTACATTACATTGATGGGTTTTTTTTATGATGTCCTCGAGTTTATAATGAATTCAAGAATTGTGAAAAATATCCCAACTTGAAAGTATTTAAGGTCATGAAATTTACGTCCAAAACTACATTTAGCCATTTGTTTATGAGCATTATTTTTAATGATATCTTCTGAAGATCTCATCTTGGTATTCTATATTTCAGTGTTCAACACAACAATAAAAATCGTCATGAAAAAAAATCACTTTAAATAACATTTCACTATTACTTTTAGGTGTTTGACCAAAATCCTTTGGTTTTAGTATACCATAGTATTTTTTTGGACCATTTTATTGTGCTTGCACCCCATAGGAGACAATAATGGTTTGCACATTTTTCTCAAAATAAGGTACATTATGTAATTTTTGCATATTTTAGAATATATTTGAAAATAAAATCATGTATAATATTTTATCACTTATTACATAGTGATTACAAGTTATTTTATTTTAAGGCATTTCAAATTATTCTTGGTAAATTTTTTTGTCAAAATGTAAAAGTCATTTGTGATTTTCTTCAATATGGAGAATCAGAATAATTTTAAATATTATAAAATAATTTAATTTCATAAATTAATGTTTTATGATCTAATCAATAACTCACAATTGGATTTAACATTAATAGATGATGCTACTTTGAAATTGATAAGCAACTTGGGTCTCACCAACTATGAGCGTTATGACATTTTCACACCTACAATTTCCAATAGAATGTTTGTCTAACAAATTTTCAAACATGAAATTATTGAGTTTTCGATGATTCGTATATGATATTCATAATTAATTAACATTGATGACTATTTAGATCAAAATCTAGAAATCACAATGACATTTAATTTAATCTCCATGTATAATTTATCCAATTTATATAAAATAAATATATGTATATTAACACCAATAACATACATATATTTTATTTAATGTTTTGATACACTTCACATTATGTTTTATTTACTTTAATATTCAATGTAAGATCACTCACACTAGGATTTTATATTGTAAATCCGATTATGTAAATTGTTTAACTTTGTTTCTTGGGTTTCATATATATATATATATATATATATCTCTGTGTGTGTTTTATTCTAAGTTAACTGCATCAAGTTTTATTGTTGCAATTTATGAATCATTTTTCATTTATACCTAGACTACATGCTTAATTTGTAATTCTTCGGTTTTCTAAGAAGATGAGGTGTTTCACTACAAACATATTATACCTCAACACATTTGACATTTTTGAAAGAATACAAAATCTTCTTAAAAGACATATCCAAAATCCACATAAAAGACTACCCAAATATAAACCATATATTTTGTAAAATTTTCGCATTATTATGTGTGAAATATTTATAAATTACTTTTTATAAATTACTTACAAATTTTATGTGAATGAATAAAAATTATTATCAAATACAATCCATTCAAAAAGTAATGACAAATTAGATGATAATTGTCTAAAAAATGAAACATCCCACACTCAATAAATATTTTTATTCAATGTAAAAAATTTATTTAAATAATTTAGAAAAACCGCAAGTGATTGTTAAGAAATATTTTTTACGATCATGATTAGGGTTATTTTTATTTTTATAATTCATAAAAGTTTGAAAATGTGTTGGATGTTTGACATATTATTTGTAGTTACATGTTTATTAATATGATATAAAATTAAAATTAATATATATACATAATTAACATAACAAACTTTGATGAAAATTATTTCATTTGATAAAATTTAACATCAAAACGCTTAAAACTCTACAGAACACTTCATGTCCCCAACAAATTGTGAATACAATTTAAGTATCCTTAAATATGTTAAATTTTAGATTTTTTTTTTGCTTTAGATTAAAATTGAGATTCTTGATTTATATAATTTATGAATGTATAAACTATATACTTTAATAAATGGTTTTATAGGGTCATGTTGTCTTGGAGTACTAGGCGGGTGGGGTGGGTGTCTAAACTAGATGGAACTTAGATATGAGAACATAAATAAGGGATGTCTAAGATTAAATTCCAGCTTTTGGCGATATGATAATACCCCCATGTTTTTGGAGTTGGAAACCAACATCTTCTAGATTAAATATCTCACCAAGTGTTTGCTTACAAATTAAATACCTCAACCCCAATCCACTTTTGTTTTCAAATTTAATATAGGTTTTGAAGAAATTTTCATCCATATGATGTAGCTCATGAGAATTTGACCATGCAACATGCATCATTGAAGCTAGGGAAATGATAGCATCTAGATTTACCAACAAATGATCATTTTAAGTCATAAGGTAAGCACAAATACTAATATCAATTTTCACAAATGGCCCTCGCATCGTTTCTCAGGGCTTCCAATAATGAATGATGACCATTGGGATATTTTAATAAATATATTCTAAATTTAAAAATGTGATGTTCTTTGCCACTTACATAATTATACCACTACATGCAAAGGCACTCACAAAGGTTGTGGATCCAACCTCAACACCATCACATTGTAGTAGGTTGTCGGGTTACGATCGTTGCATCCTGCCATTCGTAGATGTAAAGGGAGGTGTGTATTGAATATGTTAGTGACAAAGAGGAGGAGGAGGGAATGAAGACAATAGGGGTATTCACGAAGCTTCTATGGACAGTCCTACATTAACTACATTGAATGCGCTCATTACTTTGTGGACATTGATATGTGTGAGTAGTTTCCTCTTAAACTTCCATCTATGCCCAAAAGCTTTAGTTTCTAAAATTTCCGCAATGCCTTCATTAAGTGATTTCTCAAACCTATGTGAATTCTATAAATATATAGTCTAGAACATGCTCGATACTTGGAACATGCTTGCTTTTTTATTTAAGAAATTGAATGTTGAATTTGATGACAATGTTAAAAATCATTTCCGAACCCTCGTGCCAAGCTTGTGCTTGTTGATTTTAAATGTAAAGTAACACGTTCATTAGGTTGATTGCACTTTATGTGAACTTCCCATTCATACTATCATAAACAAATATCTTATTATTTATGTGAAAATACCACAGTTATAAGATACTAGTGGTTGTATCTCCAAATATTTTGCCAACCTCACTGCTCACGTGATAGCACTCCCCTATTTGCATCCAAGAGCATCCATCCTACATATTTGAACTTAAATCTTCAATAACACCAAACTATTTGATCTATACAAATAGTGCACTTGAAGAGCAAATTAATCTAGATAGGGTCCCTTTTGACATGATTAGCTACAAATGAAAGTATGTAGTTCAAATACGCTATTTTTTTTGCCTAGAGAAGCCCAACATGGGCCTATTAGATGCTCATGGGTTAAAGAGTTAAGTGGGCCTTGTCACAACAAATTCTTTGTGACCATGAGTTTGTTCATTGGCAAAGAATCTATCCATTAGTCCCATTATCGTGGTTGGATGAGGTCCGAGGAATTGATGCCACACGCAACATGAGCCCCTATAGAATCGATTCCATTACCCAATGCACACACGACTTATAATTTCTTGAGCAGGGGCCGCTGAGGGCCACTTCACACACGAGACTGAGAGCCCGTGACCATTACACTTCCAACACTCTCATTGGTGGAAAAGGTGGAGCCGGTCCAAGTTCACTTCCCACTACGCTTGAGGAACCAATGGAGTATGTGAATGCAAGATGGATGTAAAGTCTACATGGATTCCTACATGGCATCTAATGGATCATGTTTCATGGTCACTTGGACTTTTTTCAAAAATCACATGTTGGAGGTAGGCCTAACACAAAACTGGGAGACCATGACACTCCGAACGTTCACAACCGTTGATTTATTCTATTTTATCATGTGTGAGGACTTGCATGAATAAAAATTCATTGAAATAGCATTTGGTTGAGGGCCCGGTCACATATGACTTCACACTACACTTGAGGGACCATGACCATGCTACATGATTTTGGAGGTCTGTTGAGACGGCCTTTGGACACTTTCTTTTGGGCTCTCACAATTTCATGGTCACGGCTCTTGGCTTGTGTGTGAAGTGGCCCTAATGTCATGGTCAATCAAGTCTACATTACCAGCCTGATCTACCAAAAAAGCAAATATGCGGTCGTTTAGCAACTACATAAATATTAGGCAAATCAAAAGAACTGCAGTCGATTTCAGTGGTTGTGGTTCTTTTGGCACACTTTTCTACTAGTGAAGAGAGAGTAGATGTAAAACGGTAAACCCAAAATTTTCCAAAATTAAATTTTGGGATCATGCATCACAAACTTTCAAAGGGTGATATATGATATATTTATTACACCTAGTCTTGTATAATGTAATTAATATCATGTTATATATTAGTATTATGTGATAATCTTCTATGCATTGGTATAACATGACACCCAACAAAGGAGGATAAGAAAATAATACAATGAGTGCAACAAAACCATATAACAAGATGTTATTCCAACACTTGATAATTCAACCTCTGAAACTTTGTGATTAAACCCTACAATGGTGTTTATCCCCCCCCCCCTCCTTCATATCCTAAAAAACCGTTTTGGTCCGAATGATGAATTTTGAATGGTAAATGGAGTCATTTAATTTGCTCCAAAATGTGATTGTTCTTTATTTTATAAATAGACTTGAAGTTAACTATGCTTTGTAACTTGTTCTTTTTGGAGGGCTTGAAAAAATATAACATGAAAATGTCAAGGTGGACACATGATACACCAAACGATAATATGGGCCCAATCACTTGAGAAAATAGAGTGTCACAAAGGAACCCCAAACCCCAAGATCTTGGGATTTTTTGACATTTAAGGTTAAGACGTTAAGACCTTGAGTAATCCCTCGGGGAGATCACTCCCTCTTTAATTGATGCATACACGTGCACTCATGACCTATTTATCGGGGGGCTAATTACCTTGCAGAAAAGATTTTAAGGCATGGTATTTTCAAAATAAAGGTAAATGCTTGTGTTTTGATACACCCTATCAGTAATTATAAATTTTTTGGGGAATCATTTTAAAATACCCTATTTTATTTATACTGCATTTTTTTTCCTTAAACCCCAAGTAACCAATTTTTTTTTACTTTACCCCAATTTTTTTTTCTCGGAGTCCAACTGTTGTCCATTTTTTTCTTACACCGTATTTTGTTTCTTACACCCCATTTTTTTTCCAACACACGATTCCAACACATGTTTATATATCACCACCGACAAACCAAAGCATGGCATTTTGGATGCACAAACTTCCTTAATGACCTAAAGTAATCTTAAGTTGCTTTTCATTCCATCAAGTAAGTATCCCACAATTCGAATGTATGCCTACAAGCAATCTACAAAAGCTTGGTCATAAAGCAATAAATTAGCTTCTCCAAACAACTGGCTTTCTATGTCATTTTGAGCACACCCAAAAACCGCCATTCACATATTACCATCTAGAAATCAAAGTATGGGATATTGACTACCCAACCTTCCTTAAGGACCTGAAGACCACCCTAAATTGCTCTCTAAACATTTAAGTAACAATCACACTACCATAGCACATACCACTTTTCATCCACTAGCACATACCCTACCCTACACCCGCTACCCCTAGTAATTGTTTCCATGCTATTTTACATGTACTGACTAGATAAAAGAGGCCGCCATTATATGTCATGGTATTTTACTTGTAAACATGTTTCACTATTTAAAAACCCCTATATTATATGTACGTTTTTTGCAAAATTTACCTGGAATGAATATATTGGACCCTATTTTTTATCGCCCGTTGTTTCTATGATTTTTGCCAGTGATCTCCCCGAGAGTAATCCCAAATTTTGGACGACGTTCAAAACTTCATTATTAGGTTTTTGCTCCTTTTTCTCTTAGGAGTTAAAAAAACACGACTTGACATCGGAAATGTTGACCCTGGCCCTAACTTTACATAATGGAACTGCTATAACAAGAGGGCCTTTAAAGAATCACAAGGGATTCTCCCCTTGAAACAAACGAACCAACAAGTTGTGATGAGAATCCACAGATCGGAGTGCACTCAATTGGACCCCTTTAAACCCTAGAGAGGCACAAGAATTTATTTCTCTCCCTCGGGGATGTATTGGCATCTTAGGCTACAACTTTGAGTAATCCCCATATTTGGGGTGGCAATTTGAAAGTAGTTGCCCTAAAGTGATGTTTGGCTCAACACTTTGCACGTTGAAAGATAATTTCCAAATGGGATTCAACTGTGGATGCAACACGGCAATGACCTATGTGCATATGACATGTGGCGCATTTCGTCCCAAAAACAACTTTTTGTGTCAAGCTAGACAACACTGTACATTATCTTTGTTTTCCTTTTTTCAAAATTTTAAAGAAGTTTTAAGGACTTTAAGGAACATTCCAAACACTATAAATTGTCAAAAATGGGATAAAACCTTTATCAAAACATGAGTTTTTGAGAGACTTTAGAGATAACTCTCCTTATGTTTTTTTTTCTTCCAAAAATCGACTTGGCGTTGGAAATGTTGTGCCATAGTTTGTACTTGCTTACTTACAAAAATACACAAATGTATAGAACACAACACGAGATTCAATGAACCATCATGAAGGAAACCCACACAAACAAACAAACAAACAAACAAACAAGTTGTGATGAGAGAATCTAGTGATTGGGTTGCACACAATTGGACCCCCTTGACAACCTACAGAGGTGAGCATCTTCATGAGCTCCCTCGGGGATGTAAATCTTGACATGTAAAGTTAACATCTTGAGTGCTCCCAAGTTTTGGATAACGCTGAGAATTTAGTTAGACGATGGAGTTGTCCAACACCACTTAAACACTCCTTGAACATTTATAAATTGTCAAAAGTGGCACGAAACTCCCTACCAAAACATCAGGTTCTTGAGAACTATAAGAATATTGTAGTGGGTTCTCTATTTCATCTTTACATGTGCCAGAATGTAGTTTCCAAGTGGGATGCAAGTGTGTCTTAGCGAATGTGAGCATGATATGTGGCAAATTTTAAGGGAAAATAATCATTTTGTGTCAAAATAGAGAGCTATCTACAATATCTCTCTTATCTTTATCTCTTTTTCTTTTTCTTTTTCTTTTTCTTCTTTTTCTTGAGAAGTTTTTCAAAAGACATCTTGGCATCGGAAAAGTTGAGTCGGGGGAGGGGGGGGGTCCGTACTTACTATGGACTTACAAAATATACAAAAAGTAAACACAACACAAGGATCAAGAGCATCACGAGGGACCCAAAACAACAAACAAGTTGCTATGAGAATCCATGGTTCGGGCTGCACTCAATTGAACCTCCCAGGTCAGTGGCTCCCACCGAAATGGTGCCCATGCATGGACATAGCCGTGATCGGGACCGTTAGATCTTGAATGTTTTTAAAAATAAATAAAATTTATTTTAGTTTATTTTAATAAACAAATTAAAGCTTGGGCACCACTTTTTTTTAAAAAGCAAAAGATTGTAATAGATGGATGGGAAATGTGTCTCGACATCCATTGAGCACAGTGAACCGGGGACCGAGAACGGGAACAACGGTCCCAATGGCGTTCCCAAAGGTCGTCCATGACCCTGGATTCGAATCCTCTCGAACACAAATACATGGATACTTTTTGTTTCAAAGGGTGGTGGCTCCTTGCACTAGGCACGGAGGTAAGGCTCATTGGTAACCCGGATGAGTAATTCCATTGATGACCTAAAGTTGGAGATGGCTCACATCCTTTGTGATGAACTCTGAAGTGCTCAATCATTCAAGTTTCAAGCACCACTTTTGGGCATGTTCTATGTACGTATATTTTGAAATTTAGATTTCGATACTAGGGTTGAATTAAACGTGTTCTCTACATTTGTGATAGTTGTGTCAGAATAGGTGGAGGTGTAGGGATAGTAAAAAGAAAGATAAAGTGAACATGATGAGATAATTGCTCGTCTCCAGATGAGTTGGGTTCTCGTTGGGTTATCCGAGGGTGCATGGCCCGTACGTGTAATCAATCCACTAGGTAGTCGTTGCCAAAGTGGTAATCATTGGGTATTCACTTGGACCAATACACAATGTTTTTTGAGCACAAGTAAGAACCAAAGTGGAGATTGTTGAAGTATTTGAAAAGAATGACATAAATGGCCATATGTAACATTGTAGTCACATAATTAATGTGAAGCCCTTGACTTGAGATTAAAGGCTTCTACATAATATAAAGACCTACATTTATATATCGAGCAAACATAGAGCATAATCCTCAATTTCCTGAAAGCATGCTTGCAGTGTCATGGTTGCGAAGCATTAAGTGTTTCTCTTCACTTGAATTAGATACTAGCATGAAAATGCTTTGAATTCACCAACTTCCACATTCGATATCTTTCGCTTTGGGATCTTTTATCACCACCCACCAACACTTGTTCTCATACTCATTTAAATGCCCTTTGTCTCGATATTGTGTTGTATATTCAATTGTAGATATCCAAATAATTTTGGAGGTTGAAGCTCAATATGTGGCAACTTCTTCTTCCTTTGGTTCTCAACATAAATTGGTTGTGAACAAGGTCGAAGGTGCAGGGAGAGAGAGAGAGAGAGAGAGAGAGAGAGAGAGTCTCTAGGCACGAACAACAAATTCCAAGGGTTTGCAAGGCAATAAATATTACCCACCTTTGAATCCTACTCGAGGGCCTGGATCAGTGATATATCTCCATTTGTAGTCAAATGTTTCTAAAATTATATATGAAAACAACAATGGCGTTGGATGTAAATTAAAATTCACCTTTCACAATTTCTTTGTATGTTCACTCCAAAGCAAGCTTTTCAGTTAGATTACATTTTAGAATACACATTTGATTTGAATTGGAACTCCAACGCTTTTAAAATGTTCATTTTGCCCTGTAAATAATTTATTAATAATATTAACATGATAAATTTAAGTGGACATGTAGGGAAAATTTTCACTAGCCCCAAGCCCAATGATACATGTCAATATTCAAATAAACAACTTCTAAACAATCTCAATATCCAAATTTGAATGAATAGATACTTGACAATACAAATAATAAATTCTAAACATATATATAGTGATAGTGTTTATTTCTGCTACCTAAACCATATATCATCGCAAAGCCTTTAATCGATGTGAAATGAATGAATAAATGGGAAACTATAAGTTGTCCAGACCAAAAAATAGCTCAATTAATCTAAGCCGTCCTTCTAATTTCAATGGCCCAGATTGCGGCTCCTTAAACACAAAAGTACCTGGATACTTTTTGTTTCAAAGGGTGACGCCTGGGGAAGTCACTGTCGAAAATTTAGATAACTATGAGAGAACAAATGTAGGGTGACATTTATTCATGGTTGATAAAAATTATATCTTTTTTTGATATACCATAGCCTTGAAGAAATGTGAGGTAGCACATTATATATAATATAGGGTCACTTGTAATACCCAAAATTATGTTTATAGTATTTCTAAAATAGCATTATAGTAATTGGTAGGGAATTTTTATTATTTTTAGGTTGAGTTTAGGATAAGAAAAATTCAAGAACTAGATGAAAAATGATCACAAATCCATCTACAAAATGGATGAACTCGTTGGATGAGGGTTATTAAGTGTACTTTTGAGGAACATTTCATTGACATTTGTATAATTCTCTGGTTGTTCCTCCCATACAAGACAAGAATAACGTGCTTCTTGTATACACAACTTAATTTTTGTTGTGTGATGAATTCCATTTCTAATGCTATAGTACAATGCTATTGTCCACAAAGGAAAATTCAAATAAATATAAATAATGAAGGGTCTGAAATATTATGGAGATTTTAATTTATAATTACACATAGGGTGGTAAGAAATTGAAGAAAGTAGAATTATTAAAAAATATAGGGTCCACTAAAATGCAGTAAATGAGCTACATAGCCCCCCAAAAAATATGTGTTGTACGCTCATGTGTCCCCAAAGTATACACTGAGTGACTTCCCCGAGGGGTGACGTGACGGGCTCCTCACAATAATACCATGCCCACACTTAGGGCCACTTCACACACGAGACTGAGAGCCTGTGACCATTACACTTCAAGCATTCTCATTGGTGGAAAAGGCGGAGCCAGTCCAAGTTCGCTTCACACTACGCTTGAGGGACCAATGGAGTATGTGAATGCAAGATGGATGTAAAGTCTACATGGATTCCTACATGGCACCAAATGGCTCATGTTTCATGGTCACTTGGACTATTTTCAAAAACCACCTCTTGAGGTAGGCCTAACACAAAACTGGGAGACCATGGCACTCCGAATGCTCACAGCCGTTGATTTATTCAATTTTATCATGTGTGAGGACCTGCGTGAATAGAAATTCATTGAAATAGCATTTGGTTGAGGGCTCGGTCACATATGACTTCACACTACACTTGATGATCCGTGACCACACTACATGATTTTGGAGGTGACTTGGAACGGCCTTTGGACACTTTCTTTTGGGCTCTCACAATTTCATGGTTACGGGTCTTGGCTCGTGTGTGAAGTGGCCCTAAATGTAAGCAATGCTGACTAGGAACCGTTCGTTAGTGGCCCACACCTGTAAGTGTGGGCATGCTGTAAGTGTGGAGACGAGGCTCACTGGGAACCTGGATCAATTTAATTTAAGCCGTCTATCTAGATTCAACGGTTCAGATTGCGCCTTTCTCAAATTCACAAAAGTACCCGAAAACTTTTTGTGTCAAAAAGGTGACGGGCTCCTCGCGGAGGTGAGGCTCAATGGGATCCTAGATCAATCAATTTAAGCCGTCAATCTGGATTAAACGGCCCAGATTTCATCTCTGTCCCTGCACGTCGTTCGTTTCGGTGGGAGCCAGTGACTTGGTTGGGCCGCCCTGGAAACCCTAGAGAGGCGAGTCGAGCATCTTCTCTATCTCCTCTTTCCTTCCCTTTCTCTTTGTCTCTCTTCCCGGTACCCGTCGCTTCGCTCTCGTTGTTTCTCGCTCGCCTGCTGGCTCGCGGCTGCCCTAACCCTCGCCCCAATCCCAAGCTCTTTTAAACCCTCGCGTCAAGCTCTAAACCCCTCCGCACAAGCATCACCGCAGCGGCGCGGCAAGAGACAGAGAAGCTTGTAGGGATGGGTTCTGAGGTCGTGAACCCTAAGGCGTACCCGTTGGCGGACGCACAGCTGACGATCACCATCATGGACATCGTGCAGCAAGCGGCCAACTATAAGCAACTGAAGAAGGGAGCGAACGAGGCGACAAAGACGCTCAACAGGGGAATTGCAGAGTTTGTGGTGATGGCGGCCGACACGGAGCCCTTGGAGATTCTTCTCCACCTCCCACTACTGGCGGAGGACAAGAACGTGCCCTATGTTTTCGTTCCCTCGAAGCAAGCCCTCGGACGTGCTTGTGGAGTTTCACGGCCAGTGATCTCGTGCAGCGTCACCACGAATGAAGGGAGCCAGCTTAAGACACAAATTCAGCAGCTGAAGGACGCGATCGAGAAGCTTCTGATCTAAGGAGGCTAGGGTTGGGTTTGGTTTGGTTGGATGGGGGAAGGGAGGTAGTGAGGAAACGTACAAGCTTGGCCGGAGGAGAGAAACCGTGCCGGATAGAGACGACTTGAGGAGTCTATGATACCTGGACATGATGGCCGCTTGTTGTGATGATGATGAGCATCTATCTCCCGCTCTCTCACCACTTATCTATCTGTGTTGCAGATTTTGATTTTGAGATGATGTTGAGTGTTTATGCCTGTACACATCTTTCCAGTTTTTGCTGAGGATAGGCTGGCTGGCGGGCGGTAGTACTCTTCGGGTATGGGGGCTGAAGCAAGCGAGCGAGAGAGATAGCATGGAGTAGCTCAGCATTTATTCTAGCTCTCTCTCTTCCATTGTGTTATTTTTGAGGAAGCTGATGATGATAACATGGTGGAGTTTCCCCATGCAGGAAAAGACATTGATATATTTCTTATGGAATATAAAACTTCCCGCTCTGTTACGTTTGCATCATATTTTTTCACTGGAATTTCTTTATGTCTGTTATTTGTTGGGCACAGGGTATTCCCAAGACTGTTTGTTATTTATGTATGTATGCATGTGCATTATCTCCTGGAAATAACCTAGTTCAAATTGGGACGTACATTCATACTCTTCAGGTATGGGGACTGAAGCGATAGAGAGACAAAGCATGGAGTAGCTCAATACTATTATTATTGTTTTTTTTTCTCTCTCTCTCTTCCATTGTGTTGTCCTGAGGAACTAAAGCTTTTGAGAAATATGGTAAGTTACAGAGTCTTATCACCTTTGCCTGGTTCGTGTCTCTGTTGATTTTGTAGTGGGGGCAGTTGTTCACAGGCATAGATTTCTTATTATGTGCATGTAATTGCATGTCTTTCGAGAATACCTAGTTTTATTCGGGATGTATATCCATGGTATTTCCCACTTCATATCAAATGATATCATCACTCATACGTTAAGAACAATGCCAGTGGTTTTCCGGTTCTTTCCATTTCGAGGATGGCGAGCTCACTTTCTGCCATAGCATGACTTCACTTTAGCTAATAACTACGCATTTACTGCCTTAAAGACTCTGTATTCTAATATCCCACTCATAATTTCGATTGGTGGACGGTTTTCAAAATACTTACTCAGGAGCAAAACACTTGCCAAACTTGGAAGGTCGTATTCTATCACCGATAGGAATGACTGGGAAACACAGTCCGAGTTGACATGTCGGTGATATTACGCAATATATAAGTAGACAGCTTCAATTTCTGGACCTTTAAGATATGTGGCACACTGCATTACTGAGATATATATCAAAGCCTTGTCATCAAAGCATTTTCGACTTTGCAATGAACGGTCGTTCACATTACTCCGGCAGGTAATGAACTTGTGGTTTTTAGTATCACTCGTGAAATCAAAGTCATGAAATCCTTCTGTACTTATACTGAATTGAGCAACTTTAAAGTTTGTGTACATCTGAATCATAGGCTGATTCATTCTCATTCTCAGTATAAATCGAGAGAACATATTGGAGTGTGGTACTCGAGCAATCCTTACCATCTACCAATTCAGAGCATCTTAATGCCAGGTTCAAAGTACATACGTTTTGCATGGTCGACCATGGAGCTTGCATAACGGGAGTAAGCGATCCTTACCATCTACCAATTCAGAGCATCTTGACGCCAGGTTTTGAAGTACACACGTATTGCATGGCTGACCATGGAGCTTGCATAACGGGAGCAATATGCCGTATGCTGTGTAATGGATGGGTGCAGAGTCCCAGACCACTTGAACATTCTATTCAGTGCGGTGTCTACTGCACAAAAGAAGGTCCTGTAGGGATGTCAAAGGCTCAGAATACATACCCATGCTGACTCCAAGGTGCCTTGTCAGCTTCTGCAAGATTGATACAGGACTCGGAAGTTGGTTGCTATATTTGTCACCTGCTGGGCAAGGGTGAGGAATTATCACATACGAGTGTACCTCTCATTCATCCTACTTAAAAGCCCTGTAATAGTATGCAGTCATGAGGTTACTGTTTTTAGTTTATTTGACACCAAAATTAGCTCCAAAGACAATGATCCCGAATAAGTCTAGTCGAAGTCATGTGTGATGAATTGACGACAAACCTAGAGGGTGTCAAGTTAGATGGGTGAGAGGTATGTTGTACGCAACAATTCCTCCTCAGCATGTGCAATGTGTAATTGTAATTCTCATGTCACACAATACAAGCATGTGCTTGGACAATTGCAAGCACAATGCTTACTAACTCTTACAATGTACTTACTAACTCTTAGCAGATTGGGGTTCGTGGCGTTTATGTAAACTAATCCATCATGGATGAAGGGGCTCTAGTAATATTGAGTCCCTTACAAGGTTGAGGGCCAATTCGTTCCAATTGAATTTCATTGAACTAATTTCGGATTTTTGATGCTATTTTTGAAGTCAAATCCTCTAAAATAGGCACACATAAGATATAAAATAGTTCACTACGTTTTCACCTTCTCAATGGATGAGTTAATGTAGACACCATGAAACCTTGGATTTGGCCTTAACCTCTGCATACATATGCAACTTTGATGAGTTCATGAATGCAGGCTTGAGGTCGTTGACACACATTGAATTCTGCACAATCGGGAAAGAAATTATTGTTTCAGAGCTTTTAAGTGAACTTTGGCTTCGATTGTGAATTGGTCAGAAATTTGCAAGGATCGCTGGGGAATTGGTCAAAGAGCACTTACTTTACATGACCCACCACATGCATCAGGACTTGGAAGCTTATGTATGTCCTTGCAGTAGAGTATAACTTATGGTGCACTGATGGGTGGGTCCAAGGTTACATTCTTCTCCCTGCTGGCATTGCAGCAACTTTTATGATTGCAAAATGTTTGTAACTCATGTCCTTCGAATCTGGCAACAATTCTTTCGTTTGTATATCCATCTATCTGCAAGGCGTTGGAGTTTGGTAATACAAGCTAGCAGTGTTGGTAGCATATAAGTGGCTGTTTACATCCTGGACCACGAAGTTATCCCATGTCATATGGCCTTTTTCCAAAGTCACACTTTCATTGTCCGATTTCTAAAAAAAGTGTAATTTAAAAAATCTTTGGACCCCTCACTAGGTGTAAATTGAACGTGGACCAAGAGGAATGACCATGCACCAGAAAGTGGATGTGCTGATTTTTTTAAATATATGCCCAAAAAGGGCAATTTTGGAATTTTGTTCATGTTTTACCTTCTCTTCTTTTCTCTTAAGGTAGATGAGGCTAATGTGGACACCTCTAGCTCTATGGAATCATCCAGCTGATTGATTTGGGCATTAGAAGCTCGAGCATGTTAGCAATAGCAAATTAGGACCAAAGAATTTGAAATCGTTGAATCGGAGTTGAGGAAGGTGTTCATCTAGGCTCTAGAATCGAATATTCTCTACTTTCCAATGTGGTGTTATAGGGGGGAACTCTTTTATCGTTCAATGTTGTGTAAGTGGAGAACATCATTAGTAGATTCCACATGGGTCATTTGCCAACGAAAACCAAGTTTAATGCCAATATTGGTCATGGCATGTCTCTAAAGTGGTCACATGTAAGATAAAATGTTGCCAAATTGCTTTTTCATTACATAATACCCACAATACAAGTTGGTTGGCACCTCACATCCACATGCCGCCTCCTAATCTGCCCAAGTTGTTGCCTCCAATTTGCCCACCTTGGACACAAAAATTATTTGTGTCATAGCTTGGTGGATAGCACTCCTTGGTATGGAGGATGGTGGGTGTAGTTTGACTTTTGCGAAGGTGGCTAACCCAAATATCATCAATGTGGCGGCTAAATCACCATGTATTAATCACCCACCGAATTAAAGCAATTGTATTGCCGATTAAGAGCCAAAAATAGAAGCATGTGTCCGATTAAGGAAGCTAACTGAATTCGCCTCATCTACCTCAACTACATTACCGTTTGGTCCCAAAAAAATAATTGTTAAAAATATATATTAAAACGGCATTTCTATGCCATGGTCAATTGACTTTTGCAACAAGCAAACCTCTTTTGCGTCTCTCACCACAAAACCCGTTGGACCCTGACAATAGATAATGTAGACTGAAACTAGGCCTTTTGGGGACCTCTAGTTCCATAGTTACTCTTACAAATTTTCCTTGATGTAAACTGAAGTCGTCCTGGGACGAGTTCAACGGCCAATCACATATTTTAGGGGAGCAAGGGACAACTTCATGGTCCATGATGTAAACAACCCCTAAGTATGGATGTGATGTAACGAGTGATGGAGGCTCCCATATACACGTGTTTCTGCATGATGAGCCGCCCACAGTTGTTCTGGTTTCTGGAGACCAATTGCTGCTGCTGCTATTTCCTTCTGCTGCTCAATCTGCACTAACAGCTTTGCAGGCGCCCGTATCTGGCCTAACATTCTGTACACGATTGTGAAGCAATTGCAGGTCCTCAGACAGGATCACGAGCTTCAGAATACGCAGCACCACCTGACGTCACTCCAATAACAGACTCTTAACATAAACCAACTCAAATAAATTCGTATCAACCCTAAGTTCATGCGCTTTGGAGCTTCGGCACCATCACATCTGTAAGGAAAATTTTATTCTCGCATGCTTGTTATCAGTCCACTTATTATCATTGGTTTATGATGATCAATCCTGTTTTAGGGGCCCTAGAAGCGATGCTAACATAACACCAACACAAACTTGCATCAACACTAAGTTCGTGCGCTCTGGAGCTTCGGCATCATCATACCTGTAGAGAATTATTTCTTCTCACATGCCTGTTAGTGATCAACCCCACGTATCCTTGGATTATGATGATCGATCCTGGTTTATGGACCAAGCGAGCCATGACGAGATCGCTAGCTGTCAGCCCATGACGAGATCGCTAGCTGTCAGCCCATGACGAGCTACGAATTTCCCTGTGGATGCACTACAATGGCCGCACTACATGTGCTCCGATTAGGCATTGAAGACTTATATATTTTGAAGATTCATATATATTGGTACTCGCAATTTGGAGAAAAAGACACTGAGATATGCCAACAGTTTGTTCTAGGGGCCGGGGCTTTGCAGTATTCCATTCAGCTAGATCGATGCGCATATCTGCAATACGATCTGATTCGGCTTCCAAAGTTTGGGATCGTCATCTGTGGGCTTGAATCAAGCTCACTCCTTCCTAGCCTCCAGAGATTGTAAGGACGACCTTGTCGTGAGCTCTTTGTCCCTAAGTGAACATTTCATCATAACGACGAGGCACTTCCCAAACACTGTAACTGTTCCTACTAACTTTTCAACTCAGGTCAGAGGGATCAGTTGTATTTAAGTGGCCGGACAAGTCAGTGAGAATAACTTAATACTGGCTTCAGGAATTTTGTTTTCTGTGCGTTGGTGCCCGTAGGTAACGGTTCTGCGTCATGTGACAAGCGGTGACTAGGGTTTGCTACTTGAGATGAGATGAGATCTGATGATGCACAGACCGACCACTTCAATGACCAAATATTGTAGAGGAACCACTTCGTAATCTGCAAAATCTCTCCCCAGCTAAGATGCTGCAGAAATCTCGAGAGACCCCGCATAAAATCTCCCCAACGAGAGCCCGATCACATTCAACAGACACAGTAGAGAGTACTCTAGTAGTCATCATCAGTCAGCAATCCATAACCTTCTGACCCCTCTGATCTCCGAATCCAATCTACACTTGAATGCCCTGCCTGACACGATTCATCCGTGGGTTGGTCTCGTCTCCTACATGACTGACACCAGGGGTCATATAATTGCATCCAGCCTAAGGCGAGGTATGTATGTGGCTGTTATTCGATTAGTTTTTCATTCTCCATCTCATGATGATGAGAAGATTTAAGTAACAAAATCGTCGTATCGCATTAGCAGATCTACGATGAAGCATCATCTATGGGGGTCTCTTACACTGACACCGGGCGTCATATATTGGCGTCCAGCCTAAGATACGTGGGTGTTACTCGGTTAGTTTTTCATGCTCTCCATCTTCCGATTTATGTGACGAAATTCGCATCGCATTAACAAGATGAAGCATCGGTAAGAATCGGATTGAACATCGCACCTTTCCTTGAATCTATTATGGTTATCAAAAGCGCATGTGTGTTGATTCTTTTAAGAATAACTATGTAAGTTCCCCCAATTGTGTCGTAACACGATATGGACTCTAGAGTAAGTAGTTAATAAGATTTGGTGTCCGTTGTAAGATCAACACGAAACCATAGACCACTCGGAAGATAGGTGTCTGGTTAAGAAAAGAAACCGAATAAGGCCCGCATACCTTAACACCTGAAACATCATCACCGCTCTACTTACTGGCAGGAGCTTCTTCTACTTAAGTTGCTTTGGCAGACCAACCGGATTGCGTCGGTGATGGAGAATCCCTACCTTGCCCTCATGAAACCCCCAACAGTGAAAGTAAGATAAGAAAAACTCCGCCCTCGCATGGTACACAACTGTTTCCGTCATCAAATCTCTCGATAGAAGAGGCTGCACCGGCAGAACGGACTCTTCACCGTAAAGATGCATGAGCCTCTTCGGCATGCTCGCCACTCTGTCGAAACTGACAGGACAGGATTCCGCAACATTAGCATCACCAAACTCCAGACCCTAGACCTTCCATTCGAAGGAGACGCGCCGGGTGGCCCAGACCTTCCACGGGTGACCCGGCCGAGGGACAGCGTCTCTCGAGTCGAGTCTACGTACCCGCCTGCCCCTCACGACCTGCCCGCACAGGATATCGGTAGGTACATTAATGAGCATACAATGATCCGGGTATTAAAAAATCATTAACTTCCATTATGTCTTTTATTCTAGGGAATTAGCGGGTTGGAAACCATCCTGATGTGCACTCTAAACTCCGTAATATCATGATTGGGACAACCAAAGTGCATGTGATGTTAAGGAGTTATATAGTCTTAACATGGATGCGTAATAAAAGAGAATTAGTGGAGCATGTGACATTATGGAATAACACAAAGTCAGCATTGCAATAATGACAATAATTAAAATGATGACAATGTGATGCGTGCAAGCATGTGGTTTGAATTTTTTGGTGGTTTAGTTTAATGTCAAAACCCGTGATATATCGGAGAGAAATGTGATAACAAGGAGTGAGATTTAAATTGAGAACATCCGTTCCATGGGGTTTTAGGATATAAGAGGAGGAGTGACATTAGGGAGGTTGATATTACATAGTTTAGAGTGTATTTTTAGTCTCATTAGCCTTTTGGCTTCCCATACTCTAAAATCAACTTCATTTCATCTCACTTGGAAGTTGGAATTCACTCGATTTCTCAGGATGTTTTTTGTGTGCATTTTTGCGCAAACCATTTGACACGCATTTATAGGCAAAAAATAAATGACACCGAACATTAATAACAGTTACAAGTATTTTGATTGACTTTAGTGTACTTCTTTGAATTTGTGACATGTGTGTGAAAGATAGTTGTGCACGCAAATGAGTGGGTGTCACGTGACACACAACTTGAAGAGCTACATGTTATGTGACGTTGGTTAGAAACAAGCACTCCTCCCAAGAATGTGAAAATGGAAAGTTGATATCACCTTGGTAGGTCATGTGTAATGTATTGTAAGTAGTGGACTGTGGGGTGTTGTTTGGTTTCAACACAAAGTAAATTGTTTCTTGAGAGAAAATTGCCACGTGTCGTATCCACATTGATCAATGCTATGTCAATCCAATGTCAATTCTAGCTTTCATTACTCAAAGTGTTGAACCAGATAGCACCATGTGGTATTTGTAGGGTTTATATTCTTATGCAACATTCACTTGAAGGCATGTGTTCCTATTTTGGGCAATTCTAACTCAATATACAATTTTAGCCATTGGATCACATAATGAAATTGTCCAATCTATTTAGCAATTGCAAATCGCAAAGATTGTCATTTCAAGTTTCATATGCAAAGTTCGAATGCAAAGCTATAACATGTAAAAGAGGATATTATCTTCCTCTTTAAATGATCTCATAAATCCTCCCAATTATGTTAAAATTTGGATCTAGAATTATGTCTATAATTTGAGCACACAATCCAATCTCATCATAACAAGCATCTTTTGGGTGTCCATTCTTAAGAACATAATTTTATATTGGATGAATGAGAGATATGTGATATGAGAGAATTTTCTCTTGAACATGTCCATGGCCCAAACATGCTTGCCTACCTTTTTGTAAACTCAAGAGCATTTTACTCCGTGGGGTTTTGTAATGTGAGGGGTTCATTCCAATTTTGCAATCAACATCTTTTGACTACTCGATAATATTGCCTTGGCACTCGCTTATATGACATTATAGACACCTTCCAACAATCAGGGTTGAAAATTTTGGTTCCAAGATCGGTTTGGCCATATCAATTGACAATGGTTAGGTAGTCAAATTGCTGGCACAATAAGCTCCATGGCATAAGGCATGTACACCCAAATCCAAAACCTATAAAGCTTAGTACATAGTAGGGACAAAATTGATTATGAGGACGTAACCCCTCTGAACTCTTGATATAGGTGTTGGGATTAGGTCGCCTACAAATACAACTTTAAACCCTAATAACTTTTGCATACATTATCCAAACAATGTGTTTTTTTGGACATTGGGATCCTCTTGATCTTGCAAACAAAAGTACATGTAATTTTAAGGATTAAAATAATAGAAATTGTGCTCAATGCTTATTTTGTCGGTTTTAGGTGTCTTGACCTTACTCTTTGGATGATATTATGAGCCCAAAATGAGTGCTCATATTTGTTTTATGTTTAGAATTTAATTAGAATTGCAATTGGAGAGTTATTGAAACAATCAAAAATATAAAAAGAGTGAAACCCTAGTTTTAGAATGGCAATGTAGTAGAGGCTTGGTGTGGAGTTATGTTTCAAGCCTTAGGCTTATTTTGTGTGGTTAATTAGAAGCGTAGTGGCATTAGAGAGTGCTTGGGTTAGGTGAGTAAAGTTTGAAGAAGCAAAGGGAAGAGCCTTGGGTTTAAATGTTTGAATTGGGTTCTATCTTGTTGGTTTAAGGGGTGAGGGTTTAGTGGATAGGATAAGGTCCTACTAAGTAGGAAAAAGTTTAAAGGGTTGTGGTTGGATGCCCTCTCCTCCCCTTCTCTCCTATCCTCTTCCTCTCCTTCTTCTCTCATATATCTTCCCTCTCTCTCTCTCTCTCTCACTCTCTCCCCCTCCTCTCTAGGATTTTGAGCTCTTAGAGCTAGAGAAAAAGTGTGTACTTAGTAAGGGGGTATTAGGGAAATTAGTGGAACTAGGTAGGAAGATTAGGTAGGGGGCTTGGATAATTACTGGTTACTACTGAAGGGTTAAGGAAATTAGTGGAACTAGGTAGGAAGATTAGGTAGGGGGCTTGGATAATTAGTGGTTACTACTGAAGGTTGTTGCCGTAGACTACAGCTGCTGGTTACTACTGAAGGTTGCTGCCGTAGACTACAGCTGCTGCCGCAGCTACGGTTGCTGGTTACTACTGAAGGTTGATGCTGTAGACTACAGCTGCTGGTTACTACTAAATACTGCCGCAGCAGACTACGGCTGCTGGTTACTACTAAATACTGCCGCAACAGACTACAGCTGCTGGTTACTACTAAATACTGCCGCAGCAGACTACGGCTGCTGGTTACTACTAAATACTGCCGCAGCAGACTACGGCTGCTGGTTACTACTAAATACTGCCGCAGCAGACTACGGCTGCTGGTTACTACTAAATACTGCCGCAGCAGACTACGGCTGCTGGTTACTACTAAATACTACCGCAGCAGACTACAGCTGCTGGTTACTACTAAATACTGCCGCAGCAGACTACAACTGCTGGTTACTACTTAAGACTGTTGCCGTAGACTACAGCTACTGGGTTACTACTGCTTAGTGATGCTTAGTTAATTAGATTGTCACTGAGTATTAATTTAGACAATTAGTTCATTAGCAAGCTAGGAAGGCACGAGGCATTGAATGGTAGGATTCGCAGTTGGAAGTGGATGTGAGTAAGGTGGGGGTAGCCATAGAGTGTGTTATGATTGTGATAACGGAGAATAGCGTTTTTTAACGCTTGTATCCTCGCCATGGAATAATTGGGTATAACAGTTGATGGATGATGTAATGGATTCTCACGACGTTGAGACGCGGGAGATCAAGACTAAAAGCTCAAGAGGAATATCGGCAAGGGCATGTGTGGCAAGGGCCATGACTTGGGAGCTTGAGTCAGCCAAGGACGCGATTGTGCACGATGCTAGTGTCATCGAGGCATCATTGTCTCAAACAACGTGTGAAGCTAAGCAAACTCCCAAACAAGTGTAAATCATTAAAGGGGTGGGAGTAGTGAATTAGTTGCTCTCACACGGAGAGTGGGACAAGCTCTAAAGGGTGAGTAGGAGGAAGGGTGCATATAAACTCTTAGAAGAAATTAATAAAGACTAGTGCATTGGTGGAGAATTGAGATTAAGTTCAAGCTTCTACCTTTGTTGACATAAGACATGTGATTCTCAAACCCACACCCGGACTAGGACGCTTAAGGGTGGTGGGTTTGGCCTCACAGATATCAATTAGCAAACAAAGTTGAGATGACCATCAAAAACATCATAGAGTGTATGAACTTATGACCATTTGTCGAAGGACTCCATGACAGCAAGGGCGTGTTCATAAGTGAATGCAAATGTCCATTGATCTAGTTCTAGAGTTAGTTTTGTAACAAACTTCGGTGATGATTGACCCATAATTTCTCACACGGTGCCGAACGGCATCCGATAAATTGGTACACATAGAAATCAAGTGTCAACTCCATACTAGATACCGTGATGACCACATAGTAATGACCTTGCAATACAATATATTTTAGTTAAACTCATGCCGGTCTTCAACACGTCATGACTCATAAAGAGCTCATCCTTGTAAGGACTTGGGTGGAGTTAGGATAATAGTAGTACTAGTAGTACAACGCCGGTTTCCTTAGGAAGAAAATTAGGTATATACCTATACATAAGGTATGTGCCCTAGTGTGTCCACTTCACACATACATAAAGGGCCATTGAATTGGATTGGGAGTCGTCTCATCTTGTTAGTAATTGCAAATCATGAAGATTGTTGTTTCAGCTTTCATAGTTGGAGGTGAGATACAAAAGTTATAAGAAGTCAAAGTGACGATCATTTTTACGATTTGCGTTATGTTGAGCCGGCTCATTGCCACCTGGCCACCTAGGATTAGTTTCCTTACTTGATAATCGAACACATAGCTATTCCAATTGTGTTCGCTAATGAACATGTGGTGGTGAGCACATGGTCTATTCTCATCAAAATACATGTCTTTGTTGGTGTATGCTCTTAGCTACCAATTGTGCCATATATCACTCAAATATACATGTCCCATTAAAAATTCTCATGATGTCCATTTTGAAATTGCATATAAGATATGCGGGTGTTTTTTGTTACACTTATACTTGATTGGTGTGTGATATTGGTGAGGATCAAAGAACGAAGTCCATAAATACACATGTTTAAAAGAGATTGGATTGTGTCTCTAATCATAGTTAACATCTCTTAAGGAAGAAGACCAAATATAGGCCCAAATATGAAGACCAATTCGTACAAAGAGGCTTGACAACTCCCTTCAACTTGCCGATGGGTTTTCTGAAGTTGGTTTTTGTAACAAACTAAGTTATGATTGACCCAAAATTGCTCAATAGCATTCTGCAAATTAGTACGCATAGAATCAAGTGCCAACATATATACTTTGATGGCCATAATTACATGACCTTTACAATACAATATATTTTAATTCAACTCATGCCAGTCTTCAACACATCGTTGCAGCAATACTCATGACAGCCCAACTTGTAAGCTTAAAGACTCGAGTGGTGTTAGGGTATTAATTAAGGGCCACTTCACACACGAGCCAAGACCCGGGACCAAGAAATTGTGAGAGCCCAAAAGAAAGTGTCCAAAGGCCGTCCCAAGTCACCTCCAAAATCATGTAGTGTGGTCATGGATCCTCAAGTGTAGTGTGAAGTCATATGTGACCGGGCCCTCAACCAAATGCCATTTCAATGAATTTCTATTCATGCAGGTCCTCACACATGATGAAATAGAATAAATCAACGGTTGTGAGCATTCGGAGTGTCATGGTCTCCCGGTTTTGTGTTAGGCCTACCTCCAGGAGGTGGTTTTTGAAAATAGTCCAAGTGGCCATGAAACAAGATCCATTCGATGCCATGCAAGAATCCATGTAGACTTTGCACCCACCTTGCATTCACATACTCTGTTGGTCCCTCGAATGTAGTGTGAAGCGAACTTGGACCGGCTCCGCCTTTTCCACCAATAAGAGTGCTTGAAGTGTAATGGTCACGGGCTCTCAGTCTCATGTGTGAAGTGGCCCTAACTTATGTATCAAAATTATCCAATATGACAAGCTTGGCCTAGTACTACATTGCCCAAGACACCCGCATATTGAGAGCCGAGCCATACAAAGATGCTTGCGGACTCCCTTCTTGGTAATGGTTTTGTTTGGTGGAGGACCTTAGAGTCCAAATTCGATATATGTTATATATCATACCTTGCTTCTTAGTTTGGCATACCAACCTCCAACAAATGAGTAGATAGATAGATAGATAGATGTTTTTATCTTGTATTGTTATCATTTTTGTTGAGAATACTATAAAAATGGACATATATATATATATATAGCATTCCAATGCTCAATATATCCAATTAGAATTATGAGGTGATCACAATTCATCCAATGTCCCTTACATATGCTAAACATCATAACCCTCATCATCCATGAACTCTCACAAGGGACTACAACCTCTAACTTTCTTGTTAGCATGTAATGAATAATAAAGCCCTCCATTGAAAGGTGGCAGTAACATGCATGTGAAGAGAGTCACGCTTGTTTTTTCATGAAGCCAACATATCTATCTACCTATCTATCTACCTATCTATCAACCCATCTATTTGTGTATGTGTCAACCAGAACCCTATTTCTACTTAAAACAACTAGTGGCACCCACCTCAGAAGCACACTCGAAGAATTTCCCCTCCTCCCCACACCATTAGAAACACAATGGATGCGTCAAGCAAATAATATACCAACGCTAACCCCCACATTATCCCTAAAATACCTACATAAATTAATACTACACAATATAACCGAACTCAAACACATAACACACCCCAATGACACACATCTAATGACCAATGATGAATTTAAACACTACTATAACACATCCACTAAAATAGTAAAAACCGCTTTAGACCATGCCAGAACACTTTTATGTGAAACCTCATGTCACAATGTCCGGACATATGCTTAACACGCACTGCACCAAACACCCTAAAAATGAATATAAAATACAAAACCATAACATACCTACGAGAACACGCGAACACAACGCACATCCCCCACCACCACCACCACCACTACCACTGGAACATCCAAAACCACCCCTACACATCCTAAAAAACCCCACACAATTCCCAATATACACCATAACAAAAGACCGCCCGGCACATACAAAGATAAAAACAAAATCACGAAAGCATACACGGCCTACTTATGTCAATGGACACTACCAAACGGAATATTGTATAACAAATGGCTCCCCCAAAAAGAATTGTTCCCATGGAACAACCAAAACGCCATAAACCACAACGTTCTACTCTTAACGCAATACTACACTCGCAAACAACACCAACACTTCGCTAACATACTACAATCAAACTTCAACCAAGAACAAACGAGAGACTCCCGATACATCCCCCCACCACAAACCATACCCTTATGTCATATCAACATTAACGAATGTAACCCAGAGAACGACATCGCCCACACACAAAGCACCATCCAAAGCCAACATGGTGTATCACACATCTACGACAACAATGGCCGACACTTAATCACCATCCCCGAACAGAGACTACAATGGCTACGGGAACAATACCAAGCAGCATTAAATAGACCACAAAATCTACAACCCCCCACGCAATCATTTGAAACGGAAGTTGCATGGTTATACCAGAGATACAAATACAGAATACCCAAAAACGACCCCCTTAAACTCTCACAATACACACTCCCCAACACCATCCTTGAACACCTCATTAACTCTTTTCACATCACGCACTCCTATTTCTCGTCGCCAGTAACATGCCCTACCACACTTAGACAATTTTCTTCCCCATTTCCCCGGGATAGAGTATTCGGATTGTGAGCCCAAAAGGGTGCCCACATTTAGTCTTAGACCCTTGAAACGTTAGTTGATGCACTTTGAAGTAGCATGTTACTTCACAAAAATATAAAAAGAGTGAAATGTTAGTCTTAGAAGTACCATGTTGTAAGAGGCTAGGATGTGAGTTGTTATTGTGTTTTTACCTTCGGAAGGATTTGAGTGAATGAGGATATGTAAGGAGAACTTGGATTGAGTAGTTAGTGAGTAGGCTAGTACAAATGGATGGAGACAACCAAAGTGACTCAAAAGGCAAGTGCATTCGAATTGGGATGAATGGAGGATCACATGGAGCGCACAAGTGGACCACCTCATCATGGCCACTTAATGGGGAAGGTCCAAGGAAGAATGCAAGGTGGAGGATAAGCAAATTCTCAAAGCACCAATCAAATCACGAGTTAAGCATCGTGGTTTGAATTAAGTGGTGAGCAACGATTTGGGAAAGTAAGGGGAGAAAGTTATGGCGGCGGAAAGCGAAGGAGGCTAAGTTTGGGTTGAAGCATCCCAAGTTTGGTAAAGTGTGGTAGGTAGAAAGCCAAGGCTAGTTAAATGTTCGAATTAGGATCCTTGTTGATCATTTGAGGGAGGAAGGCTTAGAAGATAGGATTGGCGCCTACTAAGTAGGAGGAAATCTCAAGGGCTTATCGTGAGCCTTGAGGGTGCTCACCCCCTCAAGCTTACTATATAATCCCTCATTCTTCCCTCACTCATCCTCTCTTTCCTTTGTGCTCCAAGGCACCCCACGAGTTATAAGTGTGGGTGTGGGAAGCCATATTGGAGCACATGTGTGTGCTTAGTTTTTAGTTTGAGAGCCAAGGCTTGTTAGCCTTGAAGAGGGCTTGACCTCTTGGTAGAATTAGTGTTGACGTGAAGGATTTTAAAGTTAATTCATGATTCCAATTTGTGGTACTTAAAGTTCATGTTTTGAATACACGTGGTTGCAAGTTCCATGTTTAAGAGTTGAGCACTTGAGGTTGTGATGAGTGCAAAAATATACTTGTGTGGATTAGTTAGTCTTAGTGAAGTTAGGAAATTCTCTCTCCCCCTCTCCTCTCTAGGATTTTAGGATTTTAGGATTAGAGAAGAATTGTGTGATTAGAAAGGGGTTGTTAGTAGAATTAGGAAAATTAGGTAGGAAGATTAGTTAAGGGCTTGAATAATTAGTGAGGTAGTTGGGGATTACAACTACAAAGTTGTGGGTTCATGAAGGAGCTGGGTTTATGAAGGAGCTGGGTTTGTTTAGTTAGAAAGTAAAGAGCTGGGTTTATGAAGGACCTGGGTTCATGAAGGAGCTTAGTAGATAGCCTACTTAATTAGCTCATAGACAAGTAGTTAGTTACATTATGCTAGTTAGTGTTATGTGTGGCTTTCACAAGTAAATGTATTTGAGATTGACTATAGAGAATAGTGTTTTTTAACACTTGCATCCTCTCTTTAAAAATAAACCACGTGCACAAATTAATGGAGAATGTGGAGCACTCTCGCGATGGCAAGACAAAGGAAGCAAAGACCAAAGTTAAATCCAAGACCACTTGAAGGGTGAACCTTGCACTATGGACTCATCCAAGTCCAATTCCAATACAGCGGAGGAATGTGAGCCCAAACCCACTACTCGGACTACGGACGCTTAAGGGTGGGGGGTTTGGCCTCACATAATTGGTGCGTCCGCCGGGAGCGAAGCGGAAGGTAGTTACAAGACTTGGAGGCGACTAGGAGACTTGGAGGCAACTAGGAAAAATTGGAGACACAAACTTGAGAGAAGGGAAGGAGCACCCGAAACTCGGTAAGTATTCTCTCTTTGGGTTACATTTGAATTCATTGTATTTCAACTATTCCTTGGAATGAATTGCATTGTCAATTACGCAAATTCATTTTTGAGGAAGGAGCGCGGCGAAGGTACGTCCTCAACCTTTTTGGGGATTTGCTAAGAACTTAAAAGGAACCTATAACCGAGTAGCTCATTAAAACATTAGAGGGTAAATTCACCTTAGGACATTGAACTTTGACACTCACCTCGGGGTGAGTCTCAAAGTTTTGGGAGTTGTCATTTCATGCTCTAGATTAAATTAATATTTCACAAAGTTTATGGTGTTGTTACATTGAGTCACGATTGAGGGGAGTGCTAACTCACAGGGGGATGCGATTGCTCAAGGTATGTTTATTTCTTCAAAGAGAACTCATTAACTAATTAAGGAATGCCTTTTGTACTCGTGATTGTTGTTATCCGTTGTAGAGGGTAATTCCCGAATTGTGGATGGTGTGAGAAGTTGAAGGGTGAAGCCTCGACTTTTAACATAATCTACTCGGAAGGTCACCCCCTCACAATCGGTATTGTGGTGAGTGTTAATTTGCGGGAAGGTGCGGAGGTGATGCTCCGACTTAACCAAAAAATTAACATGAACATGCCTATCCCCTATTGGGATTCTTTCACCTAAGTGGGCTTGCAGGTTTTTTTCCTCACCTCCTAAAAAAAATTATAACCACACCAAGACAAGTGAAAATATTAAGAGGGGAATTGCTAGGATTATGTGTGGTCAAGTGAGGGTCGATCGATTCTTATGGAATGCAAGGTAGGACTCGCTCACAAAAACCAAGTTTGATAGTAGGACTAGAGAAATCTACTCGAAAGAGGCGGTCCTCTAAAATCAGTGATAGATTAGAACAAGATAATGTTAGAATAGAGAGTTGTTTGAACGTCGAACCTAGGACTAGGTCAATTCTAGACACCTTAGAACTTGGAGCTCAACTTGAAGAGGAGATCACTCCCTCCAAATTGAGTGGTGAAACTTCTTCGGAAAATTACACACTTAGAGAAGAATTCCCGGTAGAAGTTGATAGGGGATTGTTGAATAGTTCACCGGTCACCATGGCCGAGGAACGGGGGATGGATCCACCACCCATACCCCCAATTCCGCCCATACCTCCTATACCTCCAATAGACCCATTGGTTAGGCCAAGAGGCCTACCAATTGTGGTTCCACAAAATTTAGCGGCGATGGATATGCCATCTCATCTCCCTAAATTTTATGGGACCAAGGATGAGGACCCCTCTCGGCACATGGAACGGTATATCGAACGGTTGGCTAGCTTCCTCATAACCGACCCGGGTTATTGGTTAGTGTGGTTTCCTACCACTCTAGAGGGGGAAGCCTATGAATGGTATCGGGATCATGCCGAGGGACATTTTAGGGGATGGGAACAATTACAAAGGGAGTTTCTTAACGAATTTAGGCCGGAAGTGGGTCAAAGTACCGCATTAAGGGCATTGTCGTCATTGAAGCAAGGAAGGGAGGAAGAAATTTCGGCTTACATTAGGAGGTTTGATTTAGTGTGCACTAGATTTGTGGGTACCATGCTCAACGACGACACGCTAAAGCAATTTTTCATTCAAGGGTTTTTTAAGTCCGGAACTATTAGGGGTGTTCTAGAAAGGAATCCCTTGACCTTGGCGGATGCCAAGCGTGCGGCTAGAGATATTGAAAACTTGGATAAAGATCACGAAAGGCTATGGAGAAGGGAGGATGAATTGATCCCACAATTCATCCCCATACGCCCTAGGGTGGTAGCGGTAGAACCCGCTAAGTATGAGAACCAAATTCCATATGCCATTGTGGACACCGGCCCCCGACCTTTAGCGGTTAGGGAACCGGCACCTCTTTTGGCACTACCGGCCCCTAGAACGGATCCACACTTGGAGGAGGTTGAGAGAAGACTAGGTGCTAGCCAACTAGGATTCCAAGAGGCTATGATAAAACAAATGCAAAGCCTCACGGATCAAATGTCATTAATGATCCGGAGTCAACAACCGGGGCCTCCACCCCCGGTTGAGTCGGGTAGGCATTCTTCCGGATTATGGTGTGTCCAATGTGGCCAACCGGGCCACACGCGTCAATTTTGTAGAAGTGGACAAAACCGTGACCAAAGAGGAAACGGTAACCCACCTCAACAAAATCAACGAGGTCAAGCGCCACCTCACTATGGAAATGGAAGCAATAGAGGACCACAACCTAGAGGGCAAGGTGGCCAAAATTTAGAGAAGAAGGAATTTCATCCCTTTTGTGGAAGGTGGCACGCTCAAGGACAATGTTGGTCCGAAGGTCAAGAGTTTAATTGTAGCAATTGTGGAGGAAGTCATCCCTCGGATACGTGTCGCCAACCGGACAAAATAATTAATGTCCCTTACCCGGTGGCTAATCCACAACAACAAGCAAGGGATAATATGCGAGGTGCTAGGCCACAAGGAGTACCGGCCAATGAACTTAGGCCACCTAACTTATACTATGACCATAGTAATGCTAGGCAAACTTTTCATCCACCGGCGGGCTTGCAAACTACAACCGGTTACATTCCAATACAAAATAGACAAGGAGTTCCACCTAATGGTAGTAACGGGAGACAAGCGCCTCCAACGGATCCGGGACCATCTAACTCCCAAGATGTTAGGTTCATGGATGGAGTGTTGGAGGCCACATGTGATGACATGCTTCCTCTCCCAACGAGAATTGGAGAGGAGCAAAGTCAATGGCCTCCTCACACCAATGCTATTACATATGAGTTAGTGAAGGGTAAGGGTGTGGTTGAAGAAGCACCTGCACTAGCGGTAACTACTAGGGCTAGGAGAGGGGATGCCCCGTTGGAGGTAGGAATAGGAGAGCAAGGAAATTACTCTTCGGATGAAGAGATTAATCTCTCCGAGTTGGATAGGGTAGCTAGAAGAGCTACTAAGGATGTGGAGAGGGAAAATATAATTTTACAAGATAGGGAGAGGACTAATGCGGTACATGACTTGGATAATAGCGATGTGGGTGAATGGGAAGGACCGGGGGTTCCCGTAGACGAATTCGACGTAGTGGGTAATTCTAAGGTGGAAAGATCTACCGGGTACGACTTGTGGGCGGACCTTAGTACACTCAAGGCGGATATTACTTTCGGCCAACTATTGGAAATTTCACCCACGGCAAGGAAAACATTAAAGGAGGGAATGCCGGTACACAAGAGGATGAGGAAGGTGAAAGCTAAAATAGCCGCTAGGATCCAATCACAAGGTGGAAGAGACGTGAAAGCTATAGAAATAGAAGTTGTTATAGTAGATAAGGTGGTTCCTAATGTGCTAGTCGACGGAGGGAGTAGTCTAAATATACTACCGGAGGATACTATGAAAAAATTGGGACTTGGACTCACGGGGCCTTCACCTTTGGTCATAAATATGGCAAATCAAAGTTCGACTACGCCTTTGGGGATGATCAAGGATTGTAGAATGACTACGGGAGGTGAGGAGTACTTGGTCACCTTCCATGTCATTAAAATGCACTCCAACAAGGACACCTTCCCCATTTTGCTAGGTAGGCCTTGGTTGCGGATGGCGAATGCTATGGTCAATTGGGGTGGACCTAAACCATCCATCACTTATGGTCCGGAGGGTAATAGGGTCATAGTGTCCATTGGTTCATTAGAAGGATGGATGAAGAAGGAGATGTATTTGCCATTGGAGAAGGAAATTGATGACTTAAACGAGAATGAGATTGGCAAGGCATTGGTGGGAGTCGTCCATCCCGAAGGTCAAAGGGTTGTTATAGATTCGGGCTCGGGAAGTCTAGGTCCTAATTTTTACAATTATGGGGATAATGGGGATTATGCCCAATGGCTAAGGGAGTACCCCGAGTCCGAGGTTGATGTAATGGTTACATTTCACCAAGTAGGCTTAGGGAGTGAATTTCCTAGTGTTAGTTTAGGAGAGGGCTCATTGTTGGAGCCATGTGAGGTGCTCACCGAGGAAGAGTGGGTTAGCGGTGGGTTAACACCTTGGGTAGATGACGTGGAAGAGGGTGAGGTTAGTTTAATTCATGTAGATGGGACTCAAGAGGAGGATGTGATTATTGAGTCATCGAAATTGGAGGAGCCTTTACATTTCAAGACCACGTCTACGGGGATAGTTGTAGGTCAAGATGTGAAAGATTACCCCAATGTGCCTTCCGATTGGTATCGGAACAAAGAGGAACAAGCACATGTGTCGGAAGCGGATTGGCGGTACGTGGATGTGAAATTAAAGAATGGAAAAACCCGACAAATGAAGATGGGTTCCAAATTGGGGGAGAAAGAGGTTAGGGAGTATAGCAATTTGGTGGATGAGTTTAGTGATACTTTTGCATGGTCCTACGATGAGCTTAAGGGAATTCCTAGGGAAATGGTAGAGCACCGGATTCCTTTAATTCCGGGGGCGAGGCCAATTAGACAAAAGGAGAGGAGGATGAATCCTCAATTGCAATTGTTGGTGAAAGCGGAATTGGAAAGGTTATTGAAGGCCGGGTTTATCAAGCCGGTGGAAATCACGGATTGGGTTTCTCCTATGGTCTTAGTAAAGAAAAAAAATGGGAAATTAAGGGTTTGTGTCGACTATAGGAAATTGAATTCGTGCACACAAAAGGATCACTTCCCCTTACCTTTTATCACCTTGTTGCTTGAGGAGGTTGGAGGTCATTCGCGATATACCTTTATGGATGGGTATGCGGGTTATAATCAAATTTCCATAGCCCTCCAAGATATCCATAAAACGGCTTTTACTACACCTTGGGGTACTTTTGTGTGGGTAGTGATGCCATTTGGGTTATGTAATGCCCCGGCTACTTTCCAACGATTAGTAATGTATATCTTCACCGACTTGTTGTTCAAATCCATGACCGTCTTTGTGGACGATTTTAGCACACAAAGTAATGTGGACGATCACCTACATTGTGTTAGGGAGGCATTGGTTAGGTGTAGGAAGATGAGGTTAGCATTGAACCCGGATAAGACATTTTTGGGAGTGAATAAGGGAGTGTTGTTGGGTTATGTTGTTAGTGAGAAAGGTAGAGAACCCGATCCGGATAAGATTGCGGCCATAAGCGACTTGGCAACTCCAACCAATTCCAAGGGGATCTCTAAGTTGTTAGGACATGTGGGATGGTACCGGGAACTTATTCCTAATTTTTCAAAGATAGCGGTGCCCATTACCCATTTGCTCAAAAAGGATGTCAAATTCGAGTGGACGGATGCTTGTCAAAAAGCCTTTGAGGAATTGCGGGATAGGTTGAGCACCTATCCGGTGTTGATACCACCCAATTGGGGTAAACCTTTTCACGTCTATTGTGATGCTAGTAATGTGGCAATAGGGAGTGCGCTTTGTCAAGCAACGGGAGAAAAAGAGAAGGATCAACCTATAGCTTATGCGAGTAAGCAATTGACCCCCGCCGAAAGAAACTACTCTACAACGGAGAGGGAGTGCCTAGCCATGGTGTTTTCCGTTAAAAAGTTTAGGCATTACCTCATGTGCAACCCGGTTGTATTTTTTGTTGACCACATGGCTATCAAGTATCTAGTTAACAAGGCGGAGTTAAGTGGTAGGTTAGCTAGGTGGGTTTTGTTATTAGAAGAATTCGACTACACGGTGGAATATAAACCGGGTCGTATGCATTTACAAGCGGACCACTTGTCTAGGTTGTCGGAGGAGATAGGAAAAAATCCGGTAAATGATATGTTAGTAGATGATAGCCTCTTTGTGGTCACTTCTACACCGGAGTGGTATGCGGGCATAGTGGAATTTCTAACAACCCACAAGTTGCCCAAAGAGTGGACAAAAGAAGAGAGAAGGAAGGTGAGGGTAAATAGTAGGCAATTTGTTGTAGTGGGCCATAGGTTGTTTAGAAGGGGGTCCGATGGTATTTTACGACGATGCGTGTCAAAAACGGAGGTTGAAGCGATTTTAATCGCTTGCCACGATAGCGCTTGCGGCGGTCACTTCTCGGGTCAACTCACCGGGCAAAAAATACTTAGAGCGGGCTACTTTTGGCCTACACTATTTAAGGACGCCCATGACTATGTAAGGAAATGCGACGCTTGCCAACGGTATGCCCGAAACGACCTTAGAATGGAGATGCCTTTACATGTATCATTACCCTTAATTCCTTTCGAAAAATGGGGCATCGACTATGTGGGTGAGGTCCATCCCCAATCTTCAAAATGAATGAAATATATTGTGGTGGCAACCGAGTACCTCACCAAGTGGGCGGAAGCCAAAGCGGTGAAGACCGACACGGCGGAACACGCGGCAACATTTATGTACGAAAACATAATTTCGCGGTTCGGGGTGCCGAAGATCCTAGTAAGCGATAGGGGTACTCACTTTTTGAATGACTTGATTCGAGAGATGACAGAGAAATTTAAAATTGATCACCGGAAGACTACTCCCTACCACCCACAAACCAATGGACAAACGGAAAGGGTTAACGGAATTTTGGTGAGTATACTACGCAAGACGGTTATAGACTCGAAGCGGGATTGGGATACGAAACTAACGGCGGCACTTTGGGCATACCGTACAACCTATAAGGTAACTACGCGTGCTACACCATTTTCCTTAGTCTATGGTCTTGAAGCGACACTACCAATCGAATATGAAGTCGAGTCACTTAGGGTGGCCGTGAGTACGAGACTTACCGAAAGTCAATCCTTACGAAATCGACTAACCGATTTGGAAGCACTTGACGAAGGGAGGAGAATGGCGGCTCAACATATTGAGGCAATCCAAAGAAGGAGAAAGATTACTTTCGACAAACGACATAAGAGAAGGGCCCTAACACCGGGAATGATGGTCATGATTCAAGACGCACGAAAGCTTGAATTTCCGGCGAAATTCGATGCAATATGGTTAGGACCTTACCTTGTCTATGAGGTCTTTCCTAATAATTCAATTCAATTGGAAACGTTGAATGGTGAGCTCTTTCCTACCCGTACATCGGGAAGTAGATGTAAGGAGTACCGAGCTTGACTAGGCAACTTACCCTTGGAGCAAGAGATGTTTGGATTCATCCCCCGATGGTCGCCAATTATGTGAGCCCAAAAGGGTGCCCACATTTAGTCTTAGACCCTTGAAACGTTAGTTGATGCACTTTGAAGTAGCATGTTACTTCACAAAAATATAAAAAGAGTGAAATGTTAGTCTTAGAAGTACCATGTTGTAAGAGGCTAGGATGTGAGTTGTTATTGTGTTTTTACCTTCGGAAGGATTTGAGTGAATGAGGATATGTAAGGAGAACTTGGATTGAGTAGTTAGTGAGTAGGCTAGTACAAATGGATGGAGACAACCAAAGTGACTCAAGAGGCAAGTGCATTCGAATTGGGATGAATGGAGGATCACATGGAGCGCACAAGTGGACCACCTCATCATGGCCACTTAATGGGGAAGGTCCAAGGAAGAATGCAAGGTGGAGGATAAGCAAATTCTCAAAGCACCAATCAAATCACGAGTTAAGCATCGTGGTTTGAATTAAGTGGTGAGCAACGATTTGGGAAAGTAAGGGGAGAAAGTTATGGCGGCGGAAAGCGAAGGAGGCTAAGTTTGGGTTGAAGCATCCCAAGTTTGGTAAAGTGTGGTAGGTAGAAAGCCAAGGCTAGTTAAATGTTCGAATTAGGATCCTTGTTGATCATTTGAGGGAGGAAGGCTTAGAAGATAGGATTGGCGCCTACTAAGTAGGAGGAAATCTCAAGGGCTTATCGTGAGCCTTGAGGGTGCTCACCCCCTCAAGCTTACTATATAATCCCTCATTCTTCCCTCACTCATCCTCTCTTTCCTTTGTGCTCCAAGGCACCCCACGAGTTATAAGTGTGGGTGTGGGAAGCCATATTGGAGCACATGTGTGTGCTTAGTTTTTAGTTTGAGAGCCAAGGCTTGTTAGCCTTGAAGAGGGCTTGACCTCTTGGTAGAATTAGTGTTGACGTGAAGGATTTTAAAGTTAATTCATGATTCCAATTTGTGGTACTTAAAGTTCATGTTTTGAATACACGTGGTTGCAAGTTCCATGTTTAAGAGTTGAGCACTTGAGGTTGTGATGAGTGCAAAAATATACTTGTGTGGATTAGTTAGTCTTAGTGAAGTTAGGAAATTCTCTCTCCCCCTCTCCTCTCTAGGATTTTAGGATTTTAGGATTAGAGAAGAATTGTGTGATTAGAAAGGGGTTGTTAGTAGAATTAGGAAAATTAGGTAGGAAGATTAGTTAAGGGCTTGAATAATTAGTGAGGTAGTTGGGGATTACAACTACAAAGTTGTGGGTTCATGAAGGAGCTGGGTTTATGAAGGAGCTGGGTTTGTTTAGTTAGAAAGTAAAGAGCTGGGTTTATGAAGGACCTGGGTTCATGAAGGAGCTTAGTAGATAGCCTACTTAATTAGCTCATAGACAAGTAGTTAGTTACATTATGCTAGTTAGTGTTATGTGTGGCTTTCACAAGTAAATGTATTTGAGATTGACTATAGAGAATAGTGTTTTTTAACACTTGCATCCTCTCTTTAAAAATAAACCACGTGCACAAATTAATGGAGAATGTGGAGCACTCTCGCGATGGCAAGACAAAGGAAGCAAAGACCAAAGTTAAATCCAAGACCACTTGAAGGGTGAACCTTGCACTATGGACTCATCCAAGTCCAATTCCAATACAGCGGAGGAATGTGAGCCCAAACCCACTACTCGGACTACGGACGCTTAAGGGTGGGGGGTTTGGCCTCACACGGATCAATAGGAACAACGTTCCAACACAAATGGAAAGGGAATGGATACGCCCACCCACATACAGAAAATGAAGCCCAACAAGCCCTCCACTGGGCAAGAGTGCAGCCAAAAATAACCCAAACACAGTTACAATACTCATAACAACAGATCCAAACTGGTACCGCAATCTTAACCCCCACGATGGCCCCTTCCCAGATTCACACGTCATCACACACTTCAAGGCTGGTACCATCATATACGACGAGCCAACAATACCACCAGAATTACAAATCGAACCAAGAACAGAAAGCAGTGCTATCCGTATACTATGCATACACCACAAGACTACATCCATTGGATCAAGGGAATATACCCACCAAATGGACCTCATTGCTAACATCTTACAAATACCCGCAATATTCACCAAAATTACACCACCTACACCAATAAACACCCTAGTAAACCGTAGTACAAAATGGTCTAAACTCATATACCCCCCCACCCACCTACCACCCAAATCATTGATACCCCACTAATCACCAACCTAGACAGATGTCTACCCCTCAAATACCAACCGCAATTTTGTTATTACACAGACGGGTCATTCAAACCGCCTAAAGAAATGACTCAAGGACATTGGAAACGAGAAAAGGCAGGATATGGCATATACAACCCCTTGAAAAATCTTAGGATTGCAGAAAGGCTACCATGACTACAAAACATACTACGAGCAGAAATGATGGCTATACACCACACCCTCCATCTCCTCACCACTACATATCGAGATGAACCTACACATATCTTCACGGACTGCCTCAATGTCTTATACCTACTAAATACACAAATCAAACACCCAACCCTGCATAACAGTCACCCAGATAAAAATATACTTGAATCTACAATCAAAATGCTACAATCCCGCACACAAACCACCACACTCCATAAAGTCAAAGCCCACGCGAACATAAATGGCAACGAACAAGCAGACACACTAGCCAAATTGGGTTGCGAACTAGACCATAGAGATGCCGTACCAACATATGAACATGCACACCCTACACCATACTACCTCCAAAAAGATTGGTGGCACTCAATGCAAGAAACACCAGACAAAGGCCCCATTCGACACCTTGGTAAATACGTCCTTAAATATGATAAAAGGCATAACCTAGAAATTATAGCAAACCAAACACACCAACTACATAAATGGCTCGACAACAAAGATATCGACAAGGTATTATCAAATGACTTTTGGAAAAACCATACCATTACAGATAAACAAAAAACATGCCTAGTAAAATTCCAAATTGGACAGTATATGGGACATGCCCGGAAACAACTCTTCTTTGGTAGAGAAGCGTATCCATCAAATACATGCCCTATTTGTAACTCATCAGATGCAGATACATGGTTATATGTACTCCTTAAATGCAAACAACAACACATTCATGCGCTAATAACAAAAAGACATAACAAAGTTGTCTGGGAAATACGCAAACTTATCCTTTCAAACAAAATATCAAGATATTATACATTTATGAATGCAGGTACATATAATGGACTACCTCAAGAACACACAGTACCAACATGACTACTACCATGCACATGCGGTACCCAAAGGTGCCATTGCAACGCCAGGTTCAAACCTGACATATTGTGCATCATAGGTCACCCATACAATTACCCGCCACCAGAAGCCCCTACACCAGAAATCACCATACAATTTATAGAATTTACATATTGTAACGACATATTTACTGCAGAAACTCTCAAGAGAAAAACCACAAAATATCAACTGCTCATCAACAGTGTCATAGTGAGAGGATGGAATGTAGCACCACGTATGGTCTTAGTCGCAAGTGCAAGAGCCGCAACTCACATCCCCTCAATGAAAGAATTAGAAACAAAACTCAAACTCCCTACCATGAAAATTAAACACACATTTAAACAAATCAACATAATTGCCATACAATATGCACATTCGATATTAGTTCATAAAAGGCGGTTAGAAAATAGACAACCTATCACAAACCTACATGATCTGGCATAACTAAACACCTACAAATCCGATATACCCCTCCCCCATAGTAGTACCACAATGACTACCGCTACTGAAGGTCACATACTACCGGTTACCGGTAAAGGTTATTAGTCACTAATGTAGTGTCTACTCCCTGCAAAGGGTGAAGTAGTTTTACATCTAAAGCCATTGCCCTGGGGTGTGGCCAAGGATGTTTTACGAACAAACACTCTATTCACTCCGGCCTCCTCCGGAGACCGGAATTCTTCTTCTTCTGTATGTGTCAACCAAGTTGGAAGTATGACATGGTTTTTCTCAAGTTTATGGGTTTTAGTCCTAGACTCAAAGAACCTCTTGGCTGAATTATGAGTACATAACATTACTTAATCATATGGCTAACTTCAATTTCTATATTTAGTATCTGATAGGGGCCTCCATCTTTCTTATCTTCATGGGAAGAAACTTAGATGATAGGAAGAAATTGACGCCAATATGAATGGTGAATATTGCCTATATGAATAGTATGAATATTGTGAAAAGTGTTGCTATGAATAGTATTCCCAATTAATAGTGCCAAGATGAATAATGTCGAGATATCCTTGTTTTGATTTAGTGAATCATAATGGTAAGGTGCACCCAAAATCATATGATAGGAAGGTCAATTATCCTAGCACTATTTAAACTTTAAGCGGCTTAGCCTCAAACTTCCCATTGGAATACCATAAAAGCTCTACATAAGTGTTCAAAGTCTTTGTTAATAATGAACCATAATTTCCAAATGGGGTTTGAGTGGGTGTCAAGCAATGTAAGACGGACATTGTCGTTAGGGTTTTGTTATCACTTAAACTAACCCAAGGAAAACAACCTAGGGTGCGCAATCTCAAGGAAGATTGAGCTAGTGTCTATAAGGATTAATGTCACATTGGATCAAGGTTTCTAATAATAATTTATGTCCTTTACTCCATTCCTTCTTCGTTAGGCTTAATTCACATTGTCATGGTTCATTGGTCCTTTCTTAGTCGTGTGTAATTCTGTCCTATGTGTGTGGACTCCTATCTCTTTAATTCCATCCACTATGCAAGTGGTGGAGCTCAAAAGCTTGGCAAGTAGTGAATGGCTCGTAGTCTAAACAAAGTTCGGGTAATGTCTTTTGAGTAACCGCATAGTCTTTAATTGCCATGAATTATGTTTGTGATAATCTCAAAGCTATGTTCACTTAATTAACTTACAACCATCCTGCAATTCTTCACAATTGTAGTCATTATCTTCATCTTTAGTGAACCTGGCAAATTGTCTCAAGAATCAACCACACGGGTTAACACAATAACAACACATCAACAAGATAGGCTATATATTTGATTAGATGCTTCTAATTTTGTTTCACATCCAAATAATTGGCCTAGTGATGTAAGTCTCCTCCTTCCAAGGTAATGTCCTTGGCAGCCTATAGCCTGCCCGAAGTAACCTTATGCCTTTGTCATCTCTGCATGTGGACTCATTGCATGCTTTGACAAGATGTAGTAGGCTTGCTAGGCTATATTCTTCTATATGTACCTACCCAAGGTAATGCCTGCTCTCACTCAGTTATCTTTCAACCTAAGTCGTGGCTATGGTCTTTTACCACTCATTGGTGACAACTATACTCATCTCATATTCTCGGTTTCCATGGTTCCATTGAGGCTATTGGCCTTCCATATGCACTTAGGATCGATTCATCTCTAAATCACTCCACTAATTGATTGTTCACATTCTTCTCTCACATGTTATCACCATCTCTCCAGACCCTTATCTTTACTCTCATAATCTCCCTCATATTAGGAGTAGCATCCCTCATCACTTGTTTCTTAAACTTAATCCTTCACTCATATGCATTGCCAAATGACTCTATCATATTGCTTCAAGCTTCGAAGGTTCCCTCCTTTCATTTCTTTCCTCTATGTTGATCGCCTTTATCATAGTCTAGTGACTATGACTATTCTATGGTTCCACCTACAAGTTCAACACACAAAATTTGACTATGGCTCTCACGGCCTCTTATCTCTCTATTCATCCTAACAAACATCTTCCTCCCAAACTCTTACACTTTCACCACCTCTCATGGCTGATACAGTAGTTTGTTATACTTGACATGGATGTTATGATCTTCCACTCAACTTTCCTCTTCCTTAGCGTATCGCTAGAGTTTATTCTCGACAATCAACTTCATTCCGCACAAACTTTAATTAGACTACTCAAACTCTCAATGACTCACTCACTCAAAGTCATGTTTATGGCCAATGATGTTACACAAGATCTTTCAATCACTCGGTAATACAAACCACAACCATTGAACTTCCAATTAAAAGGCATCTATGTAAGTGCTCATCAAATCGTTTATTTATTCTCAATGTTAAAGTATCCAATAATTTCAAGAGTATGAATCACTTGGCTCCTAACATACTAACTTCCTATGCTCAAGCATCTCACTTGGGATTCGCCTATTGCCTACTCACCCAAATTCAATCACTGAGCTTCAATGATCACATAAAAGTCGATTGCTATGCTATGTTGAGACTATGCATGTTTCTACTAATGAAAATAACATGTATCTTCCGTAGGTTCTTCCTCCCATCACTAGTTGAAAAACATCGAACTTTGAGAATTGTATGATTCGGCCATGTTACAGTCAAAAAATGTGGCTCACATTCATGTGGCAACATACCAAGAGTAATTGTTCATTAAGTGCCAAAGCATGAATGGGTGAAGGCTTTGGCTTGGTTCAAGGCATAAATCACTATATTCGTTAATTTGGGACTTTTTCGGCATTTTGAGACAGTTACGAATATAAGAACATGGATAAAATCACATAGATATTGGAGAATGTTGTAAGATGCAAATACTTTGAAGCGGGTGTTCATATCAAGAACCCAATTAAGAACTCATATCAAGATGGTTTAGGTAGGACGACCCAAACATTAGACCATGTTGTTGTGGTCCATATATTAATTTGAGACAAGAGAAAGTCTCAAATTAACGAATATAGTGATATAAGCTTGCATTTGAGCATTCATTGAGTCCCACCAAACTCAAATTTTGGATTCATTGGCTAAATATGTAAGTTGGATAACATGGTTGTTGTTGGAAATTTTAAAATATCTAAGCCCTTATCATCATTTCCACACACACACACACACACACACACACACATATATACAACAAAAGACATGGTGTTGTAGTAAGGCCATCATCCCAACTTCCCCATGGTTCATTCAAAAAAACTATGGCAGTGTATAATACTTAAAGGTGAGGGTAGCCATTGATGGGCCCATGGGCAAGTTCTATAAAGGGGATGTAAACATGGCTTTATGGCATATGGGGTCAAGAAGCTAGATGTGGGATGGGGTTGCCCTGAGGAGGCTAGACACTTGAAGGGGTTGGGAGAGGGGTTGGATAATTATATTTTGCAAATATTTCCTCAATATTCCATTTGAATATTTTATTGTAAATATTTATTTTACTTCTTGGTTTAGTTTAATTTAGTTTTAATCACCATTTTATTTCAAAACACTTAATTTCTTCTTTAAAATTTTCATTTATTTTAATTATTTTAAATGAAATGAAATATTGTTTTATATATTGTGGGCCACAATATTGAGCTTATTTCTACATTTCAAAAATTGGGGTAATAATGTGGGTACATAATATCTACCCACCCATAGTCCACGTCCATGTTGTAGCTTATGGGGGGGAAAGACCAAAAAAAGGGACAAAGAGTTTGGAGAGATTTCTCAATTGTATATTTATGACGATTCATAATTCATAAGCATTGTTTGCAACAGGTAGAGATGAAACATGAATGACTTGAATGCTAATTTATATGCACATGTGCATAGGCCTCGATGATGCCTCGATGGTGCGGGGATGACCCTAGACAATTAGTGATATGCACAGGTGCAACAAATTGAGGACGATTGGGGGAGACCACATGTGTGACGAGCCATGATGAGATCAATCCAAACTAGTAGTCAATATAGTCGCTATAAATTTCCTTACTTGTGGCATTGAAGGAGATCGCCGATTCGCCATCATAAAAATGTTAAGTAACTATGAGAATGGCATGAGATAAAAAAGATCTACATAAAGGAGTTAATTCTATACTAAAATGATTTTCCCAAAAAACCTTAAACACCAATTTTGCTCTTTAATGGTACTTAGGGTTTGAGCTGTTTGCTCGCACTTGATGTGGTGAAAAGCTTCCATGCATCATCACAAATTTATAAGTGTGATCATCGGGGACCATTGATCATGTGAGTCCCCCGTCCGGAGTTGTGTGAGTGCTCTCATTGAGTGGAGAATGATGGTCCCAAGATTTGCCCACAATGACTTCAATGATTCAACCTCGAGTGTTCGAGTGGGATTACTAAGGGCCACTTCACACATGAGCCAAGAGCCTTGACCACGGGATTGTGAGAGCCCAAAAGAAAGTGTCTAAAGGCCGTCCCGATACACCTTCAAAATCATGTAGTGTGGTCACGGATCCTCAAGTGTAGTGTGAAGCCATATGTGACCGGACCCTCAACCAAATGCTATTACAATGAATTTCTATTCATGCAGGTCCTCGCACATGATAAAATAGAATAAATCAACGGTTGTGAGCATTCGGAGTGCCATGGTCTCCCGGTTTTGTGTTAGGCCTATCTCCAAGAGGTGGTTTTTGAAAATAGTCCAAGTGACCATGATACATGATCCATTTGATGCCATGTAGGAATCCATGTACATCCATCTTGCATTCACATACTCTGTTGGTCCCTCAAGTGTAGCGTGAAGCGAACTTGGACCGGCTCCGCCTTTTTCACCAATGAGAGTGCTTGAAGTGTAATGGTCACGAGCTCTTAGTCTTGTGTGTGAAGTGGCCCTAATTGTAACACTAGACATGGAAGCACTCGTGTAGACGGGAGACTAAGGTGTGTGGGCCTTATGTGGTCAATTTTCTTAACTGGACATCTCTATCATATATGTGAGTGGTGTATGGCAAGGATTGTTGTTAAAAACATACACCTACAAGATACGTGTTACTTATAACAAGATTGAACTATATATCGTACGTACAATAGCTAGTGTGATTGGGAGGGTTCTTGGAATCGTTTTAAAAAGAAATGGGATTCTTCACTCTCACCTCTTCCAACTTTTGCATTTGAATTTCGATTCCAAAACTTCATGATAGCCTTCGTGTATGGGCATTATCTCTTGATTTCCCCTCGGGTTGCGTTGGTTCTCCCGGGGTGGTTGTATGTTATTTTCTCCTTGCAATTGATTTTTCAATTTGTGCCAAAAAAGAAAAGAAAAAGATAGCCTTCGTGATTCGCAATTCGATGAGATAATTCTCAATTTGATCCATGGTGAAATTGTTTGTGGAGTTGGAAGTAGAGAGTACATTGGTGGAAAGGTTTGGGCAAGCCGAGCCAATTGGTGGACACAAGTGCACCGTTTATGGCATTTAGTGTCACGTACACTATTTGCAAAGGGCCTAAACTAGATGCCTAGATGTCTCAAAGTATCACACTTGCTAATTGCCAATATGATTCCATTTGTCAACATAAGTAACTTCTTTAAGTGAAGAAATATCTACATTATGACATTTAGAGTAGCATTGGGATACGTAGATGATAGTCTTGTGTTTAGTATGCAATAGAAGAATTCTTAGCGTACTAATGGCGAGTGTCATGTGTTTACATTTTAGTATGCAAGAGGAAGATATTCTTGAGTATACAAATGTCAAGTGTCATTTGTGTACACTTTAGTCAACTTGTAGACCATTGTGTAACATAGGCATGTACCTTATAACACTATTGAGCATACTCATGCCAACATATTACTAAGGGCACTTGAATGCTAAGTGTCATGAGTTGACACTTATGGTGAAGTTGTTAATCATCAATGTAACCTAGCATATGCCTCAAAATAGGGTAGGTGACACTATTACGCATGTGACACTAAATACTATAAATGGTGTAGCCCTTAAAATATGGGGAAAGAAAATGTGGGGTTTTGTGGGGGGGGGGCCAACTAGATGGCGCCACTTGTCCCTCCTAGGTAATGCAAAGCATGACCTACTAAAACCTTTATGTAAGTGTCAAGAAAAATGGTTGCTTAAAATTGTACAGAGAACATGCATTGGGTTTGTCCAAAACTCTTTTAGGTAAAGTGTGGGGTTGGAATATGCCTATAAGAAAAATGTAATGTGCATGAACATGGAGCTATAGCCAAAAATGGGTATGTGCAGAATAACATGTTCCATAATTGTAGTTGGACAATCCATAGGGGGTATGAGTTGATCTTTCAACATAAACAAATGACATAAAAAAAATTGGCTTATCTAAATAGGGGATATATTAAATACTAAGGCACATTTTCCCCCAATTTCAACTCACCTCACAATTAGAGCAACAAGTTTCTATATGTAAAATAAAATAAAATTACATTAGTGCTATAGAGCCCACCATAGAAAGGTGACAATAGTTACAATGGTGGAGAGGTTCCTAGGCATGCCAACTTGGGTATTTATGCTACCTTTGTAGGCATTCTTGAAAACCGGGGTTAAAGATATTTTCAATGTAGTTGCTACTTCGGAGGACTATAATACACTAAACATTGACGTAATTATGGCGCCTTTCAATTATGGATGAGATTTTCTTTGTATGATCTACATAAGGATTGCTAATTATGAATACACATTAGCTGTGAATGTTGGGCATCATGGCCCACAATATTTGTGAATGTTAAAAAAATAATTTCGAGTATATGTAACAATAGACTGATGCAAATATTATATATCATAATCTCAAAAATGTTTCCATGATGTAATATTGTATTTATCATTTAAACTACACTAATTATCAAGGTGATAAGGGTTATCAAGATTGACTAAAACGGGCTTAAGAAACTATGGATTAAGGAGCATCAAAGCACGTGTGTGTTAGCCACACTATAATGATTGAAATAATAGTGTGGTGCATGCTTCATCCCTCAAGTGGTGAAAATCAATCATGCTAAAAGTTTGAAAAAAGAAGTTAAATTTCTTAACAATTCATTTGTTAGCATAGCAACATCACTACCCTTAATCATTGTAGAGCACAATATGGGGTCTTCATTGTATATATTTATTATGCTTTCTTAGACAATCTTCAAGGTAGGTATAACCCTTTGGCTCACAAAACGGGATAACCACAAAATATTTTCAACCAAGTTATTGCATGATAAATGTACACATGATCAAATTTCATAATGACATTGTACTTTTGTTTTGGAAATATATTGTATGTTTGCTCAAACATAATTGTTTTGGTGACGCAATTACTGTTCAAAAGTTTCAAAACATCCACCCATTAGTGTGCAGCAGATGGCAGAGGCTCAAAGGTGGCATGTTGAGCAAATGGTCCAACATATTCATTTTGGTATACATGGGTGCAATGGGCCAGGACAACACGATCACAAAATTAGTCAACTTACATACAACTTGTAATGTCCATCCCTTGAAGAGGAGGTTACACTTGAACGTGTTAAATTGAGGCTTTCATTTCTGTTATACCATGAACTATCATTCTCATTCATCCATTATGTGTGTAATGCCTATCTTTGGTATGTGGAATTTGTTATAAGGACTTGCAAACAGACCAAAGAAAGTTGGGACAAAGCAATTATATTAGACAAAAATCTAAAGGTAAGTGGAGTTGCTTTAGAGTGTTTTAAACTTACACAAGGTGGTTGGCTTTGGTAATGGTGTAACTTCTTTTGGCTTAGGTTTGACTGCTTATGCAATCATGTACATGTGTTTCCATTTTCTATTGATTTCACTCCTACCTCCCCAAGAGGAGATCAAAAAGTGGTTGCCTATAATGTTATTTGTGCCCAAGGCCCAAGCATAGTTTACCATGGTGGCAACTAATGTACCCACCATCTTGAGGCCAACAAGTTTGGAGGACAATTTGTGCTCAACCCTCATAGACTTATTTCATTTGACACACATTGTTCACCTCATAATACCTAGGTTGCACAAGCATTTACGAAGAGGGGCTTGAATTCACACAATCATTCAATTAACAAACGTTTCTTTCTAATATGATAAGGATATTTGAAAAGAGGATGAACTATCTATAATAAAGATATGACTCATTATGAAGCATATTTGTCTTAATTATGTAGACAATGTATTTATGCAATTGTTGATCACCTCTAATTGTAGTAGTTGCGAGGATCCATTCATGCTCCCTCGTAAATCATGCTTAAAAAGGGACTATTGGTCAAATAACATGAGTACGTATGTTGTGGGTGTTTGTGAGCTTGTCTTAGGCTTATGATGTACAAGATAAGAATACAACAAAACCCCGTGAAGTGGCTATAAATTATTTGACATGTGAACTTGCCAAGATGTCACATCATTTTCTTGGATTATACGAGTTATATAATGCTTGCATGCTTATCGAGTGGTGCTTGCGCATGTGAGAACAGTGAGTGTTCTATTCTTGTGAGAGCGGCATGACCTCTTGTGGGCCTTTTGTCATTGTCAAAGAGGTATGGTTCTAGCTCCACCAAATAATTATAAGCAGTGTAAAAAGTGTTGGTATAAAATAGTTGGTTATTTGTTTTGTTTATGGGAGATATAGTTTTTATTGAGCATAGACATCTGGAAGGGTTCAAAGAGATTGCTACCATATGTAATAAGCATCTTCAATTGAAATTAATTTCAAAATTGAGTTGCCACGTGTCACTTTTCTATTAGTCGGAACTTCTACATAGTCTCATGTTTCACCTTCAAAAAATAGCATTTTGACATCAATTTAGTGGCAAACATGCTTATCACCTAAGTTATGTGTGCTTAGAAATGACACTCGTCTTAAAGTGACACTTCTATTTCATCCTTAAAGGTGTTAACAAGTGAGTGCGATGGTGCATCAAGTAAGTCAAAGATAAAAATAACTATTCATATGCAACATTAAGTACAAATCAACATCACTTTGTTAGGTGAAAACCACCCCAAAAGCAATGCACTTTGACGATTTATAGGGAGTCACAAAATGATTTATTTGACTCTTTTTTTGTGAGCATGTTTTCAATCCATTTGCTAACTTAAAACTATTTTTCTTGAAATATTCCAAATTTTAAAGAAACCCAAAATTAGCAAAAACCATTGGGATGTCACTTTCATGACCACTTTCTTTTTGGTATGGATGAAGAGTATTGTGTGCACATGTGTTCCCTCCATTAAAAGTATAAATTTAGAGATTCTACAAAAATATATTAATGCACTTGGAGTGGGGATGTGATACATTGGTAGCACCTACGTGGCCAATTTGTTTTTTTATAACAAACTTCTTGTGGAATTCCTTCAGAAGTTTGGAGCTTCAATTACAATGCAGGTTTACAAAGGTGTAACTTGGATCTTGTGTGTATTGAAGCACAATAGAACTAGAGATTAGATTGGACAAGCAAATACACATACACAAAGGCATATGAATGATGGTTGGAGTAAAATGACCACCTCCACCCCCTTGGCTTACCCTTTATTGCATTTTTCCTCCTTGGTTCATACAATGAATATGAAATATCACAATTCTCACTACCCCACAAACCATATGGGTTCATTCAAACTTTATTCATTCTTAAACCTCTAACAAACACTACTCTATGACTACGAGCAACCTAATGTTCTACCTTCAACACTCTCACTTTGCGAGTAGTCAAAGAATTTGAATATCATTGCCCTTGATAGTAATTGTTGCCTATTATTCCTAGATATCATATTTCCAAATGACATGGTTTCACACAACCTCAAATTATCATCCACATATATCTTATTTTCCCTTTCTACAACATGTTGGTGCAATGTGAGGTTGCTCCACCATTCTCTCAATACATGTCACACCATTGTAAGATATTTTTGCTCCTCTAAAGGTTGCCCCTTTCCATCAACACCTAAAGTTGATTGCATTCGATCAGTACAATTGTCTTCATGTGGTGTTGTTGAAGAAGACCCTTTGTTTGTTGGTCATCTTTTTTATGCTTGAATTGCAACTAGGTTATCCCTCAATTGCTCCTCACGCTCCTCAATATCTTCACTGAGATCAAATGTAGGTGATTTGGAAGATTCAACCATTCCAACCATCATAGGAGCCTCATTTTTTCCACTTGGAAGCATTTTCAAATCGCTCCCACTACTCGTACTATCATCTATGAACACAACATCTCTCATGCGGCCAACCACGTTTGAATGTGCTATATCTAATGGCTTATTTGCTCACGATTCCCTATTGTTGGGAAATGCCGCCTTGAGTTGTTGTCCCTCATTGCATGTTTTACGAATTGACAAAGATGCAATACAAAGAATTTCGCTAAGGTTCATGCCACTCATTATGCTTTTAAGTGCATGAACATGCTTCACATCCAAATGCCCAAGCCGACAATTCCAAAACTCAAGTGCACCGTCTTTTCTCCATGATTGCACCAAATCCACCGCATCCACTATATGCACCTTCTTAAAGTTCATTTCGTACAAATTGCCATTATGTAGTCCCATTGAAATCACCTCTCCATCCGGACCTCCCACAATACATTCATTTAAGTTGAATTGTGCTTTCAACCCAGTTGACAATAATTTGCTCACCAAGAGCAAATTTGCTTGCAATTTGGATACATGCAAAATATTTTTGATATGAATTATTTTGATTTTATCTTTCAACATCACCTTGATTACAATGGAATCAATTCCAATTGCTTCCACAACGTTATCATCACCCAAATATATAGTGTATGGAGCAATTATCTCGTATGTATCAAATGTTGCCTTACATGAAGTTATGTAGTTTGATGTTTCTAAATCCATAATTTACTTATACATCGCCTCTGAATGCGCTCCGTGTTGCGTTGCAAATGTGTAGTTATCATTTTTGTTGGTGTTGTTTGCATTCTCTCACTCCATGTTCTTTGTCTTATAATAAAAACATGCAATGTGGCCCGGTTTGCCACAATAGTAGCACGTTTTGACATCTTTGCACCAAGATGGATTGCCCCCTTTGTCTTGACACAATACCATTGCGGCATTATCACCTTGGGGTTTCTTCTCCTTCTTCTTCAATATCTCGTGCATCGAACGTATTGTCATGTACTCCATAGTAAGATCCATCATCGGCATTGTCTCCAAGGCCATGATCAAGTATTTGAACAAGGGTGGCAAACTCACCAACAAAATCATTATAACATCTTCATTTCACACTAGTACCTCCAAGCAAACGAGCTGATCCGCAAATGCCTTAACCTTGTTGATGTGGTCCATCAATTCAACATTTTTGTGCATTTTGCACGTGAATAACTTGCGGCGAACAAAGAGAATGTTCGACAAGCTCCTCATCTCGTGGATGTTGCAAAGGGCTTTCCATGCCTTCGCTAGTCATTTGCAACTTCTTATGTGCGTAACTCGTTGTCCGCCAAGTTGAGCGCAATGATAGACATTCCCTTCTTCACATGCCTTTGGTATTCTTTCTTTACTTTCGGATCAACATTGGAAGGTGGAATTGCCTTATAATATATTTGTGCACAATGTTCCAAAGACCCATGAATGCCAACCCAATCTCCAATTTGAATTTCCAAATATTGAAGCTCTCTCCATTGAACTTGTCAATGATTCTAACACCGTCACCCTCAAATGATGCCATCTTATGCTCAATAATTAGGAATATACTCTCTATGAACTCAGATCAATCTTTCCCAAAACTTATATATGCACCCAATGGCTTTACAAGCCTCAATCAACTCTTCTTAAGCTCAAAGAATCACTTGCACCTCAACCCATTCAAGTCAAATCTTCTTGCTCTCAATCCACTCAAGTTGGATTCTCTTGCATTCATATGAACCTTTGAACTTTCAATCCACTCAATTCATGCTCTTTTGCTTTCCAATGTGCCTTTGCACACTCATTCTACTTAAGTAAGATGTTTTTGAACTATAATGAACCCCTTGCTCTAAAAAATGGCTTTGCACCCTCGATCCACTCAAATCTTTTTTGAACTCAAATGAATGCTTTTGGTCTCAAATGTGCCCTTGCACCTTTAATCAATTCAACTAAACCCTCATGGTCTCAAATGTGCCTTTATGCCCTCGATCCATTCAAATAAAATCCTCCTTAAATCAAACATGCCTATGCATCCTCTAATCAATCAAATCAAATCCTTTTGAACCCAAACGTTCCTATATAGCCTCAAATCACTCAATTAAATAAAATTTCAACTCAAATGTACATTTGCACTCTCAAATCACTCAAATCAATTATTTTCCAACTCAAATACCTTTAACACCTTCATATATGTACAATTGTACTCAACAACCTCAAATCAGGTTTTTTTCACCTCAAATGACCTTAATACTCTCAAATGTATACAACTTGCACTCAATACCCTCAAATCGTGTCCTCTTGAACTCAAATGACATTAGTACGTTCAAATGTGCACAACATGCACTCAACATCCTCAAATTAGGTCCTCTTGCTCTCAAATGAACACAATACTTTCAAATGTGCACATTTGTAGTCCACAACCTCAAATCAAACCCTCTTACACTCAAATGACCTTCAATACATTAAAAATGCACAAATGCATTCAACCAACTCAAATCAACACTTACAACCTCCAAATGTGCACTTGTACACCTCTAATGCTGCAAAACTCCAAGCCTCCAAGCACCAACCGATGTTCCAAATGTGCCTCCAACATGAAACACCCCAAAAGCTCCTCCAAACATTAAAACCTCTCGAAATCCATTCCATAACCAACAAGCAATTAAATATATAACTCTAGAACTTGCGTAAGTGGGCCCATAACCTATTGAAGCACAATAAAACTAGAGATTAGATTGCACAAGCAAATACACATACATAGAGGCATATGAACAATGCTGGGAATGAGATGACCACCTCCATCCCTTGCTTTGCCTTTTATTGTATTTTTCTTCTTTGGTTCATACAATGAATATGGGATATCTCAACTCCCACTTCCCCACAAACCATATGGGTTTATTCAAACCTTATTCACTCTTCAACCTCTGACAAACTCTATCCTATGACTACGAGCAACCTAATGCTCTACCTTCAACAATGTATCATGGATCCCAAGCCTATTCACTTTCGAGCAATCTTTGTCACGTTCGTCAAATTTTATAGTATTTTACACCTTGGTATGTTTATTATTTGTCATTTTTAGCATTGCCGTATTATCTAATGTGAAATTTATGTAGAGTATTCAAACTTTTGATATTTTGTAGTGTATAAGCTTATGTCTTAAATTGGAGTTTGCTAGCTCAATTCATATCTTTAAAGAGTTATAGGTCATTGCTTAAATCAAACTTCATATGTAATGAGGGCCTAACTCATAACATTTCTAAGCAACTAGATGATGGTCTCTTCCCAAAGGGAGAGGCTTGTGAGTCCTCAAAATCTCACTACATGTTGGAAATATTATAGATATAAGATTGTAATGGATTTTAGAATAATTGATAGCAAAAAAATAGTATTAATTCAATGTTTGTCAATGGTAATACTAATGGAATGTTTGGTATTGTTATCTTTATCAAGTAGATTTATCGTCTATTAGTTAATTTGAGTTATTAGTAGATAAATATTATTAATAGGCGAGATATTAAAATCAATATCATATTTATAAACACGGTGGTTGGTTGGAAAACCATTTGGAAGGTTATAATGAGACTAATACCTTACAAAGTAAATATGGAACGTGGGAGGATAATGGAGGTCATACAAATGATGACATTTGATTGGCTGGTCTATTATGGCCTTATCAACTCTACCTTTGGTTCTCCACCTCGAACATTTTCTTCATCCTTGGTTATTCCCTCAAACTTTCTCTCTCTTTGGTTATTTTCCCATCTAAGTTGATGTCATGTTTTCTTCCTAGTGTGGTGTAGTAAGACATTAATTGTTAGTTTAGAAATTTTGTGATGATATTTGCCTTGATATAAGTTTTCCGAAAAGCTAAGGTTTGTCCAGTTTGGAGTTGGTGTGTGGAGGCTATGCATATTTGAATGAAGGGTTGTTAGCTACTGTCCAAGTTGCAAGCACCACCTTTCCGACGCCATATCTCCTGGTATATTTAAGAAAACTATATGAAACTTTGAGGATTGAAGATGGTGTTTTAAACTCTCCATATTAATAAAACATACTCAATTTGAAACTTTTATATAGGAATTATGTTCATTTGAATGAAGGGGTATCAACTGACATCCAAATTGACAACGTTGACTTTTCAAGGACATATCTCTTTGACTTTTTATGAAATTTCTTTAAGATTTTTAGAATTAAAGAACTTGTTGTAAGCTCTCTAGGAAACCAAAGTTCATTTAATTTGAAGCTTTTATATAGGAGTTATGCTCATTTGAATGAAATGATCTTGGCTGCCATCGAAATTGAGAGCGTTAAGTTCTCAAGGACATATCTCCTTGACTTCTTATGCAAATTTTTTGAGATTTTTTAAGGATTGAAGAACTTATTATTAGCTCTCTAGGAGGCCAAAGATCACTCAATTCAGAGCTTGTATATAGGAATTATGTTCATTTGAGTAAAGGAATGTCAGCTACCATTCAAATTGAGGGTGCCTATTTCAAAATGTCATATTTCTTAGCGTTTCTGGGCGTTTTTGTTAAGATTTGGTATGAGTGTAATTTTTGTTGTTATCTCTTCAAATATTTATTAAAAATTAAATTCCAATTTGGCTTGTGATCATGACATATTGTAGTTTAGTTTTTGGTTACAAACAAACCCATAGAAACAATCAGAGAAGACTTAAAATGTGACTTGTATATCATCTAGGTGTCTCAGATAAAGTTTATTAGGGAAAATACAAGGTTATTTCACTTTATTTTAGATTAGAACTGAAAATTGGTTTATGGGTAAAAGATAAAACTCTAAAAACTTCTTCATGTCAGTACATGCAATTATGACTGTCACTCACCTTACTCTAATTTCCCAGGCAATCGTTTGGCAGTGAGTTCATTTTCATTGGACCAAGTGCGGTGCACAATCATAGGCATAGCCATCGGCAATTGTTTTGCATAGGTAACTCATTAAAGTCTTGTCGTACCAGAGCCAAGGGCACTTTGGTATAGGCAATAGGTTTTCATTACTTAATATTTCTTAATGTAACGAAAACAACCTAAATGTTAATCTTTACATTTCACGACTTCTTTAATAATTAGAAATACAATAATACGGAGAGTCTATCATCTTTGATTATCCTTTAGGATTATATCTGAAGATTATTCCAAGTTAGGTACTTAATTCTTCATATGAACTTCTTATTAAGCCCTTACACCGTATAACTCATTGAATGATCTCACTTGCTGACCTAGGTTTGCCTCTTCTTTTTCCATTGGTCTACTTTGCTTCTCTTGGCAGCCAACAGTCCTTGAGGAATAACCTTTCATCTTGCCAGGGCCATTGTCTTTTCAAATTCCTTTCACCCGAGGGATGGTGTATAAAAACCTACTCTCAAGCGACTCCCAACTACAACGACCTCTTTGACATCTCGTTGATTTTCCAGTTTCCTCAGACTATGGCATTTCCATAAATTAACAATATGATCATTTCTCTCTTCTCAATGGAACGGCAACCTCAAGTAGTTCATCTACTTAGAGCTCATAACAGCCATAGTCTTCTCATGCTTCAAGGTAATTAGTCATCTCTCACTCCCTCATGGGCGGAAATGATATTACACACTGACTATAGCCTTTTCCTTGTTATTCAATTTCATTTCACCCAAGACAATTCCTTACAATAACATAATCGACTATGATTATATCTGATTCAGTCTCCATAGCGCTTATCACCCATTTCTATCAATTTCGATATAATGAAGCTATCTTGCAAATTCTCAATTCACTCCTTCAATATAACATGAATTAGACCATCTTAATCACTTCATCATAAAAATATTCACTCGCTCACAGTCACTCTTCTCCAATTCCATCAGGCCATTGTCTTAATCAACATCATAACACTAAATCTCATCATACAACAAGACAATAGCCAGAATGAAATAACACTTGTAAAACACACCACAAAAATGATAGAATCAAAGTAAAATATCCGCACTCCAATACAAACCCCCTGGAGGCTTCTTCTATATATATATATATAAAATCAGGCAATAGCTTGAAGTTATATGTATCACTCAAAAATCAATCATTATCTCCAGACAATAGCCTTCACATATGTATGTTCGCTCTCAAGGCTCAAGAAAAAAATTCTTACCCCAACTACTCCTGAGGTAACTTCCCTCACCGACTTATGCTTTTCCCCAAAAACAAGTTCTTCCCCTCTGGTGCCCTTTACAATCAGGCTATAGCCTTCCAAATTCTGGTTTTTGATATCTCCAGTTCATTGGCCGTTCATACCTATAATTTTTAAATATTTAAGTTCACTATACGCCAATTTCACACTTAAAAGCTTTTTAGCTAAGAAAAGAAACTAACCTGACTAATTTTTCTATATTACACATATGTTTTAGTGAAGAGGTATTTATGCATTGAATTGTTATATTTGTGGTTAAACAAATCTCCTAGTTTATGATTTGGAGTTGGGGATTTGTAGGTCTTGGAGGAGTTTAATAGTTGTTGTCTATATAGTGCCTCTTTATTCCTATCATGATTATAATGGGTGGTAGTATTATCCACCCTAGTTGGGATAGGATTGGGTGGAGATTGGCATTTTTATCAAATTCACAGTTGGTAGCTTTTGTGGGGAATCTATCGCTGCAGTAAGTGAAATCAAATATTTGTGCTTTGAGGTTTGAGTTGGGTGTGAAGGGTAGTTTATTTGTAGGTAGGGTTCCTAAGATGCATAATATATAGGGTCTAAGTCGAGTTGGACATTTACATATTGGTAGATAGCATGTGCATGGGAGTAGCCACAAGGGTATGGTGTTGCCATGTGTGTGGTCTTTAATTTTACCGACGTTGATTAGGGTTAAACAATGAGTTATGGGGTGGGCTAGTAGTGTGTTTGCTAGTGTGTGTACTACTTTATTGTGTCGGTTTGTCCTTAAATTGTTTATGTGTTTATTGATGCAAGATGATAGTAATTGGAGGCATGTGTCATTCTAGTGGGATGTGCATAGGTTAAATGTCGGAGATATATCTTGTGTGTGTGTGTGTGTCCCCCCCCCGGTAGTTCCCTAAATGTCCAATATATCTAAATTTGAGGGTTTATATTATTTGTGCATTAGTAATCCAGGGGGCAATCTATAATATATTTGACCATTTTATGTGTATGTATGTGTGGGAGAGCCATTTGTCTGTAGTGGGTATTGTATTTTTTGCATGGAAGATGAGTGCGCTTACGTATTCTTTTCTATGTAGTTTTTGAGGTTGTGGATTGAGCTGTCATGTTGTGTGGATGTTAGGGGGATAGATGGTTAATACTGTGTCTAATGGCCAATGAGGTTGAAAGGGATTTCTACAATGCAACGGGGTTATTTTACTCCTTCGTTGGCCAATTTATCAGCCTCGTCATTTTCAACAATATTTGTGTGGGCTCTTACTTTGCGAATGGTGATATTGTGGTGGGAGTTTTTTTGGCATATCTATTATTCGGGTTATGAAGAGCTTATATGGGTGGTCATATTAGGAGGATGGGTTTCTTATGTGATTGAGGAGAAGATATATGATGTTGAGGCTATATGTGAATATGAATGTATCTATTGGGAGTGTTTTGGTCTGTTCTACGGCGATCATGAGTGTGTATAATTATGCTATGGGAATATTGGGAAATCCAGGTAGGCAAGCATTGGTATGGACTCGTAGTGGTCCACCGAAACCTTCGGCTCCTGCAATATTGCATTTCCCTTCTCCATCCGGTGGTGTGAATGAGTTGTTCGTATAGTAGGATTGAACAGGTGGGAAACGTAGGGGGGAGATTGATGTTACAGTTGGTGGGTTGGATTGGTGAGGGGGGTGTGGATTGGGCTATGTGCCACGCTTTGGGAATTTTGATGTATGTTTTGTTTGTCTGGGGGTGAGTGTGGGGGGTAGGTGGTGCAAGTGGGGAAGAGTGTTGTAGGGAGTTGTTGGAGGAAGGTGGGCATTTGTGGTGTGGTGGGTGTGTGGGAGAATATCAGAATGGAGGTGATGCAGGGAATGTATCTTTGTTGTTGTAGTATGTGGGGAAGGGCAATGTTTTGGTATATCGTAGAGTGAAGGGTGGGATGGTAAGTGTAGGAGTTACATGTGGTTGGTGAAATGGGTTGGTTGGATTGTTTGTCCAATCATCGTGTGTGATGGTAATAATTGTATTAGAGTTGTGATTGGTGTGTGCAACTAGTCATGCCCATTTGATAAATTTGGGAGTAGGTCTAGGGTTGTTATATGGGCGTACCCACATCCTATACATTGAGTGGAGAAGGATAGGCCTAGTGAGCCAAATATTACATTTCTTTCGTATGGGGAGTGGTAATGTGATAATTGCATGGGACATGCGAGTGGATTGGAGAAGTATGAGTGTGTGATTTGGAAAGGTTTGTATGAGTTTGTCTAGTATTGATGATGGAAATGTGTGGTGGTTATGGATGAAAAGGATGGTGGGTGGTTTACGTCTTGGAAGCGGTTTGATGTATTGGGTAATGAGGAGGAGAATTTACGTGGCAAAGTCTTATTAAGGTGGGGAAAGGGTGTGGTTCTCGATGGGTTTATAGACTAAGTGTCTTTCCCATAGCATGTTAATTTTTCAAGTGGTATAGCGGCTTGGTAGTTCCCCATGTTGTCGTGTATTCGGGCTAGAGGGGGGTGCATTTGTATTGTGGGTGATGTAGCGATGATGTCTTTGTCTGGGTTACATTCTCGAGTATGAAGGGTCAGGTGTAGGATGTTAAGGTTGGGGTGGACATTTCGTCCATCACATGATTGTTGGGGTTTTAGGTTGTTGATTTTTTATAATTTTTATGTCTTGTTATTTTTTTGTACGTGTTTTGTGATGAGTAGTAGGTTGTGTTCATAGATGATGGTGTTTAGAAAGAAGATTGAGTGCCATTTGATGGGTGACTAAGAATAGAAGAGAGGGGCATAGAAAGAAAAAAACTCGTTTAAGAATCGTCTTTGTGTGATCCATTTGGAATGGTTGGTGTGTAAGATTTCCAATGGTAGTGAAATGTATGTGTATGTGGGTGCAAGCATAGTAAAGTGGACCAAAAAAGTGCTCCGGTATATGAAAGCCATGATTTTCTTGGTCAAACACCTATAAGTAGTAGCAAAATGTTGTTAAAAATATATTATTTTTCATGATGACCTCTATTGTTAAGTTAGGTACTCAAATATAGAATGTCAATATGAGATCTTCAAAACCTATCATCAAAAGCGACGCGTAAAAACAATTGACTAAATATAGTTTTGAACGTAAATTTCATGACCTTAAATATTTTGAACTTGGAATTTCATTTCATATTCCTTGAATTCATTATAAACTTGAGGTCATCATAATTTTTTTTTTCAAAAATTCATCAATTTAATGTAATGTAATTGTATTTTAAACAAGTTTTTGACAATTATCTTTTCAATAACACCCACTTGCACCACCACTTGCACCGTCTTCTAAAATACATATACGTTGTTTGAAATTGTTTTTTGTGAACATAAATTGCTTGGCTTTGTAGATTCATATGTTTTCTAAATGTTTATGAATTTCTATTTCATAAAATTCAAAGTTAGTATATTGTTTTGGATCACTTTCACTTAAACCTGAGCAAGGATCAAGAGCTGTCCACTTTACCGTGCTTGCATCCATGTTGCATGGTTTATTTTTTATTTTTTTTGGTGGTGGATTTAATGTTGGAGATGTATGAGATGGGGGTGCCTAGGGGTTGTGTGGTTGTGTTATATCTTGGGTGGGGTAGAGTTTGGGGTTGTGGGAGGTGGTGGTGTGTGTGGTATGTGTTTGGTGGGAAGATGGCAATGGTTTGTAAAAGTGCACTTTTCAATATTCTAGATTTGGTATGATATTTACCTTGGAATTCTTTAATGGTGAGTATGCATGTGTTGGTGCAGTTTTAAATTTGGGGTAGGGCGGTAATGTTGAAGGAGGAGAGTTTTTTTTAAGGAATTTCTCCGTATTGGATCTTTGTTGTGGGATGAGAGCGGGGTGAAATGAGCTTTTGTACCAATCTCCTGATAGCGGGAGTTGTTGAGAGGAAAGGTGGTGTTTATGGAGTCTATATGGATGTGGAAGTGTTTTTTAGTATGCAGAGGGATCTAGTGGTTGGTGATCTAGAGCATGCTTGGTATTTTAATTGTGGGAGGTGTTCAACTCTGCCAAATAATGTTTATACTTTGGAGTAGATGACATTTGCAATGGTGTATGGATGTGTGGCTAGGTTTCCATCTTTATCTATGAGACAACCAAGTAGTGTGGAATTTTGATGGTCGAAAATTCTTTTGAGAATTATTTGTGGTTTTTTGTTTAGTAGTGTTCTATATGAAATTTTTATTGCTCATTTGCAATTTTGGGGAGTTTGTGCAATGGTTATTTTTTGGGTTTTTGCCTTGGCAATTATTGCTATGTTAGCTAGTGGCGGGTGGTGGGGTTTTTTTAAATAATAATATTTTATTTTATTTTAATATTTTATTTTTATTTAATTTCTTAAATTTATGGTTTAAGATGCCAATTAGGGGTATTGGGAATGTGGTGGCTCTAATGCTTTTAAAAAAAATTATGAGATGGTAGGTGTTGAGTTATTTTTTCTATTGTTTTTGTATTTTACAGGGCATGAAACCTCCTTGACGTTTTCTTTATGGGGTGAGGGAGAGGGTGGAGGTGTGGCACATGTGTACATGACACATTCACTTATGGAGCTTATGATGGTTTGTGTTATTTTTGTGCTTTGCCCATTTTTTATCTCACCTATAAATTGCATTGCATGAAATTCTTCCCCTATCCAAGCTTGAAGGGAGTTGCAATCCCTTACCACTGGTTCTCTTTCACAAGGCGGTTGCGTGATCTAGTTCAAGAGTAGATTTCCAATTCATATTCATAAATTTACAACCCGTCCAGTGGACGAGAACCAATGGTAAGGAACCGCAACTCATGTTGTGAAGTTTGTGATCAATGTAATACAAATGAATACCACTAGAATAAGATATGCCCCAAACTCAATATTTTATAAAATGTCCATCTTTAAATAATTTTCAAAAAATTGTATATTTCAATATATATTAACCCATGTACATTCATATTATGGCATTGAACATAATGGTACTTAGTTGTAGGCCGATGCACCATGGGACTAGAATTTTTTTGGACATTATGCCCCTCTTATTATGGGCCTCTCTTGCAAAATGAACAACTCTCAGTATGAGTGATTTTCACAACAATGTTTTCAATTGATAGATAGCCAAAGATGGGCTTTACCTTATCGGACCGAGCTTGTTTAAAATAAATAAATAATGTTAGTGATGCAATGCGGTTGCATACACCGGGCCCCACATCGAAGGTGACGCATGCCATGCACGTCGCCCGAAAATACATCAAAGACCAAGAATAAAGTAATGAGAATTAATGGGCGTGAATAATTGTGGGTTGACAACCTAAAATTGTGCATTCCCTATTTAGAAAGGCAACAACAACTTCGTTTTGTGTAATGTTATGATTGTTGAGGGGTTGTTTACACCATGGATCATGAAGTTGTCCCAAGGCCCTGTAGAATTTGTGATTGGTTGTTGAACATGTCTCAGGACCACTTCGGTTTACACCAAGGAACGAATGTCAAAGTGATCATGGAGTTTGAAGTCCCCAAAATACATATTTTTAAGACCTACAGTGACTCACAAAAGTACTTGGCCACTACTTGTGAATCCATCTGGCATGCAATTGTAGAGAGAGGTTAATGAAGCCGCCTCCCAAATTAATTAGGGTTAATCAACATCATTTAATGCAGTATTAGGTGGCTTCCTTTGGGTAATCCAAGTGGCACATTTTTGTGGGAGTGGTTCAAATAATCTCAAGGGTGGCCAACTACATATGTTGACAATAGTGACTTCTTCTTCCACTTGTGTTTCCATTGAGTGTATAGATCTTTGAGGGCTTCCAATAGTCTTAAGTTGAGATTCTTCATATTTCTAGCGGTCACAATGAAGAAAACAAGTTTTCATGAGCGTTCCCAAGTCATAGCATTGAGTGAGCAAGGATTTTCACAACATTTCATAGCCAACCATCTTCACATTCCTTGTAGCACAGTTGGCCACATTCTAGTTCGGTTCAGAGAAAATGGGGAGGTGTCTGATCGTCCAAGATCTGGGAGGCCACGTCTTTTGAGCATTCGGGATGAGAGGCTTGTTGTTAGGACTCTCAATCAGCCGAAACCAGGGACTGCGACATCTGTAGGTCGTAGTTTGAGAGCTCAAGGTCTTTGTTTGTCTGATGATATTGTCCGTAGAAGTTTTCGGAGGCAAGGGTTTGGTGCTAGAGTGAAGAGGAAGAAACCATTGTTGACAAAGAGGCATAGGCAAAAGTGTTTACAGTGGGCGAAGGTTTCACAAGACTATGATGTAGAAAACTGGAGTCATGTCATTTGGTCAAATGAGTCCAAGTTCAATGTTTTTGGTTCAGATGGCCGTCAATGGTGTTGGATGAATCCTACAGAGCCTCTTCATGATTGTCATGTGCAACATACAGTTAAACATGGTGGAGATAGCATCATGGTATGGGGATGCATGAGTTGGGCAGGTGTAGGAAACCTTCACCGCATTGATGGCATTATGAATTTGCAAGTTTATCTTGACATTTTACAGTCTCAATTGTTGGGTACTATTGAGAGACAAGGTCTTGATGAGGCAGAAGTGATTTTCCAGCATGATAACGACCCGAAGCATACATCTGGTCTTCTACAACGATGGCTAGGTCAACAGGATTTCTCTGTGATGGAGTGGCCACCACAATCTCCCAACCTAAATCCTATCGAACACTTGTGGAATGAAGTAGATAGACGCTTACGATTGTTTGGTGATTCACCCAAAAGTAGAGATGACTTGTGGGAGAAGATCCAGGTTGTTTGGCAAAACATTGAAGTAGAATTTGTGCAGAAGCTAATCCGCACAATGCCAACAAGGGTGGTTGATCTTCTTGCAGCTAAGGGTGGATACACATGTTGGTAGACATGTAGTTGTTGTACATATGTAGCATTTGCTACTTACTAGCTTTTCATTTCAAGTTTTCTTTGTGTTATCATGATTTCCTACTTAATCAACATAAGTTATTGGCCATGCTTTTTGCATACTTCTTTCAATTTCTTTTTACCATTTTGATTTTTTTTCACAAATTTTTGATAACATGTTCTTGACAACTTGTATGGTATCTATGACAAATCTTGCTTATTATTTCTCACTAGTCTAAGAGCTTTTGTCCAATTTTCATGATCACAGGCAGTGGCCAAGTACTTTTGTGAGTCACTGTACGTTATCCACTAACATGGTCCAATGGGTTTTGCAGTGGGAGAGGCAAAAGAGGTGCTCAGGTAGAAAAAGGCAAGGGCCATGGCAAAGAAATACTGTTATATTAAAAACTCAATGAAATGTTTCTTGGGGAAGTGAAGACGAAGACAAGAGAAGACAAAAGAATGGTCAAACTTGAATTTTCTCAAAACTATATTTTTTGGGCATATACTAAGAAAATCAACACTTTCACTTTTTGGGTGCATGGTCATTCCTCTTGGTTCACATCCGGTTTACACCTAGTGAGGGGCCCAAAGACTTAATTGTAAATTTTATTTATTAAGAAATCATACCATGGAAGTTGAACCATCAAATCAAACCATGGAAAAGGGTCATTTTCCATGGTCTGACCTCATGGTCCATGATGTAAACCAACCTTGAAATAAGACAACTCATTATAATATTTTTTATTTTATTTATATTTAAAAATAAAAATTTATTATCTAAGTGTTTAAATCCGACAAATTGGAGGTACCGAAGAAACCACATGAGCACCAATGGTTACATAAGCATTCCGGTCGACGGCATAGGCAAGCCAATGAGAGGACGATCAATGCACCCCGAATATTGCAAGTAGGTTAATGATTCCATTTTCCTTCGATGAAGGGCATCACACAAGACGCAAACAAGGGGCTAGATCACGTTGAAGATAGGATTGATTTTGAGCATCTCCTCCATGACACCATCCTAAACTTACTCGACACCCAAATTAGCTCATGGAATAGAATAAAGAGTTGATTAAAAAACAAAGAATGCAAATAGCAAGGGAATATATATTAAAGAATCATGGAGGGGAGGTGGTGGGGCCATACCCACCCGCCCCCTCAATGCTCATCGTCATCCTCAAACCTCCTCCTCCTCCTCCTCCGAACTCTTGACGAACCGCCTCCGAAAACTTAAACAAAAAGCAAAAAGCGACACGAACCCACATCAAAATAGCTCCCAAAAAAGTTGAATATCGCTCTCAATTCCCCCGATCGCTTAACCGGAAGTTGGGTTTCGCCGAGAACCGCAATAAAATCCTCAGTATTTCGAGGCACCAGCATTTCACTTAGATTGACAAAAAAATTGTGAGAATTTTCGAGGGTGGGTTGGTGGGTGGTGAGTTTTCGCGAAGGAAAGAAAAGAAGATCTTGTGGGCGGTGGGTTCCTAGATCCTGATGAGAAATTTTCCACCTGAGAAAAAGGTTTTGGGATTGGTTTTGAAGTTGGTTTGTTGCTGCGGGTGAAGGTAGGCCGGACGGCGAGATTTTGTTTTTGTTTTTGTTTTGGTTTTTGGGTAGGTGGCACTGTTGGATTGCTGTTCTTGTGGTGAGGAAATGTGCAAATATGTTAAATTGCCACCTGGAAAACAAGTTTCTGGTGTGGATTTGAAGTTGGGAATCTTTGGAATGAGGTTCGAAGTTGGTTCGCACTGGATTGGTGAGGTCAAAGTGTGTATTTCGGTTGCACTAGATTTGCTGTTAAACCTTCAAAACCTGTTGTGGGTCGGATCCAGATTCTGAGTTTGAGTGGGGTTTTTGCTTGGGAATTGGAGTTGGGTTTTTCGGTTGGGTACTGAATCAAAGGCTGAGCTTTTGATGATCTGTTTTGTGGTTTTGATGTTTTGGTAGAGGGCCGGAGTGTTTGATCCTTGTAAGCGAATTTTAGAGCGTTTTGGATCGAATCGACAGATAGCCATCGAGTGGATTGGTTTCCCTCAGGTTGGGTCCCGGCAGCTTCAAAAGCTGCGGAATTCAGACTTCAAGCAGGTTGGCGAGGATTTGGATGTTTGGGCGAAGAAGAAGAAGAAGAAGCAGAAGCAGAAGCAGAAGCAGGTGTTTGGTGGCGGGTTTTGAGGTGAAAATTTGTGACTTAACTGATGGGGTCTCTGGATGAACGTACGCTTAGCGAGACAGGTGTTGCCACCGACTTCAGCAAAGAAGATGCGATTCTTTACGTGAATGGAAAACGTTATGTGCTGCCTCCGGATGCCGCACACCGCACTCTCCTCGAGTATCTGCGAGGTTGGTTTCATTCCATCCATTTTGCCTCCCAATTCAGAAATAATCTTTTCCCTGTTCTCTACCCTGTGTCAATGCTCTCGTGTCAAACCTTTGCTCTTGTTTCCATTGGTTTTACGATTCTGGTTCCAATGTGTTGATGAAGACGCACTACCGCATTCACTCTCCATTCCGTCTTCATCTGATCCTCCACAATCTTCATCACCAATCTTCGGTGGGGTTGGGGTTGGGGTTGGTATATTGTGTCACTTCTCTTGGAAATGCTTGTTGTTCGTTGTGGTATGAGGGGTTTGGTAGGTCAGGTTGATTCTTATGAGGTTTTCGGTGTGCACAGGGATCGGTCTCACAGGAACAAAACTGGGATGCGGAGAGGGCGGGTGTGGAGCATGCACTGTCATGCTCTCGCATTACGACACAAACAGACGCTCCATTGTGTAAGACTTACTCCTCACCAGTTTTGTGCGCCTTACTAGACATTAATCAATTTTGATGGAACGTTTTGAAATCTCTTCTCTGTTGGAAATTTTGGTGTAATTTGGATACTGGTGTCTTCTCGGATAATGCCGATTCCCTTTCTGAAGTATGATCTTGTTCGACTACCGTGTATCAGGAACCGCGCCATCAATGCATGTTTGGCACCCATTTATTCTGTGGAGGGAATGCATGTGGTGACAGTGGAAGGAATTGGAAATCGTCGTTTCGGATTGCACCGAGTGCAGGTATGTTGAAGAAGGTGTTTGATGATCTAGTGCACTTTCAGTTTCCGAGTTGAAGTTCTCCATCTGATAATAGTTTGTAACCACTTGCACCGATGGTCATAGTCTCGTTACCTCGGTTTCTTGTGAGTGTAGGTTCCGAGGTATTAGATGATCTGGTTCACTTTCTTGAAATTCTCGATTTGACATTCACAACATTCTTAAGTAGAGATTCCAAAGCAAATGGACCAGTTTGCAAATAACCCGGAATCATAACCTAAGAATGATTCCATTGGGGGCTTCACACACTTCTTCAATTGAATTTAGTAGATGGAAGATAGCTTGTCTCCGAAGATAGGCATCAACAATGAGGGCTCTTTCAATTCTAGCTTGCCACGTGATTATGCATGTACTCAAGGACCTTGATTCTTGATGATCCTTTCCTTTTGAAGCTAGAATTGAAAGAGAACATCCTTACACACATCTTAAGGATGCAATGGATATTGTGTAAATATTCGGAGGAATGTTCCATAATTGCTCTTCGCATTCTTTGATTGTATGAAGCGTTAGCCATTGCACATGCTTAAGAATGTTAGTGATGTTCTGTAATCACTAAAAGGATCGCTCATGCTTTGATTTTTCGATTCTTTGATTTTAGGAAGCGTTAGCCAGCGCACATGGCTCCCAATGCGGATTTTGCACCCCAGGGTTTATTATGTCGATGTACTCACTTCTCCGAACCAAGAAGGAAGCACCAACACAGCAAGAGATCGAAGAGAGCTTGGCAGGAAATCTATGCAGATGCACAGGTTACCGTCCCATTCTTGACGCATTTCGAGTTTTTGCAAAGTCAGAAGCATCGATGTACACCGACGAGGCAATCACAGCAGCCGGAGGCTCACCAGTGAAGAAAATTGGCGCCAATTTAGAGAATGGCGCCTCAATTTGCCCATCGACAGGAATTCCCTGTGACTGTGGGAAGTCATCGTCCTGCCAAGGCTCACAGAATGGGTTCACCAAACGGAGCTCATCTTTCCAAGGAAACAAGACCATTCCACAGGAACCACAAAACAGTGATAATAGAAGTGTAAGTTTGCATAAATTAGGTAAAGACAATGTTGCAGTTCCGAGAGCGGAGCCAATTTTTCCTCCGGAGTTGGTGAAGAGAGCCACCCGCCCTTTGTTTCTCCGTGGCACCAAGGGATTGAAATGGTACCGGCCAACAACGCTTCTGGATCTTTTGGACTTGAAGCTCAAGTATCCAGATGCAAAGCTAGTGGGAGGAAACACCGAAGTGGGGATTGAAACCAGATTCAAAGCCCTCCATTACCCAGTTCTCATTGCAACCACTCACGTCCCTGAGCTTCTCACCTTGAAGGTTAGGGATTTCCTCCGAACTTTGAATACTTCTCTAAGAGCCGATTCTGTAGTATTCAAGTAAAGTTATGGACAAAGGACTTGTCCCAAATAATAAGGCATCTGAGAGTATTGTTTGTGTGTCGTCAAGACAGATTGTCTGAGGAAGACACTAGAAGATCATGGATACCCTAGTTATACATGCTTTGAGAAGAAGCAATGTGGTCAAATATTGACTCTAGATGTATATTTCTCACAAATAGTGTGATGCATGCAACGAAAACGTGTCTACAACAAGAGATGCAGTTCACATGTAAGACTAGTTTCTGCCATTTCTATCATAGGTCCGCCCATAAACAATATCATCATGTCCAAAATTCACATAAATCTAGATTTGATTGAAACCTCTCTGGAGAGAGAGATTGGCTTGTCGTCAAGGATTCGATGCATACTATTTTTTGAATTTGTGCTAGATTGATGAAACACCATTTTTTCTTTTGTCACCTATGATCTTACATATTCTGAAGGAGAGTAAAATTTTGCCACGACTTGAAAAGGCCACTTCATGTCACAATACCCATCCCTGCCTGACGACTTCATTCAGATCTACATTGAGTTTCTACATTTTTGTTTTTGTTTTTGTTTTTGTTTTTGTTTTCCTTTTCTTAATGAATCTGTGCTAAATTGTTGAGGAGTGTTGCATTTCTTTGTCTTCGACAGGTTACAGAAGACGGTGTTGAAATTGGTGCATCTGTCACCCTGACCGACCTTTTGGAGTTTCTAACGGAAGTCGTGACAGAGGAGAAGGAGCACAAGACCGTGGGATGCAAGGCGATCATTGAACAGCTGCGGTGGTTTGCGGGCGCGCAGATACGAAATGTGTCGAGTGTCGGAGGGAACATCGTGACAGCTAGCCCGATTTCTGATCTGAATCCTCTTTGGATTGCCACGAGGGCTGTGTTCACCGTGGTCGGCCATGCGGGTGCTCTGCGCAAGGTGGAGGCGAAAGACTTCTTTGTTGGCTACCGCAAGGTCGATTTGAAGAAAGACGAAATTCTTGCGTGCATATCTTTGCCATGGACGCAACAGTACGAGTACGTGAAGGAGTTCAAACAAGCGCACCGAAGAGATGATGACATTGCTCTGGTCAATGCAGGTTAGCAACACGATTCTTCTGTCTCTAATTGTTGTTCACTCTTATCTGCTCTTCAAGTTAAGGTGGATGGGTCAGTCATAAATGGTTGCTTTTCCAACTAGACTAGTCCAATCCCTAGGATATGAAACACGTGATCGTATCAGTACGAGATGGTTAGCAAATCCAAATCGAGACTGTAGCCACTTTCCTCATAATTTTTGGAGCTCATATGAATATCTTATTCATTATCAAAGTGAAGATTCTGATGCTCATCAAATAATCGTATAGGTCCCGCAAGTTATGTACACTACAGAGGCTAGAATGGTTATTATATTTATAACGCGCAGTCCAATCTCTTTTGGACACACTTCTTTTTGGTATCCGTTCTTGGAGCCAGACCAAACCATTGACCACTCAAATATAGGTGACCAATTAAGATTAGTAACCGAGTTAGGCACATCTACTCTAGATGTGTCTTAATCCAACCTCCAATAATGGAACCCTCTTCAAGGTTGGGTTGTGACAGTCAACATCATCATTGAGTGGTCAAAATCGTAATCAACCTAGAATATGACCAAATTAGCCGACTCTATTATGCAACTAATGTCACGAAGGCATGTAACATGATGTGAAAGTGGATGCACCCACCAATCGCACAAGTTTCTCATATGGTCTGTGGGATGAATGATAGCGCCCGAAATCCAGTTTTCGGTGCGGCTCAACATGGGAGTGGTAGGTAGGGAGTATATGTTTAAGCAACAAAAGCGTTTTCTAAGGGGGAGGCCTACAATGTCTAATAATTTATGTGCAGAAGAATCTTGTCTTCAGATATTCAAAGAAATTTCTCCGGAAAGAACTCCGAATTGGTATTAGACTCTTGCTATCTTCTGTCCTCCACACACGAAATTTGCAAGTACCTCAAAAATCTCCCACAAGAAGAAGGTTTCATGCTCAGAAGAAGTGTCCACTTTAGACACGTCTACCTTACATGAATTTTATGAATGTACATTGCATTAGAATCATTTGTACAATTGAGTGTACATGATTGGATTCATTGAATTTTCTGCTTTCACCACATCGAATGACAGAGATTGAATGCTTCTGCACCGATTGCTGTAACTCTTGCAGGTATGAGGGTTGCCCTCACCAAAACGGATGGAGCTTGGGTTGTGCGGGACTCATGTCTTACTTATGGTGGAGTGGCAGCCATAGCTGTGTCTGCGAAGAAGACACAGGATTTCTTGAAAGGCAAAGCATGGAACCGACAGACTCTGGATAAAGCCCTCTCCCTGTTGCAGGCCGAGATTTCCATGGTACCGAATGCCCCCGGTGGGATGGTGGAGTTTCGAAGCTCCCTCATCTCCAGCTTCTTCTTCAAATTCTTTCTGTACACTAACTACAGGCTGGAGGCAGATGCAAAGTTTGAGCATGGACTTCCGGAGACTTATCGGTCTGCTGTGGCTCAGTATGTGCGGGAGCCCTCTCGAGGCATCCAGATGTTCCAAACATTGGCCAATGGTACCGGCGTTGGCCTTCCTATCCAGCACCAATCTGCAAACCTTCAGGTGTGTCTGGCATTCATGTTTTCTTTAAGGAACTCATTCTGCTTCGGTGTTTGATGGTTGTAGTTTACTTTCTTTGGTTCTAATGTTGATGGATAAGTAGGGGAAAAGGTGCATAGATGACACCCATTACAACCACAGCCTCTCTTACTTGCCAACTACAATTCAAGGTGTAGTTGGGAGTAGTTACGATGATGGTTGTAGTTTACTTTCTTTGCCTCTATTTTGTTTGTGTTTGTAGTTACTATGTGGCACCGGGAGAGAACTATGTTTACCTTAAAGAAACTCATTTTGTTTTTGCAAACCTACCTGTTTGAATTTTGGTCTCTTTGAATAGAACATCTACTTGAAGGTTGAACTGTGGCGGTCAACATTATTCAGGGGTCAGACACCTTCGAAGTCGTATTCAACCTAGAATTTCACTGAAATAGCTCTGCCATGCAACTAACTTCATGAAGGCATGTAACACGATTTGAAAGTGGATGCATGCACCCACAAATTGCACAAGTTTCCATTATGGTCTGTTTGGGGTGAATTAGGCCCAAAACACGGTTTCGGTGTGGCTCAACATGGGAGTGGTAGGGAGCTATATGACTATTTTATGGGCAGAAGAATCTTGTGTTTAGAAATTCACAGAAAGACACAGCAAAATCCCACGAATTCCGAATTAGTTACAGGATTTTTGCTATCGCCTCCACATACGATCTTTGCAAGTACCTCAAAAAACTGAGTGTTTAAGATCTCCCACGAGAAGGCTTCAATATCAGAAAAGTGTCCACTTAGGACTCGTCTACCTTCGCAGTATTTGATGTTTACGCTATGAGATTGCAGGTGACTGGAGAGGCGGAGTATGTCGACGACATAGCCATGCCGCCGCACGGTTTGCATGCAGGATTAGTCCTCAGCACCAAACCACATGCCAGGATCATTTCGATCGACACTTCGGAAGCAGAGATGCAAGCAGGATTTGAAGGATTTTTCTCCGCCAAAGATATACCAGGGTCGAACGACATCGGCGCTATAATACACGATGAGGAAGTCTTTGCGACCGAAACAGTAACCTGCGTCGGTCAGGTACATATTTCTGTTTCATTAAAATCTCTCAAAACCAAAGTCGGCCACTCCTCCCTCCGTTTTCGAAGTGAATTGAATATCGGTCACTTTGAATCGTGGAGATTGTGTCCACTTCAGTTTACGAGATTTTTGGGTTCAGAATCTCTTGAACCGAACACTCCTCCCTCCAAAATCTTCGAAGTGAATCTCATACTAGTCGTTCTGAAATGCAGGAGATTTTGCCTACTGCGAACCTTCTGACTTAGGTTAATATAATTCTGTCTTTTCAGGTGATAGGCATCGTGGTTGCGGACACACACGAGAACGCCAAAGATGCTGCAAGGAAGGTGAAGATTACATACGAAGAGCTACCAGCAGTGCTGGACATGGACCAAGCACTGGCAGAAGGCAAGTTCCACCCTGGATCGGAGCGGATTTTGGAAATGGGAGACGTGGATGCATTCTTCTCCCAAGCATCCAAATCGCCAGACATTCATGTTCTGGAAGGCGAAGTGCGCATGGGGGGTCAAGAGCACTTCTACTTGGAGCCCAACAGTACATTGATCTGGACCACCGATGCAGGCAACGAAGTTCACATGGTGTCATCCACCCAGGCACCGCAAAAACACCAACGCTATGTGTCACATGTGCTTGGAATTCCACAAAACAAAGTGGTGTGCAGGCTAAAGCGTATTGGGGGTGGGTTCGGAGGCAAAGAAACTAGGTCTGCGTTCATTGCTGCGGCTGCGGCTGTCCCGGCTTACTTGCTGCAACGGCCGGTGCGAATCACTCTGGACAGGGACATGGATATGGCCATCACTGGTCAAAGGCATGCGTTCATCGGTAGATACAAGGTCAGTGCAGAATTTTCTCTTCATCAACTGACGAAACTTTGTATGAATGTTGGCAAATGAGGATACCCTTTTGGGTACCAGTAGGGAATGGGTGTGCGATGGAATTTTTGTTTTCGATAACATTCGGGTCTATATATCATGCAAGAACCTTCATACCTTGGCAGAATTGTCCTATTATCAATATGGAATATGGAGAATGGTATTGACCCAAATAATCACTCAGGTATACAAAGATTCTCTTTCCTTGACATACCCACCAAATATCTATATTTTACTGATATTACAATTTTGATACCCACAGGTAGGTTCTTTGATACCATGCATTGACCTATCTTATATAACAGACCAACATTCGTAATTACCAATCTTGGACTTCGAAATTCTTCAACTCATACATTGGACCAGTATATAGGTGAAGATGATCTTGATCTTGATCTTGATATACCAGTCCAGTATATGAGTTGAAAAATATATGAGTGATCATCCTATGGACTGGTATATAGACGAAGATGATCAATCTTTATCGGTATTAATCTTCAACTCCGAAATTCTACATGGATGTTTTTAAATACAACGTAAGTGCACAATTTATCTTTTCAACTTCATAATTTGCATCAAGAGTGGTAAATACAAGGTGAGTGCACAATTTATCTCTTCAAATCTGCAAGAATGGCCAAAAGGATGCCAAAATGATAATTACAAGGAAACTTGTGTAAGAAAATCTAGAGTGCAAAACTGACAGCTGCTTGTTTGATTGAAATGAAGGTGGGATTCAATAAGGAAGGTAAGACTCTGGCGCTAGATGTTGACATCTACAACAACGGTGGAAACTCGTTGGACCTCTCTGCTTCAGTTTTGGAGAGAGCAATGTTCCACTCCGACAATTGTTACAGTCTTAAAGACATGAGAGTTCGAGGCCGGGTTTGTTTCACCAACCAATCAAGTAATACTGCGTTCCGAGGTTTTGGTGGTCCCCAGGGTATGTTGATTGTCGAAAATTGGATCGAGAGAATTGCACACGAACTCGGACGTCGCCCGGAAGAGATTAGGGTTTGTTCTTCACTCTCTAGCCCTTTGTTTTCATGGTCCTTTTTCTTCTCATGTCTGGATTTGTTTTCTCCTCATTTTTTGAAAAACAGTTGTTGGGTTAACTTGATTCACTAACTCTTAAGTTAGAGCCCCTCTCCCATGCCAAAATGATTCGGCAATAGGAGAAAAAAAAACGAGGGGTCCATGTCATGACAAACTGAAGTATTCCCTGGCCACATGGCTTGAGTCGAAACTTGTGATGCACATAAGTTGAAAGTTGTGATGATTATACTAGTGCACAGAGAAGTCCTCTTTGAAGAAGGTTGCTCTCTCGTATGTGTGCACACAACAGCCTTCCACTTCTCAAGCATTCAAGTGTTGTAGTGACTAAGGGTGGGTTTAGATTAAGGTCCAAAACCCAAGAAACTTCAAAATCGAGCAATCTTATTGGTTAAGAGTAAAATTTTGATCCCAAGGAGTTTACACTTTGGCCTGAGTCTAAAGTATGAGAAACAGAAATCGCACTAATGTGGTGCCGCTTTCTTGCCAAATTTCGTTGGTCCCACCTCAAGAAAATACTCTACCCAATTTGAGAAACCATACTTCAAGCTTGGGTCCAATCTTGAGTCCAAAAGTAAGGTTCATTTAATGGGTGTTTTGGACCGCAAGTTTCTTGGACCCAAACCTTAATGTATTCCCCCCCTCCCCCAACCTACCTACTTGAGATTCATTTTACCAACTCGTTATGGGCAACTATCCACATTTTCAATTCTAGTTCACCTACAAGTCATACTTCCTCCTGCGGTTTACATGGTTAAATGAACCTACAACCAATAGGAGACTGTTTTTTTCTCTACTTCTATTGCCCCCATTTATAATACTTCCCATCTCACATCGGGACCCGTTATGTTCTTTCTTGCATCATGAAATTGCAACAGTTATGATCACTGAAACTACTGTTTGTAACATGTTTTCCAGGAACTCAATTTCCAAAAGGAAGGCCATGTGCTGCACTTTGGGCAGGTTCTGGAAGCATCTCGAATCGACCATTGTTGGAACGAGTTGAAGAAATCCTGTGAGTTTGAAAAGCGGTGTGCTGAAGTTGAAGCCTTCAATTCGCAGCACCGCTGGAAGAAGCGGGGGTTGGCTATGATACCAACGAAATTCGGAATTTCATTCACCACAAAATTCCTGAATCAGGTGTTTTGGCTCACCATGTGAAGGAAATTTAATTCTATTAAGCTCTATATCAGAACTGGGATGTAGAAACAGCATCTGCAATTTTCTCAAATCTTTTTGTAGAGAATGGGCTTTCTTCGATAGAGTTATCCTTTAATTTATGGCGACTTTTGGTCGGGAGTTGGTTGCATTGCAGACAACACCTTCCATGTTCGGTAAGTTTTTGGTTTAGGGTTTTAAGGTAGTATGGAGGTTTGAACGAAGAACATTCTATTTAGGTTTATTGAGGGTCAAACTCATTTTGGCATGCCAAGATATGCTAAATGAGTTTCACCCTCAATGGACGAAAGAAAGGTTGTTCTTCATTCAAAATAAAACACTAATACCAAGCGTCCACCACAAATGGAAAGAAATGATTGATTTTGTATGCAAAACGACAAACGAAAAATCATAGGAGATAAACTCCCAACGAAAAGTTCCATTGAGTTAAAAGGATGACTTGAATAATACATTTACAGTTTTTGGGTATTGAGTGGATTTCAAGCAAGTCGTATATAACCAAAGTTTTTCAATCAGGCGGGAGCACTTGTGCAAGTCTACACAGATGGAACGGTGCTTGTCACGCATGGAGGTGTGGAAATGGGGCAGGGCCTTCACACAAAGATGGCGCAAATTGCAGCGTCTGAATTTGGCATTTCCCCCAATGATGTGTTCATCTCCGAGACTGCGACTGACAAGGTACTGACCTTGTCCTTCTGTTCCATTCTTCTCATAATTCAACACCAGCCCAAATTTATTGCGTTAAAGCCTACTTGCACCAAAACCAGGATTGGTTGCCATGAAAAGAAATGGGGGTCAGGTGGAGGCCACTTGGCATCCACCTGGTGCCCCCTTGCACTCGCACATTTGTTGCCAAAGTTTTACTGCCCAAGCAGACAGGGCTTCGTGTTTCCCTTGATCTCGACAACCCAAACCTCGGGTTTGCCAAATTTAGACTGTGGATGGTGAGGCGGCTACATCTATTGGTTGGCAACTGGCAGTTGCCAGGTGGTGCCCCCGACTCTAGCCCCTCCTTTGCCCGTCCTCCTGCCCGTCCTACTGCATAACTCTCCAGTTACCGTCTCAGCTTCATTTCTAAACTGAAGAAGTTTTGG